>JAENPR010000021.1:0-2556020 GCA_018135685.1 Themeda triandra | reverse complement strand
CTTTTTCCGCCCGCGGCCTTCTCACCGCCTCCAAGTAGTAATTCCCTCGAAACCTTTTTTTGGTGGTGTATTGCACAAACTAATTTGTTTGTAGCAACTTTCGTGTCCGGGCACTCCGCTCGCGTGATCGAAACAACAACACGGTGGGTAAGCCGAAAACAATCAAATTCATTAAAACAAAAACAAAAAAAAAAACGCATCTACTAGAAACAAATACAAAAACAAAAGAAACAAATAGGTCTTCACGCTTGAAACAAAATAAAACCGAAATCGAAACATCCGGGGAGGGTCGTTCGATGAGGTAACGGAGAGGCGCGGCTCGCCGGCGACGCCACCCACCTCCACCATCGATGGATGGAGGCGCGCCCGGCCACCGGGCACGGAGAGAAGAAGGGCCGAGGAGAGGCGCGACGCCGAGGAGTAGGAGGAGGAGAGAGGAGCAGCAGCTCGTTGAGGTGGCTGAAATCACCACCGCCGCACCGGATTCACACGATCCATGGCCGACGCCGGGGAGCTCGCCCGCCCGGCGCAGTCCCGCCGCGCGTTGTGTCCGCGCGTGGCCGCCGAGCCCGTGGCGGAGCTCCGCCCGCGTCGCCCGCGCGGTGGCGCCCGGAGCCCACGCCGGCGCTCCCGCTCACGCCGGCCGGGCCACAACCGACGTGCTCGCCCCTTGGCCTAGTAGCCCGCGCGGCGGCGAGCTCGTGCCGTGGTGGTGGCACGACGACGTTCGCCTCGTCCATGTTCGAGCTTGCGCGCTCTCCATCCACGTCGGTGGCGAGCTCGTGGGGCGAGGGACGGGCGAAAAGAGATAAGACGGCGAGAAATGAGTGGAGGAGGAGTGAGCGGCCGCATGCGGAGACGCGGTAGCTGAACGAGTGGAGGCCGAACGTGTCGCGTGTGGGGCCGGCGGATAAGCCGAGGCCGAGCATTGTTGCGTGGTGGGCCTTGTTCTACACGGTAGAACGTTCTGGTTAAAGCATTACCGAAAATGGATATAGCACGGGGTAAAGTTTTGTTATACAACAACGTTTTATAGTTTGTACCTTGCAAGATGTAAATACGGCATAGTACACAAGGATTCAATGCATCTAGACACACACGTGAGTGCCACACATTCCATATTTTCTTTTAAAAACACTGGTGCCACACCATAGATCTGCATTCCACTCGCAAGTGCCTATATCGTGTAAGCGCATTAGCCATTAGGTAGGGTAAAGTGATGGTACTGGCATAGACATCCATGTTGAAAGGTACTACGTTTTCCTTCTCTCCTGTTATCTGCTTGTGCTCTGCTTTTCCTTCTTGATCTTGCAGTTAGATTTCTCCGTTTCAAACTATAGATCACTTTTAATTCTTTTGGTACATCAATTTTTGTTAAGCATTTAAATCTGAATAATAATATTTATGACAAAGTGGATTAAAAAATTCAAAGTGACCTTAAGAACTCGCAGTCTCCCTATTTAAGTGACAGTAGTGCGCTCCTGCCGAAATCCCCAAAAAAGCTGTGGCAAGAAAGAGAATCAATTTTATCTTGCTGTTTTTGTTGCGTACTGCGGTAGACCGGTCAACCAAGTCCACGATCCATACTCCACTAGTGTCAAGTCACCATGCAGTCCATGCTGCTATATTATTCTCTTATATTCTAAAATCGTATGCTTTTGATAACCAAAGTTTCTTACCAAATTCCATACCGAGCTGAGTGCTGAAAGAATTAGTATAGAAAGTGTGCCATTAGTGAAAAAATGAACAAAAGGAAGTAGACTTTATTAAGACACGTACCCTAAATGTATTCTTATATATAACACAAAATTTGGTAGTGTTTGAATTGGCTACTAACTATTGATAAACAGTTTATAAAGAAAATAGATGTTCGTCACGCAAAAAAAGAGAGAGAGAAAACTAGGTGCTCCTTAGCCTAGGCTGCTATCAAAAAAAAAAAAGTGATCGCTCATGTTAAGCTAATTTTTTTAACTTATAGATGCCTATGTGGACAAGTTTCATCATAATTTGAGGGTGCTATTTGAGCCCAGATAAACCAGGTAGCACACTCATTCCAGGTGCCCGCACATTTTTTTTTTATTTGAACCCTTCTTCTTTTTATAATAATTCAAATGGGATCGCAACATTTTGAGAGTTTAAAGAGTTTCATGTCGGGTTTTAGAGGGGGAAAAAAAAGATAACAATGACAGTTCATAGATGTAAAATACTAGAATTTTCTGATACTAGCAAATATACATGTGTGGCGTGCACGTATTTGTAAAAAAATATAAATGCAATGGGAATATAAATTTAATTTTTGATATGTCAATTTATATATATCATCAATATTTTTTTTAAAATACAAAATAGGTTAATGACAAGTTTGCGAACAGATGCCAAATTCTAGAGTTTATACCGGTACCTATGCTACTGCATCGCATGAAGACAAAGTGTAATGTGCTGTTGTACATAGCATATTAGCATTGTGCCGGCATCAAAACAATGTTTGGAATACTACACAGCGCAGAACGCTATGGTTGATCAAGCGAGCGACGTCAAAAACATTCACGCTCGCGATGTTGTTACGTGACACTGTGACAGGCTGACAGCACACTGGGAACAGAGGATGTTTAAAAAAAAATGGTAACAGAGGATCCAGTTCCATCAGGCCCTAAATACGAGTGCAGGCCGTTGCTGACCCAAGGCCCAACGAAAGACATTGCCATTTCCCAAGGCCCAACGTCCAGGGAAGACAGTGCTATTTCCCAAGGCCCAACGTAAGGTTGAAAAAAAATGTGATTTCTCAAGGCCCAACAAAAGATCAAAACTTAAATGGCTTCGCCCGGGTTCGAACCGGAGACCTTCAGTGTGTTAGACTGACGTGATAACCAACTACACCACGAAACCGAAGTGCTCAGGTTGAAGAAGCATATTTATTAAACATAAAACCCAACGCTTAGCTGGGCTTCAAGGATCTGCTATTTCACCCCCAAAAGCACACTTGCGACGCACAAAATCTAGCTGGAATGACTTAACCATCTTACATTCTGCATATTTAGTTGTTCCCAAACCATTATACTAAAGGTGAATATACGGTACAGGCATGTATGATGTATGCCTGCAAGCGCGTTCTTCCCATAAGATAGATCTGAATCCTTCATTCAGAGTCGTCAGAGCTGCGTCTGGAAGATGGTGACATGGCCCAGGCGCTGCACCATGTCGGCAACGGAGCCCACGGCGGCGAGCAGCGAGACCACAAGCGCGCCCACGTTGAGCGCCTGCAGCGCCACCCACTTGCGGCTGCCGGGCGCCACCTTGGCCTGCGCGATGTACATGGTCACCGGGAAGTACACCGTCAGCGGCCAGAACGCGATGGCGCCCAGCAGCCCCAGCACGGCGTTGAAGAAGGGCAGCATCAGCGACACCAGCGTCGTAACCGCCACGAACGCCGTGCGCAGCACCAGCTTGCACATCGTGAACCGCACCGCGCCGCCGCCGCCGGGCAGGCTCAACGCGTACTCGTGGTGGACGAAGGCTGAGTCCGGCCACCGGGCCGCCAGCCACTTCTCGTAGCACGCGAAGATCGGCTGCGCGTACACCTGATATGCTCCAACCAAATGGATGACCACGGCGACGTTGGCGATGTCGACGAGCCAGAACGGCTCGTCGAAGCCGGTGAGCACGTTCCCCGGCGCGGCGTTGCCGAAGGCCGCGTACCCGATGCACCCGAGGGACACATAGAAGATGGTCGTCACGCCAATGCCGTACAAGCTGGCCCTCTTCATCGTCACGTTCTCTGATGGCGGTGCCTTCACAGTGTCCTGAACATCACACAGTTACGTTCATAGACAATGTCAGTGCCATTAGTCGCGATCATGCACACCTATGCTGTACGCTAGCTGCAAACGTGCACAGGAATGTACACATACCTGGATTTCTATGAGAAGCATGGAGTAGGTGTAGGCGAAGGCAATGTTGCCGAGTGCCTGGAGGGCGTGCCACGTCTTGGTTGACGCGGAGACGCCCGCGGCGGCGCCGATCTTGACGCCCAGGAGGGTGCCGCGTGCGCCGTGGTTCGACGCGAGCTTGGCCGCGCTCAGGAACAGCCCGACGAAGGAGTAGGTGCACGACATGACGGCGGCGACCACCGAGATGATGGTGAGCTTCTCCAGGCTCGGGAACTGCGACAGGACCACCTCGACGAGTCCGAACGCCACCATGTACATCGTCCCGGACGAGACGCAGGCCGCGTCGTGGCCCCTGTAGTGGTGGCAGTCCGTGCGCGCCACGGCCCTGTCATTCACATACGCGGTGCGCCCAACAAACTTCTTTTTTAGCCCAAATCTATAATGTGCACCGCTGAACATGAATTCTCGGAAATTTCAACAACCATTCAGGTCACAGATAGTTACATTATGCTCGTGGCAGTGGTGATGGTGTAGCCCACCATTGTCCCCCAGAGGATCGCATACTGTGCCAGTCCACACACCACCACATTTCTAGGCCCTACAAACACATGATCAGGAAACATTCTTGTCAGTGTCAGTCACAATCAGAACATGCTACAACCGTTGCCCATGACGAGATTCAGAAAAGCCACATGGTGTGGTTACCAAGGCATGAGCGGACGACGTCCATGTAGGTGTGGTTCCGTTTGCCGTGGACGGGGTCCGGCGTGCGATAGCAGTCGGACAGGAGGACGGCGGTGTAGTAGGTGATGTAGGCGCAGCCGATGAGGGCGACGGGGCCGAGCACCCAGCCCATCTGCGCGACGCTCCAGGGCAGCGCGAGCACGCCGGAGCCTATCACGGCGGTGATGGCGTGCGTCGTCGCCGTCCATACCGTCCCTGTCGAATACAAGTATTCAGGTCAGCTAACCACCTGCTCTGCTCGCCGCCTGACAGCGTTATACGTACAGAACACCAGGTTGTATGTATGTTGCAATCTCTGAAGATTTTCAGTAGTGGAATACAGGATACACCACTGAAGTCATCATTATACTTTCACGTGGTATTTAGCTAGTAGAGTAGTAGTCAACCCATGACTACTTTTTCCCACTTGTAAATCGTCATCATTTTGGATCAATTTCCGTATGTAAACAAGTTGAGGAAAGTTAGCTCATTGATCTACTGCCCATGCGCTGGATACCATTACATAAAGCAAAACCAACTGAACAGGGACTTGAACTGTCAGTGTTCTATACACATAGCCCATTCGGATCGTCATGCAGCGCCAACACCATTGGCTTATTCTAAGCACTACCAAAGTACTAGCAATTATGCAACTAAAGCATGTTTAGCAAAGTTGTCTAGGATAGTAAAGCAAGATTTGGTGTGCTACTCGTGCGATGTTAGTCCAATTGGAGCTGCACAAACGCACATTTTTCACCAACGTATAAGCATGAAAGGCCTTTCCGGAAACACTGCATCAGGTTGCCTATGTATGTGGAGTGTGACGTGGCATCCAACAGCCATGCAACACAATAGAGAATTCGGGTACTGCTTGCTTTCAGTCATTATTAACTAGTCAAACTCATAATCATAAACCAATAAGGCAATAAAACAGCCTGTTGCTGTTGGCAAGGTTGTGAAGAATCATCTCAACAACAGTCCCATCCACACAGATCCTTGCACTACTTCACCAGTCAGTGTTCAGAACTGCTCATCAACTGCCCACTCATACTCACAGAAGCCTAGTTCAGGGCCACAAGTCCACAACTATGCACCTGATATGCAGTTCGTTATGTACTATTTTTGATGCCATGAAAAAGACCTCTCTAGTCTAGAATTATGATTCCTGATGGAAGTGGAGAGAGCACAGCTTGCAGGTATGCAGCCATCCATTCATATACAAACCATTGGCCCACATGGCCACTAAACACTTTCTGATAGACTATTACCGATTGGAGGTGAATAATGTTCTCCATTCTTTTCGGGATTCCTATAAATCTATAGGAGAATCATTGCAAGAACCATCTAATGGCATGATCTCACAAGTCACAAGCAACTCAACTATGCCTGAATATAATTCTGGAAGACTAGTATTGGACAACTGGAAATGTTCAGGAGTAGAAAGTCGATCATATGCTTCTTGGTTCTTTGTATGTTAAAAGGTAGTGGCTGCCAAGTCACTGGCATTTTGGATCTTGCGAGTAGCCCAGTGGCTGCAACCAACTGGGAGCAGACACAGGACCCAGTTCCTGCATCAATACTATGCCACTTACGCTAGCTTCCTATCTTCACGAAGATGTGGCAAAAGAAGCTTTTACACTCTATGTATGCCACATTTTCAGGTGTGGCTATAGCTTCATTCAGTTATATCCTATGTCATATGTTCAGGCGCTAGCTTTATTCAGTTATGCTATGCAAAGGTGTCTTTTTTTAGATAACGATGCAAAGGTATCTGTGCATTGTATTTTTCTCCAATTTCAGGGATGCTGTTTCCAAGGAAATTGATACGCTCAAGAAACGTTAAATCTCGATGAGTGACGCATGCAAAAGCATGTAAGTGAAGGAAATCTCGCCTAAGACGTTTGTGGTCTTTTATGAGGTGGCAAACTGGCAACACTGATCAACATAAGCAAAGGTGGTTTTGTTTCACCCAGGTGTTTATGCATGTTCGAATAGATCTAGTGACCCTATCATATTTTTAAATAGCGGACTCGGTGTTTAGGGATTTGTCTCTAAAACAGCTATAGCGGAGCTAATAATGGGCTATAGCAGCTAAATTGTACATAAACAAAAATAGCGCCACCCTACCTCAAAAGGCTATAGCGGCAGCCATAGCCGGCTATTTAAAACAGGGGATCCTATACTAATATTGGATTTTACTCAAATTTTATTTTTTGTGTACTAACACAAAAGGGGCATCCTCAAACTTCGACATTCATGTTTGCGTCAGGTCTAAGGTCTAAGTAGGCGTTCCATAAAAAAAGGGTGTCTAAGTTGGACCTCTAAATATGCCCTATATCTTTCACTGCATATAAAAGATTAAACAAATAAAATGTTCTGTTATCACCATTTTAATTGGTTTATCTTTGAATAGCCTTTCTAACTTAATTTGTGTCATGAGGCCTACTCAATTGAATTGAATAGCATTCCTTATTTGCAAGCTTTGCAGCCTTGCAGGTAACAAACATCAAGAGAGTATACATATATGAGCTAAGAGAGTATATGAAATTTTATTTTTTTCAAAAAACATATGAAATTTTGAATGATGGATGTGTGCATATGTGTGGCAATCTTAGTAAAAGCACAATTAAACGGAAACTCGACTCGTTAAAATACATATATATGTGTATGTCCATGCTCCATCAACCATATATTATCTTCACCTCGCTATCTAGCTAGCACCAAATAAAAGCTACAAGGTGCGGTGTAAAGATGACGAAAATGCCAAGAGATAAACGAGAAGGGTCAGGGTCTGATGTCTGAATGACATGCAAGAGAAGAGAAGTGCATGCTTCCTATATGCTTGCTGGCAGCTGAAATTCCCACACGTCTCCCCTATGGAAACGGAGAAAGACGGCCTGCACCAGCTCACGTCCCTATCCAGAGTCTAGCAACGCCATGTCGCCATGGACGTGTAGATCAACGGCGGCGTAATTGGACATGGCAGAGGTCAGGGGCTGTAGATATGGTGCCGGTCTTGCCAGGGAACTAGCCTCTGCACGAAACATGAACTGTTCTTCTTCTACAGCCGTTATATAAATGGATCGGAGGCATGGAGAAATCTATCTCGTCAGTACGAGGACACGGCGGACTACTGCGACTACGAAAGCATGGTGGTTCGATGTTGACGACGGCAGACAAATGGTGAATAAACGGAGACCAAAAATCAGAGGCTACCACAGAGCTCGATGAGATGATGTGTGCAGGTAGAAGACTAGAAGAGGCGGGAGCAAGTGCAGAGTCCACAGACGAGTGTCTAGTACCTGTTCTGACGCGGCCGTCGTCGTCCACCTCCACCTCCTTCCTCTCCACCTTCTCCATGTCCATTTCTGTCACTCTGCTCTCCGCCTCTCTAGAGTCTAGCAGAGCTCAAGGGCTCAAGGCTGTATGCGGCAGGGTGGATGGGATGATTGGGCTCGGTGCGCTGCAGCTATATATAGAGAGGTGGCGAGTGTTGCACCTGACCTGCCTTTCACTGTACATTCATTCTTTTAATGCTGGGGTGTTCTCAATTAATCTCCCTCACGAAATCCCATGTGTATTCTAGGGTTCAATACATCAAGATCGAGTAACTTATGGAAATGTCTGTTCACCTTTTCCCTTCCATTTATGTTACCAGAGCATTGTTAACATACTCCATCCGTCCTAAATAAATAAATTTGTAAAATCCGTGCAAGTGAAACTATCTTATGTTTGAGTAACTTTATAGAAACCGTTGTTGTAACAAACTTTGAAAAACTTCCTGTCTGCTTAATGCAATACACGTTTAGGCGTGTTTTAGAAAAAAAAAGTAACTTTATAGAAAAAGTAACATCTGTGACATAAAATAAGTAAATATGAATATACTACATTGTATGTGTATCTAATTTCTAATTTGACATCATAAATCTCAATGGGCTGTTCTATAAATTTAATTAAGCTTTTTTAAAAAATTGAGTTGAGATAGCTCTAGAAATCTATTTATTCAGTGAAAGAGGGAGTATTATTATTAGGGTATCAGTATTACTAAACTTTGGCTAGACAAGAGTTTTTTTTCTTTCATTATGTGTTTATTAAGAGACTATGTTGTACTGCACCTTAAAAACCTATATATACTCTCCTTTTGAAATTATGAGGTGTTTCATTAAGAAAATACATTCATCAATAACCACACAAATTTCCATAGGAAAACATGATAGTTTTAGCAAATTGGATCATTTAACCTTTGGCCTGTTTTCTTTTTGGAGACACAAAAGTTAATGTAAAATACATGCACAAAATATTGTTTGTGATTATAATTTAGTGTTGCAGAAGAAAAATATCAATAGAGTATTTGTTAGTCAAAGTATTAGACTAGCGATGAAATCGTTGTGGTAAAAAATATATTTTATTATTTAAAAAAAACTTTTTGAGATGGGTTCATTGCACTTCCGGAAAATTCAGAGTCTCTTTCATTCCATTCTAGTTGGACAATATTTTCCTAGATGATACTAGATAATTTTAGTTTGATTTTATTCTTGGTCCCTATCCCTACTATAGAGATTAAACTACTTTTTGTGAAATATTTCTAAAATTCACAAGGTCGAAACGTATTAACATAGAAATAACTATAAGTTTACTTCTAAGATTTTTCTTACATTTTGACATCATATGTTATGCATCAATAACATTTTTTTAAAAAAAAGATGAAAACAGGGATATCTTACAATTTTCACATTGACAACTCATGTTTAAGCCTTGCCTGGATCAACTAGAACTAATAGAAGGCTACTAGAAAAATGCTTCAATTGCTCCAAGGAAAACTCAGATAATATCTGGATTCAACTATCAAACCACCCAACTAAGGCAAAACCTAGATTATTTCTAGATTGAACTATCAAACCACCCAACTAAAGCCACCGTTTGGTAGGGCTCTTCTTCGGCGGTTAGTTATCTCCCTAGCTAGCTAATGCAGCTAACTAACTACAGTACTAATTAGGAGGCATCAATCTGCACTTCTGCAGGCATACGTGCATGAGCTTCCAAAAAGGGATCAATATATCTTTTTTTGGTTGAATTCGCGGACGTCACGGAGCCGTTTGCTTTTGGTGTATCATCGTGAGATCACCCATCTCTTGACGCCATTGATAGTGTTTTAGGTCTAATTAGCACTAAGCGCATTAACTATCCCTTGCAGCCCCGAGCCCGCCATGATCTTGCATAGCTTACCACACAAATGGCCTCCTTTTATTTTGGTCAAGTGGTCTTTCTCTCAGTTAATGGATGTTATCGATGGTGGATCGTTTAACCATCAAAAACTAAGTGTACAAGGCAGAGACGATCTCTTCAAAATCTTGCAGAGTCCTAGATTTCTTTTGAGTGTTAGGTATATATAAAAATGACCATACACCCTACATGGGTCGAACTTTACAAGAGATTTTAACCGCGCTGCGCCGTTCATCAGTGCTGTCAGAGTCCAAAGACATCGCCTGATGGAAAATCTGTTTGCGCGTGACAGGGATCAGGCCATGCATGCAAACCATGCGTCAAGGCGTATTGCCTACGTATGTGCTTTCCTGAGCAGAGGTGAGTGCGGACGTGTCGCTGGTATTCGGAAACCGTCGAATTGGCCGTGCACGCCGCCGTATCCGATGGAGAGAAGAGAACACGACAGTCCCGGCCGTGTTTGTTTGGTGGATAAACCCATGCATAGATAGACTTGCAGGAGCCACCTCGTCAGCTGGCAGGATACATCGAACAAACCAGCTACGCTTTAGCTCACATCATGGTACCCTGGCAAGCGTCGACGTGAGCAAGGTGCTCACGAAACTGAATCGGTGGCGAGGCTGGACCCTGGACGACGGCTGGACGCGACCAACTCTGAAACGGCACAACCGCACAAGTATAAATGCGACGCAGCAACGGCACGGCCGCCGCACCGCACGATGTCAATGCACGATCGAGCACGGTGCCACTGGGCACATGCGACATGCTTTTCGCGGACCGCTGAAACGGGCAACAAAGGCTTTGTCTCCGTTTGGACTTTGGAGAAGGGCGAGAAGCCAAGCGACTTTTGCAGGCAACAAACAAATGTATGCAGTGCAGCAGGTTCCATGTTTCGTTTCATGGCCGGAGGTCGGAGGATGGCCCAACCCAAATGCGCAACAGCCGCCCGTGGATGGAAGCTGCCGAGTGCTGAGTACAGCAGCAACTGATGATCAGATGGCATTATGGCAAGGCAAACCAATGGGTTCCTTTCGTGGGTCACATGTTGCCATGCTTGATGACGGCACGGCATCAGGCAATGTACAATTGGGCTGGATCGGTCTTTCGGAAAGTAGATGGCCCAGTTGAGGTGATGGGTCGAGAGAAGATCGCAAAGCAAGCACAACGGTAAAAAGGGGGGGGGGGGGGGGGGGGGGGGGGGAAGACACATGATGCACCACTTCGAGACCGACAACGGTGATGGAATGAGACTTACATTAACAACAGAATGCTTCTCGAAACAAGCTGCTGCGCTGAACAATGCAAAGCATCAACAAACACATATCTACTGCGAACGAAACGGCACAAAGATGGGTTTATTATTACAAATACACAGTTTACATGTGTGCGTGTATATGCATGCTGTCACGCCCGTCGACGACGGATGCTTCCCACGAATTCAGCAACGTAGGGCGGTGCACCGCCGCACCGGTGGTGTTCCACCGACAGCAGAGCACGAGCGCGTCAGGTGTTGGTCGAGAACCTGTAGGACGCATAGGAGAGCGTGGAGTTGGTCCAGCAGTGGTGGATCTGCTCGGCTTTCGCGGCGTCCCCGGCGGCGCCGAGCGCGACGTGCAGCGGGTAGAAGTGGTCGGGCCACGGGTGCGCCGTCCTGCCGTGCGGCGCCTTCTCCTCGAACCTGTTCACGTCGTCGTGCCTTCCGGCGATGAGCGCGTCCCTGAGCCAGGCGTCGAACTCGGCGGCCCACTGCGGCACGGGCGCGTCGAAGGGCCCCATCTTGCGCAGGTTGTGCGTGGCGCTGCCGGAGCCGAGGATGAGGACGCCCTCCTCCCGCAGCGGCGTCAGCGCCTTGCCCAGGTTGTAGTGGTACGTGCCGTCGCGGTCCGTCTGCACCGAGAGCTGGCACACCGGGATGGTGGCGTCCGGGTACATGAGCATCAGCGGCACCCACGCGCCGTGGTCCAGGCCGCGGCTGTGGTCCTCCTTCACCGGGCCGAACCCGGCTTGCTCCAGGAGCGCCTTGGTCCGCAGGGCTAACTCCGGGGCGCCCGGAGCAGGGTACTTGAGCTGATCAATGGGACAAATGAGTTTATTCATTCAGGATCGATGAGGAAACTTCAGACTTCAGTCAGAGCAATTCAAGCATGATGGCGAGAAGACTGAATGAGCCACTACAAACATCATCAACCACAACCAGCGTTTTATTAGCTGCTGCATCGAACTTTTTTGCAGCAGGGGCAAACATTTTTGTTTGTAAATTTACACTGTGTTTAGGCAAGCATAAAAAGTATAGCAATTTCATTCAGAAAGTTTCAGAACTGTAATATGTAATCAGCATTAGTGCTGCAGAAATTGGAATTTTATACCTTTTTAGGAAAAAAAAAGGCAGCTTCTTATGATCAATGGTATGTGAGCCTCCGTCTCATGTGTCACATCGAGGAGATTTGCAAGGACACGCGACATATTATTCCAAATACAGTATTACAATAGCTACCAAACTAGTAGGTGCTCATTGAGCCTACGTTATCTAGAAGATTGACTACCAAACAGTAGTAAAACCTAAAGACTAGTTGGTGGATGTCCCTAGCTAATAAGTGAAATGGTAACTTGGAGGCAAAATATCATGATAAAAGGAGTAACTAAACTAAGTTAAGCTCGCACAATATATAAAATATCAAACCACAAATTTCAATTAACCTCAGACCAAACAAGTCTGGGGACCTAGAGGGCACCTAAATTCTTAATCCTGGATGCTATATATGATATCTCAAGTCTCAGCCATTATCCAGGACATTGTATTATGCAAATCAGATGCTGAAGTATAGCAGTGACAGTAGCTAAACTGTGAATGCCAGTAAAATAACTTCTTGTGAGAGAATTCAGTAGGCATAAATCACAGCAAAAACGAGCCTTACTGGCAAATACCTTCATTTTTCTTGCTTTGTGACCATAAAAGAGCAATACAGAATCCCGACCATCTGGTTATATAATTTAGTCAATTAGGTAAATGCTAGTGGCAAGCGCACCTTACCTACTTTGATGTGCACAAGCCATCAAGCATCACTGGCTGCCTAAGCATACTATAAGCCACTACTAAACACTATTGGAGAGGTTGGCTTAGATGCTGCTGACAAGCGAGCCTATCACGAGATGTGTCGGATACCTAGATTAGGGGGTCCTAAATTGGGTGAATTAGAGACGAGCAAATCAACCTCATCCCTCTCTAAGAATCCCAAAAGCTAACTAACCAGGGAAGCCTCCAATCCCCCTCGAGCTGGGCCGGCCCACTATCAGGCCCACAAAACCTCAGAACCTCCTAAGCTCGAGCAGCGGCCGCTCACCCGCTTGACAGAGAAGTACGGAAACCGCTCGAGCGTGCGATCGCTCGAGACGATGACGCAAACCGCTCGAGCGGGACGGAGAGCGCTCGAGCGAGCAACCGCTCGAGTCTGCCCTCAATCATTGCCTGTCCAGAGCACGCACGTGGCTACAGGGCTCGAACAGCGCCAAAGTACTCTGACGCCGCCTAACCCCATGGCTACAGGGCCTGCAATAGTGGAACTTGCGCCGGTCGCCTCCGCCATTACGCTGCCCATCCCCTGGATTCAAGGATGGCAGGTGCCACTGTGGAGCCGTGCTACGCACTGTGCCACGCTTGACGCCCCCTTAGGCGCCGTAGTCAAGCCCCCGCACCGTCAAACACGTCGTGCCGTCCCATCGCTCGGGTCGACGACCCCTCGAGCCGGCACCAAGGCGCTCGAGGAAATGATGGCGGACGCGATGAGCGTACGGAGCAAAGCGCGTGCCCGTCTTTCCCACCTCGACGGCCATACGAGCGGGGTTCCGGACGCACGTGCTCATCTACGCCGGCACCATACCTCGACTACGTCGCCCACGACCAAGAAGGACGAGCGGGCCATTATTGACCATACCGCTACGGGCTCGAGCCGGACCACGGGGAGCGTCTACGTTTCGATGACTTGACATGGCGCATGTACCTCGACGTCACGCCCACGATGCCCTATCTACTCTGTACTCCTGAGCCTCCTCTTGGCCTATAAAAGGGGATGCCAGGGCCTAACCTAGGGCAGGTTTTTTTTTGGACGCCTTCACTCGCACACTCATTCACGGCTAGGTCCCGCTTGTATTCACCCCTGTACAAGCACTTAGGTGCAAGATAATACAAATCTCTCCCCTCTGCTGGACGTAGGGCATTCTTTGCCTGAACCAGGATAAACACTTGTGTCCTTCTTGCATCACCATCCGGATTAGGGAGCACGCATAGAAATTTACTCGTTGGTGTTATACCCCCGGGTACGAAACACCGACGGTTGGCGCGCCCGCAGGGGTACTCGCGTGTTTTTCGCTCGATTCCCGCCATTTTCCGGATGGCATCACCCGCTTCCTCGTTTCCGTTCGCCACGGTGATCCGGTTTGGGAGTCTAGAGTTCGTGTCGCTCGGCCCAGCCACGATATGGCTCTACTCTCGATCGGTGAACCGGGAGGGGACGCTCGTCACCCCCACGCGGCGGGGGGGCCGCGCGCCGACCGCGCCACCACGGCTCGCCACCACGTCGCCGACGCCACCAAGCATCGGCATCACCACCGGCCAGCACGGGGCCACGAGCGCCCGCTCGTGTGCCCTCCCCGGATGCCACGATGCACCCGGCCGGGTGCCAAGTGTACGGCGAGAGGGGGGCACACGGACAGGGAGTCCTTGACGTGGACCCTGGCTTCACGTTCGCCATGCGCTCGCCGAGAGAGCCCGGCGTGGCGCCTCGAGCGCGCGCACGGCCGACGTCGCCCAACCTGTTGCCGCACGGGCTCTACCGAGCTCGTCGCAGGCTCCCGTTTGGGATCACCAACGCCGCCACTACGTACGCCAATGAAATCCGGTCAATCATGGGACCTCGGGAGGAGAGCCCCGGCCCCCTCCTGTGTGCCACCACGGACTTGGAGATTGTATGGCCGGCGTCAGTAGACCGCGGGTTTGACAGAGCACCTGGCTCGCAACGCCGCAACACGGTCGGGGATATGCGCCGCTGGATCGAGGAGGAGAGTACGGGGAGGCCCTGGACGCCGTCCAGCGCTAACCCAGACTCCGATGACTCGAACTCAGGGTGCTATGACCCGGCTCGCGAGTGTTTTCATCTCAACGACGACGTCCCGTCGGATGACGAAACCAGAGATGGCGCCGCCATGGCCGTCCCTGCAGCCAACCGGGCAGACGTGACCCCAGCGGTCGGGACATCGGCAGCTGGAGCCCTGCAGGTGATCGAGCCGCGTGGACCGCCACCACAAGCCCAAGACAATCGACGACCCGAAGACGACGCCCTGGCAGCTCAATGGGCCCAGATCCGGGAAATCGAGACCAAGATGGAGGCGGAGCGCGCGAACTTAGACTTGCTCAAGAGGACCCTTGAGCTAAGCCAGTTCCCTCCACCTCGACCTCTTGGCGCTCGAGGAAGGGCCCGAGATGTCTTCAACCGCATCGTCAACGACGGGCGGCCGAAGCGCCACCCGAGCCGGCCCACTTCCTCGAGCAAGCCAGAATGTACTTGCGGCGGCTATGCTGCTGCGGGACATGCCGGCGCCCTCGAATCCACATGCGTTGCGGATACGAGATGAGATCCAGGGGCTCCTCCAAGTCGCGGCCGTCCAGCAGGCCGAAAGCTCGGCCTCAAGACAGCGTGAGGCAGCCCCAGAACAACTACGGCACGAGCGGGAGGGTTCCGTCCACCAAGAGGCACCCCCTCGAGGCGGCAGAGCCCCCGCTCGAGAACGCATCATCGACAACCGTGCACCCCAAGATGCGCGTCATGACATCAACGACAACCGACGACGCAAGGCCGCGGGTGCCGAGGACCGTGGCTACAAGGCCCATCGAGGGGGGCGCTACGACAGCGATGAAGACCGGCAGGATCCCGAGCCGCCGGGCCCTCGAGTCTTCAGTCGAGCTATCCGCAACACGCCATTGCCAAACCCGTTTCGACCCCCCACGAGCGTGGTCAAGTACTTCCGGCTGGCCTGCCAGCTAGGAGGGGCTCGAGAGGATAAGGCGATCATACGCCAGCTCCCCCTGTTTCTCTCTGACACCGCTCGACGGTGGCTCGAGGAGCTTCCCCCATCGGATCTACGATTGGGCCGACTGGTCCAGATTTTCGAGGAACTTCAAGGGCACCTACATCCGACCCGGCAACTCGTGGGATCTCCGTAACGCAAGCAAAATACCTCGGAATCTCTCCGAGACTTTGCTCGACGTTTCTCAAAGCCGCGCACCGAGCCGCCACACATTCCGGATCACGACGTCATCCCGCGTTCGTCTCAGGCACCACTTGCAAAGAGCTCGTGCGGGAGCTCGGACGCAATCGCCCAAAAACGGTGAACGAGCTCATGGACGTCGTCGCCGACTATGCCGCCGGCGACGAGGCCGTGGGAGCCTTCTTTGGCGGAGCTGGGAACAAGCCCGCGCCGCCCGCAGGGGATGGTGAGGGCTCGAGCAAGGCCCAGAAGAAGAACGGGAAGAAGAAGAAGGGCAACCGGATGGCAAGCGCGCGTCGTGGAAGCGCGAGGTGGCCGCGGCCCGGCGCAAGAAGCCTAGACCCTCCGGATGGGGCGTCTTCGACAAAATGCTTAAGCGGCCCGCCCATACCACAAGGAACCGGTCAAGCACAACCTCGAGGACGTCGAATGCTTCGAGGCTACTTCAAGCGGCTCGGGATCGACAAGGACGACGACAAGAAGGACAAGGGTGGAAACGATCAAACCAACGACAACGACGACGATGGGTACCCGCCCATCACCGAGTGCTTCATGATCTACGGCGGCCCAACCACCCAGATGACACGTCGAGAGCGGAAGGCCGAGCGCAGGGAGGTTTTCGCCCTGAAACCCGCCACGCCTCAGTTCCTCGACTGGTCGGATGCTCCCATCACGTTCGACCGTGATGATCATCCAGAGCACGTCACCAACCCCGGCGCATACCCTCTCGTCGTCGACCCGATCATCCTCAACGCCCGCTTCACTAAAGTTCTCATGGATGGAGGCAGCAGCCTCAACATCATCTACATGAAGACCCTCACGCGGCTCGGCCTCACAAGAGCCCACCTCCAGCCGAGCGCCGGGGGCTTCCACGGAGTGGTCCCTGGCAAGAAAGCGCTCACGATCGGCCGCATCGACCTCCCCGTCGTCTTTGGGACACGCTCGAACTTCCGTCGAGAGGTCATAACTTTCGACGTGCCCAGCTTCGAGGGGACCTACCACGCCATCCCGGGGGCCGTGCTACACCCGGTTCATGGCGATCCCCAACTATGCCTACCTCAAGCTCAAAATGCCGGGACCAAAGGGAATCATCACCGTCGACTCCACGTACGAGCACGCCTACCACTGCGATGTGGAGTGCGTCGAGTACGGGGAATCACTGACGAGTGTGATGGGAGCGTCTGAAGACTTAGCCATGATGCTCGATCACATGGCGGCTGAGCCCTCTGCTCCGACACCCAAGCGACAGCCGGCAACCGAGCCCGCCGAAGACACCAAGAAGATCCCGCTCGATCCGAGCTCCTCGGGAGAAGACGCTGGTCATCGGTGCCTCCTCGACAAAGCCAAATAGGAAGCGGTGCTCGTCGACTTTCTCCGCGCAAACGCCGACATGTTTGCGTGGAGTCCTCTGGACATGCCTGGCATACCGAGGGATGTCGCCGAGCACGCCTTGGAGATCCGTCCCGGGTCGAGACCTGTCAAGCAACGCTGCGCCGCTCGACGAGGAGAAGCGCAGATCATCCGCGAGGAGGTCGAGAAGCTCGAGAAAGCCGGATTCATCAAGGAGGTACATCATCCCGAGTGGTTAGCTAATCCCGTATTGGTAGAGAAAAAGAATGGGAAAATGAGGATGTGTGTAGATTACACTAGTTTAAATAAAGCATGTCCCAAAGTCCCATTTCCTTTACCTCGAATAGATCAAATCGTTGATTCCACTGCGGGTTGCGAAGTACTTTCCTTTCTCGACGCCTACTCTGGCTACCACCAAATCAAAATGAAGGAGTCCGACCAGCTCGCGACTTCATTCATCACCCCATGGGCATGTATTGTTATGTCACAATGCCTTTCGGCCTTCGAAACGCCGGGCAACATATCGCCGCATGCCCCATGTCTTCGAGAAACACATAGGAGAGACCGTCGAGGCCTACGTCGATGACATCGTTGTCAAGACTCGAAAAGTAGAAAACCTTGTCGCGGACCTCAAGTTGACGTTTGGATGCCTCCGGGCTAAAAACATCAAGTTGAATCCCGAGAAATGTGTCTTTGGTGTGCCTCGAGGCATGTTGTTAGGGTATATCGTCTCCCAGCGCGGCATCGAGGCCAATCCCGAGAAGGTCGCGGCCATCATGAGAATGGGGCCAATTCGAGACCTGAAAGGGGTGCAAAAGATCACTGGATGCCTAGCTGCACTCAGTCGGTTCATTGCGCGCCTGGGAGAAAAAGCCTTGCCTCTGTACCGGCTCCTCAGAAAATCCGAGCACTTTGCATGGACACCTGAAGCAGAGGAGGCCCTCTCAAAGCTGAAGAGCATGCTCACATCTCCTCCCGTGCTCGTGCCGCCTCGGCCGGCTCGAGACGGCGTACCGCCGAATCCCTCCTCCTCTATGTTGCCGCAACCACTCGGGTGGTCGCACGGTCATAGTGGTCGAGAGGCGAGGAAGAGGGGCACGCGCTCCCCGTCCGGCGGCCGGTGTATTTCATCGCTGAGGTGCTCTCGAGATGCCAAAACTCGATACCCCCATATCCAAAAGCTGCTCTACGCAATCGTGCTCACCCGTCGAAAACTCCGGACTACTTTCTTAGCCATCCAGTGACGGTGGTAACGTCATTCCCACTTGGGGAAATTATCCAGAACCGGGAAGTCGTGGGTCGGATCGCCAAGTGGTCGGTCGAGCTCATGGGCGAGACCATCACGTACGCCCCACGAAAGGCTATCAAATCCCAAGTACTGGCTGACTTTGTCGCTGAGTGGACCGACGTCCAACTCCCCCCAGTCCAGATCCAGGCCGAGCTGTGGACCATGTATTTCGACGGGTCACTTATGAAGACAGGAGCAGGCGCGGGCTTGCTCTTCATCTCACCCCTCGGAGTACACATGCGTTACGTGGTGCGCATCCACTTCGCCGCCTCAAACAACATGGCAGAGTATGAGGCGCTCGTTACCGGGTTGCGCATTGCCATCGAGCTTGGGGTCCGACGCCTCGATGCTCGAGGCGACTCGCAGCTCGTTATCGACCAAGTGATGAAAGCCTCGAGCTGCCATGATGAAAAAATGGAAGCGTACTGCAATGAGGTGCGCAAGTTGGAAGCCAGCTTCCATGGTCTCGAGCTCAACCACATCCCAAGGCGCTTCAACGAGGCTGCGGACGAACTGGCCAAAATCGCTTCATCTCGAGCGCCGCTACCCCCTGACGTCTTCTCGAAAGATCTTCACGAGCCATCCGTGAAGTGGGACTCGGGGGGCTGGGGCAGGACCAGCCGTTGAGCCTGCTCCTACGACCGAACCCCCCTCGACGGGGGCCACAGTCATGGAGATCGACCAGGTTACGAGCCCACCAACTGACTGGCGTGCACCATTCCTCGAGTATCTCATTCGAGGGGAGTTGCCAGAGGAAAAAATAGAGGCAAGACGACTGGCACGACGAGCCAAGACGTACGTCATTTACGGGGATGACAGGGAGCTCTACCGCCGGAGCCCAACTGGCGTACTCCAACGGTGCATCTCTATCGAGGAAGGCAGGAAACTGCTCAGAGACATGCACTCGGGGGCTTGTGGCCACCACGCTGCGCCAAGAACCCTTGTCGGGAACGCGTTCCGGCGAGGCTTCTACTGGCCCACTGCAACTGCTGACACCATCAAGCTTGTTCGAGCGTGTGAGGGATGCCAATTCTACGCCAAGCAAACGCATCTCCCGGCACACGCACTCCGCATGATCCCCCTCACGTGGCCATTTGCGGTCCGGGGGCTCGATCCGGTCGGACCCCTCAAAAGACGACGGAGGCTACACCCACTTGCTCGTGGCCATCGATAAGTTTACCAAGTGGATCGAGGCCAAGCCCATCACTAACATCCGCTCGGAGCGAGCGGTCGAGTTCTTCACCGACATCGTCCATCGCTTTGGAGTCCCCAACGTCATCATTACCGACAATGGCACCCGGTTCACGTGCAAAAAGTTCTTGGACTTCGCGATCGGTACCACATCCGTGTGAACGGGCCTCGCCGCCTACCCTCGAACTAATGGCCAAGTCGAACGCGCAAATGGCATGATCTTGCAAGGTCTAAAGCCAAGGATTTTCAAACGCTTGAACAAACACGGCAACAAGTGGGTAGCTGAACTCCCATCTCGTCCCGTGGAGTCTCGCGGACGACCGAGAGTCGAGCCACCGGGTTCACCCCGTTCTTCTTGGTCTATGGGTCTCGAGGCCGTCCTCCCCACCGACCTCGAGCACGGGTCCCCGACTCAAGGCCTACAACGAGCGGACTAATCAGGAAAGGCTGGCAAACGCCATCGACCAAGCAGAAGAGGCTCGAGACACGGCGCTCCTACACTCTGCGCGCTACCAACAGAAGCTACGGCAATATCACGAGAAGAATGTGCGCAAGAGGGATTTCAAGGTCGGCGATCTCGTGCTCCGTCGACGCCAAGATAACAAGGGGCGCCACAAGCTCACTCCTCCTTGGGAAGGCCCGTTCATCGTGGTCAAGGTGCTGAAACCGGGGACGTACAAGTTAGCCAAAGAAGACGGCTCGACCCTCACCAACGCGTGGAACATCGAACAGCTACGTCGCTTTTTCCCCTAGGCCTCGATGCCTTGTACATATTTTGTCTAAATATACCGCTAGTATGAATAAACGAGTCAATTCCTTACTTTTTGTTCATACACAAGGTGGGCTCGACTTTGTTCCTACAAAGTCAAACCCCCTCGGGGCTAGACCGGGGGACCCCCGAAGTCCTCGAAAAAATGCACCTAGTTTTTTCGAAAAACAAGATTGCTCGACGTAATCTTTTCCCTCCTCGCCTCGAAATTTTTCGTAAGCTAAGTATTTGCGTCACCTCGAGCTCGTCGAGCCGGGCGATCGAGCACAAGGCTTCCCACGCTTCCGAGCTACGGCACCCTAACTCATCCCCTCTCGAAATGGTTCGAGCACGCGCCAACACTTAGCTAAAACAAAGTAAAGGCGGAAGTGGAAAATGACATCAAGCGCAAAGAAAAACTAGAGCATAACGGTTTAAATTACAAGCATCAAGATTTTAGGCCACTTAGGCCATTCCACGACCGAATATTTTGATTCTTACAAGGGCCTTGTCGCCCGATTTTGGCTCGCAGCCGGATAAAAACTACTCCATGTCGCGGGGAGGACTTCTCGCAGCGAGATCACCTCCAAGACGGGCGCCCGGCTCCTCGCCTCGGCCTTGAGCCGCTCGATCCGGGGTTGACCCTCCTTCTTGTTCGCCCTCGGCGTAGGTGAAGCCGCCGCAACGGCCTCCATCCCGGCCCGGCGTCCTCCTCGAGATGCTAAACCCCGAGTAGAAGATGGCCGTCGTCCGGCGCGCAAAGAAAGACAAGGGCTTCCCGAATACGACCCCGCAGAGGCGCCGAACTCACGGACCCGGCTAGCGTAGCTCGCGCATCCGGCCCTCGACGTCCACCACCGGCGGGAAGCCCCGGTTAGGCGCTAAGGGTGTCGATGGCGCCGGTGATGTGGGCCTTGGCCGAAAGCACGCGGTCGGCCGCCGCATGGGTTGACTTTGCGTACTCACGCGCGTCCACCAAGTCCGCCTCCAAACCCGAAAAAGGACGACAAGAATCAAGTACTCAATCAACTACTCGAGCAACACGTATGAATCACGCACGAAAAAAGAACTAAAGGACTCGAGCACTTACCGGCGGCGGGTCGAGAGCCCTTGCTCGCGTTCGCGCCCGCGAGCTCGCCTCCCTTTCTCCGGAGGCGCGCTCGATGTCGCGTTTCTCCACGCGCGCCTCCTCATAAGCCTTGCCGGCGCCCGGATGGCGAGGTCCTTCTCCGTCATCTCTTGACGGAGGTTGACCGCCTCCGTCGGAGACCGCCGCCCGCTCTTTCTCCGCTTCAAGCGCGCCGGCAAGGGCCTCCTTCTCGGCGGCCTCCCGGGTGACCGTTGCACGGAGCTCCTTCACGTAGGCCTCGACGCCGGCCTTGTCCTTCCGGAGCCGCTCCATGTCCCGGCACTTGGCCTTATAGCCTTGCGGTCACCGTAGCCGCGTCCTTCTTGAGCCGCTCGAAGGCTTCGTGCGGCTGCGCGTACTTCGACGAGCGGCCTCGGCCTCCTCGCGTGGCTCGGGCGAGCTTCTCGGCCTCCCCCGAGCCGCCTCGGCCCCCGTGCCACTCGAGCGAGCTCGTCCCCGAGCTCTTCCGGCTTCTCCCTTGGCGGCGTCCGGGCGGCGTTGGCCTCTCGAAGGAGTCGGGCGGGCCGGTGCGGCTCCGCCTCGGCGCCCATCCCGCCCCATGCGCACGTATCGCCGGATCTCGTCCTCACTCTCGCTAAGGGCGCGGATGTGAACCGACTTGGCGTATGAGCAACTCGCGCCGTCGAATCAAGAAAAAGAAAAATCGATGCAAGCTACGATAAGTCCGAATAAAAATGGCCGTGCTCGAGAATACTCACGGAAGAAAGCCGAGGCGGGTCCTCGGAGACAAGTGACAGGGCGGTTTTCGGGGCATGCTCGAGCCACGCGGCGCTCCTCGGCCTCCATATGCGCCTCGAGCTCCTTGATCTCGTCGGTGTTTCGTACCCGGGGGTATAACACCAACGAGTAAATTTCTATGCGTGCTCCCTAATCCGGATGGTGATGCAAGATGGACACAAGCGTTTATCCCGGTTCGTGCAAGGAGTGCCCTACGTCCAGCAGAGGGGAGAGTTTTGTATTATCTTGCACCGGGGTGCTTGTACAGGGGTGAATACAAGCGGGACTTAGCCGTGAATGGGTGTGAGCGAAGGCGTAAAAACCTCCCTCATGCTAGGCCCTGGCATCCCCTTTTATAGGCCAAGAGGAGGCTCAGGGGTACAGAGTAGATAGGGCTATCGTAGTCGTGACGTCGAGGTACTGGTGCCATGTCAAGTCGTCGAGTTTGTAAACGCTCTCTGTGGTCTGGCTCGATCCTGTAGCGGTATGGTCGATGATGGCCTGCTCGTCCTTCCCGGTCGTGGGCTGACGTAGTCGAGGTATGGTGCCGGTGTTGACGAGCACGTGCGCCCGGGAACCCTGCGGTATGGTCGTCGAGGTAGGAAAGACGGGGCACTGCTTGCTCCGTACGCCAATCGCATCCGCCATTACTTCCTCGAGCGCCTGGGTGCCGGCACGAGGGGTCGTCGACCCGAGCGACGGGACGGCACGACGTGTTTGACGGTGCGGGGGTTTGACTACGGCGCCTAAAGGGGGACGTCGCATGTGGCACAAAGGCGTAGCATGGCTACACAAAGGGCACCCGCCATCCTTGAATCCGAGGGGATGGGCGGCGTAATGGCGGAGGCGACCGGCGCACGTCCCACCATTGCGAGCCCCGTAGCCATGGGGTTAGGCGGCGTCGAGTACTTTGGAGTCGTTCGAGCCCCGTAGCCACGTGCGTGCTCGGGCGGGCAATGATTGAGGCGGACTCGAGCGGTAGCTTGCTCGAGCGTTCTCCGTCCCGCCGAGCGGTTGCTCGCTCGAGCGGTTTGCGTCATCGTCTCGAGCGGTCGCACGCTCGAGCGGTTTCCGTACTTCTCGCCGAGCGGATGAGCGGGCCGCTCGAGTTTAGGAAGTTCGAGGCTTTGCGGGCCCGATAGTGGGCCGGCCCAGCTCGAGGGGATTTGGAGGCTTCCCTGGTTAGTTAGCTTCTGGGATTTTTTAGAGAGGGATGAGGCTGATTTGCCTATTTCTAATTCACCCAATTTGGGACCCCCTAATCTAGGTACCCGACATGATCGTTCATCACGATCGCAGGGGCCTCGTGGTCGAGGGGGTCGGGAAGCACCAGCGGCGGCCTTTCCCACATGGGGAACTCCTCCCGCATCTCCTTATCGACGGAGGAGTGGAGTTTCCTCACCGCCTCTAAGTCGACGCCCGCCGTCACCACTCGTTCGGCCCGGGGTTGCCGGGCGGCGTGGTTGACTCCGGGAGGAAGATGCCTCTTGGCGAGCGCCGCGCCTCGATCCGCCTCCGCTCCTCGATGGATACGTCGGTGGGCTCGGTGCGTCCAAAACCGACCGTCCGCATATGATGTCTATGATGGCGGACGCCGTCGCCTTCCTTTGGGCCTCCTCCCGGTGGTCAACCTCGGACATGACGGTGAACTCCACCTCACCCGTCGTCGAGTCGTGCACGAGGCGAGGTACCATAACCTCCCTTAGCCGCGCAGGGCAGCGGCGCCGATACGGCGCCGAGTGGAGTTCCGCTTTGCTGTCCCACCCGCGGCCGCTGCTCCCTAGCTCGGCCGCAGCTCCACTGCGGGCCGCGCTCATCGCCACCCGTGACGAGGGCGCTCCACCACCGGGCTCCGCCGTCGCTCCGCTGCGGCCCGATGCTCTTCGCCGCTGCGCGGCGGGTTGGGTTGCACCGCCGGCTCCGCCTTCGTTCCACCGGCTCCTCCGCCTTCGCCTCTCTTGCGTGGCGGCGGGTGCTCCTCGAGCGCCCCTCTCGAGCGGCGGTTGGGCCTCCCGTCCTCGACCCTTTGCCCAAGAGGAGTCGACCTCCATATCTCGAGGAGGGTTGGGGCTCGGCCCGGCCGAGGCTCGGCGCCGTTTCCGCCTCCCGCATCTCCACATCCCCCACCGGCCGATCGGTGGCGACCGCCGTTTCCTCCTCCTCCTTCTCCCCTCGCGCTCCTCCTCGAGCCGGGCGCAGCCGACCCGCCCGGGAGGATTTGGCGCCGAGCTCGGGCTCTCGTCTTCAAGCGTGATGGGCGCGCTCCGATCCAGCCCGTCGCCGGATAGAGGCCGCCGCTCTGCGCCATCGCCCTTTGGTCGCCCGCCGCGCGCCGCCCGCGCCGACGATGACGGGGGTCTCGAGCGGGAGGGCGGTCGAGGCCGTGGTGGTGGTGGCGTCCTCCTCCCCGTAGCCTTGGTCACGGCCCCGCACTCGCACGGACGCGGGCGCCATCGCCTTGCCACGCCTAAGTGCATCCTTGGCCCGCTCTAACCAAATGGGAGTAGAGGGAGGGAGAGTCACTCCACCCGGCATCGACGGGGTGCCGCGCGACCTCCTGTGGTCCTCGGCCTCTTAGTAGGCAATGGGGGGAGGGACGATAACGTCCGCAGGGACGCTTAGTCCCGGAAGAAAGAGAAAAACAAAAATTCACCGTAACAAAATACTCACACGCGAACGAAATAGTACAATAAGGGATAGGTCGACTAGAAGACTTACCCTCGCGGTCGAGGTAGCGCTCGCCGAGCCGCCCGGCTTGCTCGAAGCGCTCGGGGGCTTCCCGAGCCTCGGCGCCCCCTTGAGTCCTCGAAGACTTGGGACCTCGAGCCCACCACCGGTGCCGCTCGGGGCTCGACACCGTGGCGGCCGCCCCGTTCGGCCGACTCCTTGGCCGGCTCGGGCACGGCGTCCCTTACGGATCCTGGGTCCTGCGGGTCGAGGTCCGCTCGGCCCGGCGGTCGCTGGAAGGAGCCCGGCGTTGCTCGCCGGGCTGCGCAGAACTTGAAGTGCACACATTTACAGCCTCATGCTGCCGGGAGTGCGCGCCCGTTGAAGATGAATGGTGGCGGGAGGAAGAATCCCGCCGCGTCGGAGACGGCGCCCGCCCGCCATGGCTAGAGCGATGGGGCGACTCCTCCCGCCGCCCTGCTTGAGCCGGCGACGCCGAGCGAGCGCGGTGGGCGGAGCGCGAGACGTCCCCCGCCGCCTCGCTGGGCCGGCGACGGCGCTCGAGCGCCGCGGCTCGACGACTCCTCCCGGCGGGCTCGCGAACCGGCGACGAATCGTCGCGCGAAGGCTCGGCGCGAGCTAGCTCCCCGCACGCGAGAGCGAGGAGGCGTCGTGGGCTCGGGTGTCGGTGGCGCCATCGCGCCCGGCGCCTCGTCGTCTTCCTCGTCGTCATCGCCCTCGTACTCGTCGGTCGACTCGAGACTAGAGCTCCAGTCGGTCGGGTCCGCCGCCAGACGTATTTCACGCGCCGGCGGCGCTAGCCTTACGCTTTCTCCTTCTCCTCTAATTCGCGAGCCTTCTTTGCTCTCTCCTCCCTTTTCGAGAGCACGGCGGCGTGTTCTCGTTCGCCCCTCAGGCGTCTTACCTCGCGGACGGGCGCGTCCTCCTTCACCGGGGGCCTCGATTCCGCGTGGTCGTTGATATTCTGAAAAAAAAAGGAGAGAGGACAGACCTCTATAAGGATCGCTCGAGTAAAAGAAACAACGAAAGAAGAGGATCTCGAAAAAACTCACAAAGCCCAGCAGGTTGAAGGCCGGACGCATGCGGAAGAGGCCGACTTGGTTCTCACCAAAGTTCCTCCCGCCGTCAATCGCGTCGCGCACCCGAGCCACGATTGTGGCGACCGGGGGGCGCGTCCGACATCCTGTGGCGGCCGCGCGCCGCAGGATCGGCGTCCTCCGTCATCCGGTCGAGCCGCAACGGGCGCTCGGCGAGCGAAAGCACCGGCGGGGCCGTGGAACTCGGCAACCACGTGCGCAATGTTGAAGAAGAGGTTGCCGGACCTCCGGCCATTGCGGAGGCTCGAGATGGCGTTGAGCAGGAGTCCATGCGGGGCGGCGCGCCCGTGGCCGGCCGTGCGTCCGCTTGAAACCGGGCGCGGTTAGCACGGCGCCGGTGTATTCCGGGAAGAGGCCACCACCGTTGCGGAGGTAGAACCATTCTCGGTCCCAAAATGGCGTTGTTCGACGTCCACGCGCCGGATAGCCAAAGGCACTCTTCCTCTTCACCCGATCGAGCGAACCCGCTCGAACGTAGCGGCGACCTTCGGCTTCTTCTTCTTCTCCTCTTCCTCCTCGTTCTCCTCTTCCTCCTCCTCGTCACCATCATCACCGTCGTCGGCGGCGGCCTCCTTGTCCTTCACCGCCTTGGTGAAGAGCGTCGCCTTAAAAATGTGGGTGAACAGTCCCACCGCGGCGCCATACCCAAGTACCCCTCACACACGGCGGCGTAAGTGGCCGCGAGCGAGATGGAGTTGGGGTTGAAGTGCTGGAGCTCGACCCCGAAATGGTGGGGGAGCGCCCGCATGAAGCGGCTCGGCCGCGCACCAAGTCCCCGCCGGTGGAACCTGATAAAACTCAGGATGTAGCCCGACGGGGGATTGGGCTCGATGTGGTCGTCGTCCGGCACCCGCCACTCCGGTAACCCCTCCGCCGGATTGGGCGGAAGCAATCCGCCATTCACCAGGTTGATCAGCATCGCCTCGGTCACCGAGGACCGAGGCCACGGAAGCGCCCCCTCCATCACCACCGGCGGGGCAGCCTCCTTGCCTTTGCCCTTGCCTTTTCCACCGGCACCCTGACCGGAGCTCTGACCCGACTTCCTGACTGACCTCCTCATGACGGTGACGGGAGCGGGACGGTGGAGCAACGACGGCGGCGGCGCACGAGGAATGGTGGCGCGGGGAACGGCGGCGCAGAAAGCAGGCACGGTCGCGGGCGCTGGTGGTCGCGGACGGCGGCGGCGGCGGTTGCAGATGGTGACAGCGGCGGATTGGATCTCAAGCAAAGCGCAACTGGCGGCGTGAGCGGCAGGGAAGGCGAGAATGCGGGGAAGAAGAACCGGGAGCCTGCTCCTCCATATTTATAGAGCCCAAAACCGATCCGCGTGAATCGCATCCAACGGCCTAGATTGCGCCATCCAACGGCCGCGCGCCCCCGGCGGACTCGACGAAAAACGGTAACCGCATTTATTACCCTGACAAACCGCCACCTACCTCCACTTACAGGGCGCACGCGCCGCGAGACAGAGCGGAACCGTCACCAAGCCACGATCACCACGATGCGCCGGTTTCCGCCTAAAAAGGCGCGCCGCTTGCAACGGACGGATGCGCCTCGAACAGGCGCAATGACGGGACGTCTCGACAGACGGTCCCTTGCACGGTAAGAAACCCAGGGACCCCGGTCCCACAAGTAAGTCTCGAGGGAGCGGAGGCTGACCCACGAACGGGTTCGAACAGCCGCCCTCGAGCACCCGAGTTAGGGGCGCCTATGGGAAGGAACCCTCGAAAGGTTCCGCTCGAGAACGAACCCTCGAACCCAGATGGCGTGTCCAAGGCGGGGCACTAGATATCCAAGAGATCCCGTCGACGGAGGCACTCGAGCCGCCGGTCCCCTTGAACGGGCCGGTCCTCCGGAAACTAAGCGCCCAGGCTTTAATGAGAGCGCCCCGGCCACGGCCGTCTCCTCGAAAGGAGGCGAGCTCACTTGGACTACCCGCTATCGGCTCACAGTGGGTATGGCGCTCGCTCGGTCGCGAGTAGTGTCGACCCTCACCACTTGGATCTCGATCCAAGAGATCCAGCGGAGGAACCGGATCACGATTCCGGCCCGGCCATTCGAGGCTCGGGGCTCGAGTCACCTAAACAACCTCCTCGACACGGGAGGAACAGGGAAATACTCGGGGCTCGAAGAGTAATTGAATCTCCCGCCGAGCTGCTACAACTCCAGCTTAATAATACTCTTACGCAAAACCGTTCATCTCAAAGCCCCCGGAGGAATGCCTCATTCCTCTGGGCCTCGGCTACCCCGCGACGCTCGCGCGCCCCCCATGGAGAAAGGACGAAATGACTCCTCGAAACAACATGACCCTAAGTCTAGGTACTTCAACTCCACTTCATGATCCCTTACTTGAAGTTTTTTCACAATCAAGCAAGGGCTCGGGGGCTACTGTCGGATACCTAGATTAGGGGGTCCTAAATTGGGTGAATTAGAGACGAGCAAATCAACCTCATCCCTCTCTAAGAATCCCAAAAGCTAACTAACCAGGGAAGCCTCCAATCCCCCTCGAGCTGGGCCGGCCCACTATCAGGCCCACAAAACCTCAGAACCTCCTAAGCTCGAGCAGCGGCCGCTCACCCGCTTGACAGAGAAGTACGGAAACCGCTCGAGCGTGCGATCGCTCGAGACGATGACGCAAACCGCTCGAGCGAGCAACCGCTCGAGCGGGACGGAGAGCGCTCGAGCGAGCAACCGCTCGAGTCTGCCCTCAATCATTGCCCGTCCGTAGCACGCACGTGGCTACGGGCTCGAACGGCCGCCAAAGTACTCGACGCCGCCTAACCCCATGGCTACGGGGCTGCGTATAGTGGAACTTGCGCCGGTCGCATCCGCCATTACGCTGCCCATCCCCTGGATTCAAGGATGGCAGGTGCCACTGTGGAGCCGTGCTACGCACTGTGCCACGCTTGACGCCCCCTTAGGCGCCGTAGTCAAGCCCCCGCACCGTCAAACACGTCGTGCCGTCCCATCGCTCGGGTCGACGACCCCTCGAGCCGGCACCAAGGCGCTCGAGGAAATGATGGCGGACGCGATTAGCGTACGGAGCAAGCAGTGCCCTGTCTTTCCCACCTCGACGGCCATACAGCGGGGTTCCCGGACACACGTGCTCATCTACGCCGGCACCATACCTCGACTACGTCAGCCCACGACCAAGAAGGACGAGCAGGCCATTATTGACCATACCGCTACGTGCTCGAGCCGGACCACGGGAGCGTCTACGGTTTCGATGACTTGACATGGCGCATGTACCTCGACGTCACGCCCACGACATGCCTATCTACTCTGTACTCCTGAGCCTCCTCTTGGCCTATAAAAGGGGATGCCAGGGCCTAACCTAGGGCAGGTTTTTGGACGCCTTCACTCGCACACTCATTCACGGCTAGGTCCCGCTTGTATTCACCCCTGTACAAGCATTTAGGTGCAAGATAATACAAATCTCTCCCCTCTGACGGACGTAGGGCATTCTTTTGCTGCAACCAGATAAACACTTGTGTCCTTCTTGCATCACCATCCGGATTAGGGAGCACGCATAGAAATTTACTCGTTGGTGTTATACCCCCCGGGGTACGAAACACCGACAAGATGGGACACCAAGGTTGGTGAAATTCAGGTCAGCTAGATGCCTACATCTGCAGCTTCCAGTTTTCTAGAACTACCGTAAGCTCTAGTGGTCCATGTTGATTTCATCAACGGCCTATGAATCTATGATATTGCATTTTTGACATCTGAATTTCATGTTGATTTCACCAGAACATTGGTCACTGGCTCTAGTGATCCTTGTTTCAGATAAGATAAGCACATGATCTTACGACTGGAGACAAGAATCCCCATTTCTGCACCTGCATAGATCATCTGATCTGATGGGGTAACTCAAAAGTACTGAATCGGTCATCTTATCTACGTCTACGTCTACCCAAGAAGCATTTCAACATCGAACTGTAACGATCAATTGGTAAGACCATAAAATCCAAACCAGTTGGGGAAACGAACTGTAACGATCAACTGCATCGGCCACCATATGAATGGTGAAACTCCGATTTTGACCTTTTCCACTGCGCAGAGGAAGACAAGAACGCGCCCATAAATCCAGATGGCTCGCAATGTTGCCTATCCTGACCCCAATTTTGACGCGTTCGGTCATCATCTAAAACGTGTGGCTTCCCAACGGGTTCACGCGCGGGGAAAACGGAAGAGAGGGAAGGGTGTGGTAGGTGGGCATCGAGCGCACCTCATACATGGGCTTGGGAAAGCCATAGAAGTCGTAGATGGTGTCGTTGCTGCCGCGGATGACGTTGACCTCCGGCGTGGGCGTCTCCCAGTGGCCCGACACGACGAGGATGGCGCGCGGGGGCCGGTCGCCCGCGACCTTGGCCGGCACCCACGACTTGAAGAAGTGCCGCGCCGGGATCTTGTCGTCGATGGAGAGCGTGGGCGAGCCGTGCGACAGGAAGAAGGTGTCCATGGTGGTGGTGGTGGCCGGCACCCTCGGCGGTCGTCGCCTCTGCCCCTCCTCGAACGTTGCCTCTGGCTCTGCCCTCGCGATGTCGCCGCGCTTCTGCTGCTGCTCCTCGCCCTCCCGCCGCGCCTCTGGTTTTGGTCTGCCGCCCGCCCTGCCCTGGCTCTGCCCCATTTTTATGTCGTCGCGCTGGCTTCGCTGGAATTTGCGCGCGTGCGTCGCGCCTGGTTTGTGGTTGGTGCACCGTGCTCCGTGGAGAGCAGAGCGGCGCGAGAGAAATGATCGGAGACTTGGATGGGCGCCTGAAAAACACTATTGGGCATGGTCGCGACGCGCAGCAATGCGAATCTTCCAGCAGCCTCCGCCGGAATCGGTTCGGTTTGCCGGCGCGCGTCGTGTAGTCACTGGCGTGTAAGCAATGACGCACGACGGCGCATTTCGTTGGAGTTGCTAACAAGGAGAGAAAGCGGATTTCATGAGATGGGCCTCCTTGTCTTGGATCGGGCCGGTCTTCCATTATGGGCCCGCTAGGCCACAGTCGAAAATTGCTGTTGGTATCGAGGAAGGCCTCAGACCCACAGGTCTGCTTGGGTCCAGGAAAAGAACTCTCACCGTTTCTAAGAAAAAAAAAGGGGCTTGAGCATTTCTACCCTGTTTTGAAGTCCGTTTATGGTTTTACCCTCATTTTTCTAACTTTGTGATTTTACCCCTGTAATTTTTAAACGAAACAAGACTTTACCCCTAGTTTGTTAAGTCCTTCTAACGATGTTAACTTTTGGACAAAATAGTGACTTTGTCCATGAGTTTTTACCCTTGTTTTCTTACGTTGTGTTTTACCTCTATTTTTAGACATCAAGCTCTCATTTTTATTGGGCAGATTTTTTAAAAAAATTCTGCAACACTTTAATTAACAATCCACATAAACTCAATGTAATATCGCTAGATGTGTGAACTATCGCCTCCCAAATAGGAGAGGACATAAGAGTATCCTTGTCTTTTTGCACGGGTGTTTTTTCATTTATTTTTTCTTTTTTTAGCTATTTAATCAGTCTGTCTCAGAAAATGTTACATACTAGGGGTAAACGTGACCTTCGTTTAGAAAAAACGAGGGTAAAATCACAAAGTTAAAAAAAAAAAGGGGCAAAATCACCATTAGACTTTGGAATAGGGGTAGAAACACTAAAATCCCAAAAAAAAAAAAAAAAAGTCCTCTCACCGAAAAGAGAGAAGATTGAAAAAAAAGAGTTGCAACAACCTGCCATGTACGCCACGGCACTCCGGTGGCGACCGCATCACTGTGCATATTTGTGTAGCAAAAAACGATCTCCCGACTCCCGGTCGACCTGGTATGCAGCCGCAGCTGAGGTCAGGCCGTCAGGTCACGAGTCTTCACAGTTCACATGTGAGAAAGAACGGTATCTTTTCCACCGAAAGTCTGAAATCTAGATGTTCAGGTTTACTCCGACGGCGACCGAATGTGCAGTGTGTCTCGATCCGTCAATTGTTCTTTAAGACTATCCTTCAATTCGTCAAGATCAGCTGTTTCAGAGTCGCTCGCTAGTCCATCCTGGCTGCCAGGCTGCAGTGCATAAAAGCTCCAAACTCCACGATAACACAAGGTAAGCCAGGTACAATAATCAGGTACATAGCAATCGATCTTTCGATTTGCCATGGCAGCTACGACGACGAGCGCTGCCAGGAGCTTGCTGCTCTGCCTGTTGCTCGCCTTTCTCCACAGCCTCCAGTTCCAGATCCCACCTGTATCAGCCGCGACGACGGCGACGACGTCGCACAACAAGACCGAGAGCCGAGACGCGCGCGGGAGGACGCTGAGCTTCACGCTGTACCAGCACGAGACGATCAACAAGACGGGCTACATCGTGGTGGACGGCGTGGCGGGCGCGGGCGTCAGCCAGACCACGACGCCCTTCGGCACCATCTACGTCTTCCGCGACGACCTGACGGTGCGCGCGGAGACGGACTCCCGCGTGGCCGGCGTCGTGGAGGGGACCTCCATCACCACCAGCCTCGACGGGCTGCAGAGCCTGTCGCTGGCCAAGATCACGGTCCGCCACCGCGGACACAGGGGCTCCGTCTCCGTCCTCGGCGGCACCTACAACACCGCGCCGTCCGACTACCCGGTGGTCGGTGGCACCGGCGACTTCGCGTACGCGCTGGGGTACGTCCGGTCGTCGCCGCTGGACTTGCGAGGACGGACGGTCACGTACAAGATGGAGCTTCACTTGTACTGGCCTCCGTACGCCCATTATGCTCCGGTTCCACATAAAGCGTGAATAGTATAGCTATTGCAACGGCCTAGATGTATGGGCATTTTATTATTTTTCGAACACGGCGTGAATATTTCGTCAATCTTATAGAGTATAATAAAGTTGAACAATAATAATTTGATCATTATTTATCAGTAGTGGTGTAAAAGCAGGGTAAAAAAGGAATGTGATGAGGTAATGATATACAGTACTTCTAGTGAAATTTATGAAATAAAGAAACGAACTGAAGAACCTTCCAAAAAATCGGCCTCCAACCGGTTGAATTAGTTACATCATTCAGAAAGATATCAAGCTACTTAGAAAGTTACAACCTTCAGCGCCACCGTTTTAGCCGGTGATTTGTGTAAGTGTGTTTGACCACCCCGTGGCAGCACGCTGTTGGGTGGTCGGTTTGTCAAACTCTAACTTCCCTTAATGAAAAAACGTGCTAAGGCACGGTTTCGAAAAAAGAAAGATATCAAGCAATTTTGTTCGGCAAAATGCTCATGGTTTCAGTAGCTCCAAGCAGTAAAGTGTCAACTTTTTTTCTACTCTTAAGTTGTACAGCAGTACAAGCTATGTCATCTATGGACTATGGTTTTTTAATTAGTTGTACTTATGGGTTATTGCTGGTAGTAGACTAGCAATTGCAGAACTGCATATATTTTTCCTTTTAGTTTTGTATGTTTCGTCTTGTTTTGTTTTGGTGATCCTTCCTATTTGAATCCACACTAGTTAAACTTTAGCCAGCTAAATTTACTAGCTAAAGTTTAGCCGAGACTGTTTGAACCCTCTAGCTAATAATGGTGATACTTAAAAGATACTAAAATGATATTGGAGGACGCAGACAGAGCACAGATGGAGAAAAAATATGGGAGTGCACGGAGCGGAGGTTGCAGACTGAAACAACTAATGTGATTGTGTACATTTTGGTCTTCAGCTAAACTTTAGTTGGTCTTTTAGTTGGGTTGTGTGGATTCCTAGCGGTTAAATTTAAACTTGCCGATTTTTGAAAAAAAAAAATTGCTCCTCTTTTTGTATATTCAACCACTGTTTGCATTGATGCTTTTTTTTTTTGGGACGTGGCTAACGCACGCACGGCGTGGTTTAGCCTTCCAGCACGCACACCCGGAAATAGAAAAAACCACGCGAACCCACACTTTCCGTTTTAGCGTGTGGGACAGTGTGAGCTTCCTTCGCACCTGGGAAAGGCCCATCAGATGCCAGGCCCCACGCCCCCCATCTGGACCTCTCCCACATTTTTTGCTTTTCCCTTTACAGCACACAAAACAGAGGAGGTGTGTTCCCACGTTACAAAAACAACATATACATACAACTAATTAGCTTCTTCTTAGGCACTAGAATTACACAAATGATTGAAAAAAATAAAAAACAGATCTATTCCTAGAAGCAATTTGTTTTCCATCACCAGATCCGACAAATTCATAAAAGTAATTCGATCTTTTGCATAAGCAATTTAGTTGTTTTGCTTAAGCAAATCAACTAAAAAAGTAGTACTAGAGTTCCTACTCCTTGCTCAGATTTAATCATACATGTTTCTATTTCTTAAATTGCTCAATATAGTTGCACATGGTTACTCCGATTTTGATATCATAAGATGTCCATTTTGATGATTGATGGCCACACACCTACAATAAAATATTAGTACCAAAATAAGCATATAGATGATAGTGAGAAAACTGAGAAAAAAATGACCAAGCCTCAAATTTTAACTGTACTAACATTACATTCTCGTTACTAGAAACCAATTCTAGTTGTTTTGCATCACCTAAAATCAGCTAGTACTGCAATTCCAATTGCATTAGCAAATCTGACATAACTAATAAGCAATTTAGTTTTTTTGCATTAGCAATTCAGTTGTTTTGTATAGTCAAATCAGTTAAAAAAAGTATTGCAATACCTACTTGATATAATAACATTTCTTCCTCTACATGTCGGCTACTAGTAGAATAAAGGAACCAACATGTTACAGGAATCTGCAAACGCAACTATTTCAGCAAATCAACAATAACACAAATGCTGAAAGTTGAAAGCCGATGCAACTACCTACTAAGATTACGAGGAGAAACAAGCAGAAGCACTAGCCCCTCGTCGAGCTCAACAACAATATCCCATTAGGATTCAAACTGTAGTTTATCGATAATTTACTGAACATCTCAAGTGAATGCAAGTTCAGACATCAGATTACTAAACAAAGTGACAACATGGATATGATGCAATTTGCTAAACCTACATAAGCCTGATTTATGAACTAAATCTCAGCTAGAGCAGTGAATCAGGGCGTACCAGAGGTGCAAAGTAGAAAATCAATGGAAACATAAGCAAAACATCATCCTTTGTTTTTTCCTTTCCAAACTGCACATGACAAACAAGTGGTATATATGAACCTCTGACTCTCTGAACCTGCCAGCAGTAGTTCAGACATTCAGTGGTCACAGTTCATCCAAAGTTGAAATCAATGAACAAACAATACAAATAACTGCCAAGAGGATCTAACTGATTCACTACTTGTTCCTAATAGATTGTAATTAAGTAGGAGAAAAAACAGAGATGACAGATTGTGTGAAAATACCTTAGCACCCCTGTAGGCGCAGTTCCTGACCTCTAACCATTTGCCTAACAAAAAAGCAGCACCAGAGAGAGAGAGAGAGAGATGAAAAAGGCAATTCAATAATGTCGATAGCCAATTCAATATATTTAAAAAATCAATTTAGTATTTTCAAAAAAAGTTGTTTAGGATTTCCATTAAGAGTACGAGTGACAGTTCTTATAGGTGTACAGTAAGACTGCATGAATTGGAAGTACACGACCAGAAGTGTGCTAAAGAACTGAAATGTGCTAAAAAATCAACTTGAAAAAACAAAGAGGAACAACAAAAAATGCATCACATTCAATATCATCAGTTAAGCAATTTTATATCACTAGTTAAGCAATTTTATATCATCGTTAAGCAATTTAATATCACTAGTTAAGCAATTTAATAGCATGATCTTCGAGTGCTTAAATTTTGTCCTGTTCATGAGTTCAAATATTTGGCAACAAAATATATTTTTCTTAACAAGGATCCCAAAGTAAAACTACATTTTATATATCTATATATTGTGAGCAGCATCACATTTTCTGTTGGTGTTTGTCTGTCATAGTCTACCTAGTTGCTAGATGACTAGACTAGCACGGACCTTGCTATCAATGAATGTCGATGGTAGCAACATGCATGTAATACAGTAGTTTATACATACACACACGACAAGCTGTTGTTTGTTCTCAGAAAAAGAAAATTACCATTTTATCATCACAGGAGTCAGAAAAGAGTTGCTAGCTCCATGTCGAGTCTCTCCCTTGCCTTCGACATGTCACAAACCGACTTGGAGCAAAGGGGGCATGCAAACCTGAAGATTTATAAGCCATGAAAATCTAGTCACTGGTAAATTAATGCATACTAAAGGGACAGACAGAACCAGCATACTGTAGCTGCAAAAAGCAAAAAAAGAAAAAAAAATCAATGGAAACGCATAGGCAAAGCTTCATAAGTTGTTTTTCCTTTTCAAACTACACATGCTAAACAAGTGGTATATATGACCCTCCGACCTCCGAACTTGAACTTGCCAACAGTAGTTCGACATTCAACAAACAAGACAAATAACCATTAGAACGATGTATCAAGTAATTCAGTGCTGATCAAAATTGGACCAATAATTAGGCCAAATATTTTGCCAAAATTTGGCTAACCTGCAACAAGACAATAGCCAAGGAGGCGTCCACACTATTTTATCAGCAGCAAGTCGTCGCAGGTGCCATGGCCGGGGCTAGATCCGGCGGATCCGCCATGGCTAGAGCCTGATCCGCCATGGCCGGGGTTGGAGACGCTAGATCCGCCGTGGTCGGTGTTGGATCCACCGAATCCGCCATGGCCGGCGCGGGGACGTGGTGGGGAGCTGGCACGAAGAGGGGAAGGGAGCGGGCACGGGGAGACAGAGAGGCGGTGGGGAGCAGGACTGGTAGGCGGTGGGGGCAGCGGGCTCACCGTAGAAGGTCGCCGTCGGGGAGAGGGCGCGACGGGAAGGAGCTCACCGGGTGCTGCGGTCGAGAGAGAGAGGGAGGGAGACTGGAGAGAGAGGTGGAAGATGAGGTGTGCGGTAAGTGGAGGGGATTGTGCAGAGGGTGGGCGGAGCCGGCATGCGTGCGGTTAGATTAAAACACGCACGATGAAAATTAGTCTTTACCTTTTTTTTGTTTCCACAGTTGCCCAATTGTCATAAAACTTGGGTGTTTGAACAGGTTGGGAGATTTTTATTTTTACTTTTGGAAGGAGGGAGTTACTCCAATCCTTCTATGATGCCAAGATCAAGTTGACACTAATATTCTGGCCATCAAGGATCGATTGCAAAGCCAATTTTTCATGATTGCAATCATTTTAATGGCATGGATAATCTGGAAAGCCCGAAATGATATCATTTTCAATAACAATCAGTGACACATCAATCAGTGCAGGGATTATTTTTTCAGTGAGCTTAGACTAGTCTCTTTGAGAGTGAAAGTTGGTCTGTCTCAATGCTTAGATCAATGGATCTTAAGCCTGTAAAAGATTCTTGTAATAGTCTTTTGTTTTTTGTTTCTTTCTTTGTTTCTTGATTTCACTCTTTTGCAATCTGTAACCTGTAAACTGTTCCTGAACTTTGTTATTTTGAATAAATTCCTGCAGGGGCTGCGGCCCCTCCAGTTCAGTCAAAAAAAAAAAAAAAAAAAAAAAAAAGTTGACGCTTGAGCACACCAAGAAACAAGCTACCGATCCCTTCGAACACCCTGCTACGTCAGGTAAAAGTCAGGTGGCAGTCTGTTGAGATTTAACGAATCGTCACGGCCGAGACATCAGCCTTGGAACTCCTAAAAAAAAGGTCTGGTGGCGATCCAAACAATCACCATGGGTACGGGCGATTACTAAAGCCTTGCTGCTATGCCTGATTCCATGGTTCGTTTACCAGCTCCAGCTCCAGCTCCATCAATTCTCTCCTGTATCGGCTGCGACAACAATGGCCGGCAAGATCGAGATCTTCACCCTGTACCAGCACGACAGGCTGAACGAGACCGGGTACGTCGTGGTCACCGGCGACGAAGGCGCGGACACCAGCGACACCACCAGGCCCTTCGGCAGCATCTACGTCTTCCGCGACGACCTGACCCTGCACAACGACAGCGATTCCCCCGTGGTCGGCGTGATGGAGGGCACCGCCACCACCACGAGCTTCGACGGGCTGCACAACCTGCTGGCGGCCAAGATCACGCTCCGCCACCGCGGATACAGGGGCTCCATCTCCGTCCTCGGAGGCTCCCACAACACCAAGCCGTCGGTGTACCCGGTGGTGGGCGGCACCGGCGATTTTCTGTACACGGAGGGATACGTCCAGTCGACGCCGCTGGACTCGGATGGGCCAAAGGTGATGTACAAGTTGGAGATTCACCTGTACTGGCCACCGTGGACCAAGTTTGCACCAGTTCCCTAGTAGCTTAGCCATATCACCATCTTTGCAGTATTCAATCTCTGTCTTATTGTATTTTTGGAGTACACAGTGAAGTTGTAGGAGTACAATTTTACACTGTGTCACCATACAACGGCGTATTTTAGTCCCCTATCAGAAGAGGGGCTTGTAGCTTGTTTTTTTCTTTAAAACACGCCATCAGTTTTTTTTTTTCAAAACACGCGGTGGTTTCGTAGATTCAAGTGCAAGGACTGGTGCGGAGGTGCTTTCAGACGAAAAAAAAAAAAGACAGAGCAGCACGCGAAATGGAGAAGCCATCAGTTTTTGGTGGCAAACCGATAGGACGCGTACGACAGCGTGGCATTGGACCAGCTGTGGTGGATGAGCTCGGCATCGCACCCTTCCCCAGCGGCGCCGAGCGCGACGTGCAGCGGGTAGAAGTGGTCGGGCCGCGGGTGCGCCTCCTCGGCGTACGGCGCCTTCTCCAGGTAGCGCTTGACGTCGTCGTGCCTGCCGCCGAGGAGGGACTCCTTGAGCCAGGCGTCGAACTCGGCGGCCCACCGCGGCGCCGCCTCGTGGCTGGTCGGGGCGAAGGTGCGCAGGATGCGGCGCAGGTTGTGCGTGGCGCTGCCGGAGCCGACGATGAGGATGCCCTCCTCCCGCAGCGGCGCCAGCGCCCTGCCGAGGTCGTAGTGGTACGCGCCGTCCCGAACCGTCTGCACCGAGAGCTGGAACACGGGCACGTTCGCCTCCGGGTACATGAGCATCAGCGGCACCCACGCGCCGTGGTCCAGCCCGCGCCGCCGGTCCTCCGTCACCGGCCCGAACCCGGCGTCCTCCAGGAGCTGTTTCGCCCTCTTCGCCACGTCCGGCGCGCCCGGCGCAGGGTACGTCAGCTGTACGTACGTAGTATATGGTCACATTGTCAGTGAGGCACTGGTGAGTGAGCAAGGTAGCGTTGTATTGAGGTGTACCTTGTACATTTGGTCGGGGAAGCCGTAGAAATCGTAGATTGTGTCGTTGGTGCCGTGGATGACGTTGACGGCGGGGGTGTCAGTCTCCCAGTGGCCGGACACGACGAGGATGGCACGCGGCGGCTGCGGCCCGGCGAGACCCGCGGGCACCCACGACTTGAGGAAGTGGCGCGCCGGCAGCGAGTCGTCGATGGAGAGCGTGGGAGAGCCGTGGGAGATGTAGAACGTGTCCATGGCCGGCCTTGGAAAGGATATGGCTGCTGTTGGCCGCCTCGGGCAGGGACGACGCTACTGCTGTTGTTGCTGCTGCGTGTTGCGTTGTGTCGCGACTCGGGGATTGCGGAATGCGGCACGCCATCTTGTATATCTTGCGCTGTATGAAAAGCGTTACACCTACTTTTTATTTTAGTTCGCAGGGTGACATCGTCACCTGACCGGAGCTTAGCTTGTTGGTTGGTTCAAGCGAGTCGTGATGGCCCTTCGGGAGCTGCTCCTTTGTGGCGTGTAGCATCGTAAGCTATGACGCATTATGAACCTACTTTTGCTTCGCATGAACCTGGACGCAAAACGGTGTAAAATTTGGTGGTTGGTGTGGATGAATTAACGCAGGGATCGCCCTGGTCTCCTGGTCGGCCGCCGGCGGTTGCGTTCGGTAGTAGGCGGATATATACAATCCCTAAAATCTTATCGCCAATGAACGAGATAGACAGCAAAATTTCGCAAAAAAGAGATAGCCGGCAATATGCATTTTGAGGTTCCATCCTCATAAGAGCAGGTATTATAATCATCGTTCTGCCGGAGAAGAGGCTCCACATAATTAAAAAAAAACAGCCATATAAGAGCGAGCAAGGTTAATGATTTAACCGGTTGGCAACGAGAGAGATGTGCCATGTCATGTAAACTAAGTCATATACAATACAACCTATAGCTCGGATGAGAGACTACCTACATCGAGCAATTAATGTTTTAATGTTGTAGTCATGTTTTACTGTCCGCTTCCAGCTACATCTTACTGGTCGCTTCCATCTACATCCGACGGCAAGCAAGGCTTTTTGTCTTGTAACCTGTGATTCAGCCGACGACGCCCGCTCCGCAATCTCTCTCCTGAGGTGGCATTTTTTTCTGCCGATGTGGTGATCATCTCGCCGACTAAAACACCTTATAATACCTGCTCTAAAGAGAGAGAATCTAGAGGAGGCGGTAATCTCCTCGCCGGCTACGCACAGTGTACAAGGACAAAAAAATCTGTTTCTGGCCGGCTGTGAGCGAGTTCTTTTGGAGCTTCACGGTATGTCTAGACTGTATGCCTGTATGATCATTAAATGCTACATCCAATGAAACAGCTTAGCCATAATATGAGTTGGCTATATAGCAGGCTCTATATGCTATGGCATGGTCCTACATCTAGCAACATGCTAAATTGTTATACTTTCTCTAATACATTTTGTTGTATATAAATATTCACCTTTTGTGTGTGAAAGTACCCTCCCATACATTTTAATTTTGTCAATATGAAGTTACTAATATAGCCAACTATATTTTATAAGAAAGTGGATAGTGAATGAGCATTTATAACAAAATATCATACATTGGTGGTATACCCCCCACGAGAGCCATGGAGCTCACCTCCTGCACCCAGTTTAGGGAGGATCCGATAGCCATCAAGCTTAGCGACCTTTACGAAGAGGGGTTGCGCAATTTTCGTCCTCCGGCACGCCTCTAATGTCCCAAATTACTCCAACAACCTCTCGACCTTGGATGGAATAAGTAGGCATGCCAAACATCTTAGCTTGACTCTTTCTTAAAAAAATCCTTATACAAGAAAAATGTAAAAAAAAAAAATACCCATGCAAAAATAAAAAATAAAAAATAAGAGAATCCAAATAGGACCTATGTTCTACAATGGCACTGTCACAGTGAGGTTTTAAAAATTTGTCAGCTTGAGGTAGTTAAGGATGACAGTAGACATCAGTGGGGTTAAGAGCATCCCTAAGTGTTTTCTTAAACTTACTTTCTAAAATAACTTGTCTATATCTTGTGCAGACTCGATTTAGAGATCTAATTAAAGGAGTTGACGATGGGTGTTTTCATCAAAATCTCTATTACTATAAATTAATAAAAGGATATAATGAAACTCTTAGGGAAGTTGATCTAGCCCATGGAAAAAATACTCCTTCCATCCCAAAATAATTAAATCTAGCTAGATTTATTATAGAAACTAGTATCAACATTTATATGTCTAAATGAGTCCATTATGAAAATGTATGATATAAACCTAGCAATACTTGTTTTCTCTCTCTCCGTCCCCAGAAGACTATAGTTCTAGAACCTAGACAACTGTTTGTCCAGATTCAATATTTTGCGATAGAGGAAGTATTTGGTATAATAAATATTCTTTCCTCATCTAAATTATAAGTTGTTTTAATATTTTTACACTTCGAGTTTACTATGTATCTATATATTTTGTATGTACAGATACATAATGAAATTCATGTATTAAAAAATTAAAGTGATTTATAGTTTGAAAACGAGATACTAATATATTTTTAATATCTACTGCATATATAATTATAGTCAAATTTAATAATAAGATTAAAGAAGGCTCAGTCTAAACGCGAGATGTGTGTACCCCAGTCCTGTCTGCGAGCCTACCCGCCGCCTACCGTGGCTGGCGGCTGCTGTGGACTCGTGGTCCCGCGCCTCGAAGACGGCGGACATACCCCTCTCGGTTCTCAAACACGGCCGGGCCGCCGTTCTCCCGAGTCCCGAGTCCCGTCTCCGTCGGGGTCACTGGGGGTCAACCTCTATCCTTCGTCTTCACGGCTTCACCTGCTTCTCCACTCCTCGCCCCGCGCCCGCACCCGCCCCCGGCCGCCGTGCGTCGTGCTCAGATCCGTCGCACGGCGCTTCCGGCACCACTGCGCCAAACCCAAGGTAAGGCGCACACCTCGTCTTTACTCCGGAGCAAGGATCGGGGGAAATGGGATGACGGAGCCGGGAGCGCGTTTGCCGCTCACCGACACCGCCTCTCCGCCCTCACGGTCGATTACCTGGGTTGTTTGGCCTGGAAGCCGATTGCTCTTTCTCGATTATAATGTTTGCCGTTTGGCGTTTGGCTTGGCGCTGTGTTTGAAGGTGTGCGGGCGGCGGCGCGTGCGCGGATCATGCGCCGGTAGGACTAACTTGCAAGATCTTGGACTGGGATGGTCCGCCTGTTAGGTATGTTCTGTTCACACGTTTCTGTTCTTCACATGTGTGCAACTGCAAACGGAAAAGAAAGCGTGCCCACGCCATAATCTAGTTAGTTTTGAGTGTGTAAAAATTAGGGTAAAGTACACATTTCAACCCTGAACTTACACAAGAGTACGAATTTCGCCCTCCAACTTTGAAACCAGACGATCTCCACCCTCGAACTCACGAAACCAGACACTATAACCCCCTGCGCCTGTTCCACCCTGGTTTTGTCCGTCACACTAAAAGGGCCGGCCGCCGGCCCATTCACTCCCGCCCCCGACCCAGGAAGAACCCTAGATCAGGCGACGCCGCCTCTTGCCTCCGACGCCGCCCCACTGTGCTCCGCGCGGAGTCGCGCCGCCATGCTCCGCGTGACGTAGCCCCGCCGTCCTCCGTGCGACGCCGCCTCCCTTGTTTTCCCCTCGGCTGTACGGGCAGCGTGTACGCGCCCGTGCGCCGTGCGCCGTGCGCCAGGCGGTGTGCGACGCCAGGGGCCTGGCGTGAAGCAGCGGGTGGCCGGCCGGCCCGGGACAGGCTGCTTGCTTGCTTGCCGGCCAGCGATAAGGTGAGTTGACTGTGTATTACAGGCTGCTTGCTTGCTTGCCTTGCATGGATTTCGAAAGAATCACGTGCATAGGGACTGTGTATTAGATTAGGATTTAGCGTGATGGCACTTTAGAGTAGTTTATGCATAGGGATCTGGTAATGTTGTTTAATCTTAGGGGATTAGCAGTGTAGAGTAGTTTATGCATCGACGATAGCTATTTTAATCCATCTTATTGTCTCTGGATCCGTTGTTTATTCATTTCTTTTTGTTTTGTTTACATAGGACATATGGATTGGTCGGAGAAGCTGAATGTTAGGTTCCATTACAATGGCGACTTCATTCATGTTGGGAAGAAAATGCATTATTGTGGTGGAACCATGGCCGTGTCCTACATTGACCATGACAAAGTCTCACTTCCTGAATTAGTTGGGCATCTGAAGGACCACTGCACTGTTTTGGATGGCACCCTATTGCACTGGTTGTTTCCAGGGAGAGAACTGCATGATGGATTGCGAGCACTAGTTGATGACAAGGCATGCCTAGATATGTTGAGATGCACTGAAGATGGATTTTATGCAGAAGTATATGTCGAGGCACCAGCTGGACAAGAAATGTCAGATGATGAGGCTGCCACTGGTGGTGAAGATGAAGAAAGTGAGTATGAGGATGAGACAGATGGGGAATCTGAAGATGAAGCACGCATAGAAGCACTTCCTCAAGATGCTGACTTGGGGTCTGGAGCAAGACATAGAAGCACGCATAGTTCTCAGTCAGGAGTCATTGTACACAATCAAATAAAAACCGGTGATGATATATCAAGCAGTGATAGTGAGTTCCTTGCTGGAGATGATAGCAGCTCTGAAGAAGATGAAGAAGCCAAAGAGATACTTAGGAGGTTCAAAGAATTCAAGAGAAAGTTGAGTTCTGGTCAAACAGCACAACTAGATGACATATTTGTTGGGGGTACATCAACACAAACTGGAGATTGCACTGTTATAGAGGATGAAGGCAATGTAACACCTTATGCCAAGAGTAGTGATGAAGATGAATCATTTGAAGACATGGGAAGTGATGTCGATGGACTTGTTAGAAAGAAGAGCAAGTACCCAAGGTTTAACAAGAAAGATCTAGTACCCCAGTTTAGTTTGGGCATGAAGTTCAATAGTAAAAGACAGTTCAAGAAAGCTATCATTAAGTATGCTTTAGCTGAGAGGAAGGTGATCGACTTTATCAAAGATGAGGGTGATAGAGTGAGAGCAAAGTGTGATTGGCCAACTTGTCCCTGGGTTTGTTTGCTGTCCACAAAATCTGCTACAACTAGTTGGCAGATTTCAAGCTACAAGAGTGAACATAGCTGTCCACCAAGGAGAGATAACAAAATGGTCACTGGAAGGAGAATAGCAGAGAAATATGAGAAGATGATAAGAGCAAATCCAACTTGGAGTCTTGAGGCTATGAAGGTAACAGTCCAAGAGGAGATGTTTGCTGATGTTAGCACTATGATCTGTCCAAACATCCTTAAGAAGCTCAATGTGTACATCACTCAGTCTGGTTTCTGTCATGCAATTAGTAATGGTAATGACAAGTATGAAGTAGTGCACTATGACCATAGATGGACTGTAGATCTTACTGCAAGAACATGTAGTTGCAGGTACTGGCAACTTGCTGGTTTGCCATGTCCACATGCAATAAGTTGCATTTACTTCACCACACATTGCCTCGAAAACTACATATCACCATGCTTCTCAGTTTCTGAATTTAAGAAAACCTACAGTCACTACCTACAACCAGTAGAGGGGATGCACAGCTGGCCCATCTCAGAAAGGGAAAAGCCTCTAGCTCCACCATATGTTAAACTGCCAGGAAGGCCCAAGAAAGAGAGGAAGAGAGAGTCAACTGAGAAGCCTAAACCCAACAGGATATCCAGGGTAGGCACAGTTATCAGATGCACAAAATGCAAAGGAGTTGGGCACAACAGGAAATCATGTGATAAGATAAATGGAATGTCAACACCTGCTGCTCCTTCAAAATCTGCACCTGTGAGAATGTCAACACCTGCTGGTCCTACTAAATCTGCAACCGTGAGAATGTCAAGTGGACAACAAAGTTGTTCTACGGCAAGAGTTGTAGGCAACAGTAGGAAAAGAAGTTCTCACTTGACCACTTCAATAGAAACCTCTCAGGTTAGCCTACTTTCTTTCAACAATGCACAACTTTTCTTCTACACTTGACAAAATGTAATCACTCAATCTTATTTGTTTGTAGCCACAAAAAAAGAGAAGGGAGTCCATTGGCATAAATCAAGGGAGTCTGACAAGAACTAGTGCGGTAGCTAAAGTGTCTACAGAAAAAGGAGGATCAGCTACACTAAACCTCAAGGCACAATTACCATTATCTCAAGCAAGCTCTAGCGTCACAGTACATATAAGCTCTGGATCAGCCTCTGCAAAAGTCAGTGCTCAAGAACCATCAAAGAGAAAGAAGAAAACACCGGCAAAGTTCCAGCAGTACTTGATGCTTCCTCCTACTACTGGTGCTACTTCATCATCTGCGAGTGGCAAGAAAATATGATGTTATGACTTAAGTGTTTGGTCTGTTACTATGCTATCCATGTGTTTGTAAGAACTTTGTTAGATATATGGTGGCTTATTTAACTATGGGACCCTTTAACTATTGGACTATGTAAGAACTATTGTATTCTGAGATCTCGTATGCCATGCTATTGGCTTTAATTACTGTTCAGTTATCCATATTCATGTCAATGCTATTTATGATGCCATAGCTACCATGTTTTAACTTCACGTTCAACACAAACCCACTTCACGTCAACACAAAACCAAGATGGAACAGTGCAGGGGTGTAAAGTGCCTGGTTTTGTAAAGTTCAAGGGTGTAGATTGCCTGGTTTCACAGTTTGAGGTCCATATTCATACTCTTGTGCAAGTTCAGGGTTGAAATGTGTACTTAACCCTAAAAATTATATCATGGTTATAGCGAACAACATGTTTGTCACACTTGGAGTTAAGCTGCTACAGTCGCTCGTAGTGAACTAGGAAAGTCTGTTTAACTACTGTGCAGGTATGATGATTGATAGCCTAATTCAGTTACTCTCTGTTTCAAATTCCTGTTCCAACGTCCAAGCAGTATGGTAAAGCAGCTTTGTGAAACTCATTGAAATACTTAACTTATCGAAGGGAAAAGAAAAATATAACAAGAAGTCAAGAACAGATTGCTTATCTTAGTTTGGGGCTATGTGCATCGTCAACCATACCGCACACCAATACCAGTTAATGGAACTACAGGAAAACTAGTGTTGAGTGTTCATATCTGGCAGGTCTGCTGTTATGCAGTACATTATCGAATAATATGTTTGTTTTGTTAGTGTTGATAAATGTGCCTCCAGTACAAGTCTGTCTTAGTTTCTTTCTATCACAATATTATTTTTTGGGTGGGGCAGGGAGGGTCTATTTTTGTGCAGGTAAACTAGTCTTTCATTATTGTTTGGCAGCTAGCCAAAATTTCACTGTATTTGTTTCAGAGGTCAAATAACTTCCTCGCTCTTGTATTCCAAATTTTTCCCATGATTATTTCTCCCAATATTATTGATGTTCCTCTTATATTTATTTATGAGTACTCTTTATTCATTTATTTTGAATCACTTTGTATGGCATTTTCACATGGATTAAAACCATAGTGGATTTATTACTGCAGTTGATGTCTTATGAAGATTAGTAAGGGGAGAAAGAAGATGAGGAACAAACAGAGAAAATCATCTGCCCTTGGTTCTGATGCAGGATGTGGTTCTTCTTTATCTTGTATTGTATGGAGCTTGGTGGGTTTGGGTCTTGTTGTCTGCTTCCTTTCCCTTAAACATCAAGCAGACAGTGGGCAGACCCATGTTTATTTCAGCCCTCTACATGCGACCAGAGAATTGGAGGACATTGAGGAGGATCATTTCCGCTTGCCACCTCCTCACAAGGTGAATCCTCGTGCGGTGAAAAGGCGGGGGCCTCGTAAACTTCCAAAGATTTTAGATGATTATCTGGAGGAGTCTTCAGCAGTACATGCAATGTTCTTCCCTGATCAAAGGACTGCTGTGGATCCAACAAAAGGGGGAAATGATAGCATGTATTTTTCTCCTGGTAGAGTGTGGCTGGACACTGATGGAAACGCCATTCAAGCCCATGGTGGTGGGATTATGTATGATCATAAGACTGCCAAGTTCTATTGGTATGGAGAAAACAAAGATGGACCAACATACCAAGCTCGCCCCAAAGGAACACAGAGGGTCAGTAGATATTCCAACACACCTCCTTTGGATTATTTTGTACTTCTAGCATTTGTTGTCAACCATAAAGATTAACCGCAGTCATTATCTATGTTACTTGTAGTTTTTTTGCTAATCAGTAGTTTCCCATCTAGTCATATAGGTCATTTGTTGCCCTTCAATTATTCCAAGAAAAAAAAATGATGAATGATGAACATGATAACATTTATTTAGCTAGACACAAGTGGAATAAAAAAGCAGCAGATGAAAAGAAAAGCCACATGATTCAGAAAGTGCAGGGGGGAGCTCAGGTGAAAAAAGTACCCCTCCGCGTCGTCTCTCTCAGGGCGACGGGAGGGGCGACTCCACCGCCGCCGCAAAAGCCCCTCCGCGGCCTTCTCCCGCCGCCGTCGCCGCTCCCCGGCGAGCGGTGGCGGCGGCCCGCGACGGCGCTCAACAAGGCGGCCGGCTGCGACGTCTCTCCTCCCTCTCCCCCTCCTTCCTCTCCTCTCCCTCGTTTCTGCTCAGGTGCTCGTGCTGATGGAGATGGCCGGCGTCGAGGCGAGTTCATGTTCTCCGAGTCCGGATCCGGTGCCCGGCACCATGGATCCGGGCTCCGACACTCGGAACCGTGAGCCGCAGCGGCCTCCTTGCTCGTGTCCATGAGGGCGCATGGTGGCGCCGGAGCGGGGCGGCGCGGAGGTGCCGCCGCCGCGCCGCGGCCGCGAGGGCTTGCCGGGAGGCCGCCGGCGGCCGCGTTGGCGGCGGCGAGCCCCGCCCGTTCTCGCTTCGCCAACCCCATGGCGGCCTGCATCCGGCCCGCGCACGGCGAGGGGACCGCTGTGGCTCGCCCCGGCAGCCGTCCCTTCTTCCCCCTTCCCGCGGCACGGCGCCGCTAAAGGTTCGGGGGCACGAACCCCGTCCTGGCGGCACGCGCGTCCCGTGCGCCCGAGGGCCGCGGGGCCCGTGGGGCGGCGTGCGCCGGCGGCCCAGCGCGGGTCCAGCCGGACGGCGCGGCGGGGCAGCGGGCGGACGGGCGCGGCCGGCCGGCGACCGCGCTGGTCGGCGGCGCTGTTGAAGCGGTCCAGCGCTGCTTGCGTGGCAGCGGCTCGACGCCTCGTCAGGTGCGTTGCGGCCGGTGGATCGGGAATCGCCGGGAGAAATCCATGACCGGCTTTGTGCTGGTACCGACAACGGCGACACCTTCTGGTGCCGTTCTTCCTCCATGGAGGCGTTGTTCTGTGGCATTCCCATCTACTCACCCTGGTTAGCGCGGGTTCTGGTCAGGAGAAATCCTTGCTCGGCTTTGTGCCGATGCCGTCATCGGCGACGCCCTCTGGCGCCGCTATCCTCCCTGGAGGCGTTGACAAGTGACCGCCCGCCACCCGCAACTGGTGTTGCCTGCTTCATGTCTGTCGGTCGTCTCCCGCTCCTGCCGTGGCCCTGAGTTTTTTCTCCTTCTGCTTGTCTGGCTGGCGGCGCACGCGGCTTTCTGCCGGATGGCCCTGCAGCGGAGAAGATGCGGGGCGTGCAGTTCGGCCGCGGGCAAGCCGGCGGTTGGGCAGCGTACCCCATGTTCATCTCTTTGCAAGGCCGGCAGCGACACGGACCGCGCGGTTTGGCCGCGGGCTTGCCGGCGGCGGGGCTACGCGTCCGTGGTGCGCCGTTGGGGGCCTCCGCCCCTTGGCTCACCGCTTCGCCATCCCTTTGTGCCTTCTTGCTCCTTGCTGCCCCTCCCTAGTGATTCTGCACAAAGTTCTAACCATCAAACTACACTGCCAGTGTCCCTGCTTTTGCCATTCTCCATGATCCTTGATTGCTTTGTCTCATCAAATGCCGGTAACGAGACCATGATCCCCTTGCTTGGATCTCCTCGCGCCTTTTTTTGCCGGCCCTCCCTCCATTGTCCCCCCACGGACGGCGTTGGAAGGTGGCACGCGGCCCGGATGTGCCGGAGGATGTCACCATTAGATGGGTGGCAGAATATCAAATGCCGGCCCGGACGTGCCGGAGGATGTCACCATCGATGGGGGCGCAATATCAAATGCCGGGTGGTTTCCACCGCTGCCATCTTTCCCTCCAAGGTTGGGTAATGGGCGTTGGCGGGCGTCAATTGGGGCCTGGATGTGCTTAAAGACATTGTAATCACGGCCGTCGCCTGTCGCTGACTCAAAGCTCCACAGCCGCCATGGGAGTGGAGGTCACGGAGCTCACTGCTGGTGGTGGTGTTGATTGGTGTACGACTTTGTTATCATGGGAGATCTTTGTTTCCTCTTTGTGTTTTTCGGTTTTTCCGTTTCGTCGTGCAGCGATGTGCGCAGAGCTAAGCCTCCGAAAACCCCGTTAAACATGTATTTGTACTATCAGCTTCGAGAGCCAAATGATCAATGAAAATCAGGTGGGGATTCTCTCCCCCGTTGACCGATCAAAAAAAAAAAAAAAAAAAAAAGCCACATAGAACAAGCAGTGTTTTAGACAGGAGTTGACAATCTAAAGAGATTTAGCATTACCTCCGAGAAGGTTAGTTGATAGACATGCACTGATGATTGGTTGTGTTTCCAATTTACCAGGTTGACATCATTGGGGTAAGCTGCTACTCATCAAAAGACCTGTGGTCGTGGACTCATGAAGGAATTGTGCTTCCTGGTGAGCCTACTAATGTCACCCATGACCTTCATAAATCAAAGGTGCTTGAGAGACCTAAGGTGATATATAATGATCGCACTGAGAAATATATCATGTGGATGCACATTGATGATGCTAACTACACCAAAGCATCTGTTGGTGTGGCCATAAGCAACTCTCCGACTGGACCTTTTACTTACCTTTACAGCTTTCGTCCACATGGTTTTGAGAGTAGAGACATGACAGTCTTCAAAGATGATGATGGAACGGCTTACCTCTTTTATTCTTCTCGTGACAATACTGAGCTCCACGTTAGCCCATTGACAGAGGACTATATTCAGATCACAGCTGCAATGAAGAGAATACTAATAAGGCGCCATCGCGAGGCTCCGGCTGTCTTCAAGCACCAGGGGACCTATTACATGATCACCTCTGGTTGCTCAGGTTGGGCTCCCAACAGGGCATTGGCAAATGCTGCAGAGTCTATCATGGGCCCATGGGAGACACTGGGAAGCCCTTGCGTTGGAGGCAACAGGTTTTACCGCCTTACAACATTCTTATCTCAAAGCACATTTGTGCTTCCCATCCCCGGTTTGCCTGGTACATTTATCTTCATGGCGGATAGGTGGAGTCCGTCAAACTTGAGAGACTCCCGGTATGTTTGGCTTCCACTGTTCATTGGAGGTCTAGCAGATGAACCTTTAGACTACAGTTTTGGTTTCCCTTCGTGGTCAAGGGTGTCAATTTATTGGCACAAGAAATGGCGCCTCCCAGAAGATTGGAAGATGGACTATGACTGATACTCACTGCAAGCGCAGCGATACATAAGATAGCTCTATACTCCAACTGATAGATCGTTCAGGAACTTGCTTGAGGATTCTAATCACTTGTTCCTGAAGCTTTTGTACAAAACAGGCATCCTAAACATACCTCAATGATACATCTTTCTTTTTTTGGCATGTTTATGTGCTGTGTGTCTAACTTCTGTTGGAAAAAGGAAGTGCCTTTCAGACAACTGCATTGATAATTGAGCGTGGCCATACTCCAGTTTATGCCATGACAGCAAGTTGCATCTTGTCATCTTTTCTATTTACCATTAAACAAACATCAATAGACTTCACTTTGTCCAACATGGTTCCTTCATCTGCCAGATCACATTTGTTTGAAATCTGAACTTAAATGAATCCAGTAAGTGATTTATGTAACCTCTCCGCATTACCATTTGTTTGAAAACCATACTTCTGCAAATCCGGTGACTGATGAATTATGTAACCTCTCCAGAAAGTCTACAATACTAGCAGAGAAATACACACGCAAACCAACACATAATGTCTCCCACTTCATGTAAGTATCTATTCTCCCAAAGAAAACAAAGCATGCCCGTATGTGGTTATTGTTCCTCAAAAATGCTATTTCATTACAAGAGCAGCAGAATTGCAGAAAGGTATCAGGTATTACATGTTAAAACGGTACAAAACATGAAATGGCTCGTGGACACGCACCCACAATTTTAGTACCTCACCTCATCATCTAACTAATATATCTTAATTGGGCAAAAACACTGTCTAGTCACTACAAAAGCCAAACGCTTTAAGCTGCATGGTGTCCAGGAATATCAAGCCTGACCCGCAGAGTATGGCTTAAACACTAGGGATGCTTCCTCTTCTTGGCTTTTGACCCACTAGAGGCAAATTTCCTCAATCTATGAAGTATCCTTCTCTCGCTCACCCGCAGAACCAGAGAATGATATAGCTTCCTTTCGTTGACAATGCAGCATGCTTGAAGTTCTTTCTCGTCATCTTCTAAAGTGCTTGAACCATAGAGACTCTCCCTCATGTCAGCAAGTGATAGAAGTGCCGAACAAATGCTCTCACTGTGCAATAACTTCTTCACATCAGGCAGTTTCTCAAGGCCATTTACTTCAAAATTTTGGTTGGAACTTGTTGCTTTGACAAACTTGACCACATTACAAATAGTAGCATGCTCTTCGTCACTAACGAAATCATGAGCCACGCAGATCAACTTGTCATAAACATCAGGTTTCAAATTGATGATATAAAGGAGGATTAAGAGTTCAAGCTGGGGCTCTCCATCATATGCAATCTCAAAGTACTCAGTATCTTGGCTAGTGCAACCAGAATAACCCAAATTGCGCCATAGCGATACCCTTGCTCTTGTATGTCGACTGGAGAATATGGATGTGCACCACTTAGTAACCAATGCTAAATCAATGTTGACAATGTCGTATTGATTGTCAAGTTCTGTGAAACCATATCTATGAAGCAAAGCAGCATTCCCCATCGTTCCATATGTATTATAAACCTAGAATACAAGATGAGAAGAAACACGGACACATTACTAGTTGGAAGAACAACAGAGATTTCGTATAAGTACAGCTAGTGAACCTTTGCACCTCAACCTCTAATCAATGGAATGATGGCAACAGAGAATTACCTCCTCCCCTTCATTGACAGCTCTAACAATAATCATTTCCAAATCTTCATCGTTAGTTCTTGAACCTTCACAATAAATGCAAAAGTATAAAAATAATTAGTGAAGCTGTCCATTAGTCACTTACAAATCTAGATAAGAGATATAAACATGCATATGTTTGTGAATATATAACCTGGAGGACTACTTGTGGGATTTTCTATAGTCGATTCATCATCAGCAGAAGCATTGCTTTGATCATCATCATCTTCACCATCTGAGTCTGAGGCATCTGACGCAGACGTGAAATGCACGTGTTCACAATCAGTCTTGTGATTGAAACTGGGAAGAGGATGGAAAGAAAATTTTCATAAATAGCAGAACCATATACAAATATACTACACGATAAAAGGATAAAGGATATGTAATTTTACTCAGGCTTCAGCCACCTAAATTAATACTACACAGAAATGTTTGTCAAAATACATGCCGAAGTCATGTGTCATTTTCATTTCCAATATAACCAGGTAAATAAAATATTTAATTAGAGAATTAGCAAGAAACTTACAGGTCAGCCAATGGAACCATTCCAAATCCATGATAGCTATCTATCTGGAAGGACCTTGAAGAAACAAGTGTTTTTGCAGAGAAATATTTCTCCAAGCTAAAATCATCTGGATCAACATCCAGCTCTCCAGATAAGATGAGGGGCTCGATGGATTCTTTCCAATCCTCACAAAGGAATTCCCTGTCTTGCTTCACTATCTGCCTAGAAATATGTTGTTCTTAGAGTAGTTTCCATGCTTAGTCAAGGAAAGCATCATAAACATGATATCAAATATGGTAGGCGTAATGCATTGTATCAGAAGGCACAACCTTGGAACAAGAAAAATGCATTGCAGCTCTGAGGGGGAACACGGTAATGTTTCTTGCATCAAAAAATTAGCAGGCGAAGGCAGGATGGTAAAAGAAAATGTGTCACCTTGTCTAGCTCGGTGCCGGCGAGTAAGTACTCTGCCTCGTCAGCAGGCCACACGAGGGGCACGGACTCGCGGTCCGGAAGCAGTTGGAGATAGGCGTGCCACGGCGACTCGGCGCCGCGTGCGCGCTCGTACATGACGGCGACCGCGAGCGCGAGGCATCCGCCGAGCTCGGCTGCCTCAATGGCTGCCGCGGCGCCGGTGGTGCGCGGGGTGAGGCACGCGCCGCGCGGGATGGTGGCGACAAGGTCCCCGTCGCGCAGCGGCGTGACCGCGCGCACGTGGACGCCGAGGGGATCGGAGACGTCGAGGCTGAGCGCGTCGCTGCAGACGACGCCGTGCGCGCGCATCCACCGCTTGAAGGCGCGGAGGCGGCTGCGAGGGGAGCGCGGGTGAGGATTGAGGAACGCCGTTGGAGGGGATAGGGCGAATGAATGGATCGATTGAGTAGGAGACTGGGACTGGGAGAGGGGATCTCACCGTGCTGCTGCGGCGTCGGCCATGGCGGCGGCGGCGCGGGTGACCGTCACTCCGCCCTGGCCTCCTGAGTGGTTTGCCTGTTTTTGTTTCGCAACAAGCGTGGACTGAGTGGGCCCAACACACAGATGGGCTGAAAATAACTCGCGATCCATTACAAATTTCAGCCCAACATGTACGGGCTTCCAATAGTACAGACAACTTACCTCTCCCTCTCAGAAGAAAAGAGTGACTAACTGCCGAGGTGTTGGCATGCCGAGAAGGGGTGGCATTAGCAGAAGACCTCACCAATCAGCGGGTCCGGATTGCCACAGACTGCATGAATGTTGTGAGAAATATGAAGGGTTCTAGCATGGGCGTATATGGCCACATAATCAAAGAGATTAAAGCTAGAATGTCTCGTTTCGCGGGCGTAAGTCGTTCATGAAAAAAGGGCTTCGAATGTTGATGCTCATTGTCTAGCTAGAAGTTCGATTTATGAAGCACTAGGTAGACATGTGTGGTTTCTATCTTCTCCGATGGAGTTTGTACCAATTATTGTAACACTTGAGTAATTTTGGTACCCCCCTCAAAAAAAAAAGAAGAAGAAAAAAGAGTGACTACACACAATTTTCTTATTAGTTATCTTCCATCTTTTTATAAAATATAAAAAATTGTAACTAACAAACTAAATATCTAAATTAAATTCGATTACACCATTGAACTCGTTACAATAAATCCTTTAAAATAAAATCTCACATAGATATATTTAGATAAATTTTTATTTACAAATATTTTTCTTATCAAGATAAATCATTCTTAAAAAACATGATAGAACATAAAACAAAACATTAAGAAAAATTTATGACAACAAAAAATGAAGACAAAATAAATAAACTAAGAAAAAATTAAAATTAAAAATTAAAAGAATACAATAAATACAAGAAATATAAAAAATGAAGGATAAAAAAAGAAACAAAAAAGAAAAGGAAAACTATAAAAAGAAAAAAATAAAGCGCATGGGAGGCATGCACGGTGGGAAACACACGCATGCGCGGACAGCGGAAGGTACGCATGCGCGACGCTGGAAGGCACGCATGCGCACCAGAGAAAAGTGGAAGATCATGATTTAGAAAATCTTTAGAAGATAAATAGAAATTCTGGAAAAAAAAGGTGCTGAGTCCCGGACCGATTTGGTAAAAAAAAAGACATTTTGTTAGTAATATTAAGATATGTCTTCTCTAAATTAACCGTTATAGCTAGGATGGGCCACTATAAAACTAACACTAAAAACCACTTACAAAAAAGGGTGTTTTGCTCGGTTTTTGGAAAATGCTTAATGTGTGAAATCTGAAGCTGTTTTTTTCTCACAAGCAACAAACTTTTATGTAGTATAATTTTGTAGCACCTTGGACCCCCTTTTGACTTTTCCAAATAGATAGAAATAAAGAGAGATGAGACAGAGATAGAGATAGAGAGAGAGATATAGATAGAGGTAGATTTCATAATTGCTTCATTCAAAAACAGTTTAAGACTTTTCAAAGGTACATACTGTAGCTTGATAGATTCTGGATAAGTAGTTCCGAGATGGGCACAGTACTACAGTACAGTACCGAGGAGGTGAAATACTATTGCCACCACTGAACTGCAAGTTTTGCTACGATCGTACAGCTCCTGTAGATAGAAATAAGTATCAGCGAGAATAAAGGGGAAGAGAATCGAATGGATCGCCAACTTTTCCAGCCCGCTTTTGCGCAGCGGCTGCAGGGAAAATTTATACTACGCCCCTGTACAACAGGTAGCTGCTCATGCATTTACCCCTCCAGTCCAGAGAAGACAAGCGCTACCGGGAAAACAGCGCCGAGCAGCTCTCGAGCACAACACCACAAGGACGCCGCGCGGTTCATCTATTGGCCGGGTTAGCACTTATTAGCAACTAGCGTCAATTAGTGTAGTGGGCGCCTGAACTCAATGAAAGGCTGGAGCCTGGAGGACAAGGTTTTTACTGCCTGAATTATGGGTTGCAGCTGTGCAATTCAGACAATAACATCACACCAGTATTAACCGCCCGGAGCGTTTCGTCTGTGTTCATGTGCTGATCTGGTGGTACTCCACCACGAACGAGCTTTTGGTTGATTATTCCTGCAGTGGAAGGAGAGCTATAGCAGACAGTAGTAGATGCATGGCGTCCAGTGGAAGGAGAGCTATAGCAGACAGAAGGAGAGCTATAGCAGACAGTAGTAGATGCATGGGCGCATGGCGTCGTCGTTGCTGGGTTTATTTGGGACAAGCAGCTAGGGCGTGGAACTGAACCTTTGCATTGATGCGAAACCCAATTCTTGCGTCCTTTCTGCGTTTGCATGCGCTGCGATCCACGAAGCGCTCGCCGCGAGCTTACATGTGGACATAATCCACGAAGCGCTCGCCGCGAGCTTACATGTGGACATCTAGTTACCCCTAGGCCACAGATAACCATACCCGTCTGGTCTAGGGCACGTCCACACGCCAGATTAGGGCAGATTACGTACAGCTTTGCTGCGCCGCGCAGCTATCTTCGACGCAGCATATCTTCTGACGCGAGCATCAGCATCATCAGACTAGCAGTGGGCATGCTTGGCGTATTCCTAGCAGCCCAACTCAACGATCGATCGACCCACCGGTCGGAGATCTTCCTCGATGCTTGGCTGAGGCATCAGACTGCCCTGCTGTTCTCGTTGGGCAGCCAGGCAGCCCGCACATGAGCTTATCAGCTTTGTTTCTCAGCTCCAAAAATATTAGAGGAAACGTTAAAAAAATGGATTTGGTGAAACAATTGCTAGCTGATTCATGGATAATGACCGGGCATATGCAGCAAGCGGCAGACACGTACGTTCTCCTTTTCGGTTCCGGAAGCATGCATGCGACTCAAAAGCGACGCGCGATATCGGCTGAATATTCCCGGTGAATCCATACACAAAACGATTAGCTGGGCCTGGGGCTAGCTTAGCTCGGCTATGCTACTGCTAGCTGCATCACTGCTCGACTGCTAGCTGCTGCTCGGACTGACCACACATCGCAACTCTGTCTCTGTCACCGTACCGTGTCACATCCCATAAAATTTTCTCCCTCCTCCGGGGCGGTCGCCGGTAGAGGAGACTCCTCCCTCCCTGCATGCTTTCAATATCCAAAGAAATGAGGTCGTGCAGCTGCTCTAACATCACATTCATATACACTCCGCCAATTGCTTGATGGATGTAGCAGTAGTACGCTCCATCTGGCACTAGTAGATAAATTCAAGAGGGGAGAGCCTCTACCTCTCTGTCTGTCTCTCTCTCCGCCATGGCTGAGCTCAAGAACTGGGCTTGCTTCATGAGCAGTTCGGACGAGAGTAGTATGCTGCCCTCTCTCGAAGAAGCGGACGAGTGTGTGTTCCAGATGGACTCCTCGCCACCATCAGCAGCACCACAAGCCATCGCCGTGCATCACCAGAATCCACACCACATCCTGGAGGTTTGATTGGTTCATCTCATCATCATCTGTTCCTACAATCTCTTGATTATGGGTGTTTTATTGTTTCGCCATTGCTGATTCAAACCTTTGTTGCATCTGCTACATCGTCGTCAGGGTATCGTTGAGCCTAGCACACAGGTGGAGATTGAGCTACATGAGAGGGCCATGAAGCACGTGAGAGAGATCGGGGAGGATTGTAAGAGGAGCAGCTTGAAGAGGAGGCTGATGATGAGGCTCAAGAAAGACGGCTACCATGCGTCCCTCTGCAGGTCCTCTTGGGCTGCCACCACCGAGCATCCGGGAGGTAATGTGATGTGATCATCATCAGTCTTGCACACCCTGACGGTAGTTTGCTTAAGTTCTCTGGCGCAAACACCCAAAATTTATGTTCCTCTCTTTCTCTTTTTTACCATTTTTGTCCTTGCTTGCTCTTCTAAAACTGGGGCTGGGCTGCAGGCAGAAAATGCTGTCATGCAGCAGCATGTTCTTCTTTTGGTATGAAAATATTTCCCAAATTTGCCATTCTCTGCACGAAGTCCATGTGATACATCTGACTGAACTATTCCTTTCCTTTCTTTCTTTTTTCCCTCTTTTTTTTCTTCCTCTTTTTTGTACTGTATATTCCTTTTCCTTTTTATTTAGGCACTGCTTACTGTGTCTCTGTGTGTGCTACCACATCATACCATGGCAGTGCAATGTCTGCAACTTTTGATCAATGCCACCATTATAAGGATTCGTCCTTCCTTTGTCCGCACGCACTCGATTACTCGTAGTTAATCCAGCGTTTCTTCATTATATCAGAAAGGAAATAAAAATTTTCGCTGCAAATGATCAATGCAGGCGACTACGAGTACATCGACGTCGTCGTAGCGAGGGAGCACGGCACCGGCGCGGCCACGACGTCCTCCAGCAGCAGCTCCACCAGGCTCGTCGTGGACATCGACTTCAGGTCCCAGTTCCAGCTCGCCAGGCCGACCCCACGGTACGCGCAGCTCTGCAGCCGGCTGCCGGCGGTGTTCGTGGGGCCCCGCGCGAAGCTCCGGAATGCGGTGTCCCTGCTGTGCGCGGAGGCGCAGCGGTCGCTGCGGGAGAGCGGCCTGCACGTCCCGCCGTGGCGGAGGTCCGGGTACATGCAGGCCAAGTGGCTCCCCGCCGACGACGTGTCGCGGCACGGCGGGGCCCCGGCGGAGGAGGTGGCGGCAGTACAGTGGTCGGTGGCGACGGCGAGCGCGAGGGAGCCGCGCCGCGGGGCACGGAGGCCACGCGCCGGTGGCCTCACGATGGCGATGGCGCGGTCCGGCCCCGGCGCTGCGGCCAATGGTCGCCAAGGCCAAGCTGGCTTCATGAGGGCGTAGAATTAGCTTAGCTACAGTTTTTTTTTTTTTTTTTTTTTTTTGCCCTTTACCGTCAGAGTCAGAATAGGGCGCAGAATTAGCTTAGCTACAGCATTTTGTGCGTTTTATTAGGTTATTACTTATTAGTACTGGGTAGTAAGAACTGCTAGTGGTAGTAGCAGCAGCATTTTGGGATAGGGCCTTGTTTAGATCCCAAATATTTCTCCAAATTCCACTATCCTAAAAGAAGATTCCGCGTCACATCACAATGCCGGCACATGCATGGAGTACTAAATGTAGATAGAATAAAAACTAATCGCACAGTATTGCTGCGAGATGAATTTTCTTTTCGAGCCTAATTACTCAACGTTTGGATAATTTTTATCAAATAAAAAGAAATTCTTCAGTGTCTTGACAAGATAAAAACGCCAAATTGGCACATCCCAAATTGGGATCTAAACAAGGCCAAAAAAGCCTAGATAAGCCACAGCCATGTGGCTTGTGTTTTTCTCGTTGCGAGTTGGTTAGTCTTAGCCATGCGGCAGATGGCTTTGTATGTTCAGCAGCAAGAGAGATCAGCAATGCGAATTGGGACTCGAATCTGATGGCAACGTATACATGGGAGAAGATTGCCTGAAATTTGTCGATTCTGCAAGAAAGTCGCAAACTCGTAATATGAGCCTCTGCCTCTGGGAGACTGGGACGCCTGTGCGGATTCCCTGTTTGCCTTGCCTGTTCCACAAAAAGGACGCCTGAGCGGTGGCACATCGCTGTATCTGCAATTTGTACGGGGTCAGAAAGGTCACGGCAGCAAGGCAATTGACTCCCTGACGTGACGCGTAATAGTGCGCTGTGTTGCATTGAGCATTGTAAATGGCACTGCAGCTCTGACCTTACTAGTAGTACGCAGTACACGGGGGTGTTGCAATGATAGCTTAGCGACCCTAACACGTTCTGTCATTACGCTCGTCGAGTCCGCGGAGGCGCGCCGTAAACGCCATGTCGCCACTCGTCGTGGCCAGACGCTGTGCTGGGCTGCTGGTGCGCATCCGGCATCGGGAGCGGGGAGACGGAGGCGGAGGACTGTACAATGTGCTGGTGCTGCATCCTCCAATGGTGCAGCAGCAAGTATCGTAGAGACAGGCCTATGGATATCCTGACGAGTTTGTGTCATCAACACATTTTAAGGGGATCGACTGTTCTGTCGTTGACTTTTTGCCACCTACTAGGCCTCGAAGTCTAGCTCGTCAACCTAGCAACCTGGCCCGATACGTACAACTCGTTGACGAAACCGAGCAAAAACAAAAGCACTGACGAGGAAGCTCAATGTACTACCTCCGGTATCAATAATCCTTTACTTGACGTCCTACCAATAAGGTGAGGGCCATATAGAAATAAAAAATCTCCGTGCAAAAATAAGTAAACATACTTCCTCTACATAAGACAAGAGCAAGCTAAATGTTTTGTTTCAAAAAAAGAGCAAGCTAAATGTACTTCATTCCTCCCTTTTTAATTGTTTACGCTTTCTAAGAAACAAATATTGACAATTATATATTAAAATAATAATTATTATAATATATTACATATTATTAGAAAGATCTTTGAATATTGTTTTTTTAATAAATATATTTGGAGATACAAATGTTACATATATTACTAGTATCATTAGAAAAAAATATTGAAAATGTCGGCATAGGTTACGTTTAGGAATGCATAAATCGAGTTAAACTTATGACACGCATACCGATGACAACAATTAAAAGAGGACGGATGGAGTATACGGTAATATCAGTCCACATGAAGAAGTCCATTATCAATGGTCCTTTACTTAATGTCCTGCCCATAAGGTGGGGCCCTATAAAAATAGAAAACCTCGTTATGCACCCAACTAATGAGTAGCATCTTCTTCTCTGCTCGTTCTTTCCTTATCGCGACTCCTGCCGCAGTTGGTTCTTGTCGCCTCCACTCGTCCCTTCTCTGTAAAGATCAAACTTCCGCCGTCTTAAATCGGCCTCGTCTTCATGAATTGGATTCTAGTTCCTTCCTCATGCTTAGTGTGTAGATGGAGGGCTTGCTGATAGGCCACACGGATGGTTAAGGCGGTGACGGCGTGAGCAACTCGCATGGCTATTGCGACCTCGTGGATGGCATATATGGTCGGACACGTGTCCTTGTGGGCGGCACGAATGGCTGCGGCGGCAAGCATGGGTTGGGCGACATCCTCGCGAGCGGACTAGGCAGAGTGATGGAGAGAAATATGTATTTATTGTTATTGTTATGGGCTTATGGATAACTTACTCCGTTGAAACATACAAAATTTAGTCCCTATAGACTAGTTTTAGAGCCCATTATGATTGCTCTCTCTAGGGTTCGCGTTGGTCAAAATTTTTAAAAGTTAACTATATTTACATAGAATATTTGTGACATTTATGTCTCTAAATAAATTTTATTATAAAAATATATTCGACAATCTATCTCGTGATACTAGTTATACAACATGTCGCCAAACGGTGGATTGAGGCTGGGTGTGTAAACTTGGTTGTCTAATGCGTGAGTAGTATGCTTTAATGCAAACCTTTTGTCCTCCCTAGTGCGCTCTATCATGCATGGTGTAAAAGCTCCATCTTCTTAATACAAAGATGCGCGAACACTTTATGTATACGAGAAAAAAATAATGCACCATAATTAATGTATTCTTATATATTTGGTGAGAGTAGAAAATATTGATTTCTCATGTAATTAAGAATGACATTCTTGAACAAAAATATATAAAAATTTAATAGTATGTCTTCTGCCCAGCAACAATGGTAGACCGAATTTTCAATGTCTAACAATGGCAGATTTATCAAAGAGATTTTGAAACAGTTTCGCAAAAAAAAGGAGAAATAAAAAAACAAAAAGTCATGTTGTGTTATCCTGGAGGGGGTTTTGTTCCACTCTATTAACACCCGTGAAATTGACGAAGTCACTACAGACGTCTGTATGTTGATACGAACATTGCTTATAACACTAAAAGCATAGCACCGTTAAACGTGATAGAATAAATCCAGGAAATACAAACACCCGACATGTTCCAATTAGTTCGCGTGTTACCCTGCGATCTAAAACAGCAAGTGAGTCGGCCCTTTTTCCAGCCGGGCTTTTTTTTCTATCTTTTAACTTTTGTTGTCGTTCACTCAGGAATTTGGATTATGGCCCAGTACGGTCCAGGCCACTTCCTTTCTTCGGTCTCGACTAAAGCATTGTATCGGGCTTTCGACCCATTAGGCGATCCAACGAAACTGGAGTTTTGTATTGGGCTTGATCCATTGGTTACTCTCAAGGCCCCAAATCCCTTTGCCCCCCGTTGCTTTCACTGATGCAGTTGCTACGTACAAGTGGCGCCCCTGCACTTGCCATGCTGTCATAGACAAGCCCATTTGCCTTCTCTCCTTTTTTGCGTTTGCGTTGCTACGGTATACAGTATTCGAATGTTCTCCGTTCCATCACTGTTCCAGCGGAAGAAGACACCCGGAGAAGCAGCAACACTTTAGAGAGCAGCGAGGGTGCTTAATCGTGCTCGCCAAATGCCATGCCGTGCATCCGGCGTCCCAGGCTGCTGTACAGTGCAATGCAATGCTGGTTGCTGGCCCGCCACGCCAGAAAATCCATCGAATCATCCCGTGCTACACGGAGCAAATTCAGCCCACTGACTAGTCTTTCCATCCTGCTATATCAATCTCTGTCCTTGTGTAGGCCATCAAACGGTAGTTCCAATCGTGGTTGGAAATTGAAATCTCGAGCGGGCCGCGCTCCTGTTCCCATCACCGGTTCACAGTCACCCGCTGGCCGCTGCCTCTGGTCTTACACGTTTCAGGCTCTGATCAGCAGTGCTGATCTCAACACTCAATAGTTCGCACATACTACACGTTAACTGCGAGTTCGACGAGACGACCAAGGTTAGCTCACTTTGTGATGACGACGAGAGATGAGAAGAGCCAAACCCCTCGACCTCCATAAGAAGAACACGCCACGCCATATGCCTTCTTTGCTGATTAGATCCCATCAATGAACAATGGCACACAACAGTGCGACCGGGTTGTTCAGCAGCGCGCTCAACGCTCAAGCCATTCTCCTTCCACGCTGCGCTCTTTTCTGATTTTTCTCCACCCACGAAGACCGTGCGCGCACCGCTTTTCGAAGTGGGATCGATCGGCGATCGCATGAGCTGTTTTGCCTGGTGGTTACGAAGTCGTACGTACTACCACACGGTTTACAGAAAAAGTCCACGGTGACGATGAGCTTTTTTCTGATGAGCTGGGGGAGCCGATCGTCGGTGTCGTGGCGAGCGCTCGAAAAAGATGTGCCGGCCCGGGGCCCGGGCGGATTTTCGCAGACTCGCTCGCGGCTCGCCGTGTCCGCCCCTTTGCCGGCAGGGCGGTCCCCGCGATGGAAAGAAAGCGACCGCAGATGGCCTGTCAAGCGTCGAGCCGTACCACGGGCCACGCCACACTGAAGCAGTGGAATTAGGAGGAGATTGGTGCTAATCCAGCGTCGAAAAAGAACGTTCTGTCATGCTGAATTAGCTGGCAAAACACTATGCTGATTGCTGTCTCTCCTCCAAAGTCCAAACGCTTCGTTGCTAAAATAATCTTGTATTAGAACAAAGTTTGGATGATATACCATCACTCAAAAGTTAAGATAGATGTAGCATCCGGCAACTGTACATGTCTTTCTGTAAACCACGACAAACTGTACTCTGTACATTGCGGTCTTGTTAACTGACGCGACTCGCGAGTGAAGGTTTACATACTACTGTACGAGCATTAGGTAGGGGCCTCCCTCCTCAAAAAAGAAGAAGAAGAAGAAAAAAAGGTGACTACGTCGTCAATGGATTGTCTAGTCCGATAACGGTAGGCCCAGAACAGGAGCCACATTAGCAAACGGGGCCCGTTCGGCCCACGTTATCTTCGTCCTGCAGCCCTGACCTGCTCCCCCCATATTGGGTCCTGTACCATTGCCATTTGAAGAAGCCTTTATCGCCACGAAGAGAAAGAGTACACAGTATTAACTCCGTTGTGCCGCCGTGCGTGTCGTCGTGTCGACTGGTACAGTAGTACACATCCATCCATAATAATTCCATATTGTGACGGGTGAGCGCTGCCCTTTGCTGAACCGGAGTTACTGAAACGACCGTTCTTAATGGGGCAACTCTTTTTTCTTCTTTTCTTTTTAATCAATCAAGCCAACTCCTTTCTTTGGCACAACATGTGTCATGTGGCAGTGACATTTGCTGCGACTATGGGGCTCCGTTTCCAAATCGAGATACAAAGGCAAGCTGGGCCTGTGTGCCCAGTAACAGCAAGGCTAGCTTCTTCCTTTCTGCGCGATCTGGAGTACAAGTAGGCTACCTCACCCAGAAAGACGAGGCCTTTTGCGCATACTTCTCGTCAGAAAGCCAAAGGGTTTAGCTTGTGATGATTCTGACACTGGCAGCTAATTAGATAAGCTAATCAATGGGAACCTCCAGTTGCCCGTCCATTAGCGGCTTTTAGGTGAAGAAGATCAGATGCGTCATTTTGGCAGTCTTTAGGTAATGATCATGATTAGCGTTTGACCTGCCCCGTTGCCCCAGCCTGCAAGCATCCTGATTCCTGAACCAAATTTGGCCGGGAGCCTGGGAAGAGAGTTTGAACTTTGAACGCGGTGGTTGTTTTCCGTTACGTTAGGTTTCCTCGATGGATGTCACTAGCTAACTTTTTGTCCTGACGTATGGGTCGGTCTGATCGAGTCTAGTTCGTTGTTGTTACTATATGCGTATAGGTTTGTTCCACCCTGCACGTTAGGCTGGTCTTAAGTATGTGCACACGAGGAAATTGTTAGTTGATCTCCTCCTGACTCGGTCCAACGACCGAGTCAGGACCTTTGATCGCCCCTGATCGGGGGAGCCGTCAAACAAACGGTGGGCCTGTCGCACGCTGCCTATAAGAGGAGATGTGGAGGCCACTGGCTCAAGTCATGAGGTTCACTGCAGCCGCCACTCCCCACCGTTCTAACCCTAGTCCGATCGTGAGGGTGCACCGCCCCGACGGGAAGCGCCACCGCATCCTCACCGTCGCCCGCAAGCACCCGACGCTAGCGCGCCGACGCTTGCTCCACCTCCGCTCCGACCGTCACACGTCCCCGTCCCCGGTCTTCACCAACGAACGTGATGGCGGACTCCCGATCCCGCCGTATGTGCCCCTATGCTATCTCCTCTATCCTTCTATGGCCAAGGGCCTTTGTTTCATCACTGCCTTACACAAATCAGAGAGGATTGTCCCACTGTTTTCACTCCTAGTGATCCTAATAATCTAACAATGGTATCAGACGCCTATACTAGAGAGTGGATCCAGTTTGGGGGATGAAAGGGATCGGTTTCGATCCGAAAGTATGAACCCTACCCCTAAAGATCAGATCGGGGAAGGGAAAAGAAAATGAAACGAAATCCAAACCCTAACTGGGTCAAAGAAAGAATCCGGTGCCGGGGGGAAGGAGGACACCTACCCGTCACCGGATCCAAGCCGCCGTCGGCTGGCCGGCGCGCGTGAAGAAGAAAAGATCAAAGAACAAAGAAAGAACCGAAACCCTAACGAATGATCGGTGAAGGGAACGAGAACATGCTGCAACCCCTAACCCTAAAGGTGATTGGGGACGAAGCAGATGAGGCCTACCTGAGGCCCGTCCGACATCACCGCCGGCCGACTCCATGGCCGGTGTGCGGACAGATGAGCCGAGACGCTGCTCGCCTCCGCGGTCCGCGCGGGCGCGCGGCCATTGTGGCACCGTCGCCCAAGTCCGCTCGACGGCGGCGCGCTCGCCTAGGCGAGCTTCCGCGCGCCGGCGAGGGGTCTGCGGCGGGCCATCATCCGCCTTCGTCTTCTCCCGCTTTGCCGACGAAGGGCTTTACCCGGCCGTCTTCGCTTTGCGGTGCGAGAGGAAGAAGGGGCAGATAGAGAAAAGAGAGGAGGGAGCCGGATCGAGCTCACTCCGGTGGCTCCGCTCCGTTTCGCCGGTGACCGCCACCCGCATCGCCCCTGCGGCGGCGCCGAGAGAGAAAGGTGAGGAAGAAATGAGATTAGGGTTTTGGGTCCGCCGGCGCCCGATGGTTTTGATCCGCGAAAAGCATGGCCAGGCCGTCGGATTGACATTGAAGCGAGATCAACGGCGAGGCCGTCCCGGGCCGGATTGAGTCCGGGAGGCGAACACATTCCCGGCCCGGCCCACGTTGCGGCCTCGGGACGCGGGGAGAGCCGCGAGCGCCTTGGTGGGCCGTCTCCGCCGCTGGGCCTTCGGTCCGCGTGGGCGGTTTTTGCGCGATTGAGCGCCGCTGGGCCTTGGGGCCACCGTGGGCCGAGCTCGGGCGGGCCGCTGGGGCTTCCGGCCGCATGCGCAAGGTGCCGATTGGGCGTGGGCCGCCGATGGCAAATGGGCCGAAATGGCCATTTGCACGGTGAATTTTGTTTTCCTTTTTTTTTCCGAAACATATTTCATGAATGAATTTAAATGATTTTGAATTGGAATTTGATGCAAACTCGTACAAAATTTTGTCCAACGACATTTTTTGATCGAGAAAAGAATATTACCATAAAGTTTCGGAAAAAATGATGATGTAAATGTTAAAGTTTCCGTCGCGTACTTAAAGTTGCCATTTTCATTATTAAATTCGAACCAACGGGAGAATTTAATTTTGAGAATTGACAAGTATTTACTGATTATTATAATGTTGTTATTATTCGACCAACGTTGATTAATAGCAATATTATGATATTCATAATGAGTTTTATCAATGCAATTCTCCCGCCGCTAGAGTGCTCGCGCGGGGGATGAGTCGCTTGCCACGCGCGAACAAAGCCGGCTTGCCGACAAAAGTAGGTCTTCGGACCAAAATTCTAAAGAAGAACAATTGAAAAATTGTCACGTTTTCCGCTACAAAGTTAAAGGTTAAATTTTAATTGGAGGAACATATGGTTTATTGATAAAGTTAAATTATAATATTGTTATTTTCCGACCAACGTTGATGATAGCAATATTATAAGTTTATTTATGAGCTTAAAGTTTATTTCTCTCGATATATTTTGCATCAAAGTGACCAATTTTCGAGAATACATAAAGATAAAGAATTGTATTTTACATGTTTCCGCTGCAATGTTAATGATTATCTTCTAATTAAACTCGAACCAACGGGAGAGTTTAATTTGAAGAATGTTATAGGATTATTGAGTTTTTCAAATGTTAATTCCATTTCGCCCAACGGTGATGTGGAATTAATATAAAAGGATGATGTTTTGTTCTATTTCTATCCATTGGTGATTTAGAATACAAAAGAAAGATTAAAAGTTTAATGGGTATGTTTTAACCAGACCAACGTAGGGTTATTTTCATACTCATTATTGATTATTATTATTGAATAATTTTCGAGACAAATGATCTTCGTGTTTTCATTCTTGAAGGCGAAAGAAATAAGTTGGGTACTTGTGACTCGGTTGATGAAAGGCCTAAAGGCAAATTTTATAAGAAAGAATATCAATTGCTTAAGGGATAGTGTTCTCTTCAAAGAATAGCTTGAAAAGAAAAGTTTTCGGGGATATTGATATAAGAAAAGAAAAGTTTAGTTGAAGAAGTGACTTTCATGTACTTTTTCTTTTAACAATTGTTTTTCTATATATACTTTTATAAGGAATAAATTAATATTCAGTTCTAAGCACCCTATGATAAGAATTGTAATAAGTCATATACATGTCTAATTTGACCAACGTCGGATTAACCATGTGTGTGATATGTGGTACAAAGAATTCGGAATATTTTTTTTGATTCTGATGATTGAATATGCCCTGAGAGCCATCATGGCACTTATATCCCTTAAAGGGAATTATCTCGCATAGCGAGAAAAGGTTGACAAAGCAACCCCATGGCGGGGTAAAGTTAACATAGTGCAAATGTTGATCAAATCCCGCATAGCGGTGAAGTTTTTGGCATAGTACTCACCCCGCACGGCGGAGAAAGTTACGATGACTCATGTGCTTTAGTGTTGACCGTGCACTTCCATTGTGTCATAGTCATTAAGCACTCAATGAGTTTAAGGAGAACAAAAGTTACGAGATGAACCTAAAGAAAAGAATGACACGCAAGTGTAACTTGCAAAAGTATTAAAGGAATTGTTGAGTTCATGAAGTGGAATGAGAAAATGTACTCCCAAAAGTTTTTTTAGAAATAACTTTGTTTTGCATGACTCGACCATGTGAATGAAGTAAAGTGATAAATGATTCCTCATTCCGAAAAGTTATGAATGATTTCGAAAGTATGGCAACAAAGTTTATGCCATATTTCGAGGGGGAGATATAAATCGGAAAGTTAATTGATAAAGACGATTGAAAGATATTCCCCATTGAATAGTTTGAATTTAGAGCAAGTGTGATCTATAAAGTATGAATATGATCGTTGAGGGAGTACAACGGTCATAATAATGATACCCCAAAAGAAAATGAAAAGATAAGAAATACCAAGATAGTGCTTTAAGCGCCATATGAGGTATACATAATAAACCCAAATAAGAAAGTTTGAAGATACACTATCTTTGTAGAAGATGGAGTAATCTGGGGGAGCATGGTATGAAGATACGTATCCTATGATATAGGAGACTATAGAATCAATTGCCTCTTGGCAATAACCAAGAACAATGACCCCAAATGAGAGACATGGTGAAAATCAAATGGAGTGTAATACCATCTCAAAGAAGAAGCCATGAAAGCACTCGCTTGTCTAAATGGCAATGAGCTAAGCATGCTAAAATGAAACCAAAGATTACCGACGATGATTGGGATTCATAAGTAATTCCTAATGGAGCCAAAACAAGAGGCCGTAATGGGTTTACAAGACAAAATATGTGACTCCAAAGGAAATATGTGAAGATATATATAGCATGTCTTGAATTGAAAGTTTTACGCAAAGCAAAAGAATGCACTACAATATGTGTTAGCGATACGTTATGATAAAAGTAATGATGGCATTTCCCAATAGGGATTTGTAAGGAACTCGATTACGTGCACAACCTTAGAGTTTGTCGAAAGCAAAAGAGCATAAGGGATGTCACCTAAAGAAGTCAACTATCATAGTTGATTTGAATTAGAAAGTTTGGGTTTTAAAGAGAATGAGGGGACAATTGTTTTTGTGCAAAGTTATAGAATGGGAAATTCATTTCCAAATCCTATATATGAGGATGACATCTTACTTGCTAGTAATGATGTCAATCTACTATAGGAGAAGTTCTTGTCCTCAAGGTTCAATAGGAATGTTCTCGGTGAAATGAGTCTTGTCATACGAATTGAAATTCACCGTGATAAAAGAAAAGGGGTATTAGGACTATCGCATCGGCATACTTAGAAAAGATTCTAAAGAAATAAAGTATGCAAGTGTGAAAACCTACGCCTGTTCCTATAGTTAAGGGTAATGGATTTGAGAAATATAATGTTCCAAGAATCGATATGAAAAAGCTCAAATGATTATGGTACCATATGCTTCACCACTGTTGAAAGCCTAAAGAATGCAAGTATGACATTACCCTAACACAGTTCACATATCCGGGTTATTTTGGCAAAAACCAAACCGATATAGATCACTGAAATGGAGTAAAGAATGTTGGCCTCATGCTAAGTAAGAAAGAGTATGTACTCTCGTTGTGGGTACAAATGTTTGTTTGTGGCGAGATGTGTATAGAAATCCACATTCTAAACACTCGCAGTTGGAGTTTTATTGTGGAAAAGCTCCAACAAAGAAATATTTTGTATCATCAGTGATGCAAAGTTAAGGTATAGCATGTAACAAGGCTACGGGACGGCAAAATGATTAAGATAACTTATACCCGAGTTGATGATGGTGCACAACAGCAATAACCATTTAAGTTGTTCACTCCTAAGACAACGAGTCAAATGTGATGCCAAACACATTGACATAAAGATTTACGTTGTAAAGGAGAAAGTCCGGAATCATATTCAAAGTATTGAACATAAAAGTAAAGTACTTGCGAGATCGCTTACCAAAGGCTTACCACCCGGTGTGTTTAGAGAACACACGGTCGACATGGGTTTATGGTATAGCCTATGTTTTCCGGACAATAAACGGCCCAAAAGTTAAAGAACTTATTTCGAACGGAGATATGTATTGTAGCTATGAATTCTATCGGCAATTGACCGTGACGATGAAGCGGTTCTATGCATTAATTTGTGATGGAATGTGTAAAAGTGAAAATGTCCAAAGTAAGGTATTTATTGAGATCAAGGGGAGAATGTTAGTTGATCTCCTCCCGACTCGGTCCAACGACCGAGTCGGGACCTTTGATCGCCCTCGATCGGGGAGCCCGATCAAACACCGGGGTGGGCCCCCGTCGCACGGTGCCTATAAGAGGAGGTGTGGAGGCCACGGCTCAAGTCATGAGGTTCACCGCGGCCGCCACTCCCCACCGTCCTAACCCTAGTCCGATCGTGAGGGTGCACCGCCGGCGACGGGAGCGCCACCGGCATCCTCACCGTCGCCTGCGGCCACCGCAAGCTACTCGACGCCGCGCCTGGACGCCACCGCTCCACCTCCGCTCCGACCGTCACTTGCCCGTCCCCGGTCTTCACCAACGAACGTGATGGCGGACTCCCGATCCCGCCGGTATGTGCCCCTATGCTATCTCCTCTATCCTTCTATGGCCAAGGGCCTTTGTTTCATCACTGCCTTACACAAATCAGAGAGGATTGTCCCACTGTTTTCACTCCTAGTGATCCTAATAATCTAACAGAAATAAGAACGCGCGTCCATATAGATTTTGTTATTCTCCATGATTTAGCATTGACCTGTTGTTTTCTTTCCCGTAACTTGGGCCAAGCTTCTTCCAAAGTTTGGTCTCCCTACGTGTGAAGAAAGCACGAGTAAACCACACGCAATCTAACTAAAATCCATTAGCAAAGGAAATGCTACGTTGACCAGCAGTCCAAAGCCTGCACCTGCACGTTTGTACTTTGACTGTTGCAATTGAAATGACAGTATCTACTGGTAGCACTGGCGTAGTATATTAGTAGTAGCAGCTGCATCCTTAACCTTAAACTATTCACCACTTGTAGATAGAGAAAATTGTAAATCTGCACTGGATTTGATCCATGACAAATTCGTGCGCGCCGCGCGCGGCACTAGGTCATTTCAAACCCAACAAACAAGTTCTCTCTGTCTCTCTTGACTGTTGAGAAGCACGGTTTATGTACAAGGTCACAAGGCTGGGCCCCGGCATCATCCTCCCATCTGACAAACAAACCATGTCATTTTCGCCCGCGTAAATCATCTCGGCCGTGTTATATATTCGTTCCTACTGATACTGTACTTCCTGCCCATCATTGGGAGAATGAAGCGTCTCGTATCAGCATAAACCAAACCACCCGCCCAAAGGGCCGGACGCCTGCATGATTAGTGAGGGTCGTCGGAGGCGGTGGCCCGATATGGACTGACGGCACGGCCGCACAGGGTCCCCATCCGTGCATGCCTGGGCGCGAACGACGTCCTGCCGCCGGCGCGCTGCGTGGCGCGTATGGCCCGGCGGTCCGGCGGCCAGCTAAGCGCGGGCCCTGGCCCCTCGCCGCGGCGTCACTTCCGTCTCGCTCTCGCACATGCGCGCACGCGGGCGCCGGCAGATCAGCAGGGGATTAAATTAAATAACCAAGGAAGGGATCGCTCGCTGCCATTGGGGTCAAAGTCCGTAATGGTTTTTTTGGGTTCTCGATCGATCTGCCAAGAATCCTGATGAAGTGATGATATTTTGGCCAGCAGCCAGCTCTGTGACTGTCCCCCGCGGGGCATCTGATCTGAGTCCGAGCACGCACTAGTACATGCTGCCGGTCGGTCGTACTAGTGCACTGACGAGTGACGCGCAATGCAAATCACATCACACAGGTTGGCATGAGCGCCAGAGGCTGTGGCTCGATCATCTCGTGGCAATGCAAATCGTACTAGTGCTAGCCGCTCCGCTCGATCTGTGCGCTCGCTTGCTGCATGAAACAGATGGAATCTGGACGTGGCGCGGGGTCAGATCGCACGGATGCCTTTGTTTATCTGCGCCCCACTAAAACGAGATGAGGCCAGCGTTTTTTTTTTATGAAACAGGAGGGGATTTATCCCCTACTGGATTTTATTGAAAAAGTTAAAGTACAAAGGTTCTTACAAGCTCCAAGAAGGAGAATTAGGAAACAAAAAACGTAAAGAAGAAAATAAGAGCAATTACACAAGGGCTTCTAGCCATAGTAACATCTTGGGGATAATATCTTTTTTTGCATGCGGGGTAACTGTGCAAATTCTTCTTTGAAGACCACTTTGCATCTTCGAATAGAGTTGTCCATACCCCCCGAAAATCTTGTCATTTCGTGCAGTCCAGATAACCCAACACATTGTTATTATAATTTCCATGAAAAAATGATGCGGAAGCTGTAATTTGATATTTTCCATAATGTGAAAAATATCTGTTGAGTTTGGCACTATAACCTGAATTGTCCACCAGCAAGCTATGGAGAAAGGACAGTTAAAGAAAAGGTGAAAGAGATCTTCATCTAAATTTAGATGGCAAAGAACACAAGTATAAGAAGGGAGAAACATGTTTTTTCTATGAAGGAGTGATCTAGTATTGATCCTTTCTTTCAAAAGAAGCCAAAAGAAAAATTTTCTTTTATTTTGACAAGCAGAACGCCAAATCCACTTAAAAGAAGAATGAGGATGGTGATTACCAGTAAGGTGAAGATAAACTCTATGGGAAGAAAAAAGATTATTGCCCCAGAAATATGACCAAATATCATTTGTTTGAGTAAGTTGTAGATTTTGGAATGTTGAGGATAAAATTAAGTATTGCTTTGAAAGGCTTCGGGGAGAGAGGTAGGTGGAAAAGATTGTGTAAATCGAGGTAGCTGCTGCATTAGCCACATAAATTCTTTTGTTTTTAGCAAAGGAGAAGAGTTCAGGGAATTGTTGAATGTAAGGATTTGTATCCCAAGAATCTTGCCGAGAGAAGACAGGTGGCGCCATTTCTAATTGTGACCAAAGCCAAACCTTTGAAATTTTGGAGTTGTTTTAGAATGTCTCTCCACCAAAAGGAGCCTCTAAAGTTTGTTTCGTGATTGGAAGTTTAGAACCGAGAATAGTATTTGTTCCAAACTAGTTGGACCCAAGGGGTGGGGTCTTTGTTAAAGAATTTATGGAGATGTTTTATAAGTAGACTTTCATTTTGATTATTGATGTTTAGAATTCCCAACCCACCTTCCTCTTTAGGTAAACAACACATTGGCCAGGCAGCTTTTGGGGGGTTTTTTAGAGTTGATATCAGAGCCTCTCCAAAGACAATGTCTCCTGAATTTATCAATTTGATCCACAATGGTTTTAGGTAGAAGATAGCTACTCATAGCAAACATAGGTAGGGCAGTTAGGACAACATTTGTGAGTTGGAGTCTCCCAGCTTCATTGAGGAAAGAAGAAAAAGCTACTAGCCTTCTTTCACACTTAGTTGTTAAAGGCCAGAAGTCTGCCATTGGTGAGGGTTAGAGGAAGACCTAGATAAGTGAATGGAAGTTGACCAATTGTGCAACCTAAAGTGGCAGCAAGATTGTTAATATTATCAGGATGAACATTAAGAGGGACCATGATGGATTTATTATAGTTCACTTTGAGACCTGAAGATTCAGCAAAGGTGGAGAGAAGGTCTTTCAGATGATTTAACTCTAAAGGGCAAGCCTTAATGAAAATAAGGGTGTCATCTGCATATTGTAGGACAGGGAAGTCATGATCATGAATATTGAGAGGGAGACTAAGATTACCATTATTTACAGCATGATTAAGAAGAGTTTGAAGAAAATCAGCTGCTAAGACAAAGAGAAGTGGGGAAAGAGGATCCCCTTGTCTAACACCTCTCCTACAGTGAAAGACTTTTCCAGGCATGTCATTAAGGAGTACAACAGAGGTCCCAGAGTTAAAGATGGAATTCATCCAATGAATCCATTTTGGGGGAAAATCTTTATTCTGCATGATTTGGATCATGAATTTATGCTCCACTTTATCAAAGGCTTTTTCAAAGTCTAGCTTAAGAATAAGGAGCTCTTTTTTAGATTGGTGACAGGAATGAAGATATTCTAAGGCCCAGGCTATACAATCTTGAATGGTCCTATTTTTAATAAAACCATATTGGTTTTTGTGCAGGAGAGTAGGAAGGACTGTTTGCAATCTATTTGCTAGGAGTTTTGTCAAGATCTTAAGTGAGGTATTAAGTAGGGAAATAGGTCTATAATCCCCAACCTTAGAAGCATCATCTTTTTGGGGATTAGAGTAATATAAGAGCCATTAATGTTTTGTAGACAAATTGTTCTAGAATGGAAATCATCACAAAGATTGTAAAAGTCTGAACAAATTATGGGCCAACATTTTTTTTTGATAAAGTCAGTGTTGAAACCATCAGGTCCAGGAGACTTATCTGAAGGAAGAGCTTTGACTACAAGGTCTATTTCTTCTTTGGAGAAAGGGTGAATTAGGGCATCTAGGTTTGGTTGGGAGGGAAAATAAAGGGAGAGATCAAAACCAATTGAAGAAAAGTTGGAGTTTCCCAATCTTTGTTTAAAACTTTCCCAAATAAGATTGGCCTTGTCTTGATGTTCAAGGTGAGAATAATGCCATCATCATTAACTAGCCGAGTAATGAAATTTTTTTGAAATTTGGTGGTAGCATGTGCATGAAAAAATTTAGTATTTGCATCTCCTAGAGTAATCCATTTGATTGACCCTCTCTGTTTCCAGTAGGTATGTTGTTGTTGAAGAAGTGAGATTAGATTGTTTTCTATGATTTTCCCGAAGTTCCATTCTATTAGACTAAGGTCTCTGAATTCCTCAAGGAAATTAAGAAAAGAAAGGACTGATTTGTTATTTTGGATAGTTATGTTCAGATTAGAGAGAGTTTTCTTCCAATCATTAAGAACCCCTCTTAGGTTTTTAAATCTGGCAGTGATATTTTTGGCAGCATCAGAGTGAAAGGTCTGAGAGAACCAGCCATGCTGAACTTGATTGAGGAAATCTTCATGATGTAGCCAATAATTTTCGAAGCAAAAAATGGAGCCCTTTGGAATGGAAGTGGATATAGAGATTAGGCATGGGACATGATCAGAGGTCTCCATTGTCAGGGTAGAGGCAAAGGAATTGGGATAGGATGACGTCCATCTAGCAGAGGTGAAAAACCAGTCCAAACGTTCTAGAAGAGGAGGATGTTGTTTGTTTGTCCAGGTAAAGCGCTGGCCTTTGAGGGGTAATTCAGTTAGACCAAGAGAACTAATGGCATCATTAAACATGAGCATGTCATGATAATTTGCCCCTTCTCTGTTTCTATCCTCAGGATTTCGGTAAAGATTAAAGTCTCCCACAACTAACCAGTCAATTGAATCGGGCATTGCTATATGTTTGAACCAATTGATGAAGGCAGATTTTCCATTAGGGGTACACGGAGCATAAATATTAGTTAGAATCCAATTAGAATTATTAAGTGTTGATGAGAACATGATAGAGGAGGCATAATCGTTTTGGAAAATTCATTGGCCAATGAAGAAAGAACTTTTCCATATAATAATGGAACCACCCGAAGCACCAATGGAAGGCAAGTAATCAAAAGAGTCAAAAGAAGGGGGACAAAAATGACATAGAAAAGCAAGATCAAAGAAATCACATTTTGTTTCAAGAAGGCATTATTTCACAACCGGTTTCATTGATTCTATCACGCGGAGCGTTCCACTTTTTGTCGAATTAATCCCACGGATATTCCAACACAAAATCTTCCAAAGTCTAACACCATAGATAAACTAAAAGTTGAATATGAAAAAGAGCGTCTTTAGATAACTAAAGTTGCTTAGGAGAAGGACGATCACTTCTTGGGCTTCTTGGGCTTCTTGGGCTTAGACCCGGAGCCGATCGGCGTGATTGCTTGAGTTGGGGGCTGATCTGCGACCCTTTATCCTTTTTGGGTCGACCCACGGAGCCTTCTTGCCATCAAATTTGGCCATCGGCTTGTCGGTGAGACGGTTGCTCGGCTTTAGCTTGCGAAGGAAACACCAAGATCTCTCACTACGATGAAGATAAAGTAGGGGTTCGGATTGACAACCAAAACATTGCTTTCCTTTACAAGAAGGGGACGTGTATCCTTTAGTGATGTTATGAATCCTATCACTTCTTCTAAGTCCTTCCTCAGAAATAAATAATTTCTTACCTCTTTTGGCTCGAGGAGGAGTAGAGGAGGCCTGGACAGGAGCTGTAGGTGTGAATGTCAAAGGGTCCTGGACAGATTCTTGTTGTTCAAGTTCTTGTCCTCGGGATGGAGCTTCTGGATCTTCAGTGGTTCTTGGAGTGGTGGAGACCGAGGTATTAGCTGGGTCTTGTTCTTTCTCCAACAAAGGAGTCTCTGATTCTGAGTCAGAGGGAGCAATCTCAGAAGAGTCTAAATGGCGTGAAAAGTTAGGCAGATCAGTGGGGGCAGGTTCAATAGTAGAATTGTCTAGATGATTAGAGCAAGTAATATCTGTTATTGAGACAGAAGGTTTAGATTTGGGAAGAGAAAAACAATAACTCCGAATCGTGTCTTCATTAGAAATGATGTGCCAAGGCCGGAGATTGGAGAAAATCCTTGGCCCAATCAAAAGAGGATTGCTTGAGTAACAGCAGAGTGAAAAAATTCATCCAGCTAGTAGGCACAGTGACACTTGGTTGAGACTGATCAATGTTACTGAAGAATTTAGCCCACATCCTGATAGCATCTGGGCTTGGGCTTAAATTTGAGTTATGGTTGTCGGCTAAATCAATTGACCGTCTTTGAAAAGCATCCGTAGCCCATCCTAGGCGAGGACATGGCCCATATTGGGAAAGGGCAGCGGCGTGTCAGTATTCGGTTGATGCGGAGAGGGTCGATGGGTAGGTTGGTGGGGCTGCTGGAAGGCTTGAAAGCGATCTGAATGTTAAACTTTAAGTGCAGCAAAGGATCAGGGGATTGCATGAAAGTTTGAACCATCCCCAACTGCATGTTCATTGGCCATTAACCAAGTTTGGATTTGGTTGTGGCGCCAACTCATCAAAGGGGACAAGATCTTCAAGTGGAACTTCATCAACTAAGAGTGGTTCCAGAGGTTGGGGATTTGGAACAGGGGGCATTTCCACCTCCTCATCATTGTCATCAATCAGAGCTGGCATTTGTTCAGAGGAGTCAGTCAGGTCATCCATCTCAAGAACATGTTCCTCTTGTAGTTGAGGGACTGGGGGGACAGGAATTATGCCCTGTGCCTGAAGAACTTCATCTTCTGGCTCATCATGAAGAGGCTGAACAAGGTTTTGATTAAGTTGTTGCTGTGCCATCAGAGGATCCTGTTGCTGGATTGGGATGGGCTGGGGAGCCACTGCAAGAGGAGCATGGACTGCTTCACCATCTTGTGGCCAAGCCTAAATACCAAGCTCATTCAGTAGATTTTGATTTGGTATGAAGTGATTCACTGATGGTTGTTGGGGTTGGATCACTTGAGGTGGCTGTCCAAAGCCTGCAAATTGAAGCACTGCTGGTTGCTGTGGTTGAACCACCTGAGCCGGCTGCCCAAAACCAACAAATTGGTAATTGTTGGGATTAAAGTCATCTTCATTGGGAGGATGATCTTCTGTTAACACCGAAATTTGGTAAAGGAGATGACAGGTGGACCCATGGCTGGCAGAAAGACAGATTCGGCAAATACATGTGCGGTCGGCTAACTTTCCATGTGTTCGGCAAAATGGTCAAGCGGTCGGCTGAACGATGGCTTCATTCAGGAGGCAGAAAAGGAAAGGAGGAACGAACCTGGAAAGGAAGGAGTCGTAATGGTCAAAGATTCCGATTATGTTTAGAGTTGGGTTTATGTATTTTTCCAATTTTGTTTGATAGATCGTAGTCATCTAGGACTCGTGTCTTGTCCAGGGTATAAATATAAGCCCTCGACCATTGTATTAAGGGTTCACAACCAAATCAATACAACCGGCCCCGTGCCATCTTTCGAGTCCTTCTAGTCGTGTCGTCGAGTTCTTCGAGAGGGCCAATCGATCCGTCGACCTCCGTAAGTCCCGGCAACCTTGTTATCATGTCTAGTATCATGCGGTGGATTTAGACGTGATGCAAGTAGTCTCATTGTTTTAGCTTAGGACATGCGGTAGATCTAAGCTCGATCATGGGAAGTTTTTGCTTGTGCCTTGTATCGTGCGATGGATTAAGACATGAGTGAAGATAGTTATCGGCTCTTTTAGATTTGGTAAGATCTAATTGATTCATTAAGTTATCATGTGTTGCTTTTATTTAATGTTTAATTATTTGCAACACTCTTTTGCCAAATCTAGATTGATGCTCTTTTCGGCTTTTGATTATGTTCTCATGTTCATCAATATAAAGTAGATCGAGTTCAAATAGCTGAATTAGATCAATCAAGATTGTTACATGTTGCGGGTTCGTACAAGTTAGTGCGTCTAGGTCTTTGTTAAAGCTGGATATCGTGCGGCAGGTGTAGGCTTTGCTTTGCTCTAGATTGTAATAGCTTGTTTGTTCCTTCTTCATGGACCTCGATTCGGCAATCTTGCCGATACGGTTATGCTTACACATGTGATGAGTATTTATAGATCTGTTTAGACAATTATGTGCTTTTAGCTTTTTATTGTTAGATTGTATCATGCGGTGGATTGATCTAAGAGTAGAGAGTGGTATATGCTTATAGTAGGTCGTATCATGCGGTGGATTAACTTGCTTTAGCATGTGTTTGACGGGTTTATGAAGGCTAGACGTGCGGCAGACTAGTTGGATTGGCCTATGCATGTGTTGTTTTAGTAGATTTGTATTTACAAGTTACTTATCTTTAATTGTTCGTGCTTGATGATGCTTTAAACCTGAAGTATAGTTTGACATGTTTTAAATACATGATCTTGTTCAAACATGTCTTTACGTACATGTATTCGGCAGTACAGTTCTATTCACATCAATTATGTTACATTAGCCAAATGAATTGCAAACATGTTGGCAGATAGCTTCTATAGCTATGTGTCGTCGTAAGTGGCTTCAGGGCCGTAAAGATGGAACTGTCTGGTCTCACCCAATATGTTCCAGTTTTGATCTTATCATTTTATCCCTTGTCGACTTTCAGGTCAAATCGACTGGCACGCTTCCGGATTTAGACGCCCGGGCACCCGATTGAAGCTAGGCTTTCCAGCTTGCTGTGTGTGAGACACGGTGCGCCACATTTTGTGTCAACACACTTTTTGGCACGCCCGGTGGGACCACTTTTCAGTTCAAGATGGGATCGGAGATTGACAATAATCACGTTCTGAACGTGGTTATGGATGAGCTGCAGCCAGATCAACGCCAGATGGTGGAGCAAGTAGTTGAACAGTACCAGCAGAAATGTTTGATGTCTTTCTCCAAGAACAAGAGTGGCAAGGTGATCATAAAGCAATCACTGCCAAGAGTTCTTCTCGCCAATCGATCGATATTACGATGAAGAGGAGATTGTTGGCGGTCCTTAACTCAGATTTCTACCCGCCAACTATAGGTCATTATGGGGGAAATAAATATTTTATGTCACATATATCTTTACTATTGACCTAGTTCCACCTAAGTGCTTGGAGAAAATATTGTTTTGCGAATATATACCAAGTGCGGGAATTTTCGGAATAAAAAGGCGCTTTCGGAAGGCGTAAAATGGCAAAGGGAACAAGGTAGCCCACCTCGGGGTCGAAGTGGGCCAAATCACCGGCAAAAAGTGCGACCCGGAGGACGGCCGGGCCCACACGCCAAAGGCGGTCGGGGGAGCGCCACCCGGGCGGCGCGCGCAGGGCGCGGCCGCGCCCACGACCGGCCCAAAGGCCCGGCCAAAGGCGGTCGCCTCCTTCCATCCGGGCATGACGGTTTCGCTTGGTTATTTTACCTCCATGCCCCGAACCGCCTCCGAATACCCTATAAATGAAGAGGAGAGGCCCCCCACCTTCACACACACACCATTTGGAGCCATCTCACTTCCTCATACTTGTTCCTTAGTCTTAGCATTAGTCCATTGGAGCTAGGCAAAGCTACTTGGAGAGCTTGTCTCCAGGAAGAAAAGCTACACTCTTGGTATAAATCTATGGAGCGTTCTTCCTTAGTCGAGTTCTCATTACATTTATATAGTCATGCATATGAACTAGAGTATAGTCTAGTACACGATATATTCTATGATCAAGAACTAGGCCATAGTTCTTGTGAGAATTGTTCATCGTGTTCTACATTGTTCTTCATCGTTCATATGTTTTACTTGTTCAGATTAGATTGTAGGAGTGGAATAGCGGTTCGATGTGCCTTCGGGTTTGCCTATGTTCTAGCTCGTCCATCCGTAGGGTGGGAGTCTGGGGGACGTAGGTAGCTCCTTAGTATGCGGACGTGGTGTCCGGGTGCGAGGAACCTTCGGATATGTCGGCATGCCACGGTTGAGGTGGTAGGCGGCGGTGGTGACAGCCTGTCCATCCTTTGTAATCCCCCACGTTCGCATATTGAGTAGGAGTTCGTAAATGCCGCCATCGATCAGACCGGTTCCGCGGTCTCCCCATATTCCTAGTCTATAGTCGAGTCTTGACTTGTATAACATGTGGAATTAGCTGTTCTAGCATTGACTATATAGGACCTGCCTGCTCCGCATAGATTATTCTTTATTTTACCTTTATTCCTTTGAGGTTGCTCTAAGTGTGTGTCCACTATCCAAACTACCGTATGCTTACCCCTGTATAGCACATTGGTCGGTTTCTCCTCATGCTAAATATTGTATTCATACCCATGCTAGATTACTTAACTACCCCATGCCTTCCTTTGGGAAATTATAAATAACGATACCCCGAATACTTCCGGGTGAAATCTTTGCTGACGATAGATCCGTGCGCTTGCGGATATTTATCTACTAGGATGTGATCTATCTCGGCAACACTCACGTAGTTGCTAGAACCAGTTTCTAGTAATTGTGCCGAGTAAAGCCATTTAGCGTTTCTGGCGCTGTTATCAGAATTGGGCTCTAAGTCTATTTTGGTAATCGCGCTAAGAAATGCCAACAGAGATGCAGAGGGTAGTCGGGGTCATCTACAAGGCTGTGGGAGATACCATGTTGAATCACAACACAGCTTTTCTGAATACCTTCCGCAAAGTCATGGTTGACACCTTCGGTCCATCAATTGATAAGCGCTTTAAAGAGAAATTTGGAGAACTTGGTGGGCCAATGTTTTTTAACACCCAAAAGTCTTCAGGGAAGCCAACCGGGGGAGGAGAGATGATCGGTTCAAGCAAGGATGGAGCTGTTTATGATGAAAAAGAGAAGCCTCTCATGACCGAGCAGCAAACTCATGGTCAAGTAGCTTTTGGTGCAACGACAGATATACCTGTATCTGCTTACAAGATCTCCCGATGGCAAACAAAGGGTTGCGAAGAATATTTATGGAGATGGGTACAATGAGTTTACCGATTACAGTGCCCTTAATACTTTGCCGAATCCAGGGTACAAGAGTGCATCAGGAGTACCTTCTGGAAGACAGGGAGCCCAAGATGCTAATGATATTCTACTAAGCAGAATGGCTGATATGATGCAGAATCAGTTCGGCCTGAAACCAAAGAATCAGGCATATGCATACAGGTCTCCTTTTCCAGAGTGGTACAATAGGGTAGCTCTGCCACCAAGAGTAAAGCCACCAACAGACTTGACCAAATTCTCTGGTCAAGATGACACCAGTACCATTGAACACATTAGCAGATACTTGATGCAACTTGGAGAGGCTGCTAGTGATGAAGCTTGGAGAATTAGATATTTTCCTATGTCTCTGACAGGGCCGGCTTTCACATGGTTTGCATCTTAGCTGGCTAACTCCATTGGTACATGGGCAGAACTGGAGCAAAAGTTCTATGCATACTTCTATACAGGGACCAATGAGAAGAAGATGGTCGACCTATGGGCTATGAGGATGAAGACTACTGAAACACCAATGGAGTATCTTCGCAGATTCAGAGAAGCCAAGAACATGTGCTACTCTCCGAATATACCCGATGATCAGCTCCCACAATTGGTCATTGCAGGTATGTTGCCACATATTAGGGATAAGCTATTCGGCATGGAATTTGAAGACCTTGGGCGGCTTGCACAAAAATTGACAAAGCAATGAGTAACCAAGCCCGGGGGTTCGGGAGAGATGCTCGCTTTTAGAAGAACAAGTGCAACTATTGATATGTATCAAGGTTTTTACGGAGGAAGCATCGAATATGAAGATGAAGACGAAGTAGCCGCTGCGAACTGAATTGGACAAAAGAACCTACTTTGGTTAGTCGGCGATGGGTGAAGCGGCGAGAAAGGGTCCTATGATTTTGATGTCGGCAAAGCGCATGAGGCTCTTTTTGTATCGATAAAGGAAGGACGCATTAAGTTGCCAGAAGGACATCCTATGTTGCGCCCAGAAGGAGTGAAGGATAAGAAGTATTGTGGGTATCATGATACTAGCTCTCATCATATCAATGACTGCCGAGTGTTCAGAGTAAAGATTCAGAAAGCTATTCAAGATGGACACTTAAGGTTCGATGGCAAAATGAAAGTAGATAATCAGCCGTTTTCCCAGAACATGATCTCTTTCTCTATAGGCATGGTTGATGCTAGTGAATCCAAGGAGAAGGGAAAGATGAAAGTTCTAACCTCGAAAGAGCCAAAGAAAGTGGTCTTGTTGACCCCGATCGGCAAGTTACCAAGGAGGAGGTGCAGCAAGTTCAGTTCAAAAATAGCCGAACAGAAAAGGGCCAAACTTCAGATGCAGCCAAAGGAGATTGCCAAATGCATGCCAAGCCGAAACGCAGAGTTACAGCGCAACACTTGTTGAATAAATGGCAGAGAGAGAAGAAGCTAGAGTATGATGAGGAGCGGCGGTTCATTGAAGAAGAGCGCGAGTTCATGGCGGATCGTTGGAGATATGAGGCGAAGTGCGCCAAAGAGAACAAGAAGAGTACGGGAGAGAGAGCAAGAGCGATCTCATTGGAACTGTTCCTTCTTCGACACTTGTTGGAATGAAGGCTTGAAGTTGCTGCTAGGAACAATTGCCCCGAATGCACGTGACCAATATTCGAGTACAGGGCAATCTCGAGTCAACCGTCCCGTCCATGATAGACTTGGAATGAGAGTTCCTGAGGACGATCGGCGCTTAAAAATGAATAATTTTGATGGACATCAGAGGAAAAGGTTTGCAGACCAAGCTTGAGCTCATAGCAGTGCTCACAATGCAGAAGAGAGCTCATATAGATGGCAAAGAGGTCAGTGGTGTCCTCCTGGTTTAAGGAAAAGCCAGAAGAGAAGAGTTCAGCGTTTGAGGAATCAAGAGCTGAAACAAGAATTAGCCGAAAAGAAGCCAATATGGCGTCCTAAGAAAAAGGATGATGGACAGGGTCCTTCGGCTGATGCTAACATGGTGTTCTTCATCCCATTGGAGTTTAGGGCTCCTGAAGATCAAGACGTTCAGGATGAGGTGTACTCTGATTTTGATGAAACTGAATGCCGAGACTTGATGGCTTAACTTGTGTTGACTCGGCAAGCAGTCTTTGATAAGCTAGTTAAAAATCGTCACTTAAAGCCATTATATTTGAAAGGATATGTCAATGGCAAACCTCTGACCAAGATGCTTGTTGATAGAGGGGCTGCTATCAATATTATGCCCTATACAACTTTCAGAAAGCTTGGGATGACCGGTGAGGACCTATTGCGGTGACATGATCCTCGGAGATTTTGGCTTGGCAATGCCTCGACACTCGTGGGGGCTGTGCATGTTGAGCGATGGTTGGATCCAAGACTTTGATCACAACTTTCTTTGTTATTGATGGCAAGGGGGCATACGGTATGCTTCTAGGAAGGGATTGGATCCGTGCAACCGCCGCATACCTTCAACCATGCACCGATTCTCATCCAAGTGGATTGGAGACGATGTAGAGATTGTTCAAGCTGATGATTCGGTAAGTGTCGCTCCTTCGGAGCCTTCTTTGGGAGTATGATGGACTAGATTGTCTTTCGGGTAAACGAGTGGAAGGAAGGTCCTGTCAATGTGTTCAACGAGAGATCAACAGACGATCCAAGCGAAGTCGGCTCTGACAGTAATTTTTAATGGGCAATTCGATCGATGGCAACAAAGGCAAGCTGGGTCGTGGTTTCATGTCGGTCGATAAATTAGAAGAGATTGATGTTGGTGACGGTTCAAAGCCAAGGCCGATGTACATCGGTACAAATCTAGACCCGAGAATACAAGTTGAAGCCGGTAGAGTTCTTGAAAGAGTTCAAGGATTGTTTTGCTTGGGATTATACGGAGATGCCCGAATTAGATCGATCAATTGTTGAGCATAAGTTGCCCATTAAGCCTGGGTTTCATCCTTTCAAACAACCTCCACGAAAGATTTATAAAGAAGAGGTGTTGGCCGAAGTAAAGAAAGAAGTTGAAAGATTGATTGAAGCAAACTTTATTCGGCCATGCGGTATGCGAGTGGATTTCAAATATAGTGCACCGTATACAAGAAAAATGGAAAGATGAGGGTCTCGTATAGATTTGAGAGATCTTAACAAAGCTACTCCCATGGATGGTTATCCAATGCCGATTGCCGATTTGCTAGTTGATGCGGCGAGGCTATGAAGTTATCAGTTTTATGGATGGCAATGCTGGCTATAATCAGATCTTTATGGCAATAAAGGATATTGCAAAGACAGCATTCAGATGTCCTGGCCATATTGGTCTATTTGAGTGGATAGTTATGACATTTGGGTTAAAAAATGCCGGTGCAACTTATCAGAGAGCCATGAATTATATTTTTCATGAGTTAATCGGCAAAATTGTAGAGATTTACATTGACGATGTGGTGGTCAAATCCAGAGACCATGAAGGACATTTAGCCGATTTGAGGAAGACTTTGGAGTGCACAAGAAGACATGGTTTGAAAATAAATCCGAATAAATGTGCCTTTTGGGTCTCGGCTGGTGAGTTCTTGGGGTTTTTGATTCACAAAGGAGGGATAGAAGTTGGGAAAAAGAGCATGGAAGCAATAGATAAGATTGTGCCCCCAACTAACCATACAGAGTTACAATCATTGCTGGGCAAAATCAATTTTGTGAGAAGGTTCATATCCAATTTGTCAGAAAGAGTACTACCTTTCTCTCCATTATTGAAGCTCAAAAAAGATCAGAAATTTGTTTGGGGTGACATGCAGCAAAAGGCTTTTGATGAGATCAAACAATATATGAAGGCACCACCAGTATTGGTACCTCCACAACTTGAGAAGCCTTTCAAGCTGTATGTGGCGGCCGATAGCCTAACAATAGGATCGGCCCTTATGCAAGAATTCGATGGAAAAGAAAGGGTAATAGCTTACCTTAGCCGAAAACTGTTAGATCCTGAAACAAGGTATTCGGCTATAGAAAAACTCTGTTTATGTGTTTATTACTCGTGCACCAAGTTTCGGCACTATTTATTAAATGCCGAATGTATGGTAGTATCTAGTTTTGATGTAATTAAACACATGTTATCAATGCCAATTTTAAATGGAAGGATTGGCAAGTGGGTGTTAGCACTGTCAGAGTTCAATCTGAGGTATGAATCGGCAAAAGCAGTGAAGGGACAGATAATTGCCGATTTTATTACTCAACACCGTAATCTATCTGTTGAGATGGTTAACATTGCCCCATGGGTATTATTTTTCGATGGATCATCATGTGACAAAGGTGGTGGTGCTGGTATTCTTTTAATATCTCCACGCGGAAAAATGTTTGAGTATGCTTTTGCGATTGAATATCATGTTACTAATAATCAAGCAGAGTATGAAGCATTACTCAGGGGCCTTCGGTTACTGATAGAGGTGAGAGCTATTGTGTTGAGGTATTTGGTGACTCTGAGTTGGTGATCAATCAATTAACAGGGCGATATGAATGCAAGAATGATGTGTTGAGAAAATATCATGAAGAATGTCGAGAACTTTTGAAAAGATTTTCGATGGTTACTTTGCATCATATCCCTAGAGAACACAATGGAGAAGCCAACAAGTTAGCTCAAACTGCCTCTGGGTATCGTGAAAATCAGGAGATCTTTGCTATTGAAGAGGGTGCTTTCAATACTGATCAAGCAGATGATGATTGGAGATGCGACATTATCAATTACCTAAAGGATCCATCTAAGAGAGTTTCCCGAAAGCTCAGGTATAAGGCCCTCAAGTTTGTGCTTCTTGATAATCGGTTGTACTATAAATCCATAGATGGAGTGTTACTCAAATGCTTGAATCAAGAAGGGAGCTTGTGGTGCACACCAATCGGCTTACCGAATGAAGTGGATGATCGGGGAGAAATGGGATATTTTTGGCCGACCATATTAGAAGATTGCTTTGAGTATTACAAGGGCTGTCGAGATTGTCAGATATTTGGTAATATTCAGAGAGCGCCTGCATCTGCTTTAAACCCCATAATCAAGTCTTGGCCATTCAGAGGGTGGGGCATAGACTTAATTGGACAGATCAATCCTCCATCTAGCAAAGGACATAAGTTTGTGCTATTAGCTACAGATTATTTTACCAAGTGGGTTGAAGCTGTTCCTTTGAAAACGGTCACATCGGAAAATATGGTCAATTTTGTTAAGGAACATATAATTCATAGATTTGGGATTCCACGAGACCATAACAATCGATCAAGGGACTCGTTCACTTCTTCGAGTTTTGTGACTTTGCCGAAAGCATGGGAATAAGGTTGTATAATTCTTCTCCTTATTATGCACAAGCCAATGGCCAAGCAGAAGCATCAAATATGATTGTGATCAAGATCATTCAAAAGAAAATTGATGACAAGCCAAGAAAATGGCACTTGGTCCTCAACGAAGCATTGTGGGCTTACCGAATGGCTTGCCATGGATCTACACAAGCATCTCCATATGAGTTGGTTTATGGACACGATGCTGTACTACCTTGGGAGTTGCAGTCAGGATCAAGGAGAGTTGAGTTGCAAAAGGACTTAACAGAAAAAGATTATAGGAATTTGATGATAGATGAGTTAGAGGATTTGCATTTGATACGTCTTAAAGCTCTGGAGAATATTGAGAGGAATAAAATGCGTGTTGCCAAATACTACAATAAGAAGGTCAAGGGTAAGCAATTTGCAGAGGGAGACTTGGTTTGGAAAACAATATTGCCAATAGGTACAAAAGATAAAACATTTGGCAAATGGCCCCCAAATTGGGAAGGGCCTTTTCGAGTTGTTAGTTGTGCACCTGGCAATGCATACATATTGAAAACATTATTTGGAGGAGAGCTTACAAGAGCTATCAAGGGTAGATACCTCAAGAAATTTTATCCAAGCATTGAAGTTGGATCTTGATTATAATCAAGACTCGGATGCAACATAGCCGATTGAACGAAGATCGCCTACAGAATAAAGGAAAGAAGTTGGAAGAAGTAGCCGATATTAATATATCGCCTCTAGTGCAAAAATAGCCGATATCGTGTGTATCGTCTTCAGAACAGAAATAGCCGATGCAGTTGTATGGCCTTTAGCCAATATTTTTAAAGTATAAGTGAACAGTTATAGCTTTATTTCTCAGTTGGTAGGTTTATCGGGAGAAGATAAAGTGAATTGAAGTACTACACTACAAACTGTCAAGTCGTGGAACAGGACCGAGATCTAATCGACTAAGGTGACGTCATGCGTTCGGGAGATTGCGTTCGGGAAGTATCACAGCCAGATGCTAGCTAAGGAATGAAAAATTCACAAGAATAGACATGACAGAATAAACGCCATTGCAGTAGAAGCAAGCAAGAACAAGGGGAAAACCAAGCGACGATATAGGGTTTTCACACTTATGTGGGCTGATGTTGAATTGGGCCAAGCCCATTATTGCTATCGTTTCGGTTTCCGGCGTGCGTTCGGTTGAATGGCTGGACGAGGACTATTCGGCTAAAAATACAGACTTGAGTTCAAAGAGCAGTTGCATTCGGCTGATATGATTGCCTGATAGTACAGTCATACTCAGAAAAGCCGAATGATAACAAAGACAGAGAAGAAAGAGAAAAACAATTTTTCTATTTCTCAGAAAAAGGAAATGTTTTCAAGAATGACGTGACCAGGGTAGCTTAATGTTTACACGTTCGCACAAGCCGAGTGTCTATACATTCGGATAAGAGTTAATGACATCAAGACCATCGAGACTTGATTCGGTTAACTACATCAAGAGCTTTTGGTCCTCTTCCTCGGAGTCCCGAATCGTCGACAACTTACTCTTGATTTGACGTGTTTCTTTGATAACGATGTTATCTTGGATTTGGCCGTATCAAGAGATGGCGATTGGCAAGCTTGGCTTCATGAGATTGAATGTTGGCATTCGGTTGAGCCAATTGGGCTTCAAGTTTGGTCCTTTCATCTCTCATGACCTGCAGCTCCGGTTCTAAAGTGCCCAAGAGGTGCTCGGTTGACTTGATGTCAGAATAGAGCTCCTTGACCTGCTGTTCTTTGGCGACTTTACCTCTCTCCAGATCAGCCTTGGTGGACATATTCTTATGTGCCCTCTTGATAGCAGCAAAGTGATCATCAAGGTGTGATAAAGTATCTATGGCAGTTTTGAGATTGGAAGGAAGCTCTTGATCAATAAGCTCTGCCATTTCCCTTATTTTGTCTGAATCTTGGGTCAAAGCAACAATATCCTTTTTCAGGAATAAAATTATATCCTTCAGCTTGGCTTGACTCTCTGATGATAAGCTGGCGATTGGAGGAGACTTCATCATCTCTATCTCCAAGAAACTCTTCAAAATAAGGGAAAAACTGGCTTGTGGATGAGCGGTATCTGTTGGTGAACGAGAGAAGGTAGTTTAGCCAAATGATTCAGTCTAAATGAAAAATTACCGAGTGGAGTAAGAATAATACCTCTTCGGCAAATACTTGATCGATTGCTTCCTGAGTAGCATCAATATGTTGAATGGTTGATGCCACAGTTACTTCAGGATTAACAATCTCATGGCTTGTTGAAGCAACCTGTATAACCGGGGTTGGTGAATCTACAGCCTGATGAGGAGAGGGTTCTTCTGTTGCTTCTCCTTGCTCATCTAAATCATGGAACATATGATGAATACCAGTGCATTATTTAGAAGAAAAAGAGGCACAGATGCAAGTATGTACCAGGGTTGCCAACATTCTCATTGGCATCTGCTTGACCAATAGAAGCTTCAGGAGAGTCTTCCAAGTCTACCACTTTTTCAGGGCTCTGAAGATTGGCCTGTACCTGTCAAGAGAATGATGAATATGGGTACACTAACAAGTAAAGACAGAGAAACTGGGGGCATTCATACCTGAGGAAGTGATTTGGCTTTCTTTGATCTTGCTTTCTTGTGGATGGCAGTGTCTTTAGGGGAAGAAGGAGTTTTCCTTTTCAGGTCCATCAAGAGCACTGTTTCATCAGCAGGGGTCCTATTAAAGACTGCTAAAGTTGGAGCATTGTGTCCCAATGCAGTAACAGGACCAGGTTGCCAGTATTGGACTTCTGGGGGGCTTGGAGGAGCATTATCCTGTTCAAGAAATGGTTAGGATATAAAGTAAAAGCTCAAAGGTAAGAGGAAGCTCTGAAAAGAAAAATACCTCATCATTAGAAGTAAATTGAGGCATCAAGGCTTGGCACAAAGGATGAACTTGAGTACTGAAAATGTGGAAATGCCACTCTTGCCACCAAAGGTTGAATGAAGGATGGACAACTTCAGCTATCACCAAAGGATTAGGCTCATATGAAGGGAGTGTGCATCCAAGATTGAAGACCTTATTAGCCTTAGTACTTGTTCAACAGTGTTTCTCTAGGCCTTATAATGCTTGAAAAATATGGCCTTGGGGGCAATTGACCAGAAGCCAAGCTATCTCGGCAATCATGTTTGGATTGTAAAATTCATAAGTCGAATTTATCGATCGGCCATGATGGAATTCGGCTGGCAAGGCACAAGGCCTGATAAAGGAGTTGAAGATCTCCTTGGAGTCGTCATCTGTGCAACCAAGCTCATAACTGAATTTACAAGGGAGAGTGAAGTTCTCATTTTCTCTGTAAAGGAACCAAGTTATATCATTGAATCCCTTGTAGAAAGTCCTGAAGAGATGGTCTATATATATCTATGTCAATGACAATGGAAGACGCGGCTTCACCATATGTCCGACAGATTTGTGTATGGGGTCTTCACCTTCAAAGATAATTAACGATGGGAAGCCCGAGTGTGGAGGTCAATTGAGACAATCCGATGCATATATAACCGCAACCACATCGAACAAGCCACCAAGGGCCATTAACACGAAGATTTCACCCGATTGCGCATTTGAATGCAGTGATTTGGTGCATCATATGATACACGGCTCCCAGGAGATACTTGCCCAGAGGAATCAGTTTACCTCCAGCTAGTTCTTCAGCCATTACTATGTGATTCAGAGTTGGCTCATTGGATTTGCCACAAAAAATGAATCTGCATAGCCACATATTCATGAAGGCTTTGTACTCTTTGTCGATTACGCGGCACCGTCTCGAAGCATAAGCTTGGATGTATTTGGCCCATCCACCTCCTGACTTAACTGCCCTCTGAGTACTGGTGCCTTTGTACTTGAAGGGGCATACTGGCTTGGTGATGTTCAGACCAGTCATCATAAAGATGTCTGCCAGGGTGATCGACATAGGTCCATGACCAAAGATGAATGCATTCACAGCATCAGACCAGAAATGGGATGCAGCTATCAAGAGGGAGTCATTTCTTGGCATGTCTGCTAAAGATAGCTCCAAGCAATGCTGAATGTCCTGTGATTCCCGGAAGTCGTTGTTTCGGCTTGCATTCTCGATACCCGGTTGCGCCATCCCGTAATTGAAGGAAGAGGCCGTCTTGAAGGTGTTTGGCCACCTGTTCGAAGGAGCAATTCTGGATTTAAACGGAATCCTCAGGGTTTCCTTCTCAATAAGCTCCCTCGGATTAGAATCTCCCATTGGACCAAGAAAGAACGATCCGGGATGGGCAAGATTGGGAATCAAAATCTCGTTCCTCATTTCCTTCAAGAGAAGTAGGAACAGATGAATTGAAGGTACATCTAAAAATTGATTCAGAAAAGTTGCCGAATGAGTAAAGCAAGTAGGGTTACCTCCAGGAGTTCTTCTTGAGTTCCCATCGCCATGATGGAGCTGATTGAAGTGTCCGTCGCCATTGAAAGTGGTAGCAAGCTCAGATCTCAGGTGGCGGCTGTGGGCGTCAGCAGTACTGACCAAGGCAAAGGCGCTTATGGTCAATTTTGAAATAAAATCTCTTTTATCTCGCAATTGAGGGGGCATGTGTTAACACCGAAATTTGGTAAAGGAGATGACAAAATGGACCCACGGGCGCGAAAAGACAGTTCGGCAAATACATGTGCGGTCGGCTAACTTTCCATGTGTTCGGCAAAATAGCCAAGCGGTCGGCTGAACGATGGCTTCATTCAGGAGGCATAAAAGGAAAGGAGGAACGAACCTGGAAAGGAAGGAGTCGTAATGGTCAAAGATTCTGATTATGTTTAGAGTTGGGTTTATGTATTTTTCCAATTTTGTTTGATAGATCGTAGTCATCTAGGACTCGTGTCTTGTCCCGGGGTATAAATATAAGCCCTCGACCATTGTAATAAGGGTTCACAACCAAATCAATACAACCGGCCCCGTGCCACCTTTTGAGTCCTTCTAGTCGTGTCGTCAAGTTCTTCGAGAGGGCCAATCGATCCGTCAACCTCCGTAAGTCCCGGCAACCTTGTTATCATGTCTAGTATCATGCGGTGGATTTAGACGTGATGCAAGTAGTCTCATTGTTTTAGCTTAGGACATGCGGTAGATCTAAGCTCGATCATGGGAAGTTTTTGCTTGTGCCTTGTATCGTGCGGCGGATTAAGACATGAGTGAAGATAGTTATCGGCTCTTTTAGATTTGGCAAGATCTAATTGATTCATTAAGTTATCATGTGTTGCTTTTATTTAATGTTTAATTATTTGCAACACTCTTTTGCCCAATCTAGATTGATGCTCTTTTCGGCTTTCGATTATGTTCTCATGTTCATTCAATATAAAGTAGATCGAGTTCAAATAGCCGAATTAGATCAATCAAGATTGTTACATGTTGCGGGTTCGTACAAGTTAGTGCGTCTAGGTCTTTGTTAAAGCCGGATATCGTGCGGCGAGTGTAGGCTTTGCTTTGCTCTAGATTGTAATAGCTTGTTTGTTCCTTCTTCATGGACCCCGATTCGGCAATCTTGCCGATACGGTTATGCTTACACATGTGATGAGTATTTATAGATCTGTTTAGACAATTATGTGCTTTTAGCTTTTTATTGTTAGATTGTATCATGCGGTGGATTGATCTAAGAGTAGAGAGTGGTATATGCTTATAGTAGGTCGTCTCATGCGGTGGATTAACTTGCTTTAGCATGTGTTCGACGGGTTTATGAAGGCTAGACGTGCGGCAGACTAGTTGGATTGGCCTATGCATGTGTTGTTTTAGTAGATTTATATTTACAAGTTACTTATCTTTAATTGTTCGTGCTTGATAATGCTTTTAACCTGAAGTATAGTTTGACATGTTTTAAATACATGATCTTTTCAAACATGTCTTTACGTACATGTATTCGGCAGTATAGTTCTATTCACATCAATTATGTTACATTAGCCGAATGAATTGCAAACATGTTGGCAGATAGCTTCTATAGCTATATGTCGTCGTAAGTGGCTTCAGGGCCGTAAAGATGGAACTGTCTGGACTCACCCAGCATGTTCCAGTTTTGATCTTATCATTTTATCTCTTGTCGACTTTCAGGTCAAATCGACTGGCACGCTTCCGGATTTAGACGCCCGGGCACCCGATTGAAGCTAGGCTTTCCAGCTTGCTGTATGTGAGACACGGTGCGCCACATTTTATGTCAACATCTTCATCTTGGGGAGCCACACCAAGCATTGTAGCTTGTAAAATTTCACATTGAACACACCATGAGTTGAACTCAAAATTTGTGCCCTATGTGAACACAAAGAACCAGGGGATGTCCTCCAGGCTTGAGACTCTGACCCTGACCATTGCTCTGGACATGTGAAAATGGTCTTCTTCCCAAACCAGCAGTCGGCCAAAAGAGGAAACTGCATTTTCTAGCAATGGTTGTGTCCACAAGTCCAAATTGAGTCCCAAAAGCAATATCCGACTTCATGAGTCATGACCGTCGTTCGTTGTTCCAAGCTCTATTATGAGGATGAAAAAGATAGATTCTCCATTATCCATCACCGAGGCCCACCATGAACTAGCAAATCCCTTTCAAACACGAAGTGAAGCGAACATAGGCTTGCCCCCGAGAGGATATGGTTGGATTGAACGAAAGCCAATGTGACGCCTCGATCGAAAAGTTTTCAATGGAATCACGGATCATCATAAAATTCATTAGACCTGCGGCAAGACTGGAAGGAAATTGGCTATGGCAAGGTCATTGTTTCTCTACGTAACATGACCGGTAACAACACGAGCGCATGATCGGTATGCCATTGATCACCATTCTTTGTGCTCCGGAGGCATGAATGGTGCCGGATCAACGAGACGAAAAGCCATCTCCGCCAGCAAAGAGGAGAAGAAGGAAGCGTTGGATTGTCTTGCCAAAGAATGTGACGGATTGGTAGAGGTGGCTGAGGACCTTGGAGACAGGCGGCTACGTACTCACCTAGATTGGAGAAACGAAGCGGTTCAGCGACGGGAGGCACCACGGCGACGAAGGATGGATCAGGTTGCGCCGGAGATTGAGGATTGACTAATGGAGGGGCTACTCCATCGATGGCAGCAGCACCTTCCTCGGCGTCGTCGTCTTCAAAGTCCGGGGCTTTGAGCCGCCAGGTGAGGGTCCAGGGTACAACAACCGGGGGTGGGGGGGTAATGCCGGTGAAATGCTTGTACATTTCACCAAAAGAGGAAAAAAACGGGGTCGGGCCCAACATCGGTGAGACATTAGCAATGGAATGGGAAGGGGCTTGATGATTAGCAGGGCGGTGAACGGAACGGCGTGGGAATCTAGGCGGAGGTTTCGTGAAGTGTTGATACTAGATACGCACACGAAAGAATCAAAGAGAAATAATCCGCAAGCGCACGGATATCGGTGAGCACTTCACCCGGGAGATATTCCAGAGTATCGTTATTTATTTATCCGCTAGGAGAAAACGTGCATCGACTAAACGAAGTCTATACTTAACCCCTGAGCTACAGACAAGGTAATGAGCGATATAGAGAGGATTACCACCACGGTCTCCTTCCAACCTATGGCAAGCTTTGCAACTACTACTCTATGGGAGCACATAAGAAAAGACACCACGAGAGGATGCTTAACCTAGCACTTTTGGACCTACCTTACCTACGACGGGAAGTGGATTACAAAGGTAACAAAGGGATTGTCACTTCCCTCGATACTACCACGGTTCCGGCCCGGATAGGGAGCATCTACGAGTGAACCTAGCCCAAGCACCACGCTTACGCTACGAACGATTACTCTATTCCCAACCGGAGCGAATAAAGTAAACTCGTAAACCAAAGAGCAATAATAACAAGAACTTACTAGTATCGAAGTTGAATTGCGGGAATGATCCTAGAACCAAGCCTTGGGTTAGGAGACTTGATCCCGCGGGTACAACCGGAGAGGAGACACCGACATGCCGGGCTTCCTCCAACTCTACCTCCACCCTATACTCTCTCTATCTATCTTGAATGCTAGGCTCTAGGGAGGAGATCCATTCAAGGGACCCCTCTCACTTTGATCCTCTCCTGGAAATAATGAATTAGGGTTTCAAGGGATGCCTCCTCCGGGGGCCGGGGCCCTGTTTATATAGCCTAGGATGCACCGCGGCCCTCGGATCAAACCGACCTAAATGGACGATTATTATTCATCCTCAAAGGCGGTGGAACAGGGATCCGCGAGGCCGACGGTTGGCGAGGTCACGAGTCGGCCGACTCTAGGGTTAGGGCGGCCGACTCTCCACCGAGCCGGTTCGGGCTCCGTTTGGTCCGGTGCCTTCTCGAACCTTCCGGATTACAGAATTTTCACCGGTTCCCGATTATCTCTATGTAAACCCGACATGTGGGCCTTCCTTGGGTATTTTCGGTGACACCTACGAAACAGACATTCACCAAAACTCGTGGAATTCCGTTAGTGTAAGCCCTATATCTAGATTGTAATTATATTTAGGTCCTTTTTCATGTCTTAGTTGATGGTAAAAATTGACACTTATCGACCGTCAACAACTCCCCCAAGCTTACCCTTTGCTCGTCTACGAGCAAAGATAAACTCCGGTGATGGATCGGGAGTTGCTACAATGCTTTCACACCTCAAAAGTACACATGCGTTCAAACAAGAACTCTCCTCCGGATTAGAGTGAACTATTCGACTCAAAACTTACTCATATTACCTTTCACCATGGGGCTTGTAGCCGTCACTTGGGTCTTGAGCGGTTGAAAGACGAACGGTCAAGTCAAGCGCTATGTTTCTCGCTCTTTGATCAACTATCATTCGGAGTTTTTGCAAGATTTTCAAATAAAACTCGAGATTCCATGTATGACCCTTTTAAGTCTCTCATTTGTGGTATTTCTCGGATCCTTACCAAGGCATGTGTAGTGTATGCCTTCTCTCTACTCTCGAGAATATGTGGTATTTATGGAACTAAGGCATAATGGAAAGTGCCTTCTCTCTCTCACCCTACTTTCTAATAGGCTTATGTGGAGCTCACAGGTGGGGAGACACTCAAACTCACTTGCATATATTGCACAGTTAAACCATGGATCCAATAGGAACTAAAATAATAATAAAGTCATATGTGCATGTGAATGAGAAAATGGGATGAATGATAAGATGATGATAAGGAAATGATTATGAGGGGTGATCACATGGTGAACATCTACTTCTACACTTGCTCCTTTGGGGATAACATGACTCCCTTTATTCGGAAACCTTGAAACTTCTTGAAAGGAAGGACTTGGCTACTCTTTCTTTTTTTTTCTTTTCTCTTCTTTTTTTTCTTTCTTTTTTTTCTCTCTTCTTTTTTTTCTTTTTTTTAGAGCAACCAATCCTCTGAAAACGAAACTTTAGCAACGGGGAGTGTATAACTTGAAATGATAATGACTGGAGCTTTTATGTAGGCAAATGGAACGACGATGATTATTTCTAGATGTTCACTCCCAGGATAGGAGTAGAACCTTTTCTGGATGAAGTGAAATGAGTGGCGTATGTATTTTGTGGATGGATGGATGGATGGATGCGTACTCCCAGAGTAGGAGCAGCATAAGAGTGTATCTCTAGGATAGAGATAGCACGTAGTGTGGTAGAGTGTGTACTCCTGGGGTAGGAGCAACATGAGTACATGTTTCCAGGGTAGAAACAACACATAATATGGTGGAATGCGTACTCCTTGGGTAGGAGCAGTATATGTGCATGTCTCCAGGGTAGAGATAGCACAAAACGTGGTGGATATGGATCTATATATGTGGGTGGTACTTCTAGGCACCGAAGTAGCACAGAGTGAATGTAGCGTAGTGAATGTAAGTGGGGGCGTACTTCTGAGGACAGAAGCAGCATAGATCAATGGATGGAGAGCACATAGTGTTGACTTTAACTGCATGACTGGTTCCTTATGGGTCCACAGCATAACCACACTCAATGCCTATAAGACTACACTCAAGCCTACAATATGATCTATATAAATAGATGGTTTTTCCTAATCTAGCAAGCATGAATGTATGGGCAGTGGTAGGAATTTTGAACTCTCGTCATACGAACTCATCATGCAGAATTTTAAGATTTTAAAAGATAAACTCTCCGTAACTCTAGAATCTCTAGGAACAATATGGACAGCAGAAACTCAAAACTTTCCCATATCATATCCGTTAACTACCTAGACTTTGATCAAGCATTCGCTACCCACAAGTTTCGTGTTCGAGTAAATCTCAAATCTAAACAGTTGTGTCCAAAACTCGGGAGAGTGCAAGGTTGAAAACTAGGTACTTGAAAGGAATTACGGCAGAGCAACTATTCATCATTTCCATATAAGAGCTTATTCTGTAGGGTTCATTTTAGCAGGCAGACTTTTCACATACTCTCCTTTATTTTATTTTGCAAACTTAACAAATAGATAGATAGATAGATAGATAGATAAATAAATAAGCTAGTGACACTTAGCTGGATACAAGGGGGTGCTCTCCCCCAAGCTGGATGTTGACGTAATCTGTTGGTGTTGCCGACCGGCGTGAAGGCTTACCGCTCCTCCTCTGGGTGTCGGGGACAATGGCTATAGCATCGCGATCATGTTGAAGACAAAGACTCGACAAGGGACAGACAACCTTACTCGCTTTGTTAGCGCTTCTTGATCCTTTAAATTCTGTGGGGCTCAAATAGACAACAAAGCTCGTGGAACTGATTAAGCGTTAGTGATAAACCTCTAAGCCTTGGATGTTTAGAACCTTCTTAACATAAAATCTTTTAGCGAGGATCTTAATATTTTTGCAATTTTTATATTTTATGATATGCAAACAAAATGCAACTAAGATGAAAACTTATTTTTATGCCACCACAAGTGGATATCTTTGTGGGCATCACACCACAAAATTATTCGCATGGGGCTTAGCATTTTCGGATGCAATGCAAGACAAAATTATTTTCTTTTCTAAAGCGGATATAGCAAAGCAAATATGCAACAAGAATTGATTATGCAAAAAGTAAATATGCTAAAGGAAAATCTTATGCAATGCTAAAATGGGAAATATGGATAAATACCAAGTTACCTCCTTGGCGAGGGTTCGGTGTTTTAAGTCCTCTGAATAGGATTTCTTGTCGTGTTCAATCCTTCGGTGCTTCATTTGATCTCAAAGGTAGAGACCTTGAGGAATGCACCTCTTGTATTGATATCTCTTGAGGAAGGGGCCATCCATGTTCTTTCCTTGTCCAACGGTCTAAAGTGAACCTTTAATTGTGATGCTGGGAGCACCCTGTTTTAGTGTGCATGTTGCAGGTTCAGAACTTTTATCACCTGGAGCACCCGGGATGAAGAGTAGATGCTTCTAGTGGGCCTCTCTTGACCTTGTGCTCCACTTATTGTTTCTTCTCTGCGAGAGGATTAGTGGACAACACATACCCGAAGGAATATAATAACAAGGGTAGATTTGTCATAGAGCTAAGACCATATTCTATGCTACAAAAAAGTTGGGTTGAAAATTTTAATTAGCATAGAACATTTGCTCAACCTTACTTCTTCTCTTAAGGATTGATTTTAGTTTATCTTAAGTTTGATTGGTGTATGAAGTCTGTAGAAAACACTCAAACTTATAGAGAGGAAGTAATTGCGAATGGAGGGATTGCAAACCAGCGTGCTAGAGCGACGAGGGCTTGAGAAGAGGAAGAGCATTGCTTGATCATTATTAGAGGAGTCGGCGGCCTTTCTCCCCCAAGCTTGTTGTTGCTCATCACTGGAAGCCAAGTGTGTGTGTTGAATCATCCCTCGAAGTGTGTTGACTCCATGTTCTCATTGTCTGTCCTCTGTTCTTAAGTCTGTTGGAGAGGGCTCTTGATTCTGAGTTCATTAAGCAAAGATCTCTCCTTTGGACTGTCCAATCTAGGATATGAGGATGCAGACAGTTGCATGATCTTCTTTTTGTCAACAATTCTTGATTTTTGCTGAGTCTTGGTTGACTAATTGATGTTCATTGGAGATGTAAACTTGAATTCTTTCTTGGTAGTCTTTGTCTTCTAGCGGTGTGGCAAAGAGTTGCAGTTAATGATACACCATCCGTCTTGATGATCAAAGAAGGGACTTCATGTTTGTATGCAAGCTTCATCTCCAATGCCTTGGGACATCATCTTGCAAATGTAGTTGTCCATGGTCTTCTTGGGCTTGGCCGGTAGTCAACCCTTGATGGGGATTGGTTGACACAAGGATGCATGCTTATCATGCCATGCTTGCCCTTGTTGCCGACGTGCAAGATGGTGTCTTCAAGAATAACGAGCGAGTCTTTGATTGGCCAAAATGAGGTGAGTTGCACCCAACTTCTCATCGGTGTCCTAGCTCGAGTTTTGAGCTCAATGCTATGATATCTTCAAGGTTGCTCATAGCTTGTCACGTTGTTCATCCACTTCCTTTGGGTGAGTGCTATTGATTTAGATCCTCCATGTGGCACTCTTGTCTCTTTCTTTGTTCCATCACTGAAGTGGTGATTTGGCGGAGTTCACTATGAATAGGCGAGCCATAAATTCTTTCAACTCTTTCTTGGACGATGAATGAGCTATGTCTTCTATGCTAAGTTGTTGGAGTTCATCATATGCCTTGCTTCATCTTTGATGTGAGTTCATCTCGGACTTACCCAAATTTGAATTTGGAAGTTTTTTCTCAAGGGGGTTAGTCCAACGGAATATACCAATGTCTACTACAAAGAGTTTTTAGTTCAATAACCAAACTAGACTCCATGTCGAATCAAATTAAGGAAGGCTATTTAACCTAAGCACCATGCTTAATTTAAAAGCCAATAGAAGCATGTGCAGTACTTCTAAACCAACACTTACTATGGTAGACAAAGGTAACATGAAAGCACTACAGAGATTTACTCAAATAGTGATGGCAGAGCATGATTAATGTTTAGCAACCGAGGATGCCTTAAAGGTAGGGACAATCAAGATAGTGTAGCAACATGGCAAGAGATCTATTTATGGAAATCCCCCAAGCTTGAATTTGGCAGAAATCAAGATTGGATGAATGTAATTCAATGTTGCATAATGATTGGTTGGACATACCTTGCATTTGTTATTCCTTCGATCTTTTTGTATCGAACCTGGAAAGGTTAGTGGCAAGAATACCCAAAGGAATATTTTCATAATTATAACTCTATGCTCAATTAACAAGGACAACACAGTAGAAAGGTGAACAGTTATGCCATGGTCTGAACATTGCTTGTTTTAGGACACTAAGCTTGTCTGGGAAACCTTCAAGATGTGAATTGGTGAAGTGGTTTCCCTCCAACACCAATCTAAGTTCACTAACTCAAAATTCAACACAATGAGATCTACAATATTTATGATAAGTATATATGTCTACAACCACCCTTTCAAAATGCAGGAATAGGGAGCATGAGGGGGTTGAAGATCTCATGTGCGGTAATGTTGGAGAGACTAAGTGAATCGGAGATTTTTCATATGAGCAAGGTCTTGATGGGGTGTTTAAGAAGTAACTACTTTGCTCATTGAAGCCTCCATCATCTTCCACTTCCAAGGGTGACTCGACATAAATGTCCAAAATTCCCCTTGGATCGTCTCTCGAAATGATCTCATCTAAGGCCTTATCCATCCATTCAATGGCAATAGCACATATGTTTTTAATGCTCTCTAGCCATGGATGTTGATCTTTGCAATCCTCTATATGGTCTTGATGATTCCTATGTGTGGGATGTCTAGATGGACTTCTAGGATCATCAGGAGGTTTAGAAGAAAGGGCATAGAATGAGTTATAGTGATCAAGGATGGGTTTAAAGATAGGTTCATATTCTATGTCTGATGTGGGCATAGAAGGGGAGAACATAAGTGTGGATTCTAGATGGTTTCGCTCTCCTTCTATGGCACCACTTGACATGCCATCCTTGAGTCTTTCTAAACGTCTTTCAAAGGGATTGGGTGTGAGACGCTTTCTAAGAGATCTCTTCTTGAGAAGATTGTCAATGTATGCACTAAAAGATCTCTTATGAAGCGGGAAGTTTATGCTCCCAAAATTGTCATAAAAAAGAATTTCTAAGGATAGAATTACTTCTTCCCTTAGAGGATTTTGGAGTACTACGGGTTTGGGATGGATAGCCGAATCATGGGATTGGAATGGTTGCGAAGTGGCTATTAAAACTTCCTCTTCTAGTTTGGGGGATGATTCCTTCTCTACCTCTAGGATGTTATCATGAAGTCTAGTGCAAGGAACAAGGACAAACCTCACTTCACTAAAGGGTAAAGAAAGGAAAACTCCTCCAAAGGTGATATTATCAAGACCCATATAAAAATGATGAAGAAGAACATGGTCTTGTAAGGCTAGGTCTAAAACTAAATTGATAGGAAGATTAAAAGATTCCCTAAGTATAGCCAAAAGTTCATTACCTACTCGATCGAGGGATAGGACTTGGGGTTCATTACCCTCTCCGGATGAGGATAGGACCTTGGGTACATTACCCTCTTGATTAGAAGATAGGACTCTAGCTGTAGAAAAGGGTTGGCTTTGACCTATTGCAACCAAACGTTGGTGTAGCTCATAGCTAGATGTGAAAATCATGGGTTCTAGAGGCTCTAAGCATGTGCTCATGGGTGCAAGATATTGGTGGATAGGCGTGGAATTTGGGTTATCCATAAGGATATAAAATAAAAGGTAAAAGAAAAATACAAAAAGATAAAAGTATAATACAAGGTTAAGCATGACTTAAGGTTATCTCGGCGAGACCGTCTTTCTCCCAAAACGGCGCTAAATGCTTGTTGATACTAGATACATGCACACGAAAGAATCAAAGAGAAATAATCCGCAAGCGCACGGATATCGGTGAGCACTTCACCCGGGAGATATTCCGATATCGTTATTTATTTATCCGCTAGGAGAAAAACGTGCATCCGACTAACCCAAGTCTATACTTAACCCCGAGCTACGAGACAAGGTAATGAGCGATATAGAGAGGATTACCACCACAGTCTCCCCTTCCAACCTATGGCAAGCTTTGCAACTACTACTCTATGGGAGCACATAAGAAAAGACACCACGAGAGGATGTTTAACCTAGCACTTTTGGACCTACTTTACCTGCGACGGAAGTGGATTACAAAGGTAACAAAGGGATTGTCACTTCCCTCGATACTACCACGGTTCCGACGGATAGGGAGCATCTACGAGTGAACCTAGCCCAAGCACCACGCTTACGCTACGAACGATTACTCTATTCCCAACCGGAAGCGAATAAAGTAAACTCGTAAACCAAAGAGCAATAATAACAAGAACTTACTAGTATCGAAGTTGAATTGCGAATGATCCTAGAACCAAGCCTTGGGTTAGGAGACTTGATCCCGCGGTGTACAACCTAGAGGAGACACCGACATGCCTAGGGCTTCCTCCAACTCTACCTCCACCCTATACTATCTCTATCTATCTTGAATGCTAGGCTCTAGGGAGGAGATCCATTCAAGGGACCCTCTCACTGATCCTCTCGGAAATAATGAATTAGGGTTTCAAGGGATGCCTCCTCCCGGGGGCCGGGGGCCCCGTTTATATAGCCCCCTGGGATGCACCGCGGCCCTCGGATCAAACCGACCTAAATGGACGATTATTATTCATCCTCAAAGGCGGTGGAACGGGGATCCGCGGGGCGACGCCGATTGGGCGAGGTCACGAGTCGGCCGACTCTAGGGTTGGGCGGCCGACTCTCCAACGAGCCGGTTCGGGCTCCGTTTGATCCAAGATCCTTCTCGAACCTTCCGGATTACGGAATTTTCACCCGGTTCCCGATTATCTCAATGTAAACGACATGTGGGCCTTCCTTGGGTATTTTCGGTGACACCTACTTGAGAAAGCGGACATTCACCAAAACTCGTGGAATTCCGTTAGTGTAAGCCCTATATCTAGATTGTAATTATATTTAGGTCCTTTTTCATGTCTTAGTTGATGGTAAAAATTGACACTTATCGACCGTAGTGGATCGGAGATGACGATGACGATGACGCAGTGGATCGGAGACGTCGAGGTGGAGCCGTCAACGTTGATGAACACCTTTTGGTGTGTTCTTGTGGGATCAGCGGAGTGCGGCCTCGGCGACGAAGAAGGCCGAAGTGTAGCGGTGACGATGATGTGGATCGCCGGTAGCGTTGATGTACACCTTTTGGTGTGTTCTTGTGGGATCAACGGTTTGCGGTCGATGATTCCGAACTTCGGCGAAGTCGGCGAAGAAGAAGACGATGCGAGATCGTTGCCGACGAGCTCGCGAAGATGAAGATGAGGCGGATCGTTGACGACAAGAAGAGAGGACGAAGTGGAGGGCGCGCGGCGCTAGGGCGCAGGGCCGCCCCGGCGCAGAGCGAGTCTCTCAGTCACCATGTTGCAACCATCCCCGATGTCCAATCCAATTTTCATTTTTGATGAGGCCAGCGTTTAATATAATTATTTAGAGTTATCAGCTTTTAATTTAATGATTGCGGCTCAGACGAGGAGATACGATCGGAACAATGCACTATCAGCTCTCATGATCCGTCTGGCAATACGAAACACACTCCACACGGTCGACCGGCAGGATCCAGATGCCACCGGACAGAGCCTCATCAGGCCCCCAGGGCCCCAGGGGGGATTTCCCGCCTACGTGTCCGGATACCCAAAATCATTGCACAACGTGTTGATTTTTGGCTCTGCCTCTGCACCGGCCGAACCAACACCGACCAGCACGCGTTGATACTAGGACTACTACTACTGTAGCTTAGCACAGTGATTACGAGCGTCAAATGGTGACGATCTCAGCGCAAGGACGACACAGAAGCATGATCCAAATCTGGCGGACATGGCCTACGTCTGGACCACCGATGCAAGACCAAGCACCTCCAGACAAATGACCTCACCTGCCAACAGACACTATTCATCTTTTCCCCCTCCGTGTAAATTGTCCGAAATCGGCTAATGGTCACATTTATCTCGCGTCGTTGCCGGGGATATCATTGGTGTGGCGTGTGGGGCTGTGGGCTCTGGGCTCCATGACTACAGATGGTGATGGTCTATACTGTGGACGCAACCAAATAATGCATGGCTGATGGCTCGCCATTGAAACGAAATCAAACGGCAGCGCATGGAGTAGACACATGCCTATGATTTTAGCGAAGAATAATGTAGTTTCTATTCACGGGCCGATTTGAAGTGCTGGCCGTCCCCAGCCATGACGACGAGCTGAGAGCGAGCGAGCAATTTCTTTCCCCTGCCGTGGTGGAAGAAATTACAGTAGATATCGCCAGTACATAAAACAAAGCGCAGCAATTTTCAGTCGTTCTGATCTGATTGATTGGAATACTACGAAACACATGAGCTGATGATGGGCAGGCATCTATCATCGAACGAACTGGATTGGATTCCTCGCGTGAACGCATGTGACAGCCGATCGAAGAGGAGGGGAGGTAGAGGAGCATCGCAACACGCCTCCGCTGGCAACGACTGAATTGATCGCATTCTTAATTTCTCCGCAACACGTGCAGAGTCTGATGGCGGAGCACGGAAAGTGATTTGTCACCACCCTGGCTCACAGTACAGCAGATTTACTCCCAAGAACCAACGTAATGCGGCACCAAAATTGTGCTTTGTCGCGTCCACACTCAATAAACTTCCTTCATTATCGTTTTTACTCGACGGCTTAGAAATGGTGATGCGGTTTAATATGATTTCGTTTTTCGGCTTACTCTGCAATACGTAAGCCGTAGATTCGCATGCAACTGGCCGGGGAGCTCACGTGGTTCGGTAATCTCCGACCCGTGGAAAAAGAGAGCGACTCCTATATACGGATCAACATGCTGTGTGTACGGTGGACCATGTAAAGAGGCCAATTGATACTATCCGAGGTTCTGCCTGCCTATAGGTCTTGGTAGGAGATTATTATCTGGCCTACTTTGCTTAGTACCGTACTCCTAACTTCATTTTCGTCCGGCATGATTGGCGGTACGATTGAAAGAAAAATTCGTTCCTTCGCCCGGTCCATGATAGTGGCAAAATTGTGCACGAGCCGTGTAGTAAACCTTCTCCCCTGATGAGTGATGACCCCTGTCCCGGAGGCCGGAACTACGTCTTGACTGCTGGCGCGGACTCCTGATGACAGCGCCACCGGTGCGTGCCTCCGACACCATGTGACGGCACGGCATCAGCTGGAGTACCCTTTACCAACTTGCTTTGCATGCTGAGACTCCCGGGTCGGGACGGGACTCCACGCGTGATGCGTCAATGTGAATCACGTTTCGCGGCCGCTCCGTGCGGCTCACTCCAGCGGTCCAGCTCTCCAGCCTTTCCTGGAAGGCACGCGGCGGACGCGCACGGGGAGCTCGTCGTTTGGGCGCGTTTCCCCCGCAGATCTCCGTGCGCGGCATGGGTCCGGTCCGGGTCCGTCCGCGTAGGGCGCTGGCACGTCCAGACGGCTCGGCGGTGGGCGGCGGAAGCAAGCGGCGGGGAGCCAGCCGGCAGACCGCACACAGACGGGAGCCGGGGAATATTTTGAACCGCGTTGGCTTCGTCGGCTCCGTACCGTACTTGCTGATTCCACCTCAACCCGATCGATGTGAGAGCTGCGAGCGTCGGTGGCCAGGACAGCAGGCCCGCCACCAGGTGCTAGATGCCGTCCATTTTCGCGTCCAGATCTATCGTGGCTGATTGCTCGAGGGGGACAAGGCAGGGGTATGTATGTGTATGGTCACGTCACGTTCTTCTTCGCTTATAGCTAGCCGTGTGGGGGTCACCTCTACAGCTCTACTGCTATCCGGGTCCCGGCCTCCCGGGTGTGATTGAGTGGGGACTGCACGCTGGAGCACCTACGTCGGTGCACGCCTCCTGGAAAACGAGTTTTGACCCGACGCCAACACGGATCACACTTCACACTAGCTAGCCAGAACCAGAATGGATAGGCATCCACAGTCCAGCCAAGAGAGTGGCAATCCTACACGCCTACAGGGACAGCGATTATTTGGACGGAGCCGTCGTCTGCCGTCTCCGGATGAGCGCAACGTAATAGCCCCACTTCACAATCAGTGGCGACTAGACAAAGACGAGTCGACGACGACGGGACGCGGCCTCTAGCCGTTATATTAGGCAAAGAATTTTTGTCACCGATCGATCGGTTCCGTTTCTGTGGCAGCAATGTGGCATGGCACGTCTCTTTCGCATCTTCAAACTCCCCTGCATGCGCTGATCTCCTGTTCTTGTTTGAGTAAACGAAACACATCAGCACTCAGGAGCCTCCTCTGAGATCTTCCAAAACAAGTTCGATCTACTCTTGGTTGGTGTACTTATGCTAACCCCATGGATCAGTGACGTGTGAAATTTGCATTGTGATATGCGTGTAGGAGGTACGGTCACCAGTCAACTCGCGCCGCGACATATTTTCTCTTCGCCTTGCTGTCCAGGCTAGTTTCGGCCTAACCCGGCCTAATTGGAGCTGACACAATTTAGACTTCAAGTTTTTTCAACACATATACGCGCCTAATTCATTCCATCACTGCTTGTGTGTGTTCGTGTTCGTTAAGCAGTCACAGTGTTGCCTGACCTGACATCCACGAAAGGCATCAAGTCAAATTATCCACCAAACCAACCGCTTTGTCATTCAGCGAAACCAGACACGTGTTTGACAAATCTCGTCCCAAGTCAATGCACCTATTACTGTTTCAGATTCTATAGTTTGGTGCCAGTTGACAACCAGCTGCTTCGTTCATAGCAAACCAATTCGAGTACTGTGCAGCACAAGCTGCATGCCGCCATATGCATGCTCGTGACATGTAGAACTCTTGATATATGTTCAACTGATGCATTTAATAATTTGAAAGGAATTTGGGATGATATCGATCCTTGCGTATCAACACGTAAGCTCCTTCGTAACGAAACTGATCCCATTATCCACCTGTCGTGCAGTGGCTGCCAAACGTTTGTCTCTTGCTATGGACCTATGGTAATCTGGCCTCGCGACGGCAGAACAGAATGCATCCACGCCACATCAGCGGCGGATTAATCAAAGGTTAGCAATGACCAAACAAGCTAAGTCTCGGCTGCAAGACCAGATATATATTCCACAGGTTGGTCCAGTGTCGTACTTGAAGGACGACGGCCAAACTTTAGGCCGGCTAGCTTCCGGCAATAAACATCCAATGAGAGCGCCAAATGTGATGTGAACAGTACCGCTATCCGCTAGTATTGTAATAAGAATAAAATAAACTACTGCGCTAAGTGGCATATTACTAGCTACATGTTCACAAGGGTTTGGTGAACGAAAAACCTGCCACCCGATGCATTGTATTGCACACTGTATATATGTATGATATATAATTAGGTCGGTTGGATCTTTTTCTCCAACTGACTTGCAGCTAGCTGTCGCCATCTAGGGCAGATCGTTTATACACGTGCATCATCCATGCTGAAATCAGCACCGCGCATGCTTATGGCGCCGACCCTGAATGAAAAAGCAGAGAAATACTAAAAGAGAAGATAAAGTATGAGCCTGCAATACAGAGCATAAGAAGCTTCCATATCGTCAATGGCGATGCGCAACGATGATTCGGCGTAGAAGAATCGAGTTTGTTGCGGCCTTGCTTTCAGAGGCAGGGCACACGGCCCTGTCTGCCTTGTCTTGCATGGCTCCTTGAGGACACATGGTTTTTACCATAACCATTGTGTGGACCTTTATGTGATGAGTGATCGTCAACATGCCAACACAAGGCGTGTGTGTGTGAGTCTTACTAACCGTGGCACGCGGCTTCGTGTCAAACAATGGTGTCTCTTGGCTCATGTTGTCTGCAGGTGTCGAGCTCGGAGACGGTGGTCGACGGTCGGTGAAGATCAAGTAGGGCGTGCCGTGCTGACGGACCGGGTGCGGTGAAGGGCGGACGTGAGGCTTGGATCGAGGGACCCGAGGACCGGGTGGCCAGCCGTGGTGGCCGACAAATGACATCGACGAGCGCAAGTGTACACGGCGGGGGATGCGTATGGGCTACGCTACTCGCGGAGGGTTTGGTGGTTTCGCCTCAAAACCATCGGCGGCGGGTTTCCCCTGGTTTGCGCCTCAAAACCGGGGGCGGAGGTCCCTAGGTGCGGACGGACGACACGTGGCGGCATCGGGGAGATTGCTTGGAAGCAAGGCTACCGGTGAGAAGGCGCGGTGGCCGTCCGGATCAAGTGAAGTCTCGAGTTGGACCCTTATGCCCTCGGCTAAGTGGTTTGGCTCTTCATGTATCAAGGGCAAAGAAGGAATGTAAAATAGGCTTGCCCCTATAAATAAAGGATGAGGGTCTCCTTCCCCCTCACCTCTCCTCTTCTCATTTTTCGTTTTTCCTTCTAGCCGTAGGTTTTCTCTTCTACTTGCCATGTTAGAGAGAGTAAAAACCTGAGATTTTCGTCCTTGTTCTTTGGAGATTTTTGGTATGGGAAGTGAGGCCTTAACCTCACCGTGACCTCTGGTCTTTTGGAAAATCGGTCGTGATTTTAGTTTGCCTCCCGTCTTGTGCTTTTGGTTACGCGACTCTTGTTCTCCCGGTTCGAATTTCTTCGATTTACAAAGTTACGGTTTGTTTCGAGTAATGATCTTCCGGTAGTAGCTTTCTATTCTCACCGCGAATTGCTTGTGCAAAATGGGAGCATGAGGTTGCTTTTTCCGAGTTTCCTTGAAATTTTGGATCGAATAGCCTATCGCTCTTCTCGTCGTTCGGGTGTCCGTTTGGTGTTCGACGCTTTGTGTCTGGGACGGGAACCGGCCGGTGCGCCTCTACCTGCGGTTTGGAATTGAGTTTGTCAAGATTAGCCTCGTGCCGTGCTAGTGCTCGATATGAAATTCTATTCTGCTCTTTTCGACTTTTGTTTCTTGGGGATCGATGACTAGTTCAAGCATTAGTGATAGGAATATTTAAATCCATCTCAAGCACGTCACTTGAACTCCTATTGCTTGAGCAAGTAACCTTCTCCGTAATTTGTCTTTGAGTGTTTCCTTCCTAGTATCGCTGATTTCGGTTTGACAGAAGTCAAGTTCGGTTCCGCTTCTTCGTTCGTCTTTCGATCTGGCGTTCTTATGCTCGTGTTTCTCGAGAGCAAACTGGCAGCCCGCTTCCCTTGCGGTCTCAAGTTTCGGCGATTCAATCATCAGAACCCGGCCGTGAACAGCTTCAGGCTTGTTGACCGGTGTTCAATCTATTGTGTTGGAGTGCGAGACCCTCCATTTGCTTTCTTGCCCGATCGTTTCGATTCTCTCGCTGTAAGAGTACAGGTTCAGTAGCAACAGAGAGCAAGCGATTACTCCTTGTTTTGTTAACACCAGAATTTGGTCGAATATGACAGTGGACCCGCAGACGGCAGAGAGAGGAATTCGGCAAGTGCATATGCGGTCGGCTAATTTCCATGTGTTCGGCAAATGGCCAAGCGGTCGGCAACGCTTTATTTGAAGGCGGAGAAAGGAAAAAGGAAGCCGATCGAAAAGGGAAGGAGTCGTGATGATCAAGGACTCCGATTATGGATAGAGTTAGCGTGTCTTTGTCTTTCCAATTTTGGTTAGATAGTTCGTAAGTGCTTAGGACTCATGTTTTGTCCAGGGTATAAATATAAACCCGACCATTGTAATAGGGGTTCACAACCAAATCAATACAACCGGCTACGCGCCACCCTTCGAGTCCTTTAGTCGTGTCGTCGAGTTCTTCGAGAGGGCCAATCGATCCGTCGACCTCCGTAAGTCCCGCAACCTTGCTATCATGTCTAGTATCGTGCGGCGGATTTAGATGTGATGCAAGTAGTCTCATCCGTTTTGCTTAGTATCGTGCGGCGGATTTAAGCTTAATGATGGGAAGTTTTTGCTTGTGCCTTGTATCGTGCGGCGGATTAAGACATGAGTAAAGATAGTTATCGGCTCTTTTAGATTTGGCATGATCTAATAGATTCATTAAGTTATCACGTGTTGCATGCTTTATTTAATGTTTAATTATTTGCAACACTCTTTTGCCCAATCTAGATTGATACTCTTTCGGCTTGTTGATCGTTCTTTCATGCTTATTCAATATCGAGTAGATCAAGCTCATATAGCCGAATTAGATCGATCTAGATTGTTACATGTTGTGGGTTCATTCACGTTATATGTAGATAAGCCTTGACAGACCGGGTACCGTGCGGCGATGCAGTCTTTGGGTTACTCTAGAGCTAGTCATCCGGTGGACTAGAGATCGGTTTAATCTGATAGGCTCCTTTTACATGTTGCTTGTTTGTTCCTTCTTCATGGACCCCGATTCGGCAATCTTGCCGATACGGTTATGCTTATACATGTAGCAAGTATCTATAGATCTCGTTAGATAATTATGTGCTTTTAGCTCTTTATTGCTAGATTGTATCATGCGGTGGATTGATCTAGTAGCAAGGAGTGGTGTAAATTCATAGTGAGTGGTATCATGCGGTGGATTAGCTTGCTTGGGTTTATGCTCGACGGGTTTATGAAGGCTAGACGTGCGTACTAGTTGGAGTAGCCTATGCATGTGTTGTTTAGTAGATTTATATTTATAAGTTACTTATTCTTAATTTTTAGTGCTTGATGATGCTTTAAACATGAGATGTAGTTTGATATGCTTTAATGATTTAATCTTGTTCAAACATGTCTTCATTTACCGTATTCGGCTAGTTTGTTCTTCGTTTACATCGCTTATGTTACTTTAGCCGAATGAACCGCATCCCGTTGCGATAGCTTCCATAGCTATGTGTCGTCGTAAGTGGCTTCAGTGGCCGTAAAGATGGAACTGTCTGGTCTCACCCAAAGACGTTCCAGCTTATGATCTTACCGTTTTATCCCTTGTCGATTTTCAGGTCAAATCGATCGGCACGCCACCGGATTCAGACGCCCGGGCACCCGATTGAAGCTAGGCTTTCCGGCTTGCTGTGTGTGAGACGCAGGGTGGTCACATTTTGCGTCAACACACTTTTTGGCACGCCCGGTGGGACAACTTCTCAATATAAGATGGGATCGGAAATTGACAACAAGTCACGTTCGAACGTGACCATGGACGAGCCGCCGCCGAGCAACGCCGATGGTGGAGCAAGCAATGGAACAATTTCAGCAGAAATGTCTCGATGTCCTTTTCCAAGAACAAGAGTGGCAGAGTGATGATCAAGCAAGCACCGCCACGAGTTCTTCTCGCCGGTCGGGCCGATGTTACCGACGAGGAGGAGATGCAGAGGGTAGTTGGAGCCATCTACAAAGCCAGTAGGAGACACTATGTTGAATCACAACACAGCCTTTTCCGGGCACCTTCCGCAAAATCATGGCTGAAACTTTTGGTCCGGCAAGCTTGACAAACGATTTGAAGCAAGATTTGGAGAGCTTGTCAGGGCCAAGTACTTCAACACTCAAGAATCTTCGGGAAGTCAACTGGAGGAGAAGAGATAATCGGTACAAGCAAAGATGGAGCTATTCATGATGGAAAAGAGAAGCCTCCCGTGACCGAGCAAAGAAACTCATGGTCGTAGCTTTTGGTGCGACAACAGATATACCCGCATCTCGCTATAAGATTTCTCCAAAGAGCAAACAGATTGCGTAAGAGTGTCTATGGAGATGGGTATAGTGAATTCACTGACATACAAAGTTGCTCGATGCTTTGCCGAATCCAGATACAGAGTGCATCGAGTGCCTTCTAGGAGACAGGAGCAAAAGATGCAAATGATGAGCTCCTAAGCGTAATGGCCGATATGATGCGTAATCAATTCGGCCCGAAACCAAAGCATCGACATATGCATACAAATCTCCTTTCCTGAATGGTACAATAGGGTAGCTCTTCCACCAAGAGTTAAACCACCAACGGATTTGACCAAATTCTCTCGGTCGATGATACCAAGCATTCATTGAGCATGTCAAGAGATATCCGATGCAACTTGGAGAAGCCGCCGATGATGAAGCTTGGAGGATCGATATTTTCCTATGTCTCCGACAGGGCCGGCTTTCACATGGTTTGCATCGCAGCCGGGCCAATTCCATTGGTACATGGGCAGAATTGGAGCAAAAGTTCCATTCATACTTTTATACAGAACCAATGAGAAGAAGATGGTTGATCTCGTGGTCTATGAGGATGAAAACTACCGAGACACCAATGGAGTATCTCCGCAGATTCGAGAAGCAAAGAACATGTGCTATTCTCTCGACTATTCCCGATGATCACCTTGCACAATTGGTCATTGCAGCATGCCGCCACATATTAGAGACAAGCTATTCGGCATGGAGTTTGAAGATCTTGGACAAACTTGCACAAAAGCCGACAAAGAATGAGCAATCAAGCCCAAGGGTTCGAAGAGATGCTCGTTTTCGAAGAACAAGGCAACCGTTGATATGTATCGTGATTTCGGAGGAAGCATCTCGAATATGAAGATGAAGATGAAGTAGTCGCCGAGAGTTGACCCGGACAAAAGAGCCTACTTTGGTCACCATCGATGGGTGAAGCAAAGCAGAAGGGATCTTATGATTTTGATGTCAAGAAAGCGTATAAGCTCTTTTTGTATCTCGGTCCAAGAAGGACGCGTTAAGCCGCTGTAAGGACATCCTATGCCGCGCCCAAGGAGTAAAGGATAAGAAGTACCGTGGATTTCATGATACAAACTCTCATCATATCAATGATTGCCGAGTGTTCGTAGTAAAAATTCAAAGGCTATTCAAGATGGACACTTAAGATTTGATGGCAAGATGAAAGTAGACAAGAACCCGTTCCCTCGTAACATGGTCTCTTTCTCCATAGGCATGGTTGATGCCAAAGGAGTCCAAGGAAAAGGGAAAGATGAAGGTTCTCGACATCCGAAAGAGCCAAAGAGATTGGTTCTCGTTGACCCTAATCGGCAAGTTACCAAGGAGGAAGTGCAACAAGCGCAGCTCAAGAATAGCCGAACAGAGAAGGGTCAAACTTCGATGCAGCCTAAGGGAAATTGCCGAATACACGCCGATCCGAAGCGCAGGTTACAAAGACGACACTTATTGAATAAGTGGCAATGGGAAAAGAAGATGGAGTATGATGAGGAACAAGAAGACATTGAGGAGGAGCGCAGTTCATGGCGTAACGTCGGAGATATGAAGCGTAAGTGCGCCAAAGGGAACAAGAAGAATACAGAGAGAGCAAGAGCAATCTCATTGGAATTGTTCCTTCTTCGACACCGTTGGAATGAAGGCTTGAAATTGCCTCGCGTAAACAATTGCCCCGAATGCGTGATCAATATTCGTAGTACAGTAATCTCGAGTCAACCGTCCCGTTCATGATAGACTTGGGATGAAAGTTCCGCAGAACGATCGGCGCCTAAAAATAAACAGCTTTGATGGATATCGAGGAAAAGATTTGCGACCAAACATGGGCTCACAAGTAGTGTCCATACTACGGAAGAGAGCTCCTACAGATGGCAAAAAGGTCAATGGTGCCCTCCCGGTCTCGGAAAAGCCGAAGAGAAGAGTTCAAATAGCTTGAGAAATCAAGAGATGAAGCAGAAATAGCCGAAAAGAAGCCAAGATGGCGTCCTAAGAAAAAGGATGGTAGACAGGGCCCATCGGCTAATACTAACATGGTGTTCTTCATTCCATTAGAGTTTAAAGCTCCCGAAGACCAAGAAGTGCAAGATGAGGTATATTCGATTTTGATGAGACCGAATGCCGAGACCCGATGGCTCAACTTGTGTTGACTCGGCAAGCAATCTTTGATAAGCCAGCTTAAAAATCGTCATCCGAAACCATTGTACTTGAAGGGATATGTCAATGGCAAGCCTTTAACTAAGATGCTTGTTGATGGAGGGGCTGCTATCAATATTATGCCCTATGCTACTTTCAGAAACTTGGTATGACAAATGAAGATTTGTCAGAGACCGACATGATCCTTAGAGATTTTGTCGGCAATGCTTCGATACTGTGGAGCAAGACATGTGGAGCCGATGATTGGATCCAAGACCTTGATCACTACCTTCTTTGTCATTGATGGCAAGGGGGCATATAGCATGCTTCGGGGAAGGGATTGGATCCATGCTAATTGCCGTATACCCTCAACTATGCATCAAATCCTTATTCAAAGGGGTAGGAGATGATGTAGAAGTTGTTCAGCCGATGATTCAAAGGAGTGTTGCCACTTCGAGCCTCGCTTATTGGGAGTATGATGGACTAGATTGCCTTTCGGGTAAGGTATGGAAAGAAGGTCCCGTCAATGTGTTCGACAGGATCAACAAACGATCCAAGCAAATGGGCTCGACAAGAACTTTTAATGGGCAATCCAATCGATGGCAACAAAGGCAACCGGGTCGTGGTTTCATGTCGGCCGACAAATTAGAAGAAATCAATGTTGGTGATAGCACAAAGTCAAGGCCGATGTATATCAAAGGCAAATTTAGACCCGTAATATAAATTGAAGTTAATAGAGTTGCCGAATGAGTTCAAAGATTGTTTTGCTTGGGATTACACAGAGATGCCTGGGTTGGATCGATCAATTGTTGAGCATAAGCCGCCTATAAAACCTGGATTTCGTCCTTTCAAACAACCTCCACGGAAAATCTATAAAGAGGAGGTATTGGCCGATGTAAAGAAAGAGATTGAGAGATTAATTGAAGCAAACTTTATTCGGCCATGCAGTATGCGTAATGGATTTCAAATATAGTACCTGTCTACAAGAAGAATGGAAAGATGAGGGTATGCATAGATTTCGTAGAGATCTCAACAAAGCTACTCCAATGGATGGATACCCAATGCCAGCTTGCCGATTTATTAGTGGATGCAAAGAAGGTTATGAAGTTATCAGCTTTATGGATGGCAATGCCGGCTACAATCAGATTTTCATGGCAAGCTTGAAGATATTGCAAAGACCGCATTCGATGTCCTGGTCACATTGGATTGTTTGAGTGGATAGTGATGACATTTGGATTGAAGAATGCCGGTGCAACTTATCGTAGAGCCATGAACTATATCTTTCATGAGTTAATCGGCAAGATTGTAGAAATTTATATTGATGATGTAGTAGTCAAATCCGAGACCATGAAGGACATTTAGCCGATTTAAGAAAGACTTTGGAGTGCACAAGGAGACATGGCTTAAAGATGAATCCAAACAAGTGTGCTTTTGGAGTCTCTACTGGTGAGTTTTTAGGGTTCTTGATCCACAAAGGAGGGATAGAAGTTGGAAAAAAGAGCATGGAAGCAATAGACAAAGTTGTGCCCCCAACTAACCTTACAGCATTGCAATCATTGTCAAGGCAAGGTCAATTTCGTGAGAAGATTCATATCCAATTTATCGTAAAGAGTGTTGCCTTTCTCTCCATTGTTGAAGCTCAAGAAAGATCGAAATTTGTCTGGGGTGACATACAAAAAAAGGCTTTTGATGAAATCAAGCAATATATGAAGGCACCGCCAAGTTGTTGGTACCTCCACAACTTGAGAAGCCTTTCAAGTCAGATGTGGCGGCCGATAGCCTAACAATAGGATCGGCCCTTATGCAAGAGTTTGATGGAAAAGAGAGAGTAATAGCTTACCTTAGCCGAAAACCGTTAGATCCCGAAACAAGGTATTCGGCTATAGAAAAGCTCGTTTGTGTGTTTATTACTCATGCACCAAATTTCGGCACTATTTGTTAAATGCCGAATGTGTGGTTATATCTAGTTTTGATGTAATTAAACACATGTTGTCAATGCCGATTTTAAGTGGGAGAATCGGCAAATGGGTATTAGCACCGTCGTAGTTTAATTTAAAGTATGAGTCGGCAAAAGCAAAGGAAAGGACAGTAAATTGCCGATTTTATTACTCAACATCGTGATTTATCTCGTTGATATGATTAACATTGCCCCATGGGCATTATTTTTTGATGGATCATCATGTGACAAAGGTGGTGGTGCTGGTATTCTTTTGATATCCCCACGTGGAAAGATATTTGAGTTTGCTTTTTCAATTGAATATCCCGTCACTAACAACCAAGCAGAGTATGAGGCTTTGCTTAGAGGGCTTCTACCGTTGGTAGAACCGAAGGTCATTGTCGTTGAGGTATTTGGTGATTCTCGAATTGGTAATCAATCAGCTGACAGACAATATGAATGCAAAAATGATGTACCGCAAGGGTACCATGAACAATGTAGGGAACTTCGAAAAGTTTTTCGCAGTTACTTTGCATCATATACCCAGAGCACAATGGAGAAGCAAATAAATTAGCTCAAGCCGCTTCGGATATCGGGAAAATCATGAAGTCTATACAAAGAAGAAGATGTTTTCAATTCCGATCGATAAGTAATGACTGGAGAAGTGACATTATCAACTATCCGAAAGATCCATCTCAAAGAGTTTCCCTGAGGCTCGTGTATAAGGCATTTAAATTTGTGCTTCTTGATGATCAGCTTGTACCACAAGTCTATAGATGGAGTGTTGCTCAAATGCTTGAGCCAAGAAGAAGCTAAGAAGATTATGTTTGAAGTCCATGAAGGAGCTTGTGGTGCACATCACCGGCTTACCGAATGAAATGGATAATAAGGAGGACAGGGTACTTTTGGCCGACTATGTTGGAGGATTGCTTTGAATATTACAAAGGGTGTCGAGATTGTCGATATTTGGTAATGTTCGTGAGAGCACCCGCATCTCGTTCCGAATCCGATAATTAAACCTTGGCCGTTCGTAGGATGGGGTATAGATTTAATTGGACAGATCAATCCTCCATCTAGCAAAGGACACAAGTTTGTGTTGCTAGCAACAGATTATTTCACCAAGTGGGTTGAAGCTATCCCTTTGAAAAAGGTCACATCGTAAAATATGATCAGCTTTGTCAAGGAACATATAATTCATAGGTTTGGGATTCCACACCATTACAACCGATCGTGGGACTCAGCCACTTCTTCGTAGTTTTGTGATTTTGCCGAAAACATGGGGATAAGGTCAGTATAATTCTTCTCCTTATTATGCACAAGCCAATGGCCAAGCAGAGGCGTCAAATAAGATCATGATCAAGATTATTCAAGAAAATCGATGAGAAGCCAAGGAGATGGCACTTGGTCCTTAATGAAGCATTGTGGGCTTACCGAATGGCTTGCCATGGGTCCACACAAGCATCTCCATATGAGTTGGTTTATGGACATAATGCCGTGATGCCTTGGGAGTTGCAATCAGATCAAGGAGAGTTGAGTTACAAAGGACCTCGACGTAAAAATTATAAGGATCTCGATGATGGATGAGTTAGAAGATTTGCATTTGATTCGTCTTAAGGCCTTGGAGAATATTGAGAAGAATAAAATACGTGTTGCCAAGTACTACAACAAGAGAGTTAAAATTAAGCAATTTGCGTAAGGAGAATTGGTTTGGAAAACAATATTGCCAATTGGTACCAAAGACAAATATTCGGCAAGTGGTCTCCGAATTGGGAAGGACCTTTTCGGGTTGTCAAGTTGTGCACTGGCAATGCGTATATATTAAAAACGCTGTTTGGAGAAGAACTTACTAGAGCCATCAATGGCGTATACCTTAAGAAGTTTTATCCAAGTATCGAAGTTGGATCTTAATTGTGATTATGACATAAGCGTGGTATAGCCGATTGAATAAAATCGCCTTCGTAGCAAAGGAAAGAAGTTGGAAAGAAGTAACCGATAATATTATCGCCTCTAGTGGAAAGATAGCCGATATCGTGTGTATCGTCTTCGTAACAAAAATAGCCGATACAGCTTGTATCGCCTTTAGTCGATTTTTAAAAGTATAAGTGAACAGCTTGATCTTATCTCTCACTGATAGGTTTATCGGGAGAAGATAAAGGGAATTGAAGTACTACGCTACAAACCGTCAAGTCATGGAACAGACCGAGATCTAATCGGCTAAAATGATGTCATGCGATTCGGGAGTTTTCGTTTGGGAAGAGCGTTGCAATGAGTTCTAGCTAAGGGAAAATTTGCAAAGAAGCAAATACAACATGACGAATGTCATCACGTACAAGCAAGAACAAGAAGAGGACCAACATTCTTCATTAAAATTTTATTTACAACCCGCGCCAATCCTAGTACAAGCTACTCCTCTTCTTCGTTGAAGAGCTTGTTGAGGACAGACTGTGGTTGGTGGCGTTGGCCATGGCGTCGGCGTGGGCGTCGAACCCGCCAGAGGCCCTCGATGTCGTCGACTTCGTGAGGGAGCCCGCCGCGGAAGCCGGCCGGCATCGGAGCGTAGTCGTCCCCGGCCCAGACGACATCCCCGCTGTGCCGAGGGAGGTGCCGAGGCGCACGCCATGAAGGGCAACCTCGGTCGACCCGACCAGCACCGCCGAGGCGCTCCACTGCCGCCGCCCTTGGGCGTTCACGTGGTTGGCCGCCGCCATCGCCGCCACCTTCAAGCGGTCCAGCCTCCGCGGTGAGGTCTCGCAAAGAAAAATAAGATTAATCAATGAGCAGATGAATCGGAAGGAACATGGGTTGAAGGCAATTGGCGAAAAGTGAATACCGGTGATGGCCTCGCCATCTCGCCGGCAGCTTGTCCTCCAACTCCAGCCGAGCGATCCCGAACTTCTTGGTTTCTTCACCAAGAAGCTCCATCGCCATCCCGCTCACGGCGATACGCGGCGGCGTCGTAACGGCCGTACGGCGGGATCTCCTCGTCGTTCCTCTCCCATATAGGAACGTACGGCCGACCCCGATGAAGCCGGCGTGTGCCGGTGCCGAGAAGGAGCAGGAGCCGGGCCGGAGCGGAGCCGGCGCGGGGGCGAGGCGTCGAACGCCGCAGCCGGCGCCAGAAGCGCCATTGGCCGGTGCCGATCCTCGCCGTCCTACAAACGAGGTACCGTCAAGATCGGCTAATTTAGAAAAAACACGACAAGATGGGGAGATCGTTTACCGCAGACGGCGACCACCACGGCCGCTTCCTCCGCCGCGTCCACCACAGAGCAGGAGCGGAAGCGGAAGAGGGAGCGTGGGTGCCGGCCCGGGCGACCCGCCCGGACATTGGCGATGTAGTCGCCGGTGTTCCCAAAGAGTCCCCGAAACGGATCAAGAAGATAAGCAACCGCAAAGGGGGCAGGTTCGATCGGGTAAAGACTATCGAATAGCACAACTCAAGGGATTGGAGATCTCACCGCCGGCGCGGCTGCTACTACCCTCCGCCGCCTCGTCCCGGGCAGACGCTTATTACGATCTCCGCCGCCGCCATTGGTGATGGTGGGGGTTTTTTGGGCTTGAAGGCAAGGAGGAAGTGGAAGAGATTGAAGAAGATAGCAACCGCTTGTGTTTGATGTGATGATGGTGGGAGCCGACCGGTCCTATTTATGAACGTGGGAGCCGTGGAGACCGTGGGAAAGCCAAGCGACGAGTAGGGTTTCCACGTTTATGGGCCGATGTTGAGTTGGGCCGAGCCCATTACTACCGGCGATTCGCTTACCATACGCTCGGTCGGCTAAATAGCCGATGAAAGTTATTCGGCTAAAGTGAACGCTTGAAGCAAAGAATAGTTACGTTCGGGCCGATATACGCGTCTATGAGTACAAATTGTAATTGGAAGAGCCGAATGGTAATGTAAAGAAGAGAAAAAAGATAAAGATTATCTACTTTTCAAGAGAAAAGAAATTGTTTTCAAGTATGACAAGGCCAAGCCTAAGAGTCTACATCTTCAAGTACAAGCCAAGCATCTATACATTTAAGAAAGAATTGATAACAAAGAAGAGCATCAATCTTGATTCGGTTGGCCTCATCAAGAGCTTTTTGGTCCTCTTCTTCGAATCTTGGATATTGGACAGCTTTGCTTTTGATTTGCCGCGTCTCCTTAATGACCGATTGTATTTTGGATTTAGCCGAATCAAGAGATGGCAGATTTGCGAGCTTAGTTTCATGAGACTGAATATTGGCATTCAGCTTGAGCCAATTGAGCTTCAAGTTTGGCTTTTTCTTCTCTCATGACCTCGCAGCTGGTTCTAAGGTGCTCAAGAGATGCTCGCTGACTTGATGCTAGAATAGAGCTCCTTGGCCTCGCTGTTCCTTGGCCATTTTTCTTTTCTCCGATCAACTTTGGTGGACATATTCTTGTGTGCTCTCTTGATAGCAAAGAAATGATCATCAAGGTGTGATAAAGCGTCTATGGCGGCCTTGAGATTGGAAGGAAGCTCTTGATCAATAAGCTCGCTATTTCCCTTATTTTGTCTCGAGTCTTGGGCCAAAGCAACAATATCCTTTTTCGTAAATGAGATTATATCCTTTAGCTTGGCTTGACTCTCTCGATGACAAATGGCCGGTTGGAAGAAACTTCATCGTCTTTGTCCCCAAAGATACTCTTCAAATGATAAGGGAAAAGCCGGCTTGAGGGTGAGCAAAGGTCCCGTTGATGAACAAGGAAGGTAATTTAACCGAATGACTCAGCTTGGAAGTAAAAATAATCAAGTGGAGTAAAATAATACCTCCTCGGCAAAAGCCCGATCAATGGCATCCCGGGTAGCATCAAGACTCGAGTGACTAGTGCAAACTTGCCGCTTCGTAGATAGCAAGTTGTCATGGCTTGTTGATGCATCTTGGATTGCCGAAGGAGTTAAAACCGTAATCCGGGTGAGAGAGATTTTTCTCTCGCTACTTCTCCCCGATCACCCGTTTGTTCATCAACCCGATGAGAGGGAATTTCTTCGCTATATCTCCTTGTTCACCTACTTGATCGTCTCGCCTCGATGCATATCAAGATCATTGGTGAGCTCATTGTTTGCTTGACCAATGGAGGCTCCAGGAGAGTTGTCCAAGATCACTACCCTATCGACTTTGAGGGTTGGCCTCGCACATGTTGAAAGAAAGTGATAAGTGCAAAACACACTTGCAGATGGAAAATAAAGGATCAAAAACATTCATACCCGAGGGAGTGGTTTAGCTTTCTTAGATCTTGTTTTCTTGGGAATTGCAATGTCCTTGATAGGGGAGGAAGAAGTTTTTCTTTTGAGATCTTTCAGAGCACCGTATCGTCGCCAGGTATCTTGTTGAACACCGTCGACTTGGAGCATCATGCCCCAAAGCAAGAACAGGGCCGGGTTGCCAATATTGAACCTCGGAGGACTTGGAGGAGCAATGTCCTTCAAAGGAGATGTTTTAGAAACAGAACGTAGATATGAAGTAAAAGGTGGTCATGAGTGTGTACCTCATCATCGAAGAAAATGAAGGCATCAAGACTTGGCATAAAGGGTGAACTTGTGCTCAAGATATGAGAATGCCATTCTTGCCACCGAGGTTGAAGGAAGAATGAGTAGCTTCAATTATCACCAGAGGATTGGGCTCATATGTTGGAAGCTTGCATCCAAGATTGAAGACTTTGTTGGCCTCGGTTATATTCAGCAGTTGTCTCCCGGGTCCGATGATGCTCGAGAAATATGGCCTTGGGGGCAATGACCAAGTCCAAACTGTCTGGCAACCATGTTTGGATTATAAAATTCATAAGTTGAGCTTATCAACCGACCATGGTGAAATTCTCACGGCAGAGCACAGGGCTTGATGAAAGCATTGAAAATGTCCCCGGAATCATCATCTATGCAGCCCAACTCATAGCCGAATCTGCAAGGGAGAGTTAAATTTTCATTCTCCCCGTAGGGAAACCAGATCATGTGGTTGAATCCCTTGTAGAAGATCTTGAAAAGATGACCCAGTCTAAGTCAATAATGATTGAAGATGCAGCCTCTCCATATGTCCGACAAGATTTGTATCTCGGGGTCTTCACCTTCAAGATAATTGATTGAAGGAAAGTTCGATTGTGGAGATCTACAGAGACAATCTGATGCATGTATAGTTGCAACCACATCCGGAGAAGCCACCATGGTCCATTGACACAGAGATTTCGCCCCGATTCCTCATCCGGACAAGAAACTGGTGCATCATGTGGTAGAAAGCTCCCACAGATATTTGCCTAAAGGAATCAGCCTTGCCCGTAGCCAATTCTTCACCATCACTATGTGATTCGAGGGGCTCATTGGACTTGCCACGTAAAATGAATCTCGCATAACCACATGTTCATGAATGCCCTATACTCTTTATCGACACAGTGGCCGGTTGAAGCATAAGCCTGGACATACTTGGCCCAAATTCCTCCCCCGATTTGACCGCCTTCCGTGAGCCGGTGCTTTTGTATTTGAATGGGTATGTTGGCTTGGTAATGTTTAAACCAAGCCATCATAAAAATGTCTCGAGAGAGTGATCGACATTGGGCCATGACCGAAGATGAACGCATTGATGGCGTCGACTGAAGTGGGAAGCAAATATCGAGGGAGTCGTTCCTAGGCATTTCGGCTAAAGAAAGCTCCGACAAATGCCGAATATCTTGGGATTCCCAAAAATCACCGCTCCCCGGACGCATCCTACGGTACCAATCACGCCATCCCGTGATTGAAGGAAGGGGCCATGTTTTGAAAGTATTCGGCCATCTCGTTTGGGGGAGAAATCCTAGACTTAAAGGGGATCCTCGTGGTTTCCTTTTCAATAAATTCCCTTGGATTGGGGTCTCCCGCGGACCAAGAAAAATGATCCAGACACGCAAGATTGGAGATCAAGATCTCATTCTTCATTTCCTTTAAGAAGAAATTGAAGCAAATGGATCAAAAGGTGCATCTCGGAAATTGATTCGTAAAGAATTGCCGAATGGGTAAAGCAAGTAGGGTTACCTCTAGAAACTCCTCTTGAGTTCCCGTCGCCATGATGGAGCCGGTTGAAGTCTCTGTCGCCATTGAAGTCAACAACAGCGAGCGCAGATCTCAAATGGCGGCCGCGGGTGTTGGCGGTGCCGACCTAGATGAAAGGCGTGATAAATAATTTCGAAATAAAATCCTTTTATCTCGAAATTGAGGGGGCATGTGTTAACACCAGAATTTGGTCAGGAATATGACAAGTGGACCCGCAGACGGCAGAGAGAGGAATTCGGCAAGTGCATATGCGGTCGGCTAATTTCCATGTGTTCGGCAAATGGCCAAGCGGTCGGCAACGCTTTATTTGAAGGCGGAGAAAGGAAAAAGGAAGCCGATCGAAAAGGGAAGGAGTCGTGATGATCAAGGACTCCGATTATGGATAGAGTTAGCGTGTCTTTGTCTTTCCAATTTTGGTTAGATAGTTCGTAAGTGCTTAGGACTCATGTTTTGTCCAGGGTATAAATATAAACCCTCGACCATTGTAATAGGGTTCACAACCAAATCAATACAACCGGCTACGCGCCACCCTTCGAGTCCTTTAGTCGTGTCGTCGAGTTCTTCGAGAGGGCCAATCGATCCGTCGACCTCCGTAAGTCCCGCAACCTTGTTATCATGTCTAGTATCGTGCGGCGGATTTAGATGTGATGCAAGTAGTCTCATCCGTTTTGCTTAGTATCGTGCGGCGGATTTAAGCTTAATGATGGGAAGTTTTTGCTTGTGCCTTGTATCGTGCGGCGGATTAAGACATGAGTAAAGATAGTTATCGGCTCTTTTAGATTTGGCAAGATCTAATAGATTCATTAAGTTATCACGTGTTGCATGCTTTATTTAATGTTTAATTATTTGCAACACTCTTTTGCCCAATCTAGATTGATACTCTTTCGGCTTGTTGATCGTTCCTTTCATGCTTATTCAATATCGAGTAGATCAAGCTCATATAGCCGAATTAGATCGATCTAGATTGTTACATGTTGTGGGTTCATTCACGTTATATGTAGATAAGCCTTGACAGACCGGGTACCGTGCGGCATGCAGTCTTTGGGTTACTCTAGAGCTAGTCATCCGGTGGACTAGAGATCGGTTTAATCTGATAGGCTCCTTTTACATGTTGCTTGTTTGTTCCTTCTTCATGGACCCCGATTCGGCAATCTTGCCGATACGGTTATGCTTATACATGTAGCAAGTATCTATAGATCTCGTTAGATAATTATATGCTTTTAGCTCTTTATTGCTAGATTGTATCATGCGGTGGATTGATCTAGTAGCAAGGAGTGGTGTAAATTCATAGTGAGTGGTATCATGCGGTGGATTAGCTTGCTTGGGTTTATGCTCGACGGGTTTATGAAGGCTAGACGTGCGGCGTACTAGTTGGAGTAGCCTATGCATGTGTTGTTTAGTAGATTTATATTTATAAGTTACTTATTCTTAATTTTTAGTGCTTGATGATGCTTTAAACATGAGATGTAGTTTGATATGCTTTAATGATTTAATCTTGTTCAAACATGTCTTCATTTACCGTATTCGGCTAGTTTGTTCTCGTTTACATCGCTTATGTTACTTTAGCCGAATGAACCGCATCCCGTTGGCGTATAGCTTCCATAGCTATGTGTCGTCGTAAGTGGCTTCAGGGCCGTAAAGATGGAACTGCCTGGTCTCACCCAAAGACGTTCCAGCTTATGATCTTACCGTTTTATCCCTTGTCGATTTTCGTGTCAAATCGATCGGCACGCCACCGGATTCGTACGCCCGGCACCCGATTGAAGCTAGGCTTTCCGGCTTGCCGTGTGTGAGACGCAGGGTGGTCACATTTTGCGCTACAACAACAAGAACGACTACGGCAAGCGCAAGGACAAGCACGAGTCCTCTCGCACCCAAGTACAAGTACAAGTACAAGGGAGGATTCGACAAGGAAGGCTGTCAAGAAGAAGTACCTTGAGAAGCAAGAGGCAAGGCAGCGAGCTTTCCTCGCATCCCTCAGCGATCTTGACGACGACTCCGACAGCGGCTCACCTCCAAGTGATGATGAGGCCGAGCAGAAGGTCGAGAACAAGTTCAACGATCTGTGCTTCTTCGCTGACTCCAAGCCAGGAGGCTACTGCACCATGGCGCTCGATGAGTCTACTCCAAGCATTGAGAAGAACGACGACACCGAGCCTGAGGTAGAACAAACTCTTGAATCTCTTGCCGCCGAGGTTGATAGCTTGACTACCACTTTGCTTAGACAAGATGCTCGCTTAAGCTTGCCGCTCGTGAGAGGAAAGATTTCAAGGCTAAGTGGTTGCTTGCTGTCAAAGAGCTAGAGTCTCGTTAGGGAGACAAGGCACATCTCTCGATGAGTCCGAATGTGATGCTTGTGCCATTCATATGGCGAACCTAGCTGATGTGCAATCTAAGTATGTTGCTTTGGTAGATGAACTTGATGAGGTTAGAGCTAAGTCTATCATTTTGGGTCCTTGCAAGTCTTGTGATGAGTTGAAGTCTGAGCTAGGTGAGAAAATGACTAGGATTGCCATGCTAGAGAAAACTAGTCAAGTTTCTAGATGTGCTTGTTGTGAAGCTTTGGAACTAGAACTAGGCTCTTGTAGGCATGACAAGAAAAGGGCCGAAGAAGAAATCACAAATCTTCGGTCCATGCTCGCTTGGTTGTCTTGCAGTGAACCGCAGCTTGGCATGATGATGAGTCAGTTCAAGAGGGGAACTGACACAACGGGATTAGGCTTTGCTACAGGTGGGAAAGGTGAAAATGTTTTTGGTAAGGTTGGTGAACACAGTGGTATGAGTGCATCTGAGAAATCCACCAAGCCTTCCACTACTCCCAAGTTGATCAAAATCACTCCACCTCAGCCTAACAAGCCCAGTGTGAAAGATGGTGTGTTTGAGGAACCTCCTAAAGCTTCACCTCCAAAGCAAGTGTGGACTCCAAAACCAAACCACCTAAGGAACCCACTTGACACACTTCCCGACATCTCTATTAAACCCTCCAAAGAACAAGCAAACCCAAAGAGTGATCCATACCCATGAGAGAGTGAGTCAACCACCACCCAAGAGAGGTGTATCACTGTGATTATTGTCACCATGATGGTCACTTGTTTGAGTTTTGCTTTCGGAGGAAGAGAGATGAGCGGCATGAGTATGAGCTTTTCCATAACTCTACTCATGGTGTGTTTGCTCCACGTTTCCGAGGCACAATGCTAGGCCAAGAGGTGCAACACCTCAAGGACCTAGGCCTCAAGGTGTGAGACCACGAGGTGGTCGTGCCCGGCGGGGTTCGGCTTTTCTTATGACCTTGGATCTCGTGACCGTGGCTTTCGGCTTACGGATGAGCGGACCACGTTTTTCTCGTCGTGGTGATCGCTCTACTCAAATGGGACATGGCATGCATGATGCTTTTGTTAACACTTCTCGTGGGCGAATGAGCCAACACCGGTTTTCTCCTCGGTTTACTAACCCCAAGAGTGTCGGATCATTTGCTCATCCCATGTCTCGCTATTGATGCGGGATGAAGGGTCAGGAGAACACGTGGCTAGTTGATTCTCGGTTGCTCTCGACACATGACCGGGAACTCAAAATGGTTCTCCGGCCTCACCCAAATGAAGTGTAGTGAATACATTACATTTGGGGATAATAGCAAGGGTAAAGTGCTTTCACGTGGGTCCATCCGTCCGAATGAGAACTTTGTGCTTAAGGATGTGGCCTTGGTTTCAAATTTGCACTTCAATCTCTTTCGTTTCTCGGCTTCTTGATGACGGTTTTGAGATTCGATTTAAGCCAAGACTTTGTCGTGTTCTTGATGCTCGGAGAACCTCGTTTGCAAGATTGTGCCTTTTGGGAAAGTGTTTCGTGCTGATTTTTCTCGCTCATTTGGTCTTTCCCGCTTTGATGGCAAACTCCTCCTCGTAGCTCGGAAGTGGCACCGCGACTTGGTCACTTGAGTTTCGACTTGCTTGCAAGATTGAGCTCACTTGATCTAATTCGGGTTTGCCCAAGCTCAAGTTTGAGAAGGATCTTGTTTGTCATCCGTGCCGTCACGGAAGATGATTGCAGCTTCTCATCCTCCCGTGAACCAAGTGATGACCAAGGGGCCCGGCGAGCTTTTACATATGGACACCGTAGGTCCAGCTCGGGTCCGGCCGATGGTGGAAAGTGGTACGTGTTGGTCGTGGTTGATGACTTTTCTCGCTATTCGTGGGTCTTTTTCATGGAGAGCAAAGATGAGGCTTTTACTCATGTTCATGACTTGATCTTAAGGTTGCAAAATGAGTTACCAAAGCATGCCATGCGAGCTATTCGCGCTGACAATGGCACCGAATTCAAGAATACTCATTTTGAGACCTTTTGCTCATCTATAGGTCTTGAACATCGCTTTTCCTCGCCGTATGTCCCACAAAGAAATGGGATTGTTGAACGCAAGAATCGGACCCTTGTTGAGATGGCCGGACGATGCTTGATGAGCATAGGACTCCTAGGCGCTATTGGGCTGAAGCAATCAACACGGCTTGCTATGTTTCAAATCACATTTTCCTTCGAGCTTTTACGAAGAAGACCTCTTATGAGTTGCGGTTTGACGGTTTGCCAAAAGTGAGCCATTTTCGGGTGTTTGGTCAAGTGCAAGTGCTTTATCTTGAAGAAGGGAAACTTAGACAAATTTGAATCGAGATCTTCGACGGGATTTTTCTTGGTTATGCATCTCATTCGCATGCTTATCGAGTACTTAATCTTGAGACTAACCGTGTCATGGAGACTTGTGAAGTCACCTTCGATGAGACCGCACCTTGTTCTTCTTCTGTCTTTGAGAGTGCAGGTGATGAGGAGATGAACAAGAGCATTTTTGTGGAGGAGGAGCAGGACGATGCCGATTGGGGTGATCCCGAGCCGACTCCACCGGCTGCCCCAGTTGACCCTGCGATGACTACTTCGGTTGACGGCCCCACTGCTACATCCTCCACCACATGGGGACCGTACGACCAGGCTCCTCAGCTTGTTCCAGCTGCACCTGAGGGAGCTCCAGCTGCTGTTGAGGGGGAGGCGTCTTCATCAAGGGAAGCACCACGACACATTCAGCATCACCATCCTCCTTCAACCATGATCGGTAACATAAATGAGCGGGTCACTCGCAATGCATCTTATGAGATTTCACACTTTGCACATTCTCGCTTTTGTTGCAAATTTCGAACCCAAAGAAGTGGTTGAGGCATTAACGATCCAGTTGGGTGAATGCCATGCATGAGGAGCTTGAGAACTTTGAGAGAAACCAAGTGTGGGTTTTAGTGCCACCTCCACCTCGTGTCATCCCATAAGAACCAAGTGGGTGTTCAAGAACAAGCGAGTGAGGATGGGGTTGTGGTGAGAAACAAGGCTAGGTTGGTTGCTCGGGGGTACCGTCGGGAAGAGGGGATAGATTATGAGGAAACTTTTGCACCTCGTTGCCCGTTTAGAAGCCATTAGGATCTTCCTAGCTTATGCGGCTTCGAAAGGGTTCAAGCCGTATCAAATGGATGTAAAGAGCGCTTTTCCGAATGGGTACATAGATGAGGAAGTGTATGTGAGGCAACCCCCGGGCTTTGAAAATCCCAAGCATCCCGACCATGTTTTTAAACTCCACAAAGCCCTATATGGTCTCAAACAAGCCCCAAGAGCGTGGTATGAGCGATTGAAGTCCTTTTTGCTTTGGGCAAGGGTTTTACCATGGGGTCGGTTGACAAAACCTTGTTTCTCCTCAAGCATGGCGGTGACACTCTCTTGGTGCAGATTTATGTCGATGACATCATTTTTGGTGGTTCGTCACATGCTCTTGTTGCAAAGTTTTCGATATGATGAGCGGGAGTTCGAGATGAGCATGATGGGTGAGTCGACGTTCTTTCTCGGTTTGCAAATCAAGCAAACTCGAGAAGGGACATTTGTACATCAAGGCAAGTACACGAAGGATCTTCCGAAGCGCTTCGACATGGGTGATGCCAAGCCACTTCAAACTCCCATGTCGACCACGACCGCCTTGGATGCCGATCTAGAAGGAGAAGTCGTGGACCGGAAGGAGTACCGCGGCATGATCGGGTCGTTGCTGTACCGACGGCGACAAGGCCCGACATCCGGTTCGCCGTCTCGCTTTGCGCACGCTTCCGGTCTTCACCGCGCACTTCGCATCGGCGAGCAGTCGAACGCATCTTACGGTACCTTCGCTTCACTCCCGAGCTTGGTCTATGGTACTCGACCTCTTCATCTCTTTCTCTTTCGGGTTATTCGATGCGATTATGCGGGTGATCGAATTAAGAGAAAGTCCACTTCGGGAACTTGTGAGTTTTTGGGTTCGTCGTTGATCTCTTGGTCGTCTCGCAAATGTCTTCTATTTCCCAATCCACTTGTGAGGCCGAGTATGTCGCCGCCGCGCGTGTTGTTCTCGCTGCTTTGGGTGGTTGCTACCTTGAGAGACTATGGGTTGAACTTTAGGAAAGTGCCTCTTTTCGGACAAAGACTAGTGCCATTAGCGTTGCTAAGAACCCAAGACTCCACTCAAAAACCAAGCACATTGAGATCCGATATCACTTCTTGAGAGATCACCAAGAGAAAGGAGACATAGACCTTCACTGTGAGAACCCATGAACAAACTTTGCCGATATCTTCACAAAGCCCCGGATCAAACCCGCTTGCCCACTTGAGAGCGGAGTTGGGCATTTGCTACCCTTTTAGAGTAGGGTAGCCGTATTTTGATGTATAGTATGATCTTTGGCTTTCTTCTTTGCTTTTGTTTGGCTTTACATGTGTATCATATTGCATATCATCATGTATCATATTATCTTTTTTGAGCTTCATGACTATAGTAGTTTTTGATTACATTCATGCTCTTGCTAGTATGTCTTGTGTATGTCACTTGGAGCTTGCGGCTTAGGCTTCTTCGATCACTTGTTACATGTTATGAGTTAAGCCTCCGTTTTCTAAATGTGAACCTGCTTAAATCTTGATGCAACCCGAAAAATGTTCACCTTTGAGATGGCAACTAGCATGTGTAGGTTTTGTGAGAACCTTGTTGCTTTCATATGTATGCTTGAGTTGCTATGTCTCATGTTTCTTGAGTCATTCACTTAGCTCGGATCTCTTGATAATCTTGTGCTAAAACTTGATGTCTAAGCTAAGAAATGATGAAAAGTTTTGAGTTGGATCTTTTCTGTCCCACGGCAATGTCACGAGATTGCTTCTCATTCATTCGAGTGAGATGAACTTGGGCATTGTAGTGCTAGTCCACAACCACTCGTGACGAGACAGCTTCCCACTTGCACTAAGGGATGAACTCGGCGTGGTTGAAAAACATGATAAAAACAATCTTTTTGGCGGACAGTTTTTGATCCTCTCGTTTACACATGTCTAAATGAAACCTTGTTAACTACCGTTTTAACTCGATCAATGTTGTAGTTACAAGTGTTGTTAAGTGTATCTTTGAGACATGATGTGTGACCGTTATATGGGGTAGTTCACTCTTGTATACATGTGTTAGCACTTGTTTGATCTCCGCTTAAATGTGCCAGGTGCTATTCTTTTTGGTGAACACCTTTTATAAAATGCCCAACACCCGATCAAATGCTTATGTTTCATACTCCGTACCACTTGATCGCTTGAGCATTGGTTTTGTCTTGTGCCATTTGTTATACACTTGCCATACTTGCTAGATCATCCATGTACTCAAATTGCTATACTTGTGAAGCTCTCATTTTGCATTTCTTTCATGGCATGATTTGAGGGGGGTTGCGCCTCTTTTGATCTAATCTTGATAAGTGCATGTGCCAACAAAGGGGAGAAACATCCACAAATCCGAGAGCTCATTTGTGAGTATGCATTTGTCAAGGGGGAGTTGCACTCCGCTTTGAGCCGCTTTTGCTAGATGTGTTGAGCCGTTGCCTCTTCTTGAGGGTCTAGCAGTTCTTCATGTTTTCTTTGCCTTGCTAGTGGTGTTGAGCCTTTTGCCTCTTCTTGAGGGCTAGCTTTGGTTTTCTTGGTCGCGTCGAGCCGTTGCCCATGTCTTTGGGGACCAAGTTGTGACTTTGCTTTGCTCATTGCAAGTGACCCGTTTTTCGCTTTTCTTTGGCTCTTGGTCATTTGGATGGGTTGTCTGGTTTGTGTTGGTGTTGACAATGCACTCATCAAGGGGAGATTGAGGACACATGGTTTTTACCATAACCATTGTGTGGACCTTTGTGTGATGAGTGATCGTCAACATGCCAACACAAGGCGTGTGTGTGTGAGTCTTACTAACCGTGGCACGCGGCTTCGTGTCAAACAATGGTGTCTCTTGGCTCATGTTGTCCGCAGTGTCGAGCTCGGAGACGGTGGTCGACGGTCGGTGAAGATCAAGTAGGGCGTGCCGTGGCCGACGGACCGGGTGCGGTGAAGGGCGGACGTGAGGCTTGGATCGAGGACCCGAGGACCGGGTGGCCGGCCGTGGTGGCCGACAGGACATCGACGAGCGCAAGTGTACACGGCGGGGATGCGTATGGGCTACGCTACTCGCGGAGGGTTTGGTGGTTTCGCCTCAAAACCATCGGCGGCGGGTTTCCCGGTTTGCGCCTCAAAACCGGGGCGGAGGTCCCGGTGCGGACGGACGACACGTGGCGGCATCGGGGAGATTGCTTGGAAGCAAGGCTACCGGTGAGAAGGCGCGGTGGCCGTCGGATCAAGTGAAGTCTCGAGTTGGACCCTTATGCCCCTGGCTAAGTGGTTTGGCTCTTCATGTATCCAAGGGCAAAGAAGGAATGTAAAATAGGCTTGCCCCTATAAATAAAGGATGAGGGTCTCCCTTCCCCCTCACCTCTCCTCTTCTCATTTTTCGTTTTTCCCTTCTAGCTGTAGGTTTTCTCTTCTACTGCCATGTTAGAGAGAGTAAAAACCCGAGATTTTCGTCCTTGTTCTTTGGAGATTTTTGGTATGGGAAGTGAGGCCTTAACCTCACCGTGACCTCTCGGTCTTTTGGAAAATCAGATCGTGATTTTAGTTTGCCTCCGTGTCTTTGTGCTTTTGGTTCTCGCGACTCTTGTTCTCCCGGTTCGAATTTCTTCGATTTACAAAGTTACGCTTTGTTTCGAGTAATGATCTTCCGAGTAGCTTTCTATTCTCACTTTGCGAATTGCTTTGTGCAAAATCTGGGAGCATGAGGTTGCTTTTTCTCGGTTCCTTGAAATTTTGGATCTGAATAGCCTATCGCTCTTCTCTCGTCGTTCGGTGTCCGTTTGGTGTTCGACGCTTTGTGTTCGTGGACGGGAACCGGCAGTCGCCCTCGCCGGTTTGGAATTGAGTTTGTCAAGATTAGCCTCGTGCCGTGCTAGTGCTCGATATGAAATTCTATTCTCGCTCTTCCGACTTTTGTTTCTTGGGGATCGATGACTAGTTCAAGCATTAGTGATAGGAATATTTAAATCCATCTCAAGCACGTCACTTGAACTCCTATTGCTTGAGCAAGTAACCTTCTCCGTAATTTGTCTTTGAGTGTTTCCTTCCTAGTATCGCTGATTTCGTTTGACAGAAGTCAAGTTCGGTTCTCTTCTTCTCGTTCGTCTTTCGATCTGTCAGTTCTTATGCTCGTGTTTCTCGAGAGAGCAGGTGGCCCGCCAGCTTCCCTTGCGCCTCAAGTTTCAGGCGATTCAATCATCAGAACCAGCAGCCGTGAACAGCTTCGGGCTTGTTGACCAGTGTTCAATCTATTGTGTTGGAGTGCAGACCCTCCATTTGCTTTCTTGCCTGATCGTTTCGATTCTCTCAGTAAGAGTACAGGTTCGAGGTAGCAACAGAGAGCAAGCAGCTTACTCCTTGTTTGCTGAAATTTATTTTAGCAACGTGTTTGCTTTTCAAATTCCGAGATGTCACTTTTTACATACAGGAGCTTTCATAGCAAATTCTTTATTTCAAATGAAGTGCATGAATCTTGATCTTGGGCTCCAGTGAGCATTAGCTTGGCCCAGCGTACAGTGCCTGTTATTCTTTGCAGTAGAGTTTATCACTCCGATTTCTTCCGCGGTTTGATTGTTAGAGCTCCGTTTTGTATTCCGCTTGTTGCGTTGGGTTTCTATCACCCTAAAGAAATTATCTAGATACTCCCATCATCGGTTGGTGCGAGTATTTTAGATTTGGGGATTTTACTTCTTGGGGTTTGAATTTGGGACAGTGGCCAAATATTTCGAAAGAAATTTGAGGCTCCCATTCACCCCCCCTCCTCTGGTCGCCGATTCCGGTCCTTCACTCCTCGGCCATCGCATGGCCTTTAACCAGCTGTGCTACGTTCCAATTCCGTAGCCTGGTGCAGTGGTGCTAGCCACACAAACAGCGAGCTATGCTGCTATGGATAGAGTTTATAGACGTGGAAAAATGCATCCAAATAAATGCACAAACACCGCATGATATGAGCAGATGGCCTTGTTTAGTTGGGTTGCAAAAGGCTAGAAATATGACTCTCTCTCCATCACATCAATTTTTAGCCAGATGGAAAGCATTAAATGTAGAAAAAAACTAACTAATTACACAGTTTAGTTGTATATCACGAGACGAATCTTTTGAGCTAGTTGGTCCACGATTGGACAATATTTGCCAAATAAGACAAAAATATTACTATTTATCAGGTTCATATTTTTAGCCATCTAAACAAGGCCATAGATGGATTTCGTCCTTATCAAGCTTGCGCCGTGTTGTTGCACGGCGGCCCTAGCTGGGCTAAGCTCTTGTTTGCCTGCCGGCTGGACAAGGCTAGTCCGCTGGCGCATGATATGGCCATGATACAGCTAAACCAAGCCAAAACAGATTGGATGTTTGCCATTTCGTACACATCGACTCATCACCAAACGGCGTACGGTATACATATCAGTGTGGGAAATAAAAGCTGAGGTTTAGCTATGAACGTTTGGTGAAACGTTCGAGGTGTACATGTGGCAGTTTGTTTCAGTTTGGCAGAGACTCGTCTGGGGAAAAAATGTCTTATCTGAGAGCCGTTTTGGCCTTGCTGGTAGATCTCTTGCTTTCACAAGGCTGACAGTTCAACAAACCATCTTAGATTCCTACATCATGCAGGCTGCCGGTCAGCGACGGAGCTTGGTGTAAAGTGAAGGGGGGGCCATTATTGAGTTGTGCTACAGTAAATTTGACTGCTGCATGCAAAAGCAGAGCTGCAAAGGCCTGCCTGCTGCGAGTAGTAGACGTATTACTGCTGGTGCGTTTAGCTAGTACTCCTACACGTATTGCTGCTGTTGCATTTAGCTTGCTTAACGTAACTTGTACAGCTTTGCAGTGGTTCTTGCTGCGTTTAGCTAGTACTCCTACACGTATTGCTGCTGTTGCATTTAGCCAACGTAACTTGTACAGCTTTGCAGTGGTTCTTTGCAGTGCCGGAAGCAAAGAAAGATGACCGACAGATCATAAACTGTGGTTGAATTTAATCCAGTTCTGTGGCAGTTGGGGCGCAGATGATAATCCTAAAGAAACCAGCATATATTTTCTTCGCTTTTATTAGGGGCCGATGATAGATATCAGTCAGCATCCGCATGGCATGAAAATCGTGGCCATATTCTCTGATTGAATAGACTAGCACAATTTTGTTTTAAAATGTTCCGGGAAGATATTTCTCTATAGAAAAATGGGAGACAAATAATATTGCAAAGCACTATTAGATGATAACACAAAGCTGCACGGGTGGAGTATCAGAATTGTGCTAGTACAGTGTGGTGGGAGGTCTGAAGCCCTCGATGCGCCAACAAAGAGAATCAATAACAGAACATTTTTTTTATGCAAAGCCACGTCTGTGAAGAAAAAAAAGAGAACATTTCGTACGCGTCTCAAATAATCTTTTTCATGACGGCACTGAATTTCAGTACTTGAGATGCCTTAATTATCTGAAAAAGATAAGAAAATGTCGCTTCAGACACAACTAGGATAGAAGGATTACTACCCCTTGCGAATACTTATGGGGGGTATTAGAATTCAAATATTCGAACTTCGTAATTTTCAGTCAACAACTATTCGAATTATGCACATGTTTGTGTGTGTGAACGGAGGCCGGAGAGATTATCTTTTTTAGATATATGGCAATTGTTTTTGTAGCAAATGATTATATATTGCAAAAATAATTGATGGTCAAGTTATGCTTCCAAAGACTTTAATATATACAAATACACCTTATTACAAATGGATGGAGTATTATATAGAGGCAATATCAATAATCAGAAATGTTTGTAGTTCAGGAACATGTGGATAATGGTATTGGTCATTACTAGAATCAGGAAGCGCTCGAGAAAAATGGGGTCAGAGATTGAGGCAATCGAATTGCAAGACAATAAAAATATGCTCGGATTTGATAGATAGGAACTTAACGTTTTCCATTTCTATTTGGGCCCCACTACTTTTGAAAGAAACCACGCCTGCATTGTCTATGCCCTTATGCATGGTGTAGTATCACGTTTGGATTACACTATTACTCCTACTACAAAATGGGATAGGGATTCTGACAAGACATTGTAACCATGCTATAAGTTTGATTTTTTTTCATGTTCCTATATATATTCTGATTCTTCCTGAGTTGAAGTCATGATCTTTCATTGTTTGAAAAGGAGTCTTAATCTTTCTGAAAATAACCGAACATTTCACGCACGTTAGGAATAATGAGGGAAATTGAATTTTTATAATCAGTAGAAACCTTTCAGTGGATTAAAAAGGAGGAAAAGACGAAAGACATAGTTCTAGCGTAAATAATTTTGTATTATTAAGTGAAAAAGGTTTGTGAGTTGAGCATAAATTTGTACTAAAAAATTCAATAACCATGCAATCGCATTTGCTACGACCACCAAGTACTCGATTTTTGCCCAATTTATAGAGAAGTATTTCTCTCCAAAGAGGATGAGATGGATTATCTTGATTTCATTTTCAACAATTTGGCATCGAAGAAAAACGTCTCTTGGGGCTTATTCAGTTAGGGTGGATTGAGCCCATGAATTATTCCTGCTTATCAAAGTTATGCAAATAGACTACAAATTGAAGATCATGGTGAAGTATCACGTTTGGATTACACTATTACTGAATGTGATAGGGATTCTGAAAAGACATTCTAACCATGCTATAAGTTTGATTTTTTCATGTTGCTAGATACGTTCGATTTTTCCGTGCCGAAGTCATGATCTTTCATTGTTTGAAAAGGAGTCTTAATCTTTCTAAAAATAACCGAACATTTCGTGCACATTCTGAATAATGGAGGACACTGAATTTCTATAATGAGTAGAAAATTTTTGGTGGACTAAAAAAGGGGGGAAAGGATCAAAGACGTAGTTCTAACGTAAATACTTATGTATTAAGTGAAAAAGGTTTGTCAATTGAGCATAAATATGTACTAAAAATATTTTCAATAACCATGCAATTGTGTTCGCTACGAACGCCAAGAAATCCTCCTCGATTTTTGCCTAATTAATAGAGAAGCATTTCGTTCTCACCAAAGAGGGTGAGATGGATTATCTTGATGTTATTTTCAACATTTTGGCATGGAAGGATAACTCTTAACATGAAGCAATCTATCCATTTCAAAATGGTAGAAGGCCAACAAGGTGGTACCATTTGTCACGTCTTGATAAGATCCTCTTTGGCATGGCAAAGCAGTCTGAGCTTGACCATGTATGTAAACTCATTTTCTTTCTCCCCTCAAATGGACTACGGAAAATCGTAGTAAAATAAGCTAAAGTCATTAGCACTTACATCGACGATACCTGCATACCTGTACGGAACCGGTAGCAGTGTCGTTAGCATGTAATGGCACGTTACCTGTACGAAATACTCCACACAACACAATAAAGAAAAAGAGGGGGTAACATGCCCATCACATGAAGAAGAACTTCTCACCAGCCCGGTGCCCCGGATGAAATCTGGGCCTTGTTTAGATTGAGGTTGAAAAGTGAAAAGTTAGAATTCTAACTCCCAGAAGACTTTCGTTTGTATTTGACAAATATTATCTAATTATGGACTAACTAGACTCAAAAGATTCGCCTCGTGATTTAAAACCAAACTTGTGTAATTAGTTAAATTTTTTACCTACATTTATCGCCCAATTTAAATCAAAATCGATGTGATGGTGATGTGATGGAGAGAGAGTAAAAACTCTTGCAATCTAAACAAGGCCCTGGTTGGACCAAAAGACTCGACAAGGACAGCGTCGCACCACCACTTCGCTTTCAAGAGATATCCATTGTTTTCACTGCCGCTGAGTGGCCACTCGCTTCCATGTGTCGGTCTGATCCGTGAGCTGTGTGACTGGTTGCTCCTCCCATCCATGCGAGGACCGGGGTTTTGTCTCATGAGGCCGCCAGATGGCCCGACGGTCCCCGCCCCGGCTCCTCTCCACCGCTGCATGCGGCGCTGCCGTCCGCCGCGATTTGTTCGTAGCGGCGCGCCGGGTCCGCGTCACGCCCTTGTTTCGCATACGCACGCGCCCAAATTCGGTTTCTCTTTCACATCGAGCACGTCCTCTCGATACGTACACGTACGTGAGCTCATCCAAGCCGATCGTATCCGGGAAGGATGCGGCGTCGTTCTCGTGTAGCAACCGCGCGACAGAGGAGGACGCGGTCGTGCTCGGTCATCGCGGTGGGATGCGACGAGAGCGAGGCGCGCGGGGGCACGGTGAACACATTAAAATTTCATCGTGGGATCGGTTTATGGATGGATCATGGACGCGCCGAGCCTGGGCGAGTCCGGCCTCCGGCGTGGGCAGACAGCCAACCACCAGCGGCGGCACGGGCGTAAATAAGGTCCAAGTGCGACGTGGGGGCGCTACTAGACGTCGCACTTGCGGTGAGTCAGAGACGCTTAACTCGTGGCGCGCCATTAAAGAAACTGGGAGTGGGCTACCTGTGAGATGCCAAGAATGACTGAAGGACCCCCTCATCAGGAGCCACGGCCACGAGATGGAGATGGTGGTGGTGGCGGCCAGCCAGATCGCAGTGCCGAGTGGGAGAAGAACAGGGTTCTTCGCTCCCATGTGGGGGCAGGGGCAGAGAAAATGAAGGTAGATGCTGTGAACCAGTACACGCTAGTCCTACACTGGTGTCGTAGGAGGCACGGTGGTGGTTGGTGGGCACGAGCACAAATCTAGAAGGGTTCAGTGGCCAATAGGGATGCGTGTGAACCTAAATTAGCAGGAGTAAACTTGCAGGATTAAGTACTGCATCGATGGCCTGCCAGGCAGAAAAGATCATGTGTGATGCATGCATCACATTCACAGCATCAGCCTTTGCGCATATGGCGATATGGATGATGTGGAGCTCGGTCTGTACTGCAAACGTGGATGATGATTTATCAAATGTTTCTCGCGGTAACTATCTGATCCGGAGCCGAAAGCTCGGAGTTGGTAACCGGAAGAAGCCCTTTTTAATCCGCAATGACATCCTCCCTTTGAGTTGTGGTTGGACAGGTTCATAAACAATGGTTGTGATAAGAAGACGCTAGTGGTGGCTACTAGCTTAGCTACTACTACGCTCCATGATGGCATGCCAATATGCCATGCCGCCATGGCTTGCTCGCTTTTCTTTCAGCTCCGTCGCTTTTCCGTTATCTAAGCCCCCGCAACCACCCGTCGTGTGCCAACCGCCACCAGCAATGTGGCGCACAATAACTAGAACACTCGTGTCCTTTTTTTTTTTTCCTCCCCTCCTCTCAACCGGTTATAGGCATGAGGATATACTATTTGCCAGTCGAGCATTAGCAAAAAAAGCCCTGTGCATTTGTTGCAATGATGGTTTGTCAATGATGCACAGGCCGCAACCTTCTTTCGTCACTGTCCAATACTGCTGCTCATCATTGTGGTTAGCACTGATCGACCTGGTGTAGTGGTGTTGCATGCACTCGTGCTCTGATGCTGATGGTCTGGGTGTAACAATACCCAGATGGAGTAGAAAAAATATAGTACGTGTGGAACGAATTCTTGAAAGCAATGTCCATTTCATGGGCACGGACACACGGTGCATAATGGTAGCAATAATAGCAGAATAGGGATCATCAGATAATGCTGGGACTGGGACTGATTCCGCCCGTCCCCATCGAATTAAGCCCGTGGATGGAACGAAATAAAATACTATCAGGTGGACCGGCGTCGTACTGCCATTCATGGCGCGACACCTTCCGCTTCCGCCGTTCCGTTCCCATGGCGAAATTGCGCGAGCGAGCTAGAGCTAGAACTAGCCGGCCCTGGCGGATCATCAATGTGCATGGCATTGCGTTGGCGCCGGGGAAAGTCGTGCCTTTGCGCTCCCGTTCCGGTTCATCATCATCATGGTCATGTGAAAAGCGCAGGGCCCGTTGGCTCCCTAGTCCTCCCCGTCAATCCAGCCTTGACAGCCGGGCGCCGTTTCTTTACGCGGTGTTTTTGAATCGGCTTGGCGAACGTCACTAGGAATTGTCTCGTGAGCGCGAGGACGAGGGTGAGGGTACCACGTCACCAGGAAAAAGAAGCGACCGGAACAGAAAATCTCAGCCCTTTCCGTAACAAACTTACTGTCCGTCCTTTGTATAACAGACACTGCTAAATCATCTGATTTGGCGGAAACTGACGCCGGTTTTCACCAGCACGCAAAAACCGCGGCGCGTCTGCCGAGGCCCCGTGAACGCACGCGGCGCGTCCGCCCAGACCCCTACCCCGACAGAGCGCCAGATCCTGGCGCGTTCCTCGCCCGCAACGGCTACGACGGCCCCGGCGGCGTGCGCGGTGCGACGTCTCCGTCTCCCTCACGTCTCACCGTGGTGGCAGCGGATCCAGCGGGGTGGGCGGTGGCTCGGCCTCAAAGCCAGAAACGGACCTGTCCTGATCCTGACGAAATGGCTTTGCGCCTTTGGCAGACAGGAAGAGAGGATCACAGACAGGAACGCTGTTAATTGGCAGTGCCGCTGGGATTCCATCTTTCCCGTTTCGATCCTGCGTCGCTGTCGTGGCGTTGCCGCGAGTACAGCCACCGTCAAGGGCGCGTGAATTGAATGCCCCCACACAGGTGGCCGCGTCCGGAGCAGCGCCCGGCCAAGACCACGGACCAGCACTAGCACCAGCCATTTTTCACACGGAGAGGACGGAGACCTAGCGCTAGCGGGCATTGGGTGCTTCGACTCGAGAGAGAGACCACGCATGCCAAGGACGCCGAGGGCGGTCCGTCCGCGGCATGGGCTCTCCGACGGCCGACGACGCCGAGACGACAGTAGTGCCATCACCACATTCATGGCGCTTCTCATTGATGAGGTCCACAACACTATTGCAGGAGAAGAGCCAGGACATGAGGATGGGGGGCTGGCCGGATGGGAACGAGGTCGGTCGGAGGCCCACCAGAATTCGCGTACGCCCAGCCAGCGCCCAGCGCCTTCGCTTTCTCTCCTCTCTGGCATTTCCATTTGGTCTTTGCGACCATGATTACGATGGAAATCCTTCTCCTGTCCTCCTGCCAGGGACGGTCCGACGCGATTATGGAACGTCGGTGGAGCTGCTTAGCAGAACCACCACCTGATTGCAATAGCCATCAGATGGCGCAGGTGAGCTGAGGTAGTAAAAGCATACCGTGGCTGCTCGGGACGCGGCGTAAAAAATCGAATTCTTGGCCCCACTGTTTTTTGTCCTTGCCTGCTATAAGCTCGAACAAGCACCGACCCCGTTACTAATATGACAGGGAAACAGTGAGGCAATAGCTGACTGCAAGTATGTCTAAACCGTGTTGAAGTTCCTGTAACAACAAAAGGCTCAACCGAAATGCCTTTGTCTCGTGCCTTTGACACCGTACAATGAGGCTCAGCAGGAAGATTCCTAGCTAGTGACTAGTGAGTACCACTAAGCCAGATCATTCATTCTAAAATCTAAAGGCAGGCAGCAGCGTTAAGTTTGGTGACGACTGACGAGTGTGCTGTACTTTACGTGTTTCGCCAGCGTGGCTTCACACTTAAATTTCCCGAGCACGTCAAGTTGATCTAACACAGGTCAACTAGTCAAAGTCAGTCAAATTAGACAACTTGCAGTAGTTTAGCTTACACGGATGGGTGATAAGTACTACTGTCAGTGTTCACCATCCTCAGTTCCTCACGTTTTACTGGGTTTCTCCTGAACACCCTGAGAACGAGTAAAAGTTTGGCAGATTGGCCTAATTTAACTTAATAATTAGGAGATACTAACTCTTGAATTTGCACTTGGAAATTAAAGAAGATTGACATTGCCATATACGGAGCAGGAGTGTTTTTTTTTTTTTTTTTTTGACAGTGAAAAAAAAACTAGTAGATTTTTCTACTACTGCCTTTGCCATTCTAGGCATATGACGGTTTTTCTAGTAACCACTAGCCAATACAGTAAGTAACTACAGTAAAAAAACACAAGCCAAGCTAGTGCATTAATCCATGCATCTTTCGTGTTTACTACTACAAAAGCCAGCTGGTCTGGTCTCCTCCTTTCGTCAGGCTCAGGCATCATCAGCCAGCTTCGACTGCTTTGGCTAACCAGCCTCACCGACTCCGCAATCACCCTGCCCTCAGGGCCCCACGGGAACCAAAGATTTGGCCGCGACCGTACGCGACGTGGGGCCCACCAGAGCAAATGGAGAACTAGTAGATTATTATTACTGTTTTGTTATTAAACAGCCGCGCGCTTCCCTTCCTATTTTCATCTGCTTGCTTCGCTTAAACCAGCTCGCCCCTTTGCTTTTTGCAGTGGGGTTATATATACAACTCCTCTCTTGCTCCACTCTTCAAGCCCACCCAGAGCTCTGTAGAAGAGAGGAGGACGAACCGGAGCCACTCAGCCGCCACCTCACCCCGCATCGGCCGCCGCCGCCCGTTGCGCTCTCGCCACTGAAGCCCTCGCCGCCTACGCCAGCTTGCCTGCTCCTGCTCTCCTGCCGGCTGCCTTCCGGGTACGCACCGCCCTGCCTGTCAGCCAGCCTGTGCCGCCGCCGCCGTCGGTTCTTGCCCCGTTCTTGCCGCGTTCCGATGCGTTCTTGCTGGGAGGCGCTTGATCTGTTCTTGGTGTTCCGGGTTCTTTTTCCCCAACTAGCGGTGGTGGTAGTGTGTAGAGTAGCACCACCACCAACATTTGCTCGATTTGGCGTTCCTCCACTCCCTTTCGGCAGTAGATTTACCCCCTTTTCCTCCCTGGTTTCTTGCTCGATTTGTTTGTTGCCTTCTTTTTCGGTAGATTCCGGTACTTCGCTGCTTTACCGCGCTTTGTTGCTCCTTTCTAAGTTCTAACCGACTTGCTCGCTCCCGTTCATTCATGTCCTTCATGCTTCGTCTCACGGAGATTTGCGCTTGTTCGTGTCTGGCCCTGTGTGGCATCCGGTCATCTTCTTGTTTGTTTGCTTTGATGGACTGGGAAAGCTAGCGGATCCTGACGTGTTCCTTTGTCTCCATTGCAGATGAGAAGCGGCGCAACCTGGGCGGTGCAAGCGTGGTCGGCCTGAGCCTGAGCCTTTGTCGGGGTTTGCGCCGAGAGAGATCCTGGAGTTCAAGCGCATGGGTTCCTTGGAGGCCCGGTACCGGCCGGCCGGGGCAGCGTAAGATCTCCCTCCCTCTCAAACTCTCGATCTACCTCCCCTCCCTCTTACTCACCTCACCCCGCTTGCCCCTCACGCTTTTGAGCTGGTTCTGCTTGGTGTGGACTGTGGATGGCGTGCTAAGCCAGCTTCAGTCTCAGATGCGCCATTCGCTTTGCCATGTGCGGTCATGTGATGCGTGCTGTATTGGAGTTGCATCTAAGCTGGTATTGATGATGCTTGATGCCTGTGTCTGTGTCTGCGGTGAGGTGGCGACCATCCTCCATTCTTAGGATATCTTGCAGCAGGGATTGTTGTGGTACTACTGCCATGTACCCTGTACAAGACGCCGTCCCTTCCGCTGTTCCGTTCACCATGCCCGCCCCTCCTCCATAACTTGCCCTGATTTGGTAGGTGATTTGGTAGGTGGCGCTGGTAGTGGTGGTTATACCTTTATGACATCTTCCACCGGTCCGTCCGTTCTTCCTCCCGTTTTGCCATCCCCAGCTAGAGAAACCAGCAAGAACTTTGCCCCTTCTCCACACAGGCTGCTGGTGGTTCGCTGTCCATGCGTTTCAAACGTGTAAATCTGCCCATTCTCACTCTCTCCGATTGCACGGTTCTCCTGGCCGAAAGTGACTCCCCTGTGGCGATTTCGATCCCATGTATGTATTTGGACTACTAACAAGCAGCAAAGATTTGTATCGAGCTGGGCAATTTCCTCTGCTGTAAAGGGCTCAGCCTCGCGCCCTGGCGTCGGTGGCCATCCATGTGCTCGCCCTGCTGTTTTGCCCAAAGACTGCACCTTGTGGCAGCAGCCCTATTTAAATCCCTGCACTGCAAACATTAGCTTCATGTGCAGTGTCTGCTAAGGCCACATTGAGCAGGTCAGCTACTGCTGCTTGGTGCCTCCTATGGCCTTGGGACCGTTGAATTGCCGTGCTTAGCGTGCAGGTGTAGAAAATGATAGTGGTAGGTTTTCGTGTGTGCCCTACCGGTGATTTCGGCTATCTTGGTCGGGTCCAGATGTTTGGACCAAATTTTCTTCATGATGTTTACCCTAGTACTGGGGAGAAAAGGTTTTCTTCTTCTCCGTAGCTGGGATCAACCATCCGTGCGGCTTTTTCGTTGCGTGTTTCATGGTATCAAAGAACATGGAGGGTTAGGTACCTGGCATCTTCCTGTGTGCTCTGCTTTCCCAAAAGATGCGACTAATAAAGTAGAGCTCTCGATATTAACAGAGGCCCCTAATTTCTTTTGGCTCCTTTTTAATTCTCAGTGCTGGGTGTGGATTTTTTTCCTTTAGCCTTTTTTTCTTCTATAGCCAAATAACTTTTGTTTGATTGAGCACTTTACTCTTATAAGTGATGCTGCAAGTTTCTCCTCTCAAAAAGATGTGCTTTGAATACTTTAATTTTAGTATTACAAGGCAGTACTGTCCACATGCCGCCACATGTCAGTGTATTCGTCTCCTGCCAAGCAAGAACATTAAATAAATAAGATCAATGCAATCTTCTAGGAAGGTTAAACACTAGCACCAGTACTACTTACTTTTACCTTTCTTTAACTAAGATTTATGAAGTAAAAAGCTGGGACCAGGTTTTGTTACCTCGGACTAGTGTTATCATTTCAGTATTATAGGTGTAATTATTTTGGCATGGACGGGCTGAAAAATCTGTATTGCTGACTTGCAGTTTAGGTAAAACACAGTGATCACATGAGCTGGAAACTGCACTTATTTCTTCAGCAATTTACCATCTGTAAATTTTCTCCTGATGAAATTCTGTACTCCACATAGTATCATCATAAATGGTTTGAACCTACATTGACTTCCATTTTGTGATGACCGCCTTTTATCCAGACAGTTGTAACACAAATAAAAAATGTTGTTTTTTTGTGATGATTAGGATTAGTAATTGGTGTTAAAATACACACACTGTAGAGTTTGCTGTCCTGACATTGTTTTCTTTCTACCTTTTCAGTGAGGACACAGCTAAGCGAAGGACCCAGAAAAGCAAAAGTTTCAAAGAGGTTGAAAAATTTGATGTTTTTGTGCTGGAGAAAAGTTCCGGTTGCAAATTCCGTTCGTTGCAACTCTTGCTCTTCGCTATCATGTCTGCTGCATTTCTAACACTGCTATACACACCATCTGTGTATGAACATCAGCTGCAGTCAAGCTCTCGGTGAGTACACCTACGCACAATATCCTCCTTTTTTTTAGCAACGCACAATATCCAGTTAATGCAGTAGAGAATCATGATACCTCCCCATTAGTTCATGGCATAATGTTGTTGTGATTGAGCTGTGAAGTTTTTAATATAACAATACAATGTCTATTAATGTGGTGCTTATGCTGTCCATGGTGCTTTTGCAGGCTTGTCAATGGGTGGATATGGGATAAGAGAAGTTCTGATCCCAGATATGTATCTTCTGCCAGCATTCAATGGGGGGATGTATATAAAAGTATCCAAAATCTGAATGTTGGTGAGGAAAAGCTCAGTGTTGGACTCCTGAATTTTAATAGAACTGAGTTTGGCGCTTGGACACATATGCTCCCAGAAAGTGATTTTTCAATCATAAGGCTAGAGCATGCCAATGAAAGCATTACCTGGCAGACTCTGTATCCTGAATGGATAGATGAGGAGGAAGAAACAGAGATACCATCTTGCCCTTCGCTTCCAGATCCAAGTTTTCCAAGAGCAACACACTTTGATGTTATTGCTGTTAAGCTCCCTGTTCTCGTGTGGCGGGTTGGTCAAGAGATGTTGCAAGGCTGCATTTGCAGTTATCAGCAGCAAAATTAGCTGCAGCCACAACAAGAGGTGGCAATAGGGGTATCCATGTGCTGTTTGTGACTGATTGCTTCCCAATTCCAAATCTCTTCTCTTGCAAGGATCTAGTGAAACGTGAAGGCAATGCTTGGCTGTACAAACCCGACGTGAAGGCTCTAAAGGAGAAGCTCAGGCTGCCTGTTGGTTCCTGTGAGCTTGCCGTTCCACTCAATGCAAAAGGTAAGTTGACCAATTTATCAAGCTTGTAATAGCTTTCCATAAGAAGTTGCTCATTATTTTCCTGTATTTGGATATAAGTCTAGCTTGCTTTAAACTCGTTGGAAAAAGAAACTCAAAATATATGTATTCAGTTTCCAAGGGTTTTTACCTGAATGATGAACAATTTCCTTTCTTCTGCAGCACGACTCTACACGGTAGACAGACGCAGAGAAGCATATGCTACAATACTGCATTCAGCAAGTGAATATGTTTGTGGTGCTATCACAGCAGCTCAAAGCATTCGTCAAGCAGGATCAACAAGAGACCTTGTTATTCTTGTCGATGACACCATAAGTGATGACCACCGCAAGGGGCTGGAATCTGCAGGGTGGAAGGTCAGAATAATAGAGAGGATCCGGAATCCCAAAGCTGAACGGGATGCCTACAATGAATGGAATTACAGCAAATTCAGGCTATGGCAGCTTACAGATTATGACAAGGTTATTTTTATTGATGCTGATCTCCTTATCCTGAGGAACATTGATTTCTTGTTTGCAATGCCTGAAATCACTGCAACTGGGAACAATGCAACACTCTTCAACTCTGGAGTGATGGTCGTTGAGCCTTCAAACTGCACATTCCAGTTACTGATGGAGCACATCAATGAGATAACATCGTATAACGGTGGTGACCAAGGGTACCTGAATGAGATATTCACATGGTGGCATCGGATTCCAAAGCACATGAATTTCTTGAAGCATTTCTGGGAGGGTGATGAAGAGGAAGTGAAGGCCAAGAAGACTCGGTTGTTTGGTGCTAACCCACCAATCCTTTATGTCCTTCACTACTTGGGCCGGAAGCCATGGTTATGCTTCCGGGACTACGATTGCAACTGGAATGTTGAAATTCTGCGTGAGTTTGCGAGTGATGTTGCACATGCTCGCTGGTGGAAGGTGCACAACAAGATGCCGAAGAAGCTTCAGCGCTATTGCCTTCTGAGGTCAAGGTTAAAGGCTGGATTGGAGTGGGAGCGGCGGCAGGCTGAGAAAGCAAACTTCACTGATGGGCATTGGAAACGGAACATAACTGATCCGAGGCTGAAAACTTGCTTTGAGAAGTTTTGCTTCTGGGAGAGCATGCTATGGCATTGGGGTGAGAAGACCAACTCGACGCAGAACAGCGCAGTGCCGGCAAAACCTGCTGTGAGCCTGTCGAGCTCTTGAGATTTGTTGTAGATAGCTTTGTTGAGAGTAGTATACCGGATACAGAACTTCCGAAGCTCCATACATACATAGCCACAACTCTGTAAAGGTAGCTATGTAGGCCTTTCCCCCAAATGACTATACTTTTGTTCGCCGTCACAGCTGCAGCGCCCTCCTGCAGCTTGCTGGTGGTTAACAATTCTTTTGGTTTTTACCAATAATTCATCAGTATAGGCTGTTTTTCCTCTCTGGCTTGAGTCCTGTCCGGGTCTGTTGCTTCAAATCCCACTGGCTATTGCTTTTGATTTTGCTGCAGTACGCCTGGTCTGATGTATGGTGGTTGAACAGTTTCAGTGATAAATCTGGAGTGATGCAATATGAGATTGCTGACCAGCCAACACTGCATAGTCTTTGGCTTGAATATCTCATGCAGTATGATGGTGTCACTTTTTATGCCGTAGTGAAGTTGGATTAGCTTGATTGCTGGGGACCAAAAGGATATTGTTTTAAGTGTTGTTTGAGACGAATGAAACCACCCTGACTTTTGAGCTCTTTGCATGCAGTATCTCAGTGTTTCTGGTCGTGTGCCACCTAACCATGGACGCACTGCAAGCATTCAAATGGCGTTCCTCCTCCTCCCTGGCCCCTGCATTGTGTACTGATACAGAACAAACATCATTGTGTCCATCGAGAGGTTTGGTTCGGTGCACTGCTGTTGCGCCAAAGAACGAGATGCATCATTGCCCTTGCCCGGATCCATCATCTCGTGATGTTCACTTCCTTGGAGATGGTCTTTTGCAGCTCATCAGCCTTGCTCGCTTTTCCAACAGCAGCACACCTAAAAAGCACAGGGTTAGGCTGTACGAGCTGCTCCGGCGGTGGCATCGCTTCGCCGAGACACTGTACATACTCCTGATTGGAGTCCTTTCCCTTGTCGCTCACGATTGGAGTAGTTGGATGGTTGCGTTGCAAGTGACTGGGATTAGGTTTTTCTCCTCGTTTGCCACTAGAAAATCCGAGAGACGCGTCCAGATCTGACGCGCGGTTAGTAACAGCGCATACAATACACGGAAAATGCACTGTTCCTTGCATCTCTAACCACTATTCTTGCCATGCCCACGCGCGTCGGCGCCGGCGTCGCGTTGCGAGCTCGCACGCTCTTTTTTATGCCGCCCGGCCTGTCTGCGTCCGTCGTGGGCCGTACCGCGGTGCACTACAATATTGTCTCGGTTCGAGGCTCGTACGTACACGCGGCGGCGGAGGCGGCGACGGTGGGAGCCCCGGTCTCGGTGTCTGTCTGCCTCCGTGCCTCGGCCAGCACGAGCGGGACGCGGCAATCGAACGCCATCTTCCTGGCGTCAGATACGCATGCAAGGGCAAGGGGCTGGCATGCCGGCAGGGTGGCATGGGATGGACCGACCACTGCGCTCGGTGCCATAGGGTTAGGCCAGGACGGTCCAGAGGCCACCGCGCAAGTGGTCGGCGCCGCGACACGCGTCGCCCTGCGTCGGACGTCTGTCGCGCTGCCAGCTTTTGAGCTTTTGACCGGGTAAAGCGATAGCCCGGGGACAGATTGATGAATGAAAGAACTGGTCGCGGCGACGCTGCGGAGGTGGTGGGGGCACCGCGCGTACGACTGCTGGAGTACGAGTTCACGGCTCACGCAGTCACGCCGCTCGTCTCACCTGTTCCGGCACTGCCCGTTGCGTTGGCAACGAGGAAGGCGTGGGGCGTGGGCTCCCGGACATTCACATGGACGTGCTCAGCAGGGGGCGAGGACGAATCCCGCGGATGGTTTTGTTGGCCTCTCGCCGTCACGCGGCTGCGGCGCCGCACCATGTCGCCGGTGCAGCAACAGCGACTAGTCCGGGTCCGGCTGCGGCGGCATGCGCCATGACCTGACCCAGGGTTTGCGGCCGGGCTGTGCTCGGAAGTCTCGGAACGCGGCGTAGGATGGGGAGACTGGCCCGATGGCCGGCGCAGATTGCGGTTGCTGATGACGCGGACGTGAGTGGGCCGCTACGGCAACGGTGAAGTGGTTACGGGCTTAGGGCCCAAGTGCCACGCGAAGCCCAAACCAGCAAACCGAATTCCATAGAAACGGTTCGCGCCAAGTGCAAACGGTATCAATGCAGCCCAAGATGGACGCGCACCCATTTCAATTCTCCTGGCCCAGCCCACTTAGACAAAAGGTGATCAATCCAGATTCCAGAACCAGTTGACGAACCTTCCGCATCCTTCCATCCCGTTCCGAAGCACATCTTGCGGCTGCGGTCTTGCCGCGCCCGCTCGAAGAAATGCTCCTCCGCCACCGCCGCCACCATCACCACCTCTTCCCGCGCCCGCGCCGCCGCTTCCCTCTCGCCGCTCTCCGTTGCGCCGCCATGTCCTCCTCCGCCACCCCCTCCTCCTCCACCTCCACCTCCGCGGCCGCCGACTACCACTGCCGCACCAAGCACAGCCCGACCGCCGGCTACGCGCGCGGCCCGGGCCGCCTCGACTGGGCCAACCAGCCCAACCCCTTCCTCCGCTTCTCCCCGGCGCCGGAGCTGCCGCTCCCCAACCCGCCGCCGGTCGCCCCCGTCCCGTACCCCGCCCTCTTCCACTCCCCGCCGTCGCAGCCGCAGCCGCTCACCGTCGACTCCCTCTCCGCGCTGCTCTTCCACTCCCTCGCGCTCTCCGCCTGGAAGACCGCGGGCCTCTCGACCTGGTCGCTCCGCGTGAACCCCAGCAGCGGCAACCTGCACCCCACGGAGGCTCACCTGCTCTTCCCGCATCCGCGGGAGGCCGGCCGCCTCGCCGTCGCCCACTACACGCCCCGCGACCACCTCCTCGAGGTCCGCGCTACCGCGCCAGCAGAGGATCGTTCCGCGGTTCTGCCCGCGCCGGGGATGGCGGTCCTGGCGCTATCGTCGATCTTCTGGCGAGAGGCGTGGAAGTACGGGGAGCGGGCGCTGCGGTACTGCAATCACGACGTGGGGCACGCGCTCGCGGCGGTGGCGGTGGCCGCGGCCACGCTGGGCTGGGACGCGCGTTTGCTAGACGGGTTGTCGGACGAGGACCTCGGGAGGCTCGTGGGGTTGGAGAAAGGGAGCCCGGCTGCCCCTGCGGAGGGGCTGCCTGACAGAGTGGTCAAGGGTAAGGCGCCATGGGTGGAGCGGCAGCATCCAGATTGTGCTGTTCTGCTATTCCCAGCTGGGTCTGAGCCTGAGATCGACTATGGCAGAATGAGTGAGGCATTGAAGGGGTTTGACGGGCTGGAGTGGGTGGGGAAGGCAAATGCACTTAGCAAAGATCATGTGGTGTGGGATGTGATATACAGAACAGCAGAGCAAGTGAAGAAGCATGGCCCTGCCCCCGGGGAACGGTTCTTTGTGATGCCATGGCAGAAGAGTCCAGCCTTGTCCAATGGACTGTATAAGGAATTGACAGTGCAGGAGGTAGTACGGCAGAGGAGAAGCGCGGTGGACATGGACGGCGTGCATGTGATGGGAAGGGATACATTTTATCAGATGCTGATGCACTGCCTCCCATCAGGGGAGCTTGGATCAGGTGAACGGCAAGGGCAGCAGAGTGCTCTGCCGTTCCGTGTATTACCATGGGAAGCAGAGGTGCATGCCGCACTATTTGTTCATCGTATCTCAGGGCTGCCAAGGGGCATATATTTCCTGGTCAGGAATGAGGAGCACTTTGATGCGTTGCAGCATGCCATGAGGCAGGACTTTGAGTGGGTTAAGCCAGAAGGATGCCCTGATGGCCTCCCACTCTACAGGTTGATGAAAGGGGATTGCCAGAAGTTTGCCATGCAGGTCTCATGCTTTCAGGTATATGGAGATGTCAAATCGTGTTGTTTCAGGCTATTCATTTATAAATTATACTTAGCATTTGCTATGCACTTAACATACGATGTCTTGATACATAGTTAAAACAATGTATCTAGAAAACCAAAATGTCTTATAATTTGTAATGTAGGGAGTATTATAATTTGTAATGTAGGGAGTATTTGATTTGCTTTATTATTTATGCTGTTGTTTGCTGTGCTCAGATTGGCGCATTCCACCATTAGTTATGTTGTTTATCCTGCTATATTAACCATTTGAAACTAATTTCCCAAATTGTTTTGAGGGGGTCGGCAGGGAAGTTTCCTACCTTTTTTTTTTTGTATTTATAAACAGTTCCTGCGACATGGCTTCATGCCCGAATAAAAAGGAAAAGAGCATTAGTTGTGATTCTCTAATCAAACAGAAAGGGAGCAACTAGTGCTTTCTTTGGCCTTGATGCAAACCAAAGCCAAGTCTTCTCTGAGATGCTAACTGATTTTGTGCCATTGTCGAAAATTATCTTGTTATCTGCAGATATTTTAGTATTTATCCTCTCTTTTTTTATACAGGAAATTGCCTCACATGGGTGTTTTAGCCTTGGGATGATTGCTAGATTCGAACATGTGCTGCATGAGAAAGGTGAATGGATGTATCCTCGTTTGTTCTGGGAGACTGGCATTCTTGGTCAAGTGCTTTACCTCGAGGCCCATGCTATTGGAGTATCTGCCACAGGAATTGGATGCTACTTTGATGATGCTGGTAAGTTTAGCTGCGATTTTAATAGCTCAATCATAGATTTGTACTTTGAGATAAGTGGTGATTTCAGAATTTTGAGATAAGTGGTTATCTCAAAATTCTGAAATCACCGTATGCACATACCGTCAAAGCACAAAATGGATTAAATACTTATCTCATTAGAGTATTTCATGTCTCAATTAAGCATGCTGCTACTAGGTACTACTATCTTTTACAGAATCAAAGTATAGGTAGCTTGTGGAAATATCAGAATGATTGCTCTTGATTTCCTGATTGGATTGACTTTGTTAAACATACCTCCTTGTACACTAGGTTTATATTTTGAAATGGCGGAAGTATTGTTATTCACCCAACGAATAAACCTCACTTCAATTCCTCAAATCCTAACCTAAAGTCTACCTTCTTTAGGTGGCGCAATAAGTTGTGCCTCACAACCGAATGTTGTCAATTGTTCCCTTGTAAAATTTGAACGTCAAGAATGATTATATTCAATAAATAGAAGGGTGCATCATAATGGGCATAGCTCTAATGACTGATGCGTGCCCTATTCTGGCTCTAGGTATTGTAAAATTGCCATAGACATGCATTTTAGTCCTAACAGTGCAGTAGCTGATATTGTTTTATAAGTGTTGCAAATCAATTTTTTTTTTCACGAGCACGCATATATGCCCGTATTTCATTAAGAGGAAAGGAGTGGTAACAAGACCTACACTTAGGCGTTACAGATTGAAGGCGAGTCGCCGTCAATCAAGCAAAGCTGAAACCTAGCTACTGGATTCTAAAGTACTTATTACATATTGAAACCAAATTGTGACCAAATAGACATGAACTGTGCTAAGGAGCTGAACCGAGCTTCACACCAATCCTCCCCCTCGCGGCGCACGGCCTGTACCATTTGTGAATCAAATGTTAGTTTAACAAACACATTTTTGTGATCAATGTTGAATCGTGATGGGATATCTGCGCTGCAGATAAAGTTGCTTGTTTGAGAGAGTGGTAGTAGGATAGGTGCTAGATTGACCCAGATAACTGATGGTTATGAACAGACTTCTTTTTGGCTTCTTCCATTTGTTCACAATACTATGTTATATGGGTCAGTCTTCTTGAAACCAAATAAACAACTACTTCTAAACTCAGAGAGAAACTCAACTTTTCAGCTAATTACAAAAACCTATGATTGGCTATTTGACTCATTGTTATCTCTAATTTCCATGGAAAACCGAACTGGTGTCATCTAAAGATGGCAACGGGGAATTCCCCGTCGGGGGTTACGCCTCCATCCCCGCCCCCGTGGGGATGAAATTTCCCCGTCCCCGTCCCCGTAAACAGTCACGGGGGGCGATCATCTACCATCCCCGTCCCCGCTCGGGGAATTTATCCCCGTGGGGGTCCCTATCCCCGATAGGAAAATGCAAGTTGAGGGCAGAAACATGTGTACAAACATCAAAATAGACGTCAATCGAGCTAAAAATAGACGTCAATCGAAGTCAGATTTCAATATTTCCCATGTGCTGATGTGCCGGTTGCAAAGAAACAGCTTCCTTCTCATAAAATCCGAAAAGAAAAAAGAAAGCACAAATAAACAAGAACATAGGAGTCTCCATGATAAGCTTTCTTGAATCAAAGTTCCACCACTCGATATGAACTGCACGCTGCACTCAAGACATGCCGTACATGTGACTCCGGCTTCAGGCATGTCACATCATATCGTTGAGCTCGAACAGATCTCTCAATCTGTGTTGGCGTGCGTATGCTTTAGGAAGAAGTAGGTTGTGGGGGCTGCGATTTGCAAGAGGAAGCTCGATGTATGGCTTGTAGTCAGAGCAGAAGCACGAACGCGGGAGTGAGTGCGATGCATCGCGTCGCGCGGACTGCGGAAGTGCGGCGTGTTCCTCGGCTCTGCTCAGCATCTTGGCGGCGGCGGCCGGTGGGTGAGAATGGGGAAGGGATTGACTGCTTAGGTTTTCTGTCTTTTATACGTGACTCTTCTATTGGGCTTTCCTGGGCCAGGAATGAGCAAGCAGGCTGCGAGCCTGCGAGTGCTTCACTGCTGCGCAAGCGGGGATGCGGGGACACGGGGACGGGGACAACACAACCATACCCGCCTCCGCCAGACCCGACGGGGGACGTTTCTTCTCCGTTTAATTCCCCGTGGGGATAAATTTCCTCTCATCCCCGTCCCCTAATGGAAGAAATCCCCGCGGGGAATCGGGGATCGGGTCCCCGTTGCCATCTTTGGTGTCATCTAGCTGCTTGTTTAAAAGCATCTGATGTTTTAGTTTGATAGTTGATTGTGTGAGACCCATAATAATTAGAAATGAGATAGAAAGTGTTTCAGATATTAATTCAATTTCCTTGTGTTAAACTATTTACTCTATTGCCATTCACTGTAACCCTAGGAGGGTATATAGTTGCATACATGGGCCTTATGGGCTTTGCCTCATGGGCCTATACTCCAACACTCCCCCGCAGTACCGGCGCAGCGGAGTTTCAAGACTGGACATCTAAAAGAAAGAGCACACACATGCCCCCCCCCCCCCACAACTAGCCATTGGTGATGTTGAGGCTGGAGCGGAAGTCGGTGAAGGTCGACGACGGGAGGCCCTTGGTGAAGATGTCTGCGAACTGGGAGGTGGTCGGTACATGGAGGACCCGCACCTCACCGATGGCCACCCGATCACGGACGAAGTGAAGGTCGATCTCCACATGCTTCGTGTCTTGGTCTTTGAACGGGGTTGGTGGAGAGGTAGACCGCGCCGACGTTGTCGCAGAGACGAGCGTGGCCCGGCGAAGGGGGCTATGGAGCTCGGCCGAGCCGGCCGGAGCCCGGGAAGCCTCGGCCACACCGTTGGCGACGGCGCGGTACTCGGACTCGGACTGGAGCGGGAGGCCACTGCGGCGCTTGGAGGACCAGGACACCGGGTTGCCTCCGAGGAAGACGGCATAGCCAGAGGTGGACCGTCGAGTCGGCGTCGGTGTAGACAACCAGGCTCGTAGAGGAGGACCGTCGGTGCGGGGAAGACCATAATCGCGCGGTGCCCGAGGTACTCGAGGAGACGCTTGAGAGCGGTGAGATGAGGCTCCCGAGGATCATGCATATGAAGGCACAACTGGCTGAACGCCATAGGTGATGTCGGGCCGAGTGAAGGTGAGGTGCGAAGAGCACCAGGCAAGACTGCGGTATGCCGTAGGATCGATCACTTGGGGCCTCTCGCCTCGCATGACGGCTTGCTCGAGTGTCAACTCGGAGTGGTGCGGGGCTTGCAATCGTCATCCCGGCCCGCTCAAGTATGTCCGGAGTGTACTTGACGCGGTGAAGAAGAAGCCCACTGGATGAGGCTCAACAAAGGACTCCAAGAAAGTGGTGAAGCACACCCAAATCCTTCATCGCAAACTCCTGCTGAAGAGAGGTGATGATCCGGCGAAGAAGTGAGTCACTGGAGGCTGTCAGGACTATGTCATCCACATAGAGTAGCAGATATGCAGTCTCGGCCCCAATGTGGTAGATGTACAGGGACGTGTGTGACCTGGCCTCCACAAAACCAAGTGTCAGGAGGAAAGCAGCAAACCTGTGGTTCCATGCCCGGGGAACCTGCTTGAGGCCATATAGAGACTTGTTGAGCCGGCAGACCATCTCAGAACTGGAGGAGTCCACAAACCCAGCTGGCTGACTGCAGTAGACTGTCTCAGTGAGAAGACTATGCAGAAATGCATTCTTCACATCCACTGGTGCACCGGCCAAGAACGGGTGAGAGCCGGCGAGAAGCACGGTACGGACGATGCGTGCTTCACCACCGGATCGAAGGTCTCATCATAGTCAACTCCGGGCGGCGAGTGAAACCCGGAGTACCCACGGAGCCTTATACCTCTCAAGGGTACCGTCGGCCGGCGCTTGTGGGTCCGGATCCACTTGCCGGTGACGACGTTGGCACCTCGCGGACGGGCACCGGATCCTGAATCCGGTTGGCGAGAGGGCCGCGTACTCCTCTTCCATCGCACGGCGCCAGTGAGGGTCCGCCAAGGCCTCGTGGACGGAAGAGGGTACCGGAGAGATCCCCGTCTCGCAGGCAGTGGCGGAGAGGGCCTGCGGGCGGGACGCCTGCCTCGTCACCATAGGGTGAGTGTGACGAGGGTCCCGGTGAAGCAGCGGCGGGTGGTAGACCGGTGTGGCGACACGGGCACCCGTCGGACGAGGCGGCGGCGATGGTGTCCCCGGCGGAGAGGAGGACACCACCGGCGGAGGCGGCGGTGGTGGTGGCTCAGGCCGGGCACGACGGTGGTAGACGTGCACCGGCTGGGCGAAGCGAGCCGGTGGCTCCTGAGGTGGCGCTCGTGGCGCCTGAGGCAGCTCCTGAGGCGGCGGCTCCAGCCCCCCACCCCCACTCGGCCCTCCATGGTCGAGTAGGGAGCGGGTCGGGAGAGACACCGGCCGCCGGTGAGCCGGGGCACGACTCCGGCGAGGAGTACGGTCTTTGCCGGAGTACCGGGGAGACAACCGGAAGGTGGCTCGACCACCGCGTCGCTGGAAACACGAGAAAATGTCAAGCTTCGTGGAGTGGAAGTGGTAGGAGGAGGGGTGGAGAAGGGAAAACCGACTCATCGAACACCACATGGCGAGAGATGAGAACCCGACGAGAGGTGAGATCATAGCACCGGTACCCCTTGTGATCCGGGGAGTACCCAAGGAAAACACACAAGGTGGACCGAGGAGCCCGGCTTGTGGGGAGCGGTGGCGGTGGTGTTCGGGTAGCACGCACACCCGAAGACCCTAAGGTGATCGTACTGCGGAGGGGTGCGAAGAGCGTGGTGTGGTGTAGGAGCTGGACAGGCAGCGGAAGGAAGGCGGTTGAGGAGGTATGTGGTGGTGTGCAGGCACTCAGCCCAGAAGCGAGCAGGAAGTGAGGCCTGGAGAAGAAGCGTGCGCATGGTGTCGTTGATCGTGCGAATCATGCGCTCAGCCTTGCCGTTCTGAGAGGAGGTGTACGGGCAAGACATGCGCAACTGGACACCGTGAGAGAGGAAGAACGCACGCGATGTGGAGTTATCAAACTCACGACCATTGTCACACTGGATGGCCTTGATGGTGAGGCCGAACCGTGTGGACACCTAGCGAAGAAGTGGTGAATCGCGGGGAAAGCATCGACTTCGCACGCAAGGGAAAAGTCCGAAGTAATGAGAAAAATCGTCAACCACCACAAGATAGTATTTATAGCCAGAAATACTGAGTACAGGCGATGTCCACAAGTCGCAGTGTACAAGATCAAAAATGTGAGCCGCATGAGAAGAGGAACTAGAAAAAGGAAGACGAACATGACGGCCCAATTGGCACGCATGACACAACTGCTCATCATGAGCTCGAGTACAACGAATGTCTGAGCTATGACTAAGCTGCATCAGGGCATCACGGCCAGGGTGTCCGAGACGCCGCCGTGCCGGAGTAGAAGAAGTAGTGGTGGCGAGGGCGGTGACGAAGATGGCGAAGAAGCCGGAAAGCGGAGAGTGTAAAGGGGCCCCGAGCATCACATCGGAGCAGAGGACGCCGGTAGTCAAATCCTTCACAAGAAGACCGAGAAGAGTCAAACTCCACAAACAAGAATTGTCACCGTAAAACGACGAATAGAAAGAAGATTGTGGACCATCGTGGGTGCAACAAGAACATCAGGAAGGCGAAAAGAGCCATGGGCACCGGCGGCACCCACGGACGTGACAGGAAGACACGAGCCATTGGCAACCATGATAGACGAAGGGTGAGAGGAAGAAGGAGGAGAGGAAGACGTGAGTATACCGGAGTCCGGGGTGGTGTGGTAGGTGGCACCCGAGTCGGCGATCCACTCTGGGCCGACAGGGCCGAGCCCAAGGTGGAGAAGGAGCGCGCCGGGGCCTCCGCTCCAACCACCGGCCCCGGCGAGGCGCGGAAGGTGTGCCCCACGGGACGCCGGGTGGAACGCCGGTGGAGAGAACGCCGGTGGAGCACCCGCGAACATGGCGGCCGGTGGACGAGGCTCGCCGCCCGGGGGCTGGAAGGGCCACATGGCGATGCGCCGGACCGGGGTTGTTGTAGGAAGGCCCCGGGCGGAGGAGGACGTGGCTGCGTGGAGCCGCCACGGCCGCCCCCCCACCACCACCACCCCGCCCTTGCCCTTCTTCTTCTTGCCACCCCACCATTGCCACCCCCACACCCGCGGCCCCCTTCCACCCCGCTTGGCCCGGTGGGAAGAGGGGCCAAAGGTGGGGTGTACGGGCGAGGTGGACGGGCGGTGGAGTGGCGGCGAGAGCCGTGGAGGAGGCAGAAATGAGAGGCCCGGCGGAGCTGGATCCGCCCGGGCCCCCCAGGGTGATCTCCTCCATGAGGAGGTCGTCGCGAACCTGCAAGTAGGTGGGGAATGGCCTCTGCCGAACGATAAAGGACCGGAGGTTGGCGTAGCGGTCACTGACCCCGCGGAGGATCTGGAGGACGAGGGCGCGGTCCTCCACGGGCCGGCCCGAGGTCGCCGAGGAGTCCGCCATCGCCTTCATCTTGCGGCGGTTCCCCAACCGCAAGGTCCCCGCTCGAAGGTGCGGAAGCGCACGTCGAGCTGCAGGGCTCGGGCCTCAGCATTGCCCTGGAACTAGCCCTCGAGTGCCAGCCAGGCGTGCCGAGCGAAGGCGGTGTTGCGGAGCATGTCCTGGAGCTCGGAGTTGATCGTGTTGAGGATCCAGAGAGCACGATGCGCCGAGGCGGAGCCACGACGAAATCGGCCCGGCCGGTGGCTCGGCGAGGACGTGGTCGTCCAAGGCGTAGCGGCGGAGGGTGAGGACCATCTGGTCCCTCCAGCGGGCGTAGGAGGTAGACGCGGGGTCGAGGACGACCCGGATGAGTAGCCCGATGTTCTGGACACCCCCGGCCTGGTAATGGAGCTGCTGGACGAGGGGGTCGGCCGGGTTGTGCCGGAGCACCACGGTGGTGGAGGTGCGGTGCCCCGTCGGGCCGGAGGAGGTGGCACCGGTGGAGAGGAGCCCCGTCAGGCCGGAGGAGGTGGCGCCGGTGGACTGGCAGAGGAGCTGTTCCGCCTCCGCAATCTGACAAGCCAGAGTGTTGGCGGCGTCCTGCTCCCGCTGCCACGTGAGGGCAGCCGCACGGACACGCTCCTGTCCAGCCGCAGCCGCTGCTCGAGCCGAAGCGAGCGCGGCAGCGAGGACGGCGGGAGCGTCGGTGACCGAGGGCGGTGGCTGTGCAGGGAGGGTCGCTGCCCTGCCCCCGGCAGAGAAAGTGAGGGCGCTGGACGTTGACGGTGGCAGTCCGAGGCCAGCCGTGACGGCTGCGGCGGCTGCAGCAGCATAGGAAGCCGCGGCTGCCGAGTCCAAGCCGGCCTCAGCAGCAGCAGCGATGGCGGCGTCGTAGAGGGCTGCGACTCAGGGGGACGTCCGCCTGGGAGAGGAGCAGGGGCGTCGGGGTTGGCGTCAGTGGCGTCGGGGTTGGCGTCGGGGAGAGGAGCAGGGGCCTCGGGGTCAACCTCACCCCCAGTTCCCCCCCCCACCAGCAGCGCCACCCGGAGCCGCCAGCTCCCCGTCGGCCATGAGGGCCAAAGCAGAGGGCGGCGGCTCGAATCCAGGGGGGCCGCGGATTCCGGGAGCAGGGAACGGCGTGCCCAGGTGGGGAACGAGGCCGGGCCGGCGCGGCGCGCCCAGATGGGGGCCGAGACCACCCCAGGCCGCGGCGGCGCCGGGGGCGGACGCGCCCGGAGCAGAGGCGGCGCCATGGAATCCGCCCGCGCTGGAGAAGAACGGCGAGCCCGGCGCCCAGGCGGAGAAGGGACGGGGAGGGAAGGTGGACCAGTAGGAAGAAGGAGGAGGAGGGTCGCGGCGGCCGGCCATGGCTCGCCCGGCGGCGGCGGGGCGGCGCGCCCCGGGAGCGGAGCGGATCGGGTCGGGAGGACCTAACCAGCGATACCATGTTAAACTATTTACTCTATTGCCATTCACTGTAACCCTAGGAGGGTATATAGTTGCATACATGGGCCTTATGGGCTTTGCCTCATGGGCCTATACTCCAACACCTTGTAGGCAATTAGGCATATTTGACATAGTTAACATAAGTTTCCTGGGGTTAAAGGGTGTTCGTTAGATTCTGAAGGATAGCCTTTTGTATCATTTTTTAATCAAGCAAGAACCAATAATAATGAATTACTCTTGCCATAACCCAGAAGTTCCCTTGCAGCATACATTGTCTATCTCCTTATATCTTCAATGCCCTTAAAGTGATGCCATCTGGTTTTCCATAGCCTGGTGTGAATTAACACTCACAACAGAGGATGAACTAATTATCATGTCCGTCACTGTTAATGTCCTAAAACAAAATTGGTTTACATGCCCCTATGCACCCAACTCACTTGTCTCACCACTAGGTGTCATCAATTTCTACATATTATGTCATTTACATCTATTTCTCAGAAATTTGGGTTAATGCATGAGCACATGACTAAGCTCTAATCATGTTTTCCTAATAGTTCGGCTGTCCAGCTTAAGAATGACATCATCTCAACTACTCAATCGATCAGTTCTTTCATTTAATATTCCATACAGTTTACATGCAAAATGTTTATTTTTTTTGTTCATTAAAAACATGGGTTGGCATTAGATACATCTTTGCAACACATTGTTCGATTTTTGTGCCCAAGTTGATTGTTGATTGTTTCTCTTCACCTCTTGTCATAGTGAAGCATAAGGTCACTTCTGATTTATGATTGTTTTTTCCTTAATTATAATCCATGATGACATCTTGAATATGCCGTCTTTTCATTATTTCTCGAAGTTTCAGACAACAGTGTACAACTAAATGCAGGCTAACATCTTGAATACGCCTTCTTGTCTGAAACGTCAATCTTTGTTGACCCAAGGCAGTAACTCAATATTTCCAGTCAATTCAGAGAGCTGGCAATAGTTTAACCGTCCACTGTGATAGCTTCTAATTTTGTAGAATTTTTGTGTAGATTCTAATTTTCTAGATTTTTTTGGTGCAGTTCACGAGGCACTTGGCTTGAAAGGTTTGGAGTTTCAAAGCTTGTACCATTTCACAGTGGGCGCTCCTGTGCTTGACAAGAGGATAATGAGTCTCCCAGCTTACCCTGGTCCCGGAATTGACGCATGATTTTTACCTTGGTGGTATTTCCTGTTGATAGGTCAACAAAGTACGGAGGAACCTGACTATTTGTAGTGGTTAGCATACCTGGAATGTATGCATACCCCTGGTACCTAGCCACTCTTATTTTTGTAGTGGTTAGCCTGGAATTGAATGATCTTCTGTTGCACCAGCGTAATGTCGGTACAGTATGTTCGGATGATCCAGTGCGATTATTCTGGTCCTCAAATTAGGTATATATAGTTTTGTATTGTGCAGCTGTTTTGTTTTGTTTTTTTTGTTTTTTTTTTTTTTTTGCTACATTTACTAGAATAACCAAGGTGTACAAAAATGTAGAACTAGCTATGAAAGAGGAAAAGAAAATCAGGGAACATAAACTGTAAATCCTCTTCCGGCTGGTTTCTGCAAATCAGCAAAATTTATGCATGCGCGGATTGGTTTGTCCCTTGTCCAAATCAGCTGGTGTCTGTAAATGAATGTCTTGTCTGCTCGCTTCATTGATTTATGTTCGTGCTTACTCCCTCTGTCCCAAAAAAGTGTTGTTTTAGGTTTTTTATCTATCATGTTTGATCATTCGTCTTATTCAAAAAAGTTTTATAAATATCATTTATTTTGTTATGACACATTTATCATTAGAGATACTTTAATACTGATTTATTTATTTTATAATGTATTTAAAAAATTTAAATAAGACGAAGAGGTCAAACACGATGTCTGAAAGTCTAAAACGACACTCTTTTTTGGGACGGAGGGAGTAGTTGCTTTTGTCTTCTTTTGAAAGGAATTTGCTACAGTACGTGCTATAGCTTCGAATATGCCTTGCACTGGTTTCGAATATACCGAGTTGATTTTCTACTTTAGCTTTACACATCTTAAAATAATGCAATGGTTCATCTTTAGTCTTTAACAAATACACGTAGCAAAAGCGAGTGCAATCATCTATGAAAGTTATGAAATAAATCTTGCCACCTTTGGTCAACTCTCCATTCATCTCACACACATCAAAATGAATTAGTTGAAGCGGTGTCAAATCACTTGTCACAACAGCCTTGTGAGGCTTATGTGGTTGTTTCGCCTCAGCTCAAACACAATACTTAGAACTGTTAACCATATCAAATTTTGGGATTAAATTTAAATTATCTAAGCGAGTCATGCAACCAAAAATAATATAACATAATCTTGAATATGCCAAATATTTGTCTCCACATTGTTACTCACATGGTTTACAAAATTTAAACAAATGTCAACCAAAGACTAGCAGAACAAATCTTAGCTCTCATAGCCTTTCCCAACAAAGTTTCTATACTTAGAAAGTACACATTTATTGGACTCGAACACAAGTTGTTTACTTAATAAACCATTAAAAATAATTATTAAGCATTGAACACTGAGTATTTAATCAATATAATATATGGATGTTGACCATAGCCGTGAGTATGTTAACTAATTTAGAGAACGTTAAACAACTGACATACATACATGTTCTCTTAGGCCTAATCTCGAAACTCAAAACCATTCGGAATATTATTCTAGTTATCATCTTAGTTCTTAGTGTGAGGTTTTCTATTTTGGGTTTTGCTCATCTATTCTTCCAAAAAGCCCTTATAGTACAAATTTTCTATTCGTGTCTATAATTTTTCTTATTTAAAATTTTGTGCATAATTAGTTTGAATTTTATTTTTTTCTATTTAAAAAACATTAAATAAAATAACCTTAGCTAGCTATTTATAACATTGTTTTTTTAAATTACACAGTACAATGCAGATGCCTACAATATGCACTCACACTCGTTCCTATGAGCACCTCCGAAAGACTGAGTAGACGGCAGATTTGGAGATTCTTAAAGTGATGCCTTGTTATCAACGAGACATATTAGGATTTAAACCTGGTGGGTAGCATCTTTGACGTTCTGTTTTTTTTTTTTCTTAGAAAAAACCTAGCGTCGTGCTGGACCATCCTACGATTGGATTTGCATTTATATCATCGCTATAAAGACACAGCGCAACAGCCCATAACTTGGCTAAGGTACCCCACCTGGGCCCTGGCAGCCACCAGCCCACCACGTTACTCGGTGGCTCATCCAGCCTAAACCTCTCTCAGCTCTCGCCCAGCCTCATCGGAAAACCCCACCACCTTCCCCGCCGTCTGTTTCGTCCCCGCGCAGTACGCCGCGAGCGCGAGCGCCGCCACCTCCTCTCCCTCCTGCGCGAGTGCAAACCCGCCTCCGCTCCGCTAGCGCCTCCACCTCCGACGGCCCTTCCCCTCCCTCCGGCGGCCACCCACAAGCGCGACAGAGCAGATCGACGCCCGGTGTGGATCCCCAACGGTGAGCTCCTCTGCACCCCCTTTGTCGCGGCGTAATTTGTTGTCCCAACAAAAATGGGAGTGAGCACCCAAATCGAAAATGGGGGCTCTAATTTGGGGCTAGTGCTGGAGATGCTCTTATATGCTGCTGTGCTCGCGCTGTGGGTTTGTTTCCGAATTATTTATCAGTTACGAAAGGCGCACTTGATTTTGCCGCTGTAGAGCAGGCACGTATTGTATTCACCAAGGTGTGCACATAGATCTGATAATTTAACACATGGATTCTTGTACGGAGATGATATCTGTGCGTTTCTTGGAAAACCCTGGGTTGGTTTTGCGATCTATTTGTGGTGTTTGCCTGAGATTGTGACTGTAACAGCGAAACCATTTCAATCAATATACATCCTGATATGTTTCTAAGTGTAGTCCATGATACTGTTTCTTTTTTTGCAGTCCTACTCATAAAGGAAGATGGGAGCATATGCGACGACTGGTATGATGGCAACACGCCCTTGCATCCCAGCCTGCAGGCAAATGCTTGGGTCGACATCAGCACTGTCCGCATTTGGAAGGGCAATTTGTACCAGAACTGGCTTTGCCAGCTCTTCTAAAGCCACATCAGCAGGACCACTGGTTTCTTCAAATTGCAAGAGGGTTGTTGTGAGGGCAATGTCACAGAGAGGTGCCCAAGGACTTCCCATTGATCTCACAGGTAAGCTGAACTAAGATATCCATCCAGAAATTGCAGGTCATTACATTACTGGTATATAGTTCTAATGGTTCATGTCTTTGCTTATGTACACTTTTGCTTCGTTAAAAATTGTATGTAATCTTCAATACATCACTGTTGCTCTGTGTTGATGTACATGATCTGGCAATCTTTTTCGTCTATGGGATCTGAACTAATGCACATCTTCATTCACTGCAAGTTTTTAGTTATCAATTGTCTTGCAAGTTTTCAGGTAAAAGAGCATTTATTGCTGGAGTTGCTGATGATAATGGTTATGGTTGGGCAATTGCTAAGGCTCTTGCTGCCGCTGGTGCTGAGATTCTTGTCGGTACATGGGTGCCCGTAAGTTGATCTCATTTGCGAAATTTATCAGACTGGTTGCTCTGATGTAAAATTATACTGGAGTCATCAAAATTTTGCAGGCGCTGAACATATTTGAGACAAGTTTGAGACGTGGAAAGTTTGATGAATCACGGAAGTGCGTGCATCAGATTAACAGTAGTTTGAGGCTTTGAGCATAATTGATGTTTTCTTTATTCTACTCCAGTGTTTCTTGATGGAACTGTTGTCATCTTTTGACTTTATTAGTATTTGATTCAGGCTACCTGATGGATCTCTTATGGAGATTGCTAAAGTATATCCACTGGATGCAGTTTATGACACCCCCGAGGATGTTCCTGAAGATGTAATGCTCATCATTTATGTTGTTTCCGTTATCATTTTTCTTTCATGCTTTATGAACCTTTTGTCCCTGTTGCAGGTTAAAGCAAACAAAAGATATGCTGGGGCTTCAAACTGGACTGTTAAGGTAAGTTGCAAATGCAATGGGCCTTTGCACCCATCAAGCAGCATCAATGCTATGCTATGAACATTTTCTCATCCAGTGCTTGATTCCTTTGTGTTTAAAATCTGGTAGGAAGTTGCTGAGACTGTAAAGAATGATTTTGGTAGCATTGACATCCTTATACACTCGCTCGCCAATGGTCCTGAGGTTAATTTGCCATCAAAATCTTTATATTTGTTATTTCATTGCCACCATCAGGAGCATTTATTTGACCTTTTCTTTTATTATCACAAAGGTAACAAAGCCAATGCTGGAGACATCAAGGAGAGGATACCTGGCTGCAATTTCAGCATCTAGTTATTCTTATGTTTCTTTACTTCAACACTTCCTTCCCATAATGAATCCAGGTAATATTCCATACTGATATGCTGTGCTGATTTTGTCTTCTGTTCTTATGTTGATGCTGATTTGGGTGATCCCCCTTTTTTACTGTCAACACTATGATATTGGCTCAGGACTTTATTTTTGGGTAACTACCCATCTGCTCAAGGTGTCATTATATTTAAAGTGAGCAAGGTTTTAGTACTATGTTTAACCAGTGTACATGTACGATGGAAAAAGTTGAAAAATCCCAGCAGCATATTTTACCTTGTGCTGTGTGAATTATGAGCCCTTAGGTTGGTGTCGTAATCTGACATCCTCACATTTAGCCCGTGCACCTGTGTAGTCAGTGTTTGTTTTCTGCCGCACTATTGTGCAACGAATCCTTCTATGAGGTAGCTCCTTGCTGCATTTTTCTTATGTCTTGTATAAACATAGCAAAGATAAAAAGACTATGTTTGTCAGCTCTTAAGGCTCGACAATCTTGGGGTAAATTAAGAACCACTAAATTAAGAACCACCTGTCACTGTTAAGCCAAGCATCAGGCATGTGTTGCCAAACATAGCTTTGTATTGGTAACAACACACTACACCACACTTACCATAAAATGAGACCACTGCTACTAGCATTGCATGTGCCTTGATGTGGTTAAACTGCACTCTAACATGCTTGTTTAATAAAAAGTATTTCTTACTCTAGTCAGATAAGAATTTATTTGTTTTGATTTGATAGGTTACCTTTCTTCGACACTGTTTCACTATTTTAAAATAATTTTCAGGAGGTGCTAGTATCTCTTTGACCTACATAGCTTCTGAAAGGATAATTCCTGGGTAATAAATATTTCTTTTATTGATTTCACAGCTAAGCTATCAGCACTCATTACTTATGATTGTTTTGGTGATCGCTTTGTAGATATGGTGGTGGTATGAGTTCAGCAAAAGCGGCACTTGAGAGTGATACAAGAGTACACACTTTTCTTTGAGATCTCATATGCCTTACGTTATGATGTCTAGTGGTGCTTCCCTATATAACATAGAAACCTTTTTCCTGTTCAGGTTCTTGCTTTTGAAGCAGGTCGAAAAGGCAAAATCAGAGTGAACACCATATCAGCTGGTAACTATTTTTTCCCGTTCTTTCCCTTATCCAAGAAAGTAAAATCCACTTTAGGAAATCTTACTGAACAGAATTTGTATTCAGAACACTTTAATACACAAAATTAGAAGATAGCTGTAGTTTTGCAGTACCAGCACTTGCATTGTTGTATGTCATGCATTGCATCTGTCTCCTTAGGTCCATTGGGAAGCCGAGCAGCAAAAGCCATTGGGTTTATCGAGAAGATGATAGAGTATTCTTATGTCAATGCGCCACTGCAAAAGGAACTATTGGCAGGTTAAATTCAATTCTTTCCTTTATATCTATTTTGCCCTGAAAAGGAAAAAAGAAAAGGGATTTCTTATTTACTTTCTCTGAAAACGGCTTGCATTACATATCAACAGATGAAGTGGGGAACACAGCAGCATTCCTTGCGTCAAATTTGGCATCAGCAATCACTGGTTCAACTATTTACGTTGACAATGGGCTCAACACAATGGGACTTGCACTTGACAGCCCTACTTTATCCACATGAACACATTTCAGCTGAACCTGGTGCAATTAGGTTTGAACCGGAGTAGAACGTGCAGGTTTGACCAAGGAAGACGAATTTTGGAATAAATTTGGAGGATAGTGGATTTTGCAGGCAGTTACCCGTTAGAATTAGGAACTGTAATACTGTAACAGGCTGCAGTCTCCTGCTCTATGCAATGTACTAATGCAGATCTAGATTTTGCAGGAATTAGTTTGTTTTGCTGTCTGCTTCTGTTTGTATAACAAATTTCCGAGGTCTGGACTTTGGGGTAAATGAGTTGCAACTCTCTGGTCTGCTCATTCGATCATTCGATCATGTCAAACAAATTAGAATAATTTCAAAACCTGCACGGTGGCGTGGCTCTAGAAATAGTTGAAGGACGTAAATACGCCGCGTGTGACTGCCTAGTAGGGTCTCTCTCTCTTTTTTTTTTTGGCTAATTTTATCCTGTTTTTAGTTTTTCTTGAAAACCTCGTCACTTCCTGTTGCAGCGATGTGCTACTAAGGCAGTGGCTCTCTTTCTTGTTATGTAAATTTTTTATTCTTTCCGCTATGGAATTGGGTCTGTATTTCTCAAATCTATCTATATACTCTAGTTCTAGTAGCGTCTTAATATACTTGAACTTTGTTTTTTAAAAAATAGTTTATAGATCATCCGTATATATACTTCTCTAAAGCGTGAAACAGCGCAGCGTATATAATAGCTAATCAGAACGAGAACGTATATTAGGCAGACTATTCCTGTACTCGTGTTGCTAGCTTTTTGTGGCACGTGTGATGGTAGGCACACTGCAGGTTCTTGAAACCAATACACGGCGGCCGGAGCCGATCCCGGGACACGTGCATCTACACGTACAGAGGCGCGGTCACGGATCCATAAAACGACACGCACACAATGCAACCGGCACGCACGCAGACGCAGTTGCAGTCTACTCTCAGGGAGCGATTCGATCGGAAAGGCACGGCTGCGATGCAGGGCGGGAGGAGCGCGAGCGCGGTGGAGGCCGCCAAGGAGGCGGCGGCGAACGTGGGCGCGTCGTCGTGGGCCGGCAAGGAGAAGACCAAGGCCGTGGTGCAGGAGAAGGCGGCCAAGGCGAGGGCGCACGACCCCGCGGAGAAGGCGGCGGCGGACGCCAGGATGCGGGAGCGCGTCCACGAGGTGGAGGCCACCAAGCAGGACGCCATGCGCCAGAACGCCGCCGCCAAGGAGCGCGCGCGCGCCACCGCAGCAGAGCACCACCCGACGCCGCTCGGCGTTGGGGCCGCCTCCGCGACGACGGCGGCGCCCGGTGCTGGTGCTCGTGCGCCGGTTGCTGCGACTGATGAGACGGGCATAGCGGCGAAGGCGCCAGGCGGTGAAGTCCAACGTGACGCTGGCTTCCGCGGGACCGACGGCGCCACCGGCACGGCTGGTGGCCACTACACCTGAAGGCTGAAGAAGCGAACAGAGACGATCTCGTCGTGTTCTTCTTTTGGCTGTGGAGATTGTATAAGTGTTACTACTTACTATGTGATTGTATGTATGTAACCTTTGTGCCTTGTAAACTGTATCGTATATGTGTATTGCTTTGCTATGTACGTATCTGGTGGAGTTGAATGATGAATGGATGTGAGCAGAATGTCGTTTTAGCTTAAGACGGGCCTAGTTCACTTCCATTCCACTATAGTGTCATGATACAGTCCAAGGCTTGAGAAGGCATGAAGATTGAAGAAGCCCAATCCAAAGGTAGCCCAAGCCCAGCATGTATGCTGTACGTACAGCTGTGGAAGTAGAGAGAACGAAGGGAATTCAACTTGGATGTTGCCGCGATTAAAAAAAAACTTGGTTATTGCCGGAGAAATTGGTGGGGACCTGCGGCTCGAGTTGGCCGGCGTTAACCTTGCTCACCGGAGCTTGTAAACTCCATACTATCCAGTTCCAATCTATCTGTGAACTGTAGTGTTGTTACATAGAGGTGAGGCCTAGTTTTGTTTTCGACTACCTGAATCGTGGCGCATGAATGCATGCGTCCGTAAGTGGGGTGGGCGCCGATCCACGACACGACGATGACTCCCGGAGCCCCGACTCCTCTTGGTTGGGGGTGGTTGGGCGGCGGAGCACATGCGGGATCGGAGGGCGCAGTGAAAAGACGCAGCTGCAAAGGCAGGGTGCTTCAGTCATGGACCGCCACTAGCGACGAGGCGATAATGTTGTTTGCCAGGACCTGCTAATTGCGGAAATCGCACGCCGAGCCTATCTGTATGTCGTCTTCGTGCCACTGCCACTGCCACTGTGCCACACGACCACTTCACTCTACCATTTCGTCCAAGCCACTCTTGACTCCGCTCTCGACGGCTGAGGCCACAGACACTTGACATGTCCATGTCCATGTCCATGTCCATGTCCATGCTTATCGCGGAAGATTTATGCCTTTCTTTGAATTGTTCACTCCACATTAGCAATCACTGCACGCTCAAGGTCAACATCAGGAGGCAGCGTGTCAATTGTTCGACACGATTGCTCACAATACATTATCTACCGTTATCACGCATACAGCAGTACTACTACACTTTTGGTATCCACTCGTGCCCCTGTATGAAGTTGGCGACGCTGTACGCGTCGACGTGTTCCCTGGGCACCTGGCTGCTCCACGCCACCCTCCCGCTGGCCGCGCCGCCGGGTCCAGCACTATCGTACTCGCCATAGTAGAGCGTCTTGAGCGCGAAGTCTCCGCTCCAGGCCATCCACCCCTGTGGCTGCACGATCTCGGCGAGCGTGCACCCGAGGTACACCGTCCGGGAGTACTCCTTCCAGGGGCGGCCGAGGTACACGTGGTGCACGCGGGGTTCTCACGGTACATCGCCATGTACTCGTCGCTGCCGTTGACGGCGCAGCGGCTGAGCACGATCCCCGTGGGCTGCGCCGGGTCGGTCCGGCCCTGCGCCGTGACGGCGTCGTTCTCGCCCTTCTCCGGCCGCAGCTGCCGGGGCAGGACGACGAGGGCCGTGTCGTGGAGCACCGCCGCGGAGTTGCCGAAGACGAAGTCCACCGTGCCCGCCACGCGGCACCGGGTGTAGAACTGCCGCATCGCGTGCGCGTACAGCGTGTCCTGGTGGCCCAGCAGCTCCACGGCGTCTAGTACTGTGCGGTCCCCTGTGGACCGGAACGCCACGGCTTGGTGCGCGTCGGGACCCGCCGTGTTGGCGATCGTCAGGTCGCGCGCCATGAACCCGTCCGCGAGCACACCTGCAGGAGAACGACAAAATTGAGAGTTGAGACTTGAGACGGCGGTGGATCGGGCACGGGCGCAGTTTCTTTCTCGGCATTGTAGGTGAACCACGACACGCGGCGGCACGGCTTTTCTTTTGTGGGACCGACCGGAGCACGGGAAAGTTGAGTGTTTGCGTAGGCTAGGACTAGGGGCAGGCTCGTGACGCTACGCCGCATTGTCTCTTCCCGGCACGGACCACATGCATTGCCGGCCGCATACAGTGTTTGTGCTTTGCTACTGTTGGAAACTGAATCCATCTGGATTTGCCTGTAGTAGCACTGAACCACTGATTGGATGTCATGAAATGAATTTGTAGGTAGAGATTTATTGCACATTGTAACAATTATACTTGGTTGTAGATTGATTGCTTGACACAAATACTAGAGGTGCTGCTTCTCTGTTTCGTCGAGTGTTAAAAATGCAGTCCCAGCTGCCTAGTAGTGCCTAGTCAAAAAAACCACTTGCAGCATGCGCCGTGGCCTAAATAAAGGCTACCGCTAAAGCAACTTCACCACTAGACATTTCTGGAAGCAACTTTTTTTATGTTTATCTAGGTCACATTTTCAAAAACGAAGGTAAGCTAAAACCTACGTACAATGTCAAGTTATGAATGCGCCAACGTACAAAACCGATCTAATCCACGGGAACAATCGTACGTTCACTTCGTCATGCGCCATGCCGGACGCAACGTACAAAAGCGATCAAACGCATGCGTCACAGCATCTATCTAATCCACGGAAATCGTTTTCGGTGCGGACAAACGGCTACCACAATGCTCCGGTCACGAGATCGCGTTGATTCCATGCAAGCACACGCGTACGACGCCGACGAGTACGCTCCTTCATCAGTGCAGTGTAGACGTACGTTTCGCAGCAAGCAGGAACTCGGAGAGAGGGGGGAAAAAAGGAGGAAATACGCGTATGTATACGCACCTACGGTGGCGGTGTTGAAGGTGGACACGCCGGGTGTGTCGGCGTTGAGGTCGCCGGTGATCACCGTCTTCCCCACGCCGTCGCCGACGAGGACCACGTTGGTCTTCTCCCACGGCACGCTCACCGTCTCCCTGTACACCCCTTCCTTCACGTGCACCACGAACGCGCCGTCGCCGTAGTCCGGCGCGGCCGCCACCGCCTCCCGCACCGTCCTGTGGTCGCACCCGCCGCCGCACACTGTCACGTTCGCCGGCAGGCCCTTGGGCACGCCGAGCGCGTCCACGTCGGCGGCCTCCGAGGCCCCTGCGTTTGCGGCGGGCGGCGGCCAGTAGCCGTCGCGCTCCGTCTGCGGCGGGCGCCAGAGGGAGGTCTCGTCGCCGTAGCGCTGCCGCGCGGCGAGCATGGAGATGTAGTTGCTGTTCAGGATGATGGTGGCGTCGAGGTACGCCATGGCGTCGGAGATGGTCCGGGAGAAGTTGACGTACTTGTACGCGGACCAGCAGTCGTAGAGGTGGAGCAGCGCGGTGGAGGCCGAGATCAGCGACGGCGACGCGGACGACGGCGAGAGGCGGTGCGAGGAGAGCGCGAGGAACGTGAGGCAGTTGGTGGCGGCGTTGGAGAGGTTCACGTTGGAGGAGGACGCGAGGACGGACTTGGCCGTGGCGACGGCGGGCGGGAGGCGCGCGCGGAGCGCGGACAGCGTCGCGGCCAGGAGGTCCGCGGCGGTGGAGGCATCGGAGGCGGCGCTGGAGAGCGTCGAGACGCAGGCTGGTTGGAAGCGCGTCGCGTTGCAGGCCAGCAGGACCGCTAGTGGCGCCGAATCTGAGGACGCCGGGGACGGGGACGGAGACGGAGACGGTGTGCGCTTGTGGTGGTGGCGGGCGGAGAGGGAGACGGGGAGGTGGAAGAGGAGGAGGAGGAGGAGGGGAAGGAGTCGAATTGCCGGAGGCATTGGTGATGGTTGACGCCGTTGTGTGGGCGCGCCACTGTGATGAGTGGAGTCGCAGTCGCTACTGGAATGCGCGGCGGCCGGGGTGGCTATATTGCGGTTGATGGAGATGGCTCCAGGGTTGGAGAAGGGGAGGGTTGAAAGTTGAATGGTGCAAATGTAACGGAACGGAAAGTAGGGAGGAATGCATTCATGTCTCTCGGATCTGGATGTCCCTGATTATTTCCTTTTTTTTTCTTGACTCGACATGATAACATAAGGCATGTCTAGGTACTATGATCAATACTACATGGTCTTGTAAACAATCTATTTGGATCAGCTGCTAAAAATTAACTAAGAATCTATCTAGATCCTCGTATAATAAATTTCATTAATGTCTTCCCTACCACCAAGCTATGAATTGGATCGATGTAACCAGGGCATAAATCTCTATCCTACATAATACTATGAGCTTTAGCCACTACTCCTTATTTCCAAATTATTACTTGATTTAACTTTAGTGTAGGTTAATTTTCTATCTTTGACTAAATCTATATAAAACTATCAGCATCTATATTGTCAAATTAATTTCATTATATTTCTAAGGACATGTTGATTGCTTATTTATTTGAAATCGCATATGTAAATGTATTTAAAAAAACAGCTTGGAAATAATAATTATCTACACCTACATAGTGGTATAGATAGAATCTATGATTTAGATCGCAGCTTAATTTCTGAGACAAGGCATTTTGGGGTGATTTTCATTATTGGCCAAAGCTCCGGCGAACGTCGACGGCACGTCAGGACATGCTAAATTGCACAACCGTGCACGCCTGAAGGCGCTTTCCCCCTTGCTCTGCCTGGTTACCTCTACGGTCGTGTGAATTGGTAACCTGTTGGCGCGCCTGCCGGTTTGGAAATGGACGAAGGCGACAGCCGACAGGTGAACAAGCATATAGTACCTCGCATCCTGGTCTGCTGCCACATAGCAATAGCGGCATAGCGCAGCTTGTTTGATCTGTCATGTGAAGGGGGTTCTGTCAAGCAAGGTCCAAGAAGCTTTCTACCGACACCCCACGGGATAATGGCATATATTTAGCATGGCCGCGGAATGGAGATGGTGGTTTTTCTCTTGTTGGGAGTTGCGAATGCTAGTTTACCAACCTGGGCAACCCCCGCTCCGTGACCGTGCGGATCAAACTGAAATGGTCGACACACCGGCCACAGGCTGAACTGAGTACAGGGAGCACCGGCGCTGAGCAAACGCGCAAGCCCACAATGTTCTTTCTGCCTTTAGTGAAAGCTGAAAAGGAAGACAATGGACAAAGACAATGCATGTTTCTTTTGACGATGTGCCTGATGAGTGAGAATGCAGAAAATACGACCTGTGCATAAAAATTGAATTTCCAAAGTTTTACAAATGAACTGTTGTTACATACAGGTTTGCCACTTGTGATGTGTTTCTATACCTAAACAGACAAAACAGGAAATGACACAAAATTCTATGACTCAGGAGATGTGGAGACCTATGTGACCGAGGGGGAAAAAGGTTAACATAACAGAACTTGATGGAAGATGCTGCTGCCCACAAGGATTCTTGCAGCAAAGAAAAAGGAAATTACAAATCGGGGGAAAAAATGTATACCATGTCAATGGTCAGCTAGCCGCCACTCGCCAACCTGCAGAATCAGACAATGAAAACATCAGATCACCACCATTGAACCGCATCATGGTTCATCAAACAGAAACAAAAGGCAGATATGCACTATGAAGCTCTATCAGGAATTCTGTGACTCGTTGATAACATTGGAATAGTTCTGTTTACTCAAATATACATTTCCTGAAGGAGCTATTCCGGATAACTTTTCTTTTGCCATGTAGCTTTTCTTGCATGCTCTCTAAGAAAGGGCATCACATGTCCCCAGCTAAAACACCTGAGAATTCCATTAGCGAGCAACCATGCCACTCTCAACTCTCAAGGAAACAACTCAGTTTGGCTGGGAATTCATAGTGAGCCCCAACCAGAATAGCATTGCCAATGTGTTTCCAAAGGCATTATTTAGGGCCTGCTTGGTTCCCATGACTGATACTAAAGTGGACTAAACTTTAGTCACTTTAGGGACTAAAGTACCAAACAAACTGACTAAAAAGTGACTAAAACAATTTAGTTCCATTAGTCACTCAAGAGGTACTAAAAGGTGACCAAAACATTTTACTCACTTTAGTTTTAGTCATGAGAAACCAAACGGGGTCTTACTTATTATGCATATAAATGCAGTTTCTCTAATGTCCAAACTATTTAGTTTTGACACTTCACAATCGCCAAGCACAGATCTGTGAATCAATCGCCAAGCATGGCATATTGCAAAGCTCAGCATTTCCAGAATACATCCCAAGTGAAAATGGCTTGTGAGATAAAATAATTCTATGCAGTAACAAAATATTTACTTGAATGACTTAGGAATATTTATTAAGAAAACATATAAGAATGTTTGTAAATAAGGAACTCACCATTTGTCAAAAGGTGGGAAAATACAAGCTCATTCCAAGCATCTGGAACACCTGGAAGGCACCAGTGGCTGCAATCAAGTATGGTATTAGGATGACTCCAAAGGCCAATATGAGCATCACTTCTAAAGGCCCCCATCAAAGTCACATTTAGTATGGTCACAGGGACACTCATATTTGCCACAACACCAGCAAGTATATCCCCAAATTCTCTCCTGTCATTTCCATTGGCCTCAGTTGTAGGTTGTTCTGTTACTTCACACACCTTTTGATTCAAACCACTGTAAATGTGAAAAAAAAAACACTGAGTATATACTTTCTCAAAATGACCTGTGCACAGTTGCTGTTCGAATAGCCACATAATCATAATGTAATACAGAGGATGTAGTGATCTAAATCTTCATTTTGAATTACACTTGCTCCTAAAATGCAATAGACAAGAAAATAAAACTTCTTTCATATGCTAGAAAAACACACCTCCAATGAGACGGTTCATATGTACGGAAGAATACTCGTGTTCGCCTTAAATCAATTCTCTCTTTCACCCATGAAGCCCAAGTTTCCAATGCCATTTTGAAAGCAGCATTAATGGATGTTCCCAGTTTAAGCACACCTCCAGCCTCAAAATAGCAACCCCTATTGCAAAGATCAAGCTTGAGAATCAAATATATGAAGTTGGCTTCAATGCAAATCAAGAAATTACGATGGATTACACCTTATAATAACAATTCCATTGAGAGGTACTCAGTAGCTACCCTACCAAAGCTAAGCATTCAAAAGACTTAACAAAACTGAAGTTTGAATATTGCCCCCAAAAAAGACATGTTTATTACTACGCTGTGAATTGTGACATTAGAAACATGGACACACCAATAAGCCAAAAGAATACAAGAAAAGAACAAAACGCCAACCAAGAGAAGCACTAGCTTTACTTGGTATAGCCAAAATCATAAGGTCCACAGCCAATATTCAGACAGAGACAGAGACACAGGTAACATGAGATGACAGGAGGACCTAACACTCTTTCATGTTGCTGCAACTTCAAGAAACAACTGAACTGATACGACATCAGCTCTCAAGGTAATCACATTGAACTGGCAACCAGATTTGTAAATATCTATCCTCAGTGCTTCACTGCCTTGGCTAAGAATGCACCTCACATTGACTCATGATACGATAAGGGTAACTTGTTTGAATTCCTGTGGAAAACAACAGTCTATCCCCTTTAATCCTATAGAGCTCCTTAGCTGTTCAAATACTACATGGTGGTGACATCTTCCATAGGAAGTTAGGAACAATGTGCTAGCTATCTGAGTTGCCTAGAATAAAGCATCAATTTTCATGGAGTTTGATGAGTGAAGTGATACATGTTGGCAACAAATCAGATGACTGAAAGTCAGCTAGTTAAAACATAAAGATTAGAGAAGAACAATCTGTGCTAGGAATTAAAGTAAGAGAACTCACATGTCAAATAATTTGCTGGCAGTCCACCAATGCCCCGAGTTGAAAATAAGAACATCTGAGTCTGCCCATTTCTGACTCAAATCATCCAACTTATCAAGCTTGAGGATGGCACGGACCCTTCTGCGCCCATGGCGAAGCGCAGGGATCTGCTGCACAAGGAAAACGGACCGGAAAAACTCCACGCTGAGGTTGAAGGTCTCAAATCTCACTCCTAAAAACCGGATTGTCTTTGAGATCTGGTTGCCATTAACCTCATACACCGTCTGTGGATCATCCACCCCCGTCATGAGCATGCAAATGAAGGACTCCCACTGCGTCCGGCTCATGGAGTCCCCCACAAACACGACCCTCTTCCCTCTCAGCCACCGCAACAGAGCCCGGGCGCTGAACCGCGGCAAGTCGCATCCCCGAGGCTTCCACCGCCACTTGAGGTACTCGGTGTCCTTCCTCCCATTGGCCAGGCAATTGAACCCCCGCTCCGCAAACGGGCACCGCGAGCTGTTGTACAAGGGGCGCCCCTGATCCGGCACCCAGACGCCGTCGAACACGTCGCAGGACTCGAGGCCCTCGCCGCCGGCGAAGTCCGCGACCACCCGGCCCCGGCCCAAGTACCGGAACACGTAGAGGTAGAGCGCGCAGGTGAGCACGAGCGCGACGGCGGCCAGGAAGACGGCCGCGACGACGCGGTCGAACGACGGGCCCGACGGCGCCGCCGCCGCCCAGTACCAGTTCCGGTGCGCGGCTCCCGGCGTCGACACCCGCGGGCTCCCCACGCCGCCCCTCGCTGCGAGCCGCGCGGACGTGCTCCGGCTGAAGCTTGCGCTCACCATCTCCCCTCAGCCGCCGCCGCCGCCCGATCTCCCATTCCAGAGCTTAATCCCTGTTGCCAAATCGGCTTGTAACCAATTCACGGCGAAACCGTGTCCAACCAAAATCTCTTCGAATCTCGGAGGCGCGGCTTCGTGGCGATTCAGAAGCGCTGATGAATCTCCTTCCGCCGGATTCAAAATTGCCCGGCGGATCGACTCGGATCGATCCGCAGGGGCGCAGGGCTCCAATCCGAAGCCCGCGCGCGGCTCTCGAAGCCTCGAGATCAGGGAGGTCTAAGCCCGGTCGTCGGAAGACGAAAACAACGACAGCGACAGGCGATGCAGAACACCAGGGCAGATCAGGCACTCACCCACCGAACTCCGGCGACCGGCGGTCCCTTCTCCCGCGATCGCCGGTGCGGGCCGCGCTAAGACAGACCCCAAGCAGGCCGGCAGGAAAACACGGCAGCGACGCGCGGCGCGTTGCGACCCGCGTTTGGAGCGGTGGTGAGGCGAGGTGAGGCGAGGTTTCGCGCGGCGCGGCCAAGTCCGAGGAGGCGAGGTGAGGCCCTGAATTTGCTGGTGATGAGTGACCCAAAAGGTGTTTTTATGAAATTCTGAACCGGTGTACGTGGGGCCCGCATGGCGGTGGCGGAGTGATGGGGGGAGCCGTGTGACGCCCTCTTTTGCCGTCCTCTGACTTTGCACGACGACAGCACGAGGTCGTGGGGCACTGGTGCGCGGCACGCCGGCACTGCGCGCCTGCCGCCTGCCCGCCTGCGCTGCGCGGATCGGCCGTGTTCGTGTTCGACGAAAGAAAGGGGTAGTCGGAGGAGGAGCCGGGGGCGACGAGGGAGGAGGGATATTTGCCGGTCGCTGCGTTACCGAACTCCGGCGAGGAATACCAGCCACGGTAGGAGGTTTCAGCCTTTCAGGTGATGGGCGCACCCATCCACGTCGTCACGAGTCACGCACGACGCTATCTCGCGTCCTATTTCCACAGTGGACGGTGAACGGGTGAAGGCCTGGCTTCTATATGGCGTTTTCTGCCTTCTGGTACTGCGACCTGCGGTACGGCGCGTTTTAGTTGCCCATGCGGCCACGTTGGACCAGCCGACGACCAGGTGACTCTTTGCTCGGTCACATCTAAACCTTCGGCGAATTATGTCTACCACAAAAAAATGTGAAGATCGAAATTGATGCCACATTTCCGAAATTTGGCACGAAAACAAATCTATAGTTGTGGGGACTGTGTGATAGAAAAGTATGGTGGCCATAATGAACAAAACAACTAAAAAACTATATCATGTAATATTTGACATGGTAAACTATGGTCATGGACCAGATTGACTCCAGGTTTTTTGACACGTCAACGTAGGAGTAGTGTCGAGTAGCAATGGATCAGGAGACACATCTTTTGATACATTATTTGTGCATTAGGGCATATGGACTCGAAGGGGGGATTCAGCAAAACCTGGGTCTTTAGACGACTCTTGGGCTACTTGTTGCATTTCCACAGATCAATAAACTTGGGTCCTGTTTGAGACTGCTTACCTCGCGATGGCGATTGAAGAAAACTCAAAATCCCTTCAAAACACTACGTGGCGTGCTTGATTATTCTCACCATGCCCGATTCAACCACCACAAAAATAAATTGAGAACCTAATTTTACTTATCACGACTCCCTTACCGCTGCTCGTCTACCTCACAACATGATGAGAGGCCATGGTCAGGGCTTTGGATTAGTACTCCTACTTTATAACTAGAAAGAGGTCTATTTGAAACTCTTGGAGGGTATTTAGTGAGCTAAATGGGTGTGTCTGGTTTGTCATCGTATGATGCCAAAACATGCATGGTTTTTGTGCCACACTTGTGGTGGCTATTTGGTTGTGTGGCACGTCATGGCATGACTACATGCACTGGTGGAGCTTCATTGTGGTTAAAGTAGGCCACGACTCCATGGATTTGTGTACTCTCTATTGTTGTTATTGTATTAGGTAGTCATCAGGTGCTTTTGCTTTAGAATGGACGACTCTTCTGAACTCACTTAGCCTCTTTTGAATCCTGGTCCAAGCTCCGCCACTTACCATAGGGCATTGTTCGTTTTCTACGCCACACCCTGCCAAAAACTTGGCATGGAAAAGGCACACTGCACCCTTGGTGTTGCCTCTGTTGTAGCTCAACAAGCTTAGGCGCAGGCCAAACAACGCCCCCAATCAAAGAATCTTCGTTGATGTATTTGTCACGAGGGTGACTATTCAGCACGTGCGTCAGGATTGATAGCGGCACACGTGCCCCATCTCTTCTTTCCCTGTTCTTCTTCTCCACCCTGCCACCGCCGCCCCGCTGCACCCGCCCCCTGCCGTGGGCGATAGGGGTCGCCGGCGCGCCCGTGGTGGCACCCCCTTCTTCCCCCTCCCCCGCCCTGCTCCCGCCACCTACGCGTACCTAGCCGGCTGTCCAACCCCGGCCGCCTCGGCAAACAGGCTCTCAAAGAATCTACCTTGACATCTTTGTCACCTGGTGTCACAGAGCGAAGGGACGATCTACGCGCGAAAGATGTTTTCCTAACCAATCTGATTATCTGAACAAGGTTTAGCCATGCTCTGCGACTCATGGCACGACAGTTCGTGCGATGCACGATCACTGACGCCGGACAAGGCTGCAATTGCAAAACCCCCACGAAAAGCCTCTCGGTTTAGGTTTGAAACAAGATCATCTGCTTGTTTCTCCCGCGCAGCGCTGGGCGCTGGCTGCAGCGGAACAGAACAGGTACTTCTAAGTGGAAGGTGGTGCCGTGGTGGGTTCCACCCACTAGTATACAGTTTTCTGCAGCGCGTGCCTCCTACAGGCTACAGTGCCACTGGCACTTGCGGCACGCCGCCGCAGCACGTGCCGCTAGTCCATGGGCAAAGACTCCAGTTGTGAAATCCAGGGGCGGGGCACGGTGTTTTACCTTAAATCCGCCTTCGCTAATCAGCCATTGTCAAAAAGGTTTCACGCCTTGGGTCAATGGTCCATAACAGCAAAGCACTAGCGGCAATATTCTTTCGCAGCATCAAATCAACCAAACGTCACAACTTTCCTGCATTGTGGTTCAAAGAAATCTGCTCTCAATATTCGCCGAATGACTCCAGCTTGAGTGGCCTGGAGGACTCGTCATCACTGGATGGCCGAGTTCATTCTTCATTGATCGCCCGCTCAACTGCTCCCTCCTCGCCGCTCAGGCGCTCACCGGCCAAGCATGCGTGCACGCAACTCACGAACCCAAGTAGTACCCAGCCCAGCCAGAGCCAGCGCCCAGCAGGTGTCGCGGACAGATCAGACACCCACAGAATTCGTTTCCCCAGACTACCCGCAGAAACCCCGGCAAAACCACAGCACCCACCGGTTTTCCGCCCACCAGCCACGCCCACGCCACGATCCAGCTTGTCGCATCCCGTCACCCGGCGGACTATATACACGCGCCGGCGTTCGCTCGCCGTCCAACAAGCTCGCTACTCAGTCGCTATCCTCCACACTCCACAGTCCCCGCTGCCTCGTCCAGTGTCCGGGCCCCGCGCAGCGCAGCCATCCCGACAACGGACACGATGCAGGCCCACAGCATCGCCGTCCGCGCCCGCGGCCCGGTACCGGTGGCGCCAGCTCAAGCGCGCCGCAGGCAATGCCGCGTGTCGGCGGCGGTGGCGGCGCCCGCGGCGCGCCCCCGTGTGACGCACTCGATGCCGCCGGAGAAGGCGGAGGTGTTCCGGTCGCTGGAGGGGTGGGCGGCGCGGTCGCTGCTGCCGCTGCTCAAGCCCGTGGAGGGGTGCTGGCAGCCGACGGACTTCCTGCCGGACTCCTCGTCCGAGGCGTTCGAGCACGAGGTCCGGGAGCTGCGCGCGCGCGCCGCGGGGATCCCCGACGAGTACTTCGTCGTGCTCGTGGGCGACATGGTCACGGAGGAGGCGCTGCCCACGTACCAGACCATGATCAACACGCTCGACGGCGTCCGCGACGAGACCGGCGCCAGCGCGTGCCCCTGGGCGGTGTGGACGCGCGCCTGGACCGCCGAGGAGAACCGCCACGGCGACGTCCTCGCCAAGTACATGTACCTCTCCGGACGCGTCGATATGCGCATGGTCGAGAAGACCGTCCAGTACCTCATCGGCTCCGGCATGGTACGCGTCACCATCGTCGTCTTGGACTCTTGCATTGCATCCAGCAGTTCTCCACTGCAGTGCATTGTGCATTCTATGATCTTGACTCCCGAGGCTGGTTGTTGTTTCTGAATGACGTACAGGACCCCGGGACGGAGAACAACCCGTACCTGGGCTTCGTGTACACGAGCTTCCAGGAGCGCGCGACGGCCGTGTCGCACGGCAACACCGCGCGTCTCGCCAGGGCGCACGGGGACGACGTCCTGGCGCGCGCCTGCGGCACCATCGCGGCCGACGAGAAGCGGCACGAGACGGCGTACGGGCGCATCGTGGAGCAGCTGCTGCGGCTGGACCCGGAGGGCGCCGTGCTCGCCATCGCCGACATGATGCGCAAGCGGATCACCATGCCCGCGCACCTCATGCACGACGGCCGCGACATGGACCTGTTCGAGCACTTCGCCGCCGTCGCCCAGCGCCTCGGCGTGTACACCGCGCGGGATTACGCGGACATCGTTGAGTTCCTTGTCAAGCGGTGGGAGCTGGAGACGCTGGAGAGCGGGCTCTCCGGCGAGGGCCGCAGGGCCAGGGACTTCGTCTGCGGGCTCGCGCCCAGGATGCGCCGGGCCGCGGAGCGCGCCGAGGACAGGGCCAAGAAGGACGAGCCCAGGAAAGTCAAGTTCAGCTGGATCTTTGATAGGGAAGCGGTTGTTTAACCACTTGTTTCTGACTCTGATGTGGTCAAGGCATGTCGCTATCTGTCAGTGTCATTGTCACAAACTCACAATGTGTTTGAAATGCAGTAACAGTGTTTTTTTCTGTCCATAGTACAAAATTCCACAGAAGTATATGTTCTGAATCTTGACAAGAAATGGTACGATCTGGAGCCCAGATTGTAGACAGTGCCACTGAACTAACGAGCGTGCGAAACGGTGCTTTTGTACCTTGTTAACTTCGGCCTTGTTTAGGTGAATCTTTTGAGCATAGTTAGACCATAATTGGACACTACTTGTCAAATACAAACTAAAGTGTTATAGTTAAAAAGATTCTAACTTTTTGCGAACTAAACAAGGCCGAGACCGAAACTAGTACATGCACCTGCCACAGCAAGCATACATGCATCCGATTTGTTTCATCTTTCATATTCCTGTTTCCACTTTGGCACAAAAAAAACTGTCCCTAGTAACATAGCGGCTGCAGTACAATAGTTTCTTCTGCATTTTACTTCCATGGATTCATTTTCTGAAATGAATACCTGGGAGTTAAGTGGTTGCAGCTTACAAGTCACAAGTTCTAGAACAGGACTGTTATCGACGTCTGATTTTTTTTTTTTCTGTCAAATGCATCATATCAAGATCATAGGTGAGCCACTGAAATCAGATCGCTGAAGAATATGAAACAGAATTATTAACGTAGTCGGCACAAAGCACTACTGCCTACTGCCTGCATACGCTTGGCATACAGGAATGCCAGGCTCAAGCGAACTGCAGCCCGGAGTCTTCTCAACCCCATGTCGCGCCATTTTCCTCCTCATTTGCTCCGCCTGCTCCCACCTCTCTGAAGCAGCCATGATATTTGACAGCATGATATACTCTGCATCATTAGATGATGCGTGAACAGAATGCAATCGATGGATCTCATCCGTTACCAATCTTGACATCTCCGCATCACCATGCACTCTGCAAGCTCCAAGCAACGATCCCCCGATCACCTCGTTGGGTTCCTCGGGCATGTTCTTGACAATCTCGTAGGCTTCCTTCAGTTTTCCAGCCCGGCCTAATAGATCAACGAGGCAACCGTAATGTTCCACTCCCGCTTCAACTCCATATGCATCGAGCTTGCTGAAGATTCGTAATCCTTCATCGACAAACCCTCCGTGCGTGCAAGCTCCAAGCACGGCAAGAACAGTGATCGCATTGGGCGTCAGCCCAGAGCGCTCCATCTGAAAGAGCAGGTGGAGTGCTTCTCATGTACTGATAATTCTCAGTTCTTTCTTTCAGGGTTGGGGGCGCGAGTTTCAGCTGGTGATTGCTGTTGACGCTGATGCTGCCGGCGGTGGTGAGAGTGCTTCTGCGGTTGGAACCAAACGGTTTGTTTCTCTTGTCTTCTCCTGACTCTGGTACCTTCATCCGTGAGGGGCAGTTCAGTGTTGTTCCCTTTCAACCGTATCCAAAAATTCTTGAAATGATTTATGACTCCAGTCGGAGGCGGGCTACGCGAGAGGCTGCTGCCAAGAAAGTGTGTCCCGCGGCGTCGAGTTCTCTCCAGATTACTGGTAATATTGTTGTAGGTGAGCTTGCTTCCGGGCTCTTTTGGCTTCTTTCCTTTTAAAAATTCTCTTAGCCTGTGTTTGCGTCTGATTTTGCAGATAGAGACAACGTTCTTCTTGATGATGAGGAGGAGGTGGATGAGACCCCTCATCGGTGAGTGCTTTGTTTTTGTCTTGAGAGTTCTTTTTTGTTTCTTTTATCTAACTGATTTGCTTTTTTCAGTCATCGGGCTGTAGAAGGTTCGGGTACCTCTGCGCCCACTTCTTCTTCTCTTGCGGCTGCGGTAGTCTCGATTGCCCGGGATCTTGCTCCTGTTATTGTGCCGCCTGGTCCCCTTGTTCGTAGGAGGGGGTGGGTTCCTTTAAATGCTCCGTGCGGTGATTATTTCTCTGTTTTTCCTTGTATTTCCGAGTTCTTTTTCTTCTATAAGTGTTTCTTCTTGAGCGTCTTCAACAGTTTGGCGATTTTTTCTTTGTCATGTGTTATAGCTTGCCAACTCCCAAAACGAAATGGGAAGGAGAAAAACAAGTCACCTTCAAGAGTTTTGAAAAATTGACTTAAGATTTACCAAATTGTGGACCCAACCGACTATATATGGCGCGAAGAGAGTCCTACATGTGCTGGAGTAGCACGAGAGGAGCGCCCGATCGCGTTTACCAAGCGGTCCGCGGCTTTGCAAATATGCCAAGTTTCCTCCGTCAATTGTCAAGTTCTCCAAATTGCAAAACCCAAATACAAAACTGTTGGATACCTCATTTTGTGATTTTTTGCAAATTACAAGAATGCAAATCCCAAATGTCAAACTGTTGGAGGTGCTATGCTTTTTCCTTGTAGGCCCGTTGTCACTGACTCTTCTGGCGGCGCGGGTCAGGGGACGACTCTGTCCCTTGGTATTGAACTGAGGGCTCAAATTTCTTCTGTTCGTGAGTTCTTGTAACTTTTTTGCTATTTTCTTTCTTTGATGTTCGCTCCATCTTTATTGTTTTGTCTTGTTTGTAGGCATGGAGTCCTTGGAGTTGACTCCTGCCCTTCAGGTTCCTTCCACCGATGTTGTGGCAGAACCTGTGGCGGCTGATGCTAAGCCGCCACCGTTGGTGCCTGAGTCTTCTACCGTCTGGACGTCGTCGATGGATCTTTCTCCTGGCGCCGCGCCTCCGCCATTGTCTGTCTTGGAGCTGAGCCGTCCTCATCGTCTTGAGGCGGTGAAGAAATATTTTGATGGCTTTGCCACCACTTTTGGTGGTATGATCAATGTAAGTGTCTTTTTTTCTTGTGCGTTTCTCGTGGTTTCTTTTCCGTCCTTTGGGTGTTCTTTCTACTTTTCAGTCATTGGTGCAGGATCAAGACCTGATTTTTGGTCCTTCTGAAGTTGCGGCAATTGATGCTAGAGTGGCCAACTTTGAAAGGGTCCGTAAAGAACTCTCTCAGGCGTAGGCGGAGTTTGAGCGTGAGCATAAACAACGTCAGGATCCTGAGTCCACTCTCCAGGCTCAAATTGCTAAGGAGGCCCAACGCCGGGAGGATGTAGAGAAAACGGTCCTCGAATTAAAAAATGAGTTTGATGGTAATTGTTTTATCTTCCGGGTTGTCTTCTATTTTTCACAATCCTTCCTTGATTCTTGTTTTTGATTTCTGCTTGCTGCTCTCAGGTTTGCTAAGGAGTGGCAGGGGTGGTTTGCCAGCTCTGAGTCCATGAAAGAGACTCTGTTCCCTGGAGAATGAAAAGGAATGAGTAAGAGAACTCGTTGAAACTCATTGTGCGGATGCTGAGCGTCAATTTGCTCTGGCCCGGGAGTTGAGGCGTGATGCTGATCGTAATGTTTTCCAGGCCTTGAAGACTGCTCAGGAGTTGGAGGCTCAGCTGCAAATGGCGAATGCCAACTATCAAGCTTTGTGGGGCATCATGCAGATGCAGTACGTCCTTAGCTATATCAGCGAGGATGGTGATGAGAACTTGTATGCCAATATAGGTGCTTATGCGCCTATCATCCCGCCCTTTTTCTTGAGCTTTGTTCGAAGTGGCTTTTTGAATTGTTATGCGGAGTATTCTCTGTCATGTTCGGGTTTTGGCTTCTGAGGCGTAGCTGGAGCAGATTGGCGATCCTTCCCCCTTCTGAGGCTTTTGCGGAGGAGGTTTGTTCTCATGAAGAGGAATTATCTTCCTTAGTAGATTGACTTGTAGCCCAAATAGATATTGGTGAGGATTAGAGCTCACGTATCTTTTGGGTACTTTTTGTAAAAAACTTGGCATTGTTGGCCATCTTGATATATATAAATCTTTTGACATTTGGCTATTTTTTTTGTATTATTCCTGTGCAAGCTCCATTCTTCTTTGTTTTGAAAAAAAAAATCCCCTTTTCTGGCGTATATCTCTTGAAACCCATGAGCATTCTATGGATTCGTTTTCTGAGAGGAAGTCGGTTGGATGCTTCTTTGGTTGTAATCTTTGCAGTTCATGTCTTCGATGCTTGGTCTTTTAGCATTTAAGCTCATCGTGCTCTAGGGCCGGGTTGTTATCCCGAATCGTCTAGGCCGGAATTTTTATTTGATGAATTTGTAGTCTTCGTAGCTTCTTTGGCAGCGATGGTTCTGGGGCCGGGTTGTTAGTCCGATTCGTCCAGAGTCCACGGGGGGTACCCGGGACAGTTGTTCGGGCTACGACGAATCAGAGCTTGGTTGTTTTGGCAACGAGACAAACGGGGCAAATGATTTTTATACTCGTTCGGGCACTTGACTTGAGGTCAAGTAATGCCTTTACGTCCAGTCGGCGTTAGCCTTGTTGCGTTGTATTGATGAGTATGGTATTAATCGTGTTTACAAGGGGTACCCTCAGCCGCCCTTTATAGTCCAGGGTCGGCTGCGGGTTCTTTTATTCTTAGTCGGATTCTAGGAACGAGTCCTAAACTGGGAGTTTCGTTCTCTTTCCTAATACAATCCGACTAGGTTTATGGTAATTGAGTCTTTATGTTCTTCTCGGTGGGCCGTTGTCCGAGTCCACCGTCTTGTATGCCTTCTCCATAGGGAACCTCTGTGTTCCCCTATTGATAAGCCCCCGAGCATTTCATGATTGAGCTTTGGAAGCCGAGTTTTTCTGGATTGAAATCTTGAGATGATCTTCTTGCTCCCACTTCTTGTATTAGGCTACGCTTTTTCTTAAAAAAGCGCACTCATTGAGTGTAGCCCCTGAGCTTCTTGTTTATTGGAACAATAAGCCAGAAGGTCTCTTTGTAGAAAATTTTTGAAGTGGCCTCTGGTGGAGGGTACCTTGCAGCTCCCGAGCCTTTCCGGGTTTTTTTTTGTAGAAAAAGAACTCGGGGAGGGTCTAGCTTGTTGTTTCCTTTGTGCCTTGGTGGTTGAGACTTTTACTGTGTTCTTTTATTTATGTGCTTCCTTTCGAATATGCTTTGGATATGCCCTTGTTCTGCTTTTTCCTTGGATACCTGACAACTTTGAGTACTGTTTGCTCGTGCGTGCCTCTGAGCTATTATGACCAGCAGCGTCAATCCTGCTATCTCTACGGGCATGCTTGTACTTTGATTCTCCATCTTTACTGCTACTGTTCGCGCGTGCTTGGTTGGTCATATCAATCCTTTGTCTTTGTCTTCATGTGGGTGTCCTTTCTGCTTTGTTCTGTGGACTTGTTCTTTGTACACCGGCCTTTTGCCTATAAATAATGCCTTCCATTCGTTGGTGTTCTTCACACTTCTTCATACCTTCTTTGTTTCTTCTTCTGAAGCCATGGATATTGTAGTGTGTGAGCTTGACGAGCCCCCGAGCGTCTTCTTGCTTTTTTGTAATTTTCTTCAGTAAATGGTAAATGTCTTGTGAATAGGGTTAGTGGCAGACTAATCCTAGCATGGTTGAGATTCGTAAGTTTCATTGGAGGGAATGGTAAAAGACATTGTGATGCAAGTGGCACGCTCTACGTTGTACAAGAGACTACACAATCTATACAAGAGACTACACATGCTATACCAACAATTCATAACATAATAGAAAAAGTAAAAAAAGAACTGCACAAAAACAGTTAGTATTCTAAATGTTATAGGGAAATATAGTGCAAAGTAGTGGTTCAAGAGGGCAATGACATCAATTGAATCAATCCTGCATAAGTTCAAATCATGGATTTTACAACATGCATTAAAACCGTGTGAAAAACCTAGTACAAATCAACTTAAAGGGGTCTATACATGCAGGTGATACATTTCTCAGTTTCAGCCACCTTGTGCTTCAGATTCTTGGGCTTGTATAGAGAATCATCAATATGAAGCAAAGACTTTACTTGCTCATTCATAACTTTTACAACATCTTTAAATTTACCCTCCCCGAGATTTGGGCACGATAGAGCGCATACATGATTTCTGGATGGGAATGCTGCTCAACTCCTTGGACAGAGATCAATGTGTCTTCAACAGATACTTGATGAGACCCTGAAAGTCTTCCTTTTGAATATAAGCCACATCAATCCTCTAATCGAACCTGTCACTGGAAACATAAAAACATAAATCATTTATGTTCTTTTGGATATACTTCCCTAACAAAACAAGGCTAAACAGTTAACAAGTATCAAGATATCAAGAAAAATAATCAAATTCCTTATTAAGTGGAGTATCAAGAACAACATGGTAGCCAATAGAAAATAAATTATCAGTTCGAAAATTCAGTTAGGATATTCCCTTCTACTGAATTAAGTTTCTAAAGCAAGATGTCAAATTATGACACAAAACCGTTCAAATGTACACACACTCGTGGAGTACTATAACACATTGCAGCGTGTATATGCAAACAGAAAAAAGAACATGCGTGGACAATTAAACCTCTAAAGAATGAGTCTAACATGGCTTAATAGTACGCGTACCATAATATTTTATTTTTTATCATTTAGCATCAAAGATTGATACAAAACTTAACCATTTCAGTACGAAGAATAACGCACAACAACTTAAGTCCCTACCACAACAACATTAATAGAATTTTACACGACTCTAAGACTTCTCAACCCACTAAAAACAATAATCACATGGGCAACCTGAAATTGAACCCAGACCCAGACCAATACCTTAAAGAATGAATCTAACATGGTGATACATGTACCATAATTTTTTTTATTATATAGTAGCAAAGGTAGATAAGAAACTGATGCATGTCAGACAGAACAGTTTTCTACAAAAATTGAAAGACTCCGCACACCTCCAAGACAAGTTTGATCACTTGGGCAACCTCAAATTGAACCCAACACAGATGTAGACCCAGATGTCTAGACACAAACCCAAACGCAGACCCAGACCGAGACCCAAAGACAAGACCAAGACCCAGAGACAGACTTAGGCCCAAACACAAAACCAGATGTCCAGACACAGAACCAGACATAGAACCAAACATAGATCCAGACACAGATCCAGACACAGACAGACACAGACCCAGACCAAGACCCTAAAACCCTAACCATGACACTAACCACAAAACCCTAACCCTAACCCTAACCAGAAACCGACCGCAAAACTCTACCTCCAAAATTGATAGCAAACACTAAACGTGACGGCAAACACCTACGAAGGCACATCGCACCACGACGGGGAATGAATTATACCCCGTATCCACAGCCTTTATCGTCATCAAAATCTTGGATGAGGCGTCGATGTAACGGTGCGGGGGGGGGGGAACTGCGCGGCGGCGACGGCAGGTTGGGGCGACGTGAGAGGCGGGGATGTCGGTGGTGGAACCGGAGATGACGGGAGAGACCACGCCGCCGGCGCCAGAGGTGCCTCCGGCAGGGGTCTTGTCCACCAAGTCGATTGAGTCGTCCCCATCTCCACCAGCGGACGCCATACGAAGAGATAGGGAGAGAGACGTGGGGCGAGAGCGGCGGCGGGGTGACTTAGGGTTCGAGGCAGGGAAGAGCCGTGGCGGGTTGACTTAGTGTTCGAGGTAGGGAAGAGCCATGGCGGGGGGCTATATAGCCCTGGGCCGAGGCCCTCCCTTTGTGACTGCTCCCCGGCTGGTTAGGAGCCTATGCACGGGTGCTTCAGGCTGGGCTCGGGAAGTTGGCCTTTTTTTTTTTTATCCTCCCTGTAAGGGTCGGGTGCTTCGTGTGCGGGCTCGCACCGAGGATGCGCCGGGCCGCGGAACGCACCGAGGAAAGTAAAGTTCAGCTGGATCTTCGATTTTTCTCCAAAAAAAGATGGATCTTTGATAGAGAAGCGGTTGTTTAACCACTTGTTGCTGACTGTGGTATGGTCTAATCATGTCGCTATCTGTCAGTGTCATTGTCACAATGTTTTTGAAATGCAGTAACAGTGTTTTTTTAGTACTAGTACAAAATTTCGCAGAAATATATGTTCTAGAATCTTGACAAGAAATGGTACGATTTGGAGCCCAGATTGCAGAATCAGTGGTGCCACTGAACTAACGAGCGTGCAAAACGGAGCCAAAATGGCCCGTTCGTGCCTTGTGAACCCGAAACTAATACATACTGCTACCACAATGTATGCATCAAAAGTGTTTCATCTTTCATATTCTTTGTTCCACTTTGGCACAAAACTATCCCTATAACATAGTGACTGCAGTACAATAATTTCTTCTGCATTTTACTTCCATGGGTTCATTTGAATCAAATTTTCTGAAATGAACACCTGGAAGTTAAGTGGTTGCAGCGCACAAGTTCAAGAATATGACTGCAATGATCGACGTCTGCTTTTTTCCCCAATCAAATGCATCATATCAGATCATTGTTTCTTTGGGTGAGCTACTGAAATCAGATCGCTGAAGAATCTGAAAGAAAATTATTAATGTAGTCAGCACAAAGCACTACTGCCTACTGCCTCCATACGCTTGGCACACAGGAATGCCAGGCTCAAGTGAACTGCAGCCCGGAGTCTTCTCAACCCCATATCGCGCCATTTTCCTCCTCATTTGCTCTGCCTGCTCCCACCTCTCCGAAGCAGCCATGATATTTGACAGCATGATGTACTCTGCATCATTGGACGATGCGTGAACAGAATGCAATCGATGGATCTCATCCGTTACCAATCTTGACATTTCTGCATCACCATGCACTCTGCAAGCTCCAAGCAACGAGCCCCAGATCACATCGTTGGGTTCCACAGGCATGTTCTTGACAATCTCGTAGGCTTCCTTCAGTTTTCCAGCCCGGCCTAATAGATCAACCAGGCAACCATACTGTTCCACTCCCGCTTCAACTCCATAGGCATCAAGCTTGCTGAAGATTCGCAATCCTTCATCAACAAACCCTCCGTGCGTGCAAGCTCCAAGCACGGCAAGAACAGTGATCCCGTTGGGCATCGGCCCAGAGCGCTCCATCCGGAAGAACAGGTGAAGTGCTTCATCACTCCGACCATGGCTAGCAAGTGCCGAGATCATGGTGTTCCAGCACTCGGTGTTCTTCCATCTCATGCTATCAAAGATGTATCGGGCGTGCGCTAGGTCACCACACTTGGCATACATGTCGATCAGACCGTTCACCACAAAGTGGTTCTTCCGGATACACTCCCGGTTAATGAAGTCATGAACTTTCTTCCCCTGCTCTAGCGACCCGAGCTGCGCGCATGCCGACAGCAGGCTCGCCATGGTGAACTCGTCCGGCTTTACCCTCTCCTTCAGCATCAAATGAAAAGCCTCGAGCGCCTTCTCACAGCACCCGATTTGCGCGTACCCGGCGATCAGCGCGTTCCAGTTCACCAGGTTCCGCGTCGGGATTCTATCGAACACCGCCCGCGCCTCCTCGGCGTCGCCGGTCTTGAAGTATCCGGTGACCATCGACGACCAAACAAAGGCGTTCCTGGTGGGCATCCTGTCGAACACCTCCCTCGCGGCCTCCATGTCCCCCGTCGACACGTAGCCGTGCACGAGGACGGTCCACGTGACCACGGTCCGCATCCCCGGCGGCGTGGCCTCGAACCACTTCCGAGCCTCCGCCATGTCGCCCTTCTCCGCGAACCCGCGGATCAGCGTCGCCCACGTGACGTACGTCCAGGAGCGCATGCCACCGAACAGCTTCAGGGCACCTTCCATGTCCCCCGCCGCGGCGTACCCGGCGAGAAGCGCGTTGTGGCTGATGACGTTCCGGTCGGGCATCTCGTCGAACGCCCTGCGCGCGTCGGCGAGTGCGCCGCACTTGCAGTACATGGACACGATCGTGGTGCCGACGAGCAGGTCGCGGGCGAAGGCGGACTTGAGGGCCTCCGCATGGAGGGATTTGCCGAGTGCGGATTCGGCCGGGGAAGACGCGGCCGCGGCCTTGAGGAGGATTGGGAGGAGGGGTTGGTGGTGCGTCCGGCGTGGCACGTTCCTGGCGTAGACGAGGACGGCTTCCCGGAGCAAGGATTGGGAAGCGTACTCCCTGACGAGGTGAGCCCACTTGTCAGGGTCATGGTAGCTACTGGTCATGTAGATGGCATGGAGTTGCCTCGCTCGGCTGGCCATGCCGGAGGGCCTAGACCCCGTTATGGGCGTCTCGGGGGTGGTGGCTTCAGCGGCAGCGCGGCTGGGCGCGCCGCGCTCAAGGAGGCAGGGGAGCCTATCAGCCTATGGCCGTTTTCGCACGCATGCCGCCTTCGGTGTCCAGACCTAAGGCCATCTACAATTTTACCCAACTTTAAACACGTTAACCAAGAATGTATCTAGAATATATTGTTTTATGGACAGAGACAATACTGGGTGTGATTTGGAGAAAAGAGATTAAAATCCTTAAGCAGCAGAAAGAGATGATTTAAGTTCTTTGCGCAAAAAATCAGTGAACGAATTTCAAACTACAGTATAAAGCACACACAGGGGTCACGACTTATCATGGTACCATCAGATAACCTTCAATGATGTCTCGTTTCATCAAGAGGCAGCAGCATAATTTACATATCAGGCAACACCTGTACAAAAGACTGATCTGCTTCCTTGGGCTCCTAACTTCCACCTCCAGGACCCAAGTATATACAGATCACAAAATGAACCCATATTGGTAATCAGCGTTTGTACCAGTAGTCAGGTACTTGCACAAAGATCGGTACAAGAGTTACGATCTGCTCCCTAGAGCTCCTAACTTCCACCTCCAGGGCCAAAGGGACATAAACAAAAGGCAAAATGAACCCACAACCAGTGTTCGGGTCAGTGATCAGGTACTGGCACAAAGCTAAGTAAGAGTTACGCTGTCTGGCTTACTGCCATCATCATCAGAGGGAGTTGAAGAGCTGCTAGCAGGTATTGCTCCTGGAGCTCCAGTTGCAGGAATAATGTTTGGAGCTTCAAGCACATGTATTGCTCCCGGAGGTTCTATTGCAGGAATAATGTTTAGAGCTTCAGATACAGGAGCTATAGCTGCAGAAATCACACCGTCGACCTCATGGTTATCGTTGTCAGAATCATCATCAGAAGAACTGCTACTCGATGATCCCTCTGGAGCATAGATGTCATCGCTATCCGAGTTGTCAATAGCATCGTTGTAGTTCACAGTTCTCCTTTGCCTCTTACCACGGCCAAGATCCACCTTAGGAGTAGGAGGCTTCAGAACTTTCAGATCCTCTACTTTGGGAGAACCAGGTTCTTCATCCTCGATGCCGTGTGCAAAGCTCACAATGCTCCCAAGATAGCCGTTGTCTTCTTTGGAGCACTTCTCCTCAGAACTAGGGTCCAGCTTGAGGAGATTCTCGATAGCCTCATCATCATAGACGATTGAAGTGGCACTGATCTTTCTCTTGTCAACAATTGCCTTTGCTCCATGGAGCAGTATAGACTGCAACTCATCTGCATTTGGCTTCTTAGAAGAGTTCATTAACATATTCTCTATAGCCAACTTCTGCTTGGATTTTTGCAGTATCTTCTCTTCAACTGAACACTTTGTTATTAGCTGGTAAACAACTACTGGCCGTGTCTGTCCAATCCTGTGGGCTCTACTTTGGGCTTGCAAGTCCATAAATGGGTTGAAGTCAGGATCTGTAGACAGAACACCAAAAATTAGTGCCAAGAGAAATTCTTCTTATATTCTTTTGATTTGAGAAGACTGCATGGAAGAACACAACAAAAGCTACTCACCATAAATAATTACTCTGTCAGCTCCAGGCTGCAAACACAGTAAGCTTTGTTAGGCCAATGCTAGATGAGGTTTGCTTTGCTGGTACCACAAGAATAGATACATGTTACCAAAAAAACTAATATGGGTAGTATTAGAACACATACGAGATCAACACCGACACCACCAGCACGAGTTGACATCAAGAAAATGAATATTTCACTTTCAGCTCTGTTATATTCCTTTATGCTTTCCTGCCTTGATGACAGTGCTGTCAGTCCATCAATGCTGCCAAGTGCCAACACAAGCATGAAGTGGATCAGAGGACAATTAGACTCTCATGCCATCAGTTACCAAAATGCAGTACAGGAACAACATTTTAAGATGAATCAATTAAGAATATCAATGGGCAAATGTGACAAAAGGCTAATCAAATAACAATACCGTTTATATTTGTACCCCAGGTAAGAAATGAAATCCTCAATAATATCAAGCATCCTGGTCATTTGCGAGAAGATCAGTACACGATTTCCTCTTTCTTTCAGTTTTGGAAGCAACTGCAAATCAGGAATTAAGAATTGTTACGCTCCCCAACCCCAAACCCCACCTTTTTTTTGAAAGTTTAACGTGTACAGGGTGCAATAGAAGTGGGACCTTTTGAAGCAGTTGGAGCTTGCCTGATGCGGCAACAAGTGAAAGAAATTCATCTTCTGGTTGCTGGTTAGGTTCCAGTCCTTCAAATAAATACTGAGTGACAGGTTCAAGAAATTAGTTTACAAGCATTACAATATTTAATAGGGTAAATGAAACATCTGCAGCAAAAAAAAGTGCTCTCTGCAATCCATGAATCACAGTAGCCACTACAACCTCTGTCCTGACATAATATACAAGGATCTGAGCTGTCCTAAGTCAAACCATCCTAAGTTTGGCCAATTTTATAGAAGAGTATTAAATTTAAAACACAAATCCATTATATTTAAGGATGGAGGTAGTAAAACATAATTATACTCCAGGCAAAGGGTATACATTATCAACAGCTTAGCTTTTCCTTTGCAACATATGTACTCTGCCACAATTCATTATCAAAACAAGCTATTTCCACTAGAGAACTTTCCAATATCACAAAACAAAACAAAGGACAACAGACTACATTCAAGTGTATATTACTCCAATTGGGTAGATTAAATGATTAAGCACTCAACTAGAAAGGAAGGAAAACCTACTGGGTGGTTGCAGCACTTCCTCAGTTGCATAAGTATGTTGTTCAGAGCAAGCTTCTTGCCTGCAGAAGTATACACAGACAAAACATGAGGTAGCAACAATATTGCAACAATATAAATAATGAGGTGGTCTATAAAAGTCCATAAACTGATACAAGTGCATGAGCTTCACTACAGCTACAAGATTAAGGTGACAAGAGCCATCAGCTAGTCAACATTGAACATGCATAGCTTCAATGACAATGGCAAGATGATAAAATATCCTAAAAAGTATGGGCAATTTTTTTTGTTAAATGAATAGCTCCATATAGCTAGTGAAAATTGAAACAAGTTCATAGACATGCCATCATTACCAAGTGAAAATTGAAGACATCATAATAAAACAAAGGAGAAACAGCAGGAGTGACTGGAACTGACCGCTTTTAATAGCACCGTTCAACTTTGAATAGTTCTTCTCTAGAATGTCAATGTAAAGCTCTCGCTGAGTATCTGTCAATGCACATGGAACTTCCACCCACTTCTTTGTTGGTATGGAATCAGCTAAAACATCAGACTTCATTCTCCTCAACATCCTAACAAAACAATCAGGCATGAACTGAGAACCCACATCCAACTAATGGATTGAACAGCATTTTCTATTAAATATTAGAGAATAAAAACACCTAGGATTTAAAATATCATGAATACGAGCAATCTTCTCTTCCATAGTCAACTCCTTTCCAGATTCAATGGGTGTGAATAGATCATCAGCCTTGGGATCAGTAAACTCATCTGGATCAATAAAATGAAGTAACGAAAATAGTTCCCGCATGTTATTCTGCAATGGTGTTCCCTGTAACATATGAATAGTGAAATGAGAAGTAATCAAACGTGTTGGAAAAATTCTTACACAGGAGGGCTAGCTACTACATAGCACAATGGGTGTAAGAGAATGGCTAAAGAGCAGATCCATCTTCGTATGTATGTTACAAAGGATGGTCCAGAGACCTTTTTTTGAAATAAAAGGCAGGAGCTATGCCATGCAATTAAGACGGGAAAAGAGGTTTATGTACAAATGGCAGCTCAGGTGCCAAAACACCTTGGTCCGAAAGACCAAAGAGGAGAAAGAAAAAAGAAAACAGATCATTAGTCATTCAGGCAAAGCAACTTTCTCAACTAACAAATGGGTTGTAGTCAAATTGAATGGAGACAACAAACTAGAGATAGTTGCAATTATATTTAAAAACCAATGACAATGTTCTTGGGAAATCACAGAAATTTATTAACCTAATCTTCACCATTGAATATGAAATCAGAACCCCTCCCAGTCAAAAACAAGTCCTCAATGATTTAAAAAAAAATGGATAAGCAGCTCAGTTTTGGTCCAGAATTCTAATATTCATAGTTTTGGTCCAACTCTCTCAACTAACAAGTTTCATAGTCCAGAATTAATATTCCAAATTCCAAAATTCTAGAGGTTTGTTAACAAAAATATTATTAAGAATAACTTGTAAATCTAGATTTATTTATTTTTTTTTACAAAAACCCAACTTATGATAGCTTAAAATTTCAATGTTTTTTTTAGAAAAAACCCAACTTATGATAGCTTAAAATTTCAATGTTTTTTAATATCAGGCTGTCTTAGATCAGTAAACCAGTAACACAATGGATAAGCAGCTCAGTTTTGGTATTGAAAATGCACTATTAAATAACAAATATTGCAAGATGGCAAAAAAATCAATTTCCAGTATTTGAAAAGAGTAGAATAAAACAAGACTTACTGTAAGTAGCAAGCGAAATTCAGAAACATAGCTCTTTAGACAAGTTGCAAGGTTGCAATCAAGCTTTTTCAATCTGTGAGCTTCATCAACTGAAATAAAAGGAGGAATCACCTAAGCATTCTATATCAATAAACAAGCATTCAAGAACCCAAAAAGGATATCTCAGGGGGAAAAAAACTTACTGACAATTGCAGACCAGTTAAACTTCCGCAGAACTGTTTTATCAAGTTGGATAAATTCATAGCTTGTCACAAGGGCATCAAATAAAATCCTCCTTTCAGAAGAGTACAATTCATGAGCTTCAATGCACTTTCTAGAATCCTTGTCTCCTTGATAAACAATAACATTAAGATTGCTTGCCCAGCGACCGAATTCCTATGCACAATACACCATATAGTACTTAAAAAAGAACACCTGATCCAGTAAATATAGCATAACACATAATATAGAAACATTTCGCCATCAATACTTCAGTAGTATTTATCAACCTGAATTAGCACAATGGTATTTCAAGTAAACAAACCTACATTGTACAGTAAATCTATTTGTGACTTTTCCTGATAAAATACTAAATATAATATAAAAAAATACATAAGTGTTGACATACCTTTTCCCATTGCAAGAGAATGCTCTTAGGAGCAATAATTAATGCAGGAGATGTTGTGAGGTTTTCTTTAATGATGTGATTGAGAAAACAAACAACCTGCACAGTTTTGCCAAGACCCATTTCATCTGCAATTTCAAAGAAAAGAAGATTTGTGTTTTATCATGGTTCCATGGTATTTCAATACAAGAAAGAAATATAGCATGTTAAAGTTTTGTGGTCAGGTTTTGTTCAATAACCAACAAATGAGACATGTGAAAGTGGGTAACTATGGACACAAAAATAATGACATAAGAGGGGGGAATTGATGTTGCAGTGGTATGGTCTGGGCCTCAGCCCTTAGCCACCACAGCATCATGATATCTAAGTCTGCATGCAGTAGGCACATGCAATTGATTAAGAGCCCTTAGCCACCAAAGCGTGAGATCCAAAATGCATGTTGTTTTAGTCCTAAGTATAACTTATCTAGCTTTTACCGAGCTCATAAAAAAAGCACAAAGTACAACATCAAACAAGATTCTTAAGCTACATCATGAAATATATTTTGATAGTGCATTTATTTGATATTGTAGTATGTACTCCCTCCATTCCAATCTATAAGACGTTTTGGCTTTTCTAGATACATATTTTTTCAATGAACTTAGATATAGTGTATGTCTAGATACAAAGCAAAAGCAAGGTATCAAGAAAAGCCAAAATGTCTTATAATTTGGAATGGATGGAGTAGCCATTAACATATTTTTCTATAAATTTTGTCAAAGTTAGACAAGTTTGACTTTGGACAAAACTAAAACTTAAACAATTTTGAAAAGAGGGAGTTGATTATATATGTTTTAATTTGCTTCGTTGACTAAGGTAAGAGATGCAGGCTTCAGGTTGCTAGTTTGAAATCAAGTGCGTTATAATCATTTGTTGCCTTGTTGGGCTGGTTCTATAAAAGGAAGAGGTTGTGCATCCCAGTGACACAAGCAAGAACTAATAAGGACAAATCTATCTTAATGTGCTGTGGGCTTAAATCCTGCTAGACATCTCCCTCACCCTAACCAGATCAATTTCAGTCTGTCATAGTCTTGTACCACCCTTTAATATTCCAACTCAACTACCACTTTCTCCCGTTACAAACATGGCATGCATTACAGCTTTACAGCACATGAGCCTCCAGAAAAAAAAAAAGGTGAGCAAACATGTCAAGCATTAAAAGCAAGGGTTCATAAAATATGATTTTTTTTAATAACTGGATCAAATATGACAGTCAATTGAACAAATGGAAAAGTGAAAAGTATGAAGCACGGCATGCATTATAGCCTTCGAATTCATTGAACTTACCAGCAAGAATAACATTCCTCCTAGTTTTGAAGTTATCAAATATCCATTGCAAACCTTGAAGTTGATAATCATATAAAGCACCATTGTGGACGTCTTCAGGAATTGAATTATCTTGGAACATTGGACTGACATGATTGTTTCTTTTTAAAGTCTTTTGATGCCTTTCAACAAGCATGGAAAGGGCAGCCTGCACCCCTTCTGTACCACAAGATTCCCATGTAGCCTCACAATAATCAAGGCCTTTCCACTTCACTAGGACCTCATAGGCCTCGAAGTTTTTATCATCTTTAAAAGCAGTCAATATGTCACATGTACCATGAGGATCACACTTCCTCCTACAAGCAATGGCACGATCTACTTCAAGCCACTCAGGTTTCCGTTGATCCACTGAATAAACCTCTTTAAGAAGGCTGTCAAAACAATTTCCAGAATCATTAGAAAGAGATTAGAAAAAGGGAGCATTGCAAGTCCATAACCCAGTAGCACATATATGGCTTGAATGAAAATATGGTGGCAAACATACAGTACGAAACAGAAACATATTCTTTATCATTCAGAATATCAAAGCACAAATCTAAATCCACAAGTGATAAGCATAAAGCATGGTAATGATTACCTACCCATGATAGACCTAACAGCAACGTATTCAATATGATGTGTATGATTTTTTGTAACATAAACAGAATCTTGCGACAAAAAAGGGCATATATGGTATCACTCAAAAAACATAAGCAATTATAAAATTATGGATGACTTAAAAGTCCCATAGTACATAAACTTACATGCTCTTCTTCAGAAAACTCCGTACTCGTATGCAATCAAAAACTTGAAGCCATTCAAGTGGAACCTGGAGAAGTAAAAATAAACTTGTATAAGGTATGTCAATCAAAATGTTCCGTGATTGTTTAGTTAAAAAAATGTTCAGTGATTTCTCTTAATAGTTATATAAGCAAGTGTCATGGCATGGCATTATGGTTTCCAGAATACATATAGAGATAACTATAAATACATATAACTTAAAAAATTCAAGATCCAGCTCATGTGTGTGCAAGTTATCAGAGCATCCAAGTTTTTCATTTATGCAATGATTTTTACAAGGGTACAAAGGAAAGGTATAAGGTCCTGGCCTTCCCACAGTGGGATGCACACTACCTTCGACTTATTAAACACCATGACACCATGTAAATAAAGCTAAAAAATCCTGTCAGCTACCTGCATTATATTTTTTTTTCTAAAACATATGCAATTAAATCACCGACTGGGATCCCTGTGTAGTTGCATTAAAAAGCTACATGTACTATTACCATGTTTACATTAAGGATAGAACATACCCAACAGTCATGATGATGAGAAAGTGAATGCCATTTCACAAGGACCTGATATTGGAAATCTGATTCCTGAATAAGCACCATTCTGTGACCAACGTATCTTTGTATCCTTTTTACCAAAATCTCTTCTGTTTCACTGGCCAAGGAAACTTCCGTTTTGCACGAATTGCATTCAGAGGTTCTTGTCGCATCCTGCAGTGGAGGATCTTGACAAAATGTGTGGAAGCTGGCAGAACAATTGGAATTCTGGCATTGAATGATATGAGAGCTGGCAATTCCACTCTGTGGAGATACAAATAATCCAAAATAAGGGATTACGTAAGGATATGGGAAATGCGAGGGAAAAAAATCATGGGAAGTTTACCTTGCAAATCAAGCAAATCGGTCCGCCAGTTCTTGTGCTAGATTTTACAGAATTGCACAATAATTCATCATCTGAAATAAGCACTATTAGACAACAGAAATTGGCATATTTAATAAAGATCAACATGCCACAAGAATCCAGAGTTCCAGAAAAGTTATTAATCAGATGCATAATAAAAGGCATGTTCAAAAGTCACTCTACAAGATTGGAGTCAAGAAAGCAAAAGCACTAAACAAGATTAACTTTTGACCTTTTTATGGTGAGTTTACTTCAAATGAACTGAACTCACAAGGGTGGGTAATAAACTCATGGCTGCCAACAATACCTGAAGATGAAGATGCTGATAAACTTGATGAAGAAGCTTCAATGTGACTCTCCTAGAAAAGAGGGAAGATTACTCAGTATTTCTGAAGAAAAACTTACTGATTGCTATATCAGGATATATGCTTCGATAAACTAATTATTAGTCTACTGGCATACATCAGGAATGGGAACAGCTTTCTGCTTCTCTTTTAGCCGCTTTGACATTCTTCTACATGGAGCTGCCTTCCCATGATCTGTAAGAGGATTTCCAAAGTTCATGTAAAATGCACCTGAATCGTGTAAACTTGTTTGTATTTTGTTCAAACGTTATTGGGACAATACATAAAGTTTACAAGTTGTCTCAGACTACATAAAAAGATACATGGAATCTAGTGAGGCAGCTAAATAAAACTATGCAAATTCCAAAAAAGAAAGTGTTAGGAGGTGACAAACTGCATGGTGCACCAAAATGAGCAGAGCAAACATCCCTTATTAGACCATAAGCCCTGTCTTAAACATGCAAGAATTTTAACTAAACATCATCCACTTACACTTCACAAAATCACTATCATCTTCATCGTCATCATCGTTTGGAATGGATCGAGTTCCCAATTTGCGTTTTGATCTTCGACGGGTTGCCAACCTCTCAGATTCTGCATAGAACAGGCTTAGAATTGTGTGAGCATAATTATAAGTGTATTGATGGTAACCAAAGATAACTTCCATCTTACCCTCATTAGAGCTGCTCCAGCATGCATCCTTATCTTCACTCACATCACCACTGGCATATTCAGATTTATATTTCCTTTGGATGCGCTTCGACCTTTTTGGAACAAACTTTCTCTCCTCTGAAAACACCATGTAATAACTCAGTATCCATCTTTAAGATTTTTCAAATGAAAACAGTTACTTTGTCCAGCCTTACCATCCTCTGAGCTACTATGAATGTCATCAAATATGTCCTCTTTGAAATCCATAGCATCCATGTCTTGAATTCTAGTTTGTTTGCACAGTAGGCGCTTTGATCTTCTGCACTGACCCAGTTTCTGGCCATCTAGCATTAGAAAGAGAATGAAACTGACACTGAGGAAGTATGCAAACACTCATCGTAAAGATTATGCATCAAGAACTTGAATTTATCACTCACCATCACTATCTGTACTCTTTCTAATCCCCTTCATGGCCTTAGCCTTACTCTCCACCACACCATTTGAAATGTCTTTTAATACTCGCTGAACCTTAATATTTGCACTGGGAGCTAAGTTTCCATAATCTACAAAAGAAAGAAAGAAACCTATTAATAAACAATGAATCATCAGATAGTTAGCAATGAATAGCATGCACAGATATGCAATGCCATAAATAGTGTGTTGCCATTTTTATACGATAGCAAACCTTCAGTGTCACTATCCACAAAAACATCAATAACATGCTCCTTGGTGACTGCAGCTTTGCTCTCGACTGTATGCTTTCTAAGACGCCTCAGATTCCTCGTAGGAGTTGGCTCCCCACCATCTGCATAACCTGAAGTCACAATCAGCCAAAAATCCAGAACTCACATTAACATCATGAGCTTCAGGTTTCAATCTCACATTCGTCGTTAGCATCGTGTGGGCTAGCTTCCAACCCATCCGCTGGGGTGCCCTCCACACTTGCAATCTTATCAATCAGCATCGTCTTAAGTGTACAGTTGTCGTGATCTGAAAGAAAAGTGCAAACGTAGATCAGCTTTCCTATCTCTGGCCAAAATGTAAGAACCAAGATGGCATATAGCCGAGACCTCTATCAACAAAACCCAAACTCGACAAGCCCCCTTCCAGCCAGAACCCCAATCCACCCGAATAAGGACGACATTTGAGACGTCTATCAACAAAATCCCAAACGCACCAAGCCCCATCCACCCAAAAACCCAATCCACATTAAGTACGAGCGGTTTCTCTTGTCGTCTACTCCTAAACAGATCGACACACATGTACGAGCAATGCAACTGTATATCCGGGAAAAAAAACTCGAAAACGAAATGGAAATACAGCTCACGCACCTTCATCGACCTCAATCGCCGCGGAATCCGCGGCGCGGCTGCTGCGCGTCACCGCGCCGGCGGCGGCGGCGGAGCCTCGTCCACGTCCCGGGCCCCCTCGCGCACGACCCCGCCTCCCGCCTCTCGCCGCCGATGACCGCACGGGAGGCATCGGGGCGGCCCGTGCGGCGGCGTACTGGAGAAGACTTCGAAACGACACCAAGAACTCGAGCTCGAGCCTCGAGGAGGGCCGTTGTGCGGTGCGGTGGAAACTGGAAACCAATCTGGAGGAGGAAACGTGGAGAGGTGGGTGGGTTGGGTTTATAGCTCACGCTTTGAACGCCGGGGAGGGTGAGTGGCGGGAGGTCCACGGCAGAAGCGCAGGCAGATGGGCGCGGCGTTTGCAGGTGGTACGCCGACGCGTGGGGCCAGGATGGTGGGATTGGTTTGGTCTCTCGTGGGCCTCGTCCACGGGGACTGTTCCGTCGGCGGGAAGGCGAAGGGTTTGGGGAGTTTTGGGGGCCTGGAGAGCGCGCGTGGGCGAGTGTCCCGAGGAATCGTGTGGTGAGAGACCTTCCGCTGACCGTTCGATTGAAAATGGACTGACCGATGCGCAGCTGGATTTTCGCTCGCTAGATTTTTGTGGTTGCGCCGAACCGGGCGAAATTTTTGCCCGCTGTATCAGTTTCTATGCATGTTGACGCGAAAAAACTAATCCATTTATTAGGAAGTGGGAAATGAGGGGTGGATAAATATGGGTTATGAGGAGAGATTAAATTGCTGTCGGGTTTTCTTAAAAAATTTCAGTATATAGCATATTATTTTCTTGTATATCAGATGGGTATGCTAATAGAACAAAAAAGGAATAGAATATTTGATCACACTATGTGGAACAATAAGCCATAAACAAATAGCTTATGTACGCGCAGGATATTATAGCATTGTATATATGTCAACGGAAGAAGAAATAGTACTTTGTTTCATGATTTTATCTCAAAATATTAATGCAAAACAAATGATCCATCTTTGGTAAACGCTAACAAAACAATTGTCAATCAAATACATATACCTAAAAAAAATATACTTATTATACTCAGTTTTAGAACCCATCTCAAGAAAACCACTGCATCTTCACGGTATTATCCTTCATCCGTCAAAACTGCCTTTTGTTCTATCTAATGGGGAAAAAGCTGCCGCCCTGTCCAAAGAAAAAAGAAAAAGAAAAACAGCACAACATTACCTCATGAGCGTGGACGGCTCTCATCCACTCAGTCATCTTCCACGCTCGGCCGGATCAGCATCGAGATCAGATGAACAACCACCGGGGCTGAGGACGGGGCTCAAGCACTGCCAAGGGCGGCGGGCGAAGCGAGCGAACGGCTGGGGCGATGCAGAGCGCGATGCAGAGCTTGACGGATGTGATGTTGATCCTCGAACGTCCATCTTCTCCTTCCGTAGCCAGGTGATCTTATAAACTTCGTGATGGCCGAGGTGGAGCGTGGTATCCTTGCAGGTGCGTCGTGTGGCTACTACTGATATGGGAGAAGCAGTTCGATGCTGTCGAGCGTGCACAAAGTTATTTAAACTACTACAACGATGACCTTTCATCTTCAAATTGCAGCCACGACCATTGGTTTTCTTCGTATAAAGACACGGAGAAAGAGCTGGTAGCCAGGCACACGGTGGTGCATGCTGTAGTGCGGCAGAGTAGCTGCTGGTGGATGGTAATAAAGGGCACATGAGTGTGGAATTGGAGTAGACAGGAGACCAATCACTAATTGACTTGGCTCTTGAGTTCGTATACCCAGGTTGTGAAACGTGACCCAAGAGTCATCGGAGCTGTGAATACACATGCGACATGGGAGGGGTTGATGCTTCGGTTGACTTGGTTGTGGGGTCCTTTATAGAAGATTAAGATATTGATAACTGAAATTTGCTGACGTGGCGCAAGGAGAAGTGAGAGAAATAGCTTAGTGGGGTTTGTTTATATAAGAGTTATAGATGAGGAGAGATTAAACTCTAACGTATATTTAGGGAGGGATATACTGTGGGAAATGATGGTGGCGAAGCGGTGTGCTGATGGCTGAGGAGCGATGGCGCAAAGGAAGACGTACCCGTCCGTGGTGGCTGCGGTCGATCTGCCACTCGCCGGGAACGCCGTGGACCCACTGGCCACCGTTTGCCTCGCAGGGGCGGCTGCGAAGCTATACTTCCTGAGTTAGCGTCACGGCGGAAGCAGGTGTCGATGTATTTTCTAGATTAGCCCCTCGGCAAGGTTAAAGATGTACTGTATTTGGTAATAGAATTTACTAAGCACGTTTAGACCATTAATTAAATCAATGATGTAGATTATGCACATCCTAACATTCCCATAGTTTTCAATCCTGGTTTCACCATTGCAAGCTTATAAAATTCCTATCCTTTTCCTATTCCTGAGTTTTGCAATCCACGTTCCAAAGGGTGTCTAAATGTTATGTCGTTTATATTTATATTTTATTCGATTTGGGTAGACCTGGTCAATGGTGGAGCTTGATCCAAGTATCTTCGACCTCCATTTTTGCACTATATATATAGCAAAGCAAGGTCGGAGCTTATGGAAAGTAGGACAATCAAGCAAAACGAATGAGGGAAGCGTGCGGCAACCTGGATCGCATAGTCTAAAAGATAAGTAGGACAACTAAGACAAGGCATGATATAACCTTGGATAACGTACTTGGATTCAACAAGCTATATGGCACACGACCAAAACGTATCCAAGATCTTTGTTTGTTGTGATTTTGGCATACCAAAGTATATTAACTCATTCTTGTCATCCTACGCAACCATCACTAAATATGAGTGTACCTTCGACACGTTTATTTATGATAGCAAGAGCATTTGGTTCGCCGAGACCGAGAGCTTTTGGGCATGCTTCATTCCTTCACCAGATTGCTTCGCCTCGGTCAACCTAGCAAGTATAACCTTGTCAGCCTCAGCAAGCTAAATTGGCTCACCCAAGGAAGCAAGGGAAAACCTTGCTTGTACCGAAAATAAGATGACCTCATCGACCAACCAAACTCGTGTCTCTCTCTAGTTCTTAGCTTGGCAAGATAAAATAGTAACATGCAAAGATTCCAGCAAGTAGCCTCGACGAGAACTAAAACAATCAAGTAGAATATCGACACAAGATTACGACAAGGCGGCGCACGGCGTACTACGCCCCTAGATTGCATACTTGAAAACATGACTCAACGAGTGGGATTCTTGACAAAAGAGTAAAGGGTGTGGCACTTGGATCCAATGAGTTGCTTCAAAACGAACCAAGGAGCTTCATTATGTATAGTCATAACCACTGCTAACTCAAGAAGATCCGATCTATCTCTGTTTGTGTTATAATAAGGTGAGAGAGCTTAGGACGTGTATTTGGATCTCTGTGACCATCTGTATGTACTACAAATGTGTTTGGATAAGTGTCTCCACTATGGTATTGTTTATCCTCGCATGTTAATAATGCGGCTAAATCTGCCATCAACTAAATACACCTTTATATGAGAACTAAAATAAAACAATCAAATACAACAGCTGATACAAGGCTAAATCCCGTAGTGTGAAAGGCTAAAATAACTTCGACACATCTTATTTCTCATGCGAAAAAAAATGCGTTAAAAAATAAAAATTGCTCACCCAATTTCAGCACGTGGAGTGGAGGAGGACCGCAGGGACCGGGGAGGTCAACTGGCTTTCAGGGGAAGAAGCCTCCCACGAGCCGGCGAGGCGGAGGCGGCGACCCCACAAAAAGTCCTGACGGCCCCCACTTGCAGTGTCTCATGCGCAATCCTTCAAAGACACAATCTCTCTGTGTGCTCCGGCTCCTGCTGTCCTTCGCACCCCCTCCGCTCCGTTGGCGAAACGGTGGCGCTCCGCTGAGTACTCCGCTCCCCTGCGTCCTCCCCATCCGGCCATCCCCCACTGCGTAAGATCCCTGCCCTGATCCCTAGAACTCCTCTGGATTTGTTCGACTTTACTCAGTCGGGACCTAGGCGTCGATCGGTCTTGTCTCGCGCTACAATTCGAGGCTGATTTTGCTGGATTTTGTGGCGATTTGGGTGGGTTATCGAGTCCCGTGGTGTCGCCGGGAGTCGGGGTTTCAACATGCTTGCGTGTAGGCGAGCTGTGCAACTAGGTCTGGGTAGAATGTTGAGGCGTAGTGTCCGATTCTTTTAATTCTAAGTGGACAGCATTTTTTAGCACCGCCGTTAGGTGTTTAGGGAATATTTGCTTCCATTGTTTAGGGCATTTCAGAGGTTTCTATGACCATTATTTAGGGCAGTTCAGTGGTCTCGATGACAGACATGGGTTACTAATCAATGTGGTATTCAATGGCACTTTCTTAGAATCCTTCTATGTGATTCTGTGTTCGAATCATTATCTGATAATTTAAATTAAGGACGTACTCATAGTAGGTCAGATGTTTTGATTTGGTTTATCTGATAACTTGATGTTTAAATTAGGAGTGTGTAATTTTACTTAGCGAGGAAATTCAGAAATGTCTTATTGTAGCATTCCTTCTAATCAATATGCATACATGTTGATGCTATAATTGCCCTGTTCATTCAATGGCGCTTTCTTAGAATCCTTCTACGTGATCTGTGTTCGAATTATCTGATGATTTAAATTAAGGACGTACTCATAGTAGGTCAGATGTTTTGATTTGGTTTATCTGATAACTATGATTAAATTGGGAGTGTATAATTTTACTTATAGAGAATATTTCAGAAATGTCTTATTGTAGCATTCCTTCTAATCAATATGCATACATGTTGATGCTATGATTGCCCTGTTCATTCAGGATCCTGACTATCGTCACTCATGTCTACTGAAGTCCGCGAAGAATACCCCTGCTTGCTTTCTTGCTACTTCTGGTTCATTTTCTGTGTGAAGTTGCATGATTTCACTTGATACAAGTGGAGTCACCGGATTTCTGGTGCTCGATTGTCCCTTGAATGTGAAACAGTTGTGGCTGGTCTAAACGACAAGACTCAAGTTCTCTCGGCCTCAAAAACTCACCCACCCAAGTTCATCGGCAGTTTGGCGTGTCTCTGCTTGGACTACATTTTTCTTGGGTCTTGTCGAGAACAAACTCTCCTTGTTCTTGTACTCAAACTTCTTATTCTGTGGTTTGATTGGTAGTGTGCATTTGTCCTGTGAAGGCATTCATCCTTTTGAATACTTCGCTGGTACATCTCTTTCTGTTCTTGGACTAAGATCCTCTCCTCCCAATACTGTTAAGTCTGAGTGCTGAAACATCTTCCTTTGCACTGGACAAAGACCCTTGTGAGACAACATTTCTTTTTCTCATTCAGATCTGAAAGACTCCCTGTCTGGTGTTTTCCTCTTCTTTTTTCTCTTGAGTTCCTTCGAAATTTCCTGTTTGAAAACTGAACCAGTTTCTGATTGATTGAACCTTGAATTCGCCTTGCCATACTGTCAAGGTTAGCCCTTTCATTTGCTGAACTATTTCTGCCGATATCCTCGTTGAGATCTTGCAAAAATGGCACAAACTTCTCTTCCACCTGGATTTCGCTTCCATCCAACAGATGTTGAGCTTTGTTCGTACTACCTAAAAAGAAAAATCATGGGAAAGAAACTACTTGTCGAGGCTATATCAGAGGTTGAGCTGTACAAATATGCTCCTTGGGATCTTCCAGGTAATTTCCATGTAAAACTGTTCCTTCTCTCAATTATTAAAATATTGACAATGCAATCAATTTGACCTAGCTATGAATGAAACCATTTTTCTCTGACACTAATTTTGTGCTTTACATGCAGATAAATCTTGTCTCCAAAGTAGAGATATGGAATGGTACTTCTTCTGTCCTCGTGACAAGAAATATGCAAATGGGCCGAAGACAAACCGATCAACACCAAATGGATACTGGAAAGCAACTGGGAAAGATAGAACTATTGTTCTTAATACTCGCATTGTGGGAATGAAGAGAACATTAATTTTTCACGAAGGCAAGCTACCTAAATGTTATCAAACTGATTGGGTGATGTATGAATATCGAATGGAAGACGATGAACTGGATGTTGCTGGCTTCTCAAAGGTAACGGTGGCTTCCTTTCTTTTAGTTACCGAATTATCAATTTGTTATTGCTGTTGTTGTGTTATTAAAAGTCTCAAGTCAAAGTGTGCTGGCTGTTGATAATTTGCATTAATGCATACATGGTTGGTGGTTGCAAACCAATTTGGGTTCTGAACTTATTTGATAGCATGAGACAAAAATCTTTAATATAGTGTTCGAACTAGAACAGATAATACACGTGGTATTTGTGTACTGCTGGTACATATCCTTACTGGGATTGCTGTTCCAAATGTTTGCCTTATTATATGAAACAATACGTGTTGATTATGCAGGATGCTTATGTATTGTGCAAAATCTTCAAGAAAAGTGGCCTTGGACCAAGAATAGGGGAACGATATGGAGCTGCATTTAATGAAGAAGAATGGGATAATGCAAATGATGAAACTTCTATGTTCCATTTGATGCCTTGCCCTTCTTCAAAGGTAGTAGGTGCTGCTAGTGAACCACCTGTTCTGCACACTATTGCTTCTGCCTCTAATGTTGTGAAGGAACCACATATCCTGACTGTTCCTTCTGCTGATGGATTACCATCTAAGCTCAGTACTAGTTCCATTACTGCTGTTGATGAACTACACTATCACACAAGATGTAATGAGAGTGAAATTGTTACCGCGAATTGTGCTTCTGATGCTTTAGATGCATGTGGTCCCACTGAATTTGGTGGAACCTCATCAGAGGAGACTGATGATTGGGTTCAGTTCCTGTGCATGGATAATGATGGAGGTGCTAGTGAAAAGGTATGTACCTGTTACTTGCTTTCATAAACTCTAGAGTCCCTTTTATGTTCTTACTACATGAATATCTTAAGAGAGCTGACGAACCCTTCCTCATGCAGCTTACTGGTCTCCCTGCTATATCCAAAGCTGAGGCTCAAGCTCTTGACACAAACTCTGATTATTGCTACCACGATTTTGTGAGGCCTGCAGAGTCAGGAGGTGTATCTACTGTTAGCAACCTGTTCCCTGCCTATGGGAGTACTGAATGTTTGAATCCGTTCTCGGTATCTGGAATTGGCACTGGCGATAATTATCTAGAGATGAACGACATCTTCCCTCTTGGGGAAACTGCCTCCGTCAATCTTTCAGCAGCAGCACCAGGAAATCTATTTACCCAGTATCCTTTGGAGCAATTCCCATACAGTGATTTGAATCGTCCCCTATATGGCAATGATGATGTTCTTTCAGCTTCTTTAGTGGCAGGGGATTTCTTTGCACCTATTTCCTGCTCTGTGCATGATACTTCTGTTGATCATATTATTTGCACTACAAACTTTGTGTTGAATGACAGCTCAAACTCAACTATGCAGTGCCCCTTGTCATGAACAGTACATGACGACCTCAGTGCTATGAATTGCTGTCCAATGTTAAATACCGAATTTCTGTTCCTTCTACGAGGATATTTTGTTATCAAATTGGTGCACCGTGCTGGATGTACAAAGTCGGTGTTTGAGCTGTGGTGGACATGCAAACTTGCTTCTGCCACTTTTCATAGGTGCATTGATATTGTTGTCTGATCAGTCTTGCAAAAATGTTGAAAATTTTGTCGATCAAGTTTGCGCCTGAACTTCGTGTTGTCATCAACATATGCTTTCATCAGTAGGATGGAGCTACTGAAGACAGTATCTTCCTACTCTAAAATAATCCCAACTCTGGTGTTTACCTCACAAACACTTGCAGTTGCTGATAGGCCCTGTCCTCTTTTCTGCTCATCAATCCGCAACTGTGTTTGACATTGCCGTGTTCTGCGGTCTATGTTTGCATGTTTTACATTGACTATATATATTTCTATTTTTTTGTGCTGGAACTGCATCTCAGCACGGGAAATTGCTATTTATTGTTCTGGAACTGCATCTCAGTACAAAAAATTTATGTAATGCATCTAGTGTGTATATCCTCTGTTTGCATAAGACGATCCAGTTTAACTTGCTTAGCTTTGGGCATAAAACCACATTGGTAGTAAATATCACGCAACTAAGCAATCTCTGAAACCTTTAGCTGTGAAATGTTTCCGACGAGATCAGATTTTTACACCCAAAACACAGTACGATCTCATAACAGATTGTAACTCCAGGCTGCCCTATCCGTTTCATACTGGTGCCATGCGCTCTGCTCCTGCACAAGGAGCCGCTGCCTTGTCTGCAAGTCCGTCATCTGAACACAAATCGGCGGAGGCACCGCCATGGACGCGGCGAATGGATCAGCCCTTGCGGCGGCGGCGTTGATGCTGGCTCCAGGCGGTTGCGGCAGGGCAAGCACCGTCGCACCAAGCGGCTGCGTTGCCAAGCTGCTTGCGCTTCCGGCGAACGCACGCGCGTTAGTCACCGTTGCATTGGCCATCGCGTGGTTGCACATGTCGTCCAGCACCGTCGTGTTGAAGGGAAAAACGCCACCGAGCTCCGATCGCTGGGGAGCCGGCGTGCTTGTGGACTGCAACAGCGCCGTCTCCCAGTCGGCTTCTGAATCATCGAACGCCACCCATTTCGGCGCAGCTTCCGCTGAGTTACCCTCGAACATTGCCAGTGTCAAATTCCTCCCATGCTCCTCACCGGACGGCGGCGACGCGTCTTCGTCCAAGTTCAAGAAGTCGGTCGTCTTGTCGTCCACCACGAGGAGTGAGCTAGCAGGTTCCGCCGGCGTCGCCTTGCCGGCATTATTCTCCTCTCGCGCAACAACCTGCTGCTCTTTCGGCGCCGTCTCAATTGCTTTGACGTCGTCGTTCTTTTTGAAGGGAGTAGGCGGCGAGCGGCCCCACTGGGAAGCCGACGCATGCCTGTCTCGGATGAACTCGTCCATGAGGTCCAGGTTCTTCTGCCGGACGCGTTGCACCTCGGGGACGTCCGACGGGCTGCAGACGTCGGTGGCCTTGCACCACTTGTAGAAGTCATCGAGCTCGTCGACCATCTTTGCGAGGCTGGTGAAGATGGAGTGGACGCGCACGCAGGCGGGAGTGGCCAGCTCGGCGAAGCGGTCCACGAGCACGACCATCACCTCCGTGAGCTCGCAATACATCGCCGCACTCTCCTTCACCAGCCTGTACAGCGCCGCGGTCACCACCGGATTCATCCTCGCTTTCCCCGTCGGCCGGCACTCGATGAACCGCCCGAGGAGGTGCTTCAGCTGCTGCGCCTTCGCGATGACATCCTCTGTCGTAGCCGTCGTCTCAGTCGCCGGCCTATCCCCCGGCACGAGCTCCCAGGCGGCCTCGGCCACCGAGTACACCGTCCCGTCGGCGTCACCGTCGACGTGCCATTTCCCCGGGCTGGCCGCGCCCGCGCCTGGTCCGCGTGCCTGCATCCGGTGCTTGAGCCGGTCGTCGAGGTACGCGGCGTAGGCGCGCACGAACGCGGCGAAGTCCCAGTCGCGGGACCGCGCGGGGTCACAGCGGTCGCGGAACCGGGGCACGTCGAGCATGCGCCTGCCGCGCCGCGTGGCGAGGAACACCTCCTGCTCGTACGCGGGGTCCCCCTCCGCGAGGAGGCGGTGCACGAGCGCCAGCGCCTTGACGGCGACGGGCCACGTCCGCGCCCGCGCGAGCCGGCGCGCCACGGAGGCCACGCACGCGGCCACGCGCGCGCGGGAGTAGCGCGTCAGCGTGAGGATCTCCGCGGCGTGGCGCTCGTCCGCGGGGGCGGCCTCGCCGTGCGCCGTGGCCCTCACGATGCACGCCTCGACTTCCGAGGCCACCTCGTCGGCGGCGCTCGCCCTGGCGAGGGTGATGGTCGTTTGGTCCTTGGCCGCGCCCACCGCCTGCCGGAGCTTGCTCGGCGCCATGTGCACGTACGCTCCCGGTTATTTGCGAATGGCTTCTCTAGTTGACGTGCGTCGGCGAGGCCGATCAATGGCCAAGATCGGGCGGCGCAAGGATCAAGAAGGTTAGAAGGGTGACTGATTGCATTGGAGTAGGGGTGGGGGGAGGGGAGAAGGAAACGGAGGAGATATAGAGGGGCAGCACCGGAGACGCGGTTGTCCGGCGGGTGGACGGGCGGCAGAGAGGAGGCCGTTTTGTGGGGTTTGGGCTGTTGGAACCTTCAAAGCTAACCGAGGAAACGGTGCTTTTAGTCGGCCTGCCCGTCGGGTTTTCAGTTATTTCACGCGAAATGTTAGTTACTGGCTTACCGTCACTCCCCAGCGACCGAGCGTGATCACCTCCGGAGTCCGGCCCCGCAGCTTGCGAAAAAATGCCTGCACCGTTGTCCGGGTGGCATGCGTGGCAGGTGCTCGTTCACGTTCAACCTGCCTGGTTTGCTTCTGGTCGGTTTTGCAGTTCTTTGCAACCTGCATTGGAATTGTTCTGTGGACCGCGGTTCCTGATCTGGTGGTCATCTATGAAGATGCAACAGGTCCGATCGGGTGATGAGGAACGACTGCAAATGCCACTGATGAAACCACTTTCATTTAGGATCATATACAAAGGCTGATTGGGTCACATGTTACTTCGTTCGTTTCAAATTATAAGTCGTTTTGACTTCTGATATAATATTATTTCTAGATACATAATAAAATGCATTTAACAAAAAAGTCAAAGTAACTTATAATTTGGAATGAGGGAGTACATGCTAAAAATAGCTAAGATTTTGTTTAGATCCTTAGTATTTCCAAGAGATTAGTCAAATCGAATTCTAGAGGTAAAGAAAAAACGTAATCGGTAAATAACTCTCTAGATTTAGTAGCTCTCTACCCTAATTTAGAGCATCTTCAAGAGATTATCTAATATGTTTTGTAAAGCTAAATATAGTTATTATTCAACAAAAAATGACTCCAGATTAGCCAACCCACTCTCCAAATTTAGTCACTCGTCATCCCGGAAATTTCGGTAGCTATATTTGGATAGCTAGCATCGCTCGCCATCTGCCTTTCCTTGCGCCAGTGCATGCATGCATCTTCTCATATGACAGCCGTAGATATTAGCAGATTTGCTGACGTGGCTCATTAGAAATTTAGATTGGAGAGTGGGATAAAGAAGCTGCGGTGGTGTTCAAGTAATTTAGAGAGCCATGTATTTTAGATATCCTCTAAATGGTAGTTTTTGAAGAACTATTATACAAAATCTCTTGGAGATACTCTTATTCTCTACTTTTTGGATAGTCTACCTCACTGGCCATTTGATCTCCTGGTTTCACCTGAGTCTGTCGGAGTACACCAGTATTTTCTTATCAAATCTATTTTGGAGAGTAGTTAAATCAGTAGATTTGGTTAGTCTTTTTGGCTAATAATCTCTTTGGGATACTCTAGCTGATGAATACTATTCATGGGTTTTTACTTAAAAATTTAAGAGCATTTTCTGTTATTTAATTTGGTCACTATCAAATTTGTTCTTTTATAATTTTGATTTTTTATAATTGGAAATTCACCGAAGCACTTTCCGGAGTCCTAGCAAAAGGGTCTTATGCCGACAGGTGGGCCTAGTGGCCTGCCACCAATTCTCCTGGTCCGCTTGTCTTTTCTCCCACCTCCGCAGCTTCTGTTCACCGGCCCCTCCCCATTTTGCTCTCCACCGCAAACAGCAGAGAAAAAACAGAATCCCAGATCCACCGCTCCCCATCCGCGGCCGCGGCCATGGCCTCCGCCTCCGCCGACGCCGACACCTGCCCGTGGGACGCCCTCCCGTTGCACCTCCAGGAGCGCATCCTCTCTCTCCTCCCCATCACCGACCTCCTCCCCGTCGCCGCCGTGTCCCGCGCGCTCCGCGGCCTCGTGCGCTCCCCGGCGTTCCACGCCCTCCTCTCCCCGCACCGCCTCGATGCCTTCTTCCTCCTCTCCCCACGGCTCGCCGTCCACCCGCTGTCCCGCCGCGTCCTCACTCTGCCCGCGCTCGCCGCGCTCTCTCCCCCTTCCTACCCGCTCGTCTCCTCCCCGTCCCCATCGCTCCTCATCACCTGCGCCTCGCTCCAGTTCCTCCCGCCGATCCCCGACGGAGCCTACCTCCTCTCCGTCATCGTCCCGTCGCGGCGCTCCTCCCCCTCCTGCACCCTCGTCGCCGTCACCACCGGCGCAGCCGTGCGTTCGTACACCCTGGACACCGGCGATACCGACCGGCGGTGGGTGTCTAGAGGCGATCTCCCGCTGTCTCTCACGATCCTGGGGAACGCCGCGGTCGCCGGTGACCGCGCCAAGCTCTTCGTCCTCGGCCGTGGCCCCGACGCGCTCTTGGTTTTTGATCTCGCGACGGGGACATGGGAGGCGCCGCCTGTTGTGATGCCACAAGGTCTCACCACAGGGCACCTGTTTGTTTTTGATGGGAGCCTGTTCTTAGTAGGTGGGATTGAGAGCTTTGGAGAAGTGGAGCTGGTGGCGGTCTGGCGGCTGGACGACGATAAGGAGGAGGTGCGGTGGAGGGAGGTGAGCGTGATGCCGGCCGAGGTTTTCGATGAGTTGCTGGCTGGTAGGTTTTGCAGTTTCTGGCATTTTCAGGCTGCGGACAGATTGGGGATTGTTTGCTTGTACAATGCCGTGGATGGGAGGCTGGTCATGTTTGATGCGGCTGATGGCGCGTGGACAGTGCTGCCACGATTGTCGGGGTTGGATGCAGATGAGACCCTCAGGTGGTTTGGACATGTCTTGGAGCCAGGAGTTGAAATCCTGATGGGGCTACGTTGGTGAGGCTTTGTTCTTTACTTACTGTTTCAGTTTAGTCTTGGCAGGTTCAGTTTTATGCTCCTTGAGTCTTGATGGGACAGTGCTCTCAGCATGTGTATATTGATATCATTTTTTTGTCATTTGCTGTTTATAATTCTCTGCTGTAAAAGCTGATTCCGATAACATGTGGAATTTTGTAGATAACCCAATGCCGATCTCATGTCAACATCATTAAACTCACAATGCTGAAGTTACTGAAAGAGGTGTATGCAAATTCCTGGCAATTACCAATGCATTAGAGCTGCTGAAAGTCCTTTTACTCAGCTCATCATCGTGTTCAGAAGCTGCATTAATGTGTAACTTCTTCACAGAGCAAAATTCTTACCATCCTTTCCTTTTTGAGAGAGAAGAACTTCATTGTTAGAATGTGTAACCTATTAATATAACATCTCTCTCTCTCTCTCTCTCTCTCTCTCTCTCTCTCTCTCTCTCTCTCTCTCTCTCTCTCTCTCTTCACTATGCTGTACCCAGCCTTGATCTGTATTAGCTCCCCATGTTGGGATGTACATATGAAAAATCAAATGTATTAATAAAGCCATGTTAAATTTATTGTCTTACATGCAATGTTGATCTTGTTAGCTGATAAAACAAGATTGTCCTGTTTCGTGTTTCCTCAACTTCTTTCATTGAGAACTATTTGTAAATATAGGTATTAATTTCATAGAATCATAGTAATAAACGTAATATATATCTGATATGTGGTCCTATCACAAACCACCATTACGAATTTAGCTTCGTATAATTTAGATGCAGTAATATAAGCTTGCCTATGATGGATGTCGATGTTAGGTTCTTATGTTGATGGCTGGAACTATCTTAAGCCAAAGTATAAATGGTTGTAAATCATAAATGGAACGAAACATGTAATCCTTTCTGGAAAATTCTTCTTTGATGCTTCTCCACCCTTCCCATTTAGTTCAGGGAAAAAGGCTTCTGTATTTTGGAAATGGCTTATAGGGAAGCAAAAGAATATTGTGGACAGTACAGTTTATTTGTATGCAGGTCGACAGTACGGTGAAATTGTACACCTTTTTTCCCTAGTCTTGTCAGGAAAGCTTCTCATTTTGCCAAGTGAAGGAGATGGCAAGGCCGATGAGCCTAGCAACTTCAGTACTTCCATCAAAGATATGAGTAAGTTGGATGACAATGCCCACAAACGCAAGGCTGTGGACATCAAAATCAGTAAGACTAAGGCTAGTCTCATTTGGGGTTTCATGTCCTAGTTCCCGAGACACCTATATGTTGGAAACCATGTAGACTAGTTTCATCTCCATGAAACTCATTTTACTCCTATGAAACTTTGGTCATCTTCTCTTCATTGATATTGTGCCATGTCAGTATATCTGCTAAGTTGCTAGCTTATTCAATGCCCCTGAAACTCTCGTGAACCCCACTGAGGCTGGCCTAAGAAACACAAACCTTTGGCCAAGATAGATAGTGACCTCTGCTACCGTCCAGAGAAAGGCTTCCCTTGTATACAAGTGGCTTTGAATAAAGTGTTATATCATAAAGAATGCCTTATGTTTATTTTAGCTAGGGAAATGGGCAGCAATGATGTTCATTCCCAGGTAGAAAGCTGTGACATGTTATCAGATTTAAACAATATGAGTTTTTGTCGCTGTTTATTGCCTGCATCTCATTTGGAGAATTCTTACAGCGGATGGCATTGGTACAGTATGAAAATATATGCCGAACAGTTGCCACCGTTTTCTTGAAATAAAGACGAATCTCCCATTCTTTCTTCTGACATGTTCAGAAATGCATTTTGTATTATTAATCAAACTGGTGAACAAGGAGTTAATTTGAGGGAAATGTCACAGGCACTGCATCCACTAGGTACCCTTTATTCTTGTGAACAAAAAATGTTGTGGATTTTAGAGAATTTGTTGCACAAAGCTATTTTTTTTACTATAATTCTTTTCTTCTCGTTTATCCCCTACAGGCATGCAGTCTCTCAATTTTTTTTATCGATATGCTCATGAGATTTCAGATGGTCATTAAGGTGAATATGTGGATATGTATATAGTAGATTGATGTAGCTTTTTTAGCTTGTTTTTTTTGTTACTGTCAAATCTATGGATTTAGTAAAGTTCATTTCATATGCACCAAGGTGTGAATATTTTCTAGCCTTCTCTTTTGTTTTATTTTCTATATTATTTTGCTTAGTATAATTCTCCATAAATTTTAACACAGTTCTTGTTACTAACATTATCTTTCCTTATTCATAATACTTGTTTTAGAGTTGGGCAGAAGAATTAAGATGGTAGATGAAATGCACATCTGACTGTCAATTAGTTTTCTCTAAAGTCTGCTTGTGGGGAAAAGTTAGTTAATGGTGCTTTGGTAAAACTGTAAAAAATGGCCAATATTGCCTAGAAGTTTTGGTACATCAAGTATTTGATTATTTTCACCACTATCAGTACATGGGTGTCTAAATTTCATCAATGGCTTCACAATTCAATGCATGTATGATGGTGTTAATGTTGTTTCATCGGCTATACTATGGACATTGTGGAAACTAAGGAATGAAACTTATTTTCAGGGTATGGTGTGGACGAATCTGGGGAAGGTGCTGCTAAGGGTCGCGAAGATGCTGGGAAGATGGCTGCCAATCCTCAAGGAAGAAACCAAGGTTCGAGTGCTGGAGTTCGTCAGGCTACTGGAAGCTCAAGCAAGCTCTCTGGATCGGCTACAGTGGATACAGGAGGAGACAGGCTCATCATCAGAGTTGGCTCTATCGGCTGTTCAGCCTTCGGCTTCCCTCACAAGTCTGGTTGATGCGAGCGCTGGAGAAGAGCTTCAGGCGGGTCATATTTCGTTGGCTGTCAATCCGGGCGTTGGTGCTGTGAGCGCCGAGTTGAACTATCTGTCTGTCGAGCTTAGCTCGTTTTATGTCGTTTCAGAACCTGTGTAAGTCGAGGTCGTGCTTTTAAGCACTGGGGCTACAAAACTGGAATGATGTCTGCTTTTGGTAATACAAAAGCGGGGGAGCTTCCCCTTTTCTCTAAAAAAAAAAAATCAATACATGTATGATGGTGTGCAGATTATTGACTCATTTCATAACCAAAGTATCATATAACTAGACTTGCCAAATGCAGTCATTGTTGTAGCTGCTTGCGAGCTCTGGCTTTTGAAGTAGCATCAGACTTAGGACACCAAAAATATTAAAAGTGAAGCATGCCTATTAGTATCTTGCAGGGAACTGCAAAAGATTTTTGCAGTGGACACACTGTAACAGTTCTCAAAGTATTTCAAGCTCTTATTTGCATAGTCAAAGTACTGGAGATGATCAAAGTCCATCTGTCACCAGGGCTGTGGTTGCTGTCATGTTGCAAAAGCCATATTTACAATCCAATATTGCCATGGATAAATGGTGATGGCAGCATGAATAGCACTGTCTAAGAATGTTAAGTTGTCGAATTATTGGATGTCATGCAATATCCAGGAATTGTTCAGGTTTGTATTTTTATTACTTAAACCTGCTTATTGTTTAATGGAAAATTTTCCAAAGTTTTATATATGCAATTGGATCTGTGAGTTTTTGGGTTAGTTGTATTATGTTACATGAAGAAGGCATGCTTTGTTTTTTACATTCAAAATAACCAGTCTTCTAGAAAGATCTTTTTTGAACACAGTGTTATAGAAAGATTCTATTAGAAGTGTCGTGAACTCACGATTCTAATCTTCAGTCGCAAAAATCAAAGCTCACTAATAGATCTAAGATCGTATAACATTCAGGCCTCACAGGCATTGAAAATTTCTCTTGTGGTGGTCTTATTGTGTGCTGTTTTTGTGTGGCTACTGTGCTTGTTTTCTGTGTATTATGTTATGCTTCTTTTCTATTTCTCTTCATTTCTTAGTGTTCTAGTCACAGAAAGTCCTCGTGTGGGTTGTCTACTCTTAACTCATTGGGGTGGTTCTTCTGAATGTTATTTACTAAAAAGAAGTTTCCGTTACCATATGGAGTTACAGTTTTATTTATCTGTCAATATTGTCGTTTTGGTTGTGTGCTCTGCTTTTTGTGTGTCAGGAGGACATTATCCATAGGATGGATGTACTGAATCCACAGGTATATTGACTACTAGTAGATGATAATCTTAATATTTGTACTTGTATATTCGATATTCAAATGTCAATGTGTTTTAAATATTACTTTTTCATGCTTATTTCTATATATGTTTTCCCTTCCTCCCATTGATTTATATATACATGCAGGACCTAGGTGGGAAAGCTACAATCGATAAACACCATATATATTCAGGTGTTTGATGAAGTGTCTACTTTGACGACGATACTGTGGAGTTTGTTGACGACGACACTGTGGAGTCTTTTGCCGCAAGGTCACTGTAAAGAAGCTTCAACGAGTGGAAGGCGGACTTCTTTGCTAATCCAATGAGTACCTTCCTGCTGTAACCGTGTAGGACGATGTGGATGGCGCTCTATAAACCTGGTATATTTATACATTTTGTCACTTAAGCTTCTGTATAAGTCTGTAACGTCTCTTCCCCAGATACTCTAAAAGATCAATGCTTACATGCTAGCTGCTTATACATTGGGCGCACTCTCAGTCTGAGCCATGACTCCATAATCCAGCCATGATTATGCTATCAAAGTATCGAATATCAATAGACCTTTTTTTTTTGACAACTAATATCAATAGACCTTTGTGTTTGCTCTGCAAAAATGGGCGGACACTATCTTTTCAGGTGGACGTACGCGTGCTTGACCTGTCTCGTTTAATAATATTATAATTCACTGGTGATCCACACACTAAACGCTCGTCGGTGCCTCGGTGGTACTACTCTATTACATACATGGGAAGCGCGTCTGTAATAGATATTATTCACAGACCTCTTAGGACAGACGCTGCGAAGCGTGTCTATGATAGAGCTTAACGCGCGTCTGTAAACCTTTTTTTTTTTTGAGCCAAAGGAGAGGGCAGCTAGCTAGAGGCTGCCAGTTCCAGACTTCCAGTGCACGCACCACTGTGTTTACCAGCCCACAAGTTTTTTTTTTGAGCAACCAGCCAGGTGTGCAGCTGGTAACTGGAAGCACAAGCGCTCGGACGTCCTAGGCAGGACGTCCGAGCGAGCGGCCCACTAGTACGGCCCACCTCCGAATCCCAATCCCGAAAAACCAAAAAAAAAAGTGCGGGGAGGAGGGCATCTTCCTCGGCTCAATTCAAGCACTGCTCCCACCCGCCTGCATCCCCGCCGTGCGAACGAATAGGCCCCCGCCCTCGCGCCTCCAACGTGATCGGCCATACTCCGCTGAAACAAACACAAAAGGAAACAAAAATAAAACAAAGGGAACACATTTAGTGCAACAAAAATAAACATTCAAATGAAACTAGAAGGGAAAAATAATAATGCAACATGCCCGGCCCTCGCTTTGAAACAAACGTAAAACAGTTGTGAAACAATCAAAAACACAAAACTGAAACAAAGCACCAAAACCAAATTCAAAAACAAACTGAAACATGTGTTTGTAACAACAGAGAAACATGTATTCCAACAACATATAAAACGTTAAAAATTTCAAACAAAAATGTCAATAAATCTGGAAACAATCAATGGACACCAATTGAAAACAAAATTGCTCAAGCATGTTGAAACAAACGTGCAAGCTTTCTGAAACAAAAAAGAATTGAAACTAGAAACAAAAAGAGAGAACATGTGTTGCAAAAAAGAGAGAGAGAGAGAGAGAACGAAAAATGAAACAAAATGGCAAACTTAATGAAATAACAAGATACTATGAATTGAAACAAATAAAAGGCGATAACAGAAACAAAAAGCGGCAACTGGCCATGGCCAGAGGGGGGAAGGGAGAGGATGAGGAGGAGGCCTCAGATCCGGGGGTCCTCGTGACCAACCTTGTCGGAGCAGTTGGGGGAGAGACCTCGTTGGGGGAGGCCGGTGCTCCCACGAATCCACCACAGGAGACCGTTGTGGCCGCCGTCGATGTTGGATCCACCAGAGGAGACCCCAATGGCCACAATGGGAGACCGCCATGGACACCCCGGGCGGGGGGGCAGAGGTCGCCGCACAGGCCGCTGCCGTGCACGTAGATGTAGGCATGAAGGCGCTGCACGCCGCCCGTCATCGAGCTGCAGGCGCAAGCGCAGCAAGACGTGGCCGGAGGAAGACGAGCACGCCGAGGTCGCCGTGTAGGGTGCGGCCGCGCACGCTGACCAGGAGGGGCGCCTCACGTCATCGTCGGGCTGCAGGCGCTGCTGGAGCAGCTCTTCATGGACCGCCTGAAAGGTCACAATGGCTAGAAGGGGGGGGGGGTGAATAGCCTAATAAAATTTCTAGCAAGAATACTAGACAACCCAATTAGATAGCAAGGCGGCAAATGTGCAAAGCAATTGCTTCGATTACTCTATGCAAGCCGTCCTATCATGCAAGGCTACTCAAAACAATTTTGCACACAACAACGGTGATCAAGCTACACAATGTTGGTTCACCGAAACCAACCAAGCAATTCTACCCACGGGATTTACTCTACACAATGAGTGGTTCTCGACCGACCACAACAAGTAATTCTACCCACGGGATTTACTCTACACAATGAGTGGTTCCCGACCGACCACAACAAGCAATTCTACTATGCGGTAAGTAAAGAAGTGAAGAAAGTTTATACCGCCGCGAAGAGTAGAAGATGGCCAATCACCTAGGAAACTCAAGCACAAGCACAAGGAGGTCGAAGCATCGGCAAACACAAATCAACACAATGATTTTTTACCGAGATTCACTTGCTTCCCGGCAAGCTAGTCCTCGTTGTGGCGATGCACTTGCTTGGTGAGTTGCCCGCTCAATTGGCTCGGTGCCAAAGACCCCAATGGGGAGCCGCAATCTCCACACAAGACAAGGATCCACAAGCCACGAGCAATCCACTAGAGTATCCTTTCACGAACTCCCGCGGGGAAGGATCAAGAACCCCTAACAAGAACCTGGTGTGGCCTCGAACAATCACCAAGTCGAGCTCAACCACCACCCGCTGCTCCAAACCGTCTACGGTGACGGGAATCACCGAAGAGTAACAAGAATCCACAGCTCACTCGATGAACAAGTGCCTCTAGATGCAACTCTCAATGCAAATCACTTGTTCTCACTCAAATCTCTCTCAAGATTAGCAAAGGAATCAAAGAGATGAGTGGGGGGGGTGTCTCTCTTGCTCAAAGAATGCTTAGGTATGAAGAAATGGCGAAGAGAGCTCCCCAAGGCCGGCCAATGGTCTATTTATAGACCCCTCCACGAAAATAGCCGTTGCCCCCACGGACTGATGCTCCAGAACGCGCCGGACGCATCCGCCGCTGCCCGCCGGACGCGTCCGACGCTCTTCAGCGCGCCACGTCACACGACCGTTGGAGCTCCTCCGTTCGAATCCATCGAGCGCCGGACGCTGCACAGTAAACCGCCCGAGTCCGGCGCCCGCGTCCGGCCAGCGTCCGACGGCTGCGTCTGCCACGAGTCCGACGCGCGTCCGACCGAACCACCGCCAGCACGCCCGAGCCCAGAAGTTTCTGGTCGGCGTCCGGGGAACCGTCGGACGCGTCCGCCGCCGCGTCCGGCGCTCACTGCGCCAGTCCAGCACGACGACAGCCGCCGACAACGCGCCGGACGCGTCTCTGCTGAGTCCGACGCCGTCGCCTTCTGAGTCTGGCGCCTTGTGATCATCATTTCATGCGCCAAACTTGCTCCGAATTGATCCATATCAATTCCCTTGCCTTGTGTACTAACTCCACCAAGGGTAGATCCAATCTCAAGCCTTGGAGTTAGCATTTCATCCATGAAATGTCGCGCAAGAGTTAGCCCTCTAGTTAGTCTCTCATGCATCATGCAAAGTCACAACTAGAGGCACTTAGGACCATGAATGAACCGAGGAAACCCCTCTTGATAGTCGGTTATCGATCCTAAATGTGGTCACACTCGCTAAGTGTCTCGACCACTAAACCGGAAAGCCCTATCAAGTATACCTTCACCTTGATCTCCATGGGCCTCCGTCGGAGCTTGATCACATCACATCCATCATGTTCATCACCGTGATCACCGTGCTCCATCATCCACTGTCACGTTGCTATGTGTCTAACCACACTTAGAGCAAAGCATTAGTAACGTTTGAGTGTCATTAATTACCAAAATCAAACCGGAGCTTTCGATCTCCCCCTTTTTGGTAATAGATGACAACCCCTTGACAAACTCACAAAGATATGGAAATAGAATTCAATATGAAATTGAATTGCTTGCCCAAGACATTTTGATCATGAATCTTGGATTGGACAAGTATTTCAATTCTGGTTTTGGTAGTGGTAGCTCCCCTACATGTGTGCATCAAATGTTTGGTCGATTTTCAAGCACACATGCATAGATGAAACTTTTGTGAGAGTTACCACAACCAAAATGGTACTAAGGTTTATAGAATTGACCTTTGACGCGTGATACCAATCGGAGTGCGATAATAAACCTTCCTTAGCACCATGGGAATCTAGACATCATCAAAACTCAAGATACCTCATGAGATCACATTATAAACAAGGTACTTGAACAAGAGAAACTCTATGTCTAGAAACCACCTATGCATGCTAGTACTTCATTTCATCAATCAAGTTCTATACTAGCAATACACCAAACAAGCATGAAGATTGGATTTAGCTTGCAATGCTCCATATCATCATGTATGCACACACAAAATGCAACAAATTTTCTATGAGCTTGCTCCCCCTATTTGTGTGCTCATGGTTGGGTCATATCATAAAAATTGATCCCCTTCCATTGCTCTTTGTGACTTATTTCTCTCCCTTTGTCAACAATCACCAACAAGGGTGCATTAGATGAGAGAAACAAGTCAATCAACTATGGCTAAATCTAAATCACATGCCTAGAAAATGCATCTCGGTTTGAACCAAGGGCAAGCTTCTTCACACCTCATAAGAATAAGGGTTATCTTGACCATGTGGAGATACACATCATGAGCAAGTGCTAAAGATTCAACACTAGGTTCACAAGCTCACAAACAAGTCATATGCCATCACTAGATCAAATCAAGCATAGAAACAATAGTGATGCCATATATCCTTCAAATTCATTTGATTTGCAATGAATGAGCCTAGCAATATGCACATGTATACATGTCTACACAACTAGCAAAGGATGCATGAAATGCAACAACCAACTTTACCTTGCTATGTTGGAGGAGAGGCATGTCATATATGAGGTGCATCAATCCATGTTGGAGAAGCTAAGTATGTTCAACTCATTCCTCAACTTGCAATATCTTTTCTCATCAAGAGGCTTGGTGAATATGTCGGCTAGTTGATCTTCGGTGCCAATGCTTTCAATGCTAATATCACCCTTTTGTTGATGATCTCTAATGAAGTGGTGCCTCACATCAATGTGCTTGGTTCTAGAATGTTGAACCGGATTGTTTGTCATCTTGATTGCACTTTCATTGTCACAAAACAAAGGCACATGCTTGAATTTGATCCCATAGTCCTTCAAGGTGGCTTTCATCCATAGCAATTGTGCACAACAATTCCCCGCACTAATATATTCGGCTTCGGCTGTGGAAAGTGCCACACTATTTTGCTTCTTTGAAGACCATGACACAAGAGATCTTCCTAGCACTTGGCATGTTCCACTTGTGCTCTTTCTATCAATCTTGCAACCGACATAGTCGGAGTCGGAGTATCCAATCAACTCAAAGCTTGACCCCTTGGGATACCATAGACCAACATCTTGGGTACCCTTCAAGTATCTCAATATCCTCTTGGTTGCCGTCAAGTGACTCTCTCTTGGAGAAGCTTGAAATGTTGCACACATGCACACACTAAACATGACATCCGGCCTTGAAGCGGTCACATATAGCAAGCTTCCAATCATTGATCTATATAGCTTTTGCTCAATCATCTTGCCACTATCATCAATGTCCAAGCCACCATTGGTTCCCATAGGTGTACTAATGGCCTTAGCATCTTGCAACCCAAACTTCTTGATCATGTCCTTGATGTACTTGCCTTGACTCACAAAGATGCCATTCTTCATTTGCTTGATTTGAAGACCAAGGAAGTAGCTCAACTCTCCAAGCATGGACATCTCAAACTCACTAGCCATCATCTTAGCAAACTCTTCACAAAAGAATTGATTTGTTGATCCAAAGATGATATCATCCACATAGATTTGCAACACAAACAAGTCATCTTCTATCTTCTTGGTGAAGAGAATGGTGTCAACTTTTCCCATCTTGAAGCCTTTGGATATGAGAAAGTCCCTCAATCTTTCATACCATGCCCTTGGAGCTTGCTTCAATCCATACAAAGCCTTCTTGAGCTTGTAGACATGGTTAGGCTTCTTGTCATCTTCAAAACCGGGAAGTTGTGCAACATACACTTCCTCATTGATGAAGCCATTTAGAAATGCACTCTTCACATCCATTTGATAGAGCTTGATGTTGTGAGCACAAGCATAGGCTAATAAGATTCTAATTGCCTCCAATCTTACCACCGGTGCATATGTTTCTCCAAAGTCAAGACCCTCAACTTGTGTGTACCCTTGTGCCACTAGTCTTGCTTTGTTCCTCACTACCAAGCCATCTTGATCTTGCTTGTTCTTGAAGACCCACTTGGTGCCAATCACATTGTGCTTCTTCGGCCTCTCAACAAGCTCCCACACATCATTTCTAGTGAAGTTGTTCAGTTCCTCATGCATGGCATTTATCCTATCCGGATCCTTCAATGCTTTATCAATGTTAGTTGGCTCAATGAATGACACAAAGGAGTAGTGCTCACATATGCTAGCCAATCTTGATCTTGTTTGTACACATTTTTGAAAGTCACCAATGATATGATCTAGAGGATGATCTCTTGCAATGTTTGGAGTTTGAAGAACTAGCTCATTTTCATTGCTTGCTTGACCTTGATCTTGATCTTCATGTTGAGTACCACTTGTGCTTGCCTCATTGGAATCTTCAATCACAACTTGAGTTGGCACTTGTACTTCATCACAATCATCCACTTGCCTCGGCCTAATATCACCAATGTCCATGTGTCTCATTGCATTGCTCAATTGATCTCCACCCACATCTTCTTGATTTTGATCTCCAACTTGAGAGCCTTGGGTTTCATCAAATTCAACATCATGAACCTCTTCCATTAGCCCACTTGCCAAGTTCCACGCTCTATAAGCCTTGCTAGAAGTAGAGTAGCCAAGAAAAAATCCCTCATCACATCTGTAACAACTCCAGTTTTTGGCTTAATAAATCTTGCATCTCATAAGCATTATCATCTCATAAGCATCATTTACATGTTTATGGTAGCAATTGTTGAGTGCTTGGATTAAAAATGCAAATATGGTTTTTTCAACTGGTTGCTAGAAGTCATACTTGTGATGCTTTTCTGAAAAAGAGGTTTTAACAAAGTTTGTGGAGAAAAATATAAGGAACAAAAAGTCTTTTGGCACCGAGTCATGAAAATGCTTTTTAGCCCTTCAAAATGGCCAAAAACAGTGTCTAAATAATGTTTAATAATATTTTTTTATAATTCAAATTTGAGCCAAATTTGTATTTTCAAATCTAGGCCGAATTAGCAAAAACTTCCTATAGGTGAAATGTTCTACTCGTCGAGACGAACATTTTTCGTGTTCAAAGTTTTTCCAAATTCGGCACCGTTTGGGAGTTATAGCTGGTCAAACATTTCATGTCAAGACAAAAGGGGTGGGACCCGCCTGGGCCCACCTGTCATCATCATCCCCTCTCCCCTGCTTCCCCTCTCTGCTCGACGCAGCGCCGCTGCCCTGCCTGCCCTGCTGCGCCCTGCCCGGATGCCGCACGCCGCTACCGCCCACGCGCTAGGCGACGCGGCGCAGGCACTCGAGTGCGCACGCCATAGCTGACCGCCCTGCCCTGCTTCCTCGCTGAGCCGCGTGCATCGCTGCGCCGCGCCATCCGCCATTGGTGCCGTCGCTGTCCCGCGCGCCCCGTGACGCCCCGCGGTCCAAATTGGACAGGCCGGGTGGCCTCAAAACACCCACCTCCCTCACCCTCGCATTCGCCTCGCTCCAATCGCTCCTCCATCGCTTCAGCCGAGCAGCCGCCAAGCCACCATGGCCGCCGCTCGGAGCGCCGCCGCCACCGCGTAGTGCAGCACCGCCACCGCGCAGCTCGCCGTCATTGCCTTCGGGCCATCGTCGCGAACCCGCAGCTCACCTCGCACCGCGCCCTCGTGGCTCGTGGCCTCTCCACCGGCCAAACTTGCCGCCGCCGGCCATCCTCTTGAGGTCGCCGTGCGCACCTCCCCCTCGGAGCACCCTCGCCGCGAATCGAGGCCGCCATCGTGATCCCCAGCTCGGCGCGACCGCCCGACACGCCGCGGAGAGCCACCGCCGCCGCCAGGGGCGCAGGTCGCCGGAGCGGCCGAACTCGGAGCCGTCCGCCGCCGGGGCTAACCCACCACGGGCCACCTCCGGCCCCGATAGGAGCCCCAGCAGGTGCGCGAGGCCCGCCGGGACCTCCGCCGCCTCCCTACGGCCGCCGCCGAGCCGCTAGTCGGCCGGTCCGGCGAGCTCAGGGAGCTCCCCTGCCGTTCCCTCGCGAGGACCTCCTCCCAAGAATTAGAAGAAGGTGAGGGGCTTAGGCGCTAAAGCACCAGACTCATAGGTCTTTCTTTTCTAGGCTCGCGCAAATATCGGAAAATACAGGGGCTTTTCTGCAAAAATGCTGCCACCCGTGCCCATGACATGCGGGCCCCGGGTGACGTCATCATGACGTCATGGGTGACGTCAGCAGTCACGTGCCTGGGTACGTTTCACGGGTGGATTTAGCGAAGATATGCCTCTGGGTACAGTTCGGGTACGCGTAGCATTTTAGGGGTCGATTTTCAGAATAATGATTTTTGCAGATTTTGATATAAAGCTTTGGAAAATCATATCTAGAGCTAGGAGTGTCCAAATTAGGTGATATTGGTCTTGTTGTAATCCTTGTGAAATGTAGTATCTAGGAAAAATATAATATCCCCTGTTTGAGCAATTTTTCTGCATAGTTTTATTTAAATTGTATCAAGTGGATTAATTGTTGTTTATCTTTAAAAATGCATAGATAATTCTAGAAAACTCAGAAAAATGTGATTTTGGTCTTGTTGGTTTTGTTTTGAGGTGCTCTGTCTATTAAAAAGATATCACTTGCATGTCTAGTGTAATTCTATATAGTTGTAGTTCAAGTGCTTATTATTGCCTTGCTCTTGAATAAATTCATAAATAGGGTCTTTACTTAAAGTTAAGAGTTAATTCTTTTTTGTGGGCTGTTTATATGTTAGTAGGAAGTCATTGATGTGATTAACACATGAGTTTGCCATACTTCATAATACAAAGTATTTATAGGTCTATTTAATTGTGCTGTCTTGTGAATTATGCATAGGTCAGTAGGTTTATCCAAATGGGATGAAATTTGGTTGGTAGACTAGTATTGCCATGCTATGTCTACTGTAATTTTTGTAGGATTTTAGGAGTAGCCAATTATGGTGCTCCTGTTCAACTCTTGGATGTTCCAATTAAGGGTTAAGTCCACTGATGCTAGGCTAATCTAATGATAAGTTGGGTTTCTGGTTTACTTGTCTAAATATGATAGTTAGTGTTTAGCTTGACCATCTACTGTTAAAGTTTCATGGTCATTGCATGAATGGTTTAGGAGTTATGGGTGTGACAAGATGGTCGCCAGGGCTGTTTTAGTGGCTGTTTTGCCAGAATCAGTCCTGATGTTCTGTGTTTTAGGTGTAATTAACCTGGGAATCAGTTTGTGATGTCTTCATATGTTTGATGGAGAATTTCATAAGTTTTCCATAATGTCTTCTTTCATATCGATAGAGACTATGGTTATTTATTTATGATTTATTTACTGATCTGTTAGTTATATGGTTAGGACTAGTATTGATGCTTGAATAAGTGATGTTGTGTGCTAGGCTTATTGTCAAGTGTTCAAGGTGATTAGTGGTATGATGGGTGGTTAAGTAGTATACTATGATGAGTAGATCATGATGAATTGGTTAAGATGATTACGCTTGAGTATAGTCTCTTTGGCTTTACTGACTTGTTTGCTGGTGATAGTAGAAAGGGATGTCGTACTAGGATTACATTGTTGCAGTAGAAAACGTAGTAGATGACATGTGCTTAAGGTACACGTTCTTGGATGATGTTGACTACCTTGTAGAAAGAATAAGCAAGCACGCATTCGCATGATCATACCATGTGTATTCTTAGTATTCATACATGCACCCGCATCATACAGGATCGCTAGGAGAACAGAACGTGACGTGGGTCAAGGATCCAAAAGATGAGTCACCAAAGGGGAACCACGGCACGTGAGGTGATCGAGAACTAGGAACCAGACGTGGAGTGATCAAGTGCTGGGAGCTTCAACATTGATCGTATTAGGAAGGCAAGCCCTGGAGCATTTCTCCTACGGTTTGCAAAATGATTTACTTTGCGTCCTTTATTGTTTATGATGCATTAAGTTTATAGGCGTTACTTGGAACCATTACTGCATTATGAGTACCTTGATCCACCTAAATACCTTTACCCTTTTTAAGTTCAGGACCGTTCATATGCTTAGCACTGCTTAATTAGTTCGGTAGAAGACGGGTGATTGACCCTCATCCGCGAGGTAGGTGGTTACTACCCTATGGTTGATACTATGGAGGTTGGTTTAGAGAACATAACCATGTGGCCTTGTTAAATCACGACTAGTCGGGGTTTGTGGTGTGTTAGACCACGGAAACTCCGGCGATGTCACTTAAGGAAATATGGCTTTGTACGTCCTCGGATCATGTTGAACAATGCCTCACAGATAGCTGGAAGGATGCGATCATCCGACCGCGAAGCCTTGAGGATGTTTGGGCCGGAATTTCAGCAGAGTTGAGTGTATTGCCCACAGGCGCGGTATTAAAGCCAGTGGCCGGTCGCGCCGGAGGGACCTGGTAGCCGGGCATGCCCTGGTGCAATCGTATTTGCTGAAATCCGCGATTCCACCCGAATAGACCAAGGTGATCTAATCTACTCCGACGGGAGACGTGTGGTTTGTGTGAGGAATACCCCGCCAGCTGGTTTGCAATCGATTATAATCGCCATCATTCCTGGACAGTGAATACTTGACCGAGCAGCGGCACTGTCGCAAATCATTGTGAAAAATAGGATGGTTATGGTTCTATGTTGTTGATGCTGGTATGCTCAACCTGAAGGATAGGATAGTGTTGTTTGCTCATACCCTGGAGTTGGAGTAGTACAGGTGCTAATCTAGTGATGTCAGGATCCAACCTAAAAGATGATAAGCTAGAGAGTCCTTTATCACTATATGATTATTTAATAAGCTCATCTTTTATCGCAAGTTTAAATGAGTCAGCTACCCCACTTATAAAGCCTTGCATACTCCTTGGTGTCACTTTATTTTTGGTTTATGACGGGTAAGTCTAGCCGAGTACCTTCTTGTACTCGGGTTTTATTCCCACTTGTTGCGAGATCATAAGACCTTTGCTTTGTGGCAACAAGATGGACCCGTATCCCACTACGGGAGGATTAGACCTTGGGCAAGGTCATCTCTTATATCTCATTCCTCCATGCTTTTGCCGGATTTGATGTTGGGCCGGCACTATTTTTAACTAAGTGTGCGTTTGTAAAACAACACTTTATTTTGCTTCCGCAGTTTGGATTTGAACTTGGTATTGTAATAACTATTTTCGTAACTCCGATGTAATCAACTATTTGTGAACTTATGTATTACTATGGATGGTATTATGTTGAACTTAATTCGGTCTGGGCTGTATTGTGGAAAGTTTGAAATCCTTCGTTGTTTCACGGACTACTGGGTTGATATAAGCGTCATGTGCTAATTAAGTTGCTTAGGCGACATCATTAGTACATTATGTTTATATTAATTGGTCGGTTCGGTTACAGCTGGCATCGGAGCAGGTTCAACGTATTACTGTTCATAAGTATATTTAAAACAAAAAGAATTTGTTTTATAAACAGTAATTGCGAACTTATAGCCACTTAATATCATATATAGGCTTTTCAAAAGTGTGTGGTTTTCAAAACTTATATGTGCCTTGGACCAGTCATATCCTTTATGCCCAATTAAGGACTTCAGGTGGCTTATATAAGTACTAACTTGGGGGATTATTGCATCATATTTTTATTTGTCGCGCTCATACACGACGGTTTTGTATGAGGGCCATTCACTTGAATGGTTGTGTATGGTTCGCTTTTGCCTCTACGCCAAGGTAAGATTGGTTCGCCGGCCGAGGTAAGTGTGAGTTGTGAGAGCATGATCGAACGCAATGCCGATCTAGGGGAGTGCTTATTGGTGCTTGGATTATATACATGTTCACACATGTTTATAAGAAGGTACCCCATGTGAGGGTGTCGTCTTCTGATGACTTGTTGGGTAGTATGCACTCGGGAATGGGTGCAAATAATCGGAGATTTCACCTTGTTCGGAAGGTGCGTGGATTTTTACGTCGCTTGCATTCATTGGGATATTGGGCTGAAATGAATTTTCTGCAGGTACACTAACTACGCAAGATCGTGTAGCCCGACTAGTTTACACTATATGAGAGCACGTTGGTATGCCACCGTCTAAAACGTTAGAATTTATGGTTTTTCAGATTTGTGAGGACGTACGGAACGTGCATGCATCATGACACATAATCATTTCATGGCAACTGCATTATTTCTTCCCTTATAAAAGAATGATTCTCTCTTTCTATAAAAGTCGCCAACTTAATCTCCGTCTCATGAGGGTTGTGATTCAGTTGGACAGATGGCAAGAATGAAGCGCATCAAATCCAAGTCAACCAAGGGAAAAGTTTTGCATCAGCAGTTTGCCACTCGTGAGCCACGTGGTGCCAAAAAGTTTCTAAAAGAATATGGAATGCCTTCATTGCTATGGCGAATTCTGCACTCAGTGGGTTATCCCACGGGTAAAGAACCTCGCTATCAGTGGAGTAAGGAGCTGGAGAGTCAGCGTATGAGTTTGCTTCCTGTTGAAGTAATAATTCCCGCCAAGAGTGAAGGAGCGTCACTTTGGTGTGGACGTCGGTTCATTGCTCGAGGTAGGAATCCTCAGGAAGGTGCAAATGTGGTTGCATACAAGGCACTACTTTGGATTTGCTCAAAAGATGCCCGAAGAGGTTGCTCGTGCCACCGCGTGTGTTTCCTAAGGGTGACCCATACCATGCTGTGTGGCATCAGCTTAGTGAGACTGCACTTGTCGATGGTAAAGATGAGGCTGAGAACAGCAATGGTCCTGCTAGTAGCGCAATGTTTGCTATGATGAAGAGTTACTCCTGTCTGGACAATGCTTTGGAATCTCTAAATCGCGAGTTCGTCTACGTCACTTCAGTTAAGTGAGAGATGAAGAAAGAATGTGAAGAGGAAGTTGAAAGACTGACCACATTGCTTGAGCAGATGACAATCTCCAAAGATCAGGCCATTCAGAGAGAAAATGCTGCTGTCCATGAGACCTTTGTGGCACAAAGTCAGTTTCAGGAGTTGCTTGCCCTACTTGGTCAGTGGCAACAAGCTTTTGGTATAGTTGAGCAAAGAACGAAATGAAGCTTGGAATGAGGAATACCGTCTCGAGGGAGCAAGTGCTTGCATTAGAGGTCATCAATGGTGCTTTGCAAGGAGAACTGCTACGGGTCTACAACTAGCTTCACCCCAATTCTCTTGGTGTGGATGAGGAAGGACTTCAGATAGTGCCCAACATTGATAGTGCGAATACTGGAAATGCAGAAAGTGTTGAGAACATGGACCATGACCATGAGGAGTAGGCCTGATGAGAAGTCTCTAGTAGGAATGTTATGTTTTCCTTTGAGCAGACCTATTGTAATGACCTGTACTCCTAAGCAGATGGTACAATGGTTTGTGGGTTAGTGATTATGAATCACATAGCGTGTTTGGTGATGTATTCGTCCTATGTAGCCTGCAAGAACAAGTTTTATATGTCATGTATTTTTGGACATCAAAATTCAGTCGTTGGTCAAATTTGTATTCTATCCTCGTCCATGTAAATTCACTTCTATTCCTCTTGGTCGATAATGATATGTTGACATTGGTTTCTTGTTGTCACATGCCTAGACCAATTGTTAAGTGAATATTGTTATTAATCATCACTTGGGAACGACGCGACGATAGTATGTAGCACATGCTATGTCGTTCAAAAATATCCCTTGCTATCCAAATTTTGAAATTCTCGGTAATTCCTTTACCTTGTCTTGTGCACAAAGCTTAGTTGTACAAGATATCGTATATAATTCGATTATCTCGCGAATTATTTTTTTGGTCATAGTCCTGGCAATATTGTCTCGGTTAATAAGTTACCGTGCCGCGACAAGAACCTAGACCATTTCGGTGGACGCACCTAGATGGATTACTAGGGGGTACGCAGGTATTGTAATTATTAATCGTAACCCGTTATTTCGTCTAAGCCAAGACAACGTCTTTGTCATTAAACCTCCCTTGAATGTTTGTTTATGCATATCCTTGTTAATGCAATCCACCCACATTCAAATCTCGCCATGATATTAGGACAGTAGGTTGCTACAAATTGGTGTAGTTGACCTTTTCTTATTACCTTGTGTCCTCGTGACTATCCTTCGTATATCTCACTTTTGCCTTGCACGTAATGCCTATTCGTGTGAGAATACCTTCAATCATGTGGAATTGCATTTCAGATGCAAGATTTGTAATGGAGTCATGATTAATGATTGATGGTGCCGCGACGAAACTGAGAGCACCCTATGGCTGCAGACATATGGATGTGTTGCTCGGCACGCGCAGGTATCACAATTGTTGATCTCGACCTGTTATAGAGATTGCCTCGAGGTGTTGTTTCACGTGAACCTACCTTAAATTCCTCTTGATACTCATCATCCAATCTTTTATGACATTTTCTCCCGAAGAGCAAAATCAGGCAAATCAAAGAGAATGAGATCGCTATCAGTAAGACTCATCGGACTACAAGAGGTGGTAGACAAAGGATTATATCAGGTGTTGGTCTGATCAAGAGAATGGTTTCCTAGCCCATGGTGCTCCTCAGTAGAGACTTAGAACTTCTATGCATCTATTAGGTATTCTAAGGCCTTATGGAGTATTCATGCTTTATGGGAGTCCATGAAGGAAATTCTTCAGACAAAAACTTCTTATAAACGGATTATGACAACAATTTTGGGGTTGCATCTGGTCGTGTACTCAAGCATCATGATGTCAGATTCAACTATGCATTGGGTACACATCGTACAAGTGCTTGGGTATAACCTTGGATTTACCAAAATACAGTTCTGCTTTGAGTACCAAACAAAAGTCGTCTGAATAAGAGAATTTGGTTCAGTAGAGACAACGCTCTGAAAGAAAGGTTGGCACGCTTATCATTGGAAAGGAATGTTGGTTGGATAACAAAACTCAACAATTCCCTGCTTTGAGAGCAGGACTTATAAAAAGGAATTGGCAGTCATGAGTCCTTACCAAAGAATCTGCTCATGTTACTGTGTTGTCCAATAAGAGATGTAATTGGTTGGTTTCTATGGAGTTAGAGAATCATTGACCTAGGAATTTTGATTTCTACATGAGATGATTTGGATATCCTTGACCTAAGAACTTTGACTTCTACATGCAAAAGAGTGGACTTCTTCAATCTAGTTGGTTCATATTAGCATACATTGGTATGTGCTCTTATGTAGGAATATACCAGTGTTGACTCACTTCAAGTAATCCAATGTTGATAGCCAATTCAGCTTGTCCTTTGCACACACAGGCCCTTGGTGATATTGTAGAAAGTACTGCAGATGCTATTCTTATTGACAGCAAACTTGATTTGGATTTAGTTTGACATATGTGCAAACCTCAGCTTGACCTGCTTCGTAGTGGTAAACTCTTTGAGGGTTGAAGCACCATTTGATGTATTTGATGATGTGAGTTGCAGATTCTCTCACAATAAACCCTTTGATGCCTCCAATAGGGTAATTGTTGGTTACGCCTTGCGATAACCTGCCCTACTGTGTAGTAATTTTGGGGTTTAATGAGAGAGTACATCGTACTATTCCTGTCATCTTCATACTTCAGATTAAGAAAAAGGATTTGACATCAGATTAGAAGAATGGGATAAGTAGAAGAATGTCCTCTAATGGTCTTGGAAGTAAAAAAATGAATATGTGGACAACTGGAATGGTCACAGCAAGTCAACCAGAAGAGAACCGTTGCAATCCTAGGGGACCCACTTGTGCACTGTGTCCGCGTGACCGTGGTGCCGCACTCGCAGCACCTGCACAGTGTACTTTCCTTTATCCTGTAACCCTGTCAGCTCTCGCTTCTCGTCCTCGTTCCCGTGCCGGACCCCTCCTCTCCTTCCCGTCGTCAAAGACAGTCGCTCGCCCGCCTCCTCGCCGAGCGAATCTATTCCCTCCTTTATCTTCTCCTCGCTCGTGCGTGAGTGACTCGTCGTCCATCTTCTTCCTCTCGCCTCCACTCTGGTGCCTTGCATCATTCTGTCTTCCCGCTCTGTCGTGGATGCCCTCCTGTGCATCTGTTCTTCTTTCCCATTCTCAAATCTGAAACCTTGCTCTGAGAGGAAAAACTCGAGAAAGCCATCGCTTTGGAAAGAGGGAGCAATCAGGAGCAGAGTGGTAAGATTCGGTGTTTGTTCGTGGATCCAGAGTCACCAGCTTGAAGGGGAAGAAAGATATGTATTTCATGGAGGAACTCCTGATCTGCTTTGGGTTGATCTTGGTGGTTGGGTTCACGATGGTTGAGTTCACCCTTGAGGTTTTCTGGTTCTTGTGGACGTTCTTGACGTTTTGGAGCATCGTGTTCATCCTGTGTCTCCATTGTCCCTGTATCAGTCGATATCTGGACTAGGCTAATGATTCTTGTGTATTTCTCCTAGCCTCGTTTTCTCAAATCTTGAATGGCTTTGTATCCAAGTCGTGTAATCCTCGATGTAAATCCAGATCTGTGAAATAAAAATCTTATTTCTCCTCTTTTCCCCTCTTCTTGCCTTAAATCTCGAGGCGAGATTTCTTTAAGGGGGGTAGGCTGTAACAACTCCAGTTTTTGGCTTAATAAATCTTGCATCTCATAAGCATTATCATCTCATAAGCATCATTTACATGTTTATGGTAGCAATTGTTGAGTGCTTGGATTAAAAATGCAAATATGGTTTTTTCAACTGGTTGCTAGAAGTCATACTTGTGATGCTTTTCTCGAAAAAGAGGTTTTAACAAAATTTGTGGAGAAAAATATAAGGAACAAAAAGTCTTTTGGCACCGAGTCATGAAAATGCTTTTTAGCCCTTCAAAATGGCCAAAAACAGTGTCTAAATAATGTTTAATAATATTTTTTATAATTCAAATTTGAGCCAAATTTGTATTTTCAAATCTAGGCCGAATTAGCAAAAACTTCCTATAGGTGAAATGTTCTACTCGTCGAGACGAACATTTTTCGTGTTCAAAGTTTTTCCAAATTCGGCACCGTTTGGGAGTTATAGCTGGTCAAACATTTCATGTCAAGACAAAAGGGGTGGGACCCGCCTGGGCCCACCTGTCATCATCATCATCCCCTCTCCCCTGCTTCCCCTCTCTGCTCGACGCAGCGCCGCTGCCCTGCCTGCCCTGCTGCGCCGCCGGATGCCGCACGCCGCTACCGCCCACGCGCTAGGCGACGCGGCGCAGGCACTCGAGTGCGCACGCCATAGCTGACCGCCCTGCCCTGCTTCCTCACTCAGCCGCGTGCATCGCTGCGCCGCGCCATCCGCCATTGGTGCCGTCGCTGTCCCGCTCGCCCCGTGACGCCCCGCGGTCCAAATTGGACAGGCCGGGTGGCCTCAAAACACCCACCTCCCTCACCCTCGCATTCGCCTCGCTCCAATCGCTCCTCCATCGCTTCAGCCGAGCAGCCGCCAAGCCGCCATGGCCGCCGCTCGGAGCACCGCCGCCACCGCGTAGTGCAGCACCGCCACCGCGCAGCTCGCCGTCATTGCCTTCGGGCCATCGTCGCGAACCCGCAGCTCACCTAACACCGCACCCTCGTGGCTCGTGGCCTCTCCACCGGCCAAACTTGCCGCCGCCGGCCATCCTCTTGAGGTCGCCGTGCGCACCTCCCCCTCGGAGCACCCTCGCCGCGAATCGAGGCCGCCATCGTGATCCCCAGCTCGGCGCGACCGCCCGACACGCCGCGGAGCCACCGCCGCCGCCCGGGCGCAGTCGCCGGGAGCGGCCGAACTCGGAGCCATCCGCCGCCGGGCTAACCCACCACGGGCCACCTCCGGCCCCGATAGGAGCCCCAAAGGGTGCGCGAGGCCCGCCGGGACCTCCGCCGCCTCCCTACGGCCGCCGCCGAGCCGCTTAGTCGGCCGGTCCGGCGAGCTCGGGAGCTCCCCCCGTTCCTCGCGAGGACCTCCTCCCAAGAATTAGAAGAAGGTGAGGGGCTTAGGCGCTAAAGCACCAGACTCATAGGTCTTTCTTTTCTAGGCTCGCGCAAATATCGGAAAATACAGGGGCTTTTCTGCAAAAATGCTGCCACCCGTGCCCATGACATGCGGGCCCCGGGTGACGTCATCATGACGTCATGGGTGACGTCAGCAGTCAGTGCCTGGGTACGTTTCGCGGGTGGATTTAGCGAAGATATGCCTCTCGGGTACAGTTCGGGTACGCGTAGCATTTTAGGGGTCGATTTTCGAATAATGATTTTTGCGTATTTTGATATAAAGCTTTGGAAAATCATATCTAGAGCTAGGAGTGTCCAAATTAGGTGATATTGGTCTTGTTGTAATCCTTGTGAAATGTAGTATCTAGGAAAAATATAATATCCCCTGTTTGAGCAATTTTTCTGCATAGTTTTATTTAAATTGTATCAAGTGGATTAATTGTTGTTTATCTTTAAAAATGCATAGATAATTCTAGGAAACTCAGAAAAATGTGATTTTGGTCTTGTTGGTTTTGTTTTGAGGTGCTCTGTCTATTAAAAAGATATCACTTGCATGTCTAGTGTAATTCTATATAGTTGTAGTTCAAGTGCTTATTATTGCCTTGCTCTTGAATAAATTCATAAATAGGGTCTTTACTTCAAGTTAAGAGTTAATTCTTTTTTGTGGGCTATTTATATGTTAGTAGGAAGTCATTGATGTGATTAACACATGAGTTTGCCATACTTCATAATACAAAGTATTTATAGGTCCATTTAATTGTGCTGTCTTGTGAATTATGCATAGGTCAGTAGGTTTATCCAAATGGGATGAAATTTGGTTGGTAGACTAGTATTGCCATGCTATGTCTACTGTAATTTTTGTAGGATTTTAGGAGTAGCCAATCATGGTGCTCCTGTTCAACTCTTGGATGTTCCAATTAAGGGTTAAGTCCACTGATGCTAGGCTAATCTAATGATAAGTTGGGTTTCTGGTTTACTTGTCTAAATATGATAGTTAGTGTTTAGCTTGACCATCTACTGTTAAATTTTCATGGTCATTGCATGAATGGTTTAGGAGTTATGGGTGTGACAAGATGGTCACCAGGGCTGTTTTAGTGGCTGTTTTGCCAGAATCAGTCCTGATGTTCTGTGTTTTAGGTGTAATTAACCTGGGAATCAATTTGTGATGTCTTCATATGTTTGATGGAGAATTTCATAAGTTTTCCATAATGTCTTCTTTCATATCCATAGAGTCTATGGTTATTTATTTATGATTTATTTACTGATCTGTTAGTTATATGGTTAGGACTAGTATTGATGCTTGAATAAGTGATGTTGTGTGCTAGGCTTATTGTCAAGTGTTCAAGGTGATTAGTGGTATGATGGGTGGTTAAGTAGTATACTATGATGAGTAGATCATGATGAATTGGTTAAGATGATTACGCTTGAGTATAGTCTCTTTGGCTTTACTTGACTTGTTTGCTTGGTGATAGTAGAAAGGGATGTCGTACTAGGATTACATTGTTGCAAAGAGAAAACGTAGTAGATGACATGTGCTTAAGGTACACGTTCTTGGATGATGTTGACTACCTTGTAGAAAGAATAAGCAAGCACGCATTCGCATGATCATACCATGTGTATTCTTAGTATTCATACATGCACCCGCATCATACAGATCGCTAGGAGAACGTAACGTGACGTGGGTCAAGGATCCAAAAGATGAGTCACCAAAGGGGAACCACGGCACGTGAGGTGATCGAGAACTAGGAACCGGACGTGGAGTGATCAAGTCTTTGGAGCTTCAACATTGATCGTATTAGGAAGGCAAGCCCCGGAGCATTTCTCCTACGGTTTGCAAAATGATTTACTTTGCGTCCTTTATTGTTTATGATGCATTAAGTTTATAGGCGTTACTTGGAACCATTACTGCATTATGAGTACCTTGATCCACCTAAATACCTTTACCCTTTTTAAGTTCAGGACCGTTCATATGCTTAGCACTGCTTAATTAGTTCGGTAGAAGACGGGTGATTGACCCTCATCCGCGAGGTAGGTGGTTACTACCCTATGGTTGATACTATGGAGGTTGGTTTAGAGAACATAACCATGTGGCCTTGTTAAATCACGACTAGTCGGGGTTTGTGGTGTGTTAGACCACGGAAACTCCGGCGATGTCACTTAAGGAAATATGGCTTTGTACGTCCTCGGATCATGTTGAACAATGCCTCACAGATAGCTGGAAGGATGCGATCATCCGACCGCGAAGCCTTGAGGATGTTTGGGCCGGAATTTCAGCGAGTTGAGTGTATTGCCCACAGCGCGGTATTAAAGCCGGTGGCCGGTCGCGCCGGAGGGACCCGGTAGCCGGCATGCCCCGGTGCAATCGTATTTGCCGAAATCCGCGATTCCACCCGAATAGACCAAGGTGATCTAATCTACTCCGACGGAGACGTGTGGTTTGTGTGAGGAATACCCCGCCACCGGTTTGCAATCGATTATAATCGCCATCATTCCCGGACAAGAATACTTGACCGAGCAATGCACTGTCGCAAATCATTGTGAAAAATAGGATGGTTATGGTTCTATGTTGTTGATGCTTGGTATGCTCAACCCGAAGGATAGGATAGTGTTGTTTGCTCATACCCCGGAGTTGGAGTAGTACGGTGCTAATCTAGTGATGTCGGGATCCAACCTAAAAGATGATAAGCTAGAGAGTCCTTTATCACTATATGATTATTTAATAAGCTCATCTTTTATCGCAAGTTTAAATGAGTCGGCTACCCCACTTATAAAGCCTTGCATACTCCTTGGTGTCACTTTATTTTTGGTTTATGACGGGTAAGTCTAGCTGAGTACCTTCTTGTACTCAGGGTTTTATTCCCACTTGTTGCAGATCATAAGACCTTTGCTGTGGCAACAAGATGGACCTGTATCCCACTACGGGAGGATTAGACCTTGGGCAAGGTCATCTCTTATATCTCATTCCTCCATGCTTTTGCCGGATTTGATGTTGGGCCAGGCACTATTTTTAACTAAGTGTGCGTTTGTAAAACAACACTTTATTTTGCTTCCGCAGTTTGGATTTGAACTTGGTATTGTAATAACTATTTTCGTAACTCCGATGTAATAAACTATTTGTGAACTTATGTATTACTATGGATGGTATTATGTTGAACTTAATTCGGTCCGGGCGTATTGTGGAAAGTTTGAAATCCTTCGTGGTTTCACGGACTACTCAAGGTTGATATAAGCGTCATGTGCTAATTAAGTTGCTTAGGCGACATCATTAGTACATTATGTTTATATTAATTGGTCGGTTCGATTCTACCGCATCGGAGGGTTCAACGTATTCTTGTTCATAAGTATATTTAAAACAAAAAGAATTTGTTTTATAAACAAGTAATTGCGAACTTATAGCCACTTAATATCATATATAGGCTTTTCAAAAGTGTGTGGTTTTCAAAACTTATATGTGCCTTGGACCAGTCATATCCTTTATGCCCAATTAAGGACTTCAGGTGGCTTATATAAGTACTAACTTGGGCTTCCTTCCATTCAAGATTTCATACGGAGTCTTCTCTAACTTCCTATGGCAATAGAGACGGTTGCTATAGTAGCAAGCCGTGTTGATAGCATCACTCCAAAACTTCTCACTCACATTGTACTCAAGTAGCATGGTTCTTGCCATCTCAATCAAGGTCCTATTCTTCCTCTCAACTACACCATTGGATTGGGGAGTGTAGGTGGTGAGAATTGATGCACAATTCCAAGCTCATCACACAACTCTTCAACTCTTGTGTTCTTAAATTCACTCCCATTGTCACTTCTAATCTTCTTGATGGTAGTGTCAAACTCATTTTGCACCCTCTTGACAAATGACTTGAATAGATCATAGACTTCACTCTTGTCATAGAGGAAGAACACCCAAGTGTATTTTGTGTAGTCATCCACAATCACAAATCCATACTTGTTGCCCCCAATTGATGTGTAGTGGGTTGGCCCAAACAAGTCCATATGCAACAACTCAAATGCTCTTGAAGTTGACATCTCATTCTTCTTAGGATGTGAGTTCCCATGTTGCTTGCCGGCTTGACATGCACTACAAGGTCTATCCTTCTCAAATGTGACATCATTCAAGCCTCTCACTAGATCATACTTCACCAACTTGTTCAATTGCTTCATGCCAACATGTCCAAGGCGCCTATGCCATAGCCATCCCTTGCTTGACTTGCCAATCAAACATGATGAAAGTTGAGCTTCACTAGCATTGAAATCCACCAAGTACAAGCTTCCATGCCTAAACCCCTTGAAGATGATATTTGCTTGATCCTTGCTTACCACCTCAACATGCTTGTCATCAAATATGCACTTGTAGTCAAGATCACACAATTGTGCTACCGATAAAAGATTGAAGTTCAAAGTATCAACTAGCAACACATTGGAGAGATCCTTGTCATTTGAAATTGCAACCTTTCCTAACCCCATGACATCACCCTTGCTATTGTCACCAAATGTGATGGAGTTGAATCCACCATTGTCATTCTTGTCAAGTGACTTGAACATACTATCTTCACCGGTCATATGATTTGATGCACCACTATCAAGCACCCAATGCCTCCCTCCGGCTTTGTAATTGACCTACAAGAAGACATCAAGCTTTAGGTACCCACTTTTGCTTGGGTCCTTGAAGGTTAGTCACTAGAGTCTTTGGCACCTAAATAGCTTTCTTCTTTGAGCTCATCCATGGTGTACCAATGAATCTAACACTCACACCACACTCACTCTTAACAAGCATATAGGAAGCATTCAACTTGTAAGAGGAGGCACTAGTGTTCTTGTTCTTGCATGCATGCTCTAAATGACCAACTTGCTTGCAACTTTTGCAATAGCTACCATTGTTCTTCACAAAACTAGTCTTGTGAGGAGCAAAAGCGGCCTTGCCTTTCTTGGGGGTATAGCCCAATCCCTCTTTGTAGAGAGAAGCTCTTTGGCTACCCAAGCACATAAGCAAGCGGTCCTCACCACCATAAGCCTTAGCCAATGTGTGATTGAGGTCCTTGACTTCCTTCTTAACAGACTCATTCTCAACTACTAGTGTAGAATCACATGCATGACCAACACTACTAGATGAAGTAGAGGCATAAGAGCATGAAGGGCCAAGTGATGCAACAACAATTGAATCATCAAGTGAATCACATGATGTGGACACATTTTTCTTTTCTATGATCACCACTTGTGATTGCACTCTCTCTTGCTTCTCAGCTAGAGAAGAATGAGCTTTTTCAAGCTTGGAGTGAGCAATCTCTAGCTTCTCATGGTCTACCTCTAGACTCTCATAAGAAGCCCTCAACTCCATAAGTCCTTGCTCAAGGTTTTGTTTATCCTTGCGCAAGCCCCTACATTCCTTTCTAGAGTCATTGAAAGCACCCTTGCAATCCTCAAGCATGACAAAGAGTTCTTCTTTTGTGGTCTCATCATCATCATCACTCTCATCATCACTATCGGGTGGAGGTTTTACCTTAGTGGCCTTGGCCATGAAGCAAGATGATGGAGCACCAAATAGAGAGAGCTTCTCTTGAATGGCAATGCTTGCGTGCCCCTTCTTCTTCTTCTTCTTGGAATCATCATCTTCATCACTTGAGGAAGATGAATCACTCTCCCAAGTTGCCACATGGGATTCACCCTTCTTCTTGTGAGAGGAGTTCTTCTCCTCATTCTTCTTTTCTTGCTTCTTCCTCTCCTTTCTCATGGCATCTTCATCATCACTTGCATAGGGACACTTGGCAATGAGATGATCCTTGCCATTGCACCGGAAGCACTTCATGGGACGGTCACTAGACTTGGATGAGCTTCTCTTGCTCTTGGACCGGTACCCCTTCTTCATGAGCTTCCCCATCTTCTTCACAAGAAGTGCCATTTGCTCATTCATTTCTTCTTCTTGTTCACTTGAGCTAGAGCATGGCTCATCTTCACTTGAGCACTCTTCCTTCTTCTTCTTGCCCTTGCTCTTGGATGATGTGGCCTTGAATGCCACGCTCTTCTTGTCATCATCCTTATTCTCATTCTCCTTCTTCTTCTTCTTCACCAACTCTTCCTTCTCATGATCTTCTCTAAACTCATCATCGGCCATGATCTCTTGAAGGACTTGGTTGGGAGTTGGCTTCTCCTTCATGGTTGTCTTCACCATGACGGTCTTCAACATGTCAAATCTCTTGGGAAGACACCTCATGAACTTGGTGGAGAATTGAGAGTCCTTGATTTCTTCCCCAAGCCCCTTGAGCTCATTGACAATGACTTGGAGCCTATGGAACATCTCCGGCACACTCTCATCCTCCTTCATTGAGAAGCTTGCAAACTTCTCTTGCAACATGTAGGCTCTTGCGGTCTTGACACTTTCGGTGCCCTCATAAGCTTCTTCTAGCTTCTTCCAAATGTCATGAGCCACCTCAAGGTTCTTGATGAGCTCAAAAGCTTTATCATCAAGTGCCTCATGGAAAGCACTCACGGCAATGTCATTTGCTTGTTGCTTCTTCTCTTCGGCCGGTGTTGGCACCGCACCCTCAACAAGCTCAAACTTTGTTTCCACCACTTTCCACACCTCAAGGTTGATTGACTTGAGATGACTCTTCATCTTGAGCTTCCATTTGGCATAGTCATCACCTCAAAATGATGGTGCCTTCTTGGTGTTGTTGATATGCATAACCAATGCCATTGCTTCACCGTAGGATGTTAATCCAACTCAAACAAACGGTGCCCGACTCCGATACCACGTGAAAGGTCACAATGGCTAGAGGGGGGGAGGGGGTGAATAGCCTAATAAAATTTGTAGCAAGAATACTAGACAACCCAATTAGATAGCAAGGCGGCAAATGTGCAAAGCAATTGCTTCGATTACTCTATGCAAGCCGTCCTATCATGCAAGGCTACTCAAAACAATTTTGCACACAACAACGGTGATCAAGCTACACAATGTTGGTTCACCGAAACCAACCAAGCAATTCTACCCACGGGATTTACTCTACACAATGAGTGGTTCCCGACCGACCACAACAAGTAATTCTACCCACGGGATTTACTCTACACAATGAGTGGTTCCCGACCGACCACAACAAGCAATTCTACTATGCGGTAAGTAAAGAAGTGAAGAAAGTTTATACCACCGCGAAGAGTAGAAGATGGCCAATCACCTAGGAAACTCAAGCACAAGCACAAGAAGGTCGAAGCCTCGGCAAACATAAATCAACACAATGATTTTTTACCGAGGTTCACTTGCTTCCCGGCAAGCTAGTCCTCGTTGTGGCGATGCACTTGCTTGGTGAGTTGCTCGCTCAATTGGCTCGGTGCCAAAGACCCCAATGGGGAGCCGCAATCTCCACACAAGACAAGGATTCACAAGCCACGAGCAATCCACTAGAGTATCCTTTCGTGAACTCCCGCGGGGAAGGATCAAGAACCCTCACAAGAACCCGGTGTGGCCTCGAACAATCACCAAGTCGAGCTCAACCACCACCCGCCGCTCCAAACCGTCTACGGTGACGGGAATCACCGAAGAGTAACAAGAATCCGCAGCTCACTCGATGAACAAGTGCCTCTAGATGTAACTCTCAATGCAAATCACTTGTTCTCACTCAAATCTCTCTCAAGATTAGCAAAGGAATCAAAGAGATGAGTGGGGGAGTGTCTCTCTTGCTCAAAGAATGCTTAGGTATGAAGAAATGGCGAAGAGAGCTCCCCAAGGCCGGCCAATGGTCTATTTATAGACCCCTCCACGAAAGTAGCCGTTGCCCCCACGGACTGATGCTCCAGAACGCGCCGGACGCGTCCGGCGCTGCCCGCCGGACGCGTCCGGCGCTCTTCAGCGCGCCACGTCACACGACCATTGGAGCTCCTCCGTTCGAATCCATCGAGCGCCGACGCCGCACAAGAAACCGCCCGAGTCCGGCGCCGCGTCCCGCCGGGCGTCCGACGGCCGTCGCCCACGAGTCCGACGCGCGTCCCGACCGAACCACCGCAAGACGCCCGAGCCTGAAGTTTCGGTCGGCGTCCGGGGAACCGTCGGACGCGTCCGCCGCCGCGTCCGGCGCTCACTGCGCCAGTCCAGCACGACGACAGCCGCCGACGACGCGCGGACGCGTCTCTGCTGAGTCCGACGCCGTCGCCTTCTGAGTCTGGCGCCTTGTGATCATCATTTCATGCGCCAAACTTGCTCCGAATTGATCCATATCAATTCCCTTGCCTTGTGTACTAACTCCACCAAGAGTAGATCCAATCTCAAGCCTTGGAGTTAGCATTTCATCCATGAAATGTCACGCAAGAGTTAGCCCTCTAGTTAGTCTCTCATGCATCATGCAAAGTCACAACTAGAGGCATTTAGGACCGCGAATGAACCGAGTAAACCCCTCTTGATAGTCGATTATCGATCCTAATTGTGGTCACACTCGCTAAGTGTCTAGACCACTAAACCAGAAAGCCCTATCAAGTATACCTTCACCTTGATCTCCATGGGCCTCCGTCGGAGCTTGATCACATCACATCCATCATGTTCATCACCGTGATCACCGTGCTCCATCATCCACCGTCACGTTGCTATGTGTCTAACCACACTTAGAGCAAAGCATTAGTAACGTTTGAGTGTCATTAATTACCAAAACCAAACCGGAGCTTTCACCGTCTTCTTCATCCGCTAACCCACGGGAGACCGCAGCGGGCGGGCACGCGCAGCAGCAGTAGGAGCAGCAGGCGCTACACAAGGGAGCAGCGGCAGGAGTTGCAGGCATGGATGCCCCGGAGCAGCGGCGGCGGCGGGATATGCGGCAGTGTGGAGCAGAGAAGGAGCAGGGACGGAACGGAAGATGAACCTGGAAGAACGTGTCTAATTCACCACATGCTGACGTTAGCTGGTGAAGAAACACAAACTAGAGATGGATCCGTGTGATGCGTCTTTAGCCAATCAGGACGCGGCGGCGAGAGCTGGGCCAGTGCACACGAACGAGCCACGTGTTGTGTCCTACGTAGCGTTTCAGAACGATGAAAAGAGCCGCGCGGTGGAGGTGGCAGTCGCTGGGCCGTGTGGTGCGTTCGGCCCAATTACTGCATGCCGTCCTATGCTTAGGTTGTCCTAAGTATAGCATTACCGTAACTGGAAGGACGAAACGGGACGTTCGGCCCAGTTCCAAGTTTTCCGGCCCAGACCCAGTGACAGACTGACAGCAAAGATGTGTTACGTGGTGCCTGCCGTGTGTGAGCAGGGCAGGAGGTGATTTCGTGCACGGATGACTGGGTGAGGATTGGATTAGTGTAACAACACGTTTCCTTCCGATGCAATCGTTCTGCCTCTGTCATTTTCTCAATTCTTTTTCCATTTCTTCAGCATCTGATTCCTGCCGAAAAAGAGGCTTTATCCAATTAATTATCCCTGCGTCGGGTCGCCTGTCACGTCCGCCCGCGGGCCAAAAGCCAGCATCTCGTGTGCACCTTTCCAACCTCGCGAGACCAGACGCTGACTCTGGCGACCACACCTCTCGTCTGCCAGTCCAAGGACGCCTATCTTTTTTTTTTTCCGGAAACGTACGCTGCACGTGTCGCATTAAGAGAAGATAGAGTTTAGATTACATTCCGCCCGCGCTAGACGAGATGCCTTACACGTAACGGACAACACACTTAATACGAATCGCCGGCTCAAACGGTGCAGCTTAGAGTGATGTACTACTGGGAAAACGAATTTTGTCACAGGTAGTCGCAGGCGCGTAGGCTACAGACCTAAGAGTACTGCGAGGGAACGGAACCCGGCCACAGTCCACTCGCCTATCTCCTCCCAGATCCGCTGGACGACGATGGCTGGCTCCGTTGCGACGCTGTCGAAAGTCCTTCTGTTCCTTTCCTTCCAGATGCATCAAGACACGAGCAAGACCATGGAGTCAAAACCCCGACGCAACGTGTCCGACAGTGGTGCCCTAGTCGCAAGCCACCAGTCGCACATGCTATCCGTAGGGTGCGGCCCGAGGTTAGAGAAGCCAAGCCGAGTGAAGATGCGGTGCCAAACCTCCCTGATGTACACACAACCAGCGAGCAGGTGGTCGACATATTCGACTTCCTGGTCGCACAAGGCGCAAGAGTCTTGCTGCTGCAGGCCGTGGCGTTTCCTTCTTTCTGCAGTCCAGAGGCGGCCGTGGAGCGAGAGCCAGAAGAAGTATTTTACCTTCGGCGGAGCCTTGATGGACCAAAGTTCCTTGGCACCACGGAGGGAGGTCCTACCCAGGAAGAGTAGGTTCCGTCAGGCGACCATCTCCAGCAAACACGATCCTCCACGGAGCCGTCTAGGTGTACCTCCTCTAGCAACGTCCAAAGGTGGAGGAACTGTGTGGCGAACGGCAGTGTGTTAGCCGCGACCGCGTCCCAGGCCCACTGGTTCCCCTTCAATGCTTCCTTGACCGATCGTCGGCGGCGTCTCGGCGGCACTGACTGGTAGACAAGCGGTGCCAGGTTGCATACTCTACCTTCTGGGTGCCAAAGGTCCGTCCAGAAGAGTATCTGTTCTCCAGAGCCGAGGGAGAAGGTGGTGGAGATGGAGAACATGTCCTGCACATGGCGCTCCACCCTTGCGGGGAGTCCAGCCCATGCGACGCTCGGCTGGGCACGACGCGTACATTCCCAGCGCAAGCGTAGAGCGTACCCCATGAAGCGCAAGTCGGGCAGTCCCAGACCACCAAGGTCGTGTGGAGCACAGACCGTTGGCCACGCGACGCGGCATTTTCCGGCGGCCGAGCTCGCTTGTGGCCTGTGTGGCCTGTGTGGGCTGTGCGGCTGGCGGCTGCACCGTTGTGGACTTGTGGCCTTGTCCCTGAGGATAATGCAGCAGCAACCCATGAACCCAGCGCCATTGTGCGTACATGCTGCTTGTTAATGTTGTTTCTGCAGCAGCACTCGGCGTACAAGCCACAGGGTACACGCTGCCAAGCGGTAGATGAGAAACTGCCGATACTTTCTCGATCGTCATCGCTCCTCACTAGTCACTGCTCAGCGGACTCACCAAAACCAGAACAGGAGACCGGCCTCCACGAACACAGTGGCCGCCAGCCATCTTGGTTTGGATGAGGTCCGTGTCCATGTCACGACATCACGACGTCACCGGACACATAAAAAGGGGACGAGAACGTTACGCCGTTACACGGTGGGGCGTCGCGGATCGATCGAGTTGGGCTTGGGCGCATCACTGTGACACTGGGCCGGCCGCCGAGCCGGAGCTATAGAGACAGGATCGCGCGGATATTTGCGTGACAGGACACCGGCACAACTGGCCGGCCCGGCCGTGTGCACCGCATGCTCTGAAAAAGTGGCATTGCACTTGGACAGTGACCGCGCCTGATTGATCGATGGGTCGGAGCGAGTGTGAGACGTGACGTGCGCCGGTGCGCGTCCGGTGGTGTAGCCGTCCCGGGCCCAGCCGGGCGGTCGCGATCCGTGCTCGCCGCCGTCGGCGGCGGGGCGCACGGCGCACGGGCACCCCCAACCGTTGTTGCTGACTTGGTACGATCATAATCGCGCGCATACTCATTCGCTCGGTATCTCGACCAGTTGTAGCGTACAGTAGTACCATAGCCGGAAGCCACATCATACATACAGTACTCCGCGTATATGTGTTGTTGTAGTCGACCTAATCCTTCCCGGCCTAATAAGTGTCGTTCTCACTTCTCGAAAAACATCTACCGATAATTATGTATTAAAAAATATAAATATTTATATTAAATAATTAGTATCATTGAAAACACCTTTATATCTAGGTTTTAACAAATTTATTTGAAGATAGAAATATTACATGTATTTTTTTTATAAATTATAAATTGGAGGGCTCAACTTAATAAAAAACAACTTATCCACGGCCCGAAAATTCAATGCCTCCTCGTACGTACGCTGCGCATAATAAAAAACCCACAACGACACTTATTTAAGTGGCAACGGAGCATCGCCAGGGTCCGCCGAACCTCCACGCCCGCCTCCTCCTGCGCAAGTGCTGAGTTAACAAATGTTGTCATTTCTGTTCTGAGTTAGAATCAGTAAGTCATTTTTTTCTTCGAATGTTGTGTAGCTAATTTTGCCACCGGATAGCAAATAATTCCAGATCAAATTTACTGACTCTATGCCACATCATTACAGCATGGACCACAGTCCACAGATAATGCTGTACTCTAAAATCGAGCCGTACACTGTACATCGTGGGTACATGCTACTAGTACTCGAGAATTACGAAAATTCAATGTACTACGGCGTCACTGAGAGTCATAATCTATAATACTCCGAGGCGTGCTAGGCGTACGTACGTACGTATGAGAATATGGGTGGCGTGGCCACGTGGGAATAAGAGTGACGTGTCCATCTCTTGCTGCGTGGCGCGTGCGGGGCTGTGGAGCTAGCTAGCTAGGCTGCCGCAGCCGGCGCCTACCTTAGTACGACGGATCGGCCGTCCCAGTTCACGGCGGCGGCCGGCGCTGACGAAGGCGACGAAAATGGCAAGGCATCAGGCGATGCACCGCGCGCAATGGCAATGTCTGAACCGATGGATCGACGACCGCGAGTTGCCACCGACCCAACGCGATCCATCTATCCATGATGGCGCGGTGGCGCCGTCGATGGGCGTCATCTGACCGGTTTGACACACATGCTCCCACCGCCTGTTTCCGAGTTTCCGAGTGACCGACGAGTTTCCGAGTGACCGATGAGGACGCAATTTCCTCTGCTCGGCGTTGCATCGGTGCAAGCAACGGGGCTAGCAGCTAGCTACGGCCGTAGCTGCGCGTCTGGTGATGAGCAGTGAGTGTTGTTGGTTCTCTCTACGCCTCACAGTGCAAATTCCTACGTGCCGACAGTGCGTGGCTGCGTGCCCGCCCATCTCTGGCCAATTATCCGGTGCATAAAGCGCACCGCACGTGCATAGCTTTATCCTTGTGAAGTTATGACGTATGCACGTTCGCAGCACGAATGTTCAGTGGACTGAATTGTCAGGTTGTACTGTACTAGAGTCTCCTGACCAGCAATCCGGTGACGTAGGAAAAAAAAATGTATATGGGCTTCATCAGTTGGCTGAATTGTTACCTGCTTAAAAATGTGTTTCTGAAGGAGTAAATTCGATCTCCCCGATTTTGGGTTGCTACGAGCTGTACCAGCAATCAGTAAATGTTAACCAACAAGTTTAAAGTACAAGGACGTATCACAGACCAAGGAAGAATCACGTTATCTCACGAAACAAAATATCTTTTTTTTTTTAATAATGGATAACAAAATTCGGCCTCTACATCCAAGGATGTACACAGCCAGGAACGAAACAAAATATCTGCTCGAAACAAAAGGCAATTCCTTTTCAGAAGCGCCTTGTTTATCAATCAAGGGGGAATAAAGTGCTGAAAGATATGCTGAACTGCATGACACGACCTTTATGCATCAATCAAAACGCACATATATACTACACGGAGAGAGACACACCGAAAGGCGATCTATTTATCCATCTGGGCCTGCAAGCTTTTGTGGATCGCATGTGGATGGAGGATAAGACGTCGAATCATTTGAGTTGGCATGGAGCAATTTGCCACGGCAGCGCACACGGCATGATGCCTGAATTCTGAATTTCCGATACATATCCAGCGACCAGCCATCCCGCCTGGCGCCGTGTATCCGCTGATGCAATGCACACACACATTGACACACACCGTCGTCGCCGTCGGCCGTCCGATTCCGATCCGCCCCTGGTTTCGGTGCACGCAGCCAACGTAGAGCGCCATCAGATGGACTGGCGCGCCTCGCTTGCTTTGTCCATGGCCACAAGCAATGCAGGCACCCGCAGCACTTAGGTCGGTCTTAATGAAGTTTCATAGAGTCTTATGGCGCTGACATGATAAAGAAAAAGATGATCAAAGTTTCATAGGAGTAGCGACAGTTTGATGAGAATAAAATTCTTTTGCACTGTTTTCAGACATAGAATCCCTTAAGACTGGTCTTATCCTTATAGTACTACTATTGTAGATTCACGATCGACGACATGAAAGAGATTGGTATTATCCTTCTAGTACTACTAGTACTGTAGATTCTCGATCGACGGTACTGGTCTGATCATGGCGATCGTGATGAGCCAGATGCATTTTCCAGAACGAAATGATTGTGCGTAGCGCGGGCTTGCACAGGAACAGAACTGAAAACGATCGATCGTCCTGCTGCTGCGCCTTACACGAAACGGGCAAGATAATCTCAGTAGCCAAATTCCGATTAGCCGTTGATGAAGGGCCCCGGTACAATGAAGGATGCTGATTGCCTTCTCCGAATGCGATTGTGTGCAGTAGCAGTTTTGGACCAACTCCGATCCTAGTGGTATATTGCATTGTGCCCGCCTGAACATCGCGCCAGAGACAAATGCAGATAAAACAAACAAACAAAGCTGATAGATGGATGGATGGCTACTGATCACAGCTGTGGTACCGTACCCTTAATTGGTGCCCAGAACTTATGTGATCGTTATCTTTTGAAGGCAAGCAACACAGGTGTATGTGTATGCAGTCGTGTGAGTCGTTTCTCTTGTCTCCAGAAGTAGGTGAGTCGTTTCTCTTGTCTCCAGAAGTAGTTTGGTTACGAGTACACAGAACTGTCTTTGGGTACAGACAGGCATACGCATGTGTAGGACAGGGGCTACAAGTGCTAGGACCTAGGAGCAGGCATGCAGGCATCAGGCACACGGCCGCGACAAGGGCAGGGCACTACCTTGCTTGTGGAACGCATATGTTCTGTTCTGTGGGCACGCAAACGGGCACAGATGCGTCACCATGTCCGGCCACTTTTGCCAAGGCGAGGGCGAGCCAGAGCGCTGGCATGGGTCTTGGGATGGTAGGGATACGCATACGGACGCAGTGTAGGAGATGCATGGCAGATGCATGCCGGATCCGCCGCTCTTGTTGCACTGCACAGGGTGACAGGGGAGTTTTGAGTAAGGGTGTGGAACGCGGGCCTGCACTACATGTCGACGCCTTGACACGCCAGGTTTGGATTGCAGTCGCGTGCGGTGCACACCTTGTTTTGTTGCCGACTTGCCGGGAGGGTTTAGGGACTCGAGGGAGGACCGGGAGGATTGGGGGAGGACACGCGCCGCCGCCTACCCTCCACGCTGCGACCAGGGGATTCGATAGGATCGGCGTTCGGCAGCAACGCTCGGACGCGGAAGGGACAGCCGTGAATTGCGCCGCGGCGACTCTTGTCGTCGTCGTCGTCGCCGCTCGCGCGGAAGAACGACGAGTTGCCTGTCCACAGCCACGCGGCTCCGCCCCCCGTTGCCACCGGTGCGCTCGCTCGCGGCCGGCTCCGGGTCCTCCGCCGCCGAATGGCCGGTACACAACGTACCGCCCGCCACCGATCGCATGACCACGTAACGAGGATCCTCCCGTAAACTGCTCGACAGGACCCCCATTCCGTCAGCGGTCAGTTGTTTGTCCCGTGAAGAGGCCGGGTAGGGTAGCTCGTAGCCAATGGCGGGGCCGCGCCGCAGGCCGCAGCAGAAACGCGAATTCTGCTGCTGTTTGCGTGATTCTGATCCCATTCCACTCCGAGGATTTGGCCGTTGGTGCCGCAGAAGCGTACTACGCTCCTGCTCCTGTTTAGGCTGTTTAGCAACTTCACAGGATTTCCGTTTCGTTCCGTGCCACGCCATCGTCAGGACATAGGATACGACGACGAGTGTAGCAGAGACACACACGTACGTACGCATAACGGATGCTTCTCCATTTTGCCGTACGGTAGAGGAAGCTGTGCCTGTCTTACGTACGTATTTACCACAGACAATGACAGTTCAGGCACTTATTTGACTCCTTACTAAATTGACTAATAAGGAAGATAAGAACGTACGGGCTTCCCTCCTCCGAACTTTAGTACTACGTACCTCATATAGACACCATCTACCAGCCGATCAGGCTCTTTGCTCTCTCTTCTCCTACGGTCCTGCTACCTCTACCCCGATCAGGCTCTTTGCTCTCTCTTGTCCTACGGTCCTTCTACCTCTACCTGACTACCTCCCAGGATCAACCCTCCTCTGCTCTTTATATATAGCCACACCGCTCATTTCCTGCTGCAACGAGTGACACAGGCACAAACACACCGGATTTGCGTTGGCTACTGCTCGTTGGGTGTCCTCCCCTGGACCGCGCGTGAAGGAGTCCAACTCCCCTCTCTCTTCCACCTCTGCTCGTGCTCGATCCATTTAGGTTTCAGGCCAGCAGCAGAGGGTTTCATCAGGCCAGCGATAAGCAAGCAGCAAAGCAGGAGCTGAAGGCCCGTTAAGCCGAGATGGAGCATATCGCCAGGTTCTTCTTTGGAGTTTCAGGTCAGTGTCATCATGCCATTGCTGCCTCTAGCTGGATGGTCTTCTCTTGTTCTTGTTTATATAATATATAATACTGCGCCTCTTTGAGCTGTGGTTTAGTTGGGTTCGTCGTCTAATCTTGGTTGGATCTGTTTCCCAGGGAATGTCATTGCGCTCTTCCTCTTCCTGTCGCCTGTGTAAGTTTCTGATTCCATGTACCTGAATCCTTCTGTTTCTAATTGTCCGTTTTCATGGGTAAAAAAATGAAAGCAGAGAAGCAATATAGTACTTACTTCTCCTACATGACAAAACCTAGAACAAGGGGAGAATAGTGGGGAGAGAGAGGTTTTAGCATCTTTTAGGTTCAATCTTTCTAGCGAAACACTGAATTTCATTTTCTTTTTAACAAACAAAACAAGCATCTTTTCCCCATCTGGAATGCTTCTTCATCTTCACAACCATGCCTTACCTTTTCGTTGCCTCCTCTGCCCCGGCTGTCAGGGGCAGCAGAGCACACGGCGCATGTTTCCTCTGACGGGTGAGAAAATCTGGCGAATTCTTTGCAGGGTCACCTTCTGGAGGATCATCAGGAAGCGGTCGACGGAGGAATTCTCCGGCGTGCCCTACAACATGACGCTGCTCAACTGCCTCCTATCAGCATGGTAACTAACTGCACTCAGGCTCAGAGACACACGACCTTTCGATGCGCACTTCATTCACATCATTTCTGTTTCCTCAGTAAATTAACTCGCAGATTAATTTTAGAGGCATTAGATATTCTTCAGCGGTTCAAGTTAGTATACAGTACAATGTATTCCTTTTGTATTCTTGTGACAAGATCAAACATTGGACATGATATATATTATGCAGTGTCTGTAAACCAGTAAAACCGGCGTGTAGTATTATAGTTTTACATTTCAGAAATGCTGCATGGTTTGCTGGCCTGGATGAAGCAAACACTTTGCTTGGCTCTTAGCGTAGCGTCTGGCCAACCCGTCCTATAGATCTCGTGGACCCACTCGCCAGCACTGTGACAACGACTGCAACGAAAGGGAAAAGGTTTTATTGCACTGCACCACAGGCCACAGCTCGTGTGGGAGCAGCCTGTCGGCATTGCCAAGATGGAGATGACATGTGGGCCTCACCTTTGTGCTCGCACATGCAGCTTCACATTCAAGTGTTTGTCTTGTAGGTCCAAACAAATAGTTTTCATGCCTTTTTCTTTTTGGTTATGATGATGATGGATGATTTTGGCTATGATGATGATGGATGATTTTGGTTATGATGATGGGTGATTTAATTGGGCAAGAAAATTCAGGGCGTCCTGTTTGGTTTTCACACACCCTTGCACGCATGTGGGCGAATTCGAAGATCGATGTGCTAGCTCATCATGCGTTTGTCTGAATTTCGTTTGGTTAATTTTGTGTGAAATTTACATGCATACATACAGGTACGGGCTGCCGTTCGTGTCCCCGAACAACATCCTGGTGTCGACGATCAACGGGACGGGGTCAGTGATCGAGGCCATCTACGTGGTGATCTTCCTCATCTTCGCGGTGGACCGGCGGGCCCGGCTCCGCATGCTGGGCCTGCTCAGCATCGTTGTCTCCATCTTCGCCACGGTGGTGCTCGTCTCGCTGCTGGCGCTCCATGGCAACGCGCGCAAGGTCTTCTGCGGCCTGGCCGCCACCATCTTCTCCATCTGCATGTACGCGTCGCCGCTCTCCATCATGGTAAGCTTTCATAATTTAAATGCTTGTGGGCATCCTTGGTATCCACGACATCCGTTCATTAACAAGCATGTGCTTGGTGTGTGCGTGTGTGCAGAGGTTGGTGATCAAGACGAAGAGCGTGGAGTTCATGCCGTTCCTGCTCTCCCTGGCCGTGTTCCTGTGTGGCACCTCCTGGTTCATCTACGGCCTCCTCGGCCGCGACCCCTTCATCATCGTACGTACTAGGCTTATCTCTCTGAAACTCAGCACTCTGATGACGAGGATTGATGATGGGTACTTGGAAACCACTGCAGTAATATACTGTACCGCTAGCTGTTGCCATTGCTATTGAACGCCTCTGGCCAGTACAGTACAGTACAGTGCCCCGGGGCCGGCGTCGGTTGCCCTTTCGGTGTCCCGCCCAACCAGGCAACCAGGCGCACATGCCGTCCACCCTGCCGCTGCCGATGCACCGTGCACGGGCATGGGCGCCAGTAGCGTGGGCGTGGTCACCCACAGGCACAGCGCGCGCTGGCGCTACCGATGGGCCGCCGTGCCCTTGTGCACGCAGGACGATTACTGGACCAGGCAGAGGAACAGCGCCGCGCTCTTTCTTGTCGCAACGCTAGCAAATATCTTTGGCCAAGTTTTCCAATTTCATCATGAAGAAAATTTCATCATGAAGAAATCAATTTCATCATGAAGAAATCATGTCAGTTCGCAATAATTCAAGCCTGACCGGACCCGCATTCGAACCGGCCAATGCCGTGTTCGATTTTTCCCCGGCGCTGAGGCGGCTCGGGGCGATTCCCTAGAGTTAGGGCTCTTTCCCACCTCCTTCCGATTCACCTTGAAGCTAGTCGGCCGATTCTCTCGTCCGGCGAGCCTCCTGCTCGCGCCGCCGCGCGTTCCACGCCTGCGCGGCCGTCCGTCGGACGTCAGTGCCATCGAGCGCGTTCCACGCCTGCGCGGCCGTCCGTCGGACGTCAGTGCCATCGAGCGCCACCCGCAAGCGTTGCTGCGCCCGAGCTGGGCGACTCGAGCTCCATTGACGCGTCCGCCGCCGCCCCTCTCCGTAGGCGCGTTCACCGCGGAGCTCGATCGTACCCGACGGAAGGCGGAACCGGTGGTCGTCGGGGCCGACCGCACGCGTGGACCACCTCGCCGTTCGAGGTCTCCACGTCCAACACCCCGCACCTCTGCTGCCCTGATCCGAGGCCGCGCCCCGTCGGACCTGTGCCTCGCGCCTTCTCCTGGGAGCTCGGTCGCACCCGACGGAAGGCGGAGCCGGAGGTCATCGGGGCTGATCGCGCGCGTGGGCCGCCTCGGCCCGGCACTTCCCGTCCGCCGCCGGAAATCAGAGCTCCGAGCCGGGACCCTCGCCCATCCACGCCGGTCCTCGCGCCTCCACGTCGGCCCGACGCTGGCCGTCGTCCGCCCCCATCCGGGCCTCCGCGCCGGGACCCCGCGCCGGACCTCCAAGCCGGACGTCGCCCACCCGAACCGAGCCTCCGCGTCGGACTAGAACAGCATCCACGCCGGGCCTTCGACGGAGCTCGTCCGCCGATCGAATCGTGCGGCTGCGCGTTCCCCGGCCTCTGTTTCCCGGCTGTTCTCAGGGAGGCTCGAAGCTTCTCTTCCCAAACGTGTGTTTGTTCTGGAAGAGTCCAGTACTAAACAGCTGTATCCAGGATAGGCTGTCGTGACAAATTTGGTTTTGTTGGTAGAAAAATCTGATTCGGTGATTGTTTGATTTGTAAGGCGGTGAAAAAAAAAAAAAAAAAAGCCCTGAAAGGCGGTGCTAAGGATAGGCTGTTGTAACAAATTTGGCTTTCCTTCAGTGCTGTATCCAGATAAGTAGAAAAATCTGATTTGGTGATTGTTTGTTTTGTAAGGCGGTGAAAAAAAAAAAACCCTGAAAGGCGGGGCTGACACCTATAAAATGTAAAGGCGGGGACTATTCGCCCACAAATAAGAGTTACTAAGCCTACAAGTATTTGCACAGTGCCACCCCGAGCACCGGTTCATCGCGCAAAAATTGATTAATTAGTCTCAAAATGTTCGTCTCGCAAAGTACAATAAAACTGAATTAGTTTTTGATTTCATCTACATTTAGTACTCCATGGGTAAACATTTTGATGTGATGGGGAATAGGTCTAAACAAGGCCTAAGCCTACAAGTAGCAGGCGCAATTCGCCCGAGGCGGTCAGAAATTCGCCGAGGTGGAGGAAAGAAGGCCCGCAGTGGTGTTTTTGATGGAGACAAGGATGGGGGAAGAGCGTGCGCTCGGTTTGAAACGCGACCTTGGTTTCCCTAATGCCATTGTCGTCAAGTCGGAGGGATTGAGTGGGGGACCGCCGCTGCTCGTTGTGGCGTCGGATGTCACGGTGGCGAGAGATGAGCAAGTCGAGGTCGCACATTGATGTGGTGGTGTCGTGCGATCGGGCCGAGAATTGCGCGGTGGAGGTTGACGGGTTTCTACGGCGAACCGAGGAGGGAGCGCCGAAGGAGAGCCGGTACTTGATGAGATTTCGAGGGCACAGTCCCGAGCCGTGGCCGTGCGTGGGAGATTTTAATGAAGTGCCGGCAGCCGAGGAGGAATCGATAGGCGGAAATGAGCGGGAGCAATGGCAGGTATCGGCGTTCCAAGATGTGGTACATGACTGCAATTTCACCGACCTTGGTTTCCATGGCTTGCCGTACACTTGGGACAACCGCCGGGACGCGGACCGGAACGTCAAAGTTCGTTTGGACCGCGCATTGGGTGATAACAAATTCATGCATGTTCTCGGGTGGCTCACGGGTCTTTCATGTCCCGCTAATGGAGTCGAGACCATGTTGGTGTACTGGTCGAGCTACGCCACGAGCAGTGGATGGCGAGGGCGACGCAAACGCTCCAAACCGTTCGTATACGAAAACATGTGGAAGCAACATGGCGAGTATATGGAGTTTGTAAACCGAACATGGGATCCGGGAGATGGTAGGGCGGATTTGTCTACGGTGGCCGGGACTCTCGAATCTCTACAAAGCATTCCCTAAAGAAGTGGGATCGAGAAGTATTTGGCTCTGTGAAGAAACAGGCAAAGCAGCTGTGGGTGCAGTTAGAAGAAGAAAGAAGTAGAACCTTGTACAGGGGTCCGACGGACAGGGAAAAATCGATCATGGATCAACTGTCCTTGGTCCTGGCAAGGGAAGAGATCTTGGAGAAACAGCGCTCCCGCATCGCGTGGCTTAGGGAAGGAGACGAAACACCGAGTTTTTCCAAGCCAAAGCAAGGGCGAGGGGAGAATGAACCGGATCAAGCAGGTGGTGGCTGGTGATGGCCGGCTAGTGACGGAGCAAGAGGATCTTGAACAGTTGGCCTGCGACTTCTATCAACGCCGTTCACGGCTCAAGAGGTTTTGCGGCCAGAATTGATATGCTCTCATGTGCCGAGGAAGCTAACAACAGAGATGTGCGAGGACTGTCGAGGCCTTTTACCGAGCATGAAGTAGAGGCTGCGCTCTTCCGATGGCTCCTAGTAAATCTCCGGTGTCGATGGTTTCAACGCTGGATTTTTTCAAACCCACTGGTCATTGGTTAAAGGTTGTGTATTGGCGGCGGTGCTGGGTTTTCTGAATGGTGGTGAGTTACCTGACGAAGTGAATAAGACCCTGCTAGTGCTCATTCCGAAGGTAAGCAACCCACAGGAGCTTTCCCAATACCGTCCCATTTCACTTTGCAATGTTCTATATAAGATATGTTCCAAGACTATGGCGAACCGCCTTCGCCGTATTTTGGATGAGGTGATCTCAAGGGAACAAAGTGCATTTGTGCCCGGTCGGCTAATTACTGACAACGTGCTGATCGCGTACGAATGTATACATTATCTGAGGAATAAGAAGGGGAAGCAAGGTGATTGTGCGATTAAGTTGGACATGATGAAAGCATATGACAGGGTAGAATGGAGATATTTAGAGAGTATTATGCGAGCACTGGGTTTTCCTGAACCGTGGACCTCGTTGGTAATGAAGTGTGTGACTTCTGTCTCCTTTTAAATACGGGTCAATGGTGTTTTTTCGAAGAATTCAAGCCAACAAGAGGAATTCGGCGGGGGACCCCATCTCACCCTACCTGTTCCTTCTTTGCTCGAGGGCTTGACATGTATGCTGAAAAATATTGGACCGCTTTATGTGTCGAGGGGGTAAGAGTGAGCAGACACGCACCGTGGATTTCTCACCTTCTCTTCGCGGATGACTGTCGATTTTTACACAAGCATCAAAGAGAGGCGCCGACGGGGTGGCAAACTATTCTAGAGGACTACAATCGGGGCTCGCCAGCCTTGTCAACAAACAAAAGTCGGCAATTTTCTTTAGCCCGAATTGTGATCAAAATAGCAAGGAAGAGGTCCAAAATAGCCTACAGATTATGACAGAAGCATTGGGGGAGAGGTACCTGGGTCTCCCTACCGCTGCAGAACGGGGAGCAGCAGATGTGTTCAGCTATGTTCTTTCCAGAGTCCGTGGCATGGTGGGAGGATGGGCCGAGAAGGGGCTAAGTTGTCTTTGAGAGAGGTACTTCGAAAGCGAATGCACAATCGGTGCCTACGTACCCGATGTCTTGTTTCAAATTGTCTCCAGGGGTTTGTCAGAAACTCACCTCGACGGTGTCAAATTATTGGTGGGGAAGCTCAGTTGACAACCACAAAATTCACTGGTTGCGTTGGGAAAAAATGACTCGTTTAAAGAGAGATGGAGGAATGGGATTTCGGGACTTTAGCCTTTTCAACAAGGCGATGTTGGGGAAGCAAGGCTGGCGGCTAGTCTCAAGGCCGGACTCGCTCTGCGCCCAGGTGCTGAAGGGGAAGTATTTTCCAAACTGTGATTTCCTCTCGGCTACCAAAAAACGGCGTAGTTCGGCTACTTGGAAGGCAATTATGCATGGCCGGGACATACTATCCCGTGGACTGATTAAGAGGATAGGCCCGGGGAAGATTAATGTGTGGGATGAGAATTGGATTCCTGGTTTACGGTCTTTGAAACCGTTGGTGCGCATGGAAACGGCCACAGCACAAATGGTCCATGACCTATTCATACCGGGGACGAGGGTCTGGGATGAGGATGCAGTTCGTCGGTCCTTCATATCTATCGAGGCAACCGAGGTTTTGAAAATCAAACCCAAGACTCGACCGGAGACCGATGTACTTGCTTGGGCACCGGAGAAACATGGCATGTATTCAAATCCGTTCGCTTATCGACTCTGAAGGGGAGCAGATGGAGCAAACTATGGCGATCACGGGGAAACATCCGGCTCGGGACCGATCCTATCTCGGGAACAGCTCTGGATACTTGAGGTGCCGCCGAAGGTGAGAGTGTTCTCAGTGGAGAGTGATTCATAACTCGCTACCTTCTAAAGCCGAGCTCAAAAGAAGGCATATTACAAGAGAAAGTTATCAGAGAGTTGCGGCGGAGAAGATGAATCGCTATTTCATGTCTTCTTCTCCGCCCGATAGCGGCAGCTTTTGGAAGGAGGTCAAGAAGGTAATGGGGGTCTCACTCCCGAGTCCGCATCATTGTACTTGGGCGCCGATTTGCCGAGGCATGAGCTCGCCCAAAGTCTATAGCAAAGAAGTGGTCGTGTGTGGTGCCCGGTCGCCTGGACTAGTCGCAATGCATGCCAAGGCATGGGAAGAAGGCGTGGGAGCCGGGTGCGGCGGCTCGCTACGTCTCAACTCTAATGGAGAACATGGCGTCGCCGAAGACTCCAAAAGCTCCAACTGCAAAGACGGCCAAGGGCGTCCCGGAAGAGTCCAAGGCGGGTTTATTACAAGATCAACACTGATGCTTCTTTTGATCAGGAAGTATTCACAGGCAGCGCCGGGGTGGTCATCCGGGACCATGATGGCTTGGTGAAGGCAGGATCGGCAAGATGGTTTGATAATATTCCTGACGCCTTAACTGCGGAAGCCATGGCAGCAAAGGAGGGGCTCGAGCTCGCATCTGAATTAGGGTTGGAGCGTGTTGTTCTAGAAGTGGACTGTCAGGGACTTGCTACCTTGCTGCAGAGTGTCAATCCGATTGCCTCGTCGATTGGAGGCTTGTGTTTCGATATAATGGAGCTAGGCAAGAGTTTTGATGAGTTTTGTATTAGCTGGTCTAGAAGGGAGGCGACCGGTTGCGCACGTTTGTGCTTCCATTGTTTCGCCGTAGATCGTTCTTTCTTTTGGATTGATTGTATTCCGGAGTGGCTTGTTAATCTAGCAGCCACTGATTGTACTCTTGCTATGAATGAATGAATGAAGCTCCGTTTACTCAAAAAAAAATCATGTCAGTTCCAAATACGCCGTTACTGACGCAGCCACTGTCGCTGCAACCGTTTGTGCGTGCAGATCCCGAACGGGTGCGGGAGCGCCCTGGGCCTGGTGCAGCTCATCTTGTACGCCATCTACCGGAAGAACAAGGGCCCCGCCGCGCCGGCCGGCAAGGGAGAGGCTGCCGCTGCCGCCGCGGACGTGGAGGACGCCAAGAAGGTGGCCGCTGCCGTGGAGCTGGCCGACGCCACGACCAACAAGGCGGCAGACGCCAAGGTGTAGGCGACTGGGTGTGGCGCTGAAGCGGTCGAGGCTTTGCTGGTTGGGATGATGAACAGCCTAAAAATGAGGCTGCCTACTGAATTAGTTTGTCGGTGAATCGGATTGGTGTTGATTTCTATTTCTATGGGCTTTTTACGGTTGTCACTCTCATCTCGATCTCTCCCCCGGAGGCTCCCCTAACAATGTAGCTTCTCGAACAGAGCTGTGTCACAGAGCTCTCAAGTTGTGTGTCTCTGCAAAGTGTGAATTTCTTTGCTCCATCTCTCTCCTTCTCTTACTCTCCCCAACGATTATCTTTCCTAATTCCTCTAGAGATGTATTAAGCTATCTGAGAAATTGATCCAACTGTGAGTCCTGTGCGTAAGCATGCATCTTTGCGTATACGGTGAAACACTGAACCAGCTCATAAAGAGTTCCTTAAGGGGAGCTATGTAAAATCCAGTTTCATAAATGAGTGGACACTGGATGAGCTAAAAATATTCTTCTCTTAGCTGCCTCCATCAGATCTACATCTACTTACTGTGAGAAGTTGTTTTGCTATTTTTTTAAGGCAGATTCAAATCCATCAACAACACTACTCGTGTAGCTGCTGTACAGAGCCTGAATAGAGCTTGATTCGAATTTCATTGGGTCAATCATAAATTCTGGTTGGGCCGAAAAATATGACATGGTAGAGGCCTTTTGTGCTGAGGCCCGAATAGAGAAAGCGGCCCGAACTTCTCATCGACAAAAAGACAACGTGGGACCCACTCAAACTGAAGAAGGCGGCAAGTTCCCAGGTTAAAGGATGCAGGTCTGGTCACTCACCTAAACTCCGAATGCCCGTTAACCCGTTACTCTTCCTTCCTTCGGAAGGAGCCGGCTTCCCCCATTCCGCGCGCATATAAACCGACGCAACGAACTCACCTTCTTTCCAGGAGAACCTCCTCCTCCACCCAAGTGACGACCCGTGACCCCACCGACCAGCGGCAGCGATCCGGGCGAGGGGAGGGACCTATCCGTAATTTCGGAAAGTTACCTGGGGGAGAATGCCGATAGACATGCCGCGGGGGCTACCCTTCGCCGTCGACACATGGGGCCCCTCCTCCCGGCGCCGGCGCCACCGCTTCCTCACCCACGCGCACCGGGACCACCTCGTCGGCGCCGGCGCCGACATCGACGGAGGAGGGGCCCTCTACGCCACCCGCCTCACCCTGCACCTCGCGCTTCGCCACTTTCCCCAGGTAATTAATCAACCACTTCCCCTCCCTCTGGTATGTTCGGTTTTGGCCCCCGCCGAATTGTTTCTGTCGCCTGTCGGGGCGTCTTTGCTAAAGGCCCTTGAGCCACGGTGCGAACTGTGATGCAGTTGGGGAGTTGGGAGTTCGTGGAGATGGAGGTGGGGAGGACGGTGGTGCTGGATGATCCCACCGGCGCCTTCTCTGTCACCACGTACGACGCAAATCACTGCCCTGGTAACGTGTTCGCTCTAACTATTCCATTTCTGTCGATTTCATTACTTGGTAATTATAAGAGGAGTACAAGTTACTTCGTAATTAGGCAAAAATAAAAATCAGGAGCTTGTCGAGAATGCTCTGTGATTTATTTGATATGAAACCTATAAAATGTAAATGTAATGTGATTATATCCCTTTGTGGAGAATTTTCATTGTTCTGTTTGATTTGAGCCCAGTACGCTGGTTATATGCTCCTAGGAGTAAGGGGTTACTTATGCTTGGCCTGTTTGGTGATTTCAGGGGCAGTCATGTTCTTGTTTGAGGGTCAATTTGGTACCATACTTCACACAGGGGACTGTCGTCTTACACCAGATTGCGTACAGAATTTGCCAATGAAGTACATAACAAAGAAAGGGAACGAAAACATTTGCCGACTTGACTTTGTATTCCTAGATTGCACCTTCTCCAAATGCTTCCTCAAGCTGCCGAGCAAGGAGTCAGCGATCCGACAGGTGGTCCTCTGTGCTGTGAAATACCTTGTAGAAATGTTCTTCTGTCGACATGGATTGTTACAGTTGAGAAATGATTCAGTGATTGCAGGTTATAGCTTGCATATGGAAGCATCCACATGCACCATTTGTTTTCCTCGCCTGTGATCTTCTTGGGCATGAAGATATACTAGTTGAGGTGTCACGGACTTTCGGATCGAAAATTTATGTTGACCGGAGATTGGATTGTTTTAAAGCACTATCACTGACTGCCCCTGAAATCATCACTGCTGATCCATCTTCTCGCTTTCAGGTATATTATTCCGTGAAACACATTCTTCTGTCTTCCTAATACTGCAATTTTTGCATTATTTTCATTTTTGAAGCCTACATAACAGAAATATTTGCCTTACAGTAGTCAATCACTATCAGTGGATCACCGCCCCCCCCCGCGAGCTCAATTCAGGAAATACTGTAGCTGCAGCCTCAAATCTCCGTGAAATTTCACTGCAAATCACCATTGCTCATTAGTTAGCCCCCCCCGAGATGCCATCCTGGATCCGCCAATGGTCGCTATGACTTTATAATACACATGGAACCTAGCTGATTTGTTTCCAAACTTAAGGCAAAATAAGTTACTATAAATCCTATTATACAATAGGGCCTTGTTTAGATTGCCTCCAAATTACACAGTTTAGTTTGAAATCACGAGATGAATCTTTTGAGCTTAGTTGGTCCGCGATTGGACAATATTTTTCAAATAAGACAAAAGAGTTACTATTTATCAGGTTGAAATTTTTTGCAATCTAAACATGGCCTAGGTTAGTATCATAACATCAAGGTTCTTGCTTCATCAAAAACAATAAACACAATTGGCTGGTACCTGATGCTGAGTCCTGCACCTTCTATCATTTCTTTTGGTGGCTATCACATGGAGTGACCCCTTGTTTTCTTTCTTGTCCATTGTGACCTTAACCCCGCAGATGGTTGGGTTCCACCAATTATACGATAGAGCAAGCAAAGAGCTTGCAGAGGCGAGGGCAAATCTCCAGCCTGAACCCTTATTTATTCGTCCATCAACACAGTGGTATGCAAGCTGTGCTCGAAACCAGAAGAAACCCAGCCTAACAGAAGCTGAGCAGGATGAGTTTGGCATCTGGCATGTTTGTTTCTCCATTCACTCCTCTCGTGATGAGTTAGAGCAGGCACTACAACTTCTCCAACCTCAGTGGGTTATTTCAACAACTCCCCCGTGCTTTGCCATTGAGCTGAGCTATGTAAAGAAACATTGTTTCAAGACCCGCATAACAGCTGATGATCCACTGTGGAAAATATTCAGGGATCCTCTTGAAAAGTCAGTGTCCTCCCCTTGTTCAGTGCTTGCGTCTGAAACACATACAAATGAAGATGACTCAAATTTTGTTGTTGATGGTGATCATTCATCTTCCACCAGCGATGGATGTACATATTTAGATGTAATAAGCACCCTTGAACTGAAATTTGTGCCACCCCCTCCACCTGAAGAACCAGAAATTACATTGTTTGGAAGAGCAAGGTTTGCCTCTCAAGCAATTGACATTATGAAAGATGAGTACATTGCCTTTGAAGAAGCCAGGGCATGTGCACCAACAGATTCAGTTCATGGTAGCAGTGAAGATGTTGAAACATATTCTGCAATGGATTTCGATACGAAACAACCACCATCCTCCCAGCAGGATCCCATTGAAGTTGGAGATGATGTGGCTTCCTTTAAGCATGAAGCAGCCTCAACACAATTAGAAGCGTGTCAAGTGAAGTTATTACCTACTGTTCAACACAATATGTTAGTGGTGTCTGATCAACTTGAAAAGTCAGAAGTTGCAGAGGAGTCAAAATCATTGAGTTCCACAGAAGACTTAAACCTTACCATGGTCAGAAGTGCAGAAACAACTGATTGTCAAAAGGAACCTTTGTGCATTATTGGATCATCGACTTGTTTGAATACAAGTTTGAAGAGGCTTTACAGGTCAAGGAATATCCCTGTTCCTAGACCTCTTCCATCGCTTGTCGGACTTTTGGAGTCCTCTAAACGGGTCAAAATGAAACCAAACACTAATTATAATTCACGACACAGCTTACCCTAATGACATGATATACATATACCCATGTATGTCATATTGTGATAGCCAAAATATTCAGATTCTCTGGTATATTAATGGATTATTTCTGAATAGGGCACCTGTATATTGCTTGTTGTGGTAAAAAAAAAACTATTGGGTATGCAAGTATACCTGGATTGGTTCCTAGGAGGATACTTGTATAGTATTGATCTTTGTATGCTTTTTTTTTCTCAAAACACACAAGAGAGTTGCGTATCTTTGTATTATAGCTTTGTAAGATTTTCAAATTGTTGTACAGAAAATTGATGTTATTACATGACTCTGCTGGATAATCTTAAGTGTTTTATTCTTCTGTAATACTGGTCAGGCATCATGTGGTATAATATGTTCTCAGCAAAGTTTGCTTCACGATGTACTGAATATCATGATAATCTGGCGTGGTTGCTTGTGATTCAGAATTGTATGCTGCAGGTTACAACATATCTTCTAGTTCACTAATGCATAATTTATACACAAAGCAATGTCGCTATGTCATGAATTATCCTAAAATACAGACTCATCACGCGACATGATGCTATTAGCACCGGGTAATCAGCCTTGCTTTACGAATTGATGTACTGAATATCATGATAATCTGGCATGGATCTTGCTTATGATTCAGAATTGTTTGTTGCAGGTTAGTACAAAATATCTTCTAGTTCACTAATGCATAATGTATACACAAAGCAATGTCGCCATGTCATGAGTCTTCTATCCTAAAATACAGATTCATCACGCGTAATCAGCCAAACTCAATTATTCTGACAAGCATACATCTATGATTAGGTAAGGCTCAGTTAACAGCCCAGCGGTCACATCTTTTTAGTCTGCATCAGAAGCTCCTAAAATACAACAATACTAATGTCACTCCATGTCTCCATATAAGTGAGCTCTATTTCTCTACTGCCATGCGGAGGAGACAATTAGAGTCTTCTCCCCCCAGCCGAAGTGAAGCCCACCATGATCCTCATGGAACTTGTACCTATCACAATATGATTTTAGTATCGACTTTATTCCACCGATGACATTGCTGTTAAATGGGCATGGTGTGAAACCAGCCATTGTCATTCTTGCTCTCCATTTCCCAGCAACTTCGTACCTGCAACATGTAACACCTTCACTATCAGTTTCTATAAATTGCAGGAAAAAGAAAGGGTGAGAATATGCAGGGTGCAGGACTGGTAAGCATCGCTGGGTAGTACCTCTCCACACGATCAGGACCTTCACAAGCCAAGATGTTAACAATTTCTCGTGCAAGACATTGCCTCTCCACATTCATTCTATCCGGGCTCTCCCTTGGAAGTGTCGCATCTAAAGAATCAAAAAGCGCAGAGTAGTATTCATAGACTTCACGGAACCTGTGAAAGTCAGATGTTAATGCTACTGTAGAAGTCATATCAAAACATACACGGGAGTTCATAAATAAAATCCACAGCACAACCTTATATTAGATTACCATCTAAAATGGACTTGTGAAGGTCACTAACCTTGGCAGAAACGGTGCAGTATTAGTATTGGCATCCTGCTCAACCAGGGTCACTAGCTTTGGATGGAGTCCCTTCACCATACGAAGGAGCTGGTCCCTTTCATTCATAATTGAAACACTCTCATCAGGAAGATGGTGCAACTGGAATGCAAAATTGACAACAAGTGCTTCACCAGGACGACAATCAAGCATCGCAGGTGTAACATCCCCAATGTTAGCACCCACTGCCCTGAATTCGAAAGATACCCCACAGTCCTCTGCGAGCTTCTCTAGGCGTTGCCCAATGACCCTCAGACCTCCAATGGGCCTCTGAACTGTCTCAGGATCGTCAACTCCAGTTATCCTCAAATGGCGCGGCTTGTTTGCATGGTTTTTCAGAAATTGTATCAATGTAATGTACTGGCTGCCCTGATTGATGTCAAAGTCGATAATGTGCAGTCTTTCTTCTCCCTTGCAGGCTTCAACTATGGCATAATTAGCAGCCATGAAGCCCAAACGGAAACATGGACATATTTCAAAGAGGATTTGCATTGCTGAAAGTTGATACAGAGTTGGAGGATCCTTGCATGTCAAAGCCTTGTAGATACCGTTCCCTGAAGCTACTATTCTTGCAGCAAGGCCCTCTACCAGGTACGCTGCAATCCTTTGAGAAGGGTCCCCTTGAATGGAGACCATCTGTCGCAGTTCTGTTATGATCGCCTGTGCTTCATCTATGTTGTATTCAGACAATGCAGTAGCACACTCAAAGAGCAATTGCTTTGGAGTCCTTGGGGCTCCGTTATTGCTAACAGCACAACTGATACTTGACTCTGATTCTTTTGGTGAATTTGGAAGCAAAACATTCTTCATGGGGTCAGCCCATTCATCATTAATGCTACCTGCCTGGGAAATGTCAAATAAGATATCATCACCATCGTCAAGTAAAGCATGCTCCAGCTCCTGAAGCTTCAGCCTAATGTCATCTTCATCAAACTTTACTTCGATTTCAGAACTCTGATTAGATACAGACTGGGAGTTCTGCTGAGAAACATTGGAAACCACTGGTGAATCTTTTGCTGCATCAGAGCATGAGTTAGACTGAGTATCTCCAGCACTTGGAGATCGCCCATCATCAGTTACATGGAACGGTTTTAGTGAAGCCTGCTGACTACAAAAGGAGTTCTGAAATGCAGCAGATGGAGCTCCAGTGAAAACCATATGCCCATAGTCATAGAATGGTTCTGGGTCATAACGGAACAACTGTGTATCAGAGGAAAATCTTCGAGCAGCAAAACTTGAGCTTGGTCTGGCAAATTCATGAATGTATAGATTATCCGTGTAAGCTGATGGGTCCAGTCGCCTAGCAAAAGACATAACCTTTCTCTTTCAACCTTTCAGGCTAAACTTGCTGTGAGCCTTAACTGCTTCAAAATCTCAGATAACTTCAGGTTAACATGAAGGTTCCTCTGATTGAATTGTTTGACAAAACCTTGTACTATCTGAAATAATAAGGAAACAGTTTAACTAACCAACCAACCATGGAATCACAACTAGCAGTGTTCTAACATATAAAGCTACTTTTGACTTGCCAGCACGGCAGCACCTTCAGTTGTCTGGTAAATAGAAAGCATCACATCATTCTTCTTTTGATTATTCCACCGATAAAAGTTAATGGACATTCTTTGGGGAAACCGCAGCACTGAGTAGGCATCACTATATGATTAAACATTTGAACTACTATAAAAGGCCTGAATCATTCTGGGCAAGGGCAGGCAGCAAAGAGAGTGGGCGATCTGATCCCATTTGCCTAAACCCCCTCACGGCACGGCGTCCATTGTAAAGTTTTTTTTCCCTTTTCTGTTGTTTGGGTTAGGCCTAACTCTTTTTCTAGTACTAATACAGATCTGGCAACCCTCCTGACAATTTTACGTTAAAAAGAAATAACATCCTGAATCGTTGTATGCTTTTGTACTAGAATGTGTTATATGATGCAACAGAAACTCAATCAAGGTGGAAGTAGAATAATCCTCCTCTAGTCTCTAGATCATGTTGCAGCCATTGGATTAAACAGGTTACGAGGAAAACATTAGTCACTATCACACATCTTCTAGAATAACCAACTAAGCATGCTTATAGATTAAGCAATATTGACTGAATGTCCTCCCTCAAAAAGATTGGCAATGTTTTGAGGTAAACACTAGCGATTAAACATGCACCTTCTAGTGCATGGTAAGCAAGTAAGCAATAAATATGCATATAAATTAAGCAATATTGACTGAATGCCCTTCCGCAAAAAAAGATTGGGAACATTGACTGACTGCCATGTTCCACGCAGGAAAAGAAAGACCGATTAGTGATTACCCGGTCTTGGGGTTTAAAAAATAATGAACTAGCGAGAGTAAGCATACCTAAATTAAACACGTTGGATGGATCGATCATCCCAGATATCAGCAAATCAAAAGACTACACGCCACAAATGCCAAGACAAAAATGTCTCTCGCGCTAGAATAAAAGAAAAGCCAAACTTTGATACTAATCCCAATAGCACGCAGCGTTCTCCAGGGGAAAATATCTGATCAAACTCTGATCATACCTCCATACTGAAGATTTTGGCAAAGCCAGAATACTCGCAGTGCTCATAGTGGCCCATTCATAAAAGAAAATCCCAATCAGCACGAACCGTATCAACCAATTAGGATCAATTACAGCACAAGTTAATGAAAGGAGCATCTGCTGCCTCCCCTTCTAACATCAGATGGCACCGCAAATCCTGGGCTTGTCTACGCACGGCTTCTAATTGCCTAACCATGACTATCAAGCACGTTGTAAAAAATCATGTCTTTTCAAACATCCACGAGCAATCCAGCAACTTCGATTTCATGAAAAACGCCGCTAAAATCAATAGGAAGCAAGGACGAAAGAAGAACCAACATAGAAGAAGCAAACAGGAGAGTCAATCTTGCAGGCAAGGAGCCAAGGAGACAAAGAGGTACTCACGGACAGAGAGTTTGTATCGCCAAGTACAGGGGCGAATCAACAGGCCGGGGTGAGCCGGATCGGCGACCGACGGAGTGGGAAACGGAGGCGGAGCAGCGACGCGGAGGGGCGGAACGGGAAGTGGGGAGCAGGCCAACAGCTGCAGTGCAGGGGGAGGGGGGAGGAGGGGAAGAAAAGAAGGAAAGAACGGATGATGTGGGCTGGTAGGGAATGGCGGCGAAAGTCCTCTACGTATGTCATGCGCGGTCATACGACCGTCGGCTGTGCCGCGGATCCTCTGCACCGCCCGGTCCACCCTCCAATTTGCATCCATTTTGAGCTAGTAATTGTATATTCTTTATATTTTTATTAGTTGTGTCATTTCGTCCACCCTAGAAATGATATTTGAGTGACTCGACCAATAGACTTTTCCTGATAATAAAAAAAATAGATAGCGGATATATAGTGTTTGAATGGTGAGTGGAATATAAGGTAAACTTTGAGAACGCTAGCTGTTGACATTTTTTGAAAGGGGAGATGATGGTGAAAATTCATACATGTATTAAATTTGACAGTGTATATTATATTGTTGGTTAGCCTGGACATTTTCCAGAGAGAGAGACAACCTATAATGTTCTAGAACACTATCTTTTGTGGCAAAGAGTCAAGGACATAGTGCAGCACAAGAGGCATGGATAGTAGTACTCCTTGGACCTTGGTTTCCATATATATCCGGTCGTGGGACAAAAGTGTTCACAAGGAAAAGACTGGATAGCTAGTCATTGTGGGGATTATATTATTATTTTATCACATGACTGACATATTGTACAGTCGCAAAAAACTCGTTCATGTCTCTGCATGACATTTTGTAGATCAGGTCAACTGAATACATCTTTTAACTGGTTTCTCATGGTAGTAATTTCTGTGACACCACCGGCCATGCTGTTGAGAGCTGAGACTGGGTCTCTTTGGCCCACAGAAATTTGAATACAGGTGTGTTTTCTTGATTGGTGAATACAGATGTTTGCTTACACACGATCCTATCCATTTTGTGATGTGGTGACGTACGTGTGCTCCTTGTTAATTCCACCAAACCAACAAAACCACACAAGTAAGTACGTAAGCCAGCCAATGGCCTTACCTGCCTTCACCATCGAAGTAAATAAAGGGGGCATGCATTTTAACGGAAGCAAGCAGTGTATATAAATATATATGATGAGTAATATGCAAGTTTACCACCCCAAATTAAATAGTATTTCCTTTCACTCTCGCAAGTGTGAACGGCGGTTTATGCCGGGGATTCCGGTAACCAGGCCACCATCAGCCAGCCGTGTCCTTTGTTCCTTTCACCCTGTGTGCTTGCTTTTCTACCAAAACGTTGGGCGATCGAATAGAATAAAATAAAATATATGCGTGCCGCTGCCGCCACTAGTGCTATGTATCTTCGACACCGAGCCCTTGCAAGATTAGGCACGTCCGGAATGTCGTTTCGCATGGCGTCTTTTGACTAATTTTCCCCACTCTTGTTTAGCTTGCACGGCCCGTGCCGTGCGTAATGCTGCTAGTCAAATGCGTGCGTATGCATGCAGCATGCGGCACTGGCACCGTACCAATCATTTCTTAGCCTAGCTACCAAATTTCTCCATTTGCAGAGCTTCACTAGTAAATAAAAGAATTTTAACGGCGCAGAGGCGGTTAGGACATTCACAGTGCAGACTCTACTATAGAGTCCAAGACTATTTATTATGTTTCTATTTATTGTGTTTTAATGATGTGGCAGTATATTTATTGAAGAGAAAGACAGAAAAATCAAGACTCCAAGTCTTATTTAGACTCTAAGTTCACAATCTTCGAGGTAAATATAACGTCATATCAGTAAAATACAATAAATAATAGAGTAATAAATAATGTTGGACTCTACGATAGAGTCTTGCATTGGGATTGCCCTAGCTAGCACGCCGCCTCTAGTGTCGCCGGGGAGCACCATAGCTCCATAACCGTCGCTAAAGATTTATTTTTAGGGGTACTAGTTTCGCAAAAAAAAAAAGGAAATCTACCTCTAAAAATATATCTATGTTCATTCCATTAAGAAATGTGTCATCCCATACATGATATATGCATTGCAAATACTCGTATACTTCATTCGCCTTTTTTAATAAATCTTCCCACTTTCTGACTTAACTTCAATCAAATATGTATGGGCATAGCTATTTCACAGATGCCTCTTTTTTCTCTCTCTCTAAAAACTCAGGGGACAATTGATAGCTAGTGCTCTGAGCTAGTAGGAGAGGAAGTCGTCATCTCAATAGGAGAGGAGAAGCTAGTGCTTGAGCTCGTCGCTTTAGAGCTCATGCGACTGAAGTTTAAGGGACGTGAATATATATACAAGAAAATATTGATATTTAGGATACATAATTAATATAATTAGATAAATTGTTGAGTCTATTTTCATAATAAACTCGTCTAACGATACAATTACTGCTAATATTTTTTACGAACTTATGAAAGTTTTACCACCAATCTCTTCACTTGTTTGAGACCCAAACTTAATACCAAGCCTAATAACAAGCCAGGCCAAAGAAGAAAGTCGATCAAAATCAATTCTTTTTTGAATAAGCTACCGAGCCAGCTCAATACAGTCTTTTTTTCTATGCAACTTGCTTGTCGGGTATGGGTATGGCAATGTGATTAAGGCCTTGTTTGGTTTCTCCCCCCCAAATTCCAAGTTCCAAGTTTTTTCACTCTCTCTCCATCACATCAATTTTTGGACCTATGCATGAAGCATTAAATATAGGTTAAAAAAATAACTAATTACACAGTTTAGTTGTACATCACGAGACGAATCTTTTGAGCCTAGGCCTTGTTTGGATTGGGCAAAGTTTCAAGTTTTTTCACTCTCTCTCCATCACATCAATTTTTGGACAAATGCATAGGCATTAAATGTAGGTAAAAAAATAACTAATTACACAGTTTAGTTGTACATCACGAGATCGAATCTTTTGAGCCTAGTTGGTCCACGACCCACAATATTTGTCAAATACAAACGAAAGTCTGCGAGTTAAATTCTAACATTTTGAATTCTAACTCAATCCAAACAAGGCCCTAGTTGGTCCACGATTGGACAATATTTGCCAAATACAAACGAAAGTCTTCTACAGGAGTTAAATTCTAACTTTCTAACATGTTGCCCAATCCAAACGAGGCCTAATGTTCAGTTATTTCGCGATATCGTTTGTACACCGTCACACTGTGGCACTGCATTCGACGCAAAGGCATGGTGCGACGCAGAGAATCTAGTGTACGGCCAACAGGGCAACGTCTCGTGAAGGCATTGTCGACGACAGCATGCGCATCTCACGCAAATCAGGATGATACATCGATATTGATAACACAATTGCCGTGGCCACATCATCGTCTTCGGCTGTTCCAGCTAGGATCCAGAAATCTTTCACGCAAGGAAAGATGAATGGAACTGATAACGTTTCTCTCCTCTCCTCTCGTCACTTCACTGGAATTGAACGAAGACATATAGGCATTTTCCCGTCGTTTCTCGAAGATAGCGATGGACGAGAGAGAGAGAATCTACTATCAAGCCGGAGTGCCGGATAGCATCGCGACGACGGCACGTCGGACGGAGACGTGTCGTTTGAAGCGCACGCGTGGAGACTTCTCTCTGTTCGTCGACGATCATATCTATTTCCGTCGTTCTTCAGTTCCAGCAACTGACAAAACTCAGTCATACATACGGAGTACGGTATATATCATCTCCAGTCTGCAGAGAGCGAATATGTTGACCGTGCTCATATGTCAACCGTCCTACAAAGTCCTTGACAACGAGAGTTCAAACCAAGCAGAAGTCAAGGCACCAGACACAGCCAGCCAACGGGATCCACGGTCAGCTGCGTAGGGACGCCAATGCTGCAAATTGTCGCACGGAAGACTATGCAGCGGCCTCCGCGGCCCCAAACCACTATTTTTTGAGACACCAGTGGCGCGGCTAGTCTAGATCACAGTCACATGGAACGTGGTACGGTGCCATGTTCCACGTCCCGGGAACGTACGTTCCGTTCCGGGAACGTGGAACATTTTTCGTCCCAACAGTGTAAAATCCTTTCGAAAACCGCGTTCCACGTCCCACGAACCGCGTTCCTCGTACCTATGTACCGGGAACTTTTGTCACTGTGGTCTAGATCGATGATCGTGGAAACAAATGACGGAGTCCAAGCCACCAATTATTAGGTACGACAGGTTAGGTTTCGAATCCAATCGGTGCTCCAATCCTGTTCCTCGTGTCCGTGACACGTATGACTGTCTACAACAAAGATTTCTAAGAGGCCTTCGATATAGATACGGGCTAAAAATTGTTCAGTCTTACATAATCTTCGGTGAGTCCATTTACGAAGACAGACAAATAAATATCGTCTCTATAATGTGATTTAGCATGTTTAGATCTATTAACACTAAAATTAGTAGCTAAAATTAATATTAGTAGATCCAAACAGACATGGCTAATTATTAATGGAAGGTTGATAGGTATTAGTTCCATTAGCAGGTTTAAGTGACGATGCTAATAATTCATATGCATCTTCAGCTCACTATCCAACCACATATTAACATGTGGATTCAAACAGTGTAAAAAAAATAGTAGCTAGTATTAGCTAGCTAATTTTTAGTGCTAATGGCTCCGAATAAGCTCTTAGGCTATCTCCAACAGACGCAAGGCAAACAGGCAAGACATTCGCTGGTTTCGGTGGTATACAGTGAAAAGATTCATGAGGCAAAATCACCCGTCTCCAACAGCAAACGCAACTGCAGACCCAAAAGGGCCAAAAATCCTCCATAGCCACGATTTCTCTCTCATCGCTCATCCCAATCTCCGGCCTCTCCCCCGCCACCGCTTCCCCTCCCCGTCGTGGGCCTGTGCTCGATCCGTGCGCCGGTCAGCCAGATCGTCCGCCAGAGCAGCGGCGGCGGCAACGGCAAGCGCAGCAGCAAGGACAACGACGATGCGCAGTGGCCATGGAGGTGGTGTGGCTGCGTCGGGAGCCGCGGGCGATCGAGGAGCAGGTGGCCGCCATGTGGCGCCGCGTGCAGGAGACGGAGCGCCGGCCCAAGCAGATGCTCGCGTTCCTCGTCAAGGTCGCGGGCGACCCGCAGGTGCTGCGCTGCCTCGTCAACGGGTCCGGGGCCGCCGGCGGAGGCGGCGGGAGCAGTGCTGGCGGCTTCGACGCCACGGTGCCCCAGGACGACGCCGCGAACATCAAGAGGGCAAGGCTGCTGCTTGATGCCGGTGGCAACGGCAGCGGCAGTGAGGGCAAGGCCGCCCCCATCTCAAATAGCTTCTTCATCCCTCGTCTCCGGTGACCGAGGTCGCCACCCCCATCTCCGGCGACCGACGCGACTGCTCCATCCCCCATCTCCCACGGCCGAGCTTGCTCTCACCTCCCGTGGCCTCCACAAGAACTGGATGACACTCCCGGGCCAAGTCGCTGTCGCGGAGAAGAGGAGCCGCTGTGGAAGGCGGCGCACGCCACACCGTCGCCGTCCTGGAAGCGGAAGTTGTTGCCGCCGCGGTCGGATGACGAGGCGGCGCGGGCCAACGCGGATCCTGGAGCAGGGAGGAGAGGCACACCGGCTGGCGTCGCCGCGGCAGCTGGGCAGGAGGCAGAGGCGTCCTCGGGTGGGCCACCACCGGAGGATTTGGCTTGCGAGGAGAGAGAAGATGCATTTTTGGCTATTGTCAGGGCTGGTTGCTAAAATCGGTTGTGTGTTTAGGTGATCCGTTGGAGGCTATTTTGGGAAGGCAAAGCACTGTGCCGGAGGTATTTTTTTGGTTTAGGTACTCCGTTGGAGTCAGTCTTACCTATACATATTTTTTATGATGCCCGACTCTATAAAAAAGCCTAAGGTCTGTTTCACAAAACACACAAAGCCCAAGGTCCAATTTAAAACCCTAGTGCTACATGCCTCTTTCGTTCCTCACCACTAACTGCCACCCCCTTTCTTACCTCTCCTCAGAAGCATCCACTCTCTCGCACACTACTCTGCCACCTCCCTAGCCGTCCCTTTCCTCGTTAGGCAAAGCACTCACTACCTCCTATCTTCCTCCCACCTCGATCCATGCCTACGAAGGTTAGAGTACAATGCACACATGATCTAGCTGGACGACATAGGGTGGCACGGGATCTAACTGGGGCACAAGATCAAGCAGATGGAGGTTTAGCAACTAAAAATGTAAAACATGACCGCTTTCAACATTGGTAACTTCATTCCAAACGAGGAATGAGAACATTATTGCAAACATAGTGGGAACATGGCTTGGAGCAAAGGTAGGAGCCAGAGGAAGTGAAACCAAACCCTTCTTGTAACACGTTTTTTAAAAAGTGATGTTCCATGTTTCACGTTCCCTTTCTCAACTGCAATGTTCCATGGAGGTCATGCAGTGCGGGAACGCGTGGAAGGTCATAGGTTTCGTTTTCTCGTATTTTGTTCATTTTGCAGGTAACTCGCCACGCCGGATGACGTATACATTGGTGACAATTTTAAATTTTCAAAACGATCGGTTGATCCTGTTGTTAATTTTTGTTTCACACATAACGTCTTGGATTAATTTTCATACAGCCGACAGATTAAGCTCTTGTTATCATCAAGCCCAATAAGGACAGTAATCATCACACATCATCACATCGGCCTGGTTGAAAACAGGCACAACCGGCCATATTGGCAATTGGCCCATATCATGGTCTGACATAAGGCCCAGAAAGTTCATGCTGGCCCATATCTCCCCATTGTTGGTAGCAAAAATCGTGTGCTCACTGCTCACTCATCACTGCTGCTGGAACACTCGTATTTTGCTGTATTTTTTGTTGTTTTCCCAGTCTCCAGAACACACGACGGATATAAAGTAGGCAGCCGATTTTCTGAAACGAGAAATTCCTTTCTTTAATTAAAAAAAGCTACCACATGGGCAAGGCACGGCAGCTGGTTTTGGCAAAAAACGAAAAGAACAGGAAAAAAAGAAAAAAAAATGCTAGAACGAGTAAAGACCTTTTGGGGTTGATGGGTTTGCTCCGACTATAATTTACCACTAGTAACCTTAAATATAAATAAATATAGGTAGGCAATGTATCAAATGCAAATCAATATTTTCATATAAACCGTACAAACTAATCACGGAAAAGAGTTAGGAGGAAAGATTTATAAAAGTGGGATTAAGAATGGGCAATTAAGTATAAAATTACACTTTTATAAATTTCTCCTTCCACCTCTCCTCACAGTTGGCCTGTAGGGTTTGTACGAAAAAGTTAGTTTACACTAAACTAAATATATGTTGTTCCCATATAGGTAAACCACAAAAATGGCTAGAAAAATAAAAAAATCTAGAAATTCTAGAGCCTAAGTATCATCACCTTGCCATGCCCAGGAATCTTGACCTTTTTTTTTTTTTTTTTTTTGGTGGAGAAGTTTGGAAATATTGACTCTAGCTCGGGACTCTGCTACTCTGCGAGCCCAGTACTGACACAGCACAGCCGCTGGAGCCAATAAGAGCCCTGCCAAAGGAGTGGCTTCGCGGCCATTAAGCTGCTGCTTCTGGTACATTGTTTTACCCTCACAACAAATCAACATAAACCAGCTTATCAGCCACAAAAACCATCAGCTGAGGCACAAATACAGTCCAGGATTTTACAGACAATAAACTTAACTCAGTTGCTTCTACACGGTTCAATACAGCTCCCTAGAGAGTAGAGACTAGGCTAGTACACGCTCAAACAACACAAAGCACCTCACAGAACAGTCCCGTCACGCACGGTTCAGCGGCCTACGCACACATTCCAGCACCACAGCTCTACGACGACGCGATCAGTAGGCGTGGTTGGAGAGGATGACTCGCCCGGCTCGATGAGGGTGCAGCGCGCAGGCGCAGTGCACGGAGGTGAGGCTGAGGCATCCGCTGATGATGAGAGAGTGTCGCTCTGAGCAGGTGTGCAGCGCCGGGAACGAGTCACACACCGCCTGCACCGCCGGCGGGGTCAGCGCTGTGCACTGGCTGATGTTCAGACTCGCCAGCCCATCCCGGTCCTTGCCGCTCTTCGCTGCGTCCCAGCCACGGCCCTGGCTCCTCACGCGGCTGTTGGCAGCCAGGGAGTACATGGCGCGGTCCGTGATGTTCTGGCAGTAGTACAGGCCCAGGGAACGCAGGTGAGGGCAGCCATTCGCCAGCGCAACCACACTCTCATCTGTAGCAAGAGATCAAACAAGCATTGAGCCAGAGAGTCGAGATAGTTTTGCAGGATTTGACACCAAACGCGCAAAAGCAACACAAGTTACCTGTTATAAGGACACAGCCGCACAAGTCCACAGCCCTAAGCTCAGGGCATCCTGAAGCCAAGCTGGTCACTCCCTTGTCAGTGATGCTATCACACCAGCCAAGGTTCAGCGATTGCAGCTGGCCACAGTTACAGGCGATGGCCTGCATCACCAAAACAGTAGGAATCAATGCAAGCTCAAGCAGACAATGCTACAGAAAACGAAGTACCTGTAGTGCTCTGTCAGAAGCTGCCCTCACACACCCGCACAGATTCAAGCATTTCAGGTTCTTGCACTGGCTAGAGAGGAAGACCAGAGCCGCATCACTGAAATTTGAGCACCCACTGATGTTGAGCCTTGTAAGGTGAGAGCACCCATGCGCCAGAGCATACAAGGACCGATCGCTGAGCCTAAAGCTTCTGCTAAGATCCAGCTCACGTAAATCATGGCAGTTGTTCGCCACAGCCTCCACGCCACTGTCTTCTAGCTGAGCTCTGATTTGGCGTAGAGATAGAACTTGGAGCTTCGTGAATTTGTGAGCCAGTGACATCACTAAGTCATTCATGTGGTCCTGGCACCTGAATTTGACACTTCCTTTGGTCAATAAACACTTTCCTTTTCAAAAAGTCATTCAAAAAGACCATGTATGAACTTAAGTAAATAAACAGAATCTACCTCTACTTTATTTTGCATTAGCACAACAAGGAACTCTAGAAGAAACATGAAGCAATCCAAGCACAATATATGTCATCTAAAAATTACATAAGCTGGGAATGTTATGGAAGACATAACACTCTAGGATGATTGTCATATCTGGAAAAAAAATTCACACAGTTCTATTTGAGGGCTTAAGTTGAACACAACTACTTTTTGTATCAGAAGGTATGAAATAACGAACTAAAGTTACTGCTTGAAGTTTGCTATGTAAGTTTGTATGATCCACAGGGATTATTGTACAGTACTTCGGTTGTCATACAGCTGTAATCATTTATGGCTACCTTTTTTATGATTCTCGTTATAATCTACTAATCTTAATCTAGTCAACTGTAGGGCCGAGAAATCAGGACATGGAATTCACATGTTAGCAATGACCTTTAGAGCAAGAACATCATATAGTTGACTGTCTACATCATGTGGTTGAACATAGCTGCAACAACAGTACTTTGCCTAACAACAACAGCAAAAAAAAAAAATGATCTCTTGAAAAGAGATTCAACCAAACATGTTATCATAATGGATTTAGATTATGGAATTAGTGACTGAATAGCACAGCTGCAATCAAACAATGACCATATTGGGTTAAACGTCAAAGAAACTGAAGACAGCTGAATAACTAATCTACTATCTAAATCTACAGTATGGGAAGTTCTCAATTCTTAATTCTTGATATTTGATGACCTTATCTTCTGAAAATAACAGATGTCAAACTAAAACAGACATGCCAGAGATAATTCTTACCATGATAGTGAAAGATTTGCAACTCCCCACCCTAACGTGTCACGCCATCCTGTGCAGACACCGGAAGCCACAATGACTATCCTGTCACCTCCAACTAGCGAAATGATACGCAGGAGCAGCTCCATGGGAAGGTCTTTCCAATTCGTGAAGCTGGTTGCATTGCCAGCATCCTGAGGCTGTCGACTCTGGTCACCTCCACAAACCATAAGAGTATTGAACGAATTGTTCAACTCCCCACTCAGTGGTTGTGCACTATCCATTTTAATATTATCTGAGTGCAGAGCCAGTCCTTTTCTGAGAATCGAAAACACAACTTAACCTGCAATCATTAGAACACTAATGAATATATCTACACTGAACTTGTCATAGAAACATTTCAAACTAAAAAGCCTGTGCACAGCTGTAATTAGTGCTGACTAGTCTTGTATGCTTGCACAATATTTGCAACAAGATGCAGTATGCACCATGGAACACGAACATCACTTCTTTGATAAGGCGGCAACCATCGCCCATCTATACACAAACCAAAAAGGCACATCCCAAACTCGCAGATGCAGGTTTGTAGCACTACAGGTTAAGGACACGATAAAAGATCTGAGCATCTGTTTCTTGTTTAGGTATTCTATATCTATTAGGAGAGAAATACCAAGAATACCCCAACGTTCGGAGAAACGTACGCACAAAGAGTGTGTGTTCAAGTCGCAATCAGCAATCTTTTTCTTCTTTTAGCTGGATTTGTAATAGCCAAACTACTCGGGAAAAAAGTATGGAACGCATCGAGTAAAATGCGGAAGAAACGGCAAGTAGGCGGCAGGACGACCTATGCTTGCTGCCGAACCTTTATTTTTGGTAAAGCATCGAAATTTCCGGCAGAAACATCGGAGGCGTGGTACCTGGTCTGCAAAAACAACGCAACGCTCAACAAACCAGCACACAGCAAACCAACTTTCGGATGAATCGAGAGGAATGGGGAAGAAAATCCTCCATATCCATCGATAAATCCCAAATCTTTGGGATGGGGATGATGAATGGTGACAAATCCGGCGCAGGCAGCATCCATCTATCTACTCACAAAAGGGACCCACACCCCACTGCAAGTATTGGAGCGAAAGGAATATCCGAGAAAACAACTCCAGTCTCCAGATCACCCGCGCGTTGCGGTAGCTTTCGCGCACAGACAGCCACAGAAAAGACGAGGATACTGGAGTAGTACAGGTGACAAGGCCCCAAGATTCATCGGGGAAACCCTAGGAACCACGAAAAATCTAGCCACACAAGGCGATAGGATCCCGGGCATCAGCAGGAGCTGGCCAGCCGCGCGCGCAGGAATCCCGAATCAAAACCAAGCGATCCGAACTCCCATCCTATCCAGTATATAGATAGATAGATAGAGAAAGAAAGACGCTCTGCTCACCTAGTAGTCCAAGAAGCGAAGCCGAGGTCTCCCCAAATCGCGGCGGAGAAGATAGATACTCTAGTTTTCAGTCACAGTTGAGAACTGCGACTGCCTTGGGACGGAGGAGGACGGGGGTGCTAAATACACGCGACGGGAGGCTCGAGGAGGCGGGACGTGGCGGGGCCGGGCACGTGTGCGGCGTCGGCGGCGTCGGCTGGGGGACCGGGACCGGGACCGGGACCGGGATTTTTATCCCGCTTGTTTGCGGATGCGGGGACGGGAAAACGGGAGGAGCGCGCCGCCCGGACCCGCAGCCGCGCAGGAAACGTCTGGAAGGGCTCCTCTCGATTCCTCTGCGGGCTGCCCGTTGATTTTGGGCCGGGCTCGGGCCCGGCTCAGAATGGAGAAAAGGACAGGCCGTGGCTGCCCTGGTGCAACCGCCGGGTTTTTTTTTTTAGAATGGTTCAACCGCCGGTTAACCACACAGTTAACGGATAGACCGACAATATAATCTTGGTATGGTTGTCAAAAAAAAAAAAAAATCTTGGTCTATCATTTTGTTTATACTTTTAGCCTATGTCCTCTGTCTATGAAATCTTAAACTTAAAGTTTATGGTATCATATTTGCATCAAGTCTAGAATTTGCATTCTATTTAAAGTTGGTCATAGTGTCTCGTTGTATTGTATGCTCATTTTATAGGCTAAAGCGGTATCCTGTCATCAAGCTTGTTATTCTTTTGCTATTCTCATGGTCACTATTCAAAGTTAACAACCTATTTAACCTCAAAATATATACATGCCAACATGAATTCCTCTCTAAGATGTCTTCCATGATTTATTGTCATGCTCATTATTGTTCATCCGTACGAGATCATTATTATCCACAATAGAGCTTAAAAACGTCAACACATCTACATGTATGTCTTTTAATTATATTTACAAAATAATGTGTGGCTATTCTCTAATATATGGTTTGTTTAACTTTTTGCCATATCTATCCTAATCACACTTGGTATCATCTCCATAACTAGCTATTTCAAAACTTAGACTTATAGAATATCGACACGTATACATTGTCTATGTCTAATTTCATGGTCCAACATGAGCTGTTCCGCGAAACATTCCGTTTGAGATTTAACATCTAGTCCCTTGTCTCCATCAACCTCAGTATCATCTTATCAACAGTCTTTTATATTTACAGATTAACGTATGGTTATTCTCTAATATGGTTTGTTTGACCTTTTGCGATGCCTATCCTAATCACGCTTAGCACCATTTCTGTCACTATTTCGAAACTTAGACTTATAGAACCTCGACACGTATAGATTGCGTGTATGTCTGATTTCACAGTCCAACACGAGTCATTCTACGAAACATTCTGTTGATATTTCACACCCAGTCCCTTGTCTCGATCAACCTCGGTATCATCCTACCACCGTTCCATAATTCTTCCAAACACGCACCTGTAATTATACATCCAAAAAGGTCCACATAACCTAAAAGCTAAGGCAATCCGAAGAGCCGTCCACATTCAATGAACTGAGACAAGGATGCATGAGAGACCAGCCATGGCGGGGTTGATTGATTGATCGCTAGAGCCTAACGACACCAGCAGCTCTATCCTGCTCCCTAGTGGCCAGTGTCACTTACCACTCGCCACTCACACTGGTCACAGCCTCAGCTAGCATAGCAGCAGGTTATCTGTCCTCGACAATCAGTATTCTTGGTTTTGTTTATCCTACTCACCATTCACCAAATGCTCATCGACTATCCTACTCACCAAGTGCTCATCATTTTTATCTTACAGCTTATAAAAGCAAATATATATATTGTCTGCTTAGTCAGTACTGATAAAAGCAATGTTAAGGAGAGAACACTAAAAAAATAAACTATTTCACTGACAATCCGAGTATATATAGTAGTAGACAACCTGAGTGAGATGAGAGAATGCATCTTGTCGCCACTTGTCTCCTGCACTGGCCATGAACCTGGCCACGAATCTAGCCCAGATTGGTACTCAGCTACAGTATTATGCAGCAAGAACTCTCAAAAAGCTCGACAAGCTAGAAAGAACAAAGGCAACGGTACTGGTGATAAGGCTCTCGTCTATTTAGTTACTGAATCAAATTTACATGGCATCTTTTCATGCGAGATGACACAAAACACGCCCCTCTGCCCAACAATACACATGCACTGATGCACAGATGGCTGCGATCTCCTTTTAGAAAACCGGAGTTAAGTTAGCAAGCAAAGGGCCTATTTCCATGTGCTGCTTACTTGCTTAATCCCCAGAAACTATCAGTTCCAAACAACTAAGAATATGTTTCTTTTGATTGAAACCGATCTGTGCCATCCAGTTTATGACTCGAATCTTTCTCTTATAGTATAAATTATCTAGCCTATCAAGACTAATATAAGAAAGAGAACATACGCGGAAAGCTGATCCAATAACCACTATGTCGACCATGCAAGTTAGTGACACTGCCAGCATATGAATGTGACAGTCTTTCTGAGAAAAGAGAACCAGCTGTATTGACGCCAAACTCTTACACATATCATCTAAAGAAAATTCTTCCGTATATATAGGACTCTAATTAATGAATTCATCTAATAAATTTGTTACAAAGCTTTTGCCGCCTTTTTTTTTTTTTTTTAAAAAAAGTAGGACTCTAGAGAACGTGTGCATACTGCATAGTGCAGTGGTAGAATATTGAAGTGCAACCTACCAGTCAGAAGTTCACTCTCCGTTCTCATAAAAAAAACCAGGCTACTCGATGTGCTATTTTTCACTACTACATCCTGAATAGCTGAGATTCATGACTCTCTCTGGGCGATGAGGAAAATAATTTTCTACCGTTCTATCAATGCCTCGGGAGAGGCTTTCGTCAGGTCTGAGTTTTTTTTTCCATAAGACCTCCTATGAACACATAATGTTTTCCACCATTGCCTATTTTTCTGGCCATGGATTGATACTTTACAAGACGGAAAAGGCAGTGCCTTCGATTTGCTGCAACTGAACAGTTGCTTGTTGACTTGGAGTTGCTTTACATGAAGCCACACCACCATCTGCACTGCACGAGAGTAGTTTTCCTTGTGAACAATCTCATTTTGCATTTTGAAACAGATAATTATACTACTTGTTAGAATTTATATGGATATTCCCCTAAAATCCATATGTAGAAATTCTAATAAATCTCAAAGGCCCAATACATGTGTTTCCTAATGGGCTTTAGTGATTAAGCCCATGAGTAAAGGCGGGAGGTACAATATCAATTAAGTCTATATTGCTAGTTGATGTAGATGTAGGGGGTCTTCCTCCGCATATATACGTACCGATGCTTCTGGGAATAGACACAACAACAAAGACTACAATTGGGAGTTTCAATTAGAAAATCCTAACATAGTAAAATAGTGTTTTCCTCTTCTCGCTACTGCGTTGCCGTCGTAGTCTCTCCATCCCGATCGTCAGCGTGCACCGGCGACTGGGAGAGCAGGTCTCCGGAACCCTCGTCTTTGCGATCCTGCACCGGGAGAAGGCGAATAAGGTTTTTGGGAAGCGCTCTTAGCGCGACTACTCCCAAATCTTCTACGTTGGCACATCGTCGTCTCGTCGTCATCAAGCTTGCTGGATCGTCTACGGGAGACGCCTAGCTACAAGCTCGTGCCATCGTCGTCTCGTCGTCATCAAGCTTGTTGGATCGTCTACGAGAGACACCTAGCTACAAGCTCGTGCCATCGTCGTCGGCAGCACGTCATTTCATCGTCGTCAGGCTTGTGGGATCGTCTACGGGAGACGCTCAGCGACAAGCTCACATTGCAATCATCGTATGCATTTTCACCACCAAGTACTTCTACAATCGGCAGGTATAAATATAACTAGTGTACAAGTAGGGTTTACACTAGTTATCATGTTCATGCTATGTGATATCATGATCTGTCCCCGCTAGTATATGCGATATACTGATTTGTCTTGCTAGTATATATGATATGCGATCTGTCATGCTAGTAATCTATACATGCTCAATCTAGCTAGTTGTTTTGTCATGATCTATATTCTGATTTTAATCTAGCTGAAATTGCCTAATTATTCAACAATCCAAAAACCTTATTATAGGCTTTTTCTTGATTTAAGTATGGCTGTTTTCGACGTGCTTGAGACTAGAAAAGTGTTCTAGTGCACATTTAAAGAGGTGACGAGTTAAGGCCATGCTCGGCTAAAGGCTAAAGTGTTCGGATTAGTGTTGGCTCATGTGAGGGAAATATCTCTAGAGAAAATCGAGAAGATTCCGGGGAAGACCACACTTGTTCTTAGAGGAAGAACAATCCTGAATAATAAACCTTCCAATGCCAAGATAGTAACTACCTTTGAGAAGAAGCAAACTAAAGTAGAGTTGCCTTGCTTCACTTGTGGAGAGCTTGGTCACTTTTCCAAAGGGAAAAAGAAGAATGTCAACCTCGTGACTATTAGCGCAAGACGATGAGGAGTGTGGTAATGTTCATACCGTACTTTCGGTGTTTGGTCCCCAAGTTGGTGGGTTGATACGGTGCTAATATTCACGTGTGTGCCGACATATCTTTGTTTTCTTCTTATCATGGGCTTCAAGGTTCCTCTGTTTTGATGGGGAATGGGTCACATGCTTCTGTTCATGGTGTTGGCACGGTAGATCTGAAGTTTACTTCAGGAAAAATTGTGCAACTAAAGAACGTGCAGCATGTTCCTACTATTCGCAAGAACCTTGTTAGTGCCTCCTTCTTTTGAGAGATGGGTTTAAGGTGGTACTAGAATCCAATAAAGTTGTAATATCTAAGCATGGACAATTTATTGGTAAAGGCTATGATTGTGGAGGTTTGTTTCGTTTATCTTTAGCGATTTTTGTAACAAGTCGGTGAATCACATTTGTGGCACAATTAATGATAGTTCTAGTGTTTGGCATTCTCGTTTATGTCATGTGAACTTTGGTTTGATGTCACGATTGTCTAGCTTGAACTTAATTCCAGATTTCACTATTGTCAAAGGTTCTAAGTGCCATAATTGTGTGCAATCTAAGCAACCTCGAAAGCCTCACAAGGCGGCAGAGGAGAGACACTTGGCACCTCTAGAACTCATACATTCTCGATCTTTGTGAGATGAATGGTGTGTTGACAAAAGGTGGAAAGAGATATTTTATGACTTTGATTGATGATGCAACTAGATTTTGCTATGTTTACTTGTTGAAAACTAAAGATGAAGCGTTTGACTACTTTAAAATCTATAAGGCGGAAGTTGAGAATCAACTAGAGAGAGAAATTAAACGTCTAAGGTCAGATCGTGGTGGTGAATATTTTCCTACATCTTTTGATGATTTTTGTGCGGAACATGGTATTATTCATGAGAGGACACCTCCCTATTCGCCCGAATCAAACGGGGTTGCCGAGAGGAAAAATCGCACATTGATCGACTTGGTGAATGCCATGTTAGACACTCTTTGGTTTATCTAAGGCATGGTGGGGGAAGCTTTATTGAGTCATGTCCTGAATAGAATTCCAAACGAAATAAAGAGACAACTCCATATGAGCAATGGGTTGGAAGGAAACCATCACTCTCATACTTGCGCACGTGGGGATGTTTGGCGAAAGTCAATGTTCCAATTTCTAAGAAGCGTAAGCTTGGACCAAAGACTGTGGATTGTGTCTTTCTAGGATATGCTCATCGGAGCATTGCCTATAGATTTTTAGTAGTAAAATCTGAAGTTTCTGATATGTATATTGATACAATCTTTGAATCTCGTGATGCTACATTTTTTGAGAATATATTTCCTATGAAAGATATGTGTAGCAATGCTAAATTTTCTACGAGTTAGCTCCCGATTTTACTACACCTATCGAGCATCCGGTTGAGCCATTTGAACAACCACTTGAAGAAGTCCTTGAGGAGGATGACAATGAAGTTCCTGTGAGGAACAAGAGACGAAGGATTGCAAAATCTTTTGGTGATGATTTCATTGTGTACCTTGTGGACGATACTCCCACCTCTATTACGAGGGCATATGCATCTCCCCGATGCGTATGATTGGAAAGAAGCTGTCGGAGTGAGATCGACTCGATTCTTTCTAATGGAACATGGGAGTTATCGATTTACCATTTGGGTGTAAGCCTATTGGTTGCAAATGGGTGTTCAAGAAGAAGCTTAGGCCCGATGGTACTATTGATAAGTACAAGGCTCGGCTTGTGGCTAAGGGTTATACACAAAAGGAAGGTGAAGATTTCTTTGATACTTATTCACCTGTTGCTAGAATGACCACTATTCGAGTACTACTTTCCTTGGCGCCTCATATGGTCTTATCATTCATCAAATGGATGTGAAGACGGCTTTCCTTAATGGAGAGTTGGATGAGGAGATTTACATGGATCAGCTGATGGATTTGTAGTAAAAGGTGAAGAGCGAAGGTGTGTAAATTATTGAAATCTTTGTATGGCTTGAAACAAGCACCCAAACAATGGCATGAGAAGTTCGACACCACTTTAACTAGTGCGGGCTTTGTTTGTTAATGAGGCTGATAGGTGTGTGTATTATCGACATGGTGGGGGCCAATCTTATTTTGTGCTTATATGTTGATGATATTCGATTTTCGGAACAAACATTGATGTGATCAATGAAGTCAAGTCCTTCTTGTCTAAGAGTTTTGACATGAAAGATCTAGGAGAAGTGATGTAATTCTAAACATCAAACTGATTAAGGAAGAGAGTGGGATTACTTTGTTGCAATCTCACTATGTTGAGAAGCTCTTAAGCCGTTTTGGCTTTATGGATAGCAAGCCTTCTCCAACACCTTATGATCCTAGTGTGACATTGAGAAAGAACAAGAGAATTACTAGAGATCAATTGAGATACTCTCGAGATAATTGGTTCACTCATGTATCTAGCTAGCGCAACCAGACCAGGCATCTCTTTTGCTGTGAGCAAGTTGAGTAGGTACATGTCCAACCCGGGTGATGATCATTGGCATGCACTTGAAAGGGTCTTGCGTTATCTTAAAGGTACAATAAGTTTTGGGATTCACTATTCTGGGCACCCAGCTGTGCTAGAGGGATATAGTGATGCGAACTGGATTTCTGATATTGATCAAATCTATGCCACTAGTGGGTATGTATTTACTCTTGGAGGTGGTGCAGTGTCATGGAGGTCTTGTAAACAGACTATATTGACTAAATCAACCATAGAAGCAGAACTTACTGCTTTGGATACAAAGATCTGCAGAGGCGAGTGGGCTGCGTGAGCTCTTGTCGACTTGCCGGTGGTTGAAAAACCAATACCGGCTATCCTTATGAACTTGTGATAATCAAACGGTGATCACTAAAGTGAATAGTGCTAAGGATAATGCGAAGTCAACAAGACACGTTAAAAGACGTTTGAAAACTGTCAGGAAGCTGAGAAACTCCGGAGTAATTAGTGTGGCTTATGTCCAAACAGACAAAAACCTGGCAGATCCCTTTACAAAAGGGCTATCACGGAATGTGATAGAAATCGCATCAAGGGAGATGGGTATGAGACCCATGTGAGTTTACAGTAGTAGTAACCCAACCTTTTTGATCGGAGATCCCGTGACTAAGGATCTGGGAAGAACAAGCTGTTGGTAAACTGAGGAGAGTATAATAATAACCCTCTAAGTGAAGATGCAATACTCTCAACGCAATGAGGCACTTTGTATGGCGGGTTGGCTAATGTCTTAATATGTTCTATTGGCTTTAACAAGCGAAGATGCTATCCTACGAGCATTCTTGAATGAACATACCTATATGAGTTTTGACTGTTAAACGTCGCAGTCTATGAGACTTGGGTGGTCTCTAGTAAGCTCATGAAGAGACCAAGAAGTATGACGTATATGCTCCACCTACGGGGAAGGCTACGCGGCCGGTACTAGTTTGACTTTGAGTAAAACTCATTCGCACAAAACTTGCAATTCAAGGCGTAGTCTATTGTTCAAGTTGTGAATTGGTCTAACTTAAAGCTCTAGGCGGATATTCAACTTAACAGTCTCTCGCTGAAATACTAGTATATAAACGGTAGTGAGAGAGAAGGAAAATGTCTATATTGGGAATTTGAGATCGGTGGGGGATTGTTAGAATTTATATGGATATTCCCCTAAAATCCATATGTAGAAATTCTAATAAATCTCAAAGGCCCAATACAAGTGTTCCCTAATGGGCTTTAGTGATTAAGCCCATGAGTAAAGGTGGGAGGTACAATATCAATTAGTACCATATTGCTAGTTGATGTAGATGTAGGGGTCTTCCTCCGCATATATACGTACCGATGCTTCGGGAATAGACACAACAACAAAGACTACAATTGAGAGTTTCAATTAGAAAATCCTAACGTAGTAAAATAGTGTTTTCCTCTTCTCGCTCTTTGCGTTGCCGTCATAGTCTCTCCATCCCGATCGTCGGCGTGCACCGCGACCGGGAGAGCGAGTCTCCGGAACCCTCGTCTTTGCGATCCCGCACCGGAGAAGGCGAATAAGGTTTTTGGGAAGCGCTCTTAGCGCGACCGCTCCCAAATCTTCTACGTCGGCACATCGTCGTCTCGTCGTCATCAAGCTTGCTGGATCGTCTACGGGAGACGCCTAGCTACAAGCTCGTGCCATCGTCGTCTCGTCGTCATCAAGCTTGCTGGATCGTCTACGAGAGACGCCTAGCTACAAGCTCGTGCCATCGTCGTCGGCAGCACGTCATCTCATCGTCGTCAGGCTTGTGGGATCGTCTACGGGAGACGCTCAGCGACAAGCTCACATTGCAATCATCGTATGCATCTTCAACACCAAGTACTTCTACAATCGGCAGGTATAAATATAACTAGTGTACAAGTAGGGTTTACACTAGTTATCATGTTCATGCTATGTGATATTATGATCTGTCCTGCTAGTATATGCGATATACTGATTTGTCTTGCTAGTATTGTTGACGCAAAATGTGACCACCCTACGTCTCACACACAGCAAGCCGGAAAGCCTAGCTTCAATCGGGTGCCCGGGCGTCTGAATCCGGTGGCGTGCCGATCGATTTGACCGAAAATCGACAAGGGATAAAACAAGATCATAAGCGGAACGTCTTTGGTGAGACCCGGACAGGTTCCATCTTTACGGCCCTGAAGCCACTTACGACGACACATAGCTATGGAAGCTATGCGCAACGGGATGCGGTTCATTCGGCTAAAGTAACATAACGATGTAAACAGAACAAACTAGCCGAATACGGTAAATGAAGACATGTTTGAACAAGATTAAATCATTAAAGCATATCAAACTACATCTCATGTTTAAAGCATCATCAAGCACTAAAAATTAAGAATAAGTAACTTATAAATATAAATCGACTAAACAACACATGCATAGGCTACTCCAACTAGTCTGCCGCACGTCTAGCCTTCATAAACCCGTCGAGCATAAACTCAAGCAAGCTAATCCACCGCATGATACCACTCACTATGAATTTACACCACTCCTTGCTACTAGATCAATCCACCGCATGATACAATCTAGCAATAAAGAGCTAAAAGCACATAATTATCTAACGAGATCTATAGATACTTGCTACATGTATAAGCATAACCGTATCGGCAAGATTGCCGAATCGGGGTCCATGAAGAAGGAACAAACAAGTAACATATAGAGGAGCCTATCGATTAAACCGATCTCTAGTCCACTTGGGATGACTAGTTCTAGAGTAACCCAAAGACTGCATCTCGCCGCACGGTACCCGGTCCTGTCAAGGCTTATCTACACATAACGTGAATGAACCCACAACACGTGACAATCTAGATCGATCTAATTCGGCTATATGAGCTTGATCTATTCGATATTGGTAAGCATGAAAGAAAAAGATCAACAAGCCGAAAGAGTATCAATCTAGATTGGGCAAAAGAGTGTTGCAAATAATTAAACATTAAACAAAAGCAAGCAACACGTGATAACTTAATGAATCTATTAGATCATGCCAAATCTAAAAGAGCCGATAACTATCTTTACTCATGTCTTAATCCGCCGCACGATACAAGGCACAAGCAAAAACTTCCCATCATTAAGCTTAAATCCGCCGCACGATACTAAGCAAAACGGATGAGACTACTTGCATCACATCTAAATCCGCCGCACGATACTAAACATGATAGCAAGGTTGCCGGGACTTACGGAGGTCGACGGATCGATTGGCCCTCTCGAAGAACTCGACGACACGACTAAAGGACTCGAAGGGTGGCGCGTAGCCGGTTGTATTGATTTGGTTGTGAACCCCTATTACAATGGTCGAGGGTTTATATTTATACCCTGGACAAAACATGAGTCCTAAGCACTTACGAACTATCTAACCAAAATTGGAAAGACAAAGACACGCTAACTCTATCCATAATCGGAGTCCTTGATCATCACGACTCCTTCCCTTTTCGATCGCCTTCCTTTTTCCTTTCTCCGCCTTCAAATAAAGCGGTTGCCGACCGCTTGGCCATTTGCCGAACACATGGAAATTAGCCGACCGCATATGCACTTGCCGAATTCCTCTCTCTCGCCGTCTGCGGTCCACCCGTCATATTCCCGACCAAATTTCGGTGTTAACACATGCCCCCTCAATTTCGAGATAAAAGGATTTTATTTCGAAATTGACCGTCGCATCGCCTTTCATCTAGGTCAAGACCGCCAACACCCGCACCGCCATTTGAGATCTGCGCTCATTTGTTGACTTCAATGGCGACGAGACTTCAACCAGCTCCATCATGGCGACGAACTCAAGAGGAGTTTCTAGAGGTAACCCTACTTGCTTTACCCATTCGGCAATTCTTTACGAATCAATTTCCCGAGATGCACCTTTTGATCCATTTGCTTCAATTTCTTCTTAAAGGAAATGAAGAATGAGATCTTGATCTCCAATCTTGCGTGTCCTGGATCATTTTTCTTGGTCCGCGGGAGACCCCAATCCAAGGGAATTTATTGAAAAGGAAACCCCGAGGATCCCCTTTAAGTCTAGGATTTCTCCCCCAAACAACATGGCCGAATACTTTCAAAACATGGCCCCTTCCTTCAATCACGGATGGCGTGATTGGTACCGTAGGATGCAGTCCCGGGAGCAAGTGATTTTTGGGAATCCCAAGATATTCAGCATTGTCTGGAGCTTTCTTTAGCCGAAATGCCTAGGAACGACTCCCTCCCGATAGCCGCTGCTTCCCACTTCGGTCCGACGCCATCAATGCGTTCATCTTCGGTCATGGCCCAATGTCGATCACTCTCTCGAGACATTTTTATGATGACTGGTTTAAACATTACCAAGCCAACATACCCATTCAAATACAAAAGCACCACTCACGAAGGCGGTCAAATCGGGAGGAGGAGGTGGGCCAAGTATGTCCAGGCTTATGCTTCAACCGGCCCTATGTCGATAAAGAGTATAGGGCATTCATGAACATGTGGTTATGCGATTCATTTTCGTGGCAAGTCCAATGAGCCCACTCGAATCACATAGTGATGGCCGAAGAATTGGCTACGAGCAAGCCGATTCCTTTAGGCAAATATCTGCGGGAGCTTTCTACCACATGATGCACCGGACATCGTCCCGATGAGGAATCGGGCGAAATCTCCCGTGTCAATGGACCATGGTGGCTTCTCCGGATGTGGTTGCAACTATACATGCATCGATTGTCTCGTAGATCTCCACAATCGAACTTTCCTTCAATCAATTATCTTGAAGGTGAAGACCCCGGATACAAATCTTGTCGGACATATGGAGAGGCTGCATCTTCAATCATTATTGACTTAGACCTGGGTCATCTTTTCAAGATCTTCTACAAGGGATTCAACCACATGATCTGGTTTCCCTACGGGGAGAATGAAAATTTAACTCTCCCTTGCGATTCAGCTATGAGTTGGGCTGCATAGATGATGATTCCAGGGACATTTTCAATGCTTTCATCAAGCCCCGTGCTCGCCAGAGAATTTCACCATGGTCGGTTGATAAGCTCAACTTATGAATTTTATAATCCAAACATGGTTGCCGAGACGCTTTGGACTTGGTCACCCCCAAGGCCATATTTCTCGAGCATCATCGGACCCGGGAGACACTGCTGAATATAACCGAGGACAACAAAGTCTTCAATCTTGGATGCAAGCTTCCAACATATGAGCCCAATCCTCCGGTGATAATTGAAGCTACTCATTCTTCCTTCAACCTCTGGTGGCAAGAATGGCATTCTCATATCTTGAGCACAAGTTCACCCTTTATGCCAAGTCTTGATGCCTTCATTTTCTTCGATGATGAGGTACACACTCACACCACCTTTTACTTCATATCTCTGTTCGTTTCTAAAACATCTCCTTTGAACAGGACATTGCTCCTCCAAGTCCTCCGAGAGGTTCAATATTGGCGGCCGGCCCCGTTGCTTTGGGGCATGATGCTCCAAGTCCGACGGTGTTCAACAAGATACACGCGACGATACGGTGCTCTGAAAGATCTCAAAAGAAAAACTTCTTCCTCCCCTATCAAGGACACCGCAATTCCCAAGAAAACAAGATCTAAGAAAGCTAAACCACTCCCTCGGTATGAATGTTTTTGATCCTTTATTTTCCATCTGCAAGTGTGTTTTGCACTTATCACTTTCTTTCAACATGTGCGAGGCCAACCCTCAAAGTCCCGATAGGGTAGTGATCTTGGACAACTCTCCGGAGCCTCCATTGGTCAAGCAAACAATGAGCTCACCAATGATCTTGATATGCATCGAGCGGAGACGATCAAGTAGGTGAACAAGGAGATATAGCGAAGAAATTCCCTCTCATCGGGTTGATGAACAAACGGGTGATCGGGGAGAAGTAGCGAGAGAAAAATCTCTCTCACCGGATTACGGTTTAACTCCTTCGGCAATCCAAGATGCATCAACAAGCCATGACACCGCTATCTCGAAGCGGCAAAGAATCGCACCCGGTCACTCGAGTCTTGATGCTACCCGGGATGCCATTGATCGAGCTTTTGCCGAGGAGGTATTATTTTACTCCACTTGATTATTTTTACTTCCAACCGAGTCATTCGGTTAAATTACCTTCCTTGTTCATCAACGGACACTTTGCTCACCCTCAAGCCGACTTTTCCCTTATCGTTGAAGAGTATCTTTGGGGACAAAGACGATGAAGTTTCTTCCAACCAAAGAACACTGTCATCGAGAGAGTCAAGCCAAGCTAAAGGATATAATCTCATTTCGAAAAAGGATATTGTTGCTTTGGCCCAAGACTCGAGACAAAATAAGGGAAATAACAGAGCTTATTGATCAAGAGCTTCCTTCCAATCTCAAGGCCGCCATAGACGCTTTATCACACCTTGATGATCATTTTGCCGCTATCAAGAGAGCACACAAGAATATGTCCACCAAAGTTGATCTCGGAGAAAAGAAAAATGGCCAAGGAACAAAGAGGCCAAGGAGCTCTATTCTAGCATCAAGTCAACCGAGCATCTCTTGAGCACCTTAGAACCGAGCCGCAGTCATGAGAGAAGAAAAAGCCAAACTTGAAGCTCAATTGGCTCAACCGAATGCCAATATTCAGTCTCATGAAACTAAGCTCGCAAATCTGCCATCTCTTGATTCGGCTAAATCCAAAATACAATCGAGTCATTAAGGAGACGCGGCAAATCAAAAGCAAAGCGTGTCCAATATCCAAGATTCTCAAGAAGAGGACCAAAAAGCTCTTGATGAGGCCAACCGAATCAAGATTGATGCTCTTCTTTGTTATCAATTCTTTCTTAAATGTATAGATGCTTGGCTTGTACTTGAAGATGTAGACTCTTAGGCTTGGCCTTGTCATACTTGAAAACAATTTCTTTTCTCTTGAAAAGTAGATAATCTTTATCTTTTTTCTCTCGCTACGTTACCATTCGGCTCTTCCAATTACAACCGTACTCATAGACGCGTATATCGGCCCGAACGTAACTATTGCTTTGCTTCAAGCGTTCACTTTAGCCGAATAACTTTCATCGGCTATTTAGCCGACCGAGCGTATGGTAACCGAATCGCCGGTAGTAATGGGCTCGGCCCAACTCAACATCGGCCCATAAACGTGGAAACCCTACTCGTCGCTTGGCTTTCCCACGGTCTCCACGGCTCCCACGTTCATAAATAGGACCACGGCTCCCACCATCATCACATCAAACACAAGCGGTTGCTATCTTCTTCAATCTCTTCCACTTCCTCCTTGCCTTCAAGCCCAAAAACCCCCACCATCACCAATGGCGAGCGGCGGAGATCGTAATAAGCGTCCCCGCCCGGGACGAGGCGGAGGGTAGCGAACCGGCGCCGGCGGTGAGATCTCCAACCCCTTGAGTTGTGCTATTCGATAGTCTTTACCCGATCCGAACCTCGCCCCCTTTGCGGCCGCTTATCTTCTTGATCCGTTTCGGGCTATCAGGAACACCGGCGACTACATCGCCAATGTCCGGAGGCGGGTCGCCGGGCCGGCACCCACGCTCCCTCTTCCGCTTCCGCTCCCCGCTCCCGTGGTGGACGCGGCGGAGGGAAGCGGCCGTGGTGGTCGCCGTCTGCGAAGAAACGATCTCCCCATCTTGTCGTGTTCTTTTCTAAATTAGCCGATCTTGACGGTACCTCGTTTGTAGGACGGCGAGGATTAGCACCGGCCAATGGCGCTTCCCGGCGCCGGCCGCGGCGTTCGACGCCTGCCCGCGCTGCCGGCCCGCTCCAGCCCCGGCTCCTTCTCCTTCTCCGGACCGCACGCCGGCTTCATCGGGGTCGGCTTCGTACGTTCCTATATGGGAGAGGAACGACGAGGAGATCCCGCCGTACAGCCGTTACGACGCCGCCGCGTATCGCCGCGAGCGGGATGAGGCGATGGAGCTTCTTGGTGAAGAAACCAAGAAGTTCGGGATCGCTCGACCGGAGTTGGAGGACAACCGCCGGCGGATGAGCGAGGCCATCACCGCATTCACTTTTCGCCAATTGCCTTCAACCCATGTTCCTTCCGATTCATCTCGCTCATTGATTAATCTTATTTTTCTTTGCGACCTCACCGCGGAGCCGGACCGCTTGAAGGTGGCGGCGATGGCGGCGGCCAACCACGTGAACGCCCAAGGGGCGACGCGGTGGAGCGCCTCGGGCGGTGCCTGGTCGGGTCGACCGGGTTGCCCTTCATGGCGTGCGCCTCGGCACCTCCCTCGGCTGGGCGGGGATGTCGTCCCCGGACCGGGGACGACTACGCTCCGATGCCGACCGGCTTCCGCGGCGGGCTCCTCACGAAGTCGACGACATCGAGGGCCTCTGGCGGGTTACGACGCCCACGCCGACGCCATGGCCAACGCCACCAACCCCGAGTCTGTCCTCAACAAGCTCTTCAACGAAGAAGAGGAGTAGCTTGTACTAGGATTGGCGCGGGTTGTAAATAAAATTTTAATGAAGAATGTTGGTCCTCTTCTTGTTCTTGCTTGTCCGTGATGACATTCGTCTCGTTGTATTTGCTTCTTTGCAAATTTTCCCTTAGCTAGAACTCGACCGCAACGCTCTTCCCAAACGAAAGCTCCCGAATCGCATGACATCATTTTAGCCGATTAGATCTCGGTCCCGTTCCATGACTTGACGGTTTGTAGCGTAGTACTTCAATTCCCTTTATCTTCTCCCGATAAACCTATCACCGAGAGATAAGATCAAACATTTCACTTATACTTTTAAAAATCGACTAAAGGCGATACAACCGTATCGGCTATTTTTGTTCTCAAGACGATACACACGATATCGGCTATCTTTCCACTAGAGGCGATAATATTATCGGTTACTTCTTTCCAACTTCTTTCCTTTGCTCAAGGCGATTTTATTCAATCGGCTATACCACGCTTATGTCATAATCACAATTAAGATCCAACTTCGATACTTGGATAAAACTTCTTAAGGTATCCGCCATTGATGGCTCTAGTAAGTTCTTCTCCAAACAGCGTTTTTAATATATACGCATTGCCGGTGCACAACCGACAACCCGAAAAGGTCCTTCCCAATTCGGAGACCACTTGCCGAATATTCTCGTCTTTGGTACCAATTGGCAATATTGTTTTCCAAACCAATTCTCCTTACGCAAATTGCTTAATTTTAACTCTCTTGTTGTAGTACTTGGCAACACGTATTTTATTCTTCTCAATATTCTCCAAGGCCTTAAGACGAATCAAATGCAAATCTTCTAACTCATCCATCATCGATCCTTATAATCTTTTTTCTGTCAGTCCTTTTGTAACTCAACTCTCCTTGATCCCGATTGCAACTCCCAAGGCATCACAAGATTATGTCCATAAACCAACTCATATGGAGATGCTTGTGTGGACCCATGGCAAGCCATTCGGTAAGCCCACAATGCTTCATTAAGGACCAAGTGCCATCTCCTTGGCTTCTCATCGATTTTCTTCGAATAATCTTGATCATGATCTTATTTGACGCCTCGCTTGGCCATTGGCTTGTGCATAATAAGGAGAAGAATTATACACCTTATCCCCATGTTTTCGGCAAAATCACAAAACTCGAAGAAGTGAACCGAGTCCCCGATCGGTTGTAATGGTCTCGTGGAATCCCAAACCTATGAATTATATGTTCCTTGACAAAACTGATCATATTTTCTACGATGTGACCTTTTTCAAAGGGATAGCTTCAACCCACTTGGTGAAATAATCTGTTGCTAGCAACACAAACTTGTGTCCTTTGCTAGATGGAGGATTGATCTGTCCAATTAAATCTATACCCCATCCTCTCGAACGGCCAAGGTTTAATTATCGGATTCGAGCAGTCGGATGCGGGTGCTCTCTGAACATTACCAAATATCGACAATCTCGACACCCTTTGTAATATTCAAAGCAATCCTCCAACATAGTCGGCCAAAAGTACCCCGTCCTCCTTATTATCCATTTCATTCGGTAAGCCGACCGATGTGCACCACAAGCTCCTTCATGGACTTCAAACATAATCTTCTTAGCTTCTTCTTGGCTCAAGCATTTGAGGAACACTCCATCTATAGACTTGTGGTACAACCGATCATCAAGAAGCACAAATTTAAATGCCTTATACCCGAGCCTCCTAGGAAACTCTTTGAGATGGATCTTTCGATAGTTGATAATGTCACTTCTCCGGTCATTACTTATCCGATCGAATTGAAAACATCTTCTTCCGTGTATAGACTTCATGATTTTCCCGATATCCGTAAAGCGGCTTGAGCTAATTTATTTGCTTCTCCATTGTGCTCTCTCGGGTATATGATGCAAAGTAACTACGAAAAACTTTTCGAAGTTCCCTACATTGTTCATGGTACCCTTGCAAGACATCATTTTTGCATTCATATTGTCCCGTCAACCGATTGATTACCAATTCGAATCACCAAATACCTCAACAAAAATACCTTCGGTTCTACCAACGGCCGAAGCCCTCTAAGCAAAGCCTCATACTCGCTTGGTTGTTAGTGACAGGATATTCAATTGAAAAAGCAAACTCAAATATCTTTCCACGTGGGGATATCAAAAGAATACCAGCACCACCACCTTTGTCACATGATGATCCATCAAAAAATAATGCCCATGGGGCAATGTTAATCATATCAACGAGATAAATCACGATGTTGAGTAATAAAATCGGCAATTGCCTGTCCTTTCACCGCTTTTGCCGACTCATACTTTAAATTAAACTCGACAAAGTGCTAATACCCATTTGCCGATTCTCCCACTTAAAATCGGCATTGACAACATGTGTTTAATTACATCAAAACTAGATATAACCACACATTCGGCATTTAACAAATAGTGCCGAAATTTGGTGCATGAGTAATAAACACACAAACGAGCTTTTCTATAGCCGAATACCTTGTTTCGGGATCTAACGGTTTTCGGCTAAGGTAAGCTATTACTCTCTCTTTTCCATCAAACTCTTGCATAAGGGCCGATCCTATTGTTAGGCTATCGGCCGCCACATACAACTTGAAAGGCTTCTCAAGTTGTGGAGGTACCAACATCGGCGGTGCCTTCATATATTGCTTGATTTCATCAAAAGCCTTTTGCCGTATGTCACCCCCGACAAATTTTCGATCTTTCTTGAGCTTCAACAATGGAGAGAAAGGCAACACTCTTTCGATAAATTGGATATGAATCTTCTCACGAAATTGACCTTGCCCAAATGATTGCAATTCAGCGTAAGGTTAGTTGGGGGCACAACTTTGTCTATTGCTTCCATGCTCTTTTTTCCAACTTCTATCCCTCCTTTGTGGATCAAGAACCCTAAAAACTCACCCGCCGAGACTCCAAAAGCACACTTGTTTGGATTCATCTTTAAGCCATGTCTCCTTGTGCACTCCAAAGTCTTTCTTAAATCGGCTAAATGTCCTTCATGGTCTCTCGGATTTGACTACTACATCATCAATATAAATTTCTACAATCTTGCCGATTAACTCATGAAAGATATAGTTCATGGCTCTCGATAAGTTGCACCAAAGCATTCTTCAATCCAAATGTCATCACTATCCACTCAAACAATCCAATGTGACCAGGACATCTGAATGCGCTTCTTTGCAATATCTTCAACCGCCATGAAAATCTGATTGTAGCCGATTGCCATCCATAAAACCGATAACTTCATAACCTCCGCTGCATCCACTAATAAATCGGCAACGGCATTGGGTATCCATCCATTGGAGTAGCTTTGTTGAGATCTACGAAATCTATGCATACCCTCATCTTTCCATTCTTCTTGTAGACAGGTACTATATTTGAAATCCATTCTGCATACCGCATGGCCGAATAAAGTTTGCTTCAATTAATCTCTCAATCTCTTTCTTTACATCGGCCAATACCTCCTCTTTATAGATTTTCCGTGGAGGTTGTTTGAAAGGACGAAATCCAGGTTTTATAGGCGCTTATGCTCAACAATTGATCGATCCAACCCAGGCATCTCTGTGTAATCCCAAGCAAAACAATCTTTGAACTCATTCAGCAACTCTATTAACTTCAATTTATATTCTCGGGTCTAAATTTGCACCGATATACATCGGCCTTGACTTTGTGCTATCACCAACATTGATTTCTTCTAATTTGTCGGCCGACATGAAACCACGACCCGGTTGCCTTTGTTGCCATCGATTGGATTGCCCATTAAAAGTTCTTTGTCGAGCCGACGCTTGGATCGGGCCGTTGATCCCCGTCGAACACATTGACGGGACCTTCTTTCCATACCTTACCCGAAAGGCAATCTAGTCCATCATACTCCCAATAGCGTGGCTCGAAGTGGCAACACTCACCGAATCATCGGCTGAACAACTTCTACATCATCTCCTACCCACCGAATAAGGATTTGATGCATAGTTGAGGGTATACGGCAATTAGCATGGATCCAATCCCTTCCCGAAGCATGCTATATGCCCCCTTGCCATCAATGACAAAGAAGGTAGTGATCAAGGTCTTGGATCCAATCATCGGCTCCACATGTACCGCTTGCTCCACGAGTATCAAAAGCATTGCCACAAAATCTCTAAGGATCATGTCGATCTGCTGACAAATCTTCATTTGTCATACCAAGTTTCCCGAAAGTAGCATAGGGCATAATATTGATAGCAGCCCCTCCATCAACAAGCATCTTAGTTAAAGGCTTGCCATTGACATATCCCTTCAAGTACAATGGTTTCGGATGACGATTTTTAAGCGGCTTATCAAAGATTGCTTGCCGAGTCAACACAAGTTGAGCCATCGGTCTCGGCATTCGGTCTCATCAAAATCGAATATACCTCATCTTGCACTTCTTGGTCTTCGGGAGCTTTAAACTCTAATGGAATGAAGAACACCATGTTAGTATTAGCCGATGGGCCCCGTCTACCATCCTTTTTCTTAGGACGCCATACGGCTTCTTTTCGGCTATTTCCTGCTTCATCTCTTGATTTCTCAAACGCCGAACTCTTCTCTTCCGGCTTTTCCGCACCGGAGGGCACCATTGACCTTTTTGCCATCTCGTAGGAGCTCTCTTCCGTAGTATGGACACTACTTTGTGAGCCCATGTTTGGTCCGCAAATCTTTTCCTCTCGATATCCATCAAAACTTTTTATTTTTAGGCGCCGATCGTTCTGGAACTTTCATCCCAAGTCTATCATGAACGGGACGGTTGACTCGAGATTGCTGTACTACGAATATTGATCACGCATTCGGGGCAATTGTTTCGGGCAATTTCAAGCCTTCATTCCAACGATTAATGCGAAGAAGGAACAATTCCAATGAGATTGCTCTTGCTCTCTCCCCGTATTCTTCTTGTTCCCTTTGGCGCACTTCGCTTCATATCTCCGACGTTACGCCATGAACTCGCGCTCCTCCTCAATGTACTTCTTGTTCCTCATCATACTCCATCTTCTTTTCCCATTGCCACTTATTCAATAAGTGTCGTCTTGTAACCCCGCGCTTCGGATCGCGTGTATTCGGCAATTTCCCTTAGCCGCATCTCAAGTTTGACCCTTCTCGTTCGGCTATTCTTGAACTGCGCTTGTTGCACTTCCTCCTTGGTAACTTGCCGATTAGGGTCAACGAACCAATCTCTTTGGCTCTTTCGGATGTCGAACCTTCATCTTTCCCTTTTCCTTGGACTCACTTTGGCATCAACCATGCCTATGGAGAAAGAGACCATGTTACGAGGAACGGGTTCTTGTCTACTTTCATCTTGCCATCAAATCTTAAGTGTCCATCTTGAATAGCCTTCGAATTTTTACTCGAACACTCGGCAATCATTGATATGATGAGAGTTTGTATCATGAAATCCACAAGTACTTCTTATCCTTTACTCCTTCGGGCGCAAATAGGATGTCCTTACGCGGCTTAACGCGTCCTTCTTGGACCGATACAAAAAGAGCTTATCTCGCTTTATCGACATCAAAATCATAAGATCCCTTCGTGCTTCACCCATCGATGACCGACCAAAGTAGGCTCTTTTGTCCGGTCAACTCTGCAGCAGCTACTTCATCTTCATCTTCATATTCGATGCTTCCTCCGAAATCCACGATACATATCAACAGTTGCACTTGTTCTTCCGAAAACGAGCATCTCTTCGAACCCTTGGGCTTGATTGCTCATTGCCGTCGGCTTTTGTGCAAGCCGTCCAAGATCTTCAAACTCCATGCCGAATAGCTTGTCTCTAATATGTGGCGGCATGCCCGCAATGACCAATTGTGCAAGCCGATCATCGGGAATAGTCGAGAATAGCACATGTTCTTTGCTTCTCGAATCTGCGGAGATACTCCATTGGTGTCTCGGTAGTTTTCATCCTCATAGACCACGAGATCAACCATCTTCTTCTCATTGGTTCCCGTATAAAAGTATGAATGGAACTTTTGCTCCAATTCCCGCCCATGTACCAATGGAATTGGCCGGAAGGCGATGCAAACCATGTGAAAGCCGGCCCCGTCGTAGACATAGGAAAATATCGATCCTCCAAGCTTCATCGGACTTCTCCAAGTTGCATCGATATCTACGACATGTTCAATGGTAATCGGTATCATCCCGACCGGAGAATTTGGTCAAATCCGTTGGTGGTTTAACTCTTGGTGGAAGAGCTACCCTATTGTACCATTCTCGAAAGGAGATTTGTATGCATATGTCGATGCTTTGGTTTCGGGCCGAATTGATTCGCATCATATCGGCCATTCGCTTAGGAGCTCATCATTTGCATCTTTTGCTCCCTGTCTCCTAGAAGGCACTCCCGATGCACTCCTGTATCCCGGATTCGGCAAAGCATCCAGAGCACTGTAATCGTGAATTCACTATACCCATCTCCATAGACACTCTTCGCAATCTGTTTGCTCTTTGGAGAAATCTTATAAGCGAGATGCGGGTATATCTGTTGTCGCACCAAAAGCTACCTCGACCATGAGTTTGCTTGCTCGGTCCACCGGAGGCTTCTCTTTTCCATCATGAATAGCTCCATCTTTGCTTGTACCGATTATCTCTTCTCCTCCAGTTGACTTCCCGAAGATTGCCGAGTGTTGAAGTACACCGGCCCAAGCTCTCCAAATCTTGCTTCAAATCGTTTGTCAACCGCCGGACCAAAAGTTTCAGCCATGATTTTGCGGAAGGTGCCCGAAAAGCTGTGTTGTGATTCAACATAGTGTCTCCTACGGCTTTGTAGATGGCTCCAACTACCCTCTCGCATCTCCTCCTCGTCGGTAACATCGGGATCGACCAGCGAGAAGAACTCGTGGCGGTGCTTGCTTGATCATCACTCTGCCACTCTTGTTCTTGGAAAAGGACATCGACATTTCGCTGAAATTGTTCCATTGCTTGCTCCACCATCCGGCGTTGCTCGCGGCGGCTCGTCCATGGTCACGTTCGAACGTGATCGTTGTCAATTTCCGATCCCATCTTATATTGAGAAGTTGTCCCACCGGGCGTGCCAAAAAGTGTGTTGACGCAAAATGTGACCACCCTACGTCTCACACACACGGCAAGCGGAAAGCCTAGCTTCAATCGGGTGCCGGGCGTACGAATCCGGTGGCGTGCGATCGATTTGACCTGAAAATCGACAAGGGATAAAACAAGAAGATCATAAGCGGAACGTCTTCCGGGTGAGACCAGACAGTTCCATCTTTACGGCCCCGAAGCCACTTACGACGACACATAGCTATGGAAGCTATCGCAACGGGATGCGCTTCATTCGGCTAAAGTAACATAACCGATGTAAACGGAACAAACTAGCCGAATACGGTAAATGAAGACATGTTTGAACAAGATTAAATCATTAAAGCATATCAAACTACATCTCATGTTTAAAGCATCATCAAGCACTAAAAATTAAGAATAAGTAACTTATAAATATAAATCGACTAAACAACACATGCATAGGCTACTCCAACTAGTCTCGCGCACGTCTAGCCTTCATAAACCCGTCGAGCATAAACTCAAGCAAGCTAATCCACCGCATGATACCACTCACTATGAATTTACACCACTCCTTGCTACTAGATCAATCCACCGCATGATACAATCTAGCAATAAAGAGCTAAAAGCACATAATTATCTAACAGATCTATAGATACTTGCTACATGTATAAGCATAACCGTATCGGCAAGATTGCCGAATCGGGGTCCATGAAGAAGGAACAAACAAGTAACATATAGAGGAGCCTATCGGGTTAAACCGATCTCTAGTCCACCGGATGACTAGTTCTAGAGTAACCCAAAGACCTGCATCGCCGCACGGTACCCGGTCTGTCAAGGCTTATCTACACATAACGTGAATGAACCCACAACACGTGACAATCTAGATCGATCTAATTCGGCTATATGAGCTTGATCTATTCGATATTGGTAAGCATGAAAGAAAAAGATCAACAAGCCGAAAGAGTATCAATCTAGATTGGGCAAAAGAGTGTTGCAAATAATTAAACATTAAACAAAAGCAAGCAACACGTGATAACTTAATGAATCTATTAGATCATGCCAAATCTAAAAGAGCCGATAACTATCTTTACTCATGTCTTAATCCGCCGCACGATACAAGGCACAAGCAAAAACTTCCCATCATTAAGCTTAAATCCGCCGCACGATACTAAGCAAAACGGATGAGACTACTTGCATCACATCTAAATCCGCCGCACGATACTAAACATGATAGCAAGGTTGCCGGGACTTACGGAGGTCGACGGATCGATTGGCCCTCTCGAAGAACTCGACGACACGACTAAAGGACTCGAAGGGTGGCGCGTAGCCGGTTGTATTGATTTGGTTGTGAACCCCTATTACAATGGTCGAGGGTTTATATTTATACCCTGGACAAAACATGAGTCCTAAGCACTTACGAACTATCTAACCAAAATTGGAAAGACAAAGACACGCTAACTCTATCCATAATCGGAGTCCTTGATCATCACGACTCCTTCCCTTTTCGATCGCCTTCCTTTTTCCTTTCTCCGCCTTCAAATAAAGCAGTTGCCGACCGCTTGGCCATTTGCCGAACACATGGAAATTAGCCGACCGCATATGCACTTGCCGAATTCCTCTCTCTGCCGTCTGCGGGTCCACCTGTCATATTGCTGACCAAATTCTGGTGTTAACAAGTATATATGATATGCTGATCTGTCATGCTAGTAATCTATACATGCTCAATCTAGCTAGTTGTTTTGTCATGATCTATATTCTGATTTTAATCTGAAAATTAATCTGAAAATTGCCTAATTATTCAACACTACTACTTTGTTCTCTCTCTCACACACACTATACTTTTGTCCGATGAATGATGTTTGTTTATCTCATTTGCATTTTTCAAAGCATAGCAAAGGCTCTTCCTAGCCGCGCACGTGCATTTAACGCTTAGCACCCACGCGAACGGAGATGCCCACACGAACCCGTATGCGCACCATGCTCTCTTTCTTAAGACGATCTATTTGTTTATTAACTCCTGAATGCGTTGACAAATCAGTATAGAATCTGGTAGTAACATAGAAGCACCAATCAACAGGTTACGTGGATCGAAAAAAAACACAGGCTATATGCATATTTTCTTATCTGACACGCATGCTTCCTCAGTGGAAGTTTCACTGACACCCTGTTTGGATGTTGATATTGAGCTTGGAATTGGGAATTGGTACTGCATCACTTCAATACCATGTGTTTGGATGCTTTTGCATTCGATCTTGGAATTTGACCCCCAATTCTAATGCTTAATGTAAGCAGGATTCTTCGTTATTGTTTTTTAAAGGGAAAAAGAAAGAATGGTTCCTTGTATGGATTAAAGGTGTGCCAACTTGTTCAAAAAAAAAAAAAAAGGTGTGCCAACTGGCAAAGCATGAACCTAATCTTCTTTGTTCTTCAGATTCCTTTGCTGAAATTTGTTTAACTGGAGTCAGCTTCAGCTTCACACAATCAATAAAATTCAGTTTAGGTCTATTGACCACTCTTCCGCTTAATGAAAAACAGGCTATATCAAGTTGTAGAGGGGGGGGGGGGTTGGAAATCAGTTCGGGCAAGGTTTCCAGTAACGCAGAAAGCTTCTTTTTCTCGTGCACAGACCGCTATGCTTTACTGGTTTTCACATGGTGGTACGATACTAGTATACTACAACGCAAAATCTGCTATCTTTCCAGTAAGAAGGCATCTGATCCCCCTCCAAATCTATATCCAAATCGCTGGAACAGTTTCGTTGGCTAACGATGGTCAGAATTCACAGGCATTCTTCTCAGCAGAATGATTGCTCCATTGTCTACTTGCAGGGGCTACGAAAAGGACGGCAGATAGCAACGCACAGGTCTATTCGTTGCCTTTAAGCATGATTGGAGGACCCCCCACAACTTTCATCTGCTCAATTTTGGTAGAAACTCGATCGATTGTGATCAGAAAAAAGTGAGAAGATATATAATTCAAAGTCTTATCATATCCAGGAGAAATTTCTGTCCATGAACTCTGTAGCTTACATGCGGCGAAAATTAATGCCCTTGCTTTCTGAGTCATGCGCGTCACTCACTCTGCTGGTATAGATAGATGTTGAAGTGTACTCCATTAACCTGTCTGAGAAGACGGTTAAACGAAAAGATGCGCCACAAAACCCGCTAGCTCTCTCATATTTTGCGTCACGTCCCAATTCTTCAACAGCTAGTCAGTTACAGTGACATTACACGCTAGGAAAGGCTGAAAGGCCAGGAGACACCAATGGCAACATTATGATAAGATGGCGTTTCATTTACAGAGATAAGAAAAAGAGCAAGAAAAAAAAAAGGGAACAGTAATTCCCCATGTACACACTGTTATAGTGTGGAAGAAGAAAGCGGAGAGACGCAAAAGAGAGCGAGCCACAAAGTTTTACAGTGTCACCAACGAGAATGGAGAATCTGGATTTCAGTTTACTTTGTCCGCAATGCAGTGCAGATACTTTAGTAGTCAGTTCACACCACAAAGTCCCTTCAATTATTTCATCACTTCATGAAATGTGGGATGAATTGTCGTGACAAATCCCTGATGTGCTCGTTTTCTATCTCAATAAGGCGAACAATCTGCTTGACCAGAGACAAAGTGAACTTGTCATAACATTCTTAGCTAATACCACCAATCGAAACTTCACAATAATACCAGTGAAATAGAACAATTTTCTAAACTAACCTCTCCCATAGAAGGCCGATGCTCTGGATTTGGCCTGACACAAAGATATGCGGTTTTGGCTAGATGATACAATTCATATGTATCATATGTTTCTTTAATTCGATCATCAATTAGTTCATGAAGTGCAAGGCTTTCAACCAATGGCTCTGCCTGAAATTTTTAGAGGAGTTGGAAATTAGATTGTGAAGATGTACTGTAAGTATATAGACAGGAATATAAGCAGAATTCACCAAGATTAATACCCATTGCAATATATGTGTGCATTGTCCTCCATGTTCATCAAGCACCTTTCGACCAGATATCAGCTGGAAAAGAACAATTCCAAAGGCGTAGACATCTGTTCTGACAGAAACCATGCCATATTGAGCATACTCAGGCGCCAAGTATCTGATGAACATGACATGAAATCACTCGCATTATCAAAAAAATAAGGATATCATAGAAGGGAAGAACTAGTTGATAGCTCTGGTAGAATTAGAGTTTATCCATACCCTGTTTGACCCAGAATCCTTGTTTGGATGTTATCATCGCCAGCCTTCCATTTTGCAAGACCAAAGTCGCCAAGCTATTAAAGACAGCACTTCTGTAATCAGAATGCAGAATACTTTTGCATCTCAACATGTATCGGTAACTACTTAATCCATCTTACCATAGGAATAAAGTCATGTGTCAACAATACATTGCTTGGGCGCAAATCGCGATGAATGATTGGACCAGCACGACACTCCTCATGTAGAAACCGCAGCCCTTTTGCTATACCAATAGCAATAGCATGCCTCTTGTGCCACTCTAATAAGCATGCTGACTTGTCTGTTTCCACCAGTAACAAAAGTAAGCCTGTCATCATCACATTATTATTCTTTTTAAGTTTTAAGCATATCAACTGACAACATACCAAATAGATGCCACTCGAGCGAATTGTTGCATATATACTCATACACCAAGATGTTATAGCTTTCTTTGCAGCAGTACCCAAGCAGCATGACGATATTTCGGTGCCGAGCAAAACTGAGAACCTGCACTTCTGAGAAGAATTCAGTATAACCCTGTGAGCTAGCTTCTTTGTGCAACTTGGCTGCGATGATCTGACCATCCTTGAGCTGGCCCTTGTACACATGCCCAAATCCACCCTCACCCAGCAAATTTTCACTTGAGAAGTCCGATGTTGCAGTTTGAATCTCCGAGAATGAGAATTTCATGGATTCCTTTATGTACAGAACTGTTTTTAGACCACAGCCAATGCACAAAACTGGCCTTTCTGATGAATCATACTGGGAGCTCATTTTATCTTCGTATTTTCCTGGAAAAGGATCACAAGACCGCGCATGGTATTATTGTGTATGATACAATTTAATATAAGTAGCGCTGTAACATCAAATAAATGGTAATTTTTGTTTTTAGAAAATATTAAATAAATCGTGAGTTCTATACGAATTAGCTATCACAATTACAAGGACTACCAGTAGTTTTCTGTCTTCTGTTGTGTGCACTGCCCTTTTTTTTATTACAGTTTAGTGAAGAAAAAATATCTCACCATTAGGCAGGGATTCAGTATCATCAATTGTGAGAGACATGCCACTGAAGTATGGCATGCTGCATGCAGCCACACTGGAGGTCTCGTGGATCTCATGGTTGTTTAGAGAGGCAAGGTAGCTTACAGGCGATGACCTGATTGATACCTTGCGAGTGTCATCATTTACTGTCTCAGAGCTCAGATCCATCGTGACCGCAAAACGTTGCACGTCCTTCAATTCAGCTGTGCTTTTGCTTGATGGGTTTCCTCGTATTATCCTCAAGGGTTGCACTTTTAAGTTATCCTGAAATGTTGCAACTTTGCAAGCTATGTGCTTTTCTAAGTGCTTGAAATCTTTCCTGAAGTGCCTGCAAAATTTATTCTAAATTCAATATCGCCTCAAGTACCCAGAAGAATATGGGCATTAAACTTCCATTCACGGCTAGTCTATCATAGACGTTTGAACAAGAAATGATGTACAAACCTATCCAGGACAACCCAAGAAGCTTTGCTGGAATTTACTTCATGGATAATGAAAACCTTTGCAGGTGCTCCCGGGATTATCTTGAGGGTCACAGTAATCTGATAAAATTATGAAGTATCAGAATGTAACAAGTATTTCAAGATTACTAATGTAACTAGTAAATCACCTTAATTAACATGTCAGTATAGAATAGACAGATGAAGGCATTTTACCTTAACACTGTGGAGCCTCTCTATAACTTGTAGGAGCTTATTTTTGTAGGATTCAGCTATGTTCGCAACCTGATCAACTATGCATCGGTCGCTTATCCCAACGAAAGATTCAGTAAACGGTTTGATTTGGTAACCCACTGAACACAAACAGAAGAACCAAAAGCATTACATATCCAGTAAATAATAATTTTGGTGTAGTATTCAAAGAGAACGTTGGCCAGTAATATGGCCTTACCACTGCAAACTCAAACTATAGATTTTATTTCTTGTAAACAAATGTACAACATAGCTATATCGTGAAGGACACAACACTTGGATATAATATTTGACAAATATTCTATCATTAAATTTCCATGTTAGATCACACCAATACTAGAAAAGCAGAAAGGGTATCACACTGGTGCACATTCAGTATACTAGGATTCTAAGCTAGAAATAGGAAATGGTGATGCTAGTAATGCCCACTATTACCTCTTGATAGGAGTAAAATGCACCAGTGGCCCCTTTTGGTAGAGAGTGTCATCCAGGTCGCCAAACTCCTAAAATGCACATCCAGGTCCTTGAACTTAGCACATGGTACGTCATAGGTCCAAACGGATCTAGACTAGACCCATCTGCTGACATGGCAGTCCACGTTAACACCAGCAATGCTAGACCAGACCCTAACCTTTTTTTTTTTTGAGACCAAGATGACACACTTTGACAAGTTTAGGGGCTGATCTGCGTGGACCGCCAAGTTAGCATTTTGACCTGTGGCGTACCATGTGTCAAGTTTAAGGATCTAGATGTGCATTTTAGAAGTTTGGGGACCTAGATGACACTCTGCCAAGGTATACCAATTGCAATGAATCATAAGGTAGCAAATAAGGAAACCCATCATTTGGGCAATTGCTATCTAGAAAGTGGTAGTTAATAAGGGAAATAATTTGACTTGTTGCATCCATATTCTCTAAAGCTTAAACTTAGACATAAAATATATACCAAACTATCACAGTAAAATTTCAAAATTGGTACAAATTTTAAGTATTGAAATCATATATACTAGAAAGTATGTGTGGTTACCTAACACATGTTCCTTTTGTCAAACTACAACATGTATTTTGACACACTTGATTTTCTTTTGCAATTTTTGATCATGTATGTAGCATCACCGTTTTTTACTGCATTCAGGTATTGAGTTTAGGGAGAACATGCTTCCTTTAGATGGAACACAATAATTGGAATCAACCAACCAAAATAAAATGAAGAATTATATCAATAATTGAGATCTAAGATAAGTATAGATTTGTGTGCTGAGTCTAAAATAGGGACATTATTAAGGGTGTGATATCCCAGAGATGATCCTCACTTGGATGGGTGACGGAGTGAAGCACGCCGAGCACGAGCAGCGAATCGCTCGCGCGGAGTATGTCTCCACGATCGACGAGCAAATTATTGAACGCCGTTTTGATCTCGTCATCCCGGTGGTCCCGCGTGGCGTCCAGCACCACCACGACCATCTGTGGCGCCGGCAGCGGCGACATCATCACGGACGGCGTCGCGTCCTCGCCCTGGGGGGTGCCGTAGGCCGCCCCCGACGACGCGGGGGTGGGCTGGTCGTCCCCGGCGCCGATGATGGAGGACATCGACATAGGCGACCCCAGCGGGCTCCTGAAGGGGCTGGCCCACCGCCGCCGCTGGCGACCCCGATGCCGACGCGATCCCCTCCTGCTGCCGAGGCCGCCGCAGCCATCGTGGCCGCCCGGAAGCGCGGTTATGAAGGCCTCGAGGCGCCGGCGCGCCGCCGAGTATATTCGGGAGATCACAGCGTACATTCGATCCTGCTGCAGGCGCGGGGGGCACCTCGAGGTCGCCGGCGGAGAATATATCCTTCGCGCTCATCAGCAGAGACGGCGACATTGATGGAGGAATCGAGGCGGTGTCGCGGCGGCGAATCGCGGGAGCTTGCGGTTGTCGCGGCGCGGGTGGACGGTTGCGGCGGCGGGGACAGCGAGAAAGAAAGCCGAGAGCTGTTCCGCTGCGAAGCAAAGCAGGGACCAGCAAACAGTTTGCTTGCACAGCGCCGGTCTCGCTTTCTAGCTGGAGGATCAGCGGCTAATCCTCTGAAGGCAAGATTTATTTCCTCTATCTAGCAAGGATTGTTTGAAGCACTCCAAGTTTCAAATTCTCAGGAATCACTTTCTAAACAGTCAAATGGTAACTAAAGAATTTAGTAGTTGACAAAAAACACTTTTTCTTTTACACTGAGAAGAAGGAAGTTAAAAAAAAGTGCATCGCTCTCTATCCAATCCCACTAATAAAAATAGCTCCAAAATCAATTCTCATGTATTCCCTCCATACCAAAGAATACCATTCTTGCTTCTCAAAGAGTATATGAATCTCAAGTTTGACAAAAATATATTTTATAATAAATTTATGTTGTGTAATAAGCATCATTAGATGAACTATATATAATATATATTTTATAATAAATTTATTCTAAAACATAATTATTTATATTTTTAATATGTTAAATTTTACTTAGTCCAACCCTAAAATGGCATTTCACGCTCTATAAATTGGTCCGAAGGGTTTAATAGTTAGCTTAGATCCAGATAAACTAAGTCACCAAGTTTGCAACACTGTTTATTGAAATATTCTGGACCTAAATTGCAGGCTATTACATTATGTGACTCTAAACGTTCAGTCTCCTTCTTAGCCTCCCTAGGATGATGTTGGTGGGTCTTCCCCCACACTGCACTTGCTTTTTAGCTCTCTGGCCTCTCTCCTGCGGTCCTGCCTCTTGTCTGTTTAGTTTCCTCTTCGTGTATTCTTTGTATAGTTTTTTTCACAGTTGTTTTACTTTTATTTCAATAAATACATAAAGTCCTAGCAGTGGAAAGCCTCCCTGTTGTAATTAAGGTTTTAAAAAAAGCAGGTCCAGCAGAAATTTCTGCAAATTACATGAGTTTTTCTGTCAACCTAACGAGAAATTTTATGTATGGAAATATCACACATCACCATAAAACCATGCTTGCTCAAGTTCACATCCTGAAGCTTAGATTCCATCAACAGCCGCACAATACACTATAAAAGCTTCAGGACAGAATACACAAGTATGCATTCGCTCTGATCCTATAGGATTTCATTTATAAAGATATGAGCTGAGACGATTTCAAGACAACTAGAAATGCAAAAGAAGAATGGGAGGAAATGAGGAGAATGCATAACATCGAACTTTATTAGTAGTAAACTCACACACAGGATTCATTACTAGTACATTGCTTTGTCAGCTCACACACATGATTTCTTACTATTACTACTCCCTCCATCTCAAATTGTAAGTCATTCCAAGAATCTTGGAGAGTCAAATATCTCAAGTTTGACCAAAATTGAAGAAAGAATTATAAAGATTTTAATTTTTTATATTAAAATTAGTATACTATGAAAATATAATTGGTGAAGAATCTAATAATAATTAGTTAGTATCATAGATGTTATTGTCTTATCGAATAAATTTCTCAAACTTAAAATGATTTAACTCTTCAAGATTTTTAGAATGACTTACAATTTAAGACGGAGGGAGTAGTACATTTTTTTTCTTGAACACGCGAGGGAGTAGTACATTGCTTTGTCAGCTCACACACATGATTCCTTCCTAGTACACTGCTTTGCCATCTGCTGGATGAACTTCCTAGACAAATTCCTGATGCGCCAAGGCCTCGATAAGACGAACAACATGTTCACCAGTTGAGAAAGGGGGGCTGTTACTCCTCCATGGTCCACTTCCCTTGGACTACACTATTTTTTATTGGCAGTTAAATACTCCCTCAGTTCCAATTTATAAGTCGTTTTGATATATCTAGATACAAAAAATTATTGTATATATCTAGGTGTATAGCAAAAGCTAGAGAGAATTACCTATTTGGCACTCTCAGACAAATCACTCTTCCATAAATGGCACTGCTATGTACATAGAAAAACTAAAACAACTTATAATCTGACACTAGGTTGTACAAAAGCTCATCATAGATGGAATCTGGTCATGGATAGAGATGCAAAGAGAAGGACAAGAAAGCAAGCCACAAAGTTTTATACATATATATACAGGTCGACCGGGGGGGGGGGGGGGGCACCTGGTATTCGAAATACAATTTGACACAAAGTTTATTTTACATTCACACATTGCGGAAGCTAAAATAGAGAGCAAGCCACAAAGTGTTACTGTACGTAACACCAACTAGAATCGGGAATATGGATTTCAGTTTACTTCGGCCATGTCGCAACATGTTGTACATACTTGAGCGGTCAGTTCACACCACAAATCCCCTTTGATTATTTCATCACTTCATGAAATGTGGGATGAACTGCCATGACAAATTCCTGGAATGATTGTCTGTCTCAATAAGGCGAACAACCTGCTTCCCCAAGAGAGAGAGAGAGAGAGAGAGAGAAAAGTGAACTTGTTATAGCATTTTAAGCTAATACCATTAGAGATTTTTCAGAATAATAACAGAAGAAACAAAACAATTTTCAGCTGTGACCTGATTGATACCTTGTGATTCATCATTTACTGTCTCAGAACTCAGATCCATCGTGACTGCAAAACGTTGCGCGTCGTTCAGTTCAGCTGTGCTTTTGCTTGATGGGTTTGCTCGTATTATCCTCAAGGGTTGCACTTTTAAGTTATCCTGAAATGTCGCAACTTTGCAAGCTATGTGCTTTTCTAAGTGCCTGAAATCTTTCCTGAAGTGCCTGCAAAATTTATTCTAAATTCAATATTGTCTCAAGTACCCAGAAGAATATAGGCATTGAACTTCTGTTAAGGGCTAGTCTATCATAGACATTTGACCAAGAAATGATGTACAAACCTATCTAGGACAACCCAAGAAGCTTTGCTGGAATTTACTTCATGGATAATGAAATCCTTTGCAGGTGCTCCCGGGATTATCTTGAGGGTCACAGTAATCTGATAAAATTTTGAGGGAAAATTAGATCACTACCATTGAAAGATCTCATCTTTAGAAAAGTACCATCCAAAGTTTCATCTCTAGAAATGTATCATCCAAAGCTTCCTCCGTTATAGATTTTTACCATTCTGTGAACTATCCGTCCTCCTGCACCAACGCCGCTTCCTCCCGAGCTCCTGCGCCGCCGCCGCCGCCGCTTCCTCCTGCCGTGCCGAGGGAGTTTGCCTCGGCGACGTCGTGGTCGAGGGGGAGCTTGCCTGCACGCCGTCGCGGTCGCGTGGGAGCTCGCCTGCACGCCGTCGCGGTGCCGGCGCGGAGCTCGTTCGAGCGTCGTCGCCATGGCCGGGGCGGAGCTCGCCCGCAAGCCATCGCCATGGCCGGGGCGGCCCTCGCCTGCGCGCCGTGGCCGTGGCCGGGGCGGCGCTCGCCTGCACGCCATGGCCGGGGCTGAGCCCGCGAGCACCCATGGTCGCCGGGGCGGAGCTCGCCGCCGAGCTCGCCCGCAAGCCGTCGCCATGGCCGGGGCAGCCCTCGCCTGCGCGCCGGGGCCGGGGCCGGGGCTGCCCTCGCCTGCGCGCCGTGGCTGTGGCCGGGGCGGCGCTCGCCTGCACGCCATGGCCGGGGCCGAGCCCGCGAGCACCTATGGTCGCCGGGGCGGAGCTCGCCGCCGAGCTCGCCCGCAAGCCATCTCCATGGCCGGGGCAGCCCTCGCCTGCGCGCCGTGGCCATGGCCGGGGCCGCCCTCGACTGCACACCATGGCCGGGGCTGAGCCCGCGAGCACCCATGGTTGCCCGGTTCGGAGCTCGCCGCCGGTCGATCGGCTCGCCACGTCGTGTGCCCAGACGTCGTGCGCCGCCGCCGCAGCCTCGCCGGCCATGGGGAAGGCACAGGTGATGCGGCAGTTAAGACCGGGGAGCTTCACCTCCTGACTCGAGCAGCTGGAAGACTGACCGGCGAGCTCCTAACGTTAAAGTTAACAGGAATGGTAGATTGATATAACGGATGAAACTTTGGATGCTAGATTTCTATACATAAAACTTTGGATGGTAGTTTTCTAAAGTTGTGATCTTTTGATGGTAGTGATCTAATTCTCCCAAATTTTGAAGTGTCAGAATGTAACAAGTATTTCAAGATTATTAATGTAACTAGTAAATCAGCTTAACATGTCAGTATAGAACAAACAGATGAAGGCATTTTACCTTAATACTGTGGAGCATCTCTACAACTTGTAGGAGCTTATTTTTGTAGGATTCAGCTATGTTCGCTACCTGATCAGCTAGGTATTGGTCGCTTATCCCGACACAAGATCGAGTAAACGGTTTGGTTTGGTAGCACACTAAACACAAATAGAGAAGAAGCAAAAGCATTACATACTTACATATCCGGTAAATATTAACTTTTGTGTAGTATTCAAAGAGAATGTTGGCCAGCAATATGGCCTTACCACTGCAAACTCAAACTATAGATTTTATTTCTTGTAAACAAATGTACAAATTTTCAGTATTCAAATCATATGTATTAGAAAGTATGTGTGGTTTCCACTAGATGATTATCATGGAAATTTTAGGTTTCCTAACACATGTTCCTTTCGTCAAACTGTAACATGTATTTTGACACTAAATTTTCTTTTGCAATTTCTGATTAGAAACATATGTAGGTACAGTTAGTGAGTTGTAGTCGCTGTCTTTCCGGTAGGTGCCTGGCATCACCATTTTTTCAGAACTATGTTAGACAATAAATCAAGAACAAGTTTTTTTTGTTATTTTCTTTTATTCGTTCCATGCATTTTTAACCTTCATTTTGTCAGGGCACCACACACCATATGTGACATGTGAAGCAGACTACTCTATTCCATTGGTGATTCTGAAAGCTGCAGTGCTGCCCCCCCCCCCCCCCCCCCCCCCCCCCCCAAAAAAAAAAAAAAAAAAAAACAGTATGCTATCATCTACCAGACATGCATGATTGCAATCTCACTACAAATGCATAGTTTCCTATCTAGTTCCACTATACTGTAATACTCCCTCCGTCCTGAATTAAAGAGCATTCTAGCCATTCTAGGACAAAATAAGAGAGAAGGCAATAGACGTATGTACCCCTCAATCACCTTCCTAATGTATTAAAATCTGATTCTATTTTGCATGATTAAAGGGTGAACTATTAGTTTTTATACAAAATATGGCAAGTACATGAGTTACCTTCCTTGTAAAAAACAATTACGTACTTTTATTTAAGTAAATATTATCTTTTTTTTTCTCTAAATGCACTATATTTGAGGACACCTCCCAAGGTCTAGAATGCTCTTTAATTCAGGACGGAGGGAGTACATAACAACTCACCCTGCACCCCACAGCCAAATGTGTAAAATAGGGACAATACGCCAATGAGCATACGTGCAGCTTCTAAAAGGGAAAATGAGCACGATGAGGCAAATTAAGCATCAAAACTGCTATGACATTCTATTTTGAAAATCCACAAATGTGTAAACTAAGATAAGAATATATTTGTGTGTGTGCTGAATCCTAAAATAGGGACACTAAGGGCCTTTGGATCAATCACTCCCTTTGGGGATTGGAGGAGATTAAGGGGTAGTTTAGTTCATTTCCCCCTCAATACCCTCCAATCGCCAAGGGAATGTGTTGACGCAAAATGTGACCGCCCTGCGTCTCACACACAGCAAGCCGGAAAGCCTAGCTTCAATCGGGTGCCCGGGTGTCTGAATCCGGTGGCGTGCCAGTCGATTTGACCTGAAAATCGACAAGGGATAAAACGGTAAGATCAAAAACTGGAACATGCTTTGGGTGAGACCAGACAGTTCCATCTTTACGGCCCCGAAGCCACTTACGACGACACATAGCTATAGAAGCTATCTCATAACGCATTGCGCTTCATTCGGCTAAAGTAACATAACGATATAAACAGAATGAACTTGCCGAATACCGTAAATGAAGACATGTTTGAACAGGATTAAATCATTAAAGCATATCAAACTATATCTCAGGTTTAAAGCATTATCAAGCACTAATAACTAAAGATAAGTAACTTATAAATATAAACTTACTAAACAACACATGCATAGGCTACTCCAACTAGTCTGCCGCACGTCTAGCCTTCATAAACCCGTCGAGCATAAACCCAAGCAAGCTAATCCACCGCATGATACCACTCGCTATGAATTTACACCACTCCTTACTACTAGATCAATCCACCGCATGATACAATCTAACAATAAAGAGCTAAAAGCACGTAATTACCTAACGAGATCTATAAATACTCGCTACATGTATAAGCATAACCGTATCGGCAAGATTGCCGAATCGGGGTCCATGAAGAAGGAACAAACAAGTAACATGTAAAAGAAACCTATCGATTAAACCGATCTCTAATCCACCGGATGACTAGCTCTAGAGTAACCCAAAGACCCGCATCTGCCGCACGGTACCCGGTCCCCGTCAAGGCTTATCTACATCTAACGTGAATGAACCCACAACACGTAACAATCTAGATCGATCTAATTCGGCTATATGAAATTGATCTACTTGATATCGAATAAACATGAGGTTATGACCAAAAAGCCGAAAAGAGCATCAATCTAGATTGGGCAAAAGAGTGTTGCAAATAAATAAACATTAAATAAAACATGCAACACGTGATAACTTAATGAATCTATTAGATCTTGCCAAATCTAAGAGAGCCGATAACTATCTTTACTCATGTCTTAATCCGCCGCACGATACAAGGCACAAGCAAAAACTTCCCATCATTAAGCTTAAATCCGCCGCACGATACTAAGCAAAACGGATGAGACTACTTGCATCATAATCTAAATCCGCCGCACGATACTAGACATGATAGCAAGGTTGCCGGACTTACGGAGGTCGACGGATCGATTGGCCCTCTCGAAGAACTCGACGACACGACTAAAGGACTCGAAGGGTGGCACGTAGCCGGTTGTATTGAATTGGTTGTGAACCCTTATTACAATGGTCGAGGGTTTATATTTATACCCCGGACGAACATGAGTCCTAAGCACTTACGAACTATCTAAACAAAATTGGAAAGATAAAGACACGCCGACTCTATCCATAATCGGAGCCCTTGACCATCACGACTCCTTCCCTTTTCGATCGCCTTCCCTTTCCTTTTTCCGCCTCCGAACGAAGCGATTGCCGACCGCCCGGTCATTTGCCGAACACATGGAAATTAGCCGACCGCATATACATTTGCCGAATCTCTCTCTCGCCGCTGCGGGTCTACCCGTCATATTCGACCAAATTCTGGTGTTAACACATGCCCCCTCAATTTCGAGATAAAAGGGTTTTATTTTGAAATTGGTGCCAGCGCTTTCGCCTAGGTCAAGACCGCCAACACCCGCAGCCGTCACTTGAGATCTGCGCTCGCTGCTTGTCTTCAATGGCGACGAGACTTCAACCACTCCATCATGGCAACAGAACTCAAGAGGAGCTTCTAGAGGTAACTCTACTCGCTTTTACCCATTCGGCAATTTACTCGAATCGTTTTCCGATGTGTTCTTGATTCATCCGCTTTACTTTCATAAAGGAAATGAAGAACGAGATTTTGATTTCCAATCTTGCTCATCCCGGGTCATTTTTCCTTGGTCCGATGGGAAACCCTAATCCGAGGGATTTTATTGAAAAGGAAACTTTGAGGATCCCATTCAAATCTAGGATTGCCCCCTCAAATAGATGGTCGAACACTTTCAAAACTTGGCCCCTTCCTTCAATTGCGGGATGGCGTAACTGGTATCGCAGGATGCAGTCCAGGAACAGTGATTTTTGGAAATCTCAGGATATTCAGCACTGTTTGGAGCTTTCTTTAGCCGAAATGCCTAGAAATGACTCCCTCCTTATAGCTGCTTCTCATTTTTGGTCTGACGACATCAATGCGTTCATCTTCGGCCATGGCCCAATGTCAATCACTTTGTCAGATATTTTCATGATGACTGGTCTGAATATCACCAAACCAACTTATCCCTTCAAATACAAATGCACTAGCTCACAGAAGGCAGTCAAATCAGGAGGAGGTTGGGCCAAGTATGTTCAGACTTATGCTTCAACTGGCCCTGTGAAAGTCTCTAGTTTGGTTTTGGCTAATTGATGAAACCTAGGACTAACCTTGTTTATCTAAGTGGTTGATTTAGAGAAAGGTTGTCCACATGATGAGCATATTGAATATGAAGCATGACACGTGTCACGTGATCAAAGATGAAGATCAAGACGATGCTTGGCTCCATGGACCGGTGTTGAAGGTGAAGGGCTAGTCGAGGCTTCGGAGTGAAGGACCATGCGATGGTGAAGCTCGGGCAAGACTAGGCGCCGATGGACCGATGCACGGTGAAGGGCAAGTGAAGTCAAGATCGATGGATCGAGACGGTCACATGATGGTGTGAAGTGTTCATATCATTTGGAGGAACAAAATGGGCTCAAGGCAAAGGTATAACCGTTAGGGCCATTTTGTTTTGCACTCAAGACACCATAGAGGGTGTGAGTGGTTTAGGATCGATAGCCGCACTATTAAGAGGGGAAGTCTTATCGGCTATTCGACGCATGGGTGCCACTAGGTGAATTCATGAAGTGCATTGCATGTAGGGCCTAGTGAGCTAACCTAACCTTTGGGAAATGGTTGTGAAAAGCTAACACACAAGCACATGGAGATGTACACTTGGTGGTGTTGGCACACTTACAAAGGTGGCGTTTGGGCGCGTGGTTTGCGGGGTAGAGATGGGTTTGGGTCCCTCTCTTCCTCCCGCCGAGCTTTGTGAGGCGGGATTCGCGCTTTCGAGAAAAATGGATGCATATTTTCTATTGCGCCGGATGCAAAATTTGGTTGAAATCATGCTATCTCGATGATCAAGTTGGTATACTTGTTGGATAGCATGTTGGAGAAGTTGGTGTCACGGCACGGCGACGAAAGACGGAGGCTGCGCCGGGTGGCGCCGGACGCTGGGCGGACGCGTCCGGCGGCGGCGGACGCCGACCGTAAAGTTTCGGTATTCGGCCTTTGGTCGGGCGTCGCCGCCGGACGCGGGCCGGGACGCGCGCGGGACGCGGCGTGGTTCCCGTGTAGCGTCCGGCGCTCGGTGGAAGACGGCGTGGTGCTTGGGTGGCTTGGCTCAAGGCGGCGGACGCGGGGTGCCGCGTCCGGCGCACGCCGGACTCGGAACGTTCGAGTTCCGGCGCTCGGCGTTAACGAAGCGGACGCGGCCTTGGCCGGACGCGTTGCGTGCGCCGGCGCCGGACGCCCACGTGGCGACGCACGGTTGGCGCGCGCCAACGGTCGGGCTCGGGCCGCGCGGAGAAGAAGCGCCGGACGCGTCCGGCGGGTTGCGGTGACACGCGTCCGGCGCGTCTTGCTCGGCCTCCCGAGGGGGTAACGGTCACATTTGTTTGAGGGGTTATAAATAGAAGGTGGCCGGCCCTTGGGGAGGTCTCTTGGCTATTTTCTCATCCCTTGTGCATTCTTTGAGCTAAGAGACTCTCTCCCACTCTTCTCCCTTGCTTGATTGTTCATCCTAAGAGAGATTGAGTGAATCACCTAGTGCATTGCATTGCTTGAGGGCATCTAGTGGCACTTGTGGGTGGTTTAGCCGGTGGATTTCTTGTTACTCTTGGAGAGTACCGCTCCTAGCCGGCTTGGAGATTGTTGGAGGCGTTGGCAAGAGAAGGTGATTGTTCTTGGCCATCTCCGGTTGATTGTGAGAGGTTTGAGCTCACCTCGTGGGGATCACGAAGAGCATCCTAGTGGATTGCGCGTGTCGTTGAGTACCTCGCTTGAGAGTGGTGTCTTGCGGTGCCTTGCGGGGCGAGCCTTGAGGGGCTAGTGACTTGAGGGTCACACCGAGGAACCATCTAGGTGTTGGTCGACACAACGGGTGACGTAGCTTGGCGGTGCCCAAGTGAACATCCGGGGATAAATCATTGTGTTCATCTTGTCTCCCGGTGATTGGTCATCATCCTTTGTGTGTTGACGATTGTGATTGATTGTTCATCTTATTGGTGATTGGCAACCTCGACTCTACGCGTTGGTATAACACGCTCCTACCCTCTCTTGTATTACTTTGATTACTTTCTTGCAAAGTAGAATTGCTTACGTAGTTGGTCGGGAACCATAACTTGTGTAGACTAAATCCCGTGGGTAGAATTGCTTGTGTGGTCGGTCGGGAACCACTCCTTGTGTAGATTAAATCCCGTGGGTAGAACTCTTGATCACTAGTGGTAGCTATTGTTTGTGCTAGTGATCACCTACTAGAATTGTTTGGATAGGAGGCTTGCAACATCTAGTAGGCTAAGCAAAACTTGCTTTCCGCGTTTGTGTATCTAACGAAGTTTGCTTAGTGAGTTTGTAGAAATTTTTATAGGCTATTCACCCCCTCTAGCCATCTAGGACCTTACAAGTGGTATCGAGCCGAGGTCACCGTTTTTGTGCAAGGCTTAACATCCTACGGTGTTAAGATGGCTCAAATTGTGTTCAACCATGTTGGGGGCAAACCGCCTATGTTTGATGGAGTTAGTTCTTTTGATCATTGGAAGAGAAAGATGATCATGTATATTGGTTCAATTCAAGAGAGAGTCTTGCAAGTCACTTTGCATGACTATGCTATACTTGATCATGATCACCTCACCGATGAAGATAGAGCCAACATCACATGCAATAGAATGGCTCTCAACACTCTATACAATGGCATTGATACAAAGGTGTTTGAGGGGATCAAGGATTTGGAGCTTGCTAGTGAAGTGTGGACTAGGTTGGGTGAGACCTATGAGGGCACCAAGGTTGTGAAGAGTGCCAAGTTATATGGACTCAAGAGTGAGTTCGAGAACTTCAAGAAGAAAGAGGATGAAACAATCATTGAAATGTTTCATCGCTTACAAGTGATTGTGAATGATCTCAAGAGTTTGGGGCACAAGACAAAAGATGAAGACTTTTGTCACAAGTTCTTGATTTGCTTGCCGAGGAGCTTCAAGATGTTGAAGCTTATGCTACAAAGAGATGGGCTTGAAGGCAAGAAGCCAAATGATTTGCTTGGTGAAGTCTTGACATATGACAAGTTTGATCAAGATGATGAGAAGGTGGAGGAAGAGAAGAAGAAGAAGACCGTGGCATTCCAAGCCACATCCTCCAAGGGCAAAGCACCAATCTTTGAAGAAGAAGAAAACAATGAGGAAGATGGTGACTTTGAGATTGATGATGAGGCACTAGCTCTTGTGGTGAAGAAGATGGGACACATGTTCATCAAGAGAAGAGGCTTCAAGAGAAACAACTTCAAGAAGCAAGAGCAACCAAGAAAGTGCTTCAATTGTGATAGCACCGAGCATCTACAAGCCGAATGCCCATATGAGAAGAAGAAGAACTACAACAAGGGCAAATTTGAGAAGAAGAAGCATGAGGCCAAGATGACACTCAAGAAGGGCAAGAATGGTGTATTTGTGGTCACTTGGGAGAGTGACAATGATGATGAAGATGAAGACACAAGCAACAAGGCTATGGCTTCCATCGCCATCAACAAGAAGTCTTCATTATTCTCCACATCACCATCATGCTTCATGGCCAAGGAAACAAAGGTACAATATGATGATAGTGATGATGATAGTGAGATGGAATATGCTCACGATGTTGATAATGTTGATGATGATGATGAACCGACTAAGGATCAATTATATGACTTGATGCAAGAAACTAGAGATATAGCTATTGCCAAGGAAAAGGAGTGCAAGAAGCTTTCAATGAAAGTAGAAATACTTGAGAAAGCCCTAGGTGAGCTTATGACCACTCATGAGAGTCTAGTGGTAGACCATGAGAAGCTTGGTGATGCTCATTCTAAGCTTAAAGAAGCTCACTCACTTCTACTTGAGCAACAAGCAAAGAAAGTGGTGATTGCATCATGTGATATAGGTCTTACTTGTGACATCATTGATGAGTCATTTTATCAACCTATCATCATGACAAATGCTAACCCTTCTTGTAGCACATCATCCACCACCACCACCGACTCTATCTCCACTACTAGTGATGGCTTCACTTGTGATGCTACACTAATGGTAGAGAATGAGACCCTCAAGAAGGAGGTGGATGAGCTCACTCATGCCTTAGGCAAAGCCTATGGTGGTGAGGCCCGCTTGCTAAAGTGCTTGGGTAGCCAAAGGTTCTCTCTTAACAAAGAGGGATTGGGCTATACCCCCAAGAAGGGCAAGTCGGCCTTTGCAACTCCAAAGCCTAGCTTTGTGAAGAGCAATGGTCGGTTTTGCTATAGATGCAAGCAAGTTGGGCACCTAGAGCAAAATTGCAACAAGAAGCAACAAAACAAGAAACTTGACAATGCTATATCTTTTGATTCTTGTTATGTGCTTACCAAGGGCGTGAAAGGTGTGCAAGCTAAGTTTGTTGGTACACCCATTGTTGGCCCAAAGAAGAAGGCAATTTGGGTACCAAAGAGCTTAGTCACTAACCTACAAGGACCCAAGCAAAAATGGGTACCTAAGCTTCATTGATTTGCTTGTAGGTGAATTATAAAGCCGGAGGAAGGCATTGGATTATTGATAGTGGGTGTTCTCAACACATGACCGGCACATCAAGAATGTTTGATTCAATTGAGAAGAATGATAGTGGCATTGAGTCAATTACTTTTGGCAATAACAAGAAAGGCAAGGTTGTTGGTTTGGGCAAGATTGCAATATCAAATGACATGAGTATCTCCAATGTGATGCTAGTTGAAAGCTTGGATTTCAATCTTCTCTCCGTGGCACAAATTTGTGATCGAGGCTACAAGTGCATTTTTGGGGCAAATGATGTTGAGGTAGTTTCTCTTGATGGCTCCAACTTGGTGTTCAAAGGCTTTAGATATGAGAATCTCTATCTTGTTGATTTCAACACTAGTGAAGCTTCTTTGACAACATGTTTGATATCAAAATCAAGTTTGGGTTGGCTTTGGCATAGAAGGCTTGGGCATGTTGGCATGAAACAATTGAAGAAGCTCACACAACACAATCTTGTTGAAGGCTTGAAAGATGTTGTATTTGAGAAGGACAAGTTGTGTAGTGCATGTCAAGCCGGAAGCAAGTTGGTAGCTCACATCCAAAGAAGAGTATAATGAGCACATGCAAGGCATTTGAGTTGTTGCACATGGATCTATTTGGCCCAACTACATATACAAGTATTGGTGGCAACAAATATGGGTTTGTCATAGTGGACGACTTCACAAGATTCACATGGGTATTCTTTCTTAGTGACAAGAGTGAAGTGTATGACACCTTCAAGACCTTTCTCACTAGAGTTCACAATGAGTTTGACATGAGAATCAAGAAAGTGAGAAGTGACAATGGGAGTGAGTTCAAGAATACAAGAATGGAAGAATTGTGTGATCACTATGGCATTGGTCATCAATTCTCGGCCAAGTACACTCCACAATCAAATGGCCTAGTTGAGAGGAAGAATAGAACATTGCTTGATATGGCTAGATCAATGCTTCATGAGTACAATGTTAGTCAATCATTTTGGGATGAAGCAATCAACACGGCATGCTACTATATTAATAGGCTCTATTGTCATACTTTGCTTGAGAAGACCCCATATGAGTTACTTCATGGAAGAAAGCCCAACATTGGCTATTTTAGAGTATTTGGTTGCAAATGCTACATCTTGAGAAAGGGCACTAGATTGGGGAAGTTTGAAAAGAGATGTGATGAAGGGTTCCTACTCGGCTATTCAACTACAAGCAAGGCTTATAGAGTTTGGAACAATTCAAGTGGCATTAGAGAGGAAGTCCATGATGTGCAATTTGATGAAACCAACGGGTCACAAGATGAAGATGAGAATCTAGAAGATGTTGGTGGAAACCAATTGGTTGAAGCTATGAAGAACATGGACATTGGTGACATAAGAGCAAAGCAAGTGGTTGATGTGCAAGATGATAAAGATGAAGTGCTCAATTCTCCATTGAAGCAAGCTAGCAATGCTCAAGTGCAAGATCATGGTGCTAGTTCATCCAATGAAGACAAGTCAAGTGATCAACCAAGTTCAAGCAATCAAGTGCAAGTGCTACAACCACAACATGTTGCAAGAGATCACCCAATTGATAGTGTCATAGGTGATATTAGAAGAGGTGTGCAAACAAGATCAAGAGTGGCAATGATTTGTGAGTATGCATCATTTGTGTCAACCAAAGAGCCAAAGAAAGTTGAGGAAGCCTTGGATGATGCCGATTGGATCATGGCAATGCAAGAAGAGCTCAATAACTTCACAAGAAATGATGTGTGGGAGTTAGTTGAGAGGCCGGAGGATCACAATGTCATTGGAACTAAATGGGTTTTCAAGGACAAGCAAGATCAAGATGGTGTTGTGATTAGAAACAAAGCAAGACTAGTTGCACAAGGCTATACTCAAGTTGAAGGTCTTGACTATGATGAAACATATGCTCCCGTGGCAAGATTGGAGGCAATAAGGATACTATTGGCTTATGCATGTGCCCACAACATTAAGTTATATCAAATGGATGTCAAGAGTGCATTTCTCAATGGGATCATCAATGAGCTAGTATATGTTGAGCAACCTCCGGTTTTGAAGATGAGAAGAAGCCCAACCATGTGTACGAGTTGAAGAAAGCTTTGTATGGCTTGAAGCAAGCACCTAGAGCATGGTATGAGAGATTGAAGACTTTTCTTCACTCCAAAGGGTTCATTATGGGCAAGGTTGACACTACTCTATTCACCAAGAAGATTGGTAATGATCTCTTCATTGTGCAAATCTATGTTGATGATATCATCTTTGGATCAACCAATCAAGCATATTGTGGAGAATTTGGTGAAATGATGGCAAATGAGTTTGAGATGTCCATGATTGGTGAACTTAGCTATTTCCTTGGTCTTCAAGTCAAGCAATTGAAGAATGGGACATTTGTGAGTCAAGGGAAATACATAAGGGACATGTTGAAGAAGTTTGGAATGCAAGATGCAAAGCCAATCTCAACTCCAATGGGCACCAATGGGAATCTTGATAGTGATCATGATGGCAATATGGTGAATCAAAAGGATTATCGGTCATTGATTGGAAGCCTACTCTATGTCACCGCATCAAGGCCGGATGTCATGGTTTTGTGACAATGAAAGTGCAATCAAGATGACACAAAACCCGGTTCAACATGGAAGAACAAAGCACATTGACATAAGGCATCACTTCATAAGAGATCATCAACAAAAGGGTGACATTTCCATTGAAAGTGTGGGTACCAGATGATCAACTTGCCGACATCCTCACCAAGCCACTTGATGAAAGAAGGTCTTGCAAGCTAAGGAATGAGTTGAACATTCTTGATTTCTCAAACATGTGTTGAATGCACCCCACCACTACTTGACATGCCTCTCCTTCGACAAAGCAAGGTACCATTGGTTGACATGTCATTCATTCTTAGGATTATACTTGTGGTAGCACATGTAGACATACAAGGTGCATTTGGAGCATTCATGATAAATCAAATGTGTTTGATGTATATATGTTTACCACTATTGCTTCTATGTTTTGCTTGATCTAGTGGTGACATATGACATGTTTATGGGCTTGCAATCCTAGTGTTGAATCTAGAATATTTGCTACAAGTGTTTAATTCAACATAGGCAAGATAACCCTTGTCATGAGGTGTGAAGAAGCTTGTCTTTGGTTCAAACCGAATTAAATGTCTTTGGCAAGTGGTCTAGATTGAACCAATTTTGACTAAAGTTTTGTTTACTCCATCAAAGTCCTTTTCTCTCCACAATTTGATCCCATTTTGGGCAATTGTTGACAAAGGGGGAGAGAAAAAGATGATTGAACATGATAAAGGGGTAAATAAAATTTTGATGCACACAAGAAGGGGGAGCAAGCTCATGAACAAAGTTGTTGCATTTGTTTGTGCATTCTCATATGACTTGCTCATGGCACCTAGTTTTAAAGTTTTATACAAGTAGTGTCTCCTTGCTTGTGTGGTGCAATGCTAGTATAGAACTTGATTGATGAAATGATCTACTAGCATGCATAGGTTGTAACTAGACTCCCCTTACTTTACAAGTGGTTCAAGAACTTTGCTTATAATGTTGATCTCACGGGGTTCTTGAGTTTTTGATGGATGTCTAGTTACTTCATGGTGCTAAGGATGGTGTAAATTGCAACTCCGATTGGTATCACGCTTCAAAGGTCCATTTCTTACACCTTAGCATCATTTTGGTAGAATTACTCTCCCCACACTTCTATCCATGCATATGTGCAAAGCTTCAAATCCAAACTCTATGCACATATGTAGGGGGGCAATACTACCAAAACCGAACTTGCTATAGTTGTCCAAAATTCTTCTTGTGAGCTTAATGATTGGACAAGTATGACAAGTTCAAAATCTTTATTATAAAATCATCTTTGTTGAGGTTGTCATCAATTACCAAAAAGGGGGAGATTGAAAGTCTCTAGTTTGGTTTTGGCTAATTGATGAAACCTAGGACTAACCTTGTTTATCTAAGTGGTTGATTTAGAGAAAGGTTGTCCACATGATGAGCATATTGAATATGAAGCATGACACGTGTCACGTGATCAAAGATGAAGATCAAGACGATGCTTGGCTCCATGGACCGGTGTTGAAGGTGAAGGGCTAGTCGAGGCTTCGGAGTGAAGGACCATGCGATGGTGAAGCTCGGGCAAGACTAGGCGCCGATGGACCGATGCACGGTGAAGGGCAAGTGAAGTCAAGATCGATGGATCGAGACGGTCACATGATGGTGTGAAGTGTTCATATCATTTGGAGGAACAAAATGGGCTCAAGGCAAAGGTATAACCGTTAGGGCCATTTTGTTTTGCACTCAAGACACCATAGAGGGTGTGAGTGGTTTAGGATCGATAGCCGCACTATTAAGAGGGGAAGTCTTATCGGCTATTCGACGCATGGGTGCCACTAGGTGAATTCATGAAGTGCATTGCATGTAGGGCCTAGTGAGCTAACCTAACCTTTGGGAAATGGTTGTGAAAAGCTAACACACAAGCACATGGAGATGTACACTTGGTGGTGTTGGCACACTTACAAAGGTGGCGTTTGGGCGCGCTGTGGTTTGCAGGGTAGAGATGGGTTTGGGTCCCTCTCTTCCTCCCGCCGAGCCTGTGAGGCGGGATTCGGCGCTTTCGAGAAAAATGGATGCATATTTTCTATTGCGCCGGATGCAAAATTTGGTTGAAATCATGCTATCTCTCGATGATCAAGTTGGTATACTTGTTGGATAGCATGTTGGAGAAGTTGGTGTCACGGCACGGCGACGAAAGACGGAGGCTGCGCTGGGCGAGGCGCCGGACGCCGGGCGGACGCGTCCGGCGGGCGGCGACGCCGACCGTAAAGTTTCGGTATTCGGCCTTTGGTCGGGCGTCGCGCCGGGCGACGCGGCCGGACGCGCGCGCCGGACGCGGCGTGGTTCCCGTGTAGCGTCCGGCGCTCGGTGGAAGACGACGGCGTGGTGCCGGTGGCTTGGCTCAAGGCGGCGGACGCGGGTGCCGCGTCCGGCGCACGCCGGACTCGAACGAAAGTTCCGGCTCGGCGTTAAGCGAGCGACGCGGCGCCGGACGCGCTGGTGGCGTGCGCGGACGCAGCTTGGACGCCCACGTGGCGACGCACGGTTGGCCGCGGCGCCAACGGTCGGCTCGGGCCGCGCGCGGAGAAGAAGCGCCGGACGCGTCCGGCGGGTTGCGGCAGACGCGTCCGGCGCGTACTGCTCGGCCTCCCGAGGGGGTAACGGTCACATTTGTTTGAGGGGTTATAAATAGAAGGTGGCCGGCCCTTGGGGAGGTCTCTTGGCTATTTTCTCATCCCTTGTGCATTCTTTGAGCTAAGAGACTCTCTCCCACTCTTCTCCCTTGCTTGATTGTTCATCCTAAGAGAGATTGAGTGAATCACCTAGTGCATTGCATTGCTTGAGGGCATCTAGTGGCACTTGTGGGTGGTTTAGCCGGTGGATTTCTTGTTACTCTTGGAGAGTACCGCTCCTAGCCGGCTTGAGATTGTTGGAGGCGTTGGCAAGAGAAGGTGATTGTTCTTGGCCATCTCCGGTTGATTGTGAGAGGTTTGAGCTCACCTCGTGGGGATCACGAAGAGCATCCTAGTGGATTGCGCGTGTCGTTGAGTACCTCGCTTGAGAGTGGTGTCTTGCGGTGCCTTGCGGGCGAGCCTTGAGGGCTAGTGACTTGAGGGTCACACCGAGGAACCATCTAGGTGTTGGTCGACACAACGGGTGACGTAGCTTGGCGGTGCCCAAGTGAACATCCGGGGATAAATCATTGTGTTCATCTTGTCTCCCGGTGATTGGTCATCATCCTTTGTGTGTTGACGATTGTGATTGATTGTTCATCTTATTGGTGATTGGCAACCTCGACTCTACGCGTTGGTATAACACGCTCCTACCCTCTCTTGTATTACTTTGATTACTTTCTTGCAAAGTAGAATTGCTTGCGTGGTTGGTCGGGAACCACAACTTGTGTAGACTAAATCCCGTGGGTAGAATTGCTTGTGTGGTCGGTCGGGAACCACTCCTTGTGTAGATTAAATCCCGTGGGTAGAACTCTTGATCACTAGTGGTAGCTATTGTTTGTGCTAGTGATCACCTACTAGAATTGTTTGGATAGGAGGCTTGCAACATCTAGTAGGCTAAGCAAAACTTGCTTTCCGCCGTTTGTGTATCTAACGAAGTTTGCTTAGTGAGTTTGTAGAAATTTTTATAGGCTATTCACCCCCCCTCTAGCCATCTAGGACCTTACACCCTGTGTCTGATAAAGAATATAGGGCTTTCATGAACATGTGGTTATGCAGATTTATCTTCGTGGTAAGTCCAATGAGCCCACTCGAATCACATAGTGATGGCTCAAGAATTTGCCGCAGCAAGTTGATTCCTTTGGGCAAATATCTCGCTGGGAGCATTTTACCACATGATGCATCAAATCACTGTTCGGATGAGGAATCAAGGTGAAATCTCCCGTGTCAATGGACCATGGTGGCTTCTTCGATGTGGTTGCAACTATATATGCATCGATTGTCTCGTTGATCTTCACAACCCGAACTTTCCTTCAATCAACTACGCCGAAGGTGAAGATCCTGCATACAAGTCTTGTCGACATATGGAGAGGCTGCATCTTCAATTACCATTGACTTGGACTTGGGCCATCTTTTCAAAATCTTCTACAAGGGATTCAACCATGTGATCTGGTTTCCCTACAGAGAGAATGAAAATTTAACCCTCCCCTGCAGATTTAGCTATGAGCTGGGCTGCATAGACGATGATTCCAGGGACATTTTTAATTCTTTCATCAGGCCCTGTGCTCTACCAGCAGAATTTCATCATGGCCGGCTGATAAGCTCAACTTATGAATTTTACAATCCAAACATGGTTGCCAGGCAGCTTGGACTTGGTCAATTGCCCCCAAGGCCATATTTTTCAAGCATCCTCAGACCCAGGGAATCATTGCTGAACATTATTGAGGCCAACAAAGTCTTCAATCTCGGATGTAAGCTTCCCGTATATGATCTCAATCCTCTGGTGATAATTGAAGCTGCTCATCCCTCATTCACTCTCTGGTGGCAAGAATGGCATTCTCACATTTTCAGAGCACAAGTCCATCCTTTATGCCAAGTTTTAATGCCCTCATTCTCTTCTGATGATGAGGTACACGCTCATAGCTACCTTTTACCTCATGTTTCGCTCTGTTTCTAAACATCTTTTTGAACAGACAATGCTCCTCCAAGTCCTCCGAGGTTCAATACCGGCAACCCGGCCCTATTGCTGCCTTGGGGCATGATGCTCCAAGTTTAACAAAGTGTTCAACAAAACACTGCCGACGACACGTGCTCCCGAAAGACCTTAAAAGAAAAACTCCTTCTTCCCCTATCAAGGGCACCGCAATTCCCAAGAAAACAAGATCAAAGAAAGCTAAGCCACTCCCTCGGTATGAATGCTTTTGACCCTTTATTTTCCATCTCGCAAATGTATTTGCACTTATCACTTTCTTTCAACAGTGCAGGCCAACCCTCAAAGTCCCGACGGGTAGTGAACTTGGATAACTCCCCGAAACTTCTATTGGCCAAGCAAATGCCAATGAGTCTCGATAGCAATCTTGGTATGTACTCATACTTGTTATTTTCATCTCTTTGTTCACACACCAATCTTATCTTATATTACTCGATAATCATGGAGGAATAGCGAAGAAACTTCTCCCCATCGGACAAGTGATCAAGCGGGTGATCGAGAGAAGTAGCGGCAAAATCCTCCTCATCGATCACCGAACAAAGAGAGGCAGAAAAAGAAATTCCTCTTCATCGGTCAGGGGAGACAGCAGAAAAATCTCTTCCCCCACATGTGCCAGACTCAATACTTTTGACAGATTCTCTGACAATTCAGGATATATTAACGAGTCATGACACTGTTATTCCTGGAATGGCAACTGCATCAGTCATTCAAAGTCTTGATGCTACTGATCAAATTCTTGCCGAAGAGGTATCATCTTGATCTTTCTCAATCATTCCTTATTTGAATCAAGTTATTCGGCTAAAATAAATTTTCCTCCTGTTATCAGGGTACTGCTCTTCAACAGGCCAGCTTTTCTCTCATTGCTGAAGAGTTTGCCGATGATGATGAAGTCTCTTCCAATCGGCAATTATCATCGAGAGTCGAGTTAAACTGAAGGCCATAATTTCATTTCTGGAGAGGGATATTGTTGACCTGACTCGGGAATCTGATAAAATAAGAGAAATGGCAGAACCACTTGGCCAAGAGCTCCCTTCTGATCTCAAGGATGCCATAAACGCTTTGTCTCATCTTGATGACCATTTTGCCGTTGTTAAGAGAGCACATAAGAACACATCTGACAAGGCTATCTTGGAGACTGACAAGGTAACCAGAGAACAGCAAGTTAAAAAGCTCTACTCTGAATTCAAATCAGCCAAACAGTCTTGGGACACCTTGGAGCCGGAATTGCAGAGCATGAGAAATGAGAGGATTAGACTGGCAGCTCAGTTGGCCCAATTGGATGCCAACATTCAATCTCATGAAGCCAAACTTGCCACTCTGCCACCTCTTGACTCGGCCAAGACCAAGATAAGCTCCCTTGTCAAAGAGACCAAGCAAATCAAGAGCAAACTATTGTGAGATCCAAAACTCGAAGTTGAAGATAAAAAGCTCTTGATGAAGTTAATAGAATCAAGACCGATGCCCTGAATATCATCAGTTCTTATCTGAATGTGTAAAAACCTCTGGCTTGTATGATGACATATGTAAATATTGTGCTCCAAATGCACCATACCTCTTCAACATTTCATTCCTTTTGATTCACTATTTTGTTTTTCTCTTTCTTCTCTGCTTCTGTTATCATTCGGCTCTTCCAATCACAACTGTATTCTGCACGTTTTAACCGAATGTAACTGCTGCTGCCCCAGGTGCTCACTCTAGCCGAATAGCTCTCATCAGCTATTTAGCCGACCGAGCGTATGGCAACCGAATCGTCAGTAGTGATGGGCTCGGCCCAACTCAACATCGGCCCATAAGTGTGGAAACCCTATCCCGTCGCTTGGCTTTCCCGCAGTCTCGCCACGGCTCCCACGTTCATAAATAGAACCAGTCGGCTCCCACCATCATCACATCAAGCACAAGCAGTTGCTATCATCCCTAATCTCTTCCACTTCCTCTCTGCCTTCAAGCCCCAAAAAACCCCCACCACCACCAATGGCGAGCGGCGGTGATCGCAACAAGCGTCCTGCTCAGGACGAGGCGGAGGGAAGCAGCAACCGGCGCCGGCGGTGAGATTCTCAATCCCTTGAGTTGTGCTGCTTGATAGTTTTTACCCGATCTGAATCTCTGCCCCCTTACGGTTATTCATCTTCTCGATCTGTTTCAGGGCCGTCGGGAACACCGGCGACTACGTCGCCAACTTCCAGAGGCGGGTCGCCCGGGCCGGCACTCACACTCCTCCTTCCGCTACCGCTTCTGCTCCTGCGGCGGATGCGGCGGAGGGAAGCAGCCGTGGTGGCCGCCGTCTGCAGTAAGAGATAACTTCCTCATCTCGTTTGCGGTTTCTTTTTGTTTAGCCGATCTTGATTGCACCTTGCTTGTAGGACGGCGAGGATCGGCACCGGCCAATGGCGTTTCGGCGCCGGCCGCGCGCGTTTGACGCACCTGCCCCCGCGCCGGCTCCGGCTCCAGCCCCGGCTCCTGCTCCTGCTCCGGCATCGGCTTCCGCCTCGGCCTCATCGGGGTCCGCCTCTTCGTACCGCCCTATATGGGACAGGAACGACGAGGAAATCCCGGCGTATAGCCGCTACGACGCCGCCGCGTACCGCCGCGAGAGGGACGAGGCGATGGAGCTTCTTGGTGAAGAAACCAAGAAGTTTGGGATCGCCCAATTGGAGTGGGAGGACACTTGCCGTCAGATGACGGAGACCATCACCAGTACTTGTTCTACTGCCATTGCTTGATTTCCGTTTTTCTTGATCTGCTTACTCACTGGCCTGTCTTGTTCTTTCTTTGCAGACCTCAACGCGGAGCTGGACCGCCTGAGGTTGGCGGCGACGGCGGCGGCCAACCACGTGAACGCCCAGGGGGCGACCCTGGCAGATCGCCTCGAGGCGGTGCCTGGTCAGATCGACCAGGCTGCTCTTCATGGCGTGCGCCTCGGCACCGCGCTTGGCTTGGCGGGGATGTCGTCCTGGACCGGGGACGACTACGCTCCGATGCCGACCGGCTTCCGCGGCGGGCTTCCCCACGAGGTCGACGGCATCGAGGGCCTCCCGGCGGGTACGACGACCACGCCGACGCCATGGCCAACGCCACCAACCCGAGTCCGTCCTCAACAAGCTCTTCACCGAGGAAGAGGAGTAGCTTGTACTAGGACTGGCGCGGTTGTAAATAAAAACTTTTAAATGAAGAATGTTGGCCGTCTCCTTGATCTTGTCTGTCTTGGCTGCAATGGTGTTCCAAAGAATTGCATTTATTTTTATGAATTTTCTTCAATCCTTAGCTAGAACTCGACTGCAACATTCTTCCCGAACGAAATCTCCCGAATCGCATGATTAGCCGATTAGATCTCGGTCCTGTTCCACGACTTGACGGTTTGTAGCGTAGTACTTCAATTCACTTTATCTTCTCCCGATAAACCTATCAGCTGAGAGATAAGATCAAACTGTTCACTTATAATTTTTAAAAATTGACTAAAGGCGATACAACTGTATCGGCTATTTTTGTTCTGAAGACGATACACACGATATCGGCTATTTTTTGCACTAGAGGCGATACAATAATATCGGCTATTTCTCTCCAACTTCCTTCCTTTGCTCTGAAGGCGATTTATTCAATCGGCTATACCACATTTACGTCATAGTCACAATTAAGACCCAACTTCGATACTTGGATAAAACTTCTTAAGATATCTGCCATTGATGGCTCTAGTAAGTTCTTCTCCAAATAATGTTTTCAATATATACGCATTACCAGGTGCACAACTGACAACCCGAAAAGGTCCTTCCCAATTTGGTGACCATTTGCCAAATGTCTTATCCTTTGTGCCAATTGGCAATATCGTTTTCCAAACCAATTCTCCTTCTGCAAATTGCTTAATTTTAACTCTCTTGTTGTAGTATTTAGTAACACGCATTTTATTCTTCTCAATGTTCTCCAAAGCTTTAAGACGAATCAAATGCAAATCTTCTAATTCATCCATCATCAAATCCTTATAATCTTTTTCTGTCAGGTCCTTTTGTAACTCAACTCTCCTTGATCCTGATTGCAACTCCCAAGGCATTATAGCATTATGTCCATAAACCAACTCATATGGAGATGCTTGTGTGGATCCATGGCAAGCCATTCGATAAGCCCACAATGCTTCATTAAGGACCAAGTGCCATCTCCTTGGCTTCTCATCGATCTTCTTCTGGATAATCTTGATCATGATTTTATTCGACGCCTCTGCTTGGCCATTGGCTTGTGCATAATAAGGAGAAGAATTATACAACCTTATCCCCATGCTTTCGGCAAAGTCACAAAACTCTGAAGAAGTGAACTGAGTCCCCTGATCAGTTGTAATAGTCTGTGGGATCCCAAACCTATGAATTATATGCTCTTTGACAAAACTGATCATATTTTCTGATGTGACTTTTTTCAAAGGGATAGCTTCAACCCACTTGGTGAAATAATCTGTTGCCAACAACACAAATTTGTGTCCTTTGCTAGATGGAGGATTGATCTGTCCAATTAAATCTATACCCCATCCTTTGAATGGCCAAGGTTTGATTATTGGATTCAGAGCAGATGCAGGTGCTCTTTGAACATTACCAAATATCTGACAATCTCTACACCCTTTGTAATATTCAAAGCAATCCTCCAACATAGTCGGCCAAAAGTACCCTGTCCTTCTGATTATCCACTTCATTCGGTAAGCCGACTGATGTGCACCACAAGCTCCTTCATGAACTTCAAACATAATCTTTTTAGCTTCTTCTTGACTCAAGCACTTGAGCAACACTCCATCTATAGACTTGTGGTACAACTGATCATCAAGAAGTACGAATTTAAGGGCCTTATACCTAAGCCTTCGGGAAACTTTTTGAGATGGATCTTTCAGATAACTGATAATGTCACTCCTCCAGTCATCATTTATCTGATCACAATTGAAAGCACCTTCTTCTGCTGCATAGACTTCATGATTTTTCCGATATCCAGAAGCAGCTTGAGCTAATCTATTTGCTTCTCCATTGTGCTCTCTGGGTATATGATGCAAAGTCACTACTGAAAAGCTCTTCAAAAGTCCCCGACATTGCTCATGATATTCTCGCAATATATCGTTCTTGCATTCATATTGCCCTGTCAATTGATTAATCACCAACTCAGAGTCACCAAACACCTCAACAGCAACGGCTTTTACTTCTATTAACAAATTAAGCCCTCTAAGCAAAGCCTCATATTCTCGCTTGATTGTTAGTGACAGGATATTCAATTGAAAAAGCAAACTCAAATATCTTTCCTCGTGGGGATATCAAAAGAATACCAAAGCACCACCACCTTTGTCACATGATGATCCATCAAAAAATAATGCCCATGGGGCAATGTTAATCAAATCAACGATAAATCACGATGTTGAGTAATAAAATCGGCAATTGCCTGTCCTTTCACCGCTTTTGCCGACTCATACTTCAAATTAAACTCGACAAGGTGCTAATACCCATTTGCCGATTCTTCCATTTAAAATCGGCATTGACAACATGTGTTTAATTACATCAAAACTAGAAATCACCACACATTCGGCATTTAACAAATAGTGTCGAAATTTGGTGCATGAGTAATAAACACACAAACGAGCTTTTCTATAGCCGAATACCTTGTTTCGGGATCTAGCAGGTTTTCGGCTAAGGTAAGCTATTACCCTTTCTTTTCCATCAAACTCTTGCATAAGGGCCGATCCTATTGTTAGGCCATCGGCCGCCACATACAAACTTAAAAGGCTTTTCAAGTTGTGGAGGTACCAACACCGGTGGTGCCTTCATATATTGCTTGATCTCATCAAAAGCCTTTTGCCGTATGTCACCCTGATAAATTTTTGATCCTTCTTGAGCTTCAACAATGGAGAGAAAGGCAATACTCTTTCGATAAATTGGATATGAATCTTCTCACGAAATTGATCTTGCCCAACAATGATTGCAACTCGTAAGGTTAGTTGGGGGCACAACTTTGTCTATTGCTTCCATGCTCTTTTTCCCAACTTCTATCCCTCCTTTGTGGATCAAGAACCCCAAGAACTCACCAAATAGAGACTCCAAAAGCACACTTATTTGGATTCATCTTTAAACCATGTTTCCTCGTGCACTCCAGTCTTCCTTAAATCGGCTAAATGTCCTTCATGGTCTCTCGGATTTGACTACCACATCATCAATGTAAATTTCCACAATTTTGCCGATCAACTCATGAAAGATATAATTCATGGCTCTCTCGATAAGTTGCACCAAAGCATTCTTTAATCCAAATGTCATTACTATCCATTCAAATAACCCAATGTGGCCAGGACATCCGAATGCGCCTATGCAATATCTTCAACTCGCCATGAAAATCTGATTGTAGCCGCATTGCCATCCATAAAGCCGATGACTTCATACCCCGCCGCGCATCCACTAGTAAATCGGCAACTGGCATTGGGTAACCATCCATGGGAGTAGCTTTGTTGAGATCTCTCAAATCTATGCATACTCTCATCTTCCCATTCTTTTTGTAGACAGTACTATGTTTGAAATCCACTCGCATACCGCATGGCCGAATAAAGTTTGCTTCAATCGCCTTTCAACTTCTTTCTTTACATCGGCCAATACCTCCTCTTTATAAATTTTTCGTGGAGGTTGTTTGAAGGGACGAAATCCAGGTTTTATAGGCAACTTATGCTCAACAATTGATCGATCCAATCCAGGCATCTCTCGTGTAATCCCAAGCAAAACAATCTTTGAACTCCTTCAGCAACTCTACTAATTTCAATTTATATTCTGGGTCTAAATCTGCACTGATATACATCGGCCTTGACTTTGTGCTATCACCAACATCGATTTCTTCTAACTTGTCGGCCGACATAAAACCACGACCCAGTTTGCCCTTGTTGCCATCGATTGGATTGCCCATTAAAAGTTACTGTCAAAGCCGACTGCTTGGATCGGCTGTTGATCTCTGTCGAACACATTGACAGGACCTTTTTTCCATATTTTACCCGAAAGGCAGTCTAGTCCATCATACTCCCAATAAGCAGGCTCGGAAGTGGCAACACTCACTGAATCATCAGCTTGAACAATCTCTATATCATCTCCTATCCACTGAATAAGAATTTGATGCATAGTTGATGGCACACAAAGAATTAGCATGGATCCAATCCCTTCCAAGAAGCATGCTATATGCCCCTTGCCATCAATGACAAAGAAAGTAGTGATCAAAGTCTTGGATCCAATCATCGCTTCTACATGTACTTGCTCCACGAGTATCGAAGCATTGCCAAGACAAAATCTCTAAGGATCATGTCACCGCAACAAATCCTCACTTGTCATACCAAGCTTTCGAAAGTAGCATAGGGCATAATATTGATAGCAGCCCCTCCATCAACAAGCATCTTGGTTAAAGGCTTGCCATTGACATATCCCTTCGGGTATAATGGTTTCGGATGACGGTTTTTAATCGCGGCTTGTCAAAGACCGCTTGCCGAGTCAATACAAGTTGAGCCATCGATCTCGGCATTCGGTTTCATCAAAGTCTCGAGTACACTTCATCTTGAACTTCTTGATCTTGAGGAGCTTTGAACTCCAATGGAATAAAGAACACCATGTTAGTATCACCGAAGGACCCCGTCCATCATCTTTTTCTTAGGACGCCACACCGGTTTCTTTTCGGCTAATTCTGCTTCAGCTCTTGATTTCTCAAACGCTCGAACTCTTCTCTTCTTCGGCTTTTCCTCAAACCAGGAGGACACCATTGACCTCTTTGCCACCCGTATGAGCTCTCTTCCGCATTATGGGCACCGCTATGAACCCAAGTTTGGTCTCGCAAATCTTTTCCTCCGATGTTCATCAAAAACTGTTTATTTTTAGGCGCCGATCGTTCTCCGGAACTTTCATTCCAAGTCTATCATGAACGGGACGGGTTGACTCGAGATTGCCTGTACTCGAATATTGATCACCGCATTCGGGGCAATTGTTCCCGGCAGTGCAACTTCAAGCCTTCATTCCAACAAGTGTCTAAAGAAGGAACAGTTCCAATGAGATTGCTCTTGTTCTCTCCTGTGCTCTTCTTGTTCTCTTTGGCGCACTTCTGCTTCATATCTCCGACGTTCTGCCATGAACCTGCGCTCCTCTTCAATGTACTGCTGTTCCTCATCATATTCCATCTTCTTTTCCCACTGCCACTTATTCAACAAGTGTCGTGCCGTAACTTTGCGCATCGGTTCAGCGTGTATTCGGCAATTTCCCTTAGCTGCATCTGAAGTTTGACCTTTCTCTGTTCGGCTATTTCTGAACCGTACTTGTTGCACTTCTTCTTTGGTAACTTGCCGATTAGGGTCAACAGCACCACTCTCCTTGGCTCTTTCAGAGGTCAAAACCTTCATCTTTCCCTTTTCCTTGGACTCACTGGCATCAACCATGCCTATAGAGAAAGAGACTATATTCGAGGAACGGGTTTTTGTCTACTTTCATCTTGCCATCAAATCTCAAGTGTCCATCTTGAATAGCTTTCTCGAATCTTTACTCAAACACTCGGCAATCATTGATATGATGAGAACTTGTATCATGAAACCCACAAGCTTCTTATCCTTTACTCCTTCGGGCGCAAAGATAGGATGTCCTTCCGCGGTTTGACGCGTCCCTCTTGGATCAAATACGTAAAAAGCTTATCTCGCTTTGCCGACATCAAAATCATAGGATCCCTTTTCTGCCGCTTCACCCATCGATGACCGACCAAAGTAGGTTCTTTTGTCCAATTCAACTCGCAGCTAGCCTACTTCATCTTCATCTTCATATTCGATGCTTCTTCTAGAAATCCTCGATACATGTCAACAGTTGCACTTGTTCTTCCGAAAACGAGCATCCCTTCGAACCCTTGGGCTTGATTGCTCATTGCTTTGTCGGCTTTTGTGCAAGCCGTCCAAGGTCTTCAAACTCCATGCCAAATAGCTTGTCTCGATATGTGGCGGATGCCCGCAATGACTAATTGCGCGAGTTGGTCATCGGGAATAGTCGAGAATAGCACATGTTCTTCGCTTCTCGAATCTACGAAGATATTCCATTGGTGTCTCGGTAGTCTTCATCCTCATAGCCCAAAGATCAACCATCTTCTTCTCATTGGTTCCCGTGTAAAAGTATGAGTGGAACTTTTGCTCTAATTCGCCCATGTACCAATGGAATTAGCCGGCTGCGATGCAAACCATGTGAAAGCCGGCCCCGTCGAGACATAGGAAAATATCTCGATCCTCCAAGCTTCATCGCAGCGGCTTCTCCAAGTTGCATCGATATCTCGCTGATATGTTCAATGGTACTGGTGTCATCCTGACCAGAGAATTTAGTCAAATCTGTTGGTGGCTTAACTCTTGGTGGAAGAGCTACCCTATTGTACCACTCTGGGAAAGGAGATTTATATGCATATGTCTGATGTTTTGGTTTCAGGCCGAATTGATTCTGCATCATATCAGCCATTCTACTTAGGAGGTCGTCATTTGCATCGTGCGCTCCCCGTCTCCTAGAAGGTACTCCCGATGCACTCCCCGTACCTCGGATTCGGCAAAGCACTCGAGCACCGTAATCGTGAATTCATTGTACCCATCTCCATAGACACTCTTCTGCAATCTATTTGCCACTGGGGAGATCTTGTAAGCAGATACAGGTATGTCTGTTGTTGCACCAAAGGCTACTTGACCATGAGTCTGTTGCTCGGTGATAGGAGGCTTCTCTTTTTCATCATGAATAGCTCCATCCTTGCTTGTACCGATCATCTCTCCTGCCCCAGTTGGCTTCCCTGAAGACTGCTGAGTATTGAAGTACACCGGTCCAAGAAGCTCTCCAAATCTTTCCTCAAAGCGCTTGTCAACCGCTGGACCAAAAGTATCAGCCATGATCTTGCGGAAAGTGCCCGTAAAAGCCGTGTTGTGATTCAACATAGTGTCTCCCACAGCTTTGTAGATGGCTCCAACTACCCTTTGCATCTCTTCCTCGTCAGTAACATCAGACTGACCAGCGAGAAGAACGCGTGGCAGTGATTGCTTGATCATCACTCTGCCACTCTTGTTCTTGGAAAAAGACATCAGACATTTCTGCTGAAACTGTTCCATTGCCTGTTCCACCATCTGGCGTTGCTCTGGCTGCAGCTCGTCTAAGGTCACGTTCAGAACGTGACTGTTGTCAATTTCCGATCCCATCCTAGACTGAGAAGTGGTCCCACCGGGCGTGCCAAAAAGTGTGTTGACACAAAATGTGACCGCCCCCGTGTCTCACACACAAAGAAGCCGGAAAGCCTAGCTTCAATCGGGTGCCCGGGTGTCTCGAATCCGTGGCGTGCCGCCGATTTGACCTGAAAATCGACAAGGGATAAAACGGTAAGATCAAAAACCGGAACATGCTTTGGGTGAGACCAGACAGTTCCATCTTTACGGCCCCGAAGCCACTTACGACGACACATAGCTATAGAAGCTATCTCGCCCAGCATTGCGCTTCATTCGGCTAAAGTAACATAACAGATATAAACAGAATGAACTTGCCGAATACCGTAAATGAAGACATGTTTGAACAGATTAAATCATTAAAGCATATCAAACTATATCTCGGTTTAAAGCATTATCAAGCACTAATAACTAAAGATAAGTAACTTATAAATATAAACTTACTAAACAACACATGCATAGGCTACTCCAACTAGTCTCGCCGCACGTCTAGCCTTCATAAACCCGTCGAGCATAAACCCAAGCAAGCTAATCCACCGCATGATACCACTCGCTATGAATTTACACCACTCCTTACTACTAGATCAATCCACCGCATGATACAATCTAACAATAAAGAGCTAAAAGCACGTAATTACCTAACAGATCTATAAATACTCGCTACATGTATAAGCATAACCGTATCGGCAAGATTGCCGAATCGGGGTCCATGAAGAAGGAACAAACAAGTAACATGTAAAAGAAACCTATCAAATTAAACCGATCTCTAATCCACCGGATGACTAGCTCTAGAGTAACCCAAAGACCTGCATCTGCCGCACGGTACCCGGTCCTGTCAAGGCTTATCTACATCTAACGTGAATGAACCCACAACACGTAACAATCTAGATCGATCTAATTCGGCTATATGAAATTGATCTACTTGATATCGAATAAACATGAGGTTATGACCAAAAAGCCGAAAAGAGCATCAATCTAGATTGGGCAAAAGAGTGTTGCAAATAAATAAACATTAAATAAAACATGCAACACGTGATAACTTAATGAATCTATTAGATCTTGCCAAATCTAAGAGAGCCGATAACTATCTTTACTCATGTCTTAATCCGCCGCACGATACAAGGCACAAGCAAAAACTTCCCATCATTAAGCTTAAATCCGCCGCACGATACTAAGCAAAACGGATGAGACTACTTGCATCATAATCTAAATCCGCCGCACGATACTAGACATGATAGCAAGGTTGTCGGGACTTACGGAGGTCGACGGATCGATTGGCCCTCTCGAAGAACTCGACGACACGACTAAAGGACTCGAAGGGTGGCACGTAGCCGGTTGTATTGAATTGGTTGTGAACCCTTATTACAATGGTCGAGGGTTTATATTTATACCCTGGACAGAACATGAGTCCTAAGCACTTACGAACTATCTAAACAAAATTGGAAAGATAAAGACACGCTGACTCTATCCATAATCGGAGCCCTTGACCATCACGACTCCTTCCCTTTTCGATCAGCTTCCCTTTCCTTTTTCCGCCTCCGAACGAAGCAGTTGCCGACCGCCTGGTCATTTGCCGAACACATGAAAATTAGCCGACCGCATATACATTTGCCGAATCTCTCTCTCTGCCGCCTGCGGGTCTACCTGTCATATTCCTGACCAAATTCTGGTGTTAACAGAATGGTTGAATCCAAACTAACCCTAAGGGTGTGATATCCCAGAGATGATCCTCACCTGGATGGGTGATGGAGCGAAGCACGCCGAGCACGAGCAGCGAATCCCCAGCGCGGAGTATTTCTCCACGCTCGACGATCAAATTCTTGAACGCCATTTTGATCTCGTCGTCCCGGTGGTTCCGCGTGGCGTCCAGCGCCACCACGACCATCTGCGGCGGCGGCAGCGGCGATGCCATCATGGATGGCGTCGCGTCGTCGCCCTGGGGTGTGGCGTAGCTCGCCTGGTCGTCCCCGGCGGCGATGATGGATGACATCGACATAGGCGAGCCCAGCGGGGTCCTGAAGGAGCTGGTCTACCGCGCCACCGCTGGCGATGCTGATGCGATCCCCTGCTGCTGCCGCCGCTGCAGCCGTCGTGCCCACCGGGAAGCGCGGTTATGAAGGCCTCGAGGCGCCGGCGCGCCGCCGAGTATATTCGGGAGATCACAGCGTACATTAGATCCTGCTGCGGGCGCGGGGGGGAATCTCGAGGTCGCCGGCTGCTTGACGACGACATGGATGTAGGAATCGAGGCGGTGGCGGCGGCGAGAGCTGTTCCGCTCGAAAGGAAATGGGTAGCCGGTTTGCTTGCGCAGTGGCGAATCAGTTCTGAAAAATGCGGTGTCCATCACGGCGAGTCCAATGCAGGTTTCTCTCCAATTGCCATAAATATTTGACATCGAATATGTGAGATTGACATCTTTTAATACGCATAATCCGTGCATCTTTAAATGTTTAACTCTATCACTTTGAATTTTAATTTGATTTAGTCTCCAAGTGATGGCCAAGGTGCAAGTTTCTCTCAAGATGACGCCGGAGCTGATCTCTTCGCCTTATCATCTTCAGAAAGTGATGCCCAACTGTGTCGGTGGTGTGGCTCCGCGCGTGTGTGGTAGTCTCTTCTCTTTGCTGAGCGTCTGGTTTTTTCTCCACAGCTATAGCCGCTTTGCCGGAAGACTTGGAGCGGTCTACTATTTCTGGCCCCTTCTCCGGTTTACTGAATGTACATAGGAAAAATGAAACGCTTCAGTAGATGAGCAAAGGTAAGTATATACATGCTGAATTGAGCAAATCATTGTAATTACAACTGGCTAATCAGCAACATCACTGCTTATTCAAATAATTAGGCCCTACTTCTGCATATTACATTCTGACAGTTCAGAAGGTTCTGTATGAAAAGCTCACAACACGACCAGCCTCATTCAAGTTTCAGGGCTGAGGTCCAAAATCATCAACGAACACACAACACAACACGGAAGACGCAAAAGGTGGAGTGGCAGTTTCTAACCATCTACAATGGGGGATGTTACTTTTGACTTTTGAGGTTGAACAGGGAGCTCACAACGCAGGATTCCCTTTTGATTACCACATCACTTTTAAAATTTGGGACGAATTGTCGAGACAAATCCCTGATTGCTCAATTTCTAATCCAGTAAGACGGACAAACTGTTTATCAAGAAAGAAAGAGATCTTGTGATATATCGTTTTAAACTACTACCATCACACATCTTGAGTTTACCAAACCAACCTCTCGCATAGAAGGACGCTGCTCATAGTTCATCTTGACACAGAGAACTGTAAAGTAGATTGACAAAACAGTACATGTCATCCAATGCCATCAAGTACCTCGGACCGAAATATCAGTTGAAAAAGAAGAATCCCAAACTCATAAGCATCTGTTCTGACAAAAATCATGCCATATTCAGAATACTCAGGAGCCCATCTGATGGACCATCATGACATTCGCTCGCATCCTCAGGAAACACAAGAAATGTAGGGTACCACAAAATGGACGAATTACCCTACAAAGTTCCAAGAAGAAATGACTGTGCAAACACTGCTTGCCCTAGAATTCTTGTCCATAGATCCACTACCAGCCTTCCATTTTGTAAAGCCAAAGTCATATTAACCATCGGAATGCAGAAGGCATTTGCATCTTAACTGGGGAAGGCCTTCTTCTTGCTTGGTCTTCTATTGCTGGAATGCCTACGGTGGAAGGAGCAGGGGATCTGCTGACAGCCACGCATGTGTGCCTATGAGCCTGATTTAACACAGTCCAGCACCAGCAGTCCGGGAGGCCATGCTTGCGCAGCAGCTTCACTTCATGCACAGCCACACATGTTGCTAGGCCATAAAGTGAAGCTGACAGCGGGAGCCTAGTAGAAAGGTCAAAAGGTGGACGTTACTCTCAGTCCTGACACCGAATTTCTCTTCGATATATCATCATTACATAGTACGCCAGCCGCTCTCTACTTAACCAGCACGATCAGCGTCAGGCGGACGCAGGAGCAGAGCTGCAAGCAAAGATGTCCAAGCTAGAAGACGACCGGAGCAAGAGCAAATACGGCGAGGAAGCGGCGGTGATGGACTGGCAGCTGGAGCCTGGCGTGGTCAGCAAGATGTACGATGTCTTCACCGTCGCCGGCCTAAGCTTCGACGCCATCGAGCCCAGCCGCGTGTACGATGTCTTCACCGTCGCCGGCCTAAGCGTCGACGCCATCGAGCCCGGCCGCGTGCTCTGCTCCTTCACGGTGCCGCCTCGCCTTACGGTACGCGAGGGCTATACTACAAGTACATGTATCTTGGCCAAGGAGACTGCTAGCTTTGCATGTAGTATAGTTGCATTTGACACTTTCAGAGGTGACGTTTGTTTAAGGTAATAAAGCAACTTGAGAATTCCTTGCTCAAAAAATTGATATATTCACGAGCAGAGGAGTAACTAAACGCGGTAAACTTTTCTAAGTGGTGAATTTTGTTTAAGCTAAATTGCTAAAGTAACTTGATAGTTTCCTGCCTTAAGAAATATATTAATTTATTCACGGATAGAGGAGTAACTAAATGGATTTAGTCTTTCTATGTCGTCGATGGACACTCATCCCACATGGTTTTCATCAAGTTGTTCACGTTCTTCACCGTCTACTTCGAGCACCACTTCCATGATGTTTGTCTCATTGGACTTGCGCTAGGTCATCTAGATCCACCTCTACTTTGTCTAGTTCAGCGACCGTATGCTGCATCAGCACCTCCTACCCCCACAGTTTTGCACACCAGAATCGTCATTGAGATCCTCTATTAGTTCCACAGACACTAACGCAAAGTTGGGCTCCACTTCCTAGTATATTTGGTTTTAGAAATGAGAATTTTTACTGTGCTTAACCGGGGTTACTCCCCTTAATTTCCTATCCACCCGGTTACTCCCATTAATTAGTAATTAGGGGTAGTTTAGTCAAACGACGATATATCTGCACCAATCATCAATCAAAATTTGGCTTCTCGACAATCCGATCGATCTCCAGCGATTTCTCTGCTCCCGATACTCGATCATATCCCAGCGATGCCGGAGGAGTCGTCCCAGACCGGCGGCACCACCATGTCTACTATGAAGGAGCCGAATTGGAAAGAGCTTCTTATAATCCTGTGCTTGCTTCTCTTGATTCTGCTACTGTTGCTAGGCATCTTATATCTTGGCGTCGGCTCCCTAGTGCAAATTGTGAAGCAGGGGCGCCACGACCGGCCAGCCATGTGCTCAGTGGAGCTAGTCGGAGGGGCATTAGTTCGGCGCTGGACCTAGGACCGGAGCCGCCAACCTTCAAGCTTCTTGTGCGCGTCGACAACGGCCACAACTACGGCAAGGCGTATGACGACGGCGATCTCTTGGTCTCCTATGCCGGCGTTCCCCTCGCGCCCGGGAGAATACCTGCGTTCGACGTGGAGACTAAGAAAGCAGTGGCGGTGGCGGTGGCGGTGGACGCTGGGAGCTAAGGGCTGGGGATACCGGAGGACCTGTTCCGTCGCATGTCGGAGGATCACAGGGGATCTGGGGTTGCGCAGCTACGGAGAAGGCACGGCACTAACTTCTCCCCAAAAGCCGAAGCTGCTCCGGCGATGTACAAAGACTCATCTGCCCTTCGAACTCGGTTCCGGTGGAGAGTTTTTTCGTGGTTACGGAGTTTCTCTCAGGTGGTTACTCTAATTCTGGACCATTAGATCTAACCCAATAAATGGCTCATATTATTCCCAAGCCTCAAAATATTATCTGAGTCTAGCGGCTCAATTGTGTCATCCTTGACATCGTACTTGTTCTTCAACAACTGATGCATTGACACGTTGTTGTCTGTCTATGTCATATTGTTCTTTATGCCACCATCCCCATGACACCTCTCGATGTGTCTATAATGACTTTGGATTGCTCCATCGACCATGGCTACTCATCCTTGTGCTTGGCTACCCCGACATTGACATTAAGGGCTATCGCCTTACCTTGAGCAACCTCATTGGCTTCTACTCCCACCATAGCATCCGGGACCACGATGCATCAACCATTATGACTAGAGGGGGATGTCAAGTCGTCGTCTTACTTAACTTCTTCTTCTTCTTCTTTTGCAATCGGGACTTCACCCACTTAACTTCTTCTTCAACCTCTCATTGTCACTCCTTCTTTACATATTCTTTGGATTTTTCTGAAGTGTTTTAACTACATGGTTGTTTCTTATTGATTGTTTCCTTTTTCTGAAGTGTTTTAACTAACTAAGCGTACTTCCTTTTTTTTGTGAACCAAGCATACTTCTAGTTGATCCAAGCAACCTCTCAGTCATTGGGACCAATTTCCAAAAAAAAAAAACACACACACACACCCACACCCCATTAGCCTTTTATTTTCCTTTTCTAGTAAAATAGCAGCAAATCTTTTGCCGTCTCAATATTAGAGAACATCAAATCTCTAATTAGGATTCTAAAGAAACGAGGCAAAGCTTAGTAGTGGAAGAAATCAATAAATTTCAAAGGAAATTTGCCGGTACTGTGTGAGGCTTTCTCCACGTCCCAAGCATCTCTTGATACTCGTCAGCTTTTACGGCGACTTGATCTTGAAGGTAGCACCGTGAAGGAGCAGAGCGCGCGTAGCATCTGACACTGAGCGTGCTTGGTTCCTCCCCAAAACGGAACTTGCATCTGACGAAGAGATGAAGGCACAGGACTCTGCCTTGTTTGGTCCGTAGCGTCTTGCATCTGACGAAGAGATGAAGGCACGGGACTATGCCTCGTTTGGTCCGTGGCGTCTGTGCTCTCGACACATCATCGGTAGCCAATCACCGAGATTGCGTAGCAAACAATGCCTATATAGTAGGCAGTACCAACACATATAGTAGGCAGTACCAACACACAGTCCATCCGGAAGCTATGCCTATCTATATAGTAGGCAGTACCAACACACATAAACACATGTGGACACGGGAGGCGAGAAAGGTGGACGTGACTCCATATGTGGCGCGCCGCGCCAGCTCTCTGCTAGCCAGCAGCACGATCAGCGTCAGGCGGACGCAGGAGCAAGCAAGATGACCAAGCTAGAAGACGACCGGAGCAAAGACGGCGAGGGGGCGATGATGGAGGAGTGGCAGCTGGAGCCGGGCGTGAGGCTGTACGATGTCTTCACCGTCGCCGGCCTACGCGTCGACGCCATCGAGCCCGGCCGCGCGCTCTGCTCCTTCACGGTGCCGCCTCGCCTTACGGTACGTACGCAAGGACTACGTACGCTACTAACTACACATATCTTGGCCGAGGAGACTGCTAGCTACTCCATGCTTGCATAGTTGCATTTGGCACTTGCAGAGGTTAAGTTTGTTTAAGGTAAACGAACTTGAGAGTTCTAGCCCAAAGAAACTGATTTATACCAGAGGGGTAGCTAAATGGGGTTAACTGTTCTAAAGAGCGAAGTTTGTTTAAGGGTAAAGCAACTTGAGAGTTCCCTGTCCAAAGAAATCGATTTATTCACGGGCAGAGAGGGTGACTAAATGAGGTTAACTTTCCTAAAGTAGTGTGTATGCTTGTGATTCAGGAACGTCTAAATTTTGTGTTAGCCAGCTATTTCTTCTCTTTTTTCCTTTTAATTATTTGGTAATCACTTCTAAATTCAAGGTCTCAAATTTATCAGATGAGCTATTACTACCTAGGAATACCAAAGCATTGTCCAAATTAATCCCAAGAATTACGAAATTGCTTGAAATTGCAATAAGAAAACCCACAAAAAGAAGTTCTAACATAGGACTACTCTGCATCACAATGGATAAAGTGACCTGAGATGCTGTTCTAGCGGTCAAATGGACAAGCGTATTGTTCATCATTAGAACATGCATGCATGATTGATCCATTATGAAACTTTAATTAGTTACCAGTACACAACATATGGGAGGAACAATGTGTAGGAAATTCGATAGTTTTCACAAGAAAAACTAGTAATCAACATCGTATACTGTATGAGTTTTTTTACAATGATTGTGGGGAATTTAGACGGCTCACAGCGACCGATCCGACGATCAGAAAGGCTGAAGGCAATAAGAGGCAATGGGGGAGAGGCAATGGGAGGCGATTGATGTGTCTATGATCGGTGGGCCATAGGCGCTAAATCGCCCACCATCGCCTCGTAAAATAAGTGGGAGGCGATTTCAAATAAAGGAGAGGTAATTGCGGTTTTGTAGTTTATTTTTTTAAGCAAGGGTAAAACGGTAACTTTATAAATGCAAAAAAATATATTTGTAGTTAGATGAATATGGTGTTGCTATTTTTTTTTAAAGACGTCTTTTATGTTTAGCAGCTCCACGATATACTAGGGTACAGGTATGGCTATGCCCAGCAGGTATGTACCCGTACCATCTTTATAGTACGTAATAATTGCTTATAAAAAAGAATGAAATCAACAAAAAAAAGTACAACTGTGTGGATTGAACCCGCACCTTTTTGGTTTACCTCGAAATGTTTACCAATTGTGCCGCGCATCGCTAGGCCAACAAACAAGCACAATGGGGTTACCGCCGGCCTGTCCTCGTCCTCAGGTGAGGGGCGGCTAGACATGGGGTTACCGCAGGCAAGGGGCGGCCGCGGCGGCGGCTATGGCGAGGACGACGGAGACAGAGACGGAGAGCAGGGAGAGGGCGGCGGCGGCTGGATTGGCGAGGATGAGAGCGAGACCTGCGATTCCAAAACTGAGCGAGAGGGTGTCGGGGGGCGGGGGTTCGGGTCGGACTGTGTTTAGGTTGTCTTTACACAAAGACTAAAATACCCTTTAGAAACAAAATTAACATTTTGTGGAGGCAATAAGAGGCAATGGGAGGCAATTACAATCATTGTAAAAGAACTCCTATTGTATTATATTTTTGTTTTGCGAAATGTATATTGTATTATCAATCCATATAATTATTTTAAAATAATTTTGACCAATGCCGATATATAACAAGAAAGATCTAGCTCTTGCATGTACTTACTCTATATTTCGGATCACGTGTACTAGCACGTGTGTAGAACCAAATCACGAGATGTGTGCAGGTGTGAAGAACTGATCTTTCACATTTTTTTATAGGCGTTCCTCTATAAATTTCATACGTGTATTTAATAAAACGTGCGCGCACGGTGTGCACTTGATGCGGCAACTTGGGTCTGTAACTGTAAAATCATAAACCACTGTAATAATAATGTCTTCCTTAATGAAGTACAGCTCTCCCGTGCTTTCTTGAATATAATAAAGTAAAATTTGCATAATGATATCAATTTCAATATTCACTATCTAGCGCTCGGTACATCTGTCCTGACGTGTTCGCTCATGCATTACTTGGAATCTTGGATCACGCGAAATCCAACAAGGACAAACGCAAGCGCATGCACGGAGGGGCCTTGGCATCTCTGGTAGACCTTGTTGGGTCGGCCGTCTTCTACGCCGGCGGCTCGCCGACGACGGGGGTGTCTCTGGGGATCACCGTCTCGTACGTAAACGCGGCCCGTGCAAACGTGCGTGAGGACTTCTTTCTTCTTCTTAAATCTTAATCAACAGAGCAGCAGTCAATAATTAAAGTTGATTGCATTCGTTCATTAATAATACATGCACGCGTCCTGTGCAGGAGGAAATAGAGATCGAGGGAAAAGTTCTGGGCATCGGCGAGAAGACTGGGTGCGTGGTCGTGGAGGTCAGAAAGAAGAGCACTGGCGAGGTGATCGCGCATGGTCGCCACACCAAGTATCTCGCTCTCGCCATTTCCAGCAAACTGTGATCGATATGATGCACGACCGGACAAGGAGCAATCTTCTGCCATGGTTCCATCCAGCATCATCGTTGAATTCTTGTATCATGTCACTTGGTTTGTGCAGTGGATTGAATAAGCTAGGGGCAGTTGGCGGCGAGCCCGCGTTCACGGATAAGGTAATCACAGACGCTTCGATGGTTTTTAGTTTTCACAGCTGTTGTCCATGTACCTCCTCGTCTTTTTTTCTTAGAATCCATAACTCCATGCATCTAAAAGATTTTTTTCTTCCCAATACAAATGAACTATACAAACGGCCTCAAAATCAAGGACAGTGGGCCTCCGGAGCCCAATGGGCTGACTAACAAAATCAAGGACCCTGGCGACCACTAATCTAGGCAACTGTTGCAAAATAAAAATAAAAATGGACAACCTGCAGGACCCCACGGGATACGAGTTTAGTTTAGTTCACATCGGTATCTTAATCTAGTTGGTAGCGTGGTTAGAGTACAAATTAAACGCCAAGGACAACATTGAAACATACTTACCTGGAAAGGGTCTATGGGTGATCAAAGAGACTCATGGCCTAGGTTAGCCTACCATCTCCATACAAGAGTGGATGTCGTAATTTATTGTAGTATATGCGTTCGCGCGACCCTTACCAAATTGTAATCTATTTGTTTATTTAGATTTAGATTTAGATATATTAAAATTAGAAAATATTTGTTTAGATTTAGAATGTAGATTTAGATTAGAATTAGAAAAGATTTGTTTAGATTTAGAATGTAGATTTAGATTAGAGTTAGAAAATATTTGTTTAGATTTAGAATGTAGATTTAGATAGATTAGAATTAAGACATCTCATTAACATATACTTAAATTATATTTGGAATAGAATTAGTATACCTCGTTAACTTAGACTTAAATTATATTTAAAAGAATTGGAGTTAATATTAAGATTGACATATTACAATCATTTTTCATTTTTTATAGATAAATTACAATTTATCAGAAAACTACCCAACCGGTTGTAGTTTTTTTAGAGAAAGTATGCTAATTTGGTAGTTTTTTTGAGTGGATGGTAGATTTTTTTTTTTTTTTTTTTTTTTTTTTTTTTTTTTTTTTTTTTTGAGGGCTAATTTGGTAGATAGGCTAACGCTTTTACAGCCCATGACACGGCAGAATATAGAAAAGAGCATATCTATCCCAGCCTTAAACTGCGGGTGCACTAGAATTTTGCCTATCGGCCCGTTACCGATCGGCCCAACACGCAGGCCCAAAACACTCGCGGCGCACGTGAAATTTTTAGGTGCCGTTTACCCGGCGGAGGCGAGCGAATTCACCGACGCTTCGACTCGTTGCCTCGATGCCAAGCAAGCCTCGAGTCGGGAGCCAACTAGCCCACCCACCCAGAGTCCACACCCAAATATCCGCGTGGCGTGGACTCGGGGCACCACTCTCCGTTCCATTTCCATCTCCCTTCGCCTCCTCCGCCTCGCCGGCGTCACGGCCGCCGTCGGCGCCCGCCTCCTCCCCCCCCCACCACTCTACTCTCGATCTCTCCTCCCGTTCTCCGCCCACGCAAGCCCTGCCGCCGCCGAATGCGGGACCCTCGCCTCTGCTGACCGACCCTGCCGCTCCCGGGGTAGTTGAGCGACCGCCTACCGGACCCCGCGCCGCGCCCGGATCTCGCATGCGCCGCCGCCGCCGTCGCGCGATCTAGTGGCTGCCTGCGCGCTGCTGCCCCGCAGGGCAGGAGGGTAGGGCGGGCTTCTGCGGCCTCTGGTGTGGTGTGGCGGCGGGGGATATGGCGTCGGAGGCGGCGTCCACCTCCGCGGCGGGCGGGAGCGGGAGCTGGGTGGAGGGGATGTCCGCCGACAACATCAAGGGGCTCGTGCTCGCGCTCTCCTCCAGCTTCTTCATCGGGGCCAGCTTCATCGTCAAGAAGAAGGGGCTCAAGAAGGCCGGCGCGTCCGGCGTTCGCGCAGGTGACTTACTGTGTCTCGCCCCCCCTTCCATTCCCACCGATCCAGACATTGCGTTGCTCCGTAGATCGTGGTGGCTGGGCTGGCTGCTGCTGCGTTATCGATTTGATCTTCGAGGCGCTACGTGAGCGCGCAGGGGGCCGGCCTCGAGGTCGAGGTTCGGTTTTCGATTGGGCGTGGAATCTCCTTTCGCGTTGAGTGTTGAATGTCGGATGCGTGCTCCGGATCTGTGTTAGAGCGGCAATTAGGCAGTGTATACCTGAAGTTAGTTCGGATACTGTAATAAATTGTGATCGCTAGGGAGTTGACCTGATTCGAGGTAGGTCATTAACAAGTAGCTATGGCTTGTGCGGGGTTATATTCATGGTGTCACAATTATGCATTGTCTTTTGCTCATTTTTCTTAGGCCATGCATTTGTTAGTTCAACAATAGTTTGTTTGGTGACTGTTGCTTACCCACTGAGAAATTTGCTATAATAGGTACATAAATTCTAGATGCTCTCCAAATCGTGTAGTTTATTTTTAGATAATGGAAATATTCCTCTTCGGCCAAGAAGAAGCAGCATCAGTCCAAATCGTGTAGGCTGGACTGTAGATGGGATGTGTGGTTTTGTACGAGGTGAAAAAGGGATTATTCGCTGTCTTACTTTTGTGATAATGAGGTTGCCGTTGACTGGAAATTATGGTCGTTAGACGTTCGACATGCAGTGCTTTTGAAGAGTTGGGTTTGGGTCACTCCATATTAGGGCTGTTTAGGTCTGAGATTTACTGGCAGATATTATGTTCTCAGTCATTGACTTTGTTTACATTGGTGGTTTATTGCAGGTGTTGGTGGTTACTCTTACTTGTACGAACCACTATGGTGGGCAGGAATGATTACAAGTAGGTCACCTCTCATGCGAGTAGTACTTCTTTTGTTCTAGTGCTGAATGATGTAATAGTATTGATGATTCTTAGTGCTATTTTCCAGTGATTGTTGGAGAAGTGGCTAACTTTGCAGCATATGCTTTTGCTCCTGCTATCTTAGTCACACCACTTGGTGCACTTAGTATCATAATTAGGTAAGAAATATAGCTCATATTGTCTTGATGCTGCTGCTTATTATCCAAATGTCATTTTGTTCCTTCGTTTTTCTAACATGCTTCTCGCACAGTGCCGTTCTTGCAGACATTATGTTGAAGGAAAAGCTGCATATATTTGGTATACTTGGGTGTGTTCTTTGTGTTGTGGGTTCAACAACCATTGTACTTCATGCCCCTCAGGAGCGCGCAATTGAATCTGTAGCAGAAGTGTGGGATCTTGCTACTGAACCAGGTATTCCTTTCTTACCCAATTAGTTGTTATCAAGTATTAGTTACGCCACTTTGGTACATTATCTCAGTAAGAACTAATGCCATAAGTTTTTTTTTTTTTGTTTTGCAGCCTTTCTATCTTATGCTGCCATCGTTCTTGCTGCAACTTTTGTGCTCATATACTACTTTATTCCACAATATGGCCAGACACACATCATGGTCTATATTGGTGTTTGTTCCCTTGTAGGATCTCTGTCGGTATGTATTTTACACACTCACTTGGCACTAGTTCTCTCAATATGTATCTGTTTGAGTGATATGCTCTAATTCTCTTTCCCTTCAAAATGTTCTGGTGTTGGCAGGTCATGAGTGTGAAAGCTCTCGGAATAGCCTTGAAACTTACCTTTTCTGGAATGAACCAGCTAGTTTATCCGCAAACATGGTTGTTCACCATTGTTGTTGTTGCATGTATAGTGACACAGATGAACTATCTGAACAAGGTAATAGTGATTTTTCATTTAAATGGAGAGTTCAATGGCGCATAACTGCATATATATTGAGCATTCAGTACATCCATTACTATTGTCACACATTTTCATGTTCCGCATGGAAATAAGTGGCACTGTGCTGGCAGGAATGCAGGATATATCTATGCTTATTGAGTGCTCCACTTGAATTTGAGGGCTAGTGGTCGAGTTCCATCTTTTGCTTGTTAAAATGAGTCATAATGAATTGTTGATGTGAAACAAACTCCTATGTTAAGAAGTTATGTAATGCATATTGTGAATTTTATCATAGTTGGCCCATTGAGTAATTTGATAATTTGGGTACCTTGCTCTTCTCCTGCTATTCTATTTGTTTTCTCTTGCTTAAGTTATCTTAGATCCAAAAATTGTGGCTGTACTACAAAACGATTTCGTATTGTATATTGTGTTCATTTTGGTATTATAGCACTTCAGTGCAATACCCATTGTTGTAACCTGCAAAGCATGTACTGTTACTACTTACTGCTTTCAATAATATGCCATAATAGACATTGCAATGCTTTTAGGATTAATATATCTCACCTAATCCTACTTTTATAGAATTCTGGTTTGGTACTTATCTATGTCATTGTTTGAAGGAGCATCCTAACTCTAGTGAACCAACTTTTTTTTTGTAGGCTCTTGACACTTTCAACACTGCAGTTGTATCGCCGATATATTATACAATGTTTACTTCACTAACCATTTTGGCTAGTGTGATAATGTTCAAGGTAATTGTTTTTCTCTCTTTTTGGCAACGTTCAATGCAGTACATTTATTGCCCTACTTTTCTATCAGCAAGTTGTTTGACATGAAATGAAATGTGCTTGTTCAGATTAAGTATAAAGGGAAGCAGCTTCAAGTACTATTTATTACCTGCAGCTTCTAGTTTATCCATTTGTTAGTCAACCTATCAGGTTTTATGCCCAACATTTTTCAAGTGGCATCTTCGTGTACATATAGAAATATTACAAGGGATAAATTAGCCTTGTAGGGACAGATAGAAGTTAGAAATTGAATGTCTGAACACTTGGCTGTTTCTCATTAATTTCTCCAGTCCTTAAATATTGACAACACTAGGCGCCTGGGCCCTCGACCCCAGTGTGTCCACTTATCAGTAATACTGCACAAGTTATCATACTGAAATGCTTTTACTGCTTGCTTCAACATGAACCCGCTAGGACCTCTTTAAGCGAGGGTGTACCCCATTGCAGAAGTCTGATACCCAGAACATTCCATTATGACATTAGAAATGCAGAAGTCTGATACCCAGAATCAGATGAGAAAGAAGCGCAACAAAATCTCTCCTAGGACTAATCTACCTGATTCAAGTGACTGGCTTAGGCTTGATGAACTTGCTAGAACTTGTAACTGTGTTATTTGCTGGGAAGAGACTAGATACTGTTTAGTTTATTAAAATGTAACGTAACCCCATCATGGAGGTTAGACATTACCTTTACACATGTTTGGTTTCTATGGTTTGTAATCTTCTCCAAGCAGAAATGGAAACTAATCATGATAGCTTCGATTGCACTGTTATCTGATTACATTTCCCATCACGTTACCACTCACTGAACCAAACGGGTTTGTGTGCACACCGAAAAGAAAAGTTGCTATAATTCTGATAATCTATAGATGGAAATAAGGGGTTAGTGGTAGTTGATCGATGAAGAGCCACAACTAGAGGTGCAAATTGGTGAGTGTTAGGTGCACCTCCAAACCTCTGTAGTTCAAGTATTTATACTATTTCTCTAAAATTTTTAAAAAGTAGTACAAATATTTGAGCTAAAGAGGTTTGAAGGTGCACCTAAAGGTTACCCCTTTGCACCCTTAGCCACAACAGAGGCAGCAGGGGTTTATGGTGGCTGGTGGAGAAATAGTGAGATAATGGACACCCACATGCTACTGTACTACTCAAATTACCATGGTCTTCACAGATTGGTTACGAGATCCATTAGTCTGTGACAGATAATTAAGCTTGTGCTCCCAGAAATGACCATTTAACTTGGGTTTTGCTGTTGGCCGGTTTAGCTGTTGACAGACAATGCTCCATGAATTGTTTAGTCATGTACTTATCCAGTTCAAGCCTTTGGGCATAGTTGTCTGTATTCCCTCATACAGTTGTCATAGTTACTGATGTAATTAGTGAAAACTCTCAACATTATTATTGACAACTAAACTACTTGCGTGCAGGACTGGGATCGTCAAAATCCAACTCAAATTGTAACAGAGATGTGTGGTTTTGTTACCATTCTTTCAGGGACGTTTCTTCTCCACAAGACAAAAGACATGGTTGATGGTATGATATAATGCTCTCCACTTTTTGTTTGTTTTATATGTGCCAAAAACGCACTAAATTTTGGTAATGTTTCGCTCTCTGGTATCACAGGTCTACCACCAACTCTACCTGTCCGGATTCCTAAACATTCAGACGACGCAGCTGAAGGAATTCCTCTTAGATCTGCTGCTGAAGGCCTCCCACTCAGATCACCAAGAGCAACGGAATCATTTCGAACAACTCTATGATGCTTGGTTATCTCTGTGGCCATGCCCAGCCATTCTTTCATTTGATACACACATTTGTAGATTGTATTTTAGGATCCAAAAGGTAAAGGTGGCACTCCCCTTGTAATTTTTTGAGACACCGGTGTAGAGTATTGGGGAACCTATGCTATACATCTCGAAATGCCCAGAATGGGCTAGATCCAGTTTTGGATACACACCACGGTGGCATACGAGACCGTTCTTGGCGACACAGTAACTGTTGTATTCTTTTGATAGAAGATTAGAAGATAGGGAAAGAATCTGAAGAAGGCTCCTTGAAGAAACTTTGGCTTCTCCTTGAAGAAACTTTGCCTTCCATCCACTTGTGGTGTTCTGGTTGCTCATCTGCGTTTTTTTACAATTCATCCATCTTATGTTCGTTACTTCTGTTTGAGGGGAAGGAAGGCACTTGCCTTGCTACTCATGCTGAAGCAATTCATCTTATTTCGTGTCCCAACCCAAATCGTCAAGAATACCGGAAGGTGGATTCTTTTCAGCTGTCGCTCAATTTAGCGTGCTCTTTAATTGAGCTTGTCTGAGCTCGTGATCCCAACCCAGAGCACGCCCCCTTCACCACAGCATCAATGGCGGACAAGGAAGAATGCAAGGTCCTCATCGACAAGGCCAGCAACGATGTCGCCGATCCACCACGCGAAGACGAGGATGATGAGGACGACGACGATAGCTGGAGCTTCATCGTGCTCCTCAACCTGGTCCTAGGCGGCACGGCGCGCCTGAACGTGCTCCTCCCGACCGCCACCATCCTGGCCTTCGCCATCTTCGCCCCTCTCCTCACCGACGACGGCAAGTGCACCCGGCTGAACCGCATCCTGACCGCGGCCTTCGTGGTCCTCTGCGCCGCGTCCTGCGTCTTCTTCACGCTCACCGACAGCTTCCGCTCCGCCTCGGGCCGCCTTCGGTACGGCGTCGCCACGCCCACGGGCATCCGCACGTTCTGCGGCGGCCACCGGAGGAGGAGGCAGGGGCCGAGGGAGCCGGAGCGGTACAGGCTGCGGTGGTCGGACCTGTTCCACACGACGCTGGCGCTGGTGGCGTTCGTGACGTTCGCCGCCTCGCACCACGACGTGGTCCTGTGCTACTACCCCGGCGTGCCCCGGAAGGTGGTCAACACCGTGCCGCTCGTGATCGGCTTCGTGGTGAGCCTCCTCTTCGTGCTGTTCCCGTCCAGGAGGAGAGGCATCGGCTACCCTTTCCTGCTCCGCACCGACCTCGTCTACCTGCGCCGCTGAAAACTTAGCAGGCTGGCCGCCGGCCGGCCGGCGTGCCGGAGAAGTGTGCGCCGCCTGTCTAATTATCTGAAGTCTGAACGCGTTGCGCGTGCGACCGTGATCTGTACTTGAATGAATTCACGTATATGGAAACTTTTACATGGTTTGCAATGGTTGTCTACTGAAATTTGTGCCAGAATGTATGCACGTCTTTATTAATTGCCTCTCTCATTCAGTGCAAATCTGCAAGAATGGCAGGGAGAGAAGTCGATCCCAGAAGCAATTTGAGTGTGGCTGTGGCTGCCCCAGACAGACATGTGGCTTGATCAATCTTCCTTGTCCGGGTTCGGCTCAAGGCCTGCAATTTGCTTCAGTGGCTTCCAAACAAAACTTCTCCTGCACGCGTCCAACAGGATCATGTAACAATGGTTTAGCCACAACCACAAGTGCTCCTGTGTGGTGGGAAATTGAACATGGAGAATTGGAGATAGAAGAAACGCATGTACATACCAGTTGCCGACTTCTGCGATCACCCTGACTTTGGGGCGGATGTCTGGGAGCATGGCCAGGAACTGCAGCTCAGCCTTTGACAGAACCTACATGCATATCAGAGGCCAGGAGAAGAGGTTCAAGAACAGAGCACTTTTTCCCGATCGATGGAGGTGCGTGCAACTGCAAGCAGCCACTGTACCTTGGCTTCCATGATCCAGACGACGAGGCCTTTGGCGTCCGGGTGCAGCAGGCTGAGCCTGTAGTCCACCTCCGGCGGGAAGTACCAGCGCGCCACCGGCTGCCTGCCGAGGCTAGGCTGCAGTCACTCATCACCACGCACTCCGATCGAGTCAGTACGTTCTCCGGCGTCCGCTACCGGGATCAAGAACGCAACAACATCACAAGAGCAGACGACGTACCGGGCAGACGGGGTGGACCTTGGTGAGCGTGGTCTCCGGGTCGCCGAGCCCGCGCGCGGAGAGGTCGAGGAAGTAGTAGCCCTTGTAGCGGAGCTGGTTGAGGTAGCGGCCCTCGTAGCCGCCCTCGTGCGGCGGGTACACGGCCAGCGCCTTGTGCGTCTCCACGTCGTCCAGCCACTTGCCCAGGTCCGGCCGCACCAGGTCGCCGCCCACGAAATCCAGCAGCGAGCTGCGCACGGACACGGACCCCCGGCCGCCGCCCCGGCGCCGGCCGCTGAGGAGCGAGGGCGCCGGGACCGGGGACACGGACACCGCGCGCGCCGCCGCCGCCGCTGCTGTTGCCGACCACATCCTGCTGCCTGCGGCCGTGCGTGCGTGAGGGTGGGTTGGACTGGGAGTGGGGAGTCGCTTGCTTTTGTTGAGCCTGTGGCGGGAAGATGGCCTGCGGTAAAGTGGGGAGGGGTCGCGGATAAGCCAACAATTGAGGCCGTCCGTGTCCGTTGGTCTGTCAGCCGAATGGACCAAGACAGAAGGAGCAGAGTACATGACCAATTATAGGCTAGTTTAAAAATTCAAATCACTGTTGTTTACAATCAAAATTACATTTTACGAAGTCGTCAAAATGCAGAATGAACTTCCCTGTTGCGCACCTCTTGTCAAGATGGTAACGAAAACATATATGCACGGTGGTGGTGCCTGAACAATGGGCCAGTTCACCTACAACTACAAGACGAGTTCATGTTTTTTTTCTTTCAGACGAGGGCAAGCCCCATTTGCATTCAAACCAAACGGAAATACATGATCCAGACTAGCATGACTATGTACATAGTGATTTTACAGAACATGATATACATAAGATATTTTACAGAATCTGAAGCTTTCCCAGAAGCTATGAGACAACACCAGATATAACTACTTTTTTAAAAAAATTGAGGGCAACTTGCCCTGGCCTTTCATTAACATAAAAGACCACAAGTAACATCTGTTATAGTTCAGAAATACACCACCAGATCTCACCCACATCCGAGCAGAGGCACATAACAGTTTCAGGAACCAGAAACAAAGACAAAAAGCTAGAAACGATAACAGGGAACCAAAGATCAAAACGGCGCAGCCTTCATCGTAACAAAAGATTTTCACACCGCTTCCAGAGCCACATCGAGAGCAAACCACCATGGCTTTTCAACAACTCCACCTCTTGGTTTCATTTCTTCCAGGTTCACGGCATCCCACTTGTGAACACTGCTTTACCCATGCTCTTCATCAGCTTGCCACTCTGTATGGCAACCAGAGCACTTCCTTGCCCGCCTCTTTGATCTTGGATATGTAGGCTAACAGCAACTCTCTCTTGTCCTCCGAGCATAAGACCACCTAATTTTGGAGCACTCCACTTATCTTGTGAAGAGGTATTTCGATACTCTTCCAGCCGGCCCTCTAAAAACATAACTCATTCCTAAGTTTCTAAATAACACAACAACAAACTCTTTTATTACTAAGCCACAGTTTTCTTATATCAACCAAACCATTTTCAACACCAATGTTCAGAATCTTAGCAATAATGTTCCAGCACTGTTTTGCTAATACACAATAAAAAACGAGATGTTGGACAGACTCTTCCTCATTACAAAACAAGCAGCTCATATCATCTAGTTTCTTCCTTCTAGCTAAATTGTTTCTAGTAAGAGTTCTGTTATTTACGAGCAATCATAGAAAGAAAAGAACCCTTGGCGGCACTTTAACTGACCAAACAGCTGGAACATGGACATAATGAATTCCCCTGAAATTTATAATTTTATACACAGATTGAGAAGAGAAGGTCCCTGTAGAGGAAAAGTTGCCATATCAGAGAGTCCTGCTCATCTGTTAAAGTGACAGTAGACGCTAATTCTACTACCTCCAGCCAAGACATATAAAGCTCTGGAGAAACAGTCCTAAAAGTGCACTCCATATATAACATAACATGATTTATAATTTTGTGTCACAAAGCACTGAAATTAAGTAGATATACTTCATGCATTTCACATAATAATGGCGATGAAAGAAATTCGAGCACTCCTTCGGCATAACAATATAACATAGAGATTGATGTTTGTTCATGAATCATCATCACTCATCTACGTCTGGACTAGCCTTGCCCTGATCTCATCGATAACTGATGGGAAGCCTTGTATCAGGCGCGAGTAGCCCTCTGTCAACACAGCACTCTTGAAGTTCTTGTCCACTACAAAGAAGTCCATGCATCTCTTCTTCAGCTCTGGGCAGTTGTGCATCTCAGCACAGACCAACATTGCCGCCACGGTCTCCGGTGACACACAGTCCCATAGCTTCTGCGCACACACGAGCTTCAGCCTGTCCAGCTGGTACATGTCTGCCGCTGCAAGCAGATGCTGGAGCAAATCTGTGGCCAAAGGGCTCTCAAGATCTTTGACGAGCTCTGTGTCCGAGGGTAGTGTGTCGGTGTACAGGAACCGCAGCAGGATCCGGAAAGCTTCTGGCTGGACATCCGGCAGTGTGATGCAGTCCATCCGGGCATCCGCCATAGAGCCCAAGAGCTGCGCCTTGAACACCGGAGAGCGGGCAGCGAGGATGGCCCGGTGCGCGCAGAACGTCTCGCCGCCAACCGAGAAGGAGACGTCTGAGCCGTCAGTGCACTCCAGCAGGTTTCCGAGATGGTCGCCCAAGTCTGTGGGAGGCACAGGCACACGATCGTCGTTGCTGGTGAGATCTATGATTCCACATAGTATTGTGACGCAGCCATCGACGAGCTCGACCTCACTGCGCTTCATGAAGTTGTGCCACCCAAATACCGCTTTATCATTGGAGCTACTACCAATGATCTTGCTTGACCATTTTCCATGGGACAACAATGGTGTCCCGTCTCTTCCCATTGGAAAGGCTTGGAAGACTGCCTTCACTCCGTGTCTGGGTTTGGTAACAGCGAGGAGGGAGAGGTAGTCGCCATTGTTGGACACGTCCCCACTGAACCCACGCGGGAAGCAAGCTATCGTCCAGGTGCGCTCTCCGGCCAATACCTTCTTATGGATGATGGGTGTGCCGATGGGCAGGTTCCACGTGCCTGAGGAATCCAGTTTAAACTCAATGACACTGCTGGTGCCCAACATACTGGCAAAGACTTTCCGTTGGGTAGTCCCACTGCCATACAAAAAAATCTCAAATCAATAACACTTCAATTAGCATTGTAAATCATTAAATTCTAAACAAATATTTTGATTTCTAGACTTCTCGTTGCAAATTCCAACTGCATAAATAACAGAAAAGCAAACCGCTAACCTTGTAAATCACTAAATCCTCACTTTCTCAGTTTCTCTGTTGTCTGTCCTCAGCCAGAAGCCTAGAATCACTGGTCTGCCGAATGCCGACCTGGAGGTTGTGTCTTGGGCTCCACTGGCTGCTGCCCACGCCCAACAGGCTACCAGCCACCCCCCACCGCCTTGCTGCTGGCCCGCCTCCCACCTTACCGCGCTGCCGCTCCTCGGCCCAACAAGCTGAAGCCTAGGCGTGAAGCCGTGCCACGGAGGCCATTGCCTGTGCTGCTGCTAACTCTTGTAGCTTGCTACGCTTGGTACATCCCGCTCCCTGCCGCTGGCAGCCACTGCCACGCCGCCTAGGCCCAGGGTTAGGGAGTCCGGAGTTGGTGTAGAGTCTGTGAAGGGCCAAAGTGGTGACTAGACGGGGTGAATGGGAGCTGTTTAAAATTCTTTGTGGAAAAGAACTTGACCTACATCCCAATTATTTTTTTTGAACGCAACCTACATCCCAATTATAACCCAACATGAATCTCATAATTACCAAATCACTCACGTGCCACGAACAATTAAGCATTTTTAAAATAGAGCGGAAGCAAAGCTACAAAGCGTTGCTACTAATTATGAGCTCAAAAGTACTAATGAACATGTGAAATAAATATCAAGTTCATAGGACAAAGCATGCAAGAGCTAATGCCTATTGATAAAACAAGACAACCTGTGCAACTTCTTTGCAAGTACTAGGACACAAGCTGCTCTCACAATTCAGGAAAGGGAAATAAATTGAAGCTTAAAATCATTAGCTAATGATTGCATGAAAAACTGAATCACTGTTTCATCATTGTAGCTTGAAAAAGACACTTCACAAAAACACTCCACGCCAAGCTGCTTCTCTCAATCGAGTTGCTTACAGCAAACCTGAAATCTAAGTCAAAGCTTTGCACCGACGTGCTGCAAATTGAGACAACACAATGCCTAGCTGCAGATGTGCTGAAAGGAGCTGCAAAAGAACAGAGCTTGCAAGTACTGAATACCTGGACTACCTGGCTGCAATTGTCGGCCTTGCTGCTGCTTCGTTGATGAGAGGACAGTAAGAAGGAGCTCAAGCTTGTTATAGCAGCCGCACAGCTATGCAGTCAAGCTGTTATGCTACTGAAAACTGCTGCTTGCAGAGACAGAGGAGATGACGAGCAGTTGCTGCAGACCTGCGGCAAATGAAAAAGGCAACCAATGAACCAAGTTGCCTATTGAAAATGGAATTACCAAAAGCCTACTGCTGCTGAAACACTGAAGTTGTTCCTGGTGAACTGAAACAGCACGGACTGAACACCACACATTTTCCCAAAGAAATCAAATTAATTCCGGGCAGGAAGCTTGATTGCCCCGCCGGTGCTTCACGAGGCATGCCTGAATGGTGCATTCTTGGGAGCGCTCGCATCCTTCACCAGAGCAGGCTTCCTTGTGCGTCTCGCCGGATGCGGAACCGTGGCACCAATGGACGAGAAGTGAGAAGATGAGGAGGAAGGCAGTAGGCGTGAGGAGGAGCAGGGGCGGCGCGCGGGAGTGGAATATAGGGAAGTGGTGAGGGTTCGCCGGAATAGGGTAGTTCGCCGGACGGTGGAGATGTACCTGTCGGGGTCGGGGTCTTCTCCCTCCGTCTTCAGGCCGAATTCTTGTTCTCTCGGAAAACCCTAGCTGAAGAACAAATTTGAGGAACTTCAAAATCGTGGTAACTCATTGAGGGACAGTGTGCGATCCAGTAGTTTAGTTTCTCTCTAGTGTGTCTGGTGCGTGGCTGCTCGCCACTTCGCCCCTTGTAACTCGTGTTCTCTCTTCCTCTTATGAAAAACCACAAAAAACTCATTGAGGGATGAACCACACGGGAATCTTTTTTTTTTTTTTTTTTTTTTGCCAGACGATTTATTTTTGTTTTCAGACACCAAAAGGCCAGACCAATAGAGTCCGTTCACCTTGCATGTGGGCTTCATAGCGGACTGTGTATGCGGCCCAACCCAACAAGTCTAGGTGCGGCCCAACTGATGGCTGATCCCTCTGTCGCTCTATAAATTTCCATCCAGCCCATGGGCCGCGGCACGGCACGAAACACGGCGACACGGCACGGCCCATGGGCCGGCACGGCCGCGGCCGCCGCCGTGCCGTCCGGCAAGACGGCACGAAGGCCGTGCCGTGCATGCCGCCGGCGGCACGCGCCACGGCACGGCACGGCACGGCACGGCCGGGGAGCGGCACGGCGGTCGGCACGGCCATTCCAATGCGGCCCGGCCAAGAGGCGGCCGTATATAAGCCGCCCGGCCGGCCACCCCCTCCCCAACCCTAACCCTAAATCATTCCCCTCCCCGCGACGCGCGGCCGCGCCGCTACTCTCCTCCTCTCTCGGGTCTCGATCTCGATCTCGATCCGCCGATCCGCCGCCGCCGCTCGCCCTCGCCGGCCCCGATCCGTGATCTCGACACCTCGCCGGCCACTCCTTCTCCGGTTCTCCCTCTCTTCCCCTCCCTTCCTTCCTCCTCATACTCCGGCGTCTCTCGGTCTCGATCTCGATCTCGATCCGCCGATCCGCGGCTGCGCCGCCTCGCCCTCGCCGGCCACGATCACGTGATCTCGACACCTCGCCGCCACTCCTTCTCCGGTTCTCCCTCTCTTCCCTCCCTTCCCTTCCTCCTCATACTCCGCGTACACCATGTGAGTTGTTGTCTCCTCACCCTTCCGCCGCCGCCGCCGGTCTAACCAAGGTCTCGTCATTCTCTCTTGCCGCCAACCGCTTGTGCCCGGATGCCGGCTCCCGGTCACATCTCCGCACTCGGCTCCGGTGGCTTAGGTAAGTGGATCTCGTCTTGCTCGCTTCTTGTTCTTGCTCTTCATGTTCATCTTCTTCTTGCTCGCTTCTTGTTCTTGCTCGCTTCATGTTCATCTTCTTCTTGCTCGGTTCTTGCTCGCTTCTTGAGTTCTTGTTCTTGCTCTTGACTTCTTCTTCTTGCTTTGTGCGGGTTGGTTCCCGACGCCGCTGCGTCGTCCTCCTCCGGAGGCGCGATGAGAACCAAGCGCCCACGTCCCCGGCGAGGCGCCCGCCCACCATTGAGGACGATGTTGGAGATGCGGCCAGGGCCGGAACCGGCCAACTCCGACTCCGGTGACGGTCCGGCCTCGGCGGGCGACGGCCCGTCCCCGACCCCGTGGACCCCGCGGAGGTGGAGGATATGCGGCCGAGATCGAGAACGACGACGATCTTGCGATGCCGCTGGGCTGTTTGGCATCAATGTCGGGGACGCCGCCAGGCCGATCGATCTTGAGGCCGGCGGCGACGGTCAGGTGGACTCCGAGGACACTCATGGTACCTCCAATGCTGGTAAGCTCACTTCAGCTTGCTGGGAGGATTTCGTGCCGGTGTTTGATGACAATGAGGTGAGAACACATGCCATCTCGCAAACGTTGTGGGAAGAAATTTGCCGCTAGGGCTTCGATTGGCACTTTGGATCCTTGAATAGGCACATGTTGAGTTGTAGGAAAAAAACAGTGGCGATCAAAGGGTCCAGTCTAGGCTTTCTATGAACGCTGATGGGTTGCATAATTGGGTTTACGATGCTTCTCGTGCTAGAAATGAGCTGTGTCGGTTGATTGCTAGGCTTGATCTGCCATTAGGGGTTGGTGAAACGCAGCTCTGGGAAGACTATGTTAAGAATGCTCACAATCCTAGATTCCGAGGGGGTTTCTAGGCGGACCACCGCTAGAGACATGCATAAGTTGTTTGCTTTGAACAACAGATAGTGCTTATGCATTCCTTGCTGCCGCTTGTTCATCTGTCTCTTTGACTTCGATATTTGGTCTCGGTAATGCTAAGGAGGACTACATTTCTGTTGTTGCTCATTATGTTGGGGCTGATTGGGAGTTGCATAAGAAGGTGATTGGGTTTAGGCCGATTGAAGCATCACATAGTGGTGAAAACATTGCCGATAAAATTGCTGGTGTTGTTGAGGAGTTTGGTTTGATTGATAAGGTGTTTGCTTTGTGTCTCTTGACAATGCTTCAGTCTAATACTAGGGCTTATGAAATCTTGGAACCCGTCTTTTTTGGTTACATGGGCTCTTATCCTGCTCCTACTCGTGATGATCCTCTAAAAGTCAAGTACTTGCTTGTGCATCGTTGTATTGCATGCCACATTATTAATCGATAGTTAAGTCGGCTTGAAGAGGTTCAATCCTTATCTTGACAATTTCAGACTGCAATTAACTTTTTGAATTCCTCTAATCAAAGAATTGCTTTGTTCAAGAATTACTTGTTGCTCGTGGGTATTAGACCTAGAAAGTTTGGCCTGGACATGGATGTGAGGTGGAATTCAACCTATCGATGCTCAAGCATCTGCGCCATATAAAGAGGTATTTTCGGGTGGTTTGAGTCCAACTATGGTGAAGCATTGCGACTCCGACATTGGCATTGTGCTGAAATGATAATGCGCTTGAAGTGTTTTACCTGGCAACTGTTGAGTTGTCTCGGTGTTTACTATCCTACGCCCCCACTAATGATGCATCATCTCGCTTGACTTTGCGAGCATTTGCACAATGCCGAAAGTGATGTTGCCTTCGAGGTATTGCCATTCCAATGAAAGAGAAGTACCTTAAGTATTGGAAGAAAATTCCTCTGTTATACTCTTATGCATTCATTCTGGATCCTAGAGCTAAGCTGGTAGGCTTCTCTAATGTGCTTGATCTACTTTCTGAGCAAACTGGTACTTCCTACCTTCTTTACTTTGCTGAGGTCAAAGCTGAGCTGACCAAATTCTTTGAGAAGTATGATCAGAAATTTGGTGCTGCTAGGACTCAAAGGCCTGCTATGCCTCATGCTAGTGCTGGTAAGAGGAAGCAGGTATGGGGAAAGATATATGGTGGTCCTGGTGGTGCTGCATCCTCTCCTCTCGCGCTCCCCTTCTAACCCTCTCCATCTCGCTTTGCTAATGAGCTAGCGGCCTACTTGACAAAGATCCTATCAAGGATTGGAATGAGTCCTTTAACTTATTGCTCGGTGGCGTGACCATAAGTGACTTATCCCGTCTTATCTATAATGGCTCGCGATGTCATGTCTGTGCCTGTATCTACTGTGTCTTCGGAGTCTGTTTTCAGCTGCACAGCCCGGATACTTGAAGACCGGCGGCGGCGCTTGTTGCCTGAGCATGTGGAGATGCTCACTTGCCTGAAGGATTGGGACCAAGCAGCAAGAAAGGAGCAACATGCACCTGAGGACGTCGACCTGGAAGAGCTGTTCGACAACATGTACCTAGATGAAGGTGATGGCGAGCGCCAAATGCGCGAAGATACTCCAGCTGCAGCTCCAGGAGCTGGGACATGAAGATGATGAAGATGGACTTATGGAGAAGGTAAAGTAGTGATTCATGATCATGTTCATCTTCATGTTCTCAATTGATTAAGTTCTTCCTGCTTGTTCATCTTCATGTTCTAACTTCTTTTTTTGCAGGAATTTCTCCATCTTTTGGTGAGACAACAAGACTCAAGTGCCCCTGTCCATGAAGATGAAGATGAACAATTGAACATGCAATTCTGTAATAGGATAGAACTTGAGTCTATGTCGTGTCTATGACTTGATACTTGAACAACTTGCCATTGCCACGATGTTGGCTAGCTATTGTAATAGGATAGTTGAACAACTTGATACTTGAACAACTTTGAGCTGGGTGTACTCTTTTTCCCTTTCTAGGGTTTCTCACAAGGGTGAGTTTTACCTAGAAAGGGTTTTAATGAGGCACCATTGCACAAAACAGCTCTTTTTGATAATATTTGTTTGAAATCTGATGAAAATGATTCAAATTTTGAATGACTTGTGAAAAAATCAATCTGTTGAGCTGTTTTTGACTGGGGCGTGCCATGGGCGGCACGGCACGGCCAAATTTGCCGTGGCACGTGGGCGGCACGGCACGGCAAACCGGCCCATGTGCCGTGTCGTGGGCCGGGGGGCCGGCCCATGGCACGGGGAGGCACGGCACGGCCGGCACGGCGGCACGCCTCGGCACGGTGCAGTGCCGTGCCGTGTTGGCACGGCCGTGCCGCGTGCCGTCCCGTGCCGGCACGGTGGCCATATATATGTCGCTCCTTCTTCCTCGCAAAAAACAGCCGACTCCGAGTCCGGCTCCGGCCGCCGCGGGAGAGGTTGGGGTTCGCCGGCGCGCATATTGGTGGATTGGATCCAAGTACTACTCAGCAAGCTTGTTCTGTTTGTTTGAAACCGGTCTTGACAAAACAATGCAAGTCGAGTACGAACGGTACGGTGTATCCAATCCAATTACATAACACGTCACATAGCCGTCTCCTGACCGCCCGATCAGAGAAAAACTAAGAGGATCGTATCACGCAGCCGACGTGTCAAGCAGGCGTTGGACAACGGACGTCACTGGGAGTCAGACACCGCCTCCGATTTGCCACTTGTGCCAGCTTGCGAAATCGGGACTCGCCCGTTCGCCATGGCTTTTTTTTTTTCGGAGACCACGCCGTTGCGCGTATTTCATGTTCGCCATGGCTTTATATACTGGCGCGCCGTGTACCCTATAGCCACGTCCTCGTCTCGTTTCGTGTGTTATTACCAAAACATCGCAACACGACGATAGCTAGCTACGACAACGCGCGCGATGGCTCGAGGGTCGATCAAGTTGCTGTTCGCGCTGCTGGTCGCCGGGCTGCTTCTCGTCGTGGCCCCGACGACGTACGCAGCGGCGGCGGCCGGTGAAGGAGCCGCCAAGGGCCCCGTGATCGGCATCGACCTGGGCACCACCTACTCGTGCGTCGGCGTCTACCGGAACGGCCGCGTGGAGATCATCGCCAACGACCAGGGCAACCGGATCACGCCCTCGTGGGTGGCCTTCACCGACGGCGGCGAGCGCCTCATCGGCGAGGCCGCCAAGAACCAGGCGGCGGCCAACCCGGAGCGCACCATCTACGACGCCAAGCGCCTCATCGGGCGCCAGTTCGACGACGCCGCGCTGCAGCGGGACATGAAGCTGCTGTCGTACGAGGTCGTCGAGAGGAACGGGAAGCCGCACGCGCGGGTCCAGGTGAAGGACGGCGACGTGCGCTTGTTCAGCGCCGAGGAGGTCAGCGCCATGGTGCTCACCAAGATGAAGGAGACGGCCGAGGCCTACCTCGGAGAGAAGGTCACGGAGGCCGTCGTCACCGTCCCGGCCTACTTCGACGACGCGCAGCGCAAGGCCACCACGGACGCTGGCGTCATCGCCGGCCTCAACGTGCGCCGCATCATCAACGAGCCCACGGCCGCCGCCATCGCCTACGGCATCGACGAGAAGGGCCCGGAGAAGAAGGTGCTCGTGTTCGACCTCGGCGGCGGCACGTTCGACGTCAGCATCCTGGCCATCGACAACGGCGTCTTCGAGGTGCTCGCCACCAACGGCGATACCCATCTCGGAGGAGAGGACTTCGACCAGCGCGTCATGGACTACTTCATCAAGCTCATCAAGCGCAAGCACGGCCGGGACATCTCGGGCGATGCCCGCGCGCTGGGGAAGCTCCGCCGCGAGTGCGAGCGCGCCAAGCGCGCGCTCAGCAACCAGCACCAGGTGCGCGTGGAGATCGAGGCGCTCTTTGACGGCGTCGACGTCTCGGAGCAACTCACCAGGGCGCGCTTCGAGGAGCTCAACAGCGACTTGTTCCGGAAGACGATGGTGCCCGTGAAGAAGGCCATGGCGGACGCCCGGCTGCAGAAGAGCGACATCGACGAGATCGTGCTCGTCGGCGGCAGCACCAGGATCCCCAAGGTGCAGCAGCTGCTCAAGGACTACTTCAACGGCAAGGAGCCCAGCAGGGGAATCAACCCCGACGAGGCCGTCGCGTACGGCGCCGCCGTCCAGGGCGGTATCATCAGCGGGCAGGTCGACGACGGTGTGGTTGTCATCGACGTGGCGCCGCTAACTCTGGGCATTGAGACCGTGGGTGGGGTGATGACCAAGCTGATCCCGAGGAACACGGTGATCCCGACGAAGAAGACGCAGGTGTTCACCACGTACCAGGACAGGCAGACGAGCGTGACCATCATGGTGTTCCAGGGCGAGCGCAGTATGACCAAGGACAACAAGCTGCTCGGCAAGTTTGACCTCTCCGGGATCCCGCCGGCGCCGAGGGGCACGCCGCAGATCGAGGTGACGTTCGAGGTGGACGTGAACGGCATCCTCCACGTGAAGGCGGCGGACAAGGGCACCGGCAGGTCGGAGAAGGTCACCATCACCAGCGACGAGCGACGGCTCAGCCAGGACGAGATGGAGCGGATGGTGCACGAGGCGGAGGAGTTCGCGGAGGAGGACCGCAAGGCGAAGGAGCGGGTCGACGCGCGCAACAAGCTGGAGACATATGTCTACCAGGTGAAGAGCGCGGTGGACGACAGCAACATGGCCGCTAAGATGGACGCCGGTGAGAAGGAGAAGGTGGAGGAGGCAGTCAGGGAGGCCAACGAGTGGATCGACGAGAACTCAGGTGCCGACAAGGAGGAATTTGAGGAGAAGCTCAAGGAGCTAGAGGACGTGTGCAGCCCTGTCATCTCGGCGGTGTACCAGAGGTCCGGCGGTGCACCGGCAGACACCTACGATGAGGATGACCATGATGAGCTTTAGGCACTAGGTTGTCAGCATTATTAGCTACTCCTAATATGTTCCGAAAAAAAGTAGCTCTTAATATAGTTCCGTGTCCTTTCATTTTACAGTAACCAGTAGTAATTTCTATTTGTAATTTCTATGAAGACAAACTTTGAAACTATATAGTATATGCTCTATTTTTCCTAAAGCAGTCCACCCACACGCAGTAAACTAACGAGCACCATTAAGCCCCTCTTTGGATGCTCAACACATAGACGCAGAGTGGAAAATACTCTGCGGAATGTCCCATGCTGTCGGGCATTGTGGCCAAAAACAGAGGGCAGCCAAACACTGAATATTTTGTGAACTAACTGTAACTGATACTGCTGTAGCTACTTTTCGTCCTTTGGCAACTGATTTTCAATTGCTTCATCTTGGAGATCAGTAGTGTAGATCACAAGCATTTACAGTTACAAAGTAGAAGATCATGCAAGTAAAAAATAATCGTTTCCTCAAGTTTGGTAACGATCATACTTTTTTTTAAAAAAAAAAGTCATACTAATTTGAATCAGATAGTTCAAACAATAAGAACAAAATTAAGAGGTTTCACGAACCTGAAACTAACATGAAGCTATTCTCAAGATATTTCTTCCGGTCATAAAAGCTTGGCATTTAGGGCAAGATCAAGTTATTGAGTTTTTTTTAGAAAAAAATGCAAGTTATTGTGTAGGTTTGTATTAAAGATACCTACAAAATGTCATAGTTTGAAGGATTCTGAGATTATATTATAGATTATTGTAAATCCAAATGCAATAAGTATTTTTTTTTTACCAGTAGAAAGAGTAATAACCAAAGTTTGAAGGTAGGTTTCGAAGTAATTCCAGCATCCTGAAAACGTCAAGGAATAAAGACATTTTGTATCAAGTTCACAACACAATTTGACACTTTTTTTAGAGCAGACATTCTGTATCAAGTTCACAACACAATTTGACACTCTTTTTTTAAGCAGAAGAGAATGGTCAATATATACCTACACATAGTAGATACAATCAGTGTATCAACACAATTTGACACTCTGTCCATTTATTTGATAGAGGACACCCAAAATACACCTCATGTGCAAATTTTAAAACTCCTTGCCATTATTTGTTTTGTTACGACCATTGTTTGACATTCAGTAGCTATACAATGCTTCCAACAAACGAATCATGCATGCATCACCAGAAATGAACCATGCATACACATGATGCTTCAACAGTGATATGCAGTGATCATGCATGCTTCTTGCTTCAAATCCATATGCTCTAGAAAATTTAAGAATGGAGGAACCGAAACATTAAAGGCACAAAGCGAGCTTAACTGAATTGCATGTCAACAATCTGAACAACATGATGATGATAACGAAGTCAATAACCCAAAGCACGAGATGATAATCTGTGACAACAGTTGATAGTGCGGACTCTGTTTCACAGCCAACTGCAAGACGAGAGCTTCAGTCCGTGGTGAAGCCACCGCGTCCACTCTGCTCTCCGCAGCGCCCACGATCTCGCGCGGGACGCCCCAGCCCCCAGGAGCCAGGATTGCAGATTTGCAATTGCACCGCTCTTCGTTCCTCGATCACTCGGGTCCGGACGAGGACTTGAAATTTCGCGATAAATTTAGCTGATCGAGGTTGCTGTTCTCGCTATCTCAAATTTTGACACTTTTTTCTGATAGAACCAAATGTTTGACACTTCGATGTGGGCAACTGATCAACATAGTTAGTAATTTTGAAAGGTTGGCGTACAACATAAGAACACAGCGCGAGTGCGCGACACACTGAAACTTTCTCGAGCGTGTCACTGTTCAGTACTGCTAACTTTTTCCCTCTCGGTTTTAATTTGATACCGCCGTGTGCATGGATTCCGATGTGTGGTGTGCTTGTTCGTACTTCTTGGACACCGCTATATAAGGCTTATATACAAACATGCCGCATCTCCTTCCCGTGAATCTGATCAGCTGGACTTGAACGGGCGGTAGACCTTGAGGTCGGACGCGATGCCGGCGATGGAACCAGCGGCGGCGGCGACGGAGATGACGAGGCAGCCGAGGCTGAGCATCTGCAGGCACACCCACCGGGGGCTCCACCGCGGCACCTTCTTCTGCCGTATGTACATCTCCACGGGGAAGTAGACGGTGAGCGGCCAGAAGCCGAGCGCGCCCAGGAACCCCACCACGTCGTTGAAGAAGGGCAGCAGCATCGACACCACCGTCGTCGCCACCACGAACGCCGTCCGCCACGTCGCCCGGAACAGGTTCACCTTGCAGCTTCGTTTCGTCGCCGGGAGCGGGACCTCGACCTCCCCGGTGATGAACGCCGAGTCTGGCCACCGCTGCGCGGCCCACTTCTCGACGAAGGCGAAGAGCGGCTGGCAGTAGACCTGGTAGGCGCCGACGAGGTGGACCACGATGGCGGCGTTGGCCACGTCCAGGAGCCAGAAGGGCTCGTAGAAGCCGAAGCCCGTGAGGAGATTCCCCGGCGCGTTGTCGCCGAACGCCGCGTACCCCATGCAGCCGCACAGCATGTAGAAGAGCGTGGTCACCGCCACGCTCACCACCGTGGCGCGCTTCATCACCGTCGACTCCGACGGCGGCGGCGCGCGGATCGTGTCCTGGATCTCGATCAGGATGAGCGAGTAAGAGTAGGCGAAGGCGATGTCGCCGAACGCCTGCAGGCTGCGCCACACCTTGTCCATCGGGGTCACCACGGCGCCGATGCTGATGCCGGTCAGGCTGCCCTGCACGCCCCTGTTGGCGATGACCTGGACGATGCCGAGGCCGAGCCCGATGGAGGAGTAGGTGAAGGACATGACGGCAGCGAGGATGGAGAGCCAGGAGATCTGGTCGAAGTCCGGGATCTGCGAGAAGAAGATCTCCGCCACGCCGAAGATGATCATGTAGGGCGTGCTGGAGATCTTGCAGGGGTTGCCGTGCCCCTTCTTGTGGAAGCAGTTGGCCCTCCTAATCGCGCTGCACCAACACGACACCATCTCTCGTCATGTCACGCACTATTCATGCAATGTCCTGATGAGCAAATTAAACGAGTCGTGCGCGGCTCTGTGTTCGTTCACTCACAGCATGCTGATGGAGGCGGCGATGGTGTAGCCGATGGCCACGCCGACGATGTTGGCGTACTGCAGGAACCCGCAGATCTGGACCTTGATGCCACCTGCTCGACGAAATTCCAGTCCACAGAGTAAGTTCTAGCTGATCGATCTCGATCGAACTTAAAGGCAGAGACGTGATGAGGAGCAGGGACGACGGATGAAGGCGGAGAGCACGCACTGAGGTTCGCGTTGACGGCGTCCATGTAGGTGTAGTTTCTCTTGCCGGTGGAGGGGTCGCCGGAGCGGTAGCAGTCGGCAAGCAGCGAGGAGGTGTAGTAGGTGACGAGCGAGAAGAGCAGCATCACGGCGGGGCCGGCCACCCAGCCCAGCTGCGCGATCGCCCACCCCAGCGAGAGCACACCGGAGCCGATCACCGCCGTAATGATGTGCGCGCTCGCCGTCCACATCGTCCCTGCAGCCGCACAGTCCGTACGTCAGCATGCACATCTAGCACGACACGTCGACACGTTCAAATGAAGATGAGAAATGAAACCTACCGTTGCGCTTGGGGCGGCCGTCGTCGTCAAAGCACTTGTCGCTGGCGCCCTTGCCGAGCTCCGCGCCGCAGACCTCCATGGCCGCCGGCGCCGCCGTCGGGTAGTAGTACGTGGCCACCACGTTCTCCGCCATCTCAACCTGGTGGTGTGGATGTCCAAGTCCAAGAGCGCCCAGGTCAGAATTGAAGGCGGTTCGATCCCCGTAGTGTGTAATACGTGACTGCAGATGCACGTGACGGCAGGCGGTGGCACCTAGCCTGACCTGTCACCGTCAGTGCTCACTAGCTGCTGCCGGAGCTGCGCTCGGTCCCTTCCCCTGCTGCCGTGCTGCGTATGTGCGAGGCTGCTGCGAGCACGAGGTGGGGTGGCGAGGTATGTGGTGTGGGGGGGCGCCATTTATAAGGCCCCTGCTCGGAGTTGCTGGCCCCGGCCACCGGCAAGTCGCCATCGTGGCCTCCCTTTGCGCAGGGTGCGGGCCGCGACGGGGAGCTTGGATTGAGCATGCAAGCACCAAGCAGTGCAACTGTGCGAGGTAGACGACGACTCCCAAAGACCCACGCAGTGTCAACGGCAAACAGCGTGTACCTAAATTGCACGCACTGCGCCTTTTGTTGCCACCCTCACACATAGTCGTCACACATACTTGCACATTGTATGCAACAGTCAAAGTGAGCAAGATTGTTGTGGAATGTGTACGCAAAGTCAGAGGTAACCTAAACTGTGTGTCCCAACACGGCAAAGATGCGATAAGATTGCAACAGGGTTCTCATCGAAATTCGAAAACCACTTGCCATTCCTAGTTACCTTTTTCTGATCGAGGAAGTTGCTGGGTCGTCGTACTCCTGTCGCTGCTCTTGCTCGTTGAAAGGAGATCGACGAAGAGCTTGGGTTCGGAGGGGGACTGCAGATGATGTTTATGTGTCGACAGATGAAGTTAATGGTGTACCTGATGTGTGTTATTAGTTGAATCGGCTGGGTTTTATTTATAGGCTGCTGCTGCCAGGGTTCAGGCTCCTTGCAGCGCATGCAGATGCAGGACGAACGGCAGGGAGTCTCAGGGCCCCACGGCCACGCCATTCCGAGCTCTCGTCCATTCTTTGGTTGTGTGCGTGCACTTATGCATCGAATAGGTTCGATCGGTATACGCTTGATTCATTCCAAGCTCATTCGTCAACCACACGAGAGAATCAGAACCTGCAGCTGAGCTTTGAACCTGTTTCTAAACACACAACACAACCAGCCCTAATGCACGCATGTGTGCCTTTTGCTAAGTCTCAAATATGATATGCATCGTCCTCGATAGTGTACTTGTGTTTGCTTTTTATTTGAATGGTATTGATGATTTATTTAAAAAAACATATATGAAAAATGCATCAATATGTTTCCAGAGAACAAGTGCTAACCGTGGTCCTTATTGGCTGGTAAAGATCTCAATTGCTATAGACTTCAAAGTGTTACTCGCCAAGTGAACAAAATCTGCCTGTAAATATATGTGGAGAGGAGGAAAGGAAGGCCCCCGCGTCGTCCAACCCTAGGGCGACTCGGGCGGCACCCACCGAGCGCCGCCACTCGCAGCCGCCCCCATCCCTCGCCTCCCCAGCCGTCGCCGGAGCCCAACGCCGGCACAACCTGGCAGACGGCCGTGAGGGCGACGGCTGGGCCTTCCCATGGCAAGAACGCATCGGAGCAGGTGGTGTCGCGGGAACCTCACCGGTGGTGCATCCGGCACCGGTGATGGCGGATCCGGCATCTCCACGCCCGGATCCGGCGTCTGCAGCCTCCCCAGGTATCTCTGATGGCAGCCTCCACCACCCCTCCTCTCTCCTCCGACAGTTGCATCTTCGACAACTCCGGTCGCCGGCGGCGGCATGGGGAGACGGATCTGGGCTCCCTGGTCATGGATCCGGTGATCCTTGGATCCGGCAATGGGGGCCGTGCCCGGCTGCGGCTGGTGGTCTAGGCGGTTGCCTCTGCCGGATTAAAGCAGACGGGGGCCTCGCCCTGCGCGTGGCTTGGCCCGCGGCGTGCAGTCCATCCTATGACTGCGGCGACTGCGGACAGGGCCCTGCCGGCTGCTGGCTGCCACGGCCATTGGGGCACGTCGCGATCGACGAGGTCGTGTCCCTGAGCAGGTGTGTTGGTTGAGGCTAGGGCGAAAGCCCGGATGGCGACGTCTGCGGACGCCGCTCCCCCCTTGGAGGCGTCCTCTTCGTTCCTCTTCCATCACCTTGTTGGCATGGAACCTCTGTCTTCATCGACGATGGTTTGATGAAGGCGGTTGGGGGAGCGCGAGGGCGAGGAGATCATGATCCTCATCATGGCCACCATCGTCGGGTGCCTGATCGTGCACGACGGCAGTGATCCATTCCATAGGAGCTCCGTCGACAACGTCTTCGGCTGCAGCGTGACGAGGAAGCATGGACGCCCTCTCATTATCTCCAATAGAGGGTGGAAGCACTTATTTCATTTGCTTTAGTTTCCGGGTCTATGTATAAGACTCTGGCTTTCTCTCTTTTCGTGATCCGCGATTTGTTTCTCGACGTTGTAATAATTGGTTGTGTACACCCTCGGGTGTAGAGCCCGGATATTTGATTATCCTTTATCTAAAAAATATATATGTGGATGTGGCACCCAAAACCTGTTCAATATGATTTCCATTTCCTATAAGAGCGAAACATATGTGTATAGGACTGCGTTTGCTGTTTATCAAAAAACAATATTGTGGTAGCTCGAGATGTGTATATTATTAGGAATAAACAATATACGACTAGCGCTTGATTATGGGATCGGTTAGTGACGAATCTTGGTATCTTATATTCCGTTTGACTGGTCCTACACCAATTGATGAAGAAACTAAAGGCACACAATGACAAAAAAAGCAGCGGTCAAGGGGGTATGTCCAGGAGTACGTGATGGAGGGCCGTTCTTTTTGAGAAATGCTTCTTATTTGTGATCATCATGGAGATGCACAACAATATATTTGTAGTCATGTCCTGTAAGCATGAAGCAAAACATGCAGAGATTGCAAACAAGCGCATGCAAGCATGACGTGTTTGGTTAGTGGATGGAGGTTGCAGCGTATATACCTGAGAGACACTGGCACGTGGGACCGTATAAGATACATTGCATCCACCTAGCAAGGATGACCAGTGAAGCACATTTTGAGCGTATCCACCGGACCTGTATGAGGGTGTATTTTCATCTGCTCTTGCTAGCTGCATTCACTCAACAGGCAATCAAACAAAAACAACATACTTCGGTTGTCGGCTCGTTTTTCTTTCAACGGCTCCACCGACCCTCACTTCACCGTCGCTATGCGCGGTCAGTCCATTGACGCCCCTGCGTTTACCCCACGCTAGCAATATTGTCCTTTTTTACGCCACAATGGACGTTGCTGTCTTTTATTTCGGTCATAGGACCATGATGTAACCAGGTCTTCTTCGAAAAACCTCTTTGTAATAGGTCTGTTTTCATATTTAATATATGTTGTTGTAAAAAAAAAGGCTTCTTTCTCGTACTATACGGACCCACCCGGCTGGCCCGGCCAGACGAGATGCAGAGGCAACTAAACACGATAGTGACCTCAGAATCATATGCCGATAGCCTAACAACCGAACAAACTTTCTTGTTGTTTACTTCTGGCCTGTTTGGGAGGGCTTAGCTCCACTAGTGAATCTGTTTTTTTATAAAACAGCTCCCCCAATAGCTTATAATAGCTTCATGAAGCTATTTTAGAAATGGTGTTTGGCAAAACAGCTTCACCAATGATTAACGCATGGTTGAGAGAAGATAATAGACCAATATACCCCTGTATTTTTTAGCACAAACGCTACAGAGTAACATACAGAAGCTTTGAATTTCGTGGAACTTGTCGCTCTGTTCGTGTTGCAAACGCTTTGAACCAATATACTGAACAGAGCTGCTCATGCGCAGATGTTTCTAAAAAAAGAAAAAAAAAACTGCTCACGGGAGAAGGAACGGGTGGAGGCACGGGATTATTGATGGCAATTCGTGTAATTTCTCTGAACCAGGAGGGCAGTGGGGTTGGAGGCTGGCCAGGAGCTGGGAGGAGCTACTATTTTTAGCTCCCTCACATCCCATTCCTTTGTGAGAGAGGATGAAAAATAGATTCACCCATAGAGCTATTTTGAAATGGGTTGTTTGGCAAAAAAATAGCTCTCAACACCTCCATAAAGCTGTTGGGAGCCCTCCCAAACAGGCCCTTCATTAATTCCTTAAGACGTTATAATGACGATGGGAATATATGTGAAGTAACCACTCAAGTTCATAACATCACATAAAAGTCAGGGGCCCTCTCTGGAGTTTATGCAAAGCACATGAAGCCATATGCTATGGACACAGCCTTTTGGAGTAGAAGAAGAGTAGAAGAGGAGTGATTTCAAAGTGACTCTATAAGGATTGAAAAGAACGTAGAGTGATTTTGATAGAAATTAAATGGACGGCTTGGGAAATGGAAGTTTTTTTAGCTGTAAGCTCGTAGTGTAAAGAAGTGATTATTGTCAGCTCTTCGTAACAATTCAAATATTTTTTCACAAGGAAAGGAGGTTATATTTATATTAATATTGGCACCACATTGCACACAAAAAACTAGAATAAAAAGTACTATTCTATTCAAATTATTCGCCAGTCTTTTTCTCCCTAGTGGCTTTCCTCAATGCAGAACAGATCCTCACTGAACATGGAAGTCGAAGTGTTGTCCTTATATTGAATCCGATTATCAACCCCAAAACATTCAACTTGTTGCAGGATCCAACGTTAGCTAAAGAAATAACATGGGATCCAACGTGGCTAATAGCCAACTCCTACTGAAATGACCACCCGTTAATCATGTCAGTCCACCCACCTTTCATAGCAGGGGCGGATCCAGTAAAAGGACATATGGGTGTACACATGTACACCCAATAATTTTTGCAAATACTTCGAAATCAAGAGGCTTGTCAAATAGCTAAATAACTTTAGGTTATGGTTTCGGTGCTCAGCTTTGCACAGCACAAGGGAAGGGAAGATAAGGAATGGGAGTACCTGATGCCTGCTCGTTGTCGGCGAAGAGACCAACGAAGGCCTCAGCACTTGCCTAGGGCGCCAGCAGCCCTAGTCATCTGGGAGCGAGAGGGGAGCGCGCGCGAGAGAGACAAAACGAGGAGGGAAGAGGGATGCAGCGGACAGAAGGAAATGCACATTATTATGCATCTACTGGGGAAAAAAGACCACCTATGCGCTGTTTTTTTCAGTTGCTTCAAAAATTATGTTTCATCTATTTTTTCTTTATTTCTGTTTTAGTTTTTTTTCTTATTGATTGATTTCATATCAGTTCTCTTCATTGGACACTAACAGTGGCTAGTAAATATATAAATACATTATAAATAAGTAAATGAATTTTTTTATATTTTATTAAAATTGAATATTTTTTCTGTTGAAGCTAGAAGCCATTTTCACATGAGCATATACCAATTTCACAAACCATAAAGCTGTATCAACATTTTTATAAAATAAAAATAATTTTCTCTTTGTGAAAATTTTTCAAGTGAATATTAAATATTTTTTGCCAAAAATGGAACACTGATTCCCATGAACTAGAAACATTTCCATCATCAATAAAAATGGTATGAACTCATATAAAGAGTGTTGACACTCTAATATCTTATGAAAAAATTGAATATTCCTAGTACTCTCTTTTTCTTCTTTAATTTACTAAGAACTTTTATGTTGTAACAGAGTCAAAGGTTACTAGGTTGTAAATTTTTGCACACACAAACACATGAGTTACCAAGCTTCAAAACATACAAATGCAACACACAAACACATTTTCTGCAATCCATGTCATAATGAAAGAAATACAACACATGAGTTACCAAGCTTCAAAACAATCTAAATGTTTGTGTTAAATTGCACACACAAATGCAATTTCAAGTCTCATACACTTCAAGTCTGATACAGAAGTCATCACGAAACTTTTAGATTTCCAGTCGTAAAGTTTAAATTTCCAGCACATCAATGTGACGCGTGCCATCACGAAACTAATCTAAAACCATCGAGCCATTACCGATATCTGGCCAATTGTCGTTGCACTAGCGCTGCTGGCAGCGTGGTTGAGACGCCGATAGGCCCGGGTCTGCTTGATCTTGGAGGCGGCAGTCCGCTTGGTCTTGAATGCGGTGGCTGCGACGCAGTGATGTAGATGCCGATGGGCCCGAGTCCGCTTCTTGGTCTTCGCGGTGGCGAGCCGTGCGATGGCGTGGTGGAGGAGACTCCGAGGCCGGTGGGCCGCTCGATCTTGGAGGCATCGGGCCGCTTGCTCTTGGATCTGGCGGGCCGCTCGACGCACGCGTGGAGTAGGATGAGGAACAGGTAAAGGGTCGCCCAAATCCCGTGTGCGCATAGCACGGTCTAGCACGGAATAACCGCCGAGCTGGTCGACAGCTTGCTGCTGAACATGCCTCCCCCTCCACCCTCCTAACCGATCAAGCAGTTGTTCTTCGACATGTTGTGGTAGCGATGGGGGTAGGATGCTCCGGCTCATCATAACAAGCGTGTGCTTCACAAGAGTATTGTGATGAAAATCAAGTCTTTCCTGGCCAAAATCTATGATAACTATTTTCGTAACTTTTCATAACTCGCTTGGTGAGTATGTATGAATTAAAGTGCATGTTTATTTATAGCTACTAGGAGACGCCCCGCGCATTGCTGCGGGAATAGATGATAAAATTATACTACTTGTATTTACTAATATGATTGAATAAATATCATAATATATTTTAGTGGAAAATTTTTAGCATTTTGATGTGAACAACTAAATATATATATTAGTAAATGATATAGCTTGCTAATGTGAATAGTTTGAATGAAGACTTAATGACATGTGTTAGTGGATGGTGATGCGGACACTTTATAATTGAATGCGCTAGTGGGATGGTTTAGTGGATGTTGATGTGAACACTTTGCATGACAAGAAAAATAGCTAATGGGGTTTATCTTTATAAGAGATATAGATATGGTGACAACCTCTATGTGTATATTTATAACTTTACGGTGACAACCTCCTACACTTTTCTATATTTTAAAATATCTCTCCATATTTATTTCCTCTATATTTCTCATTACACAAAATATCTAGATCTAGAGTATTCCATGTAGAATTTTGTTTCATTTTTCATGCAAAATATCTAGATATAGAGTATTGTATTGTCTAAAGTATGATATTTATGCCTCATGCATACTCCAATTTATCTAGAAAGTTTCTCATGTAGAAGTTTCTAGCTCCATAAGACACTATGAAGGCAAATGGGTCGCATCTCCTAACATTTTATTTTTCTATATGGTAATATTTATTTCCTCTTTATAAAATATTGTTTTTCTAATCAAGAAGATGTTTCTAACCCGAAAATATATTTTAGGGTCAGTAAAAATATGTTCTATGTGTAGAAAAAAACCATTTGGTCCATAAAGGACAACAAGTGTCATGTAAGAGTAGTAACATTCCTAATTTATTAGTTATGCAAGTACATTTTTGAATGCATAATTGTTTTAAGGGTCAAACTATTTCTATTCCTATCGTGTCATGTAAGCCTTCTTTTGTTCATGCCTCATAATGATGTCTATATTTTCAACTTGCATACCTTTTGTTTTTGGTTCGAGTTTTTCTATGGACTTAACGCCACTATATGTGCCTCACTGTCTTTATGCTTACCGAATAATAAACACTCGCTTAGACATACTCCCTCCGTATTGGTAAAAGAAGTTGTTTAGGACAGCGACACGGTCTCCAAAACACAACTTTGACCTCTTGTTATTCTAAAAATATATATAAATATGTGATATATGTATACTTTTATGAAAGTATTTTTTAAGACAAATCTATTCATATAATTTTCATATTTACAAACTCAACAACTTAAAAGTTATTGATGATTTATATTCCCAATGTTTGACTCAAAGCTTGTCCAAAACGACTTCTTTTACCAATACGAGAGGGAGTATTTATTAATAAATTTGACAAAGTGTGACTATTCTAACACAAAAAAAATTTACAACCTAGTAACCTTTAACTCTGTTACAACATAAAAATTCTTAGTAAATTCTAGAATAAAAAGAGAGTGCTAGGAATATTCAATTTTTTCATAAGGATATTACAACGTCAATACTCTTTATATGAGTTCATACCATTTTTATTGATGATGAAAATGTTTCTAGTTCATGGGAATCAGTGTTCCACTTTTAGCAAAAAAATATTTAATATTCACTTGAGAAATTTTCACAAAGAGAAAATTATTTTTAAAATGTTGCTATAGCTTTATATGGTTTGTGAAATTGGTATATGCTCATGTGAAAATGGCTTCTACCTTCAACAGAAAAATATTCAATTTTAATAAAATATATAAAAAATATTTATTTATTTATAATGTATTTATATATTTACTAGATAAATGCCGGTGCGTCGCACGAAAAAAATACTACAATAATATAATTATATGAACATACCTTTTATCTAAAAAAAGAGGTGTGTACACAATGTGTGGTTGCCCCCGTTCCTACCTAAAATGGCCAAAACGAAGTTTGCTAATGGATGGCGCAGGGTGACTACGCACGGGAGCATAAAATTGAGGTCCCTCCTTATGCCCGTGGAGCTCCTCGCGATGATGACCGCTGCGTCACCGAATGTGCTCTCCTCCTACGACTAGTATAATGTCCGTGCTAACGCTACGGTAACATTTAGCAGTACAAATCACAAAACAAAAAAAAATGGTTTGCCTTCACAATACTTAGTCTCATCTAGATCAGAAATGACTCCAAGACACCCACCTCTTTACCAACGAGAGGCTTTATTATTATCATGGATTCAACAAATCATTACAAAACAAGACTCTTGGCACATAACTAAAATCTTTGACATGACATCTTGGACTCTTGGCCAAACATGCATGTTTATGAGCATATTTATTTCACTCCACTCTAGACTTCCCAATTCGTGAGCTTCTGCCAGCCTTCATGCTGAGTTCATGGGCGATTGTAGGATCTCTGGAAGAGTAATATGGCCTAGAGGGGGGGGTGAATAGGCCTGCAACAAATTTTTTCGAACTATTTTGTCGGTCCGGAGGGCGCGCGGTGCGGTCGCGCGGGGCGCGGCAGCCCGCGCTCTACCATGCACGCGCGCTGTAAACGAAAAGAATGTGAATCGAAATCTAAGCAGATACGACTTTACCAAGTGACTTTTCAAGCTTCCTATACCTGCAGAGATTATAGATCGAGAGCCAAACACAGATCAACAGGTAGGAGGAAGTAGATCGACCTCAAACCCTAGAAAACACCTCAAGCAACAAGTAAGAGTATGAAAACTGGACAGCACACAAGACACGATGTTTAACCCGTGGTTCAGCTCGCCACAGAGGCTGGCCTACGTCCACGTTGTTGAGGGAGTCCACAGACTCGAGCTCACCACTAAGGCTAGCTTACTCCTCGGTCTCAAGTCAAGAGAGTGAACTCTTGAGATGAGGGGTGAATTTCTTAGTATTGGGGTGAGGTTACAAACCTCCCTAGGCAGCCACACAAGTTGGCAGCTCTAGGGCGATGCCTAGCCGGCTAGGAGCAAAACTCCAAGAGTAACAAACCCTAGGGCGCCGGCCAAACGTGCACCAAATGCTCTTTTGACAGTGGGAATCAGCAGATCCACTCTCCAATCGAAGTTTGCTGCCCTTTTGCTCAAGAATCCGTGGTGGATTTGATGGGAATGAGTTGGGAGCTTGAGGGGAGCAATGGAGAGTGAGAGAGAGAGCTTCTAGTTCGAGTCTAACGGATATGTCACGAGGTAGACAAAGAGGTAAGTGATGTGGGCCGACAGATGGGTATAAATACCCCTGGGTCCCAACGGTCACTTACAGGCGCGGCACTGCCGCGCCCCCCAAAACAGCAAGATGAGTATGAGTTGATGGCTGGCTGTTTTGGTGGTTGGATGAGGTTGGTGTTGAAGGATTGAGCATTTGGTAACACTTTTGACTAACAACCTTAGGATCCCTCTTGATAGTACGGCTTTTCTTAAACTCAAATTCAAACCGAAAACGAATTTAAACCTCCTTTGAGTTCGGCAAAGCCTTCTTTTAGAAACGGGGACCCCTCCAACCTGTACATCTTTCTTCCGTAACTCATTGCCTGCTTGTCATCTCAATAAGTCTCATTAGTTCCCTAATTCGGTGGTCATCAACGCCAAAACCCACATTAGGGCTTGATTGCACTTACAATCTCCCCCTTTTTGGTGATTGATGACAACCTAATTAGAGCTCACAAAAGATATTAAATAATCTGAGACTTTTCGAGACATGAATGTAGGGCCTCCCCCTAAATATGTGAATAGGATTTGAATTCCAGGAATTGGTATAAGAAACCAACATTCACATTTTTGGGAAAGTGTAGGGGAGCCTCCCCCTATATTCATGCCTCCTGTGGGGTGCTAAAACCAAATGTCACAAGTAGAAATCGTGATGCGCATGACAGAGCAAATTCACAACAAACATATCTTGCTGGCATCAGGGCGCGGCACTGCCTGACCAGCAAGGTAAACAGCAAGCACACCACACACAGAGAACCAAAGCTGAAACAAACTTTCTAGAGCAGGTTATGACAAGCTAAGTGAGCACACAAAGTACATGTCCATATCCAACATAAAGAGAGTCATAAAGGTAGCATTATTACATAAAATAGTTTTTGAACGACGCTCACATCTCACAAACTAAAGGAACTACTCTCAACTCTCAACCTAAACACTGATAGGATAGGACATGACTGCTGCAACTGAACTGAATAGCATCACCACTGAACTGAATAGCATCACCACCAAGTCTCGAAAAAGTTGGACCCCTCTAATTTCTCCCCCTTTGTCACCAAGCATCAAAAAGGGAGAAAAGAGCTAGAAGGATCACTCCTCATCACTATCAATACGAGCACGACCCTGGCGATGAGTATGGGAAGTGAAGCGTGGAGGTCTAGCTGAAGTAGAAGGAGCTGCTGCTGGATTTGGATCATGAGCTGCCTTGCGCCTCCTCTGAAAAACTCTGTCAGTGGACTGCTCCTCATGGATATCATCACCATCATCATCCTCTGACTGCTGCTCAAACTGCTCCTCATCCTCCTCAGATGACTCAGTGAAATGTGGAGAATCTGGAATAGGTGGAGGAGATGGCACTGGTGAGAGTGGTGGAAGCCCCTGCTGCTCTCTCACAAGCTGAATAGCATCTCTGTGCTGGAGGCTGTCCTTGTAGGCCCTCTGGGAAGCATAAGTACAATGTGACATCATTGCCTTCAAGTAAGATCCAAGCTTCTTCCACCTAGATGACTTCTTCCTGGGTCTATAGCTGCTAGAGGGACGAGCTGGAATCTCCTCAGAAATATCATGGTGGCTGCCCTCTTCTTCTTCTTCTTCATCACTTTCCTCAACTACAGCTGCACCAGCACCCTTGTCGTCAGCGGAAGTTTTCTTTGGAGTGTAAGGTGTGTGAATGCAGTCCTTGGGAAAGTGCTTGCCTGTCACTCTCTCAATCATGAACATCAAATATGGAGCATATGGCAAGTTCCTTCTCCCATCATCCATGGCAGTGGCTAACTCAACCCACATAAATCTTGGCACATTGAATCTCCTGCCTCTGGGGAACCGAGCAAGCACATCTCTCACATAACCATTCAAATCAGATGCTGCCCCATCCTTTAGATTGATGGTATTCCTGATTATATTGTTCACCACATAATATATTCCAATTAGCTCATTCCTCTTGCCAACATTCTGGCTATCAGGATTCTTCCATACATGCCTAAGTGTCGGTGTTTCGTACCCCGGGGGGTATAACACCAACGAGTAAATTTCTATGCGTGCTCCCTAATCCGGATGGTGATGCAAGATGGACGCAAGTGTTTATCCTGGTTCAGGCAAAGAATGCCCTACGTCCAGCAGAGGGGAGAGGTTTGTATTATCTTGCACCGGGGTGCTTGTACAGGGGTGAATACAAGCGGGACTTAGCCGTGAATGAGTGTGTGAAAATGTGGGAACGTGTGTGCATAAAAGCCTGCCCTATACAAGGCCCTGGCGTCCCCTTTTATAGGCCAAGGGGAGGCTCAGGGTTACACGGTGGTTAGGGCTGTCGTGGGCGTGACGTCGAGGTACGGGCGCCATGTCGAGTCGTCGAGGCGTAGACGCTCCCTTTGGTCCGGTTCGAGCACGTAGCGGCGTGGGCAATGATGTCCCGCTCGTCCTTCTCGGTCATGGGCTGACGTAGCCGAGGTACGGCGGCGCGTAGACGAGCACGTGTGCCGGGAACCCCGCCGTATGGCCGTCGAGGTGGGAAAGACGGGGCCTTTGCGCGCCCCATGCTCAGGTCGCGTCCGTCATCATTCCTCGAGCGGTTAATGACCGCTTCGAGGGGTAGATGGCCCGAGCGACGGGACTGAGCGGCGGGTTTGGTGGTGCGCAGAGTTGACAATCGCGTTCCAAGGGGGTGTCGTACACGGCATAGTGTTCAGCGCGGTGTAATAGTGATGCCTGCCATCCTCGAATCCGGGGGATGGGCAGCGTAATGGTGAAGCGACCGGCATACGCTCCACTATTGCGGGTTCTGTAGCCACGGGGTTAGGTGGTGTCAGCGTACGTCGGCGCTGTTCGAGCCCTGTAGCCATGTGCGTGCTCTGGACAGGCAATGATTGAGAGCGGACTCGAGCGACTGCTTGCTCGAGCGTTCTCCGTCTCGCTCGAGCGGTTGCTTGCTCGAGCGGTTTTGCGTCATCGTCTCGAGCGGTCGCACGCTCGAGCGGTTTCCGTACTTCTCTCTCGAGCGGGTGAGTGGCCGCTGCTCGAGTTTTAGGAGGTTCTGAGGCTTTGTGGGCCTGATAGTGGGCCGGCCCGGCTCGAGAGGGATTGGGGGTTCCTGCGGTCGGTTAGTTTTGGGATTCTTAGAGAGGGATGAGGCTGATTTGCTCGTCTCTAATTCACCCAATTTAGGACCCCTAATCTAGGTATCCGACAAGGTAGCCCCCGAGCCCTTGCTTGATTGTGAAAAAACTTCAAGTAAGGGATCATGAAGTGGAGTTGAAGTACCTAGACTTAGGGTCATGTTGTTTCGAGGAGTCATTTCGTCCTTTCTCCGTGGGGGGCGCGCGAGCGGCCCCCGCGGGGGTAGCCCCCGAGGCCCCAGAGGAATGAGGCATTCCTCTGGGGGCTTTGAGATGAACGGTTTTGCGTAAGAGTATTATTAACTGGAGTTGTAGCAGCTCGAGGCAGGAGATTCAATTACTCTGCGAGCCCCCGAGTATTTCCTGTTCCTTACGTGTCGAGGGAGGTTGTTTATGTGACTCGAACCCCCGAGCCTCGAATGGCTGGGCTGGAGTCGTGATCCAGTTCCTCGCTGGATCTCTTGGATCGATCCAAGTGGTGAGAGGTCGACACTACTCGCGACCGAGCGAGCGCCATACCCCCGTGAGCCGATGGCGGGTAGTCCAAGTGAGAGCTCGCCTCCTTTCGAGGGGAGACGGCCGTGGCCGGGGCGCTCTCATTAGAGCCGGGCGCTTAGTTTCCGGAGGACCGGCCCCGTTCGAGGGGACCGGCGGCTCGAGTGCCTCCCGTCGACGGGATCTCTTGGATACCTAGTGCCCCGCCTTGGACACGCCATCCGGGTTCGAGGGTTCGTTCTCGAGCGGAACCTTTCGAGGGTTCCTTCCCATAGGCGCCCTAACTCGGGTGCTCGAGGGCGGCTGTTCGAACCCGTCCGTGGGTCGGCCTCCGCTCCTCGAGACTTACTTGTGGGACCGGGGTCCCCGGGTTTCTTACCGTGTAAGGGACCGTCGTCGAGACGTCCGTCGTTACGCTGTTCGAGCGCATCCGTCCGTTGCAAGCGGCGCGCCTTTTTAGGCGGAAACGGCGCATCGTGGTGATCGTGGCTTGGCGACGGTTCCGCTCCGTCTCGCGACGCGTGCGCCCTGTAAGTGGAGGTAGGTGGCGGTTTGTCAGGGCAATAAATGCGGTTACCGTTTTTCGTCGAGTCCGCCGGGGGCGCGCGGCCGTTGGATGGCGTAATCTAGGCCGCTGGATGCGATTCACGCGGATCGTCTTGGGCTCTATAAATATGGAGGAGTAGGCTCCCGGTTCTTCTTCCCCGCATTCTCGCCTTCCCTGCCGCTCCTGCCGTCAGTTGCGCCCTGCTCTAGATTCAATCCGCCGCCACCGTAATCTACAATCGCCGCCGCCGCCGCCCGCGACTGCCAGCGCCGCTCTAGCCCACGACCGTGCCTGCTTTCTGTGCCACCGTTCCCCGCGCCACCGTTCCTCGTGCTCAGCCGCCGTCGTTGCTCCACCGCCCCGCTCCCGTCGCCGACATGAGGAGGTCAGTCAGGAAGACGGGTCAGGGCGCCGGTGGGAAAGGCAAGGGCAAAGGCAAGGAGGCTGCCAAGCCTCCCACGCCGGTGGTGATGGAGGAGGCGCTTCCGTGGCCTCGGTCCTCGGTGACCGAGGCGATGCTGATCAACCTGGTCAATGGCGGATTGCTTCCGCCCTATCCGGCGGAGGGGTCACCGGAGTGGCGGGTGCCGGACGACGACCACTTCGAGCCCAATCCTCCGCCGGGCTACATCCTGAGTTTTATCAGGTTCCACCGGCGGGGACTTGGTGCGCGGCCGAGCCGCTTCATGCGGGCGCTCCCCACCATTTCGGGGTTGAGCTCCGGCACTTCAACCCCAACTCCATCTCGCTCGCGGCTACTTACGCCGCCGTGTGTGAGGGGTATCTCGGGTATGGCGCCGCGGTGGGACTGTTCACCCACATCTTTAAGGCGACGCTCTTCACTAAGGCGGTGAAGGACAAGGAGGCCGCCGACGACGACGGTGATGACGGTGACGAGGAGGAGGAAGAGGAGAACGAGGAAGAAGAGGAGAAGAAGAAGAAACCGAAGGTCCGCCGCTACGTTCGAGCGGGTTCTGCTCGATCGGGCTGAAGAGGAAGGAGTCTTGGCTATCCGGCGCGTGGACGTCGAACAACGCCGGCCGGGACCGAGAATGGTTCTACCTCCGCAACGAGGAGGGCCTCTTCCCGGAATACACCGGCGCCGTGCTAACCGCGCCGGTTTCAACGGGACGCACGGCCGGCCCGCGGCGCGCCCGCCCCGCATGGACTCCCCGCTCAACGCCATTTCGAGCCTCCGCAACCGGAGGTCCGGCAACCTCTTCTTCAACATTGCGCACGTGGTTGCCGAGTTCCACGGCCGCCGGGTGCTTCCGCTCGCCGAGCGCCCGCTACGGCTCGACCCGGATGACGGAGGACGCCGATCTGCGGCGCTCGCGGCCGCGGGATGTCGGACGCGCCCCCCGGTCGCCACAATCGTGGCTCGGGTGCGCGACGCGATTGACGGCGGGAGGAACCGGCGAGAACCAAGTCGGCCTCTTCCGCATGCGTCCGGCCTTCAACCTGCTGGGCTTTGTGAGTTTTTTCGAGATCCTCTCTCGTCGTTTCTTTTACTCGAGCGATCCTTATCGAGGCCTGTCCTCTCTCTTTTTTTTTTCCAGAATATCAACGACCACGCGGAGTCGAGGCCCCCGGTGAAGGAGGACGCGCCCGTCCGCGAGGTAAGACGCTGAGGGGGCGAACGAGAACACGCCGCCGTGCTCTCGAAAAGGGAAGAGAGAGCAAAGAAGGCTCGTGACTTAGAGGAGACTCAGAAGCGTAAGGCTAGGCGCCGCCGGGCGCGTGAAATACGTCTGGCGGCGGACCCGACCGACTGGAGCTCTAGTCTCGAGTCGACCGATGAGGACGAGGGCGATGACGACGGGGAAGACGACGAGGCGACCGACAGCGATGGCGCTACCGCCACCCGAGCCCTGACGCCTCCTCGCTCTCGCGTGCAGGAGCTAGCTTTGGCGCCAGGCCTTCTGCGCGACGACTCGTCGCTGGTTCAGGCAGGCCAGCAGGAGGAGTCATCGAGCCGCGGCGCTCGAGCGCGTCGCCGGCCCGAGCAAGGCACGGGGGCGTCTCAACGCTCCGGCCACCGCGCTCGCTCGCCGTCGCCGGCTCAAGCGGGCGGCGCGAGGAGTCGCCCCGCCGCTCTAGCCATGGCGGGCGGGCGCCATCTCCGACGCGGCGGGACTCTTCCCCCGCCATCATTCTTCTTCAACGGGCGCGCACACCCAGCAGCATGAGGCTGCAAATGTGCGCACTTCAACTTCGCGCGGCCGGCGAGCAACGCGGGCTCCTTCCGGCGACCGCCGGGCCGAGCGGACCTCGACCCGCGGGACCCGGGATCCGTAAGGGACACCGTGTCCGACCCGGCCAAGGAGTCGGCCGAACGGAACGGGGGGCCGCCGGGGTCTCGAAGCCCCGAGCGGCGCAAGCGGCGGGCTCGAGGCCCCCAAGTCCTCGAGTGACTCGAGGGGGCGGCGAGGCTCGACGGCCCCGAGCGCTTTGAGCGAGGCCGGGTGGCTCGGGCGGCGCCACCTCGACCGCGGGGTAAGCTTTTCAATCGACCCCGCCTCCCGTTGTCTTTTTTTCGCTTATGTGTGAACGTCTCGTCATAGTGATTTTTGTTTTTCTCTTTCTTTCGGGACCAAGCGCTCCCTGCGCAGACGTTACCATCCCTCCCCCCTATGCTTTTGCCTACTAAAAGGCCGAAGACCACGGGAGGGTCGAGTGGCACCCGTCGATGCCGGGTGGAGTGACCCTCCCTCCTTCTACTCCAATTTGGTTAGAGCGGGCCAAGGATGCACTTAGGCGTGGCAAGGCGATGGCGGTGCGTCCGTGCGGTGCCGGGGCCGTGACCAAGGCTACGGGGGAGGAGGACGCCACCACCACCATGGCCTCGACTGCCCTCCCGCTCGAGACCCCGACGTCGTCAGGCGCGCTGGGTGACTCGGCGGCGGGCGACCAAGGGGCTATGGCGCCAGAGCCGGCGGCCTCTACTCCGGCGACGGGGGCTGGATCGGAGCAGCAGCCCATCATGCTCGAAGACGAGAGTCCGAGCTCGGGCGCCAAGTCCTCCTGGCCAATCGGCCTGCGCCAGCTTGAGGAGGAGCGCAGGGAGAAGGAGGAGGAGGAAACGCCGGCAGCCACCGATCGGCCGGCGGAGGATGTGGAGATGCAGGAGGCGGGAACGGCGCCTGAGCCTCAGCCGAGCCGAGCCCCAACCCCTCCTCGGGATATGGAGGTCGACTCCTCTGCTGGGCAAAGGGTCGAGGACGGGGAGGCCCAAGCTGCCGCTCGAGTGGGGGCGCTCGAGGAGCACCACGCCGTCACGCAAGAGGAGGAGAAGACGGAGGAGCCGGTGGAGCGGCAGGCGGGGCCGGTGGTGCAGTCTGCCACCGCAGCGGCGAAGCGTCGGTTGCAAGCGGAGCGACGGGCGCGGCGGTGGAGCGCGGCGGAGCCGGTGGTGCGGCGGCCCTCGTCACGGGTGGCGATGAGCACCGGGACGTCGGCGAGAGCTCCATCTGGTGCCGTACCAGGCGCCGCCGCAGCCTCTGCAGCTGTTGGGGGACCTGGTGCCCTACCTCGTGCCCGACTCGGAGACGGGCGAGGTGAGGTTCGAGGTCATGACCGACGCCGACCAGTGGGAGGAGGCTCAAAGGAAGCTGACGGCGGCGGCCATTGTTGACAGCCACATGCGGTCGGTCGGCCTTGGTCCCACCGAGCCCACTGATGTCTCTATCGAGGAATGGAGGCGGATTGAGGCGCGGGCGCTCGCCCAAGAGGCGTCCTCCTCCTGGAGTCAGCCGCAACGCCCACCTACCCTGGCCGAGCGGGTGGTGACGGCGGATGTCGATCTGGAGGCGGTGAGGAGACTCCACTCCTCCGTTGACAAGGAGATGCGGGAGGAGTTCCCTCTTTGGGAGAGGCCGCCGCTGGTGCTCTCCGACCCTCTTGACCACGAGGCGCCCCCGATCGTGATGAACGATCAGAAGGAGCTTGAGGCGCACGTGGAGGCCGAGGAGCGCCGGCAATGGCTCGAAAGCGCCTTGAAGACTGCTTTGTCGCTCATTTCGGAGGACATGCCCCGGCTTTTCTCCGTGAGTGCCCTTGAGTTCGGTTGCTTGCCCTTTTGGTCTATCGCGTTTTATGTTCTAACATTTCCCCTTCGAGGTTCAGGCGACACAGAGTCGCTCTTATGCCAAATCCGTGCATGTCCGTGCCACGCAAGAGAGCGAGCACGAGATCCGGCGGTACGTGCGGATGGGGCGGGGAGGCGAGGGCGAGCGGCACCGCTTTGCTCGGCTCCTTCGAGAGGCTAATGCCGCCCGGACGCCGCCAAGGAGGACGCCAAGAAGGCTCAAGATGAGCTTGCTCGGGTGGCGCAGGAGGCTGAGGTGGCACAGCGGGATGCGGGCGAGAAGCTTGCCCAAGCCGCGCAGGAGGCCGAGACCGCTCGTCAGAAGTACGCGCAGCTGCACGAAGCCTTCGAGCAGCTCAAGAAGGACGCAGCTACGGCGGTGCAGGGCTATAAGGCCAAATGCCGAGACATGGAGCAGCTCCAAAAGGACAAGGCCGGCGTCGAGGCCTATGTGAAGGAGCTCCAGGCAACGGTCACCCGGGAGGCTGCCGAGAAGGAGGCTCTCTTGAGTGCGCTCGAGGCGGAGAAGGAGCGGGCGAGCGGTCTCCAGACGGAGGTGGTCAACTTCCGTCAGGTGGTGACGGACAAGGACCTCGCCATCCAGGGCGCCGGCAAGGCTTATGAGGAGCTGCGGACGGAAAAGCGCGACGTCGAGCGCGCCCTCCAGAGGAAGGAAACTGAGCTCGCGCGGGCGCTCGAGCGCGAGCAAGGGCTCTCGACCCGCTGTACCCGTAAGTGCTCGAGTCCTTTAGCCCTTTTTTCGTGCGTGATTCATACGTGTTGCTCGAGCACTTGATTGAGTACTTGATTCTTGTCGTCCTTTTTCCGGTTTGGAGGCGGACCTGGTGGACGCGCGTGAGTACGCAAAGTCAACCCATGCGCTGGCTGACGGCGTGCTCTCAGCCAAGGCCCATATCACCGGCGCCATCGACACCCTTAGCGCCAACCGGGCTTCCCGCCGGTGGTGGACGTCGAGGGCCGGATGCGCGAGCTACGCTAGCCGGGTTCGTGAGTTCGGCGCCTCTGCGGGGTCGTATCCGGGAAGCCCTCGTCTTCGCCGCGCGCGGACGATGGCCGTCTTCTACTCGGGGTTTAGCATCTCGAGGAGGACGCCGGGCCGGGATGGAAGCCGTTGCGGCGGCTTCACCTACGCCGAGGGCGAGCAAGAAGGAGGGTCAACCCCGGATCGAGCGGCTCAAGGCCGAGGCGAGGAGCCGGGCGCCCGTCTTGGAGGTGATCTGCTGCGAGAAGTCCTCCCGCCGGACGTGGAGTAGTTTTTAGCCGGCCTGCGAGCCGAAATCTGGGCAACAAGGCCCTTGTAAGAAAACAAGTATTTTCGTCATGGAAATGGCCCGAGTGGCCTTATATCGTGATACTCAGATGTTTATAATCGTTATGCTCTAATTTTTCCTTTGCGCTTCCCGCCTTTATTTCATTTTAGCTAAGTGTTGGCGCGCGCTCGAACCACTTCGAGAGGGGATGAGTTAGGGTGCCGTAGCTCGGAAGCGTGGGAAGCCTTGTGCTCGATCGCCCTGGCTCGACGAGCTCGAGGTGACGCAAATACTTAGCTTACGAAAAATTTCGAGGCGAGGAGGGGAAAGATTATGTCGAGCATTGTTTTTGAAAAAACTAGGTGCGTTTTTCGAGGACTTCGGGGGTCCCCCCCGGTCTAGCCCAGGGGGCTTGACTTTGTGGAAACAAAGTCGAGCCCACCTTGTGTATGAACAACAAGTAAGAAACGACTTATTTATTCATACTAGCGGTACATTTAGACGAAATATGTGCAAGGCATCGAGGCCTAGGGGAAAAAGCGACGTAGGCGTTCGATGTTCCACGCGTTGGTGAGGGTCGAGCCGTTCTCGTCGGCTAACTTGTACGTCCCGGTTTTAGCACCTTGACCACGATGAACGGGCCTTCCCAAGGAGGAGTGAGCTTGTGGCGCCCCTTGTTATCTTGGCGTCGATGGAGCACGAGATCGCCGACCTTGAAATCCCTCTTGCGCACATTCTTCTCGTGATATTGCCGTAGCTTCGTTGGTAGCGCGAGTGTAGGAGCGCCGTGTCTCGAGCCTCTTCGCTTGGTCGATGGCGTTTGCAAGCCTTTCCCGATTAGTCTCTCGTTGTAGGCCTTGAGTCGAGGGACCCGTACTCGAGGTCGGTGGGGAGGACGGCCTCGACCCATAGACCAAGAAGAACGGGGTGAACCCGGTGGCTCGACTCTCGGTCGTCCGCGACTCCACGGGACGAGATGGGAGTTCAGCTACCCACTTGTTGCCGTGTTTGTTCAAGCGTTTGAAAATCCTTGGCTTTAGACCTTGCAAGATCATGCCATTTGCGCGTTCGACTTGGCCATTAGTTCGAGGGTAGGCGATCGCCGACCGTTCACATGGATGTGGTACCGATCGCGAAGTCCAAGAACTTTTTGCCCGTGAACCGGGTGCCATTGTCGGTAATGATGACGTTGGGGACTCCAAAGCGATGGACGATGTCGGTGAAGAACTCGACCGCTCGCTCCGAGCGGATGTTAGTGATGGGCTTGGCCTCGATCCACTTGGTGAACTTATCGATGGCCACGAGCAAGTGGGTGTAGCCTCCCGTCGTCTTTTTGAGGGGTCCGACGGATCGAGCCCCCGGACCGCAAATGGCCACGTGAGGGGGATCATCCGGAGTGCGTGTCTTTGGAAGATGCGTTTGCTTGGCGTAGAATTGGCATCCTTCACACGCTCGAACAAGCTTGATGGCGTCGCGGTTGCGGTGGGCCGCAGAAGCCTCGACGGAATGCGTTCCCGACAAGGGTTCTTGGCGCGGCGTGGTGGCCACAAGCCCCCGAGTGCATGTCTCTGAGCAGTTTCCTGCCTTCTTCGATCGAGATACACCGTTGAAGTATACCGGTCGGGTTGCGGCGGTAGAGCTCTCTGTCATCCCCGTAAAGGACGTAAGTTTTGGCTCGACGAGCTAGTCGCCTCGCCTCCGTTCGATCTTCTGGCAACTCCCCTCGAATGAGATACTCGAGGAATGGTGCACGCCAGTCAGTTGGTGGGCTCATAATCTGGTCGATCTCCATGACCGTGGCCCCCGTCGAGGGGGGTTCGGTCATGGGAGCAGGCTCAACGGCTGGTCCTGCCCCAGCCCCCGAGTCCCACTTCACGGATGGCTCGTGAAGATCTTTCGAGAAGACGTCTGGGGGTAGCGGCGCCCGAGATGAAGCGATTTTGGCCAGTTCGTCCGCAGCCTCGTTGAAGCGCCTTGGGATGTGGTTGAGCTCGAGACCATGGAAGCTGGCTTCCAACTTGCGCACCTCATTGCGTACGCTTCCATCTTTTCATCATGGCGCTCGAGGCTTTCATCACTTGATCGATAACGAGCCGCGAGTCGCCTCGAGCGTCGAGGCGTCGGACCCCAAGCTCGATTGCAATGCGCAACCCGGTAACGAGCGCCTCATACTCTGCCATGTTGTTCGAGGCGGCAAAGTGGATGCGCACCACGTAACGCATGTGTACTCCGAGGGGTGAGATGAAGAGCAGGCCCGCGCCTGCTCCTGTCTTCATAAGCGACCCGTCGAAATACATGGTCCACAGCTCGGCCTGGATCTGGACTGGGGGGAGTTGGATGTCAGTCCATTCGGCGACGAAATCAGCCAGCACATGAGACTTGATAGCTTTTCGTGGGGCGTAAGTGATGGTCTCGCCCATGAGCTCGACTGACCACTTGGCGATTCGGCCCACTACTTCCCGGTTTTGGATAATTTCACCAAGTGGGAATGATGACACTACCGTCACCGGGTGGCTTAGGAAATAGTCTTTGGAGTTTTCGACGGGTGAGGACGATTGCGTAGAGCGGTTTACGGATTTGAGGGTACCGAGTTTTGGCATCTGAGAGCACCTCACTGATGAAATACACCGGCCGCTGGACGGGGAGCGCGTGCCCCTCTTCCTGCCTCTCGACCACTATGACTGTGCTGACCACCTGAGTGGTTGCGGCAACATAGAGGAGGAGGGATTCGGCGGGTATGCCGTCTCGAGCCGGTCGAGGCGGCACAAGCACAGGAGGAGATGTGAGCATGCTTTTCAGCTTTGAGAGGGCCTCCTCTGCTTCAGGTGTCCATGCAAAGTGCTCGGATTTTCTGAGGAGCCGGTACAGAGGCAAGGCTTTTTCTCCCGGCGCGCAATGAACCGACGAGTGCGGCTAAGCATCCGGTGATCTTTTGCACCCCTTTCGGGTCTCGAATTGGCCCCATTCTCATGATGGCCGCGACCTTCTCGGGATTGGCCTCGATGCCGCGCCGGGAGACGATATACCCTAACAACATGCCTCGAGGCACACCAAAGACACACTTCTCGGGATTCAACTTGATGTTTTTAGCCGGAGGCATTCAAACGTCAACTTGAGGTCCGCGACAAGGTTTTCTACTTTTCGAGTCTTGACAACGATGTCATCGACGTAGGCCTCGATGGTCTCTCCTATGTGTTTCTCGAAGACATGGAGCATGCGGCCCGATATGTTGCCCCTAAAGCGTTTCGAAGGCCGAAAGGCATTGTGACATAACAATACATGCCCATGGGGGTGATGAATGAAGTCGCGAGCTGGTCGGACTCCTTCATTTTGATTTGGTGGTAGCCGAGTAGGCGTCGAGAAAGGAAAGTACTTCGCAACCCGCGGTGGAATCAACGATTTGATCTATTCGAGGTAAAGGAAATGGGACTTTGGGACATGCTTTATTTAAACTAGTGTAATCTACACACATCCTCATTTTTCCGTTCTTTTTCTCTACCAATACGGGATTAGCTAACCACTCGGGATGATGTACCTCCTTGATGAATCCGGCTTTCTCGAGCTTCTCGACCTCCTCGCGGATGATCCCGCGTTTCTCCTCGTCGAAGCGGCGCGGGCGTTGCTTGACAGTCTCGAACTGGACGGATCTCCAAGGCGTGCTCGGCGACATCCCTCGGTATGCCGGGCATGTCCGAGGGACTCCACGCAAACATATCGGCGTTTGCGCGGAGAAAGTTGACGAGCACCGCTTCCTATTTGCCGTCGAGGGAGGCGGCGATGACCGCGTCTTCTCCCCGAGGAGCTTGGATCGAGCGGGATCTTCTTGGTGTCTTCAGCGGGGTCGAAGTTGCCGGCCTGTCGCTTGGGTGTTGGAGCAGAGGGCTCAGCAGCCATGTGATCGAGCATCATGGCTAAGTCTTCAGATGCTCCCATTACGTTCGTTAGTGATTCCCCGTACTCGACGCACTCCACATCGCAGTGGTAGGCGTGCTCGTACGTGGAGTTGACAGTGATGACTCCTTTTGGTCCCGGCATCTTGAGCTTGAGGTAGGCATAGCTGGGGATCGCCATGAACTTTGTGTAGCACGGCCTGCCCAGGATGGCGTGGTAGGTCCCCTCGAAACTGGGCACGTCGAAAGTTATGACCTCTCGACGGAAGTTCGAGCGTGTCCCAAAGATGACGGGGAGGTCGATGCGGTCGATCGTGAGCGCTTTCTTGCCAGGGACCACTCCGTGGAAGCCTCCGGCGCTCGGCTGGAGGTGAGCTCTTGTGAGGCCGAGCAGCGTGAGGGTCTCCATGTAGATGATGTTGAGGCTACTGCCTCCATCCATGAGGACTTTGGTGAAGCGGGCGTTGAGGATGATCGGGTTGACGACGAGAGGGTATGCGCCGGATTGGTGACGTGCTCGGATGATCATCACGGTCGAACGTGATGGGAGCATCCGACCGGTCGAGGAATTGAGGCGTGGCGGGTTTCGGGCGAAAACCTCCTGCGCTCGGTCTTCCGCTCTCGACGTGTCATCTGGGTGGTTGGGCCGCCGTAGATCATGTAGCACTCGGTGATGGGCGGATACCCATTGTCGTCGTCGTCGTTGGCTCGGTCCTCGCCACCCTTATCCTTCTTGCTATCGTCCTTGTCAAGGCCAAATTTCTTGAAGTAGCCTCGAAGCATCCGGCAGTCCTCGAGGTTATGCTTGACCGGCTCCTTATGGTACGGGCATGGTTGTTTCAGCATCTTGTCGAAGACGCCCCCATCCGGTGGGGGTCTAGGCTTCTTGCGCTCGGCTGCGGCCACCTCGTCTTCCACGACCGCGCGCTTGCCTTGCTGGTTGCCTTTCTTCTTCTTCTGATTCTCCTTCTTGTCCTTGCTCGGGCCCTCACCGCCTCCCGGGGACGGCGCGGGCTTGTTCCCAGCCCTACCAAAGAAGGCCCCCACGGCCTCGTCGCCGGCAGCGTAGTCGGCGACGACGTCCATGAGCTCGTTCACCGTCTTTGGGCGATTGCGCCCGAGCTCCCGCACGAGCTCTTTGCAAGTGGTGCACGAGACGAACGCCGGGATGACGTCGTGATCCGGAATGTGTGGCGGCTCGGTGCGCGGCTTTGAGAAACGTCGAGCAAAGTCCGGAGAGATTCCGTGGTATTTTTCTTGCGATTACGGAGATCCCACGAGTTGCCGGGTCGGATGTAGGTGCCCTTGAAGTTCCCCTCAAAAATCTGGACCGGTCGGCCCAATCGTAGATCGATTGGGGGAAGCTCCTCGAGCCACCGTCGAGCGGTGTCGAGAGAAACGAGAGGGAGCCGGCGTATGATCGCCTTATCCTCTCGAGCCCCTCCCGGGCGGCGCCGGCGGAAGTCGGCCGGCCCGGAGCTCGGCTTGGTCTCCCCGTTGTACTTGACCACGCTCGTGGGGGGTCGAAACGGGTTTGGCAATGGCGTGTTGTGGATGGCTCGACTGAAGACTCGAGGGCCCAGCGGCTCGGGAGCCTGCCGGTCCTCGTCGCTGTCGTAGCGTCCCCCTCGATGGGCCTTGTAGCCATGGTCCTCGGCGCCCGCAGCCTTGCGCCGTCGATTGTCGTTGATGTCATGACGTGCATCTTGAGGCGCGCGGTTGTCGAGGATGCGTTCTCGAGCAGGGGCTCTACCATCTCGAGGGGGTGCTTCCTGGTGGACCGAACCCTCCCGCTCGTGCCGTGGTTGTTCTGGGGCTGCCTCACGCTGTCTCGAGGCCGAGCTTTCGGCCTGCTGGACGGCCGCGACTTGGAGGAGCCCTTGGATCTCATCTCGTATCCGCAATGCATGCGGATTCGAGGGCGCCGGCATGTCCCGCGCGGATAGCCGCCGCAAGTACATTCCCGGCTTGCTCGAGGAAGTGGGCCGCTCGGGTGGCGCTTTCGGTCGCCCGTCGTTGACGATGCGGTTAAAGACGTCTCGGGCCTTTCCTCGAGCGCCAAGAGGTCGAGGTGGAGGGAACTGGCTTAGCTCAAGGGTCCTCTTGAGCAAGTCCAAGTTCGCGCGCTCCGCCTCCATCTTGGCCTCGATTTCCCGGATCTGGGCCCATTGAGCTGCTAGAGCGTCGTCTTCAGGCCGTCGATTATCTTGGGCTTGCAGTGGTGGCCCACGCGGCTCGATCACCTGCAGAGCTCCAGCTGCCGATGTCCCAACCGCTGGTGTTACGTCTGCTCGGTTGGCTGTAGGGACGGCCACGGCGGCGGCATCTCTGGTCTCCTCATCCGACGGGACGTCGTCGTTGAGATGAAAACACTCGCGAGCCGGGTCATAGCACCCTGAGTCCGAGTCATCGGAGTCTGGGCTAGCGCTGGACGGCGTCCAGGGCCTCCCCGTGCTCTCCTCCTCGATCCAGCGGCGCATATTCCCGACCGTGTTGCGGCGTTGTGAGCCCGGTGCTCTGTCAAATCCGCGGTCCACCGACGTCGGCCACACGATCTCCAAGTTCATAGTGGCACGCAGGAGGGGGCCGGGGCTCTCCTCCCGCGGTCCCATGACTGACCGGATCGCGTTGGCATATGCAGTGGCGGCGTTGGTGAGCCCAAACGGGAGCCTGCGCCGAGCTCGGTATAGCCCGTGTGGCAACAGGTTGGGCGACGTCGGCCGTGCGCGCGCTCGAGGCGCCACGCCGGGCTCTCTCGGCGAGCGCATGGCGAACGTGAAGCCAGGATCCACGTCAAGGACTCCCTGTCCACGTGCCACCTCCTGCCGTACACTTGGCACCCCGGCTGGGTGCGTCGTGGCGTCTGGCCGGGAGGGCACACGAGCAGGGTGCTCAAGGCCCTGTGCCTGCTGGTGGTGATGCCGATGCTGGTGGCATCGGCGACGTGGTGGCGAGCCGTGGTGGCGCGGTCGGCGCGCGGCCCCACCCGCGCGTGGGGGTGACGAGCGTCCCCCTCCTGGTTCACCGATCGAGAGTAGAGCCATGTCGTGGCCTGGGCCGAGCGACACGAACTCTAGACTCCCAAACCAGATCACCGTGGCGAACGGAAGCGAGGAAGCGGGTGATGCCATCCGGAAAATGGCGGGAATCGAGCGAGAAACACGCAGTCCCCCTACCTGGCGCGCCAACTGTCGGTGTTTCGTACCCCGGGGGGTATAACACCAACGAGTAAATTTCTATGCGTGCTCCCTAATCCGGATGGTGATGCAAGATGGACGCAAGTGTTTATCCTGGTTCAGGCAAAGAATGCCCTACGTCCAGCAGAGGGGAGAGGTTTGTATTATCTTGCACCGGGGTGCTTGTACAGGGGTGAATACAAGCGGGACTTAGCCGTGAATGAGTGTGTGAAAATGTGGGAACGTGTGTGCATAAAAGCCTGCCCTATACAAGGCCCTGGCGTCCCCTTTTATAGGCCAAGGGGAGGCTCAGGGTTACACGGTGGTTAGGGCTGTCGTGGGCGTGACGTCGAGGTACGGGCGCCATGTCGAGTCGTCGAGACTGTAGACGCTCCCTTTGGTCCGGTTCGAGCCTGTAGCAGCGTGGGCAATGATGTCCTGCTCGTCCTTCTCGGTCGTGGGCTGACGTAGCCGAGGTACGGCGCTGGCGTAGACGAGCACGTGTGCCCGGGAACCCCGCCGTATGGCCGTCGAGGTGGGAAAGACAGGGCACTGCGCGCCCCATGCTCAGGTCGCGTCCGTCATCATTCCTCGAGCGGTTAATGACCGCTTCGAGGGGTAGATGGCCCGAGCGACGGGACTGAGCGGCGGGTTTGGTGGTGCGCAGAGTTGACAATCGCGTTCCAAGGGGGTGTCGTACACGGCATAGTGTTCAGCGCGGTGTAATAGTGATGCCTGCCATCCTCGAATCCGGGGGATGGGCAGCGTAATGGTGAAGCGACCGGCGTACGCTCCACTATTGCGGGTTCTGTAGCCACGGGGTTAGGTGGTGTCAGCGTACGTCGGCGCTGTTCGAGCCCTGTAGCCATGTGCGTGCTCTGGACAGGCAATGATTGAGAGCGGACTCGAGCGACTGCTTGCTCGAGCGTTCTCCGTCTCGCTCGAGCGGTTGCTTGCTCGAGCGGTTTTGCGTCATCGTCTCGAGCGGTCGCACGCTCGAGCGGTTTCCGTACTTCTCTCTCGAGCGGGTGAGTGGCCGCTGCTCGAGTTTTAGGAGGTTCTGAGGCTTTGTGGGCCTGATAGTGGGCCGGCCCAGCTCGAGAGGGATTGGGGGTTCCTCTGGTCAGTTAGTTTTTGGGATTCTTAGAGAGGGATGAGGCTGATTTGCTCGTCTCTAATTCACCCAATTTAGGACCCCCTAATCTAGGTATCCGACACTAAGCTCATCAGCATGTGCATCAATAGGGTCTCTCTGAGAGTGGATCCTGTCATAACCTCTGTGCTGCTCTCCAAAGCCAAGAATCTGACAGAAAGTGACAAAGTCAACTCGATAGTGCATAGGTCCAGTCATCCAATGAACAACATCTGCCTCCTGATCCCAAAAGTAAGTGGCATGGAACTGAGCAAGCACCTCCCTGTTCCAGTCATACCTGAAAGCCATGATCTCCTTCATCTCAAATCTCTCACAGATCTTTTCAGCTGCATTGAATTCAGGCTTCTTCTGAGCTTTTACCTTATCCCATTCTATGTAACCCATATTGCTGATTTTCCTCCTCATGCACACAGAGCGATAGAAGTTGGAATGGAAGACATTCCAAAATCTGTAGTCAATCCCATTGGCCTGTCTCTGCTCATATGGGTTTCTTTCTCTTTCAGCCTCAACCATCTTATATTTCTTGTAGTAATCAACTACTGGATGAGGTACTGTATCCTCAGGTGCATGCATCTCATAGCTATCAGTTTCATTTCTGATGTAGCTGTCATCAAACTCATCAATGTGCTCAGGAGTACCTTGCTGCCCAGCTGGAGGAATGGTGTATCCTTCTCTAATTCTCATCTCTTCTTCTCTGATTTGCTGCTCTCTTTCTTCTCTAGACAATGGTGCAGCATGAGTGGAAGAAGTTCCTGCTCCCTTTCCTCTGTGAGGTGGCTGCTTAGCAAGGGCTGCTCCCTTCCTTTTTTCTTGATTTCCTCCTCCTTGATCCATCTATGCAATCCAAAAGAGTTGTGTAAGAAACTGTAGAGAAACAAAGGATTAGGTGGATAACAGTATTAGTTGAAGGAGTAACTTGATATGTGATGTGGTGAGCAGGACATGCAGTACTGCAGCAGGGGTGCGGCACTGTGCCTCCCCCTGCGGCACTGCCGCGCCCTGCAGATGCTCACCAAATCACACATCCTTTTACTCTCTCAACTACTCCTGCGATCCAACTTGCCCTAGAATTTCTCCTTCATTTCAGAGACACAACAAACAGAATAGCATGATAGGTATACTATGGATTTTTGAAAGAGTATCATGGTGATTCTCTAGTCAGATCAAAAAGGATTTAGAAGAAATCACTTTGGAGATCAATTTGATGGACCAGAGCAGCAATCGGTTATGACTGCATCAACCAGGAGCAGCACTGCCGCCCCTGACCGCGGCACTGCCGCGGTGGCGATTTCTGGTCCACCAAGTCGATCTACCAAATCGAAGTACTCCAATCCTCAGAATCTCTGCCTAGTTCCTCACACCATCTCCTGTAACTGAAATCCACGATAAACTCCCTACCATTGCATAGATCGGACGAGGCTAGGGTTACCTTGCACGCGGAGTGGAGAGGGAAGAAGAGAAAGGGGTTCGCCCAACCCCAGGCCGGTGACTCTCTCCCGTGTGAATGGGGAGCACCTGCCCTGGCGCGGAACTGCCGCGAGAGGCAGCAATGGCGCCGGCGGCCTTCCTGGTCGCCTCCGCGAGAGAAGAAGGAGGTGCGGCCCTCCAGGCGATGGGGAGAGAGAATAGAATGAGAGTGGAGGACTGGGACCCGAGGGAAAAAGAAAGAGAAAGGGAGCGGGCCCATCAGTCACAAAAGAGGCCCAGTCTGGCACAGAGCCTAGACCGCGGCACTGCCGCTCCCCAGGCGCGGCACTGCCGCGCTGGCCAGCAGCAGCCTTTACTGCTTAACACCTTCAAAAATTCCTCTATATTTGATATGGACACATACTGTTATAAAATTATGACCAGATACAAATCACCAATACAAACTATGGTCATGATCTTACAAACTAAGATTCTGAAATCATTTTGAAAGACATAAATATAATTTTGAAAAACTTTATCCTAGCATACTAGTAGAGCAATCAGAGGTATGCTAGATTTCAAACCACGTTACTAGAATCAAGGATATTTAGTTCACCGTGCAGCTCACAGAACCTTGACTCGTCAAGAGGCTTAGTGAAGATATCGGCTAGTTGTTTTTCGGTGCTCACATAGCGAAGTTCGATATCTCCTTTGGTTTCGTGGTCTCTCAAGAAATGATGTCGGATGTCTATGTGCTTTGTCCTTGAGTGGTTTACAGGATTGTTTGCAACCTTTATGGCACTCTCGTTGTCACACAAAAGTGGGATTTTGGTGAAACGACATCCGAAATCAAGAAGGGTCTGCTTCATCCAAAGTAGTTGAGCACAACAAGCGCCGGGCCGCAACATATTCGGCCTCGAGTGTGGATAGGGCTACACAATTTTGCTTCTTAGAGCTCCAAGACACTAGGGACCGTCCAAGGAATTGACATGTCCCCGAAGTGCTTTTTCTCTCTACTTTGCAACCGGCATAATCAGAATCTGAATAGCCAAGTAGAGTGAACTTGGAGCCCTTGGGATACCACAAGCCAATGTTAGGTGTGTGAACTAGATATCTCAAGATCCTTTTAACAGGCCGTTAAATGGCACTCTTTCGGGTCGGCTTGAAATCTAGCACACATGCACACACTAAGCATAATATCTGGCCTAGATGCACAAAGGTAAAGCAAGGATCCAGTCATGGAGCGATATACCTTTATGTCTGCAGATTTCCCTTTTGAATCAAGCTCAAGATGCCCATTTGATGCCATGGGAGTATTGATAGGCTTGGCCTTATCCATGTCAAACTTCTTCAAAATATCATGGGTGTACTTGGTTTGACTTAGGAAAGTTCCTTCCTTCAATTGCTTGATTTGAAACCCGAGGAAGAACTTCAGCTCACCCATCATGGACATCTCAAACTTTTGTGTCATAGTCCTACTAAACTCTTCAACATACACATGGTTAGTACTACCAAATATTATGTCATCGACATATATTTGGCACACAAAGATATCATTTCCAACTTTATGAGTGAAGAGAGTAGGATCGGCTTTGCCTATTTCAAAGCCTTGTTTAAGCAAGAATTCCTTAAGGCATTCATACCATGCTCTAGGGGCTTGTTTCAGCCCATAGAGCGCCTTTCGGAGTTTGTAGACATGATGTGGGAACTTGGGATCTTCAAAACCCGGTGGCTGATTGACATACACTTCTTCTTGTATAGGACCATTGAGGAAAGCACTTGTCGGTGTTTCGTACCCCGGGGGGTATAACACCAACGAGTAAATTTCTATGCGTGCTCCCTAATCCGGATGGTGATGCAAGAAGGACACAAGTGTTTATCCTGGTTCAGGCAAAGAATGCCCTACGTCCAGCAGAGGGGAGAGATTTGTATTATCTTGCACCTAAGTGCTTGTACAGGGGTGAATACAAGCGGGACTTAGCCGTGAATGAGTGTGCGAGTGAAGGCGTCCCAAAAAAACCTGCCCTAGGTTAGGCCCTGGCATCCCCTTTTATAGGCCAAGAGGAGGCTCAGGAGTACAGAGTAGATAGGGCTGTCGTGGGCGTGACGTCGAGGTACATGCGCCATGTCAAGTCATCGAGACTGTAGACGCTCGCTGTGATCCGGCTCGAGCCTGTAGCGGGATGGTCAATAATGGCCTGCTCGTCCTTCTTGGTCGTGGGCTGACGTAGCCGAGGTATGGTGCCGGCGTAGACGAGCACGTGCGTCCGGGAACCCCGCTGTATGGCCGTCGAGGTGGGAAAGACAGGGCACTGCTTGCTCCGTACGCCAATCGCGTCCGCCATCATTTCCTCGAGCGCCTTGGTGCCGGCTCGAGGGGTCGTCGACCCGAGCGATGGGACGGCACGACGTGTTTGACGGTGCGGGGGCTTGACTACGGCGCCTAAAGGGGACGTCACACGCGGCACAGTGCGTAGCATGGCTCCACAGTGGCCCCTGCCATCCTTGAATCCAGGGGATGGGCAGCGTAATGGCGGAGGCGACCGGCGCAAGTTCCACTATTGCAGGCCCTGTAGCCATGGGGTTAGGCGGCGTCGAGTACTTTGGCGGCTGTTCGAGCCCCGTAGCCACGTGCGTGCTGGGACGGGCAATGATTAGGGCGGACTCGAGCGGTTGCTCGCTCGAGCGTTCTCCGTCCCGCTCGAGCGGTTGCTCGCTCGAGCGGTTTGCGTCATCGTCTCGAGCGGTCGCTCGCTCGAGCTGTTTCCATACCTCTCTGTCGAGCGGGTGAGCGGCCGCTGCTAGAGTTTAGGAGGTTCTGAGGCTTTGTGGGCCTGATAGTGGGCCGGCCCAGCTTGAGGGGGATTGGAGGCTTCCCTGGTTAGTTAGCTTTTGGGATTTTTAGAGAGGGATGAGGCTGATTTGCTCGTCTCTAATTCACCCAATTTAGGACCCCCTAATCTAGGTATCCGACAGTAGCCCCCGAGCCCTTGCTTGATTGTGAAAAACTTCAAGCAAGGGATCATGAAGTGGAGTTGAAGTACCTAGACTTAGGGTCATGTCGTTTCAAGGAGTCATTTCGTCCTTTCTCCGTGGGGGGCGCGCGAGCGTCCCCCGCGGGGTAGCCCCCGAGGCCCCAGAGGAATGAGGCATTCCTCTGGGGGCTTTGAGATGAACGGTTTTGCGTAAGAGTATTATTAACTGGAGTTGTAGCAGCTCGAGGCAGGAGATTCAATTACTCTTCGAGCCCCCGAGTATTTCCTGTTCTTCCCGTGTCGAGGGAGGTTGTTTATGTGGCTCGAGCCCCCGAGCCTCGAATAGCTGGGCTGGAGTCGTGATCCAGTTCCTCGCTGGATTTCTTGGATCAGATCCAAGTGGTGAGAGGTCTGACACTACTCGCGATCGAGCGAGCGCCATACCCCCCTGTGAGCTGATGGCGGGTAGTCCAAGTGAGAGCTCGCCTCCTTTCGAGGAGACGGCCGTGGCCCGGGGGCGCTCTCATCAGAGCTGGGTGCTTAGTTTCCAGAGGACCGGCCCCGTTCGAGGGGGCCGGCGGCTCGAGTACCTCCCGTCGACGGGATCTCTTGGATACCTAGCGCCCCGCCTTGGACACGCCATCTGGGTTCGAGGGTTCGTTCTCAAGCGGAACCTTTCGAGGGTTCCTTCCCATAGGCGCCCCTAACTCGGGTGCTCGTGGGCGGCTGTTTGAACCCGTCCGTGGGTCAGCCTCCGCTCCCTCGAGACTCACTTGTGGGACCGGGGTCCCTGGGTTTCTTACCGTGTAAGGGACCGTCTGTCGAGACGTCCCGTCATTACGCCTGTTCGAGGCGCATCCGTCCGTTGCAAGCGGCGCGCCTTTTTAGGCGGAAACTGGCGCATCGTGGTGATCGTGGCTTGGCGACGGTTCCGCTCCGTCTCGTGACGCGTGCGCACTGTAAGTGGAGGTAGGTGGCGGTTTGTCAGGGCAATAAATGCGGTTACCGTTTTTCGTCGGAGTGGCGGGTGCGCGGCCGTTGGATGGCGTAATCTAGGCCGTTGGATGCGATTCACGCGGATCGGCTTGGGCTCTATAAATATGGAGGGGTAGGCTCCCGGTTCTTCTTCCCCGCATTCTCGCCCTTCTCGCCGCTCACGCCGCCAGTTGCGCCACGCTTCGATTCAATCCGCCACCACCGTCATCTGCAATCGCCGCCGCCGCCGCCCGCGACCGCCAGCGCCGCTCTAGCCCATGATCGTGTCTGCTTTCTGCGCCGCCGTTCCCCGCGCCACCGTTCCTCGTGCTCCGCCGCCGTTGTTGCTCCTCCGTCCCGCTCCCGTCACCGACATGAGGAGGTCAGTCAGGAAGTCGGGACAGAGCTCCGGCCAGGGCGCTGGTGGCAAAGGCAAGGGCAAAGGCAGGAGCGCCGCCAAGCCTCCCACACCGGTGGTGATGGTGGAGGCGCTTCCGTGGCCTCGGTCCACGGTGACCGAGGCGATGTTGATCAACTTGGTCAATGGCGGATTGCTTCCGCCCAATCCGGCGGAGGGGACTCCGGAGTGGCGGGTGCCGGACGACGACCACCTCGAGCCCAATCCCCCGCCGGGCTACATCCTGAGCTTTATCAGGTTCCACCGGCGGGGGCTTGGTGCGCGGCCGAGCCGCTTCATGCGGGCGCTCCCCCACCATTTCGGGGTTGAGCTCCAGCACTTCAACCCCAACTCCATCTCGCTCGCGGCTACTTACGCCGCCGTGTGTGAGGGGTATCTGGGAATGGCGCCGCAGTGGGACCTGTTCACCCACATCTTCAAGGCGACGCTCTTCACCAAGGCGGTGAAGGACAAGGAGGCCGCCGACGACGACGGTGATGACGGTGACGACGGTGACGAGGAGGAGGAAGAGGAGAACGAGGAAGAGGAGGAGAAGAAGATGAAGCCAAAGGTCCGCCGCTACGTTCGAGCGGGTTCCTGCTCGATCGGGCTGAAGAGGAAGGAGTGCTGGCTATCCGGCGCGTGGACGTCGAACAACGCCGGCTGGGACCGAGAATGGTTCTACCTCCGCAACGAGGAGGGCCTCTTCCCGGAATACACTGGCGCCGTGCTAACCGCGCCCGGTTTCAACTGGACGCACGGCCAGCCGCAGGCGCGCCAGCCCCGCATGGACCCCCTGCTCAACGCCATTTCGAGCCTCGGCCACCGGAGGTCCGGCAATCTCTTCTTCAACATTGCGCACGTCGTTGCCGAGTTCCACAGCCGCCGGGTGCTCCCGCTCGCCGAGCGCCCGCTGCGGCTCGACCAGATGACGGAGGACGCCGATCCTGCGGCGCTCGCGGCCAGCAGGATGTCGGACGCGCCCCTCCCGGTCACCACAATCGTGGCTCGGGTGCGCGACGCGATCGACGGTGGGAGGAACTTCGGCGAGAACCAAGTCGGCCTCTTCCGCATGCGTCCGGCCTTCAACCTGCTGGGCTTTGTGAGTTTTTTTCGAGATCTTCTTTTCGTCGTTTCTTTTACTCGAGCGATCCTTATCGAGGCCTGTCCTCTCTCTTTTTTCAGAATATCAACGACCACGCGGAGTCGAGGCCCCCGGTGAAGGAGGACGCGCCCGTCCGCGAGGTAAGACGCCTGAGGGGCGAGCGAGAACACGCTGCCGTGGTCTCGAGGAGGGAGGAGAAGGCGCAGAAAGCTCGTGCGCTAGAGGAGAAGGAGAAGCGTAAGGCTAGGCGCCGCTGGGAGCGTGAAATACGTCTGGCGCCGGACCCGACCGACTGGAGCTCTAGTCTCGAGTCGACCGACGAGGACGAGGGCGATGACGACGGGGAGACGACGAGGCGACCGACGCGATGGCGCCACCGCCACCCGAGCCACGACGCCTCCCGCTCTCGCGTGCGGGAGCTAGCTTTGGCGCCGGAGGCCTTACGCGCGACGACTCATCGCCGGTTCGGCGAGCCCGGAGGGAGGAGTCGTCGAGCCGCGGCGCTCGAGCGCCGTCGCCGGCCCAGGCAAGGCCGCGGGGGGGGCGTCTCAACGCTCCAGCCACCGCGCTCGCTCGCCGTCGCCGGCTCAAGCAGGGCGGCGAGAGGAGTCGCCCCGCCGCTCTAGCCATGGTGGGCGGGCGCCATCTCCGACGCGGCGGGACTCTTCCTCCCGCCATCATTCTTCTTCAACGGGCGCGCACACCCAGCAGCATGAGGCTGCAAATGTGCGCACTTCGACTCCTGTGCAGCCCGGCGAGCAACGCCGGGCTCCTTCCAGCGACCGCCGGGCCGAGCGGACCTCGACCCGCAGGACCCAGGATCCCGTAAGGGACACCGTGCCCGACCCGGCCAGGGAGTCGGCCAGCACGGGGGCGGCCGCCAGAGTCTCGAAGCCCCCGAGCGGCGCAAGCGGCGGGCTCGAGGCCCCCAAGCCCTCGAGTGACTCGAGCAGCGCTACCTCGACCGCAGGGTAAGTCTTCTAGTCGACCTATCCCTTATTGTACTATTTCGTTCGCGTGTGAGTATTTTGTTACAGTGAATTTTTGTTTTTCTCTTTCTTCCAGGACTAAGCGTCCCCTGCAGACGTTACCGTCCCTCCCCCCCCATGCTGCCTACTAAGAGGCTGAGGACCACAGGAGGGTCGCGCGGCACCCCGTCGATGCCAGGTGGAGTGACTCTCCCTCCCTCTACTCCCGTTTGGTTAGAGCGGGCCAAGGATGCACTTAGGCGTGGCAAGCTGATGGCAGCTGCGTCCCGTGCAGGTGCCGGGGCCGTGACCAAGGCTACGGGGGAGGAGGACGCCACCACCACCATGGCCTCGACCGCCCTCCCGCTCGAGACCCTGTCATCGTCAGGCGCGCTAGGCGACGCGGCGGCGGGCGACCAAGGGGCGATGGCGCCAGAGCCGGCGGCCTCTATCCCGGCGACGGGGGCTGGATCGGAGCAGCAGCCCATCACGCTCGAAGACGAGAGTCCGAGCTCGGGCGCCAAATCCTCCTGGCCGGCCAGCCTGCGCCAGCTCGAGGAGGAGCGCAGGGAGAAGGAGGAGGAGGAAACGCTGGTCGCCATCGATCGGCCGGTGGGGGATGTGGAGATGCAGGAGGCGGAAACGGCGCCTGAGCCTCAGCCGGGCCGAGCCCCAACCCCTCCTCGGGATATGGAGGTCGACTCCTCTGCTGGGCAAAGGGTCGAGGACGGGGAGGCCCAAACTGCCGCTCGAGAGGGGCGCTCGTGGAGCACCCGCCGCCACGCAAGAGGAGGAGAAGGCGGAGGAGCCGGTGGAGCGCGGGCGCGGAGCCGGCGGTGCAACCCGCCGCGCAGCGGCGAAGAGCATCGGGCGCAAGCGGAGCGGCGGCGGCGGTGGTGGAGCACGGGCGGAGCCGGTGGTGGAGCAGCCCTCGTCACGGGTGGCGATGAGCGCCGGCCCGCAGGTGGAGCCGCGGGCCGAGCTAGGGGAGCGGCGGCCGCGGGTGGGACAGCAAACGTAACTCCACTCGGCGCCGTATCGGCGCGCCCGCCGCCCTGCGGCGGCTAAGGGAGGTTATGGTACCTCACCTCGTGCCTCGACTCGACGACGGGTGAGGTGGAGTTCACCGTCATGTCCGAGGCCGACCACCGGAGGAGGCCCAAAGGAAGGCGACGGCGTCCGCCATCATAGACAAATCATATGCGGACGGTCGGTTTTGGACGCACCGAGCCCACCGACGTATCCATCGAGGAGCGGAGGCGGATCGAGGCGCGGGCGCTCGCCCAAGAGGCATCTTCCTCCTGGAATCAACCACAGCGCCCGGCAACCCTGGCTGAACGAGTGGTGACGGCGGGCGTCGACTTAGAGGCGGTGAGGAAACTCCACTCCTCCGTCGATAAGGAGATGCGGGAGGAGTTCCCAATATGGGAAAGGCCGCCGCTGGTGCTTCCCGACCCCCTCGACCACGAGGCCCCTGCGATCGTGATGAACGATCAAAAGGAGCTCGAGGAGCGCCGGCAGTGGCTCGAGCATGCCCTGAAAACCGCCCTGTCACTTGTCTCCGAGGACCTGCCTCGGCTTTCTTCCGTGAGTATTCTCGAGCACGGCCATTTTTTATTCGGACTTATCGTAGCTTGCATCTGATTTTTCTTTTTTCATGATTCGACGGCGCGAGTTGCTCATACGCCAAGTCGGTTCACATCCGCGCCCTTAGCGAGAGTGAGGACGAGATCCGGCGATACGTGCGCATGGGGCGGGATGCTGAGGCGGAGCTGCACCGGTCTGCCCGACTCCTTCGAGAGGCCAACGCCGCCCTGGACGCCGCCAAGGGAGAAGCCGGGAAAGAGCTCGGGACGAGCTCGCTCGAGTGGCACGGGGCCGAGGCGGCTCGGCGGGAGGTCGGCGAGAAGCTCGCCCGAGCCACGCGGAGGCCGAGGCCGCTCGTCGGAAATACGCGCGGCCGCACGAAGCCTTCGAGCGGCTCAAGAAGGACGCGGCTACGGCACCGCAAGGCTATAAGGCCAAGTGCCGGGACATGGAGCAGCTCCGGAAGGACAAGGCCGGCGTCGAGGCCTACGTGAAGGAGCTCCGCAACGGTCACCCGGGAGGCCGCCGAGAAGGAGGCCCTTGCCGCCGCGCTTGAAGCGGAGAAAGAGCGGGCGGCGGTCTCCGGACGGAGGCGGTCAACCTCCGTCAAGAGATGACGGAGAAGGACCTCGCCATCCGGGCGCCGGCAAGGCTTATGAGGAGCTGCGCGTGGAGAAACGCGACATCGAGCGCGCCCTCCGGAGAAAGGAGAGATCGAGCTCGCGCGGGCGCTCGAACGCGAGCAAGGGCTCTCGACCCGCCGCACCGGTAAGTGCTCGAGTCCTTTAGTTCTTTTTTCGTGCGTGATTCATACGTGTTGCTCGAGTACTTGATTGCGTACTTGATTCTTGTCGTCCTTTTTCAGGTTTGGAGGCGGACTTGGTGGACGCGCGTGAGTACGCAAAGTCAAACCATGCGCTGGCTGACCGCGTGCTTTCAGCCAAGGCCCACATCACCGGCGCCATCGACACCCTTAGCGCCAACTGGGGCTTCCCGCCGGTGGTGGACGTCGAGGGGCCGGATGCTGGCCAGAGCTACGCTAGCCGGGTCCGCGAGTTCGGCGCCTCTCTGCGGGGTCGTATTCGGGAAGCCCTTGTCTTTGCTTTGCGTGCGCCGGACGATGGCCATCTTCTACTCGGGGTTTAGCATCTCGAGGAGGACGCCGGGCCGGGATGGAGGCCGTTGCGAGCGGCTTCACCTACGCCGAGGGCGAACAAGAAGGAGGGTCAACCCCCGGATCGAGCGGCTCAAGGCCGAGGCCGAGGAGCCGGCGCGCCGTCTTGGAGGTGATCTCGCTGCGAGAAGTCCTCCCGCCCGACATGGAGTAGTTTTTATCCGGCTGCGAGCCAAAATCCGGGCGACAAGGCCCTTGTAAGAATCAAAATATTCTGGTCGTGGAATGGCCTAAGCGGCCTAAAATCTTGATGCTTGTAATTTAAACCGTTATGCTCTAGTTTTTCTTTGCGCTTGATGTTATTTTCCACTTCCCCGCCTTTACTTTGTTTTAGCTAAGTGTTGGCGCCGTGCTCGAACCATTTCGAGAGGGGATGAGTTAGGGTGCCGTAGCTCGGAAGCGTGGGAAGCCTTGTGCTCGATCGCCCTGGCTCGACGAGCTCGAGGTGACGCAAATACTTAGCTTACGAAAAATTTCGAGGCGAGGAGGGGAAAGATTACGTCGAGCACTGTTTTCGAAAAAACTAGGTGCGTTTTTTCGAGGACTTCAGGGGGGTCCCCCCTGGTCTAGCCCCCGAGGGGGGCTTGACTTTGTGGAAACAAAGTCGAGCCCACCTTGTGTATGAACAACAAGTAAGAAACTGACTTATTTATTCATACTAGCGGTACATTTAGACGAAATATGTACAAAACATCGAGGTCTAGGGGAAAAAGCGACGTAGCTATTCGATGTTCCACGCGTTGGTGAGGGTCGAGCCGTTCTCGTCGGCTAACTTGTACGTCCCCGGTTTCAGCACCTTGACCACGATGAACGGGCCTTCCCAAGGAGGAGTGAGCTTGTGGCGCCCCTTGTTATCTTGGCGTCGACGGAGTACGAGATCGCCGACCTTGAAATCCCTCTTGCGCACATTCTTCTCGTGATATTGCTGTAGCTTCTGTTGGTAGCGCGCAGAGTGTAGGAGCGCCGTGTCTCGAGCCTCTTCTGCTTGGTCGACGGCGTTTGCCGGCCTTTCCCGATTAGTCGCTCGTTGTAGGCCTTGAGTCGAGGGACCCGTACTCGAGGTCGGTGGGGAGGACGGCCTCGGACCCATAGACCAAGAAGAACGGGGTGAACCCGGTGGCTCGACTCTCGGTCGTCCGCGGACTCCACGGGACGAGATGGGAGTTCAGCTACCCACTTGTTGCCATGTTTGTTCAAGCGTTTGAAAATCCTTGGCTTTAGACCTTGCAAGATCATGCCATTTGCGCGTTCGACTTGGCCATTAGTTCGAGGGTAGGCGGCGCCGACCGCTTCACACGGATGTGGTACCGATCGCAGAAGTCCAAGAACTTTTTGCCTGTGAACTGGGTGCCATTGTCAGTAATGATGACGTTGGGGACTCCAAAGCGATGGACGATGTCGGTGAAAAACTCGACCGCTCGCTCCGAGCGGATGTTAGTGATGGGCTTGGCCTCGATCCACTTGGTGAACTTATCGATGGCCACGAGCAAGTGGGTGTAGCCTCCCGTCGTCTTTTTGAGGGGTCCGACTAGATCGAGCCCCCAGACCGCAAATGGCCACGTGAGGGGGATCATCTGGAGTGCGTGTCTTTGGAAGATGCGTTTGCTTGGCGTAGAATTGGCATCCTTCACACGCTCGAACAAGCTTGATGGCGTCGCGGTTGCGGTGGGCCGGTAGAAGCCTCGACGGAATGCGTTCCCGACAAGGGTTCTTGGCGCGGCGTGGTGGCCACAAGCCCCCGAGTGCATGTCTACGAGCGGTTTCCGCCTTCTTCGATCGAGATACACCGTTGAAGTATACCGGTCGGGCTGCGGCGGTAGAGCTCTCGTCGTCCCCGTAAAGGACGTAAGTTTTGGCTCGACGAGCTAGTCGCCTCGCCTCCGTTCGATCCTCGGCAACTCCTCGAATGAGATACTCGAGGAATGGTGCACGCCGGTCGGTTGGTGGGCTCGTAACCCGTCGATCTCCATGACCGTGGCCCCCGTCGAGGGGGTTTCGGTCGTAGGAGTAGGCTCAACGGCTGGTCCTGCCCCAGCCCCCGAGTCCCACTTCACGGATGGCTCGTGAAGATCTTTCGAGAAGACGTCTGGGGGCAGCGGCGCCCGAGATGAAGCGATTTTGGCCAGTTCGTCCGCAGCCTCGTTGAAGCGCCTTGGGATGTGGTTGAGCTCTAGACCATGGAAGCTGGCTTCCAACTTGCGCACCTCATTGCGACGCTTCCATCTTTTCATCATGGCAGCTCGAGGCTTTCATCACTTGGTCGATAACGAGCTGCGAGTCGCCTCGAGCATCGAGGCGTCGGACCCCAAGCTCGATGGCAATGCGCAACCCGGTAACGAGTGCCTCATACTCTGCCATGTTGTTCGAGGTGGCAAAGTGGATGCGCACCACGTAACGCATGTGTACTCCGAGGGGTGAGACGAAGAGCAGGCCCGCGCCTGCTCCTGTCTTCATAAGCGACCCGTCGAAATACATGGTCCACAGCTCGGCCTGGATCTGGACTGGGGGGAGTTGGACGTCGGTCCACTCAGCGACGAAGTCAGCCAGTACTTGGGATTTGATAGCCTTTCGTGGGGCGTATGTGATGGTCTCGCCCATGAGCTCGACCGACCACTTGGCGATTCGACCCACGACTTCCCGGTTCTGGATAATTTCCCCAAGTGGGAATGATGTTACCACCGTCACCGGGTGGCTAAGAAAGTAGTGCTTTGGAGTTTTCGACGGGTGAGCACGATTGCGTAGAGCAGCTTTTGGATATGGGGGTATCGAATTTTGGCATCCGAGAGCACCTCACCGATGAAATACACCGGCCGCCGGACGGGGGAGCGCGTGCCCCTCTTCCTCGCCTCGACCACTATGACCGTGTGCGACCACCCGAGTGGTTGCGGCAACATAGAGGAGGAGGGATTCGGCGGGTATGCCGTCTCGAGCCGGCCGAGGCGGCACGAGCACGGGAGGAGACGTGAGCATGCTCTTCGGCTTTGAGAGGGCCTCCTCTCGCGGATGTCCATGCAAAGTGCTCGGATTTTCGAGGAGCCGGTACGGAGGCAAGGCTTTTTCTCCCGGCGCGCAATGAACCGACGAGTGCGGCTAAGCATCCAGTGATCTTTTGCACCCCTTTCAGGTCTCGAATGGGCCTCATTCTCATGATGGCCGCGACCTTCTCGGGGTTGGCCTCGATGCCGCGCTGGGAGACGATATACCCTAACAACATGCCTCGAGGTACACCAAAGACGCACTTCTCGGGATTCAACTTGATGTTTTTAGCCGGAGGCATCCAAACGTCAACTCGAGGTCCGCGACAAGGTTTTCTACTTTTCGAGTCTTGACAACGATGTCATCGACGTAGGCCTCGACGGTCTCTCCTATGTGTTTCTCGAAGACATGGAGCATGCGGCCCGGTATGTTGCCCGGCGTTTCGAAGGCCGAAAGGCATTGTGACATAACAATACATGCCCATAGGGGTGATGAATGAAGTCGCGAGCTAGTCGGACTCCTTCATTTTGATTTGGTGGTAGCCAGAGTAGGCGTCGAGAAAGGAAAGTACTTCGCAACCCGCAGTGGAATCAACGATTTGATCTATTCGAGGTAAAGGAAATGGGACTTTGGGACATGCCTTATTTAAACTTGTGTAATCTACACACATCCTCATTTTTCCATTCTTTTTCTCTACCAATACTGGATTAGCTAACCACTCGGGATGATGTACCTCCTTGATGAATCCGGCCTTCTCGAGCTTCTCGACCTCCTCGCGGATGATCCTGCGTTTCTCCTCGTCGAAGCCGCGCAGGCGTTGCTTGACAGGTCTCGAACCGGGACGGATCTCCAAGGCGTGCTCGGCGACATCCCTCGGTATGCCAGGCATGTCCGAGGGACTCCACGCAAACATGTCGGCGTTTGCGCGGAGAAAGTCGACGAGCACCGCTTCCTATTTGCTTTGTCGAGGAGGCGCGATGACCGGCGTCTTCTCCCCGAGGAGCTTGGATCGAGCGGGATCTTCTTGGTGTCTTCAGCGGGCTCGAAGTTGCCGGCCTGTCGCTTGGGTGTTGGAGCAGAGGCCTCAGCTGCCATGTGATCGAGCATCATGGCTAGGTCTTCAGATGCTCCCATCACGTTCGTCAGTGATTCCCCGTACTCGACGCACTCCACATCGCAGTGGTAGGCGTGCGCGTACGTGGAGTTGACAGTGATGACTCCTTTTGGTCCCGGCATCTTGAGCTTGAGGTAGGCATAGCTGGGGATCGCCATGAACTTTGTGTAGCACGGCCTGCCTAGGATGGCGTGGTAGGTCCCCTCGAAACTGGGCACGTCGAAAGTTATGACCTCTCGACGAAAGTTCGAGCGTGTCCCAAAGACGACGGGGAGGTCGATGCGGCCGATCGTGAGCGCTTTCTTGCCAGGGACCACTCCGTGGAAGCCCCCGGCGCTCGGCTGGAGGTGAGCTCTTGTGAGGCCGAGCAGCGTGAGGGTCTCCATGTAGATGATGTTGAGGCTGCTGCCTCCATCCATGAGAACTTTGGTGAAGCGGGCGTTGAGGATGATCGGGGCGACGACGAGAGGGTATGAGCCGAGATTGGTGACGTGTTCTGGATGATCATCACGGTCGAACGTGATGGGAGCGTCCGACCAGTCGAGGAATTGAGGCATGGCGGGTTTCATGGCGAAAACCTCCCTGCGCTCGGCCTTCCGCTCTCGACGTGTCATCTGGGTGGTTGGGCCGCCGTAGATCATGTAGCACTCGGTGATGGGCGGATACCCATCGTCGTCATTGTCGTTGGCTCGGTCCTCGCCACCCTTATCCTTCTTGCCATCGTCCTTGTCAAGGCCAAATTTCTTGAAGTAGCCTCGAAGCATTCGACAGTCCTCGAGGTTGTGCTTGACCGGTTCCTTGTGGTACGGGCAGGGCTGCTTAAGCATTTTGTCGAAGACGCCCCCATCCGGAGGGGGTCTAGGCTTCTTGCGCTCGGCTACGGCCACCTCGCCTTCCACGACCGCGCGCTTGCCTTGCTGGTTGCCCTTCTTCTTCTTCCCGTTCTTCTTCTGGGCCTTGCTCGAGCCCTCACCGTCCCCTGGGGGCGGCGCGGGCTTGTTCCCAGCACCGCCAAAGAAGGCTCCCACGGCCTCGTCGCCGGCAGCATAGTCGGCGACGACGTCCATGAGCTCGTTCACCGTCTTTGGGCGGTTGCGCCCGAGCTCCCGCACGAGCTCTTTGCAAGTGGTGCCTGAGACGAACGCCAGGATGACGTCGTGATCTGGAATGTGTGGCAGCTCGGTGCGCAGTTTTGAGAAACGTCGAGCAAAGTCCCGGAGAGATTCCGAGGTATTTTGCTTGCAGTTACGGAGATCCCACGAGTTGCCGGGTCGGATGTAGGTGCCCTTGAAGTTCCCCTCGAAAATCTGGACCAGGTCGGCCCAATCGTAGATCTGATGGGGGGGAAGCTCCTCGAGCCACCGTCGAGCGGTGTCAGAGAGAAACGAGAGGGAGGCGGCGTATGATCGCCTTATCCTCTCGAGCCCCTCCAAGCTGGCAGGCCAGCCGGAAGTCGGCCAGCCAGAGCTCTGGCTTGGTCTCCCCGTTGTACTTGACCACGCTCGTGGGGGGTCGAAACGGGTTTGGCAACGGCGTGTTGCGGATAGCTCGGCTGAAGACTCGAGGGCCCGGCGGCTCGGGAGCCTGCTGGTCCTCATCGCTGTCGTAGCGCCCCCCTCGATGGGCCTTGTAGCCACGGTCCTCGGCACCCGCTGCCTTGCGTCGTCGGTTGTCGTTGATGTCATGACGCGCATCTTGAGGTGCACGGTTGTCGAGGATGCGTTCTCGAGCGGGGGCTCTACCACCTCGAGGGGGTGCCTCTTGGTGGACGGAACCCTCTCGCTCGTGCCGTGGTGGTTCTGGGGCTGCCTCACGCTGTCTCGAGGCCGAGCTCTCGGCCTGCTAGACGGCCGCGACTTGGAGGAGCCCCTGGATCTCATCTCGTATTCGCAACGCATGTGGATTCGAGGGCGCCGGCATGTCCCGCAGCATAGCATAGCCGCAAAGTACATTCCCGGCTTGCTCGAGGAAGTGGGGCGGCTCGGGTGGCGCTTCGGTCGCCGTCGTTGACGATGCGGTTGAAGACGTCTCGGGCCTTTCCTCGAGCGCCAAGAGGTCGAGGTGGAGGGAGCTGGCTTAGCTCAAGGGTCCTCTTGAGCAAGTCCAAGTTCGCGCGCTCCGCCTCTATCTTGGTCTCGATTTCCCAGATCTGGGCCCATTGAGCTGCCAGGGCGTCGTCTTCGAGTCGTCGATTGTCTTGGGCTTGTGGTGGCGGTCCACGCGGCTCGATCACTGCGGGGCTCCGGCTGCCGATGTCCCGACCGGCCGGGTCACGTCGCCGGTTGGGCTGGCCGGGGACGGCCATGGCGGCGCCATCTCTGGTCTCCTCATCCGACGGGACGTCATCGTTGAGATGAAAACACTCGCGAGCCGGGTCATAGCACCCTGAGTCTGAGTCATCGAAGTCTGGGTTAGCGCTGGACGGCGTCCAAGGCCTCCCCGTGCTCTCCTCCTCGATCCAGCGGCGCATATCCCCGACCGTGTTGCGGCGTTGCGAGCCGGGTGCTCTGTCAAACCCGCGGTCTGCGCGCCGGCCATACAATCTCCAAGTCTATGGTGGCACGCAGGAGGGGGCCGGGGCTCTCCTCCCGCGGTCCCATGACTGACCGGATCTCATTGGCATACGTGGTGGCGGCGTTGGTGAGCCCAAACGGGAGCCTGCGCCGAGCTCGGTATAGCCCGTGTGGCAACAGGTTGGGCGACATCGGCCGTGCGCGCGCTCGAGGCGCCACGCCGGGCTCTCTCGGCGAGCGCACGGCGAACGTGAAGCCAGGGTCCACGTCAAGGACTCCCTGTCCACGTGCCACCACCTGCCGTACACTTGGCACCCCGGCCGGGTGCATCGTGGCGTCGGCGGGAGGGCACACGAGCGGGGTGCTCAAGGCCCCGTGCTGGCGGTGGTGATGCGACGCCGGTGGCGTCGGCGACGTGGTGGCGAGCCGTGGTGGCGCGGTCGGCGCGCGACCCCACCAGCGCGTGGGGGTGACGAGCGTCCCCCTCCTGGTTCACCGATTGAGAGTAGAGCCATGTCGTGGCCTGGGCCGAGCGACACGAACTCTAGACTCCCAAACCAGATCACCGTGGCGAACGGAAACGAAGGAGTGGGTGATGCCATCCGGAAAATGGCGGGAATCGGGTGAAAACACGCAGCAACCCCTACCTGGCGCGCCAACTGTCGGTGTTTCGTACCCCGGGGGGTATAACACCAACGAGTAAATTTCTATGCGTGCTCCCTAATCTGGATGGTGATGCAAGAAGGACACAAGTGTTTATCCTGGTTCAGGCAAAGAATGCCCTACGTCCAGCAGAGGGGAGAGATTTGTATTATCTTGCACCTAAGTGCTTGTACGGGGGTGAATACAAGCGGGACTTAGCCGTGAATGAGTGTGCGGCGAAGGCGTCCCAAAAAAACCTGCCCTAGGTTAGGCCCCGGCATCCCCTTTTATAGGCCAAGAGGAGGCTCGGGGAGTACGAGTAGATAGGGCTGTCGTGGGCGTGACGTCGAGGTACATGCGCCATGTCAAGTCATCGAGACTGTAGACGCTCGCTGTGATCCGGCTCGAGCCTGTAGCGGGATGGTCAATAATGGCTGCTCGTCCTTCTTGGTCGTGGGCCGACGTAGCCGAGGTATGGTGCCGGCGTAGACGAGCACGTGCGTCCGGGAACCCCGCCGTATGGCCGTCGAGGTGGGAAAGACGGGCACCTTTGCTTGCTCCGTACGCCAATCGCGTCGCCATCATTTCCTCGAGCGCCTTGGTGCCGGCTCGAGGGTCGTCGACCCGAGCGATGGGACGGCACGACGTGTTTGACGGTGCGGGGGCTTGACTACGGCGCCTAAAGGGGACGTCACACGCGGCACGGTGCGTAGCACGGCTCCACGCGTGGCCCTGCCATCCTTGAATCCGGGGGATGGGCGGTGTAATGGCGGAGGTGACCGGCGCAAGTTCCACTATTGCGAGGCCCGTAGCCATGGGGTTAGGCGGCGTCGAGTACTTTGGCGGCTGTTCGAGCCCTGTAGCCACGTGCGTGCTCTGGACAGGCAATGATTGGGGGCAGACTCGAGCGGTTGCTCGCTCGAGCGTTCTCCGTCCCGCTCGAGCGGTTGCTCGCTCGAGCGGTTTGCGTCATCGTCTCGAGCGGTCGCTCGCTCGAGCTGTTTCCGTACCTCTCTGTCGAGCGGGTGAGCGGCCGCTGCTCGAGTTTAGGAGGTTCTGAGGCTTTGTGGGCCTGATAGTGGGCCGGCCCAGCTTGAGGGGGATTGGAGGCTTCCCTGGTTAGTTAGCTTTTGGGATTTTTAGAGAGGGATGAGGCTGATTTGCTCGTCTCTAATTCACCCAATTTAGGACCCCCTAATCTAGGTATCCGACAGCACTCTTCACATCCATTTGATGCAGCTTGAAGTCATGATGGCAGCAAAGGCTAAAAGCATTTGAATTGCTTCAAGCCTTGCCGCGGGTGCAAAGGTCTCCTCAAAGTCCAAGCCTTAAACTTGAGTGAAGCCTTGAGCCACCAATCTTGCCTTGTTCCTTGTCACCACTCCATTTTCATCTTGCTTATTGCGGAAGACCCATTTGGTACCAATGATGTTTGTGTTGGGTCTTTCCACCAACGTCCACACTTGGTTTCTTTCGAAGTTGTTGAGCTCTTCTTGCATGGCCATGACCCAATCCGGATCTCCAAGTGCTTCTTTTACCTTGAGAGGCTCCAAAGAGGAAACAAACGAGTAAAATTGGCAAAAATTGACCAAGTGAGAACGAGTTGTTACCCCTCTTTTGATACTCCCAAGAATGTTATCAACGGGATGGTCACATTGAATAGTTTGCCTTAGCCTTGGATGCTCAATACTTTCATCTTCATTATCTTCAGAACCTTCAGCATCTTCTTGCTCAAGTATAGGCTCCAGGTTGAGCCCTTGTACTGGTGAAGTAGGAGTTGGAGGAGCTGCTGCTGAGGTGGAGGGTGCGGCACTGTCGCACCTAGGCACGGCACTGCCGCACTGCTGTTTTCCAGCAGGAGAGTGCTGCACCTTCTTACAGAGTTTGTCAGCGGAAATTGGTGCAACAGCAGCTTGGGGACCCTTATCATCTGACCCTTGTTCTTCTTGTGGTCTTACATCACCAATGGCCATTTGCTTGATTGCCTTACCATGTGGGTCCTCCTTTCCTACAACACTTGAATCAATTTGCTCTACTTGAGAGCCATTAGATTCATCAAACGTCACATCTACCGTGACCTCAGTTCTACCCAAGGTTTTGTTGAAGACACGGTAGGCGTGCTCGTTTGATCCATAACCAATAAGAATTCCTTCATCTACCTTAGATGCAAACTTAGAGGTTTTGGGCCTTTTGCTAAGTATAAAACACTTGCACCCAAAAACTCTAAAGTAAGACACCTTTGGTTTGTTACCGGTGAGAATTTCATAGGAAGTCTTGTTGAGCTTCTTGTGTAGGTAGAGACGGTTGATGGCATGGCAAGCAGTCTTGACGGCATCGACCCAAAATAAATCCGAAGTCTTGTACTCATCAAGCATTGTCCTTGCCATGTCAATGAGTTTTCTATTCTTCCTCTCTACTACACCGTTCTGCTGAGGGGTGTATGGAGCTAAAAACTCATGCTTGATGCCTTCATCATCAAGAAACTCTTCGACTTGGGTATTCTTGAATTCAGTCCCATTATCACTTCTTATTTTCTTGATTGGGAGACCAAATTCTCTTTGTGCCCTTCTGACAAAGGTTTTCACCTTGTCCTGTACCTGGCACTTATCATAGACAAAGAATACCCAAGTGAAGCGAGAGTAATCATCAACAATAACCAAGCCATACTTATCACCCCCTAGGCTAAGGTAGGCAACTGGTCCAAAGAGATCCATATGAATCAACTCCAAGGGTTGAGTAGTAGTCATGATGCTCTTTGCTGGGTGTGGTACGCCTACTTGCTTCCCTGCTTGGCATGAGCTGCATATCCTGTCTTTCTCAAATTGAACATTTGTTAGTCCAAGGATATGGTTGTCCTTTTGGAGTTTGGCCAAGTTCCTCATCCCAACATGAGCTAGTCGGCGATGCCATAACCAACCCATGCTGGATTTTGCCACTAAACAGGTCTCAAGCTTAGCTTTCCCTTTGCTGAAATCAACTAGGTAGAGCTTATTCTTGAGTTTTCCCGTAAAGACAATAGAGGAATCCTCCCTCTTAAAGACTTCCACACCCACATCAGTGAAGAGACAATTGTAGCCCATCTCACATAATTGTGAAACAGACAACAAATTGAACTTCAATGATTCAACATGAAAGACATTTGAAATTGAATGCTCAAGTGTGATAGCAACTTTACCAAGACCAACTACTCTCCCTTTAGAGTTATCAGCAAAGATGATGTTGTCACTGACTTTTGTAGTTGGGGAGTAGGATGAAAACATACTCTTGTCTCCGGTCATATGATTTGTACATCCACTGTCAAGCACCCAACTTGACCCACTGGAGGAGTATGCCTGCAACACAAGTTTAGTTGCTTGATTTAGGTCCCCAATCTTTCTTGGGGACTTCAAGGTTAGTCACAAGAACTTTAGGAACCCAAATACAAGTATTACGGAAAACATTTCTACCATTGCCAACAAATTTGGCAAATACCTTCCCTTTAGTGTCATGCTGCAAAACAAAGTTAGAGTTCAACACTTGGAGAGGTGTTTTGACACTTGATTGATAGAAACTTTCTTTCTTAGATGCCATGGTAGAAGTATTTGACTTCTTGGGGATCTGTTTCTTCTGTGGAACCTGCTTCTTGGACTTAACATGAGAAGCAGCAGTGCTGGTAGCCTTCCCTTTCTGTGGGGGTGCGGCACTGCCGCGCCCAGCCGCAGCACTGCCGCGCTTAGCAGTTGCTGCAGGCTGGGGCTGCTTCTGTGCCACACTCTGTGCAGGCTTATCTGTACCAGCCTTGCCCTTACTCATGAATTGGACACACTCAATGCCATTTACCATCTTTCTTCCATTTGTCTTGGCACCTTTCTTGTGTCCAAGCCCATCCTTGATACGAGGATTTCTTCCATCTTTATATTGTGGCATCTTTGGTTGATTTACTTTACCACCTGTCACTTGCTTGCTTTTTTGCCTTTTGTGTCCAAAGCATGTTTATTCGCCTAGCAATCTCATCCTTCATAGCTTTCATATTTGCAAGGTTAGTGGAATAAGCATTTATATCAAGATTATAGCACTTTCCACAACCTTCACTTGTAGAGGCCTTAGAATTGTCATTTGAGCTAGAGAGAAGTGGGGTGCTCTCACAAAGATGACTATATTGCTTCTCAAGTTTGTTGTGCTTTTCAACTAAGACACAATACTTGTCATTGAGAGCAATATTAATCTTCTTTGTAAGAGCAAGCTCTTTCCTCAAAGAGCTTGTCTCCCTTTTCTCTTGCTCAAAAGCTTCCTCACTATCAATATAGAGATTTTCAGTCTTTTCAATGACGTTTTCTCTATGTTCTAGCTCAGCTTTGACATGTTCTAATTCCTCCATGAGAGCTGCAATAAAACGCTCGGTTCTAGGATCAAGATTCTTAGCGGGCTTCAAACTCTCACTAGAATCTTCATCACTAGAATCACTGAGATCACTACTAGATATGTCACTAGGAGATGGAGAAGAGGATCTCTTGTTCAGTTTTACCTTTTCACCTTTTGCCATAAGACAAATGTGATGGGCGTCATCATCATCGGACATGTTGTTGAAAAGTCTTGGTGAGGAAGATGTGTTGTGTATAGCTACTGTTGCAACCTCTCCATCTTCATCACTTGACTCTTTAGTTGAGTCCCACTCATGCCCAATGTGTGCCTCCCCGGCATTCTTGTATCTTCTCTTCCCATCTTTCCTTTCTTTCTTGTTTTTACCTTGATTCTTCTCAAGTGGACATTCAGCAATAAAGTGTTCGGTGCTGCCACATTTGAAGCATGTTCTCTTTTTCTTGCTTGGAAACCTTCTCTTGGTGAGCTTGTAGCCATTGTTCTTGATGTCTCTGTTGTAGTTCTTTATAAACAATGACATGTCTTCTATCTTCTTGTGATCAGCCCCATTGTCCTCACTTTCACTTGATGTAGATGTTGAATCTTCTTCTTGCGGTGCTTGCTTGATCTCCTTGGGTTGACTTGTTGAAGCTTGCTTGCTGCCTTTATGATTGCAAGCTGAAGTGTGCTTGTGGGGCTTGCTAGCTTTGAGTGCAACTTTCTTGATCTTCATCCCATCAAGCTTGGATTGAAGCTCACCGAGCCTCTTTCTCTCATTTGCTTCTTCTCTTTGCATATCAAAGGTCAACAACCGTCCAAGCACATCATTTGGAGTGAAGTGCTCAAACTTCTTCCAGTCTCTAATCAATGTCACAACGGTTTCATTTCTTGGAGAGTAGGCTTCTAGCATCACCTTCACCACTTTGTGATCATCAAGATCCTCACAACCAAATCCTTTGATTTGTCCAACCAACACCATCAACCTATCAAACATTTCTTGTGGCCCTTCTTCACCTTTAATCACAAACCGGTTGAGCTTGGCCATCAAGACTTCAATTCTTGCCTTCCTCACTTTATCAACACCTTCATGTGCAATGATCAAGGCATCCCAAATCTCTTTTGCCACATTGACATTCATCACTCGGTTGTACTCATTGCCATCAAGAGCACTCAGTAGGATGCTTGTGGCTTGACTGTTGAACTGGGCAGCCAAGAATTCTTCATTGGTTGGGTCTTCAGGGTTTTGTGGCTGCTGCACTCCCTTCTCCAAAATCTCCCAAAGCCCTTGATGAACACCTGAAAGATAGTTTCTCATCAAGTGCTTCCACTTGGCATAGTTAGTCCCATCAAACCGGGGTAACTTGCCCATGGGCACATTGACAATAGACTTGCAATCACGATGAGTTAGATGAGAATAATTAAAGGATACAGTGGTGTATTTCTTCTTGTTGCTGCTGCTGCCCTTGTCCTTGATGCTCTTCTTCTCATCCTTCTTGTGGCTTCCTTTGGGATTCTTGAAAGAGTGATATGAGACATCATCATCACCATCATCTGAGCTGCTAGAGAGCTCACTAGATGATGATAACTCTATCTCCTGCTTCTTCTTCTTCTCTTCCTCAGCAAGTGCCTTGGCTTTTCTTCTTTCTTCTCTTTGCTCTCGGATAAGTCTTCTAGCTTCTTTTCTGCTCAACTTATCCTCAAGCTCTCTTCTTTTCTTCATAGCTTCTCTCCTTTCCTTCTTCCTTCTTCGTCTCTCGACTTCACTCACATCTGTGGTTTTGCCACCATCTTTGATCGTGGCATTATCAGCAGTAGACATGGAAGTGTCACTGCTGTCCTCCGAAGAGTGCAGATCAACACTCCTCGCCTTGGGAGCTGGCTTTGATGCTCCGGCCTCTTCCATACTTCACGCGGTTAAGCGTATACGAAGCAACGAGACTCTAATACCACTTGTAGGATCTCTGGAAGAGTAATATGGCCTAGAGGGGGGGTGAATAGGCCTGCAACAAATTTCTTCGAACTACTGTCAGTCCAAAGGGCGCGGCACTGCCGCGCTCTACCCGCGGCACTGCCGCGCTGTGTAAACTGAAAAGAATGTGAATCGAAACCTAAGCAGATACGACTTTACCAAGTGACTTTTCAAGCTTCCTATACCTGCAGTATTATAGATCGAGAGCCAAACACAGCTCAACAGGTAGGAGGAAGTAGATCGACCTCAAACCCTAGAAAACACCTCAAGCAACAAGTAAGAGTATGAAAACTGGACAGCACACAAGACACGATGTTTAACCCGTGGTTCAGCTCGCCACAGAGGCTGGCCTACGTCCACGTTGTTGAGGGAGTCCACAGACTCGAGCTCACCACTAAGGCTAGCTTACTCCTCGGTCTCAAGTCAAGAGAGTGAACTCTTGAGATGAGGGGTGAATTTCTTAGTATTGGGGTGAGGTTACAAACCTCCCTAGGCAGCCACACAAGTTGGCAGCTCTAGGGCGACGCCTAGCCGGCTAGGAGCAAAGCTCCAAGAGTAACAAACCCTAGGGCGCCGGCCAAACGTGCACCAAATGCTCTTTTGACAGTGGGAATCAGCAGATACACTCTCCAATCGAAGTTTGCTGCCCTTTTGCTCAAGAATCCGTGGTGGATTTGATGGGAATGAGTTGGGAGCTTGAGGGGAGCAATGGAGAGTGAGAGAGAGAGCTTTTGGTTCGAGTCTAACGGATATGTCACGAGGTAGACGAAGAGGTAAGTGATGTGGGCCGACAGATGGGTATAAATACCCCTGGGTCCCAACGGTCACTTACAGGCGCGGCACAGCCGCGCCCTGGGCGCGGTACTGCCGCGCCCCCCAAAACAGCAAGATGAGTATGAGTTGATGGCTGGCTGTTTTGGTGGCTGGATGAGGTTGGTGTTGAAGGATTGAGCATTTGGTAACACTTTTGACTAACAACCTTAGGATCCCTCGTGATAGTACGGCTTTTCTTAAACTCAAATTCAAACCGAAAACGAATTTAAACCTCCTTTGAGTTCGGCAAAGCCTTCTTTTAGAAACGGGGACCCCTCCAACCTATACATCTTTCTTCCATAACTCATTGCCTGCTTGTCATCTCAATAAGTCTCATTAGTTCCCTAATTCGGTGGTCATCAACGCCAAAACCCACATTAGGGCTTGATTGCACTTACAGAGATCAATGCCACCAAGGAGCGAACAGGTTGTACTTGCATGTGTCAACAAAAAAAAATGAAAGAAAGATGCGACTACAGATTGAATTTTTTTTGCTTCTACCAAACCCCCTCAAGCATGCTACAGCTTCCGCTTCCTCAACTTGCCTGCAATGTTACAACATTATTCAGTTATACATACAAGCATGTACACATGAAACTGCTAGCAACACCCATGGATGCACATGCACCGAACCGCCAGATCCTTAAAAAGTACAATATGTCTAGTGTAAGCTAGAATTTGTTTCCACCCCATAGTTGTAGAAAAGAAAATTTGAAGCTATAGCCAATTGCCCTTCTATATTGCAAAAAGGTAAATGCACAAACTAAACTATACTTGCAACATATGAGTCAACATATATCATCTCAAATCAAACAATGTATCTCTACAGGTTACTATTGCAGCTTCGATTAACCTAGCTGTATGCAGACCTTTAATTGTGTTCTGGTGATCCATGGGGTCTTTGTAAGTGCTGGATAGATGATAGGAAATAGCACTTTGTAGTTTTACTTTGGAGAAAATAGGGAAACCTATTTATAGACAATGACAAAATTATGTCACAAACTTTAAGTCTAAAAAATTCCATGAACCAAATACTTAATGGTAAGTATTTTGTAGTAAATTTAAACGGTGTTGAGAAATTCATTTTTGCTAGCTAAGTGCCTATTTTCCTACAGTGAGCATCTTCAGAGCAAAGCACATGAGCACATAGAGCTAGGTCGACATAACCTAAAAAATATATTGCATGGAAGCCATCAAAATGGAAAAGTTTAGACGTTATAAAATTTACTTTTATCAAATGCTCTAGGTGGTGAAGATTGATGATTCAATGATGCCTTTCACTCTAATTAAGTCAGAAATCCAAGGAAGCAGTCGAGTTTGCATCAATCTCACTCACTAATAGTCCTTCGAAAACCAGAACTGTTGTATCATATATTACCAGGGAATTTCAGCAAACACATGGTGGTGCCATGGCGTCTGTCTCCAATGCAGAAATGCACAGCGGGGGCCGTGCTTTTCAATTTTGACTGGGGCACACACAAAACCGCATTGGGCACCATCCACAAATGTTGATTCCTGCACTCGTTCTAAGAAACATATGACACTATTACTGCAAACAAGTGGAATTCATGACCTACTGATCACGAACCATACTTTTCAGTAACCCAAACAAACAACTTACTTGGACCTTTCCAGAATGACCTCAGTTAATTAGCAAGCATGACAGAAATGCCCTAACAACTATTGCTTTCTGGCATCCTACCTCCTCCAGTTCCATCTCCATCAGTATTATCTTATGACATTTTTTTGCGAGCCACAATAAGCTTGCCTCTACATCCTCTTGGTACCTTCACTATAGCATAGTGTATTCATTTGCTCCATGCGTTAAATTATTTGCTGGAATAATCATGTTGATGTGAGTATGTGACAAAGAACAAGATGCATAGGTGGTTTACCTCTTGACACAAGAACTTTGCTGGTCAGGATGCTTTCACCTTCGTAATGAAATAGAAACTGAAGTAAACATACTGTGTCTGTATGTAGTGAACTGTAGGAGTGTCAGTTGCACAAAAAAGGAGATGCAAAAAATAGACATTACATAACACCGGATGGCTTTCCCTTCCCCTGAAATGTCGAGCTATATATTGTGCTCGGAACACATTGTTGAATTATATTCGGAATAGCAGTACAAATATATATATTATATATAGATGGAGGAACACAAAGTTGCATGTAGAATAATCCACACAAATAAAACCAAAGACAATTTCTAGCGACTAAAGAAAACACAGAACTTCTTAGACCAATCAGAAATCACTTGCAAGTAAAATAAAAATTTATCCCCCAAGCACAGGAAAGAGGTTCAGGTTGATAAAGATAACTGAATTCATCTATCACACATCATTATTCGCACACAAGTTATAGGCCTCATCTTTATATATGATCTGTGCATTGCTAAATGAAAATCTATTATATTATATGACCTCACAAGGCTATATTTCAGAGAAAAAGCACCCAGAATAATAGGAAATGATATTCAATAATACAAATACAAATATGTGGTTAAAATTGTAACATGTAGTTCTCTCGCAAAATAGGAACTGATTGATAGCGCTTGTTAGAAATTTATCATCCGAAACCAAGACAAGAGCAGAGAGGGAAAATAAGGCTTCTTACTTGGCCATGAAGTTGTAGTGGTTGTGGCAGAACGGCTGCAGTGCCATATCACGAAGCGAACTCAAACAGACAGGACGCGCTGAAGTATATACCAAAATTGTAGATAAAGTTACTTAAAAATAGCTCACGGTTTGCCGAACCGATTACAATTCCATGTATGGCAGAAGTATATATATACATAACAATTAAAAAAGCACATGAACCTGTTGCAACCTTCTCTCTGATCTACCTGTCGCCGACACCCACGAACGCAAGGCCATCAGGAAGGGGAAGGGGCGCTGCCGCGTGCTCCACGTCCTTGCGCCTCCGCGTCTCCGCATACGTCCTTGTGCGCCGCCCTAGCCCGAGGTCCTGCCCCCCGCGTGCCTCCACGTCCTCGTGAGCCACCGGCCGGCCGCCGTGGTCCGATCGCCTCGGCGCCTGCCTGTGCGACCTTGTGGCCATGCGGAGGCTCCCCACCACCACAACCACCATGGGAGGAGGGTCGCGGCCATGGGGGAGCGTGGAGTCGCTCAACCGCCGCCCTTTGCCAAACCCTAGACGCTCCTACACGTGGGGAGTGGAACCGCCGCCGCGCGCCGTACCCCTAGTCCCCTCCCTACCCCGTTATCGACTTGCAGGCCGTGAGGTCAGAGCGACGGACACAGATGAGATGGTGGAGTTGCTCCAAGCGCTCGCATATCCGCGGCGGCAGATGGCGTAGTCACTCCAAGCGCTAGCGTATCTGCGGCGGCGGCGCGGCGGGTGCCTCCGCGAGAGGCTCTCTCATGCTGGCTGATAGGCACGGAGGAGACGGGGCAGCGCGACGGTCTCGGAGGAGACGGGGGCTGCGCGATCTTCGTTTTCCTTTCTCCGCGATCCCGTGATTTCTGTTTCCGTGATGAGGGGGCGCGGGGTTGGACGTGTGGGTGAGTTTGAATTGCCACGTTAGGAATGAGTTTGACTGCACTGTGGATCTGGTGTAAGGGTCAGGCTTCTTACACCTTTAGAAGAATTGCATTATAGTAGAGATAGAACTTTTTGTTTCCTTATAAAAAGTGTAACGAAAATAGGAAATGCTCGCTAAGAGCAGCCGCAATGGAGGGGTAGGAAGGGGGGTGTAAGAGCTTGCTCCCAAGAATATACATTGTGGAGAAGAAAAGCAAACAGGGAATAGTTCTACCCGGTAGCAGCACTACTCCCTGGGAACAAGAGATAAAAAATTTATATTTTCTCAATCATCCTTGCTTTTACTGCCTGCATTATGTACCACTTTGCTCTTGGCCCCACTATACTACCGGGTGGACATTGTGGGTGTGGTAGTAAGCTTATTACCCCTATACCTTGGCCCCACCTTATTCCCACTCCCAGGAATATACATTGCGCTTGCCCTAATGGGCTTAACTCAATGTGCAGCTCCAAGGACAATGCCCATCATGTCCACCGCATTGCCAAATAGCCCAATACAACGAGACAACTGAACGGTCGGCCCAGATCTTCAAGTTTCACTGTCTCATGTCGAATGTCGGCCTACCATTTAGGCCACGTTCTTTTTTTTAAGAATCCATTTAGGGCCGAGATTGATAACCACAGATGTGGTGTAGTTTTTCCCTTTTATAGAACGTGCCAAATCTGTGCTGGATTAGCGTTCCAAAGCGGCTAGGACAACCAGATTCATGTCTGTGTGCTTGTGCACATCCAAAAGGATAGGACAAAAGAGGCTTCTCGGCGACGCTAGCTGCAGTTTTTTTTACCGGACGGTTTACCGCGGTAAACCGCGGTTACCGAGGTAACCGGGCCGGTCCGGTTCCGGTTCGGTCCGGTTCGGACCGGCCCAAATTTGAAATTTGAAGTTTGAAAAAAAAATGCTGAAAAAATTCCTAAAAATAGCTGATGAATTATGGAACCCAATGGTGTAAAAAGTTTTGAAATTGGAGCTCGTATGATATGAAAAAATTTGAATTTGAGTTGGTTTAAAAAAAAAAAGGGCGCGGGCCGTTAAGGCCCATTAGGCCCAATAGGCGCCCGGAGGCGCATAAGGCGCCGTGCGTCGCGGGGGGGGGTCAACGCCCCCAGCCAATCCGCGGCCTCCGCTGTCTTCCGCTCCGCGCCATGGCCGAACCGCCATGCATGATCGGGCGGTAAACCGGGCCGGAGGTCCGTCCGACCAGCCAGCGTCCGTCCGCCGACCGCTCCGGTCAGTCGGTTTACCGGACCGGTCGGCCGGTTTCCCGGGAGGCTCCGGCGGGCGGCCGCCGGGTAGGTAAGTTTCATTTTTTTTTTTTGTTTAGAGTACTTTTAGCTCTAGGATTTAGGTAGGATATGCTTGTAGGGTATGATTTTGGGCCCGATCTATGATTTAGGTAGGATTTTATAGTGTAGGGTATGATTTAGGTATGATTTGGGGTAGGATGCATGTATTTTTTGTTATATATTGTCGAGATACATGGAATTTAGGTGTGACTTAGTGACTTAGGGACTTCATATATATTCTTGACATACATTTCGTGCACTTGGTGTATTTATATATTGGTATGTGTATGTTGTTGTTCGTTCATGCAGGTAGACAATGTCGGGCAGACCCCACGATCGTGTATGGGAGCATGGTCAAAACCTTTCTCCTGGATGGTATTGCAATTACTGTAAAGTGACGAAACATGGCGGTGGTTGCACTAGATTCAAGCAGCATTTGGCAGGGCGCGGTGCGGAGGTCGTGCATTGCAACAGAGTGCCACCAGATGTGCGTGCCTACTTTAGACGAGAGCTTGACGCAACTGCGCAAAGAACCACTGAGCGGGCTCGAGTAAAGCTGGCACAGGAGGCGGCTGCACAAGAGGGAAACCAGCCACTTGGTGATGAGGAATATGAGGCTCAGATGCAGGCAGCAATGAACATGTCGAGAACACAATATGAGTACGAACATACTGTTCGACAGAGAGGAGGTCAGTACGAGCATGGAGGGGGTAGTGGTAGTGGCGGTGGTGGTGGTGGTGGTGGTTCGCGTGGGGGGAATCCTATTCAGAGGATGTTTAGTAGAAGAGCAGGATCACAGAGGGAGACTCCTGTGGTGGTGGACGACTATAATGCGGCAATGGGTGGGAGTAGAGGAATGTACCAACCAAGAATTGATACTGGCAAGTGGACACAAAAGGGGAAAAATGCAAAGGAAGCAATTGGTAAAGCTTGGTCAAAGTGGTTCCATTACATAGGAGTCCCAGGAAGAAATGCAGACAATCCGTACTTTGTCGGTGCGGTCCGAGAGACACAGAAGCATGGTAAGTACCTATAGTTGTAGATTCTGGTATTTTTTATCTTTGCGTGACTGACTTGTTTGTGTTGGCAGTGACCAAATAGACCCACACGATCTACGTCGGGCTACAGGGCATGATAACGTCAGTGATTGGGCCCGACACAATGTGGGTTCCAGTCACCTCGGGAAGAGAAAGATGCACATGTCGCCTCCTAAGGGTCAAGAGAAAAGGAAAAAAGGAAAAGGAAAGCCGGTGACCGGCGACACGTAGACGAGGATGAGAATCGAGCCGGCCATACTATTCGAGGATAGCCGGGCTCGTGCTAGTGGTGACTCGACGGTCGACGATGACGGTGACGGTGGCGGTGGCGGTGCCGGTGGCGATGGCGGTGGCGGTGGTGGTGAAGGTGGCGGTGGTCTTGGGTATGCGGGTGGTGGTGGTGGTGGCTATGAAGGTGGTGGTGGTCGTGGTAGTGATGTTGGTGATCCTCGTTACGCCGGTCTTCATTTCACGGTATCCATTGCACCTACATTCGCACGTTTTTCTCACAATGCCTACTAATTATGGTTGATTGCAGGCGAGACCGATTTCACACATTGTACTCAAGACCGTGACCATGGGCAACCGTCATCGCAGAGGAGATCACGAGGACCGACGGACTACGACACCCCACAGTACTCTTCTTCCTTCTACAGTGATACCTCACAGCCTACTTATAGCTATCCCATTCCCGACGTGAGCGTGCGGCCTACTAATAAATGGGTGTTTGAATGGGAAGACCACGAGTTTTATAGAACATTAGTTCGGGATTGGGAGACAACAAGCGGCATGGACGGGCAAAACTTGGCAACAATACAAGGCCGAACCGCTCCAGGAGCGGGTATCTCTCTTATGTCCACCGCCGAATATCAAGCGTCGTGCCGATATGGGGTCTTCCCATACATCCTCCGAGTGAATGAGACTATGTGGTTGTGTTTGTATGCGACGACGTGGTTGTATTTGTATGCGACGATTTATTTGTATGAGACTACGTATCGGTTTGTAGTTGTATTTGTATTCGACTAAATATTATTGCTTTATTGACTTATGGTAATTAGTACCACATTGTGTTGTATGTGAACATTAATAGGTGGAAAAAAACTACCCCAAAAAAGTGTTTATTCAAAAAAAAAAAAAAAAACGGTTTGCAGCGGTTACCGGAAAAACCGGCCGGTAACCGCCACAAACCGGCCGGTTTACCGGTACAAACCGGAGCAACGGCGCCTTTCAAATTCAAATTTGAATTCCGACGGTTTTTTCCGGTTAACCGGACGAACCGGCCGGTTTACCGGTTCCGGCCGCCTCCGGTCGGTTCAACGCCACCGGTAAAAAAAACACAGGCTGCAGTGCGCCCATGGAGACATGGAGTGATGGACTGAAACTATCCAAATACTCCATGTTACACCGTGGCATGTAAACACATGCCGTTCCCCAATGCAACGCCATGTGCTTCTGGAGCAAAGAGACACGGTTAGTACAGTAACTTTTGTTCAAGAAAAAGAGAGAGAGACATGGTTAGTGCTTTTCAGGAAAAGAAAATAGATGTGTTCAGACATAGCCACATGTGACGTGATTCTTTCTCCGACTGCGCTCTGTTCTGTCGCTCATAATTCCTAGAACCCTTTTCCTGGACATACGGCCAGCAGCAATGATAACCAGGACTGCTGCCCTGCCTTGTTACCGACGTTAATTAGAGATTTAGAAATTTTTAATGATTAAAAAACGATTTTGGAGTACACATACCAACCAGTTCTTTGCTCGATCCAAAGATCATTACGCACGTCAAGTTGTTGGTGCAAATCAAAAGTAGCCAGCTGCCCCGTGATGAAGTGTGGAAAAAAGCCCGTCTTTCTGGCCACATGGAACCAACTCTCGCGTGTTTCCTGCCTCCTTGATGAGCTTCAGAAATCAGAAGACGGGCGTGGTCAGCGCACAATTAAGTTTATCGTGACAGGAACAGGATCACCGGACATTGCAAGGAGCCAAGAATTGACTGACCCCTTTCTCCTGATCGGGAAACACTGGTCCTGAGTGAAGCACGGCAATGGTCAACGTGTTGTGTTGCTCGAGGTCAGTGTCTCTGCATCACAGCCACAAATCACACCCGCTCCGATCTCCGAGGCTCCGATCCGATGCCAACCCAGGCTGCCACTCTCTGGATCCGACTGACAGGTTGGTCCCACGAGCGATTTCACTCCACCCGCGCTTAAAATACACACGGGCGCCTTGGCATCGCCCGCCGCCTCACTTGAGCTCCACTTTCGCTTTGCATCGGGTTCTCTTCCCTTCCGCTCGCCCACCGGCACCGGGATGGGGGCGGCGGTGTGGAAGTGGAAGCATCCGGTCCTCCTCCTCGTCGTCGTCATGACGATGCGCCCGCCGGCGGCCGAGGCCGGTGGCGCCAACGCGACGGCGGCGTGCCCGCTGGACCTGGGCTACGTGGCCACGCTCCCGTGGGACCGCGCGCCGTGCACGCCGCCCGTGTCCAACGGCACGGCCTGCTGCATGACGCTCCTCTCGGTGCTCGGCGTGGGCCTCGCGTCGCGGCTCCGCGCCACGGGCCGCTTCCGCCTCCCGTCGGCGCAGGCCTCGGCGGCCTGCCTCCGCGCCTTCTCCGCCGAGCTCGCCGAGCCGCCGCTCTCGCTGCCGGCGGCCTCCCTCGTGCCGAGCTGCTTCCCGGCCCAGTCCCAGTTCGCCATCACCCCGGACTACTGCGCCGGGGTCACCACCGCCGCGGAGTTCGTCGCGGTCGCGGGGAACGCCTCCGTCGCCGGCCTCAACGCCTCCTGCGGCGCCGACGTCGCCTCCATGTCGCTCTGCCACCGCTGCTACGCCGCCGGGATCGACGCCTCGGCACGCCTCACCGCGGCTGCCGGCAACGGATCCAAGTCCGAGAATTGCTTCTACCTCACCGTGCTCTACGCTGCCGGGATCTCAAGCTCCGCCGGCCCCGAGTCCCCCATCACTGCGGCGTGTGCCCTCGGCCTCGCTCTCTCCACGACGCCTTCCCCCGCCACCTCGTCGCCGACCTCTAGCCCCGCCAGCCACACCAACATCGCGGTAGCCGCCACCATCCCGGTCGCCTCGCTCCTGTTCGTCTCCCTCGTCGCTCTCCTCGTCTGGAGGAACAGATGTGAGCACACCAAGGGCAGGAGCATCCAAATCTCGGAGGAGCGGCGTTCGCGCCCGCGGCCAAACACCGGCTCCGTCATGTTCGACATCTGCGAGCTGGCCAAGGCGACCGGCGGCTTCGCCGAGCGCAACGTCATCGGCCGCGGCGGGTTCGGCGTCGTGTACCGCGGCGTGCTCGCGGACGGCACCGTCGTCGCCGTCAAGAAGATGCTCGAGCCCGACGTGGAGGGCGGCGACGAGGAGTTCACCAACGAGGTGGAGATCATCAGCCTCCTCCGGCACCGGAACCTGGTGCCCCTCCGCGGGTGCTGCATTGCCGACGACGACCCCGACGAAGGCAAGCAGATGTTCCTCGTGTACGACTACATGCCCAAGGGCTCGCTGGACCAGTACATCTTCGAGGACGAGCAAGGCAGGCGGCGGCCGCCGTTGTCGTGGGCGCAGCGCCGGACCATCCTCCTGGACGTGGCAAGGGGGCTCGAGTACCTGCACTACGGCGTGAAGCCGGGGATCTACCACCGGGACATCAAGGCGACCAACATCCTCCTGGACGCGGACATGCGCGCGCGCGTGGCGGACTTCGGCCTCGCCCGGCGGAGCCGCGAGGGCCAGTCGCACCTCACGACGCGCGTCGCCGGCACGCACGGCTACCTCTCGCCGGAGTACGCGCTCTATGGGCAGCTCACCGAGAAGAGCGACGTTTACAGCTTCGGCGTGCTGGTGCTCGAGGTGATGAGCGGCCGCCGCGCGCTCGACCTGGCCGACCCGTCCGGGGTCGTGCTGATCACCGACTGGGCGTGGACGCACGCCAAGGCCGGCCGGCCGGGGGATGTCCTCGCCGAGGCGCTGCGGAAGGAACCGAGCACCACTGTGGCGGCCATGGAGAGGTACGTGCTCGTCGGCATCCTGTGCGCCCACGTTACGGTGGCGTTCCGCCCGAGCATGCCGGAGGCGCTGAGGATGCTGGACGGGGATATGGACGTGCCCGACCTGCCGGACCGCCCGCAGCCGTTCGGCCAGAGGATTGCGTTCGACGAAGGCGAAACCAATTTCAGCGCTTCATCGATTCTCAGCGGCGGCGGCGGCCCACTCGTCGACTTTGGAGACATGCTCCGGTGAAGCACGACGGCGATGATGGATGCGTGCAGGTTGCAAGGTGACCGACGTGTCAGGCCGGGATCACACGTACTCTTATTATAAGATGCGTAATATCCACAGTTCCACATGGGTTGCTACACTGCTAATGCAAGTATTGGCTAACTAAATTGGATTTCAGAGTGATGTATAGCCTTTCAGCTGATGTATAAATGGATTATATGTAACATATAGTGAAAACTGAAAAGCCAAATACGTGTCATTGACAGTTCGACACAAATATTACATCATGGTTTGCCCCCCAATGTTTCAGTAGTGCATAGAAACTATTCACTGTCCGGCAGATGCAGTGACTACACAATCATACAGTACCACATTACTCACAAGCTGCAGCTCTGCTGCTGGCGCCATCCTGAAGGAGGATAGACCAGCTGAGAACGTGTGCTAAAGATCGACGACATCGCCATATCGTGCAACTGACACACATTACAAATTCATCCAAACATACTGGAAAGGAAGAGTAAGATACAGTTGGCAACGCATGAGGACATACAAGCCAGTGGTGGTGGGTGAAATCTTCAGATGAGACGGCAAGTGGAATGGGGTATTCAGATGTAATTGTTGTCCTGCAAGTTGGGATGACTAGGCTGCACGCGGAAGGTGATTGGCATCTGGGCCGCCAGGTCCCGGTCAGGATGGTAACCCAGCTCAAGATCTTTCATGCTGCCGCTCAGTGCAATTTCCTGCTGGTGCTGCAGATAATGAAGAAAAACAGTGGCTTAGGCAAGCTTCCTAGTTTCAGATTCAGCATTATTTCAATAAATAACTACTACTATTAGTAAGTAGCAACTTGTTGACGAGGAAATCCGCCAACGCACCGGTGGCGGGCCTTGGACGCCCTAGAGGTGCCTTGAAGCGACCTGCAACAGCAACGACGACGTAGCGTGGCCGGCAAACCGATCTAAAGATCGATAAGCCGACGTAGAGCCCGCCGACGGAAGGGTAAACCCTAGAACAGCCTCCGGGAAGACCCGTCGGGAGGATGCACGTAGGGGATCTCCTAGGAACCAGCGGATGGCGCCTAGAATCGCCGATGAACTCGCGGAGAGAAGCACCGAACAGCAACTAGAAAATTAGGGCAGGATGTAGAAGAAGAAGAAGGGTAAATTGATCGTCTCGATCGATTTATGTTGGTTTGTATGTCGATTGATTGGATGGGTTCAATCGGCCATGATCCCCTCGTATATATAGGGGGGGTGGTCTTATCCCAGTAGGAAACTCTCCCAAAACTCGTCCATCAAGTTTCCCACGAGTTAAACTTTCCAAAAGTCCGATTTGCATACGAATCGGGCTCCCCGTCACAGCGCCGGACGCGTCCGGCGCGTTTCGGGCGCGTCCGGCGCGAGCGTCCGGCGTCCCGCGCGGTCTGCGGTACTCTCTGTACCGCGTCCGGTGCGCGCCGGACTCTCCGGGCCAGCGTCCGGCGCTGTGGACGAGCGCGCACGCGCGACGCGCGCGAGCGGATCCTGGCGTCCGGCGCCCGAACACAGCGTCCGGCGCCCGCGTGCCGCGTCCGGCGCCCAGCGTCTGGTGCCCGAGTCGGCCCGCGAAGCCTCTGGACCGCGTCCGGCGCGAGCCGGACGCGTCCGGCGCTCGGCCGAGCGGCGTCCGGCGCCTCCTGGTGCCGAACTTTGCTCGTTTTCGCCTTGCGTCGATGTATTTGACACGTCTTGTTCTCTTATTGTCAATTTTGAGCGTCAACACAACTACTAGTGCATATTGTGTATCAAAATTTCCGCACATATAAAACCACAGAGGTTATATGTCATATTTTTATGTCCCACCAACTCGATATAGGAAGCCTGACATTTACTTATCCAGTTTGCTTAGACTAAGCAGACATAATAATTTAATAGATGGAGGGACTATGATAGAAACACACTTCATGACATTCTAGTTGGTCGACAGGCAGTCTTAAAGTATGATGCATAATTTTCACTATAAGTTATTTACATGAATTCTTTGTGATTTTAGCCCCCGAAAAATCCCCAACCAATAACTGGTTTTATGAAATAGTTGATTAACTTGATCATTGAAAACTGTACGCAGCACACAAGTAGGTACAAGATTAGCCTTAAATTTCAAATTAATTTTTTCGAGCAAAAGAGTGATCAGCCTTTTCAAGTCCTAATTTAGCTAATGAAATACAACCCCGCAAGGACACTTACCAGTTTAAAGGCCAGCAATTTGTTCTCATCTTCCATCATCTTATTCTACAATCAACCAATAAAACAGTGGATGAGGGACAGCATTAAAAACAACCATATGCTTAAAAAATCATCACACAGAATCATTAGTCAAATTAAACACGTACATTTGTCACACGTTTTTCCCAGTGCTCCATCTGCATCAACAAAACAACCAATATCAGAATTTATTAAACAGATGACAGTACCTCCAACATCCACCACATTGAGATCGACTGAGTAGAAATGTTACCAGTTTCTCATTCAGGTTTGTCAGTCCATTATCAAGTGCCTCCTCAATCATGATCAGGTCTTTGGGCTGCAGTGAGTTTAGATCTTCACCTTTCAGGTGCCTGTACCATCACACAAGAGATCACATTCTCTATATATATCGACATGAAACTGATGAGGTAAATTCCCCAAAAGGAAAGACAGTCTATTCTAGCTCAAAAGATCACTATGAGACGAGACCACACTCTTTTTAAATAAAAACTTCATATGAAGACGGAAATTCCAAAAAGAAAAAGAAAAAAGACGATTCATTCAAGTTTAAGCATTTACCTGAGCTCAATCTGCATGGTGTCATTCTCTTTCTTTATACGATCAATCTCTGCACTAAGGCTCTGAAATGGTTCATGTGCGCATCAACTAGTCAGTCAATATGCTCAACTAATTCTAGGAAGCTAGCAAAATGATAGTTAAGCTCTAAAAAAGGGTTTCCGTTCTGTCTGGAAATCAAAAATTACCTTGTGTTTCTCATCCCACAGTATCTTTCCAGAGTTGGTCTGGTACTTCTCCAAGATTCTTGATAGCCTACATCATACCAAAAGGATATCAACGATACAGGCATGTATATTGCTAGTGTGTCGGTTCAACAGAAACCAAGCGAATCAAAATAACGCAAGTCATGACGATTTTAGTAAAGAGAAGTATAGGTGGTTTGTCTACAAAAATAGAAAAATATACTTAAAACGGACAGGAAACCATTCAGGCAAAAATCTTAAGACTTTACAAAGCTTGTTCATGACAAATAGATAGGAAAAGTAGCAGTACCGGCAACAATCTTTTCATTTACCTAATTGCGCTGTCTGTTCCCTAATCCAACACAACTTACAATTGCATAGATGCCACAGTGATGGGAAGTATAACAGTATCCAAATCCAAAAAAAAAAAATAGAACAGTATATATAGTAGCAGACTAAAAAAATAGAACGTTTCTCCAGTCCGGCAAAAACTAGAACAATATTGTAAGGCACAGTGAAAAGACACACTGGAAGAAAAAAAGAAAGGAGTAGGTAACGGCACCCACGATGTCTTGGGGGAGCAGAAGTCGTAAAGCTTGCCGGCGCTGGAGAAGATGACGGCGCCGACCTCGGCGTCGCAGAGCACGCTGATTTCCTTCGCCTTCTTGAGGATCCCGTTACGGCGCTTGGAGAAGGTCACCTGGCGGTTGGTGGAGTTCTCGATCCGCTTGATCTCGATCTTACCGCGCCCCATCCTTCTTCCCCTTCTCTCCTCCTCCAGCGACTTCCCAAGAAAGGCTCGCTGGCCTCTTCTCCCCTTCCTGAGCAAGAGAAGAGCCTGGAGCCGCTCGGTTGGTGGTGGTGCCGGTGTGGTGTAGTTGAGAGGGGCAGCGGTGGTGGTGGCCTGGTGGGAGGACCGGAGGAGTAAAGGGGATCGCCATGGCTGGAAGAGGAATGGTGATGAGGGGGCTTTCGGGTTTGTTCAGAGGCGGGAGCCGGAAACGGCAAATGACTTGTATGCTTTGCGTCCGCCGGGCAACTTGACTTCACCTCGCTGTCCGATTGCGGTTGATGGCAAAGCCGAAAGCAGGGGGAGAGGTACTGTACTTGGTGCGGTTATGGCGTTGTGGACTTCCATGAGTTCGTGTCGTGTCTTGTCGACGTTTCTCCCGGTCAGTAGTTTTATTTTCCATCGATAAACTTTCTGTCAGCGTTCTAGAGGGAAGTACTTTTGTTAACATCAACTACCAAATAATTTAGAACGGAGAAAATATGAGAAAATTTACAGTGGTTGGAGAGGCATTTGACGTGTCTATAATTTGTGGGCGTAAGTCGCATGAAGATCAATATGGAGCGTCGAAAGGCGTTTAATGTGTCATGATTTGTGGTACGTCTGAGAGAGCATCGCGACGCCTCCGGATTTAGGGAAATTAGTACTTTCCGATAAAAGAGTGATAATTGTCTTTTTATAGTTTATTTTTTTAATCAAGGATAAAAAAGTACTTTCATAATTGTAACAATGATGTTTTTTTATCCTTGTCTCTTTATACTTATAATTTTCGTGCGAATAATTCTTATGTATCTGCTGCGTCGTACAGAGCGTGCCACAGCCAGTGCACAAGAGGGTCTCCCGATCACCTGGCCTCTGGCATGTCCGCCGCTGAACTCAACGGCATGCTCAGCTTGCTTGCGAGGGACCATGTGCTTTTACACGGTTTGCAAAAATAATATTTTTTCTGCAAAAAGCTTTGTGCCACAAACCGCCTAGTGACAGGTTTCAAGAGTACGCAGTTTGACTGAGAAGTTGAGGAGAAATGATTCCGTCCATTGTTTTATGCTGCGCAAGATGTCCCTGTACGAGCGAAGGAGAAGGCAGCAGGAGCGAGCGAGGGAGAAGGCAGCAGGAGCAGCCTTGCGTCGCTCACGGCTGTGGCGGGGCGGCGGCGGCGGCGGCTATCGGGATTGGATCGTGAGGGAGAGCAGGGGCTGCGAGGGCTCTTCGGCGGGCCGGGAGGTGGGCCGGTGGGTGGGCTGAGATGATATGCGAAACGACCATAATACACTTAAAGAAATTAATTAACGAAAATAATTATTTTGTGGAGGCATTAGGAGGCATCTAGATGTTTTTTCAACCATTGTAAAAGGGCTTAGAAAAATATTTGTAATAACTAGACGATAGATAAGACATTACTAATAAGATAGATAAGACATTTTTTATGGAAAAGATAGATAAGACATTACTAATAAGAATCTAAACAAACTTGACATGACTCCTCTAGTTCCCGTAGCCGCTTTTAGGACTTGTTTGGTAGGACTTTTACGTTCTAGCTCCGGCTCCTGAGGAGTCCTACCAAACATTTTGAGAAGGAGCCGTTTTCTTTTTCTTTTTCTTTTTGAAAAGTAGAGGAGTTGAAACCATTTTAGTGAAACTACAAATTTTTTTTGCGAAATAGTGAAACTACAAATTGTGGCTCCTCAAAACGGCTTTGGCTCCTGCGCAAGAGTCTTTTAGGAGGAGCCCTGCCAAACACCTTCTTATACACAAGCCACACTAAACACTTTAGAAGGAGGAGCCGTTTTCTTATGAATAGTAAGGTCCTATTTGGCAAACTTTGAAGAGTTGATTCTTTGTTCAATTCAGTAGGAGCTTTGCCAAGCATTTGTTTAAAAAAAAAAAAGTAAAATCCAAACCCGGTCCTTAAACTTTCGATGGGGTGTCATCCCGGTCCATGAACTTTCAAAGTATGTCATTATAGTTCCTAAACTCAATTTGGGTCTCAAATCAGCCCGTTAACAGCCAAAGCCCTTCACTGCAATGCAATTAGACCCTTGACGATTCAGTTCTGCCGCGACACCTCGTTACTCCGCGACGGCACTGGTCTTCAGCCGATTGAAGCATTCTGCACTCAGCAGAAGCCTCGTCCGATGCTTGGACGCCAGTCGAAGCGGAAGCAGCTCGCCGCGTGACACTGGGGTTGGCGTTCGTGGATGTCGCTGACTCGATCGAGGTGGAGCAATAGCCTCCATTAGTTTTTTGAGAGAAAATAGCCTCCATTAGTGCTCGTCGGCGTGCGTTAAACTCTTGCTAGCCGTGGCGGCGCACCGGGGTGGCCGTGGTGAACATCCTGCTGCTCTTCATCTCGTCGCCCTTGTGCTATGTCTCGTCGCCTTTGTGCTGTTCTGCATCGACTCGACTCCGAATCTCCGATACCTCTGCTACTGCTTCGAGGATTGGACAGGAAAATCCAACGACTCCGATACCTGCTACTTCGAGGATTGGACAGGAAAATCCAATAGAGCACAGAAAATGCAAGGCAGCACCATAGTAGTGCGTCCTTCAGTTTGTCCTTCAGAAAATGCAAGGCCGCTTCCCGTTCATGCATGACTTCAGGCTAATGATTGTACGGCACATTTTTTTGACAATGCGCTCAGGCTGTGGTCGTCGACAGGTTCATTTTTTTCAGCGTTGCTTTGATCTGATTGGTAGGAAGTAATGCTCTTTTAAACAAAATTAATGAGAGAGGGGGTTTTCTGCTAATATGAAAGAGGGCATGACCCGTAAAAAACTGATTTGAGACCCAAATACAGTTTTTTTTTTCGAAGTCGTGCTCTTGGCACGTGTCTCATTAAGAAGAAGATAGGGCGGAGCTTCGAGTGTTGTACTTGCGCGCTAAACTAATTTTGTCCAAAGCTAGAGAAAACGGCCCCAAGGTTGGAGTGCCACCGCCCAGAACGGCGCCATGCCCTTGAAGCCGGCCGATACCCAGCAGCCAGCTTCGTCTCTGATGCGCTGAACAAGAAGGGCCGGCGCGGTCGAAACTCCTTGGAACGTTTTCCTATTGCGCTCCTTCCAAATCATCCACGTTACTAGCAGGACGAGGGAGTCGAATCCACGGCGAGTGTCTGTAGCGAAGGCTTCCCTAGTGGACAGCCACCAGTCGTCGAGGCGGTCCTCCTGCGCCGGAGTGAGGTGGCCGAGGCCGGCCAGGGCGAAGATCCTGTGCCACACCTCCCTGGAGAACACGCATGCCAGCAGCAGATGGTGGAACTCTTCTGGCTCTTGCAGGCACAGGACGCAGTCGTCGCCAGGCTGCAAGCCGTGCCGCTTCCGACGCTCAGCCGTCCAGAGGCGGCCGTGCAGGGCCGTCCAGAAGAAGAAGTATTTGGGTCTTCGCCATGGAAGACCCAAATACAGTTTAGACACGCAAATGACATACTTTAAAAGTTTATGGACCGGGATGACACCCCATGGAAAGTTTAAGGACCGGGTTTGTATTTTACTCTTTTAAAAAAAAGAAATAAGTATGTGTTGATTCTATAAAATTCTCTAAAATAAACTAAGAGGTTGAGAGCTTAAAAAAATTAGCTTCTTCTAATTCGATAGAGTGATTATGCATCATGATTTAAAAGTTTATGCTAAGGAATTGAGAAAATCAGTATCAAATGGAACTCTACTAGATGGCTTTGTTTTTAGGCCATGGATTGGTGCTACAGCCTACAAAGTAGCTCCTTCTCAAGTGCTCTGGCTCGTCCAGAGGAGTCTCTGACGAAAACCACCGCTAGACAGTTCCTATTTTTTCATAGAAAATCATAACTGGTTCTTTACTAATGGCCTAATTTCAACTAATCAACACAGTCTAATAAAGAAATCGGAAATGCACTCTCCTGGACACAAGACCAAAAAAAGAAAATCGAGGGGAAGAGATGCCAACTTTAGGCGCTGCCCGTCACTCAAGGAGTCAGAGAGCAAAAATCTCTGGTTTTTCTTCACACGCATGGTTCGTCGCTAAAAAAAGAAACTACTGTAAGAAACGCCATGTCTGATTCCTCCGCCGAGACGGACCATAGCCATCGCGACGGAAAGCACCGGCGATCGAAACTCCACCACCTGAATGTCCAGGTCCCTCCCGTGACCAGCAACATTGGCTGCTTCGCCGGCTGTTTCCGCCCGTCCCCAACATCGACATCGACATCGACATCGACATCGTCTTCCCCCGCCGCGCACGGCATCAGCTGCCTCGGACACGGACACGGGCATGGGCACGGGCACGGGCACGCAGACCGGCCGGCGTCCCCGTCTCTGATCCGGTCGCCGTCGGCGTGGATCAAGGCAAAGGGCCAGAGCCTCGGGTCTGGCAGGCACGCGCGTCGCCGGTCCCGCGACTTCCATTACGACGCCCTCAGCTACGCGCGTAACTTCGACGAGGGCGGCACGGACGGCGAGGGCGAGGAGGAGGCCGGGCTTGCCGCGAGCGACGCGCTCAAGCACCGGTGCTTCACGTCCAGGCTCCCCACGTCGCCGCCGCCCGAGTCCCCGTCGGGGATGCCCACCACCAGCGGCAATGCCAACAAGGCGCGCGAAACAGGCCGTGATGACTTGGAATGAAACGGTTGCATCGGTTCTTCGCTTTTCATTTCACATCGCCTCGTTTTCTTTTTCTTGTTGTTGGAAGGAGTTTGTCGTGGTCGACTCATAGAGATGCGCTAATCGGCGTTTGCTTTTGTTTCATTTGTTTACGTTACGTTGTTGTATGTAATGCACTGTACTTTGTATGATAACATGTTCTTCGAGTGGATACGTAGTTGTAATGCAATTGTATTTGAAACATGTTATTAGAATGGATGGGAGATGGGTATAGCTAGCTAACAGCAAGCCGGCAATAAACGATGGACCATATATTGCTAGAATAATGCGCCTTTAGCAGGTAAGTGTGGCATATACGGATGTCCTGGCTACACCTTCAGGTAACGCCGGTTCAGGAGCAGGTGATACCGTGGTGGCTGCGCATAAGGAAGACGATGGACAAGGTATTCTATTGTGGGTTTAATTTGATGTTCTTTCTCATTGGTTGGATGATCTGGAAAGAGATGAATGCGCGGACATTCAATGGTATCATGAGTTGCTGGCGAGGAGGTAGCGTGTGTGGTGGTTTCTCTGACGCCAAGTTCGTCGTCATGTAATCCTTAATGGCTAAGGGGTGGTGTGAGGTGCGTTTGGGTTGGTAATCCTAGGGTTACCGTTGTGCGGTGTTGTTGCAAATTGTCATATTTAAACTCTTTCCTGCTTAATAAAATACGCGCTTAGGCGTGGTCTCAAAAACCAACAATAAACAAAGTACATGAAAGACAAATAGACAACAGTATACAATGCATTTACGACCAAATTTTGATATGCTAAAGAATTGACAAGTAAATTCTAAACAAAAAGATTTACCAAGTCAAATTTAGAACCATGACTTGTGATCATTAGCTTAGCATATTTTCTGAAACCGAATTCTGTAGCTACTAGCTAGTGATGGATTGGATGAGGAGGCGTGAGCTTTGTTGAGACTCGTACGGGACTCCAAAGTTTCCCAAGTAAAGAAAGATTGTAATGAGGTACTAGCAAATTTTGTAGCTAGTTTAGCTAGACGCTAAGACGCACTAAACATAGTGTGCCATAGTGGAGACAAGCACCCGTGTGTGCTCGGGGATTCCTAAAGCCGATTTTATTAGCGCTGGTGTCTGGCTAACAAAGTTCTCTGTTTACTGTTTTTTTTAGCAAACCAAAGGGGTCCAATGTGATCTAAAATTTGTACATTGTTCCGTTAATTTTCTTCCATAACCCCGCAGGCCGCAGGCCTACCTTGCCTTTGCGCGTGGGATAGTGGATAGTCACGGGCTCGCGGCCCATGGGCGAGGGGTCCGCGCGACCATCCGCGCGGTAACGCTTTTGTATTCCCAAGGCCCAAGCCCAAGAACAAACAACCAGCGGTCCCACAGGTCCACGCGCGCCCGTTCCGATTCCGAAGGCAAGGACGTCTACGCGGCGGCGAGACGAGGAGCCAACCCAACGGCGACGAGAAATCCACGGCGGCCAGTTCACCCCATCCGCCATCCGGCGCGCGCGACTCCCCCTCCGCTCCGCCTCGACCAAAACCGAGGGCGTTTTCTCCAAAATCCGGACCGGAGCCCACCTCTTCCTCCACTCCCCACTCACCTACACCACCCCCACCCCGCTCCCCAAAACCCTAGGTCCTTCGATCTAATGCCGTGACCGCTCGAATTCCCAATTCGCCCAGCCTCGCCATGGAGGACCCCGTGGCGGGCCCCGCCTCGTCCTCCACCCCCCTGCCGCAGCCGCAGCGGCTAGGGTTCCGGCTGCTGCTGCTGCGGTGGCAGCCCCTGCCGTTACGTCTGCGCCGCCCGCTCTCGCTCCGCCGCAGCCGCCTGCCACCGCGGCCGCGGCCGCGGCCCCTGAGCCCGCGGCGGCGTGCCGGAGGCAGCTGTTCACGGTGGAGCTGCGGCCGGGGGAGACCACCATCGTGTCGTGGAAGAAGCTTCTCAAGGAGGCCGGGCACACCGCCGCGGCACCGCCGACAGCCAAGGCGGAGCCGGCGTTCGCTGCTGCACATGCGGGCCCATCTGGTGCGGTAAGCAGTCGTTTTGCCAAGGTCGTTGCGTGTTGGTTGGTTGGTTACCTGGCTGCTGCATAGCTGTAATTTGTGCGCGCTACCTAGCTTTTAGCTTTTTTGAAGTAGATGAAAAATAGAAGGATTCTCTTCTGGTGACTGAAGGTAAGATCCACGTTAGGGCTGTTTTGTTTTGGTAGGTAGCAACATGTCCATCCCTCATAAAAGCATACCTTTAGGGCACCTGTTTGTAGTGATGACATGACAGCATCGATGTTCTTAATTACTAGCTTGGGTTGAGCTATGTATTTTTTTTAATGTTAGGTGCCTGAGCTGTATCTTCCAGAGATGTTCTACAGTGAATATTAGTGCCTCTCTTGTGTAATATACCCAAATCAATGAAATCTCATCTCATGGATTGTTGTACATGTTCATGCCAAAACCTTGTCATTCTTGAACATGATGCTCTTAGCATTCAGTATTTCAGTGTCAAAAGTATGTTAGAATTTTGCAATCCTCTGAATTGCTTGACATTCAAGAAATGCTGTATTTAACATCTGCTAGTTTGTTTTACCATTTTTATCAGGCAAATCCTGCAGAAAATGACCCAAATGATCCAACACAGCCAAATCGGTTCAACGCAGTCATTGAAAAAATTGAGCGTCTTTACATGGTATACTAAACACCATTTTACATTTGATCCCACGTTCACCATGGATGAAGCTTTGACTCCATGTACAAATTGCCAGGGAAAACATAGCAGCGATGAAGAGGATCTTAATGATGTACCAGATGATGATCAGTATGACACTGAGGATTCTTTCATAGATGATGCCGAATTGGTTAGTTATATTCAAACTTTTGTTTCTTTTGTCTAGATGAGTTTGGTTTGTTGCTTCTGGATATTTTTCTGGTCCCGGCTTTATGCTTATTAAATCGGACGCCTTAAACTGACTTGATTTTGTATTAGTATTATGTAGGTTACATCAAATAATATTAATATTTACCTTATGTTTTACTTTGGTTCTACCTTTCTGAACTCTTTGCTTATCGGTGTGGGAATCCTATTCTGATATGACATTACCACTTTAATTGTAATAGAATATATGATAGTATATCTCACAACCTGAGCTATATGTCTGGGAAGGTTCTTCTATAGATTTCTACCACTTGAACTACCTGACGCCTATGCAATTACTCAGTTTATACCGAAATTGTAGTGTAGTTTACTAGTTTAGTCATCTTGTATATGAGTATGAGTATATTTATAAACAACATATGATTGTCATAAGCTATGCTAAAATCTATCGATTGAGAATGAATTTTCTTTTGCTACTACTGATTTATTTAATTTCTGCCTCTTTGCAGGATGAATATTTTGAAGTCGATAATTTGAAAACTAAGCACGATGGGTATTTTGTGAACAAGGGAAAGTTGGAACAGATGTAAGTTTACCGAAATAGTTTACTTTGGAGTCAATAGGGATGCAGGCAGTGAAATTTGTGCTCCATACTCTTCTGCTAACGCCTGTTAATTGCTTTCTGGGCAGCACAATTGATATTTGTTTTAGCTATTATATGTACACAATGCTGTGCTAGCTGACATAAATATGTCATGGGCACGTGTGGATAAGCTCATAACATTGAAAACAAAATGAGAGTAACAAATCATTGCTTGTGCTTATGTTAGGATAGGTCATTTACATCAATTTATTTATAGCAAAGGTTAAAAAATATTCATGTCAGCACTGATGAAATGATATAAATCAATGTGATCCTATTTTGCAGTGAACCTGGCACATCAGCAAATGTTGCTCCAAAGAAAAGGAGAAGAAAGGATGCACCGAGTACTTATCTGGAGAATAATCACCTTGCTCCAGTTGATTATTTCAATATTGGCGATGTCCCTGGAAAATCCTCTGCAAGAGGTACTGTGCAGGCGGGAAAGCAATTAGCTAGTAGCAACATAGGTTCTTATGGTCAATACTATGAGGACAATAGAGTGGTGAAGAACAAAACCAGTGGTCCTGGAGGAGCCCCTAAAAGAAAATCTTCTGAATTCTCGGGTGGTGATGCTGCAGCACGCGCTAAGATTACTAAGGATGCTTCACATGCTCCTTTGGAGCCAAGAGACTTGGAAAAGCATAAAGCTGCAGCACTACCTGTTGACTATGCACATAATAAGTCAAAAACCAGTGAGACATTTGATTATGCTTATCCAGCTTACAGGGATAAAGGCACTTCAGTGCAACTTGATTTCCAACAAAGAAATGTAAGCGGAGATAATCAAGATCCATCAAATAGAATCTATCGCAAAGAGAAACATGGAACAAGCGAATATCCTGGCATGGCTATGGCTAGTGCTGTTTATTCTACACAAACAATGGTAACGTTTCATTCTTATATTCTGTTTGTGGCACAAGAGAAAGTCGTCAACCACTTTAACATTGTCTGTTGTTTTCAGCACCCAGTTGTTGGTAGGGAGGGTTCAGGTACTAAACCCAAAGGCACTAGGCTTGAGCGAGCTATTCGCGATCTCCAGAAGATTGTTGCAGAATGTGAGTGCTGTACCGTAGACCCCTGCTGTGCTAGAGTCTTTCTGTGGACAAAGTAGTGCTGGAAGTAGTTTTAAATGCTTGAAATTCTGCTTGCAGACAGACCACCTACAATTGATATTAATGAGGTAGATCCAAATGGCCAGGCAGCAGTTAAAAGACGGTTGCCTCCTGAAGTAAAGCAAAAGCTTGCCAAGGTTGCAAGGTTATCGGTATGTAGCACACTAGCACCACAGCCAAATTTACTTCAGATTCAATTGTGGATATTACTGTCTGAACTTTGGAAAAATTGTTTGCAGACCAGATATGCATGCATTGGTTTATGCAATTTTGTTTTTTCTAAAGTTCTAGCATACATGATTTATTTGAATGTGTGTCTGTTCTAAAAAATCTTCTGGCACTGATGTTAATTGCAGTTAGTGTAATTTTCTTTCATTTGTACTAATTGCTAGTATTTTGATTTCTTAATCAAACGCACGCCATGCAGAATCCTTTCTAGTACTTTGTGTATACTTTACCTGTACATAATACTGTTGTGTGGTGTAGGCAAATCAGGGCAAGATCCAAGAACATGATCTAATGAATCGCCTCATGGGCATAGTTGGACACCTTGTTCAGCGCAGGACACTGAAGGTTAGTGATGGAAGTTAATTAGCTTATCTTGCACATGTATTGTTATTGTAGAGCACTGGTTGGTTTTGGCCTATGTTCATCTTAATCTATGTTAGCAAAAATTGCAGTATAGTGTTGTGTGAGAAAATCATTTTTCTTATCTAAACTTTTTTTGGAGCCATAAATACATATTACAGGTTCAGTTAGAAGACTTTGGGTGGACGCATTTTTGAAATTAAGTTATGGCAAAACTTCCAGTTTGTTATTTTTCATTAAATACGAATAGAGTATAATGAAAAAAGGAAGATCTTTTGAGCATGCCCACTCAGGTCCTTATCTCCTTATCTGTAGTACTTTTCATGTGCAAATGGCTATTCAAAGTACTCAAATAGCACTGCCAATGCTGATCTATATGAGGTCAATATAAGACAATGTGCAACAAGGAAAGACCAACTGAGCAACAGATATAATGTTATATTTGATATGGTGTAAAAAGGAAATCTGCTCTGTTTAAAAAGGCGATTCCTAGATCCATCTAGGCACGGTGCCTTGGCACAGGGAGCTCCACCTCGCCTGACACCTAGGCGTCTTCAAAGTTTTTTTTTTTTCGCGTAGAGGTACTTTGGGCTTGATGTATGTGTGAAAATGGGTCAAATTAGAGATGCAGAAAGGTGGACTACTGTCATTACTCATGGATGCATGATAACATCAAATTTTTACTCTCATCTGCTAATTTTTTTTTATTTAGCATGAGATTAACCTGTCTTGCCATAGAATGTACAAACACCTAGTAATGCCTAGCGCCTAGTGCTTTTTGGAACACTCTAATGCTGCTACCCAGAATATCTAGTTGTCGGTTAGACCATTATGTTATGATCTCTAAGGATGTTTATCTTGTAGTATATTGATCATATGTGATGACCATTCACTCAAACTACATTCTCACTACAATTATTATAACTTTGAGTATGTTTGCTTCCATTTCTAATAAATGCTATTTTTAACAGAGAAACATGAAAGAAATGGTAGAATCAGGTATTTCTGCTAAACTGGAGAAGGCTGACAGGTTTCAGCGTGTAAAAATGGAGGTCAATGAAATGATCAAAGCACGTATGGCTGCAAAGCCCAAGGTAAAGATATAATTGGTTATAAGTGTGAGACTTCCTTCTAATCTATTGAGATATGAACTCTTATTAGTCATACCTTTTTCTTATATATTGTGGCTAATGATAGATGTTCTGTTGTCAACATGCTACCAGGTCAATGAACAACAGGATGGTTCAGCTGATGATTTTCAGGTTGCTAATGATGACAGAAGAGCTTTAAAAACAAAGTATGCAATGGATACTGCATTGGAGGACAAGATGTGTGATCTGTATGATATGTATGTTGAGGTATAAACCTATAAAAATATTTGTTCTTTTTGGAGCCTGAAAAGGCTTTAGCACGAAGGGAATATTCTTTAGACTTTGTTAGCTTTATCATTTGCATAGTGAAGGTACAGTTACATATGGGTATATCTGATCCTTGTTTACTCTATCATTGTTATTCTTTATTAGTGAAACATGTAGATGAGTTTCTATAGAACGAAAGTGGCTTGAATGAAATCCTATCTGAATCCTTGTCAGGGTATGGATGAAGACAAGGGCCCTCAAAGCAGGAAGTTATATGTAGAGGTATTGTTCCTGAAGCTTCATCTTGTTCCTCATTTTGGTTTCCTTTAAAAAGATTCTTTGAAATCTGAGTGCTGATTTGGTAGTGATCCCGCCTCTTAAAAAACAGTTTTGGTTTCAGTTTCTTCTCCTAAGAGATGTCTATCTGTTGTGTTTCTATTTCTAAGGAAATTGTTTGGCAAACATGGGTTTCTTTGTTCTGTTTGGGTCTTGAAGTGAGAAACCTTTTTTTTGTGTGTGTTTTCTCCCTTGCAATGTGATAAAGAGAAATGGTTTGGCTAGTTTTTGTTTCAAAACACCTGGTTTTGGTTGGGTTGGCAGGGTTTCTATGGTTTCTGCCCTGAAACTCAAACCAGAAACACGGCCGAACCGGTCTTGAGTTTTCCTTTGACTTGTTGACTGCATTAACTTGATCATGATTCAAATGTCATTTTATGCACACCAGCTTGCAGAGTTATGGCCTCAAGGTTACATGGATAATGTTGGAATCAAAGATGCTATTTCTAGATCAAAGGAGAGAAAAAGGTTATTGTACAACCAGCAAAAGGTCATCATTATAAACATTCCTCTTTTACCATTCTTTATTAATTATATGAGTTAAAAAGTTGAAACAAAATAACAGATGCGGCATTAGAGTGGTTGACTTTATATTTTGTATCATTCTGTCACTCATTTTCTCCCTAATAATTAATCTAGGTTCGCAGTGAAGAGAGAATAAAGAGGAAGAGGATGGCAGCAGCAGCAGCAAAACTGCCAGATGGCTTCCCGGTTGTAATGCAAAGTGGAGTTGCCCCACAAGTTGCACAACCACACATGACAAATTCCATCACATACCATGCGACTGATTATGGACAGAACCAGGGGCCAAAATTTTTTGAAAGGGCTCGTGAAACTAGCTCTAGTGCAATTCCTGATGATGGCAATAGAAATGCTGGCGAGATGAAGAAGAAGAAAAGAAAACATGAATATGATCTTGTAGATACAGAAGCTAACCTACCGAAGGCTTCTTTGCAGCATGGGAGCGAGAAGCAAAAGCATTCTAAGCCTGTTGACGAGCCTAGTGCTGGTAGCCTGCCCACCATGGCAACAACTCAAACTGTGCTTGGCCTACCATCGGTGTCTGGTCATAACCAACAACCTAGCTGATTATTTCGGCATAGTGTTGGACATTTGGTTCTCCTTATAGGCTCTTTTCAGCTGCTGTAAGAAATTATGGCCTTTCCATGTGTTCAGCATCTATTGTCGAGACTAACATGTTCCTGAGTCTAGAGGATATTTGATCACTTGTAATTTTGTAGCATTGCATGGTTCTTTTGTCCAGATTATCTGTGCAGCGCTGATAGATATGATCAGATGCAGATTTGCACCCCACCAAATATCGGTTGTAATTATGACTCGTTTCTATTACTGGTAGTCGAGACATGTATTGTTCATATTTTCCGGTTTAAAAGCTCTCAACGATGTGCAAATTTTCTTTTAGTTTGTTAAGTAGGGGTTCCTCCCTTGCACACAGAAGAGGTCCTAAGTGTCAGTGAAAGTATATTGCATCTGTAAACATCTGCATCGTCCAAATAGCACCCATATCATGGACAGTCGATTCAGTGCATGCTTGGATTGTGGGAATTACCCAGGAAAATGCTTTCATTTCTTTAATTTCAAAATGTTTCGAATTTTATTTTTTGGCAGTGTAAGAAAATTTTCTGGCGTGATCTTCAGGCAATTAAGTAAGGGATTTGCTAAATCCCAGTCGCAACCAGGCGGCGTTGGCGAACCAGGCGACGTCGGTGGAGCATCCTTATACACAGGCTAGAACATCGCTGGAAGCAGGCTATAACATCGAGCACAGTTCGCGGAAGAACATAGGTGGAGAACATCGACGGACACGAACCAGAACATGGAGTGAGTGCCACGAAGAGAAAATCGTGAGGAACGTCATCAGTCACATCGCCGGGATTCGGACAGTGCAATGAAACCCGTCGTCTGGGTTCAGGCGACTAGGATATAGGAAAAGTGATTAAGTATAGCGGCGACTAAGATATAGGAAAAGTGATTAAGTATAGCTTGATGGGAAATCCTTCTAAAGTTACTGCACCGCAGGGAATAGCTGCCTTTCTTTTTACTTGGTTGACACGAAAGAGCTCGAAGATGATATATGGACTACTCGAATCATCATTTGGACCGATACATTTTTGAGAGAAGATGAAAATAAACGCGAGCATTTTCAGTTGCTTCTGCACACTCATCAGGCTCTTCCATTGCCGCATAGGAAGAAGCTTGTGTTTCGTCCTTCGGGCTGGAATTTTAACGATCGACCCGAGCTTTCCGCCATGGGACACTGAAACAGAATCTGGACGTCATAAAACATAGGTCACCCGGATCCGATTACGCAGTGCGTTGCGTAGCCTGCATTAAATGGAAGATGTCAATTCCCGGGTGATTCTTGTGTGAGCGGATCGCTATTCTGTGCCAACCAACCAATGGTACCATACCATCAACATCATCATTCCCGGGGGATCTGGACGCACTCCGAGGAAATTCCAGCGGCAGATGCCAACCATGTCCGGCGACCGGCGTGCTCCTGTGGCTGGGTCTGGCGTGGCCGTCTGGGAGGCAACCGGCAAATCTAGTGGCTGGCAGCAACGGTGGAGAGCCGATGTAGGACCTCAGTACGGTGTGATCCCAATCTGATTGGGGCGAAAGCATGCCCTGCTATGCTAGAAGCTCCGCGTTCCGGTCGGTGAACGCCACTGCCGCCGCGAGCTCACCTCCGACGGCACGGAAGGAAGCCGCTGCCACCCGCGTCGACCCATCCCACCCAGACCACACCACACCGCCTCAGCACCTGCACGCCGGCCACACCAACGCGCGCGAGAAGACCACCCGTGCCGCGCGCGCCTCGCGCCCCCGATCCGAACGGTGCAGGCGGGGACCAGCAGCGGCGCGCACGGGCGGCCACCGCGCCGCCAATTGGCGCTGCGGCCGCCACCACGCCGCCTGAACACACACGCGATCGTGGGACCTCTGATCCCGTCCCATGGCACGCCGGCCTTGCCAAGTTCCTAGCGCCACAGGCGGCCGACGGAGCGGCAACAGTAACCGGCAGGCGAATTCGAAATCCATCCGTGCCGCGGGGCGAACTCGCTCGCTCTCCTCTCATGCGCAGGCGTGTCGTGCGGCGCGCCGGCCCCAACCGCGGCCGACGTCGCGCGCGCGCCGGGCGCTACGACCGTTCGGGCCCTCCCTGCCTCGACGCGGAAGCTCCACTTCCTCCCTCTCCTTCAAGGCCTGAACCCCGGCGCCTCTCGGGTCACCTTCGCCACACCGTCCCGCCCGGACCGCCGTGGCGCTCTGCTCCGATCTGCCAAATCCATGGCTCGGCACCGAGGACGCGGACGCGGACGCGGACGCATAACAATCACTGCCATCCTCCAGAGCACTGTCTCGCCGTCGGATCGCGGGATGGGAGATACGGAACCAAACAACCAGGTAATCAACTGGCCAACCTTTCCTCCCATGTCTGGATCAACCCAATTGTCTTGTGTAAGCTCGCATCGTGCACAAACTTGCTGATCAATTGGTTGTATATTTTCATCTATCATCTGCCTGTCCAAATGTGTATGTGTGTGTGTAAGCTCCCCGCAAGTTCAATGCACGCGGATTCGCAGACTGTCGTGGTGAATTTCACTATCTTCGCGACACTCTGCTCATACACTTTTCTTACCTTCTTTTTTCTCTCTCGAACACGCAGGAATACGCCGTGTCATTTCATTTTTGTTACCTTCATTTCCATGCTTACCCACTTGTCCGGCCCTAATAATAGTAGAGATTGATGTTGCGGCAACAAAAATCAAATAGACTCCTAGATACATATTTTAGCTGGTTTGAAACAAAGTGTGAAGGGCCAGTGTTCCATCGGTACATGTTCATATGCGACTGGCTGACTGTGCTAAGAATATTTCTTAAAAAAACTGTGCTAAGAATGACCCTTCACAACAGCACCAAGAACGGGATGGAAACAGAACATATCGTCCACTCATGATGAGACAGCACATATGCTGCTGATTACTGGAAGAAGCACCATCTGCAGCTACGTTGCGTGTAAGAGGCTATTCCTATTTTGTTTACCCCCATCTCTATTCTGGGCAGGAGCAGATGCCATTAGTATCTTGACCATGAGCCTCACAAAGATCGGACATTTCTCTTGTTTGCATCATAGAGTCAACATCGTGTCTTGCTTGTTCAACCACATTGCTGCTGAAACTATACCTGCGATATCTGATATGTTAGTGCACAAGATGCTGACATACTAAAGGTACTGTATTTATGACCAGTTCTGTTCAGTAATATCTTCCTTTGTGTTTTAACTTGGTTCTGCAAGAACTGTCGTGAGCACATAATCTACGTATTTCATTATTATTTTCTGCTGTTCTATCAGTTTTTTTTCTATAAGAAAATCTTGAACTGAATAAACTCTTATAATTTGCATTATTTGCAGATGGAAAAACACAAAGGTTAGCTTTATATTTTGCTCCTCATCCCTAGCAATGTAATCATCTTTACCTGAACTGCCTATGTGAAAAGGTGTATTTTTCTTGACCAACATAAAACAAAAGTAAAGGGAGTTATCGCTACAAAATTAAGCCAGCATCTGTTTGTGGTAAATGCATGCCTACAATCTGATCATCTTTTTTTCTTAGGCTTCTATCCATTGTCACTACATATAATGCATGCCCTACAATCTGAATATACCTTATGATGCAGCTTGATCTTGTGCACAATCTCTTGAGACATTTGGACATTAACATATTCACACTGCAAGTCAAAGTGTAAAAACAAACAGACACAAAATTATCTTTATAACCTGCAAAATGTATCAAAACCATCATAATTTACATCCTCTGAGTCTATTTTTCGGTTCAGGGGAAGAAAACTGGAGCTCATGTCTTGATACATTTGTTGCACTTTGTGCAGATTGCTCACTTTTATGGTTAAACCCTACTATCTCTAGCAGTGTGAACTGAAATGTATCTACCTCTAAAAATGGTAAATTTCCACAAACAGAACAATCAAAATTTTGGAATTACTGGAATTCTCAGTAGGTACCCACACGATTGACAGAAAGTTGCTAATCTGTCAATATATTTTGTAAGCAGCCTCATCTTCTTTTAATACGAAGGGCAAACACTATAAAACAACATCAATAATGAGTTATCATCTAGGCTACAATTCTCTATGAATGGGAAGACTGATGTCACTGGTGCATTTGTTTATAACTATTTGTTGAGGTAACTCTACTCAACATGTCAAATGAGGGATTCATGCATCACATGTTTTGCATATTGAACATTACATGTGCAATTAGTTCAAATAACACCACAAAAAAACGTGAAAAAGTATCTGTACTAGGATTTAGGACACCTGTGTAGATTCTGCCATATCAAATTATTTAGCATACATTAATGATTTCCTAAAAGCCCAGTGAAGTAGCATAAGCATAATAGTAACTCTCAGTTTCCAACAAAAAAAGCGAGGCAGACGTGGAGTATGATGAAAAGAATTGAGGATAAGACCCTTCAAGAAGGCAGTCACAGGATGAAAGTTTTGTGAATGTCTATTCTTCTGGTAACTTTTTAGGCAGTTAGCAAATTCCAGATTGGCATTGTCACGTTCTAGGCTGTTTTCTGCTAATCCATGCAAGGTACACCTAACAAGCAATTCTGGCACTTCCAACCCAACAAGTTAGTAATTTATTAGTATCTTGATCTTCTGTATTTCCTATTCTTTTGAAAAAACATTTGTCTGTATCTTAACTTTTGGCGCTGGCAGCAGAGGTACCCAAAATTCAAGATCAACAACTAAAAGAAAAATAGATTTCCCTCCTTAAAAAACAACTAAAAGAAAATAGAATGTGAAAGAGAAGGGGGAAAAAGTTCTTGTGTGTTTGATGCTCCCTTGCAGTTAAATATGTATGGATCCTATGAATATCTTCAGCAATTTGTTCCTAGATCACACGGACTATTATGCAGTTATGCATTCAACTTCTATCAGTAACTCATGAGGTATTTTCATTTTATTGATGATAAATGGGGAAAAATAAAAATACTTCTCTAGATACCGCTGCAACTATAAATGGAGAAAAACGTTGGCTCCAAGTGTTTGAAGAGATTTCCAGCAAGATTAGAATCTGTCATCAGATCGCTTGAGATAGTTAGCATTTGAAAGTGAAAGATAACCTGAGACAAACCAAAAATTAATTTGACACAAGAGCTTTTTTATCTTTTTTTTTTTTTTTTTTTTGGTTCTGATCATGAAAGATAACCTTTTCACACTGCTGTTTTAGGTACCAGTGGCACATACATCGTGGGAATGAAGAGTTGAACTAATATGAGAAGTGGTAGTGTGCTGGTAAAAACTTGTACAATTTCTTATTTTTAAGGAAGGAACGTATACTACATTCCCCCAAAACTAATACTAATCTTAGAGTGTTCATATTTATCCAGCCTAAGAAAATATCGTACTGGAAACTTATATTTATCTTGAGTTTATAAAGTATTAAGCATTATCATCAAATTTTTACTTCATCCTTCAAGAGTTGCACAAACATATACCTGTGCAAACTATGACCCCATTTTTTTCAGTTATCAATACACTGGAACCATGAATACACAGATATCCAGGATAGTAACAAAAAAAAAAGAGTCAATGCATGCATTAGAAATTTTGAGAAACACATGTGGATTGGGGTGTTCATGTAATTACCTCAATCCACATGTGTTGAGGTGGATTGGGGTAGAAACTAAACTAATTTCCAATCCACTTTACCTCAATACATGTGGATTGATATGGCATGGACATCCAAACAAGGCCTTGAAATTGTGTCTAACAAGGATACAACACAAACACAACTCTTTTGGGGAGATAAAAAAGGCAAGCAGAAAAGGAAGGCAGCAATAAACTCTCACACCTATCTTTGCAGGAATTTTGTCAGGATCCTCCCCTCTTTTTTTTGGAAGAAAGCATGAGTGTTGCCTTCAGCAATTAAGGAGGAGCGTTCCTCCCCTCTTGAGCTGTATCCAATATATATCTCTCTCTCTCGCACATCTTCCCTGCATTCCGTGCTCCCCTTGCACTCCCCCAACCAGCTCCCGAAGGCAACTTCCCAGAACACCGCCAGGGCACCAGGTAGGTTCCAAACCATGTTTTCTCTGATGATTCCCCTTCTATGTTTTGGCCTACCCCAAAATCGTGAACGGATTTGGCGATTTGAGGAAGTCAGAAGATTGTGTTCCATGTTAGTTTCGATGCTTCTCTGTTACAAGGAGTTGTTTGGGCACAGCCGGATTTGTGGTGTGCTATAGAGAAACTTAAAACTGCTTAGGCTGAATGCAGATTTCACAGATCGAGAAGTATCTGATTTTTTTATTATTTATCTTTTGATGAGGAAAGGTATCTGACTTTTCAGTCCATAGAATCGAATAGGCCCCCAGATCTGATTGATCCCCTGATGATCAACTATTGTGTTACCTTAGTGGCAGATCTAGGGTTTAATAGAAGAGGGGCCCTCCTTTCTCTCTTTCATGTCTAAAAAATTAGGAGAGAATCTTGGAGAGACTCCATTGTGATAGGGAGGGGCTTGAGCCCCACCCGCCCCACCACTAGATTCGCCCCTAAGTTACCTGCTATGAGAGAAGAGCTCAACAAAGTGCAGTTTTTTCGCGAGCAAGCATGTAGCCCGTATTTCATTAAGAGGAACGGAATAACCAATAGGCCTACTCAACAAAGTGCAGTAATTCCCCATTTGATCTCAAATGGGCTGACTTTGTTTCAAAGGCTATTGTAATCTTTAAAAGTGACATTTTTTGGGTTCAGAATTTGGATTTTTTGTTGTATGCATATGAAATAATGTCTGAGATGAAGATAATTATCTGAAAAGTAATTTTTGTACTTTTGGTGGACGATAATCAGATGTTATGCAATTGTAATAATGGTCACTCTCCAATCACTTGACTTGGAGTGCCATTGTCAACAAGAAGGTTATTACTGGTGGAATGGAAATTCTTGATGCACAAAGTAGCAGTGTTGACATCTTGTATAGGTGGTCTTTTGCAAGAAGGAGGCTTGTTTTACTGGATATAGTTTACCTATATGTCTTATTTCAGTGTAACAATTTGTCAGGAGGAGATTTTTTTGGCAAGGTACTCATGGAAAGAAAATATAGTATTGGGTCCGTTGGGATGATTGTTTGCAGGTTGAAAAGGCAAGGGGGATTGGAAGTTCAAGATGGACACATGAATCAGTGCCTGTTAGCTAAATGGTTGCTCAGAATGCAGAATGGAACAGATCTCTGGAAATTGATAGTTGAAGCAGAATAACTCAAATAGGACCGACTTTATCTGGGGGATTCGAGTCCATGGATCATCTTTATTTATTTTTTTGGTCTGCCCAGTGGCTTATTTTATCTGGAGTTGCTCAGCAATTTCATTGTTTTACAACACAAAACCTGTTCCTTTGTTGTTGGCTGACTTGTCTTAGTTGTAGTGTTTTTTTCTTCTTCTGTGGTGTTATTGTTTGCCCAGTCTAGGTCGGTCTTCTTTATATTCGGTATCTATACTGCTTCATTCGTTTAAAAAAAACATGTTCCTTGACTGAATTTATAAGTCGACCTGGATTGGTCTTGCAGCTCTAAGCTGGAGAGCTGGATAATGGAAGGCATTTTGATCACCCTATGTTTTTTGTTGCATCTTACTTTCATCTACACCTGATTTCTTCAGGATGAACGTTTACATGTATTAGTTTCGTCCATGTTTTGGTACTGTTCCATTAGCGCATTTTGGCCCCCCCCCCCCCCTGGGTGAAAATGCTGATCAACTTTCATATTCAGTTTCCTCAGATACTGACCAAATGTTTATTTTTCAGCTTTCTATGCATCTCAGTTTGGGTAGACTCTTTGCACTTTACAATGCTGTACTTGTTTGTGTTGCTCAGCCTTATGTTATCACTTTTGTAGGGATCTGAAGTATGGCCTCCTCTGAACTTCCGGAGCTGTCCGATACTGCTCTCTTGGGCTTCTGTAAGGTGTGTCGAAGACCTGAAGAGGAGGACAAGAGATTCCTGATCTGTGATCATTCTGCTTGCTTTTACAAGTACTACCACATCAGCTGCCTGACTACAGAGAAGATTGCAAGTGATGTGCAGATAGGCAGCCAGTGCTGGTACTGCCCATCATGCCTTTGCCGTGTCTGTCTGTGTGACACGGATGATGATAAGATCATCATGTGCGACCGCTGTGATCAGGCCTACCATCTGTACTGCCTTGATCCCCCAAAAAGAAAGGTGCCCAAGGATTCTTGGGAGTGCGACCCCTGCAAGGAGCAGAAGGAAAAGGAGAAGAGGATACTGATGCTCCACAGGAAGGATTACGATGCAGACGTTCTGAAGAGTGATGGCGTGGACTTGCTGCTTCAGGCCGCGATAGATTTGATGGGGACGGGTGATGAGCAGGTGGCTACGACCACCGGGAAGTAAGAGAATGGAGATTCTGAGCAAGCGGACCTTGTTATTCTCTGCCATGAGTCCAGCTAGCACGAAGTTTCTGCCCTGGGAAGCTCAGTTCTGCCCAGCTGAATGGGACGGGCGGCTGAGGGCCTGTGCTTTCTGAACTGAATGGTTAGAGAATATGAACCCGATAGAATTACTCCAATCTGTTTCTTTATTATTATCGTTTCTTTCTCCTCGGCAAGGTCACACTTGACAAAGTTGCCAGCGTCTGAACTTGTGATTAGTTGATTACCCGTGATGGTTTTAATGGTTAATGGTTTAAGTATTTGTTGCTGTGTTGAGAAATGCGTGGTTTTTCTTTGAATGAAAACAGGTGCAGTTTGATTTGACGGTGAGTTCTTCTCTTGAAACTGGCTCACGTATCCTATATTAAGGCCATGATCCTACATACCCCCTTCTTCTTCTGTTGGTGCCTGAATGGCAAGGTGTTGCTATTCTACCATGAAGTGTACAAGCATGGTAAGTATTGTTTGGTTACACCTAGCTAGTTACTGGTTGGGGGTAATAATTAGTTGCTAGTTGGCTAACATTTCTAAAAACAAAGCTAGTTGGCTAACAACTAGTTTGGTACTTGTTTTAGCCCATCTATTAGCTCATGTATCCAGGCGGATCCAAAGTATCGCACTGAACATCTATGTTTGTTCAAACACAGCATATGCTGTTCATGTTTTGTTGCATGGGGATGGTCGAAACAGAAGGATGGCATACCTGATGAGTTGTCCTCCAAATCTTCCGGTGGGCCTAGTGGCGTGCCAGCGAGAAACAAACAGAGCTGCTTCAGAAAACCCCAGAACAGGTCCGTTATGTTTTTTGAGGATGCTAGCAAGAGAAAGAAAGTGAATAAGAACGTGCAGATTGCAATACAGTGGAGCGAAATTTTCATCTGGTGCTATCCCAGTACCTGGTGCCCACCTTTGCACCCATTGCCTTAGTTAAAAAATTGGCTCGCATTGCTACGCTTGAACTGTTGCTCTGTGCTATGTGCTCTCTGTCTCATTGCACCTTGCTCTGCATGTAGCAAAGAGAAAAGTGACTTTAAGAAAAAGTTACTCGATGCTTGCTGGGCACCAAGCATGCTTTGATGCAGCTGGACCGAATTTTGTTCAGCCAGGCTTCTCGACATGTACTCCGCTTAGCAAACGCTGCATATGCTCTAAGAGTTACTGAACAAAGCATCAATGAATATTCTCTGCATCATCAGTAACAACAAGCGACACAAGTGCGGCAGTCTCCTATCGAAATTTTGTTTCAAGATTTTAAAAATCATGATGATGGCTCGTTGACCAAAACCAAGTCAGTGTCAGTTGCATAATAAGACTGTCAATGCCAGACACGTCAATCTATCTTACCCATTACAGTAGTTAGCAGGGGTTGTCATGAGGCAATTGGTGCAGCAGCCTAAATAGTCGCCTAGCCACCGTTTGGTGCGCTGGCTGGGCATCCCTAGGCAAAACAGGAATTAAATTTGTGGTCACCTGAAATTTCGGGCGTCAAATATGCTTGTGATCCATCCAAGGACAGCATCTAAAGGCCCCGTCGTCCTTCATCATACGTAAAAGATGGATTGTGCGTGGCCAAAACAGACATGATTGACCTGCAGTTGTAATCCTTCTAACCTGCCATCAGTACCTAAAAAGGTTCCTTTATTTTGTTTTATTTTTTTAATTAACGAGAAGGAAGTATGAGCGTGCTTGGAAGCTTTGCCTGTTCGACTCACCTCATCTCGCCTAGACTGCGCGCGCCACGAGGCGCTTGCTAGATCAAGCGAGCCATTCTGGCTTTCTCAGCAAGGTTTTTCTTGCCGGTGTACAAATTAAGGCAATTCAAGCATAGGAACAAGATAATTATTCAGTTCCTTGTTGGGCCAGGCAAAACAGTACCCGACAGAGTACCAAGCAGAAGCAAGCACGATAACCTGTCGCTCTTGTACCAACCATGAGTGGCCCAATTTGAAGTTAATCTAACCAAATGGTAAGGCTACAAAACCGACTTGCAAATACGGTTAACTGATTGGCAGTCTCAGAGAATCAAAACTGCAAACTCTGCACAGGGTTTTCTTGATTGAAAGAGAGATAGAGAGAGACAAAAACATCAGTATTGTGCTTGAGGATTACTAACTCCTTTCCATCTCACTCTCGTAGAGCCCACCATTCACTTTAAGCCCACGTGAAGGCGCGTGTCATGGTGGCAACCAGGGAAACATAAATGGACTCGGCTGGGCCGCAGCCCAGGCCCCCACCATGACCCAAGTTGAAACAGAGACGGGGCTGCCTTCCACTTTCACCATGTCTGAGTTTCGAGGGACACTCGTTAGCTTTTCCTATCTCACCCACTCTGTCACTTATTAGCCTCTCTCTCTCATTGCAGCGATTTGTCCTCTGCAGTGAGATCAGACACCGATGAGATGTACAAAAGATACCTTAATCATGTCTTCGAGCATCAGAAATCAGGAAAAAGTTTTTGGAAAAGTCTTATGGCCCTGCCCACGAATCCTGATTTAGTAATTGAATTGATGGGGGGTGATGCGATTGTCATCAACTCTCAAGAGTGGATTAGCTGCTGCATCCACTCCATAGTACCCCTAGACCTTAGTATAAGTAGGCTACATCGGGAAATAAATACATACGGATCTGACGCCTAATTTTTCCATTCTGATAACACTAGCAAGTCGACACCTAGCTAGGTGACAAGTCAGCAGGGAAGGACGGTATGACCCCTCCACTAGTTTGGGCGGAGCTAGAAAGATATACCATAGATGGGGGACGACTCGGATGAGGAAGGTCGGGAGGTAGCCATTAGCCATGCTCAAGAGAAAAGTCAATTCTGTGACAACATCAATGTTGTCGCAAAATCTAGCGGCTTAATTTTAGATCATCAAAGTCATACACACTACCCTTGGTCTTGGATTGACAAAGCATCTCATAAGTTTTCGGTGTGAGATATAGTTGGGCATATATATTTACCTGGTTCGTCGTGTTTGATTGGTCAAGGAATTCCATGGCCGTCTCTCGAGCTTCCATTCTTGATCTAGGCATCAAATTTTCGCCACTTATCCCCTCTTCTTGTAGACTTCTTTTCGCAATCGGGGTTTTCCCCTCTGCTTATAGACTCAAACCCTAGATTTGAAGGGGGTGGTAGTCATGGGACCATGGGTGCGCCGCAAATTTTGTTGGAAATGGAGATGAGAAGGAATTGAATGGGATTTGTCAATGATCTATGGAGGTGTGGTAGGAAGAAGGGTGTTTGTGGGCGTCCATGGTTATGAATAGAGATGTAAGAGAGGTGGGAGGAGGAGGCGGCGGCGGCTACCAGATGAGGTGGAATGCGGGGGTAAAGCTATTTAGGGTTGCGTGTTCTAATCCAACGGTGCGTGTTGATTGATAGGAGGTATATGGATGATGGGTGAGGTGAATGATGATATGGGGCCAATTATTATTTTTAGGGAGGGGTTTGAGGGGTGGCGGCAGTCAACGAGTTTGGTAGGAAACAAGGTGAGATTATTTAGGGTTCGACATTTTAATCCGACGGTGCATGTTGATTGATAAAATGATTTTTGAGAGATGGATGAAGACAAATTCAGTGGGAAGCAAGGTGAAGCCACTAGTGTTGGCCGTTGTAATCTAGCATTGCGTGTTGATTGATAAATATAAGTTTACGGAACGTGGTTTGTGGTGGTTGATGGTCGTGGTCATAATGGGGTGAGGCTTTTTAGGGTTGGGTTGGGGTTGAGGGGTGGCGGGGTTCAACAGATTCGGTGCGATGCAAGGTAAGGCTATTTAGAGTTAGAAACTCTAATCCAACGATGTATGTTATTATACTGTCAGATTTATAAATAAGCTAATTATTTTAAGTAAAATATAATATGCAGATATGCGGGAGGAGCATTTGGGTGGTCTTATTAAAGGAATATGGATTGACTAACTAATGTGACATTTAGATAGCTCTTTATATGAAAGATTGGAAAAGTAAAATTATATGGAGGAATGTTCATGCTGCACTATCCCTTTGGTGCATCCCTCATACATCACACGTGAAAATCCACTAGAAAAGATTTTTTTGAAAGGAGAAGGAATATCCCGTAGATAGGTTGGAAAAAGAACACCTACCCCCATGCTAAAGTTTGATAGTTTCATATTGGATTTCTTCTAAAAAAATAAATTTCGAAGGGAGAAGTAGTTTCCATTTATGACCGTCCCAATGCAACATGTTAGTCACAGGCCACACCACCAACCTATGAAACTACTTCTCCGCCGGTGGAGTCTCTCTATTTCTCTGTAATCTCAGCCCCTTCCCCTCTCGCCGGTGGAACCGGTTGTAATGAACTTTGTACTCGTGCAAGGCACTTGCCTTCCACCAACTGAGCCCCGTGCTCAGGCATCTGTGGAATGGAAAAAGCAGGTGTGGATTGTTTGACCCCCCCGTAGTTCTTCTCAAAAACAGGCCACACCAAGTTATGCTGGTGCACTTGCACCATGGTGCAAACAAAAAAAATCATTAGTAATTTGACTAATACTTACCTTATATGACATGAAATATTTAGGTATTGCTTTAGTAGTGCACCACCTTTCACTGCTAGTTAACCCTGATGTTAGAGCACTCTAAATTTGTGCGCCTGTATGACGACCCTAATCCCTCACTTGCATAGAGGTTATACCCAATGGCCAATGCACATCATGGTTTAGCCACTGCGTTTTCGACAGCTTGGGAAAGCCATTTTCCTAAAACTCCACTGGAAAAGTCAAGTCTGCATCCATTTGCCAAGTACGGACATGGAGGCAGCCAATGAGGAAGCAACACATGCCATGGTACTTTGTTGCCGGCCAGTACGAGGAGGAGCTCTCGGTCCGTTGTCACAGCAAAGCGTCAAAAGCCCCTCCTTGCTTCCGACACTAGCCAACAGCAGCAGCAGCGCGCCATCATATCCGGTGGACTCGTACCCGTGCGGTTCGCGAATCGAATCGAGCGACGCCGACGGCGATGGTGCCGCGCGGTGGCGAACGATCGAGTGCCGATCGGTACGTGCTGCGACACGCCGAGTGCCGGCCAGAGCGCGACGTCTGGTACGCGCGGTTCCCATAGGTCGATCTCGCGTCCGGTCGGGCCCGCCCTCCGCCGGCCGGGCCAAAATTCCCGGACGTGCGCACGGTTTGCCACTGAATGCCGTCATCGTCGTCGTCGTCCATGGTCTCCTCGATCGATGATTGGATGAGCGCGTCGCGGGCGGCAAGGTTTTCGCCGGCTGATTTGACCCCCGGCCCAACGTACTACGGTACACAGTGCAGCCCTACCACAGAATACTACGCTCACGTACGACCGTAGGGACCGGGAGCAAGGCTGATCGAGCGCATGTTGTGTCACCCGGCTTTGTTAGTTGTCTAGCTAGTGTTAATTTTATAACTGGAATTGAAAGAGGTCCTGACGAAATTTCTTTGGTGAAAAGTCCTAATGAAGACGGATATAAATACGTGTGTAATTAAAGAGGGACCGAGATGCTCTTGAGAGCGAGGGCATGAAAGCCGGATGGAGTTCTCCCCTGCCTCTGTCGCTACAGCCATCAACGGTCGGCTCGGTCCTAGCTGCTACACAAGCCTCATAAAAAAAAAAAAAAAAGAAAGAAAGAAAGAAAGAAAGAAAAGAAAAACAGTGCAATATGTTTCCTAGACAGGTGTTCTTTAATCTTTATCTATATATGGGCGGTGTGCATCCTATGCAAGTGACGAAAGCGGTCATGTATTACATTTTAACTTGTAATAGTTCTAGGAGGATCTCTACTTGAGTTCCCAAATTTAGATTTAAGAGAGAGAAGAAAAAATTAGATCTACTAGGGCCCCGATTCATGCAATTTACTTTATGGTTTTCCATCAGGAAACCCCTAAGATTAAGTTGTTAGAGACTCAATGCATTTTCTCCCTCTCTTGGCTCTCCTGACATTTTGGACGACACTCACGGTCCTTATATTTAGGAATACTCCCTCTGCCCCTCAAAATAGGACATTTGCGTTTCGCAAAAAAAAAAGTGTAGATCAGGAAACCCCTAAGATTAAGTTGTTAGAGACTCAATGCACCTTCTCCCTCTCTTGGCTCTCCTGACATTTTGGACGACACTCACGGTCCTTATATTTAGGAATACTCCCTCCGCCCCTCAAAATAGGACATTTGCGTTTCGCAAAAAAAAAATGTAGATCAGGAAACCCCTAAGATTAAGTTGTTAGAGACTCAATGCACCTTCTCCCTCTCTTGGCTCTCCTGACATTTTGGACGACACTCACGGTCCTTATATTTAGGAATACTCCCTCCGCCCCTCAAAATAGGACATTTGCGATTCAAAAAGTACTAGAAAGAAGGACATTTTAGCTTCTATAGATGCGAGTCCCACTCTATACTATGTACGTACCGATCCATCCATCACTTTGTTGGCTCCCTATCATCCACTATCACACAAATAAAAAAAATTAACGATGGGAGGAGGCTTATCCTTTCCTTCCGACGTTCGCGTGGAGCTCGTGGCTCTGCCCAGCGACAGTGCACCTAGATGCGCTCGCGGCACGTATGGCGGCCCTGGTGGCGGTGACCCCTTCCCCCACCACCACCGGCGCCCCCTTCCCCATCACCAACAACGGCCGCAGCCCCCCCCCCCCGGCCCTCGCCCCTGTCGGCACCTTCCCCACTGGTGGCACCTTCCACTCAAGCGGATTATAGGTGCGGTCGTTGCCCAGCCGTGTGGTCTCCGACATCGGCGCGTCTAGCTGCACGGGCATGGTGGGCCCTGGCTGCGGCGTGGACCCGCTCCTGGCTGCGGCGTGGACCCGCTCCTGCTTGCCTACTGAAGTGTCTCGACGGTGTCCGTGCAGAAGTCTAGATCTAGGAAAGGAACAAGGAACTGAGGAAGTAGTAGAATAGGGGTTACACGTCTTCTACCATCGTTATTGGAACTACTGTTTGGTCCTAGAAGGCTAGAACGTCTTATTGTGGGATGATGGAGGGAGTAGGTTCAAGAGAGATTTTTCATACTCCTATCATTTGAAATTGTAAGACATTTTGGTTCTTTTCTATATGTATATATATAGTAAAACAATGCATCTGGAAAAGCTAAAAATGTCTTACAAAGTAGCTAAGGCAACACATATAGAAAGTTAAAGAACATACAAAAATGGTTATATGCCAAAATGGAAAGTGACAATGAAGATTTGAAGCTCCTAACATCTGCATACACCCGAGACGCCGACAAACAGTACTCCCAGTCACGTGGGACCCAGGCGTCAGTGGGTCACAATGGTAGCATGCATTCAGAGGTACTGGTGGGTAGGGGAGGTACTGGTGCTTCCCCGGCACTAGGTACAGGCAGAGGACGACCGGGTTTGCGTCCGTCATTTGTATAGCCTGTAGGACAGGGCACATCAGTCCGGACAGACAGCTCGTGAAAAATCGGCGTTTTCGATGCCTCCACGGTGCACACCAAGCCATGTACGGCGCTGCGATGAGAGACAGGGAGATGGCCGCCAGGCCGGGGGAGATGAACGCTAGGTATATGGAACGCTTTATTTGTCCTCATCAAGGGTCAGCATCGATCCAACAAGCATATGTTAGTAAATTGCACGTACGTCGATCGATCCAACAAGCATGTCAATGCCACTCCATGCTTGCTTGTTGCCTCAACAATACTACAATCAGATGAGGGACAGACACACAAACATGCATGAGACATGGCATCAGGACTGTATTTTTTCTTCACTCACGCTAAAACCATCGATCTAGCTACCTAGTATAGCTCTTCTTCTCTCTGTCCTGCAGGATCTGCAAATAGATATATACATAACTGATGCTGACAAGCAAGAGCCAACTTGGATCAATTAATCTATCCATCAGCTAGTAGCCCTGCATCCCTGGACTGTCCTTCGTCAGTTCATCTGGATCCAAAATAAAAAGAAACTCTAAACAATCCAAGAAGTGTGTACCCCGTGTGCATGCAGGTAAGGCAACACAACAATCTTTGCATTTGTTGTACCCTAGCGTCGAGGATCTCCAGAAATATACCCTACTGGCCTACTCGTCTCGTCCCCAAGCTAGCCCTTCTTAGCTTGTCCCCAGGCTCGATCAAATAGTGGACAAGGAAAGGAAGAGGACAACAAATGCAGGCAGCTGATGATTTAATAAAGTATTCCAGTAATAATATATATAATAATTATGCATTTCCAGACAAAATATGCTTTTTCCAATTAAGTAGGATTTGATTGGAGTTTGCATTGTTATAGGAGAAAGGATATGCAAGCTAGGACTGTGTTGTGAGTCTTGTGACCTGTGAGGACGGAAGATAAGATATAGATAGAGAGGTAGCACCATCAGCACAGTATGGGCACCTAGCCACCAAACAGCCAGCCGGCAGTCCGGCACCTCCAGCTCCAGGAATTCCAGATTGCGATCGCAGGTTGTGGCTTAGCAGCCATGCATGACCCGCCAGTACGATTGGATACCCCACCCGTTTATCCACTGATCACTCATCACCCACTGATGCACTCACCTGTTTTTTGTTAGATCTAACTGTTATCGCATATATACAAGCCAGCAATCTCAGCTAAGCTCAATTAGCTAGCTAGTTAAGTCCTGCAGTGTAGTCCAGACTATTCATTGAAAAGCTTTTGATGTGTACGCTGCTTTCTGAAATCAAGACAAGTGAACAGACGATAACAGTGCGTGTGATGCCGCCATGGATCGATGGGAACCTGAAACCGGCCAGCAGCAGTCGCCAAGCTAGCTCGATCAGCTTTGTTGCAGACGCGTCGACATTTTGTTTGTTTGCGCACACACAATATAATTCATTCATCTGATTGTTGGCTGATCACATCCTCCTAAAAGATCTCTGTAATATATGCATGTAATCTAGCTCTCCTCTCTCCTTATAACCTTGTTAAATGACTCGCCACACCCTCGACCTAACCCCTGGGCCGCGGCGAATGAACCGAAAAGGCAGCTCTTGTAAGAGGTGAAGTCATGTAACCTGGCTACAAAGGTGCTCATAAGGATATATAGGTTTAGTGCGCGTGTGTTCATATGAGGTGATGTATTGTACTGTATAATCCTAAAGGGCCATATAACAGTACTAACAGAGGAGCTAGACCAAATCTCAAATACTTACCCCTATATAAGGATTTCTGAGCATCCAATTACTAGTAAGAGCTGAGATGGCCAATCATAATAAGCTGCCCAGCTGTTTGATCTATGAGAGGCCGTCATGAAAGATTTTTTCCTCCCTACTTAATTTGTCATAAAAACCACACAATTCCTAACATTTATGGATGTATGGACAATTATGTTTTCCTTAGCCATAGTAAATATTTCTTTCCAGAAAAAAACAAAAGAGGTTAGGAACAATATACTGGTGAGAAATTCCCTCTGTTCGGCAGAACTTATTGTGGTTGTGGCTGATGCTTGCCCTGTTTTTGTTGTGTGAGAAAAACAGTGTACTATGGTTGATAAGCAGGGCTGATAAGTTCATGTTGAACTGGCTTTTTGTTTGAAGTTTTTTAGCTACAAGTATTATCATACGATGACATTTCTTTTTATGTGCTGAATTAATTAATAGGGAACGAAAGGCAGGGAGGGTTGCCATGTATTCTCGGTGGTGGCTTTGGTGTCAGCTATCATATGCCTTTCTAGTGCAGAGAGATTCCATGCCACATTTGGCCTGTAGTTCTGAACTTGAGCTATCATATAGCAAGTGAAATCTGTCGGAAAGGAGCATGCTGTAGCTATAGATGATAGTGAGGCCCATCGATCGATCGATGGAGAGTTGTGCTCGATCGATGGAGAGCTGTGCTGCACACGGCGAAAAGTCATGGTGCTGCAGCAGCAACAAGTTGCTAGCTATGTAGGCTCCATTATGTTCACGAAGACGATAATGGCGGGACCTTTAGCTTAGCTTCAATTTGATCAGTAGTCCTCTCCTCTCCTCTCCTCTCTCGAGCACGCACGGCATCAGGAAGGGGCCGGGGGGACACGGACATGGACACGCACAGTGGATTGATGCCAACCCAATTTGGAGCCCGGCGACGGGCGATCCTCTTGGGGGGACATGACCTGAAAATGACATGCTCTCACCAATTTTTTGCAGCCTTGCATTGTAGATCGATGGTCAGTTGGTCACTCACTTGCAGGTGCAGCTACTGTAATGCTAGCTGCTACCAACAAGCAGGCAGGGGCTCGTGCTCTTTCCTCTCAGGAGTGCTGCCCGGCAATTGTTTCAAAAAAAAGAACAACAAAGAAAAAGAAATTGATAGGAGTATGTACAGTATTATTCTGCTTGAGAGCACGATCCAAATTCTAAGATGAGTCTCATTCAGAAGTCTATAGGACCCGCAGTTCGAGTTACGTTAATTTAGCAGATTTGTTTTCTTATAGGATCACAGTCTATTCGTCCCAAAAAAATATTTTGTAAGCAGTACTGGAAGAGCATATAGCTCATCGTATATTATTATTATTATCTGAGTTTTGTAGACTCTTCTCATATAGTGAAAATCAATGGTCTTCTATTATGGATCTATAGTTTCATGTTTTCCAACAATGGGTTTTCACGTTAAAATCTATGTTTTTACTCTGTCTTCTGTAAAACTTCTTGATTTTAATAAATTTCTGCCGGGGCTTTTGCCCCTCCAGTTCTTTTAAAAAAACGTTAAAATCTATGTCTTATCCTCAATCTTTATTTGCTAATAAAACAGCTAATAAACAGTGGTCGATCGGATGCCCCGGCAGCACCCGATCGATTAGACGAGTGAGAGTTGCTGCGAATTGCGCGAAATGCCCACTTTCACTTGAAGGCTGGGTTGAGCAGAGCGCAGGGATTTTGGGAGCAACATGCATGGGGCCGAGCCGACCACTATGCATATGCCTGCGCCTTGGGAAGTTCAATGCTAGCTGAATGCTTGGACCTATTGTGGCAAGCTACACGAATAACTGTGTGGCCACCACTTCCCATCTCCTATTTTTGCGAACCTCTTGGTTCGATGGACCAAAGACAGTGACCAGAGCCCGTGAATAATAAAAGCCAAGTCTCAAATTCAATCCCAAAAGCAAACCACGAGCAACCTGTATCCACACAAGCTAACTCATAGCGGGATGGACCAATCAACTCCCAAGAATCACGGCCGAGCAGACCAGAAAAGAACGGGAGACAAATGAGCCAAACACGGATGAAACACGGGAAAATGTCGACCAAGAAAAAAAAAATATTTGGATAAGTAATGTGGTATGCACTTCACTCATCGGTGTAGCTGACGACGGCTCATCTGAAAAATGAAAATAGTAGCAAGGTCATATCCTGGAACGTGAAAGATCACATATATAGGAGTTCATCATTACTACCCGGCCAGTCAGCTCCCGATCGATCGGTTAACTCGGCTGGTCAGTAGTTGGAGTTGATGTAGCGAAGCACTGCTCTCTTGTGATCAGATCAGGTAGTGCAGTGCAAGGGTGCAGGGATGACGTACTTCCTCTAATGAGGCCTTTTTTAGATGGCAAAAAAATTTGCAGAAAAGCACCGTAGTACTTTCGTTTATATTTAATAATTATTGTCTAATCATGAACTAACTAGACTCGAAAAATTTATCTCGTAAATTAGAGATGAACTGTGCAATTAGTTAATTTTTCTAACTATATTTAATACTTCATGTATACATCCACATATTTAATATGATAGGGAATCTCGAGAAAATTTCAATTTTTTGAGGCAACTACAAGGCCGATATGAGCAGCTGAAGGCCCGGACGAAACAGGGAAAACAACAGAACGTACAGATGCAAACGTATGGTGGCTGCAGTACTAGCAAATATTTCAGTGAAAGTTTGGGGCGTAGCAAGCAACTCATCGCAAACGTCCAAGTCAGAGCCACAAGTATCATACAGTGCTATCTGGGTGCCCAAGATGCTCCTGTCCCTTAGTATGGAGCAACGTGCTCCATGACAATTTGATCCAACTCGATTGGAATGGGGCACCTAGATCATGTCTTTCGTTGCGCCCAGATTTGGATCCATCACTTCAGAATTGGATAATCAAGTTTAGTGCTTTTAATTAATCACTATACTATAATTAAGTACAGTACCACACATGAGAAGCAAACACACTGTTTTGTTTGGCTAGTGCAGGTGGTTGCATCACCTGCCTATCATAGACGAAATTCCAAGTTTGATGTCCTATACTATGGCCTTATTCGGCAAAGCTTCAAACGGCTGAATATGAGTCCCGCCAAAGAAGGAATGTATGTCTCACCAGATTGCCTATTTATATTAGCAAAAAAGGTTCCCCGGTGAGACATACATGGCCTTACTCACTGTCCTAGAAACATAAGGCACTCTATATGGTGCTTGTGCTTAGATTTGGTAAAGTTTAGAAAGGAAACCGGTATTTAAGGAGAAACTTATTTGTATTTAATCCATGTGTCATTCGATTTATTCCCTTAAGTTATCTTAAATTTTTTGTTTGTCCACATGTATAAGAGTTATATTTCTTGCTTCTAGTACCCCCCACATTTAGTTTACTCGTGAATCATCTACCTTTTACTTCCTCATAAGTCATGTAATATACTCTCTCCGTCCTGAAATATAGAGCGTTTTTGCCATTCTCGAAAAAAATAAGAGGGAGGACAATAGACGCATGTACCCCTTGCTTAACTTTCTATACTATTTAAATCTAATCTATATCCCTTGATTATTATCTTCTTTGTTCTCCAAATTTATTATATTTGAGGACACCTCCAAAACCCAGAATGCACTATATTCCAGGACGAAGGGAGTGAGGGATTTAGAGTTCAATTATACTAAAATGCAAGTATTTATTTGGTTCCTCAACTCCCTCTCTCCTTTGTCTTTTTTGGTAGAAAATATCGATATTCCTTTAAAATTTAGTGTCACACAAAACAACCAGCTTCAATCAAGGAAAATAAGAATTGAACTACTCGCTCCATCCAATCAGTGAGCGACAAGGTTGTCTTTTTGTAGGCTCCTTATTTTACATGAAAAACTTTTGGGATCCCCTTATATTACAAGTCGGAGGTAGAGAGCAGCAAAAAATCATTTTCCTTGATGTCTTTTCATTTAAATGGTGGTGTAGCCTCACGGTAGCTAGAATTAAGGCGTCACCGGTTTTAAGTCCTTTCTATTTCTCCATAACTAAGTACTAAAAACATAGACACACTATAAAGTTAAGATAGGTTGCACGTGTGGCGTGGCCGCCTAGCTTATACCAAAAGCTCGATACTGAAGAAATAGAAAGGAAGAGGCTATATTAGAGACCCCCTTGTGTGAAAGGAAGATCCGGAGATCCGTAGAGTTACCCAACTGGGAACCTAGACCTTGCGGTGGCATCATTGCGAGTAGATCAAACAACGATTAGGGGAGATGCTTCTCAATACTTTGGTAAAAATTGATCATCAACATGAGTTTGCATTCTCTATATCATTTAAGCTTCTGCGCACTACTTGCATTCCTTAGGTTGTTTGCTTTACCTTCGTTGTCTAGCTTGGTTGGTTAGTTGATAGGACTAGAACCTAGGGTGTAATATTCTTTTATGGTAGAGATAGCAAACACTTGCCAGAACCTTATTTACATATGTAGATAAGATATCTTGCATAGCTTTTGATAAGTTTCTAGTCCTCAACCGTGATGATTACAGGTGGCGTGAATATGTGTAGCATAGGCTTCTTGGGGTTGTACTCTTGCATTCCAATGCAATTAATATATATGACAAAATATTTATGGGGGCCAAATATTTGTCTTATTATTGATTTCTCTAGTTTTAGTTGATAACTTGATATCATATATGATATCAATACGCATAGAATCTTACTAGAGGGTGTGACGTACATTTAATGATTGGGAGAAGGAAATTTGGAAAAGAAGGCGATGAATGAACTAAAGGAGGTCCAAGTGACATGTTGGACAGATGATGAATGAACTAAAGGAGATCGAAATAGGATGTTGGGGTACACTAGTACAGAGTTTGGGATGTGAGACGGCTGGTAGTGTTCGTTAGTGACGGCTACAGGTCGCGCCTAAAAAATGGGTCTCTGATAAGAGTATATTAGTGACGGGGAAGCAACCGTCTCAGAGGAGTACAGGCAGAAACGGCTTGAATGTCGCACCGTCTCTGACGGTTTCCCCCAATTTTACCGCTGCAACTCGTCTCGACCAGTTTGAGACGGGGTAGCAACCGTCGCTATATTATTTTGCTCGGATATGGCTGCTCAAAACACCCGTATCTGTTTCGGCTTGCTATTGACGACGAGTAGGACCACCCATCTCAATTAGACGGATCAGCAGACGGCTAATGGGACAGATGTGAATGAAAGGAAAAGATAGCCTTTTGCCCTGCATGGAAACCTCTTAATGGGGCCCTCACATAACAAGGCATTGGCCGGCGTGGCTGCCCACAAGGCACCAACTATGAGTAGCAGCCGTTAAAAGCACACGCCATTAACATACACAGTTTAAAGCAAACAACAGTGGAGCAGTGCAGATCCTCTAATTGGGGACACAAACAAACAAACAATTTAGTGGCTGGGGAAGAGAAGATTCTTATCTCCACTCTTCGACCTCTCCAATGTGAACCCATTGGCTCACTCTCACTCTCACCCAACAAAAGAGTTATCTTAACACATATAAGTTGTTCCCGGTGGAAGGGACAAGAGTGTATACAAGGTATAACAAATTTATAAGGTCCAATAGAACCATACTTTATTACGAAGCCTTAGAAAAGCTCTCAAATAAATGGTGAAAATGGACATCAAAATCAGACCACAAGTGTACCTCATCTGCAAATCAGAGTTGAACTCCGGCAGCTTTATTGTCCCATTTTTGACCCACATCTTTTGTCTCTTATTCCCTCCATCATCATATATGGTATATTTTATTTTATACTTATATTTAGATATAGTATATAAATATCTAAGTGCATACTGCATAGAAATAGCTATATACCAAAAAATCAAAATCTATTACCTAATAATAAAGTGTTAAAATTTCAGTCCGCCAGGAACTTATGTCCGCCAAGCCCCGTAGCTCCCCTTCTCTCTGTATTCTGTTTTTTTTTTTAAAGCTCCTCTCTGTATCCTATTAGTAGTTTTGTATGGTTTTATATTTTAACTCCGTATCCTATTAGTAGTTATGTATGGTTTTATATTTTAACACAGAGATCATGAGCGTGTCCGATACGTACGTGTGTGTATTGTAGAAAGAGAATCATAATCCATCAAGAACTCAACATATGGAATCAAATAAGAACACATGAAGCCAACAATAATTTAGATGGCAAGAAAGACTTGAATAGATGAGAGTATATCGAGATCAAATAGAGTACGATACCAGATCAAGACCATCGTATTCTCAAAAGAAAATCAAGACCATCAAATATATACTCTAGATCGAGATTTGAGAACAAACGGCCAGGGCCTCACCTGACGTGCCTCCTCGCAACGCGTGTCACCCGCCACGTGCTGCAACTTGTGCTCGTGCTCGCTATCCGCATTCAAGGCTCACCCGCAGGCATGCCTGTGTGACCGCCGGCTCGAGGACGACGGCTAGCCAAGCGTGCGACGAGGACGGCTGAGGTAGAGCGACGAGGGCGAGCGATGTGGAAGGCGGCCGGAGCTCCGAATTCGCCGCCAGAGCTTGGTTGGAGGAACTCGCGTGGGGCGCCATGGAGGATATTGCCCTGGAGAGAGGGAGGGAGGGAGAGCAAGCGCCGACGTCACCATGGCTGCCGCCAGATCTGCCTTGGCCACTAGAGCACGCCGGGACGCCACAAAGGATCTCGCCCGGGAGAGAGGGAGGGACAGCGAGCGCGTGCGCCGGAAGATGGTGTTGCCTAGACGCGCCGTCTGTCCTAGTCGTTTGGCAAATAGAAAAAGTGTTTTTTATTAATATTTAATAATTATTTTTTTCTCACGTTGCAACGCACGGATACTTTTGCTAGTATTTTATAATTTGAAACGGAAAGAGTAGATAATATAAATGGTGGATTGCGCTACCACGGCGAGACAGTGCATGCAACCATCAAACCATCCCTGCCGTTGGTGCTTCTCCCTTGGCTACAGAGATGGAAGCTGCTGTAAAATACGTTAAAACAGGGAGAACATCCAAGTAGTATTAGGTAAGCTGTCTGTTGCACCCTACGCAGCGGAACACCTCAGACCATGGAGATTATTGGAAACAAATCTTTTTTTTTCTTAAACAACGGAGATTAATTTATCGAGGGAGTATTTCAAAATGTTAATGCGCGCCAGGGTTCGGGGGTTTTTCCGCGATCGGGAAGCATCGCTTTTGCTTAATGAAATACGGTTGGGGTTGTCTCCTCCTCCGGTCGCGTTTTTTTTTTATTTCAAAATGGTAGAGTTTGGTGGTTTTGATGTATATTTATATGTTGTTTATGTTTTTTGTAGTGCCATAACTGCATAAGTGAGAGTCTGCGGAGGACTTTTAGTTATTAATATTAATAATAAGATATGTGTTATCATGCTTAGCACTACACCCCTAGATCATCAATATGATGTATTTTGTTAGATATAAGCTTATATGTGTGGGGCATAGGTTCGAGGATTTTGTGGATCGATGTTGCATAAAGGTGTAGGGGTGGATCAAATAGTGACATGCCACGGCCAGGGCCGTACCTACAATTTGGAGGGCCCTGAACAAAATACATGATGAGGCCCTAAAGATTGATAAACTCAAAGCATACTTTCACTTAGTTATAAAGTTTCACAATATATATCGGCCTTACACTATACAACTCGAATCTTGTACTCCTCTATTAAGCATATCCTATACCAAAGCCATGTTAATGTGGTACATCTGTATGTGGCACACACACTTTGCAAAAAAAAAAAATGACAACTCAAATATTAATGATAAAAAGAGTAAAAAAGTACGGAGTAGCATGAGGAAGCAAAATGGACGGAGAAAGGCTAGTGGACATGGCCATTGGGCCTTACGTGGAAGAGTTGATTCAATTAATAAACCAGGAATTGCAACTTCCAAGTCTTTTTTTTATATGCTACATTTTCTTCAATTTAAAAGATTAGATATTATTTATTGGTACTACTTAGTGTAAATTTGGAGGCCATGAACAATTGCCCACTTTGCACATGCTAATCGACGGGGCTGGCCACGGCCGGTCAGCTTTATTTGTGCTGCATAATAAATTTGTTTATCTAGAAACTACTATTACAAACTTTACATCAGAGAGTATGATTTTTTTATAAAGTCTCCGAGGTATTAAAATTATGGGTAGAGTCTGCTCTATGAGTACCTCATAAATATATATTTTGTGCGTAGTGAGAAACCATTTATGATAGAACATAGACCAATAGATATCCAGTGATATGATGGCCACATTTTGCATGGTTATTCCCCACTAGCTATAGTCTGATGATATGATACGCTGCCCATTATTTATAATTGGATTGTAGCAACAGTGGAAACCCAATTTTGGACATGAACCATAACAGTATTATCTTGCTGGATCGATAAAGAACCAAAAGTCATCTTTTAAGTAGAATGCATATGTAGCTAGTGGAATCGAACTCCCCGTTGTGACAGAAACAGAGTACTCAGCGTTAGGTGGTTGATTAGCTGAGATTTGAAGCGATATTTAGTTACAAAATAAAAATCAAGGCTAAATAAATCCAAACGAAACATGTTAATTCACGGTTTAAGTGCCTTTTCGGCTCTGTATATGGGCTGCTTCCAACAAGGCCCACCAATGGTATGGCCATGGGCTCCACTGTGGTGGGCCCCACACGAGCCGCGCTCCCTCCAAACGTTGCCTCCCTCCCTCGTCTTTGTCGTTGCTCGCGAACTCCCTCGCCTCCCCTGTTACAAATACCCCCACCCGCACGGACAGCATACTCGCAGCTCCCACATCTCTCATGGTGTCCCAAGAGCGGCAAGAACCAGCTCTGCCTAGCAGCAGCGCCAAGCGAGCAGCCGCATCCATGGACGCCAGCCCGGCCCCACCGCTCCTCCTCCGCCCTCACACTCCCACTCCCAGCATTGACCTCCCCGCCGGCAAGGACAGGGCCGACGCGGCGTCCAGCAAGGCCGCGGCGGCCGTGTTCAACCTGCAGCGAGAGCCCAAGATCCCGGCGCCATTCCTGTGGCCGCACGAGGAGGCTCGCCCGACCTCGGCCGCGGAGCTGGAGGTGCCGGTGGTGGACGTGGGCGTGCTGCGCAATGGCGACCGCGCGGGGCTGCTCCGCGCCGCCGCGCAGGTGGCCTCGGCGTGCGCGACGCACGGGTTCTTCCAGGTGTGCGGGCACGGCGTGGACGCGGCCCTGGGTCGCGCCGCGCTGGACGGCGCCACCGACTTCTTCCGGCTGCCGCTGGCCGAGAAGCAGCGCGCCCGGCGCGTCCCCGGCACCGTGTCCGGGTATACGAGCGCCCACGCCGACCGGTTCGCATCCAAGCTCCCCTGGAAGGAAACCCTGTCCTTCGGCTTCCACGACGGCGCCGCGTCGCCCGTGGTCGTCGACTACTTCACCGGTACCCTCGGCCAAGACTTCGAGCCAATGGGGTGAGTAAGATTGTAAGAAGAAGCGCCGATGGATTTACATTTACATTTACATTCGACAAACAAATCGAGGCATACGTATGTATGATATGAACGAACCCCCGTCTCATGTCATGCACTGATGCACGTGTACTCACACATACACACATGTGACCTGCAGGCGGGTGTACCAGCGGTACTGCGAGAAGATGAAGGATCTGTCGCTGACGATCATGGAGCTGCTGGAGCTGAGCCTTGGCGTGGAGCGCGGCTACTACCGGGACTTCTTCGAGGACAGCCGCTCCATCATGCGGTGCAACTACTACCCGCCGTGCCCGGAGCCGGAGCGCACGCTGGGCACGGGCCCGCACTGCGACCCCACAGCCCTCACCATCCTCCTGCAGGACGACGTCGGCGGGCTGGAGGTGCTGGTCGACGGCGAGTGGCGCCCCGTCCGCCCCGTCCCGGGCGCCATGGTCATCAACATCGGCGACACCTTCATGGTAAGCTCCTCTGTTTTTCTTGGCCTCCTCCTTGTCCTGTCCTGTGTCACGCACTGTGTGTGTATCTGGTTCTCTGTTTTCGACCGAATCCTAGTGGACCTAACTGGACAGATTACAGCACGCACACGTAGGCATGTCATGTAGCACCAGTCCAGTCCACCCACTGTAGTAGTACAAACATGGCGATGCAATAGAGACATGCGTTCCAGTCGGTTCCATGTCATCTCGGCGGGCTACAGCTACAGTCCTACACGGACGCGGCTCCTAGGGTAGGGAGGGCGCGTTCTCTGTATCCACCAAGCGGCCTTCCGTTCCGAGAGAAACTGGTTGCGACAACAGAACGCACCAGCCAGGGCCGGCTAGCAGTCGCAAGTGCCCTTGGAGCGTTGCGGAGAGGCCTGCGCGGCGGCGGGGACGGCGACGGCGACGGGGCAAGAAACGATTCGATTGGTGCCCGCTGCCCGGACGACGACGCTTTCGGCGAGGGCCCCGTGCCCAGGTGCGCGCGTCCTCGTCGCGTTCCCCCTGTGTTTGATGCCGCCCTCTCGGTGCCCATCCCATCTGATCCGCTCCGCGGTCCTATGCGATGCGCCGCACGAGCGCCCGCCCGTGGAGTAGTAGAAAGTGGTACAAGGTTGGTTGGGTTGGGTTGGGTTACTGCTGGCTGCTGGTCACCGCCGGTGGTGGCCGGCCGGCTAGCTGCTTTGCAACTTGGCTGCTGTTGCCCCCGCGTTTCCTAGCCGTTTCCGCTCGCGATCCGGCACGCGGCGCCCACACCGGGGCTCCAGCTCGGCCCCTTGGCCGTGTAGGTAGCAGGCACTTGCATGCGTCCGGTTTCCGCGACCTGGCCCGCCGACGGGCAATCCTATTCCTACCTGTGCTTTGGATAAGACTTGTTTCCATCAGTGTTATACATTGTTGCCGGCACACGGAAAATGTTCACGTCCGTCTGTCTGTTCCGTCCGTCCGACACGATGATTCTTGTGCACTGTACGTACTAACCCCTCTTGGTATCACGCCATGCAGGCGCTGTCGAACGGGCGGTACAAGAGCTGCCTGCACCGGGCGGTGGTGAACGAGCGGCAGGAGCGGCGGTCGCTGGCCTTCTTCCTGTGCCCGCGCGAGGACCGGGTGGTGCGCCCGCCGGCCGACGGCGGCGCCACGCCGCGCCGGTACCCGGACTTCACCTGGGCCGACCTCATGCGCTTCACGCAGCGCCACTACCGCGCCGACACCCGCACGCTGGACGCCTTCACGCGCTGGCTCTCCGACGCGGCGGCGGCGGCTCCCTGAGCGAGCCGGGCCATACAAAACAAGGCCAGCCATCTCTTTCGCCGGGGCCCGCGCGGGGGTTCGCCCACGTGCGCGCTGGCCGCGGGCAGGTGGCAGACATGTGGCCTGCGGGCCCCGCGCCGCCTTCTTCCCATTTTTGGACGCTGCCGCGCATGCCGCAAGCGTGCGTCGACAGCCAGCCCTACTACCTGCTAGTGTACATACGCAAAAATACATATATATATACGTATTTTCCTCTAATATATAATATATATAAGCAAGGCGGCCCGTGGCCCTTTTCATGTTTTGTCGACAACTGTTTTTGATCCCGTTCTATTCTACGATGGACCATGGTGCTTCAATGTTTGTATGTACTCCACGTAACCAACTAGATGAGCTCATGTGATAAAAATGGACCGACGCGGACGTCACGTGCGTCACCCGTGTCTGGTAGCGGTAGCACACGAGTGCCGAATGTTTCCTGGGCCCGGAAGAGAATCGCTTCTCCTCTCCTCTCACAGTGTTAATGAAAATCTCTATCTCTACAAATAAAACACGGTAAAAACAATCGTCCACAGGTGAAGCGAAACTTACCGCCGCGATACGCTCCGCCCGGCTTCCCCTCGCCTCTACTCCCATCCCTCCCTCCGTAAAAAAAAGGAAAGAAAAAAGAAATCACCCCTCCCCAATCCACCGTTGAGCTCCTGCGACTTCCTCCGCGCCGACTCCCTACGCGCCGCCCGGCCGCGCATGTGGTGCCTCCCTCTGGCCGCCGTCCTCTGCGCCGGCGACGCGGTTCCTCGTGGATGAAAGAGCAGGGCAGTTCCTCGTGGCGGCGGCATGGCTCCCCCTCGCCGCGGCTTCTGGTGGCACGACGCCGCATCCGTCTCTAGCGTCGTTGGCTTCTTGACGACGAGAAGGTGTGAACTATTTGCCTTTCGATTCAATCTATCCATGAGAGATGTATCTCTCGGCCGAGGATGTGGCATAATATTTCTTTTATCCCAATGAACTGTTCGGCGGGCTGCGGATCGTTGCCCTCATGGTGTTGATGGACTGAAGCTGTTTTTTAGCTAAGGGAGAAGACAGGAAGGGGCATCGGGATGGGGGCAAGTTTCGATTTGCTCTAGGTATTGAAACATAGCACTTTTTCATCTGTGTTGTATGTTTAGCCCTGTCCATGTACGGTATAGCGAATAAGCAGCTACCAGATCGAAGTCTTGCATATAGCTGTCGAATTAGAATATCCTGTAGTAACGGAGGTTGTGGAACTTTTCATTACTTTTCCAATTTCGTTGAGTACTATTGGAGATATCGTGTTCGAATATTACTTGTCGGTTTCTCTCGAGTACGATTCAGTCTTGACAATCAATTTCGGGTGTCAATTTAGGAGTTCGTCGAGGCCGAATTGGTCCAGTGTGCTATGGAGTTTCTTTCTATCAACAATCAGCTTTGGGTGTCAATTTAGGAGTACAGATTCAGTATGATCTTTCTATCGAGTATTTTAAATCTTGTCAATGGGTAGTTCTCATGACGGTAATGCCCTTGGTCAAGCTCCGACGCCCATCTAATCCGGGAGCGCATTCAAGCAGGCCTCCTCGACTCTCGCCCGCTGCATTCATTGCTCGCATGCGCGGCTCCTTCGTCTTCCCTATGCATGCATGCGCGCTCACTGCAAGCCGCTTGTTCGCCGCTCGCCGGTAGCAGATCGTATGCACGCTGGTCGCAGGACATCGCGGCCTCGTCGGCATGATCTAAATATAGTCACGGCGTGATCTAAATACGGTCACGGCATGATCTAAATATAGGGAAAAATAGAAGCATTGTAATAGTAATAAGTAGTCACGGCATAACAATCTAAATATAGCCAAAATCCTAATTTTACGTTTGGAAAAAAAAAAGCAGCAAAGAATGAGAATGCGATGGAACAGTGCCATGCAAAAAAATAAAATAGCGGCTGCAAGATTCGAACCAGCGACACCACCCTTGGGGCGCAGAGCTCTCACCACTCGGGCTATGCCAGCCTATTGTCTAGGAAACAACTGCAATGCTATTTAATAGGGGCAAAGCAGGAAAACTAACCCAACTTAATCACTCCTTGGTTACCGCAATCTTGTCTAAAACGACAAGTAATTCGAGTATGGAGGGAGTATTCATTATCCAAACCGCGCTCAATATCAAATAAGTTCGTTGATATATGTCTCGGTAATAGCTGCATTGCTTTGTTGGATGAGTGATCATTTTTAAAGATAAACTGATCATATTGCCACACACAATTTTCCTTGACAAACACACATGCATGTAATCATATTTATTTGGTAGATTATAGTCCTCATACAAGATCTGGTGCAAGTGGTGTTATTCTGTACCAGTCAAAGTGTCCTTAAGATCCTCCATGTGTATATATGTCTATCGGATGTTTTGATTTGTTATACTGCAAATCATTTGTCTGCCATAATGATGCATGTATATATATCCAGTAGAAATTATCATGGAGTGCACAAGGCTGTATATATGGTTGTTTAGAAGTCGACAAAATTAGGCTTGCTCAGCTGGGATGGGTGATTTATTTAGCCTCTTGACATGTAGATAGCATTCCAGTTAAGTTAGGAAAATTTCAAATGTGTGATTTTGGACATGATTTGGTTTTGCGAAGGTATTTGTTTGTAGTCCTGTTGTCCTCTGTGTAGCAAGTACAAGAAAAAAGATTGGGTGCCTTTTGTCTATGGGCACTTTGGCTTTATTGATGAACCAGAGTTGATGATGATTTATAGATTGTGTAGCTCATGTGCCAGAGCATCCTACTGCTAGAAATGAAGATATATTTCAGTCCACTAAATTTAGCATTGTAACCGAACCGACCAATTAATATAAACATAATGTACTAATGACGTCACCGAAGCAACTTAATTAGCACATGACGCTTATATCAACCCGGTAGTCCGTGAAACCACGAAGGATTTCAAATTTTCCACAATACAGCCCAGACTGAATTAAGTTCAACATAAACCGTTCATAGTAATACATAAGTTCACAAATAATTAAATATATCGGAGTTATGAAATAGTTATTACAATACCAAGTTCAAACCAAATTGCGGAAGCAAAATAAAGTGTTGTTTTACAAACGCACACTTAGTTAAAAATAGTGCCTGGTCCACCATCATTTTCGGCAAAAGCATAGAGGTATGAGGTATAAGAGATGACCTTGCCCAAGGTCTAATCCTCCCGTAGTGGGATACAGGTCCAGCTTGTTGCCACAGCAAAGGTCTTATGATCTGCAACAAGTGGGAATAAAACCCCGAGTACAAAAAGGTACTCGACTAGACTTACCCGTCATAAACCAAAAATAAAGTGACACCAAGGAGTATGCAAGGCTTTATAAGTGGGGTAGCTGACTCATTTAACTTGCAATAAAAGATGAGCTTATTAAATAATCATTTAGTGATAAAGGACTCTCTAGCTTATCATCTTTTAGGTTGGATCCTGACATCACTAGATTAGCACCTGTACTACTCCAACTCCAGGGTATGAGCAAACAATGCTATCCTATCCTTCAGGTTGAGCATACCAGCATCAACAACATCAGAACCATAACCATCTTACATTGCACACATATTTGCGACAGTGCCGCTGCTCGGTCAAGTGTTCACTGTCCAGGAACGATGGCGATTATAATCGATTGCAAACCAGCTGGCGGGTATTCCTCACACAAACCACACGTCTCCCGTCGGAGTCGATTAGATCACCTTGGTCTATTCGGGTGGAATCGCGGATTTCAAGCAAATACGATTACATGCCCGGCTACCGAGCTACCGCGACCGGGGTTTTATGCCCGTGGGCAATACACTCAACTCTTTGAAATACCGGCCCAAACATCCTCAAGGCTTCGCGGTCGGATGATCGCAGCATTGTTCAACATGATCCGAGGACGTACAAAGCCATATTTCCTTAAGTGACATCGCCGGAGTTTCCGTGGTCTAACACACCACAAACTCCGACTAGTCGTGATTTAACAAGGCCACATGGTTATGTTCTCTACACCAACCTCCATAATATCAACCATAGGGTAGTAACCACCTACCTCGTGGATGAGGGTCAATCACCCGTCTTCTACTGATCTAGTTAAGCAGTGCTAAGCATAAGCGCGATCCTGAACTTAATAGGGTAACAGTATTCAGGTTGATCAAGGTAATCATAATGCAGTAACGGTTCCAAGTCAACTCCTATTAACTTAATGCATCATAATAAATAAATGACTCAAGTAAAACATTTTGAAACTGTAGGAGTAATGCTCCGGGGCTTGCCTTCCTAATACGATCAATGTTGAAGCTCCCAGCACTTGATCACTCCACGTCTGGTTCCTGGTTCTCGATCACTTCACGTGTCGAGGTTCCCCTTGGTGACTCCTCTTTTGGATCCTTGTCCCACGTCACGTTCTGCTCTCCTAGCGATCCTGTATGATGCGGGTGCATGTATGAATACTAAGAATACATATGGTATGATAATGCGAATGCGTGCTTGCTTATTCTTTCTACAAGGTAGTCAACATCATCCAAGAACGTGTACCATAAGCACATGTCATCTACTACGTTTTCTACTACAACAATGTAATCCTAGTACGACATCCCTTTCTACTATCACCAGCAAACAAGTCAGTAAAGTCAAAGAGACTACACTCAAGCATAATCATCCTAACCAATTCCTCATGATCTACCCATCCTAGTATACTACTTAACCACCCATCATACCACTAATCACCTAGAACACTTGACAATAAGCCTAGCATACAACATCACTTATTCAAGCATCAATACTAGTCATAACCATATAACTAGCAGATCAGTAAATAAATCATAATTAAATAACTATAGACCCTATGGATATGAATGAAGACATTCTGGAAAGCTTATGAAATTCTCCATAAATCATCTGAAGACACCATAAGCTGATTCTCAGGTTAACTACACCTAAAACAAGCAATACCAGGACTGGTTCTGAGAATTCCAGCAACCAAACAGCCCTGACCTCAAGATGGTAATAGCCACAACTCCTAAAATATTCATGCAATGGCCATGAAACTTTAACAGTAGATGGCCAAGCTAACACACTAACTATCATCTTTAGACAAGTTAACCAGAAAACTAACTTATCATTGGGTTTACCATAGTATTCTTAGTTTAACCCCTAATTTATCAACCAAGGTTTTGAACAGGAACACCAGGTTTGGTTGTTCCTAAAATCCTATAAAAATTACAGTAGACAATACAAGTCAAGAAAGGTTCATCATCCAAATTTCAACCCATTTGGATGAACCAGGTGACCTACACAAAATTCACAAGTGCCAGGACAGAGGCACTCAGGAAGATACTTTGTACTACCAAATCATGCAAATCAAGCATATCATAGCATCAGGGGCTGCATATTGGTATACAATGAGCCCATAAAAATTATCAAACTCAGATCACACTCCTATAATTGGTTTATGAATTAATTCCTTCCTAGCTCATAAATCAAGCTTGAACTACAACTCCATATTTCACCACAGCAAGCATACTTGATACTCTTGACATAGCACAAGCATGACAATACGAGATCATAGGAGCAAGAATCACATTTTTCAGAGACTCCTACAATTACTTATGAATTTCCTTAGTTTAATCCATATCCAATAATTAATTAGTACTACACAGAAAAGTTCGACAAACATAGCAACTCATATTTTCTATGCCTAGTACACAGCATAAGAAAAATATTGCAAGTTGAATCACCCCATTTGGACAAGAAATGAGCAAGATATGAATTTCCAAAGGTTGTAATGATTTTCTGGGAAATCATTTCGAAATTCATATGAGACAAACACTTTGCAGGAAGGCCCTCGACCTTCCCCGAAATTAACTGAGCCCCTATTCGTAACTGGCTGTGTCTGGCATCTTTACGGCTTCACCCCTCACCTTCTTCTAATTTGAAACACGAGGTCCTCGACGGGGAGGAGACAGAGGAGGCGGCGGAGGTCGCGATTCCGGCGGCGATAGCGGCTCCCCGGCGGAGCTAAGGGGCGGCGGAGCACCCCGTGGACCGCGCGCACCCGCCGGTGCCCTTGGGGTGGACCGAGGTCGACCGTGGCGGCCCGGCGGCGTGAGCCGTGGCTCCGTGGCGGCGGTGCTTCGCAGAGATGATGACGCCGACCACGGCGGTCCAAGGCGACGAGCGCGGCAGCGTCGCGACGCCGAGGCGACGACGGCGCAGCCCAACGGCGAGGAAGATGAGGCTCGCAGATGAACAGACAGCGGCGGCGGTGATCCGTTGGTTCCGCGGCTACGGAATCCGACCAAGCGGCCCACGCTGTACGTTGCTGCGAGAGGTGGCGGGGCTGCAGCGGTGCTTCGTGAGGCAGGCGGAGCAGCTTGGCAACGGCGCTCGCTAGCTGCTGCTGCGGTGCCTTGGTTCGGTGGTGGCGGAGCTCAGCGGCCATGGCGGCCCGGTCCCGGTGCCGCTTCCGTAAAGAGGAGAAGGGGAAAGTGAGGGAGTGGATAGGGGCAACAACTCGTCCGCGGGCTTAATAAGGCCGAGGTCGGACGGAGGGGATGGATGGCGCGCTGCCGCGGTCCATTTTCTGGACAAGACATGGCACGGTGATGATGGCGCGTGCGTGGGCGGTGCAGGGCGGCAGGCGACCGGCGCGCGTCGGCTAGCGCTTGGCGGCGCGTGGCGTGCGGCATCGAGCGCGAGGCGGCAGGCAAGCAGAGCGGCAGCAGCAGCGGCGCCATTGCTGCGCCGTGCCAGCGACGGGAACAGAGGAGAAAGGGGAGAAGAGGGAGAAGATGATGATGACAGGTGGGTCCAGGTGGGTCCCATCCCTTTTTGTCTTGACTTGCAAATTTTGACCGCGAATAACTCCAAAAATAAAGCGAATTTGGAAAAACTCCAAACATGAAAGTTTCTCCATTTGAGGAGTAGAATACTTTTCATGTTGGAAGTTTTTGCTAATTCGGCTTAGATTTGAAAATGTGAATTATGGTCCAATTATAATTATAAAAATATTAATTTTCAATATTCCCCTTGCTGTTTTGCTCTTTTTGAAAGCCTTAAAAGTATTTTCATGACTTGGTGTAAAAACAAAGTTTTCTCCAAATAATTTTCTCTATAAACTCTATTAAGGGTCCAACTTGATCGAGCAATGTAAACAGGACTTTCTGAAAAGTTTGAAAACTACTTAATACATATATATAACAAATAAATCTATTTAACCACAAGGAAACAAGCATCACGCAATTCAGACAATTATGAGCATGAGATGCTTATGGGATGATTATGCTCATGAAGTGCAAGATTTAAAAAGCCTAAAACTGGAGTTGTTACAAGCATGACACAACTTCCAAGCTTCTTAAGGATAATTTTATTTGATAATATGAAATCTCTATGCAGAGTCGGATAGCTAGAATGTTCAACAGACATCAGCACTGGTTTTCTGTCAACAAATAGTCGGTGAGGTGTGCATGAGATTTTTCAGTAGTATCACCATTGTGTCAGGTTTATCAGACATACCATAGTATATTTACTATCAAGATGTGGTGACTAAACTGCAAACAACAGAGAAGCAAGGTCTGAAGATGCATGTACCTGCATTTGTGAGTGGTATGGACATGCATGTAGCTGCATTTTTTTTTTGAAACATGCATGTAGCTGCATTTGTGAGTGTTCACAGAGTTTTTATACTGTCAATCTTCTATAAGCAACTTGTGGTTTCAGAAAATCTTGTGATGAAACAGATTAATGGTGCTGTTGGGACTCTAGCTGAAGCAAGGTACTATGATGAAATCAGAAAGTCTTGTTCCTTCATCTGTATCCTTGTGAGAGCAGCTACGTTTTAATCTCTTATTATATCATTGGGCTGCTAGGAGATTTGAAATTGTCGTGCAGAAAATTTTGAAGAATATGTCAGCATCAAGAATCTTCAAAATTCAGTTTTCATTATTGAATTTTTCATAGGCAGTTTATGTATGTACTCTGAACATTTCAAAATGTTCATTGAGCGGTGGCATATTGTAAATTTCATGGACCACTAACTTAAATTTGAATTTGTTCTCATTGTTCATATTTCGAGGATCCTTGTGTAATATTAACAATTGACTCAACATTTGAAACATAATGCTTGAAGTATTGCTTTTTTATAATGATAACATGGTGCTAAGATTTACATTATCGTGGTATTATTTTTCCCGTTGCAACGCACGGGTTTTTACCTAGTGAACGAAGAAATGCTGGGTCGAAAGTTCCTGACGTTTCCAAACTACAAACGTTTTTGTGGCGTCCATAGGACGACACAAACTTCCAGAGGTCTGTGCTCTTAAGAACGGCACCAAGTACTCTTGCCCTTATCTTTGGACATGGGGACGGTGGGAAAGGCAGATAGATTTATGAGTTCAGTTCAGTTCAGTTCAGTTCAGATGCCCAAACCGAAGTTGCAGGTGCTTAACCACAGGCCTGACTTGTCCGGATTCTTGTTTCGGACACGGCCAACTAGGCCACTACTCACTATAGATTCATCTGAGATGGCAATTGCTGAGTGACAAGGATACACTGCACTGATAGCTGGGAAAAAACACTCTGTAAACAGCAACATCATCCACGTGTACCTGCATTTCAGTGAGCTGAGACAAAAAAAAGAAGGCAACAAAAAAAAATCTTGCTGCAATTTTCTCTCTGCATCGAACCTCTTCCAACCATGCCGCATCCTGAACAGTTTTGTATCTTTCCCGGTGCTGCGTTGCGTTCTCACGCAGCTGATAACATTCAGTCTCGCACCACCAATCCAGTGTACTGGGCGCAGTGACTTGTCACTGAGATAGCAGGTCGGTAGAACCAAGCATGTCACTGTAGACTTGCGCGTCAAACAGCAACTTGCACGCAGTTCAGATAGTAGAACCAAGCATGTCACGGTAGAACCAAGATTGTTTAAACTGCTATCCGACAAACTGAAGAAGGTGCCCAATTTAACTGAATGTACCTGTGATTTCCAGCACACTATCTTACAGCTGAGTTGTGAATGAAACAACAAATGGGGGGAAACAGATGTGTATTATTCTACAGTTACAACTTACACCAAAGAGTTTGTCCTTTCAGCATCAACAAGAATCATATGCATATCTAGAGACAAAAATTCTTCTAATTTTACCCTACTTGGTAACAGTTTTCTTCATCAACACATATTTCACGTGCTCGCATCGAGTTCCTTGGGCCGCCACATCGACTTCTCGACGCAGAGCAAGCCCTCGTTGCCCTTGGTGTAGGTCATTCGCACCTCCCACTGCAGGGACTTGGCCATGCTTTCCAGTTCATTTATTGTGTCCGCAGTGTCCCTCACAATCAGTTTGCCTTGTGGCCTCAATACACGGTCAACCTCAGCAAAAACTGCCATCAATTTGCATCTGAAAACAAGCAACACAGGTTTAGTATCTGAGACACTTCATGCAAACAACATTGATTTAGTTGTAAGAAGCATAAGTAAAGCATGCAAACATGCTACTTGTACATATCAGAGACATGTCAAACTCAACACATGAAAATCACTATTATTGTTTTCTTGCTGAACTAATCACATTAGTTGGTTTCAATTTCTGAGTTTCACTAGTATATATACCAGAAGGATAGAATAAAGTCAAGAACAAGAAATACAAACCTCTTTGTGAGCTTTGAGAATAGATGGTCTGCATGCAGAAGGTCATACGTTCTTGGGTAAGTGCTGAAAGACTCGCACCAGTCATGGTACATACCAAACAAACCACGCTCGTAAATGATAGGCAGTGTGTCTGGTGAATCAATCGGCACAATATTCATGACCCAGACCTTTTGGTCCCTCAGAGCTGCAGCAAAACTGCCATGCAACAACGTAAAGCATTAGTCAAGAAGGTGCTAACATGCATTTCTCCTTGTCAACAGTCTTCAGTAATAAAAAAAGTGTGTTTTAAAACCAAAACCAAGAAAGATAATTTCCCCAGCTTAACTTAAAGAAAGAAAGAAAAATGCTTAATGACTTATGGTGGACAAGTTGCCCGTTATGTTTTATGCTAGCTATGTGCCAGTTTGGGTAACTAGTAGTTATGTAGTGTGATCTAAATTACCAAAAAAAAAAAACCCCATGAAACTAAGACAACAATTTACTTACCCTCCATATACAGCTCTCATGTCCATGACATTTCTTACTTTGGACCAGTCAATTCCCATGCCATTCACATACGATTTACTTACAACCCGTTTCCAGTGAGCATTATCTGCCTCAAAATCTTCATTTGAAGGCTTTCCATAGACACCGACCTTGGAACCATCAATCCAGAAAGGTGTCTTCTCAAGCCTTTGTGGCCATAACTCTGGCCATTTTGACCCTCGAACTTTCGAGCCACCAGGCAGTTTGTGCATGCATGCTTGCAAAGGTACATTCCTGCAAATCAAAAGGTTGTGTAAGCAAAGCAGAGAAACACGTCTCCACATTGAAAATATATTATTCTGAAAGAACCTAAACCATACCAAGCAGCATCTGCATCATCAGATTCCTTGCACAATGGTGGGCTGTTTTCAGTTCTTCTCTCATAGCAAGTGTTGTCCATTGGTTTCTGATATATGGCCATACCAACTTGGTTTAACTTATCCTTAGTCTTGTTGACCATCTTCCAGCACATGGACTTTGTCAAAGTGGACATGGCTGAAAACAGTAAGTGGTCACATGTTATGGTAGAAATAAAATTCAGCTTTGCACAGTTGGCCCATATCATGTATTTTGAACAAATGCAATCATTCCCCGTCCATGAAAGAAGTTGACCCCTCTACTTAGGATTATTCAGTACTTTCACTCATGTTTGCTGAATTTGTTTTGTCGATACCTTACCTATACAAGAAAGGGGGAAGTAGAGAGTACAAAACATAAATTTTGGTATGGATGTCTTATTAAAGATGGGAGGCTGTATGGTATTTCGATGTAACAAATCAAGTTACCAGCTACCCTACTTATGGATATACACTTCTCACAAAATGATCGTACGCAGTTTTGATACATGACATTAACATAAGACCTTCATTCAGTTAGGGTGAAACTAAACTAAGAGTTATGGAAATACCGTTCCAAATCTCAACATCTTCTGGGAGCTTTTGGTAAACAGGAGTGGCAGACCAGACAAAGTAACCACCAGGGCGTAACAAGCGGTTCAATTCCAGCAAAAGCATGCCACCTAAAAGTTGCAGGAGTCAGCAATAAGATTCACTTCTATAGCAAATCAATAAAAGAAAGGAAGACATGTCACCAACAAGACAAACCTTCAATGTGCCAAGGGACCCTGCAGCGAGCGCAATGGATGACATCAAAAACTCTGCTGGGGTATGGAAGTCTCTTGGTGCCCATCACAGCTGATATTGCTGGAATTCCCCTTTCTAATGCAAATTGTACTTGAGCTTCATGCTCATCTTTCGGAGCAAAAGACATGGTAAGCACATCTCTATCAAACATGTAGCCTCCAAAGCTGGCAACTCCGCAACCGACATCTAAAATGACGCGGCTTCGTTTGCCCCATGCAATATCAGGCAGTGCCTGTGAACAGCAGTTTAATCAGAATGGAATGAAAGCAAGTGTGGTAACATCAAGTTCAAAGACGCAACATGAAAATTCCATTTATCATGGTGCAGTACTCAGCTATTTGCTAGATTAATGTGGAAATGAGACTAAAAATGGAAAGTTTTATCCGCCAGAATGAGGGGCTGAAAAGACAGGAATGATCGTGAAAGCCTGATGTCATTTTAGCCTACTTAGCACATACAAAGTTACAAACTGTCCTCAACACATTCAGATTTCTATATGGTGGCACTTGACAAATTATGTTCGTGGAATAGTATAACAATGAATCAATCACTGATGCTCAAAAATGTGAGGCAGATAAGTACAAGTCTAAGGGGTGACTAATATGGGATGCTGGGATGAAGATAATATACCTGCTGAATAGTATCCATATAGTGGAGGGCGCCATTCTTAAACTGAGTCCCACCCCCAGGGAACAGGAGGTAGTCACCTGAGACCTTAACCCAATTTTGATGCCCCTTGTACTCTGCGAGCTTAGTGTGAGGAACATTGCTGTACCATACCTGCAAAAAGCAGAACAACTTGGTAATAAGCAAACATACATCTTGGTCAGCTAAAGATGATTCGGTCTTGTACGATTTAGAATAGACAGAATCACCTTGTCCCTGCTCTTTGGCCACTCAATTGGGCGTTTGTATCCCTCTGGGAGTGGAACAAGGCAGGTAGGAGGCTCCTCAGGGCAATGCCTCTCACGATGTTCATAGTGTTTGGTAGTTCGAAGCTTCTTGATAGCCTTCTCGTTGTCAAGGCAAGGTATGTAATCTGTGGAGGCACTGCTATTACATAATTTCCAGGTATAGCTGGTCGCATCACCTGAAGATTTTGATGAAGCTTGGACTTCCTTTTCATTCTTGGACTCCGCGGCCTGTGTGGGGAATGAACCATTCTGGGTATTTGACTCCTTCAGAAGCTCTGATTGGGCTCCATCAGGAAACACCTCGTTGGAGTTTGAGCTCTGATCCTTCTCTCCATTTTCTTCCACCTTCTCTTCTATTTGAGGTTGCTCCTCCAGAGTGGCATCACCTTCAGACTTCTCTTCTTGATCGTCCTTGCTCTCACCATCAGGTTTCTCATCACCAGTCTCATTTGTGATCTCATCATCTTTCTTCTCCCCACTCTTCTCCCCATCACCATCATTCTTCATGTCATCTGACCGCCCTTCTGATTTCCCATTTGCATCATCAAACATATCCTTGCTCTCCGCTTTCTCTGCCGGCACTTCAGGCTCCTTCTCTTCAGGCTTCTCCTCTGGCTTCTCAGTGAACTTCTCTTCCTCAGGGGCATCCTTGTTACTCGGCTCCTCCGGGACCGTGGTATCATTGTTGTCAGTGTCTTCAAATTTCTCAGAACCTTCACCAGCATTGCCAGATGGTGCCTCCTGTGCCGACCCAAAATTGACAGGAGCAGGCTGCTCCTTCACCACCTGCTTCTTATTTGACGAGATCTCCAGCGGGAAGACAGTGGACGACGTCATCATCCACGCACCGACCAGGCAGAGCGCCACAAAGACGACGACCGTGGTGGTCGTGCAGAACGACGACGAGGACGACGACGGCCGGCGGCCGTCCATCTTCCCACCTCGGCCAAATGCCATCAGTGCCTGGCGAACATGTACCGGAGGCACCAGCCTTCACGCGGTTTACCTCCACCAACTACTCCTGGACCAAGAACCCCGCAAAAATCGCAGCTTTGTCTGCTCACTATGCTGCTGCTACAGCCGCGCGGCACCTGAATTAAGCAGTAAACCACAAAAGAAGTTAAAATCGCTGCGGGTTTAAACCAAGCTGCTGGATCTAAAGGAGGGAACGCTGGATCTACTGAAGCAACACCGGATGGAAGATCCGTTGCTGCTGCGGGTTTAAATCAAGCTTCTTGTTTGCTACTAGTACTCCAGCGGCTCTTCCCCGGTATAAGAACACGGGAAAACGCGGAGAAATCACCCCCGCCGTGTGGCCAAACATGGAAAGAAATTTAGTAAAGCGTGTGCATTAAAACCCCCGTTCTGTTCCTTCCGCGGAGAGCTGGTTCTCAGCTGGGCGCAAAACGCGCACTAATCAATGTCCGATTCGAGAAAATGAAGAAGAATCAAAGAACAGCTAATCCGGCAGCTCGCTCGCCTGCTAGCTCATCGGCGGAAGGGCGGAACCAGGCAACCAGCTTTGCTGGATCCACGGCAGCAAGAAGGTGCGAGGAGAGAGAAGGGAGCAGCAATGCGGAGGCGGTGGGGTTGGTACCTCGCCGGAACCGGCCGGAGCTGTCGCGGTGGCCCGCCTCGCGGATCTCGAAGAGGAGCGACGAAGGGGGAAGGCGATGCGCTGCGCGCTGCCTCCGCACTGGACACGCCGCGTTATAAAGGCAGGCGGCGGGCAGCGCAGTGTGAGTGGAGTGCAACCTGTTGTGTTGTGTGTGAAAGACTGAACTACTGAAGAGGCGGAAGCGGAGGAGATGGGTTCGCATTAGACGACCGTACGTAATTATAATACACACTACGTAGTACGGGTTAGATTACTCGGGATCTCTCTAATCTTGACCAAAATGTCCGATGTGAGTGTTTGGTAGTTTTGTGGATTTGCCCTTTTAAGATGTTGCTATTTCTCATGGTGCTCAGAATGAAGAAATGGTGATGCTCTTTTTGCCTAATGGTTTCTATCGGTTTCTATGGCTCATAAGTTGGCTAATATTGTGTTATTGTGAGAGAAAAATATTGTATCATAAGTCAGCTGGCAAATTCAAATGAACAAGTTGTATACAACTGGAGCAAAAGAAGTTTATCGATAGGAAGTACTTTTTTTTTTGTTCCAACAAATGGATTGGACTGCAAATGCAAATGCAAATAGGAGTAGCATTAGGCCAATGGCACACACGGTGTGAAGAGTGAGACGGTGCGAGTGGGCTCGAGATGGTGTAAAGTGCGTGCGCACCCGGCGCCCCCCTCCGCGACGACGACAATGAAGCGCGTCGTCCAGTGCACCGTCCGGTGTTCGGCGCTGGGAAACCCGGCGCTGCGGGTCATCCGCGCAACGGCGCAATGAACCGGGCGCGTGCATCCCGGCAACGGCTTGCCACTCCCTGCTTGTCGGTGGCGGCCGTCGGCATCGCTCGGCGCGGTCGATCGGCCCCCAGCGTCACGAGGCTGCTGATTGGGAGGACAGCGAGTGGGACTGGTTGGGGATAATCCCATTTCATCCCACCCGGCCCACCCGGCTGGGGCTGGCCCACTAGCCACTAATGGCTCATGGCTGGGCTGGCTAATGCCGCCTGCCCAACAACCTGCCCCTGTGGACCGCCATAGTGAGCTGCTGCCGAATGCTTCCACGAGTTGAGGCTCACCAAACTGCTACTACTGATTTGTGCTGATCGGCTGGCGCGTTTACCCTTGAATCGTTTACGGCAGAGGCCGGTTGACTGTTTCTTCATTGGAGGGCCATGTTGACTCGTACGACTAATAATATACTAGGTTGACTTTTCAATTCCAAAGCAGCAGTGCAAAGCTGCCCACCGATAGGCACAGGTCCTTTTTTAACTCCGTTTTTGTACGTACTACTCCTTAGTGTCCAGCTGCTTGTGTCTAATCAAACAAAACCTGTCATCTCATTATCATCCAATCAGCAGCCGTTCCTGGGGGAGCAGCAGTTTTTTTTTCCTACTCCTACATACGTGCGGACATTACCATTCCAGCTAGCATTGCGAACCGTTGCATAATTCCCATGTCATTCTCATTCTCATTCTCATCATCTCTTGCCGGCAGCAGTTCCCGTCATCAGGTCTATCGTTCCGTGCCGCACTGCCGCTTGAACCAACAGCCAACAGGCAAAACCGTTCAATCGGTTCGCCGAGCAGAATATAAAGCTACGTACTCGCTAGATCCGGAGAGATTGGGAATGAAGCACGGGCTCACGTGCTGCTCCCTGGGTCCGATCCAGATCGACCGACCTCAACGAGGGCAATGATCGCGCGCGCTGCTGGACGTTACGTCGTCTTGCAGAGGCGGAACAGAGAAAAGCCACGGCGCTTTGCCGACGCGACGCGACCCGTTCAGCGGCCATCAAGCTGGTAGCTGGCTAATCATGCCTGTCGGGGGAGCTCATCCGCTCCTGAGTTTGGGTCATGCTCCAGGATCAGGTACGAGTTGCGCTGCTCTACGCCGGAGCCGTGTGCTGCGACGAGCGAGGCTCCTACAGCAGGTAGCTAGGCCGGCCGTTCCCAACGTGAGCACGTCGTACCGGTTGTTCTACGGCGCGTCCCGCAAACCTGCAGCCAGGTGGTACACCGTGCACGGGCTGCAGGAGTGTTCGATGCAGACTGCTGCAAAAGATCATATAGAAAGGTGCAAGGTTTCAGTTGCTTAGAACGCACCTCACCTCACCTGACCGAGCACCTTCCTATCAATAATCACTTCACAGCGGGTCATGTCACCTAGCAGCTGGCTTGCCTCTTGTATCTTCCCTTTCCTTGCATGAACAAGGCAAGGAAGCGAGTGCGAGCACATCCGATTCCGGCCGCTAGAGGAAACCTGCTAACCGAGTTCAGCGTCAGCAGTGCAGAGAACAGAAAAAACATAGTGATCCCAAAACAGACTTTACAAGTAATAATCAAGTATGGTGGGATGTCCATGGGGAGCTCCTTGTCAGACTCCATGACAATGACAGCGAACCATCAGATTTTATTAAAGGCTATAAGCCATGAGAAAAAAGATTTGGATGCTTCATTTTGAGGGACTATCGATGCTTCATGGGTATGAATTTAGAATGTACTACGGAGGAGATACCGCCTCTATGGGAGGCAACCGTTTGTGTCAATGTAGTAAAGAATTGAATTTGTGAATTATATTTTTTAGTGGATTTGTAAATTATAAATAGACGTATCCTTTTTTTAAAAATGTCATGCCGCTAGGGGAGGACAAAGAAGATCGACCTTGCCGACTAGGCCTGTCTCTCGACCTCCTTCCTCCCCATGTGTAAGGAATAGAGGGACGGGTGCGGTTGCTGGGCCAAGGCAATGGCCGGACCTGCAGAGCGTGTTTGGTTGCCCGGTCAGCTTCCAGTCCCCATGTAAAATAAAATAAAACAAAATAAAACTTTGAACCAGGCCCTCTAAATGTTGGCACCCGCGTGTTTGGTTTCCTGGTTGACCCTCCCAGCCAGGCTATACGCATGCAATAGACACCTCTTGGCCCGACTGTGAAAGAACGAGCGAATCGACCGTTTCTTTGGAGCCAGGCTCCGGCCGTGCAAGCGTGAGCGCATGCCACGTAGTCGGCCCAGCGTCAGAGACACAGGCATCAGTTTTCTGCGCTAGATGTGCAACAACCAAACAGTGGATGAAGCGGGCATGCATGCATGGGAACGAGAACCAAACGAACCCTAGTCCTCATCACACTAGGGCACCCGCCAGCCCGTCACCAGCTTGGTTGGGACCATCCACTAGCGACCCCACACGCTCGGGCGTCATCCACTTTCTGTCCTCCGCACCTCTACTCTACTCGAGTATGAAGCCTCACACATCGACTTAATTTTTCATTTTGAGGTGATCAAAGTATAAACCCATTTTCCCTTTATCCTTTGTTAATTGCTACATTTTGTCAAATGTCTTGGGTCGCCCACCGGGTGCTTGTTTGGGATCATACGAAATCGAATCAAGATGTTGATTGCGCATACACTTAATTTCCTAAACCCGCCCGATACTCTAAACCCTCGACTGTCGCTGCCATGCGGCAGGCACAACGATCATCGTCATGAGCGAGCCGCCTCCACGTGCTCCTTTTCTAGGCACGCTGGGGCAAAAACCCGTCCTCGATTTCACTACTCCTATCATGCCCCTATACTCTAATGCTCCAATGATCACCCTTAGGGGTAATACCTGTCACCGATTTATTCAGTTCATATTCTGCGAACACATGATTTTCATATACCCATGTGTATCGATTTTTTGGAATGAGCGATTGTCAACATGTTTGTGGTTTTCCTAACCTGGCACACGGACTGTGTTGAACAACATGTCTATTGGCTTGTGGTGTGCAGGTGTGGAGTCCAGAGGCGGTGGTCGATGGCGTGGAGAAGGTCAAGCGGGACGTGTCGTGCCGACGGACCATGGCGGACATGAGGCTTGGACTGGGGGACCTGGAGGCCAGGCGGCTAGCCGCGATGGCTAACACTTGGGACATCGGCAAGTGCAAGTGCACACGAGAGTGACCATGTTGGCCAAGTCAAGATGACAGTCATGCAATCGAGCAGGAGGCTCTGCACGGCTTGACGGCCGGGCGATCAAGGATGAGGTGACATGTGTTGAGCGGCGGGGACCGCATATGGATCGAGTACGCTACTCGCGGGAGGTTTGGAGGTTTCGCCTCAAAACTATCAATGGCGGGTTTCGCAATTGTGGTCCTCAAAACCTAGGCGAAGGTCCTGATGCGGACGGACGACACGTGTTGGCATCATGGAGTTCGCGTTGAGGTGAAACTACCGGTGAGGACCCGTGGTGGCCGTCGGATCAAGAATCTTCGAGTTGGACCGTAACACTCTTGGACTTAGTGGTTTGGCTCAATTGTATCCGAGGGAAAACACAAGATTGTGTAATAGCCTTGTTAAAAAAGATGAGAGAACCCCCATCTCTCTCACCTCTCTCATTTTACAATTTTTCCTAGTGCTAGGGTTTCTTCCCTCTCCTCCATGAAACCTTGAGAGAGGTCCACAACTTTGAATTTGTGCGGGAATGATGGCCACCTCGTGCTATGGTTGATTCGAAAGAAGTTGTGTCTTGTGTTTGTGATTTGTTTGCTCAAAAGTTCATCGATTCGTCGTTTCTTGACTGTTTTGACTCGTTATTCTTACGTTGATTCAATCTATGGCGTGAGTGCAAGTTTTCCAACAAATCATTTGATCTAATTCCTCACGAGATAGAAGATACAAGCGATTCTTGTTGTACTATATGATCTTCACTTAGGTGGAAAGTTTGATGAGACCTACATATGTTTGTTTCGAAGATTAAAAATTTTGTGTATATATAACGATGGAAACCGAAAAACAACTATCTAGAAGAGGACTTTGGACCTCGATAATATTGTCATGGGGTTTTTCTCATAGTATTGCAAGGGAAAAAGAAATCCACCCTATCTCGCAAATTTTCTTTGATCATGTCAAGAAGATTAAGCAAATGGTGTTGCAGCTTAAGCAAAAAGAAAGCCACACTATCTACCAAATTTCATTGATCGTGTAGAGAAGATCATGTCGTAGCTTAAGCAAAAGTATTTGTAGAATCTCGAGGAAATAAAATTGGGCCACTGAAATCAACTTCTCGATTGTAGAAAATCGCCCTTTATTTATGGGGCCAACGAAGTTTATTGTTAGAGGCTTTCTATATCTACCATAAATCATTGCCTCCTGTTGTAATAGAGGGTTGAGCTTGAGATATATATATATAGGGCAAAAATGTTGGGAATGGGTGCCCATCATGTGGATTTTTTTTGCTTATATCTTCCATTTGTTCAATAAATCAGAAGTTGCCATGTCACAAGGTACCACAAAGCGCAAATGAAAAAACAGCACATGTACATCACATGACACAGGTACTCAAAGATATACCTGAGCAAATTAAGCCCGGCCTGCGGGTCTGGCCCGAGCCCGATGGGTTTTGACCCGCCCAAAAACCTTACTCGATAGAGCCTAGACAGAGATCTTGCAAACCCACAAAAAAAATTTAGGCCTGAACCTCACCTGGATCACTGTTTTAAATTATTTTACACTATAAAATGTGCGGGCGCTAGCCCAATCCCGTGCTCGGTTCAAAAAGTAAGGCCCAAGTTGGCCCGTTGGACGGTCATGGGCAAGATTTTTTCGGGCTGAAATAATCGGGATTCTTTTTTTGCCCCGGCTTGAACTCAGCTCGGGCCGGGCTAGCCCGCAAAATGCTCGGGTATACTCGAAGATTTTTATGGGAGTTGTATTTTACTTCAAGAAAACATATCCAATAGAAAAACAACACAAATTTATATCTCCTATAAACCCCTACAAAAATAAACCACACTAGGGATTTCTCTTAATATGCAAGCTATCCATATCAATAATCCACAATTATAGCCAACTAGGACATATAATTATGACAATTTCTTTTTTTTCATCCACTAACATAGATTTAGTTGTCTAGAAAGATAATTAGTTTAAAATAGTTTCATTCGTATAACTATAAATATAAATATAAATATAAATAGTCTAATATTTTTAAAATTGTTCGGAATACCCGCAACAATGTATGGGGTATCCATCTAGTTGTTATTTATAGGTGAGCACGAATCCTACAACATCTAAATATTAATTAGACCATAAAAAAGTGGATGAAAATAGGAACAAGAATTCCTGAAATCCTAAAAAAAAAAAACTATCCTGCCGGTGGGCCTGTCTCTCGGCCTCCTCCCCATCTGGAACGAACAGAGGTCCAGTCCTGTTTGGAGTCGAACTGAGTCGATCAGATGGGCCAAAGTAGGCCGGAGACGTATACAAAGGGCCCGCTGATCTATCTGCTTCTGCTTCGACCGTGCCATGCGCGGATGTGCCTACTGGAAACCCAACATGGGAATACATATACATTGCAGTTTTTTCTTAAAAAAAATCCTTTTTACCTTTTCGCAAAAACGCTGACCTGCCTGATCAGTGATCACAGAAATCACAGGTGTGAACTATGAAGCTCCAAAGAGGAAGTCCGTTACACATGGAGTTCGTTACAAGAGTTGGGTATTCCAGATTGATTAGCATTCAGCAGTACTCACAATAAGCTTTGAGTTCACCTGCAGACCAATCGTAATTTCAGATATATCTGTACGCTATTTTTCTGTGTGCCAATAACATGTAAGGATGTGCCAATGAATGATCTTTCTGGACGAAATGATACTGAAGTACTCCTACTATTGACTATCCTTTTCTTTATAGCACTCATGTGTTAGTTGGAGTATTGTTGTGTAGTACTAATTAGTTGAAGTATGAAACGGCATCTTGTACATAAACTTCTCTTATTCTAGTACAAATATACGCACAGGAAAAAGAAAACTAACTATGTAATATATAACAAAGAGGTGAGAACGTTCTCCAAAGCAAATGAAAAGGCGAAACCAATCGATCGGCGCCGCATTTCAGTTTGGAATCCGTCCAAAGGGACCAGTAGAACCACGGCGCAGACCACAGAGCGTGAGCAGTAAACGGAGCCGCCGTAGCCCGTAGACCCTGACGCGCGCAGAAACGCCCGAGAATTCGTGGCTGGACCGGACAAAAACCGTGTCGCCGGAGATAGAGAGCTCGGCGATGGCGACGCCGCCGTTTGTTGGTATCCGGCTAGTCATTACTCTAGATTGAGAGCGGTGTTTTCTTATCTTAGCAGGGGAGCCGCGAATCATTCATCGAGGAGAACAAGACCCCTCCCCCCGCTCCGCTCCCTCGGGGGCGGCTCGGGCGGGCACCTTCCCCAGCGCCGCCGGCCCCCTCCCGACCTCCTCCACGGCCGCCGTCGCCGCCCCTCGCGCGGCGGCGGCGGCGCCGGCGGTCCCACAAGCGGCACCGCGCGTCCCTCTTCCCAAGCCTTCATCCGCGCCCCGCCTCCTCCATCACCCCCCCCAAACCCTACCTTTGTCGTCCGTGCTGCTCCTGGCGTTTGGCGGCCGGATCCGGCCCTTCCCTTGCCGGATCCGGCGCCTGGCGGCGCCCTGGTCACCTTCCCCCGCGGTGGTCGGCTTGCACGAGCCGGGCGGCCGCCCCGGGCGGGGCGGGCCCGTTTCGGGCCGTTCGGGCCCGGATCCGTCGTCCCTGCGCCACACGGCCTCCTTTCCTGGGTGGCCGGCGGTGCCCCGGCCCCGCGCGTCCTAGGGAAGTGGCCTGCACCAACGGCCTTGCTCGGCGGCGTTCCCGGTCTGGGCCTGTCGGGCCTGGTTCACTCGTCGGCTGTCTCCTGCTGCTCGTGGCGGGAGGCGGTGCTCCGGCTCGGCGGGGACTCGGGCTGGGTGAGGCCACCGGCGGCAGAACTTCATCATTCAGCCAGCCGGTGTGGTGTATCCGGGCCCCCGGGCCGGATCTGCTCACTTACATCCCGATCTGCGGTCGGGAGGCGTAAGGATGATGCTGTAGTGGAGTCCTTTGCGTCCATGGAAAGAAACGGGGCGAAAACCCCTGCCCGGTTGTTCTGGGCCGGCGACGGTGGCGCAGCGTGTCATCTACCTCCATGGAGGCGTCGTCGAAGGTTCTTCGCCTGGACCGGAGGGGGACGAAAGTCTTGCTCGGCTGCTTCCAGCTTGGTTGACGTCTGCGGATGTCGATTCCCTTCTTGAAGGCCTCGTTGGAACGGCGCTACAGCTCCTTGCCCATACCTTCCGCCCGGTGTTCTCGGTGTTGCTGTTTGCCATCCTGCCGCTGCATGCTGAGGAGTTCCTATTGTGCCTTCCGTGCTCGTTGCGTGCCAATGCAATGGTTGTCCTGTCGCAAATGACCTCGCCGATGTCGCTGCTTGCGGATGCTTTGCCGCTAACTCTCTTTCTTGGCGGATGCTTTGCCGCTATGGTCGTTTTGGCTCGTTGGCGGATGCTTTGCCACTGTGTTACTTGGTTCGTCGGCGGACGCTTTGCCGCCGTGGTCGCTTCGTTCGTGGGCGGATGCTTTGCCGCTATGCTTATCCGGTTCGTTGGCGGATGCTTTGCCGTCATTAGTCGTGTTGTTTGCTCCTCGGGTGGATGCTTTGCCACCACGGCCTGGTACTTAGCGCAGGAAATCATTGTGTTGGATCCTCTTGTAGGCACAGTTGTATCTCTAGTTGTTGGTCTAGGTTGGCGGTCGCTTCTTCCGATGTATCTTTTATTTTATCTTTTGTTTGGTTTGCTTTTTCGTTTTGGGGCTTTGCTTGTAATCCGTGGATTACTTTGGAGCCTCTCAGATCCGCGACCCGCCCTCTTTTGGCCTTTTCTTTCCTCTTAATGAAAAACGGGAGAAGACGGCCGCGAAAAAAAAGGGGAGCCAGATCAGCTAGCTCATCAGCTGTTTTGTCCCTTGCTAGTTGCTGCTGCTAGTGGTAACCCTTTTTCATCAGCTCCTCAACTTTGTTTGGTTGCTTGCTAGGTAACTGGACGGGCTTGTCGTTGCCTCGTTGGTGGCTTGGTGCGAGAGCAAAAGTGGTGTGTGCGACTGACCGACTGTGCGGAGCAGGGGGCGCATTTCTGAATCGAGATCCAGTTCTCTAGCAGATTCAGATCCAATCAAACGGTTTGATTTATTAGTCTAATTCTGAACACCATCCGCCGGGTGCCGTGTATCCTTCAGCCTGGTTCTGAACTTGAGCAACCGTGCTTAATTCTGAACTTTGGTATCAGATCTTGTGCTTAAACTTGGTTAATGCTGAACGTTGGTTGAGGCAAGATATGCAGGCTGCAGCAGTTGACATATGTATTTCTGTTTTTGTTTGGTGAAGAGTGCATGAGGTTTCTGTGCCTCACCGTCAAGCTTCATTTTCCTGCACATTTCTATGGTGCTGTTCAGATGAGAGTTCACGTGGACGATGAAAGCTAACTATATATTACTGATTTTGTCTTGGCATCTCGCTACCTAATTTTATATGGAGTTGCTACTGATTAAATGGGAGAATATTTTTTTTATTTGAAGACTTTGAGTTGCTTGTACTGCACTCAGGCCGCAAATATTTATTGATCAAATATTGCTAGACTTTGTGAAGTAAAATAGAATGATTTTGCTGTTCAAATACAGTGCCAGTGCGTCAAGAAAGGCTACATAATGTTCGGCACAATTGATTATTGTTTGTTTGTGTTACGTAAGTATTTATTAAAAAATCTTTACCTACTATATAAACTTGCATTGTGAAGAATGGTTCTTGAGCTATGAAAACTATGGTAAAAATATAGTGCAGGCCATATGATTATTGGAATGCCCATATATTGAATCAGAATTAGAAATAGCACAATATTCTTTTTTTTATATTTATCGATACTAATAATAGGATGTACTACTACTATATCCAATTAAATCGTTGGGGTCCTGTTCCACAGCCACAGCCAAACGAGACGAGATTTGACAGTTCGCCGATCGTCGAGGCGATAGGCCCGAAGACGATCCCGTTCCCGTCTGGGCGTGGAAGTCCAGGCTTGGCCGCCCGCCCACCGCCGTCGCCGCCTCCCTTGCCTACACGTGCGGATTGACCACCGTACCAGCCTCGTTTTTCAACGTGTTCAGTGTCTCGCGGTTTTCAATGTGTTCGGCAGCCCTTTTTCTGCCGCCGCACGTTTTTGCCACCTTCAGCCTGTGGTTCAGAAACGTTTCTTCGTCCATAAGCATAGCAAACTCCTGCATACAGACGTGGTGTGCTCATAATACAGACGAACATCACTTCTTCAGACCAGACCAGACCAGACCAGAAGAATGATCAAAATAACATAATTCCTCATTTTTCCTTCCCATTTTTCCAGAAGAGCCAAAAGCTACAATATATATTGAAGAATGACAAATCAAAATATCCTACATCATTCCTCATTTTTCCTTTCCATTTTTCCAGAAAACAACCAAGATCTATTCAAAAGATACAAAAATATGATATTGTACTAGATCGCCGGAATCTGCAATTTTTAATAAATTAAAAACTAATTCCGTTATGCGGTTATTTTCTGAAACTCGAAGCTTGACGATGACAAATGTATCTATATGGCCTGCACTACCTACCCCCATTGGAGATTGCAACTACAAGACCTTTAATTGCAACTAAAGATAAAAATAAAATTACTAGTACTATAACCAACCAATGAAGGAACAGAAACCCTGCACTGAACCAATCATGTACTGTATGTATATGTACAAGAACACACACACATGCCACGCACGATGATCGACCACCCAATGCACTGTGCCATCCGGCCGTCTTCCTCCCTGCCTGCGGGGCCACACGGTCTCATTGCCGCCTTATCCAATCCGGCTATAGTAGTTCCATAACCTACCTCCTTACAAGTCAACAATGGCGGCTCGCCTGAGTCAAGCCCACACCTTGCGGTTGCATTGCATTGCGCTGCCCAACAAAGATCAACCAACGGCAACCAACCGCAGCCGAGGATGGGTGTTCTGCATCCATGCTTCGCCTTCTTTTTAAATTCCCCCCATGATTGATGAGCTTCGCGTCATCGTCGTCTAGAACGGCTTGCCCCAGTACATGAGGATGTCCTGCAGCAGCGGGTCGCCGGCGTGGACGCCGCCGACGGGGTCGACGAGCATGGAGCCGGCGGGGTTCACAGGGTCGGACGCGAAGGTGCGCTCCCACTCGCTGATCTTGGGCTGGCTCTGCACCTCCCGGTCGCACGCCAGCTGCTGCTCCGGCGACAGCACCTGCTCCGAGCAGCTGGAGTCCGCGTGCAGCCGCGGCATCGAGTCCGACGGACGGTCGTAGTACGCCGCCAGGTCCGACGGGAACGCGGGGGGCAGCCCGCCCGGCGCCGCCACGAACGGCTTCTGCTCCGGCGGCGAGCTCACCGCGGCCGCCGCGAACACCGGCTTGTGGTGGTCGCCGCCGGCGGGCTTCTCCAGCCCTCCCTTCTTGTTATAGATGCGGCACAGGACCCAGTCATCCAACTGCACCCATCAATCAACAGAATAAACAATTTGTCAGATATGGATGATCACGTAAGCGCTAGTGCATCAACTGATAAATAAACGAAAGAATATAATCACAAAGCGTCATTTCGATGTCTAATCCCAGACCCCACAAGAACTCTATTCATATATCCAAGTTGTTCTCCGCGTCTTTGCTGCCGTCGCCGTCGCCGTCGCAGGGCGCGACGGGCGAAAATGATTGGTTCGCCATCAGGCATGGCATCGAATGCTTCCACACCGAGGACAGCGACCCAATCGAATCATTTGGGCAAGTTGCAACGGTGCAGCCCCCCTCGCATGGCCCATTCCGAAAAAAAATTCAGCGGCCCAAAACCGTGGGCCACGCTTATCCCTCCCCGCTTGCATTCATTTCGAAAGCAACACATTTTTTTTCCTTCTTTTTTGTCTGACGCGATAACAACGACACAAATTCACGTCACGTTCGCCGTCGACACGGACGGCCGGACGGCGGCGAGGTGGTTGCTTTTGCTTACTTACCCTAAGGCTGTTCTTCTTGCGGGCGGAGCGGTCGACGTCGGCGAGGCGGTACTCGTGCATGATCCAGTTTGTCTTCTCGCCCTTGGGCGCCTTGCCGGCGTAGAAGACGAGCGCCTTCTTGATGGCCAGCGGCTTGGGCGTGCCCACCGGCTTGTCGGCGCCGGTGGCCTTCCAGTAGCCCGACCCGGCGGCGCGGTTCGGCCTCGACCCGTTCGGGTACTTGCGGTCCCGCGGGGAGAAGAAGTACCACTCCTTCTCGCCGTACAGCGCCATCCCTGCGTGTGCATAGAATAAATCATCAATCGATCAGCTCGATCACCACGGCTGGCTGCAGCGTGCAAGAAGATCACCGATCGAGCAAAAAGACGTACTGGGGAGCTGCCATGGGTCGAACTTGTAGAGGTCGATCTCGGCGATGATGGGGACGGCGATGGGCAGGCCGGCGCACCGGCGGCAGAGGTAGTGCATCACCAGCTCCTCGTCCGTCGGGTGGAACCGGAACCCCGGCGGCAGCTGCAGATCCTGACCGCCGCCGCTCATCGTGTTCCTCCCTCGCTCGATCGCTGCTGCTTGCTCTGCTAGTTCTCTCCCTGCTGCTGATGGCTCCTGCTAATGGTAGGAAGAGGAGAGGAGAGCTTGAAACTTGTTCCGAGTGCGGAGCCGGGCATTTATAGCCGCGGGCGACGGCGACACGTGTGGCCCGTGCGCCGGCCCCGCGCTTCTGACCGGTTGACCGCGACACGTGGACGCCGAGAGGCGGCGCCAATTCTGTCACTGCTTACGTCAGGCTTCTTGGACGGACGCGCGCTCGCGTCAGCGTGCAGTGGCCAGCGCGGGTCCACCGCTGGCTGGCGCTGGCCGCTGCCAGTGCCCGCCCGAAAGCCGGGGGACCTTCCGGTGGCGGCGCGACACGTCGGGGCGGGCGGGCGGCCAGCGGTGGGGCGGCCGGGAGAGTACGGATGGCGCCGTGCGGCCGCCGGGAGCGTGATGGGGCAGGATAAGGATGAGTCGACGGCGACGCTGGAGATGATGAGGCAGGCAGGCGGCCAGGAGTTATGCGCGCGGTAGGTGCGTGCGTAGTTGGGAGTTAGTACCACGCCCGCCCGTTTTCTTTTCTTTTTCATCAGGAGAAAAAGGAAAAAGAAAATGAAGATAAGGGAGAGCCAGCTAGCTGATTTTGGAGCATTTAGGATTATGATTGCTATGAGATTTTGATTGCTTTTATTGAGTGTATAAAATTAATTGCACCAACCATAATTGGAGATTTATATTGGGATGAAATGGACTAGCTAGCATCCTTATCTTGCTTATCATAGAGATATGTATTACTATTAGGGCAGCAGCATACGTAAGCCTATATATATGACTAAAGTAAATGTGACTTGGTGTGGTCTTGCTGTATTCCATCCTCTTAAGCGTATTAGGATTTGAAAATACCATTAAAATCATTTTTGTCGCCAGTTATAAAAAAGAATGGTTATTTATGTTACCTATGCTCTGAATATGTTCTTGTAATCTACTTCCTCTGTCTAAAATAAGTCGGGATTCTAAGACTTCGTGACCAAGTTTGGTGGGAAAATACGCTTCGACCCCTATAGAAAAGGCTCAAGGATATTCTTGCATCATCAAGTCCCATCAATTTTCTTTATTTTTTCTTTGGAAATTGGGTTTTTATCCTTTATTTTTTTAGTCTCACGCTGGTCCACAAAGCGTCTAGCCGAAATTTTTGTTTTCATATGCTCTTTTTGCGACTTTTTATTTTCATACCCATCTGTTGGCCTTGCACACCATCTATGTGTTTAATTTGGGGCAAAATTTGAATAGTAGAAGCACGATTATTTTGGGACAGAGTGAATATATTTTAAGTAATCATACATGTATAATATATTTTAAGCGATCATTAGTTAAAATCTACTAAGTTTTATTATTTCCAATACTAATTATAATACACACTATATTTTCGAACGGAGTGATATATATGATCTCGAAAACATACCCAATGTGTTCTAAAAGTAGATGAAGTAGTAATGCTATATCTTTGATCTTTAAGCATGGTTCCGTCCATTCTAAAATAAAATGTATGTCTTTTTAGATTTTTTCAAAAATGAAATCAAACTTGTCTGAGTCTAATTAGACTTATAAAATATATACCAACTTATAAGATATTAAATAAACGTATCAATCAAAATACATTTCATGGATGAACCTGTTTTGGTTAAAGATGTTTTGTTTTTGTGTTTTTTATGTATCTATTCTATCGGTCTTAAAAGAGTGCAATTTTTGACTTTGTTAAAATGAAACTATTCTAAGTTCATATATAGGGAAAACATAGCCTTGACCTATAAAAATATCTCATAATAAATCTAATGTAAGCATTTATTTTGTCGAGGAGAGCCGATGCCGCACACAAGTGAAGACCATCGATCGAAAAAGGCGGTGGAACAAGCTCGCGATCGACCGAACACCGAACCCTGTAAATCCACACGTGACGAAGAAACCTGCGTGCTCACAACGCATGCGCCATCCATGCGGATATGCTCGACGAAATCACGAGACGACGACCAACTCAAAGCCGCACGCACGCACGCATAGCGGTGGCGGATTAGGTTGCCCGCATTTAGCTAGATTCCGTCAGGGTCAGGCTCCGGCCGGCGTTTAGTCAACAGTCAGCACCGCCCTTTTCCTCGCTTCACGCTCGCGGATCGCCCTTTCACGTACGTCCATTTCCAGCTACAGCTGCGACTAGGAGAACTGAAAGCGGTTCCATGTGTTCGGACGCCCAACTCAGCGACTCGATCGCACGCACGCGGCTGCTTTCAGAACGTTTCAGGCCGCCACCCGCCAGGACTCGATGGATCGATCGGCGGATCCATCGAGACGACAGCGATTCCTCGGTGCACAACTGCACATTGACTGACCGACGTGTCGACCCGTCTGTCTCGCGTACGGGTTTCGTGTCCTCTCCCCGTGCCTATCTGCTGACCGATCGGGCGATCGGTCTGCTCTGCTGGCTGGCCGTGGAATATGCTTATTGGCCAGGCGAATCAACCATGCAACTGGTAACCGGAGAGGCTAACAGCTAGCACGTCAAGATCGCTTCATGCGTGTGTACGTGTTCCGTCACGCGGATTGCCCCGAGGAAATTGGTGGCTATTGGCTGAGGCGAGTGACTGGTTTCCTTCTGCCCGCGCGTTTTTTTGGCCCCCGATCAGATCCTCTGCCGTGCAGTTCGCTCGGGGTAGATGGCGGGCCGCGGGTTGTGGATGGTGATGGACCGAGATGCACGACATGATGATGGCTGATGACATAGCTTGCCAACTCGAGAAAATATCACGACAAAAGCTAAGGGTTTCATATGGCATCTATATCTTTTAATTAGGAATAAGGATGTTCGTCTCTGTTAATCCCAAAAAGACTATTTTGGGATGTTTTTCTCTAAATTAATTATTAAAGCAGGCGGTCATTCTAAAGATGCCGACTCTAAAAATCTTTTATTAGATAAAACAAACAAACTCTCTTTTATATGAAATAATGCAATGGAGATGAACTTTATACTAACACTATAGAGATCGATGCGACAGCTTGGTAGTTGACAGGTTTCTTGTTCGAATTGTTTAGAGTCCCAAAAAATGTTGTAATTTTTAGTTTCCAATTTAATTAAATATTTTCCTGAATGATCTCAAATGTTGACATAGTCTACATTAAAGTTTTTGTTATCAATGTGGTCTACTACGTCCGTTCAAAAAAGAATGCAATTCTCGTTTTTTTCAGGAGTCTGGGACCAATTTAAACTTCAACTACAGTTATATAAAAAGAGGATTATAATAGAAAATTATCATTAGATAGATTATGAAATTTGTAAAAAAGTTATTGGATACTCCAATGTTACTCATTATAGACTTGGTTAAACTTAAATTAATTAGTTTGACTCACACAAATCATATAGTTGCATCTTTTTATGGACGGATGGGGTACAACTTTACAATAGACCTTTTTTGTTTTAAGTTTTTTATAGTCCCAAATATGTATTTGAAGAAGTTCTTAGATTTTGAAATTCTAATTTAGAATTTTAAATGACCTAGAATGTGGACATGGTCATACCAAATTTGCGGTAGTTGATATGATCTATAATCTTGTAGTTGATATAAGTTTTTTTTTTAATTTTACGTCATTTAGAGTCTCAAGTATTCACCATACATTGATATCAAAGTTTTGAAATTTTCTCACAACCTCAATCACACCCTATATTTTTTTTGAACGGGTATCACACCCTATATCAAAGTTGTAGTTCCTGACATAACTAACACGGCAACGGATCTTATGCAAACTAGATCCCGCAAACAGAACTAACGATCCTGACCGCTACGCGGGATGTTGATCCGCCGCGCATGAGAGAGGTGGAAGGAGGGATTTGTAAAAATGTGATTAAGAGCGGCGGTTAAGTGCAAAATTACCCAATCTCTCCGCGCCCCTTGGATCAACATCTGCCAAGGTCCAGATCATTATTTCCTGACGGTTGCGCGAATCAGATAGGATCCGTTGCAGTTGAAGCGTGTTTTATTTTAAACCATTTAGCGGTCAAAATATTAAATACAAAGATTACGAAATGTCAATAGAAGAGAACAACACCATCACAAGTGAGATGTGACACATGAGACTGGATTTTTCTTTTTTTCTGAAAAATAATAGAAGCAGACATATCTCTACACATCTTTATTCACGTTCGTCTCAGAAGGCTGGCATGGGCGCCTCCGATGGCTCATTTAGGCTCCTGTAGATGCCTATATAGTACTATATTCGTGTTGTGCGGATTAGACGTCTAATCACGCAACTAATAAGTCGTACTTTGCACAGTGCGCTACTGTTGCTATTAGCTTTCGAGTGGTTAATAACGATCGCGCGCGATCGAGGCCAAGAAGTTCTCTATAGGCCCGCCGGCCGGATATATAATATATAGAGATTTGATTAGTCAAAACCCCAAAAGGTGCGGTGTTTAATCATGCTTATCCCATGATCCCATAAGCAACGTAGACATCGTCGTGCTCATCAAGTTCACCAGTAGTATCTTTTTCCCTAGCTAGAGCCTAGAGCAGAGCTAGGTATGCGGTTTGAGAAAGTCTGGTTACTTTACGACGAGATAAGATGCCGATGGATGACGCTGCGTACCGGTTGTGGTTGTGTACACTGTCACCCATCTATCGATGCTGATGTACACTACTCGCAGCAAGCGGCGTACCCATCTAATTAAAAAGCTGCTGGTGGAAAAGCCGATCGATCGACCGATGCGTCACCATACATTCCAGTATTAGTTTGCATGGTAAAGTATTCCTTTTCTCTCGATCACCTCCAAACATCTGATAATAATGATGATAATCTTCTTCTTTTTGTGCGATGAACTGACGATGATTGTCACGGAACCGACCAATTTATACAAGATTAAGTACAAATGTCACTAATACGTTGACACACATACTTTGTCTTGTATAAACCCAGAGTCCAACGAAATCACGAAGGATTTCAAATCAACTTGCAACGAACCAAGATCGTAGTAATTCAAAGATAACCACATCACCCGTTACATCTTTTACAAATAATCTACATAGATTATATAATGTCGGAGTACAATCTAGTTATTACAAACCAGAATATAGAGTAGCGGAAGAAGCATAGTTTTAAAAACTAAAACAGTAGTTTAAGGGTTACATTGCCAGTACAAGCTCACATCTTACAAAAGCAATATAAGGTAAGAAATCTACTAGAGACCATGCCCAATGGTCTAGTCTTCATTCCCGGCAGGGAGAAGGCAGTAGTTGCAGCAACCATTATAGAAGATGTTATCTCGCAATGGAGGGAATAAACCCCGAGTACTCAATTGTACTCAACAAGACTTACCCGACATGAAATAGAGATAAAGACTCCAAGGATTATGCAAAGCTTTATAGGTGGAGTTGGCTTACTCATTTTGCATAAAGAGCTTTAAGTGTTGAGAGTAACCAAATTATTATTAGCATCAAGTTAATCTTCATTAACCTGTCATCTATGTTTGCCCCTGTGCTAAACAAGCAATTGAGTAGAGAAATACATAACCATAACGGGTTCATTATCAGCTATCTTGCCAAGTGTGATCAACCTTCCAAACAACTTAAAGTTTTCAAGTATGGAGATACTCCCGTCAAGCTTCTCACTATCCAGGAGACGATGGCGATTCGAATCGATTACAACCCAGCTGGGGAAATATTCCTAACACTCTCCCGGTAAGCCCTGCTAAGGGTAACCGTAGAACACCATTCGTACAACTCAGGAATCACGGATCCGAACAGCGCTCACTTAGGGTCGCCACCATGCCATGAGGTCGAATTATAACACCCGCCCTGCGGACTTACGGACATGACTTCCCACACGGACATACCACGCCGGATATGCCAATGGATCGGGAATTATAACACCCGGCGGCGGGTGAGACTTGATACTCTTCGCGATCCGGCCTAAGTTGAGCTACTAGGCTTCGCGGCGGATAACCTCGTATCCAGCCCGGCTAAGTGCTAGGCACTGTTCAACATGACTAAGAAAGGCTCCATTCCTTGTGTGTGATTAATTTGCACGACGGTACGCTTCACTAACAAGGTTGGCCGACCATGTAGCTCATGCGCTCCGTCTTGCCTTCGATTTACATACACATGGTTATTTGCACGATAGCATATATAGCCAACCGTGAACCATCATCCTAATTTCTCGCAAGTGATTATTAATCACTCGACTTCTACCGTTTAAGCATGGCTAAGCAATTGCTACGGTATCATATCATTAGGATTTCAGGGATAATAACTGGACAAGGAATGATATAAATGCGGCAAAGGGTGCCAATTCAATTCCTAGAACTTAATGCAACAATCATAAAGCATTTAGTAATTATAAAAGTTAGGAAGTTAAAATGCTCCGGGCTTGCCTTTCGTCGTCGAGGTTCCAAACGCTCGATCACTTCACGTCAGGCTCCCGATCACCTCCTGCGGGAACTTCCTTCGCGACTTGTCCTTCGGATCCTTGTCCTTCCCGACGAATCCCTAATCGCGATCCTGGGATGGTGCATTGTGTGCATGTATGAATATAGGATCATTGGTATATGCATGATCATGAAACTTTAACAGTAGATAGCTAAGCTAATGCTCCAACTTTCATCTATAGACAAGTTTAACCAGAAAACCAACTTATCATTGGGTTAACCATAGCATCATTGGGTTAACCCCTAATTAACCAATCAAGGATTTGAACAGGAACACCAAGATTGGTTGCTCCTAAAATCCTACCAAAATTACAGCAGGTAATTTATATCAAATTAAACCCATCATCCAAATTTCACCCCATTTGGATGAATCAACTGCCCTACACAAAAATGACAAGTGACCTGGCAGAGGGTCACCTAAAAATACTTTGTACTACCAAGTTAAGCAAACCATGACTTTGATCACACCCAGGGTTATATTACAGCATATAATGAGCCCACAAAAAATTATGAACCTCAGATCATACTCCTATAATTAATTTATGAATTATTTCCTTCCTAGCTCAAAAACCAAGCTTGAACTACAACTCTCTATTTTATCACAGAAAGCATACTTGAATTCTTTACCATAGCACAAGCATGACAAAACAAGACTATAGCAACAAGAATCATATTTTTCTGAGCATGCTATGATTTACTATGAATTTCCTAAGATTAATCCCTAACCCATAATTAATTAGAACTACACAGAAAAGTTCATCGAACATGGCAACTCATATTTTCTATGCATAGTACACAGCATAAGAAAAATATTGCCAGTTGAATCACTTGATTTGGCCAAGTAATGAGTGAGATATGAATTTCCAAAGGTTTAAACAGAAATCTGGAAATTCATTTCCTTAATCCGAATAGGACAAGGACTTTGCAGAAAGGACCCTGTCTTTTACAGAAATTAACCAAGCCCTATTATGAAACTCGCTGTGTCTGGCCACTTTGCACCAAGGCCCTCACCTTTCTTTAAATTCTAGGATGGAGGTCCTCGGGTGGGGAAAACAGAGGAGCGCGATGTGCTCGCCGTCCCGGTCGGAGGAGGCCTCGCCGGCGGTCCTTGGCGGGCGGCGGGGCGTCGCGCCGGTCCTGCGCACCAGCTGGAGCCCTCGGCCCGCTCCGCGGTGGCCCGAGGCCTGCTAGCCACGCGACGGGGAATCGGCCGGCGGCGGAGCTGCGCGGTGACGATGGCGCCGACCACGGCGGCGCGATGCAAGGGCAGCCTCGGCTCCGCAGCGCCGACGCGAAGGTGATGACGATGAAGAAGTGGAGCGCAAGGACTAGGATATGCCGGCTCTCGTGCGGCACGGCTGCTCGGACATGACGAGCGACGCCATGGCGGCTGCGTGCGCAAGCCTCGATGAGGTGACGTGCGGCGCTATGGCGCGGCGTGGAACGCGCGCGCGAGCTAAGCGGCTGGGTTGGGCGAGCTCGACGCGGTGCCGCGGGTGCTAGCCGAGCTCCGGCGGCGATGGCGACTGCCCTCTCCCGAAGCGGAGTACGCGAGAGGGAGGAGGAGAGCTGAGGCGAGCGGACTGGAAGAGGGCGAGAATGAGGAGGGCGACGGTCGGGACGTCCGTCCTCATCCTCGTCGTTCGGCTGGAGCGGAGCGAGCGCCACGCGCCCTCCCACGCGCCGGCCGGGCGGCCATTGGCGGTCGACGGAGCGACACGGGGATCTGCCCGTAGGTTCCTGGGACTGACGGGTGGGTCCCTCGAAATTAATTATTAAATTTATAAAAATAAATCTTCTGCACGATTTTTAAAGCGATGATATCTTCTAAACTAAAGAGAATTTGGAGAAACTTTCTACATGAAAAGTATTCCTCTCAAAGAGTAGAATATTTCATCTTTAGGAAGTTTTCCCAAATTCTGCATTGTTTTTGAAATATAAATTCCCAAAGAAAAACCCTTTTTAAAATCCCTTAAAAAGGAAGTCCTGTCTTCTACCTCAAAAATATATACCTTACACCCATATTTCAAAGAAGTTGTCTTTGGGACTTTTATTCCTTATAAAATTTCGTATCTAAAACCTTTAGACCTCAAAAGCATTTGGAAAGGTGAGAAATACTTTTTTACAAAACAGACAAAGATATTCAGTAAATTACACAAGTCAACCTATTGATATCTAAATCAAGCCAACTAATTGCAATCCTTTAGGAGGATTCTTAATCATATATTACCACTATACTTAACACTACTAATCATCATTTGCAGGCAATCACATAGAATAACCTATTCCATCAAATTAAACAATCACACACTAGATGACAGTATGATAATGCATGCTTATGCAAATGATGACATGCTTAAACAAGATTAATTAGTGCTTAACACTGGAGGTGTTACAGCTCTAACCCCCTTAAAAGAAATCTCGTCCCGAGATTTGGTAGAAGTAGATTAATTTTCGAAAAGCGATAACTCTCATAGCGATAGCTCATGCTTTACCACTGACATCATGTTTGTCTAAAACTTTGCATCACTTGTCGCTGACTAGGTGATTCGGTCCAGTTACACTATCCCAATAGGAGGTTACCGAGGGTACTTGAGAGGAAATCTGTTATTCACATCATCAAATACATCAAAATGTGCTTCAAAATCCATAATGTTTACCACTAAAAGCGGAGCGTAGCTTCCGCAAAACGGAAAACCACATGACTCCCTTCCATGGTGACAACATAGGACTTTGTCCGCACATATTCACTATCGGCACATCCCTTCATAGGAACACCGGCTATTGACATGCCAATAGGAATCCTTTTGATCAAAAATATTCAACTCTTGCATGTAGAAATAAAAATTCCTAGGTCCAAGGTATCCGAATCTTCTCATGTAGAAGTCAAAGTTCTTAGGTCAAGAACTCCTTGACTCATCAAAACCCACCAGATTCCTTATTCCATTAAGCAGTTTCGATAAGCTAAGCGAACCATCTAGCAAGCACCTTCAGGTAGCATCTTCTTGCATACAATACATATTCTTGAATTAGGGATTCACTACTCTGGGTGTACCAAAAGTACCTTATTCCAACCATACACGTGACAAGCCGTACCCAAAAGGGTTTCCGTATTGTGCCAACAGGCACATTCCAATAATGCTTGAACGGCATGTAAGGTCCATAATTTACGAACCCGAGGTCGTATCAAATTACTCATGCCATGCATACCCGATGCATGACATTTCGTGCGTCTGACTACGATCCTTATTCGGGTGCGAATCCATTAGCACTACAAACATCCAATTATACGTAGAGACTTCACCTTATCAACTAGGCACATTGGCTTCTTGTAGATGGACGGGTGACAATTTAATACCACAAAATGGATGTCCAAGGATGTGGCATTTGTCAGATTATCCCAATAAAGACCTTCACTTGATGAGCTCTCTTTTGATTTCCCGTAAGGCAAGAGTACCTTATAGGCCAATTAAAGGTCTAACCCCCTTAAAAGAATTCCAACTTCTGGATAAGGGGTTCCATGGGGTAGAAATTCATTCCGCTGATCAGCAAAACCTTATATCCATTTAAATCCACACCGACGGCTCTACTACTCTGACACTCGTGTCGGTAAGAGAGATTCCAATAGGAGCAAAAAAAAACAACTAGACACCATCAAGAGCTCAACCAATCGTACTCGGACTTCGCTCTCAAAAGCTCTCAGCATTGAACACATGATTGTTCATCCCAAAACACCTCTCAAACACGCATCAAAACACATTGTATACTCTACACGAACTATAGAGGAGCACACATTCTACGAGAGATTAGGTGATTCCAGGGGAAACACTTGGTAGTCCATCGGCCTACCATCTCTCATAGTCCAGACAAGGTTAATGTTAGTGGTCTATCCTTCTCAAACCGGCTTATGTCGCACTTCAGGGAAAGGCTTCATGGTCAACATTATCACAAGATGACCCATGAATATTGGAGATAATCAAGGTAGAGTCACACAAAATCTCACATCGAGGTATGCTGTGTAATGGGTCGAGGTTAACAACCACAATGTTCGCGAGTACCAAATAGCTCGACCATGTGTCGGCCGCCAGGAGCTCTCGGTTTTGTCACGACACCATTGATTATTCCTCAAGACACCATCACGAGATGTTATGCATCGAGATGCAATTTTGCTTGACAGAGAGTATTCTCGCACGAATAGGCATCACGTGCAAGATAGAAATGATACCAATTAAAGATAATCAAGATTGTGTCATGCAATATTACATTCCGAGGAAATCTCCGGAATAGGTCGAGGTTACAACCATGATCTCTGCGCGTACTGAGTAGCTCAACCATGTGTGTGCACCCACAGGGAGCTTTCGGTTGACGCGGCATCATTGGCTATTACTCAAGACACCATTACAGTTCTTTACATTCGAGATGCAATTTCACATGACATGGGAGGTTCCTGCACGAATAGGCATTTCGTGCAAGACAAAGGTTGAACGACCAACAAGGATGGTCGCAAGGTTAGGGGGATAACAAGGAATGATACATGGCACACTTGTCTTCATGGTTACTCCTCCAATTCGTCCAAATGGTCTCCCAATACAAAGCTTGTTGGGAAAACTATCTTAGTTAGACAAGTATTTCCTAACCGAAGTTAGTTGCCAATCCGGAGATTAGCAAAACAACAAGCCTAATGCCCAAGGATCGGCGAAAAAGCCACTAAACTCTTTGGGCATGGAGTTAAGCTATCCTTACATATTGCTACTCGCACAAGCCATGTCAATGAGACTATTTTATCAACCACTCTACTATTGAAAACTAAACACATGCACAAACATATAGCCAATCAATCAAGGAGAATGTGCAAGGCACTATTCCAACCTTAAAGGAGATGGGGAGAAAAATCACCCCACCGACAGTGACATTATCAGACTTCGATAATACGACTATGTCTTTGGAGGATTATCTCGAAAGGTTATACCCTACAACTTGCGAGGGGAATGTCGTAGGATGGAAACATGGCAGAAATATTACACTTTGGTGTAGCTAAGGTAACATATTACGATTGGTAATCACAATCTTTGCGCGTCTCCTAGTATCCCAACCATGTGCTGATCAATTCACAGGGGTCCTAGGTTCCATCGCGGCACTGCGAACTTCAATCGAGTCCATATCACCAAATCCACAACCAATGATATGATTTTTATCAAGCATACCCTAAAATTTGGAAGGATATCTTGTACCGACAGCTTTGGGCACAAGATGAGGTAAAAAGAATCTGATTTAAAATTTGAAGGCTACAAATACAAGGAGTGTGTAGGGAACAAACATGGCATAAACTACCCATACTTGTCATGTTGCTCCTACGGGTATGATGGATAACGGGATCCACTTAAACCGGTCTAGGTATGTGACAACAAGGAACCAAAGTTGACATACCATCATGGACCGACAAGAAGGAAGCTAATTTTCAAGGACGAGAGTTAAACATTCTCTTAAACCACAACCACGTTCTAGACTAAACCATAAGCTAACATGATATCGCCCGAGTTCCTACCTCGAGCGATAACGAGTCCAAGCAAAGGACACATTATCACACTTGGCGGAAATCACTACCTCAACGGGAACAAACTTGGATGCTTGATTCTCTAGCTCCAAACTCTACTAATAGCTAAGCTCTCAACCTGTGGGTTACGGCCCACAAAGTATAAAACTTACTACGGCGAGAGAGGGCTCTCTATGCTTCACAAAAACTTCTTGGCACCACAAAGCTCACAACCGACGGGTTGTTGATGCGCACTCATCCTCTAGTTGACTTTTGCTTGATTATACTTCACTTATGCCATTTGTACCATTGAATCTCGACTCTCATGAAGCGTGGGTTAAGTTGATAGATTTTATCGAAGAGAAGCTTTCAATTTATAAGGAAAGAATAATGCAGTTCATATGAGATGAGCATATATCATGATGCATGCACGTTTCGTACGTCCTCACAAACCTAGAAAACCATAGATTCTAACGTCTAGGCGGTAGCATACAACGTGCTCTCATACAACGATAACTAGTCGTACTACACGATCTTACGTGGTTAGCGTACCTGCAGAAAACTTCATTTCAGCCCAACAATTCCCAATATACACACAAGGAAAGCAGTAACACAATTTACGCACCCCCCTCCACCTATGCATATTCCCAATATACATAGATGTAGGTGCACGATACCCGAATCATCGTCAGAAGACGGCATCACCAAGAATGGTGGAAAACACCCTCACATGGGGCACTTTCATATAAACATGTGTGGAACATGTGAATACTTCGGTACCATATAAGCACTCCCCTAGATCGGCGTTTGTCCGATCATGCTCTCACAACTCACCTTACCTTGGCGATGATTCAAACATTAACACTAGCGACATATATGGCTAATTCATATATGAAGGTTACCACCACCATTAGACCACGGGTAACAAGTGCGGTCAAGTTATCACTCTTCATACCTTAGCAAGGCGTCGATGCAATATTTAAATTTCCCCCAGGTTAGTACTTACTAAGCCACCCGTAAGTCCTTATATAGGCATAAAAGATATGAACACCGGCAACCTTTATGTTCGAAATTAAGTTTTCGCAAAGCTTTTGTTTTGTTACACAAATGACGTGTTTAGTCTTTGAACCATGCTCCGATGCCATTCACGGAACCGACCAATTTATACAAGATTAAGTACAAATGTCCCCGCTAATACGTTGACACACATACTTTGTCTTGTATAAACCCGTAGTCCAACGAAATCACGAAGGATTTCAAATCAACTTGCAACGAACCAAGATCGTAGTAATTCAAATAACCACATCACCTGTTACATCTTTTACAAATAATCTACATAGATTATATAATGTCGGAGTACAATCTAGTTATTACAAACCGAATATAGAGTAGCGGAAGAAGCATAGTTTTAAAAACTAAAACAAAAAAGTTTAAGGGTTACATTGCCAGTACAAGCTCACATCTTACAAAAGCAATATAAGGTAAGAAATCTACTAGAGACCATGCCCAATGGTCTAGTCTTCATTCCCGGCAGGGAGAAGGCAGTAGTTGCAGCAACCATTATAGAAGATGTTATCCAACGGGAGGGAATAAACCCCGAGTACTCAATTGTACTCAACAAGACTTACCCGACATGAAATAGAGATAAAGACTCCAAGGATTATGCAAAGCTTTATAGGTGGAGTTGGCTTACTCATTTTGCATAAAGAGCTTTAAGTGTTGAGAGTAACCAAATTATTATTAGCATCAAGTTAATCTTCATTAACCCGTCATCTATGTTTGCCCCGTGCTAAACAAGCAATTGAGTAGAGAAATACATAACCATAACGGGTTCATTATCGCTATCTTGCCAAGTGTGATCAACCTTCCAAACAACTTAAAGTTTTCAAGTATGGAGATACTCCCGTCAAGCTTCTCACTATCCAGGAGACGATGGCGATTCGAATCGATTACAACCCAGCTGGGGAAATATTCCTAACACTCTCCCGGTAAGCCCGCTAAGGGTAACCGTAGAACACCATTCGTACAACTCGGGAATCACGGATCCGAACAGCCGCCTCACTTAGGGTCGCCACCATGCCATGAGGTCGGAATTATAACACCCGCCTCGGACTTACGGACATGACTTCCCACACGGACATACCACGCCGGATATGCCAATGGATCGGGAATTATAACACCCGTCGGCGGGTGAGACTTGATACTCTTCGCGATCCGGCCTAAGTTGAGCTACTAGGCTTCGCGGCGGATAACCTCGAGATCCGGCCCGGCTAAGTGCTAGGCACTGTTCAACATGACTAAGAAAGGCTCCATTCCTTGTGTGTGATTAATTTGCACGACGGTACGCTTCACTAACAAGGTTGGCCGACCATGTAGCTCATGCGCTCCGTCTTGCCTTCGATTTACATACACATGGTTATTTGCACGATAGCATATATAGCCAACCGTGAACCATCATCCTAATTTCTCGCAAGTGATTATTAATCACTCGACTTCTACCGTTTAAGCATGGCTAAGCAATTGCTACGGTATCATATCATTAGGATTTCAGGGATAATAACTGGACAAGGAATGATATAAATGCAGCAAGGGTGCCAATTCAATTCCTAGAACTTAATGCAACAATCATAAAGCATTTAGTAATTATAAAAGTTAGGAAGTTAAAATGCTCAGGGGCTTGCCTTTCGTCGTCGAGGTTCCAAACGCTCGATCACTTCACGTCGGGCTCCCGATCACCTCCTCGTGCGGGAACTTCCTTCGCGACTTGTCCTTCGGGATCCTTGTCCTTCCCGACGAATCCCTAATCGCGATCCTGGATGGTGCATTGTGTGCATGTATGAATATAGGATCATTGGTATATGCATGATCATGAAACTTTAACAGTAGATAGCTAAGCTAATGCTCCAACTTTCATCTATAGACAAGTTTAACCAGAAAACCAACTTATCATTGGGTTAACCATAGCATCATTGGGTTAACCCCTAATTAACCAATCAAGGATTTGAACAGGAACACCAAGATTGGTTGCTCCTAAAATCCTACCAAAATTACAGCAGGTAATTTATATCAAATTAAACCCATCATCCAAATTTCACCCCATTTGGATGAATCAACTGCCCTACACAAAAATGACAAGTGACCTGGCAGAGGGTCACCTAAAAATACTTTGTACTACCAAGTTAAGCAAACCATGACTTTGATCACACCCAGGGTTATATTACAGCATATAATGAGCCCACAAAAATTATGAACCTCAGATCATACTCCTATAATTAATTTATGAATTATTTCCTTCCTAGCTCAAAAACCAAGCTTGAACTACAACTCTCTATTTTATCACAGAAAGCATACTTGAATTCTTTACCATAGCACAAGCATGACAAAACAAGACTATAGCAACAAGAATCATATTTTTCTGAGCATGCTATGATTTACTATGAATTTCCTAAGATTAATCCCTAACCCATAATTAATTAGAACTACACAGAAAAGTTCATCGAACATGGCAACTCATATTTTCTATGCATAGTACACAGCATAAGAAAAATATTGCCAGTTGAATCACTTGATTTGGCCAAGTAATGAGTGAGATATGAATTTCCAAAGGTTTAAACAGAAATCTGGAAATTCATTTCCTTAATCCGAATAGGACAAGGACTTTGCAGAAAGGACCCTGTCTTTTACAGAAATTAACCAAGCCCTATTATGAAACTCGCTGTGTCTGGCCACTTTGCACCAAGGCCCTCACCTTTCTTTAAATTCTAGGATGGAGGTCCTCGGGTGGGGAAAACAGAGGAGCGCGATGTGCTCGCCGTCCCGGTCGGAGGAGGCCTCGCCGGCGGTCCTTGGCGGGCGGCGGGGCGTCGCGCCGGTCCTGCGCACCAGCTGGAGCCCTCGGCCCGCTCCGCGGTGGCCCGAGGCCTGCTAGCCACGCGACGGGGAATCGGCCGGCGGCGGAGCTGCGCGGTGACGATGGCGCCGACCACGGCGGCGCGATGCAAGGGCAGCCTCGGCTCCGCAGCGCCGACGCGAAGGTGATGACGATGAAGAAGTGGAGCGCAAGGACTAGGATATGCCGGCTCTCGTGCGGCACGGCTGCTCGGACATGACGAGCGACGCCATGGCGGCTGCGTGCGCAAGCCTCGATGAGGTGACGTGCGGCGCTATGGCGCGGCGTGGAACGCGCGCGCGAGCTAAGCGGCTGGGTTGGGCGAGCTCGACGCGGTGCCGCGGGTGCTAGCCGAGCTCCGGCGGCGATGGCGACTGCCCTCTCCCGAAGCGGAGTACGCGAGAGGGAGGAGGAGAGCTGAGGCGAGCGGACTGGAAGAGGGCGAGAATGAGGAGGGCGACGGTCGGGACGTCCGTCCTCATCCTCGTCGTTCGGCTGGAGCGGGAGCGAGCGCCACGCGCCCTCCCACGCGCCGGCCGGGCGGCCATTGGCGGTCGACGGAGCGACACGGGGATCTGCCCGTAGGTTCCTGGGACTGACGGGTGGGTCCCTCGAAATTAATTATTAAATTTATAAAAATAAATCTTCTGCACGATTTTTAAAGCGATGATATCTTCTAAACTAAAGAGAATTTGGAGAAACTTTCTACATGAAAAGTATTCCTCTCAAAGAGTAGAATATTTCATCTTTAGGAAGTTTTCCCAAATTCTGCATTGTTTTTGAAATATAAATTCCCAAAGAAAAACCCTTTTTAAAATCCCTTAAAAAGGAAGTCCTGTCTTCTACCTCAAAAATATATACCTTACACCCATATTTCAAAGAAGTTGTCTTTGGGACTTTTATTCCTTATAAAATTTCGTATCTAAAACCTTTAGACCTCAAAAGCATTTGGAAAGGCTGAGAAATACTTTTTTTACAAAACAGACAAAGATATTCATAAATTACACAAGTCAACCTATTGATATCTAAATCAAGCCAACTAATTGCAATCCTTTAGGAGGATTCTTAATCATATATTACCACTATACTTAACACTACTAATCATCATTTGCAGGCAATCACATAGAATAACCTATTCCATCAAATTAAACAATCACACACTAGATGACAGTATGATAATGCATGCTTATGCAAATGATGACATGCTTAAACAAGATTAATTAGTGCTTAACACTGGAGGTGTTACAATGATCATCTGTGACCTGGCACATAACTATGCTTTATTATTTATGCATACACGCTGAGATGAACCGTGTGGCAACCAAAAAAAAAAAAACAAGAAATGCACCTTTCACAAAAAGTGTTTCGCGTGAGTTCACACACAAAAAAAAGTTGGAATGAGTGGCAAACTGGCAAGCCGGAAATTAAAGAAGGAACAGAGTGCATGGCATGCATGATGAATCATACCCACACGTTGTTCTTATCTAGAAACCAGTAGCAGTACGTACGTGTTTACGTATGCATGAAGCACCACCTAGCATCATTACTTCTAACTATAGCAGCTAGCTGTAGTAATTTAACTATGCCTTCTTTTCACATACTTGTACGTGACGGCCTCCTCTGTTTTTTTAAAAAGTGTCATCATCTAGCTGCTTCCGTCCTTTTTATTTTATATATATGATTCACAAACTAGAAGCAGTTTATAATACATATACGTCCTAGCTGTCTGTCTGTGGATCACTCGGCACAAGAAAAACAACTATATTCTCTAATCTAATCTAATGGCGTCTGATTAGGAAGCCCAGCTGGGGGCGAAAGCGCTCGCTAACCTAACTCCATGTACGATCTCAGTCCGCGATAATACTAGTGGGCATTTGTTTAAGGGTCTCTAGACGCTTCGAACGGTTTCTTTATGCTTGGCGCTGATGAGATCGCCCATTAATCAATTTAATTAACTATGGCTGCTTAGTGGCCATTAGCGAGTTGTAATCAGTGTGCAGCTACCATGGGACAGGGCAGGACCGTGACTCCTAGTACGCAGACAGGTTTCAACATTCTCTCTGATCACGTGTCTGTTTTCAGGTTGGATGATGGGTCAGACCTGTACCGCACAGGAATATGTTAAGCGAATAATAAGTTCAGTGGACGATTTTAAATGGTTACAGCGCGTTCCATTTGCACACATTTGCTTTGGACCATTTGATTCATGGCCAAGGCCCATGTTGAGTAGCCGAAAGATTCTGAATGTTAAGGATTGGAATTCACAAGTTTCTCTGAGTCGTGCTCTGTAGTTGCGTCAAGAAAAGAGTTGTGCTCTGTAGTCCACAGAAGCAGTGTAGCACTATGGTGGTGACGACGTCTGACGTGGTTTGGTGCAGCCTTGGGGCTCCCTGCAACTGCAACGGGCAATGGCTTTGTGAAATCTGCCATTTGCTGCGTGGACCTGAAAGTCTGAAACGATTTGTAAACCAGGAAGTCCTGTTTTCCAATGCATATAAGCCGAGTCCTTTAAATAAATAAAAAATGCATAAGCCGAGTATTCAAACCCGGTGGGCCTCCATTGGGCCCCTGAGTCAGTACGAACCTCGGTCCGTACACGCGGAAAGCCGCCTTGAGGGCCCCACCTCCTGAGAGGAAAACCGCGCCCCACCTCCCTGGTCCGTGCAGGCCGGGAATCGGCGATCGGCTACTGCGGGGCCCGCGACTCCGGGAGCAGTTGCTGCCGTCCCGCAGACGGACCTTACCGCGCCCGTGCACCGGGTCTATCGAAAACCCGTCGCTCCCCTCCGAACTGGTCCCACCAGTCATTGGAGGAAAGCGCCCGGACCACCGCGCACCTGCGTCACCCAAGCTCCACTCCCAACTACTCCGTCCGTTGCCCCCCTGCTCTGCTCTGGTCGCTGCCGCCTGCCCCTCGTGTTCACACTCCTCTAGGCGTCTGTGGCCTTCACGGTCTTCGTCCTCGCCGCCCTCCGCGTCTCATCAGCCTCGCGAGTCGCGAGCCGCGTGGAGGTGGAGCTCACCGCGGCGACCGCCATTGAACTTCTCGTCGGAGGTATGAAGCCCGCCTCTCTCTTGGCTCGAATGCCTAGCGTTCTTCGCTGCTAGCGGTTCCCGGTCCCCGTCTATCGTAATCGTAATCATGCCTGTTTGATTGCTCTGGCACCGATCGGTCCGTGCAGCGTTCCTGCTGCATTCGTGATTAGGTGGTTGTTCAAGTGCTGCGATTAGAGGAGATGAGAGCTTGATTTAGCGCGTAAACCTGCTCGCGCACACACGCCCGCGCGCTCCGAGGCTGGGATCGGGATTAGAAGCAGGTTTTTGAGGTGATCCTGCGTTTCGATTCAGCTAGAGGCCGTGTGATTACGACAGATTTAGGGCCTAGGGGGGAATGGGATTTAACGAGCTTATGGGTAGAGTACTGTTTGGAGTAAATGGAGTATCCGATCTCCAGCTCAGAATTCGCTCTTCTCATGCCTAAATTTCCACGTTTCAAGAGATAGCTAGGAACGAAAGTATGTGCAATTTAAGGTCAAGTACATTTGATAGGCTATACCAGTGAGCACTTTATGAGATGTGCTTGCATGTGGTGTTGTCTATGTTTTCTTGAGTGGAGTAAGACCCATAAATGGCGTCTGAAATTTATTTCAGCTGTACTAGAACTGTCCAGTCCATTTTTGCTTTGGTGAGTTGTGCTAAAATAGACTTGCATTATGCTTTTCAATATTTATGCAGGTCAATGGAGGAGTCGGTAGCAATGTCAATAATCAGCAGCATTTCAAACTTTCGTACGCTGTCTACCAGTAGTGTGGCCGAAACTGATCTAATTAAAAGATACTGCCAGAAGATTGATGAAATCCTGGGTCTTCTAAAGCTGGTCCTCGATGAAGTTCTCCCCCAGATTACTCTAGATGATAGAAAAAATCTGCTGCTTGAGGAACTCGATGCCACCATCAATGATGCAATAAAACTAGTTGGAAGCTGGGATTTGATGATGAGCAAAATTTATTTCGTAATTCCCTTACACTTTTCCATTTACTATAGCTTATACATTGCTTTCGTTATTTAATCCATTGTATAATACTTGCAAATTATTATACGAAGGTTATGCACGTGGAGTCCCTTATTACCAAGATGCAAAACTATGTGCTTGAAGTGTGCCAAGTTGTCAATTCTGAAGTGATACCACCAGAAACCAATTGTGTTTCAGTGTACTTGGAGGTAGTGAAAAGGCTTTATTGTCATATCAGTAGCACTCCTTTCATATGATCTCATACTCTGATCACTTTGGTTCTTACAAATTTCAGAAAATAAAGCAATTTCAATGTGAGAAAATTATGGGTATCATCAAGGAGGCTTCCAGGGACCTTGTCGGAAAATTTATGCCAAATTCAGAGACATTGACAAATATCCAAGGCTCTTTGAGTTTGTCCACAAATCAAGAATTGCTGATGGAGGCTGTTGCCCTTGCCAAAATTAGAACAAGAGTCAGCGCTGAGGATAGTTCAGAACTAGATGGTATCAACCATATCTATGAATTAGTCAACCATATGCTTGAGAAACACGTGGAAGAAAAACAGATGCATAGTATTAATGGAGTGCCCATACCTGCTGATTTTTGTTGCCCCCTTTCCCTTGAACTAATGTCTGATCCAGTGATTGTGGCTTCTGGTCAAACATATGAACGGGTTTTCATCAGGAAATGGCTTGACTTGGGTTACAATGTCTGCCCCAAGACACGTCAAACATTGGGACACAGCAATTTGATTCCTAACTACACTGTCAAACAGTTGATTGAAAATTGGTCTGAGATACATGGTGTAGTTCTACCAGACCCTGTGAAACTTTTGAGTTTGAGCTTTTCTGTTTCCCTCAAGCCAAATAATGGTAGAGCAAGCGATAAATCTCCTTCCTCTGAAAACTCTCCAAGGACAAATAAGTTTGGCTCACCAGATCATATGATATCATCAGATGACAGTTCTCATCCTAACTTGCTGCATGAAAATTCTGATTCAGATGATCAAATCTCCAAGCCTTCATCTTCTGAAGACACAGATGATTCTGAAACTGATTCTTCGAAGTTACTAATTGCAGCTACTGAAGCAAACAAATTATTATGCAATGCAACTATTGATGGTTCTGAAGACCTTAAGCAATCCAGAAAGGATGGTTTCCATGCTTCTGATGTTGAGCAGCATCTCCAAAGCAACGGTATCAGTAGTGATATTGGCACAAGTGCTTCTTCCAGCAGCAATCATCTTGAAGTCATTGAGAAGAATAAGGAGGAGCAGGTCTCAAGTAACAGCATTGTATCAGAAACTACAAGAAATGGTTCAATGGCCACCTGCTCAAAACCAAATTGGCCCAGGTTGGGTGGTGTTCGTTCTCGAAGTCAATTAGTCTGGCAGCAACAATCAGATAATGCTGTTCCAATGGATTCAAGATCTGATTTTGCTAGTGCTGATAATAAAATTCGTAAACTTATTGAGGACCTGAAAACTGAGTGTACTGATCTCCAAAGAGCAGCAATAGGAGAGCTGCTGGTTCTTTCAAGGCACGGCATGGAGAGTAGAATTACCATTGCAAACAATGGTGCCATACCCTTCTTCGTGAATCTTCTTTATTCTGCAGATCCCTGCATGCAGGAAAATTCTGTAACAGTACTCCTGAATTTGTCAATAGAAGACAACAACAAGATTGCCATCGCAAGTGCGGATGCCATCAAGCCTCTAATCCACGTTCTTGAGACAGGTAACCCAGAGGCAAGAGCAAACTCAGCTGCAACTCTCTTCAGCCTTTCAGTAAATGAAGATAACAAGGCCAAAATCGGACGCTCTGGAGCGATCAAACCCTTGGTTGACCTGCTGCAAGATGGCAGTGCGCAGGGGAAGAAGGATGCAGCAACAGCTCTCTTCAACCTATCGATATTTCACGAGAACAAAGCCCGGATTATTGAGGCCGGGGCTGTAAAGCACCTGGTGGAGCTGATGGACCCAGCAGCTGGGATGGTTGACAAGGCCGTCGCCGTTTTGGCAATCCTTGCCACAGTGCAGGAGGGAAGGATTAGTATTGCTCAGGCAGGTGGCATCCCGGTGCTGGTTGAGGTTGTTGAGCTGGGCTCAGCACGGGCAAAGGAGCACGCTGCTGCTGCTTTGCTGCAGCTCTGCACGAACAACAGCAGGTTCTGCAGCCTTGTGCTCCAGGAAGGTGCCATGCCTCCTTTGGTGGCGTTATCGCAATCAGGCACGGCCCGTGCAAGAGAGAAGGTACAGTTGCACTTGCAGTCCAGTCCGTATCATATTGGCATAAGCATAAGCTGACACTTTGTAGTTCTGTACTTCATATTTGAGAAGTAAAAACTTGCAAGACAATCCTATATGTTACGCCATAGTAGCTTCACAGCTTACCCTTTTTATTTTGTATGTGCAGGCACAAGTCCTTCTGAGTTATTTTCGCAACCAGCGTCAAGTTGGCAAGGTCGTTAGGCGCTAAATGCAGACATTGTTGTGGTCAGGCTTGGGCGTAACTTAACCTCTGATGTAACTATGATTGCTTTTCCTTGCATTCTTGCACAACCATGGCGTTCGAGCAAGTGGTGTACATCCCGTGGTGACCATAGGCTAGTAGTGACATTCTTAGGTAGTGGTTGAAGAGTAAGACGTCTCCATTGTACATTGCGTACTATTTTTCAACCGTAATCATTTTTTTTCTTGTTTGACCATTGTTGGAGGGGATGTGATTACTGTTTACCCCATAGTTTGCAACTTTTATACCATTCCCTGAAATGACATCTCATCGTGTTTAGTATTTGTCAGTATTATTTAGTATTTTGTATTTCTCTAGTACTTTTCTTCAGTATCTACTCTCATCGGCTGAGTATTACTGGATAGTGAACGATGCTGACATATTTCTAGCTGTTGTTAGTATCCTTTTGTTTTTGCGACTAGCTGTTGTTAGTATCGGTGTCACTATTTTCTATTTACTTGAGTCAGTAGCTGTCATTATTTTTCTCATAGTGTTGGGTATTTATTTGATTCCTTCAATACTTTGTTCCCTGCTTCTGACAAACCATAGCAGTTGTGTAGTATTTTTGTGAGCAATTTCTGTAACTTGGATTCAGTACACCATTCAGTAAATTTGTCGGCTTCCAAGTTATTGTAAATCTTGTTGCCCTCCAAGTATATTATAACTCTCATCTTGCATTGGTATTTGCAATTTGTAGAAGCTCTCAAGTTACAGTTTTAACTGAGATTTTTGTTTGCCAAGTACTGAGACGTCTGAGAGCAGCAGCGGGAGGCAAAGAGGTCCACATTATTCCACTATTAGTTTTCTTCCCTGCACACCTGACTGCCTGCACTGATCCCCACTGCTCTTTTGCTTGGTTGCGGAAGCTGAACTATCCGTGGAGGCCACGGAAAGGTGCATGTCCGACTCCTACGACGGCGCTCCGGCCTCATGTCCGGCGGCGTTTTTTTTTAAAAAAAATAATCAGGAGCCAGGGGCTCCTACTGCCAATGCAGTAAACAAAAAGTAGTACAAAGTTTAAGTGCAGGCTTGCAAGAACAAGAGCAATAGATTAGGGGACAGAGAAAGAAGGAAAAAAGTACCAGCAGATTACAAATTTAAAGAAATCCATGATTCTAACAGAGGTACAAGCCTGGATTTGATTTATGCAGCAGCAGTCTGACTTCCATTGCAACACAGCTTCTACAATCTTGAATTTCAGGTGCTTTGTTTCTGAAGATTACGTCATTTCTCTCCATCCTCCATCCAGATCCCCAAGGAGGAGATTGAAAATGTCCGGCGGCGGCTTCGTGCCTTCGTAGGAGGGGTCGGGCACGGCGGGAGCGACGAGGGGCGGTGGCGGTACTACTGCGGTCGTCCTCTGGGCGGGCTGTGTGGACACCCAAGGAGGTGGGGCCATGAGGCAGGCCTCTTCGAAATGACACAGAAAACACTTCGCATTCGCGCTGTCGCACGCCAGGAGATAACACTATCGCCAAAAAATAAAAAAACAAAGGAAGGTAACACTCGGGTGAAAATGTTACTATTTAAACCATAAAAATGTTCATATATTAATCCATTTCGACGTCCAATCCAGACTAAACACTGAACATTCATGCATCCAAAAATGGCACAATGCTCGAGCCTCGAGGTGGCCAAAGGTGTTCCATGTTCATGAGGTCCGACCCGGAAGGAAACGAGATCCAAAAAGCATCGACGACGAGACGAGAGCAGGCTACAGATACCACAAGAAGGCATCACTAAGCAAGATAGCCTGCTCATAAGTCTGCCCCTTCTTCCACACTCGGAAGCCCGGGTCGTGGAAGAAGCCCGACTTCCTCCAACGCAACAGTTGCCCCAGCGGGAATGGTCCTCGGGTGTCTCCTTGAGGGTCTATGTAGTGCCACTGCAACAGTTCCGTCGAAGGTGACACGCCGTTCGTGGCTGCACGTGCTGGCCCCTGCTGCTCTGGGCGCACAACTCCATTCATGACTGCATGAGCTGGTTGTCGCTGCTCCGGCTGAAGAACCCCAGTTGCAGGCTCACGCTGCTCCAGGGGAACATACTCATTCACGGCCCTTGGATCATGCGTCACCTTGCCTTCTGGCTTATGTTGCACTGTGCGAGGGTCCTCATCGTCATCACTGCTTAGATCGATGACTTCTACAACTTCATTAATCTTTGCCGTGGCAGCTTGCCCGGAGTGGCCACTTTCATCTTGGTCAATGTTCATGGCTTGAGTTGGGCTATCTTCATTAATCTTTGCCATGACAGCTTGCCGGGAGTGGTCACTTTCATCTCGGTCAATGTTCATGGCTTGAGTTGGGGTATCTTCATTAATCTCTGCCATGGCAGCTTGCTGGGAGTGGTCCCTTTCATCTTGGTCAATGTTCATGGCTTGAGTTGGGCTACCATCTGCATTAACTTTACAAATAAAGTTAAACGTGATTGCAGAAAAAGAAGAGACTGTTAGAAAGTTAACGACAGGATTGAGAATAGCATGTCACTGTGCAATGCCTTTACAACAAAGAGCAAACGCACAGCTATTTCTGCAGCAGGATACGATAAACACCAATACAATCAGAATAGCAATCCATGTGTTCGAATGGGGAAAATGCAATAAATGCCCAGTCATCTAGATTCTACTTGGCACTAAACCAATATGACCAAACTTGGAATTATTAAGAAATGGAAGTCAACCATGCAAATATTAGAGACCATGAGAAGCTCTTGCAAGGATCCATCACATTAGCAAAGGTGTCGAGTAGCAAACCTTGAGTATCGTCTGTTTGATAATGTAGTGCAGGATCAGAAGTAACACCATTGAAGCAGGCTTCATGAGCTACATGGATAAAATGAATACATAAGATCTGAAACTAGCAGCATATTGCACAGGATCAATATATCAGAAGAAATGGATTTATGATCAAGCAGTTCATAACTGACATGATTGTTGGTCATAAAAAGGGACAACCAAGGGACAATATATTCAATTTTCTATCAACATTATATCGCAAGCAAACAAATGAATCATACAAGTGGAGCTATTTCCTTATCCCTGCTATTGAATGTAACAGTTGGTGGTCTATCAGGGTTTCTTGGCATCACCATGCTAGATTATTAGTATCTAGCCCAACCCACACGACTAAGTGATCCTATGGTTTTGGTGTTCAATTGGTTTCAGAATTCCAGTTACTCAATAAAACTAACGACACTAAAACATTTAAGCATTCCATCATTTATTATCTTTATTTGTTTCAATCAATTTTAAAATTAAAATTTATATGCATATGAAATATATCTCGGACTGGTTCCATTGTTTTTGGAAAAATCAAAAGTTGGATGAACATACAAATCAAATTGTTTGTTTGATAAGTGTTAGCACTAGATAAGAATCACAGTTCAGAACCTTCATAAGGAGCTTCATGAGTAGCATCAAAATGCTTAGATGAAACTGCTGGTATACGAAATCACCAAAACAGCCCATAAATAGCGATTAGTTAAACAAGGGAAGTTATAAGGTAAACAAAGGAAAACAGGTAGCGTAATTTTCAAAACATCATATCTGAAACAAACCTTCTGATGATTCTTTGTTACAAACGTTCAAACAATCATGTATTTGCTCTGTAGCACCTGGAACAAGCAAGTAAGTAGGCTTTAGTATTAGATGGAGAGCAAGCAAGATAAGCAGGTCTTTGCCTCCAATGGCATTATAATGGCTTTTCAAAACCACTAATTAATTTTTAAGTTTGAATATAGTAATTAGTTGACATCAAGTTTTGTGGAGCTTCAACAGTATAACATCTTACTACATTTAGTCATGATTTCCCCAACTAAGTAGATTCAACAGCATAGCGTAGCAACCACAGCCTAGCACTTAGCAGGTAGAGATAGATCAACCAAACTTGACATTATTTCCAACTAGCAGTAAAATTTCAGAATAGAAATTACTTTAAAGGAAAAGGATGAGAACAGAGAATTGTAATGGAACCTTCGGTCTTCTCAAAATATAAAATTGAAAACAGAAGGATCTAAGGCAAACAAGTGTAGATTTTAATCATACCTTTTGATGGTTCCCCATTAAGAACATCCAACGAATCTACTGCTTGATGAGCGGCACCTGAAAACAAGCAAGACAAGCATGTCTTAGTATCAGAGAGTGATCAAGGAAAAGTATGAATAACTTGTAGGAAAGGTAAAAAGGCTAGACATGCAGAATGTAAAATTGCTTCTTTCCCCTCTAATGTGCAGGATCATTGTCTTAAAAGAAGAGAATGGGAAATCCTTAAATACAATAGAACTTCAAGTGCAAAGCATGGCCGATAATACTTTAATCACACTGATACCAGAGCACACTATGAAGGATAACTAAGAAGGAAAACTAAAAAGTTTGGATGAGAACCCTACTATGCGGCATGTGGCAGGATTAGAGCCTGTTTGGTACAGCTTATAAACTGCTTATGGCTAATAAATATAAATAATTTTTATTAGTCATAGGTATTAAACAGTAACATCTAATGCTTGTATCTGCTAAGATTCTAGCCTGTCCGTGAGCATAGGTTGCCATGTAGTAATAAGTACAAAACCTAAATCTACTGAACTCACAGCACGCTAAACTGAAGTTTCCATAACTGAATATCACTTCTAATAATATATCAGAACAGATGACGAATGGCTTGCAGTATCATTTCCAAATCAACTCGTCTGAATACTTGCATTCTAAATATAGCTAATGAACAACTGCAACCTTGTAGGAACAGAATTCCATGTAGTAACAGGTAGCCAACTTTTGCAAGGGCAAATATTATATGCATACTTCAATTGTAATGGAAATTATGGTGTTACTTCACAAGAAAATGATGCACTGACAAAATAATTAGCTCCATTCTGTATAAATTAACTGTGCTTACTTTTCCACAGCACCATTTGGATTGAACATGTAACAACTTAGGTAATTGGGGCCATTATGAATGTGAAAAAATGCAAAGGAAGGAAAAGGTGCTATATGAAACCAAAATTTAAAGTGTTGGCACCTCTATTCTCTTGAGATGAGTTGCTTGCTGAAACTTGGAATTCTGTTTCCTTTTCTCTGTATTCTGTATCAGGAACAATTTCTGGAACCTCTTCAAGACGACGCTGTCTTTCAGCTGGTGTGTTTAAAAGTTTTTTTTGGTCCAGTAGTTCCCCCATTGTAAGAAAAGAACGGGTCAAGGAAGAAACCTTGTGGGAAGTCTCTTCAATGGTCCTAAGAATATGTACTACTAATGTACTAACAGTGAAATATGAAAGCAAGATGGTATTAAGAAATGAAACACTATACTAATACATGATGATCGCAGTCAGTCTAAAAAGGATATTCTACACGTAACCCTTTCATATGAGCATTGGTGATCCTTCTTTCTAGTCTCACAAGTTCTCTTTCAATCCACTGGAAAATGCCAATTTCGTCGATAAGATTAGACTCACATATAACAAACACATGGAAAGAAAGGATATATCAGTACAATAGTAAAACCAATGAAGAGCTGAACCTAGCATAAGAATTTTAAAATTTTGCTTTCAGACATCAAATGTTGTCTAGTAGATGCAAAAGATTAGTATGTGATGCAGGTAATATTGCCATTCAGACTTACAGGACTTCCAGAAACAAATAGCCATATCAATTAGGTTATGGTGGACAAATAATTCAAGTTTCTAAGCAAAATAGGAGAACAGTGTTGGCACCTGCACACAAGCACCAGGTGAGCAACAAGCTCACCTTCCCTCTCCCTCCTCCCTAAACCAAGGTAGAAGAAGAGCCCGAGCTCTCTGCTCACACACACACTCTGCTAACGGTTTCAGTGTTGGCTGAAACCTGAAACTCTGAATGTTTGAGGCAAAGAACTACACTTTCCATTGGATTGCTTGAGTATATATACAACTCTACTTGTACCAACTATGGTACTTCTTCTACCAACTACCTACTCCTAGGTACAATGCTTAGCTCAGCTTCTACCTACTCTACATGGCTGAGGTAAGCCATTTCTGTCAGGAATGTGGTGGATATTTGGGATAACTAGGCCTTATGCTTTGCGTTCATTGCTTAATTCCAAACTCATAGCAACCCGGAGATGCCTCTGTTGCATGCGTGTCTGAGATTGAAACTCTCCTAGAGGCTAGGCTCACAGCCACTAGCAACCCGGAGATGCCTCTGTTGCATGCGTGTCTGAGATTGAAACTCTCCTAGAGGCTAGGCTCACAGCCACTAGCAACCCGGAGATGCCTCTGTTGCATGCGTGGCTGAGATTGGAATTCCCCTAGAGGCTAGGCTTGACTACTCTTGCTGCATGTGCCTAAGATTAGAAACCTCCTAAATTGACCACGCCTCTACTGCATGTCTGCGCCCTCCTGGGGCCACACACATGATACGGTGGCAGCCTGCTGGCTGCCCATGACAATTTCCATGGCCATCGGCCATGCTGCTACAGTGGCCTGAACTTGGTCAGCAGCAATAAAATATTTGCGTACAAGTTTCAAAGCAAAGAAATGCTGATATTGATACTATGTCATGTCCATGAAAAGCACCATGTCCTCAGTATTTGTTACAAAGTACTCCTTTTCAGTTGACCCGGACAAACAGTTAATTGTTAAATTTATAATTTATATCTATCTGCATGCATTTCCCTTCCAATATACACAAGCATGAAGTAGCAAAATAATGGCATTCACTGAACTGCCAGGTGCACTTACATGATTAACTATATCTGCATGTACAGTTTCCACCTTTTCCTCCAACTCAGCCTGCGAAAAAGAGTGTAACTCAGAAAACTAACAAAGGAGTTTAGCATATGCATATAAGAAGCCCAAGTACAACAGGAGTTTAGCATATGCATATTAGAAGCTCAAGTACAACAGGAGTAAGTATTTTCAGCTGACAGATATTAATAGGTGCAAACTTAGGTAAACAGGCTGGCTTTTAAAAAAACTCAACCTGCGGGGATAAGACAACCCCCGGGCATTGCATCAAGAACAAGACCTTCTCTGTTATGACCGGCATTACATATGAGCGAAGGAGGCCGGCGCCAAGTGGCTAGAGGGCGCCCGATCGGCCTGGGCCTAGGGCCCGAATTATCGTCGTCATTTATAATTATTATTATTTTAGTTCGGGAGTGCTTTGATTATTTCATTAGAAGGCTATATATATTGTAAGACACTTTGTGGACAAATTAAGCAGAAACATAATTGTTTCCAGCTTCCTTTAGGGAGCCGGGAGATCGGGAAGTCCCCCTCCTAAACCCTAGCCGCCACCTCCCCGTTCCCCCTCTCCCGCGCGCGCGGCTGCCGCCACGGCGCCCAACCGCCGGGGACGAGGATCCCGACCAGCTCCACCTCCCTCTCATCCCTACAAACTCCGCAACATCTCGGGTAGGATCCGCAATCCTATCAACTGCACCGGATTGCCAGGCCACGATGACATCCCCTCTTCCCACCACCACCACCAACCCGCCGATCACACCCACCGCGCCGTCCTCCGCCGATTCCGTCGTTACGGATGCCTCGGCCTCGTCCGGAGGAACCCCTCACGCTGCAAGGTCTCGCCGTTGTCGTCCTCGAGATGCAGCGCGACACTGCGCGACATGCGCTCGGCGTGGGCAGGGCTGCTGCAACAGCCGCCCCCACCACCGCTTCCGACGCCGCCTCCACCACCGCCTCCACCACCGCCCGCGCCCACCACGACACCCCCGGCCGCGACGGTGACATCCGGGGTGCCGCTCAGCCAGCTGCGATGGCCGGCCTCCCGTCGCCACTTCCGCCGTGGCCGCAAGCCCGGGCCCGGCGCAATCGTCGCCCACCGATGCCACAACGGTCGCGACTACCGCGGTGCCGGACCCGACCCGCCACAGCCGCGGTGTCCTATGGCGGCGTACGGACCGCTCTTTCCGGCCGCGCCCGGCCTCCGCCCCCACACGGCGGGCTCGACCCGGCCGGCTGCGGCCCTCGCGGCGGGCGGCGTTGGGCCCCAAGCCCTACAAGCTCGAGTTCCCGACGTACGACGGCTCGGTTGATCCCCCAACCGGCTCAATCAAGCGTGCGCTTCTTCGGGGCGGCGATGACGCCCGTCTCGCACGGACGTGGCTCGCGTCGTATCATCTACGCGACGCGGCCCGGACATGGTACTACGCCCGGAGCTCGACGAGGGTATGCCATCTTGGGAGCGATTCCGGTCTCGCTCCTTCGCTTTGGACCGCCAATCCCGGGACCCGCTTGGCCGAGCTTGCTCGCTTGCCCTTCGGACGTCGGTGCAAGATTATTCGGAGCGCTTCAACGCCGGTGCTCGCCACGCTCGCGGCCTCGACGCGCGGCGTAAAGCCGAGCTCTATGTGGGCGGCCTCCCGGACTACCTCGGGAAGCGAGTTCAACGAATGCACCGCCCGATCTCCAATCGGCGATGTACTTGGCACGGTCGTTTGAGGACAGCACTCCACCGCCGACGCCTTCTCCGGACGGGCGCGCGCCCGGTCCGCTGGGCCGCATGGACTCCCGGCGCGCGCCGCTCACCTGCCGCCGCAGGCGCGGTGCTGCCGGCCCGGGGGCGACTGGCTCGCTCCGCCACCGCGACAATTCCGCGCCATCTCCCCGCGAGCAGCGAGAACGTCGCCGACGCCGGGCTGTGTTTCAATTGTGATGAGCCCATGTCCGCGGCACATCTCGCGCCGCCTCTTCTACTTGGAGGGCGAAGACTTCCTCGACGATGAGCCCGCGACGGAGGACACGGACAGCCCGCCGGACGACACCATCGTCCCGGCGACCGCTAATGCACTTGTGGTTTCTTTGCAGCCGTCGCGGTATTCGGCCGGCTAATTCGATGCTTCTGCCCCGTGACAATCAAGGGAGCGCTTCCGCCCTCCCCGGATACCGGGTCGACGCATAACTTCATGGCGGGAAGCGTCATGCGTCGCCTCGGCCTTGCCCCCAACGGGCGACCATCCGAGGATCACGGTGGCAAACGGTGACCGCGTGCCGTGCGAGGGCATCGCGCGCGGCGTGCCGATCACCATCCACGGCGAGGTCTTCGTCATCAACTGCGTCGGCCTCAACTTGGGCGGATTTGAGTTCATCATCGGCTTCGACTTCATCCGCACCTTGGGTCTCATCCAGTGGGGCTCGCGAGGCGCTCACGCTGTTTCGCCGGAACGGGCGCCGCGTCACGTGGCGGGGTGGCCGGTTCTTCGGCCTGCGTCGCCGGGCCGCCGCTGTGCCCGTGGCGGCGGCGGCCCTCCAGATCCGCGGCTGCCTCGGGCTGGCGACCTCCTCCAAGAAGACGCCGCCATCTTCACGGAGCCCACGGGGCTTCCGCCGGCGCGCCCCTACGACCATCGCATCCACCCGCTGGCCGGAGACCGCGCCCGGGCGGTGCGCCCTACCGCTACCCCACCGCGAAGGATGAGCCGGAACGCCCCGGTGCGACGCGATGCTAGCCCAAGGCATCATTCGGCCCAAGACGTCGCCGCCTTCTCCGCCCCGTGCTCCTTGTACGGAACGGACAAGTCATGGAGATGCATCGACTACCGCGCGCTCAACGCCAAGACCTCCAAGGACAAGTTCCCCGATCCCGGTGGTCGATGAGCCGCTCGATGAGTTACACGGGGCAAGGTTCTTCACCAAGCTTGACCTCCGCTCTGGTACCATCGGTGCGCATGCACCCCGACGACATCTTCAAAACGGCTTTCCGCACCCACCATGGCCACTTTGAGTTCCCGGTCATGCCGTTCGGGCTCTCGAACGCGCGGCGACGTTCCGGCATTGATGAATGATGTTCTCCGCCCATACCTTCGGAGGTTTGTACTTGTGTTCTTTGATGATATTCTCATCTATAGCTCGTCGTGGGCCGAGCACTGCGGCATGTCAACATCGTCCTCAACGCCCGCAAGCTCATCACCTCCACCTCAAGCGCTCCAAGTGCTCGTTCGGGCGTCTTCGGTGGCCTACTTGGGCCACGTCATCGCCGAGGGCGGTGTCGCCATGGACGCCGACAAGGTGGCGGCCGTCGCGGCGTGCCACCTCCCCGCTCCGCCGGGCCCTTCGGGATTCCTCGGCTTGGCGGGCTACTACCGCAAATTCATCAAGGACTTCGGCGTCATCGCAGCCCGGGCCGACGCGTCTCTTGCGGCGAGACGCGTTCTCGTGGGACGACGACGCGACGACGGCGTTCGAGGCGCTCAGCGCGCCCTCACCACCGGTCCGGTGCTGCCGATGCCGGACTTCGCCGCAACCTTCGTGGTCGATCAACGACGCGTCGGGAGAGCGGGGTTCGGCGCCGTCCTCCACGGGCGCGGGCCCCGCCTACTTCAGCCGCCCGTTTGCGGTGCGGCACGTCAAGCTCGGCTTTTGCCTACGAACGCGAGTTGATTGGCTTGGTGCAGCCGTTCGTCACGGCGTCCGTACCTGGGGGCGCCCCTTCCCGGGTTCGCAGACCGATCATTATAGTCTCAAATTTTTGCTTGACCGGCGCTTGTCTACCGTGCCTCGCATCAATGGATAAGCAAGCTTTTTGGCTTCGACTTCGCGGTGGAGTATCGGCCGGCCGCCAACACCGTGGCCGATGCTCTTTCCCGCCGTGACGGCGGCGAGGCGCCCGAGCACGTGCGACGGCGGCCATCTCGGGCCCGTCGTTCGCGCTCCCGGACGACATCGGGCGCGCCACGGCTGCGGCGCCCGGCGGCCAGCGCTCCTACAGCGGCTTTCGGGACGGCTCACTGGCCGCCCTGGTGGCGCCTCGACGCGGCTTGCTACTCCACGGGAACCGCATCTTCGTGCCCGACCACGAGGACCTTCGCCACTGTGTGTCTTGCTGCTCGCGCGCTCCCGGCGGGCCATGAGGGCGTGCGAAGTCCTTACACCGCCTCGCGCGGAGTTCTACGTCCGCGCGACAAGGCCCTCATGCGGACTTGGTGCGCTCCCGTACCACGTGCCGCGGAACAAGACGTCTACCCTACTTCCGGCCGGCTGCTGCAGCCCACGGAGGTGCCGTCCCAGTGTGGGCGGATATCTCCATGGACTTCGTCGAAGGGCTGCCCAAGGTGGCGGGGAAGTCGGTCATCCTCACCGTCGTCGACCGGGCTTCTCAAGTACGCGCACTTCATCGCGCTCGGGCACCCCTACACCGCCACGTCCGTCGCTCGAGCCTTTTTCGACGGCATCGTCCGCCTCCACGGGTTCCCCGGTCCATCGTCGCCGATCGGGACCCCGTGTTCCGGGTCGCGTTGGCGTGACCTCTTCCAAAGCGGGCGTCCAACTACGCATGAGCACGGCGTTCCACCCCTGCACGGATGGGCGGTCCGAAGTGGTCAACAAGGTGATTGCCATGTACCTTCGGCTCGTGTCACGGGTGATCGTCCTGCGCTTGGGTGGATCGGCTCTCGTGGGCGGAGTATTGCTACAATACATCCTTCCACACCGCCCTTCGCGCCACTCCATTCGAGGTCGTCTACGGGCGGCCCCTCCACCGATCTTGCCGTACCGACCGGGTTCGGCCGACACTGCAGCGGGGACTCGGCTCGCCGAAGCCGCGACGAGATGCTCGCCGAGGTCCGTGAGCGCCTCCTCCAGCGCAGCAACTTTCGAAGAAGTACTACGACGCCAACCACCGCGACGTCGAGTTCGGCCGTCGGGTCGGTCGGGCTGCGCCTTCTTCACCGCACGACGCAGCCTCTCTAGACCCACGCGCCGGCGCAAGCTTGGACCGCGTTGGGCGGGTCCGTTCCTCGTCTTGGAGCGCATTGGGCGAGTCGCCTACCGTCTACTCCCCGGCGGGCGCTCGTATCCATGACGTCTTCCATGTGGGTCTCCCCGAAGCGGACATCGGCGCCGCGGCCCCTACGGCTCCGGCGCCTCTACCTCCTGTGCGGGACGGGCGCGCCTGTCGTTCCCGGCTCGCGGGCTAGCGCCAGCTGTGCGGCGTGGCGTGTGGCGCGTCCTCATTCGGTGGACCGGCCGGTCCGAAGACGATGCTACTTGGGAGCTCCTCGACGACTTTCGCTGCGCTTTTTCGACTTCCGGCTCGAGGACGAGCCGTTTTGCGCGACGGGGAGAGATGTTATGACCGGCATTACATATGAGCGAAGGAGGCCGGCGCCAAGTGGCTAGAGGCGCCCGATCGGCCGGGCCTAGGGCCCGAATTATCGTCGTCATTTATAATTATTATTATTTTAGTTCGGGGAGTGCTTTGATTATTTCATTAGAAGGCTATATATATTGTAAGACACTTTGTGGACAAATTAAAAAGCGAAACATAATTGTTTCCGGCTTCCCTTAGGGAGAGCGGGAGATCGGGAAGTCCCCCTCCTAAACCCTAGCCGCCACCTCCCCGTTCCCCCTCTCCCGCGCGCAGCAGCTCCTCGCCACGGCGCCCAACCGCCGGGGACGAGGATCCCGACCAGCTCCACCTCCCTCTCATCCCTACAAACTCCGCAACATCTCGGGTAGGATCCGCAATCCTATCATTCTCACACAGGTCGAGAAAACCTCTGAACCCCTGCCTCCAGCTGACAGACATTAATAGGTGCAAACTTAGGTGTAAACAGGTTGGCCTTATAAAAGCTTTGGTGTGGAACAGACTACGGGACTTTTTAAACACCAGCCTGAAAATTCGCTCCCACGGGAAGTCGAACTCAGAACATGAGTGCTACTCAAGCCACCTAACCAACTCTGGCTTTTATGGATGCAAGACATTTCTTTCCTTGTTCGTAGTGTCTCCGAGAGAAATGATGGTAATTGGTAAATATCAAGCAGTTTGAAGTTTATAATGGTATTTGTGGATTTGTCTTATAAACTTTCTTAAAATTTAATGTTATAAGATTGTGCAATAGTGGCCCATGTTACACTTTACAAGACTGCCAGTGTCCAAAGATTTTTTTTTTCTCAATAGCTGAAGGGAGTAGTGGAAAACGGGAAACAAATTGATCCTCAACAATCAGCAAGTACAGAGTATGAACCGCCCATGACATGAGCTGGCACAAGCAAAGTTTCCCTTCATTCTAACTAGCTAGCATATAACATATAGAAAATATTACTATGGTCCTTCATCTCTATGGACTAGTAAATTTCCTTTCTATCTATGGACTAGCAAATTTCCTCTTTATTAACAAAACAATCTGGTTTGTTTGCCCTCTTAACTCCCCATATTTGCTAGTGTTTTAAACATCCAATGGGAAGAGCAACCAAGAAAAATCGCCTAGACCATTTTTTAACAAACCAGCAGGAGCTGTGTACTTCAATTAAGCAGAATAGAGAGTTTATGTACAAGACTGCGGCTTAACTGCCGACCATAGAGATTTCCCTTCACAAACCACACTCCCAGGGAACATCCCAAAACAGAAAGGTCTCCCTGGACAAGGCCAGTCTACCCCTGCAACTCAAGAGCCCTTCTGTATTGTACTAAGCATTCTTTAGACCACAGGAATATGCTAGAGGAACTGGTGATTTATTTGAAATGAGATACAGCCACAGATTTGCGTTAGTAATTAGCCATGTGAATATGTTAGATGAGAGCCACAATATTGATTCACAGTAAATGTACACGTACACATGCAGATACAAAATATCCTCATCACTAGAGCAATGGACATGAAAGGTGAAAGAAACAAATCATTTATTCAACAGCATGGTAAGTCTGCTCCATCCAGTGCCACATATTCAAATGGTTAGGCACTGCCACTGCATTAAAAAGGAAAAGAGTTCACAATATGATCTTACAACAGTCGCGCGTTTCAGTAGCCCTTTCTCAGCCAAAGAAATAAGATCATCACAATCATCCTGTTACCAAGGGAAAAGGCATAATTATTCCATCACATATTTTATTCAGGCAAAAAAAAGCTAAATGTTGAAGTAGCGAGCCAATGTTGCACAAACTACTTAGTAATGACAAGATACTTTAGAACAAATGTAGCACCAAATTTATTTTTCCATCAGCAACAACAAACAGCATTAAAATGCTACTCAATTAAAAAAATAGTACCTCTGCTAAGTCCTCATCTGAGAGCATTGATATGCTGACATCATCCAACAAACCAGTAACACATAACATAGTATCTGTACATGTACCATTTATCTTGTATTCATTTTCAGACTTCTTGATGCCTGTTGCAGATTTTATCCAACAGCACATGAGAAAGTTGTTTCCTTTTTTCACAAATGAACTAGACCATCAAACCTAAGAAAGAATGATTGCAAGTGATCCATACCTGTTACTTGTCCAAGCACGTATGCTTTTCTAGGGATTTCATAGCTGTGCACGTTTTTGCCGCACCTGACTCTAACAAAACAGCCAACAACTTTCTGTTCAAATGTATCTGGCTGACTCAAAAGATTAACAACTAAAGTTTTTCTCAGGTAGATTAGGTTGATATTATTCTGAGTAAGGGAGGCAAAACATCTCTTGCTTCTTTCTGAGACCCTCTTAGCAATCTTTGGCTCCAGACTATTCCGAGGTCTCTTTTTAATACCTGGGGCGTTATCATTATCATCGTCATCGTCATTGTCATCGTCATCATCCTCATAACTACAAAAACTTTCATCCTCTGAAACAGCATTTGAAGCTCGATGGCCTTTCAAGAACTTACGGATACTGTGGCATCTCACTTTTCTTCTCGGAAACAGGGGCTGTAGCTTATCATCACACAAGAAAGAAAGTTTCTTGTTGTCCTTGTACAGTTTCTTCTCTTTGATGTAACCCTTGACAATTCCAATAATTTCTTGTTCATCAAGAGGTTTTGATGTATCCTTTCCACAACTTGACAAGAATCCAATTAGCTCTTTGGAACCCCACCCAACAAAGGTTCTTTTAGTTGACTTGTTCTTCTGTGATGTGTTTGCTTTAATCTGTTTGCCCTTAGAGTCAAAAGGAATTGTCTGATCATTGGCACCATTGTCAGGTGATCTATTTTCGTCTGACTTGTGATCATCAGCTGGAAATCTCTCTAAATTCGCTCCTTTACAGTTAAGCTTTCTATTCAGAATATCACTAGCTTCTTCCAGGTCAACCAATGTCAAATTTTCTGCATCTTTAATTCCTTCCCAGTAGTCTTTAAACAAAATTTCGTAGTTATCTGTTTCTGCCTGGAAATGCACATGAACAGTTGTCAGAAAAGACAGAAGGAAAAAACATGTTGGAGAGGTCAAATTGTATTTTTTTTATATAGTCTAAACTACTGTGGCATTCTTTCCACAAAGAAATGCAACAAAATTATGGAGGGGAAGAACTAAAAGTGAACTTTATAGCAAGCAACAGACTCTTTCGAGAATTCACTAGTAAAGACTCAATATTGTACCTGAGGAATCAGGGTTGTTTTATCCACTTAGACTGTGGCATTCTTGTTCTAGGAGTTTTTTTTTAGTGTTGTGGGTGTGTGATCAGTGATCAGTGGTGGAGCATGAGCTAAAAGAAAAGGAGGGCCAATTCTGTATGCTCATGCTACACATAGCTAGCTGTTACTACCTTCCAGGTTGCACTTTGTCCATGCGCAAAAGAAGCCAGCAAGTAAGATGAAAAATGAGATGGCATGCTTGTGAATGTAAAGCTTGTTTGATGACATTGTTTATGAGCTCCTACATCATTCAGTACAATGCCCATCAATGCTTTAAGACTAGAGAAATGCTTGAGAACCGTAATGAGCAACAAATGCAGGACAGCAGTGGGTGTCAGACATACATTGTCTTACTTAGCAATTGTTGTACACAACAGCAGGCAACTGCCATGGGGATCTAAAAAATATATAGTGTGTAAACACTAACATCTGGCTCATCAGAAAACTCCCTTAGACAAGGGGGGCTGCAACCCTCTATGGCCCTAATGTGGTTCCGCCAATGTGTGTGATGGTTGGGTTTGGATGCACGTGTGAGTCTGGCTGCGTGGATTATACATGGATTTTTTCGTCTTCTTTAATGAAATGCCATACAGCCTCCAGTGCATTTGAAAACAGTATCATGATTCAGAAAAATAGTTGGGTACATGCATGTAGTTACCACTTGAGGATCATTCTTCTCAATCGCGATAGCCAGGTTCAAGCAGGTGCTGCACAATCCTTTATTTTGCTTTTCTCGTCAATTGCACAAATTCTACTTTTCCAAGGCAGGCACAGCAAACAGACTGAAGTGGACAGCACAGGCACTGATAATCAGAACGTCCTCTGCAATGGACACATATGTGCCAATCTGTACAAAGTCATAATTAAGCCCACAAATGAATTACAATAGATTTCAAGCGTACAGAAGCTAAAACAGACATTTCATAAAAGAAGTTAAAACAGACATTCCACAATTCATGACCATACATGTCAGGTGCAAAATTCTTATTATGTGCAACTATTTAAGCCCTGGTTAGCTTGATGTGTTGTCAGACAAAAGAAGATGGATAGTTAATGTTTACAAGTTTTTATTGGAGGCACTGAAAGGCTAGTTGTATTTCTGTTCCATGTTGCATAATGCTGGAACAGGTAGATCCGTAAATAGAAACAGTTGAAAGTAGCAGCCAGTGGCGGAGCCAAGGGTAGCAGGGGCCATGACCCTCCCTAATATTTCATAACAGAAAAAATTTACTAGTATAGCTTAATATTTTTTTACTTATATTAAGAGGGAGATTATACAAAATTCTTGTCATGCATACCTATTAATATCTTCTAGATAATAAAATCATACAAAACACAACTAGATAATACAATCCTCGCAATGAGCATCTCCGAAAGACCGAGTCGGCACTCAAGATTTACAAATGCCCTGTTTTATGTCTTGCTGCTCAACGGGCATGTCACTTACCACTGAAAAAATAGCACCTTAGGATACATATATAAGAAACTGTGAGCACCCGTCAAGTCAATGAATTAATGGAGGGTCACCACAAGGAACCTAATGAGTTGAGTTGCACTCAGCTTTTACATGTTGGCTCCTTTTGCAACCCACCCCACCCATCCCACCAGTATAATTCCTGGCTCCACCACTGGCAGCAGCATAACTTTTAAAAAAAAAGTCCAGAAAAGAACAAGGATAATTTCATAAGGCAGTTTATGCTTCGGGATAGGTGGCCATAACCAAGATACAACAAGTGAAAGTGAGTGACAACCAATTTTTGGACAAGCTTCCAGTCAAACTTTCTAATATATAGTTATCAATAAACTCCAAAATTCAAATATAAGAAACATGATGAAAAGCAAGTGTGGTGTTTTTTTTTTTTTTGCAAAACACTTCCACAGTACAAATTTATGGATTCTACAAATTTACTGCAATATAAAATACTGGTGGAAAGTACATCTTCTTAAGACTATGATGGTGTCCAGGTACAAGTATTTGTGACTGAAGGGGGTACTATTTTTAATTGCAACAGATCATACCAGCCCTCAAGACATGAACATCTGCAGAACTATAGAAGGACATTGTCCTTTCGTAGCAGTCATTGAAGATGATGCATTGTGAAAACACTAGAAATATCAGTGTATACTGCTGCCAACAAATTAATTAACCAGAAACACTTTTCCCGTACGGGGTCATTACAGATTCAGGCTCACATTTAGGATGCATGGTGATGTATCATGTTCACTGAATGGGTAGGTCATCATGACCGTGCAGCACATGTGTGATGCAAAATGCCAATCAGAACTATTGTTTGACATTAACATAGCATCCACACATTCAGGATAGGAATGGTAAAATCCACAAGAGTATAAGTTCTCACCGCATATGAACCGCTCATCTTCGTTTTGGACACATCGGGGATGGTAAGACTTGAGGCAGTTCCTGAAAAAGGGTCAGGAAACGCAAAATTAGCTGGCAAAGCTTACTGGCAACGATTGGACTGAAAGATAAAATGAACCAGGCGACGTTTTCCCCAATCCAGCAGAGACATAAGCAAGTGGATTCAGGGAACTGGGCGGATTTCACCACGCAGAATCGCTGCACCAACAACTACACCCAGCTGCATTCCGCACAACCATCCAAATACGCCGGAACAAGCCAGCAGCACGAAATCACGCAACCGATTGAAGAGCAATCGCGATGAATTTTAGTCTTTTTTCGCACCAGAAGAGCCAACCGATTGACACAGAAAACCCCAAAAAAACCCAGGCGTTCACCATCGATACAACCGGGGCGGCGGAATCGCGGCGAAGCTTACCTGGAATCACATACGCGGAGGTCGAGCCCGCTGTCCTTGCAAACGAAGCAGCATTCCTCGGCCTCGGCCGTCTTGTCCTTTCCCTGCCTCTGGCTCCTCAAGCACATCATCATTCCTCCCCTCGACGCTTGAACGGGAGCGGCCCGGACTTAAACCCTCCGCAAAACCCCGGGGCGGCCCTCGCCTCCGCGATCCTCGGCCTGATGACGGCGGTCGGCGCAAATGCCGGCGGCGGAGGGCGGGCCGTACGAGAGCGAGGGTTTGGTGGGTCCGAATCGAGAGAGCAGTGGAGCGGGGGGCGACTATGTGGCCATGTGGGGGGTGCGAGTGAAACCGGCCGGTGGCGCGGGGGGAAGAAATGGAAAGGCTCGAGCCGCGCGGGCCGCCGGAGCGCCGACCACGCCGTCGGCCGGCCGGGGGATTCTACCGGCGCGCGTGACGCGTGACGCGTGGCTCTGGCTACTTGTTTGGTTGGCTCGCTACTTTTCTCGCCCTCCCCGCTCCGTCTCGTGGAAGGAGGGGAGGTGCTGGCCGTAGTGACCCTGCCTCAAAACGGTTTCAGCTTTACCTTTTTTTTTTTTTTTTTGGAAACTAGCTTGACCCTTTTTTACTTGGTTTTAATTAACACTAAAAGTTGTCCTCATTTGTACTTTGTTTGGTACCAATTTTATTTAAGATACTAGAGAAGCCCCCACAAAAGTTCTACCAAAAGGGACCTAAATAATATGTTCAACCAGTTGTCTAATCAAGCGGCTAGAAATTATATTATAAACACTATTTTATTCACAAAGGGCGACAACATTTTTGTTGGGTTCTTTAGTTGACAAGAAATAAGGTTATATCTAACAAGTGCATAAATACAAATAGTACAATTCGTAGGTATTTTTAGGCAATTTTTGTAGGTCTTGCAAAGGGATACTCCCTCTATCACTTTGTAAGAATCGTTTTACCTTCTACCAAAGTACAACTGTCAGTAAATGAATGTGGACAATAAAAGATGTAGGCACATAACATAAGCAATAAATGTGGATAGAGGAATCGACTCTCACAATGACACACAAAGTGCTCTCACAACGACACACAAAGTGGGCCAGAGGAAGTAACCAAAATAAGCTATTGAATCCAGCTTATGCACTTAGGAATCAGGCGGTAGCGCTGTTTTTAACATTTTGTGGGTGGATGTTTGTTTTTAGAATTGAATTCTTAATATTTTGTGGGCGGATATTTGTTTTTAGAACTGAATCTTAATATGGAACTCATTGATAAACTTTGATTATGTCTGGGTGGTGTGTGGGTATGTAATAATTCGAATTGATTTCTCTTCTCACAACGGATGTGACGAAATATTTCTCTACTATATAAAACTACAGTATTGGGATGTAGAACTGCCTCGGCACCAGGCAGCATCACTCCAGCAGCAAATGAGAAGGAAAAATAAAATGAAAAAAAGGAAATAGCAAAAATCGTGGTCGGCAGGATTCGAACCTGCGCGGGCAAAGCCCACATGATTTCTAGTCATGCCCGATAACCACTCCGGCACGACCACTTTGCTGGAAGGTTTCATGTAAATCTTTGTAGACTTCAATATTGAAGACATTCAATGCAATGAGCTGTTCGTCCTCTAAAATTAAGTTGCCCCTGATAATTCATGTAACACGACATTTTTTCCTAGCATCACGTAGATAGTACTATGGCATGGATGACTTAGCATGCAGACTTCGAGTTTGGCTATAAACCATTTGCTGGATAGCACACTGCAAGACATGGCCCCATTCTCAGATCCAAATCCTGAATTTAGTTTCTGCCAGATCTGTTGGATCTATAGAATGTTTCTAGACTGATACATCATGTAGATTCATACTAATTACATGGAAATCAGGAACCTTGTTTTCAGCTTTATTGTTCGTGAGAGAACCTGTAGAACAGTTGTTTTGAGTGCTGGCTGCTGCGAATCCAAATGGTGAACCAAGGGGTGATCAACACATCGCATTTCAATATAAATCTATCATAGCCATGACAGATTGCGCTTTGTGTTTCCACACTTTTCAGACATACCAAACATAGGCAATGTCTCAGTAAGGTTACTGGATAAAACCTTTTTTCTAAAGATACACTGAAATCCCTAGCCAGGCATTTCTGCAAAAATGTAGATTTTTTGACTAAAAACTAGATCAAAGGTGATGAAGTGATGGACAGCACATGATCTAACTTCCACTCGTGTATTGATTTATTTATGGGTAATAGTCATATACATCACACTACAATAGTACCATGGGTGTGTATTGATTCATGAGTAATAGTCATATATACATCACACTACCACAGTACCATGGATACTCAGTACTCAATCATTTACATCTCCAGCACATAAGATCGATGACATAAGGATTCAGAAAAATAAAAATATAAACATGGCTATACACAAAAGAAACACAAACTACATCAGGCCTAAATATCATTCCGCGTGAACGGAAACTTACAAGGTCTTCCTAAATATCATTCCGCGTGAACGGAAACTTACAAGGTCCTCCACAAGTGTGCAGTCCCAAATTACAAGCAGCCAGTACATCTGCTGCTGGGCATTGCATAATATGCCGGCCTGTAGCAAGGTGAGCCTCTCTGCATGGCTGGGGCAGTTGTATTATTAGCTCTATCACATCACTGATCACACATCTCACAGGTGCCCCAGCACAGGCCATGGAGTCACTCCATTGGCAGGAAGCATAGGTTTTATCATAGGAGTTCGCCGCACCATCGTCATGGATTCATTCAGACGTGATGATTGGCCCTTGAATTGGGAAACCTTCTGCAGAGAAGTATAAGCCCAGGAAAAAACTTTCAGTCAGTAGGAGTCTAAGAGAGAATAAGCATCGCAAAGTGGAAACAGAGGTAAGCAATAAAGGATGGCAAAACTGGGAAACATGGATAAGGATCAATTCGAGTATATCCCAAAATTTCAACCAATAATTTGTGGAATCGTCGATCTAGTAATACTCTGGTATTGCATCTGCTCTGCCATTCATTATCCGATCACGTTCTATAACAAAGTCCTACAAGTTGAAGCAACCACAAGTGCCATTGTGGGAGTAGGAAGGCAAGCTTATATCGATTATATTTTGTTTCTTTTCAGTGATTTAGCTTCAGCATAAACAGCACAAGGGCATTTCCAAAGAGAGTCAGCTACTCAGCTACCGTGACCGTGAGGCAGGACATCGTTTATTCAGTGATGAAAGAAAAATATATGCGAAGAGCTTCTAAGCTCACAAGTAAACTAGTTACTGCTAACTGCTAAGTTCAGTATAAGCCCAGGAAAAACTTTCAGTCATTAGGAGTCTAAGAGAGAATAAGCATCGGAAAGTGCAAACAGAGGTAAACAATAAAGGATGGGAAACATGGATAAGGATCAATTCGAGTATATCCCAACATTCCAACCAATAATTTGTGGAATCGTCGATCTAGGAATACTCTGATATTACATCTACTCTGCCATTCATTATCCGAAGCAACCACAGATGCAATTGTGGGAGTAGGAAGGCAAGCTTATATCGATTATATTTTGTTTCTTTTCTGTTGATTTTGTTTCAGCATAAACAACACAAGGGCATTTCCAAAGACAGTCAGCTACTCAGCTACCGTGAGGCAGCACATCGTTTATTCAGTGAAATGAAAGAAAAATATATATGAAGAGCTTCTAAGCTCAAAAGTAAACTAGTTACTGCTAACTGCGAAGCTCAGTACGTATCAGTATCTAAACAACTCAGGAAGCAGCAGCGTGTGCCGTGTGAAGAAGGCGAAATCCACAAGACACAAGCAAGACGCTTTGTGGGGATTGGGGAAGAGGATGGAAAGGCATCAATCACCTTTTCGTCGAGGACAAGGCGGACGCGCGCGACGGCCTTGCTCTGGCGGCGCATCCGGTAGAGCCGGCGGCCGAGCACGGCGAATCCGAGCAGCGCGACGGCGAACGGCACGGACCAGGCGCTCCTCGCCGCGCGCAGCGCCCACACCCGCAGCGCGTCCAGCGGCAGCTTCCACCACGGGACCGGCCCTCCTCCTCCCGCCTTCGCCACGGCGCCCTCGCCCGCACCAGCCGCGGCCACGGCCGCCGTAGCCCCGACCTCCTCCTCCTCGCTGGCTCGCTCCACCGGATCAGCGGCCTCGACCTCGGGCCTCTCCCCGTCGGAGGACGAGTCCGACCAGAGCGCGGCGCGGTCGCGGCCGGGGAAGAGGAGGTCGTCGGGGTCCGGCTCCACCCAGCTCGCGGCGTCCGACGCCCCGAGCAGCCCCTCCTCCACGCCCTCGTCCTCGTCCTCGTCCACCTTCGACAGCGACGCCCGACGGGGGTACTTGGCGTCGGAGCCGAGGTCGAAGTAGTCGTGCTTGATGGCGCCGGCGTCGTCCTCCCCGCCCCCGCCTCCGCCGGCGTAGGGCTCGGCCGCGGCCACCCCCACCGCAGCCTTGGGGGACGCGAGGAGGAGCTCCCAGTCCTCGTCCATCTCGCGGAGGCCGGCCGGCTAGGGTTCGCGAGCGGGGATTCGGACCTCAGAGGGCAAAGAGGAGCGGAGGGGAAGGAAGAGAGTGGTGGTGTGTCGTGTCGGGTGGGGAAGGGGGCGAAGATTCGCGGGGAGGCGAGGAAACGGTGGTTATTTTGCGGTTGCTTGGAGTTTAGGCCTTGTTTAGATTCCAAAATTTACTCCCAAATTCTATTATGCAGAATTTTTATTCCCCATCACATTAAAATGTTTACATATGCATGGAGTACTAAATGTAGATGAAATCAAAAACTAATTACACAGTTTTATTATGCTTTCTGAGGCGAACATTTTGAGGCCAATTAATCAAGATTTGGACAATTATTAACACAAAAAGCCAAAACTTTACAGTGCTCGGGGGTGGCACTGTGCAAATCGGCCACCCCCGAATCGGGGATCTAAACATGGCCTTAGGCGTTTTGGGGGAGACAGAGAAAGGGTCAGGAATTCGATTCCTTTTCGTTTGTGCAATGCGATGCCAACGAATCATCAGCAATGATGTATCATCGGCGATTCAGTGGTCGACCGGTCGTCGGTAAAACCAACCATTACAGATCCGTGGGCATTCGATTTCCACATGGGTTTTACTTCAGCAGGAAATGCATTGTTTACAGCATCTCAGGTAAAAGACCATGCAGATTTGGTATATCAGGGAAGTCTACAAGTTGAACTTCACTAGACGACATAATAGATGGCTGCGCGTTCTAGTATAATTTTTTTGTATCTAGAAGATTTTTTTTCGTATAACCTGTTGGATGTAGCGTTTCTGATAACCAGTCGCTATTGTCGAATCTGCTGCTATTCTGAAAGCGAATCGTGTACAAGAATTTTTGGGCGGATTGTCAAATGAACCCATCAGACTTTTGGAAAAGGCAAATTGTGAAATGTATGAACCCACCAGATTTTTGGACGCCTGCATGCCGGCGGGCGGCCGCTGCGAACCTTTCTTGTGTTGTAATCTTGGAGGCATCCCCCACTTCGTTTGTTTGCGTGGCGGTAAAAAATCAGCTTCAGATTCTTTCTGATTCGCGGTGCAAAGCCCCCCTCGTCTCGTTTACTTCGTCTGCAGCTGTTTTTCTCTGGTAGACTGGTGACCTGGAAGCCCAGGAACGAAGGAGATGAAAGGCACGAGTCTGTCCACGTCGACGGTTCAGTTCTTTCCTGTCGCCAAAATAATACGAGAGCCGCGAGGAATGATGTCCAAGAACGGCACGTCGATTTCTCGCAGTCAAAGTCAAATGATTAATCCGATTCAGGGCTTAGTTTCCCCACTGATTTCTTTCCCTGTATTACCAGAAAAAAAAAAGTTGCAATGTCATGATGCTAGTTTTCTAAAGGGGAGGAAGCAAGTGATCAATCTAGCGGCTCTGGGTGTCTCTGGCGTTCGTGGCGCGTTTCTTCTGGATAGCCAGATTCATGGTCTCACTGTGTTTCACTGAGGTGGTCATGGACAGGCTGCAGCATCCCGTTTAACGCCTCTTTCAACCCAAGCTTAGCATTACAAGTTTGTCTGCTCCAATTAGCGGAGAAAATCAAGCAGCACATCGTTTTTAGAGGAAGTCGTCAGCGGTTGATCGGTTTTGTCAGCAAGAGTCTACGAGTTAGGCCGCCGGCAGCAAAACCAACGCGGGGCGTGCCGCCGCACCCGCACGTCGTTGCTGTTTTTGACGACCCACGCGTGTGGTACTGTGGTTGTACTAGTCGATTGGACTTTGGAGTGCACACTCAGTACTCTTACTTGATGTTGATCGCAGCCAGCAGCGCAGTTTGCACTGATGGCCATGGCACCTCTCATCATGGTGCACACTCCTGTTGGATGGATTTGCACAATTCGCGCCGCCAAGGGACGAATGGTGCTGCGATTAGCTGAGGACGTGTACGAAGCATGCTTGAAGCGCCATCGCCGTAAGCCCGTACTGGACGCGCGTTTTCCACGCTAGTAGACTAGTAACTGACGGCACTGACTGCCCGATCCCACGGCGGCCCGCCGATGGCGTTGCCGGCGGGCACGGGGGTGGTGTCCTACAACGCGGCCATCTCCCGGTGCGCCCGCGCGGGGCTGTACGCGCGCGCGCTGGCGCTGTTCCGCGAGATGCGCGGGCGGGGGCTGCGCGCCGACGAGTACACCCTCCCGCCGCTCCTCAACTCCGCGGCGCTCATGCGTGGCTCGCCACCCGCCGCGGTGGCCGCGCTGCACGCGCTGCTCCTCCGCGCGGGCCTCGCGCCCCACCTCCACGTCGCCAACGCGCTCGTCGACGCCTACGCCAGGCTGCCCCGCGCGGGCGGGGGCGGCGCAGCCGCGGCGCGGGCCGTGTTCGACGAAATGCCGCGCCGGGACGTGGTCACCTGGACCTCGCTCCTCACGGGGCTCGCGCGCGCCGGCGCCCACGCCGCGGCCGTCCGCGCGTACCACGGCATGGTCGCCGCGGGGGTCCAGCCCGACGAGTTCGCCGTCGCGGGGGTGCTCAGCTCGTGCGCGGGCTCCACCATGCTCGACGTGGGCCGGTCGGTGCACGCCGCCGCGGCGCGCCTGGGTCTCTGCCCGTTCCGCTCGGTCGGGAACTCGCTCGTGTCCATGTACGCCAAGACCGGCGCGCTGCGGGACGCGCGGGCGGTGTTCGACGCGATGCCCGCGCGGTGCACCATCACGTGGACGGCACTCATCGTCGGGTACGCGCAGAACGGCCGTGGCAGGGAATCGCTCGAGGTCTACGCCGATATGGTCCGTTCTGGGTGCAGGCCGGACTACGTGACCTTCATTGGGCTGCTCTTCGCGTGCAGCCACGCCGGGCTCGTCGACGCCGGCCGGGCGCACTTCCGGTCCATGGTGGACGACTACGGCATCGCTCCCGGACCAGATCACTACGCGTGCATGGTCGACTTGCTAGGCCGGGCGGGGAGGCTGGACGAGGCCATGGACCTGCTGAACCGGAGCTCCACGGAGCTGGACGCCACGGTGTGGAAGTCACTGCTGGGCGCGTGCCGGGTGCACCGGAACGCGGAGCTCGCCGAGCGCGCGGCCGAGATGGTGTGGAGGCTGGACCCGACGGACGCCGTGCCGTACGTCATGCTGTCCAACCTCTACTCGCGGGCGAGGAGATGGGGCGACGTCGCGAGGATCCGCGCGCTGATGAAGGCGAGAGGGGTCACCAAGGAGCCCGGGTGCAGCTGGGTGGGCGTGAACGGCGTCACGCACCTGTTCCACGTCGAGGACCGCGGGCACCCGCGGGCGGCCGAGATCTACCGCAAGGTGGAGGAGATGACCGAGAGGATCCGGGACGAGGGGTACGTGCCGGACACGGACTGGGCGCTGCAGGACGAGGCGCCGGAGGGGAGGCAGAGGGGGCTGGCGTACCACAGCGAGAGGCTCGCCGTCGCCTTCGGGCTGCTCGCTGTGCCGGCAGCCGCGCCCATCCGCGTGTTCAAGAACCTCCGGGTGTGTGGCGACTGCCACACGGCGATCAAGATGGTCGCCAAGGTGTACGGCAGAGAGATTATTTTGAGGGATGCGAACTGCTTCCACCACATGAAAGGTGGAGAGTGCTCTTGTGGTGATTACTGGTAGGGAGATTAGACCAAGTCGGCTCTCGGCTCTCTTTGATTTTGATAGATTCTTAGTGCACCATATAGCGAATTAGTGGTATCGAGAAATAGCAACTTATGTTCAATGAGGAAAGAACACCACATCAAGAAGAGATCAAATCCCCTCAGAAAATTGCTCTGGATTTCTATTAGATTTGATTGCACCAAAGGTGCCAGTGATGTACAATGTGCTAGTACTATTCAGACTCCAGGGGGCCCTTTTCTACTAGAGAATCCTAACATTCTAATCGTCGATCTCCTTTACAGCATCCTGAAAAAGGCAGACGCAAGAGAGGAGTCAGTATTGACTAGATCCTGAAGCAATTGCAAGAGTAAAAAATTAACCACACATGCAAATAATCCTGAGTATTCACAAAGTTTTGTTATTGGAGGATACCAGAAACATGTTATATCACGCTTTTTTTTTCCAGGAATCCTCTTGAATTACCACTTATCCTATATAGGTATGTGGTCCATGAAAAAATAGGTCCTCACCTTTGCGAGCCTTGTTACATAAGTGGCAGCAATGGCTGTAAACAATAACCCAACACCCAGTGTCCATAGCTGTCCACTTCCTCCCAAACCAATTTCCGACTCATCTTGCTGTCAAAACAAGAAAACAATTTCATTACTCAAGGCAGTCATACATTTTTTTTTCCAAAAGTCATATAAAACCTCTGCTGCTATGCAAATAGGAAAATCAATAGATATTACTTTGCCAGTTCCAGGATGAAACTATATTAAGAATCAACAGAGCAATGAATGGACTGATATGGCAAAGATGGAATTAGTAATATGGGAACAGGAAATAAATTGCAAAACAATGTCTTGAAGTGGACTAAGATGTCTAGATCGGAATATGTGAATATCTCAAGTATTATTACATGATAGAACATCTAAAGAATTGTCATGCTGGTACTTTTGTAAAAAGTGAAGACTGTCAGAATAATGAGAGACTCCGAGTTACACGGGACAGAAACAGTTAACAACTTTTAGTAAGTCCTATATAGGAGAGCAGGAGGTACACATATGGATATGGTAAGGAATAGCTATGATTAGCAGCTGAAGCTGAAAACCTTGATGGCACAAAAATGTGGTTATTACACAGCAAATCCTCTTTGCCATTTTGGCAGTGAATTTTTGTTCTTTACTCAAGATGGACTTAAAATAACAGCAGTTTAAGAACTCACAATTATAGCTCGCCCGAATGCACCAGCACTGACGTAAGCCCATGAACCTGGAAGCATTCCCAACCAACTGCATGGAAATAACACAAAGTGGATATCAGAGCAAACAAGGCTTTTCAAGGAAACAACTATAGTGTTGGCATCATCCCTCTCACAAAATTAAAGTTCCAAACATAGTTAACAAGAAAGTGAGACTCGCATAAGTCATTAATTCTATTCCTTTAGTCACTTAAATTACAACTCTTCCAGAAAAGCATTAACATACTGCATCACATGAAACATGCAGAAGAAAGAAACTATGCCATTAATAACAGACAATTTATCACTAAATGTAGCATGCTTAGAATTACAAATTACATTCACTGATATCCACAGGACCCCAAATAATGCCACAATCAGAGAAAGGAGAGTAGAAACTAACCTGCCCAAGACATATGGCAAGAACTTCACTGAAGTCAGGCCATATAGATAGTTCCCAAGGGAGAAAGGTAACAGGGGACTCAAACGAAGCAAAGTAACAATCTTAAATCCATTTTCACCTATTGCCTTATCAATTGCCAGAAACTTCTTATTTCCTTCAACCATTTTAAGAATTCTCTCTCTGGCAAAGTATCTAGCAATAAGAAAGGCCACCGCTGCAGCTAGCTACAAAAGCAGTACATTTCAGTGAGTATATGCAAGTTTGCGCAGAATTATCAAAAACAAATGCTACTGATGTGAAGTACTTACTGTTCCACCGACTGAAACAATAATGGTACCGGCCACACTACCAAATAATAGACCGGCTGACATGGTTAAAGGTATTGCAGGAATTGCGAGAACCTGAAACGAAGGAAAAATAATATTATTAATATTCATAAGCTAAAGCTCCAACCCAAGATATGCATGTGGAAAAACTTTTCCAACTTTATATCACTATCTGTAGTTGACCAGCTATTGCAATGGAAACGAAAAAAGAGCCGTTATAACAAACACCACCAAGAATGAGGGCTGCTAAATTGAGGGCGTACCTCCAACCCTGCATATACGAGTACGAACAGAGCATATCCGGCTGGACCATAGCCTGCCCATGTAAGACAACACAACAGTTTAGCTAAAAATATCCGACTAAGGGATATGAACAAAAATTCCATGACAATTAAACAAGGAGCAGCGAAGACATGCAACTGTTCAGTTCAGCAGTCCTTATTTAGTCCATTTATAACACAGTTTGAGCGTATTGCCCAGCGGCAGTGCACAAAATGACTGAAATGAGAGAGAGTGCAGCGACTTTGTAGTAGGATCCCCTACAGGGGTAAAGGTTGACGGTAATGCTATTAACTACTCAGCTAATTGGCACAGCAATTCATGACCCAGCTAATTAAAATTTGTATTTATTTGAAACTGTCAATAAAAAACATGCAGTCTTATCATCTCATCAAGCAAGCCTTAGTCCAGTGGCTTTGATCCAAGTTCAAAACACTGGTACCCCATCATGAAGGAAGCTCAAACAAGCATAAGCAAATAAGGTGAAGGGAAGCTCAAACAAGCATTAGCAAATAACTAAATACGAGCTGACGAGCAAGCTCTAGTGAAGTGATCCATTACCGTCAATGAACCCAGAGAACTGCGTGAGGAAGGTGTTGATCTGATCCTTGTACACGTATCCGGCCGCCCCAAACCCCCCTACGAACCCAACCAGCAGCGCTCCTGCGAGCAGCGTCCCCGTGAGTGCCCCGGCACCGCCACCGCTCTCGGCCTCCTCCTCCTCCTCCTTGTCGTCGGCGGCGGGGCGGCGGTCCTTGGGGCTGCCGCTCCCTCCGCCGCCGAGGCGGAAGGGGACGTTGGGCGAGGCCTTGCGGAGCGTGGTCTTGTTGGGCTCCCGCAGCGAGGAGAGCGGCGGCTGGAAGCAGGGCCGCCCCCGGTGCAGCCGCCGCCGCCAGGGCGTCGCCGGCGGCGAGAAGTGGGAGGAGAGGACCGGGGAGTGGGAAAGCTGCGGCGAGAGGTGCGGCTGCCTCATGGAAGGGGCCGTGTGGAGGGCGTCAGCCGTCAGGGAGTGGGCCCGTCGCTTCGTTTACTGCGTGGTAGGGTGTGAGGCCCTCAGGCCATTAGAGCGCGGAGGCGATAAGAGGCAGCAGCGAGTGGGGAACGGGAAGGCGCTGGAGGAGAGAGAGGCCAGCGGAGGAAGGAGAGGAGGAGCACGTGGCTCCATCTGGGGCAGTGGAGGGCGCGGACGGAACAAATGGAGGCCGGGTGTGGGCCCTCCTTGTCAGTGTTATGTGATGGCGATCGCTCTTCCATGGGCATCAGATAGCGAAGCTCCTGGTGCGATTCCAAGTGCGTGGTCTGCAAATATCTTTGTTTGGTTTCAAAATAGGAAAAAGGAAAAAAAAAAGCTATTCCATTTACCTCTCTCAATTACTGCATTTGTTCGATTTTTTTCCAAACCATAAAATCAGTATTTTATCTCTCTCATCAACTATTAAAACCATTTGTTTTTCATCTTGGATGATTTTGCTGATGATACCACGGCAAACAGGATAGATCAAGCTAACTGAAAGATCATAGAAATAAACTGGAATAGAAATATTTCTTTTATGAAAAATACCAAAATCATATCGTAAAAATAAAATGTCAAAATTTATCTATTTTTTACATAGAAAATAACACAATTAAAAATCCTAAAACCTACTTTACCTCCTCCTCATTGTCGTCAACAGTCATTTGCCAAGATCCCTAGACATAGCACTGCATCCTCCAATAGAATCTTTGAGAGAAGCACCTCTTCAACGGCTACTTACTCCGTTCCAAAATGATTATACCTCTCACTTATTGAGGAGACCTCTCATTTATCGAGGAGGCAAGGAGCCAAGGTTTTTTAAGTTGACTAAAATACACACACAAAATTAACATTTACAATGTGTAATAAATGTATACATAGATTATATAATTTAAATCTTAATTTTTAAACGTCTATAAAGTTAATGTCCCACTATCTATTTCTTTAGAATATGGTGAAGCCATCATCATCTTAGAGACCCATAGCCACATCATCATTCACCCATAAATTCACTACCATTAACTCAAGCATGCTAATAAATATCCTCTTTATTTCTCCATCCACTTTTTTTAGCGATCTATGTTTGACCCTTTCTCATTTCATTAGAGCATCTCCAACAACTCCTCAAATCCACTTGGTATTCTTATTATTTTGGCAAAAACACAAAAATACCTCTCTAACAACTCCTTAAATCCACTTGGTATATTTTCCAACTTGGTAAACGGAGTCCCCGCGCGTATATATCCCCGTGCATGGTGTTGATTGCATGGTGTTGATAGCTAAATTTGGTCAGATATATGGTGCTGCAAGGCAAGTCTTGATGCATGATTGCATGGTGTTGATAGCTAAATTTGGTCAGATATGTGGTGTTGCAAGTCCTGATGCATGATGTGCGCCACGGAGACGATGAACACTCGTGCTTAACCAAAGATCTGGCGTTGTGCTATTATTAGCAGTTTCTGCAGGTCAGGCATGTGGTGGTGGAAGATAGCATGTGGAAGACCAAGCACGTGAAGAAAACGAATAAAAAGGCCAAACAGTGCAAGGAGAATTTTTTTTTATTTTTACCAAGTTGGAATAAGGAGTTGTTAGAGAGAGATCTTTTTTCACTTACTAAATAAAATAGCAACTTGTTAAAACTCAAGATATACCAAGTGATTTTTACCAAGTTGTTGGAGATGCTCTTACTACATGCATGCAACATACAATTACTCCAATTCTCATCAAATTTATATATATTCATATCATTCACAAAAGATATTATTTTAAAAATTTCTGTAGCAGAACGCGCGGAGTATTTACCTAGTTTATTTTCATAATAGACTTATTTGGAGGTACATACATGTTTTTCTACTCTCTCTCTCTCTCTCCCCACATAAAAAATACAATTATAGGAATCATGCTTGTTAAACAGTTTCAACTTTCACCAATTTTATAGTGAATAATATTATCATTTATGCTTCCAAATTATTTATTGTGAAAATACATTTCGTAATTGATCCAGTGATACTTATTTTTGTACTATATATGTTCATACTTTTCCCTATAGCTCTGGTCATAGTTTAAATCATTTTGACTCTCAAAACCCAAGAATTGTTTCTTTGAGGAAACATATAACTAGTCAAACTTAATAATTTGATTTCTTGAGAAGCGTATCATGCATTTAAATGAAGTAAAGGCGTGTTATGCGGAAGTTCCATGTGAGTTTCATTTGCATTAAATAGGTTGCCACATAAGCGTTTTCGATGACATGACACTGTAATTAAAGTTATGATTAAGAAAGAGAGAGAAGAAATGAGTGCCATGGGATGAAACTCAACTATTTAGGCCAGTCTCAGTGGGGGTTTCACCGTAGTGTCATGCACATTAAATACGGTGACACATCGGCAATTTGATTGAAACGAGGAGGAGAGAGCCATATGGTTTCACCATGGTGAAAGCTAGGGTGGCGTCGTTTCCCAGGCATTGAAACCCGAATGAAACCAAAGACGAGCCGTTTCATCTCGTCGTCCCATACAGATTAAAGTGTATGATCCCATACACATGCGGCAATTAAGTGCTTTTTTAAGCCTGGGAAACAGTGCATTGAAACTGTTGCATTGTAGAGTGTGTTTCAATGTTTGTTTCATGGAGACTTTGTTAGCAATTTTGTTTGGAAAACAGTGCAATGACACCATGCACTGAGACTGGCCTTATGAGTCGTAGAATTAAATGTCTATGAAATTATAAAATGAAATTTTGTATTAAGAGAGAGTGTTTTATCTGAGTTTTATTTCATTTTTTCATGATGTGATAGTTTTGGAAACAATACAATGAAACTCTTTTGGCCTAAGAATATTAAGTTATGCATAAGGAAAACATAGAAATTAAATATGTGTAGATTAAATTGAGTGAAATATTATGTGAAAGATTTTAAAAAATAATATATGCAAACATAGATGATTGATATATTGATAAAAAGATAAATCAATTCAAAAGGAGTGTATTCTAATGTGTGTGTGTGTGGGGTGGGGCGGGGTGGGGGGGGGGGGTCTTTTAAAATAAAAAGATTTAAATTCGTATAGTGCAGGACACTTAAAATGTGTGCAAAAAAAAGAATAATGGTTACTTAGAGAAAAACACATCTCAATTTAAATAGAAAAATAGTTTTCCACGTAGGCAGAAAAGTACACGGAGCGGGGGCAGCCAGTGCTCGCGGATGAGAAAACAAAGTATGAAACTATGAATGATACGTCAGATGAAAAAAACGAAATGGAGAAAAAGTGAAAAGTAGCATCTCCAAGAGCTCCCTAAAACTCACTTGGTAAATCTCATGTTATAGAACTTTATATTTTATTTTCCAAGTGAAAAAAAGGTGCATCTCCAACAACTCCCTATCCCCACTTGCTAAATCCCGTGATGACCACTTTGCAATTTAGTCCACAAACTTTCCCGAAATCAACCAAGGGCATATTTATAATTCTTTGTGTCCGTACTTTTTCAGAAAAGTCCGCAAAAGAAAATCCCTGTTTGATCCTACGCGATTTCTCGACAATTTATAACCGGCGATTTCTCGACAACGGCTGCGCCAAATCGGATGAGGTTTGATCCTACGCGATCGTAACGAAAAAACGAAACTTTTGAGTATTTCCCATCAAAATATTGAGCACCGTAGGTACTCGACCTCGAAGTATACAACGGCACGAAGCGACGGGCGGCGCTAGCTGCGGCGAGTGGCCCGCGAGCTGCCAGCGAGCAGCGCGCAACGGCCAGCGGGCGGCGGCGGGGCGAGCAGCGCGGCAGGCGGCGGGCGAGCAGCGGGCGGCACGCGGCCGGCGACCCCCGCGGGGGCGTCTGGCGCCCTCCGCGCGCGGATCTTTACGCGCGCGGAGGGTGTTTTTTCCGCGTTGGTATTTTACTGCAGTTGGTATTGGGAGAACATTGTTGGAGAAGCAAAATTTGTGTTTTTTTCTTGAAAAATTATAGAATCTGCAGTTGTTTTTGGGAGCAACTTGGAGATAAGTAATATGAATGGTAGAGGAGGGGGATTAAAGGAAAGGGAGACCAGCAAAAGAACAAAAGTGATGGAGCAGAGATAGACGTGCAGAAAACTGTAAATGATTCGGGACTGGGATGGCGGGCGAGAAGAAAACGCGAAGAGAAGAAAACGTGAAGCTGGATTACTGAGAAGGACGAAAGGACGGTCAAAAAAGGCCCGGAGTGATGAGATTGATTCTCGAAAACAGACGGAAGGTGTGCCGCCATGTAGTAGTTGTGGTTTGTAACTTTGTATTTACACATAGTAGTTGTGGTTTGTAACTTCGTATTTACTCCTCGCTACCCAGGTCATTCACTCACTCCTACTGCGGTATTCGAGCGTCGCGCTATTCGAGCGTATAGACTGTAGAGTAGAGTAACCGCGGGCGCAGAGAGGCGAGGGTTTTGTCCTTTGTGTAGGTTGGGGTTTTTGTGTTGTGGGTGCCGCTCCGTTCCGTGTCCATGAACTCTGAAGAGGAAGAGGCAGAGGCCCGAGGACAAAATGGCCGAGGAATTCTGCTTCCTTTGCAAGGACAGCGGCGACGATCTCCGCGTCTGCAGTTCCCGGTGAGTCGTCGTCGTCGCCCTGTAATGCGATTTCTGTACGTGTCGATTGGTTGTTTAGTTCGACGATTCTGGCGCTGGGTAGGATAAGGCGGGGGTGTGGCGTCCGTGACCGTGGTAGAAGGCGAGGAAGAGCTCACCGAGCATTGCCGCGGTGGGGGAGGTGGATGCCCCGCTGTAAGCTCCCTTGGACATTCCGGGTACTTGCACATTCGTCGGCCGGGCCGATCGATCAGCCCAGAGTGCCTTCCCCGGGAACTTCCTCGCCATGGCTGCGCTCGCCGCCTAGCAGAGGATCCTCGGCCGTGAGGTCGACCCCGGCCACCGCCTCCTCGTCACCCTCGCCACCATGGCACCATGCGTCAAAGCTCCAAGTGCTCCATGAGCGTTAGATGGTCTGAAACTGAGTTACCGGACCATATACATGGTGAACTGAATCCACCTGCTCTGCTTGGCTGCTTATGCCACTGCTGGTTTGGGTTGGGGAAGGGAAACGTCGCCTGCTTCATTTTCCAGTCCAATACTGGCTGCCAACTAATTTTGCGTCCTGATTCTTTCCAGGAACTGCCCCAAGTCTTACCATCCAGGCTGTGTCCAAAACAAAGATGAGGGGTTCATATGCGGTGAGAACTTCTACTCTTGTCGATTTTACCATTCCTATCCTGAATGTGTGGATGCTATGTTAATGTCAACAATAGTTTTGATTGGCCTTTTGCATCACACATGTGCTGCACGATCATGAATTCATGATATCCTACCCATTCGGTGAACATGGCCATGCATCCTAGATGTCAGCCTGTTTTATTAATCTGCAATTGGTCCTGTTCAGGCAAAGCGGCCACTTCTATTGTTGTAAAGTGTGACGCCTAATCCCTTGTCAACATGCCTAGTCACCGCATTACATTCGTGACAACAATAAATGTGGCGTGATAATGTTACCTTGTGGCGCCACACTGACTGGTGTGGCCAAAATAGTTAGATCTAGATCATTTATAATTATTGATTAAATAAGGATAAATATAAACAAAATCCCTGTTGCTCAATGTCTGTTTCAGCATTATGGGACATGGAACAGGCTTAAATAGCTGCACATAATCAGCGGTTTTGCACCTGACATATATGATCATCAAATATGAAATTGAAGCTGGCTATCGCAATTGAGAAGAATTATCCTCATGTGGTAACTGAATGCATGCATCCCACTATTTTTTCTGAATCATGATACTGTTCTCAATTGCACCGGGGTTTGCACGCCATTTCATTAAAGAAGAAGAAAAAAAGGGGCATTTATAATCCACACAGCCAAACTCACACGTGCATCCTAACTCAACCATCACACACCCACAACACACCTAGAACAAGAATGCCACAGTTTAAGTAGATAGAACAAAAAGAATTTTTTGCTTGCTAAAAAGTTCACTTTTAGTTCTTCCCTTCAATAACGACTATATAAAAAAATACAATTTGACCTCTGTAACATATTTTTCCCTTCTCTCTTTTCTGACAACTGTTCATGTGCATTTCCAGGCAAAAACAGATAAGTACGAAATTTTGTTTAGAGACTACTGGGAAGAAATTAAAGATGCAAAACATTTGACATTGGTTGACCTGGAAGAAGCTAGTGATATTCTGAATAGAAAGCTTAATTGTAAAGGAGCGAATTTAGAGAGATTTCCAGCTGATGATCACAAGTCAGATGAAAATACACCATTTCTACAGCCCCTGTTTATGAGAAAAAAAAGTGAGCTGCCGAAGTATCCAGTTCTTGAAAGATCATCAAGCTTCAAATTCTGTTTCAGAGGATGAAAGTTTTTGTAGTTATGAAGATGATGATGATGATGACACCCCAGTTATTGAAAAGAGACCTCGGAATAGTCTGGAGCCAAAGATTGCTAAGAGGGTCTCAGAAAGAAGCAAGAGACATTTGCCTCCTTACTCAGAATAATATCAACCTAATCTACCTGAGAAAAACTTTAGTTGTTAATCTTTTGAGTCAGCCAGATACATTTAAACAGAAAGTTGTTGGCTGTTTTGTTAGAGTCAGGTGCTTACGTGCTTGGACAAGTAACAGGTATGGATCTTTGATGGTCTAGTTCATTTGTTGGATGATGTCAGCATATCAATGCTCTCAGATGAGGACTTAGCAGAGGTACTATTTTTTTAATCTGAGTAGCATTTTAATGCTATTACATTAGTTGTTGCTGATGGAAAATTAAATTTAGTGCTACATTTATTCAAACATTGGCTCACTAATTAAATATTTAGCTCTTTTGCCTAAAGATGTGGTGGAATAATTATGCTCCCTTGGCAACAGGATGAGTGCGATGATCTTATTTCCTTGGCTGAGAAAGGAATACTGAAACGGGCTACTAAAAACTTGTAAACGTTAATTATCCAACTTATTTTATCTGACATACTACTAGCTAATGAGAAGGATGGGAAATGTTTTGAGTACTGCATAGGTTTTACTTTGTTTGTGCCAGGTAATGCACTCTGAACTTGTTGGTAGTTGACCATCAGTTTGTTTCCGGTCAGTTTGTTTCCGGTTTTCTACCACTGCCTTCGGCTATTAAAAAAAAAAAAAAATCTTTGGACACTGGCAGTAACCATTTTAAGGCAGTTCAAATTGTTGGTATTTGCGACTTGTTTACTTAAGTCTGCAAATTTTTGTCAGCTGTTTTAGTTGAGCTTCTAATATGTATCATGTTAAAAGGAAATATATACAGATAAATATAAATTGCACCTTTGTAGATCTATTGCCTTCACTTTTCTATACAAATTGGAGCTAATTATTTTGTAAATGCATCATTTTATTGTTTGATAGTAATCTTATCGATGAAATTGGCATTTTCAGTTTCCAACTTTCCATTACAACTGTGATTTCATTATGTATCTATAGTCTTTCCATCTAATGCACTGTTAGTGCTTTATAGTACATATTCTTAGGACCATTGAAGAAACTTCCAGGTGCTACGGGCAAATGGATCAAAAAAAACTGATTGTTTGAACGTTCTTTACAAAGGATCTTCAGAAGGTTTGTTTCAGTTACGATGTTCTGAAATTTGCTCTACCTGTTTTCCTTTGTTTTTACCTTATTTTGGTGATTTCGTCTGCCATCAGTTGTATCTAAGCACGATGGCAGCGAGGAGAAGCGCGACGCAGAGGAGACACTGTCAGTGCGCACGTCGCCGAAGAGGGGCGCCCAATCGTCGTCGGAAGACGAGCGAGTCCAAGAAGCCGCGACTGTAGGAGGAACGCGCACTGCCGGAGGCAAAGTTCGCCGACCATCTCCGACCTCTTGTCGCGCCAGTTGTCACGCCGTCAGCATCGTGCCTGGACAGCATGGACGTGGAGGCTCGACCCTCGCCGCGCCCGTGTCCAGTGGCGGAGGCGGAGGCGGATGCTGATGCGTTGGAGCCGCAGGAACGGCTGCCTGCGTCTGGGGCGAACGTGGGTGATGGTCCGCCACCCGAGCCGTGGGCTGAGCCAGCGCAGGTGTCGTCCGGCTCCCCAAGGGCGGACGAGACGAGGGCTCTGGTCCGAGTTCTGGACCCAACGGATCCCGAGTTGGTGCGGCTGGACCTCAACCTCAACGACGAGGCTGTGCGTGCCGCGCTGCAGTCGGCAGTTGAGGAGCGGCGACGTAGAGAGCAACTGTCGGCGGAGGCTGATTCGCCGGAGCCGCAGGAACTCGTGCCGGTAGGTGGGGCGATCGCGGGTGATGGTCTGCCACCCGAGGCGTGGACTGAGGCAGCAGCGCGGGTGCCGGAGACGGTCGTGCCGTCGGCCACGGAGCTTGCCGCGGGGTCGAGTTCGGGGCTGGCGTGCCTGGTGGCGACCCAGAGCGGGCCGCTGTCGGCCTGCCTATCGTCCAGGGCGCTGGTCCGAGTTCCGGACCCGAGGGATCAAGAGTTGGTGGGGCCGGACCTCGACGACGAGGCTGAGCACGCCGCGTGGCTGTCTTGCCTGCAGCGTTCGGCCGCCAAGTCGCGGGCGCTACGCGAGCAGGATGCCGCGCTGCAGTTGGAGCGGCGACGCGGGGAGAAACTGTCGGCGGAGCTTGCGTCCGCAGAGCGTGCCCTGAGAGAGGCGCGAAGCGAGGCCGAGGGCCACCGGGCGGAGGCGAGGCGGTCGGAGCAGAGGGCCCAGGGGTGCAGCACGGAGCTGGCGGATGTGCGACGGCAGCTGGAGGCCGCCTTGGAGGATGTTGGTCGGCTGGAGCGCGAGCGGGACTCGGCGGCGCAGGCCGCCCAGACCGCTGTTGAGAAGTCTGCGCGTCTGGTGGCCCAACTAGAGGAGCTCCACCGAGGGAAGGTGGCGTCAGAAGCAGCAGGACAAGGTGAGTACATGTGCCTTGGTGCCCCCTGTTTCGTGCTCTTTGCGACTTTGTCTTTTGTCAACCCCCCTCTCCTCCGGGGCCACGAGGTGAACTCTTGTAATTTGTGTTATTTTGTAGAGTCTGCGCGAAGGATTGAGGTGCTGAAGAAAGAGAAGTTGGACGTTAAAGCTGCCCTCAAGACCGCCATTGAGAAGTCGGCTCGCCAGGTGGCCCTCCACCAATGGAAGGCGGCGTCAGACGCAGCAGCACAAGGTGAGTACGTGTGCCTTGGTGCCCCCTGTTTCCGTGGTCTTTGCAAATTTGCCCTTTGTCAGTCCCCCTCTTCCCCGGGTCCGGGAGGTGAACTCTTGTAATTTGTGCCTTTTTGCAGAGTCCGCGCGAAGGGTTAAGGTGCTCAAGAAAGAGAAGTTGGACGTTGAGGCTGCCCTCAGGACCGCCGTTGAGGAGTCAGCTCGCCAGGTGGCCCAACTGGAGGAGCTCTGCCGAGAGAAGGCGGCGTCAGACACAGCAGCACAAGGTCAATACGTGTGGCTTGGTGGCCTCCCCTTTATTTCTGTGGTCCTTGCAACTTTGCCGTTGTCAGGCCCCTCTCTGAGGTCGGGAGGTGAACTCTTGTAATTTGCGCCTTTTGTAGAGTCCGCGCGAAGGGTTGTGGTGCTCAAGAAAGAGAAGTTGGACGTTGAGGCTGCCCTCAAGACCGTTGTTGAGAAGTCGGCTCGCCAGGTGGCCCAACTGGAGGAGCTCTGCCGAGAGAAGGCGGCGTCAGACACAACATCACAAGGTCAGTCAGTCCCCTCTCCCCCGAGGTCGGGAGGTGAACTCTTGTAATTTGCGCTTTTTTGCAGAGTCCGCGCGAAGGGTTGAGGTGCTCAAGAAAGAGAAGTTGGACGTTGAGGCTGCCCTCAGGACCGCCGTTGAGGAGTCAGCTCGCCAGGTGGCCCAACTGGAGGAGCTCTGCCGAGAGAAGGCGGCGTCAGACACAGCAGCACAAGGTCATTACGTGTGCCTTGGTGGCCTCCCCTTTATTTCTGTGGTCCTTGCAACTTTGCCGTTGTCAGGCCCCTCTCCCCCCGAGGTCGGGAGGTGAACTCTTGTAATTTGCGCCTTTTGTAGAGTCCGCGCGAAGGGTTGTGGTGCTCAAGAAAGAGAAGTTGGACGTTGAGGCTGCCCTCAAGACCGTTGTTGAGGAGTCGGCTCGCCAGGTGGCCCAACTGGAGGAGCTCCGCCTGGGGAAGGCGGCGTCAGACGCAGCAGCACAAGGTACGTACTACGTGTTTGCCCTTTGTTGTCACTGGCAACCCCCTCCCCCGGGGGAGAATTGAATTTGTGTCGTTGTGCAGAGTCCGTGCGAAGGGTTAAGGTGTTGGAAAAGGAGAACCTGAACGCTGAGGCTGCCCGCGAGAGTTGCGAAAGGGCGAAGCAAAATGCGGAAAAGGGGCTCATCGGATGTAGGGAGTTGATCACCTGTAAGTCTCTACCCAGGCCTATTTGATCAGTCCTTGTTTGCAACGCAGAAATCTAAGAGGAATCGTATATATAAATTTCCCTAACCAGCTTCTTTTCTGTGTTGCAGGTCTGGAGAGGCAGTTTTGTGAGTCGATGGAGGAGCGAAGCAAACTGCTGGCGAAGCTCGAGGACATTGAGCAGCGTACTGCAGAGGCGTGCGACTGCATTCGCAAGGATGGCTCGAGGGTCATCAAGCGCCAGCTCCACCAGCTTCAGAAGGTTGTGGAGGTGGCGTGCAACTGCATTGGCAAGGACGCCGGGGTGAGGACCCGGGCGATGTGCCGCCGCTGCTCGGGCGCCTCAACACTTCGCCCGGCCGGCACATGATATTGATACCGGGGTGTAGTAAGCAGTATATTTTGGCATGAATGCTCCTAATTTCGTATTGGTCAATTGAGTCGAAGAAAGGCTTTTCTATTGTGAGTTGTCAGCTGACCAAATCATCAGGTTTTGATACATCTCATGATAACACGCTGGAAAGTAAAACCTACACACACGAGGCCTAGGTTAAAGGCGATGATGAATTCAGCACTTTGCTTAATCTCATATCAACAATAATTTCTATCAACTTACTAAATTGACCATGGGGTCTTGTTACGATACATGTCAAGATGACTTCCTCGAGAGAGCACACTTACACACAAAACGTGAAGAAATCTGCATATTTTGTCAAAACACGCTTGGCAATTCACAAAAGAGAAAGAGGTAAGAAAAATCAGATATTACAGAGACATAGAATGAGAACCGATCATGAAAGTATAATATTAAAGGTATCTCAGCCTTCCGAAATGTGTGTTTGAATGCTCATCAGGTCAAAAGTATTATGGTGGTGTCTCATTTCAACCACTAATCAAAAGCACTTCTGGGGTGTTTTCCCCGCGACAACAAACAAAACAGTTACAAAAACTATCTGGAGTTCTGAACTTTCTTGTCATCCAACCTGTCAAAGTAAATTTGTATCATTATTTTAACTTCAAAAAGAATTGCTACTCTTCATCATTAGATCCACAGCAGTCAGCAGCCAGCGGCCCTCAGGCAGTGGCATTCTTTAGGTATGCAATAAGATCAGCACGTTCCTGTGGTTTTTTCAGTCCAGGGAATACCATCTTGGTTCCAGGAATGTACTGCATAGGGAAAACACAGTAGTTTTAGTATTGCTGCGATGCTATATCTAAATCAAAGGGAAAAATTCTCATTTAAGGAATTGACTCTAAATCACAATGGCAGTCCACAAGTCAAGAGAGACCAAATATGACAAATGGTATGCAAAATTATACAGATTATGTTCGGTAATTCATGGTTTTATAGCATTGGTTAGTAACTAGACAAGAATACTACAATAATGAATATCTACAGAGAACACCAGGGTATGGGAGCAGTGGGAACAAAAAGAACCATTAAACCAGTGATCAACACTAAAATGGGATAGAAGTATTAGTAAGTTTGTTGTCCAGATTATTAGAGTAGCAAATATCACTGATTAACATGTAGGACATTGTAGACTGAAAAAACAGACAGAAGTATAATAAGCAATCCCAGGAGCAAAGCTTGCAGGGTGCTATCAATCCAACTGAGCACAAAGATTGCAACCCATTACATACTTAGCAGTGTGCTCTATAGCAGGTAAATGGAACAAAACCCATCGGCTAAGACAGCAAGTGGCCATATATTGCGAATATACGTGGCAGAGCCGCACATTCAACATACAAAGCAGATGTGTGGGTGGCAACATATGCTGGTGAGTGGTGGCACACCATGAAAGGAATTATCAAGGTTTTTGGAGTGTAAACTCCAGCCGTACCTTCTTAGGATTGAGCAGGTAGTCATATAAAGTGCTCTCCTCCCAAATCACAGCCATGCTCTTGTTAGCTGTGGAGTAAGAGTACCCAGCTGTTGTACCAGACTGCCTCCCAAACAGACCATTCAAATTAGGACCTGAAAAGTATCAACACGACTATCATTGCTAGCTTCAGATGTTTTTTTTTTAATACCAAGTCGGTCAAAGTAGTGAATATGCTCAACAATAACATTAAAACCAGTGTGTGCTGGCACTGCAGTATCCTCAACAGCTGAAGAGTCTATAGATTACAAGGACGGATGACTGTTCAAAATCTTCAGGCATATAAAATAAAATAGGGGAGGATTCAATAAAAGATCTATTGGCTAATTCATGTGGGCATTGGACAATTACCACACAATGTCACAATCCATACAATGTTTCTCAGTTCTATAATGCAAGAGCCTAACAAATTAGAGATCAAAAGGAAGGGCTCCGGACTAGCTCGGATTCCCAGCCAGAGTACTGTACACATATGTAATGCAATCGCGAGTGATCTAGGGTGTTATAACCACAACTAAGCACAGCAATTGAAACCTCCATCACCATCAGACCGCCACCCAGAACGAGCTACGACCCGAAGCAAGGTGCCGTTGGTGAAACAAAAATCCCTATCGGTGTCACCCCTTGGAATCAAGCGATCGATCTACAAAGGCATCAGGTACAGGGAACAACTCTCAGCGTCAGCCGTCAGGGATTGGCCCGGTGCTCACCTTGCTTGTGGCCGGCGCCCTTGTCGACGGTGTGGCACTGCGCGCACTTGGTCTTGAAGATCTTCTCGCCGGCAGTTGGGTTCCCCGGGGGCGCCTCAGAGAACGACGCCATCGCTGCCGAGGACGAAGCGGGGGGGGGGGGGGGGTCCGCCTGGGCTAGGGTTCCACTCGCAGTTGCAGGCGGCGGCGGCTGAGACGGACAGGCCCTGCTGTAGTGTTGCGTTCTCTCGTTTAAACGAAGACGATGCAGCATGCACTTGCAGGCACACACACCGCGTAGGAGAAACGCGAGCGGGGCACCCGGCACGTCAAGTTACCGTATTGCCCTTCCGTTCGAGTAGAGCGGGCCGTATCAAGAATGTATCGTGGCGGAGCGGGGAGGTGGGCCTCCAGACGCTGCGTCGTGGGCCTAATTCCATGAGGAAGTTTAGCAGCACCAAAGCCCAGCTAGATGTACGAGACGAGCCGGGCCCACCGAGGCAGTGAGAGCCGCCGGCGCAACGGCGACGCCGCTGCACGGGCAGGCAAGGCAAAGCCGCTCGAGAATGTCGTCGACAAGCTGGCAGGCTGGCACTGGGCCTGGGCGCACGAGCTCCCCACTTGTGCTAGTGCAAGCTCACACTCGGCCTCGATTCCGCAGGAGAGGAGAGATGCGCGTCCAACTAGGACGATTCCAAATCTAACCCGTTATTCGTGTGCCCCTTGATATTTGACCCACAATTCGCATGCTTTTAGAAATATAACACATGTCCTACGAATTGTTTTAATATTTGGCAACTTCAAGGATTTGTCTCGTATTATAGACTCAGCTAGCCTAATTCACTGTTATGGAAACGAAAAAAGACCAAACTGCCCATCCTCCTAATCTCTTCTCCGTGTTCCTGACTCGCACGTCGCGACTTGCGACCTGGCAGCGCCGCCGCCCAAGCCTCGTCCTCCCGTGCTGTGACCGCCGCCGACGCCGCCGGCCTTGTCCGGTCGCGCCCACCGCCTCCTCCACGTCGTCCTCCCCATCCCCGACGGCATGCAGGAGCCCCGTCCCCGGTGGCGCGCAGGAGCTCCATCTCCGGCAGCGCCTCTCTCGTCAACTCGGTCTCTGGGGCCCGCTCCCCGGCGTCAAGCGCCGTCGCCGATTCGGACGGCCAGCCGCAGCTTCCTGACCTCCCGCACGCACGGCTTGTGGCAGAACCTCCTAAGTAATGTGGTCCACACGCACCAATCCTTGTCTTAAAAGATCTTAGTTGGCTATGCATGTGTTCCACACGACTTAACAAGCTCTGTCGGGTGTCCTCGGGAAACCCGAATCATCCACGAATCTTTCGAACTGGATCGATCATTATAAGAGACATTGCAGTATTACAACCATTTTGTACAAATAAAATATATCAGAGTAAAAGTGCAGAAGTATTACAATAACATAAGTTTATAAATCATTTATAAATAAAACTTTACAAATAATAAGTTATGTTGATTACAACCATAGTAGTGGAATATCATTACTCAACTTTATGATTCACCAAAACGTAGTGCTCTGCCCAGGAGCCAAACAAACTACTCGACGTCCTCAACCAGACGGACACACCTGCAACAAGGGTAGAACAAACCCTGAGTACAAAAGTACTCCGCAAGACTTACCCGACGAAAAAGAGGGGAGAAGACTCAGGAATGAAAGCCAGATAGGACAAGGTAAGGCTTAGCGAAGAGTCAAGGTATTTTGCAGAAAAGCACTAATGATGAGTCCTTAACGTCAAGTTTTACTTTCCAGATTAATCATTAGGTTCTTGAGTGAGCCTAGACTAGCTTGATTACAGCATATCAAGATAATTCATAAAGATCACATTCTTAGTCTTCCATCAAATTCCTTCAAGTTCCATCAGTTACTACGATGCAGGGCAGTCGATCAAGTCTCCATAACCGAGGAGCAACGACGATTCGAACCGATTATACCCAGCTGGGGATCCCTAACCACACGACATATGTAGAACCAAATCTTGCATATGTCAACCCTCACTCAGGTCTTCCAAGACCAGTCCGGGTCTACGCCACCCGAGAATACTGTACGCCTCAACTCCAGGACCAAGCCCACGAGGGTAACTCGTATTCCCGCCATCTCTCCACTCCCAGTGCGCAGTTATCCGTTCTGATGATGGAATAGCTGGGGTCTTAGGCTTACCGCATCATGTGATTAGTTGCAAGTCTCGACCAAGCAAGCCTACAACGAACGGTCCTTAATCGACACAGACGGAAACACTACATGGGTTCTCTCTCCCAATGCAAGTTACCCGTCCGGTCTCAACTTCATTATAAGATGTAACTGATCCAGACAGAGCATTACATCGAGACGTCATTCGATGTAACCCAACCGTCCGATCAAGGATTAACAATATTAACCTTACCGACAGGGTAAGCACTTCCTTTTGAAAACATTTTCGAAATCCGAACTAAATTAGCAAGGCTAAGCATTGTTTCGCATTTTTCAATCAAAACGGTTTCAAGGATGATGTTGGAATAATCAAGGAAGTCAATGCGTCAAATAGGTTATCACTCAACGCCTATCACTTAATGCAACAATGCATACTCAAGTGATAAAACTTTTGCAAAATCAAGGAATGGGTCGATGGATCCGGGGCTTGCCTCGAAAGTCGGTGTAGACGTTCTTCAACGACGTATCTGGAAGATGAGACCAATCACCAAAGATGGACTAACCTCCTCAGGAACTTATTTGACCCGACAATAATTCCCACGGACTGGATTGACAGAACTCTCCTCGATCACGGGGACTATACGTGATAAAATAATATGCTTCAACATGATTGAATATAAATATGATGCTCGACAAAACTAAATAGGATTAAAGACAAGCGCAAACAATTAATTAAAGTGCCGAAGGTCATTAGGGCTAATGACCTAGGGTCATCACTCAATCCAAAAAATCACATCAAACCCTAATAATTAAGCTTGATTAAACAATAATAAACTAATTAAATAAATCAGGGAATTAGGGCATAAAATAAAAGTTGTCAATTTTATTCCAAAAATTTATTTTAAGTAGATTACATCATAAATAGTAGGCAAAATAATTTTCAGAATTTTTGGATAAAGGAATAATTTTATAAAATTAAAACAAAAGACATTTATTAATAAAAAGGCCTAATTATTACACTAATAAAACATGATTAACATAAGCCAAAAAATATTTTTAATAAATCAAGCTCATCAAGAGAAACACACACAAAAATTTTCATGATTTTTGGAGCTACCAATAATTACTTATGAATTATCAAAGAAAAAGCATTTAAATGGATTTTTCAGAAAAGAAAAAAAACAAAAAGGGAACAGGATCATCTTCTACCTCCGGTCGTTGACCCCGACCGGCGGCGCTGACCGCGGCGGTTCCTCCGCCGGCGATGGGAGTTGGGCGGCGCTGGGGCACCTACGTGCTCTACACGACATGGCGGACTCCCTGAGCCTACTAGCGCGGCGGCGGAGCGACTGTAGCAGCGATGCCGGCGGCGATGGCGGAGCGGCGGCGCTGCGACACGGCGGCGAGGTGAACGGAAGCGACTCCGACAAGGCTAATGTGCGCAACACGACCAGCGCAACAAGGCGAGCAAGATGCACCATCCAATTGAACTAACACGGTACTCTAACCATGACGACGGCGAGCTCTGCGGCTCGCATGGTCATGCCGGCGGCGACGCACGCGGGACGACGACAAGGGAGCACTTCGGACCAAGCCAAGGACACGAGCGCAAGCAGAAGCTCACCACGAGCACAATGCGCGCGAAGATAACGTGGTTGGGTGGTCGGAGACGGGTGCTTGGCGGCAGCAGGGTCGTCGGCGGCAAACCTCGACGGCAAGAGCGGCGTCCTCGGGGCTCCTGTCCACCAAAACGAGAAGCAAGAAGAGCACCGTGAGCGCAGGACCAAGGCGGACGCGAAATTGAAGACCAATTGGACCGAAAGCCGACGAGGATGAAGGACGATGGCGGCGGATCACGGCGGCGCGGACGGCCGGCTGCGAAGAAGACAACGGCGCCACGGCGATTTAGCGGGGGCGAGGCGACATCTTCATGCTCGTTGGGTTCAGGAAGGTGAGGCGGAGCTAGCTGGGTGGCTGGTTTGGACAAAGGCGACTTGGAAACGTCGGCGAGCGGTGGCGGAGTTTCGAGCTCAATGGCGGAGCAGAGCATGGTGGCGGCGGTGGGAGGAGGAGAAGGAGAAGATGAAGCCGGCTCTGCTTCTTATACGATGACGAGCACGCGCGGACGGAACGACACGTCAAGCGGGGAAGCTTCGGGTGCGGCGTGCGCTGGTGGCCGGCGGCGACAAGCCGGCATGGCAGTGGTGGACACGGCGATGGTGGCGACAATGAGGAGAGAGGACGATGCTGACGTCAGCAGGGGGATTTTTCTGAAATTAGCAATTTTCTCCAAAAGTTGAACTGAGCTCGAAAAATTCCAAAAACAACCATGGCCTAATTTTTCATGCTCTACAATTTTATCAACTGGACCATTTTCAAATTTTGAAAGGAAAATTGAATTTGAATCAAATTTTGAAAAGGGGACAAAAACCCTAGAATAAAATATTTGAAATTACTTTGGATTTTTCTAAAGAACTTGAAAAACTCCAAAACTATGGAAAACTCAACTTTTCAAACTGCACATTTTCTCCAAAAAGAGTTTTTCCAAAATATGCATAGTTTTTGAATTATGATTTGAAATTCAAAGGGGAACAATTCTTGGAAAACTGTATTTTCAAATTGGTTTGAAATTCTTTTTGAAAACTTGAAAAACTTTGTTCACCAACATTGTAGGTCTCATCAAGCCATACAATCTTGCTTTTTGGACCAACCCCAAATTCTTTGTAGATTTTGAATTAGGGAAAAGGGGGTAAAACGGAGTTTGCTGGAAAACAGGGTTTTTGAAATGAAATCGAGTTTGATCTAGCCGACACACCTCTAGGCTATCAAAAGCAACAACAAGCATCATCTCAGGGGCACAATCAACCTAGAATATAAATTTATTTTAGTTGATGCACATCAGGGTTGACCTAACATGAATGCTTTGCAACTAAATATGATGACAAGTCAGGTTTTAGGTAATATAACATCAGAGATGTTACACGGCTCCTCTGCAGCAATTCGTCACCTCCCAGTCTCCCACCGATCCACACGCAGAACGATGGCTGCCACGAGCCGCAGCACTCCGGCGCAACTGCTTGGCTGCTTGCCAGCCCGACCAGCCCCGCCACAACAATCCGCACGCACGGCACGGCAGCATTGTGCTCTGCTTGCTCTGCAATGGCGACAGTGCCACACGAATGTCCCCTTGCCGTTTTTCTGTAGAAAAATAAAATAAGAAATACATTTGGAATACGTGCAAGGCTGAACGGTATACTTTTTGCCTTAGGGAGGGGCAGGAACGTCTTGTCCCATGTGCTAAACAGTGAATCGATGATAAACCTTCCATGTTGCCAAATATCAAAACAATTCGCAGGACATGGGTTATATTTCTAAAGGCATGTGAATTGTGGGTCAAATATCAAGGGGCACACGAATAACGGGTTAGATTTCAAAATTTCTCGTCTGTGATCCACCTGGGATTGGGAGCATGCCGGGACCACGCGAGGATGGATCATCGCCGTCGTCACCAAAGAAAAAAAAAACTCGCCGTTTCTTTACGATACACTCAGGACAGTTTGGAGTGCTCGATGATTAAACAAACGGAACGGCATCGGGCGATTGATTTGTCACCAAATGCAGTCCTAAAACTAGTTGGCTCGTGGCGTGCCAAGGAAACGCTGTGATGCTCCCGATGCACATGCAGTCTGTACTCGACGTACGCGCCTCCCATCCCATGCGTTTGCAACTTGCAACAGCCCTGGTTTCATGTGTCCAGGCAGTACAGCCATCGGCAAGCCCACCCGAATGAATTTCTTCAGATTTTACTCGGTTTACTCAGAGATCGTGCGGTTGAGAGCTCTGCTGGCGCCAGACGTTGTACTGGTGGAATTACACGCCGAAATTGATCGAACTTGTCAAGCACGAACTCTTGGAAGAAGATTCGACGACCAAAAAACAAAAGAGAAAGATGGAAGAAATAAGGCGCCGACAGGACATTTTGCTGCAACATTTGCCCGTTTGGATCTTCATGTCAGTCATAGGGCTCTCCCAGCTTACCCAGTAACGTTCACTTTGCTTTGCTCCTGTTTGAGAGAAGTGATTCCAAAGAGTAATCGAAACACGCAGACACAGCGCAGTCCCCACTGAACTAATCATACCTACCCTACCATCAAAAAACACACATCACATGCACTTCAGCAGTAGCAGTACTACGCTACAGCTTACTTAAAACCAGAGGCGGCACGGCCGGTTCAAAAAAAATAATTCAAGAACAAATCAGGACGAACGAAGGAGTAAGTAGCTCAGTACTAGCAGAACGATCCAGGCATCCGATGATGTACTGACACGAACACTAGTGCAGTAGAAAATTTTGTGGCAGGACAGAAGGCAACGGCAAAAATAACACGGCCTGCAGTTGTCCAGTTGACTAATTCCAGCGAGGAGGGCTTTGGATTCCAGGCAACGGGCATCTAGAATAAACATTTTTTTTCACAATAGAAACATCCGCAGACCTATGCATAGCATAGTCAACAGGCATAAAGACAGGAGGGGGTGAACCGCTACGGACGCCAGCCCAGCTCAGGACAAAATCCTCGCAAAGCCAAGCTGTCTGTCAGCTAGGAGCATGGCAGGTCTTGGGCCCTTTGGCCATCCACATCTAGTGATATCAAATTCATTGAACATACAGGTAAAAATGATACACCAAACCAAGTTACTATGACTTGATTTGGTCACACACTCGTAGTTACCTGGATATTTTCACAGTTAAACTGTTTTTCAAACAGAAATGAAAGGGGTGAACAGATATGGAAGGCCTTGGTGGTGGTCCTTGGTCCTTACCCAGCATATATTATTATACTAGTATAAAGATTTCCCAACCCATTTATATTCAGCAGCCCCTGCTTTTATTCAAGGCCAAGTAGCAAATATAATATACTCGTGGCACAGCTGTCGCAAAGAGGAACAGCTAAGGAATAAGCGACACAGCAGAGGCCCATTCCAGCCTAGTCCATGGTGTAACTTATTGACTAAGATATTATGAGTTGTGGAGCAGCAAAACCAACCAAAAGTGAATTCCAACTCAGCCTCTTCCAGCCAATGCCAGAGCACAGCACATCAGCCATTGCAAGATCTAAGCTACTTGCTACTTTGATAAATGGAATTAGAGTACTGGGCTAATGATGAGTTAAGCTACTTGGAAAAAACTTTACAAAAACCTTTTGATTGCCACAAAACTGTTATCATTAAGGTAGTAAGAGAAAAGAGAAGGAAAAAGGGGGAGAACATAGCAGAGGAGAAAAAGGCACAGGTGAATACTTCTTAGTATCTAGGGATTTCCTTGAGAGGGAGCATCGGCATTGCTGCACTTGGCGAAGAGCCTGAGGGTGATCCAATATGGACACCACTGCGAGAAGAGAAGCCAATCTCATCCGTACCATCCTGCGGAAGCTGGTCTTCTCTGATCATTGTGCGGAAGGATATGGATCCCCGCTTCGTTGAAGTGTCAGAATTCCGCTCAATTTCTCGGAAACTTTGGTTGGCCACAAGTGATGCACCTTCATAGTAGTAATCATCATAAGGCACCATTTCTGCTATGTCCCTCTGGCCTATATCTCGGAGGGCCAATGAATCAGCTACAGGGTAGTAAACCAGTAGAAGTATCCCAACAGTTGTGCAGGACAGCATCATCAAAAATGACAGGAAGATAATACTCTCAAAGGCAACATCTCCTGGCTTGGGCAGCACTGAAAACCCGAGGAGAAGCACTCTGAAAGGAAGGAAACAGAGCACTGACACCATCAGTAGATAAACCCTCCTTCGCAGTGACTTGTTAATAACCAAGGAAAGCACCCTTGATCCAACATAAGATACATAGCTCATCAGGACAGCATCTACAAGTCCAAGAAAAATGGTGCCAAACAATGGGTAAGTGCAAACACTGGTATCTCCAACCGGCGAGTACGTCCGTATGAAGTATTTAGCAATCTTCCTTCTCCCAAGATCTTGGTTCTCATCTCTAACAAACTTTGGCCCAACAAACACTAGGATTGCCTGCACCGAGAACACTGGAATGCAGAAAACCAACATGTAGACCATGCTCTTCCAATTCCATCTTTGGTTTAAAGTGCCCAGCTCCTTCTTCTGTAAGGAGCCATGGAGCAGAAAAGCAAATGCAAAGAAGATCCCTGGCTCTGCAAACCCTAGATTGGAAAGTATGTACACATCACATATGTTCCTCTGCCATGTTAAGCTGGAGAACAACTTTTTCTTCAAGAAGCTCAATCTCACTATCTCACCTACTCCCCACCAAATTGTGATCAGAATCAGAGCAATGCGAGTCACCCATGGGCCGTTAAAGTAACCGAGCGGAAGGAAGGATGGTCCTCTCCGAATCCGACACCTGAAGTAGACTGACTGGAAAATGCAGAAGAGGCCCAGAGCAGCAAAGAGCGCAAACAGTGCAATTGTCAACACACCGAATGCATCGGCAGCTACTCTGGTCAGGGGCATCACCCGAAGCACAGTTGCCACGCATGCTCTCCGCTCGCATGGACAGCACAATGGCCCACAAATACCATATACTCAGCAGCAGCCTTCTCAAGTCTCAGCAATGATCAGCTTCTAAAGGACTGCATTCAACAAATAACTGTATAAGATTAATGACAACACTAGAGCATATTTACCAAGACTTAAATATTATACCAAAGAAGCTATTTTGTCTTCCACCCCCACACATCTCATTCACAAATTTCATTTGATTTAATCTGATTATACCCTAAACCTCCAGTGCTCATACCCAGGAGAAATCAATTAGCGATTACGGGGGTTTAGTTCATATCGTACTGAAGTACGTAACTTGATCAGCTAAATTAACAGGAACTAATCTAGGGCATTTGAGTTGGTAGATTACTTGAATCAGGCAATCAGCTAACTAAAAGCTTACCATTTCTACACAAAAGCTTTTTAACCCCTAAACATTTCAGAAATACTAGCAAGAATAGCACTTGTTTAGCTCTTAAATACTTCAATATGCAACATATTTGCCCGTTCCCCACGGGTAAATAAAAAGGTTCAAACCCAGACCGTTAACCACCGGAGTAAGCAGCACTAGATCACCAAAATAAGTTGCCTGAAAAGCCTAGAAAAAACAGCTCAAGCTCCAAGCGAATCACCTCAGCGAAGGCTGGACGGCGGCGGGGAGCGCCGCCAGGCGCCTCCCGGCGGCGGAAGCTGAAGCAGCCGAGAAGCACCGGCGAATCCGGTGATTCTGGTGTCGAACCGGCGGCGGCGGCGAGGGGAGGTGGGATCCGGCGGCGGCCGAGGTGCAGGGGAGTGGAGCCCTAGCGACGGAGCTGGAGAGGCGGGCGAGTGGGGAATGGGGGAAGAGAGGGGGAGAAGAGGAGGAGAGAGAAAGGGAGGAGAACGGGGCGGGGGGAGGGAGGAGAGAGAGCGGAGACACAGCGAAGAAGAGGAGGGCGTCTGGGGGTGCGAGACAGCCTGTCTCCAGTTGTCCTGCGGCTCGGTAGGCGCCGAACCTCCAGCCTCGGTCGCCCCCACCCGAGCCTACGTGGCGACCCCGAAATTGATGCGTGCACCAACACATTCCACCAAGTTTCATGTTGTATTTTTTTTTTTTGAATCTTCGTTTTTTCATTGCATTTGTCAATGGTTATGTTTATGTTTCCGTTGCGTTGATGCTCATCAACGGGAGATTGCAATGGCTGAGGGCTCTTTAGTCCTCACTGTAAGGCCCAATATATATAGTGTTTGATTGTGGCACCATTACATTCACAATCAATTCATCCATTAGAGGTCGCAACCGCATCGTCCAACAATCTTTTGAGGAATCAACCAGTCCATCAAAATTATGCTAGCAGGAAGGCTACGGAGGATAGGTTCGTAACAAATCGATTCAACTCGTGATGCGAACTAAACAGATAATCTAGATTCAGTTTCGGATGTAGGTTCGGGTGATTATGGATCGGTATGTTCCTCGATGCAAACACGTCGTACATGTATTTATTATTATCATCAATAATTTATCCGTCTTAATAAGAGGTTTTGAAATGTCGTATACTCAACTTCTAAGTTGTGTATACATTACTTAGCTCCGCTGATTGTTGGACTCTTTTTCTTTCCGTTATTAGACATTACATCTCCTCACACAAGATAGGTATAGTACTCCTACAACCCCTCTACAACCATCGTCACTTAGCTCTACTAATTGTTGGAACCTTTCATGTACCGTTAATACAACATTTACCCTGCTTGTTGTAGCTAATCAATCTATGGCTACAGTTGTGGCTACAAGAAATTAGCTAATATTTATTACAACATCTACAACAAATGGCTGCAATCGCAGCCCAACAAGCAGAAATGTTACTGAAACCATGGGAGAGTTGGCCGGTCTAAGTACTATGAGTGGTGGACCCATGAGCTAAGCGTCGTCAAAATAAGCTTGTGGCATAAAGTACCAATATCATTTGCTAAAATCGATTCTAGGAGGAGCTACAGTAGTGGATAGGTAGATCCGTGAGGGAAGGCAGGAAAGAAGCATGTAGCTCATCGTGACACTAAGAGGAATCAATTAAGTGCCATGTCTTATGTTCTATCCTTCATAGCTAGAGAGACAAAGCTAAATAGAAATGATAAAGTAGACATCGTGACGTTCTTATTGATAGCTCAAAATCATATTGAAGCTATGAAAATGAAGTGGTAAGTGGCATGGTAGATATAGCATCACGTCTAACTAAACAAAGCCCTTTTCTAATGTATGGCTATAGTATAGATATAAGACACATGTAAAAATCATCATACTACCTAAAAACAGGATTGAGAATATGTATTTATCCAGCCGGACAAGATCATCATTGTTGAAGAAATAAAGATGGTGATATAAGATATTTAATGACACATTTCATTTAAGTTCAAGTAACTATTCGTTAACTCAGAATGATACAATTGTGCCACACGTTTCATTAAACTTGCAATAAAGATATATTACATATGTCTATACAATTGACATTGTCTTTGCTATGTGACAATGCAACGTGCACCCATTATTATGAGCATGTATGCAAACCTAGTACTCCTTCTAGGTTGATAAAAGAAGTCATTTTAGATAATGACACGGTCTCTAAAGCATAATTTTGACTTTGTATTTCTATAAAAAATATTGAAAAGTGATATATGTATACTTGTATGAAAGTATAATTTAAGACAAATCTATTCATATGGTTTTCACATTTCCAAACTCAATAACCAAGAAGTTATTTATGATTTATATTCCCATTATGTCGGATACCTAGATTAGGGGGTCCTAAATTGGGTGAATTAGAGACGAGCAAATCAGCCTCATCCCTCTCTAAAAATCCCAAAAACTGACTAAAGAAACCCCCAATCCTTCTCATCTTGGGCCGGCCCACTATCGGGCCCACAAAGCCTCGGAACCTTCTAACTCGAGCGGCGGCCGCTCACCCGCTCGAGAGAGAAGTCGGAAACCGCTCGAGCGTACGGCCGCTCGAGACGGTGGCGTAAACCGCCGAGCGACGGCCGCTCGAGCGGGGACGGGAACGCTCGAGCGAGCGGCCGCTCGAGTACCCGCAAATAATTGCCTACCCGTAACGCGCACATGGCTACGGGGCTCGAACGCGCGCGAGTACACGGCACCGCCTAACTCCATGGCTACAGGGCCCGCAATAGTGGAGCGTACGCCGGTCGCTTCACCATTACGCTGCCCATCCCCGGATTCGAGGATGGCAGGCGCCACTATTAAGTCGGGCCTTGTACTGTGCCACGTGCGGCACCCCCCTTCAAGCGCCGTTGTCAACTCTCCGTACCGCCTAATCCGCTGCTCAGTCCCATCGCACGAGACGTCGACCCCTCGAGCCGGCCTCCAGGCGCTCGAGGAAAAGATGGCAGACGTGATTGGCGTACGGAGCAAGCAGTGATCAGTCCATCCCTCCTCGACGGCCATCTGCGGGGTTCTCGGGCGAGCCATCATCGCCCACTCCTCCATTTCGTCGGCCCTCGTCGAGCGAGGACAAGCGAGCCATCACCGGCCATGCTCTACGGGGTCGAACCGGACCAAAGCATGGTTCCACGGGCTCGAGCCGGACAATAGGAGCATCTACGGCCCGACGACTCGGCCCGAACGCCCATACCTCGACGTCACGCCCACGACGGCCCTAACCATCATGTGACCACGAGCCTCCCTTGGCCTATAAAAGGGGACGCCAGGGCCTTGTATAGGGCAAGAGGCTTTCACGCACACAAGTTCCCACATTTTTCACACACCCATTCACGGCTAAGTCCCGCTTGTATTCACCCCTGTACAAGCACCCCGGTGCAAGATAATACAAATCTCTCCCCTCTGCTGGACGTAGGGCATTCTTTGCCTGAACCAGGATAAACATTTGTGTCCTTCTTGCATCACCATCCGGATTAGGGAGCACGCATAGAAATTTACTCGTTGGTGTTATACCCCCGGTCGAAACACCGCAAACGGTTAGCGCGCCCGTAGGGGTGCTAACGTGTTTTTCGCTCGATTCCCGCCATTTTCCGGATGGCATCACCCGCTTCCTCGTTTCCGTTCGCCACGGTGATCCGGTTTGGGAGTCTAGAGTTCGTGTCGCTCGGCCCGGGCCACGACATGGCTCTACTCTCGATCGGTGAACCGGGAGGGGACGCTCGTCACCCCCACGCGGCTGGTGGGGCCGCGCGCCGACCGCGCCACCACGGCTCGCCACCACATCGCCGACGCCACCAGCATCGGCATCACCACCAGCAGGCACAGGGCCTTGAGCACCCTGCTCGTGTGCCCTCCCGGCCAGACGCCACGATGCACCCAGCCGGGGTGCCAAGTGTACGGCAGGGGGTGGCACGTGGACAGGGAGTCCTTGACGTGGATCCTGGCTTCACGTTCGCCATGCGCTCGCCGAGAGAGCCCGGCGTGGCGCCTCGAGCGCGCGCACGGCCGACGTCGCCCAACCTGTTGCCACACGGGCTATACCGAGCTCGGCGCAGGCTCCCGTTTGGGCTCACTAACGCCGCCACTACATATGCCAACGCGATCCGGTCAGTCATGGGACCGCGGGAGGAGAGCCCCGGCCCCCTCCTGCATGCCACTATGAACTTGGAGATCGTGTGGCCGACGTCGGTGGACCGCGGATTTGACAGAGCACCGGGCTCGCAACGCCGCAACACGGTCGGGAATATGCGTCGCTGGATCGAGGAGGAGAGCACGGGGAGGCCCTGGACGCCGTCCAGCGCTAACCCAGACTCCGATGACTCGGACTCAGGGTGCTATGACCCGGCTCGCGAGTGTTTTCATCTCAACGACGACGTCCCGTCGGATGAGGAGACCAGAGATGCCGCCGCCGTGGCCGTTGAAAGTCCCTAGTTTGGTTTTGGCTAATTGATGAAACCTAGGACTAACCTTGTTTATCTAAAGTGGTTGATTTAGAGAAAGGTTGTCCACATGATGAGCTTATTGCATATGAGGCATGACACATGTCATGTGATCAAAGATGAAGATCAAGACGATGCTTGGCTCCATGGACCGGTGTTGAAGGTGAAGGGCTAGTCGAGGCTTCGGAGTGAAGGACCATGCGATGGTGAAGCTCGGGCAAGACTAGGCACCGATGGACCGATGCACGGTGAAGGGCAAGTGAAGTCGAGGTCGATGGATCGAGACGGTCACATGATGGTGTGAAGTGTTCATATCATTTGGAGGAACAAAATGGGCTCAAGGCAAAGGTATAACCGATAGGGCCATTTTGTTTTGCACTCAAGACACCATAGAGGGTGTGAGTGGTTTAGGATCGATAGCCGCACTATTAAGAGGGGAAGTCTTATCGGCTATTCGACGCATGGGTGCCACTAGGTGAATTCATGAAGTGCATTGCATGTAGGACCTAGTGAGCTAACCTAACCTTTGGGAAATGTTTGAGAAAAGCTAACACACAAGCACATGGAGATGTACACTTGGTGGTGTTGGCACATTTACAAAGGTGGCGCTTGGGCGCGCTGTGGTTTGCAGGGTAGAGATGGGTTTGGGTCCCTCTCCTCCTCCCGCCGAGCCTGTGAGGCGGGATTCGGCGCTTTTGGGAAAAATGGATGCATATTTTCTATTGCGCCGGATGCAAATTTTGGTCGAATTCATGCTATCTCTGTTTGGATAGCATGTCGGAGAAGTTGGCGCCACGACGGGCCGAAAAAAACGGAGTCTTTGCGGCGCCGGACGCGCGGCGGCGGACGCGAGGCCTTGAGCGCCGGACGCGTCCGGCGTACGGATCGTCTGGTCGGGCGGAGGAAATGGGCGGACGCGCGGCGGACGCACGCGCGGGACGCGGCCGATCAATGCGGAGTCCGCGCATCGTGGACTTCGGCACGAGGCCGTCTGGCCATCTCGAAGGCGGCGGACGCGGGTCGTGCGTCCGGCGGCCCGCGGACGCGGACCCAGCTCCCGAGTTGGCCGTCTTGGACGCGGCGCGGACGCCGACGGCGGGGAGCGCCGGAGCCCAGCCGGGACGCTTGACGTGGCGGCACGCGGCGCAGTGCGCGCAACGGCCGTCCGGGGGCGCGGTCGCGGAAGCGGCCGCCGAGGCGCACGCGTCCGGCGCGGTGGAAATCTGCGCCCCGAGGGGTAACGCTGGTTTGAAGTGTTGGGTCTATAAATAGATGGGAGGCCGGGCTTGGCTCCCTCCCTTGGCTCTCCCAACTCATTCATTCATCCTTTGAGCTGAAGAAACACTCTCCCTCTCATCTCTCTTGCTTGATTGTGAATCCAAAGTGAGATTGAGAGATCACCTAGTGCATTGCATTGCTTGAGGGCATCTAGTGGCACTTGTGGGTGGTTTAGCTGTGGATTTCTTGTTACTCTTGGAGAGTACCGCTCTAGCCTAGCTTGGAGATTGTTGGAGGCGTTGGCAAGAGAAGGTGATTGTTCTTGGCCACCTCCGGTTGATTGTGAGAGGTTTGAGCTCACCTCGTGGGGATCACGAAGAGCATCCTAGTGGATTGCGCGTGTCGTTGAGTACCTCGCTTGAGAGCTGGTGTCTTGCGGTGCCTTGCGGGCGAGCCTTGAGGGCTAGTGACTTGAGGGTCACACCGAGGAACCATCTAGGTGTTGGTCGACACAACGGTGACGTAGCTTGGCGGTGCCCAAGTGAACATCCGGGTGCAAATTTTGGTCGAATTCATGCTATCTCGTTTGTTAACACCGGAATTTGGTCGGGAATATGACGTGGACCGCAGCGGAGAGAGAGATTCGGCAAATGTATATGCGGTCGGCTAATTTCCATGTGTTCGGCAAATGACCAGGCGGTCGGCAATCTGTCGTTCGGAGGCGGAAAAGGAAAGGGAAGCGATCGAAAAGGGAAGGAGTCGTGATGGTCATCGAGTCCTTTAGTCGTGTCGTCGAGTTCTTCGAGAGGGCCAATCGATCCGTCGACCTCCGTAAGTCCCGGCAACCTTGCTATCATGTTTTGTTGAACACTGTTAAACTTGGAGCATCATGCCCCAAGGCAGCAATAGGGCCAGGTTGCCAGTATTGAACCTCTGGAGGACTTGGAGGAGCATTGTCCTGTTCAAAAGGATGTTTAAAAACAGAGCAGAAACATGAGGTAAAAGGTAGCTATGAGCGTGTACCTCATCATCGAAGAGAAATGAGGGCATTAAAACTTGGCATAAAGGATGGACTTGTGCTCGAAAATGTGAGAATGCCATTCTTGCCACCGAGAGTGAATGAGGGATGAGCAGCTTCAATTATCACCGGAGGATTGAGATCATATACTTTGGAAGCTTACATCCGAGATTGAAGACTTTGTTGGCCTCAATAATGTTCAAGAATGATTCCCGGGTCCGAGGATGCTTGAAAAAATATGGCCTTGGGGGCAATGATTCGGCAAATGTATATGCGGTCGGCTAATTTCCATGTGTTCGGCAAATGACCAGGCGGTCGGCAACTGCTTCGTTCGGAGGCGGAAAAGGAAAGGGAAGCTGATCGAAAAGGGAAGGAGTCGTGATGGTCAAGGGCTCCGATTATGGATAGAGTCAGCGTGTCTTTATCTTTCCAATTTTGTTTAGATAGTTCGTAAGTGCTTAGGACTCATGTTCCGTCCCGGGTATAAATATAAACCCTCGACCATTGTAATAAAGGTTCACAACCAATTCATTACAACCGGCTACGTGCCACCCTTCGAGTCCTTTAGTCGTGTCGTCGAGTTCTTCGAGAGGGCCAATCGATCCGTCGACCTCCGTAAGTCCCGGCAACCTTGCTATCATGTCTAGTATCGTGCGGCGGATTTAGATTATGATGCAAGTAGTCTCATCCGTTTTGCTTAGTATCGTGCGGCGGATTTAAGCTTAATGATGGGAAGTTTTTGCTTGTGCCTTGTATCGTGCGGCGGATTAAGACATGAGTAAAGATAGTTATCGGCTCTTTTAGATTTGGCATGATCTAATAGATTCATTAAGTTATCACGTGTTGCTTGCTTTATTTAATGTTTAATTATTTGCAACACTCTTTTGCCCAATCTAGATTGATACTCTTTCGGCTTGTTGATTGTTCCTTTCATGCTTGTTTGATATTCAAATAGATCAAGCTCATATAGCCGAATTAGATCGATCTAGATTGTCACATGTTGTGGGTTCATTCACGTTAGATGTAGATAAGCCTTGACAGGACCGGGTACCGTGCGGCAGATGCAGGTCTTTGGGTTACTCTAGAGCTAGTCATCCGGTGGACTAGAGATCGGTTTAATCGATAGGTTCTTTTTACATGTTACTTGTTTGTTCCTTCTTCATGGACCCCGATTCGGCAATCTTGCCGATACGGTTATGCTTATACATGTAGCGAGTATTTATAGATTTGTTAGGTAATTACGTGCTTTTAGCTCTTTATTGTTAGATTGTATCATGCGGTGGATTGATCTAGTAGTAAGGAGTGGTGTGAATTCATAGCAAGTGGTATCATGCGGTGGATTAGCTTGTTTGAGTTTATGCTCGACGGGTTTATGAAGGCTAGACGTGCGGCAGACTAGTTGGAGTAGCCTATGCATGTATTATTTAGTGGATTTATATTTATAAGTTACTTATTCTTAGATATTAGTGTTTGATGATGCTTTAAACCCGAGATATAGTTTGAAATGCTTTAATGATTTAAACTTGTTCAAACATGTCTTCATCTACCGTATTCGGCAAGTTTGTTATTTATATCTCGTTATGTTACTTTAGCCGAATGAACGCAATTTGTTGGCGCGATAGCTTCTATAGCTATATGTCGTCGTAAGTGGCTTCGGGGCCGTAAAGATGGAACTGTCTGGTCTCACCCGGCAGACGTCCGTTATGATCTTACCGTTTTATCCCTTGTCGATTTTCGGGTCAAATCGGCGGCACGCCACCGGATTCGACGCCGGGCACCCAATTGAAGCTAGGCTTTCCAGGCTTGCCGTGTGTGAGACACGGTGCGCCACATTTTGTGTCAACACACTTTTTGGCACGCCCGTGGGACCACTTCTCGCCTAGGATGGGATCGGAAATTGACAACGATCACGTTCGAACGTGACCTTAGACGAGCCGCGGCGAGCAACGCCGGATGGTGGAACAGGCAATGGAACAGTTTCGAGAAATGTCGATGTCTTTTTCCAAGAACAAGAGTGGCGAGTGATGATCAAGCAATCACGCCACACGTTCTTCTCGTCGGTCGGGCCTCGATGTTACCGACGAGGAAGAGATGCAAAGGATAGTTGGAGCCATCTACAAAGCCGTGGGAGACACTATGTTGAATCACAACACAGCTTTTCTCCGGGCACTTTCCGCAAGATCATGGCTGATACTTTTGGTCCAGGTTGACAAGCGCTTTGAGGAAAGATTTGGAGAGCTTGCTTGGACCGTGTACTTCAACACTCGGCGGTCTTCGGGGAAGCCAACTGGGGCGGGGAGAGATGATCGGTACAAGCAAGGATGGAGCTATTCATGATGAAAAAGAGAAGCCTCCTATGACCCGAGCAAAACTCATGGTCAAGTAGCTTTTGGTGCAACAACGAGATATACCGCATCTCGCTACAAGATCTCCCCGGTGGCAAATAGATTGCGAGAAGAGTGTCTATGGAGATGGGTACAATGAATTCACCGATTACGGTGCTCGAATGCTTTGCCGAATCCGAGGGTACAGGAGTGCATCGGAATGCCTTCTAGAAGACAGGAGCAAAAGATGCAAATGATGACCTCCTAAAGCGAGAATGGCCGATATGATGCGTAATCAATTCGGCCTTAAACCAAAGCATCGACATATGCATACAAATCTCCTTTCCCGAGAATGGTACAATAGGGTAGCTCTTCCACCAAGAGTTAAGCCACCAACGGATCGACCAAGTTTTCGGTCGATGACACCAGCATACCATTGAGCATGTCGCGGATATCCGATGCAACTTGGAGAAGCTGCTGCGATGAAGCTTGGAGGATCGATATTTTCCTATGTCTCGACGGGCCGGCTTTCACATGGTTTGCATCGCAGCCGGCTAATTCCATTGGTACATGGGCGACTGGAGCAAAAGTTCCATTCATATTTTTATACGGGAACCAATGAAAAGAAGATGGTTGATCTTTGGGCTATGAGGATGAAGACTACGAGACACCAATGGAGTATCTTCGTAGATTCGTAGAAGCTAAGAATATGTGCTATTCTCTCGACTATTCCCGATGATCAACTCGCGCAATTGGTCATTGCAGGCATGCTACCACATATCAGAGACAAGCTATTTGGCATGGAGTTTGAAGACCTTGGACAAACTTGCACAAAAGTTGACACCATGAGCAATCAAGCCCAAGGGTTCGAAGAGATGCTCGTTTTCGAAGAACAAGGTAACCGTTGACATGTATCGTGGATTTCTAGAAGAAGCATCCGAATATGAAGATGAAGATGAAGTAGCCTGCTGCAGAGTTGAGTTGGACGAAAGAGCCTACTTTGGTTAGTCATCGATGGGTGAAGCGGCAAAGGGATCCTATGATTTTGATGTCGGCAAAGCGATAAGCTCTTTCGTATCGATCCAAGAGGGACGCGTCAAGCCGCGAAGGACATCCTATGCTTTGCGCCCGAAGGAGTAAAGGATAAGAAGTACTTGTGGGTTTCATGATACAAGTTCTCATCATATCAATGATTGCCGAGTGTTCGAGTAAAGATTCGAAGGCTATTCAAGATGGACACTTGAGATTTGATGGCAAGATGAAAGTAGACAAAAACCCATTCCCTCGAACATGGTCTCTTTCTCTATAGGCATGGTTGATGCCGGTAAGTCCAAGGAAAAGGGAAAGATGAAGGTTCGACCTCCGAAAGAGCCAAAGAGAGTGGTGCTTGTTGACCCTAATCGGCAAGTTACCAAAGAAGAAGTGCAACAAGTACGGTTCGAAAATAGCCGAACGAGAGAAAGGTCAAACTTCGAGATGCGCTAAGGGAAATTGCCGAATACACGCCGAACCGAAGCGCAAAGTTACAAAGACGACACTTGTTGAATAAATGGCAAGTGGGAAAAGAAGATGGAATATGATGAGGAACAAAGCGGTACATTGAAGAGGAGCGCGAGTTCATGGCGTAACGTCGGAGATATGAAGCGAAGTGCGCCAAAGAGAACAAGAAGAGTACAGGAGAGAACAAGAGCAATCTCATTGAACTGTTCCTTCTTTAGACACTGTTGGAATGAAGGCTTGAAGTTGCCTGCCAGGAACAATTGCCCTGAATGCAGTGATCAATATTCAGAGTACAGGCAATCTCGAGTCAACCGCCGTCCCGTTCATGATAGACTTGGAATGAAAGTTCCAGAGAACGATCGGCGCCTAAAAATAAACAGTTTTGATGGACATCGGAGGAAAAGATTTGCAGACCAAGCTTGGGTTCATAGCAGTGCCCATAATGCGGAAGAGAGCTCATACAGGTGGCAAAGAGGTCAATGGTGTCCTCCTGGTTTGAGGAAAAGCCAGAAGAGAAGAGTTCAGCGTTTGAGAAATCAAGAGCTGAAGCAGGAATTAGCCGAAAAGAAACTAGTGTGGCGTCCTAAGAAAAAAGATGATGGACAGGATCCTTCGGCTGATACTAACATGGTGTTCTTTATTCCATTGGAGTTCAAAGCTCCTCAAGATCAAGAAGTTCAAGATGAAGTGTACTCGGACTTTGATGAAATTGAATGCCGAGATCTCGATGGCTCAACTTGTATTGACTCGGCAAGCGCCTTTGACAAGCCGCTTAAAAACCGTCATCCGAAACCATTATACCCGAAGGGATATGTCAATGGCAAGCCTTTAACCAAGATGCTTGTTGATGGGGGGCTGCTATCAATATTATGCCCTATGCTACTTTCGAAAGCTTGGTATGACAAGTGAGGATTTGTTGCGGTGACATGATCCTTAGAGATTTTGCTTGGCAATGCTTCGATACTCGTGGAGCAAGACATGTAGAACGATGATTGGATCCAAGACTTTGATCACTACTTTCTTTGTCATTGATGGCAAGGGGGCATATAGCATGCTTCTTGGAAGGGATTGGATCCATGCTAATTGCCGTGTGCCATCAACTATGCATCAAATTCTTATTCGGTGGATAGGAGATGATGTAGAGATTGTTCAAGCCGATGATTCGAGTGAGTGTTGCCACTTCCGAGCCTCGCTTATTGGGAGTATGATGGACTAGACTCGCCTTTCGGGTAAAATATGGAAAGAAGGTCCCGTCAATGTGTTCGACAGAGATCAACGGCCGATCCAAGCGATCGGCTCGACAAGAACTTTTAATGGGCAATCCAATCGATGGCAACAAAGGCAAGCTGGGTCGTGGTTTCATGTCGGCCGACAAGTTAGAAGAGATCAATGTTGGTGATAATACAAAGTCAAGGCCGATGTATATCGGTGCGATTTAGACCCGAATATAAATTGAAATTAGTAGAGTTGTTTGAAGGAGTTCAAAGATTGTTTTGCTTGGGATTACACGAGAGATGCCTGGATTGGATCGATCAATTGTTGAGCATAAGTTGCCTATAAAACCTGGATTTCGTCCCTTCAAACAACCTCCACGAAAAATTTATAAAGAGGAGGTATTGGCCGATGTAAAGAAAGAAGTTGAAAGACCGATTGAAGCAAACTTTATTCGGCCATGCGGGTATGCGAGTGGATTTCAAACATAGTACCTGTCTACAAAAAGAATGGGAAGATGAGAGTATGCATAGATTTCGAGATCTCAACAAAGCTACTCCCATGGATGGTTACCCAATGCCAATTGCCGATTTACTAGTGGATGCGAGCGGGGTATGAAGTCATCGGCTTTATGGATGGCAATGCGGCTACAATCGATTTTTATGGCGGTTGAAGATATTGCAAAAACGCATTCGGATGTCCCGGCCACATTGGGTTATTTGAATGGATAGTAATGACATTTGGATTAAAGAATGCTTTGGTGCAACTTATCGAGAGAGCCATGAATTATATCTTTCATGAGTTGATCGGCAAAATTGTGGAAATTTACATTGATGATGTGGTAGTCAAATCCGAGAGACCATGAAGGACATTTAGCCGATTTAAGGAAGACTCGAGTGCACGAGGAAACATGGTTTAAAGATGAATCCAAATAAGTGTGCTTTTGGAGTCTCGGTGGTGAGTTCTTGGGGTTCTTGATCCACAAAGGAGGGATAGAAGTTGGGAAAAAGAGCATGGAAGCAATAGACAAAGTTGTGCCCCCAACTAACCTTACAGAGTTGCAATCATTGTTGGGCAAGATCAATTTCGTGAGAAGATTCATATCCAATTTATTAGAAAGAGTATTGCCTTTCTCTCCATTGTTGAAGCTCAAGAAGGATCAAAATTTATTCGGGGTGACATACGGCAAAAGGCTTTTGATGAGATCAAGCAATATATGAAGGCACCACCGGTGTTGGTACCTCCACAACTTGAAAAGCCTTTTAAGTCGTATGTGGCGGCCGATGGCCTAACAATAGGATCGGCCCTTATGCAAGAGTTTGATGGAAAAGAAAGGGTAATAGCTTACCTTAGCCGAAAACCGCTAGATCTTGAAACAAGGTATTCGGCTATAGAAAAGCTCGTTTGTGTGTTTATTACTCATGCACCAAATTTCGGCACTATTTGTTAAATGCCGAATGTGTGGTGATTTCTAGTTTTGATGTAATTAAACACATGTTGTCAATGCCGATTTTAAATGGAAGAATCGGCAAATGGGTATTAGCACTGTCAGAGTTTAATTTAAAGTATGAGTCGGCAAAAGCAGTGAAAGGACAGGCGATTGCCGATTTCATTACTCAACATCGTGATTTGTCTGTTGATATGGTTAACATTGCCCCATGGGCATTATTTTTTGATGGGTCATCATGCGACAAAGGTGGTGGTGCTGGTATTCTTTTGGTATCTCCACGTGGAAATACATTTGAGTTTGCTTTTTCAATTGAATATCCTGTCACTAACAATCAAGCGAGTATGAGGCTTTGCTTAGAGGGCTTCGGGCTTGATAGAAGTGAAGGTTGTTCTTTGTTGAAGTATTTGGTGATTCGAATTGGTAATCAATCGGTTGACAGGACAATATGAATGCAAAAATGATATGCTTGCAAATACCATGAGCAATGTAGGGAACTTTTGAAAGCTTTTCGCAGTTACTTTGCATCATATACCCGAGAGCACAATGGAGAAGCAAATAGATTAGCTCAAGCTGCTTCTGGATATCGAGAAAATCATGAAATTTATGCAGCAGAAGAGGGTGCTTTCAATGTTGATCAGATAAATGATGACTGGAGAAGTGACATTATCAGTTATCTGAAAGACCCATCTAAAAAAGTTTCCCGAAAGCTCAGGTATAAGGCCCTTAAATTCGTACTTCTTGATGATCAGTTGTACCACAAGTCTATAGATGGAGTGTTGCTCAAGTGCTTGAGTCAAGAAGAAGCTAAGAAGATTATGTTTGAAGTTCATGAAGGAGCTTGTGGTGCACATCAGTCGGCTTACCGAATGAAGTGGATAATCGAAGGACGGGTACTTTTGGCCGACTATGTTGGAGGATTGTTTTGAATATTACAAAGGGTGTCGAGATTGTCGATATTTGGTAATGTTCAAAGAGCACTGTGATCTGCTTTGAATCCAATAATCAAACCTTGGCCATTCGAGAGGATGGGGTATAGATTTAATTGGACAGATCAATCCTCCATCTAGCAAAGGACACAAATTTGTGTTGTTGGCAAATGATTATTTCACCAAGTGGGTTGAAGCTATCCCTTTGAAAAAGTCACATCGAAAATATGATCGGTTTTGTCAAAGAGCATATAATTCATAGGTTTGGGATCCCACAGACCATTACAACCGATCAAGGGACTCGGTTCACTTCTTCGAGTTTTGTGACTTTGCCGAAAGCATGGGGATAAGGTTGTATAATTCTTCTCCTTATTATGCACAAGCCAATGGCCAAGCGAGGCGTCGAATAAGATCATGATCAAGATTATCCGAAAGAAGATCGATGAGAAGCCAAGGAGATGGCACTTGGTCCTTAATGAAGCATTATGGGCTTACCGAATGGCTTGCCATGGATCCACACAAGCATCCCCATATGAGTTGGTTTATGGACATAATGCTTTGTAATGCCTTGGGAGTTGCAATCGGGATCAAGGAGAGTTGAGTTACAAAAGGACTGACGAAAAAAGATTATAAGGATTTGATGATGGATGAATTAGAAGATTTGCATTTGATTCGTCTTAAAGCTTTGGAGAACATCGAGAAGAATAAAATGCGTGTTGCTAAATACTACAACAAAAGAGTTAAAATTAAGCAATTTGCAGAAGGAGAATTGGTTTGGAAAACGATATTGCCAATTGGCACAAAGGATAAGACATTTGGCAAATGGTCACCAAATTGGGAAGGACCTTTTCGGGTTGTCAGTTGTGCACCTGGTAATGCGTATATATTGAAAACATTATTTGGAGAAGAACTTACTAGAGCCATCAATGGCAGATATCTTAAGAAGTTTTATCCAAGTATCGAAGTTGGATCTTAATTGTGACTATGACGTAAATGTGGTATAGCCGATTGAATAAAATCGCCTTCAGAGCAAAGGAAGGAAGTTGGAGAGAAGTAGCCGATATTATTGTATCTAGTGCAAAGATAGCCGATATCGTGTGTATCGTCTTCAGAACAAAAATAGCCGATACAGTTGTATCGCCTTTAGTCAATTTTTAAAAATTATAAGTGAACAATGCTTGATCTTATCTCTCAAATTGATAGGTTTATCGGGAAAAGATAAAGTGAATTGAAGTACTACGCTACAAACCGTCAAGTCGTGGAACAGGACCGAGATCTAATCGGCTAATCATGCGATTCGGGAGATTTCGTTCGGGAAGAATGTTGCAGTCGAGTTCTAGCTAAGGATTGAAGAAAATTCATAAAAATAAATGCAATTGCTGGAACACCATTGCAGCCAAGACAGACAAGATCAAGGAGACGGCCAACATTCTTCATTTAAAAGTTTTTATTTACAACCCGCGCCAGTCCTAGTACAAGCTACTCCTCTTCCTCGGTGAAGAGCTTGTTGAGGACGGACTCCGGGTTGGTGGCGTTGGCCATGGCGTCGGCGTGGTCGTCGTACCCCGCCAGGAGGCCCTCGATGCCGTCGACCTCGTGGGGAAGCCCGCCGCGGAAGCCGGTCGGCATCGGAGCGTAGTCGTCCCCGGTCCAGGACGACATCCCCGCCAAGCCAAGCGCGGTGCCGAGGCGCACGCCATGAAGAGCAGCCTGGTCGATCTGATCAGGCACCGCCTCGAGGCGATCTGCCAGGGTCGCCCCCTGGGCGTTCACGTGGTCGGCCGCCGCCGTCGCCGCCAACCTCAGGCGGTCCAGCTCCGCGTTGAGGTCTGCAAAGAAAGAACAAGACAGGCCAGTGAGTAAGCAGATCAAGAAAAACGGAAATCAAGCAATGGCAGTAGAACAAGTACTGGTGATGGTCTCCGTCATCTGACGGCAAGTGTCCTCCCACTCCAGTTGGGCGATCCCAAACTTCTTGGTTTCTTCACCAAGAAGCTCCATCACCTCGTCCCTCTCGCGGCGGTACGCGGCGGCGTCGTAGCGGCTGTACGCCGGGATTTCCTCGTCGTTCCTGTCCCATATAGGGCGGTACGAAGAGGCGGACCCCGATGAGGCCGAGGCGGAAGCCGATGCGGGAGCGGAGCAGGAGCCGGGGCTGGAGCCGGAGCCGGCGCGGGGGCAGCTGCGTCAAACGCCGTGGCCGGCGCCAGGAAACGCCATTGGCCGGTGCTGATCCTCGCCGTCCTACAAGCAAGGTGCAATCAAGATCGGCTAAACAAAAAGAAACCGCAAATGAGATGAGGAAGTTATCTCTTACTTGCGCAGACGGCGGCCACCACGGCCGCTTCCCCCGCCGCATCCGCCGCGGGAGCGAGCGGTAGCGGAAGGAGGAGTGTGAGTGCCGGCCGGCGACCCGCCTCGGAAGTTGGCGACGTAGTCGCCGGTGTTCCCGACGGCCCCGAAACGATCGAGAAGATGGATAACCGTAAGGGGGCAGAGATTCAGATCGGGTAAAAACTATCAAGCAGCACAACTCAAGGGATTGAGAATCTCACCGCCGGCGCCGGTTGCTGCTTCCCTCCGCCTCGTCCTGAGCAGGACGCTTGTTGCGATCACCGCCGCTCGCCATTGGTGGTGGTGGGGGTTTTTTGGGCTTGAAGGCGGAGAGGAAGTGGAAGAGATTAGGGATGATAGCAACCGCTTGTGCTTGATGTGATGATGGTGGGAGCCGATCGGTCCTATTTATGAACGTGGGAGCCGTGGCGAGGCTCGCGGAAAGCCAAGCGACGGGATAGGGTTTCCACACTTATGGGCCGATGTTGAGTTGGGCCGAGCCCATCACCACTGACGGTTCAATTACCATACGCTCGGTCGGCTAAATAGCTGATGAGAGCTATTCGGCTAAAGTGAGCACTTGAGGCAGCAGCAGTTACATTCGGTTAAAATGCGCAGAATACAGTTGTGATTGGAAGAGCCGAATGATAACAGAAGCAGAGAAGAAAGAGAAAAACAAAATAGTGAATCAAAAGGAATGAAATGTTGAAGAGGTATGGTGCATTTGGAGCACAATATTTACATATGTCATCATACAAGCCAGAGGTTTTTACACATTCAGATAAGAACTAATGATATTCAGGGCATCAGTCTTGATTCTATTAACTTCATCAAGAGCTTTTCTATCTTCAACTTCAGAGTTTTGGATCTGCTGCAGTTTGCTCTTGATTTGCTTGGTCTCTTTGACAAGGGAGCTTATCTTGGTCTTGGCCGAGTCAAGAGGTGGCAGAGTGGCAAGTTTGGCTTCATGAGATTGAATGTTGGCATCCAATTGGGCCAACTGAGCTGCCAGTCTAATCCTCTCATTTCTCATACTCGCAATTCCGGCTCCAAGGTGTCCCAAGACTTGTTTGGCGATTTGAATTCGAGTAGAGTTTTTTAACTTGCTGTTCTCTCGTTACCTTGTCAGTCTCCAAGATAGCCTTGTCAGATGTGTTTTTATGTGCTCTCTTAACAACGGCAAAATGGTCATCAAGATGAGACAAGGCGTTTATGGCATCCTTGAGATCAGAAGGGAGCTCTTGGCCAAGTGGTTCTGCCATTTCTCTTATTTTATCAGATTCCCGAGTCAGGTCAACAATATCCCTCTCCAGAAATGAAATTATGGCCTTCAGTTTAACCTGACTCTCTGATGATAATTGCCGATTGGAAGAGACTTCATCATCCTCGGCAAACTCTTCAAGAATGAGAGAAAAGCCGGCTGTTGAAGAGCGAGACCACGATAACGGAGGAAAATTTATTTTAGCCGAATAACTTGATTCAAATAAGGAATGATTGAGAAAGATCAAGATGGTACCTCTTCGGCAAGAATTTGATCGGTAGCATCAAGACTTTGAATGACTCGATGCAAATTGCCATTCCAGGAATAACAGTGTCATGACTCGTTAATATATCCTGAATTGTCAGAGAATCTGTCAAAAGTATTGAGTCTGGCACATGTGGGGGAAGAGATTTTTCTGCTGTCTCCCCTGACTGACGAAGAGGAATTTCTTTTTCTGCCTCTCTTTGTTCAGTGATCTGATGAGGAGGATTTTCTTCTGCTACTTCTCTCTGATCACCTGCTTGATCACTTGTCTGATGAGGAGAAGTTTCTTCTGCTATTCCTCCATGATTATCTGAGTAATATAAGATAAGATTGGTGTGTGAACAAAGAGATGAAAATAACAAGTATGAGTACATACCAAGATTGCTATCAGACTCATTGGCATTTGCTTGGCCAATAGAAGTTTCAGGGGAGTTATCCAAGTTCACTACCCTGTCAGGACTTTGAGGGTTGGCTTGTACCTGTTGAAAGAAAGTGATAAGTGCAAATACATTTGCAGATGGAAAATAAAGGGTCAAAAGCATTCATACCTGAGGGAGTGGCTTAGCTTTCTTTGATCTTGTTTTCTTGGGAATTGCAGTGCCCTTGATAGGGGAAGAAGGAGTTTTTCTTTTAAGGTCCTTCAGGAGCACTGTGTCGTCAGCAGGTGTTTTGTTGAACACTGTTAAACTTGGAGCATCATGCCCCAAGGCAGCAATAGGGCCAGGTTGCCAGTATTGAACCTCTGGAGGACTTGGAGGAGCATTGTCCTGTTCAAAAGGATGTTTAAAAACAGAGCAGAAACATGAGGTAAAAGGTAGCTATGAGCGTGTACCTCATCATCAGAAGAGAATGAGGGCATTAAAACTTGGCATAAAGGATGGACTTGTGCTCTGAAAATGTGAGAATGCCATTCTTGCCACCAGAGAGTGAATGAGGGATGAGCAGCTTCAATTATCACCAGAGGATTGAGATCATATACTGGAAGCTTACATCCGAGATTGAAGACTTTGTTGGCCTCAATAATGTTCAGCAATGATTCCCTGGGTCTGAGGATGCTTGAAAAATATGGCCTTGGGGGCAATTGACCAAGTCCAAGCTGCCTGGCAACCATGTTTGGATTGTAAAATTCATAAGTTGAGCTTATCACCGGCCATGATGAAATTCTGCTGGTAGAGCACGGGGCCCGATGAAAGAATTAAAAATGTCCCCTAATCATCATCTATGCAGCCCAGCTCATAGCTAAATCTGCAGGGGAGGGTTAAGTTTTCATTCTCTCTGTAGGGAAACCAGATCACATGGTTGAATCCCTTGTAGAAGATCTTGAAAAGATGGCCCAAGTCCAAGTCAATGGTAATTGAAGATGCAAACCTCTCCATATGTCTGACAAGACTTGTATCTGGGATCTTCACCTTCAGCGTAGTTGATTGAAGGAAAGTTCAGGTTGTGGAGATCAACAGAGACAATCTGATGCATATATAGTTGCAACCACATCTGAAGAAGCCACCATGGTCCATTGACACAGGAGATTTCACCTTGATTCCTCATCTGAACAGTGATTTGATGCATCATGTGGTAAAATGCTCCCAGCAGATATTTGCCCAAAGGAATCAACTTGCCTGCAGCCAATTCTTCAGCCATCACTATGTGATTCAGAGTGGGCTCATTGGACTTACCACAGAAGATAAATCTGCATAACCACATGTTCATGAAAGCCCTATATTCTTTATCAGACACAGGGCCAGTTGAAGCATAAGTCTGAACATACTTGGCCCAACCTCCTCCTGATTTGACTGCCTTCTGTGAGCTAGTGCATTTGTATTTGAAGGGATAAGTTGGTTTGGTGATATTCAGACCAGTCATCATGAAAATGTCTGACAAAGTGATTGACATTGGGCCATGGCCGAAGATGAATGCATTGATGGCGTCAGACCAAAAATGAGAAGCAGCTATAAGGAGGGAGTCATTTCTAGACATTTCGGCTAAAGAAAGCTCCAAACAAAGGCTTGAATATCCCGAGATTCCCAAAAATCACTGTTCTGGACGCATCCCGCGATACCGCTTACGCCATCCCGCAATTGAAGGAAGGGGCCAAGTTTTGAAAGTGTTCGACCATCTATTTGAGGGGGCAATCCTAGATTTGAATGGGATCCTCAAAGTTTCCTTTTCAATAAAATCCCTCGGATTAGGGTTTCCCATCGGACCAAGGAAAAATGACCCGGGATGAGCAAGATTGGAAATCAAAATCTCGTTCTTCATTTCCTTTATGAAAGTAAAGCGGATGAATCAAGAACACATCTGGAAAACGATTCGAGTAAATTGCCGAATGGGTAAAAGCAGGTAGAGTTACCTCTAGAAGCTCCTCTTGGGTTCCTGTTGCCATGATGGAGCTGGTTGAAGTCTCTGTCGCCATTGAAGACAGCAGCGAGCGCAGATCTCAAGTGACGGCTGCGGGCGTTGGCGGTGCTGACCTAGGCGAAAGGCGCTGACAGTCAATTTCGAAATAAAACCTTTTTATCTCGAAATTGAGGGGGCATGTGTTAACACCAGAATTTGGTCAGGAATATGACAGGTGGACCCGCAGGCGGCAGAGAGAGAGATTCGGCAAATGTATATGCGGTCGGCTAATTTCCATGTGTTCGGCAAATGACCAGGCGGTCGGCAACTGCTTCGTTCGGAGGCGGAAAAAGGAAAGGGAAGCTGATCGAAAAGGGAAGGAGTCGTGATGGTCAAGGGCTCCGATTATGGATAGAGTCAGCGTGTCTTTATCTTTCCAATTTTGTTTAGATAGTTCGTAAGTGCTTAGGACTCATGTTCTGTCCAGGGTATAAATATAAACCCTCGACCATTGTAATAAAGGTTCACAACCAATTCAATACAACCGGCTACGTGCCACCCTTCGAGTCCTTTAGTCGTGTCGTCGAGTTCTTCGAGAGGGCCAATCGATCCGTCGACCTCCGTAAGTCCCGGCAACCTTGCTATCATGTCTAGTATCGTGCGGATTTAGATTATGATGCAAGTAGTCTCATCCGTTTTGCTTAGTATCGTGCGGCGGATTTAAGCTTAATGATGGGAAGTTTTTGCTTGTGCCTTGTATCGTGCGGCGGATTAAGACATGAGTAAAGATAGTTATCGGCTCTTTTAGATTTGGCATGATCTAATAGATTCATTAAGTTATCACGTGTTGCTTGCTTTATTTAATGTTTAATTATTTGCAACACTCTTTTGCCCAATCTAGATTGATACTCTTTCGGCTTGTTGATCGTTCCTTTCATGCTTGTTTGATATTCAAATAGATCAAGCTCATATAGCCGAATTAGATCGATCTAGATTGTCACATGTTGTGGGTTCATTCACGTTAGATGTAGATAAGCCTTGACAGGACCGGGTACCGTGCGGCAGATGCAGGTCTTTGGGTTACTCTAGAGCTAGTCATCCGGTGGACTAGAGATCGGTTTAATCTGATAGGTTCTTTTTACATGTTACTTGTTTGTTCCTTCTTCATGGACCCCGATTCGGCAATCTTGCCGATACGGTTATGCTTATACATGTAGCGAGTATTTATAGATTTGTTAGGTAATTACGTGCTTTTAGCTCTTTATTGTTAGATTGTATCATGCGGTGGATTGATCTAGTAGTAAGGAGTGGTGTGAATTCATAGCAAGTGGTATCATGCGGTGGATTAGCTTGTTTGAGTTTATGCTCGACGGGTTTATGAAGGCTAGACGTGCGGCAGACTAGTTGGAGTAGCCTATGCATGTATTATTTAGTGGATTTATATTTATAAGTTACTTATTCTTAGATATTAGTGTTTGATGATGCTTTAAACCTGAGATATAGTTTGAAATGCTTTAATGATTTAAACTTGTTCAAACATGTCTTCATCTACCGTATTCGGCAAGTTTGTTCTGTTTATATCTGTTATGTTACTTTAGCCGAATGAACTGCAATCTGTTGGCAGATAGCTTCTATAGCTATATGTCGTCGTAAGTGGCTTCAGGGCCGTAAAGATGGAACTGTCTGGTCTCACCCAGCACGTTCCAGTTATGATCTTACCGTTTTATCCCTTGTCGATTTTCAGGTCAAATCGACTGGCACGCCACCGGATTCAGACGCCCGGGCACCCAATTGAAGCTAGGCTTTCCAGCTTGCTGTGTGTGAGACACAGTGCGCCACATTTTGTGTCAACACTGTTGTTCAAGATGGTATACTTGTTGGATAGCATGTCTGAGAAGTTGGCGCCACGACGGGCTGAAAAAACGGAGTCTTTGCAGCGCCGGACGCGGCGGCCGGACGCGCAGGGCCTTGGCGCCGGACGCGTCCGGCGCATGGACTGCTGGTCGGGCGCTGAGGAGCGGCGGACGCGCGGCGGACGCACGCGGCGGACGCGGGCCGATCACTGTGCAGAGTCCGGCGCGTCGTGGACTTCGGCGCGAGGCTGCTGGGCCATCTGAAGGCGGCGGACGCGGGTCGTGCGTCCGGCGGCCGGCGGACGCGGACCAGAAACTTCTGAGTTTCGGCCGGTCTGTCGGACGCGGGCGCCGGACGCGCATCGGCGAGCGCCGGACGCCGCGCCGGACGCCGACGTGGCGGCACGCGGTTGGCCGCGGCGCCAACGGTCGTCTGGGGCGCGCGCGGGCTGAGGCGCCGGACGCGTCCGGCGCAGTGAAATTGCGCCCCCGAGGGGGTAACGGCTAGTTTGAAGTGTTGGGTCTATAAATAGATGGGAGGCCGGGCTTGGCTCCTCCCTTGGCTCTCCCAACTCATTCATTCATCCTTTGAGCTGAAGAAACACTCTCCCTCTCATCTCTCTTGCTTGATTGTGAATCCAAAGTGAGATTGAGAGATCACCTAGTGCATTGCATTGCTTGAGGGCATCTAGTGGCACTTGTGGGTGGTTTAGCCGGTGGATTTCTTGTTACTCTTGGAGAGTACCGCTCCTAGCCGGCTTGGAGATTGTTGGAGGCATTGGCAAGAGAAGGTGATTGTTCTTGGCCACCTCCGGTTGATTGTGAGAGGTTTGAGCTCACCTCGTGGGGATCACGAAGAGCATCCTAGTGGATTGCGCGTGTCATTGAGTACCTCGCTTGAGAGTGGTGTCTTGCGGTGCCTTGCGGGGCGAGCCTTGAGGGGCTAGTGACTTGAGGGTCACACCGAGGAACCATCTAGGTGTTGGTCGACACAACGGGTGACGTAGCTTGGCGGTGCCCAAGTGAACATCCGGGGATAAATCATTGTGTTCATCTTGTCTCCCGGTGATTGGTCATCATCCTTTGTGTGTTGCCGATTGTGATTGATTGTTCATCTCCTTGGTGATTGGCAACCTCGACTCGACACGTCGCCATCTAGGACCTTACAAGTGGTATCGGAGCCGAGGTCACCGTCTTAGTGCAAGGCTTAACATCCTACGGTGTTAAGATGGCTCAAATTGTGTTCAACCATGTTGGGGGCAAACCGCCTATGTTTGATGGAGTTAGTTCCTTTGATCATTGGAAGAGAAAGATGATCATGTATCTTGGTTCAATTCAAGAGAGGGTCTTGCAAGTTACATTGCATGACTATGCCATTCTTGATAATGATCATCTCACCGATGAAGATAGAGCCAACATCACTTGCAAAGAATGGCTCTCAACACCCTATACAATGGCATTGATACAAAGGTGTTTGAGGGGATCAAGGATTTGGAACTTGCTAGTGAAGTATGGACAAGGTTGGGTGAGACATATGAGGGCACCAAGGTTGTGAAGAGTGCCAAGCTATATGGACTCAAGAGTGAGTTCGAGAACTTCAAGAAGAAGGAGGATGAAACTATCATTGAAATGTTTCATCAAGTGATTGTGAATGATCTCAAGAGTTTGGGGCACAAGACAAAAGATGAAGACTTTTGTCACAAGTTCTTGATTTGCTTGCCGAAGAGCTTCAAGATGTTGAAGCTAATGCTACAAAGAGATGGGCTTGAAAATAAGAAGCCAAATGATTTGCTTGGTGAAGTCTTGACATATGACAAATTTGATCAAGATGATGAGAAGGTGGAAGAGGAGAAGAAGAAGAAGACCGTAGCATTCCAAGCCACATCCTCCAAGGGCAAAGCACCAATCTTTGAAGAAGAAGAAACCAATGAGGAAGATGGTGACTTTGAGATTGATGATGAGGCATTTGCTCTTGTGGTGAAGAAGATGGGCCACATGTTCATCAAGAGAAGAGGCTTCAAGAAGAACTACAACAAGGGCAAGTTTGAGAAGAAGAAGCATGAGACTAAGATGACACTCAAGAAGGGCAAGAATGGTGCATTTGTGGTCACTTGGGAAAGTGACAATGATGATGAAGATGAAGATTCAAGCAACAAGGCTATGGCTTCCATCGCCATCAACAAGAAGTCTTCATTATTCTCTACATCACCATCATGCTTCATGGCCAAGGAAACAAAGGTACAATATGATGATAGTGATGATGATAGTGAGATGGAATATGCTCACGATGTTGATAATGTTGATGATGATGATGAACCGACTAAGGATCAATTATATGACTTGATGCAAGAAACTAGAGATATAGCTATTGCCAAGGAAAAGGAGTGCAAGAAGCTTTCAATGAAAGTGGAAATACTTGAGAAAGCCCTAGGTGAGCTTATGACCACTCATGAGAGTCTAGTGGTAGACCATGAGAAGCTTGGTGATGCTCATTCTAAGCTTAAAGAAGCTCACTCACTTCTACTTGAGCAACAAGCAAAGAAAGTGGTGGTTGCATCATGTGATATAGGCCTTACTTGTGATATCATTGATGAGTCATTTTATCAACCTATCATCATGACAAATGCTAACCTTTCTTGTAGCACATCATCCACCACCACCACCGACTCTACCTCTACTACTAGTGATGGCTTCACTTGTGATGCTACACTTATGGTTGAGAATGAGACTCTCAAGAAGGAGGTGGATGAGCTCACTCATGCCTTAGGCAAAGCCTATGGTGGTGAGGCCCGCTTGCTAAAGTGCTTGGGTAGCCAAAGGTTCTCTCTTAACAAAGAGGGATTGGGCTATACCCCCAAGAAGGGCAAGTCGGCCTTTGCAACTCCAAAGCCTAGCTTTGTGAAGAGCAATGGTCGGTTTTGCTATAGATGCAAGCAAGTTGGGCACCTAGAGCAAAATTGCAACAAGAAGCAACAAAACAAGAAACTTGACAATGCTATACCTTTTGATTCTTGTTATGTGCTTACCAAGGGTGTGAAAGGTGTGCAAGCTAAGTTTATTGGTACACCCATTGTTGGCCCAAAGAAGAAGGCTATTTGGGTACCAAAGAGCTTAGTCACTAACCTACAAGGACCCAAGCAAAAATGGGTACCTAAGTTTCATTGATTTGCTTGTAGGTGAATTATAAAGCCGGAGGAAGGCATTGGATTATTGATAGTGGGTGTTCTCAACACATGACCGGCACATCAAGAATGTTTGATTCAATTGAGAAGAATGATAGTGGCATTGAGTCAATTACTTTTGGCAATAACAAGAAAGGCAAGGTTGTTGGTTTGGGCAAGATTGCAATATCAAATGACATGAGTATCTCCAATGTGATGCTAGTTGAAAGCTTGGATTTCAATCTTCTCTCCGTGGCACAAATTTGTGATCGAGGCTACAAGTGCATTTTTGGGGCAAATGATGTTGAGGTAGTTTCTCTTGATGGCTCCAACTTGGTGTTCAAAGGCTTTAGATATGAGAATCTCTATCTTGTTGATTTCAACACTAGTGAAGCTTCTTTGACAACATGTTTGATATCAAAATCAAGTTTGGGTTGGCTTTGGCATAGAAGGCTTGGGCATGTTGGCATGAAACAATTGAAGAAGCTCACACAACACAACCTTGTTGAAGGCTTGAAAGATGTTGTATTTGAGAAGGACAAGTTGTGTAGTGCATGTCAAGCCGGGAAGCAAGTTGGAAGTTCACATCCAAAGAAGAGTATAATGAGCACATGCAAGGCATTTGAGTTGTTGCACGTGGATCTATTTGGCCCAACTACATACACAAGTATTGGTGGCAACAAGTATGGGTCTGTCATAGTGGATGACTTCACAAGATTCACATGGGTATTCTTTCTTAGTGACAAGAGTGAAGTGTATGACACCTTCAAGACCTTTCTCACTAGAGTTCACAATGAGTTTGACATGAGAATCAAGAAAGTGAGAAGTGACAATGGGAGTGAATTCAAGAATACAAGAATGGAAGAATTGTGTGATCACTATGGCATTGGTCATCAATTCTCGGCCAAGTACACTCCACAATCAAATGGCCTAGTTGAGAGGAAGAATAGAACATTGCTTGATATGGCTAGATCAATGCTTCATGAGTACAATGTTAGTCAATCATTTTGGGATGAAGCAATCAACACGGCATGCTACTACATCAATAGGCTCTATTGTCATACCTTGTTAGAGAAGACCCCATATGAGCTACTTCATGGAAGAAAGCCCAACATTGGCTATTTTAGAGTGTTTGGTTGCAAATGCTATATCTTGAGGAAGGGCACTAGATTGGGGAAGTTTGAAAAGAGATGTGATGAAGGGTTCCTACTCGGCTATTCAACTACAAGCAAGGCTTATAGAGTTTGGAACAATTCAAGTGGCATTAGAGAGGAAGTTCATGATGTGCAATTTGATGAAACCAATGGGTCACAAGATGAAGATGAGAATCTAGAAGATGTTGGTGGAACTCAATTGGTTGAAGCTATGAAGAACATGGACATTGGTGACATAAGAGCAAAGCAAGTGGTTGATGTGCAAGATGATAAAGATGAAGTGCTCAATTCTCCATTGAGGCAAGCTAGCAATGCTCAAGTGCAAGATCATGATGCTAGTTCATCCAATGAAGACAAGTCAAGTGATCAACCAAGCTCAAGCAATCAAGTGCAAGTGCTACAACCACAACATATTGCAAGAGATCACCCAATTGATAGTGTTATTGGTGATATTAGAAGTGGTGTGCAAACAAGATCAAGAGTGGCTATGATTTGTGAGTTTGCATCTTTTGTGTCAACCAAAGAACCAAAGAAAATTGAGGAAGCTTTAGATGATGCCGATTGGATCATGGCAATGCAAGAAGAGCTCAACAACTTCACAAGAAATGATGTGTGGGAGTTAGTTGAGAGGCCGGAGAATCACAATGTCATTGGAACCAAATGGGTTTTCAAGAACAAGCAAGATCAAGATGGTGTTGTGATTAGAAACAAAGCAAGACTAGTTGCACAAGGCTATGCTCAAGTTGAAGGTCTTGACTATGATGAAACATATGCTCCCGTGGCAAGATTGGAGGCAATAAGGATACTATTGGCTTATGCATGTGCCCACAATATCAAGTTATATCAAATGGATGTCAAGAGTGCATTTCTCAATGGGATCATCAATGAGCTAGTATATGTTGAGCAACCTCCCAGTTTTGAAGATGAGAAGAAACCCAACCACGTGTACAGGTTGAAGAAAGCTTTGTATGGCTTGAAGCAAGCACCTAGAGCATGGTATGAGAGATTGAAGACTTTCCTTCAATCCAAGGGGTTCATTATGGGCAAGGTTGATACTACTCTATTCACCAAGAAGATTGGTAATGATCTCTTCATTGTGCAAATCTATGTTGATGATATCATCTTTGGATCAACCAATCAAGCATATTGTGAAGAATTTGGTGAAATGATGGCAAATGAGTTTGAGATGTCCATGATTGGTGAACTTAGCTATTTCCTTGGTCTTCAAGTCAAGCAATTGAAGAATGGGACATTTGTGAGTCAAGGGAAATACATAAGGGACATGTTGAAGAAGTTTGGAATGCAAGATGCAAAGCCAATCTCAACTCCAATGGGCACCAATGGGAATCTTGATAGTGATCATGATGGCAATATGGTGAATCAAAAGGATTATCGGTCATTGATTGGAAGCCTACTCTATGTCACCGCATCAAGGCCGGATGTCATGTTTAGTGTTTGCATGTGTGCTAGATATCAAGCCTCACCTAGAGAGAGTCATCTCACGGCCGCAAAAAGAATATTGAGGTATTTGAAGCAAACAAGAGATGTTGGATTGTGGTATCCTAAGGGGTCAAAGTTTGAATTGATTGGATATTCGGACTCCGACTATGGTGGTTGCAAGATCAATAGAAAGAGCACAAGTGGTACATGTCAACTTCTTGGAAGATCACTTGTGTCATGGTCCTCAAAGAAACAAAATAGTGTGGCAATCTCTACCGCCGAAGCCGAATATGTTAGTGCGGGGAGTTGTTGTGCACAATTGCTTTGGATGAAGTCAACTTTGAAGGATTATGGCATCAATTTCAAGAATGTACCATTATTTTGTGATAATGAGAGTGCAATCAAGATGACACAAAACCCGGTTCAACATGGAAGAATAAAGCACATTGACATAAGGCATCATTTCATTAGAGATCATCAACAAAAGGGTGACATTTCCATTGAAAGTGTGGGTACCGATGATCAACTTGCCGACATCCTCACCAAGCCACTTGATGAAAGAAGGTTTTGCAAGCTAAGGAATGAGTTGAACATTCTTGACTTCTCAAACATGTGTTGAATGCACCCCACCACTACTTGACATGCCTCTCCTTCGATAATGCAAGGTACCATTGTGTGACATGTCATTCATGCTTAGGATTATACTTATGGTAGCACATGTAGACATACAAGGTGCATTTGGAGCATTCATGATAAATCAAATGTGTTTGATGTATATATGCTTACCACTATTGCTTCTATGCTTTGCTTGATCTAGTGGTGACATATGACATGTTTGTGGGCTTGCAATCCTAGTGTTGAATCTAGAATATTTGCTACAAGTGTTTAATTCAACATAGGCAAGATAACCCTTGTCATGAGGTGTGAAGAAGCTTGTCTTTGGTTCAAACCGAATTAAATATCTTTGGCAAGTGGTCTAGATTGAACCAAATTTGACTAAAGTTTTGTTTACTCCATCAAAGTTCTTTTCTCTCCACAATTTGATCCCCTTTTTGGGCAATTGTTGACAAAGGGGGAGAAAAAAGATGATTGAACATGATAAAGGGGTAAATAAAATTTTGATGCACACAAGAAGGGGAGCAAGCTCATGAACAAAGTTGTTGCATTTGTTTGTGCATTCTCATATGACTTGCTCATGGCACCTAGTTTTAAAGTTTTATGCAAGTAGTGTCTCCTTGCTTGTGTGGTGCAATGCTAGTATAGAACTTGATTGATGAAATGATCTACTAGCATGCATAGGTTGTAACTAGACTCCCCTTTCCTTACAAGTGGTTCAAGAACTTTGCTTATAATGTTGTTCTCACGGGGTTCTTGAGTTTTTGATGGATGTCTAGTTATTATATGGTGCTAAGGATGGTGTAAATTGCAACTCCGATTGGTTTCACGCTTCAAAGGTCCTTTTCTTACACCTTAGCATCATTTTGGTAGAATTACTCTCCCCACAATCTTATCCATGCATATGTGCAAAGCTTCAAATCCAAACTCTATGCATATATGTAGGGGGAGCAATACTACCAAAACCGAACTTGCTATAGTTGTCCAAATCCCTCTTGTGAGCTTAATGATTGGACAAGTATGACAAGTTCAAAATCTTTATTATAAAATCATCTTTGTTGAGGTTGTCATCAATTACCAAAAAGGGGGAGATTGAAAGTCCCTAGTTTGGTTTTGGCTAATTGATGAAACCTAGGACTAACCTTGTTTATCTAAAGTGGTTGATTTAGAGAAAGGTTGTCCACATGATGAGCTTATTGCATATGAGGCATGACACATGTCATGTGATCAAAGATGAAGATCAAGACGATGCTTGGCTCCATGGACCGGTGTTGAAGGTGAAGGGCTAGTCGAGGCTTCGGAGTGAAGGACCATGCGATGGTGAAGCTCGGGCAAGACTAGGCACCGATGGACCGATGCACGGTGAAGGGCAAGTGAAGTCGAGGTCGATGGATCGAGACGGTCACATGATGGTGTGAAGTGTTCATATCATTTGGAGGAACAAAATGGGCTCAAGGCAAAGGTATAACCGATAGGGCCATTTTGTTTTGCACTCAAGACACCATAGAGGGTGTGAGTGGTTTAGGATCGATAGCCGCACTATTAAGAGGGGAAGTCTTATCGGCTATTCGACGCATGGGTGCCACTAGGTGAATTCATGAAGTGCATTGCATGTAGGACCTAGTGAGCTAACCTAACCTTTGGGAAATGTTTGAGAAAAGCTAACACACAAGCACATGGAGATGTACACTTGGTGGTGTTGGCACATTTACAAAGGTGGCGCTTGGGCGCGCGTGGTTTGCGGGGTAGAGATGGGTTTGGGTCCCTCTCCTCCTCCCGCCGAGCCTGTGAGGCGGGATTCGGCGCTTTTGGGAAAAATGGATGCATATTTTCTATTGCGCCGGATGCAAATTTTGGTCGAATTCATGCTATCTCTGTTTGTTAACACCAGAATTTGGTCAGGAATATGACAGGTGGACCCGCAGGCGGCAGAGAGAGAGATTCGGCAAATGTATATGCGGTCGGCTAATTTCCATGTGTTCGGCAAATGACCGGGCGGTCGGCAAGAATCGCTTCGTTCGGAGGCGGAAAAGGAAAGGGAAGCGATCGAAAAGGGAAGGAGTCGTGATGGTCAAGGGCTCCGATTATGGATAGAGTCGGCGTGTCTTTATCTTTCCAATTTTGTTTAGATAGTTCGTAAGTGCTTAGGACTCATGTTCGTCCGGGGTATAAATATAAACCCTCGACCATTGTAATAAAGGTTCACAACCAATTCATTACAACCGGCTACGTGCCACCCTTCGAGTCCTTTAGTCGTGTCGTCGAGTTCTTCGAGAGGGCCAATCGATCCGTCGACCTCCGTAAGTCCCGGCAACCTTGCTATCATGTCTAGTATCGTGCGGCGGATTTAGATTATGATGCAAGTAGTCTCATCCGTTTTGCTTAGTATCGTGCGGCGGATTTAAGCTTAATGATGGGAAGTTTTTGCTTGTGCCTTGTATCGTGCGGCGGATTAAGACATGAGTAAAGATAGTTATCGGCTCTTTTAGATTTGGCATGATCTAATAGATTCATTAAGTTATCACGTGTTGCTTGCTTTATTTAATGTTTAATTATTTGCAACACTCTTTTGCCCAATCTAGATTGATACTCTTTCGGCTTGTTGATTGTTCCTTTCATGCTTGTTTGATATTCAAATAGATCAAGCTCATATAGCCGAATTAGATCGATCTAGATTGTCACATGTTGTGGGTTCATTCACGTTAGATGTAGATAAGCCTTGACAGGACCGGGTACCGTGCGGCAGATGCGTCTTTGGGTTACTCTAGAGCTAGTCATCCGGTGGACTAGAGATCGGTTTAATCTGATAGGTTCTTTTTACATGTTACTTGTTTGTTCCTTCTTCATGGACCCCGATTCGGCAATCTTGCCGATACGGTTATGCTTATACATGTAGCGAGTATTTATAGATTTGTTAGGTAATTACGTGCTTTTAGCTCTTTATTGTTAGATTGTATCATGCGGTGGATTGATCTAGTAGTAAGGAGTGGTGTGAATTCATAGCAAGTGGTATCATGCGGTGGATTAGCTTGTTTGAGTTTATGCTCGACGGGTTTATGAAGGCTAGACGTGCGCGCGGACTAGTTGGAGTAGCCTATGCATGTATTATTTAGTGGATTTATATTTATAAGTTACTTATTCTTAGATATTAGTGTTTGATGATGCTTTAAACCCGAGATATAGTTTGAAATGCTTTAATGATTTAAACTTGTTCAAACATGTCTTCATCTACCTGTGAGGCGGGATTCGGCGCTTTTGGGAAAAATGGATGCATATTTTCTATTGCGCCGGATGCAAATTTTGGTCGAATTCATGCTATCTCTGTTGTTCAAGATGGTATACTTGTTGGATAGCATGTCAGAGAAGTTGGCGCCACGACGGGCTGAAAAAACGGAGTCTTTGCGCGCCGGGACGCGGCGCCGGACGCGTCCGGGTCGCATGGGACATCGGCCGGGCGGGCGCGGAGCGGAGCGACGGACGCGCGGACGACGCGGCGCGGCGGACGCTGGCCGATCACGTGCGAGTCCGGCGCGTCGTGGACTTCGGCACGAGGCTGCTGGGCCATCCGAAGGCGGCGGACGCGGTCGTGCGTCCGGCGGCCGGCGGACGCGGACCAGAAACTTCTGAGTTTCGGCCGGTCTGTCGGACGCGGGCGCCGGACGCGCATCGACGAGCGCCGGACGCCGCGCCGGACGCCGACGTGGCGGCACGCGGTTGGCCGCGGCGCCAACGGTCGTCTGGGGCGCGCGAGCGGGCTGAGGCGCTGGACGCGTCCGGCGCAGTGAAATTGCGCCCCCGAGGGGGTAACGGCTAGTTTGAAGTGTTGGGTCTATAAATAGATGGGAGGCCGGGCTTGGCTCCCTCCCTTGGCTCTCCCAACTCATTCATTCATCCTTTGAGCTGAAGAAACACTCTCCCTCTCATCTCTCTTGCTTGATTGTGAATCCAAAGTGAGATTGAGAGATCACCTAGTGCATTGCATTGCTTGAGGGCATCTAGTGGCACTTGTGGGTGGTTTAGCCGGTGGATTTCTTGTTACTCTTGGAGAGTACCGCTCCTAGCCGGCTTGGAGATTGTTGGAGGCGTTGGCAAGAGAAGGTGATTGTTCTTGGCCACCTCCGGTTGATTGTGAGAGGTTTGAGCTCACCTCGTGGGGATCACGAAGAGCATCCTAGTGGATTGCGCGTGTCGTTGAGTACCTCGCTTGAGAGTGGTGTCTTGCGGTGCCTTGCGGGGGCGAGCCTTGAGGGGCTAGTGACTTGAGGGTCACACCGAGGAACCATCTAGGTGTTGGTCGACACAACGGGTGACGTAGCTTGGCGGTGCCCAAGTGAACATCCGGGGATAAATCATTGTGTTCATCTTGTCTCCCGGTGATTGGTCATCATCCTTTGTGTGTTGCCGATTGTGATTGATTGTTCATCTCCTTGGTGATTGGCAACCTCGACTCGACACGTCGCCATCTAGGACCTTACAGCCGTCCCTACAGCCAACCGAGTAGACGTGACGCCAGCGGTTGGGACATCGGCAGCTGGAGCTCTCCAGGTGATCGAGCCGCGTGGGCCACCACTGCAAGCCCAAGATAATCGACGACCTGAAGACGACGCTCTGGCAGCTCAATGGGCCCAGATCCGGGAAATCGAGACCAAGATGGAGGCGGAGCGCGCGAACTTGGACTTGCTCAAGAGGACCCTTGAGCTAAGCCGGTTCCGCCCGACCTCTTGGCGCTCGAGGAAAGGCCCGAGACGTCCTCAACCGCATCGTCAACGACGGCGACCGGAAGCGCCACCCGAGCCGGCCTACTTCCCTCGAGCAAGCCGGAATGTGCTTGCGGCGGCTATCTTGCCGCCGCGGGACATGCCGGCGCCCTCGAATCCGCATGCATTGCGGATACGAGATGAGATCCAAGGGCTCCTCCAAGTCGCGGCCGTCCGGCGGGCCGAAAGCTCGGCCTCGAGACGGCGTGAGGCAGCCCTGCAACAACCACGGCACGAGCGGGAGGGTTCCGTCCACCGAGGCACCCCTCGAGGTGGTAGAGCACCCGCTCGAGAACGCATCCTCGATAACCGCGCGCCTCAAGATGCGCGTCATGACATCAACGACAATCGACGGCGTAAGGCTGCGGCGCCGAGGACCGTGGCTACAAGGCCCATCGAGGGGACGCTACGACGCCGACGAGGACCGGCAGGCTCCCGAGCCGCCGGGCCCTCGAGTCTTCAGTCGAGCCATCCGCAACACGCCATTGCCAAACCCGTTTCGACCCCCCACGAGCGTGGTCAAGTACAACGGGGAGACCAAGCCAGAGCTCTGGCTGGCCGACTTCCGGCCGGCCTCGCCCGGGGGCTCGAGAGGATAAGGCGATCATACGCCGGCTCCTCTCGTTTCTCTCGACACCGCTCGACGGTGGCTCGAGGAGCTTCCCCAATCGGATCTACGATTGGGCCGACTGGGTCCAGATTTTAGAGGGGAACTTCAAGGGCACCTACATCCGACCCGGCAACTCGTGGGATCTCCGTAATCGCAAGCAAAATACCACGGAATCTCTCCGGGACTTTGCTCGACGTTTCTCAAAAGCCGCGCACCGAGCCGCCACACATTCCAGATCACGACGTCATCCTGGCGTTCGTCTCAGGCACCACTTGCAAAGAGCTCGTGCGGGAGCTCGGGCGCAATCGCCCAAAGACGGTGAACGAGCTCATGGACGTCGTCGCTGACTACGCTGCCGGTGACGAGGCCGTGGGGGCCTTCTTTGGTGGAGTTGCGAACAAGCCCGCGCCGTCCCCGGGAGGCGGTGAGGGCTCGAGCAAGGCCCAGAAGATGAACGGGAAGAAGAAGAAAGGCAACCAGCAAAGCAAGCGCGCGGTCGTGGAAGACGAGGTGGCCGCAGCCGAGCGCAAGAAGCCTAGACCCCCACCGGATGGGGGCGTCTTCGACAAGATGCTGAAGCAGCCCTGCCCGTACCACAAGGAACCGGTCAAGCATAACCTCGAGGACTGTCGTATGCTTCGAGGTTACTTCAAGAAATTTGGCCTTGACAAAGACGATGGCAAGAAGGATAAGGGTGGCGAGGACCGAGCCAACGACGATGACGACAATGGGTATCCGCCCATCACCGAGTGCTACATGATCTACGGCGGCCCAACCACCCAGATGACACGTCGAGAGCGGAAGGCCGAGCGCAGGGAGGTTTTCGCCCTGAAACCCGCCACGCCTCAGTTCCTCGACTGGTCGGATGCTCCCATCACGTTCAACCGTGATGATCATTCAGAGCACGTCACCAATCCCGGCTCATACCCTCTCGTCGTCGCCCCGATCATCCTCAACGCCCGCTTCACCAAAGTTCTCATGGATGGAGGCAGCAGCCTCAACATCATCTACATGGAGACCCTCACGCCGCTCGGCCTCACAAGAGCTCACCTCCCGCCCGAGCGCGGGGGCTTCCACGGAGTGGTCCCCGGCAAGAAAGCGCTCACGATCGGCCGCATTGACCTCCCCGTCGTCTTTGGGACACGCTCGAACTTCCGTCGAGAGGTCATAACTTTCGACGTGCCCAGTTTCGAGGGGACCTACCACGCCATCCTGGGCAGGCCGTGCTACACCCGGTTCATGGCGATCCCCAGCTATGCCTACCTCAAGCTCAAGATGCCGGGGCCAAAAGGAGTCATCACCGTCAACTCCACGTACGAGCACGCCTACCACTGCGATGTGGAGTGCGTCGAGTACGGGGAATCACTGACGAACGTGATGGGAACATCTGAAGACCTAGCCATGATGCTCGATCACATGGCGGCTGAGGCCTCTGCTCCAACACCCAAGCGACAGGCCGGCAACTTCGAGCCCGCTGAAGACACCAAGAAGATCCCACTCGATCCAAGCTCCTCGGGGAAGAAGACGCTGGTCATCAGCGCCTCCCTCGACGGCAAATAGGAAGCAGTGCTCGTCGACTTTCTCCGCGCAAACGCCGACATGTTTGCGTGGAGTCCCTCGGACATGCCTGGCATACCGAGGGATGTCGCCGAGCACGCCTTGGAGATCCGTCCCGGTTCGAGACCTGTCAAGCAACGCCTGCGCCGCTTCGACGAGGAGAAGCGCAGGATCATCCGCGAGGAGGTCGAGAAGCTCGAGAAGGCCGGATTCATCAAGGAGGTACATCATCCCGAGTGGTTAGCTAATCCTGTATTAGTAGAGAAAAAGAATGGAAAAATGAGGATGTGCGTAGACTACACTAGTTTAAATAAGGCATGTCCCAAAGTTCCATTTCCTTTGCCTCGAATAGATCAAATTGTTGATTCCACCGCGGGTTGCGAAGTACTTTCCTTTCTCGACGCCTACTCGGCTACCACCAAATCAAAATGAAGGAGTCCGACCAGCTCGCGACTTCATTCATCACCCCCATGGGCATGTATTGCTATGTCACAATGCCTTTCGGCCTTCGAAACGCCGGGGCAACATATCGGGCCGCATGCTCCATGTCTTCGAGAAACACATAGGAGAGACCGTCGAGACCTACGTCGATGACATCGTTGTCAAGACTCGAAAAGTAGAAAACCTTGTCGCGGACCTCAAATTGACGTTTGGATGCCTCCGGGCTAAAAACATCAAGTTGAATCCCGAGAAGTGTGTCTTTGGTGTGCCTCGAGGCATGTTGTTAGGGTATATCGTCTCCCAGCGCGGCATCGAGGCCAATCCCGAGAAGGTCGCAGCCATCATGAAAATGAGGCCAATTCGAGACCTGAAGGGGTGCAAAAGATCACTGGATGCCTAGCTGCACTCAGTCGGTTCATTGCGCGCCCGGGAGAAAAAGCCTTGCCTCTACCGGCTCCTCGAAAATCCGAGCACTTTGCATGGACACCGGGGCGAGGAGGCCCTCTCAAAGCCGAAAAGCATGCTCACATCTCCTCCCGTGCTCGTGCCGCCTCGGCCGGCTCGAGACGGCATACCCGCCGAAAACCTCCTCCTCTATGTTGCCGCAACCACTCGTGGTGGTCGCACAAGTCATAGTGGTCGAGAGGCGGAAGAGGGGCACGCGCTCCCCGTCCGGCGGCGGTGTATTTCATCGTGAAGTGCTCTCGTATGCCAAAACTCGGTACCCTCAAATCCAAAACCGCTCTACACAATCGTCCTCACCCGTCGAAAACTCCAAAGACTATTTCCTAAGCCACCCGGTGACGGTAGTGTCATCATTCCCGCTTGGCGAAATTATCCAAAACCGGGAAGTAGTGGGTCGAATCGCTAAGTGGTCGGGCCGAGCTCATGGGCGAGACCATCACTTACGCCCCACGAAAAGCTATCAAGTCTCGGGTCCGGCTGATTTCGTCGCCGAATGGACCGACATCCAACTCCCCCCCGTCCGCATCCAGCCGAGCCGTGGACCATGTATTTCGACGGGTCACTTATGAAGACGGAGCGGGCGCGGGCCTCGCTCTTCATCTCACCCCTCGGAGTACACATGCGTTACGTGGTGCGCATCCACTTTGCCGCCTCGAACAACATGGCGAGTATGAGGCGCTCGTTACGGGTTGCGCATTGCCATCGAGCTTGGGTCCGACGCCTCGATGCTCGAGGCGACTCGCGGCTCGTTATCGATCAAGTGATGAAAGCCTCGAGCTGCCATGATGAAAAGATGGAAGCATACGCAATGAGGTGCGCAAGTTGGAAGCCGCCTTCCATGGTCTCGAGCTCAACCACATCCCAAGGCGCTTCAACGAGGCCGCGGACGAGCCGGCCAAAATCGCTTCATCTCGGCGCCGCTACCCCCGCACGTCTTCTCGAAAGATCTTCACGAGCCATCCGTGAAGTGGGACTCGGGGGCGGGGGACCAGCCGTTGAGCTCGCTCCTACGACCGAACCCCCTCGACGGGGGCCACAGTCATGGAGATCGACCAGGTCACGAGCCCACCAACCGACTGGCGTGCACCATTCCTCGAGTATCTCATTCGAGGAGTTGCCGAAGGATCGAACGGAGGCGAGGCGACTAGCTCGTCCGAGCCAAAACTTACGTCCTTTACGGGGACGACAGAGCTCTACCGCCGCAGCCCGACCGGTATACTTCAACGGTGTATCTCGATCGAAGAAGGCAGAAACCGCTCGTAGACAACACTCGGGGCTTGTGGCCACCACGCCGCGCCAAGAACCCTTGTCGGGAACGCATTCCGTCGAGGCTTCTATTGGCCCACTGCAACTGCTGACGCCATCAAGCTTGTTCGAGCGTGTGAAGGATGCCAGTTCTACGCCAAGCAAACGCATCTTCCAAAGACACGCACTCCGATGATCCCCTCACGTGGCCATTTGCGGTCCGGGGGCTCGATCCGGCGGACCCCTCAAAAGACGACGGGAGGCTACACCCACTTGCTCGTGGCCATCGATAAGTTCACCAAGTGGATCGAGGCCAAGCCCATCACTAACATCCGCTCGGAGCGAGCGGTCGAGTTCTTCACCGACATCGTCCATCGCTTTGGAGTCCCCAACGTCATCATTACCGACAATGGCACCCGGTTCACAGTGCAAAAAGTTATTGGACTTCGCGATCGGTACCACATCCATGTGAACTGGTCGGCAGTCGCCTACCCTCGAACTAATGGCCAAGTCGAACGCGCAAATGGCATGATCTTGCAAGGTCTAAAGCCAAGGATTTTTAAACGCTTGAACAAACACGGCAACAAGTGGGTAGCTGAACTTCCATCTGTCCTGTGGAGTCTGCGGACGACCGAGAGTCGAGCCACTGGGTTCACCCCGTTCTTCTTGGTCTATGGGTCTGAGGCCGTCCTCTCCACTGACCACGAGTACGGGTCCCCTCGACTCAAGGCCTACAACGAGCGTACTAATCGGAAAGGCCGGCAAACGCCGTCGACCAAGCGAGAAGAGGCTCGAGACACGGCGCTCCTACACTCTCGCGCTACCAACGAAGCTACGGCAATATCACGAGAAGAATGTGCGCAAGAGGGATTTCAAGGTCGGCGATCTCGTGCTCCGTCGACGCCAAGATAACAAGGGGCGCCACAAGCTCACTCCACCTTGGGAAGGCCCGTTCATCGTGGTCAAGGTGCTGAAACCGGGGACGTACAAGTTAGCCGACGAGAACGGCTCGACCCTCACCAACGCGTGGAACATCGAACAGCTACGTCGCCTTTTCCCCTAGGCCTCGATGCCTTGCACATATTTCGTCTAAATGTACCGCTAGTATGAATAAATAAGTCGGTTTCTTACTTGTTGTTCATACACAAGGTGGGCTCGACTTTGTTTCCACAAAGTCAAGCCCCCTCGGGGGCTAGACCGGGGGACCCCCGAAGTCCTCGAAAAACGCACCTAGTTTTTTCAAAAACAATGCTCGACGTAATCTTTCCCCTCATCGCCTCGAAATTTTTCGTAAGCTAAGTATTTGCGTCACCTCGAGCTCGTCGAGCCGGGCGATCGAGCACAAGGCTTCCCACGCTTCCGAGCTACGGCACCCGACTCATCCCCTCTCGAAGTGGTTCGAGCGCAACGCCAACACTTAGCTAAAGTGAAATAAAGGCGAGAAGCGCAAAGGAAAAATTAGAGCATAACGATTATAAACATCCGAGTATCACGATTTAAGGCCACTCGGGCCATTTCCATGACCAAAATACTTGTTTTCTTACAAGGGCCTTGTTGCCCGATTTCGGCTCGCGAGCCGGCTAAAACTACTCTACATCGCGGGAGGACTTCTCGCAGCGAGATCGCCTCCAAGACGGGCGCCCGGCTCCTCGCCTCGGCCTTGAGCCGCTCGATCCGGGGGTTGACCCCTCCTTCTTGCTCACCCTCGGCGTAGGTGAAGCCGCTCGCAACGGCCTCCATCCCGGCCCGGGCGTCCTCCCTCGAGATGCTAAACCCCGAGTAGAAGATGGCCATCGTCCGGCGCGCAGCGAAGACGAGGGCTTCCCGGACACGGCCCCGCAGATAGGCGCCGAACTCGACAACTCGGTTGGCGTAGCCGCGGCCGGCGTCTGGCCCCTCGATGTCCACCACGGGCGCGAAGCCCCAGTTGGCGCTGAGGGTGTCAATGGCGCCGGTGACGCGGGCTTTGGACGAAACCTCGCCATCAAGCAACGCCTGGGTCAGCCTTGCGTCCTCATGCGCCGCCACCAGGTCCGCCTCCAAACCTGAAAAAGGACGACAAGAATCAAGTACTCAGTCAAGTGCTCGAGCAACACGTATGAATCACGCACGGAAAAAGGACTAAAGGACTCGGGCACTTACGGGTGCAGCGGGTCGAGAGCCCTTGCTCGCGTTCGAGCGTCCGCGCGAGCTCAGTCTCCTTTCTCTGGAGGGCGCGCTCGATGTCGCGTTTCTCCACGCGCAGCTCCTCATAAGCCTTGCCGGCGCCCTGGATGACGAGGTCCTTCTCCGTCATCTCTTGACGGAGGTTGACCGCTTCCGTCTGGAAACCGCTCGCCCGCTCCTTCTCTGCCTCGAGCGCACTCAAGAGAGCCTCCTTCTCGGCAGCCTCCCGGGTGACCGTTGCCTGGAGCTCCTTCACATAGGCCTCGACGCCGGCCTTGTCCTTTTGGAGCAGCTCCATGTCTCGGCATTTGGCCTTGTAGCCCTGCAGCGCCGTAGCTGCGTCCTTCTTGAGCTGCTCGAAGGCTTCGTGCAGCTGCGCGTACTTCTGACGAGCGGTCTCGGCCTCCTGCGCGGCTTGGGCAAGCTTCGCCCGCATCCCGCGTGCCACCTCGGCCTCTCGCGCCACCCGAGCAAGCTCATCTTGAGCCTTCTTGGCGTCCTCCTTGGCGGCGTCCGGGCGGCATTGGCCTCTCGAAGGAGCCGAGCAAAGCGGTGCCGCTCGCCCTCGCCTCTCCCGCCCCATCCGCACGTACCGCCGGATCTCGTGCTCGCTCTCTTGCGTGGCACGGACATGCACGGATTTGGCATAAGAGCGACTCGTGTCGCCCGAACCTCGAAGGGGAAATGTTAGAACATAAAACACGATAGACCAAAAGGGCAAGCAACCGAACTCAAGGGCACTCACGAGAAAAGCCGGGGCATGTCCTCCGAAACAAGCGACAAAGCGCCTTCAAGGCGCTTTCGAGCCATTGCCGGCGCTCCTCGGCCTCCACGTGCGCCTCAAGCTCCTCTCGATCGTTCATCACGATCGGGGGCGCCTCGTGGTCAAGGGGGTCGGAGAGCACCAGCGGCGGCCTCTCCCAAAGAGGGAACTCCTCCCGCATCTCCTTGTCAACGGAGGAGTGGAGTCTCCTCACCGCCTCCAGGTCGACATCCGCCGTCACCACCCGCTCGGCCGGGGTAGGTGGGCGTTGCGGGCCGACTCCGGGAGGAGGAGGACGCCTCTTGGGCGAGCGCCGCGCCTCAATCCGCCTCCGCTCCTCGATAGAGACGTCAGTGGGCTCGGTGGGACCAAGGCTGACCGACCGCATGTGGCTGTCGACGATGGCAGCCGCCGCTAGCTTCCTTTGGGCCTCCTCCCACTGGTCGGCGTCGGTCATGGGCTCGAACCTTACCTCGCCCGCCTGTCGACGAGGTGGGGCACCAGGGCCCCCAACAGCTGCAGAGGCTGCGGCGGCACCTGGAACGGCACCAGAGGGAGCTCTCGCTCGATGTCCTGGCGCTCATCGCCACCCGTGACAGAGGGCTGCTGCACCACTGGCTCCGCCTGCTGCTCCACCAGCGCCGCCTGCTGCTCCGCTTGCAGCTGGTGCCCTTCGCCGCCTGCGGCGGCAGGCTGCACCACCGGCCCCGCCTGCTGCTCCTCCGGCTCCTCCGCCTTCTCCTCCTCTTGCGTGGCGGCGGGGTGCTCCTCGAGCGCCCTCTCGAGCGGCGCCCCGGGCCTCCCCGTCCTCGACTCTTTGCCCAACGAGGAGTCGACCTCCATATCCCGAGGAGGGGTTGGGGCCCGGCTCGGTTGAGGCTCGGCGCCATTCCCGCCTCCCCGCATCTCCACATCCCCCACCGGCCGATCGGCGGCCGCCGGCGTCTCCTCCTCCTCCTTCTCCCTGCGCTCCTCCTCGAGCTGGCGCAGGCCGATTGGCCAGGAGGACTTGGCGCCCGAGCTCGGACTCTCGTCTTCGAGCATGATGGGCTGCTGCTCCGATCCAGCCCCCGTCGCCGGAATAGAGGCCGCCGGCTCTGGCGCCATCGCACCTTGGTCGCCCGCTGCCGCGTCACCCAGCGCGCCTGACGACGTCGGGGTCTCGAGATGGAGGGCAGTTGAGGCCGTGGTAGTGGTGGCGTCCTCATCCCCCGTAGCCTTGGTCACGGCCCCGGCACCTGCACGGGACGCAGCTGCCATCAGCCTGCCACGCCTAAGTGCATCCTTGGCCCGCTCTAACCAAACTGGAGTAGAAGGAGGAAGGATCACTCCACCTGGCATCGACGGGGTGCCGCTCGACCCTCCTGTGGTCCTCAGCCTTTTAGTAGGCAGCATGGGGGGGAGGGACGGTAACGTCTGCAGGGAGCGCTTGGTCCTGAAAGAAAGAGAAAAACAAAAATCACTATGACGAGACGTTCACACATAAGCGAAAAAGACAACAGGAGGCGGGGTCGATTGAAAAGCTTACCCCGCGATCGAGGTGGCGCTGCCCGAGCCACCCGGCCTGTTCAAAGAGCTCGGGGGCTGTCGAGCCTCAGTCGCCCCCCTCGAGTCACTTGAGGACTTGGGGGCCTCGAGCCCGCCGCTTGCGCCGCTCGGGGGCTTCGAGACCCTGGTGGCCGCCCCCGTTCCGGCCGACTCCTTGGCCGGGTCGGGCACGGTGTCCCTTACGGGATCCTGGGTCCTGCGGGTCGAGGTCCGCTCGACCCGGCGGTCGCTGGAAGGAGCCCGGCGTTGCTCGCCGGGCTGCGCAACAGTTGAAGTGCGCACATTTGCAGCCTCATGCTGCCGGGTGTGCGCGCCCGTTGAAGGAGAATGATGGCGGGAGGAAGAGTCCCGCCGCGTCGGAGATGGCGCCCGCCCGCCATGGCTAGAGCGGCGGGGCGACTCCCTCGTCGCCGCCGCCCGCTTGAGCCGGCGACGGCGAGCGAGCGCGGTGGCCGGAGCGTTGAGACGCCCCCGCTACCTTGCTCGGGCCGGCGACGCGCTCGAGCGCCGCGGCTCGACGACTCCTCCCGCTCGGCTCGCCGAACCGGGGCCGACGAGTCGTCGCGCGCGAAGGCCCGGCGCCAAAGCTAGCTCCCGCACGCGAGAGCGAGGAGGCGTCGTGGCTCGGGTGGCGGTGGCGCCATCACCGTCGGCCGCCTCGTCGTCTCCCCGTCGTCATCGCCCTCGTCCTCGTCGGCCGACTCGAGACTAGAGCTCCGGTCCGGCGGGTCCGCCGCCGCACGCATTTCGCGCGCCGGCGGCGCGCTAGCCTTACGCTTCTCCTTCTCCTCTAGCGCACGGGCTTTCTTCGCCTTCTCCTCCCTCCTCGAGACCACGGCAGTGTGTTCTCGTTCGCCCCTCAGGCGTCTTACCTCGCGGACAGGCGCGTCCTCCTTCACCGGGGGCCTCGACTCCGCGTGGTCGTTGATATTCTGGAAAAAAAAGAGAGAGGACAGGCCTCGATAAGGATCGCTCGAGTAAAAAAAAACGACGAAAGAGGATCTCGAAAAAACTCACAAAGCCCAGCAGGTTGAAGGCCGGACGCATGCGGAAGAGGCCGACTTGGTTCTCGCCGAAGTTCCTCCCGCCGTCGATCGCGTCGCGCACCCGAGCCACGATTGTGGCGACCGAGAGGGGCGCGTCCGACATCTTGCTGGCCGCAAGCGCCGCAGGATCAGCGTCCTCCGTCATCTGGTCGAGCCGTAGCGGGCGCTCGGCGAGCGGAAGCACCCGGCGGCTGTGGAACTCGGCAACCACGTGCGCAATGTTGAAGAAGAGGTTGCCGGACCTCCGGTTGCGGAGGCTCGAAATGGCGTTGAGCAGGGAGTCCATGCGGGGCTGGCGCGCCTGCGGCTGGCCGTGCGTCCAGTTGAAACCGGGCGCGGTTAGCACGGCGCCGGTGTATTCCGGGAAGAGGCCCTCCTCGTTGCGGAGGTAGAACCATTCTCGGTCCCAGCCGGCGTTGTTCGACGTCCACGAGCCGGATAGCCAACACTCCTTCCTCTTTAGCCCGATCGAGCAGGAACCCGCTCGAACGTAGCGGCGGACCTTCGGTTACTTCTTCTTCTCCTCTTCCTCCTCGTTCTCCTCTTCCTCCTCCTCGTCACCGTCATCACCGTCGTCGTCAGCGGCCTCCTTGTCCTTCACCGCCTTGGTGAAGAGCGTCGCCTTAAAGATGTGGGTGAACAGGTCCCACTGCGGCGCCATACCCAGATACCCCTCACACACGGCGGCGTAAGTAGCCGCGAGCGAGATGGAGTTGGGGTTGAAGTGCCGGAGCTCAACCCCGAAATGGTGGGGAGCGCCCGCATGAAGCGGCTCGGCCGCGCACCAAGTCCCCGCCGGTGAAACCCGATAAAACTCGGGATGTAGCCCGGCGGGGATTGGGCTCGATGTGGTCGTCGTCCGGTACCCGCCACTCCGGTGTCCCTCCGCCGGATTGGGCGGAAGCAGTCCGCCATTCACCAGGTTGATCAGCATCGCCTCGGTCACCGTGGACCGAGGCCATGGAAGCGCCTCCTCCATCACCACCGGCGTGGGAGGCTTGGCGGCCTCCTTGCCTTTGCCCTTGCCTTTTCCACCGGCACCCTGACCGGAGCTCTGACCCGACTTCCTGACTGACCTCCTCATGTCGGTGACGGGAGCGGGACGGTGGAGCAACGACGGCGGCGGAGCACGAGGAACGGTGGCGCGGGGAACGGCGGCGCAGAAAGCAGGCACGGTCGCGGGCTAGAGCGGCGCTGGTGGTCGCGGGCGGCGGCGGCGACGATTGCGGATGATGACAGCGGCGGATTGGATCTCAAGCAGAGCGCAACTGGCGGCGTGAGCGGCAAGAAGGGCGAGAATGCGGGGAAGAAGAACCGGGAGCCTACTCCTCCATATTTATAGAGCCCAAGCCGATCCGCGTGAATCGCATCCAACGGCCTAGATTACGCCATCCAACGGCCGCGCGCCCCCGGCGGACTCGGCGAAAAACGGTAACCGCATTTATTGCCCTGACAAACCGCCACCTACCTCCACTTACAGGGCGCACGCATCGCGAGACGGAGCGGAACCGTCGCCAAGCCACGATCACCACGATACGCCGGTTTCCACCTAAAAAGGCGCGCCACTTGCAACGGACGGATGGCCTCGAACAGGCGTAACGACGGGACGTCTCGACAAACGGTCCCTTACACGGTAAGAAACCCAGGGACCCCGGTCCCACAAGTAAGTCTCGAGGGAGCGGAGGCTGACCCACGGACGGGTTCGAACAGCCGCCCTCGAGCACCCGAGTTAGGGGCGCCTATGGGAAGGAACCCTCGAAAGGTTCCGCTCGAGAACGAACCCTCGAACCCAGATGGCGTGTCCAAGGCGGGGCACTAGGTATCCAAGAGATCCCGTCGACGGAGGCACTCGAGCCGCCGGTCCCCTCGAACGGGGCCGGTCCTCTCGGAAACTAAGCGCCCAGCTCTAATGAGAGCGCCCGGGCCACGGCCGTCTCCCCTCGAAAGGAGACGAGCTCACTTGGACTACCCGCCATCGCCTCACAAAGGGGTATGGCGCTCGCTCGGTCGCGAGTAGTGTCGACCTCTCACACCACTTGGATCCGATCCAAGAGGTCCAAGAGGAACCGGATCACGACTCCGGCCCGCCCATTCGAGGCTCGGGGGCTCGAGTCACATAAACAACCTCCTCGACACGGAGGAACAGAAATACTCGGGGCTCGAAGAGTAATTGAATCTCCCGTCTCGAGCTGCTACAACTCCAGTTAATAATACTCTTACGCAAAACCGTTCATCTCAAAGCCCCCGAGGAATGCCTCATTCCTCCGGGGGCCTCGGGGCTACCCCGCGACGCCGCGCGCCCCCACGGAGAAAGGACGAAATGACTCCTCGAAACAACATGACCCTAAGTCTAGGTGCTTCAACTCCACTTCATGATCCCTTACTTGAAGTTTTTTCACAATCAAGCAAGGGCTCGGGGCTACTGTCGGATACCTAGATTAGGGGGTCCTAAATTGGGTGAATTAGAGACGAGCAAATCAGCCTCATCCCTCTCTAAAAATCCCAAAAACTGACTAAAGAAACCCCTAATCCTTCTCATACTGGGCCGGCCCACTATCAGGCCCACAAAGCCTCAGAACCTTCTAACTCGAGCAGCGGCCGCTCACCCGCTCGAGAGAGAAGTACGGAAACCGCTCGAGCGTACGACCGCTCGAGACGGTGACGTAAACCGCTCGAGCGAGCGACCGCCGAGCGGGACGGAGAACGCCGAGCGAGCAAACGCTCGAGTCTGCCCGCAATAATTGCCTACCCGTAACGCGCACATGGCTATAGGGCTCGAACAGCGCCAGAGTACACTGACACCGCCTAACTCCATGGCTACAGGGCCCGCAATAGTGGAGCGTACGCCGGTCGCTTCACCATTACGCTGCCCATCCCCCAGATTCGAGGATGGCAGGCGCCACTATTAAGTCGGGCCTTGTACTGTGCCACGTGCGGCACCCCCCTTCAAGCGCCGTTGTCAACTCTCCGTACCGCCTAATCCGCTGCTCAGTCCCCATCGCACGAGACGTCGACCCTCGAGCCGGCCTCCAGCGCTCGAGGAAAAGATGGCGACGTGATTGGCGTACGGAGCAAGCGGGATCGGTCCATCCCTCCTCGACGGCCATCCTGCGGGGTTCCCGGGCAGGCCATCATCGCCCACTCCTCCATTTCGTCAGCCCTCGTCAGGCGAGGACAAGCAGGCCATCACCAGCCATGCTGCTACAGGGTCGAACCGGACCAAAGCATGGTTCCACAGGCTCGAGCCGGACAATAGGGAGCATCTACAGCACCGACGACTCGACAGAACGCCCATACCTCGACGTCACGCCCACGACAGCCCTAACCATCATGTGACCCTGAGCCTCCCCTTGGCCTATAAAAGGGGACGCCAGGGCCTTGTATAGGGCAAGAGGCTTTCACGCACACACGTTCCCACATTTTTCACACACCCATTCACGGCTAAGTCCCGCTTGTATTCACCCCTGTACAAGCACCCCGGTGCAAGATAATACAAATCTCTCCCCTCTGCTGGACGTAGGGCATTCTTTGCCTGAACCAGGATAAACATTTGTGTGCTTCTTGCATCACCATCCGGATTAGGGAGCACGCATAGAAATTTACTCGTTGGTGTTATACCCCCCGGGGTACGAAACACCGACACATTATTTGACTCAAACCTTGTCCAAAACGACTTCTTTTACTGAGTATTTTAGTCTTGCTAGTCAGAGATCGTCAAGAGAACGTTGGTCAATAAGATCTCAGTAACTAACTCGAGAAAGGAGACGATGTATTCGAATAGAAGCCATTGCTATCTGTGAAGAACCCACACATGAGCAAACTCTGCTGCTCATGAGCTTGCTAGCAAGGGGTTAGTTTAAGACCCGGATCAATACCAGTTTTGGATTGATCCCTTCTCGGAGTTTGTAACAAGCGTTTGTGCTCGTAATTTGGCTGAGTATAAGTCAATGAATCCCGAGCCATAGTTCCACGGGAATGGTAAAAAAAATGTGAAGAACCCACACATCCGAAAGCGTTAGCAACCGGACTTTCCTATACTCTGTTTATAATCTCCTTGGGATGGCTTGGTGCAATGTTTCAGTGCTGCGTGAGTAGCCATAACTTGTACTGCGATTTAGTTTGGAATTGTATAGTTGAAAAGTTCTGTTTGGCTCTAGGCAGAAGTCCTTGGTCCCCCACTCTGATAACCAGCGCTGTTGATAACCATTAACAAGGGTGCAGGGTCGGACCAGGACCAAGATCAGAACTCAGCCGTTCAAGTTCAACAGGGCTGCATACCGAGCTACGGTTTCGAGCGGTCTGCTCTGAGTTGTTTAGGTCCGTCCAACGCGACGGCACCACCACCGCACGCACGGAGGCACGTCCGCACGTATATATCGCGCGTCCCCTGGCCCTGGATCTCCGCCGACGGAGGCAGGCAGCGCTGGACGGAGGCGGGGGGATCCGCCGGCAGGCAGGCACGGGCACCAGTGTCGTCGTCGGTTCACGGCCAATTCCCGTCATCAAAATCTTTGACAGCCTTGCGAGCCACGGTTAATCATGGGCGTGCCAGCGGCTTTCACTCACTCACTTTGGCGAGAGATGAGAACGGGATGGATGCCCCCGCTCCGGCGTGCGGTGCGGTGCGGTCCTGGGGAGACGACCGATCCCAACCTCGTACCGCATGCACTGCACGCGGCATATGGCCTGTGCGCTCAGACGCTCAGATCGCGCCCGCATCTTTTCTGATCGGAAAGCGCTGCTACGCTCTCCGGATGCACTGATGCAGCCGGTCGTGCCCTGTCGGATGGTGCTGCCTGTACAGTGTACACGCGGGATACCAAGCGTGAAGGTGGCGGGGTCAACACCATTCGGCTGCGCTGTGTGTCTGTTAATCTGGTCCTGGCACTTTGCGACGCAGGAACAGGAATTTCGTAGCCTCAGCCATTGAGCATTTGGGCTTCCATCTCTCTGGCACTGAACTTCAACTGGGCCTGGGGCGCCTCCTTTGATTTCGTCATACAGCAAAATTTTCCATCCAATTCTCAAGAAAAAAAACCATCCTTCTGACGATCAAAACAACCGATAAAATCAGGGAAGTTCAGGTTCATCTCGTAGAATCAAAGTTGCCAATAACCCTTTCAAAAAGAAGGCAATAACAAGCTGAAAAAGGAGGGCTTCCATTGCTAATGACATACATTGCATGTTCACAAATTTTGGGCTGAACTTACTTTATCTAAACCGCAAATTTATTTTCCAGGTATTTACACTGTTCTAAGTTCCTTGGACGACGACGACACTAGGCACCGGTGGATATGATACGCGCGACTACATACACTAGGCTACACTTGGGACTAGCTGCTCTGCAAAGAAAGAGACGGGCCAACGGAGGTACTTAGATTTTTTACAGGTACTGAGATACACCATAGTATCATACAAAGTAATAAGGCCTGTAATGACGTCGCTCAGATCCATCATGTTCTGCAGGCCGGCCGAACGCTTTCTGCTCTGCACTGCATCAGTGCCATTCTGCTCTCCACCGCATCAGTGCCATTGTGGTGCTGAAGCCCTGCATTGGATGGATGAGATGACCTTGGTAAGAATGCTCGAGTGTGGAAAGCGCGTATTTGACAAGAGATTGCAGTGAGGCATAGTAAGATGGCCTTTTAGTGTTCATGATGAGTAGCATACTTTGGCTTTCTTCCGCCGATCGATGAGGCACTGGCAGTTGGTTTGCTCGCCGTTCGTGATGGCCGACGAGGTGGAGGTGGCGCGGGCGGTGCTGGTGGCTGCAAAAGTGATTATGGCAAAAGGTCAAATCTGATGTGAAAACATCCTCACCAACAAATGAATATTTTAGAATTCCATTCTTTTTAGATAAAGGAAGCTTTATTTTGATATGAAATGTTTCTCTGGCCTCTGTATCTTATAGAATTGGAATTCTAAGTCATGATGAGAATACTGTGATGTGTGGAAATTCATACATTTGGTGCCCTCGCCTTTAAGTTGCCAGTCTGCAAAGGAGTTGTTCTCTTTGAAGTGGATGCTCGAGATTGCACTGTCGCCTGAACGCCCTACATAAAAGTTACAGCAGCTATTAGCGTGTACGGCATTACTGTTGATGCAAGATTTAACTGTTTCCACTACCCCAGTTCAGCTATAACTGTTTCCAGAAAGATGGTTTCCTAAGATTTCGTGGCATGTGGTAACCTATGGCATGATAAAAGGATTGTTAGAACCTTTTTTCCTGAAGCCCTAAACTACACAAAACCGAGACATCCAGCAACACTGTTTGGCACATCAGTATAGCCAAATGATCAGACTTATGTGTTTGCTGTGGCCTATGGCTACTACAAACAAACATATAGTTCGACTAATAGGATTTATCAGCATCCGGCATACAACAGAAATGAGCTCCTGTTTTTTTAAGAATGGATTGGATTCACTAATATTACCAGATACCAGTATTCAAAGTAATAGCGACTGCTATAACAACTTACATAAACAGGGTAAACATTTAGTTGAAAGTTGAAACTGTCAATTTTGTGTGACACACATGTATAAAAAAGAGGCAAAAATCATAACTAGATCGTGAGTCAATACCTCTTTCTTTTTTGGCCTAGAAATGGTTTCAACTGCTGGTACTCCGACAGTAGAGCTGAAGATTTTCCTTGGAGGAAGGTTAACAGAACTACAAAACCAGAAGCTATAATCAGGAAATATGGCAAAGACAACTTTTACAATCATATTTTATAAGCATCATAAGAAATTCAAACATTAATGCAGATTAGAACCTCGATTTCTGCTTGCTAGACACTTGCAAGTCCATTCTTTTTGACCTAGTAGAGGGACTATCTAATACTGAAGGTGCCTTCAGTCTGTTGTTATTGCTGTTCAATGAAGCAGGGAAAGAAACAATAAAATCAAAATCCGACAAATAAAACTAGCAATTTCAAGAATCTGTCAATTGGTGTGTAGGAGTAACCTTTTTGTTTCCAGCTTGCTACTTCTAGCAGCATTTGGAGTGACAGCCTTTTTCATATTGCCCTGCATGAACAAGTAACATGTTAAGTTTTGCTGTATTTGAGCTTTCACATGATAACCAAGCATGTGAGTAAGCATCAGTCGAAATGAAGATGCTATGAACTAGTGATTGCCTCAAAGAAGAGATGCTTAAAACAACAAATGCCACATTAGGTGCTTCAGTTACTGTTATGCTGAAAAAGTCGATATGATAACAAAGATATGGAGCATACCACTGTAGTTGTTTCACCCTTCGGATGAGCCACAGTTGCTCTTGCCTTACTAGGAGTCTTCACATCCGTTCTCACAACACTATCTCTAGTAATAGCGCGCCTCTCTCCTGTAGAGGGTCGGCGTACAGCAGAAATATCATTATTCTTTGCTGCACTCTCTCTTTTGACAGGAAGTCTTTCAGAAGTAGAAGGTCGACGTGGTGTGGTGACACTGGCTTGCTTCTGTGCACGATCTCTGGTGACTGGGCGTCTCTCAGCAGTGGAAGGTCGTCGTGGGGTGGAAACAACTGCAGGCGATTGTGAATTCTCCTTGGCAATGGCATGTCGCTCTCTGGTAGAGGGCCGTTGCGCACCTGCTGAGGAAGGTCTCGTGAGACCTGTAAGCTTGCTCCCTTCTGTAGGACCAATCTTCTGGGCTGCTGAATTTGGCCTTTGCACCGGCTTAGCCTTCTGGTTCATACTTGTATTGGGCTTCACTGAACTAGGCCTCTGAAATTATTCATGTAAAATGTGTAGTGAGTAACAACTTAATAAACAACTCATATTGGTGGGCATACAAGATAAAACATGCATTCATCTAGTTAGCTGAATACAAATTAGTGAGCAGAGAAACAGAAAAGTTGAGCACAGAATAAAATAAACACCAATTCACTTGTACTGCTAGTATGTATGTCTACTCAGAAGGTTATAGTGTGTGGAAGTAGAAAGTAGAAAAAATTTATATAAACAAATGCAGAAACAAAATTCATGGTATTACCTCGCTAGCAAATGTATAGTCCATAGCACTTTTTGAAAGGGTTTTGATGGATTTCGGTATTATCCTGGGACTATGTCTGAGCCTGGGGTCTTTCTCAATAATTCTTCTAGGAGTCCTTGCAGCTTCATATGTTGTTCTAGTATCACCATGAACAGAACTGGCATTCTGCTTCCCTGCATCCATTGTACTGGTAGAGCTGTTACCAAGTACATTTCCTCTAACATCATGGTCAGTTTGCTGCAGAACACCTGATGAAGAAAGATTAGATGAGGAAAGTTCTGTATCGAAGTTTTCGTTTCCTTGGTCATTATAACACGGCAGCCCGTGCTCTGATGTAGTTTCATGCAGACCTTCTTCCACATAAACATCCACAGCAGCTCCAGATCCAGTGGGTGTTTCAAGATCAGCACCCTGCTCATCTTCAGCTGTCTGGCTAGAGTCACTACCATCACCACTGTATTCCAGAACAAGTTCAGTTTGCTGGTTTTGCTGCTGTGTAGCCTTAAGTTCCCTGATCTTCTTGTAATACTCTTCAAAATAAGCCTTTTTCTGAGCGACTAAACCATTGAATTTTCCAAATTCTTCATTGCGCCTATCATTAGTAAATACGGACCACTTCTCCCACAATAGTGACTCTAACTCAAATCTTCCGAAGGAAATGGAACCATGATCAAGTGTCTGAGATACAGATACTCCCTAACAAAAGTACAAAGAAATGCAAAAGAAAAGAGTGGTGAGACTACTAGCTGTAATAGTCGCCGAGAACAAAATTGTACTTATTCCCTCTCCTTTTCAAATTAGCTAATTTCACATCGCATAAGTAAATTGAACAAATCTAATTGACCAAATGTATCATAAAAACTTACTTGAGGACCATCCCGTTCAGTTGACTCTCCTTGTGACCATGAAAAATAAGTTTGATTGACTTCCGTCGCCATTATGTATGGGGTGTCTAATTCATCATAGTTGGGTGGAGTCTGCAGGCAAACCCTGAAAACATTTGCCAGAACATTTAAAATCAAGGCATAACAGCATAGCTGCATTTTGATCTAAAATTCCAAAAGCCAAAACGAAGTTCAAAAGCGATGTTTGGTTTGGTATGTCTTAAGATTTAGGAAGACATCAGTATACAAATAATAAATAACCAGAACAAAGGAACACGAGGTTCTCAAACTTTTGCACAACACCACACCTGAGAAGTGGTAAAGAGCGCAACGTTCTAGAACACTAATATGAAAGAATTTTCAAGCACTGGAAGGTGGAAGCTAATAGCTGATAAATTTCATTAGTCAATTCTATTTGAAGCATCAAGCCCTCAATCTCAGCACCTATCCTTTCCTTTCGGGTCAAGGTTTCAGACACAAAGTTCCAACCTTCCAAGCTGCACGTGGATCCCTAAACACGAAACCAAATACAGGCATACAGCCGGGAACAGCAGTCTTGTTCTCAACAACACATTCACATGCCAACAACTGAAACGAGTTGCAATCCAAAGGAAAGGATAACAGCATGTGCAGCCAAGTAAAACAGAAGACAACCAAAGTGAATGAACAAGAAGAAAAGAAAACCCCTGTGGCCCAAAGAATCCGCTAGAGTACCGAAATCAAAAGTGTCTATTTTCTATCTCTGAAATCGAGGTTCTCGAAGTTAATAATTTATCACAGGACTGCATATGCAGAATTAAGCAACTTTCAACCCTACCAGAACAAAACACGAACACAACGATCCGTTTGGAGGAAGGGAAAAGCAGAAGAAACTTGGCTTCTGGCCTACACAAGCTGAAATCAGGACATGTTCTACCAAGCTTCGAGGCAACAGTGAAAGTGAACGGGGCAGAAGGGAAGGGAAAAAAATATAGGAAAGAGAGGCTTGAAAAAAGCGAAACTGTCGGTAATGATCAGAGGCCGTCAGATCCGTTAAAAAATGCGATCAAAGCGGGAATTTAAACTTCACCACAGAAAAGAAAGGGAGAGGCATGAAAAGAGAGGCCACTACCGAGCAGTTAAAAAAAGCTGAGACTGAGAAAAGGGCAGCACTTTTGAAGAGCTGCGGCGCTCAAAAACAATTTCTTGTCAGACAAAAGCTGAATCGAAGGCCCAGCATCGACAGTGAATAATTCCAACATCTTCTACAGAACAACGACAATCAGACGAAGAAGTTATGAATTCCAAAACTTCGCAGCGCCAGAACACAAGAGAAGATCAAACACCTGACTGACCCCCGGCGCAGAAGAAGTGGAGAAAATTGCGCGTCGCTGGTCCAAAACTTAAGAAGTGTATGGACAAGGGGGTCATTTCGTGGCGAAATTTAGGGGCGGTTCAAATTTGAACTGGATCTCCAAACTTTCCAACTGACCACCTCGGATCAAAACGGAAGGATACCAAGAACTGCTCATCAAGGCACAAGACCCCAGACAGAACTGCTCCGCGTTGCAGAATTCCGCACCAGCTACTAAAACACACCCGTTCATCGTCACACAACCAACCACCAAAATCCGCAGCGCGCCCCTAGTAGTAGAACCAGAAACCAGGGAGAACGAGACAGGGGCGAAATCCTCCATTACCTGGCACCGAGGCCGCCGCATGGGGGTCGGGGGGATCCCGCGAGTCGCTGCGCTGCCGCTCCTGGCTCCGGAGTCCGCGAGTCGGGAAGCGCACTCGCCCGCAGTCGCTGTTCACCTCTGCCGCCGCCGCCGCTGCGGTGCCGCGGCCACAGCAGCCCACACGGGGACGGGGGACGAAGACGAAGCGAAGAAGAAGGCAACAGCGCAGGTACGTAGGCAGGTGCGTGAGCCGGGAGGCCAAGGCGGGGGCTCTTAAATTCTGGGCGTGATTAGCGCCTTCTAATGGCCGCCGCGGCCGCGCAATTACCACGGGCGAGGCGATTCGTAGCGTGCTGCCGTGCTCACGCGAGGGAAAAGGCTCTGGCGAGAGTGGAGAGCGTGGCTCAGTAGTAACGTTCGGCGTGGGCGCACGCGTGTCTCTGCAGGTGGGACCCACGCGGCGTGGGCAGAGTGATTTTCGGGATGGTTATGTGGTCATGAGAACCGCCTTGGTTAGTTTTAAATTTTGTTCTCATGGAAAAAGATAAATACTGTTAAATTATAGCCATATATAGAGATTCCCTTCGGTTTAAATGTGTACCACTATTGTCCATTGGCTTTTGCTCAAATTTTTACCAACAACATTTGTTCACTTAGTAATAAAAGTGGAAATAGTACCAATAAACTTTAGAAATGGCATGGAACGTGGTTGTATTTGGTTAGGGTGACAAGTAGAATTCCGAAACCCCTCTATTTTTACTCCTATACAAATACAAGAATGATAGTAGATGCCTAGCAAATTGCATTGACCAAGACATGCTAAAAGGCTACCACTAGCATTTGGTAAAGGTGATGGTACTAATTTCGAGTCGAACGGTTCTGAGATATGGGCAAATGCAAGGACACGAGGCCAAGGTAGGTTGGTCGAGGATAAGACTAGAAAGGATGCACGCACTGTGGGACACAGTAGGCAGGCGGCAAGCATCGATCCCAATTATTGAATGCATCTTTAGGGCCGGGGAGGAGAGACAATGACAAATAGAAAACTCAGGCTTCCTTTCCTCAGCATTTCCATTCCATGCCCTACCTAAGCCCCTAATTTTTTCATCATCAGCTTGTCCATTTCTGCTGTGGGGGCACTTGCTGGCCCGGGCAGCAGTTCTCTTGTCCCTTTCCATGTTTCTTGCTTGGTCAGGGTAAATAAATGGAAGGTGGTTATGCCCTGCACTGCATGCTCCATCATCATCATAATCTTCTTCAACTTCAACTGCAAACATGGCAGAATTCAGGTGGGTCCCCATGTTAGCTTCCCCGGCCCTCACTCAGATTTTAACGTCCAAGATAAGATTGTATCAGGCAGGTAATCCACTAGGCGACCCTCTTGGTGTGGTAGACACTAAAAGCTAGGTTTAAACCTTTGAACCGTGCCTTATACGTCGGGTTAACAGGATTGGACGACGACATGAAAGATGTTTCATTCCCGGCCAGGTTGACACGGCGGCAGAGCCTTTTTCGTGCGTTGTAGCGGTGCAATGTAATGCAAGCCATTTCCGGCATCACGGCAAGCACTAACCTGTCACGTGAGCAGCGTGAGAGATCGGATGTCTTTCACGCTCGCCGTTCCAGTGATCGTGACGATTATCTAATCTCGTGGCCTTGTGGGAAAAGCGCATGGATCGATCTCGGGCGGGATCGGAGCGAACAAGCAAGAAAGCGACGGGAAAAAGGCAGCCGCGCGCGGCCGGGAGCACGTCGCCGCTCGCCGGGCGCGCCACATGCCGCTCCGATCCGTGGGACGATGGATGGATCTCTCGCTCATCTCTGCCACGAGCCGCTGTCGCCCGCCCCATGTTACCCCTCCGATCCGGCTCACGACGGTCTGGCAGGAGGGCTTCGAAAGACCTCATCATCTTGTCCCGTAGTATATGTGCAGGTGCAGGCACGCTTGCCGTCGCCGTCGCGCGGCGGCATGCTCCTGCGATGGTCTCGATCGCCTCGTGCCTGCCAGTGGTCTCTGGACGATGCGGAGGTCGGGGAGTCCCAATCATGGAGGCGGCACAGCAGCAGCGTGCGTGGTACCGTACAGGCTACCGGTACAGTGAGCGCGAGCGACGTCACATGGCCCGTCCGCGGAATACGCCGCGCCCATAACGTGGCGTGTCGCCCATTGGCTCGAGCCATGTTGGGTTCAGTAGCATGCCCGTCTCGGCTCCTCTGTTTGTTTGTCGTGGACAGTATTCTGAAAGCTCGTCAAAGGCAGTACACATGCCTCATGCTGCGGCGTTGTAGTACTGGTATTCCTAATAATGATCCTGTTATTGTTATTATTAAGAAACAGCCGAGGGATGTTCTGCCGACATGCAACCTGGCCGGGCCTTATTCCTCCTCTTTCGTCAGTAAAAAACTGCCGACATGCAGTAGAAAAGGCCATTGCATCGCAGCTAAGCTTGGGCTGGTCAGATCTGACGTGTGAGCAGCATCGCTGACGAGTGACGACTCACCCACAGACCCTGCGAACCTTGGCTAGGGTCAACATGTCGGGTCCGGTCCCACCGGCAAGTGACAACATCTCACAAGGGTCGTCGGCATGCAGGAAGACGTGAGCTTGGGTAGAGCCGGAGAAGCGTCCAAGGGCAAGGAGCCCTGCCCTGCACAGCTGCACTGCACATGAAGGGCACATGGCCTTGCAGCCACTAGAGTCTGACCGACGAGATGCGCGCGCGCACTTGCAGGAATCTTCCTTGATGGTTTGTAGTGTTAGGCATTATTATAGGCGTGTGTGATCGATGCAGGGATGACAAGGATCGAATAAAACACATGGCAGAGATCCAGAGCACAAGAGTATATTTGCCCTCTCCCAGGCCATCAGCCAAACAAATGGCTTCTTCGTGCACTCAGTCACCGTGATCAGTAAAGGTCAACAAAACCAGAGCATTAGTAAAAGTCAAACCCTGTCGTCAGAATCAGAGTTCACAGTGCGTTCAAGTCAAGACCACCCACCAACTAGTCCGGCCTGGTACGGCGGCTGATGCCACGTCCAAATGTCACTTCTGACCCAGGACAGAAGACACTGCATTTCTCCTTCCAAAAAGTGCCACTGAACGTACTGTTTCATCACTAACTAATGCAACTAATCAATCAATCAGCAAGGCTAGCTTCAGCTCACACAGGATTACAGGAGGAGCTAGGCCAGTACTGCCCGCCCAACCGCTCGTGCAAGATGGACGTAGCTATAGGCCGTGCTAAACCAAATCATGCAAGGCTACATATGTAAGTTGCCACGAGACATGGCCCGGGCACCTAGCTGACGAGAAAGAGAAACCCAATTGCCCAACGGAAGCCCCTGGTCAGTGAGGACGGAGAACGTTCCGGTGGGCACGCGGCTTGCCGCTCCTTGCGGCGCTTTTGGAAAGGACGAGGTGTGGTGTGAGGGCGAGGCTGCCCACCATTCTGATCTTGCCATCGTCCTCTCCTTTTTGCGATGCACGAGCGGCTGCCTGATCATTGATCACTGCTGCTTTTTTCCCGATCGGTTTGGTCCATGCCACAGGACAGGAGAGGCTACCTGCAATCCCCTCCATGATGCAAGGGGAGCCCGTGACAGGGCCAATGCACCCTCCATACGTGGGAATCTGGTCTATTGGCTATTCCGCTTGTTGGATGCTACCATCACGTACTGGGCCTCGCTAGATTCTCCCATCCTCATTTTCGAGCTAGCCAAACCTATGAATGCCATGAATTTGCTACAAATTCGTGTGTTGAAGGCGAAAGAAGAATAGTAAAATTGAATAGAGATCTTAATTCCTTACACTTGCATGATACTGTCATCTGGGTCTTCATCTCTTGAATTTTGATATTTAAGTACCTAAACTTGTATTGCACTGTCACTCTAGTCCCCAACTCTCGAATTTCGATATTTGGGTCCCAAACTTGTATAATTGTGTCATTTAGGTTTATACCCCCAAAAATGCACATGAACACAGAGTTATCATGTTAACGACATCTTTGTATTGTCGTGCAAGTTTGATGACATAGATGACATTGCAGTAGTTTGGGACCAAAATATGAAAATACAATAGTTAGGGACCCGAGTGACACCGCAATACAAGATCAAAAGCTCAAGTATCAAATTTTGAGAACTGGGGATCCTGATAACACAGTTATTCAAGTTTAGGAACCGCTTATCAATTTTACTCAAAGAACAACGACATGAGCCAGATCGCTCTTCCGTTTTCTCATAAACTCCATCTGTCCACACAAGGATAAAATTATAGCATTTGTGCAAGCAAATTAGCTTAATCTTTTAACATCTATGTTTCCAAATAGGTTTGCTATAAATTTTATTTATAACTAATTTAATGTTACTTATTGTATCCTAAGTTAGCATTTTCTATAACTTTATAGCTAAACTTTAAATCGTTTGACACCTTAAAAATGAGAAGTGCACCTTTTGTAGATGGAGAGAGTACACACCTATATAAATATTAAAAGGAGAAAAATCTTTAAATTTTTGTTAGTCACACTCTCCCAGTCCCAGGTCGTCTACTCTTTCGATCATAGGAGTCTTTTGACTGGTTTTTTTATTGAGTCTTTTTACAATGCTTGCAATTTCCTCTCATCTCCTCTTATTTCCTCCACAAAATTTTAAATCTGTTCTAATTATATCCATAAAGTGTATTTTGATCTTTTCGCATTGTATTCTAAATTAAGTGCGATCACACTCTAGCCAGGCACTCGCAAGCTCTCTATATATAGTTATGACATGCTTGCCAGCCACTCGCAAAAGCTCTATATATAGTCATGACATGCAAGTTTGTAGGCACATCCTGGGTAATCTGGCCTTGCTTAGGCTCTAGAGATTTGACACCAAATCATGCAGTGATACAGACACAACATGGCATACTAAAACTTAACTTTTTTTTAAGGAACCGGATACTGGAACCAAATCGTTGAGGCCTCCTACCAATCAGACAATAAACCAAAACAGATGCCTCAACATTGTACAACCCGAACATGATATTTGCATCCAATTTTGCAGCACGACGAACCCTAAAAAATGTTTTTTTAATCTTAGAAGAATATAATATGTAACTATACTAATTGTATTATTTATCTCCAACTATATTACTCCAATCATTATTTTCAAGAATATTAAATTACCGTATTACTCTTGATTAGAAAAAAGAAATACAGAAACAGAATTACCACCGTTGTATTTGGAGTCCTAATTATCTGAGTTTTGGAGGAAATGGGAAGAAATTTGGCGCATATGGGAGGAAATTTGGTGCATATGGCCCACTGGTCATACACATCAGAATTTCCTCCCGTTTCCTCTCTACAATTTCCTCTAGCCTTTCTAGCCGTCGGATCGGTCGACGTGAGCCGTCGAATTTTTCCTCAATTATTGTAAAAAATCTCTTTTTTATTAGTCCAAATAAATTTTATGGGGCACTTTATGGGCGCCTAGGAATATTCGGGCGCAGAAAGGAAAAGAAGATTGGGGCCTCTCAGCATGGATGGGGATAGGTTGTTGGGCCTTGCCTTTCCATCGGTCAAGAACGGGGTCCATATGTTTGCGTACTTGAAATTGGGTTCTACTACTTGCTGCCCTCCCATTGTCTATCTATAAGACTATCTGCAGCGGTATTCTGGAAAGGATACTGGAGTATCACTTTCCAGTAAAAAACCCCGCAGCGGGGTACTGGGAAGGGTCCTGAATCGTTCCGGACGGGCTCCGACCCGGTGTCTGTCCCGGACGTACGGACCGTCCGGGATGTGCCGCCCGGGCCCGCGCACAGCAGCGACAGAGGAGAGAGACGACCGAGATTCTCCGCCCGTGACCAACAGCGAGAGGAGGGAGCCTCTCCATGGCGCCTCGCCATGGCCGCGTGCCATCTCCGTCGGACGAGCCGAGCTCGCCGGACCGCGCGCGCTCGCCCCGAGATCCGGTGGCGAGGAGGAGCGCCCCGATCGAGATCCGGTAGCGAGGAGGAGGGGCCCCTGACCGGCGCGCACACTGCGCCGCCCGCCGAGCTCCGCGCGGCGCCATGGCCGCCCACCATGACCGCCCGGCGAGCAGGGGACGGAGCAGAGGAGCCACGAGCGCGAGCGAGGGCGAGCTCCTCCGGTGCCGGGGCCAGCTGCGCGAGCTCGTCCCGCCGGCCGCCGTCCGCGCGAGCTCGTCCGCCGGCCGACCACGCGAGCTCGTCCCGCCGGCCGACCACGCGAGCTCATCTCGCCGGCCAGCAGTCGCGCGTGTGGAGCAGGGCGCTAGTCGCCGAAGTCGGGAGGGAGCACGGCGGAGGGAGCGCGGCCACCGGCGCTGCTGCTTCTCCTCCGAACCCGTCGCCGGCGGAGGAAGCGGCCACGGTGGTGGTGGATTTCGTCTCCGCTGTCTGCTTCGATATGGAGACGGAGAAGAAAGGGAGAGAGAAGGATGGGGACCGGTAGGGAAGGAAAGACAAAAAAAAAAAAGGAAAATCAGAATTGGTGGGCCCCGCAGCTGTTGAGTATGGATTTTTGAGTATGACGAGTGCGGAAGAAACGTGTGTAGAGTAGAGAATCTTGATGACCAGGATAGAATATTCCTTGTAAAGTAAGAAAATGGAGTATCACGAGTGCGGATAGTCTAATAACCCCAGTACGGTTGGAGCCATATCTTAAGATAAAACAGGAAGAAGATACGTTTTGCGATAGGTATTAGGTGAGCACCATCATTCCTCACACATGCGAGGATCAACATATCTCTCCATTCAAAAGTCCCATTTGAAACCTCAGGTCAAGTCGTCTATCTATTGCTGCGGAGACCATGGACAGTCTGAACTAATCAGGAACTAATTATCTGACATTAGATACATTATATGTAGATGCAGGCCATGAACTGTCTGAATAACAGGATGATAGGAGCAGAACAGCAGACTTAATACGGCGTGTCAGTACTTTAGGTGCAGGATGGAACTTCGATGCTTATCAGGAATCCCAGCTTGCAAGTAGGACTAAGTAGCATAAGCTATAGTATTAGTATGTGTCAGTGAAGCGGTTCCATCATCCCGTGAATAGAAACGTTCAGCGGCCTTTTTTGGTTTGTGAAGTGGACAGTTAGCTAGCTGCTTCTTTTTGCAGTTAGCAGGAGTTCGGATGGGAAGAGATTAGACAGTCAGTGTGCCTACAGCACACTGCTCTGGATGCGGGAAGCTTCATGGCTTAGCCCCACAGTGTAATGCAATTGCTTATACACAGCAGTACACTGCAATCAGTACACTGAAGATATGCGATGGCAAATATATCTTAGAATATACGTATTCTTTAAACATATAGTGTACTCCTAAGTCCTAATAAGACCTAACCGGTGTATCAAATGAACACTCATGTATCACTTCTACAGCAAGATTACTTCGTATGATGACAATGCTCTCCTTCCTTGGATTATCCCGGTTATCTTTGTGACAGCATTCATGCAGGATTGCAGGGTGATAGCTCAGGACCGCAGGAGAGGAGGTCTATGTCCATTGCTTATCCAATGATGAATATCCGCAACCGAAGACATGGAGATCCATCAGGATCCCCTGAAACGTCAAATGTGTACCACACAGGCCATTATCACCGAACCTGGACGGTTGCACAGACGCGACTCTTGCGGATGGAGGATCAATCGTGCACTTTGGACCAGCATGACTTTCATTGCTTCGTTTAAGACACGACTTGGAGAACATTAACAGAAAAAAAAAGCTCCAGAGATTTTTCTCTCAAAGAGAAGGTGGTGAAGAAAGTAAGAAAGGGGAAGGGTTTATTTATCAAGCCTTGTTTTGAACCAAGGGAAAATTCGACAGGCACTGCAGAGTACAGCCGACTGAAACACCACTGAAACACCGGGCTGCAGAGTACATGGAAATCTGCTTGTTGCAGGATTGCAGCTTGCTAGCAAGATCCGTGTCCGGCATTATTGTTCGTTTCTCTTTAGGTGCAGCTGTTTGTAGGAAGACAGAGAGCCGAATGCGATGTACGAGCTACCAGTAACACCGACCGATCGTAGTCGTACGCAGTAGACCAAGAACGACAGCGAGATGCCGTGTTCGCATTCACATGCAATGCAAAACGAAGGACGAGAAAATAAAATAGACGTCGCGTGTCTTTTTGTTGTGTCCTTGCGTCGTCCTTCCCATAGATCGCTGCCCAATCACCGGTCTGTGGAAGATTTCGCATTGCATATTCGTGATTCGTCTTCGAACGTTCTGAACGAAGTTTCATTGAAAGAAACGTTCTGGAAACGTTCTGAAGGAAGATGAATTGACCTCGACAACCTACCTCGTGTCCTCGTGCTGTCGTGCACTTGGTATCCGCCGTTCTTCTGTGTCGTCTCATCGTCTGCACCGTGCGGTCCGCCACAGGGAAAACAAGAGGAGAGTACTGGCAGCCCTGTGCGGTGCACAGTACAGGGCTGGAATGTCGATCGATCAACAACCAATTTTTTTTACCTAATGGACCGGGCCTGTCTGTGCACAGTACAGGGCCTTGTGCGCTTGAACAGCAGTGGACGAGGACGGGCCGCGGCCCAGCATTCAGCATGGCCCTAGTGTCTCTGGTCGCCACGTAGACGCACGCAACAGCCAACACGAGCCACACGACTGGCGTGCCAGCCCGCCGCCACACACCGCCGCCACGCGGACTCTGTGTGCCACACACCGTATCCGACCCCACCTGTCAGCTACTCTGTGTGCCGCAGGGCCCCACGCGTCAGCCTCCAGAGTGCTTGGGCCTTTGGGTTCTCCGCCTCCACCTTTTTCCGCCCGCCTCCGCACCACAAAAACCGACCAAACAAACGGACCATTTTCCTTTTTTTTATTTGCAAAGGAAAACAAGCACCAATTTGGCTCGTCTCGGCTCGCTCGCGCCCCTTTGCTGACTCCCCCACCCCGCTCCCCGGTGATCTGATGTCGGCGGCGGCGCGCGCGCTCTCCGCGCCGTCGAGAAGAGCTCCGCTCGGCGCCGTGAGGCTCTCCGCGCCGCGACCAGGGGCTAGGGTTCGCGCGGCGCGGCCTCGCGAGGTACGGCCCTGCCTGCGCTCCCTCCGTGTGCCGAAATCATGCTGCGTTGTGCGTTCAGTCGTCGTGGTCGTTGCTGTGGGAGCTAATGCTTGGTGGGGCTATGTGTGATAACGTCTGGCGTTGCTGGATTCCGAGCTAAACGCGAGGTTTTGGTGCAATTTTGAGGGTGTGAGGTGCCGGGTGGCGGATTGGTGATCGGCCTAATGCAGATGCAATCGGGTCGCTTCACTGTACAATCCTATTGCTATTCAAGAAAACAACTTTTTGTTGATGCATTTATTACATTTTGGCAGCTGGATTTTTTTTTTAATTCATAGCATGGATTGCCCCGATTTCATTTGTCGTTATGACTGCCCTCAAATCTTATTATTTTTGTCACCTAGAGGCACTAGAATGAACGAAATTGGGGTAATGGAACTGACGATCATGGACTCACAAGTCATTAACATTGCTTCTTTGGCTGTACTAGCGACTAGTCATTAGTTTGTTCTGTGGCCATTTTATGTGTTTGCTGTAGTAATCACTGTAGTTTATTTAGTTGTAAGGAGGGCTCTAAACAGCAAATCATGTCTTACTTTGACTATAGTTAAATATTTCAGTCTTGCTACTTTTTTTAGTAAAAAAGAGAACAAAAACAGACATATGATGCAATAGGAGGGAGATCTGGAACTTAAATTAGCATTATGATGAAGAGAACAGCATTGAAGATCACACTAAATGAATATTGGCTTTCCTACATGATGGCATCCACTAATGCAGTTGTCTTAATTTGTCTGATTTGTGTATCATCAGCAGAGATCTCAATATCTTGCTGTGATTATGCCTTTGCCTCTTGGTTTCAGGAAAAATTTCATAACAATTGCCTGTTGACACCACCTTGTTTGAATTCAAGTCCTTTGCTATGCCCTCCACGCAATTGTGCTCAAATGGCTTTAGCCGACACAAGAATTGCTCACCAGCCTGATGTTGACAAGCATACTGGAGTTCTGGTAGGGAAGCTTTCAGAGTGGTTTTTTGTATGAGAGGAGTCTTCCTCTACTGTGCTGACAAATGTTTTCTGTTCATCTGCAGGCCTATGAACTGGTTCAAGGGAACCTTGTAAGTTTTGCATTCACATTAATGATCTGTCATTGGTTGTAACACTAGCTTGACGTTAAAATATTTTTGTGCAATCAACATAAATCAAATTCAACGCTTTAACTTCAGGTGCAGTGGAATTCATTTACCGACAAATCAATACCTGATCCACCAACAGCTGTTCTTCTTCACGGCATCCTTGGGAGCAGGAAAAATTGGGGTAAATGAGGAGTCCTCAATACGCTCTTATAATTTGTCTTCATAGTGTTGAGTAACATACATGATACTTTTATGTTTTGATTGTGAACCACGTGACTAACAAACCATTTGTCTATGAAGGATCTTTCGCGAAGAGATTGGCTCAGGAATTCCCAATGTGGCAGGTCATTATATCTATCAGTCTGATAATGGTCTGAATTGCTCTACAATGCATAAATGGAAAATCATTGTTATTTGTTCTCTGTATGCAGTTCCTCTTGGTTGATTTGCGCTGCCATGGCGACTCAGCATCAATTAAGAAGCATGGACCACACAGTGTTGCCTCAACTGCTCTTGATGTTCTAAAGCTGGTTTGTAGCTTCTTGCGTCAGCTATCTATGTCTTCGCCCTTTGGCTTCTTATGTTTGCAATCTTCAATTTTTATCAATACAACTAGATGTGTAGCTTGTTTGGAAATAAACGGCATATGTGTCCAATGTGCTTGCAATATCTGCATATCAATCTTATTGCAAATCTAGCTTTATGCATTTGGAAACCGGCCTAACCCTTCATGTTATGTTACATGCATCAGTGTCATATGACAATGCAGATTTTAGGTTCCTGTAATTTAATAGCATCACTATGATGTAAATGACGAAGTGATTTGTGGCCTGGCAGGCGCTACACCTGTTTTAAAACTTCTATGTTATATTTGCTCCTATTTGTTTTTCTTGACTGTTCACTCCTTTTTTAGTAGCTCACTTATCTTTTGCTTCATCAGGTAGTGCAGCTCAGGCTAACTCCTCGGGTTCTGGTTGGTCACAGCTTTGGCGGAAAAGGTTTTTTATTTAATATATACTCCCTCCGTCTTGAAATGCTAAGCGTACTTTGATCAGCAAAAAGCCATACAAAATAGAGCTTGACCACTAATTTCTCTTACAGTATGCTGTTATTTGTTAAAGAATCAATATCATCTCAGAGGCACTTTGAATGCAAATCTATTGACGGAAGTTTTATATCTTAAACTTGTATGCGAATAATTGTTGGTCAAAGTTTGTAAAGTTTGATTTTTCCCTTTACCAAATACGACCATCATTCTGGAAAGGAGGGAGTATGTATTTACCTATAAGAAATGTCATACTTTACAACAAAAGTAATTAAAATGTATCCTGGTACTCGTATATGTGCTTTGCAGTGGCCTTGAGTATGGTAGAACAAGCTGCAAAACCACTTGCTCGTCCTGTTAGAGTGAGTTCTACATCTTGTTTTGAATGTTATTGTTGTAATTGAAATGAGACTGCAGAGATTATTTCTTCTCTTTTATGCTTATTCTCTAGATGTTCTTTTCCTTAAAAGGTATGGGTCCTTGATGCTACTCCTGGCAAAGTTCGTGCTGGGGGAGATGGTGAAGATCACCCTGCTGAACTTATTGAGTTCCTAAGAAGAATGCCTGATCAGGTTGGACTTTAAGAAGTATCTTAAAAACTTGTACTGCATAATACATTTTGGTGCCCTGTGACAGCTTTATCATTCATTTTTCTTTTGAATTTTCTTGTTGAAATTCAGGTTTCTTCAAAGCAGGAGGTTGTTGATGCTCTTGTTAAAGGACAGTTTTCTGTGGATGTTGCACGGGTATGATTAACAGCTTATTAAGATGCCCTTTCAGGTTACTCTTGTTGTCTCCTATGAAACAACAGTTAACATGCATTCCTTTTCTTTCTTTGTTTCAGTGGGTGGCCACAAATCTACGACAAACCAGCCCATTAAGTCCGCGATCATCTTCAAGCTTCTCTTGGACTTTTGACCTAAATGGCATCTCTGAGATGTACAGATCTTACGAGGATACTAACTTATGGTAAATCTTCAGCACTGCCAGTTGAGATCATCTAGATGAAGTATGTTATGTGACTAACTGAATGCTGCTCCATTCCAGGAGGATTGTAGAGAATGTACCGAGGGGTGTTCATATTAACTTTCTAAAAGCTGAACGAAGTTTGCATAGATGGGCTCTTGAAGACCTCCAAAGAATACATACTGCAGAGGAGTTAGCTGCAGATGAGGGTGGAGGAGTTGAAATGCATGTGCTTGAAGATGCTGGACACTGGGTATTTTGGCGTCCACCCTTTTTCTTGTTTTTTACTTAAAAAAGCTGCAAGTAAGATTTCATTACTTGCATGTTTCCTTCCAGGTTCATACAGACAACCCAGATGGTCTCTTCAGAATTCTTTCATCAACCTTCCGAATCGAAACTACTATAAGAGGAATGCAAGACTGAGGATCAAACCTTAATTGATCAAGTGATAATATGAGGGGAGGCGCATCCAAATTGAAACTACTATAAGAGGAATGCAAGACTGAGGATCAAACCGTCAACTGATCCAGTCCTGACAATATGGAGGTGAGGCACTTCTGAATCAAAACTAATATAACAGGAATGCAAGAAGATCAAACCTTAGTTGATCGAGTGACAATATGAGGGAGAGGTGTACATTACAAGCAGGGAGGGTTGATAGGCGTCTTATTTGTTCATTCTTTTTTATATATATAAAAAAGATGGGTATGTAACATTGTAGTCATACAAGGTACAACTGCGCAGTTCTTGGGGATATATTTAATTAATGAGAAGCATTTTCACACCTGTTTAGCCTGAACGTTTCAGTTGTGAGATTATGAATTAAAACTGCTTGATTTACAGTCTAGAAAAATTACCAAGTAATTCATGGTTTGCAAACCTGTGGCTGAATTTTTGGTTATGAAAAAGGGTTTATTTGTATGTTTTGACGATAATATATCCAACAATTGCAATGAAGTACCGCAAGCTTAGCTTCGTAAAGTCGTGTTTATTGTCGATAACTTCAAAACAATTATCTTATAATACTAAGCCCCACTAGCTATGTATTTCAACATACAAGTTGTCCACCTTACTAACATTATCACTTAAAATTACCTCCACAATGCATTACCACTTCTTAAAAGTAAAATCTACTAGCACATGCAATTGTAATGTCCACGCCAATAAGACACAGTTGTCGATAACTTAAAGCCCAAACAAATGCTTGTTTCTTCTAGTTTAGTATTTACTTCGTGTGTTCAAAATGGCTTAAATAGATAAATTTAGAAGAAAATATTCAATGCATACCACATCTTTATTTAGTATTTACTTTGTGTGTTCAAAACGTTCAAGTGGCCTAAATAGATTGACTTTAGAAGAAAACATTCGATGCAGACCACATCTTTATTTTTTAATTAAAAAACTCCCTTACTCAACGATTTAAAAAATTAAAATGATGCATGTCCATAGTACATCTCTATAGATATACATTTCTATAAATATGTGCAACATTTATATCTCTAAATAAATTATGTAACATTTATATCTCCAAATTAAAAAAATCATACTTAAATACTCCCCCGTCCCAAATTAATTGTAATTTCTGGTTTTCATGCCATAAATTTGATTAGATTTGTAGAAAATACATGCAACATTTGTATCTTCAAATACATTTTATTATAAAAATAGATTTAGCGATCTATCTAATGATATTAATTGTGTACCATAAATACTAGTTGTTTTTGGACATTATATTTGTAACTAACATCTAATCGTGGGTGGTCCTAGAGCTGATCCAGTGCGACATCGAGGCGTTTCACGTAGGACAAGAGACAAGGTTGAGCACAAATGACAAAATATGGACTAAAATATACTTTTCAAGTTCATGATTGAGAGTTAAGATTGATCCTAAACTACAGGTACAAGGACTGAAATGATCACCTTGGTGGTAGCTATAGGATGAAACTGAGCAACAACAAAATTGAATGTTTTAATAAAAGTTTAGAGACGAAACTAAGCCACAGATGATGGTTGATACTGACCAAAATAAGTGTTCGGACTTCCTCTTCATCCCCACCTTTCTCCATCTCGACAGTAGACCTGTAAATTCCCCACCAAGATCCGGTGCAGTCATAACTGTGGTCGGAGGTAAGACTGCACGTAATCTTATCCATACATCCACCTTTCCACGAATAGACCAGATCATATGACCACAAGTCCTTGATAGAAACTGTGTCAGGAATGATGGTGAAGCTGAGGTGGGGGTGTCCGGAGACACGGTATGGAAGAAGATTTTTTTTTTTAGAAGGGGCGACAAAAGCTTTGCCGCATTTTATATTAGACGATGAAAAAGAAAAAAAAGAAAAAACAGTTACAACTCTTAATTACAACTCAACCGGAGGGGTGCAAGGCAACTCCACTAGACCCAACTAAAAACAGACGTATATACTGACGCTAGCATGTACAGGATAGAAGGCTTGCTACTAGAACGCCGCTACTGAGCACCCTGTACAACCCCTCCATCTACAACCCCTTGCCCCCAAGCCAATCTATACTGCATAATATCTTCTTTACAAAGTGCTGCCACTTGAAAAACAGTGAGAGTCTTTTGTTGAAATTGTCTTCTATTCCTCTCCTTCCACACATTCCACCAAAAGTAGACAAAAATTCCGTCAACCACTCTTCTTTCCTGCCGTTGAACTTTTCGTCTACAGCGCCACCAGTAGGCATGTATGGAGCCTGATGTATTAACTGTCTCCAGTACTGTCAACTGGAACCATTGGCAGATGGTCTTCCATACCTCCACCGCGAAAGGGCAGTCCTTGCAGAGATGTGTCGGCGTTTCAAACGCATTTCCACAAAGGCGACAATCGGTAGCATCCGTCCACCCTCGCTTGATCAAGTTGTTTGCAGTTAGGATTCTTTTGTGCAGTAGGGTCCAAGCGAAAAAACGACATTTAGCTTCTGCTCGGGCCTTCCAAATCGGCGCTATCCTCAGTTTAGTGAAGCGGCCTGTGAATTGTGCTAAATAGGCGCTCCTCGATGAGTATTCCCCGTTGTCCGTCCACTTCCATGTGATTGTGTCTTCTTCGTCCTCAATTAACTGGATGGATTCCATGGCCTCCCATAGCTTTATAAATTCAGTCACCTCTTCTTGTGTTGATGGTGGGTAGAAGTAGTCAATCCATTTGTTATTGGTTAACCCCTGACGGACAGTGAATCTCTTTCTCTTTGATTTGCGGTACAGAGTCGGAGCAAGTGTCTGTGCCGTAGCGCCATGCAGCCAGCTGGACGTCCAGAAAGAAGCTTTCTTTCCGTTGCCAATTGTGACTATTGTTGATGCATTGAAAAGGTCATGATCTACTTTGTCACAAGGTACCTCAAGGTCACTCCATGCCCTTTCTGGTTGTTTCCATTTAAACCACAGCCAGCGTAATCGCAACGCTCGAGTGAACCGATCCAAGTCCAATATCCCAAGTCCGCCTAAATTTGGAAGAAGATTTGGAAGCTGGAGGTACCGCCAAAGATCAAGGTTTTCTGGTGGCGCGTCATTCATGAATTCCTACCGGTCAAAAAGATTCTACACTATCGGCATGTTGAACCAACCCCAAACTGCGAGGTCTGTGGCGCGGGGGCGGGGGAGGAGTCCATCAGACATGTATTGATGGAGTGTACGGTGGCGAGATCATTCTGGTGTCAGGCAAAAGATCTGTCAGGACTCAGGAGTCAAGCTGACGCCTCTCCATCCTGATACATGGGCTCATGATATAGTGGAAGGGAGAGCTGTGGCTGGGCAAGCTCAAAGTTTCATCGCCATAGGTATGTACTCTCTCTGGATGCAAAGGAATATGAGGAGACAAGGGGAACCGGCTCCGCCAGTCAGGGTTGCGGTATAGTGGGCTCTCGATCTGGCGTTCGACCTGAGCCAACTACTCCACCAACAGACGGTGCCTAGGCAGCGCAGCTCTGAACCCCAGTGGACTCGGCCTCCCGAGGGATGGATCAAGTGCAACTCTGACGCGGCCTTCTTTGATCAACAATGGAACGGTGCAACCGGAAATGTCCTACAGTCTCACACTGGGATGTTCTTTCGTGGAGGTGCGAAGTGGTATGATCACTGCCTGGATGCACTTCAGATGGAAGCGATGGCTTGCCGGGATGGGCTAGCATTGGCATTGCAAGCAGGAGTCCAGAAGATATGGCTGGAAACGGACTGTCAGGTTTTGCTGAAACTTTGACAGGAGGGGGAGCACCATAGGTCATGTGTTTCACCACTGCTGATGGAGATTCAGGCCCTTAGTACTCTGTTCCAAGAATTTTGGTTTACTTTTGCCCCTAGATCTTGTAATAGGGTAGCTCATGCTATAGAAAAAATAGTCTCAGGCGACACAAGGGTCGGGTGGTGGTCTATAGCCCCGTCTCACGTGTTAGACCTGCTGACTGACGATTGTAAATCTCTACCCTCTGAATGAATGAAGCATCCGGTTCGAAAAAAAAAGGAGAGAGAGAGAGAGAGAGAGAGTCCACAACTATTACTAGGAACTTATACGTGAATTGAGGTAACAATAAGCGCTGGCAAACATGCTTATTTGCCAGAATTCCCGACCCCCTCCACGAGTCTTGAAACCAGCATAGTAAAGAATCCTTGATACGGACGTGCAAAGAGTTGTACCTGGAGTCGGCATTCAGAGGAGATTCGGGGAAATTTTGCATGACACAAGTTTGAGTTTGGGTCGGTCGGGTGAAGCGGAGCAGGTCACGAGCACATCTACAAAACCCGCACACATCTACAAAACCAACCGCCACGGTTGGAAAGAAAGAAGCGGTGCTGCCAAATAAATCTACCATGGAGGAGAGTATGAAGGTGCACCATGCCGACGCCGGCAGCCGCCCGCCGCTTGGCACCCTGCCGGTGCTCGTGTACGATCATGGGCTGCACCCCAACAACCGACAGACGGCATTGGCCATCGGCGACCAGAGCCTCCACACAGGCGTCGTGCCGGAGCTGGCGGACTACTACCACGTGACGTCGCACGGCTGGGTCCTCCTGGTGGCGCCGGGGCCGTCGCCGCGCACTACCCGCTTATGGGACCCTCGCACCGGCGAGCGCGTCTCCCTGCCTGCCATGGAGGGCGAGCTACCGAAGTACGGCGACGACTGGAAGTGCTATCTCTCCGACGTGCCCACCGCTGCGTCGTGCCACGTTCTCGTACTGGATATGGGCAAGCCCAGTTTCCGATACTGCCGTGTTGGTGACGACGACAGCGGCGGGTGGAAGTCGCACGACTACCACATAGGCCACCTGACCCTGGCGCCGCCCGATCACGAGCTGCCGGGGCCGTCGCTGGTCATCCACGAGGCGGCCGCCGTGGGTGGCAAGTTCTATTTCGAAAGGGGACCCCGGAAGCTTGGGACCGTCGACTTGTCACAGGCGTCGCCGGAGTTGAGCTTCGTCGACTACACGGAGCCCGAGTTCCCGGCTGGGTGCAACATCCGCAAGGGGCACCTGGTGGCGTCAGGTGGCGAGCTGTTCGACGTCTACACATGCCACAAGGAATTCAGCCCCGAGGTCCTGACGGTGCGGGTCTATAAGGTCGACCTGCCAGGGGCAGGGGCAGGGGCCGCGACTCCGCGTGAGGTGAAGGACCTGGGCGATAGGGCGTTCCTGCTGAGTTACCCCAACTCTCAGCTGCTTGTGCCGGCGAGCAAGTACGGGATCAAGGGGAATCGCGTCTACTTCAACCACAATGTATTGAAGGAGAGGGATGGTGGGATGCTTTGCATCTACGACTTGGATGAGCAGAGCTTGGAGGCTGTGCGGCCGTGCGCGGACATTCCGGAGCTTCTTCGTAGTCCTTTCTGGGTGCTGCCTACCCAGCAAGATATATAGCTTTCCCTGATATAGTACTACTTCTTAAGTAATCGTTGTCGTCAGTATAAACAAGTTTTGTTTGTGTTTTCATTATAGTCCTGTTATATATCGTTTGATCAATTGAGTGAGATAAAGAGTAATTAACGTGATCCAAGTGTTTCTGTTCCTACCTCATATAGTAGTACTACACAATAATAGAAGAAACATAAATTATAAACATTACCTACCTCTTCTTTCTAAATTATAGTTTGCTATATAGACGCCTAGACTTGGGTAGTTGGGTGAAATTTGGATAGCAAACCCCAAGAAAAGGCGTTGGACGAAACCCCCAACGTTTACGTCCCAGAGCACAAGATTCAGTGTCAGTTGCAAGTTTTGTGTAACGTGTTCGTCTTGGTCTGTTAGTTTTGCGCGTTACAATTGGTTCTTTTTCCGTCTTTCTGTGGTAACCTAGATGAGCAATTGAGCATTGAGGTCAGGGCAGGGAGCTCATACTTCACTCTGCAGTAGAAGCGAGGAACCATGCTATAGGAATGTGTGATCTCAGCAAGGGCGGTGATAGGTGTACAATCTACATACATGTAGTTGTGGACATACAGGTAGTTGTACAATCTCCCTCAATCGCATCACAGTCGCTTGTGACCTTGTGTAGAGCTTGGGTTCAGGAGGATGTGACAAGAATTCTAATCCCTTTAATGTTTTTCCTTCTCTGTTTTTTCCTTAAAAATACAAAGTTGATGCTACATTTTCGATGTTGAGGGTAAGATGTAGCAGGCCATTTAACTGATAATAAAGGGCTGCGATCTCATAAGCCTGATTTTTCCTTGATGTATGTTAATAGAATTTGTAATCGTGTAGCTCACACCCTTGCAAAGCAAGTCTCAGATGGCAACAGACTCCAACAGTTTGACAAAATCAATTGACATATTAGGATTTTTGGCAAAATCATAAAAAACCCTCTCCAACAACTTTGCAAAAGTACTTGGCAAATTGGCAAGCTTGGCAAAAGGAGGCCTTCCCGGCGCAAATATGCGCGCATGGGAGCGCTTGGCAAATGGTGCATGCGCCATCTCCTTCACACGAGAGGAAGAGAAATCACCAAGCTGCATGCGATCCCCACAAATTAAAAAGACATGTGGACCACTGATTTTCAATTTGCCAAACCCAAAATAGCAAACTGTTGGAGAAGACTATTTTTTCACTTGGCAAATAGATTTTAGACTTGGCAAAACTAGAAATTTGTCAAGTAATGTTTGCTAAACTGTTGGAGTTTCTCTTAGCCTCAGCCTGCATTGTCAATCTGTTGGCTGGAGATTGTAATCATGTTGATCCCTCATTAATGGAAGCATCACCAAATCACAAAAAAAAAAACTCATAAGCCTGATCTAGCTGCACATCGTCTTTTACTTGTGCCTTGTGAATTGTGGCCCTATTCTCAGCCAAGTTTGTTATTATGTTGCCCCTCCTCTCGATCAGTGACAAAATAGGCAGAACCAGTTTAAACAGAACGTTCTATGCCCAATCTAAACCACAAAATATTGGGCATGTCATAAACTAATGCAAATCACACATGAAGTGATGAACATGGGTTGTTACATTGTCAGGTACAACATAGGTGTATGTTCGTCACATTCAACCCTTGTGTCATGTTGAATGTTTGGTTTCTTCTTCACAGAGGTCAATGACTTTTATCACATAGCAAGAAGATCCTGGCCGAAAATTGGATTGATTTTTAAGAAATCAAATTTTACTTATGATAGGAGAAGCTAAGATAGCAGTTTGAGCGAGAGGAGAACATGCCATTCTATAGGGTGATTTGGAAAATTGTGAAAGCTTGGTTCGGTCAAGCTATTGAGTATTACAAATAAGTTAGGGGTTATAGCGCTAGTTTCAAAAAAAAAAAATTATAGCGCTTACTTCTATATTGAAGCACACAATCGGTTGTACGTACGAAGGGTTTTGAATTTTAATAAGACCAGTCTCCATTAACAGATTCCGCTAGTAGATTTATTTAGACTGAATCTGCATAAAGTAGGACGCACTACCTTGGACTTGTGGATTTTGCTTGCTTATTTGGCATTAAGGCATTCAAGATGTCTACCATTTTAAGGTAAAGTGTGTTAAACCTTCACTTATTCGCTTAAGTTAGTGATTTTAAGCAACAAAACATTAGAAAGCATGAGCTAATTTGACATAACAAGGTACTTCCCATGCTTATTCCCTTGTCTTCCGTAGACATAAAAACAATTTAATCTGTTGCAGTTAATGAAATGTATCTAACTGCAAAGAAATAGAAAATAGCCACTAAGTACATACCCTAACTAGTTCTCTACTTCCTGTGCATTGTCGTCATGATCGGTGGGCAACATCCAAAAGGGACAGGACATGAGCTCCGTCATATCTTGGCAAGGACGCACGGTGTCCAGGCTTTGGTCATCTAGGTCGAAGACGTGCAGCAACCCGCCATCCGGCTCCTCAAGCACATTGTGCATGAAGTAGATACGGTTTCCCTTCAGTCCATGCTTGCTCGCCGACTTGAGCACCAGCTGATTTGAGTCGCTCAGGAGGAGCACCTTGTCGCCCAGATCGGCCACCTCGCGCATCGTCGCCGTCGGCCCTGCCAAGTCGTCGAACTTGTACACGCGCACCGTGAGGATCTCGGGCGTGAATCCCTTATGGTAGATCAGGACTTCGAACAGCTCGCCGCCGGCCGCCGCCATGCGTGACCTGCAGCCACCTGAGCCCTCCAGGGGCGCAGGAGGTGTGTAGCCGTGGTAGCTGAACTCTGGCGCCGGCGAGAACTCGAGGACGCCCAGCTTTCCCATCTCAAGGATGTAAAACTTGCCACCAACCGCGCCAGCCTGCTGGATGACTCTCTTACTGGGCGGCGCGTACGAGGGTGGCAGGTTCATGTCGCCGACGTCGTACTCGTGCGTGGTCCAATGGGTGTCCCCGACGACACGGCAGTACAGGAACTTGGGCTCCGAGATGTAGAGCAGGAGCACGACGCAGGACGGCGCGGTGGGCACGTCAGACAGATAGCACTTCCAGTGGACGGGCAGGTCGTGCTCCATGTCCGGCAGGGCAAGACTCTCGCCGGACCGGGGGTCCCAGAGCCGGGCGCTCAGTGATCCCAGACCGTTGAGGAACAACCAGCCGTGAGGGGTGACATAGAAGTTGTTCTCCCTCAGCTCTGGCACGACATGGGTGTGCACGCTCATGTCGGCGATGCTGACCGCCATCTGCCGCCGGCCGTTGGAATCAAATCCGTGGTCGTACACTAGCATTGGCTTGGAGCCGAGCGGCAGACGACCGCCGCCGACGCCGCCGCCGTGGACCGACACGCAAACGGTGTCCTCCTTCTCCATCAGAGCCATTGACGGTTGCTTCTCCCTCTTATCACTGCGACGGGATCCCCGGCCCGACGAAACAGAGCGCGATCGCTTGATTGATTCGTCGCGAACGTACTTCGTGGCGAAACTTGCGGGCAACCTGCTGTTTGTATGCCCCGTCGTCCTGCGGCGCCCGAAATTTGTAGGCGCAACACGTTTGGCGGTTGTAAAAAGAATCGTCGTCTCCTAGACAGAAACGGTGGCCGGTCTCTACACGGATACGGTTACCGTGTTTTTTTTTCCTGGGGGAGTTATGCACACAGTGTCATCAAATTTTTACAGTGTCATCAATATTTAATCACACTTCTAATCTAAATTCCAAACGACAGAAAAGAGAGTAGGTCCCACGTGTCGGCGCGCGTCACATCGCAGGCACAATGCCGGTGTTTGACAATTCCACTATGGGCTTTTCATGGTCTTGATTTTGCTGAAAAGTCAGGCTGATTTGGAACGCCCAGCCCATGAGGCCGTCCCTGTTTGGCTACGAAACGACGGCCAGGAGTCAAGACCAAGGAGGGCTATACCAACCGACGGCTCCTCTCCTCCCCTCGTTTTATCCTTTCCCCATCTCACACGGATCCTTGCCGCGGCCGGAGCTGATCCGTTCTTGCTTGGATCGTTGCGCCGCAGTCGCCGATGTCTTCAAGTCAGCTGATCCGTTCGTGCACGCCGATGTCTTCAAGTCAGCTGATCCGCTCGTGCACGGATCGTTGCGCCGCCGGCGCCGATGTCTTCACGTCAGCTGATCCGCTCGTGCACGGATCGTTGCGCCGATGTCTTCACGTCGGCTGATGCGTTTGTGAGTCTCAATCTTACCCCCTCCCCCCGGAGTTTTTGTTGTTGTTCACTCTGGATCTCTGATGCAAAAGTTTGTTTTTTTAGCTCTTTCAGATGACTGAGCCCCGTAGATGACTCGCTGGGAGTCCGCTGTTCGCCAAACGAACATGTCCGCCTCCCTCGAGCTGAACGGGCGGTGGGCACCCTTCTTAGATTTGGATCTGAGAATTTTACATAAGTCCAAGCTTTGTGTTGTGCCGTCGGTGGAAGAGATGGACTGGAGGCAGTCAGTATATTCTTGGCTTGTGTGTTGTTGCGCTATCGCTAGCAGCCTAGGCGCGTCTTCCTGATTAGCGCGTTCTAGTGCCCTACCTCAAAAAGGTGCCACCTTGATGCAGAAATCCTGTGAAATTTCTTTGGTACTGTGAAATTTGTGATCTACTCCGTACTAAAGGAGTACTTCTTTTCCAGTTGTCTAACATCTTCACGTTGTGTATTAACAACAGATCTGTTGACCTTTAGTTGAGCTGATCGTGTCTGGAGATTCAAGACGTCTGACATACAAGATCCTTCTGTTTGAAGGTAAATTAATCCTTGCCCCTGACAGATGTTATTGATACATAATTATATATATATTTATGTTAGATATTATTGTTTGGACCAATTGCATTTTTTCCCCATCTGTTTAAATTCTGCACATGTGCCACCAGAAAAAGTCCTGCCTACAAACTTACTATTCGATTAGCAATTCATGGATTGACCTTTCATACTTGTCACTGCACTAAGGGCAACCTCACCAATATTAGCTATTTTAGCATAGCACATGGCTCATAACATGAATAGCCCCACACGCCATTCTCATGTAAGCTTGAAATGTGTGCATGAGATTAGCTCTAAGAGCTAGCTTTTCTCTCTCTCCTCTATTAAAATATGAAATAATATGCTTTGAGCTACCTCGTAAGTTACCACTGGAGCTGCCCCTGACATTGCAAATTGCCCTTCTATTTCTTCACCTCATTGCAAATTGACCTATCAGACTTGACATTGGAGTAACAGTATCCACCAATCACATGTACATTCTCTCGTGGAGCTTGCCCGCAGCTCTTCCGTCAAGCCCAAGTGTCGGCTGCCACATCTCCCTCCTACCATGAGCTAACCAGCCATTTGTCACAACTACTCTGGCGGCATCTTGCCGCCATCACTAGCAGCCTCCTGTTGACCCTGCAGCAAACCATGGGCTCAAGTCTTACTCCCTTGTGCTCCAACCACCACATTTGCTCACCCCTACCGTACCAGCCTGGATCAGGTGGCGAGTTGCTGTTAAGGAGGAGGGAGAGACACTGTCAGGCTGTTAAGAGGGAGGGGGAGGTTTGCCCATGTGTTATTTCTGATACAGGCTCGGCCGCTCGGGCATACCACAGTTGAGCAGCCATGGCATGTGGGGCACATGGGGCAAGGGACTGATGGGTGGCCACAGCAGATGGAGGCTACTGGGCAAGGATTATGTCATAGGGGTGAGCTAATCCATAGGAATGGCTGAACGCGGAAAAACCAAGGAGATTAGAAGGGGTTACTGTTATTTTGTATCTTTCCCTTATCCAATTTTATTACTGTCTGATATTGTATTAGTTAACGGAAATGAAAAGTAGTTGCGAATTTCCTGTTTCGGCATTTATGGAAAATTCCACATTGAGGTCTAAATAGTGTAATAAATATTCAATATTCCCTGCGTTAAGAAAAAAGGTTACTAAACACACGGTTAGGTGTGATTGAGTGGGGAAGTATGACCCCAGCACGTTGTTTAGGCCCTGTTTGGTCCTGCGCTTGCTGGAGGGCGTGGAAACAGCAGCGAGGCACCTGGCGCAACCAGGGGTTGGCAGGCCGGAACAAGGGTGTTCACAGAAACATACTAAAACCAGGGTGCAGGAGAGAGCGTGTGAGCACAGTTGGGATTTTGGGACACAGGAGCATGAAAAGTTGCAGGTAGATAAGGTTTAGATAAGGGTACTGCCCCCCCCCCCCACACAGGCACACAAGAACCACCCCCCCCCCCCCCCCAAAGGCCCCCTGTGTTGTGAATCTGACATTTTCCCTCTAATAATTCTCTGATCCGCAATGATCTGGACCTGCATGCTCTGAAGTGTTCTGGATTTGGAAATTTTCTTCTACTCTTAATCTGTAATGCTCTGGCCTTCAGCTATGTATACATTCTGAGTTGCAAATTTAAAGGCATGCTGCAGTCTTTGTTATTTTTAGAACTTATATTCAGGCATGTCAAACCCTACAAAAAAAACTCTGTTAATGACATTTGTAGTCACTACATCCAACCCAGCTAGCAAACTACATATTCTTTTCATGTATCTGGAATGATAAAGATATACCTATTTCGGTTGCTAACTAAATTCCCATTGCTTATTTGTTAAATTACAGGTTCTGTAACATTCAGCCAACCATCTTTACCTGCAGCAACTTCCCTTTCAAACTAAATGGTAGGTACCACACTGCATGCATCTCTCTAAATTCTACAGTTGAAGCATATTTTATTTTACTGCCAGAACATTAAGACTGACCAATGGTGATGAAACATAGGAACCAATCCAAGATTTGCCACATTCCAAGAAGTCCAACTGGAATATGAATTTATTGGCAGATTCCCAGAAAATAGGTCAAATGATCTTTCCAACAGCTATCCATTCAACAGTTCAAAATCACTTCGAAGTATCAGGAACCTATCCAAGACTTGCAACTGTCCAAGAAATGCAATGCTACTGGAATGGTCTTTCCAACAGCTATCCATTCAACAGTTCAAAATCACTTCAAAGTATCAGGTACAAGAAATTCAACTGGAATATGAATTTATTAGCAGATTCCCAGAAAATGGGTCAAGTGAACTTTCCAAATTCCAACAGCTATCCACAGTTCAAAATCACTTCAAAGTACCTGTTAATGTTGGCAAAATTTCATACTGTGTTCTGAATATTCTCAGAGCTATCTTTAATGGAAGACTTCTTCAACAGAATGTAAATTGTGTTGTACGCCATCGATTGATGTACTTCTTGGCCGCTGCAGCTGCAGCCTCTGTCATCCTCATGTGGGCCTACTTCTTGGCCGCTGCAGCTGCAGCCTCCTTCATCCTGATATAGGCATCACACCATTTATGGTGTTGACACATGTCGGACCATGTAAACTTGATGTTGTCGTTGTGTATTCGGCACTTCCAGCACAGGATCAAGAACCCCTGTTCGTTGGGGCCGACCGGTTTAGGAACTCCTCCGCCTATGGCCATGGAACTGCAGAAGAATTTTTTTGTGAGAAATTGAAAAAGATCTGCAGGTGAATGTTCTTGAGTTTTGGTTTGCAGGTTGTGAAAAATAGAAAAACATTGTAGGTGAATGTTCTTGATCTTTGGTTTGCTGAACTGCGTTTCATCTTTAGTCAGAAAGACCCTAATCCGGCAGAAAGGCTTGCTGTGGCAGATCAGAACCCTAATCGATCAGATAGGCGGCATTGGCAGATTAGAAAGGCGGTTGGATCAGAAGTTAAAGGCGGTTGGATCAGATAGGCGGCGTTGGCAGATCAGAAAGGCAGAAAGATCCAGAAAGGGTAGTAGATATGTACCCTGCCCTGATCGGCGAAGGATGGGGAATCTCCCGGGGGCACGCGTCTTGATCCCCTCGAGGGCACGCGTCTTGATCCCCTCGACGGCGCGCGTCTTGATCTCCCGGGGGCACGCGTCTTGATCTCGTCGAGGGCGCGCGTCTCGATCAGAGCTTCGATCCCGTCCTCGATCCGCGTCCCGCCGTTCAGAGCTCGTCCCGCTTGCCGATTAGAAGGTCCTCGTCTGTCTACGAGAACGAAAAGCTCTTTGACTGTTTGGGTTTTTTTCTTGCAAGATGACTGTTTGGGTTGACGGTTTGGGGACCTGTGGCGACTAGTTTTATATGGCACCTGCGCCGCCGGTGACGGTGATACTTATTTTACCGTTGGATGCCGCGCGAGTTTTATATGGCGCCGGGTGAAAACTTATTTGACTGGGTGACGGTGAAACTTTGGATGTCCATGAATTTTATTTTATTTTTTTCACGTGTATCCAAGTGAATTGATGTGAAAAATAAAGTAATTTCTACACAGCTCATTTCAATTCACATGATTTGAGGTAAATGCGGCAATATTATTGTTAGCACTACACTAATTCATTGTGATGACTAAGTCATTGCATGCGACCGAATGGTACAACACTAGCTATTAGTCATGGTATAGCGTTTTTCTCTTATAGCAAAACAACATCAGCAAACTTATCAGCCACAAGAACTATCAGATGAACAGGGCGTGGAAAGTTCTAGTTCTGCAGAAACTCACATAGAATATAAATTCTCATATTCATCCGGTTATACCACGGATTGTCCGAGCATAATTCATGATTTTTTAACACTTAACTCTAAGACTTGACCACCCTATCACACTTAGATGAACATCGATGCATCAATAATCTATTTACCAATCATTCACCACTAATCTATTTTTAACACTTCATTTCCCAATTTCCCAACTTTTTTTTGGTGAACTTAACAGGCTCTTATGGCCCTGGATTCATAACAAAATGCTCAGCCAAATCGAGAGCAACTAGAGTGGGAGGTAGTTCATCCAAACAACAGATTGGTCCGGGTCCCAACTCATACCCAACTTCGTAATTTCACGCGCTACTGAACTACAAGAGGTCAAGAGCGTGGGACATTTCGAATACTATTACAAATAAATTGATTGGCAAGGAGCTCCCATGTACCTAAGAACAAGGCACCCTCTAGACCAATTTTCCAACTCTTACGATGCCTTACTCTTAACATGTCACGTAATACAGACCTAGCAACTATGTATGCTATTATTTAACATAAGTTGTCTATATATAAATATTATTTTTAAATGTGTGTGTTATGGGAATGATTTGTAGATCTTATTCCTCACCATAAGAGCAGTACATTAGTATTGTCTCGTAGATGGCCTCATACAGTACCGCTTAAATACTTAATTGTGAGATAGCTTAAGAGGTAATGTAACCCGTACAACAAGTTCGGTGCATTTGACTGCCTGTAAGCGCAGGTGCTGCTGCCTCTATGAGAGCAGCAACCAAAGCGGCTGTGAAAACCGGTTGCCGAACAATTTGGTTGTCTTTTTCAGTTATTATCTCATAGTAATTCTAGAGTCCTTAATTTGTGTATAAAAAAAGAAATATTTGTGTTGCATGACAACAACCATTTAACCAACACTCTCTTAAGTTATTGTGTATAAGTTGTTGGTTACGGAACACTAATTAAGATGCGTGACATGTTATAACATCTCCAAGGGTTTTCTATTTGAGGTTTGCATTTAAGTAATTTGCCAAAAAGTTTCAAAAGAGGTATCCAGGTATCCAATGGTTTTGCATTTAGAATTTACAATTTGAGCAACTTGGCAAATGAGAGAGCAAACTTGGCAAAAATATCAAGCCGTGGATGGGTTTGCAAACCCGATTGCGCGAGCAAAGTCGCGCGCGAGGAAAGCGCGCGCGCCTGGAGACCTCCTATTTTTATCCTTTGCCAAGTCCAAATGCCAATTTCCTTGGAGATGGCCTATATTTATCTTTTGCATTTTGTTATGAGAGTTTGCAAACAATAACAAATGCGAAGTCAATTTGCTAAAACCCTTGGAGATGCTCTAAGTTGTTGTGTTTTAAGAGGTTATAACATGTCACACATCTTAATTAGAATTCCATAACCGACACTCTTGTGTTTCTTACCATTACAACACACGGTCAAACTCCCTTTATGCTAAATTACAACATGTTTATTTTTTTACCTCAAATTTAACCATTCATTTTATTAAAAAGAATATACAAACATAGTCAATTTAATTTATTCTTAAAGAACCTCTATTAATAAAGAAACCCATAACAAAAAAATATAATATTTTGTATACTTTTTAAATAAGATCGACGGTCAAATTTGGAGTTAAAAAGTCAAACATGTTATAATTTAGAACAAAGCTCTTGTGGATTGCTAAATTAGCTAGATGGCTTTGCGGCCGATAAGCCGGCTAATGCTATTTTGTTGTGGAAAAAAATATTGCACCATGGATGATAAGTACACTGTAGCATGACAAACACAAAAATACTTAAAAATTAAAAAAAAGTTCACCGAGTATTAGAAAAAGAGAAATATATCCTTTCATCACAACTATGAAAAAGATCCCTTGTTCTTGCACAACGTATATATCATGAAAATGATTTCGTATATATTTACGTGGCAAATTTTTCTTTTGCAATTGCGTCATGCTGTGGTAAAACATTTTTCAAGAGACATTTACGTGGCACACTGGTCAACGGTACCGAGCCTAGAAACTGCCGGCCCTGAGGGCAACATCAGGGCATCTGCAGGCCGTCGTTAACCATGAAGTGGTCATTCAAAGAAGAAGAAAAAGGCCATCTAGTCCTACTATATCCAAAATAAAAACCGGAGTGCAAGTCAACAGGGAAATTTCTTCCAAGACGTGTGGTCAGCTAAACACGTGACAGGTGCAGTTTGATATCTTCCAGCCTGGACGCCTGGAAACCAGATATTGCAATAGTAGAAGACACACCATAACATCAAACGGTCAACAACAGACAAAGCCATATCAATCTCATGGAGTTTGGAGTATATACGGGGTTGTTGCCAGAAACGAACATATGGCTGGATTTGGAGGGCGCCACGCCAATCCACTCTTCAAATATGCTGCGCGTAGGCGTGCACACTGACGGAAGAGCTGGATATATTGGATCAGAATCCCTCCGTACAAAAAAAGTGTCGCTACACGTTTATAATAGTTTAACTTTTTATCCAAATAATTTGATTATGAAACTACATTCAGCTATTTATATCTGGTTACATTTTAAAATTTTCAATGCTTTGGGAGTAAGAATAACACTCTTTATGGAACGGCGTGAGTACATGTATAACTAGGCGATGCGCTTGGAAAGAATGGTTCTTTCTAATGAGTTTCGGTCAAAGACTAAACGATGTCCTTATAGCATCTCCAAGAGATTAGCCAAAAATAATAGCTAAATTTAGTGATTGTACTATTTTATAAAATAAATCGCTCTTTAAAAGTATAGACTGCTCCAACAGTATATCTAAATGGAGACTCTCTATATTTAAACTAGCCACGTGTCACAAATTCTATGACGGAGGACACTAAAGACGCATGTGGGCATGTGGCAGAACAAGGTGCCTTGGGCACAGAGAGGTCGAGTAACGAGCGACATAGGCTGTCTATATTTAGATAACGGAAGTTTAGGGATGGCGAACTATAGGGATGGCGAACTATCCAATTTGAAGAGGCACATGTATAGACTGTTGGAGAGCTTTTTTTTCCTAGTAGTAACTAAATTTAGCTTTGCAAAACCATTTAGACCATCTCTTGGAGATGCTCTTAGCCACATTTTTGTTTCGGTATTCAAAAATTTCCAACCACAGACAAAACTACCGAGAAATTCATGAAACTTTGTTGTTTCTTTTTAAGTTTCAACGAAACGATGTTTTTATTAAAAAATAGGTCTAAACAAAATATTTCCATGGTTTAGAACTAAATTTCTATTGGGTAGAAAAATATGTAACATAAACAATAGAAAAATGAGTTTAGAGTTACAATATTTTAGAATTTTCTTTCGGACACACTTGTTATTACGGAAATTTGTGAAATTTTAAACCTTGAGGGCGTGTTTTCCTCTAACCATGATGCATCTAGCTGCCAGGTTGTGGACTTGCGGCGAGTGACAACATTGGTCCTCTTTTCTAGATTATAAAAGTCGCACAACAAACTCTCTTCTCTATACTGTTGGTTACAACACTAGGTCAACTTAACCCATTTTATACAAAATATTTGACACAAATACATAAACTTGTCTAAGTTCTAGCTGTTATCTCTCTCTAGATAAGTGACCTGATCCTTTGTCGATATTTATATAACATATTTGATACTCTCTTTATTTTAAATTGTAATTCGCTTTAACTTGTTTGGTACATTAATTTTACTCTTCATTTAGATCCGTATGTCTAGAGACATAGCAAAATGAATATACCAAAAAAGTTAAAAGTGACTTACAATTTAGAACGGAGGGAGTACATTTATTGTTCTAACTTCAAATATCTAAAGTAAGCATAACAAATACTCTCAATGTTTCAAATTTGGTTTTTGCTTTGTCATGAGACAAGAATATGTACAATGGCCTAAGTCTCTAATCAACTCAAAAGAGCGGAATAGGAAAAAAGGAAACAGAAAACTTTAGATATTACTGTACATTTTTTTAGTGAACATCTTTGCTGTACATCTTTGCCAAGGCACGACTGGCCGAAGCCGAAATGGACGGTGTCGTCCCGTCGACTCCATATATCTTCTTACGAACGAAAATTGACCGGCTTTCCCAGAGGACCTAGCAGTTAGCTCAGAACTGACCCCATGCACAGCACATTGTTTCGTTTTATTTGCACACGTTTCGTGCTTGTGGCACGGAAATAAAGTTGGTGATGCCCAATCCCCAATCAGGCCATCAGATATGCAGTATGGTCATGTGAATGGCGCTTGCCTAAATGAAATGAACGTGGCCGTTCGGGTGGCCCGTCGTAGTGCGTTTGCTGCGTCCCTTTTGTCAATTGTCACTGAAAGTGAAAGAGGCACGCGGACGGACCCAGCAGAATCACAAATCGCCCACACGGCAAGCCAGACGGTTTCGGGGTCCAAGATGCACTCTCTCGGCGGTCTGGATGGCGGCACCAAGCTAGCAAGATAACGGTGGTCAAAGGATCTTCTGGCGGTCTGGGCACCAAGATAACGGATTAACGGTGGTCAAAAGTCAAAACGGAACCATATCGGGGCTGTAGCCTCAAAGAATCGTTAGCTTTTGAGAGGATGCATGCAATCGTCGAAACGAAACCAATAGCTAGGAGGGCGGAGCATGCGGTCAATGGGTTTTTAAAACCCAAATCTAAATTGTTGTAGACGACCTAAGAAAAAAACAAGTATATCAAAGTCCTGTTTTGAACTCATAGTTTTTTTTTTCTTGAAGTCGGTTCAATTTTATGTAAGCAAATCCTAGGATACGGAAAAAAAATCTATGTTCGCTAGATCATTTCTAGTTGGACTGATGCTGATTTGTTATGAGAGAAAAACATATCTTTTTTGAAAGATCTGAAAAATACATCTGACTAACTGTCTGATAAGGCTAATACGAACAAGCGAATAGAAAAAAGAGTAAGCTGGGGAAAAAATGACAGTCAGTACAACTGTAGAAGCACGAGTTCGTACGTTCAGACGACAGGTTGACTGGGCCGGCTGGCCGGGCGGGCATCTGAAAGTTTTGACCCCACCGCAGCCTGCTGCTCCTCTACCGACCTGCCTGCCATGCAATTGCAGACCGGCCACCGCCCACCCAGAGCAGAAATGTCACCGCGCCGGCCTTCGTCCACTCTCCAGCTGCTTCTTTTTTTTTCTCCTTTTCTTGAGGTCAAAACCAGAGCCATATCCGGGCGAGGTCAACCCTGCTCCGGGGTTGACCTCCATCCCCATACCTATAAATGCGCGCGCGCGCAGTCCGTGCACCGCCATGGTCAGCCCGTGCCGGTGCCATCTCCTCGAGGACGATCGCCGGTCACGAGCCTTGAACTTGAAGCCTTCTTCGTTCAAGAGAGGTCAGCTGAGCGCCATCATCTCAGGAGGGAGGACCGGAACCACGAGGCTGGGCGGGCCGCCTAGCTAGGAGGCTCGTTGGGGCCGAAGAGAGAGCGCCGGGACAGGGGCGCGCGCCATGATGAGGCGCGGGGAGCCGGCCGGCGAGGCGGATGCGGAGCAGCGGCGGGGCGGCTACAAGGGCGTGCGGCGGCGGCGGTGGGGGAAGTGGGTGTCGGAGATCCGGGTGCCCGGCACGCGGGAGCGCCTGTGGCTCGGCTCCTACGCCACGCCCGAGGCCGCCGCCGTCGCGCACGACACGGCCGTCTACTTCCTCCGCGGCGGCACCGGTGCCGTCGCAGGCGGCGGCGACGTCGCGGCGCTCAACTTCCCCGAGCGCGCGGCGGCCGCGTACGGCGCCGGAGGCGGGGGCCGGCTGTCGCCGCGGTCCGTGCAGCGCGTGGCGTCCGACGCCGGCATGGCCGCCGACGCGCAGCTCGTGGCGGCACGGGAGAGCGCGCCCGCGCCAACGCTGGCGCACAACCATCGCACCGGCATTGGCATCATCGGCAGCGCGCACGGTGGTGGCGCCAGCGCGCGCCCGCGCGATCAGGATGCTAGCCTTTACAATACGGGCGCGGGAAGGGAGCAGCAGCCTGTCTCCGGGGAGATTAGCGTCGATGACATGGAGATTCTGATGTAACACATGACCAAAAAAAAAAATGGCTGCGGGCAGCAAAAAGGAAAAGAAAAGATGGTAGTAATGAAATTAGTGGATGCAATAAAACCTCTTATTTAACGAACACTGACATTGCCAATGGCAGAGCAGCAGAGACCGAGCACTGCTTCAGTCGCAACACATGAAATAATCTGTGGCTCGCTTTGCTGAGCCGGACGTGGAATGCAAATGCAGTGCTGTCAACGGTGGAGTCTGAAACGAACCCATCGAGATCAAATATTCAGATGCAACAGTTCGTTGGCACGCGAAAAGGATTTACTCCTAACCCCAACTGACGACGGTAAAATTTGACTTGTCTCGTGCAGCCTTGACATGGTTTTTACCGTCCCCGGCGATGTACTGATGGTGAGGTGAGGTGAACCCGACTCGGCTGCCGTTGTTTTGGACTTCTGGCCCTCGACTCGGTCGTCACTCTGAAACGACCGTAGGCTGCATTGCAGTTTCTGGAGAAGGCGAGTCAGACGATTGCAATCCTGACTGCGTGGTGTTGTATCAGTATCCTGCTGCATCAACCTGGGTGGACTTTGTTGTCAAAGAAAAAAAAATGGGTGGGCTTATTTGGAGCACAGTGACACAGAGGATGCAGTAACAGTCATCAAGAAGCGTTGAATTGAACAGTCGTTCCATTCTTGCCCAGCAGTAACCCCGGGCAACGTCTGTTTTATTTTTTCCACGTGGTGTTTTTCTTCAACAGTTTTACCTCATGGTTGACCAGGGCTTGGTCAAGATATATATTATAGATACTCGAGAAGATAAGAGAAAGACTTGCACGCGCCTACCGGCACGCGGGTGACCAAACAAAAGTGCATCCGCTGGTGCCTTCTGGACTCCGGCCAATGTCGGATGTCGCCATCTGATCTCCCAGGCAATCCAGCCTTACGCGCTCAGCGTGCCTCGAGCTCAAAGTGCCTTCATGGTTGACCAAACAAAGGCAAACCCCTTTCCGGTGAATGGTGAGCACACGGATACTCAAGATCAAATCATAAGGGTACTCAGAAATGTATCAGAGATCAAATCATAAGGGTACTCAGAAATGTATCAGTTGGCCGCTTGCCACTAAGCATGCCTGAAACATCTGTTTTCTGGACCATGACCAAGCTGAATCATACATACTGTACATAATATCAGTCTCATCAGATGCCAGCACGCGCACCAGATAAAGTTTCAACTTTGGCACAGCAGGTAGGCAGGCAGGCGTTGCCGTGCTCAAGTACTACATCGTTCATTCACTAGGTAAAAACAAGACAAGCAGTCCACATATGCAATTACATGGAGCAGAGCAATCACACTGGCTAAGAGCAGCCGAGGATTACTCAAATTATGTACAGATTGGCCACAGGGCCGTTGCAAATGACTACGATGCAAACGAACAAAGTTTACATTCCATCTTGCTTCGGCTTTTGGCTCAGCTCCGAGTATTGGCCTCCCATCAGCTGCAAAATCTCGGTCCACAGGCATGAGGGGTCTGTCGTCAGCGCGTCGGTGATCAGGCCTGAGCTGCAGGAAGTCACCACCCAATATCCTGCTTCAATCTCACTCAGGAGCTGGTCATGATCCCAAGCAGAGTACCCAACATAGAACTTCAGGTCTTCAGGATTAACTGTGCCATTCTTCATCAGAGCACCAGCCTTCTCCAGGTCAGTCCTGAAGCCAAAGCAGATGCCGGGTACCACCTCTTCGAACCCCTTGATCGGTCTTCCCTCAGTCGTCTTCATCAGGAATATGCTCATATTGACAGGGCCTCCAAATAAGAGGGAACAGTCACCGAAAGGGGCCGCTTGCTCGCCAAAGGATGGGTTCACATGCTTCATCTTAGTGTACAATGGACGGTTCAGGATGACACCGAACGGGCCATCATAGGCATCTCTTGAACCTAGTCTTAGGAGAAGGATGACAGTCCTCTCAAAGGTTCCGTTGCCGTCAAGCTCTTCAGTGGCGACCAACACACATCCAGATTCTGGCATAGGAATAGAGTGAGCCCATTTCCGGGGAAGATGATATACTGCTCCATCCTGAGCTGTCTGTTGTGGACTGTTTGCATCAACTGTTTGCTCCTGGTGCATGACAAATAAGAAATTAGGAAAAGATAATTAGGACCAGGCCAATGAGAGATTTCTTAACAAAAACATCAAGAAGCTTCAGGCAGAGACAGGCTACTTCTTTGCTAAAGGAGAGTAAAAAGGGATCTGATCTGTAAATTGGTCAAATAGAACATAATTGGAACAACAAAAATGTGTATAGATCACTGGGAAGTATTAGAAATTTAAAATAATCTGGAACAATGAATACTTGCAGCAAGAACCACAAAAAGGTCCCAAACAGAAGTGCAGGATCAGCACATAAATGATAGTGAGAGAAGAAAGTATATTTGAGTCAACTGAATTGAGGACAGCCAGTTCTCAAATTTCAACTTTCTCCAAAAAGGGGGGAAACCCCAGAACAGCAGAGAAAAATCATACTCATTAGGAACCCCTATTCAGTAAGTTGAAAAACTGACTATGAACAGAAGACATTTTGTAACATGGACGGTCTTAGGTTTCCAAAGTCTCGTGTCTATTTCTGAGGTTGTAACAGTTAGATACAATGTCAGGGGTTATAAAGTGCAAGTCAATCTTCAGAGATTGACCCATGGTCTTCTTTCCTTTATGACACTAACAAATGTGTAACTGAGGGGAAACAGTGGCCAGAGCTACTATGAAATTTCATTTCAGATCCTAACGCCATTCCTATATAATTGCAAAATGAACTATACACTAAAGGTGCCTGTCAAAATTCTTTTGTGTCAAACTTTCTAGTACGGATGGAATAGCAAAGCCCAGAAAGCTTGGTCTTACCAACTTTGGAATCACAAAGCTTGCTCTCACATCTCGCCAATATGACAAATTGCTAGGTATATACATTGTGTCACTTGATTTTGGTTCGTCCTGATTTTGGTTTGTTCCATTAGCAGCATCTCCACTGGGAGTAGATGCATCACCTTTTCCTGCATGCAGAAATGAGATGTCAGAATTCAGCAGCACAATTTCAGACACTCATATCAGCAAAGAACTATAAGTTAATATTCAGCATTAAATAAAAGTAGCACTCGGTGATATACTTTCCACTGAAAGGTAGAGATATCAAATATTCAAATCCCTTAATATGCCGATTAAGCAATTGACACATGAATGGAACACTGGCTGGAAAATTCAAATGCAGCATTTGGAACGCCAAATTTTCTACATACATAATTCGAGATCAGTACAGTTTCTGCTGTAAAGTAGTTTTCAATCACGAAGTACACCAAAAGTATCTCAAACTCCAAATGGACCCTGGAGAAATGAATAACCATCGAGCTCAAAACATACCCAAATTCCATATGCGTGCCTCACGCACCACAACAACTAGAAATCAAGTGAAACATGTACGCCTTCGCATCACAAATCGCACAGTAACCAACACGACCTCGACACAAAGGCCACACAATCCAGCCAACAATCTCATCACCGCGAGCAAATAATTTCAATCCGCACCCAATCTACGAACGTTGACTGCTTCCCACATGCGAATCGCCTAGATCCTGCTGCTCCAATCGCACAGATCAACAAAGCAACAGGAGCTCGGCCAAGAGGACCTACCAGAAGAGGAGGCCTTGTTCCGGGGCTCGTCGCCGTCGTCTCGGCCGTTGTTGCCCTTCCTTCCCGACGCGCTCACCGCCAACCTCGGCCACCGCGCCGGCTGTCGCCTCCACCTCGTTGAGCCCACAGCCAGCGAGCCGATCCCGGCGGCCGCCGGCTGGGGATGCCTCGGCGTGAGGCGAAACCCACCGGCCTTCAGGTTGAGGGCCCACATGGCCGTGACTGCGGGGAGGAGGCCGGTGGGTGGCGACACTGGGACGGCGTCCGGACTTCGGATCCGGAGTGGAAATAGACACAGAAGCACTGGGTCCCTATGTGGTTAAACCGATTATGCCACATATCAAAATGGAAGAGAAACAGGGATGAGCTGTGCTATTCCAATTTAAATAATGAATTAATAAGAAAGAAAAGAAACAGTCCATCTAGATTTTAACTTTGAACTTGTCATTTACTAATGTGAGCAGTACACTAAATTTTTATTTATATACTTTTCAAATGGAACCAAAATACTATTTTTCTACAATTTTAATTTTAAACTTAGCTATTTACTAATTATAATTTGTGTGGACTGTTTATATCATTTTTTATTTATGATTCATTTGGAGAGAACAAACTTCCATAGTTTTGTATTCAGTTTGCATTTACTTATTTTGTTTTACATGTACTCTTTATCAAGCCGTTAGGTCATTGATTTGGTTTAACATAAACCACTGTTAGAACATTAGAAAAAATAGATGTATGTTTCTTCTTTGTAAGCTCGTACTTTCTACATCTTACAGTTTGTTAATTATATTTATCATTGATTCTTGGTTTAATCTAATTATTAAATTATCGTAAATGTATTAGTTTAAGTTCTTCTTTGGAAAATATTCATAATATACTAAAGATGATAGATAGAGTAGTCCCCTAGCTGGCTTTGTAGTCTCATTTTAGCAGTGGCTACCTAGACCTCATAACTCATCTTAAACTCCTATAAAGTTAATGCACACCCTCATTTCCTTAGCATCTCCTTAAGCCACATCATCATCATACCTCACATGCTCATAGCCACATGTACAAAAACTGCAATATCCCATTCATTGCTAATTCGAGTTTATCTTGCTTGCACTTCCTCTCCCTCACGAATTGTATGATCTGGATCGGCTGCCATTGTCTCTTCGAATCCCCCTCAACGTGAACAATACATAGTACACAGGCACATGCATTTATTTGAACGTGAATTCCTCTACGAATGCTTGTGGGAGAAACTAAAGCATCGCACAACTGTGTTTAAATACTTTTGACCTCCTCCGCCTACCCATCGATGCCGATGAGGAGAGAGACCTCCGTTGTCGTGAACCTCTCCGCGCCGCTCCTCTCCACCTCTGCATACACGTCGGCTAGGTCCGCCTCGGTGCTTAGCCCTCCTCGCCTCTGCGCCGGTCGTTTCCCCCTCCTATCATCTAAACTATAACATTAAATTCCCGCGGCAACACGTGGGAAATTCACCTAGTTGCTTTTACATGGTAAGAATAGACCAAATGCCTTCTTCAAAAGATGAAAATAATTGGCCATTACCACGAACTATGTGTTGTCCGAAAATATTACTCATTGCTTTTATGCATCCGAGAATAGACCGGATGTATTGGATATTTCATTAGAAAAAGAAAAGAACTGGCACTTTTTTTTGAGAAAAAAAGAATTGGCACATTGAGAATAGACCAAATGTATTGGATATTTCATTAGTAAAATAAAAGAATGGTGAAAGAAATAGAACAAAAACAAAAATAAATAAAGAGCAGATGGTCCCGGTGGGGCTTGAACCCGCGACCTTCGGCTCATAAGAGCCACGCTCTGACCGACTGAGCTACATGTGGAAAATTCACCTAGTTGCTCTTACATGGTAAGAATAGACCAAATGCCTTCTTCAAGAGATGAAAATAATGGGCTATTACCACGAACTATGTGTTGTCTGAAAATATTACTCATTTCTGTTATGCATCTGAGAATAGACCAAATGTATTGGATATTTCATTAGAAAAAGAAAAGAACTGGCACTTTTTTTTGAGAAAAAAAAAAAGAATTGGCACATTGAGAATAGACCAAATGTATTGGATATTTCATTAATAAAATAAAAGAATGGTGAAAGAAAGAGAACAAAAACAAAAATAAATTAAGAGCAGATGGTCCCGGCGGGGCTTGAACCCGCGACCTTCGGCTCATAAGACCAACGCTCTGACCGACTGAGCTACGGGACCAGCTGCTAAAATATGCTTTAAATGATATTTGTTCTTTAAAGAAAGCTCATAATTAGTGTTACTTATTATTTGTCTCTCAGCATACTAGCAAGTGCAACTTTCATCTCCGTGTAACAAGAACTCAATCACAAATAGTGTTCTCTTTCTGAAAAATTTGCAGTGTGTGCCATTCACTTTTAGAGCAAGCCTGCACGTTCATGCATTCATTCACTTGTTGAAAGCATGCATTCATTGGATGTCTGCCCATCCCTCGCCAATGGCAACCTGAAAGCAAAGTCTCCATCCAGATGACTCTGTGTCACCAATTTCTTTCCCCCCTTTTTTTGTCTTGTGTTTGCAGGTGTTGCACTTCCATCCCCATTAGTCATTATTTATAGCCCAATTATTCAGTGGTTATAAAAAGAACTACTACATTGTTTTTTTTACTTGGCTTAGAAAAACAGGTTTTCCTGATGGAAGGGCATGGAAACCTGGAGTCATGTCATGCACAAATATATGTTGTCACAATAATATATCTTGCCCATGTTTTAATATTACACTATATATTTTGCGTTTGCCAATACTCTCTAGATAAGCAAAAGGTAATTGATTGGGAAAGCTTTACTTTGCCTGGTGGAGTTGCTAATTCAGACAGAGCACACTGCATCAGATGACCCACATGCGCCCATAAATTGGGTAGGGCTGGGAGGTGGAGGGGCCGCCCTTGTCCATCTCCAAGCACAAAGGTCCATTCCTTCACACATCAAGCACCCATTCATAGCAATTGGAGTCTTTGCTAAGCAACAGAGGAAGCTTGTGCAGGAATCAGGCAAAGAGGTTGGGTGGATGCAATTGACCTCCATTATTACATTCATGTGGCCCCCATCCCTGGCTAAAGGATGTCAAGTGCAGTGAAGCTACTGCCAGAAGGTGAAACCATGGAGTCTCTAAGTCCTAAAATAATTGCACATCTTTTTTTGTTCAGAAATCACTTATTTTTAGAAGTCATATTTTAAAGTCTGACTAAATACATAAAAAATATATTATTATATAATTTTATGACATGCAATAATCATCATTAGATTAATCATAGAATATATTTCTATAGAAGTTTTTAGAAGATACAGCTGTTGAATAATATTTTTATAAATATACTTATTTTTTTGAAAAAAGTATTCCTTAAAAAGCGAGCATATATGTGTAGTTGTTTTTGGATGGAGGGTTTTTTTTTTCAATAAACAACAACAACAACAACATAGCCTTTTATCCCAAGCAAGTTGGGGTACGCTAGAGATAAAACCCAGAAGAGACACGTTACAGGGCAACCCAAAAGTCATGGTTCAGGCACGTTGATAGCTAGTCTCCAAGCGCTCCTATCCATAGCTAAATCCTTGGAGATATTCCACTCCTTAAGGTCTCTCTTAATCGACTCGCCCCAAGTCAGTTTAGGTCGACCTCTACCGCTCCTTACATTATCGACCCGTTTTATAACCCCACTACGCACTGACGCCTCAGGAGGTCTCCGTTGGACATGTCCAAACCATCTCAACCGATGTTGGATCAGTTTCTTCTCAATTGGTGCAACCCCAACCCTATCCCGAATATCGTCGTTTCGGACTCTATCCCTCCTAGTGTGCCCACAAACCCAACGCAACATACGCATTTTCGCTACACTCAGTTGTTGGACATGTCGCCTTTTGTGGGCCAACATTCCGCACCGTATAACATCGCCGAGCGAATCGCCGTCCTATAGAACTTACCTTTTAGCTTCTGGGGCACCCTTTTGTCAAAGAGGACGCCAGAAGCTTGACGCCATTTCAACCAACCGGCTGAGATCCTATGTCTAACATCTTCATCAATGTCTCCATCCTTTTAAAGCATTGATCCTAGATATCGAAAACTATCCTTCTTGGCCACCGAAAAAAATAGCCTGCTATTTTTGCCGCTATAGCCCGAAATAGCTTGAAAAAAATTGTGCTGCTATTTGCGTTCATGCACTATTTTGCCGCTAAAGTCCGCTAATTACGGTTTATAAAACGCTAAACACCTTGGCTTTAACTCGCTATTTAAAACATGGATAAATAAAGAAAACTAATACTGTTACGGGTTTTGAATTGAAAGTTGGACAGATATCGTTGCCGGGGGTTCTGTAACTGTGCTTGAAAATCAGTGTTGACACGACTCATCTCAAGTTTTCAACATGCCCACATACATGTCGCAGTCATTGCACACTGGTGACCTGAACATATGAATCCATGTGCCACCCCCCTGCATTTCGTTTTCTTTGGAGGTTGCAACAAATATGTCTTTGGTAATGGTCCGGATGGACCTGAGAGGCTGATCAACGTGCGCCGTCGTCTCTCAAAATAGATAAAGGTTCCAAAGTTGCAGCGAGCCTTGCAATACGAGCAAGCTGCTTCTTGAAGCACTCCAGGTCTCTAGGTCCAGGATGACAATGTGCTTTGCATTGTAGAGAGCTTTGTGGCGAAATGGCAAGTCTGAATCTATCGATTCCTCTAGCTCTAGGAAAGGAGAGGGCATCAACTAGTACTTGAGCAGAACTAGATTATGCATGCGTGCCTTCGGTGCATAAAGTTTATGTTGTTGATGTTTTGTTTTTTTATATAAAAATAAATAGCCAGTGCCAGACTCTGCCATTTCGTAGCTAGTTTGATTTTGGATATAGGTACTCCTAGAAATGAATAAAAGACGGAAGTTCTAGAAATGATGTTAGCACAATCAACCTGTTAGTTTGCTGGAATTGGTCAACACTACCTTTGGTTATTAACCACATTAGCCCTAAGCAATATGTATCCATGATCCATATGCATGGCCGACTGCATGCATGTAGGTAGGTCTACCACTCCTTTAATTTAATTTTAGTAGACGGCTTGTCATAGAAGAAATAAAACCAGAATCCATCGTGCATATCATGTGTTTCCTCTACCCTTAGCTGCCTCAGCTCCTCAGTAGTTTGTTTAATTATTCATGCGACGATATTGTCATTCAATTTGTTCTACAATTATTGATATTCGACACTTCATAGATTTTTCTACCTCTGGTTACCTTTGCCTCCTTCCATGGCGATCTGGCGTAGGACCTACCAAAGGGATCAGAAGGAATCTAATGTTATATGTTGAGCCATTATACTCTATCTGCAGTGGTCTCCTTACAACCACCTCACACCAATGTTACTCAACTCTAGCCCTATCTATACAGTTGCTATCCACATCACGTACAACATCACCATTGCCTCCTTGCCATGCTAACACACTCCCCCTTCCCCTCCACCAACACCCCAATGTCAGCCTTCCTTCTAAGTTTGATGATCAATATATATAATGTCCTCCATAACCCCCCACACCCCCCCCACCCCCACCCCCACCCCCTCCCACCCCCACCAGAACACCCAACACACACAAAACCCAAACCCTAAACTCTTTCAGGGCTCAAGAGAATAAAAGACTCCTATGTGAGGCGTCACTAGGGACTCAATAAGTTAGAGAACACCACGCCAAGGCATAAAAAGGACGGGAGAAGTCGAGTGACAAGGTCGGCAATGCATGTGTTAGCGATAGATTTAGCTTTAAACAAATGTAGAGCAAAAGCGTCAAGATAGATACGCGTTGAGATTCGGCTTTTGGCGCATTCCGCCATAACACCTATCACTCTCTCAAGTTTCCCATGTACACAACTTGATTTGTGATTGATGCATTGGTTCTAAACCCTACAGTACACAGGTGCCCTAAAATTCAACGCTTTAGCAAAAGTTCACTATTAGTGCGGCGAGCAATGCGCTTATGTGCACGCCACAAAATGAATATGTGTAGGTACGTACACACGCCATGAGCTAGCACCTAGCAGCACTTAATTGGTAATATACTAGTAAGTTGCGCGCGCCATTGCGCGCGTCGGCAGGCAAACGCATATGGTTTTACAGATACTATATTTGATGGACTCTTATTTTATATTAGTATAATTTTTATATGTAGACGAATGTGTATATGTATATATATTTTAGGATTGTAAAGCCGGTAAAATTACTAAATCATTTAATTTTATGTGTGATATGGGTAAGGTATCATAAAACTTCCATAACAACTGGATTATGGAAATCAGCTTTATTAATTACTTGCAAAAAAATTTAGAGAAATGTAGACCCACATCTGTAGTAATAAAATTAAAATAAAATGTGTGATAGTTGCATAGATGTCAACAAAATTGTTTTGGTATTTTCTTTATTTTTATTTGATTCGTTATGGTTTGTACAAAATTTGAGCAAATTTGGATAAATAATAAATGTGTAAGAAAATATGAAAATGGCGTATTCTAGGAGCGTAAAGCCGGTTAAATTACTAAATTATTTTATTTTATGCGTGGTATGGGTAAATTACCTAAAGCTTCTATAGCAATTGAATTAAGGAAACTAACTCTATTAATTATTTTGGAAAAAATATTAAATTATTTAACGGGTCTGTACTCTTCATGTTACCGGGTTTGTATAGTACGCGCTATAACTTGCAGTGCAAAAAATGTGAAGGCCTGACTGTTTATCCGGAGCACTGTTCTTAAGAAGGACCCCGCGCGTTACCGTGGGCCCACGCACCTAGGCCCGCAGGAAAAAAAGAGGGAAGGGAAGAACAAAGAAGGATAAAAAGAAGGGAAAGAAGGGAAAGAAAACAAAAAAGATGGGAAAACAAAAAAATTACTGTAGGACGGGGTCTCACGCATCCGGGCCCGTGGGGAAGGAAGAGAGAAGGGAAGAAGCAAAAAAAAAAGGTAAAAAAAAAGAAAGGAAAGAAAGGTGGGAAAAGCAAAAAAAAAAAATGTTCATACATACGATTACTGTTCATACATACAGTTACTGTTCATAAGTACGGTTACTGTTTATGAGTACGGTTACTGTTCATACATACTGTACTGTTCATGGGGCGACGTGGCATGGCTGGTTGCTCCCCAACCTTAGCCGGATGAATATAAGTAAACATGCTGTTTTCCTTAATTAAAAGAGGAAATCAAAGGGACTGAAATGCATATGTGTAGGCACGCCATGAGTGAGCAGCAGTGGGCAGTGGCACACAACCACTACTCCCCTTCTTTAAAAGGAAACCACGCTGCACCCGAGGCTTCTCCATGCAGTTGCCCTATCTTTTTCCTCACCCCGTCCCATCGCCTCTCGGCAAGCGCTGATCCCATCGATCATCCCTATCTCCCCAAACCATCGATCAGCCCTATCGCCCGTCGATCGATCTATTGGTAAGAACATGCGATTCTTGTTAGCTATGTGTGTGAATCGATGCATGCATGGATCTGCCGTTTGTTTCTTTTCCTGGCCATTTTTCAGTTCTTTCCTTGCTATTTCTTTGGGGGTGTAGCAGTTTCAGTTTTGCCGCAAATGGGGACTGGGGAGCTGCTGTAAATAAAGAACTGCGAGGAGTTGCAACGGGGAAACGAACTGCAAACAGCTAGCAGCTGCATGCGCGGCGCTGATGAAGTCGTAGCTAGATCTTTCGCTCTAAATTTGTTGGATTTGGTTTGCTATTTTTGCCTCCATATATACACAGATCTGGCCATATATGCATGCTCAACAACTTTATTTTATTTCTTCCCTTCTTGAATTACGTGCTAGCTCGTGGTTAACTATGTCATTCCTGATCCATTATTCGGGGTTTATATGATGTTTTTACCCTTCTTTTTGAGATATATAGCGCTTCTTCCCGCTAGCTAGCCAGCTAGATCCTTGAGATCTATGCTGACTTTATCGTCACTGAGTATTTTTCTTTTCTTAGAAATATGTTCTTAATTAAGGTCTTTGATCTGAAGATTGAGGCAGCAGCTACATATAGGCTAGCTGTGTGAGCCTTTGAACCGTGAATTGCTGAGAACCATGAAATGCGCGCAAGCCAGGGATCGGATCGGAATATGTTTGTGCTTTTAGGTTTAGATTTGTTCCTACATATACATATATCTAATTAACAAACAGTAAATTTAAGTTTCTGCTTAGTTTCTTAGGTATACATCAAACTAAACCAAGATCCCTAATTAAATCCTACATTGATTGCCTCTTCTGTCTTCTTTGATCCCATCATCAGTTATGTACTTCTGCATGATATGAAGGAGTTGATTGTCAGATTAATTCAATAACATATAGTACTAAACAAAATGGAACATAATTTCTAACCAATTGTTCTGTTTGTAACTATTTTACATAAAAGGAATAGCTGTGAGACTGTAACATCAGTAGTACTGCGTGAGGATGGGGAGGGGAAAGATTGAGATCAAGAGAATCGAGAACACCACCAGCCGCCAAGTGACCTTCTGCAAGCGTAGGAATGGGCTGCTGAAGAAGGCCTATGAACTCTCCATCCTCTGCGACGCTGAGATCGCTTTGGTCATTTTCTCTAGCCGAGGCCGCCTATATGAATATTCCAGCAACAGGTGAGCAAGTTAATTATATGGCTTGCATTGGGTAATTCCCGTTTCGTTTTATGCCGTATATATATCTTCATAATTCAAACGAAACTGTTTGCAGATGATCTATATGCTAGTTTTTCGGCGGTATAGTAGTAGATACCTTGAATGTGCAAATCATGCATTTTTTATATTAGTACAACTTATTAGTCGTTTGCATGGATCTAGTAAAACTACAACTTATATATGAACTTCCAAATAAAACGATGTTGTTTTCATGATCTCCACTGATTATTAGTTATAGTTTAGCTAGTTCCTTTTTGGCTTTTGGCATCACGAAAAATCACTGATCAATGCGTTAAATTTTGAAATCAATTTACCGTGGTGGATCAAAAGTAAACTATAATAAATACTCCATATTTTAGGTTAAGTAGCAAGGCCATTTATATTAGCACACTTGTATAGAAAACTTTCTTTTCCATCATTTTACTCCTAGTGATAAGCACATTAATTAAGGCTTGTGAGTTGTGACTGGTCAATTCGAATTTTCATCATTGTGCGGAGATACATAAGCTCCACTTGGATCACTGAAACTTTTTATAAGATGTAATAGCTATATAGATAGTTAGCTAATAGCTTTTTATCTATAAGAGCTCGGTGGTTGAATAGTTCAAAATAGGTTAGAATAATCTAGACTATGAGCTAAAATATTGCTTTGATAGTCAGAGATTTTTTTAGCAGTTAGTAACTTATTTTAGCTGATCCAAACATGCATGGCCTACTCGCAGACATTTTGGTAGCTGCTGCATTTGTGCACAGTGGATATTAAGAAGCATACTACTTGTGTGATAGTTTGGGAGTTTGGTCGATCACTTTTTCATTCATGCACGAAACGAGCGATATTGTGGTATAACCCAGTTCCACACGCACAGTTGCAAGTTTTAGTCCTTGGGAACTTTATCATTCTGTGTGCCATGATGCACTGATGAATCATCACAGTTGCACGTTCATGTTTCATGCATGGCCCTCAGCTCCCGGAAAAAAAGGTTGTTTCATTCGCACCGCACAGAGAAATATCTCTGTAGAGTAAGTATATGTTGCATGGAAATGGAAACTGTAGGGGTTCTCCCTGCCCTGCTTCCTTGGCAGTGCTAAGGAGTTAAAGAGCGCGTCTTTGATTGGTTGTGTTTTTTTTTTTTTTTGAGACTTGGCGATTCATTCATTACCCAGGAGCAAGGTTACAATCTTCGATCAACGCGTCGACTACATAAGCTGGTGCAAATGTCCACCATCCAGCTCGTGTATCGGCCGTGACCCTTTTTGCTAGAGTATGTGCTATCTTATTACAATTCCTTGGAATAAAAGAAAACTTAAAATCACTAAAGGATAAGCTTTGCTCCCTAATCGCCTGCAGTATCATCACAATTGTAGACCTCTGGTTGGACCCTGCCAGCCAAAGTTGATGTAGTTGCTGACAAATCGTCTCCGGCCAAACTTTCCCGGCTCCCGCCTGAACCGCCAAAGCAAGGCCATCACGACAGGCCAAAGCTTCAGCGGTGAGGGCGTCGAGGCGTGATCATACCATCTCGCACCCCTCTCGAAGAAAGTGCCATTGTGGTCACGAAGAACTGCGCCCGTGGCGCCCGACTCCGACTTGTTCATAGAAGGCCCCATCTATGTTGCATTTGAGCCAACCTTCCTGAGGACGCTCCCATCTTTGTTCCCTTGTAGCTTGCCGAGTTGGCACCCGGTGGTTGGTTGCTTGCTTGAGATCGTAGGCCGATCAACCGCCCACCATCGCCACCCGCATTGGTGGTAAGATTTCACCGTGTCTTCTCTTATTTCGCTGCGTCCAGAGCGCATACATCCCAATCAATATGACCTGCTGGTCATCTCCTGATAACATCCTTCCTTCCACAAGATCATGGGCCCAACTGTCAGGATGCAAGGTGGGGAGTTTTACATTGGTAGCAGATCTTGTTGCCTCCCAGAAGGCTCTAGCAGTCGAGCACTCCATCAGCACATGTCTAATGGATTCAGTCTCCGCTCCACACACCTCACAATTAGCGATCGGTTCCACATGCCTGCGGTGAAGGACTTGGCGTGATGGGAGGAATTCATGGATCACTCTCCACCAGAATACCTTGACTTTCGGTGGTACTTTGAGTTTCCAGATTTTCCCCCAAACTGAATTTCCTGATCCATTTGCATCTGAACCCGCTGCATCACCAATGCGTGTCTTGTCCAGTAGACGGTAGGCCGATTTGACTGAGTAACAGCCATGCCGCTCCGGTTCCCAAGCCCACACATCTTCTTGCTGGGATCTTACCGGTGTACGAAGGATCGCAGCAGCATCCACCGGAAAGAAAGACTCTCTGATGAAGTCTTCGTCCCACTGACCGAAATCCGACAACAGCTCCTCAACCCGAGTAACCTGTTGGCCATCTTCTGGGGTGATCGGCCGTCCTCCAAAGTGGTCTGGCAACCACCGATCGTGCCATATATGAGTCGAGGCCCCGTTGCCAACTCTTCTGATGAGCCCCTTCTTCAGTACTTCACGACCAGCAAGGATGGCTCGCCATGTCTGACTTGCGTGCTTCTTCCTGTTGGTCGTCAGAAAATCTCCATCATGAAAATATCGCCCTTTTAATACTCTTGCACAAAGGCTATCAGGTCTTGTCATTAGTCTCCATCCTTGCTTGCCAAGCATTGCCAGGTTGAAATTCCTCATATCTCGGAAACCCATGCCTCCCAAATGTTTCGGGTAGGTCAATCGGTCCCAATTGAGCCAATGAATCCGTTTGCTGTCTGCTGAACTGCCCCACCAATAGTTAGCGATGGGGGAACGCATCTTCTTGCAGGTTGTTTTGGAGAGCAGAAAACAACCCATGGTGTATGTTGGAATGGCCTGCGCGACAGACTTGAGAAGCACTTCTCTCCCTGCCCAGCTTGCCTCTCGACCACTCCATGTCCCAATTGCCTTCCTGATCCTCGTCGGAACATACTCAAAAACTTCTGTGGTGGATCGGCCCACCGCCGTAGGAAGCCCCAGGTACTTTTCTGCCAAAGCTTCCTGATCAATATGTAAAACTCCTCGGACTTCCAGCTTCATCTGATCTGTGCAGTTCTTACTAAAGAAAACTGCAGACTTGTCACGATTCACCATTTGCCCCGAGCCTCTGCTGTACACATCAAGTATATGCTGCAGTCTTTGGGCCCCTCTCTGCGATGCTTCTGAAAAAACTATGGAATCGTCCGCAAAGAGAAGGTGTGAGATCCAGGGGGCATGGATACCCACGCGCACACCTCTGGATAGAAACACTGGCCCCATAGACCTCAACAAACACGACAGGCCTTCAGCACAGAGAAGAAAAAGATATGGGGACATTGGATCCCCTTGCCGTATCCCTCTTGTAGGCTGAAAAGTTTCAGTTAAAACTCCATTGACTCTCACTGAAAGAGACACTAATGTAACACATTTCATGATCACCGACACAAAGCTGTCACAAAAACCCAAAGCCAGCATGATTCTTCTGAGATATTCCCATTCGACTCTGTCATAGGCTTTAGCCATATCTAGTTTAATTGCACATGCACCAGATTTTCCCTTCTTCCTTTTTAGGTAGTGGGTGCACTCATAAGCTATAAGAACATTATCTTTGATTGGTTGTGTTTTTGCACCGAGAACAACCTCTCTATATATGCTGGAGCTGGCCGGCCGGACTCACCATGCATGCATTTAAATGATGACGATGTGTGCATGCATTTCTTATTTTCTTTTGGGCTCTTTGGTTGCATCTTTTTGTGTACATACGAATGAATGTTTTGTCACCAGTACATACGAATGAATATAATGTTTTGTGTACATACGAATGAATATTGCATCTACACATGCATATTAGAATTCCTGGCTTCCTGCATAAATTATTCTTCTACTCTAGCTAGCAGCTTGATGCATATATAGGTGGAACAAGTACCCTTTTTCTCTTTATTATAGTAGTATGGATACTATATATAGTATATTTCATCTATCTATCCATATACAGATAACATACTGATAAACATATACATGTGTTTCCTTTCACAAGACACAATCTGCGTACATCACTGTTTTTTTTTTTTTTTGAATGCTACATCACTGATTTCTTGTACACTGTTTTTCATGAGCAAGAGCTTTATTTTATTTGACAAGTAATCAACATATTATTGTATCAGCGTAAGGTCGACGATTGAGAGGTACAAGAAAGCCTCTGCCAGCACTTCAGGAACAGCTCCAGTGATAGATGTCAACTCTCTTGTAAGCACACTGTTGTTTCCTTGATTTTCTCGATTTTGTTTCCAAACGTTAAATTATGATCACACATGCCTTATCGATCAGCTTATTAAGATCTGCATCAACGAATGTTAACTACTTTAAATTCTGGAAATTTTACAGCAATACTTTCAGCAAGAAGCAGGAAAACTGCGCCATCAGATACAAACCTTGCAGAATTCAAACAGGTAAACCGCCTATAACTAGCTAGCAGTTCCTGTAACTGTTCTAATTTTATCAGGATAGCCATATACTGAAGTGACTGTTCCTTTGGTAAATTCTACTTGTCAGGCACCTGATGGGTGAATCAGTTGACAATATGACTGCAAAGGAGCTCAAGGGCCTTGAAAGCAGGCTTGAAAAAGGCATTGGCCGAATTCGGTCCAAGAAGGTAACGTAAATAAACCTAGTATGTATAGCTAACTATTTCATATGAATTTTGGCATCGCAAATTCAAGGACACATCGCTCTTGAATCCTGATAGTAATTTATTTTCACCTTTGGGTTTTTATCAGAATGAGCTGCTACTCGCGGAGATTGAATATATGCAGAAAAGGGTAAGCTCATTGTGAACGTGTGGAGAATCTCACGTGCATTTTGGTTGACAGGACTCCTATTTTTTTTTTTTTTTAAATATTGCTCTGATCTGATCTGTATTTGCAGGAAGCAGATCTGCACAATGAAAACATGTTCCTCCGGGCCAAGGTATGACTACTGATCGATGACAATTATTCACTCAGTCAGTCAGGATTCAGGAACTCAGTGCTGAGTAGGAGTGATCTGATAATCTCTTGATCAAATATGTACTGTACAATTTGCAACAGGTTGCAGAGGTTGAGCGAGCTCTGCAGCAGGAGGGGGCGGCAGAAGACCAGATGATGGCGATGGTGCCGGCGGCGGTCCACGGGTCTACCACAACGACGGAGCTGAAAGCGCTGCCGGCATCGTTCGACCCGCGTGGCTATGGCTACTACCAGCAGCAGCATGTTCTGGCCGCCGCCTCCGCCGCCTCGTCGTCGCAGTACTCGGAGCAGGGCCAGGGCCAGCTGGGCCAGCAGGAGTACCACCACCAGACTGCCCTCCACCTCGGCTACCACGTCAAGATCGACGCCGCCGCCGCCGGCAAAGGCTTCCTCTGATCTAGGCGCTCACGCGCATGCATGATCAGAATCTGACGGACGGGCGATGATCGTCTTAATTATTACTACTACTTGTGTCTCGATCAGCTAGCTAATACGTGCTATATATCAGAGAGAGACGAGAGAAAATAAGGCGTCGATCTGCGAGTACGTACGTACGCTAGTTGGTGTGTGTGCAGAAGTGCAGAACTAAGCTACCAAACAATATTGTCGTGGTATATAGATTGACTATATATGTTCGGTGTGGATGGATGAAGAAATATATCGGTGTGGATGGATGAATAGTATTTGCCTGTATATATGTTTGTATATTCACATGTATACGTTCAAAAAAAATGCACGCCACACATCCAAATACTGCAACTCTGAAATCGTATATGAATAGCATGTTTCCATCGATCAGAAAAAGGATAATACTTGCCGTTTCTGCGATTAGAAGCGGCCGCTTCTGACCGGGCCGGCCCGCCGTAGCCTTCTTGCCGTCAGGCCCACGAAGAATATCTCTTGGGTCCTTTTACACTACGGGAAACCCGATCTTTGCCGACTGCCGCGGCATTTGGCCGACTGCCAAGGCCAGGGCAGTCGGCAAAGAGGCGATTTACCGCCTCCCTCGGCCCCGGCAGTCGGCGAAGTTGGCGGTCGGCAAAGGTGCCCTTTGCCGATCGCCTGGCCGCAGCGGGCGAGAGTTAAGCGGTCGGCAAAGGGCATCCTTTGCCGATCGCCTACCATGCGCGGCGGGAATCCCGGGCGATCGGCAAAGAAGGTATTTGCCGATTTTGCAGACAAGGCGCGGCAAACCTAACAGATTAGGTTAGCCGCCCCGCTGTCGCCGTCTTCTTTGCCGACGCACGCCGCGTGGAGGCTAGCCGGCAAAGATTTCTTTTTTTTATTTTTTTTAATTTTTTTGGTTACAAGTCTGAGTGTTGTACATTTTACATGGCCACTAGCTTCAAACTTCATCAAAAATTTTTTCTAGCCTCCACATGTGATAACGTGATACCTCGAGAAGTTTCGTGATTTTCTGAATAGTTTTGCTATATTCCGTTGATTTATTTTGTTTCCTTGCATTATCCCGCCATAATTCAAGTTTGAACTGGAGTGCATGAAATATCGGAACGTAGCCATTCAAAAAATGATATTCATGTTGAAGAGTGTATTTTGAGGCCGTGTGCGTAAGCTCACCCAAAAGTTTGAAGTCCTTGTCCACGAACAGCAGGGGGGGTAGACCTCCCGCTACCGTACGCCCGTTTGACGAGGAGGTTGGCGACCCGGGACACCGGCGGGGAGGACGAGGCGGGGAGGACGGGGGCGGGGAGGACGGGGCGGGGAGGGCGGCGAGCCGAGGAAGCCCTACAAGCGCGGGATCACGCGCCTCCCGCGCGACAAGCCCACGTTAGCCTTCCGTCCGGTGCTTCGACCCGAGGAGATAGGTAAGTAACCATTCATGTTTTCAGTTTCTTTTTCATATTACATGTTGAAAATTGAACTTCGGACTAACATTTCTTCTTGTTGGCTTGTGCAAAATGGTGGAAGCGTGTGGATAAAGGCTTGCAAAGTCGTCATCCTAATAGCATGCGGCCTCATCATTAAGAAGAACTTCCCCGGCCTTATCTCGGGTAGACGGTGTGCAAAAGGTGCCCCGGCAGATCGGCCGGACTACTCCAAGGTGGTTCCGGAGCTTGATGGAGGAGTTATCACCCCGGCCGAGAAGATCAAGAGGGAGTTCTCGGTGAGTCTTCATCCCTCCGCTTTGCCAATACTACGCATTCAACAAATGTCCTTCAAATAATGAACTCGATACGTGATATCCGATTATTGCAGGAATGGTTCACGTGCGAGCCGGGGCACGAGGCGGAGGCGTCGGTCCACCAGGACAAGGTCTGCGCCTCCGTGCTTTGAAGAACATGTTCTACGAGGCGCACATCCAAGGCATGATCGACTACTATGCCGAAGTCCGCCATGAGAAGCTTGACAAGAAGGACGCCCGACAAATGATGCAAATCGCCGAAACCGACATGCCCTATGAGCACTACCCGCTCGTAAGTAGGAAACAATAATTCGATTCCATTTTGATTCATCTTGTTACTTACCTAAATGCACGTTGTAATGCGCTTTCCTCCCCGATTGGTGCAAATCGCACGTGACCGCTGGAGGCGATTGTGGCGGGTGGAGAACGCCGGCATAGCGTACGAGGAGCGCAGAAGAAATCCGGATATGCCAAGTCGAAGGCGGGGCCGTCACACCACCGGGAGCCGCGGCCTCGGAGGGTTCATGGACGCATGGGTACCATTCGCATTAATTTGTTTGTTTATTCATTTACCGAGTCATTCATTCTCATTACGTGTAATCGTCCTTGTGTTTTCCTCGCAGAGCGATTCGCATGATGGCCGGTCATCAACGAGTTCACGGGCTTCGGGCGGCTCACCAGGGCGGGCGACGATCCGGAGAACGTCTACGACCCGGCGCGGGGACCGAGGCGATCACCAACTCGAACATCGCCGAAAACCCGGTCCAAGACACCCGGGCGGTTCGCGCGCGCCATGGTGACACCTACGACCCTTCGACCGCGCCCCCGGATACGGACACGCTCATGAGGACGGGAGGAGGGAAGCGGCACGGCCGCTACCTCATTGCCCACGGCGTCATCGACCCGGCCGGCGTCCCCCCTTCGTGAGGTTCGTAAGGCCACCCTGCGCAGTTCCTCCTCCGCCGTCCCCATACAACCTCGACGGCAAGCTCCACACGATGATGGCGTCGGTTCGGTAACTATTCGTCGTTCATTGATTTCACATATGTTGCCGAAGCCTTATATGCATTGTCTAAGCATCGCTTGTGGATTGTTGCGAGCCCAGCTCGGAAGAGATACGGGAGGCAACGTGAGGCCGACGGGGTGGCCGCGAGGAGAGAGAGGCGGCCATGCGAGCGGCCCATCGCAGCGGCTCGGCGGAGCAGCGGGAGGCCCATCGGCAAGTGATTGCAACTTTGCACAGTCCCCAAAGCAGCAATGGTCCGAGTTGACCAAGTCGTTTTCCGGCTACTTGCGAGCATGGAGATCCCGAACTACGACCACCGCCGCCGCAAGTGAGCATCCCTCAACCGCCGCCGGTTGTTCTCCCCGCACTCCTCCACCGTACCTTGTACGGACCCCGGTGAGTTTCTAGCGGCCTCTCCATTGATTTCTCTTGTGCGGCCATCCCTTAGGTACTAATGAGATCGCTTCTTCAGTGCGGCTGCCGTCGGCGGGTTCGAACCCGACTCCGGCGGATGGACATTCTCCACACCACCCAAGTCCGAGTCCGGGCGTTTCACCACGGCTCGATGCGTGGGGGTATGGCGCGACACGAGCTCGGCCGAGCGGGGGGGCTACGTGGCCGACAGGGAGCTCCTCACACCACCACGGCTCGGGTGGAGACGGGGCGTACCGAGGCGAGTGAGTGAGTGGCTCCGTGACTTCATGTTAGGTTGGCGGTTGGTGCATGGATGCCACTTTGCTATTTTGTGTGGATTCGTTTGAGGACTAGATGGATGATCGACGTGGTTATGGATTATGTGTGGATTTATGAGACATATATGTGGATTTCGTGATATAAATGTGGATTTGTGCGATATCTATGTGTATTTCGTTGTATATTCATATATGTGCTTTGGAGAGTGCGATACGTGAGGCAATGCAGAAAAACCACAAAAAAAGCAGTTACCCGGCTTTGCCGACGCCCGGCAATCGGCAAGCCGGGTTTCATCTTTACGCAAATTTTCCCAGCCTTTGCCGATCCCGAGCAAGGGCGGTCGGCAAAGCCCTTTGCCGATCGCCTTCTTTATGCCGGATAGGGCCTGTCAAAATGGCAAAAAAAAAAAAACAATTCTTTGCCGACTGCCACTTGTCGGCAGGCGGCAAAGGCCTTTGCCGCTCGCCAACTCGGCGATCGGCAAAGGAAACGCCGACGTTAATTGATCGGTCGGCGCGTTTCCTTTGCCGCTCGCCACGTAGGCGGTCGGCAAAGGCCTTTGCCGCTGCCGACAGTTGGCGATCGGCCGGCAAAGAAGGCCTTTGCCGCCCAGCCTTTGCCGCTCGCTTTTTCTTAGCCGACGAAGCACGTGGAAAGCGGGCGGCAAAAGAGGTTTGCCGACCGCATTAGGCGTTTAGCCGATCGCCTTCGGCAATCGGCAAAGACACCGTTTCCAGTAGTGTTAGCGGGCCGAGCCTGATTTATCCATACGAATTTGGTCCTTCAACTAGTTTATTATAAAGAAAAAAACTAGTTTATTAAAGGGTGTCCTTGTCCTATATCTTGTTTTGTAGTTAGGTTTGGAAACCGGACTGTCGTGTAAGTTGGGGGTTGAAAAATAAAATTTCGAGATTAATTGATGGCTAGACTAACTCGATTTGGCTGCTCTTGATTAGTAGAGAGGTCAATGTGATATCTAGAGATTTGAAGAATAGAAGTATTTTGTCCCATTTGGACCCATCTGCTTGTGGTAGCTTAGAAAAAACCAGCTAATAGGAAATTATTAATTAGGTGGTTTAAGACATTAGCTGACTTACTAGTTAAGGATCTAGACAGATATATCTTATTTTATAGTTTAGGGTTGAAAATCAAGCCGTTGTACAAGTTAATGACTGAAAAATAAACTTCATCCATGAACTTATAGTTGGGCTAGCTCTTGATTTGACAGCTCTTAATTAGTAGCTAGGGCAATTTGATATTCAGAGATTTTGAATACTAGGAGTAGAAGTCTTTGGTCCCATTTGGATCCATCCAAAATTAATTATTAATTATGGTAGATTAGGAAAATCAGTTAATAGGTAATTGTTAGCTGGGTGAGCGGTAATACATTGACTGGTTTATTAGTTGAGGATTGAAAAATCTCAGCTAATTATTAGCGACTAATTATTAGAGTTACATGAGATCCAAACAGATCCTTTATGTATAATTTGTTAAGAAGACGACTTGATTCAAACAATTAATGTTGCTTAATAATTAGAAAATATATGAGAAGGGCACTGCATATATCTCCATGAATTGAATCATTTCACAAGACCAATCCCAAATGTTTGTTTCGCTGGATGCATCACCAAATTAAACTCTTTTTCAAAAGGAAAAATACAGTTGGAGAAGTCTCTTTTTGTTTGAGCATTGCCAAATCAATTCGATGTACTCGTGTACGAAGCGAGACAGGAGTACCATATTTTGCACTGCACGCATAGTAAACGCTGTACTAGAACTAAATACCCGCGCCCTACCTGTTATCTGTAGCTATCAGTAAACAAGGCACGGTTAATGCTAATGCATGATGCATCGAAAAGGACTGTGCACATGCATGCACGAAACAGTGCGGGTCGATCCGGAAAAAAAAAGCTGAGAATAAATCGGATCCACACCTAATAAATTATATATGCTACACTAGCTAATGGCGACAGTTTAACTTTACAAAAATATAACAAATCACAAATTAAAAGTGACGGGTTTCCTGCTGCTGTCTGTCGACCATAGTACACAGCTGGACGGACAACTCAGAAAGGAACGGATCGATGTGTGTGCCTGGTAGAAGAAGAATGGAAATGTACAGGTCACTACCTCCGTCAACTTATCTGGCATATATATCTTCAATTTACAGCCGTCAATTTCGAACAGAATTTGGAGGTACATATAGGTGACGCAGTGAGTCCATACAGTGCGTTTGGTTTCCTTTTGGGACGATCGATATGGAACGCGTATGAGCTGGTAATTTTTGGTGTTTTTCGAAACAGCTTTTGATTCCCTAGATTAAAAAATCATTTTTCAGAAATAATAATCTGAATAATTTATTTACAGCTAGTCGGTTAATATACAAAATCTACAACACTTAATATCCTCGATCTTCAGCTTGTTCTTTACCCAATTTCTGCAGTAGCACGGACGTCTCCATCCTCCAGCGATCAGGCTGCTTCTCCTGATGGGAATGCATGCTTGGGCTGCTATTCTAAAATAAACGATCCTATATATAATTTAATATATATTATTAGACTATGTGATCAAGCTAGCTAGCTTAGCTTGCTCGATCCATAGCCATGATTTGTCATGATGATCCATGCAAACCCATAGCTAGCTGTTCAACAGAAATGAGCTCGTCTCCAGGTGCCTAACTGGAATTGGTGTTTCCTTGCGGCCGCTGCCCAAACACGCCATATGAGTGTGCCAATATACTAACGCAGGCGCGTCATTTGTTTTGTATGCCTCACTGTCACTAGTGCTTACGTGTACATGAAATTCCGTTTATTTTTGGGCTGCCAATGATGACCCGGCCAACTCTTCATCATCGCCAATTTAGCTTGGTTGTTGAGATTGCAAAAACAAAAAACCATCACAAAAGGCTCTCAAATGTGTACAAAGTTTAGTGGTTTTTTTAGGCCTAACTCCGAGGAAACGGCGGCCGCGCAGGGCTAAAATAAGTTGTTCCAATGATTGAAAAAAACGCAGACAAATTTGTGTGCTGAAAGCCTGAAATGAAATGTTTGACAGCCCTGCATGATGCAGACTCAGTCCCGATGTGATTAGTACTGGCTTCGATGCGTGATCAACGGCCCAGATGGAGCGGAGCTGGGACGGTCGGCAGTTGCGCTTTGCTAGCTGGAGAGTCAACGCTCCTCAAACGGACACCTAGATTCCGTTAACTCGATGAGCACAATGATTCTTACTACCAACTGGCTAGGGGTACATGTGGGAAGACCCCCAACATGTTTTTTTTTGTACATGTTTTGTCAGTTGCTTTTAGAATGCCAACTGTTGAGTAAACAAAGATGAACCCAATTTGTAAAATTATATGCAGTAAGCTGTGTTTGATTCAACTTCTAAAAAGTTCTTCTGTCGCTAAAAATCATAATCCAACCAAATAGGTAGAATTAGAATTTGCATTTTCAGTCAAATGGTGAGAATGGTGACACACCTACAATAATTTCAAGGAAGATTAAAAGAGAGAGAGAATGTGTTTCATAGTTGTTTGGCACATAACTCACTTTTTCACATTTCACCACTAAACAAAAATAGATTTGTACTAGATTCTTAAAGTATATTCTATCTCCATCCTAAAAAGCATATAATCATTTTTAGAAGTCAAAAGGTTTAATTTTAATATAAAAAATGTTCCTCCATTCAAATCATAAGAGCTTTTCTAGATACATTGGTCTTACTATGCATCTAGACATAGTATGTACCTTAGTGCATAGTAAAAAAATATGCATCTAAAAAAGTCAAAGCATCTTACAATTTGGAGTGGAGGGGGGTATTATATTTTATATGATACACTTACCAAGTAAATATCATTGAATTAAGTATATAGTATATTTTTATAATAAACTTATCTAGAGACATAAATGTAGTTATTTATTTTTTAATAAATTTGGTCAAATTTAGTAAAGTTTGATTGCCACAAAATCTAGAATTATTTTTTTGCGGCGAGAGTAGGTATCTGCATGATTAACAATATGCAAATTTAAATGAACTTTTCTAAATGTAAATACCTAGAAAATGTATTACATCCACGCACAAACTAACATTCCTCCATAGATCAATATGGTCGCAACCACATACGAGTAGGTTTTTTTTGGTTGGAACCGTGATGGGGTGCACGTATCAGAATGGGTAAAGGGACCACGAGGAAAATGCAAAACAAAATAATACTTGAATGAAATAAACGGGGAAAAATTTCAGAGAAACTCCCGGCGCAGGGAGACCTCAATCATCTGGATTTTCGTCGACAAATACTGGAGGGAGAGAGAATCCAAAGCCCTCCTTTGGGTTTGTCTCTTCCTCTCTCCTCCCTTCTCCCACCCACCCCTTCTCTCTTGCTGTGGGTGTGCTGTGGAGAGGAGAAAGGAAGGAGCAAGAACCAACACCAACAAGAGCTGCTGCCAACTCCTGCACAGCCTGGGCTCTCATCACTGATTGCCCACCTATTACCTTCCTCTTTTGTGATTTTGAATCACCCATCTATCCCTTATATATCTACCTTTTCTCTGTCTTCTGTGAACTCTCTCGTCTTCTAGGTTTCACAGGCCTCAAGATAGGCCTCTGGACCTAAGCTTGCAAGCAGCTGCTGTTCTTGGTTTTCTCGATTCTTGGTTTCGTGGTTCTTCGATTTTTGGGTTGTTAGGTTTCTTGTATCTTCCCCAAATCTTGCAAAATCTTGTGGTGAAGTTTTTTGTTCGCTGTTTCGGACCATGGACGAGAGGATTCCGCCGCCGTCCCTCTACTCGCAGTCCCCTGTTCATTCTTCACCTCACCCGCTTAATTCTATGAGGTATTCTTCCTCTGAAAGAGAAAGGTGAGTGCATGTTTTGTTCATGATTTTTTTATTTGTTTTCCACGGTTGTTCCTGTTGTTCTGGGTATAAGTTTTGTTTAGTTTTTGATTCTGCTCTTACGGAATCTTTCTGAGGAGCACGAGATTTGATGCCGCGGTGGAGATTTCGCTTAATTCTAAACTTCGGGATGCCATGTTTCCCCTTGATCAGTGCTGCCGATTGTGATGGAGGAGTGATCTGTAATCACAGGAACTTTTTTGTGATGGCGTGATGGCTCGTTGATAGATTTGTTACTGTTGTTCCCCAATGGGCTAGTGGCTGCTAGTGGGACATAGGAGCTGTATGTTTGACTCGCTGCTAATGCGTGTAAATTTTGTGTGTAATAAATCGCTCATTGGCGATAGTCACATGTAAATTTTAATTTGATGGATCGTTCTGTACTTCTGTATAAATCATATCAAAGTTCTCCCCTTTGCATTTCATTTCTGTGGGTTTATAGTTGTTTTAGATCCTTCAAATTATGTTCTTTTGTATCACATGAATAATAAATTCAGCAATGGCTACTGTTGTACTAACGATGATTCTTGTTTGGCAGATATCTGGCTGAGTTGCTTGCAGAGAGGCAGAAATTGGCCCCATTTGTGCAAGTTCTTCCTTTCTGTACCAGGCTCTTGAATCAAGGTATATTTCCTGTGCCTCCAAGCATTATTAGTGTTATTAATCTATATAGTTCTTTTAATCAACTATTTTGTTTGTTAATGGCGCAAGGCAAGACATTCACTATCATTAGTTGCTATGTTTAGGTTTTCTCCAAGTCTTCTAGTTTGGGGCAGTTAATCATATATTTGTGTGAAGTTTTGATGACTGCCTCTGCTTTTGTCTTCATGGGTTTGTTATGATTGTCATGTATTTTACTATTTGTTGATCATAAGATTTCATTAGAGGATTTTTTTTTGTGACTGGTTTTGTTCATTCATTTCTCATATATCCAATTATCCTATTGCATTTTACTTTGTTTATGGTGATAGAACGGTATTACTCCATTGAGTTATGGCTCTAAACAATAACTCATTTTCTCATAGTTGACAATGGCTTCTGTTTATGTCAACCACAAATGACTGTTAAAACTAGTAAACGACTGCTATTTATGTCAACCATTTTTTTTTCTTGAGGATGGTCACTGACTCACTGCAGCTTAGAGAGTTTATGCCTATTTTTAGCTAAGTGGAGTGTTTACTAGCTCATTGGTACAACACAGTTGTTCATGTCATTGTACAGATTTAGAGATCCCGCGCAGATTGCCTTCGCCCCAGTTTAGAGTGGCATGCAAAGTATTAATGTCATTATTGTTTCTGACTTAAATACGTATAGTTGTCTAATTGAGTTCTTGTAATGCAGAGATTTTGCGCGCATCTTCTATGGCGCCTAACCATAACTTTGTTGATCCTGAGAGAATTGAGCATGGTAGCCCATTAAGGTTACCTGGCCACCCAGTGAATGGTCAGCCAATGGATCTGGAGGGCTGGTCAGGGATTCAAACAGAGGTGCATATTCTGGCATCTGTTGTTGTTGTTGTTGTCTTTCTTTTGGTATTACATGCTTTGCTTGGTCATGGGACGAAAGCACAATTTGCCAATCGGTGGTGGGATCTTGCGTATTTAGATTTTGATCATGCTGTTCAGTTTACCTTGAATCTGCCACTGATTGTGACTAGTCTTGTCTACCAATAGAATATATAGTGACTTGTAAATTGTAATAACATGAGATAAAATGAAGATTAGTTTTCCATGTCAGATTTTATTCTTGGCAATCATGAAGTGTCCTGGTACTGTTAATGGATGAGAGTAGGTGTAGTTTGAAATATTTTCATCGAGGAGCAAAACTATTATATTTCTGCCTTAGCTTATATTGTCACCTTCTCTTAATATGGTGAAATGTTCTCTTTTTCTCAAGGCTCCTCAGCATATGGGGGTTCTACAAGCATCATCAATGGGCTGGAATGGTGCTCCTGTACTTGCTGCCACTCCCGTTGTCAAGAAAGTCATGAGGCTGGATGTTCCGGTAGACAAGTATCCTAACGTGGGTAGCTTTTGTAAATACTTTCCTTTTAGCTTTGTTTAATATGTTATATGCCATCTCTTGACTGGTTTACTCTTTGGTCGTGCCAGTACAACTTTGTTGGTCGTTTATTGGGCCCACGAGGTAACTCCCTGAAAAGGGTTGAAGCTTCAACCCAATGTAGAGTTTACATTCGAGGACGTGGTTCTGTGAAAGACTCTGTTAAGGTAACTAAATGACTATTTCACGTGCTTTTTATCACTGTCCATAAATTGAAATTCTTTGGCACTTTTTTCATGTACCATGTATTGTTGCAGTACTCAAGGCCTTGTTTTTTTTCTACCCAAACCAAGGGGGTTGGAGATGATTGATAGGGATTTAGTCCCCTAAAAATCAAAATCCCCTCGAATCCTCTCCAATTCCCTTGGTTTGGTGTAGAAACGAACAAGACCTTATGTGAAATTTTAGAAGTTCATTATATTTGCACATTATTAACTAGCGAGTACTCAGTTAATTTCACTTGTGGCTGGACAAACTTGTATATTGCATAGCTCATATCATGGACAAACTTGTGACTGGCCACTGGCCCTTACTGATTTGTGGTTATATACGCATTTAATTTCACTCTATCACATTACATAAAGTTTATATTGTGACTCCACTCTATGATAGTGGTACTGGAGAAGTTTTGGGAAATTCTAAGTAAGGTTAACATTGTCCATTTCAGTTTTAGTGTCAACTGATTGAGTTTTTTTCTAGCATCAAGCTGCAATCCTGAGCTCAGTAAGAATGCATTTACTATTTAGGATTAGTTACCGTGTGACCCACAAAACTATGTAACATCAGCATTTAAATTTTATTGGGCTTCACTTCCAGTTTAGATGTAGTAGCAGCATTTAAAGTTTAAAGTATACTAGTAAGTTGAGTTTGAATGCTATTACACTTTCGACGTAGTGAGTGAGCATTTATGTGATGCAGTTTAAATACATTTGTATATTGACTTTATTCATTCCATCCCGTATCAGCACACAATAGCATGATTTCATCAGCGGGGTTTCCTGTATTTTACTGTAACTTACCTCAAAAAAACTGTAGTTGCATTGACGAATTCAAGGATAACAATTTACCCTTGGACTCTTATTTTAGAAAAAAAAATGTGTGGCTGCTAAGAAAGGAGAGTAAGATATTATATGACCATGGTTTTCTTGTTACACCTTATGCATGGCTTATTGATTATTGTTGCATTGCTTCTTTATACTTGTAATTTATCATGCCCACCCTGATGCAAATGTACTGAAAACCGTGTATGGTTTCATTCACAGGAAGACAAGCTGAGGGATAAACCTGGGTATGAACACCTTAATGAACAACTGCATGTGCTTGTGGAAGCAGAGTTTCCAGTAGATATGGTTGATGTGCGTCTAAATCAAGCTGTCTCCATCCTAGAGGATCTTCTTAAACCAATTGTATGCACCATTGTTCTTCACTGCTGCCATCGTCTGTATGTAATTTTGATATATACTGTTCGCTAACTGGAGCTTTTGTCAGGACGAGTCCATGGACTACTACAAGAAGCAGCAGCTGAGGGAGCTGGCAATTCTAAATGGCACGCTGAGAGAGGAAAGTCCAAGCCCTCACCTCAGCCCTAGTGTGTCCCCCTTCAACTCCACCGGGATGAAGCGCGCAAAAACAGGGCGGTAATCTCTGTTTCCAAAGCTCCAAAATCAATCATGGTTCAATGCTCAATTACAAGCAACTGCTGTACTGCTGGAGATGATTGGTGATGCATATGCTGGGATCATCAGTGCTGCTGGCCTATGCCTGTCATGATCTATGCGCTTTATCGACATACAACATGTCTGTGCTTGGACGAATGGTCTCTGGGCTTGTTGTTTGACTCTATTATTATTTATTCTTTGTGCTTCTGACTGCCTAAGTATTTATTAACATTATTGGTTTGGGTAAGTTAACAAGGCCCGGTTGGCCAGTCAGTCTAGAAGCTGGGGGTTGAATGTGTCGGACAATAATAAGGTTTCGTTGGTGTACCTGAGATAGTTGTAATATGTCACTGCTGATGCTTTTGTGTGGTGCTAGTACAAGACAACCAGACAGCTATAGTGGAGGCAATGATTATTTTTGCATTCATAAAATGTGTCGTCGTCGTGCCTTCTTCATGGTTCATTTCCACCTGAAATCTGTGTGAATTCTCTGTTTGAGCTGTTTTGTGTGCCAAATGGTGGGTGGATCAGTGCAAGTCCTCTGTTTGAGCTGTTTTGTGTGCCAAAAATAATGATGGATAGCTGCAAGCTTTTGTTTCCATGTTCCATGGGCAGGTTGTGGCCAAGATCTCATGTGCAGGACGGCAGTTCAGGCCATTAAAGTGCCGGCAGGCCAGGGATGCAGCCTACAAGACCTTCAAGTGGGCATAGCTGATCTGGCATGAAAGGCCAGTGCAGCAGCAGCAGAAAGAAAAGGCTCAATCATTCACACGGCCATTTTCGGGACCTTGCCAGGGCAGCAGCCGCTTCGCGTAAAACGTCATGGATCTTTCGCTGGATTACTTGCCCTGCCACCTTTTCTCCTGTGGTCCACCCATGAATCAGCAATTGCTTTTTGAGTCTTGCAAATTCACTTCTTTTTTTAGACGATGAGTACTGGTTTGATTTGGTGGTTTTGAAATTGACATGCCTTTTGAGATTTTGATCGAGAGCTTTGGTTTTAGTAGTGCTTGAGCAGAAGAAGACAAACAAGCAACCATTGCAGGAATATATGAGATGGCCGACGAATGGACCGACTCCAAGGATAACTATCAGTTCTATTCTATTATTATCCAACTCAGAGAGTAGCATGGAAGAAGACGACTTGGCCGTCGTCTTACTCCACAAGCTTGAAATGGACGTGTGCGTTAAAATGACACTAATCAATTGCAGCCTCTCCCATGGAGTAGGAAACGCCGATTTCAAAATTTCCTGAAACACCAGCTGCATTTCGCTTTCTCCTAACGTCAGAATCGCTTGGACTTTGCACCATTATAGAGAGGTGCGATCATGTTCAGCATTGATCCCGTGAAATCAAGCATTTCCTTCAACAAGGCAGCAGCATTATTTTTAGACACAAACACAAAACGAAACAGCATGATTAAGTTGACAAACACGCAGAAGACTAGCTTGGGTCAACATGTGGGCGCCACGCGATGATAGAAAATACGTCCTGCCAGATATTTCGATAGCAAAAATACTGGCGCTCTCCAGAAGCGCGAAAGGGTTTCGACGGCGACGTCGTGGGTGATATTTCAATTCCAGGCGCCGTCGCCATCACATGGTGTCGCACCCCATCACATGGCTGGAAAACTAATGCTTTTGAGCCTCAGCATCGACGGGCCAGAGTATCGGGCAACGTATCTCATGAATCGCTGAAATATTCGCTGAAACAGCAAACGGGCAAAAGGTCAGTTTGGTTCCCACCTACAGAGGCACGTGTAATGCCTCGACAAGTTTTGATTTCTGACTATGACTATAGGCAGTTCCTATATGCGCTGCTTGCTCTACATTCGCCTCCACTTGTCGATTTCCTTTGATGTTGCTTTGATCAGCTTCCTGGTGCTCTCCATCAGTTCATCAAACATGATATCAAACTGCTCACTGCAAAATATGGGACATAGTCTCATTAAAGTAGGATATAGCATGTGTTAGACTGTTGTAAATTGGTGCGGACACAGCGGTTTAAAAATTCACCAAAAGCAAACTTGGGCAGCAAATTTTGAAACTACTCACAAGAAAATTCCTATGCTAAAGAATGCAATCAAAATAACAGGAGATGAAGTCACTTTGCATTTAGCGTGAAACAGATCTGCCACTTACTTGTAAGCAGTACTTCTGGAGTTCTGAAATGGTCTCCTGATGTTCGAGTACCTTCCTCTTTCATCATATGCAACGCCTTTTCCAAAGCCATAACCAAAACCTATTCCTATTCCACATCCAGCTCCAGCTCCGAATCCCAATTGTAAACCAGGGAATCCAGCTCCAATTCCTGCACCTGTTAAGATATGTAAAAGTGAGAAATGAACAGAGCAAGAAAACTGGAGATTTCGTATTATGTCAGCCACCAGATCATCCAAACTAAGATGGGTTCTGCCATTCTAAAAATGAGAAGAGACAAAGCAAGATAATTGGACAGTTTGCTCCACCATCCACCAGAACATCCAAACTAACATGCATTCTGCTGTTCCCAATCATAGTGTTACAATGTTCTTGGAAATGGAACCTATTCTGTCATTCTGTATGAAGTTCACTTCAACCTCTAATGGAGACATACATCATGTACATAAAATAAAAAGGGAAACGACCAAAGAATGCATGCAGACATAACATAAGTTACTCACAATAACAATAAACATTGTGCATATCAAACAAAACCACAACATTTAAAAACAAGCACAAGACTACAGACATCAATGATGACAATCACTTCCCATCAAGTACATTCAATAATCTCTGCAATGGAATTCAGAACTCAAAACAATATAATATATTGCTGCACCAGCTACACTTGCTGCCCCACTCCTAAAATAGGATCAATTTGAGAATAGCAGTGGGCCCATGACTAAACACATTATGAAACCAAAGTTGATCATGACGTCTCTTAATTCATCGAGAGCTGGGTTTGATGGGTTAGCTTCTGTATTCTCGAATGAAACAACTGTCGATCTCTAAAATATTCAGTCTCAATTCAACTTCAGCACCCATCTGCACCAGTAGAAGCTTCTCTTCTTTTTTCTCCTCGACCTACTTCTTAAGGTCCACCAAGGGATACCTACAACGAGAACATTCACATGACTCTACTCTGTTTGGCACGACACTCTAGGAAGTCATTGGCACTAGTTGTTTACACAAGTCCCGGCACCCACGCAAGGAGGCAGATGATTTTTGTTTGGTGATTGAGGACAACCACGAAATCAGGGCCAGAGGCACACACTACTACATGTCCTTTTTCAATGCCTTCAACCATGCAGAATAGGCTTTGTTGAGATTGTGGGGTGGTGCTTGCTTACAAGCGTCATCTCGTTAAGAGCACAAAAGGAATAGGAGCATTCTTAGTTAAAAGCAATTTATTACTTGTGCAATTTTGATTCACATGCTTATATATCATTTAGCAATTGCAGACTGAAAGGATATACATAAGTGAATTTTCCAACAATGGAATGTACTGAAAACCTGAGGGTTGTTTCTCTAAATACATGTTTCATTACTAGTGGCTTCTTGGTATTATTAACACAACTGTGCAACCTAGTGAGATATGTGGTCTGATGTAAGTTACCACCCCCTCATGACCATTCTAGCTCCACTGCTGACTGGAACTAAAATGTAGAGGAGGCAAGATGAGGCGGCCATAGGCAGTCGGCGGAGAAGCCTACATCTGCTATTGAAGAGGATACTTGAACAGATGGTCAAGGCCGCAGCATGAGGCGGAGGTTCCGGCTGCACATTATGCGGCTGGCATCTTGCTATCAGATTGAAGACCCTACTCCCTGACACCAAGATCAATTGTAAAATCTATCCTAGCCTCAATGATTTCACCCTCCGATGATGTATAGAGAAGCATGCAGCAAAACAATAGCAATTTCCACCACTGCCACCATGTCACCTAACCCAATAATATGATCCTACTCTATAACAGGCGCCTCTGCACACAATAAGCGCAGATTTCTCATCGGATCAAAAGAGAAGAAACAAGCGTAGTGAGCCCGAGCCCTGCACATTCCCATTCGTTTCCGTTAGCTAGACTGATCCTGAACTCCCTCCCGAATCTCATTCCATACCCATCAACTCCCTCCTGTATCACAACCACTCCAAATTTCTAGTGCTTGCTAACTCTAACGGCGACTCTCGGATTAAACAATCCAACCCCCAAAAAAGGGCCCCTAGCTCAATCGTCAAAATCATGATCAATTGTAAAGGCCCCCTAGTCAATCGTCAAAATCATGATCAATTGTAAAGGCCCCCTATAGCTCAACCTTCAAAATCATCGAGAGCACTCCTGTTCGTCGGTCTGGGGCTCTGGCATGGTGCTCCATGAACGCGTCTACGGCCGCGACACTCGAAGCAGGACGAGTAAACGTCGGAGAAGAGGGTACACGCACCTCCGACGAGGCCGAAGCCGACGCCCACGCCGCAGCCGGCGCCGATGCCGAAGGCAGGGCCCAGCTTGCCGAGCACATCCGACCTCGCCACGGGGAGGCTCCACACCAGCCCCCTCCTCCTGCCGCCCGACATCTCTCCCCAGTCCGTCCCTGCCTCACCGGCGTCGCTGCTTCGTCCGCCCGCTCGGTGCGCGCGCCCTGCGCAGTGCGGCCCGCCCCCACCCTTCCAGTTTCTCCAACTCCAAGCAGGGGAGGATAATTCCAGATCAGACCTCTCGAGAGTCCAGAGTCGAGACGAGGGCGACTCCCGTCCCGGGCTACCGTGGGCCCGTCGCACGGAACGGGACGGCTGACGAGAGGCCGAGAGGGGCCCAATCGCCCGCGCGCGCCTCGCCGCTCGATGGACCGCACAAGTGCGCGCGAAGGAACAGCAAGCCGACGCATCGTGGGCCAAGGCCCAATCATCGGATATTGCCAGCCCAAGCTGGCTTTTTAATCAACGCGACCGTTTTTTTTTTTTTGAGCAATCACAGAACTTCAATTCAACGCGACCGTTAGGAACAGTATCAATAGCCCTTCGCTATCAGTATCAATCTTGCAATCACACGCATCATGATTTGCGAAATTGTGAGTATGAATCAAAGGTAGTAGTATCTTAGCTCTAATAGCGCCATTTCCAGCATGCATCAAAGGCCACTAATGGCTAGCTTTACAAGTTACCACCAACATTACATTACAGTTCACGCCGACCACCACCAATTACAGTCATTGACTCACAGTCACAGCTCACACACTCTTCTCCCACCCCACTCCAAAAACAGAGCACCGCTGCGTTTCCACGCGGGAGCCGTGGGGTTCAAGGCACCCGCGCAGAGAAAGCAGAGCCCGTGGGGCCCCCCACGACACGCCTACGCCATGGACTCGCCGCCACAAGCAACCACTCACAGACTCCTGCTCCACTGCCCCACTGGTCACACTGCTCCAGCAGCAGCAGCAGCTGGCCCGCTGCACGGCCGCCCACGCGTCTCCCGCCATTTCCCGCCCTGGGCGCCCAAATTCCCGCCACTTCCCGCCCTCGGCGCCGCCACGCGGCAGGCCGAGGCCCGAGCCCCGAGGGGTGGAAAAGGTGACGCCGTCAGATCACGCTGACGGCAGCGGCGCCGGCTGACGCCGTGAGGCCTGTCGCCGTCACGAAGTCCTCGCTCTCCCACCACGGCAGGCAGTCGAACTCCGCCGCCTTCGACGGCGCCGCCGCTGCGCAGAGGTCGCCGAGCTCGCCGAGCCCGGAGTAGAGGAACTCGAACGCGGGCGCTGCCGGCACCTCGTCAGCGTCGAAGCGGAGAACGGAGGTCGGCGACGCGAACGGGCAGACCAGGGCGGTGCCATCCTCCGACTGCGGATCCAGCGATGTGGGCGACGCCGCCGGTGCCGGTGCCGCTGCCGCTGCCGGCGCCGGGGCGAGAGCCTCTCCGTCTTCTTCCGCGGCACCCTCCGCCGACTCCAGTGGGGTCTCCCGGCGAGGACGGAGCCTCTTGCGCGACCAGGGGGAAGGAGGCGCCTCTGCGGGGAAGCTGCTGGTGACGACGCCGGAGCGGGAGCCCTTCAGGCGGAGCGCGGCGTCGTCGTAGGCCGCGGCGGCCTCCTCGGCGGTGTCGAAGGTGCCGAGCCACAGCCGCTTCCCCTGGCCCGGGTCGCGGATCTCCGCCGCGAACTTGCCCCACGGCCGGGGCCGCACGCCGGTGAAACGCCGCCGGAACGCGGCTCCGGAGGCGCGGCGCCGGACCCGCGGCCGCTTCTTCGGGAGCACCAGCGCCTCCGCCTGCGCCTGCGCCGCCCGCGTCGGAGCCGAGGCGGCGGCGGCGGCCTCCACGTCGATGTGGATGACCTCCCGCACGCGCCGCTTGGCGCGCTCGTCCTCGTCGCCGGAGGAGTCGTCGGTGTCGGTGTCCGTGGCGTCGGCGTCCACGAAGTAGACGCGGACGCGCTTCGGGCGGGGCAGGGGCGGCCCCTCGCGGAGGCTCCGGACGGCGGTGAGGGAGTCGGCAGCAGAAGACATCGCCGTAGGACGCGAATCCACCGCCGCAGCTACTCCCAATCCTCCGCCGCCACAAATCGCATCCACCAAGAACCTCCAAGAAATCCCCAAAAGCCCTCGCTCAAATCGAGCAACCTAGAACCAAAATCGCGCCCCCGAAAAGCAATACTTTCTGGGAAACCAGCACGAACCTTTCGAAATCGAATAGATTCGGAGGCTTTGCAGTGGCTAACTACAGCAGATCTGCTACCGCTCCCAGTGAGCTCACGACAACAGCACACACTCCAAGTCAGACGGGTCAAACAAGAGCAAAGGCAACCCAAGAATCCCACCACCCAAAACTTCAAAATCGAAGATGAAATCTATGAAATCGGGGATCGAGGGTTCTCCGTCGCGGCTATACCCCGGACAGATCGCGGCGAGAAGCCAAGAACGCGAGAGATTTTGAGTGTGACGCGAGGGTTTAAAGAGGGTTTGGCAGGGTGCTTAGGCGGGAAAGGTGGGAGAAAGGGCGCGGAGAAGCGGTCTTATTTATGGCAGAGGAAGCCACTACGGCCCCCTTCGCGTGTCTTGCTGATCTTCTTTACTCCTGGAGTATCACTCCTGGATCCGGGAAGTTTTACCGTTTTGCCCCGGGCGTGACTCCCCAGAGCTCCAGCTGGATTTTTCTGACAGCGAGAGGGGGCACTGCCGCACAGGCAAAGGACCAGATGCCTCGATACTCGGGGGCCGTCTGCACCTAGAATTTTTACTGTTCGGTCAAAAAAGAAAAACTGCAGAAGGGTTTGCAGGGGTTCTGGTACTCCTATGTGCTTGACAAACAAGGCTGTTGTCAAAAAAAAAAAAGGCTGGAGTAAACACTTGTTTGAACCTCGTAGTGAAACGTTTCTTGGAATGACATATTTTAGAATAGATGAAATTTGGAGACTGGAGGAGAAGAGAAACAACATGGGTGTTTTAGTCCTTACTAAAGATGCGTATCCACCCAAATATCTGGAAAACGTAGAAAATGACAATGTTTCATATAGATTAAGAATTGTAATGGCATATTTCAGAATAAATGAATTATAGTGGTAGATCTCCAAAGTCGAAAATTTGTAATGGCAAGAAAAAAAAAAACTTTCTTTTACCGCAAGCAGCAGGTGACTTCCTTCCTGACGAAGCGAGTAGCTGCTGCCTGCTGGGATCAAACATGTTCCGTTTGTGCACCGTTGGATTTTTTTTTTAAAAAAAAACTTGGATGCGTGCTAAATGGACCCAACATCATTCATCGATGCCATCAGTTGCGGTGCCCATTTGGCCCATTTCTATTCCCATTCCTCTGCCCCCGACTCGCTCCGTTGCAACCTCTTCGACAGTTCGGCTCCTTCGCCTTCCTCGGCCTCCTATCCCGCCGACTCCTCGCCGCTGGTGAACCTGCCGGCGGCTTCCAAAGGAAGGTGAGGTGGTACCCTCCGGGAGATCTCCATTCTTCTCTTCGCGTCGCATTGCCGCCGCCTGATCACACCTTATCTTGTTCTGTAGCGACTTTGTCCCACAGAGCGCCGCCCGCTAGCCGTTCGACGGAATGCCTGAGAGGCCAGCGGCCAAGCAACCGACCAGTCCGGCCGGCGACGCCTTCGCCGCGCTCCCGGACGAGATACTGCAGCACGTCCTCTCCTTCCTGCCGGCGCAGCCGGCTGTGCGGACGTGTGTCCTGGCGCGGCGCTGGCGCCGGCTCTGGGAGAGCGCGGCGGGCCTGCGCATCACCGCCGCCAATGCGCCCGAGCCGCCGTGCGCGCCGGACGACCTGGTGTCCTCGGGGGAGCTTCGGGAGTTCGTGGACCACCTGCTCCTCCTCCGTGGCGGCGCGCCGCTCGACAGTTGCGAGTTCTTGTTCGATGTGCGCGATGACGCGGACGTGCCCCACGTCAACCTCTGGATCCGGCATGTCGTTCGGTGTCAAGTTCGGCGGCTCATGCTCAATATTACCCGGGAGAATGATGACAGAAGCCTTTGTTTTCATGTCGACAACCTGCCTCTTGTCTCGCGGCACCTGCGGAGGCTAGAGCTGTACCACACAAATTTGGGTGACAGCTTCCTTGATTTATCAGGCTGTCCGGGGCTGGAAGATCTATCTATTTACTATGGTGAATTTTTCCATGTCAAGAGGATCTCGTCTAAATCCGTGAAACACCTTAGTCTCATCGATTGCTCCTTCAATGAGCAGATCCGCACTATAATTGATGTCCCAAGTACTGTTTTTCTGCGGCTAGTGAGCCCTGACGACAGGACTCCTGTGCTTGGGAGCATGCCATTGTTAGCAGCGGCATTTGTCAGATTTGCCAACGATTGTATGTCGTTGGATGAGTGCGATAATTCTGAATCTGGGGATTGTGATGATGAGCACTGTCAAGGGTGCTATGGCCTGGAAGGTGATAATTTTAATGGTAGCACTACCAATGTCGCTAGGAACAACAAATCTGTGCTTCTGGATGGTTTGTCAGGAGCCAGGAGTTTGGTCTTGATAGAAGAATCCCAAAAGGTATACTTTCATTTTATCCTTTAATTCGTTTTATATTACATGTCAATGACTCATTTCTTCAGGAATATTTATATCGATTGTAGGACTTGATGAATCTCATCTATATAAACATTTGTGTTTTGGTTATATTGCCAGTTTGCCATTATGTGGGTTATTAGATCATTATGTTCACCGTGAAGATTGCCTGATATTTTTTGTTTGTACTCTCTCCAGTTCATTTTCAAACGAGATCTGAAATGGTGCCCCATGTTCAGAATGTTAAAGACTTTGTTACTAAATGAATATTGGTGTGTGCCTCCTCACTTCCGTGAATTAGCTTGTCTTCTTAAACACTCACCAGTTCTAGAGAGGCTCACTCTTCAAATTTTTTCCAAGGTACGTATGTTTTCTACATGACGACTACTGCTTACAATATTTTGTTTCATCTATTTATCTTGGTGAAATATTTTTACCATAGGGACCTGAACATAAGTTTGAAATTATTGGAAGCTATAGTCAGATGGAGGGATCTGCTGCAATATCAGAAAACCTTAAGACTGTTGAAGTCAAATTTGACGTGGCTGACGAGGGAGTTCTGAAAGTTGTGATCTTCCTACAAACACTTAAAATAGGTTTTGCTTTCTACATTTCTGCAGTTTGTGTTCGTATTTGAAGCTAAACCAAGCTAAAGAAGAATCTCCTGAGTTTAGGAAATTATCAAATAAGAAATAAAAAATGTTCATAAATGCTCTTAATGTTTCTGCAAATATTATCTACAAAAATTTATGCATGTAGTTGTATTAATAGTATAGCTTTTTTTAAAAAATAAGTGAGCACAAAATGTCAACTTGTGTATTTCTGAATTATTGATGTGTTGCTTAGTTCAATCAGCGACATGTTCGTCCCAAAATGCTGAGATCTTGGTCAATAGAATTTGTTGCCCAAATCAGTTTTTTCCCCTTACATCATGCTACACTTTCCATAAGTTAAACTGTTATGCATCAAGCTCTACATATCCATTTCAGTTTTCTTGCCAAGTGACTCAAATATCTTGTTTCTCATGTCACCCCTGTTACTTTTGTGTGAACTTATTGTGCTTTTCATATTTGCATAGATTTTAATTTTGACGAAGAAGAGCAGGCGATGATAAAAGATTTATCTGCTACCTTTTAATTGCATCAAGAAATGGAAGGTTTGAATTTGCTCTGGCAAGGGTTCTAAGTATGTGAACTTTTCATGTTACTTCTGCTTGTAATAAACTAGGACTACAACTTAATTGGAATCAGTGTGAGCTGTTTAGGCCATTGAGATGGGCCTTGTATACTGTGCTATGTTCGGTTTTGCATCTATCTCATGTTTATGTGCCAAGGACAGTGCTTTTTCTTTTTGCGATACATTAAGCTTGTTGATTGTCCTCCAAATGATCTAATGTAGTCCTTGGTCCACGGCTTTGTTCCTCGTCCTTTGTTGCTCACATTGGCAAGTCGGTTCATCGACGAACCTGTACAGTGCGATTTGAATGTGAGATGTCGTGAATTTGAGTTAAGAGTTCCTTCGTTGCCACTGAAAGCTATAGTAATCCTTTATCAATGGTAATAAAGGTCAGATATATTTTTGGATAGTCCCAGTAAAGGAATTCTTTCTTGAGCCGACAGGTGGTCCTGTCCATTTTTGGGGGTCTTTACGAGTATTTTCTTTATAAGCACGGAATGTTACTGCTGCTATAGTAACTCAAGGAACTCAAGTGGAGTTACACTACAACACTATGCCTTAGAAATCAGCCTCTTAGATTTTATTTTTCTAAACAAAGTTGTTTTTTAACATCTATACCTACATATTTCCTTAATCATTCACTCTTCCATACCTATACATGTTTCCAAACATGATGCAGGTCTTGTTTAGTTCTACCTGAAATTGCAAGTTTTTTCACTCTCTCTCCATCACATCAATTTTTACCACTGCATGGAAAGACTAAATGTAGATAAAAAAAATAACTAATTACACAGTTTAGTTTGAAATCATGAAATGAATCTTTTGAGCCTAGTTGATCCGTGATTGGACAATATTTTTCAAATAAGACAAAAGAGTTACTATTCATCAGGTTGAAATTTTTTGCAATCTAAACAAGGCCGCAGAGTCCAATCAAAGATGAAAATAAAACAGTGTTTTCATAGCCCGTATAAATCCGAGCATCCAAAACTCCAAACACGGAGTGGAGACCGATCTTAGGACGAATTGAAATATACAATCATTAAATCTCTATAAACGTCACATGCTCATACTAGTTAGAGCAGCACACGTCTAGACATCAGAAATGCATATTGTTATCGTTGAACCGATCTTTACAACGGGTGACTATGCAACAAGCTATATAATATCCTCTTACAACGGGTGAACATATTTGCCGGTAGATACTGAAACCTAACAACGGACAGAGAAGCCTGGAACACGATCTGGTGTGCCCTGTGAAAGTGCGCCTCCTTATCATATCATATCAGTAAATTGATGATCTTTACAACTCTGCCAACCACAATCGAGCTGCCCAGTTGGGGGCAGCAGAAAAAAATGGGCAACAATTTACTCCGCAGGACGGTTGCTCAATCAAAAGGCAACTCCTGTTTACATGAAAATGGCGCTCCTGATCTATCTGCTCGTCAGAGCTCAGCAGGAACGGAAACAGATTACATGTGACTTTGTGAGCAAAAAGTAGCCGGTCTGTGTTGGTGTAGACATGTTACATGATGTACGAAGTTGGTCAGAACTCAGCATATACGCTTCCTCCAGTCCTTTTAGTTACAAGCTAACAATTCTAGACAGCATGTACGCTTCCTCGAGCTCCCCGGCCAAACCATCATTAGTTTCCTGCACTCGATAACAGAAGTTAGTAAAGCAAAAGAAAAGATCCATTTCAGGGCCTTATTGTTTCTTGCTTGACATCAGGTATCATACCCGTAAATTCATCACATTGGTTCTTGTTATGTACTGTTCCAACGCACCATCCCCTCGGAGAATTTTGGCCCCACAACCTGGCATATCAACAGAACCAATCGCCTCCTCATCCACCACAACAGCATCTACTCGCTCATTTCCTGTTTTTTCGTCTGGAATCTGCTTAACAGGGGATTCAGAATGCATGGTTCAACTTTGCAGCTTGTTGTGTAACAGTTCAAGAGGCCTACCTCATACATGGCCTCCAATAGAACAGTTTCCAAGATGGCTCTTAAACCACGAGCACCAGTGCTTTTGGCTATCGCCTTCTTAGCTACCAATCTAAGTGCACCGTCAGTGAAGTGCAGCCTAACCTGATGAACCAAAAGGTGTAATATAAGATCAGAAATTGATTGATACAAGATATGGTACAATGATAAGTTTTTCTTAGCTCACTTTGTTCAGGTTAAACATTTTCCTGTATTGTTTGGAAAGTGAATTCTTCGGTTCTGTCAGAACCTGAAAGCAGATAAAATCATTTTAATGAGCTTCAGCATGCAAGAGACCTTTTTTTCCATGAAAATCATGTAAGAGCTGCTTCTTGAATAATTAGTTTTCAGCATCATTATAACAGCTGAACAAGCTACCTGAACGAGCTGACCTTCATTCAGAGCTGCCAAACTTACTAGGATCGGCAAACGACCAATGAACTCTGGAATTAGACCATATCTAACAAGATCACCACTCTCAACCTGCCAATGCAATTGGATTATGCAGTTAACGAGTATGCAAGGAACAATTATTCAGACATGAAAGACTATCGTAGAATTGATGCAAAAGAAATCGACCATATGCTTACAGATTCTAACAAAGATGAGGTAACCATTGGACAGCTAGCTCCAGAACTTCTCATGTTCGTACGAACGGGTACCCCAAATCCTATAGATGAATCTTGGCGCCTGATTCACGCCAAAAGCTAGGGTTCAGTTTCTGTGTGAATTTCTTTGGAATAACCTATCTACACATGAAATCTGCAATACCTTTCAGAAATAGTCTTTTCCAAATCCACAAAAGCACCACCACATATAAAAAGAATATCTGTCGTGTCTATCTGCAGTATCATGATTGATGAGATTCTGTTACAGGCATGTCGCACTGAAAACAGTAAAGTACCATGATGGATTTACAATGTCCATGATATCTAAGCAAATACAGAGTGGCAAACATATACAAACATATACCTCCTCTGTCCTAAAATACAAGCTAACCAAGTGATATTCAGATAAAATAATAATAAAATAAAATAATAATCCTGGCAAAAGACCACCTTGCCCCCTCACTAATTAGGATGGAGTAGGGACCGAGCGATAGCTCGGTTGGTGAGCGATCCAGATGCGGACGCCACCGGTCGCGAGTTCGAGCCTGGCTCGGCGCGATTTTCCCACCGGGAACAGTAAGTTCCCAAATAATCTGCAGCCTCTCACGCGTGGAGCCACAATGGTACAATGACGTGCCCGTCATCTACGGATTTTTCCGGTGATCTCTTCAAGGACGCGGTTGTTAGTTCTGAGTGTAGTTGTAGGGCTGTTTGTACGCGTATAGTGTGTGTGAGTGGGGTGTGAGTGTGTAGGGTGGTGTGCGTGTACGTGTATGAACAGATACTACAGCTGCACCCAGACGAGCTGTACCCAGACGAGAGGCATCAAAAATTAGGATGGAGTAGTTTAGTTGTTATTTTCCTAATTATTGAGTGGTTGTTTTGGGTGACACCAAGTTTAAAAGGAATATCAATATTTGCTACCAAATACGACATAGGAGAGGGGGTGATATTTTGGTACAAATTTTGAACTCTGGATCCCTTATAAGACGGAGGGAGTAGAATATTTATGCCTTGAACATTTTTAACACAACCAGTGTGTTTGCTGCTATCTTGTTGTCAAGAAATGCTTTTGAGGTAACACTTCCTCTGTTCACTCTGTACTCTAGTACAGAGTCCATATGACATAAAAATTAAATAACTTTTTTCATTCAATTGAATCCAAAATTGATCCATATAATGTACAGTGCATGTATTCATTAAGGACCATATAGAGTATGTAACCTGTATACTATCATTGCGAGAATTCTTGCGTGATCCTTTCTCAGGAATACTGACAACCTGCATTAGGAATACGGATAAGTAGGCAACATACAGAAGATCACTACTGTAGTCTCTTGACAGGCAGATAATGTCAATCAAAGATCCTTAAAAAACAATCAAAGATAGCTTCTAAACTCCTAATTCTGCAGCCACAAAATAAAAACACAATTGTAGTCACTTACAGTTCCTTCTAGGATTTTCAACAATGCTTGTTGAACACCTTCTCCAGATACATCTCTACTAACATTTGCACTCTCTGCCTGAAACATGGTACCGTTTAGAAATTTTAAAATTAAATAAGCTACCCAAGAAAACATTAAAAGAATCAGTACCTTCTTTGTTATTTTATCTATTTCATCTATGTACACTATCCCTTGTTGTGCAGCCTGAACATTATACTCAGCAGCCTGAACAAAATTTAGAATGTCATGAGGATCCTGGAATAATTTTCTTCTTCTTTTTTCAGTATTTGGGAATCTATATGAACAGATAAAAAGGCAATTCAACAACTAGAGTAAAGCCACATAATAGCCATCCACGCTTACCACAAGTAATTTCTGCAGTATCGACTCTACATCCTCCCCTACATATCCAGCCTGTATAATGCAGCGAATTTTAGTTTTGGTTCCAACTCGAATTCACACATTCTAGTGTAACTGCATATCCAATTTCTCCATATAGCTTCAATAAAATTAATATAGCCACAGGTCCACAACAACTGAATATGGTAAAAAGGAGGAACAGATGCAAATAATAAAGAAACATGCCAGTCCCAGTATGTAGATGCTTGATCAGAATTAATTTTCACTTAAGCTCAAAAGCTAGTGGTAACATATGATGCTGAAGAATTGTATGAAATGAGAAACTAAAATAGTGAAAGAGCACAAATAAAGTTAGCAGCAGTGTATGTTTTGAGAATTTTCAGAAATCAGTTTAATGCATTTCAGTGGGGCTCTTCCAAGACATTCTATAGAAATCATGTTTGTAAGTCAGTAAGGAACTTGCCTGCGTTAATGATGTCGCATCAGCTATAACAAATGGTACATTTACAATACGTGCTAATGTTTTTGCAAGCAATGTTTTTCCTGTCAGCACAAAGGATGGATAAAGATTTAATTGTCAGCTCCAACTTATAGTAACTCTAGTTATAAGTGTGCAAGGCGTCCTCCAATCATGGAAGGTATGCAACATAATTTTTTTAAAAAATAAAGGAATACAAACCTGAGCCAGTTGGGCCCATTAGGAGTACATTGCTTTTATCTATTTCTACAATATTTTGATCATCATGTCCAGCATCAGGAAGCCCACAATTAGTAGCAGATCTGGATACAGCAGCAACACATACATGCGAGAAAAAAGAAGGTAACATAGCAATCAGCAAATTAAATTCATAGGGCGACTGTATGATTCGCCCATAACAAATGTGCAACAAAGCTTAGTAGCTTGTTATGATATCGCAGATATATGTTTAAAAAAAAGGAAAACTAAGGCAGGTAAGTTAAAGGACAGAGACTAACTCTTTCTGTACATTTGCATTATATATTCTCTTGTAATGGTTGTATACAGCTACAGATAGCACCTGCAAGGAAAAAGTATCTGTAATAAGCATGTGAAAACTATGGTTTGTTCTTAGAAAAAAGGATAATGGTGTATGAGTGTTTATGTATTTAATTCCTCTTCATTATTGAGAAGGAGAAGGATGCATAGTCAGGAATCCTGCTTTTAGAAACATGTGTCCCCAATTACTTTCTTTTCCACTAAAAACTAGTTCGGAAATTGGTGACACACGTTGCTAACACTAGTAACTCCTGCTAATTTAGTTCACCTATCCGTAAGGACACAGATATCTCATACCCACGTACTGTAATGGAGCTATTGATTGTATCAATAAAGCCATCTAGTTTCCATGTCAATTTTCCACAACCAAGTCTAGAAACTACGGGCATCCGTAGCAAACCACCACCAAAGTCCATCAATCAAGATGTGAAGTTACTTTAATATCAGAAATTTGAAAAAGGGGCGCAATGCCAATACTAGCATAGGATGAACGATGAAGAAACTGTGCTGGTTGCCTTGGGTGATGTGTCGCATTTGCAAAATTCCATCATAGCTCATCAATTTTCTAGGAAGCCCAATCATCCGATATCTAAATCACATAACAGAAGCCTCATCAGTTCAAAAGGGGTACATTCCCTTGGGAGTCACGGCCTGGCAAGCACATCCAACCCCAGGCGTTCAAAATCGAATGCTTGGCATCGCGGCCTGGTCCAGACACAATTTCCAGGTCCAAAGCAAGCACCCCCTATCTGCATGTTAATGAAACATTCTCAGTTTAATGCCAAGGAAGCAGGTACTGAGATGCCTTCCATGGTCACCTACCAGTCTACCACTGTACCACAACAACCATCTCCATCTGTACCATGTGTGAGAAAACCGGAAACTTAACTTGGAAGCAGATTGAGATCCATGGAGGGTAATGATTCGCATTCACACCTAACATCCCGAAATTCGCCAATTTCAGAACTAAAGAAACCGCACTGAGCTATGCATACATACATTCTACGCTCTATAGCACATTAACCCAAAATTGGCAGCATTGTTAAAAAGGAAGGCAGAATTGGGGACATAGGGACATACGGGACATTCTACGCTCTATAGCACATTACGCTCTATAGACTAACTCTTTCCGGAAAATGGCGGGAATCGGGCGAAAACACGCAGAACCCCTACCTGGCGCGCCAACTGTCGGTGTTTCGTACCCCGGGGGGTGTCACACCAACGAGTAAATTTCTAAGCGTGCTCCCTAATCCGGATGGTGATGCAAGAAGAACACAAGGGGTTTATCCTGATTCGGGCAAGAGAAGGCCCTTCGTCCAGCGGGGGGAGGAGACTTGTATTATCTTGCACCTAGGTGCTTGTACAGGGGTGAGTACAAGGCAGTCCTGAGACTTTGCGAGTGAGAGCGTGAGAGAGTGTGTGAGGTGTGCGTGTGAACTTAGGAACCTGTCCTAAACTAGGCCCTGGCATCCCCTTTTATAGGCCAAGGGAAGGCTCAGGAGTACAAGAGTTGGTAGGGCAATCGTGTGCGTGACGTCGAGGTATGGGCGTCGGGTCGGGTCGCTGGAACTGTGGATGCCCCTAGATCGAGCCTGTGGATCCATGCTTTTATCCGGTCCGAGCCTGTAGCAGTATGGGTAATGATGTCCTGACCGCCCTTTAGCTGACGCGAGCTGATGCAATCGAGGCGTGGGTCGTGACGGCTTGCTCGGAAACCCCGGCGAGTGGCCGTCGAGGTGGGACGGACGGGTCACTGCGCGCCCCGTACGCCAGTCACGTCCGTCATCATTTCTCGAGGGGTCGGGGTATGCCTCGAGAGGTCGTCGACCCGAGCGATGGGACGGCGCGACGTGTTTGACGGTACGGGGGTTTGACTGCGGCGTTTAAAGGGGGTGTCGTACGTGGCACAGTGCGTGGCATGGCTCCACAGTGGCACCTGCCATCCTCGAATCCGGGGCATGGGCATCGTAATAGTGGAAGCGACCGCTGTACGATCTACTATTACGAGCCCTGTGGCCATGGTGTCAGGCAGGGTTGGTGTACTGCGGTACTGTTCGAGCCCTGTAGCCATGTGCGCGTTCTGGATGGGCAATTATTGCGGGCAGACTCGAGCGGTTGCTCGCTCGAGCGTTTTACGTCACCGTCTCGAGTGGTCGCTCGCTCGGCGGTTTACGTCACCGTCTCGAGCGGTCGCTCGCTCGAGCGGTTTCCGTACTTCTTTCTCGAGCGGGTGAGCGGGCGCCGCTCGAGTTAGAAGGCTCTGAGGCCTTGTGGGCCTGCTAGAGGGCCGGCCCAGTATGAGGAGGATTGGTGGTTTCTTCAGTCAGTTTCTTGGGATTTTTAGAGGGGAGCAAGGCTAGTTGGTTCATCTTTAATCCACCTAGTTTAGGACTCTCTAATCTAGGTACCCGACAATTTGGTAGTAGCAAACTATTCAAAATTAGTTGACCATGGAATCAAAAGTGCACCAATAGTTTAGTGGTGCAAATATTTTTGTATTGTGAACCAGCGAAGGGTCAAGAGTTAAAAAAATCTATAATATTGGATCTATTATTTTATTTTAAATTTTGATGTTTATATCTAAGAAGAAAGGAAATACTTCTATTAAAAAACCCAAAAAAGGCCGGAACGGACACGCAAAGAAAAACAATTACCTAGATGAATTGCAGCTTTAATGTTGTTTATATGCAAATTCAACGATTACATCACAAGTCTAATCTTTTCTAGGTCTACAGGTGCGCTGCTTGAAATGTGGTCTAGTATTTCCGATTTAGAATGTGCTAGTTTTAGATTGCAAACGTGATCACGGATTGGATTTGGAAAAGTGATATCATGTTGAATTGCAAATGTGGCCATGCACGCATCGAAACAGAAAACTTGCTAGTGAAAGAGAAGCAGAAAACAAAACCAAAAAAGAAATCACATAAAATTGTGCCGCTGGGTAAGAAAGCCAGAAAAAAAATAATCGAAAACCACCATGGAGTAACGAAAAAGAGATGTTGAGAAATAATGGGGAAAAAATAAGCAAACACCGTAGATTATTGTACTGCAGGCGCGAAAAAGGAAACCATAAAACAGAACACTAATCGAAAACCATAAAACGATGACAATAATATCCTGATTTTATTCCCTAAAAAATCCCCTGTTTTTCGGGTCTGTCACTTTCTGTTTGTACAGTGAGAGAGAGGCCGGACCCGCCCTGAGCCCAAGCTGCTCCGACCCGACTGCAGTGACAGATAGGGCCCATTGATATCACAAGTCTACTGTGTGAACTGTGAAGGGCCCATAGATCCCGATTGGATTACGGATCGTGGGCTGACCATTGTGCATTGCCGCTGCATCGCAATCGCCGGCTTCCCATGTGCTCTCTCTGTCCCAAGACAATGTGGTATACCGTGGTAGGTAGGTTGGTACTAACTGCTGCCCTTCAGTTAATTTCCATGCCGATTACGGTTGTTTGATCGCGTAAATCTCCGCGCATTCATTCTAGATCAGTACTAGTACGAGCGTATACGATTCGACCACTATGCAGTAATCCTTCTACACGGACAGAAACTGAATGCTATCCTGCCACTTGTCGATCCCACATGTTTGTTGCCTCGCCCTACATTCACACCCTTCGCTTGCTAGTGACGCCATGCAAATTTATCAGGTCAAAAGTACAGTGTCCATCGCCATACGTAGAACTGTGATGTGATGCAGATCATACACGTCATCTACACAAGTTTATGCATTTTCTTTTCGCTCCTTTTCATTTTCACTAAAACGGTGACGCCACCTACACGTAGGACAACACCTCGTTCACCGAAGCATCACCGTGCCATGCCATGAACAAGAACTACCAATCTCACCTCTTTTCCTTGCAAAAGCACCCCCCGGACTGGTGGTATCCCAAGTCTAGAAAATGCAGCAGCATGCTTGATGGGCCACTCAACAGCCTTTTGAAGCTCTTTCTGAAGCACAGGAACAACCACCATCAAAACAGGTTTTTCTGCCAAAAGGGAACCAAAACAAGAAATGCCTAACCTTTAGATCTTTCAAGCCTCCTATATCATCCCATGAAACCGTTGAAATTTCTTTGGTTACCCCTCTTGTTATGCTTGGTCCCACCATAGATCTAGCAGATTCCCAGTCCTCCATATATAGTTTAAGTACTTTGTCACCTTCAGATATGTTTAACATTCTATGATATGCAAGCTTGGCAGCTTCGCGACATAATGCTTCTAAATCAGCTCCAACATAGCCATTGCAGAACGCAGCAACAGTATGAAGATCGACCTTTTCATCCAGATGTAGGTTTTTGGCATAAAGCTGAAAGAAAACAAGAGCACGGATTCAAGATTTCATGAAATGAAGAATTTGATATGATGTCTTGAAGGCTTTTTAGATTCAATACATATACAATCATGTGGTCAAAAACATAAAATTACAATTGTCATTTGTCAACAGCAATTTCCTAAGCCAGATACCTAAATTGTAAGAGTAACCATAAGAAAAACATTGTATACCAACAGCAACAGGTTTATGAAATATGACATCAAATGCTACCTTTAGAATCTGCAGCCGCTCTTCAACTGTAGGAACAGCAACCTCTACTTCTGAGTCAAATCGTCCTGCCCTTCTCAATGCTGGATCAATGGCATCAACCCTAATGATGTAACAAGCTTTGTTTCAGTTCAACAAGAAAGACCATATTCAGCACCATTCTTAAAAGGCTATTTTAAGAAAATTTTGTAAAATGTGTGCAATCAATTCAACATAATGGCATTCCATGGTATCTGTGTATAGATTGTAAACCATGTCCCAGCAGGATTCTTAAACATGGAACAAGCCTTTAATCATAGCAACAATGGTATTTTGTATTTTGAATCAAAATTAAAAGTGTGGCGTGCTCAGACCTGTTAGTCGATGCAACAACAACTATGTGAGGAAGCATCTTTGACGATTTCTTGTTTCCGTCCATCGAGTAAGAAGTTGGCCAACAATGCGGGACGCATGCTCATTCCTGTGAAAGCACGTTAATATCTCATTTACACACACAAAGAAAAGAGATATGCAAAACTTGCCTATCATTGCGGCGTGGACATATGGAATCAAGTTCGTCGATGAATATCACAGCTGGTTTACCCCGCGAAGCCCGAGAATACGCTTCCGAAAAAGCTTCACGCGGGAACTTTTCTCCCTCTCCCACATGGGCTTTGTGCACGAGAATATGGACCGTCAAGGTGGCCGGGAAGCAATATATTTCAAATCATGTCAACAAATACGGTGTACACATGTCGGGACTAACGAAACGAGTTCAAAGTAAATTCGGTACTTGATCATTGTCGGTGTGCATCGCATTCTCGAACAATAGCTCGAACCGAGGCTTGTGCACGCAAAAATAACAATCACCATACTTGTTTAGGCCTTCCATATTTTAACACTCACGGGTTAAATAAGCATCAAACTCCACCAAAAAAGAAGAAAAAATAATCCAAGCACTTCAAGTTGATTTGTGATAGAGCTCTTTTTAGATGATGGAAAATAGAGTGAGAGTTAAGACGAGGAATTGCAAACTCGGTACCTTTCCGGTGCCGGGGCCGTGGAGCGGCAATCCTCAGGCCCTTTGAAGAAAGCAAGCAAGCTGAATTATTAACCCGAATGTGTAGCGAGATAATGACGGAGTCGATGGGGGCAAGAGGCGGGAGCACATTACCTTGAGCCCGAGCGGCCGGGACTCGCGGGCGTAGAGGAAAGGATAAGCCACGAGCTCCCGAAGGGCCTCGAGCGCCCTCCGGTTGCCGCGCGACCTCCTCCGCCCGCCACCCGTCGGCCGACATTCCGCCGCTTCCCGCCGCCGCCGTCGCTCACGCTCGCCGTACCCATCACTTCACCTCTACGGCCGAAATCAATCGGCGCTCGTGCGGCCATGGCGATTCCGCTTGAGGGCTGCCGCGTGGGGAGCGTTGTCGCTCCGATGAGCTCCGCCGGCGGGAGGACCGGAGCCCGGAGGAGGCGAGCAACGCAACAAGACGTGTAGGAATTTTAGTTCGCTTGGAAACGAGCCCTAAATTTTCTCCTCCGCAGCCCAACAGATGCCCATTTCCACCAGGCCGCCACCAAGTTGGGCCTAACTGAGGCTAGGGGCCGTCAGAGGATACGACGTCTCCTGGGAAAAGGTGTCGTAGTCCTCGTTGTGGTAGCCACTCCTGTGCCTGTCCATCTCCTGGGAAAAGAACAACAATTAGTTTAGCACTAAAACTGAGATACATGGTAAAATAACAAATGGCACAGTACTTTTCTATGTAATGCTCTTCAGAAAATGCAGCCATACTGGCCATACTTCATATGGCCATATAAATTACTTCATACTATTGTTCAGAAAATGGCACAGTACACACTGACCCGTAGTTCTGCAGCACTGTAAACAAAAGCCAACTTATTAACCAGCGTGTACATTTTACAGTGACTTCTTTTTTTTGGCGTCTGTCATTGCTGAACTAAAATTGATTTATTGCATAATTGATCAACAAGAACACAACCTGTGCATTGAGTAACAGAAGATAAACCAGAGACTGAATATCATTCCTGATAACCAAGATGCCAGTGGTTCATATAACTGCATACTTGATAACTGATGCATCAGAGGCTAGATACTTACAACACAAAAGCACAAAGCACACTACAGCATAGTGGACATTATTGTTCATACCCAAGGAAAACAGAGCACACCATTAACATTTCAGAAAGGTAATGGCATCACAACTCAAATTCCAAGGGAAGTTTCATTCATTGCATGATACTCGGTGCATATCTGTTGGAACCGTATCCAAATTGACTGAAAACTGAATGATTCAGTAGCCAAATAATTAGCTAGTAGCTGGTCATGTATCAAAATGAAATGGGTTCTCTACATATGAAACCGAGCGAGCGGCGACGGCGGTGCGGCCGCCGCAGAGACCAAGCAACCATTGCGCGCGAATCAAAGCCCGCGCAACTAGACGCCTTGCTACACGAAATAGAGCAAAACCCTACGGCGAAGGGCACCGGAGCAACGAGGCCCGCCGGCGCCGCGCATGGACGGCGCCTGCGAAGGAAAGCGGAGAAGGGACGAGGGGGCGGATGGACGCTCGCTCTCCTGCTGCGGCGCGGCGGCACGGGGAGGTCGGGCGGATCCGGAGTCCGACGAGCGAGATCTGGTGGAGCGGCGCGAAGCGGTGGAGGAATGCCGCGCCGCGCCGGCCGTATGGCGGAGTCGGGGACCGGGGTGTTGCGACGAGTGCGGGAGGATCGGGCCCTCCTCCAGTTGGGGGGCTGAAACTAAATTTGGGGGCACTTCCTAAAATGGGAGCCCAAGTAGGAGGTGGGTTGGAGTTAATTTTTTTAGACCAAGACTCTAAATTTGGTATAGGGTCCTATTTGAGAGGTGGGCTGGAGTTGCTCTAAGCGTGTTAAAAAAAAAAAAAAAGGCTCGGCCCCTGACTCTGATACTTTTGATTTAGAAAATCCCGCCCAACCGCCGCTTGAGCTAGGAGCCTAGGAGCCTAGGACTAGGAGCCCCGCCGGCGGCTGCATGCCAGGAGCTGCCTCCACCAGGTAGTAGGGTTATGGATGAATGGGGATTGTGGGCAAATAAGTGAATAACGGGTTTGGTTTGCGTTGTGATGTCGTTTGGTTTACATCATGATTTGATTAAGGATTTATCTGTTACCGGCTCATTCCACAAGAGACTAGAAAGTCATAATTGTGAAACCAAGCATTATTCAAATTTGAATTCTGGTTACACCATTTTAAATGAAAGATTAGAATATATATTTTTCTAATGAAGGATAGGCGTAGAATATTTTTCTAATTTGAATAATGCTTGGTTTCACAATTATGACTTTCTAGTCTCTTGTGGAATGAGCCGAATGTATAAATCCTTAATCAAATCATGATGTAAACCAAACGACATCACAACGCAAACCAAACCCGTTATTCACTTATTTGCCCACAATCCCCATTCATCCATAACCCTACTACCCGCGGAGGCAGCCTCGGCATGCAGCTCGCGGCGGGCTCCTAGTCCTAGGCTCCTAGGCTCCTAGCTCAAGCGGCGGTTGGGCGGGATTTTCTAAATCAAAAGTATCGAGTCGTGGGCCGAGCCTTTTTTTTTTTTTTTTTTAACACGCTTTAGAGCAACTCCACCACCTCTCAAATAGGACCCTATACCAAATTTAGAGTCTTGGTCTAAAAAAATTAACTCCAACCCACCTCCTACTTGGGCTCCCATTTTAGGAAGTGCCCCCAAATTTAGTTTCACCCCCCCGGAGGAGGCCCGATCCTCCCCTGCACTCGCGTCGCAACACCCCGGGTCCCCGACTCGCCATGGCCGGCGCGGGCGCGGCGGGCTCCTCCACCGCCGCGCGCCGCTCCACTGTGATCTCGCTTGCCGGACTCCGGATCCGCCCGACCTCCCCGTGCCGCGCGCCGCAGCGAGCAAAGTGAGCGTCCATCCGCCCCCTCGTCCCTTTCTCCGCTTCTCCTTCGTAGAGGGCGCCGTCCATGCGCCGGCGCGGCGGGCTCGCGTTCCGGTGCCCTTCGCCGTAGGGTTTTGCTCTATTTCGTGTAGCAAGGCGTCTAGTTGCGCGGGCTCTTTGATTCGGCCGCGCGCAATGGTTGCTTGGTCTCGCGGGGCCGGCCACCGCGGGCCGCCGCCGCCTCTGTTTCATATGTAGAGAACCCATTTCATTTTGATACATGACCAGCCTACTAGCTAATTATTTGGCTACCGAATCATTCACCAACCAATTTGGATACGGTTCCAACAGATATGCACCGAGTATCATGCAATGAATGAAACTTCCCTTGGAATTTGAGTTGTGATGCCATTACCTTTCTGAAATGTTAATGGTGTGCTCTGTTTTCCTTGGGTATGAACAATAATGTCCACTATGCCGTAGTGTGCTTTGTGCTTTTGTGTTGTAAGTATCTAGCCTCCGATGCATCGCTTATCAAGTATGCAAGCTATATGAACCACCGGCATCTTGGTTATCGTGAATGATATTCACTGGTTTATCTTCTCGTTACTCAATGCACAGGTTGTGTTCTTGTTGATCAATTATGCAATAAATCAATTTTAGTTCAAAGAATGACACGCGCCAAAAAAAGAAGTCACCGTAAAATGTACACGCTCGGTTAATAAGTTGGCTTTTGTTTACAAGGTCGCCGTTAACTACGGTCAAGTGTACCGTGCCATTTTCTCGAACAATAGTATGAAGTAATTTATATGGCCATATGAAGTATGGCCAAGATGGCTGCATTTTCTCAAGAGCATTACATAGAAAAGTACCGTGCCATTTGTTATTTTACCATGTATCTCGCTTTAGTGCTAAACTAATTGTTGTTCTTTTCCCAGAGATGGACAGCACAGAGTGGCTACCACAACGAGGACTACGACACCTTTTCCCAGAGACGTCGATCCTCCGACGGCCCCTAGCCTCGCTAGGCCCAACTTGGTGGCGGCCCGGGTGGAAATGGGCATCTCGTTGGGCCGCGGGAGGAGAAAATTTAGGCTCGTTTCCAAGCGAACTAAAATTCCTACACGTCTTGTTGCGTTGCTCGCCTCCTCCGGCCCGGTCCTCCCGCCGGCGGAGCTCATCGGAGCGACAACGCTTCCCACGCGGGGCAGCCCCTCAAGCGGAAATCGCCATGGCCGCACGAGCAGCCGATTGATTTCGGCCGTAGAGGCGAAGTGACGGGTACGGCGAGCGTGAGCGACGGCGGCGGGGGGAAGCGGCGGAATGTCTGGCCGACGGGTGGCGGGCGGAGGAGGCCGTCGCGGGCAACCGGAGGGCGCTCGAGGCCCTTCGGAGCTCGTGGCTTATCCTTTCCTCTACGCCCGCGAGTCCCGGCCGCCGGCTCAAGGTAATGTGCTCCCGCCTCTTGCTCCCCATCGACTCCGTCATTATCTCGCTACACATTCGGGTTAATCATTCAAATTGCTTGCTTTCTTCAAAGGGCCCGGGATTGCCGCTCCACGGCCCCCCGGCACCGGAAAGGTACCGAGTTTGCAATTCCTCGCCTTAACTCTCGCTCTATTTTCCATCATCTAAAAAGAGCTCTATCACAAATCAACTTGAAGTGCTTGGATTATTTTTTCTTCTTTTTTGGTGGAGTTTGATGCTTATTTAACCTCGTGAGTGTTAAAATATGGAAGGCCTAAACAAGTATGGTGATTGTTATTTTTGGCAGACAAGCCTGGTTCGAGCTATTGTTCGAGAATGCGATGCACACCTGACAATGATCAAGTACTGAATTTACTTTGAACTGTTTCTGTTAGTCCTGACATGTGTACACTGTATTTGTTGACATGATTTGAAATATATTGCTTCTGGCCACCTTGACAGTCCATATTCTGTGCACAAAGCCCATGTGGGAGAGGGAGAAAAGTTCCTACCATTCTTGCACTTTTGAGTATGTTGGCTGCATCCAAAACTAATCCATGCACGTGATTAGGAATTTAGGATTAAGATAAATGTAAGCAGTACAGATAATGCAAAGATTTGAGCAGTGGTGTTATCAGAGGATGCAATTCAAAACAGTTTTCTTGGTCTTGTTTCAGGTAACTGGTCAGTGGTTAGTAGTAACTTCTTGCTGCTACAATTTATACTTGTTCATTTCTTTGGGTCTGCACAATTTGTACTGGAAAACAGAAGCTGCATATTTTCTGCTTAGCACTTTGAACTACGGGGGTAAAAAATCATTGAGCAAAGCATCATGAGATAGGAATTGCACCTGACAGACCCTGAATGTAAACTAGATCTACGAGTATATATTTTTTTTTTCTTTCTGCAAGCAAAAAAGCTAATCACGAAAATATCTATGTATTCTAGATCAGAGACGTCCATTTCACTAATTGTTTGCGAGCACAACAAAAGAATCCTCAGTTTGCAACAAAGCACTGTCCTATTTGACACCCAAATGCAAGGATTCAGAGTTTCAGACACAGACAGTCCATTCCGTACCTCGACGAAGCAGTCATGGAAGACGAGCCTAAGAAGCTTGCCGGGGATGGAGGGGTCCAGGGTGGAGGCCGACCTGACGACATCCCTCACCGCCAGCTCAGCGCCCGGGCAGGACTGCGCGTAGAAGCCGGGCGAGAGCTGGCCCAACGTGGAGGACGTCGTCGGCGTGGAGCTCGCCGGAGGCCGCGGCGGAGCAGGTGGTGGCGGTGACGGTGACTGTTTCGGAGCCAATGGCGGGGATGGCTTTGGAGCTGGTGGTGCCGGTGTGGCGGGTGGAGGAGACGACGGCCTTGGCGCCGGCGCCACGGACGGGGTTGGTTTTGGCGCCGCCGCCATTGCAGGTGGAGAGGGTGAGGGTGGTTTTGGAGCTGGCGAGGTTGCGGGTGGAGAAGACGCTCTTGGCACCGGTGGTGTCGGCACTGGCGGAGTAGACGTCGCTGGAGCCGGCCTCGGAGACGGTGACGGCTTCCCAGCTGGTGAAGCTGCAGGTGGGGAAGACGCTCTTGGCACGGCTGGTGTCGTCACTGGCGGAGTAGACCTCGTTGGCGCCGGCCTCGGAGACGGTGCCGGCTTCCCAGCCGGCGCTGCGGGTGGCGGAGACGACGGTTTCGCGGCCGGGGTTGGAGGCTGCGACAGCCTCGGAGGTGGCACCGCCGCAGGCGGCGGGAACGACGGCCTCGCGGCCGGCGCCGTCGGTGGCCGCGACGCGCTCTGAGCCGGCGACGGATCAACCGGGGACGACGGCGACTGCGAGGCGGCGAGCGCCAGCAGCGCCGACAAGACCAGCATTAGCATTGAGCAGACGGCGCCGCCGCCGCCGCCGCCGCCGAGCACCACGCTCATCTTGCCGCCGAGGAGGACAAGGAGAGCGAGCGAGGAGCGTGTCTTTGCTGGAGCGCACGAGAAGCTCGCGGGCACGTCACTGTGTGAGAGAGAGCGAGATAGCGACGGGGGCTGCGAGGTTGCGACGCGGTGTCGGGAGAAAATCTATCGTCTCAGCTGGTTCCAGCATTAAGGGCGCGGGCGCGCGGCACGCCGCCACGAGCCCACGACCACGAGACACGGTCACGACTCACGACCACGAGACACCACGATGGGCAGTGCGGCTAGCTGTTGTGGTAGCACTGCCAGAGTTCTGACGACCGCCCCCTGGCAGAACTACGCGGCTACGCCTCTAGTACGTACGGCTCTACTCCGCCGTGAGTACCTGCGCGCGCTGCTCGTCGGCTCGTCCACGGCCACCGCCCCGCCGACCTTTTTCTCGCCCTCCGCCAACTAACAGCGACGTAGGAACTAAATGCCGCCATTAATGGCGCACCTAAGTGCCCTGGAGCCCAGCCAGGCGCCGGCCCGCCCGCTCGCTGGGATCGCCATCAATAAATGAAATGAACACTACCCACATCCTGCGGCTGGAGCCCTGCCTGCCCTGCGCTGCGCCGGAGGAGCTGCGCCGCTCGCGGCTGATCGGGGAGGGAAATCCGAGCCGTCGTGGTAAAAGCGTCGGGGCCCAGCCGGTGACGCGTGAGAGCAGTTATTACACACCGGTGAGAGTGGTAGAGAGGGAGGAAGTTGCACGGCACCACGGCAGCACGGCACCGGCGGCAGCTAAAGCGCAAGCGGAGGGGGAGCAAACAAGCACGGCGCAAGCGGAGGGGGAGCAAACAAGCACGGAGGAGCTGCTTGGATTCGGCTAAATTGTGATGTGAGATGATGATCTGGGGGATCTGGGGCTAGCGCGGTTAGTGGTGGAACCAGAATGGCAGTACCTGCGCGCTGCGTCCATGCGCATCACGGTTCACGGACGCTGCCCATAACTCCGCTTTGTGTTGTGTCTCTCTTCTCTTGAGTACGTTTCGCGTTGGTTCCGCGGACGACGTACAGCACAGATCGCGCTAGCTAGCGACGTGCGTGCCGTGGACCAGTGGCAGACAGAACAGGATCCGGCGATCCGCTCCTGGTTTCAGGACATGGGCCAAAGCGGTTAGGGCATGGCCAATGGAGGCAGCACGGGATGGTAGCTCTGGGTCAAAAATGTGGCCACGCAAGTTTTGAAGAGACAACAATTTTATTTTGCCCAACGCTGGCTATACTTCTCCTGTCAAAAGCTGTCAGGTATACAGCAGTATAAGGCTGTGAAAAATGAGTGGTTCAGAGAAGCAGCGAGCTGCCTCGTCGCCACAAAGTCTTTGCTCGGCGTCCGCCCGCAGCTTTTTCCTGACGAAGCCAATGCCTCCTCTGCAGGAGAATCTGACAACATGTAGAGCTACCATCTCATATGACATGGACACAGTATGAGGATGTGGAGGTTGGGGCAAGACGCCGCGTGTAGCGTTGAAGAAGCCCTTACGCCAAAGCTCGCACCGGAAGTGCAATCGAGGAAACATGCCGACGATCTTCGACACAAGCTCTGAGGACCGTTGGCAAGCATCGTCATCCTCATCCAGCACATGTTTTGCGAAGAGGTTGCCCTCGTGCTTAATCCGGTAGAGCCAGATATGACGCCCATGCATGCCTGGTGAATCAGAGGAGCACATGAATCAGCACATAATAAGAAGACTGAGAAGGACCAAGACGAGAAGAGAAGGAAAGCTCACTATTAGGATATGAATCACTTAAAAGATGAAACGAAGGAAAGCTCACTATTAGGATATGAAACGCTTAAAAGCTGAAACGATCAGTCATGAAATGAATTGAGTTTTACACTATCCCCATTATCACGTTCTCACACTCACCACACAGAATGCAATCGCCGGTAGCGCATGTGGAGCCTAGAAGGGGTGACATGGTCTTAGAGCATCGCATTTGTTCAATAAAAAAAACAATGTTCTATCCTTCATTATTTTTTCGAAACCGTGCTTTAGCACGTTTTTCATTAAGGGAAGGAAGAGTTTTACAAAGCGGCCACCCAACAGCGAGCTGCCACGGGATGGACGCGCACACACTTACACAAATTACCGGCGTGAACGGTGGCGCTTTAGGTTGTAACTTTCTAAGGAAACCTATTTGCGACAGTTAGGACGAAGAGTGTGAGCTCTAGGACGCGAACAACGGTACGATCTTTGCGAAAGCCCGCCGCGCCAAGCGTCCGCCTCGTCGCTGACGTTCCCCAAGATCTGCAGCAACGTCCTGTGGGCGCCGTCGAATGTCCTCCTGTTGCGTTTCTTCCACAACACCCAAGAGACGAGGAGGACAACGGAGTCGAAGCCCCTCTGGAACTGGCGAGGGATTCGCTCTCTGGTCACAAGCCACCAGTCGGAGACCACCGCGTCTGGAGGTGGCACAAGATCAGTGCGGCCCGTGCGCAGCAACATGCGGAACCACACCTCTCTGGAGAGGATGCAGCCAGCCAGTAGGTGGTCAGTGGTCTCGGGTAGCTGGTCGCAGAACACGCAGGCATCCTGCTGTTGCAATCCGTGTCGTTTTCTGCGCTCCGCAGTCCACAAACGTCCAAGCAAGGCGAGCCAGAAGAAGAACTTCACCTTCGATGGCGCGGAAGCCTCCCAAAGCTCAGTCGCGCCCGCTAGTCGTGTCCTCCCCACGAAGAACGCCTGGTAAGCCGAAGCACTAGAGTATACGCCTCCGGTCGTCCAGCGCCAGACCCAACGGTCCGGTGTGAGCGGGTCTAAGTGGCACCCCAAGGTAGCGGCAGGGGAAGGGCTGCACCTTGCAGGGGAAGGTCTGAAGCACCAAGGCGACTTCCTCCTCCGAGCATCGGATGGGCGTGATGGAGCACTTGTGGATGTTGGTCTCCAGACCCAACGCACCTGCGAAGAGCTCAAGTAGCCGGCGCATGCACTCAAGGTCCGTTGTTGCCGGGCTAAGGAAGACAACGAGGTCATTTAAAATGGTGCCGTGCGTCCGTCTACGCCTATCCTTCATTAGAAAAATATATATTCTAATCTTTCATTTAAAATGGTGTGACCAGAATTCAAATTTGAATAATGCTTGGTTTCACAATTATGACTTTCTAGTCTCTTGTGGAATGAGCCGGTAATAGTCTCTTGTGGAATGAGCCGGTAACAGATGAATCCTTAATCAAATCATGATGTAAACCAAACGACATCACAACGCAAACCAAACCCGTTATTCACTTATTTGCCCACAATCCCCATTCATCCATAACCCTACTACCTGGTGGAGGCAGCTCCTGGCATGCAGCCGCCGGCGGGGCTCCTAGTCCTAGGCTCCTAGGCTCCTAGCTCAAGCGGCGGTTGGGCGGGATTTTCTAAATCAAAAGTATCAGAGTCAGGGGCCGAGCCTTTTTTTTTAGAACACGCTTATGCGTGTATTTCAGTTAGGGGCCGAGCCTCAGACGGGCCGGTGAATAAGCTTGAGTTAGGCCCAACTTGGTGGCGGCCTGGTGGAAATGGGCATCTGTTGGGCCGCGGAGGAGAAAATTTAGGGCTCGTTTCCAAGCGAACTAAAATTCCTACACGTCTTGTTGCGTTGCTCGCCTCCTCCGGGTCGCTCTGGGCACAAAATACCGAAAACCGAGAACCGAACCGAATTTACCGAGAACCGAACCGAATTTACCGAAACCGAAAACTTCGGTTCCAGATTCGGTTCCTACTAGAAACAATGCGCGGCGTTGCCGCGCGCCTGCGTGGAGTGCCGACCATTTTGAGCCAGTTTGGTGATGTATTTATGTTGCCACAACCTGTTGATTGCTTTTTTTTTATGAAGTAACGTTAGAATTCGATGATTGTCTATAGGTTATATGTACCATGTATAGTGCAAGTATATTATTTTATTTGTGTATATTTATTTGAAGTATTTATGTATGGGACATGATGTGTTTGCGTATGTGGATATATTTAATTAATATTTTACCAGGCAGGGTATAGCATTTTGGGTTAGTTTTATGCGTTTATGTAGCCACGGATCTCTTTTTTTTTTTACTATGTTATTTAATTTGGTGGTTTGGCTATTGTAGATTTTATCGATTATTTATAATTGTAATAGAATTGCTAGTAGGTATTTAGTCGGGAGTATTCTTTTTTTTTTTTGAACTCAAAGAGATTTTGTATAATGCTAAATGAGAAGGGCTATTTGTATTTGCGAAAAGAACTGGAAATTATGAAGAAGGATTTCCATATTTAGCGCTACGATGGATAAGATATTATTTTTCTAAATTTTTGACAATGGAACCAGTTATGTCAAAGCTTAGATCAATTGTTGATTATTTTTTTAGAGCCAGTTTGGTTATGCGTTTATGTTGCAACTTACCCTTTTTTATGAAACAATGGTGTTTATTTTGGAGGTTGGCTACCGTAGATTTTAGCGATTATCTATAAGCGCAGTAGAATAGGTAGTCGGTACTTATTCATGGAGTATTTATATTTTTCTAAAAATGACCGAAAATTACCAAAAAGGATTTCAATTTTTTTATTTTCGTGAAGGAAAACGGACATATTGCGTACGCATGACGTTTGATGACGTCATCAAGCTAATAAGGGCTTCTTTGGATGGTAGGATTGGTAGAGGATAGGAATAGAAAAAACATAGGAATTGAGTTGGCAGCCTTTGCTAATCCTATAGGAATTCAAAAACAGAGGAATATATAAGAAGCCCTTTGGTAGAAGTTCGGGGTGAACCAAAGGAATTGAAGGGGAGCAGGGACGGCATGCATGTGGAGAGCCTCTCGTCATTCTTCCATCCAAAAAGTGGACCCCACTCGTAAGAGGATAGACATCTCTATTCTTATCCAACCAGGCTCCACCGCAGTCTCTCTCCACCACTCGTTTTTCCCCACCCGCTCGCTGATGCCTTTCTCTCCTCACTCGGCATGGCATCTCTCCTCATTCGCTTGCCATGGCCGCCGTCTAGAGCTCCGCGGCTCGTCTCCTCGCCCATCCTTAGGTCTCCACTCCTCCTAGTGCTCGCGCCTGCCCTCTCAGTACTTCTCCCCGCTCATACGCGCCAGGCGTGGGCGCCTCCGCCATTGCCGGTCGGGCCGAGCTCGATGTCAGCAGGCGGACGGCGGCGCCCTCGAGCTCTGCTTCTCCGTCGCCCTCGACAGGCTGCCGGCTGAGGCGTTAGCGGCGGGCGCGGCGCATGCTCCGAGGCCGCGCAGCCGCCGCTGCTCGCTGTTAAGGTCGAGCTCGAGCAGCTCGTCCTCTCCATCCTCGATGACCCGTCGGTCAGCCGCGTCATGTGCGAGGCCTCCTCTCCTCCGCAGCCATCAAGACCACCATCGAGCAGTCGCTCACGTCGCCCGCTCTGCCGCAATCGGCCCACCTCCGACCCCTCTCTCGGCGCTAGGGCGGAGCTGGTGGACGGCGGTGCACGCTCCTGGCCGGTGTTTGCTCGACGCCGGTGCTTGCACGGCTGCGCGCTCGGGTGTGCGGGTGCATGCGCTGGGGAGTGGCGCAGGTGCGGCCGCGGCTTGCCTCGGCAGTGCTCGGGACCGCGTGCCGGCCGACGGCTTCGGTCTCGAGGTGCGGCGCGAGGTGGTGGTGGGGCTAGAGAGGTGTTCCCACGCGCCGGCGCGGCCAGCGCGCTCGTGCGCCCCCGCCGGCGAGCCAGCGCATCGCGGCGGATGACGGGAGGAGGGGAGAGTCGTGTAAGGTTCGGAGCGGGCGAGCTGGACGGCCGGGTTCGACGGCTCGATCGACGATGCCACGGGAATTGGACGGCCGAGAAAAAGCGGGCGACGTGGCCACTCTCTCCTGCCCGAGAGCAGGGTCAGGTTTCGTCTATTAGAGATATCTCAGGTACCGAATTTACCGAGGTATTTTCGGTTTCATGGCTCGGTAAACCGAACTCCCGAACTGGTACCGAATTGTCTACTCGCAGGCACTCCAGACTCCATTCAGCCCATGATACGTTGGCCAGGAGCAGCCCACCTAAGGTCACAGTCTCACACAACCGCACAAGTGACCGGTCTCACGAAAACCCTAGCCGAGTAGCCGATTCTCCCATCCCATCCCCACTCGCGCAGCCGCCCGCTGCTCCCATCCTCAGTTCCCCACTCGCGCAGCCGCCCGCCGCCCGCTGCCGCGCAAGGCCAACGCCTTCGTCTTCCGCGCGCCCGCGACCGGCCGACTGCGACGCTCCACGGACTCGGCGCCTCGGCGGACGGCGGCTCGCCAGCTCGGCCTGGACCTCGCGCTCACCCCGGCCAGGCGCCACACCCAACAGCAGCGACGCGCCCGCACCGTCCGCCCGTCTCCACGCGACGCGTCGTCGCCCTGCCGAGCAAGGATCTGTGCCACCGCCACGACTACTTCCATTGCTGGCTTGCTGCATAGTTGTGCTGGACTGTTGTGCTATCCGATCTCGTGCCGCTGTTTTTTTCTTAATGCTTCCTGCCGCTTCTCTTTCTTAATGCTTCCTGCCACTGCATTTTCGTATGATTTGGAACTATTATTCTATATGAAAGCATGTTAATTTCTGTCAAAATTGGCTATTCAACTTGATGTTACATGCTGCTGCATCTTGTTCGGTACTTTCGGTATTTACCGGAACCGAACCGAAAGAACGGATACCGAAATCCTTCGGGACCGAGTCTTTTTAGGAACCGATCGGTATCTAGATCCTCAGGAACCGAATTTGTCTGAGTACCGAGGAACCGAACCGATCGGTTCGGTAGTACCGAACGCCCAGAGCGACCTCCGGGCTCCGGTCCTCCCGCCGGCGGAGCTCATCGGAGCGACGACGCTCCCCACGCGGCAGCCCTCAAGCGGAAACTGGCCATGGCTGCACGAGCAGCGATTGATTTCGGCCGTAGAGGTGAAGTGATGGGTACGGCGAGCGTGAGCGACGGCGGCGGTGGGGGAAGCGGCGGAATGTCGGCCGACGGGTGGCGGGCGGAGGAGGCCGTCGCGGGCAACCGGAGGGCGCTCGAGGCCCTTCGGGAGCTCGTGGCTTATCCTTTCCTCTACGCCCGCGAGTCCCGGCTGCTCGGGCTCAAGGTAATGTGCTCCCGCCTCTTGCCCCCATCAGACTCCGTCATTATCTGCTACACATTCGGGTTAATCATTCAGCTTGCTTGCTTTCTTCAGTGGCCCAGAGGATTGCTGCTCCACGGCCCCCCTGGCACCGGAAAGGTACTGAGTTTGCAATTCCTCGTCTTAACTCTCAGCTCTATTTTCCATCATCTAAAAAGAGCTCTATCACAAATCAACTTGAAGTGCTTGGATTATTTTTTCTTCTTTTTTGGTGGAGTTTGATGCTTATTTAACCTGTGAGTGTTAAAATATGGAAGGCCTAAACAGTATGGTGATTGTTATTTTTGGCAGACAAGCCTGGTTCGAGCTATTGTTCGAGAATGCGATGCACACCTGACAATGATCAAGTACTGAATTTACTTTGAACTGTTTCTGTTAGTCCTGACATGTGTACACTGTATTTGTTGACATGATTTGAAATATATTGCTTCTGGCCACCTTGACAGTCCATATTCTGTGCACAAAGCCCATGTGGGAGAGGGAGAAAAGTTCCTGCGTGAAGCTTTTTCGGAAGCGTATTCTCAGGCTTCGCGGGGTAAACCAGCTGTGATATTCATCGACGAACTTGATTCCATATGTCCACGCCGCAATGATAGGCAAGTTTTGCATATCTCTTTTCTTTGTGTGTGTAAATGAGATATTAACGTGCTTTCACAGGAATGAGCATGCGTCCCGCATTGTTGGCCAACTTCTTACTCTGATGGACGGAAACAAGAAATCGTCAAAGATGCTTCCTCACATAGTTGTTGTTGCATCGACTAACAGGTCTGAGCACGCCACACTTTTAATTTTGATTCAAAATACAAAATACCATTGTTGCTATGATTAAAGGCTTGTTCCATGTTTAAGAATCCTGCTGGGACATGGTTTACAATCTATACACAGATACCATGGAATGCCATTATGTTGAATTGATTGCACACATTTTACAAAATTTTCTTAAAATAGCCTTTTAAGAATGGTGCTGGATATGGTCTTTCTTGTTGAACTGAAACACAGCTTGTTACATCATTAGGGTTGATGCCATTGATCCAGCATTGAGAAGGGCAGGACGATTTGACTCAGAAGTAGAGGTTGCTGTTCCTACAGTTGAAGAGCGGCTGCAGATTCTAAAGGTAGCATTTGATGTCATATTTCATAAACCTGTTGCTGTTGGTATACAATGTTTTTCTTATGGTTACTCTTACAATTTAGGTATCTGGCTTAGGAAATTGCTGTTGACAAATGACAATTGTAATTTTATGTTTTTGACCACATGATTGTATATGTATTGAATCTAAAAAGCCTTCAAGACATCATATCAAATTCTTCATTTCATGAAATCTTGAATTCGTGCTCTTGTTTTCTTTCAGCTTTATGCCAAAAACCTACATCTGGATGAAAAGGTCGATCTTCATACTGTTGCTGCGTTCTGCAATGGCTATGTTGGAGCTGATTTAGAAGCATTATGTCGCGAAGCTGCCAAGCTTGCATATCACAGAATGTTAAACATATCTGAAGGTGACAAAGTACTTAAACTATATATGGAGGACTGGGAATCTGCTAGATCTATGGTGGGACCAAGCATAACAAGAGGGGTAACCAAAGAAATTTCAACGGTTTCATGGGATGATATAGGAGGCTTGAAAGATCTAAAGGTTAGGCATTTCTTGTTTTGGCTCCCTTTTGGCAGAAAAACCTGTTTTGATGGTGGTTGTTCCTGTGCTTCAGAAAGAGCTTCAAAAGGCTGTTGAGTGGCCCATCAAGCATGCTGCTGCATTTTCTAGACTTGGGATACCACCAGTCCGGGGGGTGCTTTTGCATGGTCCGCCAGGGTGCTCGAAGACTACCCTTGCCAAGGCTGCTGCACATGCTTCCCAGGCTTCTTTCTTTTCTTTGAGGTCCATCAGTAAACAATGTTATATGTTGAGAAAATAACAGCTCACTTCCGCTGTGCGAAGAACAAAACAGATTAGCATAATTTACTGATTTCTGCGAGTTGAATTAATATGATAATATCTGGTACACAGAACTCAGCAAAAGCTTAACAAATAATAATAAACTAAAACACCTTCAGATAATGATACTCTCCTCTGCACTCACTGGGTTTTCACATAAATTCTTATAACAGTGGTGCAGATTTATATTCCAAGTATGTTGGAGAAGGTGAAGCTCTGTTACGTAGAACATTTCAGAAAGCACGTCTTGCTTCTCCAAGCATTATATTTTTTGACGAGGCTGATGCCATTGCCCCCAAGAGGTATGCACTGATATGTGATGCACAATATGACAACAATGATCTGATATAAGTGTCATAACTGGCAAGAATGGATAGGAATTGCCTGTCCATTCTTTTACTGTCAAAATGTAAAAAAAATATATATTAAAATGGTACGCATAATGTGGTGAATCGAACAGTGTGTGCAAGCAAATTCTTGTTGAAAATGGTAACTTGGGTGTTACTTTTATGACAGTAGAATCAGTTTATATGGAATTCAGTTTTGCACTTGTAAATCTTTACTTTTAGCTTCAGATTACCATGTGTGAATTTTACTACAAATAGTTTATGTTGGCACCTGTATGATCTTGCAGAACTGGCCCTGGTGGGAATTCTAGTGGCAGTGCCACAGTTGGAGAAAGACTTTTGTCGACTTTATTGACTGAAATGGATGGTTTAGAACTGGCTACGGTACTGTTAGCCTGCTGATAGCTTTCTGTGTGATTCTACTGATTATATCTACATGTATGTTCACTAGAGGGGTATTCTTTTCTTTTTAGGGAATTATCGTATTGGGTGCTACGAATCGCCCAAATGCAATTGATGCTGCTCTTCTGCGTCCAGGACGTTTTGATAAGGTCTTTCAATGCTCCTGCCATTGATAAATGGACATATAGGCACTGACCAGAATTTCCCATTGATCTGCAGGTGCTGTATGTCCCGCTGCCAGATGTGGAAGGGCGATATGAAATACTACGCATCCATACAAGGAAAATGAAATTGGGAGAGGATGTGGATCTTTGGAAGATTGCGGAGTGTACTGAGTTGTTCACCGGTGCTGATCTTGAAGGCCTTTGCCGGGAAGCTGGAATGGCAGCACTGAGGGAAGATATCTCAGCAAGTTCGATATGTAATACCCACTTCCAAGCTGCACGAAGTTCATTGAACCCATCTCTTACAAGAGCAGTAGTTGATGAGTACTCAAAGGCAGCTATAAATGATTTATCAAATAGGAAACATTAAGATGTTCATTTTCTCTTTTTCTTTGTTGCACAAGATTAGCTAGAATGCTTATCACGAGCAGCGGGAAGACATTAAGCAGTTGTTCACTATTGTACAAGACTGCTAGATCCTTAGCATTTACAAGGAATGGAAATATGCAATTGTTGTTTGTATGAAAAATTCCAGGAGTTCCTTTTCTTTTTCTCAGAAACCGCCTGTATCAGCTATAAATGATAGTACATGGTTCATTTAGTGATGTATATTGTCATTTTGCTTCTGCAATCTGTCATTTTCTTGCGCAAACTTTCATCTTGTGCATGCACTCTCTTAGTTCTATGCTTGGTGCAGCAGCATTGCTGCGACAGAGCATGTGAGATCATGAAAAGTTATTTATGAAGATCACAAAGCAGATATTATTACTTTAAAGAAAAGCTACATTGCTATTGCTACAAAGCCAGCGCCAATCTCTGCTCGACCTGAACAAATATAATCTGTCCAATGCTCCAATAACAAGCAGAGTATTTTACACGGGGAAGAGAAGTTTCGGAGAGGGTCTTCTTAAGAGTAATTATATTACACAGGTCCACCTTTGTAGACTAGGAATGCACTGGTCTTGCAGTAACGGCATGCTAGGCGCTTGCCAGATGAGGTCGGGGGAGTGAAAGCAAACTGTGAAATCCCCAAAGTCCTGCCTTCGCAAAAGGTTTTCCTGTTTGAGATGAATGGAAGTGGCAATATCAATATAGGAGCTCAGTCTATGGAAATTGCTTCCCAAACAGGCACAAGAAAATAAATTATGGTGTCATCAGTTACGAATAGCTTAACAATACATTATATACAATTTGATAAAGAACATTTGGTTGCTAGGCAGAATACCGCACGCTTGAAAATGATCTGAGTTGTTGATGCGAGGGGAAAAACATTAAAGAAGTGTTGACTTGTATAAATGGATGAAATGTATGGAACAAATAAGAAGCGTGTGGAATAAAAAACCATCTTACCTTGCAACATCCATTAGCTTTGAGGCAATTCGTTTTCTTCTGCGTGATGGTACCACCCAGATGGCTCGAAATCCACAAAGTGCAGGAACAGCTTCTGTTTCACAAATTATGGCACCAGGGTCTTGGCACTCTTCTTTGTTCTTGATTGAATGATTGTGCCGCCTTATGATTTCCCTTTTGAAACTAATTTCGCCAAACTTTAATGTATGACCATTTTTTCCTGGCTCAGTACTATTAACTGGCAAATTGTTATGGCTTTCTTCCGTGGAGCTTGGGATGACTCTGTGTGCTGCTTTTATTGGTTCAGTGACAAGGCACCCCACGATCCTTTGTCCCGATATGTATAGATACACCTGTACAATAAAGATTATTTTTATTTCTTATCTTACCATGTAAGACAAATGTACTGCATAGGTTGCCATATACTATTGAACTAAGGTTATGTCATTACTACCTTGCAAAGCTTATGCAGAAGTTTCCCTTCACCAAATCCCAGCTCCTTCTCCACCACTGCGATCACCTCACTGACCTGCCATATTTGTTTGACATCACATAACTTGCATAGATCCATACCACTTGTATTCACATTTGTGAGGATGGAAATACACGCATAAGCGTGTTCTCAAAAAAAAAAAAAAAAAAAAAAAAAAAAAAAAAAAAAAAAAAAAAAAAAAAAACATTTGTGAGGATGGCTTAGACATTTACAAGCAGCTAGCGAACACACAAACATATAACAGCTAAAGAATACAGTCTGCATTTCTTCAGAAGTCGGGACACTAACATTTTAATTTAATTCTAACATAAGGAACTGATTTGGGCAGAGTTGTACCTTGCTTTTCCACAGACAGGAGTTCTCATCAGTTGCAAGAATAACCCGATCACCGCCCTCGGACCTCGCAATCACTGCCTCATTTTTCCACCCCTGCAACTCACCGGTTTAACTAACCGCTCCACAAAGAAAAAACTAAGATGCACAACGCATAGAACACCCTGACCTTGAAAGGGACACCCTCGGAGTAGCTCTTGTGGTAGGCCCTGTGGAACTTCTCGTCCTCGTCGTTCCCTCGGGCGTACATCATGCCGCAGACGGAGCACGCGTGGAGCAGGAAATCAGGCTGCCCCAGCTCCAGATGGAACTGCGCGTAGCTCCTCTTCTTGCTGACGAACTCGCCGGGCCTGCAGCCCTTGTTGGCCTTCCGCTTCGCCTCCGTCGCAGCGCCGTCACTTCCCTGCCCATTCCCCTCGCCGTCGCCACTGCGCCGATCCGCACAAAAGAGAAGGAAATCACAAATTGCTCCGTCCCCACAAAACACAGGTGCTAACGAATCCATCAGGCACCACAGCAATTTGATCAAAAAAGATTCAAAGCCGGCAAGATTTGGTATCAGGGGCAATCAGTTCGGAGAGGGGTGAGGAGGAGGAGAAGGACCTGTTCGGATCTGGGTCCGCTTCCTGCCGCTTGAAGAACGCGCTGATCTTGGGCTGCATCGCCTCGCGTCTCCTTCCCACGAATTCTCCTCCTACTTCTCCCGTTTGCTGTTGCCGCCGGAGAGGGGAAATGCCGATGAGGCGACGACGGTTAGCAGGAGGCGGCGCTTCGGAGGGGACAGGGGGGCGAAGCGGGAATCAACGGTGCAGATGAGGTCGTGAGGTTGAGGCCGGGGCGGATCTGACGGGCAGGAATCGCGAAGGCCGTCGCGCGGGAGATGCGTGATTCGGCGCCAAAACTACCGCCCGAACTTGTGGCCCCACGCGCGCTAGACGCCCCGGCGTGGCCCCGACCCCGCGCGATGCACGCAGCACGCTCGACGCGACGCCGCGAGCGAGCACTATGCGATTTCAGTTTTCTCTAGGGAAAGCTGGATGTCAGTTGGGCTGGTGCCTGGTGGGATTTAATTGGGCTGTTAGATAGGGAGCAAAATGAGCAGAAGAACGCATGTTTTGGGCTAGATTTGTTACAGAGGCTTCATATGGATTTTCTTTTAATTTTTGAGTACATATATGCATTTATGTGTATATACACTATATGTATAACTTACTTTTGGCAAAATAATGGGTATTAAACTTAATACCCATGAATATATAGTTGGTCTGCCCTGATGGTAGGGGAATTTGTAGGTCTAAATATGCCAACATTTTATGATTTGACTATGATTTAAAATCGAAGTTGAATTTTACTCTAATTTTGTAGCTTCACTTAGGTGTTATAACTTCCCATAGTTTGAGTCAGAAGTTTGGCCCAATTTGCGAAACTTGTGACGGTTTCTAATATTCTATTTCTTGCGGAGGGCCAAGCACGGCTTCAGCCGTCGGCGACCTGTGTTCTGTGCTCTCAGCTCGATGAGACGCATGACCACCTCCTCGCCGCTTGCGTCTTCACCCGGGAGATCTGGTCCAGACTCCTGCACTCCGCCGGTCTTCTCCACTTGGCGCCGGGTCACGACGACTCGCTAGTGGACTGGTGGCTGCGCGCGCGTGGTAGCGTCCCAGAGTTGGCAAGAAAGGGTTTCGACTCAGCTGTCCTTCTCGTTTCTTAGGTAGTCTGGAAGGAGCGCAACCGCAGGACCTTTGACGGCTGCGCCGCTACCACGGCCCAGGTCCAGCAGCACATCAGGGACGATTTTGACTCTTGGATCGCCGCCGGCTACCGCGACCTCGCGGTGATTGTGGCGTTTGCCCACTAGTAGCCGCTGATTGGTCGCATTTTCTAGCAGAGTAGTTTCTTACTTAGTACATTTGTTCTGCGCCACGGTTCAAACCGGTGCCTTGTGTTTTAGTGTGTTCTCACTTCTTGCATTGGTTGGAATCTCGCCGCTGATGCAAGAATGTGAAATTGTAACAAACTTATTCCCCTTCTCTTAAAGCAGTACGTGCAAAAGCACGCTTTCGAAAAAAAAATATTCTATTTCGCTTGCTCTTTGTTTTCTACGTGTAATTGTTCGCCAAATTTAAGGATTTGCTCCCTAATTTACAACTATCATTTGTTTAGCATCCTCCCCAAATAACTTTAGAAATTTACCACCCTTCCAACACTTTGGTGTCACGCCATCCGTGTTTGGGCCAAATCACCTAAATTTTGGACTAAAGTTGGATGATTTGGCACTTCCTTTTATCTAGATGGCGTGGCAAAAGCATTGGGAGAGTGACAATTTTGTGAAGATTTGGCCTAAAACCTAAGTGACGTGGCAAGTGTTGTAGGGGTGATAATTTTGTGAAGTTATTTGGGAAAGTGTCAAATGGAGTATTTGGTATGTCGTCAAAAAAATTGTTGTAAAAAAATGGAGTATATTTAGTAGGGGCCTAGAGGGTTTAGGGCGCAACTGGCAATTCCTGTAATTTCCCCACGCTGTTCCTTGTATATCTGCCGAGTGCCGTCCTAAAAATTCCCACTAGTGCCCGGTCGGGTTTCCCTATGTAGAGCAGCTGGATTCACTGAACAAGACAACTCTGAGCTCGGATTTGGCACTTGCCCTTTTACGGAGTTGTGCCTTGCAGCTGGGAATCAGGCTCGCAGTCGCACATTCCAGCGGCTTATCTAGATCCACAACTAAAACCTGACAAGGAATCGATCCTGACAAGGTGCTCAAATGGAGCACCGGGAAGACGTCCCCCTCCAACTCCAAGAAACAGCCGCCGCCGACGGCCGCGGCAAATGCTGTGCCGCGTCCCCCTGCGGGTGGCTGAGGCGGCTGTCCCGCGAGCTGCACTGGAGCTTCGTGCTCGCGGTCGTCGCCGTCTACGGCGCCTGCCAGGGCGCCGGCAACGCCGTCGGCGGCGTCGCCGCGGGGTACTACTGGAAGGACGTGCAGCGCGCGCAGCCGTCGGCGGCGCAGTTCTACCAGGGCCTCACGGACGCGCCGTGGCTCGTCAAGCCCGTCTGGGGCCTGCTCACCGACGTCGTCCCCGTCGCCGGGTTCCGCCGCCGCCCCTACTTCGTCCTCGCAGGCATGTCAAAGATCATCCGATCTCTCTTGGTTCCAGCGGATGGATGGCTAGTTAAAGCGAGCCAGCGCGGCGTGTCTCTTTCTTTGTCTTGCGACAATGCAGGCGTGATTGGCGTGTCGTCTATGCTCATGCTTTCCCTGAACCGCGAGCTGCGGATCGTGCCGGCATTGCTGATGCTGACGGCGCAGAGTGGGGGCGCCGCGATTGCCGACGTGACGGTGGACGCTCTGGTTGCTCAGAACAGCATCACGCACCCGCCCCTTGCTGCTGATATGCAGAGCTTGTGTGGGTTCAGCTCCTCTGTTGGAGCGTTGCTTGGATTCTCCTTAAGTGGCTTGCTTGTGCACTCAATGGGCTCCCAGGTATGGCATTTCTGGTTGATGAGTGCCTTATGCTTTCTCATACAATCCAGAATATGCAATGTGATCTTTTACTATGAATTTCCTTCTAGGATCATATTTAATTTGTTGAGTACTTAACTACAATTGTCATGTTATTCAGGGGGCTCTTGGTCTGCTGAGTATCCCCTCTGCACTGGTGTTATTAGCTGGCATTCTGCTGAAGGAGAACCGTGGTACAGAATTTGATTACATGCAGGTCAGATAAGGAACCAACATGCAACATTTCTGTTTTTTGAATTGTTGAATTCACCCATGGATAGTAATGCAACTTAAGGCCGATCTGAATCCAGGTTCACAAGAAGTTCTACACAGCAATACAATCCATGGGAAGAACACTGAAGTGCCCTGAGGTTTGGAGACCATGTGTATATATTTTTGTTTCTATCAGTTTAAGCCTGGATATTCGAGGAATGTTCTATTGGTACACGGATCCTGTTGTTGGACCAGGATTTTCTGAGGTACACACGCTTACTAGATATCATTATTTCATCAAATAGATTGAAGAAAATCCTGAAATTACAAGCCCTTATTAACTGATAAATCTCGAGGGGGGAGGTTCATTTCAGCCGAATCATTTTTGTCCATATGTTGATTATCCAAAGCTCTTCTGATCACCAAGTTTCGTTTTGTTGTTTCCCTATGTAAATGAACATTAGTTTTAGTATCATCTGCTTATGGTCAGACCAATATATGGTGATTGGTGAGTTCTGATGAACAAGCTTGACAAAAAGGCTTCCAAATTTACTGAAATATATTTTATGCTACACTTTTCCATTATTTGTTATATATAATCTTGAAAATTCATTGTTACATTTTATCAGTTATCTTTGTTGTCAAATGGACTTATCACTTGTGGAACAATTGCTTTGGTACAGGGATATATTGGTCTCATATATTCAATTGGTTCAGTCGGTTCACTAATTGGAGTTTTACTATATCAAAGCGCACTAAAGGACTATCCTTTTCGGAGCATGCTATTGTGGGGTCAATTGCTCTCAAGTCTAGCAGGAATGCTTGATCTGGTATTAGTGACCCGGCTAAACCTGAAAATTGGCATGCCGGATTACTATTTTGCGGTGGCTGATAATGCAGTTTCCCAAATGGTTGGTAGGCTGAAATGGCTACCACTACTTGTGCTTTGCTCCAAGCTTTGTCCTCCCGGCACTGAAGGGACATTTTATGCATTACTCATGTCTCTACAAAATGCTGGGTTGCTGATGTCTGCTTGGTGGGGTGGCCTGCTGCTGCACATGCTGGACGTGACCCGAATGGAGTTCAGTAATCTCTGGATTGTCGTCTTGATTAGAAACATATCAAGACTTGTCCCTTTGATGCTACTGTTTCTTGTTCCTGATTGTGATCAGAACTCAACACTCCTGCCTGCAGAGATGCTTCATGGCAATGAATCAACAGAAACCATGAAAAAGGATCAAATGAGTTTTCTGTTCTTGTTGGGGACAATTCTGGCTGCATTTCTCCTGGTGTGGCAGCTGATAACGAGCAAATCAAAATGTTTGATGCTGAAACTGATGATGTTGAATTGATCCCACTGGTTAACAAGAGTGGACTAACCGTCACATGATGTGTTGTATCCAGGATCCTTATGCTGATTCTACTACTGGTTCTTTCCAGCTTGTTGTTGAAGATGGGAAGACTTTTTTTACTGTGACATGAAAGACAAAGGGAATTGAAGCATCTGATAATGAAGGCAGATGAGATACTGTTACAGGGGCGACGGTACCAGTCATTTGCTGGAGTTGATCGAGCTCAACTGTACCTTACTGGTACATGCTGTAGTTGATAATTCAGTTCCTTCTGTCACCTTAGATGAGCGACTGACTGAGCACAATGTTTCTTGTTATAGAAATTCTATTATTTACTCTTTTTTTTTTAAAAAAGAAGAAAACATCTAGCTTTTAGGAAGCAATAGAATACAGAGTTCTTACAAAAGAAAATGTTGGGGAAACAGACAAGTAGAAACCCATCATGTACATTGGCAACCTACTTAACAGTTGTTGGTGAGAATGACTTTACCTCATGACCTTTCCAGTTCCTTTTGATCATGTTACTTATCCCCAAGAAAGCATTTGAACTCAGAAGTTTGTCAGACTGGGATGCCCAAATAATTCATAGGTAAATCACCCAGTCCACAATTGAGCATATTGGATATCAAGTCATTTTCCTCCTATGGCGCTCCAAAGACAAGAACTTCACTTATGTGGAAGTTAGTTTTCAGCCCCGACATCCATTCAAAAATGATAATCTTACGGTTTAGCAAAGTACTTGGCAAATCTGCTGCTATATTGAACAGTAGAGTTGAAAGAGGGTCTCCCTACCTCAACCCTTAGAAGGTTCTAGTGAATTCACTCCTGCCATTTACATTTACATTTACACAAACTCTACCCCCTTGCACATTTACACAGTTTCAAGCATAAGTACTTCGGTCCCCAATGTAAACAAACCAGAATTACAGTAATGTGTTCCATAGAATCAATTTGTAACTCTTGGCTTTGCAGTCTGAGCTCGAATGCTGTTGATGACATGTCCGACTGCTTGAACCGTGTAGACGGCAGCAGCGCCGAACCAGGGAATGGAAGCAGCATTCATCCAGTAGTAACAGTCAGCGGTCGAGAAGCCAAATCGCCTATGGCCCTGAAATCGCCATATCGAGTGCGGAAGCCAAATCGCCTACCAAACCCACGCGGGGCAGAAGCTACTCGATTTGCTTCTCCCACGAGTGCACAGTGACAGCCTGATCCCTGTTTGGATTAGCTTATGTAGTTCTGTGAAAGTGAAAATTCTTGCTTACCGAAAAACAAAAAAAAAGGTGGGAAATTCTAGAATAAAATGGTAGACCATCCCAACCTACGAAGTACCTCTAACCTCAGTCATGATGCCCAGTTCGTCAGAAATCAGAAAAGAAAAAAAAAACAAAGATTACAGATGCGAAAGCTGCACTGTTCAACCATTCATCTTCAGAAGCCGCAGCATTACTACATGTTTTACATCAAACACGGGACAGAGGTCTTGTACTGTTGTACACACATCCCGGACATTTCAAACCAAGCCTGAACCGGTAACTAGGCGCCTTGGCTCTTGGCGCGACGATACATGTAGGCCCAAAAGCAGCAGTGATTATGCTCTACTGGTGTGCCAGACGCTTCAGGTGCTGAAAGAGCTTCTGTTTTATCCACTGACGGTCATATGGCAGGAAAGCGTGAAGTGAATCGTCGTACCTGAAATGAAAGCATAGCGTTTAAGTTCAGGAACACAATGTGATTAGTTGTCACGCCTTCCTGATTTAACACTCAGTCAAGAAACATGTACTCACACCAGTGCACTTATGTCAGTCAGGCCATCGATGAAGTTGTACAGGTCACTGATATCATAAGTCAAATTCCTGATCATCGGGTTGATATTCCTGATTTTCCTTTCATAAAGACCACAGATTCCTTCCATTCCAGATAACAACATGGTAAGGAAAAAAAACATGTGCAGTAACAAATAAATCAAATATTAACCACATATGAACAATGTGGCAAAGTTAACAATTCCCACGCCATGAGAAATATGATACAGTTGACTAGACATGCACTTTATATAAACCATCGATTCTCAATTTTTATGTTCTCTGTGTCATATGGTCAGTTCAGTCTGTGAACCCACATATCTTTCACTGAAATTGAAGTGACTTGCATATTCTTCAAAGAGAAGACAATAAAATTGTTGAACCCTAGCTCCACTGCTGACTGGAACTAAAATGTAGAGGAGGCAAGATGAGGCGGCCATAGGCAGTCGGCGGAGAAGCCTACATCTGCTATTGAAGAGGATACTTGAACAGATGGTCAAGGCCGCAGCATGAGGCGGAGGTTCCGGCTGCACATTATGCGGCTGGCATCTTGCTATCAGATTGAAGACCCTACTCCCTGACACCAAGATCAATTGTAAAATCTATCCTAGCCTCAATGATTTCACCCTCCGATGATGTATAGAGAAGCATGCAGCAAAACAATAGCAATTTCCACCACTGCCACCATGTCACCTAACCCAATAATATGATCCTACTCTATAACAGGCGCCTCTGCACACAATAAGCGCAGATTTCTCATCGGATCAAAAGAGAAGAAACAAGCGTAGTGAGCCCGAGCCCTGCACATTCCCATTCGTTTCCGTTAGCTAGACTGATCCTGAACTCCCTCCCGAATCTCATTCCATACCCATCAACTCCCTCCTGTATCACAACCACTCCAAATTTCTAGTGCTTGCTAACTCTAACGGCGACTCTCGGATTAAACAATCCAACCCCCAAAAAAGGGCCCCTAGCTCAATCGTCAAAATCATGATCAATTGTAAAGGCCCCCTAGTCAATCGTCAAAATCATGATCAATTGTAAAGGCCCCTATAGCTCAACCTTCAAAATCATCGAGAGCACTCCTGTTCGTCGGTCTGGGGCTCTGGCATGGTGCTCCATGAACGCGTCTACGGCCGCGACACTCGAAGCAGGACGAGTAAACGTCGGAGAAGAGGGTACACGCACCTCCGACGAGGCCGAAGCCGACGCCCACGCCGCAGCCGGCGCCGATGCCGAAGGCAGGGCCCAGCTTGCCGAGCACATCCGACCTCGCCACGGGGAGGCTCCACACCAGCCCCTCCTCCTGCCGCCCGACATCTCTCCCCAGTCCGTCCCTGCCTCACCGGCGTCGCTGCTTCGTCCGCCCGCTCGGTGCGCGCGCCCTGCGCAGTGCGGCCCGCCCCCACCCTTCCAGTTTCTCCAACTCCAAGCAGGGGAGGATAATTCCAGATCAGACCTCTCGAGAGTCCAGAGTCGAGACGAGGGCGACTCCCGTCCCGGGCTACCGTGGGCCCGTCGCACGGAACGGGACGGCTGACGAGAGGCCGAGAGGGCCCAATCGCCCGCGCGCGCCTCGCCGCTCGATGGACCGCACAAGTGCGCGCGAAGGAACAGCAAGCCGACGCATCGTGGGCCAAGGCCCAATCATCGGATATTGCCAGCCCAAGCTGGCTTTTTAATCAACGCGACCGTTTTTTTTTTTTTTTGAGCAATCACAGAACTTCAATTCAACGCGACCGTTAGGAACAGTATCAATAGCCCTTCGCTATCAGTATCAATCTTGCAATCACACGCATCATGATTTGCGAAATTGTGAGTATGAATCAAAGGTAGTAGTATCTTAGCTCTAATAGCGCCATTTCCAGCATGCATCAAAGGCCACTAATGGCTAGCTTTACAAGTTACCACCAACATTACATTACAGTTCACGCCGACCACCACCAATTACAGTCATTGACTCACAGTCACAGCTCACACACTCTTCTCCCACCCCACTCCAAAAACAGAGCACCGCTGCGTTTCCACGCGGGAGCCGTGGGGTTCAAGGCACCCGCGCAGAGAAAGCAGAGCCCGTGGGGCCCCCCACGACACGCCTACGCCATGGACTCGCCGCCACAAGCAACCACTCACAGACTCCTGCTCCACTGCCCCACTGGTCACACTGCTCCAGCAGCAGCAGCAGCTGGCCCGCTGCACGGCCGCCCACGCGTCTCCCGCCATTTCCCGCCCTGGGCGCCCAAATTCCCGCCACTTCCCGCCCTCGGCGCCGCCACGCGGCAGGCCGAGGCCCGAGCCCCGAGGGGTGGAAAAGGTGACGCCGTCAGATCACGCTGACGGCAGCGGCGCCGGCTGACGCCGTGAGGCCTGTCGCCGTCACGAAGTCCTCGCTCTCCCACCACGGCAGGCAGTCGAACTCCGCCGCCTTCGACGGCGCCGCCGCTGCGCAGAGGTCGCCGAGCTCGCCGAGCCCGGAGTAGAGGAACTCGAACGCGGGCGCTGCCGGCACCTCGTCAGCGTCGAAGCGGAGAACGGAGGTCGGCGACGCGAACGGGCAGACCAGGGCGGTGCCATCCTCCGACTGCGGATCCAGCGATGTGGGCGACGCCGCCGGTGCCGGTGCCGCTGCCGCTGCCGGCGCCGGGGCGAGAGCCTCTCCGTCTTCTTCCGCGGCACCCTCCGCCGACTCCAGTGGGGTCTCCCGGCGAGGACGGAGCCTCTTGCGCGACCAGGGGGAAGGAGGCGCCTCTGCGGGGAAGCTGCTGGTGACGACGCCGGAGCGGGAGCCCTTCAGGCGGAGCGCGGCGTCGTCGTAGGCCGCGGCGGCCTCCTCGGCGGTGTCGAAGGTGCCGAGCCACAGCCGCTTCCCCTGGCCCGGGTCGCGGATCTCCGCGGCGAACTTGCCCCACGGCCGGGGCCGCACGCCGGTGAAACGCCGCCGGAACGCGGCTCCGGAGGCGCGGCGCCGGACCCGCGGCCGCTTCTTCGGGAGCACCAGCGCCTCCGCCTGCGCCTGCGCCGCCCGCGTCGGAGCCGAGGCGGCGGCGGCGGCCTCCACGTCGATGTGGATGACCTCCCGCACGCGCCGCTTGGCGCGCTCGTCCTCGTCGCCGGAGGAGTCGTCGGTGTCGGTGTCCGTGGCGTCGGCGTCCACGAAGTAGACGCGGACGCGCTTCGGGCGGGGCAGGGGCGGCCCCTCGCGGAGGCTCCGGACGGCGGTGAGGGAGTCGGCAGCAGAAGACATCGCCGTAGGACGCGAATCCACCGCCGCAGCTACTCCCAATCCTCCGCCGCCACAAATCGCATCCACCAAGAACCTCCAAGAAATCCCCAAAAGCCCTCGCTCAAATCGAGCAACCTAGAACCAAAATCGCGCCCCGAAAAGCAATACTTTCTGGGAAACCAGCACGAACCTTTCGAAATCGAATAGATTCGGAGGCTTTGCAGTGGCTAACTACAGCAGATCTGCTACCGCTCCCAGTGAGCTCACGACAACAGCACACACTCCAAGTCAGACGGGTCAAACAAGAGCAAAGGCAACCCAAGAATCCCACCACCCAAAACTTCAAAATCGAAGATGAAATCTATGAAATCGGGGATCGAGGGTTCTCCGTCGCGGCTATACCCCGGACAGATCGCGGCGAGAAGCCAAGAACGCGAGAGATTTTGAGTGTGACGCGAGGGTTTAAAGAGGGTTTGGCAGGGTGCTTAGGCGGGAAAGGTGGGAGAAAGGGCGCGGAGAAGCGGTCTTATTTATGGCAGAGGAAGCCACTACGGCCCCCTTCGCGTGTCTTGCTGATCTTCTTTACTCCTGGAGTATCACTCCTGGATCCGGGAAGTTTTACCGTTTTGCCCCGGGCGTGACTCCCCAGAGCTCCAGCTGGATTTTTCTGACAGCGAGAGGGGGCACTGCCGCACAGGCAAAGGACCAGATGCCTCGATACTCGGGGGGCCGTCTGCACCTAGAATTTTTACTGTTCGGTCAAAAAAGAAAAACTGCAGAAGGGTTTGCAGGGGTTCTGGTACTCCTATGTGCTTGACAAACAAGGCTGTTGTCAAAAAAAAAAAAGGCTGGAGTAAACACTTGTTTGAACCTCGTAGTGAAACGTTTCTTGGAATGACATATTTTAGAATAGATGAAATTTGGAGACTGGAGGAGAAGAGAAACAACATGGGTGTTTTAGTCCTTACTAAAGATGCGTATCCACCCAAATATCTGGAAAACGTAGAAAATGACAATGTTTCATATAGATTAAGAATTGTAATGGCATATTTCAGAATAAATGAATTATAGTGGTAGATCTCCAAAGTCGAAAATTTGTAATGGCAAGAAAAAAAAAAACTTTCTTTTACCGCAAGCAGCAGGTGACTTCCTTCCTGACGAAGCGAGTAGCTGCTGCCTGCTGGGATCAAACATGTTCCGTTTGTGCACCGTTGGATTTTTTTTTTTAAAAAAAAAACTTGGATGCGTGCTAAATGGACCCAACATCATTCATCGATGCCATCAGTTGCGGTGCCCATTTGGCCCATTTCTATTCCCATTCCTCTGCCCCCGACTCGCTCCGTTGCAACCTCTTCGACAGTTCGGCTCCTTCGCCTTCCTCGGCCTCCTATCCCGCCGACTCCTCGCCGCTGGTGAACCTGCCGGCGGCTTCCAAAGGAAGGTGAGGTGGTACCCTCCGGGAGATCTCCATTCTTCTCTTCGCGTCGCATTGCCGCCGCCTGATCACACCTTATCTTGTTCTGTAGCGACTTTGTCCCACAGAGCGCCGCCCGCTAGCCGTTCGACGGAATGCCTGAGAGGCCAGCGGCCAAGCAACCGACCAGTCCGGCCGGCGACGCCTTCGCCGCGCTCCCGGACGAGATACTGCAGCACGTCCTCTCCTTCCTGCCGGCGCAGCCGGCTGTGCGGACGTGTGTCCTGGCGCGGCGCTGGCGCCGGCTCTGGGAGAGCGCGGCGGGCCTGCGCATCACCGCCGCCAATGCGCCCGAGCCGCCGTGCGCGCCGGACGACCTGGTGTCCTCGGGGGAGCTTCGGGAGTTCGTGGACCACCTGCTCCTCCTCCGTGGCGGCGCGCCGCTCGACAGTTGCGAGTTCTTGTTCGATGTGCGCGATGACGCGGACGTGCCCCACGTCAACCTCTGGATCCGGCATGTCGTTCGGTGTCAAGTTCGGCGGCTCATGCTCAATATTACCCGGGAGAATGATGACAGAAGCCTTTGTTTTCATGTCGACAACCTGCCTCTTGTCTCGCGGCACCTGCGGAGGCTAGAGCTGTACCACACAAATTTGGGTGACAGCTTCCTTGATTTATCAGGCTGTCCGGGGCTGGAAGATCTATCTATTTACTATGGTGAATTTTTCCATGTCAAGAGGATCTCGTCTAAATCCGTGAAACACCTTAGTCTCATCGATTGCTCCTTCAATGAGCAGATCCGCACTATAATTGATGTCCCAAGTACTGTTTTTCTGCGGCTAGTGAGCCCTGACGACAGGACTCCTGTGCTTGGGAGCATGCCATTGTTAGCAGCGGCATTTGTCAGATTTGCCAACGATTGTATGTCGTTGGATGAGTGCGATAATTCTGAATCTGGGGATTGTGATGATGAGCACTGTCAAGGGTGCTATGGCCTGGAAGGTGATAATTTTAATGGTAGCACTACCAATGTCGCTAGGAACAACAAATCTGTGCTTCTGGATGGTTTGTCAGGAGCCAGGAGTTTGGTCTTGATAGAAGAATCCCAAAAGGTATACTTTCATTTTATCCTTTAATTCGTTTTATATTACATGTCAATGACTCATTTCTTCAGGAATATTTATATCGATTGTAGGACTTGATGAATCTCATCTATATAAACATTTGTGTTTTGGTTATATTGCCAGTTTGCCATTATGTGGGTTATTAGATCATTATGCTCACCGTGAAGATTGCCTGATATTTTTTGTTTGTACTCTCTCCAGTTCATTTTCAAACGAGATCTGAAATGGTGCCCCATGTTCAGAATGTTAAAGACTTTGTTACTAAATGAATATTGGTGTGTGCCTCCTCACTTCCGTGAATTAGCTTGTCTTCTTAAACACTCACCAGTTCTAGAGAAGCTCACTCTTCAAATTTTTTCCAAGGTACGTATGTTTTCTACATGACGACTGCTGCTTACAATATTTTGTTTCATCTATTTATCTTGGTGAAATATTTTTACCATAGGGACCTGAACATAAGTTTGAAATTATTGGAAGCTATAGTCAGATGGAGGGATCTGCTGCAATATCAGAAAACCTTAAGACTGTTGAAGTCAAATTTGACGTGGCTGACGAGGAGTTCTGAAAGTTGTGATCTTCCTACAAACACTTAAAATAGGTTTTGCTTTCTACATTTCTGCAGTTTGTGTTCGTATTTGAAGCTAAACCAAGCTAAAGAAGAATCTCCTGAGTTTAGGAAATTATCAAATAAGAAATAAAAAATGTTCATAAATGCTCTTAATGTTTCTGCAAATATAATCTACAAAAATTTATGCATGTAGTTGTATTAATAGTATAGCTTTTTTTAAAAAAATAAGTGAGCACAAAATGTCAACTTGTGTATTTCTGAATTATTGATGTGTTGCTTAGTTCAATCAGCGACATGTTCGTCCCAAAATGCTGAGATCTTGGTCAATAGAATTTGTTGCCCAAATCAGTTTTTTCCCCTTACATCATGCTACACTTTCCATAAGTTAAACTGTTATGCATCAAGCTCTACATATCCATTTCAGTTTTCTTGCCAAGTGACTCAAATATCTTGTTTCTCATGTCACCCCTGTTACTTTTGTGTGAACTTATTGTGCTTTTCATATTTGCATAGATTTTAATTTTGACGAAGAAGAGCAGGCGATGATAAAAGATTTATCTGCTACCTTTTAATTGCATCAAGAAATGGAAGGTTTGAATTTGCTCTGGCAAGGGTTCTAAGTATGTGAACTTTTCATGTTACTTCTGCTTGTAATAAACTAGGACTACAACTTAATTGGAATCAGTGTGAGCTGTTTAGGCCATTGAGATGGGCCTTGTATACTGTGCTATGTTCGGTTTTGCATCTATCTCATGTTTATGTGCCAAGGACAGTGCTTTTTCTTTTTGCGATACATTAAGCTTGTTGATTGTCCTCCAAATGATCTAATGTAGTCCTTGGTCCACGGCTTTGTTCCTCGTCCTTTGTTGCTCACATTGGCAAGTCGGTTCATCGACGAACCTGTACAGTGCGATTTGAATGTGAGATGTCGTGAATTTGAGTTAAGAGTTCCTTCGTTGCCACTGAAAGCTATAGTAATCCTTTATCAATGGTAATAAAGGTCAGATATACTTTTGGATAGTCCCAGTAAAGGAATTCTTTCTTGAGCCGACAGGTGGTCCTGTCCATTTTTGGGGGTCTTTACGAGTATTTTCTTTATAAGCACGGAATGTTACTGCTGCTATAGTAACTCAAGGAACTCAAGTGGAGTTACACTACAACACTATGCCTTAGAAATCAGCCTCTTAGATTTTATTTTTCTAAACAAAGTTGTTTTTTAACATCTATACCTACATATTTCCTTAATCATTCACTCTTCCATACCTATACATGTTTCCAAACATGATGCAGAGTCCAATCAAAGATGAAAATAAAACAGTGTTTTCATAGCCTGTATAAATCCGAGCATCCAAAAACAGTGGAGACCGATCTTAGGACGAATTGAAATATACAATCATTAAATCTCTATAAACGTCACATGCTCATACTAGTTAGAGCAGCACACGTCTAGACATCAGAATGCATATTGTTATCGTTGAACCGATCTTTACAACGGGTGACTATGCAACAAGCTATATAATATCCCCTTACAACGGGTGAACATATTTGCCGGTAGATACTGAAACCTAACAACGGACAGAGAAGCCTGGAACACGATCTGGTGTGCCCTGTGAAAGTGCGCCTCCTTATCATATCATATCAGTAAATTGATGATCTTTACAACTCTGCCAACCACAATCGAGCTGCCCAGTTGGGGGCAGCAGAAAAAAAATGGGCAACAATTTACTCCGCAGGACGGTTGCTCAATCAAAAGGCAACTCCTGTTTACATGAAAATGGCGCTCCTGATCTATCTGCTCGTCAGAGCTCAGCAGGAACGGAAACAGATTACATGTGACTTTGTGAGCAAAAAGTAGCCGGTCTGTGTTGGTGTAGACATGTTACATGATGTACGAAGTTGGTCAGAACTCAGCATATACGCTTCCTCCAGTCCTTTTAGTTACAAGCTAACAATTCTAGACAGCATGTACGCTTCCTCGAGCTCCCCGGCCAAACCATCATTAGTTTCCTGCACTCGATAACAGAAGTTAGTAAAGCAAAAGAAAAGATCCATTTCAGGGCCTTATTGTTTCTTGCTTGACATCAGGTATCATACCCGTAAATTCATCACATTGGTTCTTGTTATGTACTGTTCCAACGCACCATCCCCTCGGAGAATTTTGGCCCCACACCCTGGCATATCAACAGAACCAATCGCCTCCTCATCCACCACAACAGCATCTACTCGCTCATTTCCTGTTTTTTCGTCTGGAATCTGCTTAACAGGGGATTCAGAATGCATGGTTCAACTTTGCAGCTTGTTGTGTAACAGTTCAAGAGGCCTACCTCATACATGGCCTCCAATAGAACAGTTTCCAAGATGGCTCTTAAACCACGAGCACCAGTGCTTTTGGCTATCGCCTTCTTAGCTACCAATCTAAGTGCACCGTCAGTGAAGTGCAGCCTAACCTGATGAACCAAAAGGTGTAATATAAGATCAGAAATTGATTGATACAAGATATGGTACAATGATAAGTTTTTCTTAGCTCACTTTGTTCAGGTTAAACATTTTCCTGTATTGTTTGGAAAGTGAATTCTTCGGTTCTGTCAGAACCTGAAAGCAGATAAAATCATTTTAATGAGCTTCAGCATGCAAGAGACCTTTTTTTCCATGAAAATCATGTAAGAGCTGCTTCTTGAATAATTAGTTTTCAGCATCATTATAACAGCTGAACAAGCTACCTGAACGAGCTGACCTTCATTCAGAGCTGCCAAACTTACTAGGATCGGCAAACGACCAATGAACTCTGGAATTAGACCATATCTAACAAGATCACCACTCTCAACCTGCCAATGCAATTGGATTATGCAGTTAACGAGTATGCAAGGAACAATTATTCAGACATGAAAGACTATCGTAGAATTGATGCAAAAGAAATCGACCATATGCTTACAGATTCTAACAAAGATGAGGTAACCATTGGACAGCTAGCTCCAGAACTTCTCATGTTCGTACGAACGGGTACCCCAAATCCTATAGATGAATCTTGGCGCCTGATTCACGCCAAAGCTAGGGTTCAGTTTCTGTGTGAATTTCTTTGGAATAACCTATCTACACATGAAATCTGCAATACCTTTCAGAAATAGTCTTTTCCAAATCCACAAAAGCACCACCACATATAAAAAGAATATCTGTCGTGTCTATCTGCAGTATCATGATTAATGAGATTCTGTTACAGGCATGTCGCACTGAAAACAGTAAAGTACCATGATGGATTTACAATGTCCATGATATCTAAGCAAATACAGAGTGGCAAACATATACAAACATATACCTCCTCTGTCCTAAAATACAAGCTAACCAAGTGATATTCAGATAAAATAATAATAAAATAAAATAATAATCCTGGCAAAAGACCACCTTGCCCCCTCACTAATTAGGATGGAGTAGGGACCGAGCGATAGCTCGGTTGGTGAGCGATCCAGATGCGGACGCCACCGGTCGCGAGTTCGAGCCTGGCTCGGCGCGATTTTCCCACCGGGAACAGTAAGATAATCTGCAGCCTCTCACGCGTGGAACCACAATGGTACAATGTTGTGCCCGTCATCTACGGATTTTTCCGGTGATCTCTTCAAGGACGCGGTTGTTAGTTCTGAGTGTAGTTGTAGGGCTGTTTGTACGCGTATAGTGTGTGTGAGTGGGGTGTGAGTGTGTAGGGTGGTGTGCGTGTACGTGTATGAACAGATACTACAGCTGTACCCGGACGAGAGGCATCAAAAATTAGGATGGAGTAGTTTAGTTGTTATTTTCCTAATTATTGAGTGGTTGTTTTGGGTGACACCAAGTTTAGAAGGAATATCAATATTTGCTACCAAATACGACATAGGAGAGGGGGTGATATTTTGGTACAAATTTTGAACTCTGGATCCCTTATAAGACGGAGGGAGTAGAATATTTATGCCTTGAACATTTTTAACACAACCAGTGTGTTTGCTGCTATCTTGTTGTCAAGAAATGCTTTTGAGGTAACACTTCCTCTGTTCACTCTGTACTCTAGTACAGAGTTCTTATGACATAAAAATTAAATAACTTTTTTCATTCAATTGAATCCAAAATTGATCCATATAATGTACAGTGCATGTATTCATTAAGGACCATATAGAGTATGTAACCTGTATACTATCATTGCGAGAATTCTTGCGTGATCCTTTCTCAGGAATACTGACAACCTGCATTAGGAATACGGATAAGTAGGCAACATACAGAAGATCACTACTGTAGTCTCTTGACAGGCAGATAATGTCAATCAAAGATCCTTAAAAAAACAATCAAAGATAGCTTCTAAACTCCTAATTCTGCAGCCACAAAATAAAAACACAATTGTAGTCACTTACAGTTCCTTCTAGGATTTTCAACAATGCTTGTTGGACACCTTCTCCAGATACATCTCTACTAACATTTGCACTCTCTGCCTGAAACATGGTACCGTTTAGAAATTTTAAAATTAAATAAGCTACCCAAGAAAACATTAAAAGAATCAGTACCTTCTTTGTTATTTTATCTATTTCATCTATGTACACTATCCCTTGTTGTGCAGCCTGAACATTATACTCAGCAGCCTGAACAAAATTTAGAATGTCATGAGGATCCTGGAATAATTTTCTTCTTCTTTTTTCAGTATTTGGGAATCTATATGAACAGATAAAAAGGCAATTCAACAACTAGAGTAAAGCCACATAATAGCCATCCACGCTTACCACAAGTAATTTCTGCAGTATCGACTCTACATCCTCCCCTACATATCCAGCCTGTATAATGCAGCGAATTTTAGTTTTGGTTCCAACTCGAATTCACACATTCTAGTGTAACTGCATATCCAATTTCTCCATATAGCTTCAATAAAATTAATATAGCCACAGGTCCACAACAACTGAATATGGTAAAAAGGAGGAACAGATGCAAATAATAAAGAAACATGCCAGTCCCAGTATGTAGATGCTTGATCAGAATTAATTTTCACTTAAGCTCAAAAGCTAGTGGTAACATATGATGCTGAAGAATTGTATGAAATGAGAAACTAAAATAGTGAAAGAGCACAAATAAAGTTAGCAGCAGTGTATGTTTTGAGAATTTTCAGAAATCAGTTTAATGCATTTCAGTGGGGCTCTTCCAAGACATTCTATAGAAATCATGTTTGTAAGTCAGTAAGGAACTTGCCTGCGTTAATGATGTCGCATCAGCTATAACAAATGGTACATTTACAATACGTGCTAATGTTTTTGCAAGCAATGTTTTTCCTGTCAGCACAAAGGATGGATAAAGATTTAATTGTCAGCTCCAACTTATAGTAACTCTAGTTATAAGTGTGCAAGGCGTCCTCCAATCATGGAAGGTATGCAACATAATTTTTTAAAAAAATAAAGGAATACAAACCTGAGCCAGTTGGGCCCATTAGGAGTACATTGCTTTTATCTATTTCTACAATATTTTGATCATCATGTCCAGCATCAGGAAGCCCACAATTAGTAGCAGATCTGGATACAGCAGCAACACATACATGCGAGAAAAAAGAAGGTAACATAGCAATCAGCAAATTAAATTCATAGGGCGACTGTATGATTCGCCCATAACAAATGTGCAACAAAGCTTAGTAGCTTGTTATGATATCGCAGATATATGTTTAAAAAAAGGAAAACTAAGGCAGGTAAGTTAAAGGACAGAGACTAACTCTTTCTGTACATTTGCATTATATATTCTCTTGTAATGGTTGTATACAGCTACAGATAGCACCTGCAAGGAAAAAGTATCTGTAATAAGCATGTGAAAACTATGGTTTGTTCTTAGAAAAAGGATAATGGTGTATGAGTGTTTATGTATTTAATTCCTCTTCATTATTGAGAAGGAGAAGGATGCATAGTCAGGAATCCTGCTTTTAGAAACATGTGTCCCCAATTACTTTCTTTTCCACTAAAAACTAGTTCGGAAATTGGTGACACACGTTGCTAACACTAGTAACTCCTGCTAATTTAGTTCACCTATCCGTAAGGACACAGATATCTCATACCCACGTACTGTAATGGAGCTATTGATTGTATCAATAAAGCCATCTAGTTTCCATGTCAATTTTCCACAACCAAGTCTAGAAACTACGGGCATCCGTAGCAAACCACCACCAAAGTCCATCAATCAAGATGTGAAGTTACTTTAATATCAGAAATTTGAAAAAGGGGCGCAATGCCAATACTAGCATAGGATGAACGATGAAGAAACTGTGCTGGTTGCCTTGGGTGATGTGTCGCATTTGCAAAATTCCATCATAGCTCATCAATTTTCTAGGAAGCCCAATCATCCGATATCTAAATCACATAACAGAAGCCTCATCAGTTCAAAAGGGGTACATTCCCTTGGGAGTCACGGCCTGGCAAGCACATCCAACCCCAGGCGTTCAAAATCGAATGCTTGGCATCGCGGCCTGGTCCAGACACAATTTCCAGGTCCAAAGCAAGCACCCCCTATCTGCATGTTAATGAAACATTCTCAGTTTAATGCCAAGGAAGCAGGTACTGAGATGCCTTCCATGGTCACCTACCAGTCTACCACTGTACCACAACAACCATCTCCATCTGTACCATGTGTGAGAAAACCGGAAACTTAACTTGGAAGCAGATTGAGATCCATGGAGGGTAATGATTCGCATTCACACCTAACATCCCGAAATTCGCCAATTTCAGAACTAAAGAAACCGCACTGAGCTATGCATACATACATTCTACGCTCTATAGCACATTAACCCAAAATTGGCAGCATTGTTAAAAAGGAAGGCAGAATTGGGGACATACGGGACACCTTTTTTGCCTTGGCCTGGCCGATGACGAACTCATCAAGCCTCCGGCACATCTCCCGAGGCGTGGGCAGCTCGTCGCTGAGGCTGGCTCCACCCCACCACTCCTTCTTAGGCGAAGCGCTCGTGCCCTCCCCTCCCGAGGACGAGTCCCCGCCGTTACCGTTACCACCGCCACCACCTCCTCCTCCTTCCTCCCTCTGCCTCCTCCGCGGCTTCCGTCGCGAGTGATAGTGCGGCATCGGCATCGGGGGCGCCTGCGGCAGCGGGGGGAACTCGTCGGGCGGGCGCTCCGACAACATCCGCTTGATCCGATCGGCGAACCCTCCGGCGCTCTCCGCGTCCTCGTCGGCGGCGGCCCCGACGCCGACGCCGACGCCGCCGGGGATCTCGAGGAACGCGCCCCGCAGCGGGTCGATCCGCTGCGCGCGGAACAGGAACGCGCCCCGGCAGGCCGGGCACACGCCCGCCCCGTCGTGGTTGTGGCCCTGGGCGGCGGCGTCTATGGCCCCCGCCGCGGCCGGGGGCGGCGCGGGCAGCTGCTGGAGGGAGAATTGGACCGACATGTGCGCGTCGCAGCGCGGGCAGTTGGCCTCGGCCCGGATCCGGCTGCTTCCGCCGCCGGAGCACCGCCGCACCGCCGAGGCCGCGAGCGGCACGGCTGCATCCCTGAGCTTCGTGAAGGTCCGGAACATGGCGGAGCCGGAGATGAGGAGGACGACGATGGCGATGCGGAGGTGGAGGATGGTGGAGATGGAGATAGGGAGGAAGTGGGAAGTGGGTGAAGGTTCCTAGTTTTATACGGCCGGAGGTAGTGGGAGACTGAGATTTGATTGGGGAATCTGCAGCCGTCGGATGGGGCGACGTGGACGAATCCGGAGGCGTCGGCTCCGCACCAAACCGTCCTGCGGCCCGGAGCGGTTAACGGCGGGAGAGTGTCGCGGGGGGTGGGAGGCCGACGTGTGGGGCCAGCGATTCACGGGAGAGATCCTCTGCCATGTGGGGCACGTGAGTCAGTGGGGCCAGCCATCAGCCGCTTGCACCAGATGCGGAGGAACCTTATCTGCCAGGGATGTGGGCGAGGGTTGCGCGTCATCGCCGGGACGACCGTCATGTCATCCCTGGAGATGTGCCGTGCCGGCCGGAAGAAGAAAGAGAGCCCATGCTCGTTGCATGCATTGGCCTCTCATGTCTCGGAGCTCATGCTCAGCAGCTGCTTGCTTGGCCACGTCTCTTTTGCTTCCACGTCTCTTTTGCCTGTGCAAGAAGTCTTTCAGCATGTGGAAGCTGGCAAGTTACCGCCTGCACAAGGAAGCCCTGCATGTTCGGTTAGGAATGGATTAGGAATTTTTTTAGAAAGGCTGGATTAGGAATAAAAACCCACCGATAAGAGTTTGTTTAGTTCATCAAAAGCTAGAAAAAAGAAAGTAGTGAGCGCCCAGCCGATCGAGCAGTCGCTCTCTTGAAACGGAATTCAGGTAGTGAGTGTGTTTAATGCCCAACACTGATCTTCATTATTCATGTGCAAGTGTCAACTGTCAACGTCGAAAGCAGTACGAGTAAAGCGAGGTTTTCGCTTTCCGATGTGGAATGAATAGGAACCAAGAAGCATATCCGAGCTGAGCCATTCGTCATCATTAAATAAAAGATGACAATCTGGCCATTATATGGCAGTACTCCATGGATCTTTTAATTTATTCTCTTTTACTTTTTTTATTTTGTTATATAGACATATACGCCACTTGTATTTTTTTACATCACGTGCACGCACATGACATGAGAACTGGATCTCGATCCTCTGGGTCCAATCGCGTGTTCGTATCGTAAACCTGGATTAAGAGAGTGTCTGTTACTCTGTTAGACGACGTAGGACGCATCCACTGACTTTTTTTTTTTTTTTTTAGGGAGGAACATAGGCGCGGTTGGACCACATGGCATGCGTGAATGGTTCTTCTTTTTCCTTTTGGGAGATGTTGTATTAACACCATGATTACTAAGAAGTAGTGCTGGTTTTAGATGCCAAATAGGATGTTTAAAAATAAACTACTCATGGGATTACTAAGAGCTAGTATGGGATGATTGGTTGTTAGAAGTTTATGATGATTAGACTATGTTTAGCTATTAACCTGTGACAGTCTATTTTTTAGTCCAATTATCCATACACATGCTAATTACTCAATTAGCTAGATCGAGCTTGAGCAACCCTTGGTCACACAAGATGTATTCATGTGCCAAAGAGCACAATAAAACCTCATAGATGGTTACCGTGGCCTCCCAATGGTGTCCAGGACCCATTATTGTGGAATCGGATAGTGCGACAATTCTTGCTGCGATGATGTCTAATAGTATGGACAGATCTGAATTCCGATATATTATCTTGGAGGCCAAAGAATATCTGCAAACACTAGTGGAGTGCAAATTCCAGAAGGTAAAGAGAGAGTGCAACAAGGTGGCTCACGAGCTAGGTCATTTAGCTAGGCGAAATAGTCACACGACTACTTGGTGGGGACAGGCACCTGCGTGTGTCTTAGCTCTCCTAAACGATGATTGTAATGTTTCGCCAAGTTAAATAAAGCTCTCTTTACCTCGCAAAAAAAAACATTGTTATAATCTCTTTTATTTTCATCGACTCTAAACTCCATCGAAGGACTCATCATGGATCAAATATAGGATGATATATCTTCAACGGCCAAGTGCCCGAGTTGATGGAGGACAGCGTACCACTATTGCGCGTGTCATATGTACTCGGTGGCCATTAGTAGCTTGTTAATCCATTCCATCGTGAATTGTATTTCTATTACATCCATGTCTGCCATAAGTTTAACTTCCTTCACTGAATCACAATTCTTGATAAGGCGCCACGAGGACAATAGAATGTAACTGTCGTAACCTCGAATTAGCCACACTAGATTGTGCTATTTATAAACAGGAACCACCAACATTATCCAGCTTCACTCAACACCGAGGATGTCACCATCTAATAACCATCTATCACCCTGAGAGAGGGAAATGTTGTATACCATTTGATCTTTCTTCCATAGCCTAATTATTAGTTTCTTGGCCTTCCGATCCTCCTCACTTCGATGTCACAATTGCAACAATAGGTTCACTACAGAATGTTGTCCTATGGACGACATCTTTTCTTAGATACTAGCAACGCCATAAAAAGAAACAAAATTTCTAGCCTCTCATCCACATGTATATCTCTACCGATAAGTGGAACATTTGAGAGAGAGAGAGAGAGAGAGAGAGAGAGAGGTGGAACACATATATCTAAATACAGGAACTTTAGAGGATTGGAACCCTAATTTCCAATGAATAAAGCCTTTTGGAACAAAGGAGTTGGTTCCTATATATAAATTACATGAAACTCCTGTAGAATGGCTTGTTTCGTACCAAGCGGTTGTGCCTCCTGGAAAAACTTACCCTTTGTGTCACTATCTTATTGACTTCCTATACTTTTTCTACGTTCTCTCCAAACAGTAAATGTTGCAATTTTGGAGAAATATTTTACCAGGGGGTCCTACTCTGATGCGCTTTTCTACTGGAAGCAGACAACTACTTTGTAAATAAAAATAACTGGCAGTAGCTGCAACTGCGATCAGCACTAGTGATAAGTGCCAACAATAACAATGTTAAAATTAGTTTTTTTTTCTTCATCCGAACGTGGAGGCGCCTTTCATTACCGTGAACTGTTTACATCATCATGGAAGCAAACCAGATCTCATCGTTGGTTGTATTGGGCTTTCTGTGGACTGTCAGGCCCGAACGTAATAAGAGCGTTTTCTCGGGAGGCCCATCTGTGGTTGTGGACTTCGACATTCACTTCGATGCACTATGGGCTTGACCTGTCAAGCTGATGGTGGACAAGAGAAGCAGAGAAGCCTCTCGCATCGTGACCACAGTTCACAAATAAGGAAGGTACTGGTAGGGTGGACAGAGCTCCGTGGTTCACCCGTGCACGATCCTTTTTTAAAAACAAAAGGATCAATAAACATTACTGAAATCATCAGTAAACAAAAAATATATTTTACCCCAGAAGTAAACAAAATACCGAGCAGTTTCTGTGATAGGATAGGACACATCGATTCGAGCGTGACTTCAGTTGGGTGACTGCACCTTTCCTATAGTCCATTCTCTGTTCCCCACGGACAGTAAACGAACGAGATTCCTCTCTCCACTCACCAGAGCAGTTCGTCGATGACTCGAGGCTCGTCCACACTTCTTTCGGTCCGAAGGGAAAAGGGGCCGGCTGAAGCTGGAACCACCACCGAAACAGAGCAGGGGTCTTCTCGTTGCTTTTGAGTTTTGATGACGCGAGCCTTCCATTCATGCGAAATCCTTTCATCTGGAATATGATGTTTCCTTTTTTCATTCACCACAAACATTTAGAAAGGAGCCGACCGCAGAGAACCATTTGTTGTGTTGTACGACTGGATGGGGGTGATGCTGCCGATCGAACGTTCTAGCGATAGAACGGTCAGGCCCGGCCCGTTTCCCTCCACAGCGCACACACGCCCCCGCGGGGAAACACACGAACGCCACCCCGGTGACAGGCACACACACAGACACACATGGGCGCGCCACCACCCCGCGCGGCCCCCTTTCTCCTCCGTGACAGGTCCGCCGCCGCCGCCGCCCCAACATGGTCGCACTGCCTCTGAAATACACAAAAATGAAACAAAAAATTAGAAGAAAAAAATGAAACAAGATATGAATGCAGTTTGAAATAAAATAAATTTGCAGTTTGAAACATGGGAAACAATAAATGTTTGCACAAGAAAAAAAGAAACACAGAGGGCATCGTTTTTGAAACAAAAACTGAGATTTACATAAACAAGATGACCAAAACATTTGAAACAAAACCTGAGAACACACAAAAAAAAAGAAACAATATGAAAACATCGTCTGAAACAAAAAAGCAACCACAAATGAAACAACAAGGACAATGAAATCGAAACAAAAATTACTCAAAAAATATTTTCGAAACACAAACAAAGGTGTTGTTGAAACAATAAGATCCAACAAATTGAAACAAAGAAGAATGAGAAAAAGAAACAAAGGGGAAACCGTGGCAGCACGAACGGTGGCGCGCGGTTATGGATGGTGCTCGTCGGAACCCTAACACGCCGCCGGAAAATGGAAAACAAGAGAGAAAAAGAGGAGAGAGGAGGAGCAAGACGCCTACCTCGCCTTTGATTTGTGGAAACCGCCACCGGATCTGCAGATCAAAGGCAGCCATCACAGGATCTGGCGGGATCCGTCGCCGCCGGTGCCATGGGAGGGTCACCGGAGGGAGAGAGGAGAGAGGCGCCTAGGCGCAGGGCGGAGCCGGGGGGCCACCCTTGCCCGCCGTCAAGGATCCGGCGGATCCGTGCGGATCCCGGGGCAGCGCCGCCGGATCCAACTCCCTTCGCCGCCGGAGCAGCAGCATGAGCGCGTCGCGGGCGCGCGTGACACGGCGAGGAAGGAGGGCCGAGCAGCAGCATGAGCGACTCGCCGGCTTCTCTCGTGCATGAGCGGCGCGACGAAGAAGATGGAGGAGCGGCGGCAACGCGCGACGCGCGAGAATGGAGGAGCGACAGCGAGGGAGGCGGAATGACGACACTGCCGAGGGGAGATGAGTGACTGAGCCGTCGGTGCGCGTGTGTCCGGTTTGCTCGACCAGATGGGGGCGCTACGCTGCTCGTGGGCCGTCGGCCCACCGCCCGTCCCTTGTTCGACGCGTTGAACGCTCGATATGGAGCATTACCGATAACTATACCACACACTCCGTATCATCAACCCTCAAGCGAAATAAACTAAGGCGAGCACAAAATGACCATTAATTGGTAGTGGATCAAATAAACTAAGGCTGTTTGCAAAATTTATCACGTTGCAAGAAATGATCACCTAATCCTGTAATAATCCCGTAATCTCCTAGAAAGGAAAATAATAAAAATTTGAACACACGTGATTTTGTTTGTCAAAGCCTTTATATATCTGTCAACAGATTTTACAAATTTGTATCTGTTGACTTTTTTTAACTAACAAGACAAAAGCTACTAAAAGAACCTGACAGATTTTCTTGATCGGGAATCTGTCATATTGTGATAACGGGCAACAGATGAATAACAAAGAAAACAGTCGACAGATAGATAACAAATTCCATTTTTTTTAAAAAAAAACTAACACGTGAGGAAGAACACTCACATATTCCTACACGTTTGCATAGACGTGCTAAATAAATTAATACAAATTAATACAATTCAACTAGGATGGAGCAGGACAGTCAAGAACATGTTTCATTTAGTGATACTTAAGCCATGAGGCTATTTCTGTAAGGTCGTGTGTGCCATTTTGTTAAACATGTTGAATTTGGATGCTTATTTTCCTCTTAATACAAAACAGACGTATATGCTTGCTCGCGAAAAAAAACTTGGATGCTTATATGTTTTTACAATAAAAAGTAGGGAAACCTTTGATTCTAAAAAAATTAATACAACATTATTTAAGTCATGTCACTTCATGTAACACCTCTGGTGTTATTTTAACTAAAACGTGCCATGTCATCATAATGCATCGCAAAGCATCCATGATTAGGTTCACTTTGATGTGCATCAACTAAAACGAGTTTAAATTTATAGGTTGAATGTGCTCTTCTGTGCAAACTTGATTTGCCGAAAACCCTGTTTTACCCCTTTTTCGGTAGTTCAAAATCCGTGAAGAATTAGGGGTTGGTCCAAAAAGCTTTATTGAGCATCTTGATGAGAGCAACAAGTTTGCTATTCAAAGTTTTTCAAGTTTTCAAAAAGAATTTCAAATTATTTTAAAAATACCGTTTTCCAGCACTTGTCCCCTTTTGGTTTTAAAGCTAGATTTCAAAATCTATTCAAAATTTGGAAAAATTGTTTTTGGGAAAATTGTTCAGTTTGAAAAGTAGAATATTTCATAGTTTTGGAGATTTTCAAGTTTAGTTGAAAAATCAAAAGTAATTGCAAAAATTAGACTCTAGGGTTTTTGTCCCCTTTTCAAATTTGGTTTCAAATTCAAATTTATGTTTAGAATTTGAAAATACTCCTTTTGGCAAAGTTGTAGATTACAAAAATTCAGTGGGGGTTTGTTTTTGGAGTTTTTCATGATTCTATTTAATTTTTGGAGAAAATGGAGATCTTTTCAGCTGTTTTCATAAATCACTGTAGCGCTGACGTCACCTTCTCCATCTCCCCTCTCTGTTCATGGCGTCGCCGTGGCCGCCGGCGCCATACCGCCCTGCCACCGCCGCCAGCTCGCCCTCTCGAGCTCGAAGCTTCACCGTGGACGTGTCAGCTATCCCTGCCTTACCTTCGCGCTTTAAATAGGAGATGATGGATGACGTTTCGCCTCTTCTTCTTCACTGCCGCCATCGCCGTCGACCTTGCTGTCGCCGTCGAATTCGCCGTCATCACTTCGCCATTGTTCAATTGCTCCAGCCAGCAGCTCCGTCTTACTCTTGCGCTTCGTCTGAGCCTACTTGCGCCAGTCCTTGCCGCCGGAGTTGCCCGCGAGCCGTCATTTTCATCGCACACGGCAACAGCGCCGCCGCGAGCCATACCGCCGGAGCAAGTTGCCACCGTTGGTTATTTCTCATCATTTTCTTCATCATAGTGATCGCCTTGATCTCCTGCTTCTTATGCGCACTTTGGTTTGCGTAGCGCATCACCGGATATCGCCGTGACGCGACCTTGCCAGCCGGAGCACGCCCTGCCGCCATCCCCGCCGTCCCCGTGCTAGGTGAGCACCCTGCTCTGCCGCCTCCTAACCTTCATCATCATGCGCGCTGGAGTCGCACTAGTCTTAGGCACGTGTAGATGCTTCCGGTTAGGTCGGGGGTGCCGTGAAGTCGCCGGAACGTCGTCGTCACCGACGGACTTCGCGTTGCCGCCGCCGCCGCACGAGTAGCACCATCCTCGGGGGTCGCTTGCGCCCAACTAACCGGTCTAGCGTGTTAGCCTAGGAGCGTAGGGCAGCATGCTCTCGCTAGCGTCGCCAGAGGGACTCCGGTGAGCTTCGTAACCGCGTCGCCGCCGCGTTGTTCCGCCGCCGCCGCCGGGGTGCCTCCCTTGTTGCGACCGCTGTCGGGTTTAGGTGTCCAGAGGGTGCGCCGTGGCTCAAGGTTCGCGTAGAGTCCCTTAGTGTCGCCGGGGACCTCGCAGCCGGCGAGGCCGAGCCGGTCGGATCGTCGGATTCCCTGTTGAAGCTCGCGGGGACTTGTGTTTGAGAATTCAAAGAACTCCAGGGGTCTTGATGCAAAGTAGTGTGACTCAGAGAACAGTAGCTTGGACCTGTTTGTAATTTCTGAACACTGGGAGTCCTTATTTGCAAAATAGCCAGAAGCCAGCTCGGGCAGGCCGGATTGGGCCGACCTGTCCACAGTATTGGGCCGCGTTGGGCTGGTTTCGGCCCAGTAGCCTTTTTCCTTTTTATAAAAGCTTTTCTTTTTCTTTTAAAACAGATTTTGTGCTTGATCTTTCAAAAATTATAGAAAAATATTTATAGCTTCAAAAATTCTGAAAATTTTTGTGAAAGCTCTTTTGGGTATTCTCTGCTTAGGGAAATTTTTAATATTAATTTTGAGTAGTTTTGCTATGTTCAAAAATTAGCCCTTTTATTTGGAAAATGAGTCTTCCTTGAATTTTAGTTATTTATTTGTTATTCCAAAAATCATGAAAATTATTTTGTAGCCTTCTTAGGGTCTGAGGAGTTTAAGTTTAATTTTTGGAATTGTTTTGACAAATTTTGTTTTGTTATTTATTTCTACTTATTTATTTAATTAGTTAGTTTCGTTAGTTGCGACGTTTTCGTGAAGGAAAGTTGTACCCAATTTATTGGTTGATTTATTTATTCTTCAAGCATCATATTTAATATTTCATCATGTTAAATCATATCATATTATCGAGTAGTTTCCGTTAACGGAGGGTTTAACGTTGTCAATCAGAGATCAAAGAAGAGCAGATCCCGGAGCCAGGTGTTAATCCAGAGCCAGAGATCGTCTACCCCGAGTACCAAGGCAAGCCCCGGATGCATTAAACCTTTACCTTGATTTTATAAAGTTTTTATCTCTCAGCTTTGAGTTGTTGCATTAATGGCTAGGAGTTGAGTGAAACCCACCAATTGCATTACCTGTCTTATTTCCGTATTCCTCATTACCTGTTTATGAAAATGCGTATAATTGCTTAGCCCTGCTTATTTAGTTAAGTTTTCAAAATGTCAAGAATGAAAAAGATGAGATTGGCTTTTATTGTTGGAATCACTTTATTAGCAATTAAATTGAGTCCGGACGGTTAACTTGCATTGGAAAAGGAGTCCCTCTGTAGTGTTTCCGTCTGTTGATGCCCTAAGGACCGTCCGTTGGTGAATCGGTGATATCGAGACCCTAGAAAATCCACACACTGAGTGTTGTGGTTGATATATGGCTGTGGTTGTGTCCCGGTATATCATGTGATCTCGGTATGCGCGGAGTTAGAGTCTCCTATATATCGGTGATCTAGGTCCCAGCTGGGTATAAATGGATTCGAATCGCCGTGCTTCTCGGAGAAGAAGACTCGATCGGTGTTCATCATCGTAGTAACTATTTAATTAATGATTAGGTTTTTAATTGGTGTTATTTGATCGGCTTGAGCTAAGGCAAGAGAGCTGTTAAATTACAACTTGGTTTTCAAAAGCTTTTCTGCAAAAAATATTGATTCTTGCAAGCCTTACCTTGTCCCTCTGACCTGCATTTCTTAGTCTTCACCCCTCTTTTTCGTCGGGTTAGTCTTGTTGAGTACTTTTGTACTCAGGGTTTGTTGAACCCTTGTTGCAGGTGAGCATCAGGAGCAGGTTTGCACTGCATCCTGTTGTATGACAGTCATTGCGGAGAGTGACGACGAGTAGAGTGTTTGGCTCTTGGGCAGAGCTCGTCATCTGGTTGTGTAATTAAGCTATCTACCGCTACTCCACTACTATTATGGTTTGTAATAATTAAACATATGGTTTGTAAGTTTTGAACCAAATGCTTTGTAAACCTATGTTATTGTAATCCTTCCGCTATTTTACTCTGATGTATATTATTTGAATAAACCGTTGTAATACTTTGCAATGTCTCTTTATAATAATTGATCCCGCTTGGAGAATCGTGGAAGTTTCGGGAATCTACCCGACAGATCCTTTTTAAGTCTTATGGCACACATGCATTGCTATCAGAAGTCTGTTAAGACAATGATAAATGCATGTGGGCCATATTATTTAGGAGGTTCTGCCACACTTCACATCTATCGATACTCGTTTCTTTATATCATGTTATTTTATTATTATCGAATACGCAAAAGACTTTGTGCATCATTGTATTTAAATAGAAGAGAGTTTCTACAATTTTTTCCAGGGTGGCCTCAAGATTTTAAACACGCTCCGCCACCCTTGGTTAGGGTACATAACGGATTACTCACACACTAAACATTCTAGCTTGCGCGCCCCGGCGTCGATCCAAGCGCTCATGCGCGGCTCCCGCGGCGCTGTCGCGTCCTCCATCACCTCTCCTCGTCAGGGAAGAGCTCGCAGATGGCCTCGGCGTCTCCGGGTCTCCCCTCGAACATCCCGTCCAGTTTATGCTGCCTCTCCTCCGTGGGGTGTGCCTGAATGAACCCGAGGCGCTGTATGAGCAGGACCTCGCCCCTCTTGGAGACAGGGATCTTGGAGAGCGGATGTGCCACTATTTTTTCTGCTCCTGTGCGGCATCTTTGCGGAGGAGGAATCGGCCACTCGCTACGGCAACAACGGGGTGGTCGCTTTCTTGAAGACGCGCGTGGCAAAGTTCTTCATGCGGTCCGTGAAGGAGCCGGACTTGCCAGCCGGAGAGGCCCCTCATGTTATTTTATATCTACATATCGATTTACGTACATTAATAAAGTCATAACCCCTTCACAATTTTGGTGTACATGCCTATGATAGTATATGGCAAGACGGACCGTTTGAAAAAGGTGTCAAGTGGAAGTACTTCGATATATATGCAACTAATAACACATCCAAAGTTCCAAACGAACGAACAAATTGAATCTTTTATCTACACAACCTGATCAAATCGATTTGTCATCTATCTTTATTGTACATCGATAATTCAATTAATATTTCCACTGCATTGAAATAGTTTTCAAAACACATAGCGTGACACAAGCATATTTGCTTGTTGAAAAAAAGAGAGGAGTAATGTCTCCGTTGTTTCCCTAGAAAACTCACATGCGATTGTGACGATAGAATCGTAGTTCATAGAATCACATACGGAGTACGATGTAATCTTCTATATATTTATAAAATCCACACGATAAGAATATATGATACTGATGTTTGGTGAACCAATCCTTGATCTACCGATCTCGCTGGTCTCCTTGGTGTATAATACGTAATTAATTAGGCAAGTTTCTTAGAAAAGTACGAAGACTTTTAAATAAAAACTGCAATACTGTAGGGCAACGGATCCTATGCAAACTAGACATCCCGTGTAAACTTGTAAACTAACAATCTAGACCGCAGAATGTTGATCCAAGGGGCGCATGAGAGAGGTGGAAGGAGGGATTTGTAAAAGTGTAATTAAGAGCAGACGGTTAAGTGTAAAATTACCCAATCTCTCCGCGCTCGCTGGTCTTCTTTTGAGTATCTCGTAGTATCGGGACGCAATCAGACCCACACGTATGATGTTCCCGCCCGGCGAAAACACATCTGCCCGCTGGTGCCGACACGTTGTTCGGAAATGGAGACGACGCAACTCAGCTACAGGACGCGTCTGGTTGGTCTGGTGGTCAGCTACTCCGAGAACCCGCGATGCCCATGCCGCGCGCTTAATTTACGTCACGGCAAAAGCCATCGATCAGTCGGCAGACAGCGGCTCGACACGCACGCGTGTGACGAAAGGATTAGAAATAGTAAAGGGTGGCGATCATCAGCGGATCACAGCTCACAAAAGCATGGGTTCTGGATTTGCCTGCAGGTGTCAAAAGGTGCGTGCGTGCGTGTATGCCTACGCGGACGTGTTCTTCAGAGTTCAGAATCCAGATGCTGGCGGCGCGGCAATACTGAAACTGCTGTGGATCGCACGCACCTGTTCATTGACTGCCGGTACAGTTCAGATACGAGCGGCCGGCTACGTCCGCCGGGCCCGGTCATGCCGTTCGTCTGGCTTGACTTTGTTTGCCACTAGTATATTTCGCTTAGCAGTGCCCGCGGAATTGAATTGACCGCGGAAGTAAATAAAATGCTAAACAAACCACTACTCCAATGCTAACAACGTCGTCGTCGTCGTTTAAAAACAGGAAGCGATTCCAACAATTTGGACTCCCGGTTACTTTTCCCTTCACTTCCATAGTATGATATGATTTATTTAGTTCGAGATGACATAAGTGATGATTACCGCTTCGATTGACCACATGCGCCGCGGTGACAGCACGTAGGGCTAAGATCACGCTTGGTTTAATCGGCGAGCGTTAGACTAAACGATGAGTCGATGACCGGTGCTCCGCCACCGGCCACCGCCATCCGATGCGACGCCATTACAAAAATGATGGACACGATTCTAGTGTGACAAAGAAAGTGGTGACTTTTCTTGGTCTCTGGCCTTGCTTCCATCGCTCATTATTAGCTCCGCAAACATTGGACGATGCGGTGTGAGAAACAGAGTCATTTTAATTTGTCCGAGAAATCTAATCGAAGTTGTCATCGAACAAGCATTTATAGTGCACTACATTCAGTCCAACGGAGGAGTGTATATATATTCTTTCTCGCTTTTTTTTCTTGGTATGCAATGACGTCGCTTCTTCCTTGTGATCCAAGAAGACGGAACAGAGAACGAGGTTTTTGTTTCAGAAAACGAGAGAGGCTTTGTTCTGATTGCTCACGGACAACGGTGACGTGTGCATAGTCATCGCGCCCAAAACAGAAATTAGGCAGTGTTCATCCTCATCCTGATCGAGTGAGCCGCAAGTTGCACACGACAAAGTGTGCGGGTCGAGGGAACCACGGAGTCACGCCGAATGCGCCGGACCCGAGAACGCGTGGAGCCCGGGAACAGGTTTTGACCGTGCCACCACGTACGGCTCTGCGCCGAAACCGTGCAGTACACCGTACACGAACTAGTAGCCCCAGTGCACGAGCCGTCATTGCATTATTCGAGCTCTAAAACTGCGGAATAAGTTGGTTCTGGTTCTGCTGGCAGCAGTAGCTAAGCTAACCCCGCCAAGCGACCAAACTTCACCCGAGTCAATGCAATGCGAGGCTCGAACAAGCCAAGTGAAACTTGAGCAGCAGCCAGCGCTAGGCGATCGATCGGGCTTGGACGGCGTCAGACAGCAGCGGCCAACTATCCAACCACGACCACGACCGGACCGGACGAGCCGAGAGGCGGCGAGACCGCGAGATCGACGGGTGGGCGTCGGCCATCGGCCCAGCCCGCGCCACGGCAGCGTGCCGAGCGCTGACGGGAACGGGGAGGAGACCGAAAAATCAGGCGCTCACGCGAGCCAACGGTGGGCGTAGCGCCACTTGGGCGCGTCTCGACGGGAGCTGGGCAGCCGGCGGTGCCGCTTTGCCACAAGGACACCTGCCCGCCGTCCGGGCCGGGGGAGAAAAAACAGCGGCGCTGCCTCTGCCTGCCCGCCACCTAGACCGCGGCGCGACCGTCAATTTGCTGCGCTCGTGTCCTCGTGATGGCGCGCGTGTAGGCTGCACAGCGGTGTGCGTGTGCCCCTTTTGGGGTTGTGGAGCTGGTCGGCTGGATCCGAGCCTGTCAAGGATGATACCATGCGCTTCATGCGAGCGTGGCGGACGGTGTGAGCATGCTTCACAAGCTATCGGCTACGAGTACGTACAAGAGGGAAGAAAAACGCAACGAATCGATAGGGGTAGCTTCTGTTCACGTTTTGGTCGATCTCTCTACGTCTCTACACTCTACGATACAGTACGTTACCGTACGGTACACAGATTGCACACGTGACTGGTTCACGGCGGCTCACCTCGTACTTAACGCCCGCGCGCGGCGCCGCCACAGCCACAGCCACAGCCACAGCCACAGCCAGCCAGAGGTGCTGAATTCCTTGGCTGGCCTGGTCGACGGCGTATGCCACAGGGACACGGATCGTATGCAGTGGCTATTCACACTGCAAGATAAGCAGTGGCCACATCTGAACCTTCCAACCCCACATCAACGGGCAGCAGAGCTCTTCCCGACGCGCTGCACCTGCAGCTTGCATCCTTCTCCTTCCCAAGCTGCAGCCCCATACTCCATTTCCTCTCTGATAGAGTGGCAGTGGGACTCATCTGCAATGGCCGCCGGCGGTAGCCACAGCCACAGCCAGCCAGAGGTGCTGAATTCCCTGGCTGGCCTGGTCGACGGCGTATGCCACAGACCGCAGCGCCGAGCGAAGCGGCCTGTGACGCCACGAAAATATCACGCGCTCCGTGGATGATGGACCCGGCCGGCGAGTTGACCCGTCGCCCCGTCTCCACCTCCAGACTCCAGTGCTGTGCTTCCGCCACCCGCGAATTTATTTTTAATTTTAACCCTTTTTTAAAAGTATTTAAAAAAATGCACCCGTTTTTTTTTTATAACTAACCCTTTTGGCAGCGCCTCCACGCGAGGCGCCACAATTCTACTCTGTAGCGCCTTGCATGGAGGCGCCACAGGGTGGGCCCGCGAGGGCGCCAGCCAGGCAGCCAGGCTGACGTGGCGCCCGCTGTGGCGCCCCCATGCACCTTGCATCTGTGCGCCGCATTGTGGCGCCTCCTTTGGGGGCGCCACAGCGCCTAAGTCATCGCCCGGGCCGAGCCCGAGCACCCACCTCCTCTCATTTGCTCATTTCTTCTCCCGAGTTCTTCCTCTCCCTCACTCACCCCATCCATTGAATCGACGATTTGGACCGTGAAAATTGAAATTTAATCCGTTCATCTCCTCAAGCAAGGTAATGTGACTCCCCTCATCAATTTTTGTGCCTTAATTTGGTTTGAATTAGGTTTATTTTGTAACCCTAGAGACAATATTGATTGGAGCAATGGTTTTAAATAATTTTAGGATGCCAAGGCGTGGTGGAAGGATGCCAAGGCGTGGAAAAGGTCGTGTGCCTAGGTAATATCCACTTGTAATTCATTTGCACCTACAATTGGAGAACCACACACTTAGCAACTAGATATCTTGAATTATAGCTATGGTCGTTTACCCGGAGCCCATACACCCTACGCCTCTCCCCCCGAAGGCGTTCCGGTTCCCATGTGTTTCGTGGGGATCCTTGCAAGGTCGACATTTCGAAGATGAGGAGACCTATCGCCAGAGGTATTGGATGTGTAAGAACTTTGCATGGACACCTACTGAGCGTCAGCGCCGCAGTACATTATGTGTGAGTATTGATTTATAGTGATGTTGTTTATCTAGTCTTGTGTAGTACATTGACAATGTTTTAATTCCTCCGTAGAACAAATGGACACAACAATCCATCTACAAAGACATATGACGACAATGCATTAACGTCTATTACAAATAAATTGCTAATGTCACCTAGAATGTCACTAATGCCTAAAACTAACCTATACTAATTTCACTTACTAGCTAAACTAAATTTAATAGCTAAACTAACCAATGCTAATCTCACTAATTAAGTAAACTAACTATAATAGGTACACTAACCTATACTCATTACCCTAACTAACAAACCGATTATACTAAATACAAAAAAAAAAATTACCTTGGTGCGGCGCGGTGGCGCCCTGCACAAGACCGGAGCTCGCCCCGGCCCCGCCCGAGAGGGCGCCCGCACGAGGCCGGGAAGCCGCCGCCTCCCACGCGGCACCTCACCGCGCTCGGCGCGCCGGAGCTCGGCGGGCGGCGGCGGCGCGGGGCGAACCCGGGAGGAGGCGGCGGGGGCGGCGCGGCGGCGAGGGCCGGCGCGGCGGCGGGGGCCGCGGCCGGAGCAGCGGTGGAGGCCGGCCGGACCGGGCGGCGGCGGCGGGGCCGGCGGACCGGGCGGCGGCGGGGCGCTGTGCTCCGGCTGATGGATGAATGGGGCGGGCTCGGGCTTGGCCACGGCGCGTTCGGGGTGGAGGCGAGGCGCGTGGCGCCCTATGCAAGCGCCACAACATGCGGCGCACGATGCAAGCGCCACACCGTGGCGCGCGCACGCGGGCGCCACGCGTGCGCCACGTCGCCCGGGCCGCTCGGCCGGCGCCCTCGCGGGCCCACCCCGTGGCGCCTCCATGCAAGGCGCCACGTAGTAGAATTGTGGCGCGCCGCGTGGAGAGCGGCTAGCTAAAAGGGTTAGTTATAAAAAAAAGAAAAAACGGGTGCATTTTCTTAAATACTTTTAAAAAAGGGTCAAAATTAAAAAAAAATTCCCACCCGCGCGGTCCACCCGCCGCTCGCCCACCTCCCATTCTCCCTTCGCCGGCTATCTTGCCCTCTGTTCCTCCAGCGACACGTTCAATGACAGGTGGGTGACCGGGTGTCCTACCCCACAAGCCATCCGGATGGGTACAGAACTAGGTTGCTCATTCGTGTACCCGTAGCTATATTATTGTGCTCTTGGTGCCCGACGCCAAGCTGGACCATCACATCCATCCTGCGCTGCACGTACGTATGACGAGTGGGCCCTTACTGATCTGTCATGAAGGCGAGAATAAACCGTGTAATTGTTTGGTGCACGTAGAGATCAAGGGGAATTATAGCGTTTGTACAAGAAAATCCCCGCGAAACCAAAACCGTTTTTGACGAGAAAAAAAAGATACTCTAAATTGTTGAATTGCATCCTTTTTTTAAGAAAAAAAGAAACCTATTTGAATTGTGAACTAACCGAGCTCAAATTGTTAGGCTTCTTTTAGTGAAACTTGCCTATCCGAGTAACTAAGTTTAAGTTAAAGAGTTAAAACAAGTGATTGTGGTCGCGTGAACTATGAACTGTAAACCGATAAACCGATATGGTCTGTTGATTTTAATCAAAAGACCGGGGCAGTGTTTTGCCCTCGAACTCTAAAAAAAAACAAGTGATTGTGTTTTGAATTTATTTTAAAACCTAATATCACTATTTTTCCCATAGTCGACGATGTATGGCGTGATTTGTCAAATGTTAAAAAATCATACTAACTTATTAGTGTTTATTAGGAGGTGCTCACAGTAGTTATTTATCAGCAAAAGGAAGAATTCACAAAAACAAATCCATGCTTTGAATTATAATAATCGGTTTCTTTCAGAAACATTTTGTCCAAAAAAAATAATTCCTACCAGAGGGGGCCATAAAAGCCGCTCGCCTCCCTCTCCATCTTGGCATTGTTCTCGTCGTCGGCCTTTTATAACTCTCTCCCCTCTCTCTCTAACCACTGCCAGCCACCTCTGCGCGCATCGCGACCACTCGCCAAGTAATTTTTCTTCCGCCCACCTGACTCCGCCTCGACCTCGCCCTCGTCCTCGGTCTCGGCCTCGGCGTCGCCTCCGTCCGCCGGACGCGGCAGCCATGGCGCCGGCGGTGGGGCTGAAGCGCTCCGCCACGCAGACCATCACGCTGCCGCCGCCCGAGACGCGGCTGGCCGTGCGCGACGTCATGCGGTCCACGATCCCGTCGCAGCCCGCCGATGCGCCGGCGGGCGCGGAGAGGCCGGCGCCCGCCGCCGCGCTGCAGGGGTTCCTGTGCCTGGAGGAGGTGGACGGGAGGCGGTGGAGCTACGTGGTGGACGGCGGCGCCGCCAAGGGGGGTAAGGGCAGGGGCGGGGCCGCCGTCCCCGCTGGGGCCTCCGTCAGGGCCGTGCCGCTGCAGTCGCCGCTTCCGCCTGCCGAGGTGAGCAGCTGGGTGGAATTGCTGCCTTCCTGTTAGGTTAGGTTTGGTGTTGGTTACGTTTCGCAAAACGGCTCTGCTGCGGTTATGAGCGTTTGATTTGGGAGAATTGCCTGCGGTTTTCGAGTAATTGAATTTGATTGTTTGATAGGGTGTCTGTTCAATTGGTTTTTGTGAATAGAAGGTGCATATCAGATTGCTGATTCGATATTTAAGTATATTGATCTAATCGGTATGCATATGCATGAGGGCTGCAATAGATGTGTTTACCCGCTCATAGGACGATGTACACTAAAATTGGAGTAGCCCCGGAAATTTCGAGGTAAGTTGACACGAAATTGTGGAAGTTAGCTGTGGTCGTGAATTCCGAGGCTGTGAATTATTTTTTTGGTTCTGGTGAACTGTAGAGAATTGGACACTTGGGTTGGTTTGGATGTGATGAGATTTATTGGTCTCACTACGTTGGTCCCTATGGAGAAGCCTCAGATAAGTGATAGATGTTGGCCTCAGGCTCTCAGCCACTTGATTGTTGGAGCCTCATTCTTATTTTTATCTAGTGCTGGGAAAGTTACTTCCAACTTAGTATGATAACGACTTGTGTTACTCGTTATGTTCCAAGTTTTGAACAGTGGAATGGAATTCACGCTTGCCTCTTGAACCTTTTGTTCTCCATAATCCTGGGCTTTGTTTAATGGCGTGTGGAAATTTAAGCTTATTTGTTCCAAGTCATCATAATTAAGTACCTTAAAAATGAAGTATATTGTGGAATATTGTTGCAGGAAATAATGGCATTCATAAGATCGTATGTTGTGCCTGAAGGGTTTCCAGACAGTGTTACTCCTTCATATGTACCTTACATGTCCTGGAGGGCTCTGAAGGTATTTTGTGGAACTTACTTTCAACAGTCAGTTTTTACTGCTATTCCCAAAAGAAATCAAAAGAAGCTTAATGGTTTGTTCACTATTCAGCACTTCTTTGGTGGAGCGATGGGGGTGTTTACAACAAGAACCTTGCTGAGTTCTGTTGGAGTCTCTCAAAGCAAGGCGACCCCAGGTGCCATTGCTATCAACTGGATCCTAAAGGTAAAAATATTGTGTCCATTAAAGAGCTCCCATTTCTCTTCTTCAACATCTAGTCTACATAATGTATTCAAGTCAACAATCTAACTATCCAGAGAGAATACCCTTCATTAACTATTGTTTTTCTTTTGCACACAAGGTATTAGCCATATTAACACATGCTTTGTTCACTATACCAAACTTTAATGCTTAGGAATCATGTGGATGTCATAGCCTGGCTTTTAATGTAATATGGTTGTCATTGCACCTGTACCACAGGATGGTGCTGGGCGAGTCGGAAAAATGCTTTTTGCACGTCAAGGAAAGAAGTTTGACTATGACCTAAAGCAGGTAAACATGCCTTTCACTTTTTTCAATATCCACTTCCAAGTTATTGGTCCCATATATCAATAACTGAAACCAACTGAAACAAAAATCATATGCAGTTACGGTACACTAGTGATCTGTTGCTGGAAATAGGAGCTGGGATAGAATTAACTACTGCTGCATTCCCTCAGTTTTTCTTGCCTATGGCTTGCGTAGCCAATGTTGTAAAGGTTTGACCTCAGCCGCACCAGCATTTTCAAATTGTATTCTGCTTTAACAGTATTGATGAAGAGCATCCTTTTTGTTTCATGCAACATGTAGAATGTCGCTGCTGTTACGTCAACTTCAACTCGCACTCCAATCTATAAGGCCTATGCAAGAGGAGAAAACATTGGAGATGTCACTGCTAAAGGCGAATCTGTTGGGAACATTGCAGATCTGGTAAGCAATTTATCATGCTGCTACCTCTAAATTCTTGCCGCTGTTACCTCTAAATCATTCTTGTTGCATTGTTTGCATGCCAAATTAACATATTCAGGAAACACCCTTTTTTGTTAGTATAAGGTGCTTATGTTTGACAAATTTTGTTTGCCTTTTCACTGCACTACAATCAATATAGAATGGCTTCTGCTTGCTTTCGAATGTTATTGTTCTTATATGTTAACATGATTTATCCGCTATACTGACTCATTTTTGTTTATTACGCCTGAAGCTTGGTACTGGTCTGAGTATCTTTATCTCAAAAAGGAATCCCTCACTGGTGACTTCATTTGCTTTCCTATCCTGTGGATATCTCCTGAGTTCATATCAAGAGGTTCACTTTCATTCCTCTAGTGTATTGCTTCAGAGTTTTGTAAAAAAACTGGAACTCTATGATTAATAATTTGATATTGTTGATTAACAGGTGAGATCTGTTGTGCTGAATACCCTAAACAGGGCGAGGTTTACTGTTGCAGTGGATTCTTTCATTAAAACTGGTAGGTCAAACTTGAAAACTTATGTTCGAATTGTTCTGGAAAATGCTAAAATACCTGCTTGGTGGGTCCACATTCAATTGTTATTTGGACCATTGAAGTGGTATTTCATTTGAAAACTGTAGGGCTTTACATATCATATCATATATAAAAGCTAGCACCTAAGATTCTTCTGATCAATGCTGAAACTTGTAGGAAAATTTGCTTTTTTTTTTTTTATAAATGCGATGCTGCAGTGATATGGATCTATAGAAGATGCATACTGAAAATGGAGTCCAAAGATTTTAAAACACATCTTATTTTTCCTTTTTCATTCGTACATAGTCCAGTCTTATTCCAAGCGTGAAACTTGTTTCTGACTTTTCTAGATCTCTTGAAGTATTAACTCCGAAAATTTGAATTGTATTTGTCAAGTTTTCAAGTTTTTGAATCTTTAATTTTCTATGATGCAGGTCACATTCCCTCCTTGAAGGAAGGAAACTCACAGGAGACGATATTTAATCCACCTTGGCGGCATGAGCCAGTCGCAATAGGTTTGTGCAATTGCAAGTGTTATTCAAACGGTGTTCTTTCTTGAGATATTGGTGACAGTTTTTTATATTCTATTTCAACTGTATTTCAGGATCACGATTTGGAGAAGCATTTCAAGAGCCAGCTTCATTTCTTGCCATAAGACCTCTATTTGAGGTACGCCCTCTCTGGGCACCATCAAACTACTGTGTGATCATATATGTGAATTAAGTTTTGCATTTTGAAGTTGTTCTTCTGGTATGACTAACATTTGGTATCTTAATTCTAGGACGAGAGATACATGGTAACATATAACCCAACAAAGGATAAAGTGTATGCTTTGCTCAAGGACCAAGCAAAATCAGACGACATTATAAAAGCTGCTTTCCATGTAAGCATTTTTTTCTCATTGCGATGTAATTGGTATATGTGCTTTGGTTTCTATACCCTATGCTCAATGTGTTTCTGCTGCACAGGCTCATGTGCTACTGCATTTTATTAATGCATCACATGCACGGAGGCTGAAGCAGAAGCAGAAGCAGGCAAACCCTGATCGATCAGAGTATTTGTACTCTAGAAACATGGATTTCCTGGCACACATCGCTGAATCTTGCAAAATTGTTTCTTCGTCATATGGAACATTCAAGAAGAAAGCAAGGGAACAGGTTAAAACTCCCTATCTTTATGATAAATGCACCTGTCTATCATATATGTGAGTTAGTTCTGACAGTGACAATCAACCACATTGTGTTTTGTGTTTCAGGGTTGGATAATGTCAGAATCTCTGCTCAACCCTGGCAAGGCTCGATTATGTGCGGCTAAACCACAATGAATCTACTGTTTCAGTTTGTAAGACTAACTTTTTCTAACGAGACGGGATGCTCAGTTCTTAGGAGCTGAACTAACATATGTTGGGTGCCCAGCATTACGTGTGAATCAGCGAACCTTCAATCTGAAGCTGCCAAATTCCAGGAAGAGCGAGAATTCCATGATTTGTAAGTTACATCTTTTTCGTGTCTACTAGGCCTTGTAGCTTGTACAGTGTACTTGCACTTCCAGTTTCTGATAGTTTCCCTGTCAACATAAAAAGGAAGAATGCCTGAACATATAATGGTGGTGCGCTGGTTCATGACTCGCGAGTAAAGGGCTCAACGAGGGTGACTTCAAACTGCTAACTGCACAGACTAGAGCTTGTATTTATGTTTGCTGCTGTATCAGATTTGGTGTAGCCTTTCGGTGTAGCCATTCCTGCTGTAACTTGTTTCCCGTCCGTGTTGGTCGGCTGGGGAACTTCTTGTTTGGAAGTCTTTGGAGTTGTTTCAGATTTTTTTTCCCGCCACTTGCGGCACTTGAGAGTTGCTCATTCCTTCTTTTCTAACTTAGCACCCTTAGTAAACTCCAGTTTCTCAGTGAAGGAGTCATCACTCATGTCGTCGATGACTTCTTCAAACCTTGTACATACATGCTCTGTAATAACTGGAACCCTTCTTTGTTGTTAGATGTGTCTTACTGGCGTGTGACATGCACCACTGCTTTATTGTTGTGAATTTGTGTTATGTTTTTTTTTTTATACTTGGTTCTAGGGCCTTGACTGAGGCTCAGCTAACTCGTGAGCACACAAACTGATGGCAAGTTGGTGAGCTGGTGTGGGTTGTGTGTTGGGTATTGTGCTAAAGACGAGATGCTTGACCGCTTGAGAGCCGATTATAACACAGCATGATGATCCATAGGAAAGCATGACGAAGTTTTCCAACAAAACGATCCTTCTGATATCTGAATCAGTCAAGTTCCCTGATGGCGCTTGAATGCGTTTGCCTGTGCATTTTCTTATGATTGGCACCTTGCTTTGGACGACCCACATAGTACGCCAACGTGGACCTCGCTGGATTCCATCACACGAGGAAAGAAATTCGATCGTCCTTTTACATGGCTTTTATATGGTTTAACACATGTTGAATACTTTTGTCATCCTATATATGACGGCGTTTTGCATAGGAATGGAGAAGTACATTATGCGCCAAATATTGCTATTTTGTTACAAATTTAATTAAATGATAAAGTTTGATGTACTCGAAATTTTTAAGTCCAACTAGGCAACTCTTTTTTAAATGGAGATGGAGAGAGTACATGAAAAAAAACATGAGTAGAGCCATGTGACGGGGAAATGTGGACGGCGTGGATTGACCAAAGCGCACACACAGGCGATGCTGGATGCTGCAGTCTCCGCCTCCTTTGCGGCCTGGCGTCCACCCTTTGTCGCTTCTCTGCAGAGTGGAGACTATCGTCACCAGCAGGGAAGCCACCATCCCTCTCCTCGGCCTCGCGTGGGCAGCGCCACCGAGATGGAGCTCCGCCTCTGCCTCCGTCTCCACGCGCGCCTCCCTCCCGCCGCGACGCCACCGCCGGCGTGGTACCTGTCGCCCGCGGTGCTCCCAGCCTGCCGCCGCCTTCCGACGGGTAAGGATTGTTTCAGTTCAGCCACTTCTCCGTTTGTTTAGGAGTTCGCTCCGTCCAAATGCTGCGCCACTCGCAGCCATCTATTTGAAAAATTCAAGCGAATTCCGATTGGATTGCTCGTAGATGCTACTACACTGAGAGAGGCCTTCATTTTGCTGCGGCTTGTGGTCAGGTGGGAGCTACGGCGTTGCTCTCAGGCGGCACACGAGGCGTTTGAATCCGGCAATCCGCGCTTCCATAGCCGACGGCGAGCAGGTGCGGTGGCTATCCGAGGTCGCGGGGAGTGCGCTGTTGACTAAGAGGGGGACGACTGACATGAGCTTTTTCCCCCTCTTTTGGCAGGGTGTGGCTGTGAAGGAGAGGAGCGTCTCGGTGATCCTCTTGTCCGGAGGCCAGGGAAAGAGAATGGGGGTATCGTGTCTCTTCTGCTTCAAACTTGTGTTCAATTTTTCGGTCGCAACTGTGCAAGGGCATGCTCTTTGGTTATTGTGCGTTGGTTCGGGTTAGGTCCACCAGTTTGATCATTTTGAGGACAATATAAGATCACCATGGCAATTCAGTTCTTCAGTCACCGATAATGGGGCCTTTGCGCAACACTCTAATTTGAAGTACTATAGAAACATAATGCATCAAGTTTGTGTGCTCAATTGAACAAATGAATCGAGTTAAGAAAAAAAAAGGCATTATTGTTTGCTATCAATGTAGATGAATTGCAGTGAAATGTTTCACTGAGCACTGTAAAAATATTCGCATTAGCTACCTGCAAACTTAGTGTGTCATTCCAATGCTTGACCGCTGTCTAAATTCTGCCCCTCTTTTTGAACAGGCAAGTATGCCAAAGCAGTATCTGCCTCTACTGGGACTACCAATTGCATTGCACAGGTTCCTTTCTCTAGCATAGAACGTTTTGAATTCCTCAAGTCAGCAAGCTGATGTGGACACAGGAATCCTTACATTTTGTCCACAGTTTAAAAACATTCTGCCAAATGAAGGAAGTCAAAGAAGTCGTGGTGGTGTGTGAACCAGACTACAGTGATGTATTTGAAGGTAGCAATATTTTCCACTCAATTCTATTTTTATCAACTTAGCTATGTTTTTTTTATCCAAAGTGTATTAGAGGCAGCAGTTTCTGTGACTACATACAAACCATGATACACTGGTGACTCTAAGTGAGTTGTCTTAAATCGTTATCCGTTTCCATAGGTTCTATTGAGAACTTGCAAATACCTCTTAAATTTGCACGCCCAGGAAAAGAGAGACAGGACTCTGTTTTTAATGGACTTCAGGTTAGTGGGAAATCACTTGTATCTATTGCTCCTTCTGCTTCTGTTCTGTGCATAAATACCTTAGAGATCTTGTGTATTGCTTGTTTGCAGGAAATTGATGGGGATTCAGAACTAGTTTGTGTCCATGATTCTGCGAGGCCCTTAGTTTCTTCTGAAGATGTAAAAAAGGTTACTCCTGTTGTCCATGATGCAGAATGAATTATATCATCGCATGTCTAATCAGATGATTGCTTTAGTTTGTTCTTTCTTTGGAAGCACTGAAATGCTATCTTTCCCAGCCATGAACCTGCAGATAACTATCCCCTGCAAGTTGCAACTTATGCTTACTGCAGATATACTATACATTGACTGCTTGGATATGCCAAATAACCGATCCAGCTTTCACATTTTTTGTGCGCTAGCCTGAGGGTAGTTTAGGAGTTTCTTATTTAATTCTGCTGCTTTTTCATATGTCACAGGAGTTTATTTCCTGAAAGCTGCAGGTTGTGTTTGTGTTTTCTAGATAGAAAAAAGATAGCTACAAGTGACTTGCAGTCTGTTCAAGCAATAATATTGATTTTGATTTTATTGACTAGGTCTTAGAAGATGCTGCAGTACATGGAGCAGCTGTTCTTGGTGTGCCTGTGAAAGCTACAATAAAGGAGGTGCATGTTTAATCTACATGATATGTCAATATGGTCATGTAAATATAATTGCTCAATCAATCTTATGCATACTTTTTGCTGTGCAACTATCATCCACATAATAGCATTCTGGATGGGATATAACATTCCTTTCCACTTATATCCCCTTCAGGCCAATAGTGATTCTTTTGTCGTAAAAACTCTTGACCGGAAAACTCTCTGGGAAATGCAAACTCCACAGGTAATGATACTATTACCTCTTTCTTATATTTCTTGTTTGTTTTCCTGTTCACACAAGCAAAAAAAACATCATTTTCTTTTCTTTTCTTGGTTTCCTTTTGAGGAGCCACAACATTATAATAGTGTGTTTTCTGATTGTATAGGTTATGAAGCCCAATTTACTCATAGCTGGTTTTGAGCTTGTTAAACGGTTAACTTCTCAGCTCTGAGCAAATCAAATTTATGATAATGTTATACTGCTAGTTTTCTAGCTGATTTAATTTTGCCATCGCAGGGATAGCCTTGAAGTCACTGATGATGTATCCATTGTAGAATATCTAAAACACCCTGTCTATATCACGGAAGGCTCTTACACAAACATAAAGGTAATTCCAGAATAATGTTTGAACTATAATGTTCTGAACTGCTTAATTTGGAGAAATAGCTGTGAAATGTGAATTTATTGCAGGTGACCACTCCTGATGACATGCTATTGGCTGAGCGCCTGATGAATGAGAAATAGAGCTGATACGCAACATTAACTGCTTGTTAGATGTTACAGACAAGTACGATTTTGTAATAGTACGGCATTCACCAGCACTTCTACAGTTTGAAAATAATTATGGAGCTCATACACGACATAGCTGCCCGCTTTGTAAACATTGTGTCATTCTTTTTATACACCAATGAAATAATGGTAATGTTTCCTGCTGAATTAGTGCTTTGGTGGAAGAAAAACTGGAGCTTGAGCTATGATTATAATTTCAGTTTTCATGCAATGACAGTGGAATCTAAAAATAGATCCATGGTGTATTTAAATTTACGAGCTCCAATTTGTTAATAGCGTCATCAAATGCTAATAAGAAAACAAATTAGAAATGTATACAAATGGGGTAGTTACAGCCAATTCAATCAGCAATTCAGCACAGCCGCTTCAACAACTTTTGGCTCGCAAGGAGGGAATGGTTCAGTGGTGTTGCCCTGTTGGAGAACATTGAGGTATACTCCTATGTAAATATTGTAATACAAAAAGAGGACATTCTGAAGAGATACTAGCTGCCTACTGACCATATTTACGGCAATCTAAATGATGATGAACATTCCTTAAGCAAACAGCATGAGACCTCGAAGGTTTTCCCTAGAAATAACGGCTCCTGACTTCTGTGGAATGGTGCACTTGAAGCTGAGAATATTACAAAGGCTTTCACCTCAGAGGCTTCAGTCCCTGCAGAAAAAGATAAAACTGATGTTTTTGTAATCAGGAAATTAGTGGAATGAATAACTTTTAAAGCTTGATCAACACTCAGAACAAATATTTTGTTTTTTGTAAAATGGGGTGGCTTGTCCTGGATATAGGTGGATGGTGCTTGTACATTGTACATTTGTACTTGCGTGTAAAGATTGCTCAAGTGGAAATCAAGGCATGTCACATTAATGTGGTATTATTAGCCATCTGAAGTGCCTAAAATTTCTTTGATAAAGTACTGTATGGTATAACAAAATGTAATCGACTTGGCTATCACCAGTGGTCTGTTTAGGCAAGGACCTCATAGTAACATCTTAGCTTAGTAGTTAGTACCCTAGGTTACTGTGATATGATTCGCAAAAAAAAAAGGGTTACTGTGATATGATTGATTTTCCTGGGACTAAGATTTTGGTGCCTAAAGTGTACTATCCTCTAGTCAATGAATAGGCATTTGCGGCCACATATTTGCATGGTTACCTTCGAAGCTCGCAGTTCATTCGCGGCTGTTCGGAGAGAATCATCTGACAGAATGAGTCTTGACAAAGCACCAGTGCTTAGGCTGCATTACAGTCATAGTTCACTGAGATAATTATCAGGTGACTTGAATGTAAAACTTTAGCGAATATACATGCTGCCACCTAGCATCTGTGTGCATCAGTAGAATATCGAAATAACGTATTACCCTAAAATCTTTGCTGCATCTGATACAGAACCTTCAACAGCGAACAGCAGATCTAATAAAGCTTGCATTCCCTGCCCAGTGGTAAACAAAGTACAAAAGGAGGTGTTTAAATATGTAAATAGAAAGGACCAAGGACAGCAGAACACATGAATAATGCATTAGACGTTGACTTATAAAATAGGAGCATACTAGAGAAAATTTTGAGTTATTTGGACCAATCTGGGGGCCAACGTCTTTTCCTCGAACAGTAGACTTCAGGGGCAATATCTGAAGAAGCTCAACAGGTGGAGTGTACTCCTCCAGGTTTATCGGCCTCCTAACTGATAGAACCATATCATTAATGATCACAAAACGTAATATCATCAGGTGGCATGAGAACTTAAGCAAAGTGTCTTACAAGACCACTTATTTATCAGCACTTGAGCTCTTATGAAGCTGGGCTATGATTTGTATGTGACTCATGGTAATATATTTGGGGGCATAATCTTGAATTAGTTGAACTGATCTATAGTTCCTTTTCTGAAACAAGGCATAACTTGCAGAACATTATATTCTTTTACCTTTAAGAGCAATCAGGGTTCGAAGCCGAGATAAAGCAGAAGCTCGATTCTTATGTTGTGACCGATCCTCCACAGCCTGTGTGGGATTTTACAAATAAAATTGGGGAGTTGCTACATTTTTCAGGCAACAATCTTACACAACCAACTAATACAATCAAAAGAGTAACTTACAAGAGACAATTCACAATTTTTTTTTTCCTATAGCCAAATAATAACAAATTAAATGGTGCCTGAACAACAACAACAAAATCAGGCACCTGAAATATAGATAAAAGTGAATTAGATATACTAGCATGCAGAATGAAAGAACAAGTTCTAATGTTCTACTACTAAAATAACACAGGAAAGTAAGAAGGGAGCGTATCATGTGCAACCGGTCTTCGTATGCAACTTTTGCAACATCCAATCACAGACGCTAGATCTGCATCCAATGGCCAAATCAAAAGGTGGGTAATATTAACACTTAACCCCCCCACCATCCCTACTTTTACTAACAAAACAATTTCCCCAGGATGCTCCGTTACGTTCCGTATCTAATTCTGTCCGTCTGTATTCCGCTCGATCCCGTACTCCTTCGGTCCGGTACGACGCCGCCGCTCGAACCGCACGAACTGGAACTCCACCGCCGCTCGGTCTTCACGCCAGCGGCCGTCAAACTGGGCAGATTGTACTCAGTACAAACTGGGCAAGCAACATCCGAAGCAACAAGCAGCACATTTATCAGTCTGTATTCAGTCTAAGAGCTAGGCTGAAGAAGCTGAAAACTCAGCTGATCGCAAGAACCAGGTGCAGCCTGCAGCACCGGGACGGCAATACAATTCAGTCAGAGCATGCATGGAAGTAGGGGGAGCAGACAGCTTCCATCGGATGAGGTTCCATCCGAGCACGTCGAACCGAACCGGGCGGCGGCGGCCCGACGTACCGAGCGGCGGCGGCGTGAGCGCAGGAGTACGGAGCGGTGGCGGCGTACCGTACGGACAGACGGAATTAGATACGGAGTAACGGAGCATCCCGGGGAAATTGTTTTGTTAGTAAAAGTAGGGATGGTGGGGGGGTTAAGTGTTAATATTACCCACCTCTTGATTTGGTCATTGGATGCAGATCTAACGTCTGTGATTGGATGTTGCAAAAGTTGCATACGAAGGCCGGTTGCACACGATACGCTCCCAAGTAAGAAATGGCTGCACCTAGGCAATACAAGAAACTGGGCCAAAAAACAAAAATCAAGCATTCAGTTTGTGTGAAGTTCAACTGATTCGTGATTGCAATCATCCAGCCTTCCAATCATTCAAATTGAAGGAACAATCATTGTATGAAGCGATCGAGGCAACTGAGAATGGAAAGCTAATTCAGCAACGGTACCGAGTACCGACCTGGGCGATGATGCCGGTGGGGAGGTGTTTCAGCCGAACGGCGGACTCGCGCTTGTTGCGGTGCTGGCCGCCGGGGCCGGACGCCTTGAACGTGCCCATGTCGCACTGCTCCATGAGCTCCTCGTCGCTCATCCCCAAGTAGTCGACGTGGCGGCCGCCGCCGCCGCCGCCGCTCTTCGCGCCATCCCCTTCCCCGCCGCGGCCGCCCCCGCCGTCGCTGGGAGCGTCTGGGCTGGTGGACACGGACGAGGGGGAGAGGGAGGAGAGGAAGCGGAGCTGGGACTGGGACTGGGAGGGCGCGTGGCGGCGGAGCTGCGGGAGGAGCGCGGGTGAGGTCGGCAGCGGAGGGTAGCGGGCTACTCGCAGCAGCAGCAGCGCTCGAGCCATTTCCGGGCGGGGCGGGCGGCGGTGGGCGGAGCGTCACCGGAGGTCCATGGGGTCCATGGCGGAGCTGATCTGATATGGCAACGGCAATGATTTGTTATGGGCTCGGCCTGGATCCGGATGGACGAGGCGTGGACGCCTGTTTTCTTTATGCGGGCCTTGCGGGACAGATACTAGCAAATTTCGTTGGTTTTTTCGATCTGGAAAAAATCGCGTGCTCGGCGGCCGGAGCCTGAACCGCTGGACGCCTGGTGCGACTTCGCTGGCGTTGCTGGTGCTCTGTCCAGTGCCGACCGCCGAATGCGCTCGGACGGTGGAGGTTTTTGTGGCGAGGCCAATGAGCCGGAACGAGGACGCCGGCCGGACGGCCGTGCGCAGAACGAGCGTGCAAGGGCGATCGCCGATCGGCGACCACGAACCTCTTGTGCGGTGTTAGCGCAAAGGCGCAGCCAGGCAACCGGAGTCCCCGGAGTCGGATACAATCATACAACGCTGTTAGCTTTGACGGATCCCACACGGGCACGCCCAACCCAACACGAGTTACGCCACGGCGCTGCATGCACAGCACCACCGCACGGACGGTGCACGGCGACGCGGGGCGCCGGTTGTCCGGACGGGTGCGCCGGCGTGCCACGAGTTCACTTCAACTTGCCGACCCTGCCGAGAGACTGTGACGTCGCCCTGTCCCAACGCCATGGCGCGCGGCAAAAACGCATCCGCCAACCGCGCAGGTCGCCAGGCGCGTGGACGTTCTCCGAATTCATCTATCTTCAGCGCACAGCATCATCAAGTCATCACGCAAGTGCGCAGATGCCACCGCATAACAAATAGTCTGCACATGCAAGCCAAAGCATTGTATGGAGGGAAAAAAAACAGATTTTGGATAATCACATTCGATCGACGGAAACGCTATTCGCCATTTCCCAACATCCTTGTCCTTACACAGCAAGGTAAGCATTTCAGCAATTCAGAACCAGCGCAAATCCTGGCTCCGCGCACAGGAGCAGATGCTAGGAACTGGGAACAAAGACTACGGTCACTACTCATTGCACGACACCAACAATGAAGAAATGGTCAGTTGAGAGGGTACCATCAGTGACAGCGTTTACAGACTAGAGGGAGGGGGAGGGCCCATGTCAACACACAGCACATGGAGACATGCCATGTTTTAGACACTGCTAGGTCGAACAGCTAATCAACGGAATTAATAATAACCATGAATGAAAATGCAGGCTTACAGACTAGGGAGCTACGCCATATCTAGGGATCTTGACGCCAGGAGGGTGGTTTCTTCCTTCCCAGCAAGGTTGTCGCCGATGCGATGCTCGTTGCTCACGCCCTGGCCCTCTTGTTGGTGCAGTCTGGGCACTTGTACTGCTTGATGTGCTCAGCTCGGGCGGGCGTGATCTTGACGCACTTCCCGTGGTACCACTTCTCGCAGTTGTCGCAGCAGATCCAGAACTGGTCCTTGCCGTCGTTGGTTCCGCAGGTTCCACACAGGGTGTTGTCGTGCTCAGCCTCCTCATCACCATCGTCATCGCCGCTCTCTTCTTCGTCTTTGGGAACCTTAGCCTTTGAACGAGACTCTACTCTTGACTGCTGCAGACACAATGTCAGTGTTATCAGCAATAATTCATTCAGGTTGGATGGTAAGAGAAAGTGGCCGATACTTACCACTTTTGAACTAGGCTTGTTGCTCTTGCTGCTACTGTTAGGTGTCTTCTCCTTCGCCTGCTTCTTGACCGCTCCTGTCACTACCTCAAATATTGTGGGCATGTTGTTTATCATGCTAAAGAGACGCCTCCTGCATTACAACAATGAAGTATCATAAGAAATGCAACTTTGGAAGGTATCGACAAGCACAACCACTAGTGACTAAACATACAAATGCAAAAAATAATAATAAAAAAAGGTTTAAGCATGCCAAAGTTCAACAGAGCTCAACCTGCCTTACATATAAGTCTTAGAGCCATGCAAAGTATGTTTTTTTTTTGTCAAGATCCACATATTCACCAACAGCAGCGAAGAAAACAGTTTCTTTTTACACAATACTTGCTAAGGAGGGGAGATAATAGAGTAGGTAGATATTGTTCATGTTACTCTAACAGATTTTGTGAATGACCCATGTACTGCAAGCGTATGTATATTTCTGACAGCCAATAAAGCAAATTTTCTTTTGTGTCTTGCTGTTCTTCCATTATCCAATGAGATCATTATTTAAAACTAATGTAGCTATCCAGATCCAATAAGTGGCCAGATAGTTGGAGTAAACCCTTTATGATTGATGGTGACAGAACAAATGAAAAGTTTTATGAATGATAATGTTTATTAATAAAAGGGAAACAATAGGTTGCACAATTCAGTCATTCAATACCTTTTAACAGTAATACTCTGAAAGTCTGAATTTATCACTCTACCAGGGAGCTGCTATGCATTAACTTTCAGTGGTTTTAAACATGAAATTTACTTCAATCAACTACACTGATTCTGTAACATGGTGCACTATATGGTTTACACTCTAGGACCAGTTTACATTTTCACAATTTAAATTTGCAAAATGTATTCGAGTATATCTGAATGTGCATCATCTTGCGCTCAGATAACCACAATTTGTTACCAAATAAGCAACATGAGAGTAGTATTTACTCCTGACTGCTAACAACTCCATTTCTCAAATTGCATTCATATTTCAAACAGCAATGTGAATATGTGTGCCTATAGTTGGTTTACCAAATACCAAGGGCATAGCAACTACCAAAAATCGATAATGCAAAGGTCAAAGAGTGAAAGGTCCAGTTTAGTACGGCAAGGATACAGACAAGGTGAATTTTACGTAATGTTGAATCCAGTGCAGTTAACTAAACATATACCTAATATTAATAGATGGTGAATCAATATTAGCATCATTTATCCCTGCAGGCATGTGACATTTACATTCACTTGTAGCTTTTTCCTCCATTTGATAAGCTAACTAGGTAAAAGTTACAAGTGTCAAATCAAATCAAATGATGAACTGATATTGGTATATGTTGCAGATGGTATTGTTGCAATGGCATATGCAACAATGATGAACTGATGCTAGGTAAAAGCAATAATGAAACCGATATATCAGACGATAGTCACTACGAGGACATGTGACATGGTAATTCTACAAAGCTTAACTTGCCAAAGTACACAAATGCAATCCTATTTTCTTTACGCAATCAGCACTAGAACATATGCTGATATGAGTACATGATTTGTTTTATAGTCCCAACATTCAAAATGTTGTTCTATTGTTGAGAATTCAGAATGTAGAAACTACTGTGAAAGCAACAACGAATTGACCAAATCTTGTGTAAACTCCCAAACTTAGGTGGAAGCAATTTCCATATGAAATGAATTATAAAAGGTGCTCTAACTTAACAAATATGTAAATTAAGATTCATGTGTACTTTCTAGTATACCAAATTCAGATAAAAACATGCCAGCATAGGAAGGAACAAACAACAATTATTGATTATGAAAACCGCATAGTTCAATCATAGCAGAAGAATTACCTAGCTTCTCTGTCAAATCCAAACCGTGCACCAAAGTAGAATGCAACAGACAGTAACCAGGAATCACTGTGGACTGCAACTAGTGCCAGCCAGTCCTTCTCATTCATGCCATCCCTGGCGAAGTTGATTCCTAATGCTGGTTCAGGGATCTCTGGGGGCACTTCCTCAGCTGGCAAGGTCACCTCCCACGTCTCATTGGGATAGCCATAAAGGCACAAGTTCTCCTTTTCTGTTCAAAGCCAATGGAATTAGTAGCCATAATAATAACAAGATAGTATGGCATAGCATCATTGAGTAGCCATAAAAACCTAGAAGTAGTTCTACACCAACTGGGCACTGCTGCAAACAAGAGTGCAAGGCGGAAGCAGAAAACACTGAGTACCAAGCCATAATATTTAATAATGAGAAGCAACCAAACTCCACAAAAAATAATAATTGCATGAATAGGGGCAAGCAGCTACAGCAGCCACACATTCAGCTAATTGTACACTGCCATCAATGCACTAAAGAAAAAGATTTGCTGAATCACTATAGCTATCCACATTATGTCACTGACTCCAGTAAATTGACTGCGCCAACAACTACGTGTAGTAGCATAAAGAAACAACAGACAAAACAGTCATATAGAAACCAAGCACACAGTACACAATTAGTCGATACAGTAATCCCCATGGCACCAATCAGCAAAAAATCTCTAGCAGCTTTCTGCAACCAGGCCATGAATACAAGATTGATGGCAACACCCATAGTGCTAACAACCTAACAGCAAAAGAAATGGGGCAGCCACTAGTTCCACAGTTCCAACCAACACACCTACAGACCCAAGAAAAAAAACGTTTTTCACTCGACAAAACTGTCATCTTGGGCCCCAATCTCCACCAAAATCGAACAGCTACCACCCAGCACAAGCACAGCATTAACGAAAGCTACAAGGCCAGCAATAATTCGAATCCGAAGCGTCTATAAGCGAGTGAGGGCAAGAGTAAAATTCTCCAAATTTAGCTCCCAATCTCCCACCAAAGCAACGAAACCCAAGCAGCAAAGCCACGGAAGCCTCGTCGGCTCCCAATCCCCGCCCGCGGGAGACGAGCCGAGGAGATCGAGCGCACTCACCGGGGTCACAGAGCTTGAAGAACCTCTCCACATCTGCACAGCACAAAGAGAGAAAACCCCGCATCAATCGCACGAATCCACGCAGCCGGGACAGACAGGATAACCAGGAGGAGGCCCAATCGGCGGCGGCGTACCGGTGGTGAGCGCCTTGATCATGCCGGCGCGGCGGGCCTTGTAGTCGCGGAAGACCTCGTCCGCGGTGCGCGCGGCGTTGGGCGCCGGCCCGGAGCCCCCGCCGTCCATCGCGCGGGCAATGGCAGCCGCTAGGGTTCCGGCTCTCCTCGGGGACGACGGGCTGCGGCGGGCGAGACGAGCAGGCGGTCGGCCCCGCGGTGCTGGTGGTGGTGGTAGAAGGAGCGAGGGGTGGAGGAGACGAAGACGAAGGGGAGGAGGAATGGGTTTATATTTTGCTCGCGGAGAATTTCGTGGGCGTTTCGGGGAGGATTTGGGCCCGGTTTATTTGAGGCCTGTGTGGGTGCTCGGCGCAGAGCCAGACCGCGGCCGCCGTCCTCGTCGTGCTGTGTCCGTCTACGGCCGGTAGACCCGGTCCACTGTAGACTAGGAGGGTTTTCTCTTGTGTCTCGTTTTAATAGGTGGTCGGTTTTCTTTTTCCACGGTCGTTTTTTATAAATTACCGCCAAATTCGTATTATGGTTGTAGAGTACGTACCTACTCTTCCCATTTCAGAATACTATAAGCTTGTTTTGATTTTTTAGAGATATATTATTTTTTACATTGTAATACATCTTGATAAACTTTCTTCGTTCTAAAATGTTTGGTCTCAAATTGTGTCTCAGAAATAGTTGTCACTCTTACTTCCCAATGCATATTTCTCTTCTCTTAAGTATATCTATTTTTCTACTATATCTCCACCTCTACATTTTAGGGATATTTTGGTATTTTTGTCTTCTAATCTTCGTAAGATAGTCTAACATGTCAAGTATTATGGAACGAATGGAGTAGTATAGAGCATCTCCAAGAGTTTGGTAAAAATTGCTTGTCAAATCTTGTGATTTGGCAAGTTGCTAAAAGATATAGCAAGTGAAATAAAGGACATTCTCCAATGGTTTGCCAAACTGGGTTGCCAAATTAAAAAAAAAGGTCCACACAGGAACTAATCCAACTACCGTGAAGGGCGCAGTCTCGAGCGATGCTCTTCTTTGCGTGAAGGTCCTCCTCGCGCTGCGTCCCGGCGGCCGGCCATGGAGGTCCTCCTCGCGCTGCTCCTCCATCCGCGGCCGTGGGGCAGGGGCGAGCTTCCTCCGCCGGTGGCCCGCGCGGGCAGCTCCTCCGCCGCGTTCTCCGACCGTGGCATCTCCACCTCACCTCGAGCGCATCGCATCGTAGTGCAGCCTTGAGCGCATCACTCCTCTCACCTCAAGCGTGCGGCCCGCCTCCCCTCCCATCCTGACCGGCGGCGAGCGCGGTGAAGAAGCACGGGGCGCCGCGCAGCAGTCCGCAGCAGAGGAGGTTGATTCGGCGGCGGGGAGGAGCTCAATCCGGCAAGCAGGAGGTATGACCCGTCGTCCCCTCTCTCTCCAGTGCAGATCCATCCCTCACGCCCTCTCCCCCTTCCAGATCCGGCGAGCGGCGCGAGGCGCACTGGCCGGCGGCGCGACCTCCACTGCGCTGCCTGCCTCTCCGCTGCGGGGTGAAAGTTCCATCGCGCGCGGGAGAGGAGGCGGGGACGGGATTTCGGGCGATGGCAACTCCCCTCATGTGCGCAAATTTGCGCGTGTTGGACCGGGATTTGGCAAGTTGCCAAATTTTGGCAAGCCAAATGCCAAACTATTGGAGCAACGTTTTTTCTTATTTTGCCAAAAAACCAAAGATAGCAATGCTTTTGGCAAACTCTTGGAGATGCTCTTAGTACATAGAAAAACTATGTATCTAGAAAAGCTAAAACGACTTATAATATGGAATGAAGGGAGTACTTATTACAAAGGGTCTATGCCACCCATTTTGAATAACCCAAAGCTGGAATAATTGAGATAAACAAGAAACACCAAGTATTTCACTAGAGTTTTGATGAGAAGATCAATGCTAGTAATAAATTACATATATACTCATATAAAGATGTAATTATTGCACTTTAAGAAGAGAGAAAATATAAAAGGACAAGTAGAGCTAGAGTTAGGTTGCCTCATTGCTGCAGGTGCACTTTTTTGGGACAAAAATGTTTGAACTAAGTGCACTTATCATTGGGTGAAGTGAGTATATTACAAACCGATCTCCAAGTTTCTAACTAAATTTGGTTTGTTCAGTAGGAGGAGTTAAACAATCAAGTTCCGGTCCATATGATCTTGCTAAGCTTTCAGATAGCGACACTGAACGTGCAGGTACAACGTCGTAATCCAGAGTTTCAGACAAGAGTCGTTAGGGTCTGAACACAGAAATTCAGCTGTACTGTTCCAACGACAATGACACTTTTGAGGCTCGCCTGTAACTGTAATTGACCCAAAATTAGTTCTTCTAGCTTAAGCTAGGGTCTTAAGTTAGAGGACACTCATCCAATCGACCTGAAATGGAGAAATACTGAACCCACGAATCCCAATAGCGCAGATTTGATTTGATACGGTGCTGGATTGGTTTGGTGATAGGAGTAGGCATGAGAGGCCGTTAGGGCCAAGGCACTACTGAAGCAGGTAGCTCGGCAATTGCAGATTAGCAGCTCAGGTCACCTCCCCCAAACATCCGAAGCGCAGCTTCTCACCCAACCTCGCATTCTACATCTCAGTCAACGTCAGTTTCCGAGTGATGGCCATACGTGGCTTGCAATTTCCCTTTTGGGCCAAAGGAGGTCACCCACTCACCCGGCTTGCAGAAAGGTTGATTTCTGCCATAGCATCAGCAATCTGAATCCTGCTTTCCCTTCTCCCAAAGCTGTGTTTTCGGTCATACAAAATGATGTATCATTTCGCGTTTTCTGCGGATCATGTTCACTGACTCTGTCGTGGCCTCCACTGTTTGCCGGACCCTTTACCTATCTTGGACGTGGAGAACATCAAGATTCAAGAGATTCATATTTTCAGTTATTATGGACAACAACCAGCATTCTGTAGAGTAAGTGTAGATGATCTTCACCATACACCATACTGTCCATACAATGAAGAAACGTGTCACTGCAGTGAAGGCCACCGATACGATTCCAAGATTCCAAACTTGCATTGATAAAAGAGGATTCCTGACACCGAAGAAATTAAGTTAAACATCAAGAACACAGTTTACACATCAAATCACATCTACCATTATTACTTCTTCCCGTTAACAATATCATCATCGCACTGCTCCGGCTGATCTCTCTGCACTCTCACATCATGGGCCTCTCCAGCAGAGCCGAGATGTACCACTCGTCGGCGTTGGGCCCCTTGTCCAGCTTCCTGCCGGTGTTCCACCGGAGCTTGCGGAACCCCACGCCCTCGATGATGGGCACGTACACCTCGGTCAGCTCCTTCCCGGTGCAGAAGAAGTGGTCCAGCCAGAATATCCCGCCCGGCCGGAGCACGCGGTAGATGTCGTACAGCTCGGCCTCCAGCACGGCGCCGGGGACCCAGTTGCCGAGCACGTGCATCGCGTGCACGATGTCCAGCGTGCCGTCGAAGAACGGGAGCCGCCCGGCGACGGCGCCGAGGTGGAGCGGGACGAGCCCGCGGGACGCCACGAACGCGCCGAACGGCGCGCCGAGGTCCAGGGTCGTGGTCACCACGGTCACTCCGCGCTCCGCCATGCGCGCCGCGAACGTGCCCGTGCCGCCGCCGATGTCCAGCCCGATCCGGATCGTGCCCCGCGGCTTGGACGCCAGCACGGTGTCGATGTCGTAGTCGAGGTCACCGCCCTGCCCGACCCACCGCCGCTGCTCCTTGCCGGCGAGGTCGAAGCACGCCTTGCAGTCAAGGTCGTGGCTCCCCGGTGAACGGCGGGCGCGGTCCACGAGGCACGTGTAGTTCTTGCACGCGTAGGGCGCCCACGAGACGGACTTGTCCGGCGGGATCACCCACAGGCTCTCCGGGAACGGCGTCGGCTCCGGGAACCCGGCGGGCCCGCGCGCGCGGCACCGGCGCCTCGGCAGCGGCTCGCACCCCTTGAGCATCAGCCGCTCCGCGAACGCCGCGTCGGGCGGGCAGTCGCCGCTCACGTTGTACCGCATGTACTTCCTGAGCTCGTCGCGGTGGCGGTGGCACGCGGCGCCTACCGCCGGGTACAGCTTGTCGGAGTCGAGGTTCGGGGTGTAGCCGAACGGGAGCGTGTGCGGGCCGAGCGCCACTGTGAGCTCCTCGTCGGGCGTCAGCTTCGGCGGCGGCGCGTCCCGCTTCATCTTGCCGGAGTTGGAGATGAGCCGCTTGATGATCCCGTCCGTGGCCTCGATGCGGTTGTGGAGGTCCACGGCGAGGTTCTGGCTGGAGGATAGCACGCTGAACGCGAAGTCGAGCGCGGAGTCGCCATCGCCGCCGCTTCCGCCGCCGTTCCCAAGGCCGCCGGTGAGGTGCGAGAAGGCGACGGACAGGAGGATGGAGATGGAGTTGGTGACGACGAACAGGAGGATGGTCTTGGTGCGGCCGGAGGACTGGTGCCTCTTCTTCGCGGTGGCATGGTGTAGCGTTGGCGGTGCGTGGGTGGCGCTGCTGGTTGCGCCGGCGGGGGCGTCCATCAGAGACTGGTGGTGTTGGGTGTTTGGCTTTCTTGGATAGCCATCCATGATGCCCATCTGCGCTTCATGCAAGATTGTGCGTTGGTTGCCATCTTCGTCTCTATATCGCACTGTTTTACGGGCATTTGGGACTAGAAAACTCAGTGTTCAACCATGTCATGTTAGTGTTGCGTAAACAGAACTTATGTTTGAAGAGCGTTGGAACATTATTGTTGCTACACTTGGGTATAAAAATTCTCCTGTTAGTATCAACGAGCCGGATGGCAGTGGATGGTTCGCGTTTGAGAGTTGAATTGAGAGGAGAAAGGATGGACAACCTGCACTCATGCAAGAGAGTCTTGGGGTGTCCTTTGCGTATGTCCTCAGGCATATGCGTGGACTTCGCGGTTGCCATAGCATTTTATCTCCCAATTTGCATTTTACTATTGCCCCTCTTGCGCTAGTGTCCAGTAACACAGGTTATGACCATAGCATTTTATCCTTCAACCAGCTCCATTTGTCTGAGCTACTGCAGCTTTTGTGTGAGTTAACATAACCTCAAGGCCTTGTGTTTTGTTAATTTGGCCAACTGGTGAAGACGTTCACTGGATTTTACTCCACTAGCCAGTTAAAGGATGGTCGTTCCATGAAAACCAGATAGCAGACCACCATACAACCTTCACAATTTTCGTTTATTTTGAAAAAAAGATTCCACAACTTTCTGTTTTTAGAAAGTTGCAAAGTTATACCCGAAACTTGCAGCTCGCTGGTGGGTAGCCGGTTTGTAAAACTCTTTATTCCCTTAATGAAAAACGTGCTCAAGCACGGTTTCGAAAAAAATACCCGAAACTTGCACATAATTTTTTTGTGAGATAAATATTGTCACCATAATTTATAGTTTCTTTAGTTATCTTATGTAATTTTATAGCAACTTTTCTGTGTGATCTTTGTAACTTCATCTTTTTGTTCATAACTGTTTGAGTGTGTAAAGAACGAGAACAAAGTGCAAGTTTTCATTGATTGATCTCGAGCTTACACAGTGTCTGACCACATAATTAGAATTAAAACTAGCCACTAACTCACATTTTGCCTAAATTCATGGGGGGTTCAATCATCATCTTTTGGTAGGTTCTTAACACTTTTTTGATCGAATCATATCTTAAAACCAATCATTTGCCTTTAAAATTTCAAAAACATTGTAGAAAAAATAAGGAGAAATGATACGACATAATCATTGATTATTGTTATAATAAACTCATTTGGAAAAAAAACTTTATTAATTGATCCCATAATAAGCAAGTTTAAACAAAAATATACTCCCTCCGTTCTGAATTAAAGAGCATCCTAGCTATTTTAAGACAAAATAAGAGAGATGGCGATAGACGTATATACCCCTCACTTAACTTCCTAATATAATTAAATCTGATCCGATCCTGCATGATTGTTAGGAGCAATCTAATCAGCCACAATCATGCACTATTTTTATTAAAGGAAAGAAATATCACCATGTCTCCTAAATGCACTATATTTAGAGACACCAACCAAAAGCCAGGATGCTCTTTAATTCAGGACGGAGGGAGTATGTCATTTATATACCCTCAATAAAGTTACGATTGAAATATAAAACATAACATGTTCTTGACTCATTGATATACCTTATTATGAGATAAATTTTTAAAATATCATAAAAAGAAAAAGAGCACAATATAATAACTGCTAATTATAAGAAGTGGAGGAATATAAATCGTATAAGCGGCACCACTTGGGCTGACTAGCTCAAAGGTTTTAGTGGGCTGGCCTTATAGAAGGGCCCAAAACCTTGAGTAAGGCGAGGTTTGTCATGAAATGAAGTCGAGATCAATGCAATAAAGGCAAGGGAGATTGGTCTTCTCTCTTGGGCAACTCTTAACCGTGTGTTTGGTTGGAGAGCGGAGCGAGCCGGGTCGGAGCGAACCCGTCCTCATGGCTGTTTGGTTGGAGGATGAGAGGGTTGGGTTGGCTCCAGAGTGGAATATTCCTCTCAGATGCGGGTTGACTCCATCCGCCAAAATTCGACGGACGGAGCGAACCCAGCTGGGTTCCGTCCGCGTCGTCCATCCCCGTTGCCTTGTCCGTCTGTAGGGAGCGAGCCGAACGGACGGGAGAGAGTTGGCCGGAAGCTGCGGTTGCAGAGGTGCAGGGCCATGCCGCGGTGGCCGGCGGTGGGCGGACGGTGGAGGTCGGGCGGCGGCGGCGCGTGCCTCCTTTCTCTCCGCGCGGGGCTCCTCCACCCCGTCCTTCTTCCCCAGCGCGGGCGGCGGCCGCCTCGCGGGTCTCCTCCACCCCGACCTTCATCCCCAGCGCGGGCGGCGGCCGGACCTGCCGCGGTGGCCGGCGGTGGGCGGACGGCGGAGGCGCGTGCCTCCTTCCCCTCCGCGCGGGTCTCCTCCACCCCGTCCTTCCTCTCCCAGCGCGGGCGGCGGCCGGACTTGCCGCGGTTCCCGGCGGTGGGCGGACGGTGGAGGTCGGACGGAAAGGCTGGGGCTCGACTCCTTCAACCTAGGGACAGAAAGGAAGAAGATAAGGTGGAGAAAAAAAGAAAAAGAAAAAGAAAAAGAAATAGGTGAGAGCTTGACAGGTGGGGTCCACTGGTGGCAAGTGGGATCCTCACTAACGGTGTTATCATGCCATCCAATTCCTTCAACCAAACACTGGACGGGTTGACTCCATCTCCAAAATCAAAGGTGCAACCAAACACTCGATGGGTTGGCTCCAACCTCAAACACTGGGTTGGATCCAACACAACCCACCCAACCCCCAACCAAACACACGGTCAAGCCCCATCTCCAAGAGTCTTAGATGTGAGTGACCCCCAAAACTCACATGTCAAGCCCCTAAAAAAAGCTCACATGCCAAAGCTAAAGATGTGAAGATTTGGGTTCGCGTAAGTTTTACGTAGGTTCAATCTCTTGGCTACTCGGTCGGTCGACCCACTTCAAACTGGGGTCGATCACATCTGTCTTTTTTAGCCACATCATTTTCAAGGTATAAATATGGGTTCCTCGGCCAAAATAAATGATCCGTTCAGCAGAACTCAATTATTTTAGGGGAGACACACCATAGGAAAGAACGAGAGAAAACTAAAAAGACAATTCAATATGTGAATAGTTTACATTTTGTGAATTTATGCATGAACCGATTTTGTTTTCTTAATTCCTTCACACTTTTTTTTTGTTAATTAAAATTTGCTTGATGACAGGCTCTTGTATGCTGTGCTATCTATCCATCCATGTATATTTTGGATGAATTGAAGATGCGCATCTAAGTTGCTACCGAGTGCATCCATGCTTATTACGCCGTTGACATTTATTCATCGGCATGTGTCGTTGTGACATGATCAAGCACAAAAGCAAAGGAGAGCATAGCATAGCAGAGCAGAAAATTGAGCCGACGATGACCTACCTCCACCGACGACGACGACGAACAGGATGCGCGGCGGTGCTGAGACGAACCAAGGCCGCCAAGATTCCGACGAAGTGAGCAAGTCCTCGTGGATCAGCACAAGCATCCACGGTCCAACACCAGAATAACCGGACGCCCAAGTCAAATGGCACAGCGGCAGTCATCATCTCGTTCTGGCACGCATGCTTGGCTCGGCCCGGCCCATCAGCGGACTCCTGTCGCCAAGGCCCAAAGGTAGCTACAGTCATTGCTGCTGTTTCGGCCTGTTCCGTTTCGCAAGTGAGAGCAGAGAAAGAGAGCACACTGCAGCATCAGCACCGGTCCACGGTGCACTCATCCATCAGAGACCCGGGGTCAACAAGTCAACCGGTCAACATGCAAGTCAAGAATTCCAGTCAGCAGCCAGGTCCACCGTAGAAAAGTCAAGGACAGAGGTCAGCAGTCAACAGATCTAGACAACCACGAGAACCTCGACGACAGGTGTGGCCCTGGGGCCTCACCTCACCTCTGAACATTACTACCGCCACGACGACTCTGCATCTGATGATCTGAATGAGTAGTAGCTCGGGTAGTTATGGCGCCCGTGAGGTATCTCACCGCTGGGGTTTAATGTTTGTCTCTCCATTAGACAGCTCAATACGTAGTACATCTTCTGAATGTCCTCTGAATCTCTCTTCATCTTCGTCCCATTGTTCTCGACAGAGAGAACACCCAATTTCCTGTGAACGCGCACCAAAGAAGCTGCTGCATATGAGTGCGCCTGCGAGTGCCGGTGTTTGCGCTGCGTGTGCATTCACAGTTTCACACATGTACTGGCAGCGGCTAGCTGCACTGAAACCATCACATATGACTCTTCTGTCTGTCAGTTTAGTTTTCCATGACGAGAAAACGACATCCAACAAATCGGACAACGGATCGAGTAATATAACAATAGAATGGCACAACTAACAAGCGGCATGAAGTCAATTATATTGTTTCTGTTCTCTTATTATTACTCATGATATCGTCTAATTTTATTGCTTATATGAATCCATTGTTGGAAAATTAGACAATTTCCAGATTAATTTCTAGATTAAAAATAGAATATAGATCATAACAAGATGATCAACTAGATTTAGCACGGCACGATTACTAGCATGGCAGATCAGTATATCACATATACTAGCAGGACAAATCATGATATCGCATAGCATGAACCAACTCGTACACTAGTTAGATTTATACCTGCCGATTGTAGAAGTACTTGGTGGTGAAGATGCATACGATGATTGCAACGTGAGCTTGTCGCTGAGCGTCTCCCGTAGACGATCCCACAAGTCTGACGACGACGAGACGACGTGCTGCCGATGACGGTGGCACGAGCTTGTAGAGCTTGTCGCTGAGCGTCTCCCGTAGACGATCCCACAAGCCTGACGACGACGAGACGACGTGCTGCCGACGACGATGGCACGAGCTTGTAGCTAGGCGTCTCCCGTAAACGATCCAGCAAGCTTGATGACGACGAGACGATGTTCTGCTGACGTAGAAGATTTGGGAGCAGTCGCGCTAAGAGCGCTTCCCAAAAACCTTATTCGTCTTCTCCCTGCGAGATCGCAAAGACGAGGGTTCCGAGACCTCTCTCCCGAGTCCTGGTGCCGGCACGCCGACGATCGGGATGGAGAGACTACGACGGCAACGCAAAGTAGCGAGAAGAGGAAAACACTATTTTACTACGTTAGGATTTTCTAATTGAAACTCTCAATTGTAGTCTTTGTTGTGTCTATTCCCGGAGGATCGGTACGTATATATGCAGAGAAAGACCCCCTACATCTGCATCAACTAGCAATATGGTACTAATTGATATTGTACCTCCCACCTTTACTCATGGGTTTAAACATTAAAGCCGATTAGGGAACACATGTATTGGACCTTTGAGATTTATTAGAATTTCTTCATATGGATTTTAGGGGAATATCCATATAAATTCTAACAATCCCCCACCAGATCTCAATTGCCCATTATAGACATTTTTCTTCTCTCTCACTACTGTTTATATACTAGTATTTCAGCAGAGACTGTTAAGTTGAACATCTGTCTAGAGCTTCAAGTTAGACCAATTCACAACTTGAACAATGGACTACGCCTTGAATTGCAAGTTTTGTGCGAATGAGTTTTACTTAAAGTCAAACTAGTACCTGGCTGCCAGTAGCCTTCCCCGTGGGTGGAGCGTATACGTCATACTCCTTGGTCTCTTCATGAGTTTACTAGAGACCACCCAAGTCTCATAGACTGCGACGTTTAACAGTCTAAACTCATATAGGTATGTTCTTTCAAGAATGCTCAGGATAGCATCTTCGCTTGTTAAAGCCCATAGAACATATTAAGGCATTCGCCAACCTACCATACAAAGTGCCTCAATGCTTTTGAGAGTATTGCATCTTCACTTAGAGAGGGTTATAATTATACTCTCCTCGCCTTTACCAATAGCTTGTTCTTCCCGAGATCCTTAGTCACGGGATCTCCGATCAAAAAGGTTGGGTTGCTACTATCGTAAACTCACATGGGTCTCATACCCATCTCCCTTGATGCGATTTCTATCACATTCCATGATAGCCCTTTTGTAAAGGGATCTCGCAGTTTTTGTCTCTGTTTGGACATAAGCCACACTTATTACTCCGGAGTTTCTCGGCTTCCCGACAATTTTCAAACGTCTTTTAACGTGTCTTGTTGACTTCGCATTATCCTTAGCACTATTCACTTTAGTGATCACCGTTTGATTATCACAAGCTTCATAAGGATAGCCGGTATTGGTTTTTCAACCACCGGCAAGTCGACAAGAGCTCACGCAGCCACTCTGCCTCTGCAGATGCTGTATCCAAAGCAGTAAGTTCTGCTTCCTTGGTTGATTTAGTCAATATAGTTTGTTTATAAGACCTCCATGACACTGCACCACCTCCAAGAGTAAATACATACCCACTAGTGGCGTAGATTTGATCAATATCAGAAATCCAGTTCGCATCACTATATCCCTCAAGCACAGCTGGGTGCCCAGAATAGTGAATCCCAAAACTCATTGTACCCTTAAGATAACGCAAGACCCTTTCAAGTGCATGCCAATGATCATCACCCGGTTGGACATGTACCTACTCAACTTGCTCACAAAGAAAAGAGATGTCTGGGTCCGGTTGCGCTAGCTAGATACATGAGTGAACCAATTATCTCGAGAGTATCTCAATTGATCTCTAGTAATTCTCTTGTTCTTTCTCAATGTCACACTAGGATCATAAGGTGTTGGAGAAGGCTTGCTATCCATAAAGCCAAAACGGCTCAAGAGCTTCTCAACATAGTGAGATTGCAACAAAATAATCCCACTCTCTTCCTTAATCAACTTGATGTTTAGAATTACATCAGCCTCTCCTAGATCTTTCATGTCAAAACTCTTAGACAAGAAGGACTTGACTTTATTGATCACATCAATGTTTGTTCCGAAAATCAGAATATCATCAACATATAAGCACAAAATAACAGATTGGCCCCCACCATGTCGATAATACACACATCTATCAGCCTCATTAACAGCAAAGCCCGCACTAGTTAAAGTTGTGTCGAACTTCTTATGCCATTGTTTGGGTGCTTGTTTCAAGCCATACAAAGATTTTAATAATTTACACACCTTCTGCTCTTCACCTTTTACTACAAATCCATCAGGCTGATCCATGTAAATCTCCTCATCCAACTCTCCATTAAGAAAAGCTGTCTTCACATCCATTTGATGAATGATAAGACCATATAAGGCAGCCAAAAAAAGTAGTACTCGAATAGTGGTCATTCTAGCAACAGGTGAATAAGTATCAAAGAAATCTTCACCTTCCTTCCGTGTATAACCCTTAGCCACAAGCCGAGCCTTGTACTTATCAATAGTACCATCTGGCCTAAGCTTCTTCTTGAACACCCATTTGCAACCAATAGGTTTACAGCCAAATGGTAAATCAGATAACTCCCATGTTCTATTAGAAAGAATCGAGTCTATCTGACTCCGAACAACTTCTTTCCAATCATCTGCATCACGAGATGCATATGCCTCTATAATAGAGGTGTGAGTATCGTCCACAAGGTATACAATGAAATTATCACCAAAGGATTTTGCAATCCTTCGTCTCTTGTTCCTCACAGGAACTTCATTGTCATCCTCCTCAAGGACTTCTTCAAGTGGTTGTTCAAACGACTCAACAGGATGCTCGATAGGTGTAGTAAAATCAGGAGCTAACTCAGTAGAAAATTTAGCATTGCTACACATATCTTTCATAGGAAATATATTCTCAAAAAATGTAGCATCACGTGATTCAAAGATTGTATCAACATACATATCGAAACTTCGATTTTACTACTAAAAATCTATAGGCAATGCTCCGATGAGCATATCCTAGAAAGACACAATCCACGTCTTTTGGTCCAAGCTTACGCTTCTTAGAAATTGGATCATTGACTTTCGCCAAACATCCCCACGTACGCAAGTATGAGAGTGATGGTTTCCTTCCAACCCATTGCTCATATGGAGTTGTCTCTCTATTTCGTTTGGAATTCTATTCGGACATGACTCGCACAATAAAGCTTCCCCCACCATGCCTTAGATAAACCAAAGAGTGTCTAACATGGCATTCACCAAGTCGATCGGTGTGCGATTTTTTCTCTCGGCAACCCCGTTTGATTCAGCGAATAGGGAGGTGTCCTCTCATGAATAATGCCATGTTTCGCACAAAAATCATCAAACGATGTAGGAAAATATTCACCACCACGATCTGACCTTAGACGTTTGATTTTCTTTTCTAGTTGATTTTCAACTTTAGCCTTATAGATTTTAAAGTAGTCTAACGCTTCATCTTTAGTTTTTAGCAAATAAACATAGCAAAATCTAGTTGCATCATCAATCGAAATACCTCTTACCACCTTTTGTCAACACACCATTCATCTCACAAAGATCAGAATGTATGAGTTCTAGAGGTGCCAAGTGTCTCTCCTCCGCTGCCTTGCGAGGCTTTCGAGGTTGCTTAGATTGCACACAACTATGGCACTTAGAACCTTTGGCAATAGTGAAATCTGGAATTAAGCTCAAGCTAGACAATCGTGACATCAAACCAAAGTTCACATGACATAAACGAGAATGCCAAACACTAGAACTATCATTAATTGTGCCACAAATGTGATTCACTAACTTGTTACAAAAATCTGCTAAAGATAAATGAAACAAACCTCCACAATCATAGCCTTTACCAATAAATTGTCCATGCTTAGACATTACAACATTATTGGATTCTAGTACCACCTTAAACCCATCTCTCAAAAGAAGGGAGACGCTAACAAGGTTCTTGCGAATAGTAGGAACATGTTGCACGTTCTTTAGTTGCACAATTTTTCCTGAAGTAAACTTCAGATCTACCGTGCCAACACCATGAACAAGCATGTGACCCATTCCCCATCGTAACAGAGGAACCTTGAAGCCCATGATAAGAAGAAAATAAAGATATGTCAAGACACACGTGAATATTAGCACCCGTATCAACCCACCAACTTGGGGCGACCGAAACACCGAAAGTACGGTAGGAACATTACCACACTTCTCATCAGCGCCGCTAATAGTGACGAGGTTGACATTCTTCTTTTTCCCACTGGAAAAGTGACCAAGCTCTCCACAAGTGAAGCAAGGCAACTCTACTTTAGTTTGCTTCTTCTCACAGGTAGTTACTATCTTGGCATTGGAAGGTTTATTATTCAGGATTGTTCTTCCTCTAAGAAGAGTGTGGTCTTCCTGGAATCTTCTTTGATTTTCTCTAGAGATATTTCCCTCACAAGAGCCAACACTAATTCAGAACACTTAGCCTCTAGCCAGAGCATGGCCTTAACTCGCCACCTCTTAAAATGTGCACTAGAACACTTTTCTAGTCTCAGCACGTCAGCGAAAACAGCCATACTTAAATCAGGAAAAAGTCTATTAATAAGGTTTTTGGATTGTTGGAAAATTAGACAACTTCCAGATTAATTTCCAGATTAAAAATAGAATATAGATCATAACAAGATGATCAACTAGATTTAGCACGGCACGATTACTAGCATGGCAGATCAGTATATCACATATACTAGCAGGACAAATCATGATATCGCATAGCATGAACATGATAACTAGTGTAAACCCAACTCGTACACTAGTTAGATTTATACCTGCCGATTGTAGAAGTACTTGGTGGTGAAGATGCATACGATGATTGCAACGTGAGCTTGTCGCTGAGCGTCTCCCGTAGACGATCCCACAAACCTGACGACGACGAGATGACGTGCTGCCGATGACGATGGCACGAGCTTGTAGAGCTTGTCGCTGAGCGTCTCCCGTAGACGATCCCACAAGCCTGACGACGACGAGACGACGTGCTGCCGACGACGATGGCACGAGCTTGTAGCTAGGCGTCTCCCGTAAATGATCCAGCAAGCTTGATGACGACTGTTGATGTTTATTAAGTGCAACTGAAATAAGGAGGATTCCGCAAGCGCACAAAAAATATCATCGTAGCATTTTAACCAGGAGTAATCCAGGTATCGTTATTTATAATTTTACCACTGGGAAGGGAATGCACTGGATAATGAGTGATGAGCAATGCACATGCGATAATGGAGAGCTTAACCTTGTCTGTATCGATCATCTCATACAGGGTAAGTGTCACATAAAATATAGGAATGAATGATAATTGACATAAGATAAATGAGAGCATTTAGCCACATAAAATAATAGTAACCATCTCAACTTAGCACTCTAAGCTTATAACACTAGCATGGACTAGGACAATCTAGGGTATAATCCTATGTTATTCTAACTATAAAGTCAAAGCATACAATGATTAGTGCAAGAACATCTAGCAATCATGGCGGGAAAAGGTTACATCTATGCATAGTGATATTACCAGAGAAGACTAGAGACATAGCAATGACTTCAATGTAATAGGGCTGTTCCGCTAGACCTATACTCGGGAGGGCTACAAAGGACTCAACAGACTATCACTCCCGCGATCTACCTCACGATCCGGAATATAGGGTGCAATCGCAGATAAATACGGTCCAGGCACCATGCCTACATAATATCTATCACTCACCCATTGGACTAATGAGCAAGCGCTATACGATCCTATGCATAAACATAATTCTAGTCCGACTATGCTAAACATATAATCAAAGTAAACTAAGAACAATATAATTGAGAACATAATCAAATAGAGCAAAGTCAATTCTGATATAATAGAATAGAATAAAGTACTATTCATAGTATCATGAACAATAATGAATATTAAAAGAATGTAGAGGGGAATTACCAAGAACTCCGACAGATCCGGACTCCAAGCTAGGCTTGATTCCCTCTAGATCTATTCCTATGTAGCTATGCTACTAAACTATGGAGCTCTAATTGAGATGGAGGCTCTGGCTTCTCTGAATTATCTCAGATGAATGAATGGAGAATGAATTAGGGTTTTACCCAGGGGCTAGGGGCTCTGAATATATAGCCCCCTAGGATGCACCACAGCCCTCGGATCAAACTGACCTAAATGGACGATTATTATTCATCCTCAAAGGCGGTGGAGGCATGATCCGCGAGCGTCAACCTGATTGGTTGAGGTGGTGGGGCGGCCGACTCTAGGGCTTGGTCGGCCGCCCCTGGAGGCTGCCAGGTGGGGCCCAGCTTCCAGGGGTCACCTTCTGGAGTCTTCTAGAGTATACAATTTTGCCCGTTCGGTCTTTATCTCTATGTAATCCCGACATGTGGACCTTCATTTGGTTCTTTCCCGATAACCCCCGCGAAATAGACAATCACCAAAACTCGTGGAATTCTCGGATAACCCCTATATCTAACAGGTGAACTCATATTAGTCCTTTCTCTTGCTGCGTTGACGGTATAAAATTGATACTTAATCACCGTCAACAAACTCCCCCAAGCTTACCTTTTGCTCGTCTCTGAGCAAAGATAGACTCAGTGATGGATCAGGTGTTGCTACAATGTTTTCACTCCTCACAAGTACACATGCGTTCAAACAAGAACTCTCCTCCGGATTAGAGTGAACTATTCTGACTCAAAACTTACTCATATTACCTTTCACCATGGGGCTTGTAACCGTCACTTGGGTCTTGAGTAGTTGAAAGATAGAACGGTCAAGTCAAGCGCCATGTTTCTCGCTCTTTGATCAACCATTATTCCGAAGTTTTTGCAAAGTTTTGAAATAAAACTCAGAGTTCCTTATATGAACCTTTCAGGTCTCTCATTTGTGGTATTTCTGGATCCTCTCCAAGGCATGAGCAGTGTATGCCTTCTCTCTTCTCTCAAAATATGTGGTATTTGTGGAACTAAGGCATAGTGGAAAGTGCCTTCTCTCTCTCACCCTACTTTCTAATAGGCTTATGTGGAGCTCATAGGTGGGGAGACACTCAAACTCACTTGCATATATTGCACAGCTAAACCATGGATCCAATAGGAACTAAAATAATAACAAAGTCATATGTGCATGTGAATGAGGAAAATGGATGATAAGATGATGATAAGGAAATGATTATGAGGGGTAATCACTTGGTGAACATCTACTTCTACACTTGCTCCTTTGGGGACAACATGACTCCCTTTATTCGGAAACTTTGAAACTTCTTGAAGGAAGGACTTGGCTACTCTTTCTTTCTTTTCTTCTCTTTTTTTTTTCTTTTTTAGAGCAACCAATCCTCTGAAAACAACACTTTAGCAATGGGGAGTGTATAACTTGAAATGATAATGACTGGAGCTTGATGTAGGCAATGGAACGGCGATGATTATTTCTAGATGTTCACTCCCAGGATAGGAGTAGAACCTTTTTCTGGATGAAGTGAAATGAATGTCGGATGTATATATAGATGGATGGATGGATGGATGCGTACTCCCAGGGTAGGAGCAGCATAGGTGCGTATCTCCAGGGTAGAGACAGCACAGTATGTGGGGAATGCGTACTCCTAGGGTAGGAGCAGCATAAGTGCATATCTCCAGGGTAGAGGTAGCACAATATGTGGTGGATATGGATCTATATATGGGTGGTACCTCTTGGGACAGAAGTAGCACATAATGAATGTAGTATCTATAAGATGGGTGCAATGTTCTGAGGACAGAAGTAGCATAAGTCAACGGATGGAGAGCACATAGTATTGACTTTAACTGCATGACTGATTCCTTATGGGTCCACAGTATAACCACACTCAATGCCTATAAAGACTACACTCAATGCCTACAATATGATCTATATAAAGAGATGGGTTTTCCTAATCTAGTAAGCATGAATATATGGTTGTGGTAGGAATTTGAACTCTCATCATAAAGGAACTCATCATGCAAGGATTTAATATTTTCAAAGATAAATTCTCCAGAACTCTAGTATCTCTAGGAACAATATGGACAGCAGCTCAAAACTTTCTCATATCATACCCGTCAACCACCTAGACTTAGATCAAGTGTTGCTACCCACAAGATTCAGTTCGAGCAAATCCCAAATCTAAACAGTTGTGTCCAAAACTCGGGAGAGTGCAAGGTTGAAAACTAGGTACTTGAAAGGAATTACGGCAGAGCAACTATTCATCATCTCCATGTAGAGTTTATTCTAGGGAATAACTTTAAGACAAATTGCAAGAGCTCTCCAAAAGTAGAAAAAGGTAAATAAGGAAATCTTTCTGGGTTTCTATGGTTATGCATCTTTTTATTTGTTTTAACAAAGCACACTCTAACAAGACAAAAATAGATAAGTTGAAAACACTTAGCTTGGTACACGGGGGATGCCCTCCCCCAAGCTGGATGTTGAGATAGTCTGTTGATGTTGCTGGTAGGCAATGGAGACGTTCTAGTCCTCCTGGAGTGTCATGAATAGTTGCTGTTGGAGACAACACTTAAATATTGCGGGCAGCACTCCGACAGGGGACTGGATGCCTTTCTGCCTGTTAGCTCTTCTTGATCCTTGATGTTCTGTGAAGCTCAAATAGACAACAAAGCTTGTGGAACTAATTAAGTGTTAGTGATAAAACCTCTAGGCTTTGGTTGTTTAGAACTTTCCTAACTTAAACTTATTCTAACAGGATCTCAAGAAATATTTTTATCTTTTTATTATTTAAGGAATGCAGACAGGGAAAGATAAGTATGCTGAGAAATTATTTTTGTGCCACCACAGTGAATGATTATCCACATGGGGCTTAGCAATTTTCTGGATGCAAATGCACAACATCTTTATTTTCTTTTCTAATGCAGAGATAATAACACTACAATGCAAGTAGGGAAATAAATATGCTAAGGTAAAAACAATGCAATGCTGAAAAGGAAATGCTGATAAATACCAAGTTACCTCTTGGCGTGGCGTTCGGTGGTTTTAAGTCCTCCGAACAGGACTTGTTATGTTCGCTCATTTTTTAAGGGGCGCATTGGCTGGCGGCTCTGATGACGTCGCCTTACGTGTAGGACTTGATTCTGGTTTTGCTTTTACCTTCCACACCTTCTTTGTTGGAGAGGATGACCTTGAGGAGGAAGCTTCTTGGATCACTTGTTTCTCTTCTGTTGGTGGTACTTCTTCTTCTTCTTCTATAACATTCTTTTCTTCTGGGTACCGATCTTCATATCTGGACACCTCTCCCTCATAGTCAGCCCATCCATCAGTAGTGATGTTCTTCTTGTTCTGGCGACGGGTACGCTGCCTTCTCCTTGCTCTGTTCTTCTTAGGATCCTCAGTGATTATATAATTGTTGTTGAAGTAGCGGCGTACCTTCTCAGTGGGGAAGTGGAAATGAATCTCTCATGTTCCAATATAGATGATAGCTCTGGTGGTGTTCAGGAATGGTCTTCCTAGGATGATCGGAGGATCGTAATCATCTCCCATATCGATGACTAGGAAGTCTGTGGGGATATAATGGTCATCTATCTGGATGAGGACATCCTTCACTTCTCCTTCGACGAAGCGGAATGTCTGATCTGCCATCTGTAGCTGTGCATAGGTGGGCTCCAAAGGCATAGTGCCATATAGATACTCATAGGTTACCTTGGCCATAATGTTGACGCCCGATCCGGTGTCACAGACAGCTTTATTAAAAGAGCTTTTGTTGATGGAGCATTGGATGGTTGGGACACCTAGGTCATCCTTCTTGATCAGACGTGGGGACCTGAGTAAGTGGTCATGCTCCCTGTGGACTGCAGTGACCATCCTCACTGTCTCCATCTTCTTGGTCTTCTTATCCTTGGTCTTGTTCTTCTTAGCTGGATTCTTCTTCTTCTCATTGTTCTGCTGATGAGGGTGTGCTGGGAACTGCAACACTCTGTTCTTGAAGAAGAAGGCCTCTCTCTTGCCCTTGATGTTGAAGATGATCTTGGCAGTGTTGGCATACATGATAGCTCCAGCAGTGTTCAAGAATGGTCGTCCCAGAATGATGGGGGACCTTTCGTCACTGCCTGTATCCACTACCATGAAGTCTGCAGGAACATACGAGTTGCCCACTCGTACACATATGTCTTCAAGTATCCCCAAGGGAACACGGAGTGACTGATCTGCAAGCTGCAAGCACATGGTTGTGTATGCTAAGGGACATCTGAATATCTTCTCGTATATCACTCTCGGCATGATGTTGATGCTTGCACCGAAATCACAGATTGCCTCATTGAAGTTGGTACTTCCAATGGAGATCGGAATGACTGGTCTCCCTGGATCGCCCTTCTTGATTGGCAGAGTTGCATCGATCCATGACCCTTTCGATGGGTTACTCCAGCTCTCTTCTACATTGAATACATCAACAAGATTTGCAGTTTCGAGCTCTTCCGGTTGTCCTGCCAGTTTTCCTTGGCCGGCGGAGGGAGCAAAGTTGGCAAACTGTTGTACCTGAGACTCTAGTATTTTGTTGAAGCTGAGCTGACTCTTGATGGCATTGGAAAAGCCATCCATTCTGTTGCTGAGTGTCTCTAGGACCTTATCATTTGATGCCAGCTTCTTGGACAAGTTGTCCATCAACTTGCCTTGATTCAGCACTAACTCTCTCAAAGGCGGCTGGTTGTAATTATTGTAGGAGGAGCTGTTACCTTGATAGTTGCCTGAGTAATTGCCTAAGTAGTTAGGCCTCTGCTGTTGATTCCAGCCTTGATTCTCCTGAGGACGATAGTAATTGTTGTTATTGTTATTGTTGAGGTAGTTCACATCCTCCTTCAGCTCTGGGCAGTTAGCACCTGTGTGCCCAGTCTCTCCACACTCTTCACATGTCATGCGAGTATCATGTATATGCATGACTTCTTTCTTCTCCGTGGCTCTCTCATTGAGCCTCTTCATTAGCAGATCCATTTTGGCAGACAGCATGTCTACCTCCTTCAGCTGGTGCATTCCTCCACCTCTCTTGCGGGTCTGAGTTCTTTCTTCACTCCAACCTTGGTTGGATGCCATCTTCTCCACAAGAGCTGTGGCTTGAGGAATAGTGAGTGATAAGAATGCACCTCCAGCAGCAGCATCCATCGTCTCACGTGTGCTGTTGTTGAGCCCATGGTAGAATGTCTGCATAAGCAGCCAATTCTCCATGCCATGATGAGGACATTCGAGGATGTAGTCTTGAAAGCGCTCCCAAGCTTCTGGGACAGTCTCATCATGTTGTTGCTGAAAGCTTGATATCTTCCCACGAAGAGCATTTGTCTTGCCCATGGGGAAGAACTTTGCCAAGAAATTAGTGGAGCATAGTGCCCACGTAGTATTTTTCTCCTTATTGGCGTAGAACCACTGCTTCGCTCTCCCCAAGAGTGAGAATGGGAAGAGGCGAAGTAGTATAGCATCTCTGGGGACATCCTTGATGGTGAATGTGCTACAAATCTCCAGGAAGTGTTGGAGATGAGCACTAGCATCTTCATGGGCCTTCCCACAGAACTGGCTTGCTTGCACCATGTTGATCAGCGCAGGCTTGAGCTCAAAAGCTCTGTCGATGTCCGCAGCTGGTCCAGTACGAATGTTGTCCGTAGTGGGAGCTGAGAACTCGTGGAGTGACTTGTTCGCCATGGCTTCAAACGCTGGTTTCAAGTCTCAAACGAAAGATTGACTTTCTGCTTCCGACAAACTTTCAAGTTGAGTTGATGATGATTGATTGATTGGTCTTCTTCAACTTGCTTCTGGCCTTCCTGAATAAAGCTTCTGGATTGTCAATATAATTATCAGGAAGAGTAGTCTTTTTCATACATTAACCTGCATAAGATATAAAATAAAAGAAAGACAAGGATAAGGCTGTATGAGTAGAGAATGGGGACAACGCTCAATCTCATTATCTAGTGCAATGCTGCTCATTATCCATTGGCCTTCAACCTTCCCCGGCAACGGCGCCAAAAATGCTTGTTGATGTTTATTAAGTGCAACTGAAATAAGGAGGATTCCGCAAGCGCACAGAAAATATCATCGTAGCATTTTAATCAGGAGTAATCCAGGTATCGTTATTTATAATTTTACCACTGGGAAGGGAATGCACTGGATAATGAGTGATGAGCAATGCACATGCGATAATGGAGAGCTTAACCTTGTCTGTATCGATCATCTCATATAGGGTAATTGTCACATAAAATATAGGAATGAATGATAATTGACATAAGATAAATGAGAGCATTTAGCCACATAAAATAATAGTAACCATCTCAACTTAGCACTCTAAGCTTATAACACTAGCATGGACTAGGACAATCTAGGGTATAATCCTATGTTATTCTAACTATAAAGTCAAAGCATACAATGATTAGTGCAAGAACATCTAGCAATCATGGCGGGAAAAGGTTACATCTATGCATAGTGATATTACCGAGAGAAGACTAGAGATATAGCAATGACTTCAATGTAATAGGGTTGTTCGCTAGACCTATACTCGGGAGAAGGGCTACAAAGGACTCAACAGGGGATTGTCACTCCCGCGATCTACCTCACGATCCGGAATATAGGGTGCAATCGCGAGATAAATACGGTCCAGGAACCATGCCTACACAATATCTATCACTCACCCATTGGCCTAATGAGCAAGCGCTATACGATCCTATGCATAAACATAATTCTAGTCCAACTATGCTAAACATATAATCAAAGTAAACTAAGAACAATATAATTGAGAACATAATCAAATAGAGCAAAGTCAATTCTGATATAATAGAATAGAATAAAGTACTATTCATAGTATCACGAACAATAATGAATATTACAAGAATGTAGAGGGGAATTACCAAGAACTCCGACAGATCCGGACTCCAAGCTAGGCTTGATTCCCTCTAGATCTATTCCTATGTAGCTATGCTACTAAACTATGGAGCTTTAATTGAGATGGAGGCTCTGGCTTCTCTGAATTCTCTCAGATGAATGAATGGAGAATGAATTAGAGTTTTACCCAGGGGCCAGGGGCTCTGAATACATAGCCCCCTAGGATGCACCACAGCCCTCGGATCAAACCGACTTAAATGGACGATTATTATTCATCCTCAAAGGCGGTGGAGGCATGATCCGCGAGCCTCAACCTGATTGGTTGAGGTGGTGGGGCGGTGTGGAGGTATAAACTCCATATACCCTCACGGCCTAGTTTGGGCCGACACGCTATCGCCAGGCCGGCCCATCAAGCTTCAAGACCGATCGGTTCAGGCTGGTCGGACAGCCTAAAACAGGCAAGAATATCGAAGACCGACAAGGAGGACAAGACCTAGCTGAGATAGGAAAGTTTAGACTTGTAAAGTATATAAACTTAGTACCAGATAGGCTAGTTCCGACTTGTAACCTTGCTCCCCGCGATATATAAGGAGAGCAAGGACCCCCATGCCGGAGGACGAACCGGCATAACGCACGTACTCATACATCCACATCATAATCGAAACGAGAGGACTAGGGTTTTACGCATCTTTGCGGCCTGAACCTGGGTAAACCTCGTGTGATTGCTCCCTGTTTACGTCTTGCTCGCAATCTCGTGCGCCTTCCGCCAATCCATTACCGGTCAGGGCATACCCCTGGTCGGACTATCGCCGATATTTCGTCGACAGTGGCGCGCCAGGTAGGGGGTGCGCACCGAGATTTCACGTCGATCAAGATGGTTTCCTTCCCGGCTTCCATGACTTTCGAAGCTGGCCTCACCTTCACCGTTGGGACGATGACCTGGACAACCGCTCCAGACACCTCATACATCGAGGGTCCGCCCTCGATCCTAGCTCCACAAAGCAATGAAGGTACAAATCCTTTGCCTCCTCGGTACGAGGCATCATCATCAAAGCTCGAGTTATCGAACTCCGGCCTTTTCTTCTAGGCACCAATCAACCACCGGACGAAAATTGGGCCGATCTTTCAAGCAACTCATGATCAACAGGATAGGCTCATGGAGTTTTTTGCTCGGTTTGGATCTATCTAGATTGAATCAAAGCAAGAATCACCTACTATCCTTCAACGGACCAAGCGCCAACAAAACGCCCAACAAAAATCATCGGATCGCAAGATCCTAGATCCAAGGGTTGCATCACCGTTCCCATACGGGTTGCCAAACACCGCCGACCTATTCAGCCACCAACTTTTAGCGAGATTACCTCAAAGGCTACAACCGGATCCCCGATCCGCGTCCCGATATGATTGGCTACGCTTTCGACGCACCCGCAGGACATATCGTCAACCATGTGCGCCTCGAAGAAGTCACGGACGACCAATCTCCGAGAAAACACGTGACGTTACTCCGGACACGCCCGGACTCGACGATTACTACAATATCTTAGAACTCTCGGATCCGCCCATACGATGGTCTACTCGACAACGAAGAAGAGGTACAATCGCAAACAACAAGCACCAAGCGTATCGACACTACTCCGGATCTACAACTCACCGTGTTCCGACCCGAGGAACATGAGGAAATTCAGTCGAGATCCATAACCCGGCCAAATCCACTCAAGAGTTACAAAGAATTCCCATCTTTCCCTCCCACCCCTAGGGAACGCAAGATGTCATGTTAGTGACAACGAGGTCACCATCAATGGAGAAACCGACGAACAAAGGCAACAAAGAGGGTCGAAACGCAGCCCGGAACAACGGAGGCAAAACGAAGCCGCAATCCAGGCAGCCGACCAAGATCGTATGGTCGGACGACGCAGGGGTTTTCGGCGAAATCTTGCTGATGATTTCGACCTTGTAAACGAAAGACAAGTTCACACAACCCCAAGTGCTAATCTGGCGCGTTGCTATTGACCGCCTCAAGACGGCCAACATTCCTCAAACTCCCCAAATTGAGGAAGCGATTGATTTTCTAGTAGCCGCTAAAGCTCAAGTGAACCATATGAGAGAACAAGCGCGCCCCCGCATCTCTCGAAGCCACCGGCCGCGTAGTTTCTTCAAAGCAATCAAATCCCGGACTCTAGAGAGGGAGGTGCTAACAACAACAACTACGAAGACGATGGAGAGAGTTGTGGGAATTTTCCTCACAACAGATTTCACCGAGACACAATGATAGAAGACAGATCAACCACAGGGACAACAGAGATTATGGTCAACCCTTCAATCACCATCATGATGAACAATATGACGACAATGACCTCCGAACAGTCATCAACAACCGATACCGAGCTCGCATGGATGCCTCAGGACCAAAGCCTTATTCGGCTACCCTACGAGAGGTAGTCTGGCCCAAAAGTTTCAGGATACCAGACATCAAAACGTACGATGGCAAGGTCGACCCAGAGCATTGGATCCTCTTATACGAAGTAGCCGTACGAGCAGCGGGAGGGGATGAACACGTCATGGCCAATTACCTCCCTATCGTACTCGACAAAGGGCCGAATAATTGGTTATTACGACAACGAGAGGGGTCGATTCACGGCTGGCCTCAACTGCGACATCTCTTCATCGAGAACTACTGAGAATAACATGCCGGCAGCCGGCACTAAGTACGATCTAGCAAAGATCGTCGATTTCCCGAATGAACCACTACGTCACTACATACGACGCTTCTCGAAGTCTGGACAACAATTCCGGACATTTCAGCGATCGAAGTCGTGTCCCTTTTCGTACAGGATTACGACAACCCGGAAATATTGATCTATGAAAAGAACTTTTGAGAAGACAACCCACTACAACCGACGAGATGTTCGAGAATAGCCCGTGAATTCGCTCGCGGTGACGATGCCATGCAACAATTGCCCGAAACCGGACAAGGATACGAAACTTCGGAAGAAACGATGACGAGAAAAGAGATTTGCAACGCAAAGACATGCGCGTAAACGACAGACGTGACAATAACCGTCGCAATGAACGACGACACGACAATCGCATACAAAACAATTATAGCGAGACACGAGATCAACGCGTCCATTCGGTACCACCTAGCGAGAAAAGAAGCGAGACTTCGATCCGAAATATGAGAAGATTCTAGGCCAGGGACTGCCCTAAACACCCGGAAAAGGGCATACCATGGGCGAGTGTCGCGGATTCACAAGCAATTTTCGTAGGGCAGCCGCCAAGAAACAGAGATTAATAAAACAAAGTAAGGAGAAACGGCCCGAACGTAAGGACAAGGCCGAGGAAGAAGAAGAAGACAGCGACAAAGATCCTCGGCATCGGTTCAACGAGCCACCAAACACTTGTCGGCTATGATTTTTGGCGGCAAAGTTGGTCTCGAAAACTCGCGGGACAAAAAGTTACTAAAAAGGAGGATCATGGCAATCGCTAAGTCCGATGGACCAAATACGACATTAAAGCTCCACTGGTCGGAACAACCAAGAACCTTTAACAGAGCCGACATGTGGGCAAATATACCGATGCCTGGGCGATTCCCTTTGGTACTCGACCCGCCGTTAATCATATACGTATGGAAAGAGTACTCATAGATGGCGGCGGTGCTTTAAACATTCTATTCCTACAAGCGTTTCGCGAGCTAGGTTTAAAAATCGAAGATCTCGAACCTTACGACTCACCATTCGGGAGTCATGCCGTGCAAACCTTCAATGCCATTGGGAAAAATAACTCTACCCGTTCGCCGGAACAAGACAACACTTCGAAAAGACTACGTCGGCTTCATTGTAGCCGACTTCGAAGGCGTTTACCACGCCATACTCGGTCGACCGGGGATCGCAAAGTTCATGGCATGTCCCTCACTATGGATATCTAGTGTTAAAAATGCCAACATCAAAGGGCATTCTTTCTCTCAGAGGCAATGTGCTTATGGCTCACGACTGCGAAACAAACGCCCACGCAGCAGCCGAATTAGCAGACCTCAAAGCCCATATGGAACAAACATGCCTTGAAGCAAAACAGAGATACCGAAGCCGACCTTCGATCCCGTCAAGCGATCAAAAAGGTCACCAACAAAAGCAATGACACAAAGAAGATCGAGCTCATCCCCGAGATAAGGAGAAAACTGCTCTTATAGGAGCCAATTTAGACGATAAATAGGAAGACGCGCTCGTCCAATTCCTACGGGACAACATAAGCATATTTGCTTGGAAACCACAGACATGCCGGGCGTCCCAAGGGAAAAGGTCGAGCACTTCCTTAATGTCTCGAAACCGCCAAACCAATCAAACAAAGATTACGACGGTTTGCTCGCGACGAAAGGAGGTGATTAGGGTTGAAGTGTTAAAGCTATTAGCAAATGGTTTTATAAAAGAAGTGTATCATCCCGACCGGCTATCCAATCCAGTTCTTGTACAAAAGAAAAATGGCGAATGGAGAATGTGTGTTGATTATACCGATCTCAACAAACACGCCCTAAAGACCCCTTCAAACTACCTCGCATCGACGAAGTAGTTGACTCAACCGCAGTCGCGAACCGTTGTCCTTTTTAGATTGCTATTCAGGGGTATCACCAAATAGCCCTAGCAACTCACGATCAAATAAAAACATCATTCATCACGCCTTTCGGCGCATACGCTATACGACCATGTCGTTTGGCCTCAAAAATGCTGGTGCAACATACCAACGCGCTATCCAAGAGTGTCTTCAAAAGAAATTTCCGACCAGTGGTCGAAGCATACGTAGACGACGTAGTCGTAAAAACAAAGGAGAGCGGATCCTTAGTTTCAAACCTAGAGCGAACCTTCGTCGCTTTAAACAAATTTCAAAGTGGAAATTAAACCCACGAAAATGCATATTCGGAGTACCATCGGGATACTACTCGGCAACGTAGTTAGCCAAGATGGCATTAAACCAAACCCCAAAAAAGTTAATGCAGTCTTAAAAATGACGCAACCCAAAGGTATAAAAGATATCCGTAAACTTATTTGGATGCATGGCGGCTTTAAGCCGCTTCATATCAAGACTTGGCGAAAAAGGCCTCCCCTTTTTCAAACTATTAAAGGCCAAGCAAAAATTTGAATGGACAAGCGAAGCGCAAAGCCTTCTTCGAACTCAAGACATATTTAACATCACCACCAAGCACAAACACCTAAAGATGACGAAGAATTATTGCTATACATTGCGGCTACCGATCGCGTGGTCGGACAAGAATAGTCGTCGAAAGACAAGAAGAGGGACATACATATGGCGTACAAAGACCCGCCTACTACATCGCGAAGTATTAAACGACTCGAAACAGAGATACCCACACGTACAAAAATTTTTGTACGGGATCCTAAAAACGAAACGAAAGCGCTACACTACTTTGACACATATCCGATCACAATAGTAACAAACATGCCGTTGGCGACATTCTTCGCAATAAAGACGCCGGTGGTCGGATCGTCAAATGGGCAATAGAGCTCACCCATACACACTAAAATTTCAAAGCCGTACAACCATCAAATCCCAAGCCTTGGTTGATTTCCTAGTAGAATGGGCGGACATGTCCCTACCACCATTTCAAAACGAAGCCGAACGATGGGAAATGTTCTTCGATGGCTCCCTTAAAATAAAAGGAGCAGGAGCGAGCATCGTGTTCAAAGCACCAAGCGGTGATACCCTAAGATACGTGCTTTGCGTATCCATTTCAAAGCTTCAAATAACGCGGCCGAATACGAAGCCGCACTTCACGGCCTCAAGATAGCCATAGAATTGGGTATAAAAAGGCTCCTCGTCTTTGGAGACTCTAATTTAGTTGTCCAAAGAAATCAACAAAGAATGGGACCGTAGTAATGAAAAAATGGAAGCATACGTGGCGAGATAAGGAAGCTAGAAAATAAATTCTATGGCTTGGAATTCACCTATATACCAAGAGAAAAGAACAAACTTGCGGACCAATTATCTAAATTGGGATCCGAAAGAGCAAAAATGCCACCCGACGTATTTGTTCAAGATCTACTATTACCTTCTCGTCACACAGAGGAAGCACAGAACCACCACAAAAAGAAACAGATCCATCGACGGCAAAACCAAAACAGATAATATTCAGCAAAGCATACCGCTGGCCCCCACCTCCGACCAAAGAAGAAAAGGTATCATTGCTGCAATCCGACCAAGACCTTTCGAATATATGCTCCAAGAACAAGATCGGGCAAAAAATCTATAGATAACTCCAAAGTTATTTATCCAAAGAAAAGAAAGCGACAAGATCCCTCATCTACAAAGGGATGTAACGAGCAAATACCATCGTGGAACCTTTGGAACAAACAAAGGAGATAAAGCCGACTCGAGAATTCCCTTTATTCGGTATCTCATTGATGAGGACACACCGACGATAAAATAGAAAAACAACAGCGTCTCATAAGACGCAAAGAAAACATTATGTCCTAGTCGATGGGCAACTTATGCGCAAAAATGCAAGAGCCGAAGTCTTGCAAAAATGCATTTCTTTCGAAGAAGGAGCGGAACTACTACTACGTATTCATGAAGGGATGTGTGGAAATCATGCGGATCAAAAACACCGGTCGGAAAAGTATTTCGAGCGGGTTTTTTACTTGGCCAACCGCACTCGCCGATGCTAAGAAACTAGTTCAGCATTGTAAAGGTTGCCAATTCTTCGCTAAACAAATTCATGTCCCCGCACATGAGCTTCAAACAATACCGGCCGCATGGCCCTTTTCATGCCGGGGACTAGACATGACAGACCATTCAAAAAAGCCCCAGGCGGCTATCAATTTGTCTATGTACTTATAGACAAATTTTCAAAATGGATAGAATATAAGCCCTTAGTCAAGGCAAATGCTCAAAAAGCCGTTGAGTTCCTAACGGACGTCGTACATCGTTTCGGCGTACCCAACACCATTATAACAGATTTGGGATCCATATTCATAGGCGGTGAATTTTGGGATTTTTGCGAAGACTTAGGAACAAAAGTAAAATATGTATCAGTAGCTCACCCTCGAGCTAATGGTCAAGTCGAAAGAGCAAATGGGATGATCATAGACGCCCTACGAAAAAGGCTATATCGAGACAACGACACCCATCCAGGAAGATGGTATCACGAATTACCTGCTGTGATATGGGGACTCCGAACCCAACCAAGCAGAAATACCGGCGTCTCACCTTATTTCATGATATTTGGTGCTGAAGCGGTTTTGCCAGATGAAGTAGCATTTGGCTCACCAAGAACAAAAAATTATGACGAAGAGGCCACGAATGAAGTCAGAAAAACTATCATCGACTCAGGAGAAGAGCGGAACTTGGAAACACTCCCAAGAACGGCTAAATATCTAGCGTCTCTACGGCGCTATTACAACAGAAATGTAAAAGAGAGACGGTTTGTGGTCGGAGACCTCGTCCTCAAGAGAATTCGAAAAACAGACGACCTCCACAAATTATCATCTCATTGGGAAGGACCCTTCCTAGTCAAAGCATCACAAGACCAACGACTTATAAACTATGTACTCTAGACGATCCACCTAGAGATTTGCCAAATTCTTGGCACATAGAACATTTAATAAAATTCTATGCCTAGCACCAAGGCAATTGTAATCATTTTCGGACATACAACTACCAATTGTATCAAAACACACCGAGATATTGTTACAAAATGGTGCAAAGCACCACGAGTTTAATACCACAAATGAGTTTTAAATCATTGTTGGGGACAAGATCTATCTTGTCGGCAATAACACAAGCGGTGCCCCGGCAAGCCTTTTGCAAATCTCGAGTTTTTCGGGAGAGGTATCTCGCAGCTCCCGGACTCCAAACGCTTGAAATCCGCCCGAGGAAAGTGAGACTAGCGCAAGAGCCGTAACACTTGACGCAACAAAGCGACTCCCCTTCCCTACAAACTCCTTAAGCAAACGCCACGAACGACGGCATTGATCCACAACGAATTCGGAACGAGAAGGGGATTTGCCGGCCTCACTTCGCCCGCGCAAGAACAAGAAAAACAGAGGTTGCAATCCATTCGCCATGGACAGTAACGCTCCGTCGATGCTGATTATCATTTTTCAGCACGCCGAATTGCGCCATATGACGCTCATGCGTTTCTACATAAGTATAACCTATAAGACACGAGATCGAAACAACAACGAGAAGATAAAAAGGGAGAAAACGCACCTCGTGCCTCCCTCTCCAAGCGCTCAACTTCGCACGGGCTTTGTTCTCCGTTCCGTTCGTACGAGCAATTTCAGCAGCCATCAAGGCTTTATCACTCTCCAAACCTACAAAGTACAATCAAGTAATCGACATATCCCGTTAAAACAACAAGTAACAGGAGTGAGTAAAACAAACCTTTGTTTTGCTCCCGAAGGGATGCAACCTTTTTTAACAAGGAATCTTTCTCAAGTTCCCAAAGCCTTTCACGACCTTCGTGAACACGGATCTGCGCGCTCCAAATCTTCATTTTGCTTCCGCAGAAGACCGTTTTCACACATGGTCGGTTTGAATTGCTCTATGCAAAGACGGCGCTCTTCAAAACATCTTCAACTACCTCGCAAAAGAGATCCTTCACAACGCGACGAACGGGCAAAATAGAAAAATTCACCAAAAACAAGTACCAACCTTAATACGAGCACGAAGATCAGCAAACACTTGCTCAAAACCATCGAAACGGCACCCCGGTAACATTTCCAAAAATGTGCCATTCACCGTTGTCATCTTGACGAGCAACATAGCTGCGGCTACCAGGTATATGGGGACCAGAAGAAGTTCCCCCCCGACCTCTTCCATTATCTCAGGGCGATCTGCTGTCGATGCACTGGGTCTAAAACTACCCAAATGCATATTCAGATATTGATCACCCTCCCAGGGAAGAATCTAACGCTACTCCAGGATAAGATGGCTGAGTATCCCTAGCGGAGGCCATGATGTTGATACCCGCAGTGACCACCGCAGGTTCAGCAACAACATTTGCAAGAACTATCCCTGGATCATCAACAGCATCAGTAGCAGGTGGCACAACTTCAGGAACAGTTTCTTGATCAATGACGGCATTGGCAGCAGGAGTTATGACTTCGGGAACAGCCTCCTGGCTTGTTCCAGCATTGACCAAAGCTTCATGACCCAAAGGGTCCCTGACCAAGTCATCAACAATAGGAGCCCTGCAATGAAAATTTTTACAAAGAATTAAAAAAAAAAGGGGGGCATAGCAAAAAGTAACAAGTTTGCAAAACTTACAAATCGAGGATCGCTCAAAATGCGAGACTAAACCAAATCCTGGCATATCGGTCTCCTCATCCCTAGAAGGGACAGATGTACTAACATCAAAGTCATTCCGCACCACCAGATCACGAAGAGGAGAAAAAGGATCAGTGGCAGCAAGAGCTTCTTCATCTTGGGCCACGATGACAGCAGGAGCACTCCGACCATCCACAGACTGACCTGAGAAGTTATCCTGTGCAAGGTCTCCTGAATGACCAATCTGGTCAGCCGTTGACATAGGCTGCTCCACGACACGACCAGCTCCCCCGCAACAAAGGGAGAGCGCTATCCCGACCACTTTCGAGCGCAATTTTTGCGCCGAGCAAACTCGGCAAGAGTCGCTCGTCTCCACAATCGGAATCGAATCCGACGATTCCGCAATCCGATGACGCCGACGTTTCGGCCGCCGAAGCACAAGGTTGTAATGATAAAGCTCCACCGGTCAAGATGCCGATCGTTTCTTCTTCTCATAAACAACCTTCCATTTCCCACCGCCTTCGATCGATCAACATCGGGATCAACGGATCATCGGCCACCGTCATCCCGTCAATACCTCGATCAAAACCCGTACGCCGGGTATCATAGAGCTTCTCCAAAGCGAGCAAAATATCAAGAGGTACTCGGGACACGTATATATGACGGCCCTATAAACACATGAAGATCAGTCCAACGGCAAGAATACCAAAAAACGTCCAAATACGAAGAAACAAATAAGTAAGCAGAAACATACCGGTGGAGGCGGCATCCTCCAATCATAAGGCTTAATGGTAGGACGAGGGATACGAGTATCCTCCCCACGTTTGAACATCTTCAGAAGTCTCAGATTAATGTCATCAAGTGAAATTTCCTCCGGAGATTCATGAGAAGGGTCGTCTTTTAGACGATATTCCCACAAAAAATTAAATCTCTCCTTCGTAGGCCGAATACGGCGAGAGATATAAACAACCGAATCGTAAATCCATTCGCACCCTTGAAGTTCATCATGGCAATTATCTCATTCACCTCAATCATCTCTGTAGCATTTGGTCTATCCGATCAAAAATGATTGGGTTCAGGAATATGTGTAATATCACAAGGAACAGGTCTCCCCTACTCATTGTCATTTACATAAAACCACTTCTTGAACCAGTCCTTCACATTATCAGTATGGGTGAAAGATAGCCAGCGGGAGCGCATTCCATCACGAAGAGAAATATAGCATGCCCCAGCCACTGGACTACCACCCAAGTTTCCCCTCTTCTTCAGTTCATAAAAATAACGGAAGACATTGAAGTTTGGGGGAATTGCAAGATACATCTCGCAATAAGCAACAAAGAGCGCAATTGTCATAATTGAGTTCGGGTGGAGGTTACGGAGCGATATCTTCCAAAGGATACAAAGCTCCACCAAGAAAGTATGGATTGGGATACCTAATCCCCGATAAAATAATCCTCGAATACAACTATCTCGCCATCATAAGGGCGGGGAATGCCTCACCTCGAGGTGGCACACGCCATACTCCAAAGGATGCCGGCGGGATCATGCCGCCATCCGCCAAAGCATTCACCGACGCCGCCGTCGATTGAGTGGGTGACCAAATCTGCTTTATCTGCTTCTCATACTCTTTTTGCTCTTTTTTCTCCTTCCTTTTCCCTGTTGCAGATTGACGCCTCTTCGCCATGACCCTCGAAATAACAGGATGCGGTTACTTGAGCTAACCCTAGGCACGGAGTTTGGGCGGCGGAATGAACCGATTGCAAGAGCTATAGGCAAAATGCAAGCAAACCAAATGACGGCAAAGACCAAGAGTTTTTAACCACACTAGGGTTTTTTCCTTAATGGGCCGAAAAACCGGGCCGCTTCAAGCTAAAAGGCCTTTTTGGTCGGTCTTTCTCTCCCCATTTAAATTTACAAAACATTTCCCATTACGACGCACACCTACCGGATAACTCGAAAGCGACCCGGTGAGCAAAGCTACGAAGGTCATTTAAGTCTGTTTCTTTTGCTATAGTCTTAAAACAAATTCGCTAAAAAAGACTGGGTTCACAAAGAAAGCTGTTCCAACCCGCCGTAACAAAGTTGCGGATAGCATCAACAATTCAACCCACACAATCCGACAAAGTGAGCTGGGATTTTTTCGCCAATGATACCGGTTATTTCGGCACACAAATAGCAAAGCTATTTTCATGGGTTTAGATTCAAAACCATGGTCTCACAAACGCTGGGACCGAGTTAAATAGCAAAGCTACCTTAACTTAATCATGACAAAGTCATGGCATGGTTCAAACCGACCAGCCCAAATGAAATTTGGCTCGCTCGGTCTCACTCAAAGAGTGGCCGGAAACACATAAAGCACGATATAATGATCGCTTGTCTTCTTTTTTAGACCCGACATAACGTGTTCCACCTCATCTCGGGCTCGGGGACTACGTGGGCCCACATCACCCGAGAGGTGACATGGGCTAGATCCTTCTTTTAGAGCTTGCCGCAACATATACTATCTTACAAAGCAACCTCGGGACTACGTGGGCCCACGTCATTTGCATGACTCGGCTCGATCCTTTCTCTTTACAAAGAGTTTAGTTTCAAAACTAAGCTAAGGCAACGACCAATCATGACAGATACCATGTGATGGCGGGCATCACACACTAACGAGGGCCCACGTCTCCGATTTGGGACCCTTTCAAAATTCTTTTTTCTTTTCGGGAGCATCATAAATCTTTCGGTCAAAACCGAAAACGTCAACCAAGTGTAAGCAAAGTGTGGTCGGAAGCATTAGACGGTCCTCCACCTGCTCGGACCACATGTCGAACGTGTGTCCGACCACCCTTTCTCACTCAACCAAGCAAGACGGTGTTTTTTCCCTCAAGATCCATGATGCTCGGGGACTAGGCGTGGAGGTATAAACTCCATATACCCTCACGGCCTAGTTTGGGCCGACACGCTATCGCCAGCCGGCCCATCAAGCTTCAAGACCGATCGGTTCGGGCTGGTCGGACAGCCTAAAAAACAGCAAGAATATCGAAGACCGACAAGGAGGACAAGACCTAGCCGAGATAGGAAAGTTTAGACTTGTAAAGTATATAAACTTAGTACCGATAGGCTAGTTCGACTTGTAACCTTGCTCCCCGCGATATATAAGGAGAGCAAGGACCCCCATGCCGGAGGACGTAATCCGGCATAACGCACGTACTCATACATCCACATCATAATCGAAACAGAGAGCAGGACTAGGGTTTTACGCATCTTTGCGGCCTGAACCTAGGTAAACCTCGTGTGATTGCTCCCTGTTTACGTCTTGCTCGCAATCTCGTGCGCCTTCCGCCAATCCATTACCGGTCAGGGCATACCCCTGGTCGGACTATCGCCGATATTTCGTCGACAGGCGGCCGACTCTAGGGCTTGGTCGGCCGCCCCTGGAGGCTGCCAGGTGGGGCCCAGCTTCCAGGAGTCGCCTTCTGGAGTCTTCTAGAGTATACAATTTTGCCCGTTCGGTCTTTATCTCTATGTAATCCCGACATGTGGACCTTCATTTGGTTCTTTCCTGATAACCCCCTGCAGAAATAGACAATCACCAAAACTCGTGGAATTCTGTCAGTATAACCCCTATATCTAACAGGTGAACTCATATTAGTCCTTTCTCTTGCTGCGTTGACGGTATAAAATTGATACTTAATCACCGTCAACAACGACGAGACGATGTTCTGCTGACGTAGAAGATTTGGGAGCAGTCGCGCTAAGAGCGCTTCCCAAAAACCTTATTCGCCTTCTCCCGGTGCAGGATCGCAAAGACGAGGGTTCCGGAGACCTGCTCTCCCAGTCGCCGGTGCACGCTGACGATCGGGATGGAGAGACTACGACGGCAAGTCGGCAACGCAGTAGCGAGAAGAGGAAAACACTATTTTACTACGTTAGGATTTTCTAATTGAAACTCTCAATTGTAGTCTTTGTTGTGTCTATTCCCAGGAGGATCGGTACGTATATACGCAGAGAAAGACCCCCTACATCTGCATCAACTAGCAATATGGTACTAATTGATATTGTACCTCCCACCTTTACTCATGGGTTTAAACATTAAAGCCGATTAGGGAACACATGTATTGGGCCTTTGAGATTTATTAGAATTTCTTCATATGGATTTTAGGGGAATATCCATATAAATTCTAACATCCATTAGTTCTCTATCACATCAGGGCTAGCTTCTCAGCTCGCTCCTGGTGCCATCTGAAGAATTCCTCGCCCACTGATTAAGATTCTTCATTCGTTGGACCAGCAGATTGACACATCGGCCGTCGTCGCTGTAGTTTTCATGCGCATTTACTGACAAATTTTTTCCACAACATCTGTCGAAATTTCTGGCGTTGAGATACTAAGCTCGCTCGTTGGAGTTAATGAAGACGACGACAGATTATTGTACGATCGATAACTTTTGGTCGATTCAGTTCACCTGTCGAAGAAACACACACTTCTGCAGCTGCCCCATCGATCTGATATATATTGCAGATGCAGAAGACAAGAAATGACTAATTCCGTAATGTCTGTCGTGTATGTGCGTGTGTTTAAAAGGAACATCAAGCTGGCCATAAAATTCACAAGAAGAATATACTGTCATATAATAATCACACGCGCGCTTGCTTGCATGCATGCGTGACATGATTAAAAAAAAAAAGGAGAAATATAGCCGCATCATCCGATCCGATGAATAGTAGTGAATGGGATGCGTCCCCGCCGGGCACGAGCTGCATGCATGGGCGCATAGTTTTGGAGCCACGCGATGCATGCATTGACCTGTCAGGCGCCTTCATCTCCTTCTTCCACGCCAAAAATGGACTCTGCTGTGTATGCAGACACGGTTGCGCGTACGTACCGGGACACGCCACGTGGTCCAGGAAGGAATCCACGCGTATATATATACTACGCAGAGTGCATGCGCATCCATATTGGAGCAGCCTGAATGTCCGATGTCAGTATGTAGTGTCTATCTAATACGAATAAAACGAGCTCCATCGATCACATGCGTGACCATACAAAGACAGCACTGTTGTACATGACTCGATCCGTACATTTCTGGCTGAGGTTTTCGCTACACAGCAGCAGATCAGACGACATGCTCGGAAGAATAATAACCACTGTCGACAGCATCAGCTTCTGTTTTTAACCATCATATCAGATTTGTCCCTCTTGCATGCTAGCTAGCTTTGTTTTGTTTCTTCCTTCACGAGGAGCTACATAGTACGTGGCAATAATATACATTCGAGGCCCCAATATGGCAATATATATGTGCTGTGCAAGTGTGTGCATGCCGCGTATATTTATTTGTGCCCTCCGAAACACAGTACAGTCGTCGACACTGCAACGCCGATCTAATAGGGCTATGGATGATGGAATCTCTCTGGGTCACAGGTAGCTAGGCCGGGCTCACGGCCGCTTTTTCGATCTGACAGTGATGCGCATGCAAGTGTATTATTAGTTTCGGGGGGCTTCTTTAATTGCTTCGATCGTCCCTGCAGTACGTTGTTTGTCATTACGCGAATGTCTTTTGCATGCTGCACATCTCTGTTCTTGGACCCATCTTTGACACAAATATAAACTAGTGCTAGGTTTACTAGCATTGTTATAGTAGTGTTCGTAGAAATTAAATAGAATTGCTGCTAATTTTGCCCTTTATTACTGCATATCGACGTTTGTTTCACAAAAAAAAATGCCCAAAAGATTTTAGATGCTCAAGAAGCTCCCCTATGTATGCAAATTATGCTCGGCAAGATTAGATCGGTGCCCGTCACCCGTGGTGGGGCAAGGGGAGCTCGAGCCCCCCCTACCGCTGGAAATCCCATGGAGCCCCCACCCTACAAATTTGAGGAGGAAGAAGAAGGGAAGGGGAGGTGGAAGAAGGAAGAAGAACAGGAGAGCCCCCCTAGCTTCAATCCTGCCTCCCCCAGTGCTAGTCACCATCACATATATATAACTCTTGACTTTTTCATCGGCCACTACTGTACCAGCAACAAGATATTCTTCTTCGCCTCCGGTTTTCCTTTTTACGCAAGTATATAGTTTGTCGGTGTAGAGAAAATGAAACAATTGCTAACAAGTCAATAGGATCTTTACAATTGTTGATGAGTTAATATGATCTTTATTAAAGTACCCCCCTCTTTTTCTAAATTATAAGACATTTTAGCTTTCTATATAGTTTTTGCTATACACTTAAATATATATACTATGTCATCCGACTTTTTACTTGCACAATGACACATGAGAAATTAAACTTCACTTGCTACCAAGCTACCATGTCTCATCATGAATATATAACTCTTCCACACCGACACATTGTTATGGAATTGATATCATTCGGCTTGGTGGGATGTAGTATCGTAAGTTCTAGAATCCACCCAATAGTTGTGACCAATTGTTTCTTGTTTATGAAAACATAGCATGTTACTACCCATCAAAAGTAATGCGAACACCCGCTCCAAGTTGAGACTTGAACCACCTTGAGAAACCTAGCTACACTCATGCACCATTGAAAAAAAATAGTGTCGACAAGTCTTGGAATACATCTAGGAAAAAACAAAGCACCCATGATAAGTTGAGGACTTGGACCCACCATAAGAAATCTATCCAACTGAACTACGCTTAAATCACGACTAATCTTAGGGCTTTGTAGCTTTTCATGTGCTTATATGTTTCATTGTTTCATTGAAACAATTCATCAAGTCATTTTCAATTGAGTGAAGCCAATGTTTCCTTGTTTTTTCCACCAGTAAATTCCAGAGCTAGGACAAAGTACTAATACACATTTGCAGACCTAGTAGTAAAAACCATATGTATCATCTCTATTGTAGTGTGGCTTGGCTCAAAGGAGCACTCTTTTCTCTTTGTAATTTTTTCCATGGAACTATAACTTTTGAATCCTGTCGAGGAATTGCTCCCTATCCTCGCCCCACGGGGGAAATTTGGTCCCCATCCTCATCCGGTCATCCCCATACATTGACATATCATGAAATATAGATGTCAATTCAAATTTAGCATAAATGTAAGTGATATTTTTTTGTAAGTGCGCACTTGATAAACTACAATGAACACATACCCTTCTAAATTTTCACGGGGGAGAATTGGACCTTTCGTCATTCCCGTCCCCGTCCCCCCCACATTCGGTAAACTGAAACCAATCGGTTTGGTTCCTCAGTCCTTTGCGAAATTCAGTTATAGAAAACTAGGAACCGACCGGTTAGCTACAAAACTTGGAACTAAGGAATTTCGGTCTCGGTTAGTTCGATTCGAGACAGGAATGGGGAATTATAGGCCGGGCAAATAAAGCTAGAGGAGGGATAATTATTTGAGGTTGGAGTGGTGTGACTGTGACCTATATATCGTCTATGCGCGCACCTCAGCTTTTCGTTCCAACACACAAGTTAGCCCCAGTAGTGTACGTATACGGCCCATCGCTGATTTGCAATCAATGTAAAAAGGTCCTGTTGAAACACATTGTGTGTGCGTGTGGTCTCAACGAAACCGGCCAAGATCCATCCATGAAAACGATAGAGATATGGAGGGACGAATTCGAAAATTAAAGGGTCCGCAATGGGGACTACTCCTTCTGATCGATGAGGTAGCTGGGTGGCATCTATTGCAGTCACGGGCTTCACTTGACTCTGATCAGATCAGAATAATAACACACAAGCCAGCTGCAGAGCTGCTGATTTATCCTGCTGATGAAATGTACATATATACATCCAGAGAGCTGCTAGCTAGCTAGTATGAGTATGAGTTCTAGTAGTAGCAGCAACTAAGTGCCAAGCTCTAGCTACTTTAAATAATTTAATTTGATCTTTATGCGTTAATAACTTCTCACAACTTTTGGGATAGTTGTTGGTGCATGTAACTCGGCAGCTATAGCTAGCATAGATAGTTTAGTGGCCACTCAGCAGTGTTCAGAACATTTATTTTGTCCTCAAAATATTAAAAAAAAGAAAAGAAAATAAAAAGTTCAGAAAATGACAGTAGCTATGAAGAGTACGCAGACGACATGCATTGAGCCCGTACGTACATGCTGCCCCCGACCCTTTCTGAAATCACATCAAACGGCGGGTCTTACATGTCTGTCACGAGGCACAAACTTCTTTCGAAGCATTCGTTTGCCGTAGGCACACATGCAGGCATATCATGTAGTGTAGATGGGACGTGGCGGTAGGATAAAAACGGCCTAACCATCTCATCGCACCTAAAGCTGTCTTTGGTAGTATGTATGTAGCTGGGACCGGGCTTGTGTGTGCAGCACGCAGCTACGATGGTAGCAATGGTTGTTGTTACTGTTTTTCTTTTGGCGTGGCCGATGGGATAAAGGCTTGTAGGCTAGACAGACCAGTAATGGCTTATATATGACCATGGTCCATGGCCAATTCACCGCACTATATGCACATGCCACCTTGCCTTTTTTTTTTTTACGATGAAAGAAGCATTATATTATATGCATGAGAGCTAGGCACATCGAGATATTATACACACTCTGAAATACAAGAAAGTACCCATGCCGTGAGAAACACAACTCAAAACCTAACCTGTTAGATGCTTTGCAGTATGGATGAGCGCATAGACAAACACTCGGCAATGAAAGACGGCTTGAGAACAGATGCTCAACGAACGACGACCACCGTTCATGTAGGCGGAGTTGGAGATCTTCTTCTTCTTCTTCTTCTTCTTCTTCTTCTTCTTCTTCTTCTTCCTGCCACCAAAGAATGCAGAAGACGAATCTAAAAATTGTTCTCCCTAGGACTTTATTGTGGCTAGATCTAACCACGGCAAAGCGGAGAAGAGACTGGAGAAAATTATTACCGTCCGGAAATAAAAGTCTCCAAGCCGTCATGTCGATGAAGATGCTTGCACCGAAGTTGTCATCCTCATCTTATTCAACGTAGCCATCATGGAAAAGACGATTCCAACCTTCCTCTTCACCGTCGCTGGAGAGAAGGAGAAGTTAAATCACCGCTATCAGAAAATTTAGCATGGAGAAACACTAACCCTAAAGACTTGATCTAACAGAAAAACTTATTAAAAATAATGGATATGCACACCCTTCCATCCCCAACGTGATGCCAGAGGAGAAGGGATGGGGACCAGTAGTGATGAATGGTGGGAGAACGACGACGGCGGCTCTAGGGCTCCTAATCGCGGCGCCACATGCCACCTTGTCGAGTTCCTCGCAACTTGCTAAAATGCCACTCTTCAATAACACTATACCTGAGTGACTCCGAATTATCTCTAAGGGGTCGATCCTTCTCTTCAAAAGGTCAAAGCAAATCTGTCATCTTAATTACCCCAAGGGAAAATATAATAAATACAACTTCATTCTAAGTTATAAGTCGCTTTGAATTTTTTATTCATTTATTTTACTATGAATAGAGACATATTATTATATCTAGATACATGGTAAAATAGATGTACCAAAAAAAAATCAAAACTGACTTATATTTTTTCGAAGTCGTGCGAACACACGTGGCTCATTAAGGGAGAATAGATAGTAGCAATACAATCCGACGGATCATTGAGCGAGATGCCCCAGACCGTCGGACGAGACACTTACACTAGGCGCCGGCTCTAACGGCGGAGCTTAGAAGGTTGTACTTTCGCGCTAAACCAATTTTGCTCTAAGGAAGAAAAACTAGGCAGCAACTACGGCTGGAAACCAGCTGAAAGCAGGGGCGCTAGGGCCCTAAACCCCGCCGAAACCCAGTTGGTTGCCTCCTCCCGAACGAGTCTGGCGATGATGCTTGCAGCCGCAGATGTTCCTCGGAATGTCCGCCTATTGCGCTCCTTCCAAACCACCCAGGAAACAAGTAGCACGAGCGAGTCGAAGCCCCTGCGGAACTCGTCAGGGAAGAGCTCTCGAGTCCGCAGCCACCAGTCATGAAGCCTATCATCTTGTGTGGGGGTGAGGTGTCCGAGCCCTGCCGTGGCGAGGACGCGACACCAGACCTCCCTGGTGAACATACAAAGACAGCAGAAGGTGGTGGGACTGCTCTGGTTCCTGAAGGCAGAGAATGCAGGCGTCGTCCTGCTGCAGGCCATGACGTTTGCGACGCTCTACCGTCCAGAGTCGGCCATGAAGCGCAGTCCAGAAGAAGAATTTGACCTTTGGTGGCGCAGATGCCTTCCAGAGTTCCTTGGCGCCTCGGAACGCGGTCCTGCCCAGGAAGAAAGCTTTGTACAAGGATGAGCTGGAGTACTCTCCATCCGGTGTCCATTTCCACCTGAAGCGGTCACGCTGGTGAAGTTGTAGCTGCACTCCCTCAAGCATATTCCAAAGCAACAAGAACTTATATGTACGTGTGATATGCTGAGTGCTTTATTTGCTTGTACTGTATCCCAGGATACGTGTAGTAGAGCCTGGTTCATCATTTCCCTGGCTCAAGGCATCCGCCCATAAGTCAATGGAAGCATCTGGTCTCGTCTCACCGCTTCACTTCGCAGATCAACATCCTATTCCTATCCTCGATGCTACGGATACGATGGACCCATGATTCGTTCAGGGTCCATGCATAACTGTCGTCCACGCGCGAAGTATCAGCTGATGAAATAATACGAAGTACTATGCATGCAGTCGCAGACGTGCAGAGAGACGTTGCTGGATTAACCCTGCCCATGCTTTTCGATGTGCTTTACCCTGTAGCTCCCTTTTTGCGCGCCAAATAAAGTGGCCGTCGAAAGGAATGTCTCGGAAGAGCATCGCAGTGCGCGCCCTCCAATTCCACGAGGCGCTGTGTCGTCTGTGTGGCTTCATGCATGCAGGTCAGCTACTCAGCTTACCCAATTATTCAAGCATATGCAAGCAAAAGCGCGTGACGAGGGGATCGGATTGGAATTGGAAACCAAGAGGAGATTTCATTTAGCGAGCTAGTAGCGAACGTCTGGCCTTTTTCTCCTTCCGAGCTTTTCTTCGGATGGTCACCATTTTGTACACAAAACATGTGGAAAAGGCAGCTAATTAATAGTAATATTAATAATAATGTTGGTTACGTGACAAGACGAGTAGCTATCGAGTAGCTAGAGAGCTAGCACATCAACGAAGAAAACAATGGCCGGGTACGAATCAATCTAGCGCCATCTCGGCGGCCCGCCGTGTGTACGTCTGTGTATCTCGTATCATCGTCATCGGCAAGAAGACGCGCGCGGCGGCCGGGGCAGGGCCCAGGGCGATGGAAGAATGGGTGGATTGATGCCTGCCGGCGGCAACCGCCCACAGCTGTCCGCTTCCTCAGCCGTCCCTTTCCCCTCCATTAAACTCGCTCCGCCGTCGCTGTCCCCTCCCTCCACCGCTCGCCCCGGCCGGCGGGTCCCCTCCGCCTCAAGACTCATAATTTCCATCACCTCCTCCTCCGGTCGCGCGTGTGGCGTGGCAACTGGCGTCAGGCCTTGCTCATCGCAAGGGCGTCGCGCGCCTGTTGCGCTGTGTGCTCAGCTCCCCGCGCCTAGCTAGAGATTTGTGTAGACGAGTGGTTAGAGAGACCGACCGGCCGGCCCGCCGCCGGTCGGCCGGGGCCGATCGAGGCTAGCTGCAATCACTCGTCGGCCGGGCCGGGCCAGGCCGATCGAGCAGCGATTTGGTCGATATATATTGCCCCGGACACTAACCCTCTTATCCTTTCCCCTCGTCTCCCCCCACTTGCACCCGCGACCGCGAGCAGCGAGCGAGACGCCTCATTTTCTTTTTTCCCAGAGGTAGGAAGCAGCCACTGAGCTCGCTTGATCGTGCTCGTGCTACGCTGCTAGCTAGCTACCTACGCACATATCTAGCAGCAGCTAGCTAGCTACTACCTAGCCAGCAGCAGCTACAGCCGCCTTGCCTGCCCTAGCGACCGCGAGCAGCAGCCCAGCAGGCAGGCGCAGGCCGGGTACTACAAAGATATGCGGAGGCAGCACCGGTAGGCGACGTACACGGACGCACGATGTCGTCGGCCATGAGCAGGCACGAGAACGGGCACGGCGGCGCCGCGGCTGCCGCGGCGGCGGCTGTGGCAGCGGCAGCAGCAGGTGGAGGTGGAGGCGGCGACGAGCACGAGGACGACCTGGTGATGCCGGGGTTCCGGTTCCACCCCACGGAGGAGGAGCTCATCGAGTTCTACCTCCGCCGGAAGGTGGAGGGCAAGCGCTTCAACGTCGACCTCATCACCTTCCTCGACCTCTACCGCTACGACCCATGGGAGCTCCCTGGTCCGTCTCGTGTCGTGTCTCGTCCCTGTCTGATGCCAATTACTCGCATGCTCGATCTTCTCTCCCTTTCCAATCTCTCCCCGACCAGAATTACCTATTTAGTAGAAATCAAGGGAGACAAATTAATCAAGGCTGATCGATCGATTTGCAGCAATGGCCGCGATTGGGGAGAAGGAGTGGTTCTTCTACGTGCCGAGGGATCGCAAGTACCGCAACGGGGACAGGCCCAACCGGGTGACGGCGTCGGGCTACTGGAAGGCCACCGGCGCCGACCGCACCATCAAGGCCGACAACAGCAGCCGCCCCATCGGGCTCAAGAAGACGCTCGTCTTCTACTCCGGCAAGGCGCCCAAGGGCGTCCGCAGCAGCTGGATCATGAACGAGTACCGCCTCCCGCCCGACCACCACACCGACCGCTACCACAAGGTACGCGCTCATCCCGTGCACCATGGCCTTTGATTGGCACCGTGAAACCAGCTATAATTTGCCACCAGATCGATGAGACACGAACTAGGGTTTGGGTTTACAATACTTCGGGCCTTTTTGGGCGGTGGTTTAGTTTTTGCGGGGTTTCAATTTTGGTCTATCCAATTTTTCTTGATTCTGCCTTTGAATGAATGGCGTTATAAATTAAGTTAGGGTTTGTTCATCTTTTCTTGACATCTTATATGTCTTTTCCGTTCCCTTCCATGATCGTCCCATGACTCCATGAGCAATGATGTTCATATATTTGACCTCACAACACTTACCTAGAAACGCACCATAACCATATTTCATCGATGTACACTCCCCAAGATGCTTGCATGCACGAGAGTTTGTGAACCTAGAATTCTAGATTCCACAATCCTAGATGTCATCGCTGAGATCTGGACTAAATTTTGGGGGCAATCCATCATCTCGTAGCATCGCCTTTCTGGCTTTCCGATTGGAGCCTGGCTATCTAGCTGATTCCTAGCTACCTACTGCAGTACGTGTTCCTCTAACTAACTAGTTATGCTCATGCTCGCACTTGTTCTTGATTTCTCTTGTTTCCAGCTTCGTAGTCTATCAACAATCAACATTAGCATTATATATGGCATCTCGATCTTCATGCATGCTCATGATGAATTTGCATAATTGCAGACCGAAATATCCTTGTGCCGCGTGTACAAGCGCACCGGGATCGACGACGGCCACGGGCACCATGCCGCGTCGGCGCGCTCGACGCCCTCCCGCGGTGCCACGGCGGCGGCGCAGCAGCAAGATAACAAGCAGGCGTCGTCATCGTCGACGCCCACGCCGCCCACGACCCCATCCAAGATGATGCACCTTCTCCACGGGGAGTGCACGTCGCCGCCAGCCATCTGCAGTAACAACAATCACGCCGCGGCGGCACACAGCGATAGCAAGGCGGCGGCGGCACCACGGCAGCAACAGCTCCCCACGAAGCCGTACTGCAACGGTTACCACGAGCTGTCCACGGCGATCTCTGCCGCCGCCGCCGCGGCCGGCGATCAGCAGCAGCAGCAGGCGGGAATGGGAACCGCGGCAGTGTCCTCGTCGTCATCGTACGAGCAGTCTCCCAGGAACGCCAACTACGCGTTCGCCGCGTCCACGTACTCGCTGCTCAGCCTGGTGAACGCCGCCTCCATGGGCGGGTCCGGGTCCGCCGCGGCCATCGACGAGCTCAGCACGCTGGTCGGGCACGTGCACGGCCCGCCGGCGTATTTCAGCCACCAGGCCGGCGGCGGCCACAGCTTCGTCGTCCCCGGCCTGACGTCGCCGTCGTCGCAGCCGCCGATGGCGCTCGGGACGCTACCCATGTCCCTGGCCGCCATATCCGACAAGATGATCTGGGACTGGAACCCGATCGTCCCCGACGCGGCGGCTAGAGATTACGGCAGCGCCGGCGGATTCAAATGATACACGGCTAAATGAGCCGCCGCCGGCCGCATGAATGCACTGCACGCCGCAGCTTCGCACGGGTGGTGGATCCATGGCGGTGCGCATGCATTACAATCGTCCTGGTACAGCTACTACTGCAGCCCATGTAGATCTTATTTCTCCCTCTCCCTCTCCCGGTTAATTTGTTCACGGTAAATTCTGAGGAAACAATCAGTGTAGACAACTATATACCCTATTAATCAGACCCTAGATCATACCAACTTGTACTAGTAGTATGATCACGAGTTCAGGATAGTAGTACGTAGCATAAGCTGTATGTAATTCACACTGAATTACATATATATAATAATGACATTGCCTTTATTTACTTTCATCGATGTCGTCAGGCGTGACAGTGTGAATTACTAGAACTTTCAGAATAATACTCCATTCAGTATTTTACTCCTCTCTGTCAGTCAGTGTCTAGTAGTACTCCATTCCATGAACAATCAGGAGTTCAGGACATGGTAATGCGCAGGAATGTGGTACCACATAACGAGTCAAAAGTTGCTCTTTTTTAACTGTCTCTGACTTTGGACACTGCACTGCACATGAAATAATACTGGATGGTTGCATGATTGGGAGAAGACCGTGGCAGAGATTGCCTCCTCTCGGAATGATTGCGAGAGGACCTGCTGGGGCTGCATGTCGGGTCGGCTCGGGTGTGCGTGCACCGATCTCTGGTGGTCTCTTTAGACGCAGGACTGTGTCAGAGCTGAGGATCTATACGAGTTTGGGGACAATCATTTGATGGCAGGGTTTGTCTCTTTTCGCTCCGCCTGTTCTGTCAGGGTCACATTGTCTCAGGGTAGGACTAGCCAACCGATCGAATTACAACTGTAGAAAAATGATTATTCCTCTTGATTTGTCTGCTCGTGCTGGCTGTAACTTGTCTTGTGTGTCATGGGCTGAGCTCGAGTGATGATCAGCAATGGTTGGAGTTTGGCTGCTGTACTGTGTGGACTCCATCCCTGGTCTCTCAAGACTACAGGACGACGTTTTTTTATGGATCGGACACCGGCAATCTACTTTGGTAGGGCTGAACAAGCTAGTCGCGTCGATCTGTTTTATTTGGTATACCTTTTCATTTATGTTCTTTGTTATTATATATGCCAGCTGTGAGATGGTGTGTTAGCGTCAGAGATCAACTTAACCTAGAAAAAAGAACAACTATTGGATGTAGTATAAGCGTTTGCAATGGGGAGATTTAATTTCTTTTTGAAGAATTCAGTGGAGGAGATTTTTTTTTTTGGCATTTTTTAGGTTTCCCTAACCTGCAAAAGTTCATTGGTGTGACAATTCATCAAAGGAAAGAAGAACAGGACAACTTTATAGACCAGTGCAATCAAAAGTAGCTCATGGATTGGGACATACCAAGTGTACTGACCAATGTGGATGGAATGGTGTAGTGAATGACCAACGGTTCTCGAACTTGGCAAGGGGTAGCATCTCGATCCACCAACTCAGTAAAATGCAACTTCTGAGTTCCTAAACTTGGCTTCATGTGTCATAAAAGCCTCCTAACTAAGGAAATGACATTTTCAGATCTCGAAACTTGGCTCTGGGAGTCATCCTAGCTAGTCCAAATAGGTATTGACCCTTGTACTAACATGACAATGTAGCATGTTCACTATGTGTTGGTGTGAATCGACATAAGAGGCCAACCTATCAAGTTTACATCTATATCTATCCATCTAGTGACGAATGAGGATCGACTTTAGCAGGTAAGGGCATTGGGGGGGGGAAGAGAGCATGAAGACAAGGAAGAAAAGGAGGGGACTCCAACATGGTGGGTAGGCGACAACAATGAGGGTGGGCCAAGTGGAAGATAGATAAGGAAGAGAAATGAGGAATGTATTCGATATATATGTGGCCCTCACATGATGGACCTATGTCAACACTTGGTCACCATGCTATGTCCAAAGGGGAGTAGTCCAAGACTGGTTTGGACTCGAATAATACCCAGAGCCAAGTTTATGGACCTAAAAATTGTATTTCGTGAGATAGTAACTTGGATGACACCTGGTGGAGCCAAGTTTAAAAACTCAAAACTATCATTTAATTTCTATGTTTGGAACTAGGATGATACGCCTGCCAAGTTTGAGGACCCACATGAAAAAAAATTATTCATAAATTTTGCTAGTCTGGTCCTTAATAGTCTTTGTTTTTTGGTTGTCTAACTGAAGTTTTATAGTCATACATATATAACACAAATTAAACACCACAAGTCAACGAATACTTGAATGAACACTTAACGTGAACTTGAATCCACTTAATTAATGAACTAAAATTAAATGCTTGAAATCCATCATGTGATTGGTTCTGAAGAGCAGGATGGAGACACTTGATGTGTCTTACCTTGGAGGATGGCATCATCATTAAGTGATTAGCATATTTGCGCAGGGGGAGTAGCTAGGCATACAAACACTGTGGTGCCTACATGATGACTACTCTGTCAGTGTCAAGAAATCTAGTATATTTAAGATATTTACATGGATCGGTTATACGTGTGTGTTTATAAAGTGAAGGTGCATTCATGTACATATGCCTTTACATTTGTAACGTGGTACAACACTCTTGTTATAGTTGGAGCATTTTATGAAAAGGTCCTCTAGCCCAGTGCCCGTTAAAGCATTTTTTAAAGAGACTTGCTATTCTTGTTTTGTATGCTATATTTATATTAGAGTAAAATGTGAACTCCAATAGCTATGTTATTTTGTTTTGTAAAATAGCAAGCGTACAATTACTAAATTCTCGCATGATAAATATAGCTTGCATGTGCCGCTAGCCATATAGCATTGCCATAGTAGAAAGGTTGTTGGAGTTTTCTATTTTTTACATAGTTTTTTATTTTAGTGGTTGGGTAAATCATAGCTTTAGAGCAACTCCAACAGTTTGCCAAACATCACTTGGCAAATCTCGAGTTTTGCCAAGTCTCAAACTCATTTGTCAAGTGAAAAAATAGCCCTTCTCCAACAATTTGCTATATTTGGACTTGGCAAATTGAAAATTAGTGGCTCACACCCAACAACTTGCATGCGCGGGAAATCTGGTGGTGCGCTCGCGGAGAGGAATCGCGCGATGCCAAGCGCTCGCTCGCATGCGCGCATATTTGCGCCGGGAAGGGCTATTTTTGCCAAGCTTGCCAATTTGCCAAGTGCTTTTACCAAGTTGTTGGAGGTGTGGTTTTTTGTGGTTTTGCCAAAAATCCTAATTTGCCAAGTGCTTTTGCCAAACAGTTTGCTAAAAGCACTTGGCATCCTAGAAATTTTGCCAAAACCATAAAAAATAGCCTCAACAAGTTGGCAAAACTACTTGGCATTTCTGTAAGCTTGGCATAATTCTCCCTTCACTTGCCAAATATGCCAAGTGCTCCATCGCTTGGCATCACGTGTATCCCAATTTGCCAACTAGTTTTGCCAATTTGTTGGAGGCTTAATTTTGTGATTTTGGCAAAAATGCTAGGATGTCAAGTTCTTTTGCCAAGCTCAAATAGCAAACTGTTGGAGAAGGCTTCTTTTTTCACTTGACATTTGGTTTTGAGACGGCGCAAAACTATAGATTTGCCAAGTGAGTTTTAGTGCTAAAACTCATTTGAGCAACTCCAACAGTTTACTAAAACTCACTTGGCAAATCTATAGTTTTGCCAAGTCTCAAAACCAAATGCTAAGTGAAAAAAGAAGCCTTCTCCAACAGTTTGCTATTTGAGCTTGGCAAAAAAATTTGGCATCCTAGCATTTTTGCCAAAATCACAAAATTAAGCCTCCAACAAGTTGGCAAAACTAGTTGGCAAATTGGATACACGTGATGCCAAGTGATGGAGCACTTGGCATATTTGGCAAGTGAAGAGAGAATTTTGCTAAGCTCACAGAAATGCCAAGTAGTTTTGCCAACTTGTTGGAGGCTGTTTTTTGTGGTTTTGGCAAAAATCCTAGAATGCCAAGTGCTTTTAGCAAACTGTTGGAGTTGCTCCATTTTTGACCAACTCTCTTAAAATTGCTCTAATAGGTTGAGGTTTCATCTACTGACTTTGGTCAATAGCTGGAGCATTTTCTTTATTTTGGTTTTTTAGGGACTTTATTTTGGTACAACGAGCCGCTCCACCAATGGAGCAGAAACTATTTTTTTAAAAAATGTTATTGAAACAATTTCTTATATATAGTGGGCCTGGGAGAGGCTCCTATATTTTTAGCTCCATCCAACGTACATCAACTGCTCGTAAGACAGTTTTGAAATGAGCTCCATGCATGTAGAGTCTAATTTTTAGTGGTTGTTTGGCTGATAGTTTTTACGGTTGAATTTCGACTGTTTTAACAATAATGTTCTGTAAGAGGGAAACGAGCAACAAACTAGTTGATAAACCGACTGCAACCATTTAGTTCATCTTGGAGGAGCGTACGCCATACCATTATGATGGTGTAATGCCATACTCCCTCCGTCCCAATGAATCAGTCGTTTCAGCACCTTGCACAAAGACCTAGGAGAGGGATGGGTAGGGAATGAAGTAGACTGAGTCTGATGACATTGAGGATAGGCAAGGATGCAGCTGTGAGTGATAAATGTCACTGACGCTCTGGTGCACTAGGGAGCAAGGGCTACTGGGAATTGCTGCAACAGATAGTCCACTGCCTACAATGACACATTCTGGACATGGATGAATTCGTAGGACGACACTCTCAGCTTGACAGAGGGAGTATATGTTAGTAGATACTACTACTACTTTTATTTCAAAAAAAAAAAACTACTACTACTACTGCATCTAGTGCTAGTGAGCTGACTATAGCTTAGAGTTTTATATTAGTATTAATATAACCCTACGAGCTGACTATCATGGATGATCGGAACATAACCGTACGTGCTTTACACACGCGCGCGTGCTGACGCGCTCGTGCTAAAGATCCCTTTTATTTAACTGAAGGCGAGCTGAGTTGGCTCCCATGGATCCATCCATGGGCAGCACATACGTACAGGGACGCGCGCAGGCGCGCCATGATGAGCCCAGCACCACAACCTCCGCGCAACTGAGATCGATACTGGTCCATGCATGCACACGCCTGATCGAGTCCGTCTGATCAGGTTGTGCTCCCCATCAGGCGATCCACCGCTCGGCGGGCGGCCTCGATCTCGGCCGCTTTTTGGCCCACGCTGGCGTGGCCTGGCCATCATCTCTCACTCACGCCGTCACGCGCGCGCGTGTACATGGGTCGGCCCGGCCGGCCGGCCGGATCGGATGCAGATCAGCGGCCGGCTCTGATGATTATAACTAGGCGCAGGTTTAGGATGGAGAAAAGGGAGCTTTTCGGGGTAATAAAGGGCACGCCTTTGCGCACGCGCGCGGTTTACTGTCCCTCCCGCGCGGCCGTGTTGCATGGCGCATGATTAGCTCGTTGAACTGAATCCAAGCTGCATGCATGTGTGTGCGTGCGCTACCTAGTAGGAGTAGCGCTAGCGGTAGCTCATCGGTCGATCGATCGGTGCCATCATACAACTTTTCTTCTTTCTGGTGGTGATGCATGTATGAGTAGTAGTACATACTAGAGCCTTTTTGTTTGGGCAGTCAGGGACCATGCAATGCAACAATCATCATCGATCGATCTGGTACTGATCCGGGGGCGACGGGACTACGGGACCCCGGAAACTGCGCCGATGATCGGCGCTACGCACGTACGGCAACGATTCGCTCATGCAGTCATGCTTGCCTGCCTTTGCTCTGCATCCATCTCGTGAAAGATTATAATGGTTGGAGTATGCAAACAGGCCTAAATTGGGCTAAATTAATTACCCTATTTGTCTGCGTGTGGAAATCAGCCCAGCCGGCCCACTCGCTTCCTATATGGTACACATCTGCACTCAGTAATATCGGCGAATGACCGGGCCCAACAACAGCCCGTGTTGCGACGGCGGCAGACAGCACGTCGTTCCGGCCCAACAACGGCCCGTGTTGGACTCGTCGGGTGCCTGGCCTCAGCTGGTCCGTTCGATGGCAGGGAACGGCGGGGATAACGCGGCTGCCTTGTTCCGTCGCAGTCGCGAGGACGACTGCAGACGATCTCATTCCCCCTTCCGCCCCCTACCACACGTGCGTCCTCTCTCGGCCCCCTCTCGCTCTCCGACTCCGACGAACTGGTGGGCCGCCGCCGCCCTAAGCCAGGTGCTGACGCTCTAGTTCCTCTCTTCGCCGGCGACGAGTGCCCACCAGGTACTCCCACCCCTTCTCTTCCCTTCCCTTCCCTTCACTTCAATCCGAGCACCGAAACCCTAACCCAAAGGCCGCAGCGGCGGCGACCACGATGATGATGTCGGACGACGACGACGACGCGGAGCCGCAGCTCAACGCGGTGGAGGGCTACTACTTCGTCGACTCCACGGACGAGAAGGCGCCGGTCTGCTTCTCCACCCTGCCGTTCCGGTTCGGGGACGGGGCCACCGATGACGATCTCCCTGGCTGCAACGAGAGGCTGGTGCTGCGCGGGACTGCTGACCCGGGCGTCAAGGTGTACAGCGAGGTGGTGGCCTGGAGGCTGGGGCTCGAGGGGAAGCAGCCCCAGTTCGCGGTGCTCACGGCGCAAGGCGGGCGCTGGGTGCGCCTCGTTAGGCCCCTGAAGAGCTACGAGGAGGTGATCAGGACCGTGCTGATCACGGCGCAGATGCTGCATTTTCTCAGGAGGAAGCCTGATGAGCCAGAGAAGACCCTGTGGAACCACCTCTGCAAAGTTTTTAAGTGCGTGCATTTTTTGGCACACTGTTGCGTTTGTTGTTATCTTTTGGCAGATGTTGAATGCTGATGCTTACAGATCTCACTGACCTGTGCTTCTGCAGCAAGTTTGATGTCAGACCCTCAGAGGACGATTTCAGGAACCACCGCTCACTGATGGAGCAGTTCGTCGCAAAGGATCCTGTCTTAGCGAAATCAGAGGTATCTGTCCATTCCTGTTATCGAAATTCTCAATTGTGTTTGTTAGCATAGCAAAATTGTGTCTACCATGAGCATGAAACAATCTACATGTTGTGAGGGGTTAACAACATAATCACCTAAGGTGATTGGAGCAACTTGTTATTGTGCTTCATTGCTGTTATTTGCGAGTCAATGTGACCTGGTATGATGATTATTTGACTGATGTTGCTATGATGATTATCTGATAGATTTTGCGAGGATTTGTTGAAGGACGACCTAGAAAAAAATGCACTGAGGTATGCATATATGGTTGTGCATGATATTGAAAGTTTTGGAAGAGAGATTAACAACACATCTAGGAATTAACAACACATTAATCTACTCTTAATGTAATTTTGACTAGGTTGGTGCAGACCGCATTGATGTCAAGCAGTCGTTCATCGCTGATGATGAGGACATAGATGAGATGATTGTGGAAGATGCCGATAATGAATCTGATGAAGAAGAGGATGAAGATTTGTTTGATGCAATATGTGCCATTTGTGACAATGGAGGAGACATATTATGGTAGGTGGATTCCCTTGTGTGATTGAGTAGGCTACCTGAAAATCTTTTCTCTTTTCTTGATAATCTAGGAAGCTTAGTTACTATTTAGTTGTTCATGTCTTCAGCTGAGCATTCACAGCATAACCATTTCAGATATATTTTACACAGAGATTAGGCCATAACCATTGCGCCAAGTGACTAGGATTGCTTTTTGTAAACACTGTTTAGTTAACACTGTCATCATAAAATCAAAACAGAAGTGGTGGAAGAAATATAGCGTTTACAAAAATGCTGCTCATTTTACTGATGAAATTGCATCTTACTGGAAAAATAATATACATGGTCAGAGCTATATGTGTTACTATGAAGTAGATCATCCGAGTTACTCCAATCCTGAAAAGTTCTGTTATGGAAATTCCAGTGGTCACAGCATTTGTGAATGCATATCAATCATCTGTATGGAATCTGTGGTTGTGTATTTATATGCTTGTGTGTTTATCCCTTGTAAATATTTTGAAAAAACACTAAATTTCTGAATGAAGTTTTTACAGACTTTGTAGGTCCTTTTATTGATAATACTTAAATGAAGTTTTTATAGACTTTGTAGGTCCTTTTATTGATAATACTTAATACGTAATTGAAACCGCCTTGCATAACCTGGTTTATTTTGCCCTGTAATATCATTTTTCTTATTTCATTTTTTATGTTGAACTTCTTATGTTTATCATTTTCCTAGCCATCTAATGTCAATAGTCTAATTTTGTCTAGCGTATACTTGTTCTAACTGTCCCTGTGGCAATATTCTAGTGTTTATCAACATGTTAGCCATCTACTGTCCATATTCTAATCCTTTTCTTTCTGTGGTGTACTTATTGCATTGTTCTACTATAGCTGTGATGGTCCATGTATGCGCTCTTTCCATGCAAAAGAAGGAAGTGGTGAAGACTCGTACTGTGATACCCTTGGATACACTAAAGCACAAGTTGAGGTATGTGTTGTACCTCTAAGTGATGCAAACATTAACTTGAATTTCTAGTTATGATTTTCTATATTGAAATTCTCTTTCTATTTTTAGGCAATGGATAAATTTCTGTGCAAGAACTGTAAATATAAGCAACACCAATGTTTCATCTGCGGAGTGTTGGAACCTTCAGATGGAGCAGCAGCTAAGGTATATTGGTACTCCAAAGAACAAATGGATTTACGAATAAACTCCCACAACTTTTTCATCTGTCTTACACCTGCAAGGATCTGTAGTAAGTCTATATAAGGAATAGGAGGTAAAGGAGTGTTTCGTTGCTTTCCTCCAGTTGTATGTACGGATGAGTGATCATGCAACAAAGGTTGGGCTCATGAGCAAGGATACAAGTGGGTTTTGTTCATGAGTCCAGAAACAGGCCATTTTTTCCTGGGGTCTGAGGTCTGTACAACCACCCAAAAATGACCTGTTTGTGGACTCACGGACTGAAATCAAAGCATGTTCTGTGGAATAAAAAATCAAATATGAAATGGTTTGCAAAATTGAGCCATTGGGAAAAGTTATTCTCTTGGACAAAAATATTGTAGCTATTTTAAAAATGCTTTTCTTGCTGTTATTAGGCTGTACTAGCTGATTTATCAGATGGCACATTGGTGCTGATACTGACCTCTGATGAGCTGACAGGCACATGGTAAATTAGGGGGAAGCCATGCTTGTTAAGGTTAGCGAGCATGTCGTGGGCAAAAACTGCGCAGTGGGGACGGGAATATTCAGCCGCTCTCTCCCCCTTAGTCCCTCCCTCCCTCTCCTGTTGTCACTAGGACCGCAAAGTTCTTGTGTGCTGGCTGGTGTTGTGCCAGGAGGCATTTGGACACCTGCCCTCTCGGTCCTTGTAAACTCTCTTTCTATCTTAGTTGAATGGCCATGTCATTCAAAAAATGTTCAGTTCTTATCTGTATCCATTGTGTGTGGTCGCCATCAGCCCATCATTATCATCTGGCTGTATAACTCTTTGAAATTAATCTCTTTTTACCTGTAGCAGTTTCCCTATTGAGTAATGTTATTGTTCTAGCAGTTTGGAAGTGCAATCTGACAAACTGCTACTACAGATCATTTAATTGCTATGCAATTTCAACTCAAGATCTACTTTTATTTGCTAACACCTGCACTGCTGGTTAGGTACTTTTATGTAACAATGCAACATGTGGGCACTTTTACCACCCGAAATGTGTTGCCCAGCAACTTCACCCTAACAGCATTGATGAAGCCTCAGAATTGGAGAAGAAGATAACAGAAGGGTTTTCGTTTACGTGCCCAATTCACTGGTGCTTTCATTGCAAAGGTTTGGAGGATAGAACACAAGAGCCTTTGCAATTTGCTGTTTGCAGACGCTGTCCGAAGTCATATCACCGAAAGTGTTTACCAAGGTTCTGTTATAGAACAAGCTCTCTGTCTTGCTTTTTAAATATAATATGTGTAATGGCCTCTTATTCTTGAAATATTTGGAATTATTTCGCAGTGAAATTTCCTTTGAAGAAAATGAAGAGGATGGCATCATTACACGTGCTTGGGAATTATCAAAAAGAATTTTGATATACTGCCTGTATGTAACCTTGCCACTTTTGAAATTCCTTGTATATATGCTGCTCAGATCACAGACTTCTCATAAACTGTCACAGGGACCATGAGATTGATAGTGACATTGAGACACCTGTCAGAGATCATATAAAGTTTCCAAAGATTGAAAAGCCACTTCAATTTGTAAAGGGTGCTCAGCCTAAGAAGAAAAAGAGGACTTACAGTGAGACAGTTCTTGAGAAACCTCCAAAAGACACTGTGAAGATGAAAAGCAAGCGCATGCAAGAAAGCGAACAAAACAAACAAAACACCAGAGAAGTTTCTGCAAAGAGTTTCACTGAAAACCCTGTTGACAGACCTGCAAAGAAAAAAGCCAAGCTGAACGAGAAAATACAGTTGCCATATGTGGCTAAGGATAGTTTTGTAAGCAGTCCAAAATCTGTGAAAGAGCAAGAACAAGAGTTACCTTTGCCCTTATCTGCCACTAGGAAGATTCCCCGGAGTTTATTTCCTATAGTGGACAGTGAAGCTGAAAAGAGGTGAGTAACTTGGGTATAAACTATAAAGTACTTGGGAATGAAGTCATGACATGGTATGCGACTTTGTTTGCAAAATTTGCTAGCATGCATGAGTTTCCTACATGACTCCATTAGACTTGATGAGGGCTTTGGAATTTTGTTTGTTTATCAGGTCTGATGAGGCATTGAAATTTTGTTTGTTTATCATGTTGCAGAATCCTCTTCTGTCTTAAGTTAATCTCATGTTTTCATCTTAATGCCATGTATGCACATTCTGTGATGACAACAATGTTTGAAGTCTGCATACTGTTATATGACTATATGAGATCTTCCATTTGCAGGGTGATTACTACATTGGGAAATAAAGTCTCTTCTTTGACAATAAAAGATGTTACAAGGAACTGCAGTTTGCCATCAACTCATGTATACTCTGGCAGACTGACTGACAAGATACCACAGGGAAAACTTGAGCGTTCTGTTCAGGTGCTTCCTTGTTCCATCATATGTACAGATTAAATTCATGCTTATTATTATTTTGTTTGACATTTTGAGGATGCCATTTTAGGCTGTAGAAGCAGCTTTAAAAAAGCTGGAAAATGGAGGTAGCATCAATGATGCTAAAGCAGTATGTGAACCTGACGTTTTAAGACAGCTTGCAAGGTGGCATGTAAGTAAATACTGAATACTCCCTCTTTCCTGGAAGGCTGCAATACATTATGACTTCTAAAAGTTGTACTGAAATATAACGCATTCTACATTATGTCAAGGCTTAGATTTGGTAAAGTTTGTTAAAAAGAAAACCATAATTTGGGCAGAAACACCTTAATTGGGTTTAATCTATGGTTACATGCATCATTTGAGGATTCCCTTAAGAATGCACTATATTACAGGACTGAGGGAGTATATAATTATCCATTATTTTGCACTATTGTTTTTGTTGGCTAAGGCATTTTGTGCAGTGCTCCCCTTCCTGCTTTGAAATCCCTTTTGTTACACTTCCTGTAAACTTGAAGGCTTGAAGCAGATCTGCAATAGATGTGGTTCTAAGGCACGATATATATTTTGTTTATTTATGTCTCAGTCAGTACTTGGTTTGTTATTTGATCACTATACTGTCATCATTAATAAATCTCTCCTGGGTTTCATCTCCATATGATTATCTGGGTTTTAAGTTGTACTGACGAGCATATCCTAACTGTCCCCAATGTTAGTACATTGTACGTGGAGCAAGTTCCAAGTTGTCTCATTCTATTTTGATGGAAATGATATTATGAATATATTGTTTCTAGATGGATACATAGTTGAACAGATTTCAGTACTGGTTGTTATAATGGACTTGTGATATGTTGCGATCACAAATTCTCCTAGTTATCGTAGTGTTTCTCTTCAAGTTGTTTGCATTAATAAGCACTTGCACTTTAGCTAGTAATCAACCAAATTACTAACTCATATTTTTCGTCTTCCTGCCAGAGTAAACTCAGAGTATATATTTCTCCTTTTATTCATGGCACAAGGTACAGTTCTTTTGGTCGACATTTTACAAAGGTGGAGAAACTTGTTGAGGTATGTTGAAATCCACTATTATGTTGAGATAGCATGTGTAATAGGGGGTTGTATATGAAATAAGGTTATTACATCACTTTCTTAAACTGTAATTTTTCTGTGTCTGTTGTGAGATTTTACTTATTCATCTCATGTATTGTGGAATTTTTCTGCATCTGTTGTTGACAGGCAAATCACCAATAGCATTTGTGAAATGACATGCTTTAAATTTGCTTAACTGTTGAAAAGAAAACTCTGTAATAATTATGGGTTGTGTTGGGCCCTCGGAACACACATCTTAATGTATGGATTTGCTTTGTTTGTCTCTTGAACTTGATTCATGCGCACTTTGTTGGTAAGTGCTACGATGCTATCCTCATGGAAAATATAATCTCAAGACTTTAGAATAAGAAAATATGAATGCGACATGTGTTAGTTTATGCGCATTGTACACATTTTCCACTGCTCGCTGTACAAGGAGTGGGCGTGTGAAAATGATTTGAGAGAGAAAAAAAGCTTGGAAAGAAAAGGCTACATCGTTTTTGTATGTGAGATCCCATTCATAACCTCTATAAGAGCTATAATCTGTTATTTCTATTGATTGAAAAATGGGGATGGCTATGTTATGGACATATCTAATTTAAGTAGTTTGAAACTTCTCAAGACTGCAACCATTGGAAAATCAAAACTAAAGCTCAAGTTCAACCACAGAAAAATTTGTGGTCCATGGATGAAAGGAATCATATTTCCCATTCATATCTGTTATTTCTCTTTAGTCTTTACATATCTAACTATCGAACTTAAACAAGTTTTGAAACTTGTCAAGAATGCAACCCATATATATTAAAAAAAAAAACTAAAGCCTCAAGTTTAACCACAGAAACATGTGATGTCCATGGAAGAAAGCATTCATTCTTGAACAAAGTAAAGTTTGCTCTAAAAATGGCACCTACAAAAGAAAAAAATGTTTGAGCTGCAGCGTTTGGGTCAGCTTTTGGCTTCTGGCTCTTGTTTTTTTTTTGCTATTGGTTTTGTAATAAATTTTGAGCTTCTCAGCGTACCAAAGCCAGAAAAGCTCCTCAGAACATGCTTTTCAGCTTTTAGTTCTTCTCCTCGGAAGCCAGCTTTGCAGCTTTTCAAAAGCCAACTCAAAAGCTAAGCTGTTTATTTCAGCTTCTGGCTTTTGGCTGGCAGAAGCCAGATAAAAGCTGAAACAAACTGGGCCTAAGAGTAGTGCCACTATGTTTCCAGAGCTTGGTGGCTCCATTCTCACCTTTATCACTGGTACCTACACACCTGCCTCCAGGTGTGCAGGTGCAGCTGCCTTTGGCTGTTCGCTGCATGGATCTGTGGAAGCAGAATGTTTCTGCTGGTGCATGGCAGGCACACAATGAGAATGGGGTACTAGGCTGAAGAATTTTGCTATTTACTAGTGAACTCGAGGGACGGCAGTGGGTGGGAAATGGGTTGCAAGAAGAAATGGAAGGACTGGGATTATGTCAGTTTCAGGGGTTGAGGCTGTATGAGGAATTGGGGTGGATGGGGGTGGAAGGAGTTGGGATGAGACGATGGATTTATTAGTACATAATATATTGTGTACCAGTCATCCACTTCATATAATTCCGTATCATTATTCTTTCATTAATGTTCTTTTTTCTTTGTACAGATTGTTGATAGACTTCACTGGTATGTGGAACCTGGTGACATGGTATGTTTTTTCTTGGTATAAGCAACCATCAATTGATCTTTCCCTCCTTTGAAGTACTTCTTTATAGCAGATACCCTTTATAGCAGATACAAAAATCTCAAATAAATCACCAAGAGAAAAAAAAATATCTAAATGTACTGTGCACATATACCTTTTTTGGGTATTCATACCCACTCTGCAAATCTGCATCCACATCAAATGGGTAGGGTATGGGTAGAAAATTATTTACCCGTTAGTATTGGGTTAGGATCTGGATATTGCCCACTAGTACCCAGTGGGCCAAGATTATCAAGGATTATTCCAAATTTCCAACTCCAAGCTGATTAGCTTGATCATTATCTAGTGGGTTTGACCAAATGGATATGAGATTGGGGAAGGGTGAGAGATGGAAAATGATGATCTGGGTTTGGGTGTGGGCAAGCATTGAGTGTGCCCAAGCCCTCCCTAGTGAGTGGTGAGAGGTATGGTGCATGTATTATTGACCCATTGTTTTGTACTCCCTCCGTACTCGTAAAGGAAGTTGTTTAGGACATCAACACGGTCTCCAAAGCACAACTTTGACCTCTTGTTTTTATAAAAATATTTATGAAAAAGTGATATATGTATACTTGTATGAAAGTATTTTCCAATACAAATCTATTCATATAATTTTCACATTTGCAAACTCAACTTAAAAGTTATTGATGATTTATATTCCCATTGTTGACCCAAACCTTATCCAAAACGACTTCCTTTATGAGTACGGAGAGAGTATGTCTTTTTCCTATGAATGTTCGTAATTAAAATAAATGACGTCCTAATGCATGTTAATATGGATCATACATTTGACATCATTGTAGAGATCAACTGTGTTAGACTGTGGTTCTTATGCTTCTCAGTTTCTACACATGATATAAAACGGATTTTAGTAACAGAACCAGGGGTGGAACTAAAGGTTCTTAATGAAGGTATTGGCTCAGATTTGTATTGGGTTCAATATTTTGTATCATGCGTCTTTGTTTGTCAATGTTGAAGTTATACAAGTAAAATTGGTAATGTTGTTTGTTACATAAATTTATGAACATCCTAAACTCCATTGATCTTGCAGATAGTAGATTTCTGCTGTGGGTCAAATGATTTTAGCCGGCTTATGAAAGAAAAACTCGACAAAGTTCAGAAAAAGTGCCAATTCAAGAATTATGATCTTATCCAACCACAGGTAAGGTTGATGACAATTGAGTCCTTTGTTTGATTTTCCTTTATAACATGACCTTTTTTGTATCATCAAATAGAACTCTTAGAAGTTGGTGCATGAATTATATCTAGGGGTGATCTTTAGGGTCTGCTTTTCATCCAGGCAAAGCCTGCCTGGCACAAGCAAGCATTTGCCTGGGTCTGTGATTCATGCCTGGTTTGCATGATGCCAGGCAGGCACTGAAGCAAACAGTACCTTGCCGTTTCATGGCCAGAGAGTTCTTTCCATACTTTTAGTCTGTTGTTACTGATTCCGAATCAACTTATTATTATCATGCTATTCATTCAAAGCTTCACTTAAAGATTTCAGGGTTTAGCTGTTGATGATGATTAGTTTCTCTTCAGAGTTTCTGGCTTCATGTAACATGTAAATGTATGTGCTTCCTGCATTGCAGCATCGCTTTTGCTTTGAAAAGAGGGATTGGATGACTGTGCAGCCAAAAGAGCTGCCTCGTGGATCCCAACTAGTATGTTCTATTTATTATTTATTGAGACGATTTAATCTATCTTATATAATTATAACATTCAATTCAATTGTTTATTGAGCAGATTATGGGGCTTAATCCCCCTTTTGGAGTCAAAGCAAGTCTCGCGAACAAATTTATTGACAAAGCATTGACATTCAAGCCTAAGCTCATTATACTAATTGTCCCTAAAGAAACTAAAAGGTACGCAACATATTCATATTATCCGAGTCTTTTGTTCATAACATATTCTCACATTTCCTTTTGAGAAATCGTGTTTCCTCTTACCTTCATCCACTGGATACACAGGTTAGATCGGAAGAGGACACCTTATGATTTGATTTGGGAGGACAGTGATGTTCTTGCTGGGAAGGTAAGTTTTAGATTACATGAATTTCTTTTGTTTGTTTTTTTTCCTACTAGTTGTTTTACCTAATCTCTCTCTTGAAATTGGCAGTCCTTTTATCTGCCTGGTTCTGTGGATCTTAATGATAAAACAGTTGAAGGGTGGAATGCATCTGCGCCACCCCTCTATTTGTGGAGTCATCCTCATTGGACAAAGAAGCACATGCAAGTGGCTGAAGAGCGTGGTCACACTTGTATGGGGAAGAGAGCTTGCCATGTTGAAGAGAGTAATCTTTCAGATGCTCTGCCCGTGACGAAACAACCTGAGGCTACAAACAAACAGAACTCCAGATCAGGGAAAGGGACTACATGCAATGCCAGAAAGGCCAATCTACTTGCTGTTCGTCCTGCTAAGAAGCAAGCAAGATCTGAAGAGAAGGAAACTCTAGTGAAGATAGAACGCCATGTGAAAGAGGCTAATATACCAGATAACCTCCCAGTGAAGAAACAAGCTGAAGCTTCCAGCAAAGCCATCTCTCATCCTGGAAAAGAGAGAGAGCATGGCAGGTACAACAGCAGGAGATATGATAACATGAGTAGGAAGTCGACACCTGATGACGTAGAGAGCCTCCCCCCTGAAAAGCAAGTGGAAGTTGCATATGAAGAAACAAAAGTTATTATTCCTAGCAAAAAGATTACTCATAACGAACAAAGAGGTGATTGCTGTGAAACTAGAAGTTCTTGTGTGGAGCAAACCAAGAGCGCTCTGTACAACTATGAGAAAATTGCATCAGGGATGCCGAGCGTGAGGTCCAGAGAGGGAGGGGATTCTGACATGGGTATCTCACCCCCAGTCAGTAGCAATGCTCGAAGCAAATCCATGAGCTATTCCCCCCCGAGACCAATTGAACACGTAGATATGACAGCCCAGCCGGAGAGATACATTGGCTGTCTGACAAAAGAACCTTATGACTCTGGGCTCAATAGGGTTACTCATCAGGGGAGTTATTTGGCATCTAAGAGGGAAAATGATCCTATCCCTACTGACATTGATGATAGCTCAAGGATGAGGGGCTTCAGCATTGAAGAAGTGACCAGGCCGTATATTGCTGCTCCAACCAGTGATCTGTACAGCTTGCGGTCTAGAGGAGATGGCAGCTTCTACCGGTATCCAAACTCGGATTTAAACACTAATGCTGATGTGCCTATGCAAGGATGCAGTTCAAGATATGGACAAATTGGTGGTGACAGTTACCCACAAGCTTTTACAGTCCCACTAGCAACAGACTCGCAAACACATCAAAGAATGCATAGTGGAACAAGTGCTGATGTTTACCAGTCGACAAGATACTCCCTTGGAACTTCAGGTGCTCGCTTTAGCCAACCAGCTTCAAGTGTTCCCTCTTTTGGGCTTGCAGGTACAGGTTCACAACGAGGCTCAGTAATGGACAGGTATTCTTATGACCTCTCGGTTCCGACTGTTCCACCGAGCTTAGTTATTGACAGATATGCTGCATCCCTCGGCGGAACGAGCACAAGACCCCAGAGCTCCTTGCCTGAAGAGTACCCGTTCAGACAATTTGGCTCTTCCCGTGGCGGGCGGCCTCATATCTGATCGCTGAAACTTGTTATCAGAAGTTTTTGTAAGGCAGAAACTTGGGGGAGTTCCCACAATACTTCAATTGTCGTATCAAAGTAATGCAGCTTTTGACTTGACCTGGGTGTAACATGGTCAGTATGTTAGTACTCCAAAAGCATGGATACATGCAGGGCAGTGTGTTTAGCAAAACTGTGATGCTACATGTAAGGGTGGTGATGACAAATGCCAGCACCTATGACCTATATATCCTTGGAGATCCGATGACATGATATCACTGATTGTACAGAAAAATATAAGACTACTGCCTTCGTTAGAGTCCTAATATTACGTCTTTTGTTGCAATGTCTTTTGCATAGCATTCTCGGTTATTACGTGTTTTCCTTTTTGATAAAGGAATGGAATCAGGCTTGATCTCTTAGAACCAAGTTAATCAGACCACTGAGGATTGAACTAACATAAAACTCAACTTAAAACTTAATTCTAACATTGTTTGGCCATCCAAAGAAAGAAAGAAATGCAAAGTCGTTGCTTCTAGCTCTGCATTTGGCGAATATGTCTTTTTTTTTTTTTTTGCCGTCACATAGTTGTAGCTCGGCCCAATGTTGTACCAGGGTGTTCCCCTAAACAAGACATGTAAAAAGGAATAACATCTCTTTCTTTGTAAACTACATTGACCATTTGAACAGATGACAGATGGCCAATCTGAGTGATGGATCGCGTCTGTTGAGAACTTGTCAACTTGAGATGCCCGTGCTTTCTGCTGCATTGTCCGGGATATTCAATTCGTGGCGCCATCACATTATCGATCCGACTGTATACATGTCCTACGTTGCCTTTTGCAAGGAGCCCAGGACCAACAAAGCAGCTACGGAGTACTACTTGACTTGTCACCTGCCTGCTGCGTACCTATTAGATTAGTCACTGAATATCTTCTCAACTTTCCCTTCTGAGTATTTTCATATTCACGGTGTCGATCAAGGCTCACGGCACAAGAGAAATGAAGATTGTGACAGTTGATCCAGTGCCAGGCTTTTTTTTTTCTCTTCTTTCAGCGTCAGCGAGGTTGGCTGGCCAGCCAGCTAACCAGCCAGCCCTTTCACTTCACTGACGCCCCCGTCTTATGTTGTTCCCTGTGTGCGAGCAGGAGCAACCATGGAAAACACTGCCGCAGCTGTTTGTAGGAAGACAGAGCAGAATGCGATGTACAGTACGAGCTATCAGTAACACCGACCCATCGTACGCAGTAGACCAAGAGCGACAGCGACTCAGTGAGATGCCATGTCCATGTATTAGCATTCACATGCAAAACCAAGGATGAGAAAATAAAACATAAGTATCACGCCGGTCTATGTGTCCTTGAGTCGTCCTTTCCATTTTTTTTTAAGAGTTTTTATAACCCGGCTTCTCAGAAAGCCAACACGAATCCTTACAAAGTGACATACTGGGGCTAATAGCTACAAGACAAGCGTAAAAACAGAAGCCAAAACGAGATAACAAGACAAGCTCTATTACAGCTTTATAACCCGGCTTCTCGGAACGAAGTTGTCGCCGTCTTTATCGCTTCAATCCTCTCCTTGTCCTTCACCTCGAGACTTTAGAGCATCTCCAACAGTTACTCATATCTCACTTGCCAAATGATGGGTTTTAGCAACTTGGTAAAACAATTTGCCAAGTGAAAAATAGGTCATCTCCAACAGTTATGTAAATCTAACTTGCCAAATAAAAAAAAAAGATGAAGGCCCACCAGGTTCGTTTGTTGACCGGTAGAACCCCACCTCACGCGGACGAGGTATTTGGCAAGCGAACAAGTTTGGCAAGTCACAATAAGGAACTGTTGGAGATTGATTTTTCCTCTTTTTGCCAAATCTTGAAGGATGGCAAGTCATATGAGGAACTGTTGGAGATGCTCCGCCCACCTTTGCATGAAAGAGATCACCTGGTAAATCACATCAGTGGGAGAGTTAGGAAATTTCCCTTCAATCACCATCTTATTCCTGGTAACCCAAAGCGACCAGGCAAAACAAGCAAAGCATAACATAAAAAGTCGAGCTGGCAAAGGCCCCTTGCCCTGCAGCCACACACTGGACAGATCTTCGAGTGATTTGAGAACCTCCCGCAGTCCCCAGATTTCCTTAACAACAGCCCACACAAATTTTGCTATATGGCATTTAAACAAAACATGCTTCACAAATTCTAAGCCACCCCCCATGCAGCATGTTACTGAACCTTTCCACCCTTTTCTGATCAATGTTTGGGCCACTTGTAGTTTATTGTGAAAAGCCTGCCACATAAAAATTTTAACCTTCAAGGGTACTTTACATTTCCAGATATGTAGAGCTATTTTACTAGGACACCCTCTGTCAGTAATGAATCTATACAAGGATTTAGTAGTATACTGTCTAGATTTATCTAGCTCACACACCACCTGATCCCTGTTTTCATTTAGACTAATTTGCATCAAAATAGTTTTCAGCTATGTCCATCTCTCAAACTCCCCAAGGGGATAAGGACCTCCTAAAGTCTATATACCACTCTCCATCCTCCCAACAATCCTTTACCTCAGCCTCTTGATCCCTAGCTAGTTTGTATAAATCCTCAAAAGTAACTCTCAGAGGTACTTTCAACACCCAATAGTCTTGCTAGAATTTGCATAAACTCCCACCCCCCACATTAAAAGTTGCCCCCCACTTAAAGAGGTGCTTGACTGAGTGCAACCTCTCCAAAATTGTGAGCTCCCAATGTCCTTTCCACTAAATCGCCTGCCAGTCACCGGTCTCAAAGATTTTGCATTTGATTCGTCTTCGAACGTTTTGAACGAAGTTTGGTTGACCTCGACAACCTACCTCGTGCACTTGGTTTGCGCCATTCCTCTGCATTTGTAATCTGTGTCGTCTCACTCTCATCGTCTGCACCATGCTCGTGTGGTTCGCCATAATGAAAACAAGAGAAGACGACTGCTGGCAGCCCGGGCGTTCTCGTTTGTGCTAGGCTGCTAGCTAGTTGCTCATCCTGGAACCTGTAACGGGCATCAGTTCTTGAGCTTTGGTTGCCTGTTGTGGTGTTGATGCAAAAGGAATGGAAATGCAGGTGAGGATCAGTTTTGATCCCCTGAAGCCGCCCTCAAAATCGTAGACTCTTGAGCAAGCCCATCGATCAATAACCGGATTTTTTTAGATTAATCGATCAAGGCAAGCTTAGACCCGCCGGACCAGGAGGGCCTTACACGGATCAATTTGTTTCCCTTCGTGGGCTTCTCCTGGGCTAGCTTCTGTGTGAGTGATTACGTGAGCGGGACGGTGTGGTTTGCAGAGGGTGCGGAGGAGGGCGATTGGGCCAAGCCCGTGCGGACAGCCAGGCATTTTCGGTGCTAGCACGACCAATGCGCACTTGAGAATTGGAATCATACGACGATTCGGTTCCCGAACCGCCGAACCCTCATTTCCACCGATGTCCACTCTACCTTGCCACCGACCTGTCGGCTGCCACACTACACGAAGCCCCCGCTGACGAAGCCGACGCCACGATGAGTGGGCCGGTGCCTCCACGTCCTCCTCTCAAGCGCTGCCATAGGTGAAACCGCGTCCCTGAACTCCTTGCCTCCTCTTGTGGGTGCCACCAGGGCCCCTACGTTTCTAAAGGAAGAGATGCCCAACAACAACACCAGCACAAGCCACCACCGCAGAAGCGCGGACGCGGGTTGGCAGCCGGGCTAGAATCGGAGAAGGTAAACATGGATGAGATTATCCAATTGTTGCCAGTTTTGGAGTTCATTTACAAGAACCCCGTCGTTCAAAAGATTACCTGGGATCGATATCTCAATGAGGATCCTAGAATCAAGGGTAACTTCGAGCAAGAAGATATCATGGAACAGAAAGGTGATCCAGCTGATGCCAAGGAGCGGGACGGTGATCCAGAGATTGAGAATACATGTACAAGTTATTGGATTGCTAAGGGTTTCGTAGGGGAGGTGTGTGTTGCGCATGGACAAGGGGTCAGCTGGGCAAGCAACTTTGATGAACATGCTATGTTTGCATTAGCTATAACAAAGTTAGTCAAAATAGATAAAATCCTAATGGCGAAAACTACCATTAGGAACATGAAGCAAAAGTATCAATTTGCACCATATTAGACCTTCTAAACCTTGCAACCTTCCTTTTCCAAAGGTATTGATTTGGCAATGGTACCGAAGAGCCCTCTTATCTGAAGTATTTTGTTAATCGATTAAAAACATGATGTAAAAGGAGGAGATTATACAAAATAAGAATGGAAATCTATCCAATACACCAAAAGGATCTTGAAATAAAGATTGACATTTATATGCTTGTGAATCATCTATTCTTAGTAAAAGAACTCAAGATAAGATTTATTTGATGTCTTTTACTCCCTTCACAAATCACTTCTCCAAGCTGAGTGGAACAATACAGTTAGGGTAAGGAACAAGAAGATATGTAAGAACTGGCATGTTGAGAGAGTCAGGAAAAACACATTCCTTTTATGGTGTAACATCAATATAGGTAGTCTGATCATTAGTTGTTCAATCATAGCAATTTAAGTAGAAAGCTAGTTTCGGGATCAGATCATTCAACTAAAGTTGTCAGGCCGGGTAGGCTTTGAAGAACATTGGGGGTTCCTTATGTTGTGACTGAGCAGATATGTCTATTGTGCCCAACAAAAACGGATTTGCAAGGACCAAAGGCTTTCTCATTTTGAAAAACAATTCAAAGTACATTTCCCTTCTCCATTCTCTGCTCGGATGATTGTCGCTTGTGTGAATTTCATCGTTGCGGGTGTGTTGGCAAGGATTTTGAGACAAGCAAATGAAAGTGGGTGGGAGAGAGTCCAATTGCCTTCATACCCATGCCACTATTTATAGACAGTGGATACTTATAGGTGGGCCTTTGGTGGAAATGTGTTTTACTACCACTACATCGGCACTAGTTGAGCCTCTTCCAGAGGAAAACATAACATATATATACTATATGGGCTCTCCCAGCAGTAGACCCTCTACCAGATTATGATCGATACTATATGATCTAGTAGATGCTCATACAAGAGACACAAATGCAACTCAAAACCTAGTCGCTAGGACTGCCCTTTGCAACCTATTCGTTCGCACCACACCCCATCCCATGAATAATCACTAGGAGCACATGGAACCAAGCAGTAGCACCAGGGCCCCACTTGGTAGGGTCGACCAACCACACCAAGGTTGTCCATCTACCACTTCTCCATCCACAACACCAATGTGGGAATGTCCAACAAGCAAAAAAAATGCAGGACTTCTACATTATTGATTTGGTGTTGATTTGATCCTAAGAGCCTCCATAAAGTATCATAAGGATTAGAGGGTCCACCAATGATGGAAGAGCGCATATTCTAGAGATCAACCGAATTGGGCCAACTGTCAACTGCCTTAGAGGATCAACCATCGGCGTTGGATGAAATATCAATGGATCCATGCATTGACTGACCCCATAGGGGGGGTCACTTGACCCTAAATGTCTAGCCCACCATGTTAGGCCCAATTTTAAGAACAAACTGGGTGCAAATCATGTGTGTCTAGAATGTTAAATCACACATATAGCAACAAATTACTATCAGAAGCTGATGTTTTATCATATATGAATAACAATAGGTACATCAAGATAGAGTAGTAAAAAAAAAGTGGAAACATAACTTCTAAAGTTGAACTAAAGCCTCCAAAAACCACAGGGGCAATTAACTGGGGAAGCATACGCGTAACACGCGTAGCACTTCTTCCTTAGAAAAAGCACAAAAAAAAAACCACACTTGGTACCGATTATGGATTTTTGCCAAAGTAATGAATAAAGTAAATGTAAGCAAACCACCGCTAAAGCATAATATGAGGGGATGTAGGCTTAAAAGGTTAGATACCATAGAACTATGGTACACAATTTTAGTTAATTAAGCTTTAACCATTATAATCCTATATTATGCTTAAGCTCCCAAGTGTGAGTAATAATTAATAACAATATTGAAGATAACCAATCCATCCAAAGGACCAACTATTCAATAAGGATCCATTTTAGGGACCTACAAATATCTTCAATAAGGATCCAGGTCACTCATGAACGAGAGCAGAACTAATATATCAGTTTAAAGATGCTCTGCAGATGGTGTATATCTTTACCATGAGTCGTGATCCCTATATACCTAAGGAAACCAACCTCTATACCCACTTCAAAGGTGAATTGGCAGGGTTTCACTACGAAGCCTTCAAAACATCCCTTCGGCAGGTTAGTTGGCTGAGGTTTTAGAATTATCAATAGATTTAGATACCCTCCTTAGTGAAGTGGCACACACCATTACGGTAGTGCACACAAGGCCAGAAGTCGAACTATACCATCTAAGCGCCACCCTTTTGCAAGAAACTAGCGCACCAAAAGAAAGGCCCAATACTCTAGCCTCCTTGTATCATCTTGCTAAAAAAACATATCTTATCGGAATTGCAAATATCTTCAGTCAATACTAAATATCATAATTATTGGTTAAAGCAAGCTAAGCACATTACTACATGCATAAACTCAATGGGTCACAAGGAACACGGTAACAACATCATGGAAGCAAAAATAGACAATTTATTACACACATGCATATGAATGCGATTACATCAATATATGGTGATTAAGTAACTAAGCAACCTTATATTAAATTTGCCCTCAAATATTTACTCAACTTTCTGACCATCAGCTTCAGGCCTCCACCACTTATGGACAACTCTCCTACTCACAAATGGAAGCAACCAAGCACACCAGCAAATACACAAACCAACAAACGAAAACAATAATGAACAAAACACCCCGGAACCGAACACGCCCACGAGATCGAAAGTTTTGTTCTTATGGCTGGCTCGTATAATAAAACTCAACAAAATGGGTGCAGCCGTGCAGACCCTTGGCATTTGAACAGATGACAGATGGGCGATCTAAGTGGTGGATCACGTCTATTGAGAACTCGTCAACTTGAGATGCCCGTGCTTTCAGCTCATTGTCTGGGATATTCAATTGGTGGCGCCATCAGATAATCGATCCGACTGTACATACAGTATGTCCTACGTTGCCTTTTGCTAGGACCAAGCAGCTACGAGTACTACTTGACTTGTCACCTGCCTGCTGCGTACCTATTGATTAGTCACTGAATTTCTTCGCAGCTTTCCGTTCTGAGGCCTTTAGATGGTCAGATTTCTAGCATGAAGAGTACTGTAGCATTTTGTTTGTATTTGACAAATATTATTCAATTATAGCCTAACTAGAATCAAAAGATTTGTCTAATGATTTACAACTAATCTGTGTAATTAGTTATTTATTTTACCAATATTTAATGCTCCATGCATATGACATAATATTTGATGTGATGGAGAGAGGGTCATATTTCTAGCTTTTTTAGGCAACTAAACAAGGCATGAGTACTCGTACTATTCACGGTGTCCATCACGGCTCACGGCACAAGAAAAATTGACCGTTGATCCAGGGGCCAGGGCTAGCTTTTTTCTCTCCTTTCGGCGTCAGCGAGGCTGGCCGTCCACCCAGCCAGCCCTTTCACTTCACCGACGCCCCCCAGTTTTGTCCCCTGTGTGCGAGCAGGAGCAACCACGTAAAACAGCAAGGGGACACGGCATGACGCCATGGAAAACAGGAGCCGTGGTCATCTTTCACAACGACTCGGACCCGTGGTACTGCCGCCGAGCAGTTGGGCGGCCTCCGTTCCATCCATCCGCTGCTGACACTGAGACTGCCGGTGCCCGTGCCAGCGGACGGACGCCCGCCGTGCTTCCGCGCGCGCCAGGCCACTGTCGCAGTGCCGCGTACAACATTTAAAGCGTTCCGCGTCATTTCGAACCGTCCGTTGGAGTATTGGGCCAACGACAAGAAAACGCGCCGGCGCGCAGTGACGCGGTCAGAGCAGAGCAAACCAAACCTCACTGCCGGGGTTCCAGGCGAATCACTCCACCACTCACTGCCGCCCGGAGCCGCGCTGCGCACCTGCAGCTGCAGGCAGGACACCGTGCCCGTGGTGAGCTCCGGTGCCGGCGCGGCCGGGCGAGAGGAGGGGAATGGCGGATGGCGGCGGGGAATCGGAGTCGGCGGCGCTGGAGTTCACGCCGACTTGGATCGTGGCGGCGGTCTGCTCCCTCATCGTCGTCATCTCCCTCGCCGCCGAGAGGTGCCTGCATTACCTCGGCAAGGTAACCATCAATTGACGCTTCCTTCCGTTCCTGTTCCTGAGCATCGAAACGCCTCGCTCCTCGTCTCCCTTCTTCTGAATTTAATGCCGCACCTTGGTGGTGTCTGTTCACTTGTCCACTGCGATGGCTGGCATGGCAGACGTTCAAGGCCAAGAACCAGAAGGCGCTCTTCGAGGCTCTCCTCAAGGTCAAAGAAGGTATCGATCTGTTCTTTTTTCTCTCTGTCGTTCGGCCATTTTCAGGTGATGTTCTGCAGAAGCTGAGGTTTATGCGCTCCTCTGTCGCTGTCAGAAAAGGGGGAGTCGAGTTTTGTTCATCTTCAGTGACTGTGGTTCATCTCGCTGCTATTTTTTTGCAGAGCTGATGCTTCTGGGGTTCATCTCCCTGCTGCTGACCGTGTTCCAAGGAATGACGCAGAGGACGTGCATTCCAAAGGAGTGGACCATCTACATGCTCCCCTGCCGTAACGCTAAGGAGCAGGCCGAGCTGAGCCCCACGGAGGCGCACGGCCTAGCTGCCGGAATCTTAGGCCTCGCACGCCGGCGTCTGCTTGCCGAGGACGGGCCCAGGGCCCAACATTGCCAAAAGAAGGTATGAAGATGAATTACACCTGCACTTGTTGGTCTATCTGATGGTTGTTATACTAACAGATTATATGCCTCCAATCATTGAGAAAAATAACTTGGATTTTTCTAGATTGTATCATTAATATCATGTCTCGTTTTTTATGTAAGTCGGGAACTTACATCAATGTACACGTTGTGGGGTCTTTCTTTACTTCCCCAGTTGCCATTTTAGACAAGGTATCATTGAGAAAATAACTTGGAGTTTTCTAGATTGTATCACTAATATTGTAGTATGTATGTATGCCTCGTGCTTGATGTAGTATGTCACTAATCGGGAACATGACATAGCACCTTATCCAATGAGAATTACAACTCTGCAGTACTGTTTTTAGCCTAAAGTAGCCAAAAAAAGACGGCCGATCAGTGCAAGTAGTAGCATGTTCTTACAGCTTACCATTCGAAAATAGCAACTTATTTTCATGTGTTAGCTACTGATATTGGCTTCCTGTATTCCGTTGTGATATTAGTTGTGCTTGCCTTACTGGATGGATGTTAAGTATAGGGAACACAAATACTGCAAGATTGAGACTTTTCTTTCAAAATCTGAAAATGTGTGACATTATGGAGCAACAGAATTAAGATTTCAAGGCAAACCATGATTTTAGTTCTAACTCCAACATATTTGTCCACAGGAAGAAGTTCCTTTGTTGTCAGTTGAAGCACTACATCAGTTGCATATCTTCATTTTCATTCTGGCCATCGCACATGTGATTTTCTGTGTTTTGACTATGCTTTTAGGAAGTGCAAGGGTAAAGTATCGATGACGTTGGTTCATTCGTGCGTATATTAATCTTAGTTTCATGAACTTTTAACTTTAATTAATTTCATCTTGCTACTCAGATTCATCAATGGAAACACTGGGAGGATGAAATTCAGAAGGGCGCTACAGAAAATGGTAGAATCGTCTTGTTTGCTGCTGATGTTTTTGTCAAATGATATAGGAGTACTTGTGGTCTGGTAGAGAGTAGCAACTGCCCTTTTGTAAACAGGTTATTTTTCATGCTAATTAATGAGGCTCCCTTTTTGGTACAACTCTATAACTACAGGGCCTAGGAAGGTGACCTATGTGCATCAATCTGAATTTATCAGAGAACATTTCAAGGGTATTGGCAGAGATTCCACAGTGTTGAGCTGGCTGGTAAGAAATCAATGTATATCACTTTCAGTCAAAATAATGTATCTTCCGTCGGAACTACAGCTGAATTAATTTCTAAAGCTTACACTATCCTTTTCATCATACAATCTAGACAGAATAGGCTACCTAGCTTTTCTGACCAGCTTGTGCAACCTGAGATGTTGTTGTTTCCTCTTGCCCCTCTTACACAATTCCATTTATCAATTGGATTATTGGATAACTTACTAACATTGTTTTAAGAAATAGTCCCAAATCAAAGTGCATTTGAATTATTAATGACTAGATTTTTACTACTGCAAATTAATTCATTTTTATTAAGTACCTAATTATCAAGTATCAGTTTAACCAACTCATTAAGCTTTTACTTTCAGTGTTCTTTCATTAAGCAGTTTTATGGGTCGGTTACTAAGTCAGACTATACTACAATGCGACTTGGCTTCATCACGGTAAGGATAACACAACCCTAAACTAACTTTTTGTTGCCTTTTCAGTTCTCAATCATAACAGGTGACAGTTTTCCTTTGCAGACACATTGTAGGGCAAACCTAAAATTTGATTTCCACAGATACATGATGCGAGCTTTGGAGGCTGACTTTAAGAAGGTTGTTGGCATAAGGTAGTCCAATCAGCATATTCATACATTTACCAGTTCATGTACCAACAGTTGTTGAAACAATTGGTGAACCTAATTATCTTGCCTTTTCTTATCTCTCTTAGCTGGTACTTGTGGATATTCGTTGTGGTATTCATGTTGCTGAATGTCAACGGTGAGTTTAATCTCACTGAAAGAATCATTTAAGCCTCCAATTCTGTACAGAGCTGCTTTTAGCACTGCTTCTTTACTGTAGGTTACTAGTATTTACTGTAAACAAATAGTACTCTTTAGTACATCCGTGTTGATGATTATATACGTCTTGCAAATCTACAGGTTGGCATACATACTTTTGGATCTCTTTCATCCCCCTTCTTGTAAGTGTTTTGTTACAGCTAAATGACTTTCTTGGGAACTTGCAAACTTAATTTTTGAGAAATTTCATATCACTCTTGAATTTTGCCCTTGACACAGAGACTCTGAACTTTTACTGGACACTTTATTTGCTTCTTACAGCTTCTGTTGGCCGTTGGCACCAAGCTAGAGCATGTCATAACTCAGTTGGCTCAAGAGGTCGCCGAGAAGCACTCCGCAATAGAGGGCGACTTGGTCGTGAATCCGTCAGATGACCACTTCTGGTTTGGACGGCCAAAAATCGTCTTGTACCTGATCCACTTCATCCTCTTCCAGAACGCATTTGAGATTGCATTCTTCTTCTGGATTCTTGTAAGTGCAACCAAACTCCACAAAACTACTGAAAGAACTTACTGCAGCATCTTGTAAGTGCAACCAAACTCCACAAGCCTTGGACTACTGAAAGGCTTACTGCAGCTTCTTTTCTCTCTCTTTGACAGATTACCTACGGCTTCAACTCCTGCATCATGGACCACGTCCCTTTCATTGTGCCAAGGCTCGTTGTCGGGTAATTTGCTGACCTTCTGGCTACCCATCCCATTTCGAACAGTCCAAGAGCCATCAATGTGTTTCAGACTCATGATGTTAATAGCCTTGCAGGGCCATCATCCAGCTGCTCTGCAGCTACAGCACTCTGCCTCTGTACGCCATTGTCACGCAGGTACGTGCCATAATACTTTGCATGAGTGACTGAAACATATTGATGGTTTAAACTATTTTCATTGTTTGCAAAGATGGGGAGCTTCTTCAAAAAGGAGATCTTCGACGAGCACGTGCAGCAGAGCCTCGTGGGCTGGGCGCTTAAGGCCAAGAAGAGGAAAGCGCTCAAGAACAATGGCAATGGCAGCACTGGCGCGGCCGGATCAGCATCAGCACATCCATCCGCGAGGCTCGAACTGATGAGACGAGCTGTCGCTCTTGAAGAAGGCACTGCCGATGGCAACGGTAGTGGAGCCACCACTGCCGAGGACAGGGGCCCGAAGTTCTGAACCTGTAGCCAACACCCGCCTTTGCGTCAGAAGATGCAGCAGTGTTTCTGTACGAGAGCCATATGCTGTATGGCTGTTTAGCCAGATGGCTCAGTGTGATACTCCGTATGATGATTTGTATGCTTTTTTGGATTGGCTTTGAGCTTGAGGCATGTTATGTTGTGGGGAGCTTTTCCGTAGTGTTGCCCTGTTCACTAGAACTTATGGTACGGTGTGGTCTTATCAGTAGTAGAAACCATCAGGCTCACAGCCCACGCGCTCCAGGCGCCCTGTTCACTAGAACTTATCAGCCCGGCTAATCAGACATGGTATTCTCAGATATTCAGTTGGTAGGCATAAGCATCACTGAGACGATCTCAACAGAACCGTGTACAAAATGGTATAAGACATAACCAAAAAAAAAAAAAGCCGGAGTTGATTCTAGTACAGGGGTCCTTCGGTTCTACAGCCATACAAAATCCTACACTTCATCTATTTTAGCATTGCCGCAAAGAGGCACTGCAGACATTCAAACATCACCACTTGCACGCCTGCTTCTGGATCTTGGAGTTCATGGTGCCCTTACCCTTGTCCTTGTAGGTGTTCCTGGATGACACTGGCCTTCTCCCCCCATGGGCAGCTGCTATTGCCTTTTTCCTTTGCTTGTTCAATTGTTTCGTGAGCTCAGCATCTTCTTCACCTGCATCCTCTGATGAGTCATCATTGTTATCTTCATCTTCCTGGGAAAGCACCTTGCCCCCAGATTCAAGCGGATTCATAGCATCTCCATTGCCACCTGAGGGAGTTTCCAATCTGGTCTCACTGCTACAACTTGTTCCATGCTGTGCAGTGAAAAAATGTCAGAAAAATGCCATGAAAAGTTTGCTTATTCATTCTGATGGATAGATGACTAACCTCTTCGGAAAAAGTTCCAGGCACATCTGAATCCCTTGAGGCAAGATTACAATCAGGCTCATCAGAACCATCCTGAGAGACAGCCAAAATACACTTCAATAACAGTGTCTTCTAACTAGACCAGAGACTAGCCTGACTACCGGTACAGTCTGCACAAATTCAAATTAACCTGCTAGGTAGACATACCTGGTCTATCTTCAAGGAAACCAAAGGCACAGCATCACCGACCTCATCGTCATCGTCGTCGTCGTCATCTGACCCAGAATCATGCCCTTCAGCATCATCCTCAATGTACTGTAAGAAAGTTCGGCAAAAAAAAACAGTATCAGAGAACTAAGCCAGAAAGCAATCTTTAAATGTATACATGAATAACAAGTTTGCAAAGTCACACACACACAAAAAAAAAAAAGAATGACAAGTTTGCAGAAACATCTGACCTACCTTATCCATCTCCACTTGCTCTTTCCTGGTAAATCCACTGGCAGCTAGTTCCTTGTCCAAGGAACCAGCAGCCTTTTTCACAGACAAAAAGGAAGGCCTGCTGTTCCCTTCATCATCACTTTCAGATCCAGCTTGTTCTTCATTTTTCTCTGACGTCAGATTGAACCTAACAGGAAGAAAGGAAATCTCAATGAGAAAAAGGACTACCGAATTAGGCTGATTTGAAGCTTTTTTGCATATTATAAACCTTTTGTTAAAGAACTTGTAGATACATTCAATGTCTCGGTCAAAAAACCTGCAAAAGCAAAACCATTTTTCTTAAGAAAACATAAAAGACACTGTCACATACTCACATTAGTTATCTGAGTAAGCTACATACATTTGAGCATTACGATGAGAAACAGATACCATCTGTGGAAAGTCAATAACCGTAATTTTTTCATCATCGTCAATCTGCATGACATTGGCATCAACGAATTTAACTATACACTGACATATAAAAAAACATCACCATATGTAGTTGAATTGTATTACTATATCACAAAACTAAGCGCTGGCAAGCTGCACCTAGAAATTATTAAATGGATCAAGTTTGTGTGTTTCCCACAAAAAAGTCTTGTTCCATAGTATCTTCTCCAGAAATATTTTACTTATACGAAGGATATAAAACTTATATATCAAAAAAATGAAGAAAGGGAAAAGGAAGAGATACCATGATATTGAACTCATTAAAGTCACAATGTATCAGTCCATGCTCTGCCAAACGAACGATAAGACCAAGAATTGTGTCAAAAACATCATCTGGATTTTGTAACTCTTTCACTTGAACACTACAGAGAATAAAGAAACTTGTATCAAGAGCTGCTTGACAGAACATACTATTCGACTAATATGAATCCACAGTTGACAAATTTATGCTTACAGAGGATATCCCTGCACAAGTGACATGATCACACAATGCCGATTGCAATCCACAGCAGTTGGAACAGGGAAACCATGGTCCCCTAAAGCCTGGAGATATAAGCAGTCAAGGATTAACCAAACAGAAAGGAAAATGAAAAGATCACATAGCTCAGATATACATAAAAGAAATAGAATGAGAAAAAAGACCTTCATAAAGGCAAATTCCTTCAAGGCTGCAAGTCGTGAGAGGTACAGCCAATTAAAGCTCCTTCGGTGCCTTAGATAGTCACGCTTAGATTTCACAGCCCTAAAAGATGTCCTGCCCAACCTATGAAGCTTCATGGCGAGTACTGTACCATCCTCTGTGGCGACCTCAAATATATCTGTATATCACAAAGATATTAGAAACAACTTCATGTGTCTTTGCCACATTACTAAAACAAAGAACAAACACTATGAACACAACATACCAGACTCCTTTCCAACACCGATCTGACGGCCAACTGAAGCAAAAACTCCTCGATTAACTAAAGTCTTGATGGCAAGGAAGTCATATCCTAGATAGGTGAGCCGATATCCATCATCTGTATGGACCGGAACCAATAAAGCAATAAAGATTTGGAGCTAAGTGTTACTGCACTAGCAACCCAAAATTCTATAATCATGATAAATTGTCAACTCACATTTAGTGGCATCATGATGCACTAGCTTGTTCTTCAAAAGATTCCTGAGCACTTTGTATGTGCCTCCATGCCTAAATTCATAAAGCATAAGAAAATGTTCCACTGAGGCAGAGTACAAATTCTTTCCACTCAGCAAACAATAGCTTCATTTAACATTTGTTTAAGTGGTTAGACCAACAGTAAACATCACTAAGAGTAAAATTAGCTGCACCCAAGCCTCCATGTTTTAAGATTAATTGCTTTCACCATATTGATGTTTATACAAGACAAAAAATATCTTCGTTTTCCTATTGAAAGGATAAGCGGAAAGATGGAGATTTTATGCTGCTCTGTGCACCACAAGTGGAATAGCAAACCAGAACCAAAGAAATTGCTTACTGTGCAAGGTCCAAACACCCTTACATCCCAGTACTACCTCCAATCATCAACATGCTAAAATTGCATTTAGATCCCCAAAAAAAGAGTTGAACAACATACAACCAATTAACATAAAAAACTAGTAACCGCAAGCATATCCTCAGCATAGCCACAGATTGCAGGAATGTGAAGAAAAACAAAATCTTACTTCAGTCCGGCGATCCTGTCCACAAGTTCTGCTGGAACAATCTCATGCTGTGACAAAAAAAAAAAAAAAAAAAAAAAAAAAAAAAAAAAAAACTTAAGTCACAGAAACCGGCAATTTACTATGTAGCGGAATGCAAGGTCAAGGTGAAGGGTATTGGGGATCTTACATTGCGCATGCCCATCTCGACGGCGGTGAGGACGCGGAAGTCGTCCTTAGATAGGTAGCGAAGGGCGTTCACGTCAAGCTTCATGGTGTCCTCCTCCTGCTGCTGGCTGCAGCAACCAGGGCGGACCACCCGATGATATTTGCAAAAAGTTCAAAGTAAGCAAGCATAAGATAGCCAAATGGCTTTAAGTTGGGGTTTGGGTGCTCGATTTCACACAGCAGGCAGGGAGTAGAAGGGGTGGGAATACCCAGTGGCAGAGCTCGTCAATTTTGAAGTCTAGGGCCACTATCCAAGCCTATGTATCATCAGTATTGGGTAAATATACCACTGGTACGCCAGTAGGGGATCTAATACCGATAGATAATAAAACTAGCTCATAAATGCATAAATTTTGATGATATTTGATTTCATACTTAAATCCACAGCATAACTAATGGAAACATGAAAGTGATTAAAAAATACCTAACTAATGATTGGGTAAAGCAACATTAAAAAAAAAGGATTTCAATGTCTCGATCAACACTAAAAAATTGGCGTCATCAATTTAACTCATTCGGCCACCTACTTGGCAAGCAACAGAGACAAAAACAGTCGGTACAAATACATTGAAATTTGAGAATGGGAATGGGGAATTACCAACAATACCAAGCCTCAGCCGGTACTCTTCTGTTGCAAATTTGCAATCGGCAACTGCAAGGAACAAACAGAGGCAATCACCCAATCAGGGAGCACAGAGCCGCCTGCTTGCTGCTGACCCACGCGGCCACAGGGAGCCAAGATGGTGGCCTGTTCCTGCCACTGCCAGCAGCCCAGCACAGGGTCGCCGCACCCGCTCGGATAGAGAAGCTACGGCGTGCGCCCTGCGGGCCGAATACCTATTGAGTGATCGTCGCCGGTGAAGAGACAGAAAGGCCTCGGCACCTGGCGGCGGGCGCGGCGGCAGCGGCGGCGGCGGCGGCGGTAGCCCTCCCAACCGAGACGGCGGACGCGGGGTGAAGTGAACGGATGCAGCGGACAGCGGTAGCCTCCAGGGTTGTCCAGCCCAGATGGAGCGCGCCCGAACGGGCCTTCTGCTGGGCCGTTCTTTTTCATCCCGTTTATTTTTTTTTGTCAATTTTATTTTTTTTCTCTCTATTTCCATTTTTTACTATTACTTCTGCATTGCTTATATTTAGCCTCTCTATGGGACAGTGCCCATGGCTAGTGAAACATTGGTTCAACATAAGCAAAAAAAATAAATGTAATTATTAATACATTGCAAATAAGCATATGGAATGTTTTCTACATTTTATTAAAGTGGAACCCCTTTTTTTTATTAAAGCCATCAATCATTTTTCTCGTAAAGTTGTAACACTTTTGTCATTTTTCCCGGAGATGCATGCACGCGTGATTATGAGCATCCGTGCCCTTGGTAGAAAGAGTCATGATCCGGACGGGCATACACACGCTACGAAGGCAAGTTCGTTCACTTTGATTTGATTGGCCGATCGAGTGCTTCCAACTCGAAACCGACCCAGTCAACAAATCAAATTCGAAAAAAGAAACCGACCCAGTTTCCACCGACTCATCAAGCCGATTAATAAGAGACCGACGTACTGCATCTCACAATCTCCTACACGCGAACGCGCCGAATCCACAGAATTCGACCCCACCCGCCTACATGGCGTCCGGGCCGACAGATTCCGTCAACGCCTCCCGCCGGCTGAGCTCAATTCTCCTCGACTGGCAGCGGGCCAACGGCAGTAAACGTAACGAGACCACGGCCTCTACCTACACGAAGAGTGGCTATTTCGTAGCCGTCTCCTTCTGGACGGCGGAGCCACCGGGCATCTCCTACTTCTCCGTCTACTGCTACATGCCGCCCCCCGACCCTACGCCCCGCGACTTCACCCTTCCGCCTCACGTGGTCGGCGCGGACGGCCGCTTTGTCCTCCTGCGCGCCCAGTTCTACTCCTGTGGTTACGCCTGCTACGGCGGTAAGGATGACTACTTCGTGTACAAGGCCGGCGGCGGCGATGGCGGCGCCGAGTCGCCGCCGTCGCTCGAGTGGGTTCCGCTTCCCGACGACGACGACAGGGGCACTGCTCTGGGCAGGGTCTCGGAGTTCGGCGTTGTTGACCACGGTGATCATTACCTCCTGGCCGCTCTATGCGACGCACCTGATGCACCCGCAGACTATCACATTCGAATCTACTCGTCCGAGACCAAAGCATGGAGCACTAGGACACTACGCAATCCATGCCCCGGAGTACGGAGGATTGCACCTGATAAGGTGATCGCGCTTGGAGAAGGCTCGCTAGGTTTCGTTGATTTCTCATACGGCTTGCTGGCATGTGACGTGGTGCATCAAGATCAAGATCCCCCTGTCGTTCGTTTCATACCATTGCCCGAGCCATTGCCTAGGAACAGAGACAAAGTAGAAGCATCATCCCCTTTAATCCCAAGAGCTTCTGCAAGGCCTTTCCGGGATCTGGCATGTTTCAGTGGGGTGCTCAAGTTCTTCGAGATGGAGCGTAACATTACTCAAGAGCCTAAAGACGACGACCCCACTCACAAGGATGTTCTGTACGATTCAGACTTGATCAAGCGCAATGGCGTGGATGAGAAGAGCCCCAAGTCAAGGGATTGTTGGAGGGCCGTGAACTTTTGGCGCAGGGAATGCACGCTCAGTGGCGATGACATATTGGTCGATGAAACAAAGCATTCGGCACTGGTGTCAAGGCTAAGGCCTGGCAAAGCATGCGGGAAGTTGGCACTCAGTGACCTGCACTCGGCTTTCCCCCCCCTGAGCACTGATGGTGAAGATGATGTTCTTTACCTCATGTCCGTGGCGGAGCCTGGTGATCGGAGTGTATGGGTGGTGGCTGTTGACCTCGGAAACAGGACCGTCAAAGCAGTTGTATTCTTTCAAGGAACATGATCCTTCCAGCCAAGCTTTCCGTCCCTGTACATTGTCCCGGTATCTCAACATGCTCGAATCTGAAGGTACATGGTCCTTCCAGTCCTTTCCTTCATCTTGTTCTTGTGTTTGGTCCCAGTTGTCAACCAGCCACCTGACAATGCAACCATCTTTGTTCGTGCATTTCCAGCATCTTTGCAGCTCCCTGAATGTGACTGTGGCATTGTTACTTATGAATTTTGTGGTTTCTGTAGGCACTAAAGTCTCGGCATGTCGCAAGGTGGTACCGGTTGGGAGCTCTGCCAATAATAGAATGAAAGCATTGGTGAGTATTTTGCATATTTCCATATTTCAATTTTCAAAGAATTGTTTCCATCTCACTCTGTCCTCTGTGTGTGTAGATCAATGCTGACAGGCCACTTCCACAATTGCTCCGCAGGCAAGTTTCTTAGTCAGGGGAACTCTATTCTTTTATAAAGCCTCTGTGCATCAAGCAATGATTGTGTTTAGTTCATTTATTGTATGTTTTCTTAGCTATATATTTACTAATTAAATTTGATGTGATACTGTTTGCCAGGCCATTGCCACCACATATTGGAAACTACCCTGAAATAAAGCGGTTGTGCAGGCAAGTTTCTTCTAATTTATGAGACCTCTATTCTGTAAGGCATGTCTGCACCAATGATCCTGTCTAGGTCCATTCATTGTATTGTCATACCTATATTTGCTATTATTATTGTTATTGTTATTGTTATTGTTGTTACCTGATGTTGGAGGTACTTTGGTTAATATACGACATGTTGTTTTTCAGTATTCTCGAAAATGCTGAGAGAACCAAGCGTGCACGAAATGAAGCCCACAGTATTGTTCAGAATGATCACGTTTCAGAAGACCAACCTGTTCAAACCAATCAGGTATGTTGTATTCCATTTGCCATGTTCCCCATGTCATTTTCTCATCATCGTATGGTGAAATTTTGACTAAAATATGATGTTTCAGACACTGCAACAATGTGTCAACAAGCTGGATCAGGCCCTCAACCCTGTGGATGAACAACAACCATCACCATCCAACAAGGTGCTCGGCGAGTTTCATCCTAGTAAGGTATAACACGTTCTCTTATTGGAATGTGTCATAACATCGCCGGACACTGTTCGCGAAGGAAAAAAACCAGAGCATCAGTGAAACATCGCTGGAAACACAGCAGAACATCACGGCGAGCAGGACAGAACATCGCCTGAGTTTTTCCAAAAACCCAGGCGACTGAGATTTAGGAAAAGTGAAAAATTATATAATCACGGAGATTCTAGAAAATCATATAGAAGTATGTTATATATATAAGTGTGGCGATGCTAATTACAGTTCGTTTCTCTTGGACTTATGATCGATAGTACAAGGAACTTTAGAGATTTACCAATAGGTTATGCTAAATAAAAAATTCCATAATTGAATTAAAAAATTACATACTTAGTGACCAACGCTTCAGCTTCTTAAAATAATATGAAGGTACTCTATATATAAATCCTAAACTCCTATAAAACTAATGTTCACTAAGTTATTTCTCTAACTTTTCCTTGCGTCACGTTATCCTCTTCCCACTAAGCCTCATTCATTCATTGCTAATTGGAGTTGCATCTGATCCATTTATTCATATCATGCAACTGCATGCACGTCCTCTCCTCTGCCATACACATACAGAATCAATAAATCATGCACTTCCTTTGTCATGTTCTAGAGTTGGTTTATCCCATCTAAATGAACCGGCAGCAAGCATTTCCTCCAATGCATGGGCATATACGAAGATCAAAAGATGGCGATGTAAATGTTTACCTGCTAGATAGCATGCAAAAGCATACGAAGCATCTAACTGATCACCTGCTATATATATAGCACGCAAAAGCTCATCCACTCCCAGGAGATGGCTCTGAAATGAGCAGATACATTGGTCTCCTCCTCCATGTCCTTCCGCTCAGTGTCCACCGATGCTGCTCCTCCAACTCAAGAAGACAAGAACTCATCTGTAAATCTCCAACTATTTGGCTTCTTTGAGCCAAGCGCACTTTTTCTATTGTCACAACCTGGTGTAAAATTTATGCTTTTGTCCAGTGTATTTGTATGTGCTATTCGTGCTTAGTACTAATCAACTTTATGGGTAAAAATCACCGGTTGCTAGGATGGACTTTTTAAGGTTGTTTTTTTTGATTCTTTCTTGAATTGTAAATTAAAAATTCCTCTCTCCCTTTTTTCTTTCGAAACGGTGCTTTAGAGATTAAGGGAAGTTAGAGAGTTTTAGCTCTAGGACGCGAAAAGCGGGGCGATGCTACACAAAGCCCGCCGCCGGTGGTGCAAGCGTCCGATAAACCTATTTGCGCGATGTTCCCCAAGATGCTGCGGCAAGCGGCCGCCCGTCAGCGTGATTGCCGATGTTCCCCAAGATCTGCGGCGAAATGTCCTCCTATTGCGTTCCTTCCACAGCACCCAAGAGACGAGGAGGACGACGGAATCGAAGCCCCTCCGGAACTGGCGAGGTATCCGCCCCCTCATCTGAAGCCACCAATCGAAGAGCACCGCGTCTGGAGGTGGTACGATGTCGGAGCGGCCCGTGCGCAGCAGCGTGCGGAACCAAACCTCCCTGGTGAGCACGCACCCAGCGAGCAGGTGGTCGGTGGTTTCGGGCAGCTGGTCGCAGAACACGCAGGCATCCTGTTGTTGCAAACCGTGACGTTTCCTGCGCTCCGCAGTCCACAAGCGGCCAAGCAAGGCGAGCCAGAAGAAGAATTTCACCTTTGGTGGCGCGGAAGCCCCTGTCGCCCCTGCTAGTCGCGTCCGCCCCACAAAGAATGCCTGGTAAGCCGAGGCGCTGGAGTAGACGCCACTGGTCGTCCAACGCCAGACGAAACGGTCCGGTGTGAGCGGGTCTAAGTGGACTGACTCTGTAAGGTTCCAGACTCGCGCAAACTGAGTGACGTACGCCACGGTCTGCGCGCCACGCGCGTCCTGCGTCCAAGTCCGGTTGTGCAGCGCAGCCCGGACTGTGCGCTTGCGTCGTCGTGGGCCGACATGGCCGAACAGCAAAGGGGCGACGGCGCACAGGGGGCCGCACGACAGCCAGCAGTCTGTCCAGAAGAAGGTGGTCTCCCCATCGCCGACCACATAGTGAACGGAGGAGGCAAACATGTGCTGAACTGCCCTCTCAGACCTGTGTGGCAAGGACGCCCAAGCGGAGTCTGGCCTGGTCCGTCTCAGCCACTCCCAGCGCAGGCGTAGCGCAAAGCCCTGGATCCGTAGGTCCGGGAGGCCAAGGCCACGAGGTCCCTGGGCGCGCATGCCGTCTGCCACGCCACCTTGCACTTGCCGCCTGCCACCGAGTCTTTGCCAGCCCAGAGGAAGCCCCGACGGCGCTTGTCAATCTCCCCAACCGCCCACGAAGATAGGGAGCAGGAGATGGATACATGCACGGGTATGGCCGAAAGCGTGCTCTGTACCAGCGTCTTGTTGCCCGCCGCGTTCAGAAGATTCGCCTTCCAGGTCGGGATGCGCGAGGCCACAGCATCGATGAGTGGCTGCTCGTCCTGCCGTCTGAGCCGGGAGACAGACAGAGGCGCCCCGAGGTAGCGGCAGGGGAAGGGCTGCACCTTACAGGGGAAAGTCTGCAGCACCAAGGCAACCTCCTCCTCCGAGCAACGAATGGGCGTGATGGAGCACTTGTGGATGTTGGTCTGCAGACCTGACGCCCCTGCGAAGAGCTCGAGCAACTGTCGCATGCACTCAAGGTCCGTTGTCACCGGGCTAAGGAAGACGACGAGGTCATCAGCGTAGACGGAGGTCATCTCTCTCCCTCGCTCCCTCTTCATATGTTTTAGTTTGATTTCTGTCTTTCGTTCTCTTCACAATTGCGTGCTTCATATTTTTTGAGTTTCATCTTCCATTTTTATGGCTGATCATAGGCATCATATGATATCTATTTCATTTGTTTAATAGAAGGAGCGGCATCATTTGCTTTTATTCTAAAATTTGCCCCCTAACGTTGGTATTATACTCGGTTAATTCTCCTTACTAAGAGCATCTCCAAGACATGCCATCTTCACTTGGCATCTATCTATTTTTGGCAAAAACAAAAAAACCTCCTCCAACAGTTTGGCATCCAACTTGGCGAGGGTTGCCATCACGTTGCCATCAAGCATGCAACCACTTGATTTTTGCCATCACACATGCGACCACTTGATTTTTGCCAAAACAGTTGATCGGTTGCAAGTGGGCCTACTATTTTGATTTTTGCCAAGCCAAAATGGAAAACTATTGGAGATGCTACAATATTTCACTTGCCATATGTTTTAGTCACTTGCCAAATCACAAGATTTGGCAAGTAAATTTTAGCAAACTCTTGGAGATGCTCTAAATAATATGAAACATCTAATAGTTTACTCTATGTTTCACCCATCCAATGCTCATCTACGATTATTCTAAAATTTTCACAGGAACACGCGGGGAATTCACCTGTACAATATATTTTCGCATGCTATCACTGTCACTCGTCATTTCTCAGCAAACCACCATCCCAGCCTCTCAGGAGGACCATCCTGAGCCAGGCGAGATGGAGCTCTCCCCACTGACGTGCATGGGTGGAGACAAATTATTCCGACGCGCAGCATTAGAACGGCCTGGCCATTTTGAGTCTGGTTGGATTTTTTTTTTTAGGAATCGTAGAGCTTTCATTCATTCTCAGAGGGAATACAATCCGCGGTTGCTAGGTCAACTAGCCAGTCCGGTATTACATCAAGCCAAAAGAACGATCGTTCGGTGGCGGAGATTGTAGAGGCACACACATTTGCTACCGAATTCGCTTCTCTACGCACCCAACGCACATGAAAGTACGAAAAACTCTTCCCTAGCTCTATGATATCAAAACACAGACTACCAATGGCGGAGTAGATCGAAGCCGAGTCCTACAGAAGGCGTGCCAGTCCGTGACAATCGACTTCTAGGATCACCTTGTCGTAGCCAAGTTCCAGCGCTAATTCCAGCCCCTCCTGCGCTGCCAAAGCCTAAGCAGAGAGAGCCGAGTCGACATCATCAAACCATCTTGCTGCTGCCCCAGTCACCATTCCATCATGGTCTTGGATGACCACACCAGTGTGCCCCGAAAAGGAGCCTTGATCGAAGCCAGCATCGGCGTTAACCTTCATCCAGCCCACATCCGGCTTCTCCCATCGCACCCGGATTGGTGGCGGCCTTGGCTCTTGCTGTGGACGCAAGGAAGCTAACTCTTCCATCAAGTTGGATATATATCTCGCAGCGGCACCAGGCTCCCACACTTTCCTCCCATGGCGTCGTCCATTGTGGCCTGTCCAAAGTGCCCATGCATCGCACACCAGCAAGGACACCATGTTTGGGTTACAGAGCTCCGGTTTCAACACATCAGTGGCCCATGAGCAGGGACATAGTCTCGGAATTGCCAACCCCTTGAGGCTCTTTACTACTTCCCAGAATCGCTTTGCCATCTGGCATTCAAAGAAGACATGGAATAGGGTTTCAACACAATCACCACATACCTCGCAGTGGCTCTCCTTCTCCACATTCCTCCTCTTCAGCTCAACCCTTGATGGGAGCGAATTATGTAGAACCCTCCACCAGAGCACTCTTACTTTTGGAGGGACATCCATTTTCCAGAGAGATAGCCATGGCGCCGATCCCCCCGACGCTGAAGTCTCCCCAGACGTAGCCATATGGCTGACTCCATCTGTTCTTTCTTGAGTAGATTATAAGTTGAACGAACCGAGTACAAGCCATGTCTCTCAAACGCCCATGCAAGAACGTCCCCAGTTGCTCCGGCACTTGGCTTAATCTTGAGTACCTCGTCGGCCTCGAGCGCCATAAAGGAAGGCGACATCACCATTTTGCTATGGAGACCACGTCTCCCCGCGAGGCTATAAAAGGGGTGGCGGCGAGATAGTTGGGGAAGGAGTGGATAAGATGCAAAGAAAATATCGGGTCTAAATAAATATTATATCTAAATAAATAAAAGAAAATAGAAACAACCTGAAATTAAAATCCCAACTGCTATTCAACTTTAAGTTCTTGACCTACAATTATTCATCATCATAAAAAATATATGGTTTTCCTAAAAAAAAAGTAAATATGGTATTTCGCTAAAAAATGGACTAACTACGAAAGCTATACAAAGAACGTGCGGGCACAATTCAAGCGCGGCAACGCTACACACTATTCTAGTTATTACTTCTGCATTGTTTATATTTAGCCTCTCTATGGGACAGTGCCCAGCATGGCTAGTGGAACATTGGTTTAACATAAGTGAAACAACAAATACAATTATCTCCCCTCTTCTGTTTCTGTTGTTTCTGTTGTTCCTGTTTTTTTTCTTTTCTCTCGATTGTAAACTGAACCTGTTCTCTTTTTTAATAAATCTCCTGTAGGGGTGCCATACCCCTCCAGTTTTGTCAAAAAAAAAAAAACAAATACAATTATCAATACATTGCAAATAAGCATATGAAATATTTTATTAAAGTCAAACGCCTTTTTCATTAAAACTATAAATCATTTTTCTTTTGTCATTTTTCTAGCATGCATCATGCACGCATGATAATCTTGGAGAGATAGTTTAGCTTAAACCCCAGTTCTTTTTGTTTTGGGCCGATGCCTTGTAATTCTCTGTAAATACTGTAAAAAAACATTCTTTTATTCAATTAAAAAAAAGATGGTCAGGGATTCCCGGACCGGTTCGGTCCAAAATACGCAGGAAAAAGTCTACATAACCCTCTGACCTATATAGGGTGGCACACATAATCCCCTGACCTACAAAACCGGGTATTCTGCCCCCCGAACTTTGAAAACCGGTCAAATAACCCCCTAAGGCGGTTTGGGTGAGTGGTTTTGCTGAGGTGGCTGTCCAACCAGGCAGCCATGTCCACGGTGGTGTCTGGCCCCGCCTGTCAGGCAGCCTTTGAGCTGAAACACGCACAGCAGCAGCCGCGGCGACGCCCGTCGGCTACGCCGCCATGGCCATGCGCCTGTCCGCACATGCGCACAGCTCCACCAGCAGCTCCATGGCCATCTCCGTCACCCTTCTATTACCGCGTCTGCGCTCGTTGGCGAGGGCGAGGACAAGGACAGCGGCGGCGGCGCGTCGAGCTCCAGATCAATGGCTTCCTACGCGCGGCGCCGGCGTCCGGGTCATGACGCCCCACACGTATAGTACCGCCGGACTGGCCATCATCATGAAGACGAAGAGCGTGCTATCGATGGCCGTGTACGATTGCATCATGCTCAGCACCAAGTGTCATCACGCAGTAGATGGCCGTGATGATGGACATGGCAAGCCTAGCGGGATGTCCTGCGACGGATTCTTGGTCTCCTCTGCCATGGTCGCGATATTGTCAAAGCGCCGCACGCGAAGTAGACCATCGTCGCGCGCCGCCGCGGTGGCCGGAGCAGCTTGCCGGGGGGAGCTCACCGCGCACCGTCATGGTCGCCGGGGGGAGCTTGCTGCTCTGCCTCGCGCGTGCGCCGTGGCGAGCGTGCCGAGCGCGTGCCGTCCGCCGCCGGCGTGCTACCGCTCCGCCTCGCGGGCACACCAAGTGACGTCGTCGAGGTCACGTACGCCCGCGTCTCTGCCACCACAAACGTCAGGTCTTCATTCCACAATGGACTCGCATGTCCCCGTGTAATCTGGCTGCCCAACCTGCGCACGCACGAAGAGCTCCGGGAATCGACGGGTTGCCAACGGGCCCTTGTCCACGGGGAACAGGTCCTGCCCTTCGATACGAGACACGAAGATACCAGAGCCTGGGCGTGACGTACACCTGGGACCTGATGGAGCCAAGCGCCCCGTTGCCGTGGACACCGGCGGCCTTGGAGTGCCAGGCCTCCGCGAAGGGCTCGTCGGCCTGGGTACCGAACCAAACGCGCACCAGGTCGTAGGTCACTCTGGCCTTGTCCGCGACGCGGCCGCTGTCGAAGCAGGCCATCGATCCGCTCACGCGGAGGCTGACGCCGGTGGGGTAGGGCAGACTCTGTGCCAAGATGGATGCCACATAGGCAAAACCACTGCCATCTAAGCAAAACCACTCACCCAAACCACCTTAGGAGGTTATTTGATCAGTTTTCAAAATTTAGGGGGCAGAATACCCGGTTTTGTAGGTTAGGAGATTATGTGTGCCACCCTATATAGGTTAGGGGGTTATGTAGACTTTTTCCAAAATACGTATGATAATCAGCATCCGTAGCCCTTGGTAGAAAGGGTCATTACGCATGATAATCAGCATCCGTAGCCCTTGGTAGAAAGGGTCATAATCCGGACGTGCATACACATGCTACGACGGCAGGCGGCTGGATATGAGTTCGTTCGCTTTGATTGACCGAGTGCGCGTGCATGTACGTTGTTCTAACTCGAAACCGACCCAGTTTCCACCGACTCAATCAAGCCGATAAGGAGAGACCGACTGCATCGATCTCCCCAATCTCCCACACGCGACGAAGCACCGAATCCCCAGAGTCCGATCGCACCCCCGCCTACATGGCGTCTGAGCCGATCGATTCCGTCAATCCCTCCGGCGCCGCCGGCGCCGCCTCCCGCCGGCTGGGCTCGATTCTCCTCGACCGACAGCGGGCCTACATCAGCCCCAAAGGCATGGTCGGTAGAAAAAACGAGACCACGGCCACCACCTGCTCGAAGGGGCACGATGGTTGTTTCTTCTCTGTCTCCTTCTGGATGGTGGAGCCACCGGGTATCTCCTGCTTCTCCGTCACGAGCGGCAAGCCGTGCAGCGACCCTAAGCCCCGCGCCTTTACTCTTCTGCCTCACGTGGTCGGCGCCGACGGCCGCTTCGTCCTTCTGCGCACCCAGTTCTACTCCTGCGGTTACTCCTGCTAGACGAGTACTTCGTGTACAAGGCCGGCGGCGACGGGGAGTTGCCGTCGCTCGATTCGGTTCCGCTTCCCGGCGACGACGACGAGGGCACCGCTCTGGGCAGGGTCTCCGAGTTCGGCGTCGTGCCACGTGACCACAGTGATCATTACCTCCTGGCCGCTCTCTGTGACGCCCCTGATGCCGATGGGAACGCAGGCTATCACCTTCGAATCTACTCGTCCGAGACCAAAACATGGAGCACTAGGACACTGCTGAATCCATGCCCGGTACGGAGGATTACACCTGATAAGGTGATCGCGCTTGGAGAAGGCTCGCTAGGTTTCGTTGATTTCTCATGCGGCTTGCTGGCATGTGACGTGGTGCGTCAAGATCAAGATCCCCCTGTCGTTCGTTTCATACCATTGCCCGAGCCGTTGCCTGGAAACCGAGACAAAGTAGAAGCGTCCCTTGCAATCCCAAGAGCTGCTGCAACGTCATTCCGGGATGTGGCATGTTCTAGTGGGGTGCTCAAGTTCATCGAGATGGAGCGTCACATGACCGAAGAAGAGCCTAGCGACCCTGCTGACAAGGATGTTCTGCACGATTCAGACTTGATCACGTCGCTCAAGCCCAAGTCAAGGGATTGTTGGAGGGCCGTGACCTGGACTCGGCCGGTTTGCTCAAACTCTTGGCGCAAGGAATGCACGCTTAGTGGCGATGGCATCTCGGTCGACGAAACCAAGCATTCGGCATTGGTGTCAAGGCTAAGGGGCAAAGCTCGTGGGAAGCTGACACTGAGTGACCTGTACTCGGCTTTCCCCACCCTGAGCGCTGATGGTGACGACGACGATACTCTTTACCTCATGTCCGTGGCGGAGCCTGGTGATCGGAGTGGATGGGTGGTGGCTGTTGACCTCGGAAACAGGACTGTGAAAGCAGCTGCAGAGTGTTCTTTCAAGGAACATGACACTTCCAGCCAAGCCTTCCGGCCCTGTACATTGTCCCGGTATCTGAACCTGACTCCAGGTAATTGTTACCTCCTCGAATCTGATGGTGCCAACATGCTGCTTCCAAATCCTTTCGTTCATCTTGTTTTTGTGTTTGCTCCCGGTTGACAACCAGCCACCTTGACAATGCCACCATCTTTGTTCTTGTGTTTCCTTCATCTTTGCAGCTCCCTGAATGTGGCTGTGGCATTATTACTGATGAATTTTTCGGTTTCTGTAGGCACTGAAGCCTCGGCATGTCGCGAGGTGGTATACGGGAGCTCTGCCACTATTAATGTGAAGGCATTGGTAAGTACGGAGTATTTTGCATAATTCCATATTTATTTCACTGAATTGTTTCCAACTCACTCTCTCGTCTCTGTGCGTAGCTCCAATCTTTCAGGCCACTTCCGCGATTGCCCCCACTTCCGCAATTGCCCTCTAGGTAAGTTTGTCAGGGGAACTCTATTTTCTTTTATAAAGCCTTTGTGCACCAAGCAATGATCGTGCTTAGTTCATTTACTGTATATGTTTCCATAGCTATACATTTGCTAATTAAATTTGATGTGATACTGTTTGCCAGGCCATGGCCGCCACATGTTGGAAGCAACCCTGCAATGAAGCGGCTGCGCAGGCAAGTTTCTTGTATTTTGTGAGACCTCTGTTCTGTTTAGGCATGTCTGCACCAATGATCCTGCTTAGGTCCATTCATTGTATTTTGGTTCCTATATAAAGTTGCTTGTTGTTATTAGTTTTATTACCTGATATTGGAGGTATTTTGGTTAATATGACATGCTGTTTTTCAGTATTCTGAACAGAGCTGAGGCTGAGAGAACCAAACGTGCACGAAATGTATTGTTCAGGATGATCATGTTTCAGAAGACCAGCCTATTCAAACCAATCTGGTATGCTGTATTCCATATTTCCGTTTGCCCTGTTCCCCGTGACATTTTCTCATCATCATATGGCAAGATTTTAACTAAAATATGATGTTTCAGACACTGCAGCAATGCGTCAATAAGCTGGATCAGCACCTCAACCCTGTGGATGAACAGCAGCCATCACCGTCCAACAAGCCGCTCGGCGAGTTTCGTCCTAGTAAGGTATAACGCGTAACAGGCAGGGAATCTGCAGCAAATGGACTACACCTATATCAACAACAATTGTTACAGCCTTAGCGAATAGGGTAAAAAAAATGTTGGTGAGAGTTTCGATATACTCCCATCTCCTCTAGAGTCATGTTGTGAACAATGTTCCCTCTTATTATAACATTTAGTGGCATCATGACGCACTAGCCTGTTCTTCAAAAGATTCCTCAGCACTAACTAAAAAGACAACTGGTGGAAACATGAAAGTGAATAAAAAGTACTAACTAATGGTTGGGTAATCGGCATAGTAGCAAGGGACAAAAAAAAAAAAAGGATTTTATTGTCTCCATCAACACTACAAAAATTGGCGTCATCAATCAATTTAACTCATTTGGCCACCTGCTTGGCAAGGAAAAGAGACAACACAGTCGGTACAAATACCTTAAAATTTGAGAATTGGCTGCGGCGTGCAGGCTCCTGCTGAGTGCTGACCCACGCGGCCACAGGGAACCAAGATGCTGGTCTGCGCCCACGGACGCTGCCGCTGCCAGCAGCCTAGCACCAGGGCCGCCGCACCCGCTCGGCCTAGTGAGTGATCGTCGCCGCCTCGCCGGTGAAGAGAAGCCTCGGCACCTGGCGTAGAGCGGCGGCGGCGGCGGCGGCGGCGGCGAAGCCTACCCAGTCGTCGCGCAGATGGGGACAGAGACAGAGCGGATCCAGGGTTGCCAGCCCAGGCGGAGCGCGCCCGCACGGACCTTCTACTGGGCCGTTTTTTTTTTCATTCCATTTGTTTTGTCATTCCTTTTAAATTTCGTTGTTTCTCTCTTTTTTTCATTTCTTATTATTACTCTTCTTGATTTTGTATTTAGCCTCTCTATGGGACAGTGCCAAGGCTAGCGGCACATTGGTTTCACATAAGTGAAACAATAAATATATTTATTATTAGTGGTACATTGCAAATAAGCATATGGAATATTTTCTATATTTTATTAATGTTGTATGCCTTTTTTATTAAGAGTCTTTTACGTGAGAGCCATATCGAAGCCACTAAAAAGTTTAATCTTTCATTGGTGACCAAGTTCGAAATTTTTGTTTCACTCAAGCCATTTCGTCCACTTGTCTACGTAACGGTGACAAAATGCATTGGAAAAAGTCCTAAATGCCCTCTAGGTCGATGACAACCATGTCCCACCATCTCCTTCTTTCTATGTCAATGACAAGTGGACCCCACGCGTCAGGGCTGCTCATCCCCAACCTCCGCTCATCCCTCTCCTCCATCTTCCTCTATGTCCATCGGCCAACTCATCGACCCCGGCCAAGCCTCGCTCCTCGAGCTCTACCTCCGCTCCCTCCTCTCCCCTGCTGACCCTGCCGCTGCCTTCTCGCTGCCGCCGCAGTAGGAGCCGGAGTCCAACAACCCGCCCGCTCCTCCTCGCCGCCGCAGTAGTAGGATCAGGAGCTCAACAACCCGCCGGCGCCGTCGTCGCAGTCGCCTAAGGCCCTACAACCAAGAGCGGAAGGAGGAGCAGCATCCAGACGCGCGTGTGGAAGAGCTCCACCCTGCGCCAGGTCAGATCTAGAGCTTGACGAACGAACGAGGCGGAGCTCCACGGTGGTGAGATGGAGTGTGGCGCGACGACGGAGGCGGAGGTGGAGTGCGGCGCGATGGCGGAGCACGACGACATCGTGGCTGCCAGGGACGATGCTTGCTGCCCCTCCCACGCCGTCGGATTTGGGGGGATGGAGCAGGAAGGGCGTGGCGGCGGCACTGAAGTCATAGCTGGGCCCACTACGCAGAGAGAAGAAAGAGAATAGGTCAACAGAAGGGTATTTTGGACATTTGCACTAACCAGGTCTACATGTCAGGTCTCAAACGGTGTAAAACAGGCGGACCATGGATGGAATGACAGAGAGAATAAGTTTAGAACTTAGACACGAGTGAAAGATTTAGCTTTTTAATGGCTTGGATGAAATAGCAAACTTTTTTAATGGCTCTCACGTAAAAGATTCTTTTATTAAAGCTATGAATCAATTTTTCTCGTAAATGTACGCCAGGCAGGCAGTTATATGAGTTCGTTCGCTTTGATTGACCGAGTGCATGTGTTGTTCCAACTCGAAACCGACCCAGTCAAAACCAAAAAATTTAAAAAAAGAAACCGACCTAGTTTTCCACCGACTCATCAAACCGATTAGAAGAGACCGACTGCATCTCCCAATCTCCTACACGCGACGCACCAAATCCCCAGAATCCGATCCCACCTCGCATAGTTGCCTAGCTACATGGCGTCGTCTGAGACGATCGATTCCGTCAATCCTCCCGGCGCCGGTGCCGACGCCTCCCGCCGGTTGGGCTCGATTCTCCTCGACCGGCAGCGGGCCAACGGCAGTAAACGTAACGAAACCACGGCCAGTGCCCACTCGAAGGATGGCTATTTCTTCTCCGTCTCCTTCTGGATGGCGGAGCCACCGGGTATCTCCTGCTTCTCCGTCCCCGACCCTACGCCCCGCGACTTCGCTCTTCCGCCTCACGTGGTCGGCGCCGACGGCCGCTTTGTCCTTCTGCGCGCCCAGTTCTACTCCTGCTCTTGCGTCAGCTACGGCAAGGATGAGTACTTCATGTACAAGGCCGGCAGCGATGGCGAGTCGCCATCGCTCGATTGGGTTCCGCTTCCCCACGACGACGACGAGGGCACCGCTCTGGGCAGGGTCTCGGTACTCTCGGAGTTCGGCATTGTTGACCACGGGGATCATTACCTCCTAGCCGCTTTATGTGACGTCCCTGATGCCCCTGCAAACTATCACCTTCGAGTTTACTCATCCAAGACCAAAGCATGGAGCACTAAAAAGCTGCTCAATCTCAATCCATGGCCCGGAGCACGGAGGATTATACCTGACAAGGTAATCTCACTTGGAGAAGGCTCGCTAGCTTGGGTCGATTTATCATGCGGCTTGCTGGCATGTGACGACTTGCGTCAAGACCAAGATCCCCCTGCTGTTCGTTTCATACCATTGCCCGAGCCACTGCCTGGAAACAGAGACAAAGTAGACGCATCCCTCACAGTCCCAAGAGCTGCTGCAACGTCGTTCCGGGACCTGGCATGTTCTAGTGGGGTGCTCAAGTTCATCGAGATGGAGCGTCACGTGACTGAAGAACCTAAAGACCCCGCTGACAAGGATGTTCTGCACGATTCAGACTTGATCACGTCGCTGAAGCCCAAGTCAAGGGATTGTTGGAGGGCCGTGACCTGGAGCCGGCCGGTTTGCTCAAACTCTTGGCGCAAGGAATGCACAATTAGTGGCGATGACATCTTGCTCGACGAAACAAAGCATCCGGCATTGGCGTCAAGGCTAAGGGGCAGAGCTTGCGGGAAGTTGACGCTCAGTGACCTGTACTCGGCTTTCCCCACCCTGAATGTTGACGATGGTATTCTTTACCTCATGTGCGTGGCGGAGCCTGGTGATCAGAGTGGATGGGTGGTGGCTGTTGACCTCGGAAACAGGACCGTCAAAGCAACTGCAGAGTGTTCTTTCAAGGAACATGACACCTCCAACCAAGCTTTCCGTCCCTGCACATTGTCCCGGTATCTGAACATGACTCCAGGTAATATAGTTGTTTGCTGAATCTGAAGCTGCCAACGTGCTGCTTCCAATCCTTTACTTCATCTTGTTTTCGTGTTTGGTCCCAGTTGACAAATAGCCACCTGACCTGACAATGCCACCATCTTTGTTCTTGCGTTTCCTGCATCTTTGCAGCTCCCTGGATGTGACTTTGGAATTCTTACTTATAAATTTTGCAGTTTCTGTAGGCACTGAAGTCTCAGCATGTCGCCAGGTGGTACACGGGAGCTCTGCCACTCTTAATTTGAAGGCATTGGTAAGTACGAAGTATTTTGCATGATTCTATACTTATTTCAATGAATTGTTTCCAACTTGCACTCTCCTCTCTGTGCGTAGCTCCAAGCTCTCAGGCCACCTCCGCGATCGCCCCGGCCACTTACGCAATTTCCCCCACCTCCACCATGGTCACCTCCGCGATTGCCCCCACCTCCGCAATTGCCCTCCAGGCAAGTTTCTTAGTCAGGGGAACTCTATTTTCTTTTATAAATTCTGTGTGCACCAAGCAATGATCGTGTTTAGTTCATTTACTGTATATGTTTTCATAGCTATACATTTGCTAATTAAATTTGATGTGATACTGTTTGCCAGGCCATGGCCGCCACATGTTGGAAGCAACCCTGAAATGAAGCGGCTGTGCAGGCAAGTTTCTTGTATTTTGTGAGACCTCTGTTCTGTTTAGGCATGCCTGCACCAATAATCCTGTTTAGGTCCATTCGTTGTATTCTGGTCCTTGCTTATTAATTATTAGTTTTACCTGCAATAAAAAAAATATTAGTTTTACCTGATATTGGAGGTATTTTGGTTAATATATGATATGTTGTTTTTCAGTATTCTGGACAGGGCTGATGCTGAGAGGACCAAGCGTGCACGAAATGAAGCCCACACTATCGTTCAGAATGATCATGTTTCAGAAGACCAACCTGCTCAAACCAATCTGGTATGCTGCATTTCATATTTTCATTTGCCCAGTTCCCCATATCATTTTTCTCATCATCATATGGCAAGAATTTATTTTAACTAAATTTGATGTTTCAGACACTGCAACAATGCGTCAACAAGCTGGATCAGCCCCTCAACCCTGTGGATGAACAACAGCCATCACCATCCAACAAACTACTCGGCGAGTTTCATCCTAGTAAGGTATAACACGTTCCCTTGAATCTGCCATAAGGGAACGTGATAACCTCATAAGCAGTCATGTTCTAAACAATATCCTCTCTTGTTATAACCAATCTAACCGTGGACTATTTTTATCCAATCAAACCGTTTAAATAGTTTCTTTGTTTCTTACCGCTTTCTCATCTGAAATCCTGTATTTTCTTAATTTACTTGTACGTTCAATTTGTTCCGATCTCCCAAGAAAAATTCCAGACAGGGAGTGGGAGTTCCTCTCGACCATGGAAAGTTACAAATGAAAAGGATATTTGATGCCTTTTTTTTTTGGAAGGAGCTCTTTTATTTGGAGGGCACTTTTTTCTTTTTGCTAAAAAATTGAAATAAAGAGTTAATTTTACAAAAACTTCTCGAGATGCTCACTCAGGAACATGAATATCTCATGTTAGACATAGGACATGCTGGCTGAAGTAGTATAATTTTCTACAGTGTTGATAAATAATAGATAGTTTATCTCATAGTGATTGTAAAAATTGATAATATATTGGGAGAGACAGAGTCAAACCGGTCTCGGATGCAAGATTATCAGCATCCATAAGTAGAAAGGGACATGATCCGAACGGGGGCATACACATGCGACGGCAGGCAGTATGTTGTCCCCTCATACAGGGGGAACGAACGAATCAACCGAGCAAACAATGGAACACTGAACCTGCAGGCAGCCGCACGACGTCCGAACCTGTCGGCCCGCTCGCGGCACGCGAGGTTGATCGATCGATCTTGAGCAAGCCAAAAGGCGACCAACGACCACGCACCGGCATCCCACGCCGCCGAAAGACCGCAACGCAACCCCATCACGCCGACGACCGACCGACCACTCCTGCCACCACCACCGTTCCTGAAATGTATACATGCAGTTCATTCTTATTCATACCGCTGTGCGTCAAGTCTGCACCGCCGCCCACATACAGCGCACCTGCACCGGCACCCGGCCGCAAAGGCCGGGGTCCAGGACCAGGATCTCTCGAGCAACCCCTCGTGATCCCCAAGCCGATCTCCATGTCGTCTCTCTCACTCACACAGCCCGCCGTACGGCCACGACGTCGATCGACGACCCAACTGGCGTCTGACGGTTCATGGAATACGAGGTTCCGCGGTCAAAATGTGCTGCTGCGCCGAGCGAAAGAAAACGCACATGCCCTGCCTGCTTGCTCCGCGTCGTTCTCGTTCAACGAACCTGCTGCGGCTGCGTCTCGGCGTCTGCTTAGCAACCAAGCAGCGGCCCAACTTGTATATTACCCGAGCTCAGCCTTCCCTTTCTTATTCCTGGACTAGCTAATCATCTACCGGCTCCCCTTCGACTGCTGATCGGAGGAAGCTCTCGGAGAGATCAACTCGCTGTCTGAAATCCTGAATCTGAATGAGCTTTGTGGTCGGAAGCTCTGAGGCTCATCAGCTCTGGTTCTTGATCGCGTCGCAAGGAGCACCAGCCGCCGTTGTACAGCCTCGTCCGTTCGCCATGGACCACCGGAGGCCGGCGAGGAGGAGAAGCGATCCTCATGCTCAACGCAGGGGCGCAATGCACGGTGCCGTCGAACAACAAAAGCAGCTTCACCGGGCGCACGGAACGGGGACGAGCCGCGGCCAGCAGGCGGTGCCGATGCCGCCCACGCCGCCGGGGTACTTCACGGCGGAGCTGGTGCTGGCGTTCCTGTTCGTGGCCGTGTCGCTGGCGTTCCTCCCGCTGGTGCTGCCGCCGCTGTCGCCGCCGCCACTCCTGCTGCTGCTGGTGCCCGTGGGCCTGCTGGCCGTGCTCCTCGCGCTCGCGTTCGTCCCGCTCGACGCGCACAGCCATCTCGTCGTCGGATCGTCCTCCCGCTGATCTTCCCACCCGTACGTGGAGGAGGACCAGGAAGTGGGGAGGATTAATTAGGACGCCCGACGCCGTACATAAAATTGGGCTGTTTAGAATCAGATTAATTTAGTTCGGATAATTTTTTGGTTGATCGAGGTATGTTATTTTTGATGTAAACTTTGTCAGATCAGGTGGATTGGAACCATCATGAAACTTGATGTTTTGATCACATGAACTTGGTCCAAATGCAGGGATGCGATGTCGATGATGAATGAACACCACGCCGTCCAATTGTCCATGCATGTTGTTTCTTCTTTCTTGCTCGAACATATTCCATTGAAAAAGGCAACTCTAAGGCCTTGTTTAGATCCCCAAATTTTCCATCAAATTCACTATGTAGAATTCCTATTCCCCGTTACATCAAAATGTCGACACATTTGTCGAAGATCTAAATGTAGATGAAATCAAAAACTAATCGCGACAAATTGATTGTCAGATTTTGCAGACGAACATTTTGAGCCTAATTAGTCAAAATTTGGACAATTTTTACCAAATACAAACGAAATCTTCTGACAAGACGATTCGACACTTATCTACGCAAACTCCCAATTTGGTAGGAACTAAACAAGGCCTAAGATAAGGAGAGATTGAAAGTCGCTTTTAGAGTATCCTTCTTTAGAAAGAAATCTAAGCACTCCCATTGGCCGTAGTAGAATTTCCTCACATGATCTGATCACACCACCCAAAAAACAGTCTTGGAGCACGCACGCGTCTCACGTTTTGGTTGTGGCCATGGCCGGCGTGCCTTTTCCGGCCCGACCGTACGTTGCGATCGGGAACGGCGGCGGTGGAAAAAGTCGCACCTGCGTCACATGGACCAACGACGACGTGGTACCCGCTCGCCGAATCGATCAAATTCGCCAAGTAGAATAGAAGAAAAAATCGATCAAGTCCCACAAGACATGATCAGGATGGCGTGTGCACCAGCATTTGCTGCTGCTGGCGAATGACGTGTACCACACCAACCGAACAGCGAAGCTTCCCGGCTGGTGTGGCGTACTGGCGTGCCGGGGGACCGGCCGGCGGGGGGTGCGCACGCACGTACACGCACCTGGCCTCGTCGGGCGCAGCATGGTCCAACCTACGTCCTGATTACTGTCGACCGATCGCCGATTCGGCATGGAACCGTGCCGGCACGCGCTGACCGCACCTATAGATAGACGGACCGCAATCGAAATGTTCTTCGTCGTGATCGCGACACAGCAGGGAATGGATCTCAACTAGAAGATCTGCACTGTGCTCGGTACAGATATACTGATGTATCTTGGAATTCCATTCCTAGCCCGAGTGTCTCCTTATTTTCCCTCCAAACCGCGTGTAGTTGGTCATCGTCGCTAGTTACGCACGCCTAGTGTTTGGACAGGAGTACATCCCGTGACGTGTACATGCTACCTAAACCTAAGGCCGTCTCTGCTGGATGGCCAAAATGACGTCCAAACCTTCTCTCTTTTGCTGGCGCTTGTAAAGTTCGGGCCGGAGCATGTTCTTGCACTCGGACCATCTCAAATTCTTTTTTACATAAATTTATTTATTAAACTTAAAATTACTCTTTGGTAACTAAGAATTTAATTTGTATTATTGGAACAGAGTGAGTAAGATGCTCAAAAGGTGTTAGCGTGTAACATGCAAAACCTTCCATCCATAGCACATTGAAATGAAACGTTGTAGACTTGTAGTACATAAATCTGGAGAGAGGAGAGGTCCGGATTCAGATTAGGACCGGCAGTCCATCCATAGCACATTTGAAATAAAACTTTGCACTTAATTCTGGAGTGAAAGGAGAGATCCGGATACAGAATTAGGACCGGCAGTCCACGTGATAGTTGAATGATTGTCGCTGCCACATGATGTAGCACAAACACAAGCACAAGAACGACAGGTCGACATGCTCGCTACGCCTTGGGTCCCGATCGAGCAACACGGGCCTGCAACTATGCCGGCGCCTGCCTGCGCAACGCAACCGGCGGATTTGCTGAGCCAGGCAAGCAAGCATTGAGATCGGATGGCAGATCGCACATGTTTTTTGGCAAAAGAAAAAAAAACGCCGAAGGGAAGAGAGGCCCTCGGCTGGACCAGATATGGCTGGATGCCTGGATGCAAGGTGTCCAGACAAAACTTCTTTCCTGGGCCCTGCTGGCCCTGCTGCATTCCTGACGTCGCTCGCCCTGACCCAACCACTGCTGGTCCTTCAAGCATCGGAATCGCGTCACGGGCCGGCCCCGATCCAATTCAGCCGGAGGCATTCATGGGCCTGCCAGCTCTTTAACTGCAGGGGCTTGTGGGCCCATCACCTCTCAATTACTACTACTGCCACATGACTCGAGTACTACTCTGTTTGCAATGCAATTGCTCTTAAGGAGAGTACGGCTCGCTAGTACTCCTATGAAGCAGCTTTGGCATTCAATTTGAACTGAGAACAACTGTTACTGTGTTATTAGAGAGCTGAAGCACAAGTACCACGGCTGTCCAATGCAAACCTGTCGCCTGTTGGTGCCGAAATGACGCTGGCCGGGCCCCGGGTGTGGTGGCCGTTCACGGGTCTGGACTCTGGAGAAGCAACCGTTCAAAAAGCCAAGTACTCCCTCCCTCCCGGACCGGTCTCCCAAAAGCTAAAACAGCGGGCTTGTCACAAGCAGTAGTGGTCACAAGGCTGATGGCGTTTAGCCCCCTGCTCATTGCTAAGCTCCAGAGCGGTGTACTATATTCCTAGTTTGTTTAACACAAGTGATCCAATAACGGACTGTAGGTCTATAGCAAAGGGTACGTACGTTCGATGCTCAAAGGGTACGCGAAGCTAGAAAACACGCTCAAACCAATCATGCCAAATGGTACATTAACAGACCTGAAACTGAATATCAAAAGCCTACCTACAGGTCAGAAAAAGCACCATACATGACACATAGTACTCCCTATATCATGTGCAGTAGTATGGGATGCGCTGGATCGATCGATTGTTGCACCAAAAGGGCACAGGGACGGAGGGACCACGGTACTATTCGGATCGGACTGGGAGATCGAGCAGCCATTCAATCTTCCACTGCAGGTGCAATCACAAACCATTTGAACTGCGTCAAATGTAGCCTCTTTTGCGGTTGGATCCACGGAGGGAGCAGGGAGGCGAACCTCTTGTCTTCAACCCTAAACCACCCACCATTCCAAGTCCCAGTCCCAGGTTCGTTCTCAGACTATCTCTTGCATGCAGTTGACTAGTCTATTGGTGAATGGTGACTGCATTCAGCTAACGTAAAACGAGTCATCTGGAAGGTAGAGATGTCCAGGACTCCTTGTCTTTGTGGGTTCGATTCTGATTCTTGTTCCGTGCCATCCAGGACAGTCAACGCTGTGTCCTCTGACCTCGTCTCATGTGTCGCTCTGCGCCGCAGGGCTGCTGTCACCCATGGCTAGGCTAGCTCTAGCTGTCTGCCCACTCAACCCGATGCATGCCAAACAGATGTGCCGGGACGCGCGCGCCACCAGAGACTCTGCGCGCTCGTGCCACCGCGTACGAACCACAGCAAAGCGCAACACCTCGACCTCTCTGGCTCTCTTCACTCTACGCTGCCAGTGCCAGTGGGCGGCGACTGATGACTGTGGCGCGCCATGCGCAACAGGCTCTCTTCACTCTACGCTGCCAGTGCCAGTGGGCGGTGACTGACGACAGTGGCGCGCCAGCGCCCCAGGCCCCGGCATCGAGCGCTGCAACAGTGCACCAACGAAGTGGAACTGATGGTGGCTGGCCTGGAGCCGAGACGCGCGGAAACGAACGAGGAAAAGGGAAAACGCGCGCGTCCAGCAACAAATCGTGTAAACCAAAACATCAATCAAACCTAGCATTCCGCTGTGCATGCCACATTCATCAACAGCATCACCAACACCAGAATTCATCGCTTCCAAAAGAGAGGCATTAGCATTACACAGAGATTAGCTATTCCAAAAAATTCCGCGACACCAACTTGCAGGACATGCATGTTTCCTGTTCTGGTGAGTTGACAACAATTTACAAGCAGGATCGTCGTATCAGTACGCCACGCTAGTACGCTACGCGCTGCCGGCAATCTCGCCTCGCTCTGTTCCCTCCGGTGGCGCCGCTGGTTCCGTCGCCGCCGCGGCCCCAGCAGCACCGCCTCCCTCCTCCTCCCTGCTTTCCAGGACGGTGAGCGCGGTGACGCCGACGCAGGGCCCGCAGGTGCGCTCGACCCAGGCCTCGAGATCGTGTGCGCCGCCGCCGCCGGCGTGGCCCTGCGCGCGGCGCCCGAAGCAGAGCCGGCCCACGGCCACCGCGGCGGCCGCCAGCACGGCCACGACGGCCAGCATGGCGATCACCGGGCCGTACGACGATCCTCCTCTCCCTGCCGCCGCTCCCACGGGCGCGCCGACGCCTCCGGTGGCGTACGCCACCGGCACAAGCAGCGCCGCAGGCGGAGTCGGCGCCGGCGGCGCCGGGGGGATGAACGTCGTCATCGACATTGCCCAGGACGCTCAGTGTTTGCTCAAGCCGCGCGCGTGCAGCTCCAGATGACAGCTCTCTAGGCAGTGGGTTAAGAGAGGCTAAGCTCGCTTCCTAGGAGAGAAAGAGAGGTTTTGTGGAAGAATAAATGGAAATTGGCGTCGTCGATGGATTCCTTGCTCTGCTCTGGCAAGACCGGAGACGGCGAGAGAGAGGAAGTTAAAAAAGACGAGAGAGGAAGTTAAAAAAGACGTCTGCTGGCTCCATTGCGGTAACATTTCCCAGGCCAGGTGCACTGCAGTGGCAGCGACTTGAGCTTTTGGTGTAAAAGGGCTAGGGTTTGGCCCACGGTGACGGTGAAAAGCTTTCCCTCCTCTCTGCACAGCCACCCGCTGCTACCGGTGGTGTGTCCATGAGGCCATGACCACCGGTCGTTCCAAGTGTCCGGCCGTACAACATAGGACGCGCAGTTTTAGGAGCACAATCAATTAACCTGTCCGTACGACAGGAGGAAGAAAAGGAAGAGAAAATATTTATAGCAATTTCTTGAACGGACACGGGAATTTCATACTAAAGATCATACAAGTTTTTTTTTTTTATGAAAACTACTAGTATAATTTTACAATAAAAGTATGAAGATAGATAAGAGTTCCCGCATTTGAAATACTAGTGCTTTTCAGTTTTCAGTGGGATTTTCACAGCTACTAGCAGAGCTCCGCCGCACCTCACTCCTCGCTTCCTGCGGTAGGTGGAAAACTGGAAATGGCATGAATGGCTGATTGGTGACGGAGCTGTAGCCTTTTCAGGTTGCACGGCGTCGAGCCCGGTCCGGTGGTTTTAATTGGCCGTGAGATACGCCTCGAGACTCGTGAGATCCTCGGCAGTGCGCTGGCCGCTGCCAGGCTCGGTGGGCGACCACATACCGTGCAATGACTAGTGCCCGCGCTGCGCTGCATGCCTTCCTTCCCTGCCTTGTGCCGGGCTCTCTGCTGTAATGCTGGCTGAGTGCTGGCTGACAAGCTCCCCGTCCTCCTCCCGGACCTGGGCCGTGACGAGGTCACGTAGGAACAGTAACACCGGACCAGGGGTGAATGCTGCTGCTGGTGCAAATCACGCGGGCGCCAATGCTGAGACGACAGACGTCCTGGCGACACGACCGGTGGGGCGGGTCGGACGGCAGGTCTCGCGGACCGCGGGACCAGCGTCCTGCGGCTCGCCCGTGGAGATTGAGATTCTCCACCGTAGGGGCAGCCGAGGGAGGGGGTCCGCGCTATGGAGGCCGGTCCGCCTCTCTCGGCTGACCGGCTCTGCGCCCACTCGTGGCCTCGGCGAGAAGCTGCCGGTGTCCGGCAAGGTTTTCCCCATGGCCGGCGGAGAGCACGCACCCACCGCGTTCGTCTTACTGCGGAGAGGTCTTTGCCCCGCGGGTCGTAGCCACTCGCCACTGCCACCACAAGAGTTGGTTCGCTGCGGGGCTGGCAGTTGTCCTTGTCACGCGCCCGCCGTCCTTGCTGTTGGTGCTCTGCCCTCCCCTTGCGTTCAGCGTTCCACAGTTCCACTTCCACCGGTTGGTTTGCTTTGCTGCATGCCTCTGCATTATTTAGGTCGCAGATTTGTCAGCCCCGGCCGCGGCCTGCGGGAGCCTAACTCCAGCCCATGCATGCGTTCAGTGCAAGGTCAAGCCTTGCTTCGATTGTGAGGAGTCGAAATGGACCTTTTCCTCACGGCGAAGTGTCTTGTCCGTGAGAATTGAGCCCAGCCCACAGCTTGAGCTTCAGTGTCACATGCCGGCATGGACGTCATTGGGCCGTTCTCCTTTTCTTTGGGGCAGACCGCGTGCGCCGCACGTTCGACTGTTGAGGCGCTGACAGGGATGGTCCTGTCGGCCCCCCAGCGGCTGACAGGTACTATATCTCAAAATTTTAAAAAACAGCTTCTAGATTTGCAATTAGTCATTAAAAATAATCCGGTTTGAGTGCAGAGAATGAAAAATCAGAGAGATAAACAGGGGGGTTTGAGTTTGTTTCTTTGAGCGCTCTGAACTCTCAAATTTCCAAGTCAGGACCCGCCGCAGATGATGGTGCTCGACTTTAGGCTCTAGTAAGTATAGCGAGAAGAGGCATGGTGAAAAAACCTTACTTGCCAGATGCTTTCGATGATAATATTAAAGGAGGGCAAGTGCGTGCAAGATTGATGCAATAGGAAATGTGTCTGTGTGTACCATCAGAGAAATGACGAGGCACAGAGAAGAAGCGGAAACCAATTGATGGGGTAGCAAGCGCCAATTGGATTTGTGGACTGTTGCTAGACTAAATGTATACTAATATAAAGTATTTATCGCACTGATCTACGTGAATCATGTATAATTCTTCGTTACTGCTCAGTGATTGCTTGATTGTAATCCACAGTTGTCGGTGTTACGTACCCCGGGGGGTATAACATCAACGAGTAAATTTCTATGCGTGCTCCCTAATCCGGATGGTAATGCAAGATGGACACAAGCGTTTATCCTGGTTCAGGCAAAGAATGCCCTACGTCCAGCAATGGGGAGAGATTTGTATTATCTTGCACCGGAGTGCTTGTACGGGGGCGAGTACAAGGTAGTCCTGAGACTTAGTGAGTAAGTGTGAGTGAAGGCGTAAAAACGTGTACGCGTCCAAAAAACCTCCCCTGAACTAGGCCCTGGCATCCCCTTTTATAGGCCAAGAGGAGGCTCAGGAGTACAGAGTAGATAGGGCTGTCGTGGGCGTGACGTCGAGGTACATGCGCCATGTCAAGTCATCGGGACTGTAGACGCTCCCCGTGGTCCGGCTCGAGCCCGTAGCGGTATGGTCATTGATGGCCTCGCTCGTCTTTCTCGGTCGTGGGCCGACGTAGTCGAGGTGCGGTGCCGGCGTAGCCGAGCACGTGTGCCGGAACCCCGCGGTATGGTCGTCGAGGTGGGAAAGACAGGGCACCGCTTGCTCCGTCGCCAATCGCGTCCGCCATCACTTCCTCGAGCGCCTTGGGCCGGCTCGAGGGGCCGTCGACCCGAACGATGGGACGGCACGACGTGTTTGACGGTGCGGGGGCTTGACTACGGCGCCTAAAGGGGGACGTCGCACGTGGCACGGTGCGTAGCGTGGCTCCACAAAGGGCACCCGCCATCCTTGAATCCGGGGGATGGGCGGCGTAATGGCGGAGGCGACCGGCGCACGTCCCACCATTGCAGGCCCTGTAGCCATGGGGTTAGGCGGCGTCAGAGTACTTTGGCGCTGTTCGAGTCCTGTAGCCACGTGCGTTCTCTGGATAGGCAATGATTGGGGGCAGACTCGTGCGGTTGCTCGCTTGAGCGTTCTCCGTCCCGCTCGAGCGGCTTGCGTCATCGTCTCGAGCGGTCGCTCGCTCGAGCGGTTTCCGTACCTCTCTGTCGAGCGGGTGAGCGGCCGCTGCTCGAGCTTAGGAGGTTTTGAGGCTTTGTGGGCCTGATAGTGGGCCGGCCCAGCTATTGGAGGCTTCCCTGGTTAATTAGCTTTTGGGATTTTTAGAGAGGGATGAGGCTGATTTGCTTATCTCTAATTCACCCCATTTAGGACCCCCTAATCTAGGTATCCGACGTAGCCCCCGAGCCCTTGCTTGATTGTGAAGAAACTTCAAGTAAGGGATCATGAAGTGGAGTTGAAGTACCTAGACTTAGGGTCATGTTGTTTCGAGGAGTCGTTTCGTCCTTTCTCCGTGGGGGGCGCGCGAGCGTCCCCCGCGGGGTAGCCGAGGCCCCGCAGGAATGAGGCATTCCTCGGGGGCTTTGAGATGAACGGGTTTAAGTAAGAGTATTATTAACTGGAGTTGTAGTAGCTCGAGGTAGGAGGTTTCGATAACCGTTCGTGCCCCCGAGTATTTCCCCGCTCCTCCCGTGTCGAGGAGGTTGTTTATGTGACTCGAGCCCCGAGCCTCAAATGGTCAAGCCGTAGTCGTGATCCAGTTCCTCGCCGGATCTCTTGGATCGATCCAAGTGGTGAGAGGTCCGACACTACTCGCGACCGAGCGAGCACCATACCCCCGTGAGCCGATGGCGGGTAGTCCAAGTGAGAGCTCGCCTCCTTTCGGGGAGACGGCCGTGGCCCGGGGCGCTCTCATTAGAGCGGGCGCTTAGTTTCCAGAGGACCGGCCCCGTTCGAGGGGACCGGCGGCTCGAGTGCCTCCCGTCGGCGGGATCTCTTGGATACCTAGTGCCCCACCTTGGACACGCCATCTGGTTTCGAGGGTTCGTTCTCGAGCGGAACCTTTCGAGGGTTCCTTCCCATAGGCGCCCCTGACTCGGGTGCTCGACGGCGGCTGTTCGAACCCGTCCGCGGGTTAGCCTCCGCTCCCTCGAGACTTACTTGTGGGACCGGGGTCCCTGGGTTTCTTACCGTGTAAGGGACCGTCTGTCGAGACGTCCCGTCATTACGCATCCGTCCGTTGCAAGCGGCGCGCCTTTTTAGGTGGAAACCGGCGCATCGTGGTGATCGTGGCTTGGCGACGGTTCCGCTCCGTCTCGCGACGTGTGCGCCCTGTAAGTGGAGGTAGGTGGTGGTTTGTCAGGGCAATAAATGCGGTTACCGTTTTTCGTCGAGTCCGCCGGGGCGCGCGGCCGTTGGATGGCGTAATCTAGGCCGTCGGATGCGTAGGCTCCCGGTTCTAATGAGGAGTAGGCTCTATAAATATGGAGGAGTAGGCTCCCGGTTCTTCTTCCCCGCATTCTCGCCCTTCTCGCTGCTCTCGCCGCCAGTTGCGCCCTTCTCCAGATTCAATCCGCCGCTGCCCTCATTCACAACCGCCGCCGCCGCCGCCGCCCGTGACCGCCGGCGCCACTTCTAGCCCGCGATCGCGCCTGCTCTCTGCGCCACCGTTCCCCGCGCCACCGTTCCTCGTGCTCCGCCGCCGCCGTTGCTCCACCGTCCCGCTCCCGTCACCGACATGAGGAGGTCAGTCAGGAAGACGGGCCAGAGCTCCGGCCAAGGTGCCGGTGGCAAAGGCAAGGGCAAAAGCAGGAGTGCCGCCAAGCCTCCCACGCCGGTGGTGATGGCGGAGGCGCTTCCGTGGCCTCGGTCCACGGTGACCGAGGCGATGCTACTCAACTTGGTGAATGGTGGATTGCTTCCGCCTAATCCGGCGGAGGGGTTACCGGAGTGGAGGGTGCCGGACGACGACCACTTCGAGCCCAATCCCCCGCCGGGCTACATCCTGAGCTTTATCAGGTTCCACCAGCGGGGACTTGGTGCGCGGCCGAGCCGCTTCATGCGGGCGCTCCCCCACCATTTCGGGGTTGAGCTCCAGCATTTCAACCCCAACTCCATCTCGCTCGCGGCTACTTACGCCGCCGTGTGTGAGGGGTACCCGGGTATGGCGCCGCAAAGGGGACCTGTTCACCCACATTTTTAAGGCGACGCTCTTCACCAAGGCGATGAAGGACAAGGAGGCCGCCGACGACGACGGTGATGACGATGACGAGGAGGAGGAGGAAGAGGAGAACGAGGAGGAGGAGGAGAAGGCGGTGAAACCAAAGGTCCGCCGCTACGTTCGAGCGGGTTCCCGCTCGATCGGGCCGAAGAGGAAAGAGTCTTTGGCTATCCGGCGCGTGGTCGTCGAACAACGCCGGCGGGATCGAGAATGGTTCTATCTCCGCAACGAGGAGGGCCTCTTCCCGAATACACCGGCGCCGTGCTAACCGCGCCCGGTTTCAACCGGACGCACGGCCGGCCGGCGGCACGCCGCCCCGCATGGATTCTCTCGCAACGCCATCTCGAGCCTCCGCAACCGGAGGTCCGGCAACTTCTTCTTCAACATTGCGCACGTGGTTGCCGAGTTCCACAGCCGCCGGGTGCTCCCGCTCGCCGAGCGCCCGCTACGGCTCGACCAGATGACGGAGGACGCCGATCCGGCGGCGCTCGCGGCCAGCAGGATGTCGGACGCGCCCCTCCCGGTCGCCACAAATGTGGCTCGGGTGCGCGACGCGATCGACGGTGGGAGGAACTTCGGCGAGAACCAAGTCGGCCTCTTCCGCATGCGTCCGGCCTTCAACCTGCTGAGTTTTGTAAGTTTTTTCGAGCTCTTCCCTCGTTGTTTCTTTTACTCGAGCGATCCTTATCGAGGCCCGGCCTTTTTCTTTTCGGAATATCAATGACCACGCGGAGTCGAGGCCCCGGTGAAAGAGGGACGCGCCCGACCGCGAGGTAAGACGCCGAGGGGCGAACAAGAACACGCCGTCGTGGTCTCGAGGAGGAGGAAAAGGCGCGAGAAAGCCCGTGCGCTAGAGGAGAAGGAGAAGCGTAAGGCTAGGCGCCGCCGGGGAGCGTGAAATACGTCGCGGCGGACCCGACCGACCCGGAGCCCTAGTCTCGAGTCGACCGACGAGGACGAGGGCGATGACGACGGGGGAGACGATGAGGCGACCGACAGCGATGGCGCCACCGCCACCCGAGCCCTGACGCCTCCCCGCTCTCGCGTGCAGGAGCTGGCCTTGGCGCCAGGCCTTCTGCGCGTCGACTCGTCGCTAGTTCAGGCAGGCCAGCAGGAGGAGTCGTCGAGCCGCGGCGCTCGAGCGCCGTCGCCGGCCCAGGCGAGGCAGCGGGGGGGAGCGTCTCAACGCTCCAGCCACCGCGCTCGCTCGCCGTCACCGGCTCAAGCAGGGCGGCGAGAGGAGTCGCCCCGCCATCATTCTTCTTCAATGGGCGCGCACACCCGGCGGCATGAGGCTGCAAATGTGCGCACTTCAACTTCTCGCGGCCGACGAGCAACGCCGGGCTCCTACCCGCCGACCGCCGGCCGAGCGGACCTCGACCCGCAGGACCCAGGATCCCGTAAGGGATACCGTGCCCGTCCCGGCCACGGAGTCGGCCAGGACAGGGGCGGCCGCCAGGGTCTCGAAGCCCCCGAGCGGCGCAACCGGCGGGCTCGAGGTCCCCAAGTCCTCGAGTGTCTCGAGGGCGGACGAGGCCCGACGGCCCCGAGCGCTTTGAGCGGGCCGGGTGGCTCGGGCGCGCCTCCTCGACCGCGGGGTAAGTCTTACGGTCGACCTATTCCTTATTGTATCATTTTGTTCGTGTGTGAGTATTTTGTCACAACGAATTTTTTGTTTTTCTCTTTCTTCCAGGACTAAGCGTCCTCTGCAGACGTTACCGTCCCTCCCCCCCCCATGCTGCCTACTAAGAGGCTGAGGACCACAGGAGGGTCGAGCGGCACCCCGTCGATGTCAGGTGGAGTGACCCTTCCCCCTTCTACTCCAATTTGGTTAGAGCGGGCCAAGGATGCGCTTAGGCGTGGCGGGCGATGGCGCCGCGTCCGTGCGGGTGCGGGCCGTGACCAAGGCCACGGGGGATGAGGACGCCACCACCACCACGGCCTCGACTGCCCTCCCGCTCGAGACCCCGACGCCGTCAGGCGTGCTGGGTGACGCGGCGGTGGGCGACCAAGGGGCGATAGCGCCAGAACCGGCGGCCTCTATTCCGGCGACGGGGGCTGGATCGGAGCAGCAGCCCATCACGCTCGAAGACGAGAGTCCGAGCTCGGGCGCCAAGTCCTCCTGGCCAATCGGCCTGCGCCAGCTCGAGGAGGAGCGCGGGGAGAAGGAGGAGGAGATACCGGCAGCCGCCGATCGGCCGGCGGGGGATGTGGAGATGCAGGAGGCGGGAACGGCGCCTGAGCCTCAGCCGAGCCGAGCCCCAACCCCTCCTCGGGATATGGAGGTCGATTCCTCTGCCGGGCAAAGGGTCGAGGATGGGGAGGCCCAAGCTGCCGCTCGAGTGGGGGCGCTCGAGGAGCACCCCGCCGTCACGCAAGAGGAGGAGAAGGCGGAGGAGCTGGTGGAGCAGCAGGCGGAGCCGGTGGTGCAACCTACCGCCGCAGGCGGCGAAGAGCATCAGCTGCAAGCGGAGCAGCAGGCGGCGCTGGTGGAGCAGCAGGCGGAGCCAGTGGTGCAGCAGCCCTTCGTCCCGAGTGGCGATGAGCGCCAGGACGTCGAGCAAGAGCTTCATCTGGTGTCACACCAGGCGCCGCCGCAGCCTCTGCAGCTGTCGGGGGACCTGGTGCCCCACCTCGTGCCCGACTCGGAGACGGGCGAGGTGAGGTTCGAGGTCATGACCGACGCCGATCAGTGGGAGGAGGCCCAAAGGAAGCTGACGGCGGCTGCCATCGTCGACAGCCACATGCGGTCGGTCGGCCTTGGTCCCACCGAGCCTACGGACGTCTCTATCGAGGAGCGGAGGCGGATTGAGGCGCGGGCGCTCGCCCAAGAGGCGTCTTCCTCCTGGAGTCAGCCGCAACGCCCACCTACCCTGGCTGAGCGGGTGGTGACGGCGGATGTTGACCTGGAGGCGGTGAGGAGACTCCACTCCTCCGTCGACAAGGAAATGCGGGAGGAGTTCCCTCTTTGGGAGAGGCCGCCGCTGGTGCTCTCCGACCCCCTTGACCACGAGTCTCCCCCGATCGTGATGAACGATCAGAAGGAGCTTGAGGCGCACGTGGAGGCCGAGGAGCGCCGGCAATGGCTCGAGAGCGCCTTGAAGACTGCTTTGTCGCTCGTCTCAGAGGACATGCCCCGGCTTCTCTCGGTGAGTACCCTCGAGTTCGGTTGCTTGCCTTTTTGGTCTATCGCGTTTTATGTTCTAATGTTTCTCCTTTGAGGTTCAGGCGACACAGAGTCGCTCTTATGCCAAATCCGTGCATGTCCGTGCCACGCAAGAAAGCGAGCACGAGATCCGGCGGTACGTGCGGATGGGGCGGGGAGGCCGAGGGCGAGCGGCACCGCTTTGCTCGGCTCCTTCGAGAGGCTAATGCCGCCCGGACGCCGCCAAGGAGGACGCCAAGAAGGCTCAAGATGAGCTTGCTCGGGTGGCGCGCAGAGGCCGAGGTGGCACGGCGGGATGCGGGCGAGAAGCTTACCCAAGCCGCGCAGAGGCCGAGACCGCTCGTCGGGTACGCGCGCAAGCGCACGAAGCCTTCGAGCGGCTTAAGAAGGACGCGGCTACGGCGGCTGCAGCCTACGGGGCCAAATGCCGGGACATGGAGCGCTCCAAAAGGACAAAGCCGGCGTCGAGGCCTATGTGAAGGAGCTCCGGCAACGGTCACCCGGAGGCCGCCGAGAAGGAGGCCCTTGCCGCGCGCTTGAAGCGGAGAAAGAGCGGGCGAGCGGTCTCCGAGACGGAGGCGGTCAACCTCCGTCAAGAGATGACGGAGAAGGACCTCGCCATCCGGGCGCCGGCAAGGCTTATGAGGAGGCTGCGCGTGGAGAAACGCGACATCGAGCGCGCCCTCCGGAGAAAGGAGACTCGAGCTCGCGCGGCGCTCGAACGCGAGCAAGGGCTCTCGACCCGCCGCACCGGTAAGTGCTCGAGTCCTTTAGTTCTTTTTTCGTGCGTGATTCATATGTGTTGCTCGAGTACTTGATTGAGTACTTGATTCTTGACGTCCTTTTTCAGGTTTGGAGGCGGACTTGGTGGACGCGCGTGAGTACGCAAAGTCAACCCATGCGCTGGCTGACCGCGTGCTTTCAGCCAAGGCCCACATCACCGGCGCCATCGACACCCTTAGCGCCAACTGGGGCTTCCCGCCGGTGGTGGACGTCGAGGGGCCGGATGCTGGCCTGAGCTATGCTAGCCGGGTCCGCGAGTTCGGCGCCTCTCTACGGGGTCGTATTCAGGAAGCCCTTGTCTTTCTTTGCGCGCCGGACGATGGCCATCTTCTACTCGGGGTTTAGCATCTCGAGGAGGGCGCCGGGGCGGGATGGAGGCCGTTGCGGCGGCTTCACCTACGCCGAGGGCGAACAAGAAGGAGGGGTCAACCCCGGATCGAGCAGCTCAAGGCCGAGGCCGAGGAGCCGGCGCCGTCTTGGAGGCGATCTCGCTGCGAGAAGTCCTCCCGCCCGACGTGGAGTAGTTTTTAGCCGGCTGCGAGTCGAAATCTGGGCAACAAGGCCCTTGTAAGAATCAAAAATATTCTGATCGTGGAATGGCCTAAGCGGCCTAAAATCTTGATGCTTGTAATTTAAACCGTTATGCTCTAGTTTTTTCTTTGCGCTTGATGTCATTTTCCACTTCCTGCCTTTACTTTGTTTTAGCTAAGTGTTGGCGCTGTGCTCGAACCATTTCGAGAGGGGATGAGTTAGGGTGCCGTAGCTCGGAAGCGTGGGAAGCCTTGTGCTCGATCGCCCTGGCTCGAGGTGACGCAAATACTTAGCTTACGAAAAATTTCGAGGCGAGGAGGGGAAAGATTACGTCGAGCACTGTTTTCGAAAAAACTAGGTGCGTTTTTTCGAGGACTTCGGGGGTCCCCCCCGGTCTAGCCCCGAGGGGGCTTGACTTTGTGGAAACAAAGTCGAGCCCACCTTGTGTATGAACAACAAGTAAGAAACTGACTTATTTATTCATACTAGCGGTACATTTAGACGAAATATGTACAAAACATCGAGGTCTAGGGGAAAAAGCGACGTAGCTGTTCGATGTTCCACGCGTTGGTGAGGGTCGAGCCGTTCTCGTCGGCTAACTTGTACGTCCCCGGTTTCAGCACCTTGACCACGATGAATGGGCCTTCCCAAGGAGGAGTGAGCTTGTGGCGCCCCTTGTTATCTTGGCGTCGACGGAGCACGAGATCGCCGACCTTGAAATCCCTCTTGCGCACATTCTTCTCGTGATATTGCCGTAGCTTCTGTTGGTAGCGCGCGAGTGTAGGAGCGCCGTGTCTCGAGCCTCTTCGCTTGGTCGATGGCGTTTGCCGGCCTTTCCCCGATTAGTCTCGCTCATTGTAGGCCTTGAGTCGAGGGGACCCGTACTCGAGGTCGGTGGGGAGGACGGCCTCGACCCATAGACCAAGAAGAACGGGGTGAACCCGGTGGCTCGACTCTCGGTCGTTCGCGGACTCCACGGGACGATGGGAGTTCAGCTACCCACTTGTTGCCGTGTTTGTTCAAGCGTTTGAAAATCCTTGGCTTTAGACCTTGCAAGATCATGCCATTTGCGCGTTCGACTTGGCCATTAGTTCGAGGGTAGGCGGCTAGCCGACCAGTTCACACGGATGTGGTACCGATCGCGAAGTCCAAGAACTTTTTGCCCGTGAACTGGGTGCCATTGTCGATAATGATGACGTTGGGGACTCCAAAGCGATGGATGATGTCGGTGAAAAACTCGACCGCTCGCTCCGAGCGGATGTTAGTGATGGGCTTGGCCTCGATCCACTTGGTGAACTTATCGATGGCCACGAGCAAGTGGGTGTAGCCTCCCGTCGTTTTTTTGAGGGGTCCGACCAGATCGAGCCCCCAGACCGCAAATGGCCATTTGAGGGGGATCATCTGGAGTGCGTGTGCTGGAAGATGCGTTTGCTTGGTGTAGAATTGGCATCCTTCACACGCTCGGACAAGCTTGATGGCGTCAGCAGTTGCAGTGGGCCAGTAGAAGCCTCGACGGAATGCGTTCCCGACAAGGGTTCTTGGCGCGGCGTGGTGGCCACAAGCCCCCGAGTGTATGTCTCGAGCGGTTTCTGCCTTCTTCGATCGAGATACACCGTTGAAGTATTCCGGTCGGGCCGCGGCGGTAGAGCTCTGTCGTCCCCGTAAAGGACGTAAGTTTTGGCTCGACGAGCTAGTCGCCTCGCCTCCGTTCGATCCTCGGCAACTCCCCTCGAATGAGATACTCGAGGAATGGTGCACGCCGGTCGGTTGGTGGGCTCGTGACACAGTCGATCTCCATGACCGTGGCCCCGTCGAGGGGGTTCGGTCGTAGGAGCAGCTCAATGGCTGGTCCCGCCCCGCCCCGAGTCCCACTTCACGGATGGCTCGTGAAGATCTTTCGAGAAGACGTCGGGGGTAGCGGCGCCCGAGATGAAGCGATTTTGGCCGCTCGTCCGCGGCCTCGTTGAAGCGCCTTGGGATGTGGTTGAGCTCGAGACCATGGAAGCCGGCTTCCAACTTGCGCACCTCATTGCGTACGCTTCCATTTTTTCATCATGGCGCTCGAGGCTTTCATCACTTGGTCGATAACGAGCCGCGAGTCGCCTTGAGCATCGAGGCGTCGGACCCCAAGCTCGATGGCAATGCGCAACCCGGTAACGAGTGCCTCATACTCGCCATGTTGTTCGAGCGGCAAAGTGGATGCGCACCACGTAACGCATGTGTACTCCGAGGGGTGAGATGAAGAGCAGGCCTGCGCCTGCTCCTGTCTTCATAAGCGACCCATCGAAATACATGGTCCGCAGCTCGGCCTGGATCTGGACTGGGGGTAGTTGGACGTCGGTCCACTCAGCGACGAAGTCAGTCAGTACTTGGGATTTGATAGCCTTTCGTGGGGCGTACATGATGGTCTCGCCCATGAGCTCGACCGACCACTTGGCGATTCGACCCACGACTTCCCGGTTCTGGATAATTTCCCCAAGTGGGAATGATGTTATCACCGTCACCGGGTGGCTAAGAAAGTAGTGCTGGAGTTTTCGACGGGTGAGCACGATGGCGTAGAGCGGCTTTTGGATATGGGGGTATCGAGTTTTGGCATCGAGAGCACCTCACGATGAAATACACCGGCCGCCGGACGGGGAGCGCGTGCCCCTCTTCCCCGCCTCTCGACCACTATGACCGTGCTTGACCACCCGAGTGGTTGCGGCAACATAGAGGAGGAGGGATTCGGCGGGTATGCCGTCTCGAGCCGGCCGAGGTGGCACGAGCACAGGAGGAGACGTGAGCATGCTCTTCGGCTTTGAGAGGGCCTCCTGCGCGGTGTCCATGCAAAGTGCTCGGATTTTCCGAGGAGCCGGTACGAGGGCAAGGCTTTTTCTCCCAGCGCGCAATGAACCGACCGAGTGCGGCTAAGCATCCGGCGATCTTTTGCACCCCTTTCGGGTCTCGAATTGGCCCCATTCTCATGATGGCCGCGACCTTCTCGGGATTGGCCTCGATGCCGCCGGGAGACGATATACCCTAACAACATGCCTCGAGGCACACCAAAGACACACTTCTCGGGATTCAACTTGATGTTTTTAGCCCGGAGGCATCCAAACGTCAACTTGAGGTCCGAGACAAGGTTTTCTACTTTTCGAGTCTTGACAACGATGTCATCGACGTAGGCCTCGACGGTCTCTCCTATGTGTTTCTCGAAGACATGGAGCATGCAGCGCTGATATGTTGCCCCGGCATTTCGAAGGCCGAAAGGCATTGTGACATAACAATACATGCCCATGGGGGTGATGAATGAAGTCGCGAGCTGGTCGGACTCCTTCATTTTGATTTGGTGGTAGCCAGAGTAGGCGTCGAGAAAGGAAAGTACTTCGCAACCCGTAGTGGAATCAACAATTTGATCTATTCGAGGTAAAGGAAATGGGACTTTGGGACATACTTTTTTTAAACTAGCGTAATCTACACACATCCTCATTTTTCCATTCTTTTTCTCTACCAACACAGGATTAGCTAACCACTCGGGATGATGTACCTCCTTGATGAATCCGGCCTTCTCGAGCTTCTCGACCTCCTCGCGGATGATCCTGCGTTTCTCCTCGTCGAAGCGGCGCGGCGTTGCTTGACAGTCTTGAACCGGACGGATATCCAAGGCGTGCTCGGCGACATCCCTCGGTATGCCGGGCATGTCCGAGGGACTCCACGCAAACATGTCGGCGTTGGCGCGGAGAAAGTCGACGAGCACCGCTTCCTATTTGCTTTGTCGAGGAGGCGCCGATGACCGGCGTCTTCTCCCCGAGGAGCTTGGATCGAGCGGGATCTTCTTGGTGTCTTCGGCGGGCTCGAAGTTGCCGGCTGTCGCTTGGGTGTTGGAGCGGAGGGCTCGGCCGCCATGTGATCGAGCATCATGGCTAGGTCTTCAGATGTTCCCATCACGTTTGTCAGTGATTCCCCGTACTCGACGCACTCCACATCGCAGTGGTAGGCGTGCTCGTACGTGGAGTCGACGGTGATGACTCCCTTTGGTCCCGGCATCTTGAGCTTGAGGTAGGCATAGTTGGGGATTGCCATGAACCGGGTGTAGCACGGCCTGCCCAGGATGGCGTGGTAGGTTCCCTCGAAACTGGGCACGTCGAAAGTTATGACCTCTCGACGGAAGTTCGAGCGTGTCCCAAAGACGACGGGGAGGTCGATGCGGCCGATCGTGAGCGCTTTCTTACCAGGGACCACTCCGTGGAAGCCCCCAGCGCTCGGCTGGAGGTGAGTTCTTGTGAGGCCGAGCCGCGTGAGGGTTTTCATGTAGATGATGTTGAGGCTGCTGCCTCCATCCATGAGAACTTTAGTGAAGCGGGCGTTGAGGATGATCGGGTCGACGACGAGAGGGTATGCGCTGGGATTGGTGACGTGCTCGGATGATCATCACGGTCGAACGTGATGGGAGCATCCGACCAGTCGAGGAACTGAGGTGTGGCGGGTTTCAGGGCGAAAACCTCCCTGCGCTCGGCCTTCCGCTCTCGGCGTGTCATCTGGGTGGTTGGGCCGCCGTAGATCATGAAGCACTCGGTGATGGGCGGATACCCATCGTCGTCGTCGTTGGCTTGATCATTTCCACCCTTGTCCTTCTTGTCGTCGTCCTTGTCGATCCCGAGCCGCTTGAAGTAGCCTCGAAGCATTCGACAGTCCTCGAGGTTGTGCTTGACCGGTTCCTTGTGGTACGGGCAGGGCTGCTTCAGCATCTTGTCGAAGACGCCCCCATCCGGTGGGGGTCTAGGCTTCTTGCGTTCGGCTGCGGCCACCTCGTCTTCCACGACCGCACGCTTGCCTTGCTGGTTGCCTTTCTTCTTCTTCCCGTTCTTCTTCTGGGCCTTGCTCGAGCCCTCACCGCCTCCCGGGGACGGCGCGGGCTTGTTCCCGGCCCCACCAAAGAAGGCCCCCACGGCCTCGTCGCCGGCAGCGTAGTCGGCGACGACATCCATGAGCTCGTTCACCGTCTTTGGGCGGTGCGCCCGAGCTCCCGTACGAGCTCTTTGCAAGTGGTGCCCGAGACAAATGCCGGGATGACGTCGTGATCGGAATGTGTGGCGGCTCGGTGCGCGGCTTTGAGAAACGTCGAGCAAAGTCCGGAGAGATTCCGTGGTATTTTGCTTGCAGTTACGGAGATCCCACGAATTGCCGGGTCGGATGTAGGTGCCCTTGAAGTTCCCCTCGAAAATCTGGACCAGGTCGGCCCAATCGTAGATCTGATTGGGAGGAAGCTCCTCGAGCCACCGTCGAGCGGTGTCAGAGAGGAATAGGGAAGGCGGCGTATGATTGCCCTATCCTCTCGAGCCCCTCCCGATCGGCGAGCCGCCGGAAATCGCTAGCCGAGCTCGGCTTGGTTTCTCCGTTGTACTTGACCACGCTCGTGGGGGTCGAAACGGGTTTGGCAACGGCGTGTTGCGGATAGCTCGACCGAAGACTCGAGGGCCGGCGGCTCGGAGCCCGACGGTCCTCGTCGGCCGTCGTAACGCCCCCTCGATGGGCCTTGTAGCCACGGTCCTCGGCACCCGCAGCCTTGCGTCGTCGGTTGTCGTTGATGTCATGACGCGCGTCTTGAGGCGCGCGGTTGTCGAGGATGCGTTCTCGAGCAGGTGCTCTACCACCTCGAGGGTGCCTCCCGGTGGACGGAACCCTCCCGCTCGTGCCGTGGTTGTTCCGGGCTGCCTCACGCCGTCTCGAGGCCGAGCTTTCGGCCCGCCGGACGGCCGCGACTTGGAGGAGCCCTTGGATCTCATCTCGTATCCGCAATGCATGCGGATTCGAGGGCGCCGCATGTCCCTCGCGGCATAGCCGCCGCAAGGACATTTTGGCTTGCTCGGGGAAATGGGCCGCTCGATCGGCGCCTCGGCGCCCGTCGTTGACGATGCGGTTGAAGACATCTCGGGCCCTTCCTCGAGCGCCAAGAGGTCGAGGTGGAGGGAGCTGGTTTAGCTCAAGGGTCCTCTTGAGCAAGTCCAAGTTCGCGCGCTCCGCCTCCATCTTGGTCTCGATTTCCCGATCTGGGCCCATTGAGCTGCCAGGGCGTCGTCTTCGGGTCGTCGATTGTCTTGAGCTTGTGGTGGCGGTCCGCGCGGCTCGATCGCTGCGGGGCTCCGGCCGCCGATGTCCCGACCGCTGGGGTCACGTCTGCCCGGTTGGCTGCAGGGACGGCCATGGCGGCGCCATCTCTGGTCTCTTCATCCGACGGGACGTCGTCGATGAGATGAAAACACTCGCGAGCCGTTTCATAGCACCCCGAGTCCGAGTCGTCGGAGTCTGGGCTAGCGCTGGACGGCGTCCAGGGCCTCCCCGTGCTCTCCTCCTCGATCCAGCGACGCATATTCCCGACCGTGTTGCGGCGTTGTGAGCCCGGTCCCATGACACGCAGGAGGGGGCCGGGGCTCTCCTCCCGCGGTCCCATGACTGGCCGGATCGCGTTGGCATAGGTAGTGGCGGTGTTGGCGAGCCCAAACGGGAGCCTGCGCCGAGCTCGGTATAGCCCGTGTGGCAACAGGTTGGGCGACGTCGGCCGTGCGCGCGCTCGAGGCGCCACGCCGGGCTCTCTCGGCGAGCGCATGGCGAACGTGAAGTCAGGGTCCACGTCAAGGACTCCCTGTCCACGTGCCACCCCTTGCCGTACACTTGGCACCCCGGCTGGTTGCATCGTGGCGTCTGGCCGGGAGGGCACACGAGCAGGATGCTCAAGGCCCTGTGCCTGCTGGTGGTGATGCCGATGCTGGTGGCGTCGGCGACGTGGTGGCGAGCCGTGGCGACGCGATCGGCGCGCGGCCCCACCAGCGCGTGGGGGTGACAAGCGTCCCCTTCCTGGTTCACCGATCGAGAGTAGAGCCATGTCGTGGCCTGGGCCGAGCGACACGAACTCTAGGCTCCCAAACCAGATCACCGTAGCGAACGGGAACGAGGAAGCGGGTGATGCCATCCGGAAAATGGCGGGAATCGAGCGAAAAACACGCAGTACCCCTACCTGGCGCGCCAACTGTCGGTGTTTCGTACCCCGGGGGGTATAACACCAACGAGTAAATTTCTATGCGTGCTCCCTAATCCGGATGGTGATGCAAGATGGACACAAGCGTTTATCCTGGTTCAGGCAAAGAATGCCCTACGTCCAGCAGTGGGGAGAGATTTGTATTATCTTGCACCGGAGTGTTTGTACGGGGGCGAGTACAAGGTAGTCCTGAGACTTAGTGAGTAAGTGTGAGTGAAGGCGTAAAAACGTGTACGCGTCCAAAAAACCTCCCCTGAACTAGGCCCTGGCATCCCCTTTTATAGGCCAAGAGGAGGCTCAGGAGTACAGAGTAGATAGGGCTGTCGTGGGCGTGACGTCGAGGTACATGCGCCATGTCAAGTCATCGGGACTGTAGACGCTCCCTGTGGTCCGGCTCGAGCCTATAGCGGTATGGTCATTGATGGCCTGCTCGTCTTTCTCGGTCGTGGGCTGACGTAGTCGAGGTGCGGTGCCGGCGTAGCCGAGCACGTGTGCCCGGGAACCCTGCGGTATGGTCGTCGAGGTGGGAAAAACAGGGCACTGCTTGCTCCGTACGCCAATCGCGTCCGCCATCACTTCCTCGAGCGCCTTGGGGCCGGCTCGAGGGGTCGTCGACCCGAGCGATGGGACGGCACGACGTGTTTGACGGTGCGGGGGCTTGACTACGGCGCCTAAAGGGGACGTCGCACGTGGCACGGTGCGTAGCGTGGCTCCACGGTGGCACCCGCCATCCTTGAATCCAGGGGATGGGCGGCGTAATGGCGGAGGCGACCGGCGCACGTCCCACCATTGCAGGCCCTGTAGCCATGGGGTTAGGCGGCGTCAGAGTACTTTGGCGCTGTTCGAGCCCTGTAGCCACGTGCGTGCTCTGGATAGGCAATGATTGGGGGCAGACTCGTGCGGTTGCTCGCTTGAGCGTTCTCTGTCCCGCTCGAGCGGTTGCTCGCTCGAGCGGTTTGCGTCATCGTCTCGAGCGGTCGCTCGCTCGAGCGGTTTCCGTACCTCTCTGTCGAGCGGGTGAGCGGCCGCTGCTCGAGCTTAGGAGGTTTTGAGGCTTTGTGGGCCTGATAGTGGGCCGGCCCAGCTATTGGAGGCTTCCCTGGTTAATTAGCATTTGGGATTTTTAGAGAGGGATGAGGCTGATTTGCTTATCTCTAATTCACCCCATTTAGGACCCCCTAATCTAGGTATCCGACAACAGTCCATGTCGATTAATAGGATTGGGGTGGATGTCTCGTTTAAATGCACATGTATTGAACCGATGAATCCAAACAGGTCTTCAAGTGGACTGATTATCGGAAACGTTTGTTTAGTTGTGGAACTGAATTGGTCCTTTGAAAAAACACTCATGCAAACCATTTTTTAACAAAACGTTGTACGTGTTCTGTTCAAGATTGAGAACCCCTTTGGATGGTAGGGCAGACAAAGGATAGGAATAGGAAAAACTCAAGAATCAAATGGGAAGCCTTTTCAATCCTATAGGAATCAAAAACAAAGGAAAATATAAACAAGGCCTTTGTTAAGGTTCCGATGAAACATAGGAATTAAAAGGGATGAGGGACGACAGAGTGGGCCCCACTGGTCAATGCGTTATTCCTATCCAGCGATGCTCTCTTCGCCACAGCATCTCTCCACCCATTTTCTCACCTGCGCGCTCGCATGCCGCCAATGGCACTCGCTCGGCAGTTCGGCGCCTCCGCCCAGCGCGCCGCTTGGCCGGCGGCCGCTCCAGTCCTCCACGGCTCCACGCCTGGGCCGCGCCTCTCCATTGGATCCATTCCTTCATCCGCGCCCGCGCCGCTTCGTCGACCGCTCTGCCGCGCGCCATCACCGGGACCGGGAATCGACCGGAGTCCGGAGGCGGTGGCCGTGCCCTGCGCCCCTGCCCCTGCCGCTGCGCGCCTGCGCCCGGTGGCTGGCCTTCGCCCTACCTGAGGGGAGCCCTAGCACGGCGGCCGCCACGGCAAAGTGGAAGTCGACGAACCGCAGTTCCCGCTCCACTGCGTAGGCGTTCTCGTCGCCGTCGTCCCTCTCCCTCTGTTCTTCTTGTTCGGCCTCTGTACGAGCAGCTGCACGAGCGCGTGAGTTTCGCGCCAGGAATTTTTCCATGAAGTCGGAGCTCATGTTGCGATTCCTGTGAAATCTGCCGTAGGAACCGAATCCTAAGGAAACTTTCCTTTGAAATTCCTGTGATCCAAAGGCGAGATGACGTCAGCAATTCCTATAGGATTGATTCCTGAGTTTCACCCGCAAACCAAACGGGCCTTGAAGGTGTTTGCCGGGTCTAGCGACGGAGACGGAGGATTGACGTACGCTGTAGATGAGTAAGAGCAAGTCAATTTGCACACGGGACAGATTGTGAAGCCAAAATTTAAAATTCCATCTGACTACGCTCCCACATATGTACATTACATTGTTTGTGAGAGTATAAACTAGGGAATTGTAGCAAATTAACTGGAGAGTAAGGTACGGAGTTTAACACCGACGTATACAAGAATTCGAGCGATACATCGGGCGAGCATCTAGCTCCTCGCCGATCTCCCACACGGCCGGCCTAAGAGCAACGCTACGTTCATCTAAAACGTGAGCTCCAAATTGATCCCCTCTCCTACTCTTATCTGGGGTGGTTGACGCTTTCATCAGTTAGCGTAATTTGGGTTGGGCTTCCTGGTTCTCTTGCTTGACGTGATGACCGGCACATTGCCTGGCTTCGGCCCAGCTTCAGATGGCCCAGGTGTCTTCACACTCCTGACATTCTCCCGGTCTTGAAAACCGGCTTGACCCCAAGCCGGTGCCTGTGGGAAGCTCAACTGCAGTTCATCTTCGAGCTCCCAGGTAGCCATGGATGCTGGCCAAGAAGACCACTGAATCAGCACTTCAAACACCAACTGGTCCCCATCATGTTTCATCCTTCGCTGCAACACTTTAACAGGATAGCGAAAAGCATCAAGCTCGAGAGAAGGAGGCATATCAGATGAAACCTGAACTTTTGGAGATACTGCTTTCTTCAATTGGGAGACATGAAAGACAGGATGTACTGATGAATTATCTGGAAGCTTCAACTTGTAAGCTACAGCGCCCACCTTAGCAATGATAGCATAAGGCCCAAAATATCTGAAAGAGAGTTTATGATTTGCTCTGGTTGCAATGGAAGTTTGAACATAGGGTTGCAGCTTGAGATAAACAGAATCACCAACTGCAAAAGACCTTTCAGTCCTGTTCTTATCAGCTTGTACTTTCTGTCTTTATTGAGCTCTGTTAAGCTGCTGCTGGAGCAAGCCAACAATAGTATGCCTGTTCTTCATCCATTCGTCCAGATCAGATATAGCACATGAGTCAATGATATCAATCCCCAAATGCCTAGGATGCTGTCCATAAAGAATTTCAAATGGAGTAGCATTCAAAGATGTATGATAACATGCATTATACCAAAATTCTACTAGAGACAGGTATTGCTTCCACTGGGTGGGGCATGAATGTACAAAACATCTAAGATATGCTTCCAAGCACTGATTGACTCTCTCAGTCTGACCATCTGTTTGAGGACGGTAGGAAGTGCTCATCCTTAATTCAGTGTTAGCTCTAGTGAACAATTGCTGCCAAAACTGACTAGTAAAGTTTCTATCTCTATCAGAGATAATAGCCTCAGGCAAACCATGCAACTTATAAACATTATCTATGAAAGCATTGGCTACTTGAAGAGCAGAAAAGGGATGCTTCAAAGGTATGAAATGAGCATATTTGGAGAATTTATCAACTACCACCAAGATGCAGTCAAAGTGATTGGACTTAGGCAAACCTTCAATGAAGTCAAGACTGACCACTTGCCAAGCATAATCAGGAACCTGCAGAGGTTGCAAAAGCCCAGGGTATTTGACTCTTTCATGTTTAGCCTGCTGACAAATGGTACACTGGGCAACAAAGTCTTTTATCATAGTTTTCATTCCTGGCCAGAAAAATAAGTGCCTTATCCTCTTGTATGTGACAGGAGTACCAGAGTGGCCTCCTACTGGACTGCAATGTAAAGCTTGCATGATTTTTGTCTGCATCTCCAAATTATGACCAACCCAAATGACATCTTTATATCTGATAACACCTTGGACCAGAGTGAAAGGACCTTGTGGAGATTTAAGAATCAATGCTGCCAAGAGCTTCTGAGAATCAGGACTAGAAGCATATGAGTCAACCAAATCCTGAAACCACAAAGGTTGAAGCACAGACATAGCCATGATATGCTGAGCTGGGTGATTAGTAACCCTAGAAAGAGCATCTGCCACCTTGTTGTCAATGCCCTTCTTGTACAGGATCTTATATTTGGGACCCATCAACTTTGTAAGTGCTTTCTGTTGCCAGGTGGAAGTAACCCTTTGATCATTAAGATGAATCAAACTCTTCTGATCAGTCCTAATGATAAATTCTTGATGTTGCAGATATTGCCTCCAATGATCAACTGCCAATAAAATGGCCAAGTACTCCTTTTCATAAGTGCTTAAACCTTGATTCTTGGTGCCTAAAGCTCTGCTCACAAAAGCAACAGGATGACCATCTTGCTGAAGTACAGCACCAATGCTTTTATCAGATGCATCAGCCTCAATGACAAAAGATTTGGTGAGATCTGGTATTGCAAGGACAGGTGCTGTGACCAGGGCTGTCTTCAATAATGAAAATGCCATCTCATGTTCTTGGGTCCAGACAAATAGAGTACCTTTTTTGAGTAGGTTTGTCAAAGGTCTGCTTATGGTACCAAAATTAGGCACAAACTTTCTGTAGTACCCTGCAATGCCCAGAAAACTTCTGACTTCTTTGACAGATTTTGGACATGGCCAATGCTGAATGATCTCCACTTTAGCAGGGTCAGTGGCCACACCTTGGGCACTAATGACATGACCAAGATAAGATAAGGACTTCTGAGCAAAAGAGCATTTGGATAGCTTGACCTTGAACTGGTGTTGATGCAATAGAGTGAACACCTGTCTAACATGCTAAATATGATCTTCCCAACTCTTGCTGTAGATTAAGACATCATCAATAAAAACCACAGCAAACTTTCTTAACACAGATGCCAGGACTGTATTCATTTCATGTTGAAAAGTTGGTGGCCCCCCTGTAACACCATAAGGCATGACCTTGTATTCAAAATGGCCATGGTGTGTCTGAAAAGCTGTTTTGGACACATCTTTAGCAGCAACCAATATCTGATGAAAACCTGAAGAGAGGTCTAGTGTTGTGAACCACTTAGCTCCAACCAACTCTTCTAATAGTTCATCAATAACAGGCAGGGGATACTTGTTTTTGACAGTCAATGCATTCAATCTCCTATAATCAACACAGAGGCGCCAATCACCAGTCTTTTTCTTGACTAACAATACAGGTGAGGCATATGGACTCTGACTTTCCTGAATCCAGCCATTCTGCAACAACTGCTAAACTTGTTGTTCAATTTCATCTTTCTGAGCAGCATTATATTTTATGGTCTAATTCTAAAAGGCTGAGCTCCAGGTATTAATGGAATGGAATGCTCAGTTGCCCTCTTGGGTGGTAAACTAGTGGGTGGAAGGAACAGACCAGCAAACTCATCAACTAACTGCTGAATTTCCTTTGGTTTAGTGCACATGTTCTTAGCACTGTCTAACTGATGCAGTTCTAACAAACACCATATCTGATCCTTGTTATCTAGCTTTGCCAAGTCAGAAGATGTGATCACAGGGCAAGACTTGGGATTAGGAAGAATGCCTTGAAGCATTGCTGTTCCTCCTTGATAGTCAAATGACATCCACTTAGCCTTCCAGTCAACATTCATTGGACTGTGCTGTTCTAACCAATCCATGCCTAAAATGATGTCATAGCACTGCAGAGGGAGTACCTTAAGTGATAGTTTAAAAGCAAAGCCACTAATCCACACAGGACATGCATCAATTTGGTGTGTACATTTCAACATCTCACCATTGGCACACTGCACTTGCATGGGATTTGTTAAAGGAACCCAATCTCTCCATCTAGATGCAAGAGACTCACTTATGAAAGTGTGTGTACCGCCAGAATCAATGAGAATAACGACATCTTTACCAGCTACATTGCCAAGCATTCTCACTGTTTTACAAGGGTCATCAGTACCTTGCTGAGCAGTAGCAGAAAGTGCACACAGTTCATCAGAATCTGAGCTATCACTATCAGTATGGTCTGACTCAGCAGGACCATCTTGATCAATGAGAAAATCCGAAGTTTCTTCAACCACATGCAAAGCAACCTGAGTAGCACATTTATGACCTTTGTGGTATTTCTGGCCACACTTGTAACACAGACCTTTAGCCTTCCTGTACTGCATCAGTGCACTAGCCTTGTTATCATGTGGAAGATGCCCTTCAGCTGGCCTTTTCCCAGAATGCTGATTAGTATCATTTGCAGATGATGAACTGGGTTTGCCTGAGAATTTGAATGAAGAATGATGATAATAGTCATGCTTCTTAGATTCTTTCTTGATGTTATATGGAGCATCTGGTGTTGTTTCTTCCTGCCTAAGGGCTAAAGCACAAGCTGAATCCAAATTAGAAGGGTTATGGACCATGACCACAGCTCTAATATGATCTTTCAGGCCATCAATAAACCTGTTAATGACAGTGACATCATTGAATGTGGGATCATAAGCCAATATCTGGTGGACTAAAGTATCAAATCTCTCAATATAATCAGCCACAGATTCAGTCTGTTTCAGCCTGAAGAATTGCCTCATCAAGATGTTGTGCTGGTCTTTTTCAAATCGTTCACAAACCATCTTACTCAATACATGCCACGGATATTGATGTACTGGTGTAGGTAATGACTGAGTCCAGAACTTGGCATTTCCAGTATTTCAACTTATCAGGTACAAAATACAGATCAAAGTAGGTTTCAGCATTTCTAACCCAAACTCTTGGAGAACTACCATCAAATTCAGGAAATTCCATCAAGGGTACAACATGAGTCATTGGCATTGCACCAGTAAACATAGCAGGACTCAAAGGCACATGACCAGGAGCAGTAATCATAGCATGGTTCACAGTTATATCACCAGAAGTAGTTAACGTAGGATCCGGCATAGTATACGAAGTAGGGTGGATCTCACCAGAGGCCGATGTAGGAGCAACGGTGAACACCAAACCGTTTCCCTCATTACGGCAAGTTGCATCATCATCGCCAGACATTTCCCGAGGAGAAGTTGAAGCCGACTTGAAGACATCAGATGCTGGTGGTTTGGGTGGAATACTCAGAGGATCAACCCCGAACACCTGAGGTGCAGAGGATGACGTCTTATCAGATGCCCGCAGAAAGCGATCCAACTTGGAGTTGAGATCCCGAAATCCATTGCGCAGGAACTCTACATCTTTCTCCACTGCTGGCTTCCAATCCGTCAAGCTGCTGAGCACCTTGCTGTTGGCTTCGAGAGTAGCCGACACCGATCGATTTTGATCATCCATCTTCTTCTCCAATCGCTCCAGGATCGAGGCAAGAGTAGAAACCTGGGTCTCCATCTCTGCGATGCGCTTGCCTTCACGTGTTTGGTACTGAGGTCGAAGGAGGTAATCCGGCTTCGAAGCCAGATCGGCGAAGCACGCCGCCGCAAGGCGAACGCGCCGGCGACGAGATTTCTCCAAGGACCGAGTGAAATCCGATACCAAATGTGAGAGTATAAACTAGGGAATTGTAGCAAATTAACTGGAGAGTAAGGTACTGGAGTTTAACACTGACAGATACAAGAATTCGAGCGATACATCAGGCGAGCATCTAGCTCCCTGCCGATCTCCGGACACAGCCGGCCTAAGAGCAACGCTCTGTTCTGTCTAAAACGTGAGCTCCAAGTTGATCCCCTCTCCTACTCTTATCTGGGGCGGTTGACGCTTTCATCAGTTGGCGTATTTCGGGTTGGGCTTCCTGGTTCTCTTGCTTGACGTGATGACCGGCACATTGCCTGGCTTCGGCCCAGCTTCAGATGGCCCAGGTGTCTTCACACTCGTGACATTGTTCATTCGTTAGGACTCAGGAGCCGCCTCTAGATACAATTCGTTTCGAATTTTCTGCAGCACTGAGACTTGACTTGGCAATTCCCTGAATCCTCCAGGGAAAGGAAAACAAAAACAGGGACATGCAAACCATCATTTGCAAATTTGCATCATCTTCGCAAATCCACATATATATATGCACAGTTTGTTTGGACATCATTTGCAAATTTGCATCATCTTCGCAAATCCACATCTATATGTACACTTTGTTTGGATAACATTAAAAGGTACAGGGTTACATCCACTGCACAATTACTCCTTGCGAACTAAGCAAAATAGCACGAGCAAACCCCCTTCACCGCCAGTCCCTGCGGAAGGATGCAGAGTTTTGCAGACCACACGGTGGCGGCGCGGTGCAACCTCCTCACATGCCCCCGATGCAGGAGAAGATCCTGACGCTGCGGCCCCTGCGTAGCGCGTGGGGCGAGGCGCCCACCTCCCCCGCCAGCTCCTCCAGGGAGCGGTGCCGGCGGTGGTGCGTCATCTCCCTCTCCGCCGCCGTCGTCTGCTTCTGCTGGTCCCAGCTGTCCTCCACGCGGGCGCTGAAGCGGCCGCGCGACGAGCCCGTGGAGCTGCACCGGGAGTAGTGGCTGCCCCGGACCCGGCGATCCTTGATGGCCTTGAAGATGAACGGGATGAGCCCCTCCATGGCGTCCATGGCGTATTGTGGTTGGGTGGTTCTTTTTTTTCGATGGAGAAATGGCGTGGTCTTTGGTTTCGGTGGTGAGCCAGACGCCTTCCATCGTTGTTTTTATAGGCGGCGGCCGGGGCCGGGGCGGGGGTGAGTTGCACATGCGCTGGTGAGACGGGTTCAGAAACGTCGCTTGACCCGGCCGGCGGCAGGCTGGTTTCTTGCGTGTGGTCCATCGCCTCCTTATGCCCCGTTTGCGTTTGTGTTTTTGGCTCCGGTTGCTTGTGCCTGACACCGTTTGATACTGATCAGTTTTGTTCGGTTTCCAACCAGTGGAATGTGTACCTCGTGTGCCTTTTGATTGTTTTTTTCCGTCAAATTGGGATAGATGGACACTGCTACTCTGCTAGTGACAGGTAAATGTAGCTCTCTGTTTGCTGCTAGCTGATGATGTTTCTGGCTGGTTTCATCTTTGATTTTCGCAGTTAAATTAGAAACATAATTGCCTAGTATGCCAAACTAAACATCTGATGCCTTGTAAAAAAACTGGAATCTCAGGGTCTGGGTAATCACTTCGGTAGGGTGTGTGTCGTGTGTGCTAAAGAGAATGGCTTGGACAAAGAGAATATGATGAATTAGAAAAAATATATACAGTTGACAATCAGTTTTGATGATCAGATAGCGTCCAAAAGTCAGCTCAAAGGGTGCCCTGACCCCTGACGCCATCGATACTCCTTTGCCCATCAGGTTTCTCTAGAGGCTAAATACGGTACATTTGAGGTAGGCGTATTCTCCAGATTTGTACTTGCACCAGCAGCCAATGCCAATGCACGCGCCATGTCGTCGCTAGGCAAGTTTGACAAGCATCTCCGGCCTGCTGAGCAACACGTACACCAATCATCATCTGCTTCATTCATTGTAAAAGTCTCTGGTCTGCATGACCGGTCTAGCACAAATTCTTCAAGGTGGCATACAAAATGAGAGGCACGATCTTTGGATTGGATCCCAGCTTAACTTCGCAACCGATGGAATCTGCTGACAGCATGTGAACACCTAACGACCCAACATGTTTCGATTCCGCTTGCAAAGTGCACGATGGATTGCTCTGTTAAACAGGCAGTACAAGATGCCGCCTTGCTACCGATGACGTGCAACGACCACACGAACGCCACACGATTTAATAAGTATTTAACATATGCTAATCGCCTGATCCTGAGGTCTCACGGCGTAGCATAAGCGTTGAAACTGAAACGCCAAGGCCGGCTTATATTGAGGACACATTGTTTTTACCATAACCATTGTGTGGACCTTTGTGTGATGAGTGATTGTCAACATGCCAACACAAGGTATGTGTGTTCTCACTAACCGATGGCACGCGGTTTCGTGTCAAACAATGGTGTCTCTTGGCTCATGTTGTCTGCAGGTGTCGAGCTCGGAAACGGTGGTCGACGGTCGGTGAAGATCAAGTAGGGCGTGCCGTGCTAACGGACCGGTTGTAGTGAAGGGCGGACGTGAGGCTTGGATCGAGGGACCTGAGGATCGGGCGGCCAGCCGTGGTGGCTGACAGCTGGGACATTGACGAGCGCAAGTGTACACGGCGGGGGACACGTACGGGCTACGCTACTCGCGGAGGGTTTGGTGGTTTCGTCTCAAAACCATCGGCGGCGGGTTTCCCTGGTTTGCGTCTCAAAACCGGGGGCGGAGGTCCCAGTGCGGACGGACGACACGTGGCGGCATCGGGGAGATTGCTTGGAAGCAAGGCTACCGGTGAGAAGGCGCGGTGGCCGTCGGATCAAGTGAAGCCTGAGTTGGACCCTTATGCCCCTGGCTAAGTGGTGTGGCTCTTCATATATCCAAGGGCAAAGAAGGAATGTAAAATAATCTTGCCCCATCCATAAATAAGGATGAGGGTTCTCCTTCCCCCTCACCTCTGCTATTTCCATTTTTCTCTTAGGTTTTTCCCTTCCTCTAGATGCTGTGAGAGAGAGGTCTGCAAATCTTTGATTTGTACTCAAACCAGCATGTATGGCAAGCTGAGCGCCGAGTCTCAGCTGTTTCCTCTGTGAGAAAATCATTTGTGCCTGTGTCTCTGTGATGGATTTTGTGTTCTTCCCGAGTTGACTTTTGGGTCTCTTTGTTCTTCACGTGATTTCTCCGTTTCTAGACCGATTTGAGCCATTCTTCCTGCGTTGGATCGATCTATGACACAAGAGTGATGTTTCCATCGAAGGAAATCCATTGACTCCTCTTGAGATCAAAGATCCACGCGATTTCCTCTCCAGTTGTCCAAGAACGACCTTTTTCGCCCCTCTTTTGATTTCTCCCTCTCTACTTCAAATTGGCCGATAATTCTTGGTAGATATGCTCTCCTCTGCATAAGCAACAACATTCCTAAATTTGGTTGCAAGAGGTTTCGATTTGAAAAAGTTTGGGACGAAATTTGGTGGAGGCGATTTCCGGCGATCTGTTTTTTTGGGTCGCGGACTGTCCGGCCCTTCCGTGCGGACAGTCCAGACGTCGGGGTCGTCTCGGTCAGATTTTGAGCTTTTGGAGTGGTTTTTCACTTTTGAACTTCGGACTGTCCGCGCTCTTTTCCCGGACTGTCCGCAGTTGAGTTTCTTGCTCGTCTTCAGATTCTGGACAGAACAGTGTGTTTTTGCATTTGTGACTTTCGGACTGTCCGCGCTCATTTCCTGGACTGTCCGCAGTTGACTTTTTTATTCCTCTCCAGATTCTGAACAGTTCGGTGTGTTTTTCAGTTTTTGACCCTCGGACTGTCCGGGGTACTGTAGCGGACCGCGCCGCGGTTACTGTAGCAGAACAGTGTAGCAAAAACTGTAACGCGCGGACTGGCCGAGGTACTGCAGCGGACTGTCCGTGGGTCCTGTAGCAGGGGTTACTGTAGCACCCCGGAATGTCCGGGGTTACTGTAGCGGACTGTCCGGTACTGTAGCAGTTTCGTTGTTTGCTCCGTAACTTGCCCGTTCGGACTCCGATTTGTTTTCCGTTTGCTCCGCTGGTTTCGTGGTGATTCGCTGTGTTTCTTGGGAACATCCACCCTCTCAATAGGGTCGTGATCACTATGTCTTGTGTATCGTTTCTTGGGTTGATTGTTTGAGCCTAGGACGCGAAAGTTTCGAAAGAAATTTTTTTGAGGCTCCCATTCACCCCCCTCTGATCGTCGTTACCGGTCCTTCACTTATAATGTATGGGATTTTTTTTGAAAGAATATATATGCGACCTTGATTGAATTCACTGACGTGCTGCCGATGCCGAGCCCGAGGAAAGCTTCATTCGTCACGGCATGTTTCTGCTGTAGATTTGACTTGGGTAACAAAATGTTTCTTTTTGAAACACCATTAACAAACAAAATGTTCTGCACCAGGAGATATATATAGTGAGAATGTGAGATTGATAAATCCCATAATTTTTGTAAGACGTAAATTTATCTGTTTGCATCTCCTTGGCTAAAGTTTACCCCAGATATATAGATTAGCCCTTAAAATGAATGGGCCAACATTTAGCCCTTAAGCTGTTTGGATATTACATGACTAAAAGGTGAAAGAGAGATGAGAGAGAAAGAGAGTAAAATCACATGTTAGCATTTTTAGCCCCATTGCCTACCTGAATGCTAATGGGCTCCTTTGTTTGGATCGTCAGGGGCAAAAATGTGGCTAAAAGGGAAGGGCTAATCCTTGGCCCCTCTTGGATCCAAGCAGGACTGATTAATGTTTAGCTTGATCCATACCAATTATTTTAACACCAAATTGAAATAGCTCAACTACTGTGCATCGTCATTTGAAAAATACAGTATGGTTGTCCATGCCTTTGCCTTGATCAGAAGTTCTTGACTGTCATCCACAAAAGTATTGTATATGCAAACAGATATGTTAAACAAATAATTTTATCACTTTTTTCTCAATCACGCAAAAGATTTGCGCGTATTTTAATTAAGAAGAAGAGTTTTAATACAGCCGGGGTGCTTACAAGATTTAACAATAAAAGCACGCCCCACAAACGAACTGCAAAAGCCTGTTACTCGCTAACTAAACAACCGTTCCAACACATGGCGACAACCATGGCTGGCTCAAGCCTGCGCGTGTGGCGCACGGTGGCGCCTTTTGCGCCCACCGACGTTGCGACCGTCGCGGAAGAGTTCCCTGAGAGCCTCATCGTCCTCTGGATGCCCACCAAAAAGAGCGTCAGACTTGTTAGCCGCCGTGGACTCAGTCAGAGGCGAGACCTGGCCAAGACGCTTGAGGATCAGGTACTCCCCGCGCTTCGACGCCAGAATCCGTGAGAGGCTTTGGGCGGCGAAAATAATTTTATCACTTCATCTGGATACATGTCGTAAGGTGTGGTGCTATCTGTTTACCTGTGTTAAGTTGCCCTTTTCTCAGAGAGAAGCGGCCTTGACTTGCATAGACAAAGACACCCAACCTAACCCAGTTTTGAAATGAAGCGTAACAACCAATATTGTTTTTTAAAAAAAAAACAGATAAGCTTTCCAAAAGTTATTAGGCTATCTTCTGAACAAGCATGACAATGACGAAACGCAGTGCCTGGTTCCAGCCAGTCAACTGAGAGTAATAGGGTTGCAAATGAATGGTATGCAAAGATTATCCTGTCCTTCGGAATATGTCAGAACTACAGTTTTTTTAAAAAAAAAAAATAAAATAAAATTTGGCTGCTGTGATCCAAACATGCCTAAGTTGAGCGCTGCATCTTTCTAAGCGATGCAAGTTGTCACACTGAAAACGTGGAAAGCGAGCGAAGCAAGGGCAACAAGACAACTGAGCAGTTACAAGTAGCAATCAAAGCACAAGGAGAAGAATCTTGTTAGTCGAAGCATCATCTGTTTCACATACACATCACTTCTTCCTTGGAGAACATCTGTTTTGGATAATTTCAACCCAGTAGTCTGCTGCACCAGTGTTGCTGTTATTCTGAAAGTAAGCTAAACCTACGATTAAAAGTACTAGCCATCGATGACAGGGTTTGTTGAGCCATAGGTAAAGCACAAGTTGGCTGATGCTGATGGGTCTTCTATCCAAGTGGACGCTACAAGTCTACTATTTAGATTACAGTGTCTGAACTCAAAAGAGATTGGGTATCCAACTATCCATCTCAAGCATCCAGATAATGTAGAGAAGAAATCATTACGAATGGAACGCAGGTCGCCGTTGAAGTCGCCTAGCTCATCGATTGGACCGATGGCTGCCGGAGCAAACAGACATTCGTTCGAGAATTCAGTGGGAAGTTTGCCGATGCAATCTATCAGGCGTCCGCCGCGGTTCAGCTGACCAGGATTTCCAATCCACGCTCCTTGCTGAATTAAAAGATAAAATAAAGGCGGCAAGGCACACGTTGTTCTCAAGGTTTAGGTGGTGGTGTTGACGAGGTGGATTAGCAGCGCCACGTCAGCACTCAGTGCGCGATAGACTGGCCACCTAACGCAAGCAGCAGCTGGCTTCAACGTTACCTCCTCTCCTCCGATCATCCGAGGTCTTCAGCGGATATTATCTTGTCTTCTGCTTCCATTTCTGCTGTGGAAATGCGTTTAGCTAGGGGTCCAGATAAACGATCTAGATTTTTTTTTTGAATAAACTGGAGGGCTTTGCACCCCTGCAGACCAAAACGATCTAGATTGGCGCTATACCAGGTGTGATTTAGAGTGTATTTCACCCACCCCTGTGTTAGCCACGTCACGGTTGGTCTTCTCCGTCCCTGCTATTCGCATTAAGGTTCGCTTTCGAGAAATACTTGAGATTCTCTAACGACACGTAGAATTCTTTGCACCATTCGCTCATGGCAAATGGTGTCCCCGGACCCCGGTCGGCAAAAGGCGATCGATGCTGACCCGGCGTGGGACAGAACGAATCGAATCGGTGGACTCCGGCTGCATTTGGTTGCAGTAGTGCAGCCGTTGTTTCGCCGCCGTTTCGCTTCGATGCGAGTGCGCCAAAGCCCGAAAGCGTCCGGGCCCCCAGGGGAGAAGAGACTTGTCGTAAAGAAAAGAGGCGCTGATCAAATCAGGTGAGCCGCCGATTATCTTGCGTCACCGTCTCACTATCACTAGCTACTTCAACGCGGTAGGGTGGCTCTGATAGCAGTTTTCCATTGCGTCTTCTTGCCGAGGTTTTGGATAAACATAAACATCACCTAAAAATTTCGAGAATCCAGAGCCCTGACAAAGGGAAGTACTATTACGACGACAGACGAGAAGCTCCCGGTCCGGTTCGGCACTGCGCCAGCACCGCCCTACCTGTGCGCCGCGCCTCAACGGCGACCGTCTCGTCGTCGTCGTCGTCTCTTTTTTCTATACGTTTTTTTTCTGAGGGGAGGAGGTGTAGAAACGGTGTCTGGCACGTCTCGCAAGTCGCCACTTTGCAACGTGAGCAGAAAACGGGAAATAGGGACCGCAGAAATTCTTTTTACGCCCACGCAGCAGGCTGATTGCACAACCAGGATTCACATGGGCCTTTTTATGGGCTGAGGATAAGGATTGTTCACTCGCGCAGGGGGGCACTGTGGAGGCCTGGCCTAATGGTAGTCAAGGCCGGGAACCCACGATGGATTTTCTTTTCTTTTTCTATGATATAAAAATTAAAATAATGGAAGTTCCCCATTCAAGGGGTTTCTCAAAAAAATAAAAAAAGGAAAAAGGTGAAAGGAATCACTTATGTTTTTTTTTTCCCGAAAGCATATACATACATAAAGGGAACCCGTTCCGACTGAAATATTTATTTACGCAGGATTTGAATAGAGAGATTCTCCCACAAAGTATTACAATTTCTACTAAACAAAAAGAAACTTAAAATCCTCAAATCTCCGGGACAAAGACTCCATCTCTATAAGCAGAGGTTCAATCTCTAAACGTTGACTGGAACGGTGCTCCCACAAATTAACAAGCACTTGACAGTCCGTTTCCAATTGCAGCCACACCCATATATCAAGCAGACATTACTAGGAGCAAATTCTTGCATTCCCATTTTCAGATTTCGAAATTTCACAAGATCAAAACAAGGCCTCTAAACAATCTGATATGGTTACAACAAGTAATTGATATATAGAAGCTAATTTCATGAACCAGGAACAGAGCAGTAGAGCTTTGAACTAGTCCCTAGCACGAGAGCTCCACAGCAGCAGCTTGTCTGCTCCATCCATCCCTGCCCCCATCTCCACCAAAGGACGTCCCTCCACCACAGCCGCGAGGACCTCGACCTCCCTTCATGACTCGGCGCGGGACAGACTCCGCCCCCTCCGGGGAGGTGCTTATGGCGGCGGCACAGGAGGGATGCAGCGGCGCGGCATCCGGCGCAGTAGGGATGCGGCGGCATGACGTGGGCTTCTACGACGGCGCAGGAGGGCTGCACCGCGGCGTACGGGAAGCGGTGTCTCGTGGGCCAGCCCGTGAGGAAAGATGGAATTTGTATCTAAGCCGTTGGATGGCGTTTCAACGCTGGATATAGGGCCGCACGGTACGCGGTGCCGTGCTACGAAACCCAATCGTCCGGTTTCAAGGGGGTTTTCTTGCAGCGCGTGCTGCTCTCGTCAGCAGTCTCTCTCTCCCCCACCTCCCGACGCCTGCCGATGCCGCCCAAATCGAAGGCGGCCGCCGCCGCCGCCGCGGAGCCGGTAGCCATCGAGGACCTCTTCACCTCGCTCCACCGCCACATCGAGGCCAGCGCTTTCAAACAGGCCGCCAAGGTCGCCGACCAAGGTGAAGCACTTCATCTTCTCCCCCCCGCGCGGTACCGAGTCTCGTGCCCTAACCCCCGTTCGAATCTGACTCCCACTGGTTTCCGCAGTTCTCAAGGCGGCGCCCGGGGATGAGGACGCGGTGCGATGCAAGGTGGTGGCGTACATCAAGGCCGACGAGATCGACAAGGCGCTCGCCGCGATCCGCGCCGCCGAGCGCCTCCCGATCGACCTCAGCTACTGCAAGGTGACGCGACTTGTCCTCACCTGTTCTTGCTCGCTTGATGGGCCTCACCGCCCGCTTTGTTGTCGTCCCTGCTTGGCTCACTAGGGACTAGACTGTGGTTAGGATGCTGGAGTGGCCAGATCTATTTGTGTTTATGTCCTGTGATTAAGTAAACCAATTGTTGTGTGATTGAAACGGATTTTTTTCACTTGATGAGCTCCTTGAATGTAGTTTAGTGCTGATGCTGGTGACTTTGTGCAGTAAAATTTGCTATTGAGGTCATGCGATTCAGCGTAATCGTCGCACTGCATGCTGCGGTTCTGTGCTCTGCCCAACTTATATTCATATGCGTGGGAAGGTAGTGAAAAATCATGCGCGCAGTTACCCGTGACATATTGTTAGAAACTGCTGAACGAGAATAAGCTTTCATGTCATGCTGCAACACTTTGTTGACTTAAATATGAAGTAATTCGATCATCCTTCGGGTTGAACACAAGAGATAAGATAATTGTGGTTACTATTATTTATTTTAGCTGTTCTAACATTCCTCAGTTTAACTATTGTTCGTATAAGATCTATCCATCTAAGCTAAACACACTTTGACAGGACCAACTCTTTTAATTTCACACTTCCACTCATTAACTTTGTGGTCTAACCTGTGCGAATTCTTAAGTCTGATCCTGTTGCATTTGAAACCGTAATTTTGTATGTTGAAGTTGAAGTATGACTAGACTCATTCTCTATTCGTTGATGTTTGTCGTTTAGGTTAATTACTTCTTTGGTGTTTGTTTCATCTAAGTAGAAGTTTGAATTATAAAGTAGTGTCGGAGAACCCTGAGCTTACTTTTTTGCCAAATCTGATCTTAGGGTGTTGCTTTTGTTATTTAAAACAATCTGTGTGATCAAACTAAGAATTATTATTATTATCATTCAGGCCTACTGCTGCTACAGGCAAAACAAACTGCAAGAAGCTCTGGAGCTTTTAAGAGGTCAAGAAGAAACTTCAGCTGTTCTCCAGCTGGAATCCCAGATCTTTTACCGGCTAGGAAGAATGAATGATTGCATGAATAGCTATGAAAAGCTTCAGAAATTTAAAATTGACTCAGTGGATCTGAAGATAAATATCATTGCTGCTCTGGTTGCTGCTGGAAGGGCATCTGAGGTGCAGGCTGCTATGAAGGCGCTTAAGGTTGATCTTACCACAAGAGCACTCAGGGATTCTCGTAGCTTTGAGCTTGCATACAATTCTGCTTGCTCCTTGATAGAAAACAAGAAGTACTCTGAAGCTAAGGAGCAGTTGGAGTTGGCTAAAAGGTGAGTTTCCTGGCATAGTGACTGCTTAAATGAACGTCCCTTCAGTTTACTGAACTAATTCTTTCATTTGCACAACCTTCTAATACTGTTGGATTGAATTCAAGAGAAACCTATTTTTTTCAATAGTTAACTAGTTTAATTGTTTCCATAAGAAAAGGCAGAAATGTTCCTACACAATCCCAGATGTTCTTTTTATGGAGATGCCTTAGATAGTGAAAATTATTAAGGCCATTCGGCCTTAAGCGTAAACAGTTGGCTGGATTATAATGTCCTCTTGTTTGCTCTGCAGAATTGGGAAAGAAGAGCTTATGGTGGAAGACTATGGTGACGCGGAGATTGAATCTGAATTAGCTACTGTCTCTGTTCAGCTTGCTTATGTGCAGCAGGTAACTAAATCTGGAGAAACTCTCTTACATAAAGTCAATCACTATTCTATTGATTTCTTCATCATATTTTCAGCAACAAGGACAATCTCAAGAAGCTATGCAAACCTATGTTAATATGATAAACGGGCAGTCATCTGATCCATCATTATCTGATCCATCATCACTTGCTGTGGCAACAATTAACCTTATTTCACTAAAAGGTACAAAAGATACTGCAGATAGCTTGAAGAAGCTTGATCGGCTTATTGGAACAGCTACAGCTCCAAACCAGTTGCATCTTGTTCAAAACCTTGACATCAAGTTAACCCCAAGGCAGAAAGAAGCTCTGTATTCTGCACGTGTTCTTCGACTGCTCCATGCAAATAAAACTGTTCAGGTTTGTGTTTTGCAAATTTCATTCATCTCCTGCTTCCCTTTTGTGAAGAAATCACCTATTTGAAAATGAATGGTGTAGTGGGATCATTCTGTTATCTGAATTCTGTTTCTCATACTTGTGAGATTTCTAAACCTTGTATCAGATAAGTTATAATCCTAACCCTAGCAGTGTCATGAATGATGAATGACGAGTCATATCAAACAGTTTTTGGTTTTTAGTTGAGAAACTAGGAGTTGTCATGAGATTGCAAAAAGTATGTATGTTGCTAAATTGTATTCTGCATGCTCATCCTGAACCTATTTCCTGACATTGTAGCAAGGCCCTACAATTGTTCGGTTACACATGCTACAAATTTTGTTTTCAAATTGGTATAACTAAACTAAGCATTGTCTGTTCAGTCTTTGAGTAAAATGACCATGGTCAATATAATATATGTTTTATTGTAAAATGAGGTTTTCATTAAAAATATATGTGTTTATATGATCACCTCATTGGAAAATTATCATCATCAATACCCATTTCATTTGTTTGGGTGGGCATTTTCGTGAGCCTCTCAATGATTGCTTATTTCTGTTCCTGTTCTTTTTTTCTCAAGGCACACGAGTTGGTCAGTGGACTGCTTGGTATGTTTCCAGATAGTGTATTCCCTGTTTTACTTCAAGCCGCTGTTCATGTGAAAGAAAAGAAGGTTCAGAAAGCTGAAGAGGTTCTTAGCAAGTATGCTGAGAAGCATCCTGAAAATTCTAAAGGGCTGCTCCTTGCACTTGCTCAGATTGCTGCTAATGCCAACCATTTTCAGCTTGCTGCTGACTCACTATCCAGAATACCTGACATCCAGCACATGCCTGCAACAGTTGCTACATTAGTGGCTCTTAAAGAGCGCCTAGGTGACTCCAATGCTGCAGCTTCTGTACTTGATTCTGCTATCCACTGGTGGAAGAATTCCATGATCGAGGATAACAAATTAGATATATTAACTCGGGAGGCTGCTGCATTTAAGCTCAGTCATGGACGTGATGAAGAGGCTTGTTTGTTGTACGAGGAACTTGTGAAGAGCCATGGAAGCATTGAAGCTTTGGCTGGGCTAGTGATGACTTCAGCACGCACAAACCTGGAGAAGGCTGAACAATACGAGAAGAAGCTGAAGCCATTGCCAGGCCTCAAAGGAGTTAATGTTGAGAGCTTGGAGAAGACATCTGGTGCGAGGCATGTGGAAGGGCCCCAAGACATGAAGGTAGATGTTCCTGAGGAAGTGAAGAAACAAAAGGCAAAGAAGAGGAAGCGGAAGCCTAGATACCCGAAAGGCTTTGATCCAGCAAACCCGGGGCCGCCACCTGATCCAGAGAGATGGCTGCCAAGGAGAGAGCGATCCAGTTACCGTCCAAAGAGGAAGGATAAGAGGGCTCAGGTCAGAGGTGCTCAAGGAGCTGTGTCTAGGGAGACATCAGCTGCCAATGCCGGTGGTTCCTCAAAAGGAAGCCAAACCACCAGTTCATCAAAGACACCAGCAGCAAATACCGATCAGCCAAAAACTAGCAACAAATCCCGGAAGAAGAAGTCCAGGTCTTAGATGAGTTTTTAAGTTATAACAGAGTACAAAAGAATATGTTCGTTTATCTTCTTGATGACTTGCAATTTTGGGCTGGATTGCATTCATTTGCGGATTTGCTTTGCTTTTACACTAATGTTCCAATCGACTGAGACAATTGAAAACTTTGCTGAGATGTGTTTCCATGGGTTGCCCTAGTAGAATTCTATTTTTATAAGTTAATGATGCTTTAATTGATTTCATTTTGGAATATGGCAACTGTTATTGCTCCTAGCTTCTGTTTACTCTAATTGCAGCTAATGCGATCACAATATGTGTTCTGTCGTGTTAGCTGCTGAGGTAAACCTCTTTGTGCTGGTCCAACAGTGTCCCGTGCGAGGACTAGTTAAGTGTCCCGTGCGTTGCTATGGGTATACATAGAAAATCAATCTCATGATAGATTAGTGATCAAATATTAATCATGTTTGCAAAAGGTAGCACATGATAGCAAATACATATAAACATACCCCTAGGTCAGGAAAAAATCATCGTTGATTCTAGTTAGAAACTTACAATTCAGATGTGCCATACGTTAGTTTTGACTCCAGAACAAGCACAAGCAAAACAAAACATGGACACCAAACCAACGCCACAAAAGCGTCCTGTTATTATTTAGTCCTGCTGCCACCACTACCAACCGATCACCATTGCCAAACGACCAGATAGCCAACAGTTTTACAGAAAATACAGTATGAAAAAACAACAGCCTAACAACAGCCTAACGTTTTGAGGGCTCAATATGCAATCCATCATTCTAAATAATAACAGGGCTCAAGAAGCTACACAAGCATCGCAGAAAGCATATCAGGAAAAGAAAAGGCAAAGGCACCTACTCCCTCTGTCCCAGAATGCTTGACGTTCTAGTAGTTGGAACATGTACCAAGGCAGCAAACAAATGACTCTGTTACCCGGCAGCAAACAAATGACTCTGTTACTCCTATTCTCTTTGGCCTTGTTTAGATTCCAAAATTGGAAGTCCAAATTCAGACGTTCACACACTGTAGCGCACTGTAGCAATTTCGTTTGTATTTGTGAAATATTGTCCAAATATTGATAAATTATACTCAAAAGATTCGTCTCACAAAGTACAACAAAACTGTGCAATTAGTTTTTAATTTCATCTATATTTAGTACTCCATGCATGTACCACAAGTTTGATGTGACGGGGAATCTTCTTTTTGCATAGTACCAAAGTTTGGAGTTTAGGGTGAACTAAACAAGGCCTTTGTCAAAAAGTTGCAGCAGTGAATGGACGTATAGAGAGTGTGGGTGATGAGCCGATGGAGTGTGAGTGGGGTGGCAGGCTAGGCTGCTGCGTACGCACTGAGCTGCCGGATGCTAAAACGTCTTCTTTTTGGTACAAAATTTGAATCCTAGAACGTCTTTTAATCTGGGACGGAGGGAGTAGGACCAAAGAAACACCATTTGGTGATCAGAGGAGCTCGAAGGCCACAAGCGTCAATGCGTCATGGTTGCATGGCGATGGCAGGTCCACCATGGGGATGCCATCGCCCTCCATTGCAGCTGTTGGAGCCTCGGCCTCCACCACGAGCGCCGGGAAGACCACAAGGCACGGACAGGAACGAGAGGTGACAGTGCTTGCGGGTGGCATCCCATCATGGATCTGTGCTAAATGTAATTATTGGCAAGGTTCAATCAACAAAAGATCAAGTTACATCATCTAATGCCATAAGTTCGCCATAGATTAGTGATCAAAATTCCTAAAATGCTTGAACCGTAACTACATGTGTGCATATGCCCATTTAGTAGAAGCGTACATGTAAAAGAACAAGAAACGGACATAGGAAATCCAAACCTGATGATTAAGTAAATCAAAACATGGATTCACTTCGTCACTGCTCATTAAATCTATTTTCAAATTGTGAACATATATCCTGCTATACAAAGGAGGTATAGCCACCAAAGTTCTAGATTCCCTTTTTCTTTTTTAGGCATGAAGGCCTTGTAACACCTTTTTTTTTGCGACTGCCTTGTAACACCTGTTGTACATTTAGAACTCCATTCTTTCATTCAATTGAAAAAAAGTAGGCCGGAGCCTCCCGGCCGATTCGATCAAAAAAGATTCTCTAACCTTATTGATCAAAGTTTGTACCCCAAAGAATATCAAGTTCAACTATGCTCTAAGTGGAAATAAACTTAAAACACAGAACTACAAAAGATGGGATAGAAAGCTACCATTCAGGTCTGGCATCGATGAATTTTAGACAACCAGAAACTGGCCATAAGAATAATGAGAACCTGCAAAGTGACAGGCATCATTGCATCAGATAAAAACAACTTATGACCTACGTACTATGACTACAGCTAGGCAAATATAACACTTCCTGGTTCATTTCTAGATCCATTCATTTTTCTTCTTAATATAACACTTCCTGGTTCATTTCTAGATCCATTCATTTTTCTTCTTCTCGCTTGAAAACCTTATAATCTCCAATCAGTGCTATACCACGGGTGGGTAAAATGCAGAGTATCTATGACTCATCATCTATGGGCATCTTGATACCCTTGATCTCGCCTGCCAGAGTTCATAGCCCTTCGACCTCGTCTCCTGTCAGGCTCCAACCGAGTGCGCCGGTGAACGCTCCTTGGCCTGGCTGGCATTCTTGGCTCCGGGGATTGCACCACATTAACCTGGCAGGTCAACCAGTTCAGAGACACCTGAAACGAAGGAACAGAGGGAAGATCAACCATGTTCTCATATGTCTCTTCTGGAGATGTTCCAAGCTTTTGTAGGTGAAGCATCGTACCTGGGTTGGACTCTTGCCATAGTTTGCTCCAATCTCTTTAATCTTGTTCATAAGTGGTTGGAGCTGTACATATATGACATGATGCATCTTCAGATTTCAGATAACAAAGTTGAATTGCAGAGATTCAAGCTTGTGTCAACATAATTACCGTGATGCGAGATCTAGTTTACAGAGCACTAACCTTGGTGAGGAACCCAGGTGTGTGTATGTACTTGCTCGAGGACCAGTAGGGGGCTTTTCAAATTATTGTTCAAATTATAAGACATTTTTTGGCCTTCTAGATACTACACTACAACTCACAAATTCTAACACTGTTTACATCTCTGCTATGTCTAAAACAAACTAACAAATTCTCTTAAAAAAAACTCGCAAATTCTAACATCGTTTAATGTTTACATCTCTGCATCCAAATTGAACAGACACCGGTTGCCAAAAAATATATTAATCTCAGAACTGTGAAGTACAGTCAAATCAACAAAGAGTCACAGTTAATAACGTTACACAGACCAACTGCTTCTCCTTAACCTACTACTACATTCTACAGAGTGGCCACGATGATCTCCCGCAGCGCGCGCCTTGACGCCTCCACGTCGCGGCGCACAACGAACGGGTGCGAGAGCAGCTTTCCCACCGTGGCGCGCCGCGCCGCATCCTTCTGCAGGCATGCCGCCACGAACCCGCACAGCTCGGCCGACGCCTCTGCATCCTCCGGCACGGACGGAGGCTCACCGTCGCAGATGGCCTTCTCCAGCTCCTCGGCAGACGGCTTCCTTACTCTGGGCAAGAAGGAGAGTCGCCCAAAGAAGAGCTCCAGGACGGTGATGCCGAGGCCCCAGACATCGGCCGCCATGGCGCCGTGCGGCCCGGCGCGGGCATGGCGCGCGAACCGCTCGGGGCTGAAGTACTTCGTGGTGCCGCCGGTGATGGGGACCTGGAGACGCTCGCCGGCGCCGCCGTAGAGGATCCTGGAGACGTTGAAGTCGCTGATCTTGATCTCCCCGCGGGCGTTGGCGAGGAGGTTGTCGGGCTTCACGTCGAGGTGCGCGACGCCCCGGGAGTGGAGCTGGGCCAGCGCTATGACGCAGTGCGCGGCCACCTCGGCGACAGCTGCCTCCGGGATCCCCTGCCGCCCTCGCCGCCGCAGGAGATCGCCGAGAGACCCAGCGTCCATGTACTCGAGCACGAACGTGGCCTTGCCGTTGGACCCGCGGAGCAGGGTGTGGAAGTCGACGACGTGCGGCGCCCCAGCGGCGCGGCGGAGCACCTCGGCCTCCTCCTCCACGGCGAGCGGGTCCGGGTCGAACGACTCCTTGAGCGCGAAGACCGCGCCGGTGCGGCTGTGGCGTGCCTTGAAGACCCTGGCGAAGCCGCCCTTACCGAGTTCGCGGATAAAGTAGAGATCCGACCGCCGCAGCTCCTCTGGCGCCGGCGCTGGAGCCGGGGCCGCCACCGGCACGGAGGCTGTCATCCTCAGCTGGTGCGTCGGAGCGGCACTGAACATCTCGTGAGGCATCACCATCGGGATGACCGAGCAAGCCATCGGATCGGACGCTCTGTGGATGGAGTCTTGGAAGGAAAAGGCCGGGTTGCAAGAGATTGGAGGAAGCAGTTGGGGTGCTGGGGATTTATAGCAATGCAAGGTCGGCGGGCTCAGCTGATTTTGGCGCGCACCTGAAAGGCTGAAACCTGATCGTGATCGACTTCGACTCCAAGTCGAAGAAGGCAACACCGGCGGGAAATCTTCAGTCCGACTTCGACCCCCCCGCCCCCCGGCAACCTCTCTGCGTCAGGCACGACCGCACGACACACGCGTGTCCGATCTGATCAAATACGTTCCGCGGTTAAAAAAAAACTTGCACTGACGGTAGTTTTGAATGCAGGATGTAAATAAAATAGGCTGATGGAGTTGTAGATTTAGGCAGTTTTAATACCATTCTTAGGAAAACCTCTGCTTTTCACAGGGTAACAACTAACAATACTGGGATCACCAGTTTACAATAAAGGGAAACAAGAAAGGACAGCCAAACATCTAGTTAAATCTCGGCTTAAAGCTCCGCAACCAGCATAACAGGTTCCCTTTCATCGTTTTCATACCATTCTAATTCATAAAAAAATATTATAACAAGTGTGTGGCATGGGCTATGTGCGATCTGAGCATCATGGACATGTAGACGACACTAATCATCATGAACTTAATAACTGAAAATTAGAAGAGGTGATGCAACATACTTAGCCGCACTAGAGCAGGTTACACCAGTCGTGTCGTAATTGTCCCGCTCGGTGTAGTGCAGAGGTGTTGCAGTGTCGATCAGCAACTCGCCACCAGGAAGTAGAGAAATAATGTCGTGGATTAGATTGATCGAGTAGTTGTGTCGGCGCTCCCAAAAACCTTATGGTCGTCCTTCACCTAAGCAAATGAACGCAGAGGTGACTCAGTTTCAGAGTATATGGTAATTACACTGAGTGTTTTTATCCACGTACTCGAGAAACTAAAACTTCCTCAACCTGTGGCTCCCGAGCCCCGACTCCCCGAGTGTCCTTCGTCGAGTGCCTACTATTAGAAAAGGCTATCTCAAGTGTTTTGACGATGTTCCCGAGTATTTTGAGCACTAGGGAGCTATAAAGAATCTAGTAGTTTAACTTAAGCGTGACTGTTTACTCTAATTGCACTAACCTCTTCGTGCCGGTCCAATGAAACAACTTCAAAACTCTGAAAAAAATCAATTAAAAAACAACTCTAAAACTCAGTTTCAGAGACTGTCACAACCATTCTTCATTTCTTCGCGAGGATGCTTTCAATTTATGAGACGTTTGGGCCTTTAAGATGATCTAAAAAACTTGCAAATTCTAACATCGTTAATTGTTTACATCTCTTGTCAAAAAAAGAAGAAAAAAAACTGTTTACATCTCTGCTATGTCTACAACAAACAGTAGCGAAGTGACTAGTTACTGTAGTGAAGATGCTTGCTTTTGCTAACTGAACAAATAAAGCAGCCGAAGGCAGAGTGCGTGCGGTGCAGCTATGCAACGCGAACCAAGAACGCTGTTGGCATGGGAAGCATGCCGGGTTCCGGCGCGGCAGCGGCGAAGCCCGGTCCAGCGTACATGGCCCGCGGTTTCCACAGTATCTCCTCCGTGTCGACGTCGTTGCTGCCAGTACTGCTGCTCTCGCCGTCGTCGTGCCGCTGGTCGTCCTGCGGCGGGCGACGCTCCTTGTGCACGTCCCAGCGCTCGGCCGACGTCGCGCGGCTGATCCGCCACTTGCTGCTGCTTACGATGGAAGACGTGCGTGAAGATGACGACGAAGCTGGGCTCGCTGCCTTCTTGTGCGCGTCCCACCTCTCCACGGAGTCGGCCTGGCCGGGCTTGGGCGGCGGGGAGGTCGCGTTCTTGCGCCGGGATCCGTATCCGGCGCTGCTCCTGACGCTGTCGACGGCGAAACGAGGGCCTGATGACGACGACGACGAGGCTGACGGTTCTGCGCTGGCCGGCTTGGTCGTCTTGCGCGCGTCCCACCTCTCGTCAGAGTCGGCGCGGCCGGGCTTGGCGAGCGGCTTTGGGAGGACGGTGGCGGCGCACGGTGGCGTCGGGAGCAGCGGCAGCATCTTCCACTTGGGCGGGGTCGGGAGCAGCCCCGGGAGAGCCGCGTGTGCCATGGCGAGGTACACGCGGGCGACCGGGATCGCCATGGGTCGGCGACGGAGAGGCGCACGGGCACACAAGAAGGCCAAGGGCGCCAGGTGAGCACCGGAGATGAAACACAGAAACAGAGAGGCGACGATCGGTGAGATGATGATTTCTGGTAGCAGCAGGGCGCAGCAGAAATATATAGGCACCAGGGACGCCTGGCAATCTCGTCGAATTCTCAAGTGTTCGTCAGGGTGAACCGGAGTCGGAGTCGGAATTCGTTCACCGACGTCGACGAGACGCGTGGGAGCCACGCCATTTCTCTACCAGTCGGATTGAGTTCTTTCTCCATCGACGCGCTGTCACCAGTTACGCCTTGCCCAATCGGATACAGCATTGGTTCGCCACGCCAGTAACTTCCATCGTCTCCTGGTCTCACCTTCGTCTCCTACTCTGGTCGATCGTCTACTGCTCGGATTGAGTTATTTCTCCCAAAGCCCAGCTGTGCTGACGCCATCGGGAGGTGGGACGCGCACAAGATCAAACCAGGCGGAGTCGGACTGAAGATTTTCCGCCGGTGTTGCCCTCTTCGACTTCGAGTCGAAGTCGATCACGACCAGGTGCGCGCCAAAATCAGCTGAGCCTGCCGCGCCGACCTTGCATTGCTATAAATCCCCAGCATCCCGAGTGCTTCCGACCATCTCGTGCAACTCTTTTCCTTCCTGCATCTCGTCTCCAACCACAGCGCGTCCGACGATCTGATGGCTTGCTCGGTCATCCCGATGATGATGCCTCACGAGATGTTCCGCCGGGTCCCTGCCACGCCGTTGCACCAATTGAGGATGACGGCCTCCGTGCCGGTGGCGGCTCCAGCGCCGGCGCCAGAGGAGCTGCGGCGGTCGGACCTATACTGGATCGGCGACCTCGGCAAGGGTGGCTTCGCCAGGGTCTTCAAGGCACGCCATTGCCGCACTGGCGCGGTCTTCGCGCTCAAGGAGTCGTTCGACCCGGACCCGCTCGCCGTGGAGGAGGAGGCCGAGGTGCTCCGCCGCGCAGCTGGGGCGCCGCACGTCGTCGACTTCCACGCCCTGCTCCACGAGCCCGGCGGCAAGGCCACGTTCGTGCTCGAGTACATGGACGCCGGGTCTCTCGGCGATCTCCTACGGCGGCGCGGGAGGCTGGGAATCCCGGAGGCGGCCGTCGCCGAGGTGGCCGCGCACTGCGTCGTGGCGCTGGCCCAGCTCCACTCCCGCGGCGTCGCGCACCTCGACGTGAAGCCCGCCAACTTCCTCGCCAACACCCGCGGGGAGATCAAGATCATCGACTTCAACCTCTCCAGGATCCTCTATGGCCGCTCCGGGGAGCGCCTCCAGGTCCCCATCACCGACGGCACCACGATGTACTTCAGCCCCGAGCGGTTCGCGCGCAATGCCCACGCCGGGCCGCACGGTGCCATGGCGGCCGATGTCTGGGGCCTCGGCGTCACCGTCCTGGAGATATTCTTGGGGCGACTCTCCCTGTTGCCCGGAGTAAAGAAGCCGTCTGCCGAGGAGCTGGAGCAGGCCATCTGCGACGGGGAGCCTCCGTCCGTGCCGGAGGATGCAGAGGCGTCGGCGGAGCTGCGCGGGTTCGTGGCAGCGTGCCTGCACAAGGAGCCGGCGCGGCGCGCCACGGTGGGACAGCTGCTCTCGCACCCGTTCGTTGTGCGCCGTGACGTGGAGGCGTCAAGGCGCACGCTCCTGGAGATCATCGTGGCCACTCTGTAGACTGTAGTAGGAGAAGCACGTGAGTAACGTGATTTTATTATATCTCTTTGCTGATTTGATTGATGTAATCCACAATTTCGATATTAATATATTTTTTGACAACCGGTTTCCATTCAACCTGGATGCAAATTTTCGCTAGCAACTGTGACCGGGCTGCATTTCAAGAATGAATTTTGATGTATATTGCCTTATTCGACGTGCTAATGGTTTCTTTACTAGTCATAATGTCATATTCATCAACGAAGATGACAGAAAGCTCATCATACTCTTGAATTCTTCGATTCTTCGTTGCAAACAAACTAGTTGAACCATGACAGTTATGGCCACAGGAAGGGACTAAGGCATAAGCAGGATATACGCTATACTGTTGGAAAATCTTCTTCTCATATTCTTATAGCCCCCTAGTGGTTTCTGAGATGCTCGCAAAAGTAGAATTTGCATATAGAGTTAAGTGTGTACGGTTGCCTACGTTGTAGGTTTATAACACCGGTAGAAAAAACTTTCGGTCCCTGATGATAAATACGAAATTTAATAATTTTTGAAAATATTGGGTGAAAATTAAATAAATTTAAATTTAGTTTTATAAAAGTTTGGCATCATTTGACTAGAAGAACTCACTAATCCATCATCCGTTACAAATTTATATAACAATGATGAAATAACATAATATCTCATAGAAGTAGAGACACGGTAATACGTGGAGCCACGATAATACTGATAATCGGTCCTCAGCGAAAAAGACGATATTTCATCAAAAATTTTAACCTTTGTACTTTTATATTTTTTTAAAAAATAGCTAATTAAAATCATTTTGTATGAAAAAAATCTCTTTTTTGATCGGGTATGAAAAAAAAAACTATACTTGTGAGAGTGTGCATCCAGTTCTTTTTTGAGCAACTCTACCTGTTCGCTTCTTTTTGGGGAAAAAAGAGGGAAAAGGAAAATTCCCAAATTCACTCTCGAACCCAACGGCCCACGGCAAAACGCCAAAACCTGCAAAATTTGTTCGCCGTCCGAGCCGAAGCTGATGGACGGGCATGGACTTCATCCTCAATCTCCCCTCCTCGCCCGCCGCCGCCGGTTTCCCCGACCACCGGCGACGCTCCGGTGCGCTTCTCCTGCTCTTCCCCTCCCTCCCTGACTCCTTCCCCGTTGCTTGTAAATAAATAAGAGTTTCTGATTTCTGACCCTGGCGGTTTGCGACAGCAGCCTCGCGCTGGTGCGGCGGTTCTGGGTTCGCCGGCAATGCTCGGCCCGGGCTCTCAGCCAGGCCTGGCTCAGTCGCTGCTTCATGTCCGCCGCTTTCCAGAACGGTAGTATCAATTGGCTATTTATCTATTTGCGGTATTAGCTTCTTTGTTGAGTGATGTGTTTCTTCCGACGAGAATGTTAGATCCTCTGGATAGCTTGATATGCTATAATTTCACACTTTAGTTTATGATTTCGAATGGAATCTGATTGCAGACTGACCATACCTTCAGCAGGGCAGCAAGAGAACCGGTTTAGTGGAGCCAAGAGTTTCTCAAAGTGAGGCAGAAGGCAGCCAGACTTCTTCTAGGAGATTCATATGGAGCAAACACAGGACCAAGTTCCTCACCAATTACTTGATGCAGCAGGCTTCAGACGGCAAAGGAAAAGACGCACCGTTCAAGGAGGATACCCTGCGAGAAGTTGCAGAGGCTGCCTCTCAGCAGTTTCAGCGTGAGTGCTGTGTTGCTGATGTTCAGAGGAGGCTGGCAGCTCTAAGGGAGAAATGGAGAAGTGTAGAGAGGATTAAAGCCCTTGGTTCTGCTGCCTTGGTAATGACAAGATGTCCCCTTAGTTTCAGATTTGCTATGTCTATGTTTGTGTAGATCCTACTTATGTCTGAGTCCCTTCTTGTGGCCTTTCAGCACAGTGCCACCATTAACTGTCATGGCTGAATTTGTTTGTTTTCATTGCTATGAAGGATCACTCGAAGGATTCAGGGTTGGTGAATAGGCCTATTCAAGATTATAATGAGCTTTCTTTCATCTTCGGTGATGAATATGATTCATCAGCGGCTGAAATTCAGTTGGAAAGGAATCAAAACACTCACTCCGACGATAGTAAGGTATCTGAAGTTCCCATGGAGCAGAAGATAGCTAATGAGGATATCCGCTACTTAGTTCTGAAGATTGGAGAGCTAATAGATGCTGTGAAAAGCTTGAAGCCCAGAGACTTTGCCGAAGACTTGTGGAAAGCTGTTTCAGCTTGCAGCTACAATGAGAGGATGTCAATCACTGCATTTGAATATTTTCTGAAGAATGAGGTCGAAGGAAAGATTTTCCTTGTGCGTAGCCCAGACCTTCGCAAGGAATGGTTGGCCAAGTTCTTTTCTAGCCTTCTTTAACCATTCTTGATTTGTTCTATCCAGCATTTAGGTCGGTATTTTTAGTTTACTTTTCTTTGTATTGGGAATCACAAAATATATGAACTTCATTGTACAATCCCTTAAATTTGTACTTACAGAGCCCTTGCACACAAGTACAATGGCAAAAAGGAGATAGGACAGTGTGATTCATTTTCTTCTAATAACACTAAGGTCAAATGTAAAATGTCAATTCTTACAAACATTCATGCACTGGGCAATTCTAAAACTAACATACTAGTACAACACAGTAAAACGTACACAACACTGCACAACTAAACCCTATACACCATTTTACAAGGCTGATACAGTTGCTACAGATGGCAACCTAACCCTGCGTAGCTAACTAGCTACAAGTCTACACACAATATGTGACAAAGCTGCTACAGTTCTGCTACAGATTACAACCTAATCTCTACTTGTCATTCAGCAAAGAATCAACATTGGGAGTCACAATAACATGTCGATTCTCAATCTCTCCAAGTAAGCAACAATGTTTGTCTCGAGTGTTCAGAGCTACTACATGTTGTGCCATCCTAGTTTCTGCTCCTGGGCTCACCTGCAAAGGATGAAATTAAGCAAAAAAATATATGCAATATCTTGCTAAGCTCAAAAAGATAGAAATCTGTACACTGACATCAAACATGATATCCCCTAACTTCATTTTGATCTTGCCGCTCTTGTATACCAGCATTTTGCCCAAATGACCTTGAGGCAGCTGCTGCAAGTTAGATCCTTCCTTCACCTCCTTGCCAGTGGCCTTTCCTTGTCTTTCAACTATACTGGTACTTGAAGACCTTTTGGGTAAAGGAAGAGATTTTGGGAGCTGGAAGAGGAACATTCTTTCTTTGCTACCTTGTTGCTGCTGAAAATTGCAAGTGAATCACATGAGTGTTCAGACATTATGTATACATAACTATAACTTTGCAGGGCTCAGATTTTTTTTTTTTTTTTTTTGAACAAAACAGAGCTCGTGAGTTCATACAAGCAAATCAAGCTCCTCTGCTGGATGCGTTAAAGCCTCGCATTCAATTGAATCTAGCTGAGTCTCCTGCAGCTCAACATTGTCACTACCATCATCGTTGTCGTCATCATCACTATCTTCTTTGTAAAATGCTCCTGTCAAAAGTTTAATATTCCCATGAAAATTCTTACTGGAAAGTATTGTTGAGAAGAACACAGGAGCTTATGAATCTTCACATTCACCTGAATTAACACGAACAGGGAAGGATCTAGGAATCTGGAGTGGCTTCATTTGACATAGAAACAAGACAACAGAAAGTACGTAAGACAAGTTAATAAGTCCGCCAACAAACACATGGTGTTTTATAATACAGCTAGACTGGAACGGAGATGTTCTTGCCTTGTAGGGGCACTTACCAATTGATTTTGTTTTTGCACTCCGAATTGCGCTGGTGTAACAACGTCTGCAGAAGGTGGTGTCGAGGGGGTATTCTGTGTTGGGCGCTCATCTACAAATGATATGTTCAGTCCAATCAATTTGATATTACTGACTAAATCAATGAAAGTACAATACATGCTCTTATATGTGCATTGTTTTGAGCTGATTGAAAAGGCCTGTTTCTCCTAAATCTTAAAAAATGCCTTCCAGTAGGATCTTGGGGCAGTAAATACCTTCTGTATTTGGTGAACTCTTTGCAGGCGCTTGGCGAGTCTGAAAAGAACAAATATAAGTTCAGCCATAAAAATAACATGCTGATCCTTTTCTCACCCCCCTAGCAAACTACAATACTATCTGAAATCATGACACAACAATTTGATAATCAGTCACCCACCCTCAATATCTTCATCAACCCTTCATCAATTGGCTTAGGGTCCTCCTGCTTTGGCCTGAAACAGCAAAATGTGTTCTGCTTATGGTAACTGTAACATGGTTGATGAAAAATGACATGAGAAATCACTATTAGCAACCAAAGACAGAGAGATTACTTTTGTGCACTTTTCTTTGGCTTCTGTGGAGGCACCTTTGGTTTGAACTTGAGCTTCTGAAGGGATTAAGAGACAGAAGTACAGGCAGATGTTAATACGCAGCATTTTTCTTGACAATTCGCTGAGCCATAGAATAGAAAGAAGAATAGTGGTGAACCACCTTCACAGCACGACGAACTGGGCGACCTCGCTTGGAGCTACCATCCGCATCCATTTCTGTTTACTCTGTCAAAAATAAAGAGCCCAGTTAAGCACTTGTTTAGAGAGAGGCAGTTAGCATTTCCCCCCCATACCGAAGCATGTGCTTTCCTGTCTCACTAGCAGTCTGAGCAAATTCTAATAATCTAATGTAATCAGCCTCTCCGTACATCTCAGTTCGGTCGCCAGAAATTCTCTTCCCCAGCCTTTGTATCGTTATAGGAGTCTTTTTGTAGTCACACTGCCGTACGGTGTGTGCAGGTTAATTTTGTGAAGGATCTACAGTATGCACTTCATCTACAAGTGTACAACTGCATCCTCCCTCCCCCAAAATCATTGCTGTCCAAAAGTTGGCCCTGGGTGTTGGAACCATGCAATGAAGGAAGCAGGTGCAGGTGCAGGACCCCGAGTCGCAGGGAAAGCACGCGAGTGCTATAGCTTCTCGAGCCCGATGGCGCGAAATCAAACCTCTACCTGGCTCCCTAAGAAACTCGATTTGGTTTCCGGTTTTGACAGCGTAGAAACCAAGAAAGACGCAACGCAAGCAGAGGATTCGAATTCGCAGCTGGTAGGGAACGGAACACGGCTCAGAAACACGCGTACCTGGCTGCAGTGGAGTTCTACCGCTGCAAGAGCGAGCTAGAGCTCTCCCGGCCCCGGAGAAATGGCCGCTCCCGAGCTGCAGTTGTTCGGTCTGCCTGCTGCTGCTGCCGCAGCTTCTTCGAGACGTTGAAGAAGGAAGGAAAATGACAGGTGGTAGTGGAGTAGAGTAGAACATTTCTATAGTGGACCAGCCGGTACTGGGTCCCATCGTTCAGTGAGAGGTGCCTCATGAAACTTGTTCACCCAGCGAGATATGGGGGATATCAGAGAAAGGATCGGATGCGGCACACGGTGCAGGGGAGACGGTAGGCACACGGCTGAGTGAGACACGTGCTGAGCCGTGGTGTAAGGTGTGTCACGTGTGTGGGTATGGGCTGCACGCGGGATCGGGGCTTCTGGCGCCGGATTCGTGAGTTCGTTAAGTCCGCCGCGGCATCGGAGGGAACGGAACGGAACGGAAGACGTTATCTGTCTCCTGTTGGTTGTTTGGGGAGCGGGATTACAGGATTAAGCTGTGGGGCCCGGCACGCGCCCGTACGCAACTCGCGACTCTCGCCGCATCGCTGGCCGGGTTCAAGGCCGTGCCCCTCGCTCTGTATACAATTCTGGTAGAACTTAAAACTACGGACCCTAGGTGTACGTAACACTCTGTACTACTACTCTTCGCATATTAGTTTTGTATAATGTCGTCTTTGCAAAGCATAGCAACTTGGTTTGGTTGAGGATCTCTGCTGAATAGTTATTGTATTTCGTTCCTTCAATGCATTCCACTAAAAATAGATCATAACTTCATCGAACTTTCTCCTTACTTGTTTCTCAAACTTGGTGTGCCACTAATAAATTAATTTAAAGCCACAAAATGTGAATCTTCCTAGAAATTTAGTCGAACATGAACCACTTTCCATGGCACATAACCCGTAGTTGCACTCTTTTAAGAACGGAGGTATGACACCTACTCTCTCCGCCCCCAAAATAATTGCACATCTAGTTTTAAGAGAAGTCAATCCTTTCTAATTTTGACTAAAATATATAAAAAAATACAATCATGTTTACTATGTGTAAAACATATCATTAGATTATCTTGAAACATAATCTTGTAATAAATATATTTTAAGATCGAAGCATTGATATTATTTTATATATTCTTAGCCAAAATTAAAAGAGTATGACTTTTCAAGAAGCGTGATGTGTAATTATTTTGAGACAGAGGAGAAAGAGAAGTGAACTTTCAAAAAGAACAAAAACAAGAGAGAAGAGACCGGTGATTGGAGATGAGACCTTGAAAGAGATTAACAAGGATTCATCCTCAATATCATGAACATCCTTGGTGTGTCCTTAAGTTAGTGCGCCCCAAATAAATCTCTCTTATTCTTGATGTCTAGGATTCATAAAATCTAGCTTGTTATATGAATGCCTCTTGTGCGATTTAGAGATGAACATGCTGTAATCCAACAAGAAAATAGCGGAAGAAGATTTGGCAGGCTTGGTTTTATGGTTTTTATCCCGATTTGGACGTTTTCTATATGTAAAAATCCGGTTTTATTGGTTGATGTGATGATTGCTTTCAATTAGTTGCTGCTGCTTATCCTCCACTTTATGTGTCACCTATATGTTTTCCTCTGCAAATTGGTTATGAATTGAGTATAATTTTACACTGTGCTGAAATCAATACTTCCTCTAACACTAGCAAGTTGTGTTATTAGCATGAAAATCCCCGTACGTAGTGTGACAATCACTACAGGAATCCGCGGGTTTGCCGACACCAAAGTATCGTCGCAAAGACCAATATACTGTCGGCAAGGGTTTGCCGACAGATTTCCCTATTCCCGGCAAAAATCGCCGTCGGAAAATCCCGTCGGAAATGAGACTTTGCCGACAAAGAATCGGCGCGGTCGGCGTACTTTCGCCGACAACACCTTGGTCTGTTTGGCGAAGAAATGGCGCCCGTCAACTCGGCTGGATTCGCTTCGCCGACCAAGGTCGGGCCGGCAAAGTCGTGCTTGCCGACAAGCCCAGTCAACATGGCTGTCGGCAAAGTCACGTTTGCCGACGCCCTTGACTCCGGGCTCGGCAAAGTTACTGTTCTTGCCGACGGCCCAGTCAACAAGGTCATCGGCAAAGTCAGCTTGTTTTGCCGACGCCTTGACCTGGGCCGGCAAACCCGGGATTTTCAGCTATGGCCAATGCTATCGCAAAGCTGGGATTTTTTTTTTTTTTTTTGTCTTTGTTTCATTGCATTCGAACCACATTTATAGCATATATATATATATATATATATATATATATATATATATATATATATATATATATATATATATATATATATATATATATATATATATATATATATATATATATATATATATATATATATATACCACAGATCACATTTATAACAACCATAGAATTGGATAAACAGGTCTCAAGTTTTTATTGCGGGCAACATTTGTAATTGTACCATCTTTACAAAAGAAGAAACATACACTGCCCCTAGTACCTGTAGCTAGATCAAATGGGATCCACAAATCATAATATGTTGACCTTATAATCTAATTATGTTCTCTACAAAATGCCTCCTCTCCGTTACTCCAGACAAAATAGCTTAGTGATCACTTTTAATCTTCACGGTATTGAGTATTGACATGCTCTAGCATCACACAATCTCTAGGACCTCCCACCTAAACAAAATCAAAGTGAAATTTGTTAATAAAACTGCCTGCTGACACATAATAACAGTTAGATATTTCATCTCGACTTTCATCAGCAGCAGGAAAGAAGACAATTATGTTCAGCAGTATAAAACTAGTATTGCTACTCAATCTTTTCTCTAATTTTAGAGATAGTGCAGCACTATCGAGTTGCTGATTATATAGTTCACCAGCTACTACTTACTGCTAAAGTTGATACATCGACAGATTTATTCAAGCCTTAACAGAAAAACAAAACAGAAAGGAGATGATGTGATAGCTTACCAGGGCAAGGGGAGTAGGTAGGAACAGAAGTGATCAGAATGCCTCAGAGTTGGGGTTGCATCAACCAGCACCTTGTGCATGACACAAACAATCTCCGGTTACCACCTAATTACATTTGGACCAAAAGCTATAATTAAAAAAGAGTAATTGACATTGCATAAATCATCCAAGTATGCAAAGAGTGAATGTCTTCACTGCAAATATCATATATGTCACAGTGCGTCAGTTTATAAATAAGACTAATGCCATGTGCAGATCACCAAGCAAGAAGTTATGATAAAGAATACCGGATACCATATTCCTAACATGGGAAGCAAAATTAGAAAGAAGAAATTGTTTCCAGCACATAGTGAAACCCATACATGCTTAGTGGGCATGATACAAGGAACAACTATAGGTCACCAATCTCCCTTCTACTCTGCTAATACAGATAGCTCAAAGCAATGGGAAAACTAACAAATAAAATAGGCTTACAAAATACATATACCAGAGAAATTGTAACAAACCATAATTTCAAGTTGCAACAACTAGAACCCAAAGAACAGAACTGCAACATTAGGGTTGAAGTAGCAGAGGGTATGGGGAAAATCAGAGATCTTATAGAAGATGGTTCGTAGGAGAATTTTTTTAAAACCTCCAGGTTCACAGGTTCAGAAACAACATGTAATGTAATAGAATAGAAAGCACACAGCATATATCTACATAGGTTGGCATGAACAAATAACAGATAATCAGACTACTGTATGCATTGTTAACCAGACATTTGTATGTTGCAACTTGAATAAAAACCACCAATGCAAACAATCTTCTTTACAATTCTTGTAGGCTGATTAAGGTAAATATGAAAGGAAGAAGGTACTGAGCATACTCACATTTTAAGACCTGCAATAGTACAGAGATAAGCATCATATTTTCTAACTGCGGGGGAGCAAACTAGTCCGATTGCTATAGAGAGATACCTGCACAAGCATGGCAAGTTAGCAATGTTTTTCTTGCATCGTAGTAGAGACCAGAATTTATAAACAAGTGATAATGTGTAGTAGCTACAAGTCTAATTGAACATTTCAGTTTGATATTGTTGCTTGAAAAGCATCTTTATTGGGCGTAAAAACATCAATTCTTAAGTACTAGGATTCCAAAAGAATGTATGGTTGGGCAGCAAGCAAATTAGGACTCACCTTATGCAATTGCTCGCACATGCATCCTTCTCTTGAAGGCTATGTCCACTGTTTTCTACAGCACCAGAAAAATAGAAACCACTTTTGTAACTTAGGTCTTATTTGGATTGTTGTACAAAGTACAAGGGTGGAATTAGAAAGAAACACAATCTCAGGAGCCAACATGCATATTCAGATTTCTATGCAGGAGTACTTGCCAAATGTTAATCACAAAGGTGTATGCAAATAATAGAACTAATCACATGAAAAATAAGCACATGACTAATGCAGCAAGTAACAGAACTAATCACACCAATATGAATCACGGGATGGGAGCTACAATAAACATGGTTATGAAGAAAAGGCTGCTGCTGGTGCTTTTTGTTACAAGATTAATGACGAAATAACATCCTCCAATAGCCAATGGACTAAATAAGATCACCCAAGACAAATAAAATATAGGCAATGCCTCGGGTTCTTGTTATTTGGGGAACAGATTTTAGTTTTGATATATCACTCATGAAGCAAAAATATAGGCAATGCCTCAAAGAGATGAATACTTGTTCACATACTCACATCCAGATTTTAGTTTTGATATATCAGCTCATGAAGCAAAAATATAACAAATATTCAGTTATTTGGGGAAAAATAGATTTAGAACTAAATAAATTAGATGCATAAATTAAGATTGTAATTAGATGACAGGAATTAGAACTGAATAATTATGGGGAATCTTCAACATTCATATATGCCTTGTAAGATGCATAAATTAGAACTGAATATTCAGTTAGGCATATTACAAATGCAAAATTCATTTAGATTTAGGCAGTGCCACAAGAAAGAACCCTGAATTCTATTTACGTGGACAGAGTATAACCCCACCATATAGTCTAATCATAAATAATGTCATGTGAACACAAATAATTAGTTACTACTAAATTGTTGTAATAATTCCAATACTAATCCACAATAATAGCCTCGCCTGAACTAGAATTGGAAGATGCGAACTAACTTGGTTATTAGTTTTAGTCACACAAAATAGCACTGATTGGTGGCTGCAATTTTAGTGGACGAAAACTGAGGCCGAAGAAAACTACCTGTAGAGAAGAACTGCATTCGGGTTCTTGCCATGACTATCAGGCACGGCTAGCATGGGCAGGTTGACGTGGAGTGGGCCAGCATCCAAAAATGCCTGGGAGCTGACGATGATGCACGATGCGCTGCAAGCACACTATGTGCCCTGTGTTCCAAATCTGCAAAGGAAAAAAATTACAGGCAATCAAATTTCATAGAGAAATACTCCGTATTGTCATAGATCGACAATTTTTATGCATATTAATCAAAGACAAACTATACTACTGGAGCTTGCAAAAGATCAAGATTGGGTCACAATTTTTTCTCTGTTTCACTGATGCTGAGTGTGGTGCAGCACGTCATGCATGGATGTGAATAAATGAATCGAAATTGATTTGAATTTGGGATTGACAAAGAACACAAGTATTGTTGGATCTGGACGGAGGTAGGAAGGGAGGAGGAACGGGCGCACCTTGTCGATCTGCTCGCTCCAAATCCCGCTCGCAAGGTGGCGTGGAAGCACGGCATGCCAGAGACGCAGAGCCTGCAGCACCTGTGCAGCAAGAATGATTACCCGTGAGTCGCCAGCTCGTTAGCAAGAAGAAGAATATCGCGCCGCTGGCAAACAAATTAAAGTATTGGCATCCTAGACTAGATTGAGCTGCAAAATGCGTGCGGCGGCACCCCACGCAAGCACGAGCACCTCGACGACGATTTCTCCTGATCCGGAGACCAAAGGAAGGCATGTGTAAACGGAAAGCAAGCCCCCTCCGCCGCTTCACCGCATTCCCCCAACTCCAACTCCACGCCTCAAAATCATCAAAACAGGAACAGAATCCAGCCTCGACCTCCCACACGGAAACCAATTTTCTCACATGATTTCGGCGTGGGGATAGGAATCCAGCCACCGATTGCACCGGAATCGCGGGGCGAGCCAGAGGAGGAACAAGGCGAAGCAAAACGAATCGAACCGAATCCGGCGAGCCGGCGCGGTTGCAAAGCACTTGCAGCGCGGCGGCGGGGCCGGGATCCGCGCCCGCGCGGGATGCCGCCGGCACCGAGGTGGCCGGCTTTCTCGGACACGGTGATGCCGCGATGCGCCGTGGGCCTCTTGTGGGTCGACTTCCGGCCACCTCGCGCTCCTCGCAGCCTTCTCTCTCGACCCCACGCCGCCGCTTCGTGAACAACACCCGCCCCGCGCCAGCCGCCGCTTGGGACCCAGCGTCCCTCTCGTGCGGCATCCAGGGATGGAGGGACCGCGCCGTCGTCGTGGGGTGGAAGGCTAGCCACCGGGATGGAGGGGCGCGCCCGGCGGAAGGGAGGATGCCGCCGCCGAACGGAAGAGGCGGTGCGGCCTCGATGGATCCGCGGGATCTCGCAAGCAAGAGAGCCGGGGGAAGGCCGCCGCCACCAAGGTGAAGCGGCGGGGGCCGCCGGGTGGTAGGGAGGGCGTTGGGAGGGAGCGCCACGCACGGAGGTCGGGCCGCTTCCCCGAGCCGGGGAAACCGGCGGCCGAGTGGCCGGCGGAGGAGCAGCGAGGAGACGGCGGTGGCGCGGGCGCTAGCCTGGGAGCGGGGAGAGTGGCCGCACCCAAACCCTAAGTGCTTGGTTGGGCCGATTGGGCCGGGCCTTTTTTTATTTTCGGCCTTTTTGCCGACAAATGCCCGGCCAGCATTGTCGGCAAAAAAAAAATTTCCTTTTTTTTTTAAAAATCGTTTCGCCGACAGCCCATAATTAAAACCAAGCCGGCGAACTTTCTTTTGCCGACGCATCCAAGTGCGGTCGGCAAAGAAAGTTTTAAATTTTTGTTTTTTTATCCATTTTTTTCTCGGGTCCTTCCTACCATAATTACATCTCAAATTCAAAACTTGGGGATGTTTTGAGTTATTTAGCTATATTTCATTAATTTTTTTTCCTCACTTCAATTTTTCTCGCATTATTCAAGTTTGAACTGCAGTGCATGAAATAACGAAACTTTGGCCTTCAAAAATGATATTCATGGTGGGGAGTGTGTTTTAAGGCCGTGTACCAACTCTCACCCAAAAGTTTCAAGTCCTTGTCCACATAACAAGAGGCTCCAGGATTGGTAAAAGTGTTTTTTAATTATATAAAATCCAAACGAAGTCAAAAAATCACAAAAATTGACGGGGTGTTGTGTTATCGCATGTGGAGGCTATGAAAAAAATTTGAAAAAATTTGAGCAAGTTACGGCGTCACATGCTCAATAGCCGCATAACTCCACATGTGATCACATGTGAGATGTGTGGAGTTGTCTGGGTTTTGGGCATGTGATGCCACAACTTGCTCCAAACTTTTTTAAATTTTTTTAATAGCCTTCACATGCGATAACACGACACCCCGTCAAGTTTCGTGATTTTTCAACTTCGTTTGGATTTTTTATAATTAACCTATGATTTTGTACCCTATGCATACAATAAATTTATTTCCTTCCTATATTTCTTTCCCTCTCTCTTATCTTCTGGCAAAACAATATTTCGATTCATGTATGTTTTCCTATATATGTATATACAATGGTAAATAAATATACTAATAAATAGTAGGTAAATATATGTAAGCGCAGTAATCAGATTGCGAAACCACATTTATATTCTTTCATGCCGAGTTTGGTTGAATTTGTAAATGGTTAATTTGCGGCCGTCGGCCGGCCGGTGCCGTTTTTTCACTGGGGAAGAGTTGTGTCACACACTCACACGTAGCATTATAAAAAAGCTAGTGTGCATGCTTATTACAAGCCAAGCTCGAGCTGGAACAACGAGTGTTTATAAAAATACAAATCTAGCTCAACGCTTATAACTTATTTTTATGCCTGATTTTTAACCCCGTTTTACACCTAATTTTTAAGCCAGATTGATCTTCGACCAAGATTTTATAAAATGTATATTTTGTTCAAAACATCGACAGTGTATCTCATTAAATTGTACGTGATCCTGCAGGATCATGCTGCGCCAACTTGTCTTTGTTGAGTTTCCTGTTTCCACAGAAGATTCAAAATGAATTACCATTTTAGCTTTGTAAATACTTTGACCACTACGGACTGTCAATCTTCATATACTTCATGTATATATATAAGCAAAATAAAACAAAACGAACACACGTTGCCATATTATGCTAAAACAAATCTGTATGACTTGACGAGACAATTATGTTAATATATAAACAAGACCTAAACTCAATGAATTGGCGTAGCAATATTTAAAGAGAAGAAAAACAAATTCCACGGTATGCTCGCACTATTGGGATTCACTACACGAATGCAAGGCTGCTCGCGACGGCCGAGGGTTTGCTGGCAACGAGATCCGGAACATCGGCGAACCCATGCTGTTCGACGGCCGAAGACGGCATGTCGGCAAACTCGGCTTCGCCCGATACCCGGGCATCGGCAGTCGTCGGCGAAGATGGTTTTCTCCGACGGCCGGGCGTCGGCAAACCAAGGTCAGTCGGCGAAGCCACAGCTCGACCAAAGCCACGCCGTTAAGGCTGTCGGCAAAGTCCATGGTTTGCCGACGCCCGTGTCGCTGTTGGCAAGTCCACGGTTTGCCGACAGCCGGCGCTGGTTTGCTGTCGGCAAACTATGCTCTTTTTGCCGACAGTTTACTTTGCGATCGCGTCGGCAAACATTTTTTTGAATTTTGACTTCAAAATTTTTTTTGTTGCCTAGATACATTGTTTACAATCACATGTTTGAATTTGCCTTTTTGAAACATTTAGCTATATTTCGCTAATTTTTTCCTTCACTTGAATTTTCCGCATTTTTCAAATTTGAACCGCAGTACATGAAATAACGAAACTTTAGCCTCAAATATGATATTTATGGTGGGGAGTGTGTTTTAAGGCCGCAAATTAACGCCACCCAAAAGTTTCAAGCCCTCGTCCACGAACACGACCATCCAGGAGTGGTAAATGTGTTTTTTAATTATAAAAAATCCAAACGAAGTCAAAAAATCACAAAAATTGACGGGTGTTGTGTTATCGCATGTGGAGGCTATAATTAAAAAACACATTTACCACTCCCGGATGGTCGTGTTACGTGGACAAGGGCTTGAAACTTTTGGGTGAGCGTTGGTACACGGCCTTAAAACACACTCCCCACCATAAATATCATATTTCGGCCAAAGTTTCGTTATTTCATGTACCTGCGTTCAAATTTGAAAATGCGGAAAATTCAAGTGAAGGAAAAAATTAACTAAATATAGCTAAATGTTTCCAAAAAGGCCCAAATTCAAACATGTGATTGTAAACAATGTATCTAGGCAACAAAAAATTTTGAAGTCAAAATTCAAAAAAAAAAATGTTTGCCGACAAAGATCGAGTAGTCATTTCGGCAAAGAGCATAGTTTGCCGATATGCCCGTGGGTCAAGCGGCAAACCGTGGACTTTGCCAACAGCGGACAACGGGGCCGCGGAAACCATGGACTTTGCCGACAGCCCTAACGGCGTGGCTTTGGTCGAGCCGGGCAAACGCCGACGACGATTGGCTTTGCCGACTGACCGTTTGCTTAAATAGAACACTGTCGGGGAAAAACCATCTTCGCCGACAAATGTTCGCTGGTCCTGGGGTCGTTTGGCGAAGCTGAGTTTGCCGATAGCGGTCTCGGCTTCGCCGGCTGTCGCAAACCCTGGGTTCGGCCGGCAATGATCTTAATTTGTCGGCAAACTCGATCCTCGGCTGCCGGCAAACCCTCGGGTCGGCGAACAGCCAGATTCGTGTAGTGAATCCCAATAGTGCAGAGCATACCGTGGAATTTGTTTTTCTTCTCTTTAAATATTGCTACGCCAATTCATTGAGTTTAGGTCTTGTTTATATATTAACATAATTGTCTCGTCAAGTCATACAGATTTGTTTTAGCATAATATGGCAACGTGTGTTCGTTTTGTTTTATTTTGCTTATATATATACATGAAGTATAAGAAGATTGACAGTCCGTAGCGGTCAAAGTATTTACAAAGCTAAAATGGTAATTCATTTTGAATCTTCTGTGGAAACAGGAAACTCAACAAAGACAAGTTGGCGCAGCATGATCCTGCAGGATCACGTACAATTTAATGAGATACACTGTCGATGTTTTGAACAAAATATACATTTTATAAAATCTTGGTCGAAGATCAATCTGGCTTAAAAATTAGGGTGTAAAACGGGGTTAAAAATCAGGCATAAAAATAAGTTATAAGCGTTGAGCTAGATTTGTATTTTTATAAACACTCGTTGTTCCAGCTCGAGCTTGGCTTGTAATAAGCATGCACACTAGCTTTTTTATAATGCTACGTGTGAGTGTGTGACACAACTCTTCCCCAGTGAAAAAACGGCACCGGCCGGCCGACGGCCGCAAATTAACCATTTACAAATTCAACCAAACTCGGCATGAAAGAATATAAATGTGGTTTCGCAATCCTGATTACTGCGCTTACATATATTTACCTACTATTTATTAGTATATTTATTTACCATTGTATATACATATATAGGAAAACATACATGAATCGAAATATTGTTTTGCCAGAAGATAAGAGAGAGGGAAAGAAATATAGGAAGGAAATAAATTTATTGTATGCATAGGGTACAAAATCATAGGTGGTGCTCTCACATATACCAAATCACAAATCTCAAACTATATAATATAATAATAATACTATAATCGATCGACCAATCCAATCTATGAGAAACTAATCATGACGAAACCTAAATCTTCCTTAAACGAACGGGAGAGCCCCACACGCGATCCTTCTCCAGCACTGTCGCCGCCTTCTCCATTCCCACTGTGGCCACCTACTTGTGCTGCTGCTCGCCGGCGGACGGAGAACCCTCCTCCGTCGTCGTGCCGGATCCAGACCCAGATCCTTGTTGCTCTGATGGCGCTTGTTGTTGTTGTCCCAGCGGTCCGATGTCAATGCCGAAGAGACGCAGTCTACCAGTGGCCGCCAAGGCCGGTGCAGTCGACGACGAGGGCACCTCAGCCATAGCAGTGGACAGCGCAAGCCTAAGGTCGGCCTCGCTAATGGCCGGCGGCTGCACTGCGGCAACGAGCGGCACACTCCTCTTCTTGCTCTTGTGCACGATCGGCGGGCCAGTGTAGTGCATCCTCATGTGGCCACCGAGCGCGACCCCGGTAGCGAACACCTTGTTGCACTTCTGGCACACGTGTGGCTGCTCCGCCTTGCGTCCGCCGCGGCGGAGCGCAGCGAGGTACTCGACGCCACTGCCGCCGTTGGGCATCATCATCATCATCCCCGCGGCCGCCGCCATAGCTGCTTCTTGTTCCCTCTGCCGGTTCTTGTGCCCGGCGGCGTGGCCACCGAGCCCCTGGTGCGTCGAGTAGGTCTTGCCGCACACCTTGCAGCTGTACTCCCGCGGTGGCAGAGCGGGACGGGGCATGACGAGCTGGCCGCCTTGCTGGAGCTGGACTCCAGCTGCAGCTGCAGGCGGCAGCACGAGTGGCTGCTGCTGGGCGAAGTGATGAGCTGCTGGAGGAGGCACTTGCACAGCCTGGTTGTGGACTTGTGGAGCAGGAGCTTGATGATCTGCCACAGCCAGCTGGTGGTCGACGGGCCCAGCAGCCCTAACCACAGCCACAGTGGAAGAAGGGTTTGCTCCAGTCACCACAGCCGCCGCCGCCACGGGCTCATCGTGGTGCACCAGCTGCGCGGTGGCGGTGGCTGTGGCACTGGCGCTGCTGCCCTCGTCACCCTCCCCGGACGCGGACAGATTGGTTCGGGTGGACGAAGGCATTGGCGACAGATTGGTCCTCACCGCGAACGCCATGGGCACTGGCTCCAAGGGCTGCACTTGTGCCACGACGATGGCGGTGGAGTGGCCCGTCGTCGACTCAGAATTCAGTGAGGCCGCCGCCGCGGCCGAAGGCCTCCTCCAGTGCAGCCGCGCCTGCCGGTGGCTGCCCAGCCGCCACTGAACGGCACCGGTGCCGCCTGCGCCACCACTTGGCGCACGCTGCCGCTCCCACCCCCGCTGGCGTGGACCCTCATGTGACCGTCCACGGCCTTGCGGCTCCTGAACCCCTTGCCGCAGACGTGGCAGGTGAACTTGCCGCCGCCAGATGAGTCGCTGCGGCGGTCGTCGTCGCTGATCGTCCCCTCAGATTCGGACGAAGCAGGTGTGGGCGACGCCAGCGGCAGGGGCGCGCCGGCGTGGACCCGGCCGCCCACCGCGATGATGTCGTCCAGCCGGCGCATGCGGCCGGTACCGCCGTGCTTCGGGCGGACAGCGTCGTCGCCCTCGCGACGGGACGACTGATGATCAAAGCGATCGTCGTCAGTGTCGGAGTCGGTGGAAGAGTGGTAGTTGTAGTCGTCGCCGGGGACGTACTCGCCCTCTTCGCGGTCGTCGCCGTCGTCGTTCCCTATCCCTAGCAGATCGCAGAGCGGCGCGCGGCGGCTGGAGGAGTCCATGGGAATTGGGAGTAGGGCTTGCTAAGCGATTTGCTTTCTGGGCGGGTGTGATCTGCTTGTGGGTGGGCAGTGTCCTTAAATAGCGTAGGGATGAGATGAAGGTTGCGTGCGCGCGTTGGGGACGCGAGATTGCGCGGCAAGCAACTCAATCCACAGTGGGACTCCGCCGCGCGCACCAGTCTGTTACGCGCCCCGCCCCGCCCCGCCCGGCCCTATACCAGCATCTAAAACCAAAACCGATCATAACCAGATGTGATCTCTCAAGCCAACCAGCGAATATTTGTTTTCATCAAATCTTATTAATTTCCTATTTTGCTAAACTACACTGCTACTGCTAGCAGCTAGCTAGTGTGTAGCCTAAACAAACTAACTGTACTACGTAGATCCAAATTGTAGGTAGATTATGGAGAAGCTGAAAACAAATCTAGCTAGCTAGCCGCGTCTTGTATTAGGTAGGATCGGACGATGATCGATCGGGTCGTTTAATCTTGTTAGCTGTGTCAGCAGCACACAACCATTTGACCGCTCGATGTAACCTGGACGCTCTTAATACTTTCCATGTCGATCGTGTGGTGTGATTTCCGGCTGGCTTCGTTCTCCATACGATTTGATACATATAGTTGCCACACGAATGGAAAGTTTAGCTGTTCATCATGCTAGTCATATATAGTGTTACCATGTATAGATTGCTACTCTGGTGCCATGTAGTATATAGGTTTGGTACCATTATTACTCTCTGTTTTTAAGACAACCAGTAGTAGGCCAGTATTCGTGTTTATACATTGAACTGGTGATGAGAAATTGAGAAGGTGTGAATCATGATATCCATATTACTGCCTACCCGTCTAAACTGATACGTTTGGGAGTTGGTGATATGAATCCGGCTACGATACGGTAGTTATCCGTTGCTGCTGATTTTTTTAAGATTCTCTCTCCTATATTTTCGGACTCCAACTTAAACACGAGAAGATTATTCTCTTCCCAAGAAATTATTCTTACGTTGCATGCATGCTCCTGTGAAAGTCAAAGGAAAAAAAACTTATATGGCCACATTTTTTGGGATGGATGTAAGGATGATTATATTAAAACTCCGCAGAGTGCATGCCAAATTACATATAAAATGTCCAAAATAAAAAATAAGAATGTCCAAAATAAAAGATACACAATATTATATCCATATTCTTACATCTTGTACTTTCCTAATGGCATTCTTTGAACGTCGGAGCCAGAGTGTAGTCCTTATGCCGAATCTAGCGAAAAACCTCAAAATATTGAACATGCTGAAAAATCCAACCCTTTGGAATGTATCTGAATCGATGAAAGAATATCGACAGTTACATTATCAGGAGCAGCAGAGGATGCATATTCATCACCTCCCAACCTTGGTTTTCTCTCTGCGACCAAACGACGATGAGATCGATGATCTAGAGTAGTTGTCTGATTCGTTAGGGACGCCCATACACACCCTTTCCTTGCAAATAAAGGCCACAACTTGGTCTCGTTTACCTATGAAATTCGACGCCTGCAACAACGATCACATCGTGGCAATCATCAAACTGATCACAAGAAATACGACCCCAACCAAAAATCACCTGATTTTGCTGGAAGTTTTCTTTTGGACTAAACCCTAAGCAACTATAAAAAAAACTATAGAAAATTAAAGCGATGGGTCCTTTCCCCTCCTTATCCCCTGTAGACATGCCAAAGAGGAAAAAGGAGAGAGGATCTATGCGCAGCGGCAGGCGGCAAGGAGCAGGAGTTGCGGCAGGCGGTGGTGGTGGTGGTGGCAAGGAGCAGGAGTTGCGGTAGGCGGCAACGGTCACGACGAGTATGGGTTGCGGCAGGCGGCTTGCGAGACGACCAAAATGAACCTTTGTTGGTTAGTCTTCTCATTATATAGCCGCTTTAGCCATGGTGTCCATCTCAGCGATAGACTACAACCCCACCGTCATTATCGATCGAGCCAATCTTATTTGGACATGTATAACCCTACAAACAGTTGTTACTGCTAGTACATGTCACGTAACATGTATATAACTTTTTTTGCGAATTAGCATGCATACAGCTAAGGAGGCAATGTAATTTAGGGCGCGGTTTTAACACGTGTTGCGAGTATCCATCAAGCCAATTTTGTAAAACGACCCTCGTGGATATTAGAATGGAGAGAGAGAGAGAGAGAGAGAGAGAGAGAGAGAGAGAGAGAGAGAGAGAGAGAGAGAGAGAGCATTGTCTTGTGAGGTGACAATAGTGACACTTGGAGCGATGAGAAAAAGGTATTCATTTCAATGTTGTATGCCACCTCTTAACCAACGTCGGCTCGAGCGGATCCAATGTGATGGCGAGCAATTCAACACGATAATGTGAAGATGGGGCACCACGGATGCCTCCAGCCATGCATGGATGTACCACCGCGACCTTGAATGAGATGCAATAAGGAACAAATGAAGTCCAATTGACGTACATCAGTATAAGGTCAAGGTTACCGGTGCTTCTTAGGAGGGCCTCGGTTCACACCATCTTTGCATGATGATGGGACACAAGTACCTAAAGTAGTTCTATGGTTCAAAATAGGAGATGGTGACATTCAAGATGAACTTGTGTGTCGGAAGAGTTTAACTTAAGGAAGACACCTTCCACATGGAGAAATTTGGACATTGTATATAGTATATTGCTTCTTACATGAATATAAGTATATCGATACGAATGCAAGTACAAACTAATAAAACTAAAATAGACAAAGAGATTGATGTGTGCTCTAGAGCTCGAGAGGAGCACGATACAAGCAGGGATACAATGTTAGGCACGGGCAGTGCCACTATACCTGTCATGACACCACCACCACATGGACCCACCCTTGAGATAGTACTAGGTGGTCATGCGACCTCAGCGCGCTGCCAGCGGTTTCACATCCCTTCACGCTAAATGGTGTGGACTCTAACGTAGTCCTAGCAAGGTTAGCGTGAGGAAGAACAAGAAATGTGTGGTAGAAGCCACAAGTGTTGCATAGGGGAGTAATATTGGTGGCACACTAAGCTAGGCATGATATGGAGATGAACAACAGGTGAACGGCCATCAACCATGGAAATGAAAAGGGCAGTAAATTAAACAATATAAGTGGTTCAAAAATATATATAATTTGAATGTTTATGGATCTAGCTAAGTGGCTTACACATAAAAGTTCAGTGGACACTAGTGCATTTGACTCAATCACGGCTTTTAGTCACTCCTTGTTCGGAACAATATTCAAGTTACAGTATGGTCTACTATGGCTATGTTTGTGGCAAGGTTATGGATGCAATGTGATGCACTACGCTTGTGGGTGGAAATGTGCGCATAATAGTGAAAAGTATATAAATTACATTTTTGCAAGTTGGAAATTGAGTTTGAGATCCAGTGATCCAGTTGTGAACAAGTTTTTTTAGCAAATTGGGAAGCGCTGCAACAATTTCACCTACCCACTCTATATGCACTGGATTTGTTAAAAGTTTCACCTAACCACATATGCACCGGTTCCTAGTGCTTGTAACACAACAACTCGTTTTGAATCTCTTCATTTGTGCTGTCAGTCTGTAGGGCTAGATGTTGCTATGTGAATGAATGACAATTAAATTAGCGAGGATTCACAACCTCATCATATTTTCCGGACGGGTCAGATTGGTTGTCCATGGACAGGTCTACCTAGTAGGGGTAAAATGGAATCTAATTAAAAACATTTACAACCGAAATGCCAGACTAAAACAACTAACTGCAAATATTTTTTTTTTAATTTAACTAACTGCAAATCTTAGTACAGCCGCCAGACTGGTGGTTAGATTTTGTAGGGAAGACTCTGGTTTGAAAGACAGAAGCGGATGAACCCCACGATTCACCGGCCCAACATATTAATATCCACACGGGCCGACCAGCCCATGTGATACACAGTTACACGCCCAAATATTTTTTTTCGTCTTCAGTTGTCCAGATTGAAATGGAAAGACTTGCGATAGCCCAGCAAGGCCGTTGCACTTGCAATGGACAACTTTCTATAGAAGCAAGCCCACGGATTACACACAAGACCCAATTGTAAATTTTTTAGTACCGTCAAAGCCCAAGGCCCATATGATTTATCTTGTTCCCTTTTCGATATCAATCGGATAGCTAAGCTACTTGAAGACGCTGAATTGCTGAAATCGTGGCTCGTGAGCAATCCATCTTCTAGCTCTGCTATCCTTGCACAGAGCTCACAGGCCTCGCGCTGCCATGGCTCTCCTCCGGCTCCAAGAGCAGTGCTCGCTCCTCCGAATCTCCAGCTCCCACCACCCAAATCCTCTCGATGCCCCAAGAAATCCTCGCAAGAACCAACTTTTAACCCCCAATGCGGCCAAGACTGCCACCGCCTCCGAAATCCCGGTTCCTCGCATCCCCACCAGCGCTTGCAAGGCCGCCGCAGTCCCGGCGCCTTGGCGGGACGCCCTTGTTGTCCCCGTCACCGCCGCCCTCGCGTCCTGGCCGCTCCCTTCCCTCGCTGCGGCGGAGGGAGACGGGAGAGTGAGCCTCGAGTCCATCGTGGTGGCAATCGACGACTTCAACAACCGCAACCCGTTCTTCGTGGCCGGGGTCGTCTTCGTGTGGCTCGTGGTGATCCCGCTCGTGCAGGAGTACGTCTTCAAGAAGTGGAAGCCCGTGAGCGCCATCGACGCGTTCCGCAAGCTGCGCGACGTGCCGGAGGCGCAGCTGCTCGACATCAGGCGGGGCAAGAGCGTGCGGTTCATGGCGCCGCCGAACCTGAAGCTTGTCGAGAAGAGCACCGTGCAGGTGGAGTTTGACGAGGAGGATGAGAAAGGGTTTGTCAAGGAGGTGCTTGCGAGGTTTCCAGACCCGGCCAACACCGTCGTCTGCGTCCTTGACAAGTGAGTGCTACATGGAAAATTGATTGAATTATTTACCAATTAAAGTACCAGATGCAATGTCTTATGTCTCTGTAGATTGAATGGTTTTCACCTCAAATGCAATTCAGCAATTGCACAATATCTATGGGCGATAATAAATGTGTCTACCATAGTTGAGCCACAATTTGCAAAAGATTAGTGTACACCTTCTAGTAAATAAAATGCATATAGTTTTGTCCTGTGTAAACTAAATGGCTCTTTGATTTTACAACTCCGAATTGTGCAAAATTTTCGGTAAATAAAAGTGATTGGTGTGTACATTCTCAGGAACAATGAAGAATTCCTTGGGAACACCACTAAGTCATAATTTGTAATTTCACTGTTTCTGATGCAGGGAACTTAAACATTGGGAGGGATATTTGTTATTGGATTTTCTGTCCAATCAGTTTCTAGTTTACATATATGATTAGAAATATAAATCTAGAAGAAATATTATTCTTTTTTTTAAAAAAAAGATAACATCCTAACCAAAATGGATGCCATATAAATTTTCACCTCTCTGAGTTTTTTAATTCAACAAGATTAATGGAAGCTTTGGTTTAGATTTGCTATATGTTTAATTCATGCCATAGCAGTTATATTTAAGAGTACTCTATATTTAACTTCCTTCAGAACCTTTGGTCTCCTGACATGCTGCCATTTAGTAGCACTTACCAACTTTTCTCCTCCACATTACCAACTTAAGTTTATATTGTGTAAGGTAGCTTTGATGGTAATTCTTTGAAAGTTGCTGAGCTACTGGTCGAGAATGGTTTTAAGGAAGCCTATGCGATTAAAGGGGGCTTGAGAGGCCCAGAAGGGTGGCAGGTAAGGTATCATTCTATTGGGTGAGGAATAGCATACATTTCATTTTTGCTTTCCTTTCTAAGTCTTTTCGTCTCCATTAGGCGGTTCAAGAAAATTATCTTCCTCCGTCTGTTCATGTTTTCCCGAGGAGGAAAAAGGGTGCAAAGTTAGCTCACACAGATGCAAGCAATGATGGAACATACGGTCAGCAGCAGGGAAGCAAGGAATCATCTGCTCCTCCAAGCAGGTTTGTAGACAATACAAGCAATGAATCCAAAGATGTTTATGAAAATTCTAATGGAAGTGCAACTCCTGCAAAACATGCAACTAGGAGACCATTATCGCCCTATCCAAATGTACGGTTATATTTCCTTTTCACCTCCACACTCAAAATTAACCTGCTTATTCTAGATCCATACATCCAACTGGTTACCATTTATTATATGATTCAAAACGGCACCAGTATTCATACATGTCTTACTGCTTTTCTTTTGTACTGATAGTGAACTCCATTTAAAAAATTATGTTATATCCAGCTATCACACTTATAGCAATTCCAGACCTGCTAAGCAATAGTTGACTCAAATCCATCTAAGATAAATAATTTGTGGAGAGCTCGCCACTGCCTTTGTATTTGGTATGCTTCTAGGTTAGAGTTATGACTATATTAGTTCTTTTTTATTTTTATGAATATTTAGGAAGAATGTGCCTTGGTGTATGCTCTTTGCTGATGATGTGGTGCTAGCTGATGAGAGTAGGGCAGGGGTTAATAGGAAGTTAGAACTATGGAGGCGCACGTTAGAGTCGAAGGGTTTCAAACTTAGTAGGACCAAGACCGAGTACTTGAGGTGCGATTTCAGCACGACTAGGCACGAGGAGGGAGACGTTATCCTCGATGGGCAAGTGGTGGCCAAGAAGGATAGTTTTCGGTATCTAGGATCAATGCTTCAAAAGGATGGAGACATTGATGAAGATGTTAGACATAGGATCTCAGCCGGTTGGTTGAAATGGCGTCAAGGTTCTGGCGTCCTCTTTGACAAAAGGGTACCCCAGAAGCTAAAAGGTAAGTTCTATAGGACGGCGATTCGCCCGGCGATGTTATACGGTGCGGAATGTTGGCCCACAAAAGGCGACATGTCCAAAGAACGAGTGTAGCGGAAATGCGTATGTTGCGTTGGGTTTGTGGGCACACTAGGAGGGATAGAGTCCGAAACGACGATATTCGGGATAGGGTTGGGGTTGCACCAATTGAGGAGAAACTGATCCAACATCGGTTGAGATGGTTTGGACATGTCCAACGGAGACCTCCGGAGGCGCCAGTGCGTAGTGGGGTTCTAAAACGGGTCGATAATGTAAGGAGCGGTAGAGGTCGACCTAAACTGACTTGGGGCGAGTCGGTTAAGAGCTAAGGATTTAGCTATGGATAGGAGCGGTTGGAGACTAGCTATCAACGTGCCTGAACCATGACTTTTGGGTTGCCCTGTAACGTGTCTCTTCTGGGTTTCATCTCTAGCCTACCGTTTCATCTCTAGGCTACCCCAACTTGCTTGGGATAAATAGGCTATGTTGTTGTTGTTGTTGTTTGTGTGTATTTAGGAAGAATGTAGATCATGATAATGATAGAACAGCCATTTTTTTTAAGACAATGAAGAGACTTCCGGTAAGAACTGGCCATGGCTTTTATATTTGATATATACTTCTTTTTAAAGCTTTATATATGAATACTTTAGGAAGAAGTGAGATCATGGTAATCACAGCATGAGCTATTTTTTTTAAGACAATGGAAAGAGTTCCAGCTTCAACCTATTCATAGAAGAGAAATCATACTATAACTATTACAAATTTGTAGCCCTAGCCCAAGCTACCACCACCAAATCCACATGCCTAACTCAAGAGTCAAGACCCCAAATCATTGAACACAAGGCATATTTTGAGCGAGTCGTTAAAGCTCAAATTTATGTTTAGATAATGGCATTTGAAGGCACATAAATGGCTTGACTCTGGTCCACAGAAATTACTAAGGCCTCGGCCTTGTTTGGATTGGGGAAAATGTTAGAAAGTTAGAATTCTAACTCCTGTAGCACTTTCGTTTGTATTTGGCAAATATTGTCCAATCGTGGACCAACTAGGCTCAAAAGATTCGTCTCGTGATGTACAACTAAACTATGTAATTAGTTATTTTTTTTACCTACATTTAATGCTTCATGCATAGGGCTAAAAATTGATGTGATGGAGAGAGAATGAAAAAACTTGGAACTTGGAATTTGGGGGGCAAACCAAACAAGGCCCTCGTTTAGATGCGGCACCGAATCGGCGCTGCTGCTACAAAGTGTTCCTGTCGGAACACTGTAGCAGCTTTTGTTTTTTATGCAAAAAATTGTCCAAATATTGATTAATTAGACTCTAAATGTTCGTCTCGCAAAGTACAACAAAACTGTGCAATTAGTTTTTGATTTCATCTACATTTAGTACTCCATGCATATGTCTATATTTTGATGTGATGGGGAATAGGAATTCTGCATAGTGTCAAAGTTGGGAGTTTTGGAGATCTAAACAGGGCCTAACAGGCAAGGACGGGGAATTCCAGTGCAAATGCTATTTGCTGACATAAAGTAGAGACATGACAGACTGCCCTTTAGATATCTACACTCATTTATATCCTTTGTTCCTTCACTCTTTATGTTCCTTCACTCTTTATGATGCAAACTGACCAGTGACCACAAAAACTATTATGCAACTGTACAAGCTGTTACAAGCCTTTGAGTTTATTGTGCAGTACCCTGACTTGAAGCCTCCATCATCTCCAACACCATCAAAACCAACGAAGTAAGAACAATGGAGGACAATAACATGTGTGAAACTCAAAAGGTCAGAATAAGCCATTACCTGCACAAACATTTTTGTATACTTCTAACCGTGGATGGCGAGGAGATTGATTGGGATGACATGGAAGGGGACCAATAGTGGTGTCTGGATCTCTTGCTGCTATTGAGGCCATGGAGAATTCTTAGTTGAGTAATTGTTAAGCTTGTACCCGTTTGTTGTACTATTAGTTGGTTGTAAGTGGGGCACAATGACATTTTGTGCCTGATTTGATACACTTTGTGGTGCCGTAGCGTTCTCAGTTTGACAAATGACAATTGTGGTTAACTCACTATTTCATTATCACTGGTTCAGACACCATATAGGTCGCAGCACTACAATTGTAACAGAACTTCAAATTCAGGCTTTAGTTCATGCACTCTGCGTGCATACTGAGGTTTTAACATCATTGATTCATCTCTGACAAACAAGCCAAAATTTAAAAAACATGTTCAATGAAAGGCCCCTTATGTACACGATATAGCCTATGAATTTTTTTGTTAAAATGTGATAAACTCACAAACATGGCAAACTTTTTTCAATCTAAATTTTGTGACAAACTCCCAAATATGATAAAAATTCAATCGAAATTCAAAAAAAAAGTTGCCCGTTCCGTGACAAACTCACAAACATGGTATCAATCGAAATTCAAAAAACAAAAAACATGGCCCATGCAGGTCTCGAACCTGCGACCTTGGCGTTATTAGCACCACGCTCTAACCAACTGAGCTAATAGGCCGCTTGCTTTTGGAATTCAACATACTGCCATAAAAGGTGTACCAAGATAAAGATACCTAAGTCTCATTTGGATTGAAGGATCAGAAAATGAGCTCTAAAGCTGATTGGACAACACTTGAATAAATAAACTGTGTCGTGTGAATGGTTAGACATAGGTTGGAGGCCCATATGTAAAAGTCACATCCTAGTATAAAACATAGTTAAGTCGACCCACTATAATTAGAGATGTTAATCTTAGTTTAACATTCCCATTTCTAATGGATTCATGCATTCCAATTTCCAAACAACATTTTTCATCTTCTTTCTCTGTTTTGCAATCTCATTCATATTCCTTTATCCTATGTTTTTACAACACATTTCTTTGTTTCGTACTCGTCAAGTTCAAACAAACCCTAAAATGGTGTAATTATTAGATACGTCATTTTAATCAATAGTTGTATAGTACGTGGAAGTCAAATATATTGTTCTCCTACCACAGACTAAAATACGCTGGTGTCTTTATCCATAACTACTTGTAATTATGGACTGTTTGCGTATAGTGGTCTAATAGTTAGCACGTATCTTTGGAAGCCAAAAGAAAAAAGCCTCGACCTATCTTCACAGTTCACACGTAGGTCGAAAAAAATCCTGAACCTCTGCCCCACCCATACACACTGACACCACGCCTCTGCCCCACCCATACACAGTGACACCGCAGCTCTCGTGAGACGGACTGGCCACAGACCTGTGCTTTGACATGGGCAGACAAGATTTTTTTTTTTTTCATCTCCAACAAGCGGGCAAACACACTCGTAAGGGCTCAAGGATAAATATATAAAAATTTCTCACAACAAGCGTTGTAGTGGGGGTTTGAACTCACAATCTCTGACAGGGTGCCAACTAAACGCCTTGACCAACTGGTCCATAGACGTGGTGGCTGGAAGCCAAATAGACGACTAATGGTAGTTATTAATTGATGGTCAGAGTCTATTAACCTTATTAGCCTATATTCACCCGATTTTCAGAACGTGGGCCAATCTATATACTTTTTATCTAAACAAATTCCACTAGTGAATTCTCTTGACATACAAGGTATCCACATCAACAATCCACTAGAACTTGTAATTAAAGCCAATTAGCACATGTAATTATGATAGTTATCCTTTTATATAACATTCATTTAGTTGTCCACATGAATATGTCAAACCATTCATCAAAATTAATTTATGATAGATTAATTTATATAACTATAAATATATAAGTTCAATATCTTTTTAAATTATTTGGAATCACCACAGCAACGCGCGGCGTATTGTTCTAGTTATTTTAACGAGGCAGTATCGGTGTGGAAGCTGAGACCATCCTAATGTCCACTCCCATCCCTGCAGAAATAAACATTTCACAATCTGTCTCAGTCCAGTCCTAGTCCTGCCATCTTTTGCTACTGCTGGTACACTGATACTACTCCCGAGGAGCGATGATCACCATGAGTGCCGACGGTTGATGTGGAACCAGTGCTCAGGTCAAACGCCAGGTCTTTCCGATAATATTAATTACTTATTATAAATATTTATATATTTTAATATATAATTATCGGTAGTTTGAAAACATTGATTCATTGGGAAGCGAGAATTGCATATTCATTTAGACGGAAGGAGTAAATGGTACATACATTAGGACATACATACGTGCTCTCAACAACTTATTCATCATTAAGCATCCATCCCATCCGATTTAAGATTAGCAACTGATACTCGGCCGGTTGATGTGGCGGTGTATAGTACGTACAGTACTATGTACCGTACGATTTCCATACTACTACTGCAGCTGATAACAACAGTATCATGATTAGCTAGTGCGAGCGACGGCGCACCCAGCAGCTAGCAGCCTCCACGTCCACGAAACCACGATGGCGACCGCCGAGATCACTAGCTTCACGGACGTAGGTGTCCGCGTGCCGGCCGGCGCCCGCGGGCCACCGGAATTATCTCTGCAGGTACCTCTAGTAACAGTAGCATCATCATTAGTACTAGCACTACTCATCACGCTATCTGGTGATTGTTTTTGACTCCCCGGTTTTCACCGTGCGAAAGCTGACTTTCTTCTACTCTCCACAGCCCAGCACAGGGTAATAGCTACTGTTCCATGTGGACAATTCGTGGTGATCTGACGATCCCCTGTCCGATCGCAGCCGCACGTTTGTGACTGCCTGACGAGACGCGTCGATGATGGTACAGTGCTCGGTAGTACTAGTAGTAGCTGGCATCGGTAGTCTCCCTTGGAACGGGCGCTGCAGGCATTAACCGATCACATAGGCACCGGCATTTTTGCATCGTCGGCGGTCAGTGATCACTCATCAGTCATCATCGAGGTGTGTACAGTGTGGTCGCCAGCCGACGAACGCAAAGACAACGGGGGAAGCGACGAACGAGCGTGCGTGGCAACAGTGGCCATGGGCCGACGCCGGCAGAACGACGCATCCGGCGGAGCGAGACAAGACTGGAAGAGAGAGAGACGAGGCGGCGGGCGCCGGCACGGATGATGATGGACGGGGCCGTCGTCGTTACTACGATCCAACGGCCCAGGAACTCCGCCGGCCGGTTGGTTGGAGGACGGCACGAGTGGCCGGGCGGCAAAAGGGATATATGGCGCCGGCGCCCGAGGTGGGTGCGTGTCCGCGTCACCGCGTGGGTCAGCTCGACCTGATCAGCTGCTATAGCCGAATTGCTGAAGGCTGATCGGGCAGCCGGGGCCCGCGCGGCGGACGACTGCGCGAGCGAGGAGACGTGTGAGGGGCGGCCGCACAGGCGCGTGGCGTGGCCAGACCAGGCCTCGTGGGCGACACCGCGCGCGGCAGGAGGGCGGGCCGGCCGGCGAAGCATTCGCATTTAACGCGCGACCACCACCGGCACAGGATCGCCGATGATGCGATATCTCCTCAGCCCTCTCTCACTGCGCTCGCTGCGCCTGCACCAGCGCGTACGCCCGCACTGTGCTGCGCTGGTCGCTCGCTGCCACCGTCGATCGTCATCATTACCGCCGGCCCCTCCCGGCCGATCGCCCCCCCGTCCAAGCCATCATTGCGCTCGTCTCGGCGCGGCGCGGCGCGGCGCGTCCCTCTCCTTTCTCTCGCAACAATCTGCTTGTTGTTCGGTCCATTCCGTCTCTGCCGGCGCCCGCGTCGATCCATCCCAATTGAATTGAATGAATGCGAGTAGGAAGGGGCAGAGCAGGAGTGCTTGTACCACGCACGGCCGAGTCCCCAGCTCGCCAACAGTGCGCGTCAGCGGCAGTGCACGCAGGCATCGCTCCCCGGCCCAGTGCACGCCTTCTGCTTGTGCTCTCTGCATCTTTCTCGTCTAGTCGTGTGTGTATGTGTGCATATATGTCTCTGTCCGTGCGAAACTTGCCAGCGTACGTCTCCATCTGGATCGCCTCTCATCATGCATGCCACTTCAATTTGTTAGTTATAGTAGCATCTCTAGGAGTATAGTATATAGTACAGGTACTATACATTGAAAGTGTGTGTTTATTAGTGCCATTAGTTTGCCAGTTCCTTTCTTCTTAAGGACCTGTTAGGTTATCCCGGATTGGGACCATAAATAATTGCCCTTCAACAATTTTTTTCACGAGCAGACGTATATGCTTATATTTCATTAAGAGGGTAGGAATGGTCGTAAGACCTACAATGATTAAAGAGTAGCAAGACGATGGCGAGCAGCCGTCATCCCAACCTAAACTACTCGATTACAAGTTTGTTTGTAATTACAAAATAACGGCATTTTGGGACCAGAGAGCCATGATCACGCCCAGCGTGTTGTACCTAGCCTCGAACCAATCCTCCGCCTCCCGACGCGCTGCTTGTACCATCTGCGACAGATTCGAAGATTGCCCATTGAAAATCCTGCAGTTGCGTTCTTTCCATAGCGTCCACGCCACGAGCATAACCAGCATATCGAACGTCGACCTTCCCTCAGCTTTGCACGGATTGCCTCTTCTGAATCCACCAATCCCCAAGTCGATCCCCCAGGACCAACGTGAGCTCCTGCAAACGTAAAGCGACAGCAGCAAGGCGAACAAAGGGAAAAGAAAAGGCTGTCAAAATCTCCAATTCGAGTGGATTAGTGAAATGTTGCTTTCAAAATGGATTTGACAATTTTTTTTTTACAGTAGTAGTTAACCAAAACCAGAAGTAGAGAGAGAGGAACAGCTTGTGCACTGTGCGCGCGTCTGCGAGAGACTAGGGACCTGGGCTGCCCTAGACAATGTGACTGTGCTTTGCCCGTATGCTATGCTAGGCCGGGTGGGCACTGCTATAAATGCAGGGATGTGCATTGAATCTCCCCTGCAGGACGACATTTTTGGGCGGCCTGCTGCCCTGCCCGCGCTTCGATCTCACATTCATTGATGATCATGGGTGGCGTCGCCATGCCATGCATACTCCTTCCCTTTGCTTGCTGTTTTGTCCAGCTTCCACAGTGTCACTGAGTGGAAAATGCCTTCTGCCGTGTCAAATTTCAGTCAGCCCAGCTTTTGGTCAACGAACGGACCGCTAAGCAGCCGGAGCACTCAGGCTCAGGCAAGAGAGAGAGAGCAAGAGAGAGAGAGAGAGCAAGAGAGAGAGAGAGAGACGGCGCCATCCTTTGTTCAGCTGCCCGGACGGAAACTAACCACAACAGCAACAGGCTTTTTCCCTACTGCCGCGATACATGTTGCATGCATGCGCCGTGCCATGCCTCCATGCTTGCTTCGTGCAACGTATCGCCCGCTGCGCAGAGCAACTATTCGTGCGCATTTATGCATGCATGGAATAGAGCAAGCAGGCAAGCAACCACGGTGCGCGCAGACCTGCCAATTGCCATTGCCATGCGCGCGGCATGCTTAATTTGCTTTGCTACGATAATGATACTATTACCCTCATTACAATAATGGTGTTATTATGTTGTGAGAAAAAAATACTATATCATGGGTGATAAAGTCCAAGCGAACGCATGCTTGCGGGTGCTTGTTGCTCCTCCTGCAGCTACTATTAGCTTAGCTAGCCCTGCCCACGTGCCCACCAGGATCCCCTAAACATACCAGTTAAAGCTGAATCCCCTAAACCTACCAGTTAAAGCTGAGCGCTAGGATCTTTTTGGGGTTCCCCACGAAAAGATGGATCAATCTGGGTTGACCAGTACCGCATCAGGATGTGACATTTTGATGGCTCTCAATCGAGGTGCCATTTAACCCTCGCAGCCGACCCCAGTATCCGGGGGGTGGAGCTCGAGCGTGTCATCGCCACTCCTAGCATCTACCTAGCATCTACTACTAGCCCTATCTAGGATCATGTATGTGCGCCACGCAATAGCAGTGGTACGGTGCTGCAACCAAGGAGCAGAAAGGAGATTCAGGTTCAGAGAGATGGTCAGGGCAGAGAGACTTTATAGTCTTCTGCCGTTTTGGCCTCTCTTGCAAGCAAAACCAGCGGGGGGAGGAGGTAGGAAGAGAGATCAGAGATGCATGCGAGCGCATAAATGCCTGCCGAGGTCGAGTCGAGTCTAGCAGTGAGGATCATGCAATGATACATTACATCTTTCCTGCCTGACATGCTTGCCTACTAGCTTCTCTAGGCTATTAGCATGCCTTGTTCAATCCAACGCACAAGTCAAAGCGAAGATACACGCAGAACCAGCAGCAGCAGCATATCACACAGAATCATCACAGATAGTACGCCTATTAGCTTCTCTAGGCCATTGGCATGGCTTGTTCAATCAATCGTAGCTCAGCACAAGTCAATGCAAAGATACACAGCCCAGCACAAGTCAATGCAAAGATACAGCACAAGTCAATGCAAAGATACACGAGCCAGCATATCAGTATATCACGCAGAATCACAGATGGATCCATCACGTCTTCATAAGAAACTGCACCTTATCAAAGGTCAACTTAATAGTATAGCCAACCTAGCAATACAGGGAGTACAGATCGAGTAGCAGAAACCAGAAAAAACAAAGGGGCGCTAGTCGTCCGAGAAGGAAAAACAGTCCGGGACAAGAATTTTTTTTTGGCAGTACAGCAACAAACAGAAGCTCTAGGCACTTGTGGATGCTTGCATGAAATATCTGACCATCTTGTGGAAGGAGGCTAGAGGAATGGAGGTGGCAATTAACAAACAAGCAATTAATTAATTAATTAAACAACATAAGCATGCATGCAATCTTCATGTAAAACCGACTGAAGCTCCACTGAGTCTTCAGCACATCATTTTTTTTCGTTTCTTGACTTCAGTAACCTGAAAAAAATAATCCAAATGTCGACTATCAGTTGGTAGTGGTACGTAACAATATGGCTATATATGAAATAGAGTACACACTACTACTATGGCTGAAATATTGACAGCATGCATGATTGTTAGACACGAAAAATGGGAACGTACTGTTGAACAAACTGTTGTAAATAGAAACAGCATGCTAAATGCAGGGTGACACGGACTGTACAATTTTTCCACTTATGAATAGATAAATAGAATATACAACTACTATTTCAACACAGAAGCTTCTATGTTGTGGCCTCTGGTGGGTACTTATATTACTATACAGTGCAGTTCAAGCTGACAGCACATTATTCCAATGGAATTGTGTGTTAGTAGTGAGCTGACCATGCTTTTATACAAGCTCTAGTGTATGTAACTTTATAAATTAATTAATAAAATGGCAATTCTCTACCAACGTTCAAAAAATAATGGAACAAAATATCCCAGTTCATTCCTAGAGATACTACTGTCGGCTGTCGCTGGCTATAGCTAACTAGCTTATTAGCTCTGGTGATACTGACACACTGATACTTCACAGGAGAACAATGCGTGCGTGCTCTTAATTCATACCAGTCCCTTAATTTTCGCATAGGAAACTTTCTATAGTACATTGTCATGCAAGCGGATAGATATATGTGAAGTTTACAGGACACTAGCTAGGCATGCCACCATATGATACACTATGATGATTGGCAGTTTTCATTTTTTTTTAAAAAAAATACTTGTCGAAAATTAGAGGACTGTGCCGAGATGATATTCTTCGGGATGTGCTAACCGATGCCTCTTCTGTTTCAACTACTATTTCACAGGAACACCTTTAAAAAATAAATAAATAACTGTTTAGGTTTCACCACACGATCAGCACAAATCTGAAATTGTTCACCACACCGTGTGCTGTGCATGGATACTAACAAGTACTCGATCTAAAAGCAAAACAGTTTGACAAAAGCTCAAGTACATATGCATGCACCTAGTCATCAATAATATAGATCCAAACAGTTGTGCAATGTTTTGTTTGAGCAACAACGCTCCAACTAGAATCATGCAGAAACCCTTATTAGTCATGCATGATTGCGTGCATCTATCGTCGCTCGAAAAAGAAAAAGATTGTGCATCTATCTAGCAAAGAAAACGGACTAACCGTAGTCCACCAAACTCGCGAATTACTCGGAAGCAAACTCGCGAATTACTCGGAAGGAAACGGAAGGCAAAACAGACTAGAATACTGTGCAGGCAGCATGCAAAACAAACAAACCAAACCTGACAAGATTGATGAATGGATCGATCACACGGACTGCCTACTGACCGCCGCTGGGCTTCTCGTCGCCGCCGGCGGTACCGGACTTCAAGAAGGGGCCGATGCCGAGCGTCCCGAGGCCAGAGACAGCGCCGGACCCGCCCATCGCGGTCGTGTAGCCGAACTCGTAGCCGCCGTTGATCCCCAGCCTCGCGATAGGCTCGCCGTCGTAGCTCCTGGACAACATCTGCGCGTTGGCGAACTGCTCTTGCCCGAACACGGCGGCGGAGCCTCCCAGGGACCCGAGCGCTGACGAGTGTCCAATGTTGATGAAGTTGTGCCCGCCGTTCGGCATCGCGTTGCCGATGAACTCCGCCATCGTCGCCTGCGGCCCGTTCGGCGCCGCCGTGGACGCGGAAGCAGCCGCTGCCGCCTGTATACAAGAACGAAGAGCGGGAATTAGCCGCCGCCGAGGCGACACACGTTCGCTCATGTGATCTCATCTATATCTATGAGGTACGGTGGGCGATGGATGGATGGTATGTCGGCGACGATCATCGTGTACATCACCTGGTACTTGGAGAGCTCGTACTTGGCGCGGGCGAGGTCCTGCTGGAGCTGGCGTAGGTTGTGCTGGAGGATGGAGATGACGCCAACGCAGCCGTAGACGGGGTCGCGGAGGCGCATGTCGGCTTCGTAGGCGAGCGAGTTCACGGCGTCCTCGCGCTGGAAGGGGTGGAGCTCGTTCAGCAGCTTGGTCACGTTGCTCGCGCCGAAGACACGGTGCACGTGCACGAACTTCTGCGGGTTGTCCGGCGGGAAGTAGGGCGCGAACACGCAGTCCGGCTGGCACTTGCGGCGCAAGAACTTGCACGCGGCGCATGGCGAACCCGTGCCGCACACGGCGGCCGCAGCTGCTGAGGACGAAGACGATGCCACGGTGATCACCGACCCCGATGGCGCCGGCACCGATGAAGCCATCCGTCTGCTGCTGCTGCCCTGGCACAAGGATCACGAGCTGTGTGTTAGACGACGACTCTTGTCTCGTTTGTCTAGAAGAAATTTTTGGAAGCTGCTGGAAATCAGGGGGAGAATAAAGAATCTGGCTGGACTTCCTCTTTTGCCAAAAGTGAGGAATACTGCCCCAAATAAATCAGGGGCGGACCCAGTAGATCAGATCGGAATACAAATAGCAAGTTAGGTTTTGGGTGCTCGGTTGTGCACAGCAGGAACCAGAGGGAAGACACCAAAGGGTGAGAGTACCTGGTGGTGCTCGTCGCCGGCGAAGAGTCCGCAGAAGACCAGGGAAACTGGTGTAGGCCTGAAGAAGACCTGGGCACCTGGCGAAGTCGTCGCCGAGAGTGAGGCGGCTATGGGGGAGAGAGAGCGCGCAATCTGGGGGCACAGGAAGAAGAGAGAAGGCCCTTGCGCACCGGCGGGGCTTGTAGTTGTAGTTGTAGGGCCATTTACATGGGCTCAAGGCTGCTGCAGACTTAGCCGTCGTAATAGCAGCCGCAGTAGTAATTAAATGTAGTAGTACTAACTAGTAGTAAATAATAATGATAAAGTCCTGAAAAATGCTCATGAGTCAGATATGATATGATTTTGATTTTCATCAGTTCCATCGCGCCTAGGCAAGAACAGCACTCCCTATTGATACATATTTGTCTCTAAATATATAATTATATTTAATGATTAGTCTATTGATACATACCATGTAATCTCTTATACAGATTTGATTAAAGTTAAGTATATTTGACTCGTCAGAACAACAGTTAAAAAGGGATTAAGGGTGTAGTACCTCATTGTCATTGATCGAGTTCTCACCCTTTTTCACTTATCTACAGAGCACAACAATACTAGTCCTAAAATCATTATTTTGTGGAAAGTTGAATTATTGCTATTTGGAAGTTCTGATATGTTACTATGCATAGAAAGTTTTGATGCATGACGATATCCCATTTTTGAGAAATTGCACTCTCTAATTGCCCCCAAATAATTAAATATCTGGTGTTTTGGGATAAGACAAAACACATATAATTAGTAGGATATTCCAAGTTTACTGTCTGAAGTTCCAATATAAGAGAAATTTGGTCCCCAAATACTCCTACTTAATAACCTCTAGATCAAGTTTCAAAGAAAAAGGTTATTTCTAGATCAAATATATATGTAAACACCAGCAAACAACATATGACTACCTCAACAAAGAAAAAACGTCCTTGGTTTCACATTGATCTCGTTTGGACATTAATAGGAGCATACTGAATACATGCTACTCAAACTAAATCGTGCTGTCCTTTAATAAAAAGATGGAAATAAAAAATGTGCTTAAATATATAGTTTTGTTCTCGTTACAAAAGGACTATTGTTTTCACTTCGAATGCTAGTTTTCTGCCTTTTTTTTTGTCTTTGTTTAGATATACACTTGTGTGAATATATCATTGAAATATTTATAATCCAGATTATTATACCCATATCATTTGTAAAATGGTTACCTTGTTCACATAATGTAATAAATAAGTCTGGATGGTGAAAGGAATGAAATACTACAAATCTTCTAATATCTCTATGTATTGCTCTCTCTCAAATCATAGAATATTATTGTGGGCTAAACTGTCAAGTATTGTAAATATTTGACATCAACTATTTAATAATTAAATTTGTTTCTTCACACTCGAGCACCTCAGGTGGAGTTAGACTCATCCTCAAATTAAATGTGCCACAAAACAAGTTGAGACTTGTGGAATTTGTGAGATAAAAGCTGTCAAACACGCGCCCAAGACAAGGTTACATTGTACACCCATAATGGTTTAACCTACCTGATCATTCGATGACCTAAGATCAACTCTAACATAATCCAATTTGAGCCCTCAAAACAAATTTTGAGGGTGATAAAAAAAGATCTCTAGAAGAGCACCTATGATGTAGCCCTAAAATCAGACACCCCTCAAATCTCCCTCTCACCTGTTATTTCTAGGGAGCCTAGCTACAAGCCCTTAAATAATATTAATAGTTGCAGTCGTTTACCCCTCCCGCGTGCAGATTTTGTGTCCACCCTTCCGCATCTGATGTTGTGACTCGTCCTTCACTATTCTCTGCCCCCTCCCCAACAACGCACCCCTTCTTGTTGAGACCTCCAATGAGATCCTCTCATGGCACAACTCCCATGAAAGGGCCCTCTACGTGACATGCTCTCACACGGTGAGGCCCCTTGGTCCAGCACAACTCCTCTCTCCGGCACTCATCCCGTCCCAAGCAAGTTCCTTCCCCAACGTGGCTACTCTCTCACTAATTCTTCTCCCTAGTGAACCATCCCAGCAAGGACCGCTGTCCATGCGCTCCTGAGCCACGATTGACCGAACCAGACTCGTGAGTTTGAATGAAAAAAAAAACATAACTAAAGCACTAGTTGGTTCAGTCAAAAGGAATGAATTTTCATATACACTTTTGATGTGTCGAATATCTAAATTTTTATAGACATTGACCTCTTTGGTTCATTCAAAAAGGATGAATTAGAAGTTCTAATACTTGCATCATATGTCCTAATGTGTCAAAGTATTCTGATTTTTTAAACTTTGCCATTTTGTCTAGGCCAAACACTACAAGGAATGGTGCTTTATATGACGATCACTTTGGTCATAAACAGATGAAAATACGTCACAGTTAACTTGCCATGACGATCACAAAATTCGTCATGTATCTCACGTCATACATTTTCTGGACCAAATTGAGCCGTCATAGATTGACATTTATGTTCGTCATGGATTAGTTGTACATCTACTATAACCAACCCATATCCAAGCCCAAATCCAAATCATAGTGACAAAAAAGATCAACATTAACCTTGTGACACACATGAAACACATAAGGTGGAACGAAGCTCACAATTGACCAATCATTGCTGATCATTTTCATTGAAACCATCAACATTATGTGTACTTGTACAATTTTTCACAGGAACTACAAGTCACCAAGATGTTGGCTTGTACAACACACAACTCATGATTTGCCCACACAACAAAATCTTCCGTCAATAACAAAAATAGCCACCATCAGCGCCTTGAACCTCTTGCCACAAGTCAGAGATGGCCTCTTCAAACTCCTGTTGTTAGATTATCAGAGATCTGTGAACTCAAAAGAAATTCGATCCAAGTCACCAACTGTGAGGAACATATCACATGAACACTAAAAACTATTAAGTACTGAGTTCCTAGAACAACTATCTAGAACTAAAGTTTCTACTGCTACTGAGGTCGTTTGTGCATCAAGTTGTGAAAAATAATATTCGTAACAGAGCATATTAAAATCAAATCGGCTACCAAACATCAATTTCACCATACCTTGTTGAATTCCAAATGCAGCAGTAGAGCAGCAACTATCATTGCTGCCAAGTAATGCACAACCTTGCAAAAGAAAACATAGCTGAAGTTAACAGATCAGTGTGCAAATTGAGAAGAGGGAAGGATGAGTAGGGCACCTTCGAGGCACAGCGGGTGATCGTTCACCACCAGTTCAGCCCGCGTCAACTGCAGCCACCTCGCCGCTCACAGCTTCAACCCGCGCCACAGATCCACACCGCCCGAAGCTCCGCGCCGCCCGCAGATCCACGCTGCCCGCAGCTCGAAGCTCCACCCCGCAGATCCATGCTTCCCGCAGCCCGCCGCGACGACAGTGGCCTGGCCTGGTACCGCGACTGCGCCGCCGTCGCGCAGCTCGCGGCCTGGGCACCACCACAGCGTTGCCGTCTCGCCGCTCGCAACTACGCTTGCCTCCCGACGTAGCGCTGTCCGGCGTCCGCGGCCGTGCTCTGCCGCTCCTACCTGGGCGCCGCCGCCGCCGCCGCAAAATCTGTTTCGTGGAGGGGAGGGGAACGAGTGATAGGTTTAGGGTGCGGTCTGCTAGGGGACCGGGATGTGTGAGTTGACATATGCAGTGACGGTGATACATGGGCCTTAGTAGGCTTCTTGGGCTCATAGGGTGCCTTGTGTGCACGCTGCTCCACTTTTTTATGATGATTTCATAGAACGTCACCACTAAACGTCATGTAAAGCACCATTTCTTGTAGTGAAAATTCGCCACACTTCATTTTTAATGTAAGAAGTTCCGTTATGCATCCAATTTAGTCATAAGACACAAATTTATTTACACTTGGCCTCTAACTGCAGTTCCAAAGACGCCGTGAAAATGGTTGGATACCTTCATTTACATTTCATCTTGATGTGTGCCTTGTTAATTTGAAGCAAATCACAATAATGTGCTTGCGGTGCAGTGGGCCAAGTGCTCTAGCGTAGAAGAACTTCATATTGGTGGCCCATCTTTGATCTGGAATAGATCCGGTGGAATGTTGTTGCAAAGTTGTGGTCACCCTAGAATGTTCTCCTGTCTTCCCTAGGGTTTATGCTCACCCAAAGTCCATTTATGCATAAGTAGGACTAAATCGCTATATATTGATAAACATTGTCAGTCTCAATGTTTATGTTGTCAATTACCAAAATCACAATAATCCTCACAAGGGCGCTTTGTTTTTTCAAGGATAATCAGGTTTGATTGAATCATGAACATGAAGTTACATGTAAATTTATATACTTATCGCCTTCTAAATAAGTTAAATCTATTGATAAGGCAATGAACCTTTATGGATTCCATAGCATGTAGGAGAAGAAGATGCATGTGTATATAAGATTGTGTGGTTGAGATAGGAATAAAACGAGTCTTTGAAAAAGCATTCCTTTCAATATACACTTACCAAAATAATTCTAGCGCAATATTGAGTCAAATCGTTTTGAGTTTGACCTGGTTTAAAGATATATAAAAAATAAGTGCATAGGTCCGTTTTAAAATGTATTTTTCACGATACACTTATCTAGTGTCATAAATATTATTTTTTCTATATACTTTATCAAAATCTAAATAGTTTAACTAGAGACCTACTAATAGAAATGCGGCATTTTGAGAACAATATATATAGGTGAATGCATCATTTGGAGGACAATATATAGGTAGAAAACCCTTAGCCTAGCATTCCCGTTTTTGTACGATCGATGATGTGAGAGATGGTTTCCCGTTTTTGTACGATCGATGATGTGAGAGATGGTGTGGGTCACCGTCCTCCCCTTCTGTTTGCCAAGCTGATGAGGGGATCGGCGGCCAGTGGCTGGGCGGCGGGCTAAACAAACACACCTATTGAATGCGGCATGTACTAGTGACTCGAACACACAAATGCATGATTGAGGCAGCGCCCTCGACGTCCTTTTCCAACCCTCACTCAGGTCCCCCTTCCGGCCTTCACATTCAATACCGTGATGGCCACAATTCATGCATCGACAAACCAGACGCTCATGATGATGATGATGAGCAAGCAGGGCGCCCCCGGTTGCAGCCGTAGCGAATGATTAGGAGAATTTCGAGTCACTCATCCCATTCGATCATTTAACCGGCCGATCCATGATGGATGGCAGCAGATGTCGATCGAGTACTGCTTCTCCTTCTGCTTGCTCGGAAAGTTGCAACCGGCTCGACGATCGCTCGTAACTTCTGGGCGTCGGCTGGCCGGGGCTGTGGCCGGGTCCTGATGCCTGGTGGTCGGCAGGAGAAGAGACGTCAAATCGACTGGCATGCTTTGCCGCAGAGGCAGAGAGAGCAGAGAGGGCTGGACCGCGCCAGGTGGCCGGCTGCCATTTCTAGCTCGGCCATTAATTCCAGGTTTTCACATGAGGTTTAATCGATTTTCACATGGAGAGTGGCCTGGCCTGCTTGTGGCTGTGGTACGTACCGGCCGACCGGCCGCGCGCCGGGCCGTGGTCTGGCCTGCGTGTGGCTGTGGTAGCGGCCGGCCGGCCGCGCACCGGCCCGGCGCGCGGCCACTCCAGAGTACGTACGGTAAATAATGCTGCTGATGATGGTGCAATCTACTCCTACCACTAGTCCTCTGTCAATCTGCCACCACCGTGGTCGGCGCTCCGAGATGATTTGAGTATTTCCAGCCGTCTGATCAATGCCGCCAGCACACCGCATGCGCGCGGCCGGCCGTCTGATTTTGTTTTCAGCAGGCCAGCACAACACAACACCTGCGGCAGGCAAGAACCGCGCCGGGTTGTTGTTGCGTTGGTAACAGTCTAAACAAGTAACCGGCGTCGCGCTAGCGCGCGGTTCCCCGGAGTGGATTAGGATCAGAGCCGGCCGGCCGGACTCGCGCGCACGCGGCGTGGGCGTGGGCGGTGGGGCTCGTGTCGGGCGGCCGCCGCGCCGCGCGCGTGGTCCTCGCGGCCGGGGGCGGGCAGCCGGACCCCGGACGGTACGGGGAACGCAGGGCGAAAGAGTGTGCGCGAGCGAGCGGAAAGGGATACCGTTTGGTTGGAGAGCGGAGCCGAGCGAGCCGGGTTCAACCCATTTTTAGGAGCGTTTGGTTGGAGGATATGAGGGTTGGGTTGGCTCCAGAGAGGAATATTCCTCTCAGATGCGGGTTGAACTCATCCGCCAAAATCTGGCGGACGGAGCGGCTCCAGCCGGGTTGAGTGGGTCCCGCGTGGGGACCCTGAACGACGTCTGTCCCCTCCGTCGCGCCCTCTTCTCTCTCTTCCATCGGGCGACGCATTCCTCGGGCTCAAGCACCGCCGCCGCCGGGATGCTCCGCCGCGGCCAGGCGCAGGCGGGCGTGCGGGCCGGTTCCTCCGCCGCCGGGCGCAGGCGAGCTCCGCCGCAGCGCGCGGGTCGGGCTCCTCCGTCGCGTCGGGTCGGGCTCCTCCGTCGCGAGATCCTCCTCCGTCGCGTCGGGCTCCGGCCAAGACCGCCGCCGCCGGGATGCTCCGCCGCGGCCGCGCGGGCCGGGCTCCGCCGCCGCCGGCGCAGCGAAGCTGCCGCGAGCGCGCGGGCGGGCTCCGCCGCCGCCGGCACGGCGAGCTCCGCCGCGGGGCGCGCGGGCGGGCTCCGCGGCGGCCGGCGGCGCCGGATGCGCCGCCGCTCGCCCCATGGCAGCTCGCCGGCTCGCCCCACGCCGCTGCTCATCTGTTCGACGCGAGGAAGAAGACAGAGGAAAAAAACTGAATTCTATTACTCTTTCCGGGTTCTTTTGCAAAAATCGCATAACTCATAGGTTATGCGGATATGTCCTTGGCTGATTTTCGAAAATATCAGGGGCCTTGGTGCAAAGTGTCCTTCCTTTTCTAATTTAACGCTGTTATCTCTCCATTACTTCAACCAAACACTGGACGGGTCGACTCTGTCCCCAAAATCAGAGGTCCAACCAAACACTGGACGGGTTGGCTCCGCTCCCAAAAACTGGGTTGGATCCCAACCCAGCCAACCCCCAACCAAACACACGGATAGTGTGCTGCGTGGGATTCGTGGTGATCACCAGCTTGACCAGTTGGGTTTTACATGCATGCTCGGGGTTAACGGAGGCATATATTTTTCTCTTGTGTGTGGGTGCTACTAGACGACGGACTGACTTGTCAACGTCAGGGATCGCAGGGGGAGTTACGCGAGACACTGATCCTCCCATCTGCCGGCCTGCTGCGCAGCTCGCCGGGCCATGTCAGCCGGAGGAAATGCAGCGCCCGACCCGATTCAGGGCAGGGCAGGAGGCCCCGCGGCGACCCCTCCATCTCCACCGTCATCCTCGGGATCCGCACCCGGGCTCGTGCTCTAGCTCGATCCACTGTGCTCGACCCTGTGCCGCCGTGTGCCTCCTCGCTGCCTGCCTGCCTCTGCGTTACACTAGCCAGTAGCGTTACACTAGCCAGTAGCCCATAGCACGTACGTAGACGAGCGCCATGTGCATGTGCATGCGCCATTTAGAAGATTGAAAGCCAAGTGACGCATCGATCCATCATCCGTCATGGGGTGAGCTTAGCCACACGATCGACCCATTTCTTGCATGGCGTTTGCGCTTTGCGTCCAAGGCCGGATTTGGTCGCCGATTGCCAGTGCCACTGCAGGAGGACGACAGTTTTAATTTCGAGTAAGGAAGAAGCGACGGTCGTCATGAATGAATGATGGAACTAGTGAATGAATGGATGAATGAATGAATGAATGCAGAAAGAATGAAAAGAGAATGATGAGACGAGCTAGCATGAACGACAAAGGCCATGCGGTTTGAATGTAAAGGCCATGCGTTTTGAATGTTGAGAGGGAATGAGCAGAGAAGAGAATGGGCAGAGCGCGCGCAGGCCGGCCGGGGGTGGCTGGGAGGGGCCCAATTAAGTGCCCAACGCAATGGGCGTAGTGTACCGCGTGTACGGGCCGGGCCAGCAGCAGGCCAGGGGGACAAAACGGGGGTAAGGCAGCAGCAGGGGAGAATGACGACGGAGTTATTGCTCCCCCGGCCCGGTAGTTCTGCTACTCTACTCTCTCTGCCTGGCCTGCCGCTGCGTCGTCGTCCTCGCCGTCGTCGCCCCAGGCAGGCGGCCGGCCAGGCCCCCCACAGCTGACGGCTGACCGATCGCCGGAGCCTTGGGAGTGGAGATCAGAATGAATGCGCGAGCCGTCCCATCCCATTGCATTGCATTGCTCGGCTCCATCTCCGTCGGACGGACCCATGCGGAGCGGAGCGGGGAGCGCAGTGCCAGCATGAGCATGTGGCGCCGCTGCCGCGCGCATGCCCGCATGCGTCCTGCTCCGTACTTTCCAGTTCCCTTGGCCGTGCGTTGCTTAGCCCGAAAGGCCCGGCCGATCGTGTCCCTCCTGTGCGCCGTACGTGCGCGGCGGTCTCGCTCGCTCCGTCACTGCTCGCACGCACGCACTCTGGTCACTCCCCTTCGTCCCTTCATTCATTCACACCCGCGGTGGCTAGCTAGCTGCCTCGCGCGGCAGGTCCTGGTGACCAGGTCATCGGCGCGCCTGATGGCTGGCCGGTCGGTACGTGCGCGAGCGAGGTGAACACGACGCGAGTTGCCTGCCGACGTCCCGTTCCGTGCGTGCCGGTCGTCCATGGACCATGGGCGCGTAAATACGCTGCTCCCACGCCTGCAGGCTAGGGCTGGATGCACCATCAGCGCCAGGGCAGAGAGAGGGAGAGAGAGCACAGCGATAGCCGATTGCACAGCATGCATACTGATACTATAGGGCTGCAGGCAGGCTGACCGGAAGTGACAAGTCCTTGGAATTTTGGAGCAGCGCAGCATGCGAGACCGAATGAATGAATGAATGAACCAACGGATGAATGAATGAATGAATGACTCAGAATGAATTGACAATGAATGCATGTGTCTGTGTCATTGTTGGCGCGCGCGCGCGTGCCTGCTGCAGCGACAAGTAAATGCGAGGCGAGGGCGAGCGCCAGAGCGCGCCTCGGAGTGCACGTTGACACTCCACCTGACCACCACTATTCCCTCTCGCTGCGGCTCGGCCTGTAGCTCTAGTCCTGCTGGAGGTTGGAGCCGGGTCGAGCCTGTGGGAGGAAGTCACTAGTCAGGGAGAGAGTTGACCCCTCCATTTGAATACCTCGAATATTCTTCAGCCCCTCGTCGTCTTCTTACGTGCGTCGTATGCATGCAAGAGCACAAGTTATGCATCATCGGGTCATCAACGTTAACTTCAATATATGACCTCTCACACTAGCAGCTTTGTGTGACTGGCTTTAAGTTGGCGATAGCATAGATAGAGTCTTCGATTGGGTCTTATCTGGACCCATAGGGCTAATGGCTAGCTGCTATAATCTGTTTTTTTTTTTAATTTGAATAGGTCCAACTAATAGTCTAGCTAATTGTTAGTTGACTGCCCAATTGACAAATCAGCTAATGTTAGCTAATAGCTATGTAGCTAAATTTTTCTCTATTCTAAATTATAAGTCATTCTGGCTTTTTAAATACATATCGTTTGCTAGCTTTTATTATGCATTCAAAAAAGCTTTAAAACCGATGGAGTATTAGTTATGTTCTATTGGCTAGCTCGCTAACAACTAATGGAACCAAATATGGCCAAGATATTTAGGCCCTGTTTGGATTTATTAACTGCTCATAGTCAGCTACTAGCTCATAGCAAATATTAGTTGGTTTGGTCCAACTAGTGAGTGAGAAAGTTGTTGGTTGAGAATTACCTAGACTATTAGTTGGACTCATTTGGATCCAAAGAAACTAGCTCCGTGGATCATCCAATATGATTGAGTAACAAAAAAATATTTATGCTTGTACATTACAACAGTACTTAGACGATTTGTGATTTAGCTTCATCTGTTCCAATATGTTTTGTGTGCCACGAGATGCATGGTCGTCGGTCACAAGATACATTTTGGGCGCCATCTCTTGCAGTTTGTACATTAAAAACATTAACTTTTTGAAAGAGTAACAAAAAAAATTTATTGATTTGCAAGCCAAGCATATATACTAGTACATCCATACATTTCCTTTCAAGATCATGTCTTTGTTTTTGAGTGGATTCTCAAACGTCCATATGATAGCAGCCCGTAACGGACACCCGAGTCGCAGCCCACGAACCACCGAGCCTGCTGGCCACCTGGCCCGCTCCATGTGGCGCAGGAATCGCCGCCGGGCCGCGGTCCACTAGGCCCACGCGTAGTTAGTTTCTAGCTTACGCCACAAGCCCAGGGGAGAGAAAGGGCCGGGGCCCGGGAGATGAGCGAATGGGGGACCCAAGGGAAGAGAGGTCATGACCCGTGACTCCGTGAGGGAGAGATTCAGGAGTTTTATTCGAAGATGAAATTTCATCCCATAACCATAGTGTTTCTTCCTCTTTTTTACCCCAGGCTTTGCAACATTTTGAAAATCATAAAATTACAACATGAGCATGTGCTATTAGAGAAAAAATAGTGAATTTAGATTAAGTATTATTATAGAGAATTCTTTGGTTGAATGGAAGGAACTAGAAGACGAGGGTTATAGTGGAGATGAATGGGTTTAGATGTATACATGATTTATTCCTTATTTAAAAATATGACAAAAAATAGTTTCTTTATTTTATTAATTATTCAAGAAGTAATCTTTCTTTGGTCTATATATTATTTGATTAATGTACTTTATAAAAAATAGAAACCCTCTTTACAAGCTCAAGTTTCTGCTCATAAAAAACATGGGCTCCAGTTATTATTATATAATCCGAATCTAAATTATTGAAGCATTTGGGTAGATTTGAGTATAATTCATGCAGTATATGGTTAATTTTCATGCCATGAGCATAACTCTCATAACAAATTTCTCATCTGAATAAGTGAATGTATTGTTTAATAACTGTACGAAAAATTTCTTGGCTACCTGAAGAAGTTCTATATTGCTACCACAAGGTTCGTGAGTTTGGCTCTGGTGCCCTACGACGACTGGGATGCGGCTTCGATGGCGATGACAGATGGATCTCTGAAGGCTTCGATGAAGACGAACATGAGTTGTGAACTTCCTTATAATTTTCTTTTTCTTCGGAGTCCTATTTGTAAAAGGGCTGGTGTAATGCATTAAGATGAATACATGTTCCTTGTAAAAAAAAGGTTCGTGGCACGAGTCACAAACTCATTAATTAGCTCATATATACACCACTACTGTAAGTTGATGCCTCTAACAGACCGTGGCCCAATCTCAGGTCGACGGCAAGCCTGAGAAGAACTCAACGGCGTACTTGGTCGGATCGGCGAGCACCTTGAGCGACCTCGGGATGGGCGGGACATTGACGTCGACGAGCCCCTCCAGAACCTGCACCACCATTCCCATGCTCGGGCGCTGGCTCTCGTCGTCCTGCACGCACCAGCACGCCACCTTGCAGGCCCGCTCCACCTGGGCCACGTCCGCGTTGCCGCAGAGCTGCCCGTCCACCGCGCTCATCACGTCGCCGTCGAAGAGCAGGCCGACGGCCATGGACGGGAAGAAGTCCACCGTGCCGTCCGCGCGCTGGCCGACGTTCCTCCGGCCGGAGACGAGCTCGAACAGCATCATGCCGTAGCTGAACACGTCCGCCTTGGTGGTGATGGCCGTGCCGGCGATCCACTCGGGTGCCAGGTACCCCACCGTGCCGCGCATCGTGGTAAGCACGCGGCTGAAGTCGCGGCCCATGAGCTTGGCCATCCCGAAGTCGGCGACCCTGGGCACGAACGCGTCGTCCAGGAGGATGTTCTCGGGCTTGATGTCGCAGTGGATGATGCAGTCTCTGCATTTCGAGTGCAGGTAGTCCAGCCCCCTCGCCACCCCCAGAGCGATCTGATACCTGGTGTCCCAGCTCAGGACACCATGGCTGGTCCCGGTCCCGAACAGGTGCTTGTCCAGAGAGCTGTTTGGCATGTGCTCGTAGACGAGGAGGCGTCTCGATCCCTCGGAGCAGAACCCCAGCAGCCTGATCAGGTTCACATGCTGGATCGTGCCGATCGTGCTCACCTCGGCGCGGAACTGCTTCTCCCCCTGCCGAACGCCTTCCAGCTTCTTGACCGCCACGAGCGTCACGTTTGCGTCGGGCAGCGCCCCTTTGAACACGGACCCGAAAGCGCCGCCGCCGAGCTTCTCCGAGAAGTTCTTAGTCACCACCTGCAGGTCGCGGTACGTGAACGCCACCAGGGATCCTTCGACCCTCCTCAACGATTTGATCCTTCTGCGTCTCAGGATGAAGATCATAGCCAGAACGATGGCGGTGACCGCGGCAACGAATCCCCCGACGACGAGCCCGATAATGAGTTTCTTGGTGTTCGCGTTGCGAGAGAACTCGGACGCAGCGACGCGGATCGAGATGCTGCTGCTGTTGCCTCCGGTGCCACTGCTGGTCGTCATGTCCTGAAGGTTTATGAGATCCCCGTGCCACTGCGAACAGCCGCCGCCGCCACTGTATGAGTAAGCGGTGCAAGAACAGTTGCGGAGGCAAGCGAGCTCGCAGTCGTGAACACTCGCTGCCGCCGCGCTCTGCGCGTTGCTCGGCAGCCCCACGTTGGGCATCGTGTAGAACCTGTCAGTGTCACCGTCTCGACCGGTGGCGGCGCTGCAAGGCTGCAGGGCGGTGGTCCTGGCGCATCCGGCGGTATGGTCGTCCTGCAGCCACTCGGCGGTCTCGCGCTCGCGGAACCCCCGGGGGCAGGTGCAGGACGGCAGCGCGTTCTCGGTGCAGACGCCGAACGGCCCGCACACCGAGTAGACGTCGCACTGCAGCTTGGGCTCGGACCAGAAGAGGATCCACTCGTCTGCGGCCGCCACCCACGTCAGGAACTGGATCTGCCCCGTCACGTCCACCTGGAACCGCGTCACCACGGACTCGTCCCTGACGTCGTAGACGAAGTAGCTCTCGTTGGCGCCGTCGACGTAGTCGAAGGTGTACTCGGACTCGGGCCACGCGCCGGTGGGCGTCATCTCCGGCACGTCGGCGAACGCCGTCCCCGTCCAGTTGCCGCTGCTCCAGTACTGCTCGCTGCCGTTCCAGTTGAGCAGGTACTGGCTGGTGCCGCGCGGGTCCAGCTCCAGCGCGAACAGGCTCGGCGTCGGGTCCTTGTCCCCCTTCCACGCCACGAGACGCGTCACCTCGCCTGTCAGCTTGTTCCGGCCCAGCCTCCCGCCGGGGAGCCACGTGTCGCCGAAGTGGTCGAAGCTCTGCCACAGCACTGCGGAGGTGTTGGACGCGTCCGCCAGGACCAGGTTGCCATTGTCGAGGATGACGCCCACCGTGGACGTGGAGTTGGAGGAGATGCCGGTCGTCACGTTGGTGGACCAGATGGTTGAGCTGCCGTGGTCGAGGATGACCATGTTGCCGTCGCTGGAGATGGAAAGCTGCGAGGACTCCGGGTCGGAGATGGGCGTCACCCGGTTTGCCACCCACACCACGGTGTGCGCCGAGATCTGGTTGTACCAGATGCCCAGGTACCAGCGCTGCGTCGAGTTGTCTGTTGCACCTTGCACAGAACAGTAGTTGCGTGATGAATTGAACGATGATCCACCATTTTGATTTTATTTTTAAATGAAATTTTTATGTAATGACAGTTGTCCGTCAGAAGTACAGTATAGTCGACTTTGAACAAGTCAAGTGCTAAATCCGCATGATCGGGAAGACATTAAAATATGAACTCGGCCAGGTGTGCTTCTAGATCAAAAGAATATGCTTTCAGTTCATTGTGAAGTCTTTATGCTACCTGTTTTTCAACCTTCGGTTTTTCTATTTCCCAGAACGTGACAATATTTCTGGATGTGTGAATGACGGTTCAGAAAAAGTTAGCAGTGTTCTCTAAAAAAAAAAGAGTTAGCAGTGACGACAAGTCTTTCTACACCCTGTCATCATCAGGAAAGAGAATGTTAACTAACTTGATTTTTCCTAGTTTTTTAAGGGGTTGTACTCAAATGTAACTATCGAGGGCTACAAACTTTAAAGAAGGTTCACCGAGAAACAAAACTAGTTTCCCACTGAGAGAAAAATGAAAATCTGCTGGCTTGAATTCTCGTTCAAATGATCATTAGCTTCCTTCAAAAAAATGAAAACTATGATCATTACTCCATTCGTTTCAAATTATAAGTTATTTTATGAACCTTTGAGAGTCAAAGCATTTTATTTTTGATCAAAATTATAGCGAAACTTACAAAGATTTGTGATATCAAATAGGTGTACTATGAAAATACAACTAACAAAAAATCCGTTAGTACTTTAGTTGACATCCTAATTATTATTATAAATTTGGTTCAACTTTAAATGATTTGACTCTTTAAGATTCTTAGAGTGACTTAAGGAGTATCTATTTATTTGTTATAATTGTACTCCAACTACGAATAAAGTGGTAATACTGAGTTTCAATTCAATTCACCAGAAGACATACAACAAGAACCCGCAGGCAGGCGTGCGAGATACCAAGTTAGGGACAACAGAGGTTACCTGGCTGGAAGAATCCGAGCCTGAACTTGCCACGCTTGGACACGAGGCTCTGCCCGCCGGTCAGCGGCCGGCCGGCGGTAACGGTGTCCTCGGCTCGCGATAGAACTCCCCGCAGAAGAAACATGAAGAGGCCGAGGAGGAGCAGGACGGGTGCCACGGTCAGTCTCCCGCCGCGAGTCGCCATTGCTGCTTGCTGCTGCAGCTAGCTAGCCAGGGCAGCAGCCTCCAAACGAGAATACCGAGCAGGAACTGAAAGGGAGGGATCAGCCAAGTTGTGAAGCGGGTGGGGAGTGGAGAAAGCGAGATGGAATGAATGAATGAACAAGAATTCCCCTCGGTCACACACACATGGCGCGGCGCGGTGCCGGAGCAGAGCCGGACGTCGCGCCCGGTGCTGGTGGTGGTGTGGGAAAAAAAGGGCGACGGACGGCAGGCGACCGCGGCGGGCCGCGGCGTTTAAATGCGGCCTTCCATAAAGGCGTCGTACGGGGACGGACGGAGACAGACAGTGGCCGCTTTCGACGAGCGCCTCGCCTGCCCCGCCCCGTCGCCACACGCCAGTCCATTCCACACCGGACGGACGGGCGCCGTGTCGTGCAGCCGCACCGCACGCGACGCAGCCTCGTTCGTTCGTCGGTCTCCACAAGCTTTTAACGCTTCACGGTGTGAAGCTAATGAAGTCCCTCCATGTGGGTGCACACTGCACGTCTGCACGTACGTACACGTACAGGTCATGTCACAGGGGGTTTACGGGCACATGGTACGTACGTGTGCCAGGACAGTAGGGCTGAGCACCGGTCCCCATCCGTCACCTGGGCACGCGTTCCTTGCTTACGGAACGAACTTGAGGGGACCGAAACAGTGGAAGCCCGGGATGGGACGCAACCGTTAGCTCGCGGGGACGTACACGTACTGGGAGTTAGCCGCCGCCTGCGGCGCTCTAGCTAGCAGGAGCACGTTGGCCTCGTCGCCCGGATTAGATTAGGGTGAGCCAGGGCCTGAATGGATTGGATAGGTCGTCGTCATTAACGAACGCGAGTGGGCATCTAGCAGGACACGCGCGCGCATTAACGAGCGAACGGCGATGCGCCACCGAACCAAGCCGGCCGAGCGCCGAACCCCCTCGGCACCGATCGAACTGCGTTGCAGTGGTGCCGCGCTGGACCGCTGGGCGCCGCACAGCGCCCCGGACCCCGGTGGCGTGGTGTGGTGGTGGCCTGGTGGCTCCCGCGAACGTGGAGCGAACGGGCCGAGGGCAGGCAGGCATCACCGTAGACACCAGCCAGGGGAAACAGCAGTGCGCTGTGGACGTGTGGTTGCGTCGCGCGCGTGCACCGGTCGGTCCGCGTCCCCGTCTCACATGTGGCCATCGCCCATCAATGGCGCGCCGGGGATCGGCGGCTATCTGAGACAACAGATCAACGCGACCTGTGGTCTTGGTGTGATCTCAACTTGGTCTTTGTTTTATCTTCTTCCCTCGCTGGCCTGGGTATCTAGCTGGCGGGCTGCCCTGGTATGGGTTGCTTCTCCAGCCGGCCAACCTCCTCTGGGAGCCAACGGCGTAGAACGTTCAAACGCAGGGATGGATGTGTGGATCTTGGCCTCTTGGGGCGTGGTGGTTTAACTTCTAACAGATGTCTTTTCGCTCATTTCTACCGCTCAAGCTTTCTCCTACTTCCCAATCAACAATCATGCATGTGGCATGGTCTCTTACGCTCCACGATGTGTACAAAGTATGAACGGCCCCAGGCCGATGGTGTACCTATTCCCTATAAATGATGGCATGGTCACCGAACAAGACAAATGACTGATTAGACAAAAGCAACGAGTAGTTACGTAATGTTTATAAATATTACACGACACAGTTTAGACCAACGGAAGTTAGACCAACAGTGTTTTCGACTTTTCGTTCTAAGGGCACGTAAAAAAAAAAAAACTAGCACGGGTGCTGGGAGAACCCCCAGCCCGCATTGCATTAAGAAGCCAAGCCTAGCTTCCCCGTCGTCTAGAAAACCCCCGAACCCCAGTCCCGCCCGACACTGCGAGTCAAAGCCCATGGGGAACCGAAACCAGCCTGGGCCTGAAAGCCACCTCGACTGGGCCGGCCTGGGTGACTACCAACAGCGCTTTGGCACACGGGACCGGCGAGGGAGTTTTTTTGGTGGGAAATCGTGGAATTCCAACTGGGGGTACCCAGGTATCGAACCCACGACCGAGAGCACACACAGCGGCGTGCTCACCACTGAGCCAGAGGCTCGTTCCCTTCTAAGGGCACGTACAACGGTCCGTGCTGGCCGTCGTCTTAGCTGCTAATTTTGCAAAGTCCCCCTCCGTTACGAGGAGAGAGAGCGATGCCGTCGTCTCATGAGTCGACGGCCACGGCTCGTGCTCCCAGGTCTAGGCGACGGCTGAAACTCCGCTGTATGGAGTCGTCTTCTCCTGGCGACGCGCACCGGATCCAAATGCGGCGCGGCGAGATGGCATCGATAGGCTGCCACCATGTATCCCTCTCTCGGTAGATGTTTGACGCGCGCTTCCTTGTCGACGACGACGAGGGCGTCACGGAACGGACCACAGCCGGGCGGCGGGGCAGGGCGAGCGGCAAGCAGATTGAACGGACGCCGGTGAGCAGAGCTGCAGAGGCGCGAGCAGGGCGCCGCCACTGGCGCGAGGCGTGCCGGAGCAGAATCGCTCCGCGCGGTTGCTGCCTCCAGGTCTCGATCAGTCGATCTGCTTGTTGGTCTCTGACGAGATATGAATTGTTAATATCACCTTGCCGTTTTTCTGTAGAAAAATAAATGAAGAAGTATACGTGGAATACAATTATACGTGCCTTATACAGGCAACCCAATTAGTAACCCATTTATCGTAGAATTCACATTTTGTTGGTTATATTTGATTTATGGGGAAGAAGATCATATGTTACATTTGATTTATGAAATATATTATATTACATTATTTATATAATGTATGATTTATTTTGAAGAATTTGTTTTCCATTCATTAGCAACACAATGGTATATAGAAATATTAGTCACCATTGATCATGGCTACATACAAGTATTTAATATTTTGTAGACAGTGCAAAAAGACAGCAGCTGTCTGTAGGTTGTACGAGCTATCTATTTAACCGTCTGTGTTGTAAATTTTAAGAACTTGCACACAGTAGCTGTCTCACTGCTGTACGTGGACGTAAAATATAATAAACAAACGAAGGCAGGCATGCTTACCGTGCATGTCCAGAAAAAGCGGAAGCCACACAGACACAGCTTTTATCGGGAGGTGAGCTAGACTAGCGACGAGATAATCGCTGGCTCGGATATTTTTGCATCTTCTCTTTCCTCCACATAGGATACATGCTGACCTGTACAACCAAATAGCTAGCTGACTCACCCTTGTTGCGGACACCCTAAGCTAGGCAGAAACGATTCATATAATCTGATACAGCCAAGCCAAACCTACCTCCGACGTGACATTAAGCCTTGGACGATTGCAGGTGAAGTCCAGGCGGCACGCTCGACTGACGCAGGAGCTGGAGGAGGACCGGCTGATTGTGCTTAGGCGACAGCTTTTCTTCCAGAAGATACTGTAATCTGCTTCAAAATAAAATGGCGACGGTGTGTTGGGTTTCTTCTGGTGTACACTGCTTTTGTTCGCTACTTTGCTTTGGTCCGTGCTTGTTGCTGTCTGCGTGCAGTCTGGTTGGAGGCATATGTATGCCCGTGATGTTTCTCTGCCAAACTATTCTGGGCGTCTCTTTTTTCTCTCTTCTGAACAAATCCTTTGAACTCTCGTGTATTTCCGTTATGATGAGTAATGGGAATTGGGGATCCCCTCTTGATTGAAAAAAAATTAAGCCTTGGACGAAAAATGATGGAAGAAAGTCGCACCACTCGCTACACGTGCAGTTTAATAATTTTGTACGGTTACAATTTGAGGTGAGATCTAAGATGGATCAAGTGTCCTAACCTCAATTTCATCAAAAAAAGTGTCCTAACCTCGAGAGAATATTATTTTTTTAGATTGAAAATGTTATATTCAATCATATTATTCTAGAAAACTAGACATGTTATAACAAACTTTGGTCTACACCAACGTCCTCCATTGTCAAGATATTTATTTTTTAAGAAAAGGATTATCTGTGTAGTATTTTTTTGAGTAAAATACAAACCCGGTCCTTAAACTTTTCATTGGATGTCATCCCGGTCCATAAACTTTTAAAGTATGTCATTTGCGTCTCTAAACTTTATTTGGGTCTCGAATCAAACGTTAACGGGTTTTACCCATTTGATATTTACAGATAACTCCTTCCTCTCATTAATTTATTTCAATTTCAATTAGCAATGCTTTCTCATTTAGTCATGTTACGATCAAATTAAACCGGCCAGTCGTCATCTCATTAGTCATTGTGGTCAACTTTTACCGGTTGCCATCTCATCAGCCATCGTGATGAGATGTCTTGTCGTCGGGCTAATATATATCAGTCACGTATGTCCACGATGGCCACGTACCATCGAAATTTGCAACCATAAACGAACGTACGTGACTATCCCACGTACGAAATCAAATATCCGGGTCACATAATAATAAGAAAACAAACGTTGAAAACAAATGTATGCGACCATCTCATATACGACATCTCACCAGCGAGAAGAGCTCGCGTCCTCCTCCCAGCTTCCGACCGGTCACGCGTCGCGAGGAGTAGCCGCCGCACAGTCACGCGAGCGCGTGCGCCGTCGGGAGTCCGTCACGTGAATACAAAGATCGCGTTTAGGGTAGCCGCCGCGAGAGTCATACCATGCGTCAGGATGAGAAACGAAACGTCCATTGAACTCAGGGACCTAAAATTGCATTACGCCGAAGGGTTTCAGTTGCTAATGGATCCTTAGCGGGCTAATTTGAGACCCAAATAAAGTTTAGAGACATGAATAACATACTTTTAAAGTTTATGGACCGGGATGACACATCAAGAAAAGTTGAAGGACCGGGTTTATATTTTACTCTTTTTTTTATAATAACAGTGAATCAATAGCATTTATAAATTTAAATACTAAAGTGGGTGATTTTGATATTAAAACTTAAAGAGGTACTTTAGTTTAGGCGAGTAATTTAGACGTAAATTTAGAGTGTTCTTTTGTATTATGTTTCATAATGGTATAAATGGGAAATTCATACGCAGATGTAGAGATTAGGTTACATTATTTTCATAACAGCAGAGGTGAGTATATTTTTAGAAAACATATTAGAAATGATTATTAGAGTATAACGAACTCATGTTTAGATTTTTTTTTTCGGCGTGCTACCAGCTGGTTACGCGCGCTACCAGCTGCTATGGATCGACAATCCTGAACTATTTCCTCATCGGCGTGAAGGTAACGCGCTGGTGGTCCGGAAGACCGGAACTAGGACGAAAATGGGAGTTAGAGCGAAGAACACGATCGGCATAATGGTCTGGGCATGCAGAACGAGTGTTGGCAAAAGCCTCAGTCCTTTCTTTGCCGTTCAGTTTGGTGTCTCTGTTTCAGACGTTCGGATCGGGGAACCTCGCTTTGCACTTTCGAGCTGTTGTTGTATGGCGTTTGGTTTGTAACAGGTTCAGTACGTCTGCTGCATTTCCGCCGGATGACTAGACGAAGGATCGGTCGCCAGTCGGTGTCCCGGTGATGAACTGACGATGAAGACGATCCAAACGAAATTACAGGCTCAGTTTTTGGATTGGACGACTCCAAGGCCGCCCGGCGGCACAAGCACAACCCAAATGTGCCATAGTTCCTCGAATGTGTGCGCGATGACCAAAAGCCAAATAAGTTTGGTGCTCACTGCTAAGCAAGTCAGCAAAGTTTGCTAATTGGTAGCTGCAGATGCGACCTGCTGCTGACTTTCAGTCTCGCAGAGAAACAAAGGCTGTGTGACAAATGAACCATAGGACACTGCATAAAACAAACCCGTCAAGTGGCCGTTGCTGGGTGCTGACTTGGTCATCAAATCATCTTGGCCAGCAACATCCCATGTCATGGGGTTGGAGAATAGCAACACACGATGTTCTTAATGTTAACCAAAGCCTGGAGGGCACCATAATTCGCCATTTCCTTAGCAAATGGCTGCTAATTTTAGATATCGATCCATGATGATTGCCTCCAGGCCCCAACTTCCCCTTTACTAATTCAAGTATTCAACAATTCTCAAAGTTGGAGAATAGAGACAGAATACGAGTCAGCTTGCATATAGCATAATAAACCTTGAGTTACTAATGGTTGGCATTGTTGACTGAAATGGGCAACAAATGAAGGGCCTCTTCTAAATAAGGGCTTCAACATCGGGGAGGGTGTCACGGCACATGATTTCCCTAGTGAAGACAAGGAGATACATACAAAAGTCAGATCAATGCTACGACTAATATGAGTCGATGTTGCACATATAAACACCTATAGCCAGTGTGCTTGTGAACTGTGAGTTCACACCAAGTAGCTCTTTCTAACCTTTGATTGAAGACTCTTCTCTTTTCCTTAGTATGGCTACCTGGCTTTCTTCATGTGCCTTAGCCTTACTTTTACTGCAACTTTCTCTCCAACTGTCTCTGTTGCATGCCACCGATTCCCTCACTGCTAATCAGAAGCTCTCTGGGAACCAGAAGCTTATCTCTCAAAATGGCAATTTTGCACTGGGATTCTTCCAACCTGCTGCAGGTGAGTACTGTTTTTTTAGAAGGAAAGCACCCATGTTTCTGTGATATATAGAAATGATCAGAATGTGATATTCATTAGGAATTTGTTCTTTTTCAGAAAGTGATAAGTAGAGAAGCACTATAGAATTTCCAATCCAAGTTCGAACCTTATTTTTTTAGTGGAAAGGGGAACCAACCTGCTTTTGCATTACCAAAAACACAGAACCGTGAAAGTTCAGAACATTCACTGTGTCTTGTACTAATAGTATACTGAATATGATCTGGCAGAGAACATCAAGTTCTGAGGACACATGGTTTTTACCATAACCATTGTGTGGACCTTTGTGTGATGAGTGATCGTCAACATGCCAACACAAGGCGTGTGTGTGTGAGTCTTACTAACCGTGGCACGCGGCTTCGTGTCAAACAATGGTGTCTCTTGGCTCATGTTGTCTGCAGGTGTCGAGCTCGGAGACGGTGGTCGACGGTCGGTGAAGATCAAGTAGGGCGTGCCGTGCTGACGGACCGGGTGCGGTGAAGGGCGGACGTGAGGCTTGGATCGAGGACCCGAGGACCGGGTGGCCAGCCGTGGTGGCCGACGGTGGGACATCGACGAGCGCAAGTGTACACGGCGGGGGATGCGTATGGGCTACGCTACTCGCGGAGGGTTTGGTGGTTTCGCCTCAAAACCATCGGCGGTGGGTTTCCCTGGTTTGCGCCTCAAAACCGGGGGCGGAGGTCCCGATGCGGACGGACGACACGTGGCGGCATCGGGGAGATTGCTTGGAAGCAAGGCTACCGGTGAGGAGGCGCGGTGGCCGTCGGATCAAGTGAAGCTCGAGTTGGACCCTTATGCCCCGGCTAAGTGGTGTGGCTCTTCATGTATCCAAGGGCAAAGAAGGAATGTAAAATAGACTTGCCCCTATAAATAAAGGATGAGGGTCTCCTTCCCCTTACCTCTCCCACTCTCATTCTTCCTCTTTCTATCTAGGGTTTCTTGCTTGAGAGAGGTCCAAAAATCTGAAAAATTCGTGGATGTATTTTTGAATTTTTTGTGTGGGAATGGAGGCCCGAATCCTCCTCGTGCCCTCTTCGTGATTTGGCACATTTTTCTCTGAAATTTTCGTGCTCTTGTTCTTGTGTTTTCCCCCTATTTTTGTCATGTGCTGTGATCTGCGTTTCTTGGAGTTCCACTGAGTTTCGAGTGATGATTTTCCATAGATAGCTCTCCAACTATGCAGTGATTACCTGGTTAAAATTTGGTAGCTGTTGGCTGAGATTTGGTTGAGATCCAGTGGGATTTTTGGGCAAGTTTACTGCTGGCGAGTTCGTCGGTTCATCGGCTCTTTCTTTTACTCTCGTCCACGATGGGGTCGAGTACCCTCTGCGCTGTTTTGTGAAAGGACAAGAATCCATAGCTGCGCAAGATCAGCGGCTGAGCACCGGCGAGCGCTGTTGCCGCCCGGGACACCGGTGTTCCTTTGGTTTTCCATCGATCTGCTCCTTCTGTCAAAGTTAGTTGGCTCGGTCTTTTGGTCGTCGGTGTGGAGCACCCGAGTGCCAAGCTAATCTTGCTCGTGTCTTGATTTCCTTGACTCTGCAGTTCACTTGGTGGTGAGCGGACCCGCCGCCAAGTCTTGGATCCAGCCCCTTGCGCAGCCGCGTGCAAGGCTCGACCTTTGGTGGTCGTTGGACGAGATCAAACAGAGCATCGATACTCGAGTGCTTTGCTCGATTTGTTCATGAGAAAATCGATTCGTAAAGTTACGAACACAACAGCAGCATGTGCAAGGCTAACGTGAATTGATTTTTTGCAAATGATGAGGTGTCTTGTCAAGCTACAGGAAGCTTTTATTAACTTGCTCTTTTACGGTGCTAAAATCACTTGTGTATGCTTCTCGTGAGCTCGGAGCTGCTGTTCTTTGAATCGATCATCGCCCCGTATTTTTGTCGACTCGGCGAGCGGACCCGGCTACCGCGACTTGCTTCAATTTCTCTTTGTGCGAGTCAAGCCGAGGGAGTAGGACATCAACACTTGTGTGTGCTTCTTGTGCCCAAATTGTTGGTAGGTCGTGCACCTTCGAGTGACGATAAAATCCAACAAGGGTGTGTTTGTTCTGCGGGATCCAATTTAGCTCAGGAGGATGAGTGATTTTCTTTTAGATTTTTCGGTGGATTTTCACTAGCTTTGATTTTCCGATTTGATCACATCTTTGTCGTTTGAGTTTCGATTCGACTTCCGTTTGTTGCATTGGGTTTATGGTGTCTCGCTGTGTTCCTAGGGAACATCCACCCACTTGTTGGGTCGTGGACATCACTGTGTTTCATTTGCTTCTTAGGGTTTGAATTTGGGATAGAGGCCAAATATTTCGAAAGAAATTTGAGGCTCCCATTCACCCCCCCTCTGGTCGCCTATTCCGGTCCTTCAATTGGTATCAGAGCCGGTTAAGGATCACTCCACCTTAATCGGTCCGTGATCCCCGAAGGCGACATCATGGAGAACCGTGGGCTTGGAAAGCCACCGCACTTCGATGGCAAGAACTATCCCTATTGGAAGATCCGCATGTCGGCGCATCTCCAAGGGATTGATTCGCGTGTTTGGGAGATCTCGTGAGAATGCGGACTACGTGGTACTTGCTGCCCGTGTTGACCAAGCACGGATCGACCAACACAAGGCGAACAACACCGCGTAACCGTCTTGTTTTCTCGCTCTTTCTATGGAGGAATTTGAGCGTGTTTCGATTGTACCATCGCTCGAGAGATCCGGTCTAGACTGCAGAAATACCATGAGGGTACTGCCCATGTCAAGACCCGGACTCTATGAGACACACAAGAGAGAGTATGAGAACTTTGTACAAATCGATGGTGAATCTATTGATTCTTTGTTCACTCGCTTTCAAACCATCGTGAACAAGATGAGGGCAAACAACCCTCGAGATGCCCTATGACGATCATCGAGAGCGCTTAAGCTTCTATATGCTCTAGATCGGAGGGTTTGGGAAGTAAAGGTCTCGGCGATCATCGAATCGCCCGTCTATGAGACTCTCACCGTGGATGAGCTGTTCGAAGCTCAAGTCCACCGAGATTGACCATCGACGCGGCGAGGATCGAAAATCCGTCTCGCCCCTACCATGGCTTTGGTCTCGTGTACGGAGGTTCAAGTTCTTTGACTAACCCTTCACGAGTGTCTTTTGCCTTGTCTTCTCGGTCTCGGCTACGAGAGGCGGATGGAGGCTCTTGGGGACGACGAGCTCGCCTTGGTGATTAGCCGGTTCTCACGGTTTCACAACAACCGTTTGAATCGCCGGCGTGGCATCACCAAGCAAGGATGCTTCGGGTGTGGAGATCCCGACCACTACGTCGCCAACCGTCCCAAGGCCGACAAGAACCACTACAACAACAAGAACGACTACGGCAAGCGCAAGGACAAGCATGAGTCTTCCACACCCAAGTACAAGTACAAGTACAAGGGAAGATTCGACAAGGAGGCGGTCAAGAAGAAGTTCCCGGAGAAGCAAGAGGCGAAGCGACGAGCCTTCCTCGCATCCCTCAGCGATCTCGATGACGACTCCGACAACGGCTCACCCCCAAGTGATGATGAGGCCGAGCAAAAGGTCGAGAACAAGTTCAACGGGCTGTGCTTCTTCGCTGACTCCAAGCTTGGAGGCTACTACACCATGGCACTCGACGAGTCTACCCCAAGCATTGAGAAGAACGACGACACCGAGCCTGAGGTAGAACAAAATCTCGAGTCCCTTGCTGCTGAGGTTGATAACTTGACTACCACTTTGCTTAGTCAAGATGCTTTGCTTAAGCGTCTTTGCTCGTGAGAGAAAAGATTTCAAGGCTAAGTGGGAGCTTGTTTGTCAAAGAGCTAGAGTCTATTAGGGAGTCTCGTGCACATCTCGATGAGTCTCGAGTGTGATGCTTGTGCCATTCATATGGCGAACCTAGCTGATGTGCGGTCAAGTATGTGGCTTTGGTAGATGAGCTTGATGAGGTTAAGGCTAGGTGTTTCGTGAGTCCTTGCAAATCTTGTGATGAGCTGAAGTCGAGCTAGGTGAGAAAATGACTAGGATTGCCATGCTAGAGAAAACTAGTCAAGTTTCTAGATGTGCTTGTTGTGAAGCTTTGGAACTAGAACTAGACTCTTGTAGGCATGACAAGAAAAGGGCCGAAGAAGAAATCACAAATCTTCGGTCCATGCTCGGTTGGTTGTCTTGCGGTGAACCACAGCTTGGCATGATGATGAGTCGGTTCAAGAGGGGAACGACACAACGGGATTAGGCTTTGCTACGGGTGGGAAGGGTGAAAATGTTTTTGGTAAGGTTGGTGAACACAAGTGGTATAAGTGCATCTGAGAAATCCACCAAGCCTTCCACTACTCCCAAGTTGATCAAAATCACTCCACCTCAGCCTAACAAGCCCAATGTGAAAGATGGTGTGTTTGAGGAACCTCCCAAAGCTTCACCTCCAAAGCAAGTGTGGACTCCAAAACCAAACCACCTAAGGAACCCACTTGACACACTTCCCGACATCTCTATTAAACCCCCTCCAAAGAACAAGCAAACCCAAAGAGTGATCCATACCCATGAGAGAGTGAGTCAACCACCACCCAAGAGAGAGGTGTATCACTGTGATTATTGTCACCATGATGGTCACTTGTTTGAGTTTTGCTTTTGGAGGAAGAGAGATGAGCGGCATGAGTATGAGCTTTTCCATAACTCTACTCATGGTGTGTTTGCTCCACGTTTCCAGAGGCACAGTGCTAGGCCAAGAGGTGCAACACCTCAAGGACCTAGGCCTCAAGGTGTGAGACCACGAGGTGGTCGTGCCCGGCGGGGTTCGGGTTTTTTTCTTATGACCTTGGATCTCGTGACCGTGGCTTTCGGTCTTACGGGATGAGCGGACCACGTTTTTCTCGTCGTGGTGATCGCTCTACTCAAATGGGACATGGCATGCATGATGCTTTTGTTAACACTTCTCGTGGGCGAATGAGCCAACACCGGTTTTCTCCTCGCCTTTACTAACCCCGGTGTTGGATCATTTGCTCATCCCATGTCTCGCTATTAATGCGGGATGAAGGGCCGGAGAACACGTGGCTAGTTGATTCCGGTTGCTCTCGACACATGACCGGGAACTCAAAATGGTTCTCCAAATTCACCCAAATGAAGTGTAGTGAATACATTACATTTGGGGATAACAAAGAAGGGTAAAGTGCTTTCACGTGGGTCCATCCGTCGAATGAGAACTTTGTGCTTAAGGATGTGGCCTTGGTTTCAAATTTGCACTTCAATCTGCTTTCTATTTCTCAGCTTCTTGATGACGGTTTTGAGGTTCGATTTAAGCCAAGACTTTGTCGTGTTCTTGATGCTCGGGAGAACCTCGTTTGCAAGATTGTGCCTTTTGGGAAAGTGTTTCGTGATGATTTTTCTCGCTCATTTGGTCTTTCCCGCTGTTTGATGGCAAACTCCTCCTCGAGCTCGGAAGTGGCACCGCACTTGGTCACTTGAGTTTCGACTTGCTTGCAAGATTGAGCTCACTTGATCTAATTCGGGGTTTGCCCAAGCTCAAGTTTGAGAAGGATCTTGTTTGTCATCCGTGCCGTCACGGAAGATGATTGCAGCTTCTCATCCTCCCGTGAACCAAGTGATGACCAAGGGGCCCGGCGAGCTTTTACATATGGACACCGTAGGTCCAGCTCGGGTCCGGTCGATGGTGGAAAGTGGTACGTGTTGGTCGTGGTTGATGACTTTTCTCGCTATTCGTGGGTCTTTTTCATGGAGAGCAAAGATGAGGCTTTTACTCATGTTCATGACTTGATCTTAAGGTTGCAAAATGAGTTACCAAAGCATGCCATGCGAGCTATTCGCAGTGACAATGGCACTGAATTAAAGAATACTCATTTTGAGACCTTTTGCTCATCCATAGGTCTTGAACATCAGTTTTCCTCGCCGTATGTCCCACAACAAAATGGGATTGTTGAACGCAAGAATCGGACCCTTGTTGAGATGGCCAGGACGATGCTTGATGAGCATAGGACTCCTAGGCGCTATTGGGCCGAAGCGATCAACACGGCTTGTTATGTTTCAAATCGCATCTTCCTTCGAGCTTTTACGAAGAAGACTTCTTATGAGTTGCGGTTTGACCGCTTGCCCAAAGTGAGCCATTTTCGAGTGTTTGGCCGCAAGTGCTTTATCTTGAAGAAGGGAAACTTAGACAAGTTTGAATCAAGATCTTCTGACGGGATTTTTCTTGGTTATGCATCTCATTCGCATGCTTATCGAGTACTTAACCTTGAAACTAACCGTGTCATGGAGACTTGTGAAGTCACCTTCGACGAGACCGCACCTTGTTCTTCTTCTCGTCTTTGAAAGTGCGGAGTGATGAGGAGATGAACAAGAGCATTTTTGTGGAGGAGGAGCGGGACGATGCCAATTGGGATGATCCCGAGCCGACTCCACCGGCTGCCCCATTGACCTGCGACGACTACTTCGGTTGACGGCCCCACCGCTACATCCTCCACCACATGGGGACCGTACGACCAGGCTCCTCGGCTTGTTCCAGCCTGCACCCGAGGGAGCTCCGAGCTGGCTGTTGAGGGGGAGGCGTCTTCATCAAGGGAAGCACCGCGACACATTCAAAGATCGCCATCCTCCTTCAACCATGATCGGTAACATAAATGAGCGGGTCACTCGCAACGATCTTATGAGATTTCGCACTTTGCACATTCCTTTTTGTTGCAAATTTCGAACCCAAAGAAGTGGTTGAGGCATTAACGATCCAGTTGGGTGAATGCCATGCATGAGGAGCTTGAGAACTTTGAGAGAAACCAAGTGTGGGTTTTAGTGCCACCTCCACCTCGGTGTCATCCCATAGGAACCAAGTGGGTGTTCAAGAACAAGCGAGTGAGGATGGGGTTGTGGTGAGAAACAAGGCTAGGTTGGTTGCTCGGGGGTGCTTGTCGAAAGAGGGGATAGATTATGAGGAAACTTTTGCACCTTTGCCCGTTTAGAAGCCATTAGGATCTTCCTAGCTTATGCGGCTTCGAAAGGGTTCAAGCCGTATCAAATGGATGTAAAGAGCGCTTTTCCGAATGGGTACATAGATGAGGAAGTGTATGTGAGGCAACTCCCAGGCTTTGAAAATCCCAAGCATCCCGACCATATTTTTAAACTCCACAAAGCCCTATATGGTCTCAAACAAGCCCCAAGAGCGTGGTATGAGCGATTGAAGTCCTTTTTGCTTGGGCAAGGGTTTTACCATGGGGTCGGTTGACAAAACCTTGTTTCTCCTCAAGCATGGCGGTGACACTCTCTTAGTGCGGTTTATGTCGATGACATCATTTTTGGTGGTTCGTCACATGCTCTTGTTGCAAAGTTTTCGAGATATGATGAGCAGGGAGTTCGAGATGAGCATGATGGGTGAGTCGACGTTCTTTCTCGGTTTGCAAATCAAGCAAACTCGAGAAGGGACATTTGTACATCAAGGCAAGTACACGAAGGATCTTCTGAAGCGCTTCGACATGGGTGATGCCAAGCCACTTCAAACTCCCATGTCGACCACGACTGCCTTGGATGCTGATCTAGAAGGAGAAGTCGTGGACCAGAAGGAGTACCGCAGCATGATCGGGTCGTTGCTGTACCTGACGGCGACAAGGCCCGACATCCAGTTCGCCGTCTGCCTTTGCGCACGCTTCTAGTCTTCACCGCGCACTTCGCATCGGCAGGTGTTGATACTAGATACGCACACGAAAGAATCAAAAAGAAATAATCCGCAAGCGCACGGATATCGGTGAGCACTTCACCCGGGAGATATTCCAGAGTATCGTTATTTATTTATCCGCTAGGAGAAAACGTGCATCTGACTAACCCAAGTCTATACTTAACCCTGAGCTACAGACAAGGTAAATGAGCGATATAGAGAGGATTACTACCACAGCTCCTTCCAACCTATGGCAAGCTTTGCAACTACTACTCTATGGGAGCACCTAAGAAAAGACACCACAGAGGATGCTTAACCTAGCACTTTTGGACCTACCTTACCTACCGACGGGAAGTGGATTACAAAGGTAACAAAGGGACCGAACGATTACATCTCCCGATACTACCACGGTTCCGGCCGGATAGGGAGCATCTACGGGAACATCTACGACCACCACGCTTACGCTTACGAACGATTACTCTATTCCCAACCGGAAGCGAATAAAGTAAACTCGTAAACCAAAGAGCAATAATAACAAGAACTTACTAGTATTAGAAGTTGAATTGCGAAATAATCCTAGAACCAAGCCTCGGGTTAGGAGACTTGATCCCGAGGTACAACCGGGAGAGAGACACCGACATGCCGGGCTACCTCCAACTCTACCTCCACCCTATACTCTCTCTATCTATCTTGAATGCTAGGCTCTAGGGAGGAGATCCATTCAAGGGACCCCCACTGATCCTCTCGGAAATAATGAATTAGGGTTTCAAGGGATGCCTCCTCCAGGGGGCCGGGCCACGCTTATATAGCCCCTAGGATGTACCGCAGCCCTTGGATCAAACCGACCTAAACGGACGATAATTATTGCTCCTCAAGGTCGGTGGAGGCGAGATCCGCGAGCCTCCACCGATTGGTGGAGGTAGCCGCCGGCCGACTCAAGGGGAGTCGGCCGACTCACCCCCGAGCCCGTTCGGGCTCCCGTTTGGTCCAGAGCCTTCTCGAACCTTCCGGACACGGGAATTTTCACCGGTTCCCGATTATCTCTCCAGTAAACCCGACATGTGGGCCTTCCTTGGGTATTTTCAGGTGACACCTGCGTAAATGACATTCACCAAAACTCGTGGAATTCTATTAGTGTAACCCCTATATCTAGTTGGTGAACATATTTTAGTCCTTTCTCATGTTTAGTTGACGGTAAAAATTGGCACTTAACGACCAACAACTCCCCCAAGCTTACCTTTTGCTCGTCCCCGAGCGAAGATAAACTCGGTGTGGATCGGAGTTGCTACAATGCTTTCACGCCTCAAAAGTACATATGCGTTCAAACAAGAACTCTCCTCCGGATTAGAATGAACTATTCCGACTCAAAACTTACTCATATTACCTTTCACCATGGGGCTTGATGGGTCTTGATAGTTGAAAGATGACAAGTGGGATTTGTTTCTCGCTCTTTGATCAACTATTATTCCGATTTTTGATTTTCAAATAAAATGATTCCTTGTATGAAACTTTCGGGGTGGTATTTCTCCTCTCCAAGGCATGAGTAGTGTATGCCTTCTCTCTTCTCTCGAATATGTGGTATTTGTGGAACTAAGGCATAGTGAAAAGAGCCTTCTCTCTCTCACCCTACTTTCTAATAGGCTTATGTGGAGCTTATAGGTGGGGAGACACTCAAAACTCACTTGCATATATTGCACAGTTAAACCATGGATCCAAGTAGGAACTAAAATAATAATAAAGTCATATGTGCATGTGAATGAGGAAATGGAATGGATGATAAGATGATGATAAGATGACAATGGGATGATGATGATAAGAAAATGATTATGAGGGGTACTTGGTGAACATCTACTTCTACACTTGCTCCTTTGGGGATAACATGACTCCCTTTATTCGGAAACCTTGAAACTTCTTGGAAGGACTTGGCTACTCTTTCTTTCCCCTTTTTTTTTCTTTCTCTTTTTTTTTTCTTTCTTCTTTTTTTTTCTTTCTTTTTTTTTCTTCTTTTTTTTTAGAGCAACCAATCCTCTAAAAATGAAACTTTAGCAACGGGGAGTGTATAACTTGAAATGATAATGACTGGAGCTTTTATGTAGGCAAATGGAACAAATGATGATTATTTCTAGATGTTCACTCCCGGATAGGAGTAGAACCTTTTCTGGATGAAGTGAAATGAGTGGCGTATGTATTTTGTGGATGGATGGATGGATGGATGCGTACTCCCAAGGTAGGAGCAGCATAGGTGCGTATCTCCAGGGTAGAGATAGCACAATATGTGGTGGATGTGGATCTATATGTGGGTGGTACTTCTAGGGACAGAAGTAGCACAGAATGAATGTAGTATTTATAAAATGGGTGCATGCTTCGAGGACAAGTAGCATAGATCAATGGATGGAGAGCACATAGTATCGACTTTAACCGCATGACTGATTCCTTATGGGTCCACAAAAGATAACCACACTCAATGCCTATAAGACTACACTCAAGCCTACAATATGATCTATATAAATAGATGGGTTTTCCTAATCTAGCAAGCATGAATGTATGGTCAGTGGTAGGAATTTTGAACTCGTCATACGGGAACTCATCATGCGAAATTTTAAGATTTTAAAAGATAAACTCTCCGAGAACTCTAGCATCTCTAGGAACAAGATGGACAAGACTCAAAACTTTCCCATATCATATCCGTCAACTACCTAGACTTAGATCAAGCATTTGCTACCCACAAGTTTCGTGTTCGAGTAAATCTCAAATCTAAACAAGTGTCCAAAACTCGGGAGAGTGCAAAAACTTGAAAACTAGGTACTTGAAAGGAATTACTAAGCAGAGCAACAACTATTCATCATTTCCATATAAGAGCTTATTCTCAGTAGGGTTCGTTTTAGCGAGTGGACTTTTCACATACTCTCCTCTATTTTATTTTGCAAACGTAACAAATAGATAGATAGATAGATAGATAATCTAGTGATACTTAGCTAGATACACGGGGTGCTCTCCCCGGGATGTTGACGTAGTATGTTGATGTTGCCGACGGTGAAGGAAGGCATACCCCCCTCCGGAGTGTCAAGGATAATGGCCGGAGACAAGATCGCGATGAAGTTGAAGACAAAGACTTCGACAAGGGACAGACGTCCTTCCGCCCGTTAGCTCTTCTTGATCCTTTAAATTCTGTGAGGCTCAAATAGACAAAAAGCTTGTGGAACCGATTAAGCATTAGTGATAAACCTCTAAGCCTTGAATGTCTAGAACCTTCTTAACACAAAAATCTTTTTAGCGGATCTTAATATTTTTGCAATTTTATATTTTATGGTATGTAGAAAAAAAATGCAACTAAGATTAAAACTTATTTTTATGCCACCACGGTGGATATCTTTGTGGGTCGCACCACAAAATTATTCACATGGGGCTTAGCATTTTCTAGATGCAATGCAAGACAAAATTATTTTCTTTTCTAATGCGGATGCAACAAAGTAAATATGCAACAAGAACCGATTATGCAAAAAGTAAATATGCTAAAGGAAAAACTTATGCAATGCTGAAGTGGGAAATATGGATAACTACCAAGTTACCTCCTTGGCAAGGGTTCGGTGTTTTAAGCCCTACGAATAGGACTTCTTGTCATGTTCAATCCTTTGGTGCATCATTTGATCCCAAAGGTAGAGACCTTGAGCACCTCTTGGTATATCTCTTGAGGAAGGGGTCATCCATGTTCTCTCCTTCTCCAACGGTTTGAAGTGAACCTTTAATTGTGATGCTAGCAAGATCTTGTTTAGTGTGCATGTTGCGGGTTCGAAACTTTATCACTGGAGCACCCTGGGATGAAGAGTAGATGCTTCTAGTGGGCCTCTCCCTTGACCTTGTGCTCTACTTATTGTTTCTTCTCTCGGAGAGGATTAGTGGACAACACATACCCGAAGGAATATACAAATAATAACAAGGGTAGAGATGTCATTAAGCTAAAGGTCATATTCTATGCTACAGAAAAGATTGGGTTGAAAATTTTAATTAGCGTAGAACATTTACTCAACATTACTTCTTCTCTTAAAGATTGATTTTACTATGTCTTAAGTTTGATTGGTGTATGAAATCTATAGAAAATAGTCAAACTTATAGAGAGGAGGTAATTGCGAGTGGAGGGATTGCAAACCAAAGTGTGCCGAGTGACGAGGGTTTGAGAAGAGGAAGAGTGTTGTTTGGATCATTATTAGAGGAGTCGGCGGCCTTCCTCCCCCAAACTTGTTGTTGCTCATCACCGGAAGCCAAGTGTGTTGTGTTGAATCATCCCTCAAAGTGTGTTGTAACTCCATGTTCTTTAGACATTGTCCGTCCTCTATTCGAAGTCTCGTCGGAGAGGGATCTTGATTCTAGGTCCATTGAGCAAAGGTCTCTCCTTTGGACCGTCCAATCCGGGATATGAGGATGCGGATAGTTGCATGATCTTCTTTTGTCAACCATTCTTGATTTTTGTTGAGCCTTGGTTGACGAATTGATGTTCATTGGAGATGTAGACTCGAGTTCTTCCTTGATGGTCTTTGTCTTCTAGCAGCATGGCAAAGAGTTGCAGTTAATGATACGCCATCCGTCTTGATGATCAAGGAAGGGACATCATTAATTGTATGCAGGCTTCATCTCCAATGGCATAGGGACATCATCTTGCAAATGTAGTTGTGCATGATCTTCTTGGGCTTGTCGGTAGTCAACCCTTGGTGGTGATTGGTTGACACAAGGATGCATGCTCATGCCATGCTTGTCCTTGTTGCCGACATGCAAGATGGTGTTTTCAAGAATAACGAGAGCAGGTCTTTGATTGGCCAAAATGAGGTGAGTTGCACCCAACTTCTCATTGGTGACCTTACTCGAGTTTTGAGCTCAATGCTATGATGTCTTCAAGGTTGCTCGTAGCTTATCGCCTTGTTCATCCACTTCCTTTGGGTGAGTGCTATTGATGTAGATCCTTCTTGTGGGACTCTTGTCTCCTTCTTTGTTCCATCACGAAGTGGTGATTTGGCGGGTTCACCATGAATAGGCATGCCGTGGATTCTTTCAATTCTTTCTTGGATGATGAATGAGCTATTGTCTTTTGTGCGAAGTTGTTCGAGTTCATCATATGCCTTGCTTTATCTCGATGTGAGTTCATCTCCGGACTTTCCCAACTTGGATTTGGAAGTTTGTCTCAGGTTAGTCCAACAAAATATTCCAACATCTACTATAGCATACTATCGGCTCAAAGATCAACCTAGACACCACGTCTAATTTGATTTAGGAAGGCATTTTAACCTAAGCACCACGCTTAATTTAAAAGCCTTTTGAAGTAGGATCAAGACACCTTTTGGTTCAAGAATTAAACTAGATACCTTATCTAACTCAATTCAGAAAACAGTTTAAACTAAGCACCATGCCTAATTTAAAAGGTGTATGAAAATACCTCAAAACCTACATATACTATAGCAAACAAAGGTGGTATGAAAGCAAATAGAGATTTACTCAAACAGTGATGGCGAGCATGATTGTTGTTTAGAAAAATTGAGCATGCCTTAAAGGTAGGGACAACCAAAATAATGTAGCAACATGGCAAAAGATGTATTTATGGAAGTATATCCCCCAAGCTTGAATTCGGCGAAATCAAGATTGGATGAATGCAATTCAATGTTGCATAATGATTGGTTGGACATACCTTGCATTTGTTATTCCTTCGATCTTTTTGTATCGAACCTGGAAAGGTTAGTGGCAAGAATACCCGAAGGAATATTTTCACAATTATAACTCTATGCTCATTTAACAAGGACAACACAATAGAAAGGTGAACAGTTATGCCATGATCTGAATAGTGCTTGTTTTAGGACACTAAGCTTGTCCTTGGGAAACCTTCAAGATGTGAATTGGTGAAGTGGTTCCCCCTCCAACACCAATCTAAGTGTACTATCTCAAGATTCAATACGACGAGATCTCGCAATGTTTACGAAAACATATGCGTCTACAACCACCCTCTTAATATCTTTAGGAACAGGGAGCATGAGGGGGTTGAAGATCTCGTGTGGGGCAATGTTGGAGAGACTAAGTGAATCAGGAGATTTTTCATATGAGCAAGGTCTTGATGGGGTGTTTAAGAAGTAACTACTTTGCTCATTGAAGCCTCCATCATCTTCTACTTCCAAGGGTGACTCGAAATAAATGTCCAAAATACCCCCTGGATCGTCTATCGAAATGATCTCATCTAAGGCCTTATCCATCCATTCAGTGGCCATAGCACATAGGTCTTTAATGCTCTCTAGCCATGGATGTTGCTCTTTGCAATCCTCTATATGGTCTTGATGATTCCTATGCATGGGATATCTAGATGGACTTCTAGGATCATCAGGAGGTTTAGGAGAAAGGGCATAGAATGAGTCATAAGAGTCAAGGATGGGTTTAAAGATGGGTTTGTATTCTATATCTGATGTGGGCATAGAAGGGGAGAACATAAGTGTGGATTCTAGATGGCTTCGCTCTCCTTCTATGGCATCACTTGACATGCCATCCTTGAGTCTTTCTAAACGTCTTTCAAAGGGATTGGGTGTGAGACGCTTTCTAAGAGATCTCTTCTTGAGAAGATTGTTAATGTATGCACTAAAAGATCTCTTATGAAGCGGGAAGTTTATGTTCCTCCCAAAACGCCATCTAAAATAATTTCTAAGGATAGAATTACTTCTTTCCATAGAGAATTTTGGAGTACTACCGGTTTGGGATGGGTAGCCAAATCATGGGATTTGAATGTTTGCAAAGTGGCTATGGAAACTTCCTCTTCTAGTTTGGGGGATGATTCCTTCTCTACCTCTAGGATGTTATCATAAAGGCTAGTGCAAGGAGTGTGTCCACTAATAAGGACAAACCTCACTTCTCTAATGGGTAAAGAAAGGAAAACTCCTCCAAAGGCGATATTATCAAGACCCATATATAGATGTTGAAGAAGAACATGGTCTTGTAAGGCTAGGTCTAGACCTAAATTTATAGGAAGATTAAAAGATTCCCTAAGTGTAGCAAGAAGTTCATTACCTACTTGATCAGAGGATAGGACTTTGGGTTCATTACCCTCTTGATTAGAAGATAGGACTCTAGGCGTCGAAAAGGGTTGGCTTTGACCTATTGCAACCACGTATTGGTGTAGCTCATAGCTAGATGTGAAAATCATGGATTCTAGAGGCTCTAAGCATGTGCTCATGGGTGCAAGATATTGGTGGATAGGCGTGGAATTTGGGTAATCCATAAGGATATAAAATAAAAGGCAAAAGAAAACAAGAAAAAAGATAAAAGAACAATACATGGTTAAGCGACTTAGGTTATCTCGTGACCGTCTCTTTCTCCCCGACAGACGGCGCCAGAAATGCTTGTTGATACTAGATACGCACACGAAAGAATCAAAGAGAAATAATCCGCAAGCGCACGGATATCGGTGAGCACTTCACCCGGGAGATATTCCAGAGTATCGTTATTTATTTATCCGCTAGGAGAAAACGTGCATCTGACTAACCCAAGTCTATACTTAACCCCTGAGCTACAGACAAGGTAAATGAGCGATATAGAGAGGATTACTACCACAGTCTCCTTCCAACCTATGGCAAGCTTTGCAACTACTACTCTATGGGAGCACCTAAGAAAAGACACCACGAGAGGATGCTTAACCTAGCACTTTTGGACCTACCTTACCTACGACGGGAAGTGGATTACAAAGGTAACAAAGGACCGTCATCTCCCCCGATACTACCACGGTTCCGGCCGGATAGGGAGCATCTACGAGTGAACCTAGCCCAAGCACCACGCTTACGCTTACGAACGATTACTCTATTCCCAACCGAGCGAATAAAGTAAACTCGTAAACCAAAGAGCAATAATAACAAGAACTTACTAGTATCGAAGTTGAATTGCGTAATAATCCTAGAACCAAGCCTCGGGTTAGGAGACTTGATCCCGCAGTACAACCGGAGAGGAGACACCGACATGCCGGGCTACCTCCAACTCTACCTCCACCCTATACTCTCTCTATCTATCTTGAATGCTAGGCTCTAGGGAGGAGATCCATTCAAGGGACCCCCTCACCCGATCCTCTCGGAAATAATGAATTAGGGTTTCAAGGGATGCCTCCTCCGGGGGCCGGGGCCCCGCTTATATAGCCCCCTAGGATGTACCGCAGCCCTTGGATCAAACCGACCTAAACGGACGATAATTATTGCTCCTCAAGGTCGGTGGAGGCGAGATCCGCGAGCCTCCACGATTGGTGGAGGTAGCCGGTCGGCCGACTCAAGGGGAGTCGGCCGACTCACCCCGAGCCCGTTCGGGCTCCGTTTGGTCCGAGCCTTCTCGAACCTTCCAGTTACGGAATTTTCACCGGTTCCCGATTATCTCTCTAAACCCGACATGTGGGCCTTCCTTGGGTATTTTCAGTGACACCTGCGAAAAATGACATTCACCAAAACTCGTGGAATTCTATTAGTGTAACCCCTATATCTAGTTGGTGAACATATTTTAGTCCTTTCTCATGTTTAGTTGACGGTAAAAATTGGCACTTAACGACCGTCAACAAAACGCATCTTACGGTACCTTCGCTTCACTCCCGAGCTTGGTCTATGGTACTCGACCTCTTCATCTCTTTCTCTTTTGGGTTATTCGATGCGATTATGCGGGTGATCGAATTAAGAGAAAGTCCACTTCGGGAACTTGTGAGTTTTTGGGTTCGTCGTTGATCTCTTGGACTTCTCGCAAAAAGCAGTCTTCTATTTCCCAATCCACTTGTGAGGCCGAGTATGTCGGCTGCTGCTGCGTGTTGTTCTCGGTTGCTTTGGGTGGTTGCTACCTTGAGAGACTATGGGTTGAACTTTAGGAAAGTGCCTCTTTTCGTGACAGCACTAGTGCCATTAGCGTTGCTAAGAACCCGAGTACTCCACTCAAAAACCAAGCACATTGAGATCCGATATCACTTCTTGAGAGATCACCAAGAGAAAGGAGACATAGACCTTGACTGTGAGAACCCATGAACAACTTTGCGATATCTTCACAAAGCCCCTCGATCAAACCCGGTTGCCCACTTGAGAGCGGAGTTGGGCATTTGCTACCCTTTTTAGAGTAGGGTAGCTGTATTTTGATGTATAGTATGATCTTTGGCTTTCTTCTTTGCTTTTGTTTGGCTTTACATGTGTATCATATTGCATATCATCATGTATCATATTATCTTTATTGAGCTTCATGACTATAGTAGTTTTTGATTACATTCATGCTCTTGCTAGTATGTCTTGTGTATGTCACTTGGAGCTTGCGGCTTAGGCTTCTTCGATCACTTGTTACATGTTATGAGCTAAGCCTGTTTTCTAAATGTGAACTTTGCTTAAATCTTGATGCAACCCGAAAAATGTTCACCTTTGAGATGGCAACTAGCATGTGTAGGTTTTGTGAGAACCTTGTTGCTTTCATATGTATGCATGAGTTGCTATGTCTCATGTTTCTTGAGTCATTCACTTAGCTCGGATCTCTTGATAATCTTGTGCTAAAACTTGATGTCTAAGCTAAGAAATGATGAAAAGTTTTGAGTTGGATCTTTTAAATCCCACGGCAATGTCACGAGATTGCTTCTCATTCATTCGAGTGAGATGAACTTGGGCATTGTAGTGCTAGTCCACAACCACTCGTGACGAGACAGCTTCCCACTTGCACTAAGGGATGAACTCGGCGTGGTTGAAAAACATGATAAAAACAATCTTTTTGGCGGACGCTTTTTTGATCCTCTCGTTTACACATGTCTAAATGAAACCTTGTTAACTACTTTTTAACTCGATCAATGTTGTAGTTACAAGTGTTGTTAAGTGTATCTTTGAGACATGATGTGTGACCGTTATATGGGGTAGTTCACTCTTGTATACATGTGTTAGCACTTGTTTGATCTCCTGCTTACATGTGCCAGGTGCTATTCTTTTTGGTGAACACCTTTTATAAAATGCCCAACACCTGCTCAAATGCTTATGTTTCATACTCCGTACCACTTGATCAGCTTGAGCATTGGTTTTGTCTTGTGCCATTTGTTATACACTTGCCATACTTGCTAGATCATCCATGTACTCAAATTGCTATACTTGTGAAGCTCTGTCATTTTGCATTTCTTTCATGGCATGATTTGAGGGGGAGTTGCAGTCTCTTTTGATCTAATCTTGATAAGTGCATGTGCCAACAAGGGGAGAAACATCCACAAATCCAGAGCTCATTTGTGAGTATGCATTTGTCAAGGGGAGCTGCACACCGTTTGAGCTGCTTTTGCTAGATGTGTTGAGCCGTTGCCTCTTCTTGAGGGTCTAGCGGTTCTTCATGTTTTCTTTGCCTTGCTAGTGGTGTTGAGCCTTTTGCCTCTTCTTGAGGGCTAGCTTTGGTTTTCTTGGTCGCGTCGAGCCGTTGCCCATGTCTTTGGGGACCAAGTTGTGACTTTGCTTTGCTCATTGCAAATGACCCGTTTTTACGCTTTTCTTTGGCTCTTGGTCATTTGGATGGGTTGTCTGTGGTTTGTGTTGGTGTTGACAATGCACTCATCAAGGGGAGATTGAGGACACATGGTTTTTACCATAACCATTGTGTGGACCTTTGTGTGATGAGTGATCGTCAACATGCCAACACAAGGCGTGTGTGTGTGAGTCTTACTAACCGTGGCACGCGGCTTCGTGTCAAACAATGGTGTCTCTTGGCTCATGTTGTCTGCAGGTGTCGAGCTCGGAGACGGTGGTCGACGGTCGGTGAAGATCAAGTAGGGCGTGCCGTGCTGACGGACCGGGTGCGGTGAAGGGCGGACGTGAGGCTTGGATCGAGGGACCCGAGGACCGGGTGGCCACCGTGGTGGCGACAGAGGGGACATCGACGAGCGCAAGTGTACACGGCGGGGGATGCGTATGGGCTACGCTACTCGCGGAGGGTTTGGTGGTTTCGCCTCAAAACCATCGGCGGCGGGTTTCCCTGGTTTGCGCCTCAAAACCGGGGGCGGAGGTCCCGATGCGGACGGACGACAAGTGGCGGCATCGGGGAGATTGCTTGGAAGCAAGGCTACCGGTGAGGAGGCGCGGTGGCCGTCGGATCAAGTGAAGCCTGAGTTGGACCCTTATGCCCCTGGCTAAGTGGTGTGGCTCTTCATGTATCCAAGGGCAAAGAAGGAATGTAAAATAGACTTGCCCCTATAAATAAAGGATGAGGGCCTCCCTTCCCCCTTACCTCTCCCACTCTCATTCTTCCTCTTTCTATCTAGGGTTTCTTGCTTGAGAGAGGTCCAAAAATCTGAAAAATTCGTGGATGTATTTTTGAAATTTTTGTGTGGGAATGGAGGCCCGAATCCTCCTCGTGCCCTCTGTGATTTGGCACATTTTTCTCTGAAATTTTCGTGCTCTTGTTCTTGTGTTTTCCCCTATTTTTGTCATGTCTTTGTGATCTGCGTTTCTTGGAGTTCCACTGAGTTTCGAGTGATGATTTTCCATAGATAGCTCTCCAACTATGCAGTGATTACCTGGTTAAAATTTGGTAGCTGTTGGCTGAGATTTGGTTGAGATCCAGTGGGATTTTTGGGCAAGTTTACTGCTGGCGAGTTCGTCAGTTCATCAGCTCTGTTCTTTTACTCTCTGTCCACGATGGGGTCGAGTACCCTCTGCGCTGTTTTGTGAAAGGACAAGAATCCATAGCTGCGCAAGATCAGCAGCCTGAGCACCGGCAGAGCGCTGTTGCCGCCAGGACACCGGTGTTCCTTTGGTTTTCCATCGATCTGCTCCCTTCTGTCAAAGTTAGTTGGCTCGGTCTTTTGGTCGTCGGTGTGGAGCACCTGAGTGCCAAGCTAATCTTGCTCGTGTCTTGATTTCCTTGACTCTGCAGTTCACTTGGTGGTGAGCAGACCCGCCGCCAAGTCTTGGATCCAGCCCCCTTGCGCAGCCGCGTGCAAGGCTCGACCTTTGGTGGTCGTTGGACAGAGATCAAACAGAGCATCGGTACTCGAGTTTGTTTCTTTGCTCGATTTGTTCAGGAGAAAATCGATTCGTAAAGTTACGAACACAACAGCAGCATGTGCAAGGCTAACGTGAATTGATTTTTTGCAAATGATGAGGTGTCTTGTCAAGCTACAGGAAGCTTTTATTAACTTGCTCTTTTCTGGTGCTAAAATCACTTGTGTATGCTTCTCGTGAGCTCGGAGCTGCTGTTCTTTGAATCGATCATCGCCCGTATTTTTGTCGACTCGGCGAGCGGGCCCATTTACCGACTTGCTTCAATTTCTCTTTGTGCAGGTCAAGCCGAGGGTAGGACATCAACACTTGTGTGTGCTTCTTGTGCCCAAATTGTTGGTAGGTCGTGCACCTTCGAGTGACGATAAAATCCAACAAGGGTGTGTTTGTTCTGCAGGGATCCAATTTAGCTCAGGAGGATGAGTGATTTTCTTTTAGATTTTTCGGTGGATTTTCACTAGCTTTGATTTTCCGATTTGATCACATCTTTGTCGTTTGAGTTTCGATTCGACTTCCGTTTGTTGCATTGGGTTTATGGTGTCTCGCTGTGTTCCTAGGGAACATCCACCCACTTGTTGGGTCGTGGACATCACTGTGTTTCATTTGCTTCTTAGGGTTTGAATTTGGGATAGAGGCCAAATATTTCGAAAGAAATTTGAGGCTCCCATTCACCCCCCCCCCCTCTGGTCGCCTATTCTGGTCCTTCAAGTTCCAACCTTTTTTTAGAGGAAAGGGGAACCCCCTGCTTTTGCATTACCAAAAACACAGAACATTCAAAGTTCAGAACATTCACTGTGTCTTGTACTAATAGTATACTGAACATGATCTGGCAGAGAACATCAAGTTCCAACCTTATCACTACTAAAAAGATAACAACATAATATTAGAATCAGAATGTAATGAGTTAGCATTTTTTTAAGTATCTTTGTCTTATGATCTGACTTCTCTTATTTTTGCATTAGCAGCTGAAACATCAAGCGGCAAGTGGTACATAGGCATCTGGTACAATAAAATCCCAGAACAGACTATAGTGTGGGTGGCAAACAGAGAGAAACCAGTCTCTGATCCACTCGAATCAAGCCTAACTATCTCAAATGATGGAAATTTGGTTCTTCTACTAAACCATTCTAAATCTCCCCTCTGGTCTACCAATATCAAGAACAACACAGCTGCTAGTTCCACAGTGGTTGTGCTTCTCGGCAATGGGAACCTTGTAGTCCGACATGAGGCTAATACCTCTGCTGTGTTATGGCACAGTTTTGATGATTTCACAGACACATGGCTCCCAGGAAACAAGCTCAGTCGTAACAAGAAAACTGGCATTATCAAACGGATGATCTCTTGGAAAGACCGTGGAGATCCAGCACAGGGGATGTTCTCCATTCAGTTAGATCCTAATGGCTGGCCACAATATATTCTGCAATGGAATAGATCTGTAGTGTACTGGACTACTGGCAACTGGACTAATAATGGATTCATTGGTGTACCGGAGATGTCACCTCTCAATCCCTACCCTAGCTCAAGGTTTATGTTCCAGTTTGTTGACAATGATGAGGAGGCATATTTCACATACAATACTAAGAATGATGCACTTATATTTACAAGAACCATCATTGATGTGTCAGGTCTGTTTCAGACTTTGGTATGGGCACAGGCACAACAAGCTTGGGCAAATTCTTTCATAAAACCAAAAGCCAAGTGCAGTGTTTATGGTGTCTGTGGGGAATACAGCACATGTACTGAGAATGATGCGTCATGCAGTTGCCTCAAGGGCTTCAGTGAGAATCACCCAAACAACTGGAAACTAGATGACCGGACAACAGGTTGTAGGAGAAACATCCCACTGCAGTGTGGCAACAATGGCTCAGTGAAGGTGAAGCAAGATAAATTTTATGCTATTAATAGTGTGAAGTTGCCAGATGATGCACACAACATAGATGCAACCAGTGTTCATGACTGTGAATTAATATGCCTGAAAAACTGCTCCTGCACAGCTTACTCTCATAGTGGCACTTGCTTGGTTTGGTACAACCATTTGATGAATCTGCAAGACAATATTGATGGATCAAGTGATAGTATCTTTATTAGAGTGGCTGCATCAGAACTACCCAACACAGGAAACAATAAGTTGTTGGTTATTGGGATAATCATTGGTGGAATTTTTGTTGTAAGTTCTGGATTGGCCATTTTATATTGTCTTCATAGAAGAACAACAACAATAGATGGTTTAAATCATGGTGATGGGTCATTGATCAGATTCAAATACAGTGATTTGTCAAACCTAACTAGGAACTTCTCAGAGCGGTTGGGTGCAGGGTCTTTCGGCTCTGTGTTCAAAGGGGTTGGATCAAACGCCACTACAGTGGCAGTAAAAAAGCTTGAGGGCTTTCATCAAGGGGACAAGCAATTCAGGGCAGAGGTAAGCACCATAGGAAATATTCATCACATGAACTTGATTCTGCTGCTTGGGTTTTGTTTTGAAGGAGTGAAGAGATTGCTTGTCTATGAGTATATGCCCAATGGTTCCCTCGATAAACATTTGTTTGGTAGTAGCTGTACCACTTTAAGTTGGAAAATAAGATATCAAATAGCCATAGGGATTGCAAAGGGTTTGGCTTATCTGCATGAGGAGTGTCGGGATTGCATCATGCACTGTGATATCAAACCACAAAATATACTGCTGGATGCTTCATTTGTTCCAAAAGTGGCAGACTTTGGATTGGCGAAGTTATTTGGCCGAGATTTTAGCAGAGTTCTAACATCTATGAGAGGAACCGTTGGATATCTCGCACCAGAATGGATAAGTGGTGAAGCCATCACACCAAAGGCAGATGTTTTCAGCTACGGAATGATACTTTTCGAGATCATTTCAGGAAGGAGGAATCTGGAACACAAAGACACAAGCATGCCAACATGTTTTCCAGTTTTGATTGCGAGAAAGCTTCAAGAAGGAGAAGTAGAGTCAGTGTTGGGCAAAGAATGGGTCAATGGTGTAAATGAAAGGGAGCTAGAAAGAGCATGCAAGGTTGCTTGCTGGTGCGTTCAAGGTAATGAAAGTTCCAGACCAACAATGGGGGAAGTTGTCAAAATTCTGGAAGGGGTGATAGATGTTGAAATGCCACCATTTCCAAGGCATCTTGAAGTTCTTTCTGAAGGTTCAGAGAGTGTGAATTTTTTTTCCTATGAGCCAACTAAGTGAACAGGTCAGGGGAAATAAGTTTTTATATATGAGTGTGATCCTATAATGTAATTTTGATGGCTGCAATGTGAAGCCCACCTTACATAAACCAATACTTAACAATGATTTATAGGAAAACAAAATAAACCAAATGTCAGTCAGGTCATTTGTTTGTTATACTTGTGCCACCAGATCACTATTGCCCCTCTACCTTCAAAATGCTTTAAAGCTTTAACTGAACCACATGCAATCTGATGTGGCACTGTAATGAGTGGATAGTACTAGGTTGGACGACGCTGGCTCAATGAAGCCTTGTCCAGATAACTCATGTAAGAAATTTCCAATATAACAAAATAGATTGGTTTGAGGAAACAAATGTTATGATTTTATCCAATTTACATAACTTGATATATTCCAACCAAAAAACCTTTAAAAAGAGGAGATGGTCTGTTCCAAAACTACGAGTACACATAAGAGATGGGGGCATATAATAAGCATAGCCAATGTTTATACCGTACGAGGACGAAACTCGCTGAGCGGCTTATTGGATGGTGATGGCTGGTGCCACAATGTCAGAGAATTTTCATAGCCCAGTAAAAGCGGGGCAAGGGGCAACTGTTCATACACAGGGTTGAGGGGCTGATCCAGCTTGTTGACGTGTTGCTGCAGTGTCTGAAACATTTTATTTTAGTTAAAATCTTTCCATATGATGATGAGAAACTGACATGGGGAAGGTCTGAACAGGTTAGACTTCATGATCCTTCTGAACAATACTGTGAGGTTCATTTCGAGCACGCTTGTTTTTCCCAGCCATAGGCGGAATACTGAAAAACAGCAAGTCATATATTAACCAAAATATTTCCAATATCAAGTAAAACTAAAAATAAAACTAATAATAATAATAATAGATGATAAGCAAATATCGGTAATGGCCTAAAATAGAAGAAACTTGCCTTTGGAGCTCCTTCAATTTAGGGTTGCTTTCAACATGGGGCAATGGCCTGGCAAACAGTATCACATTAAATTTAATTAGCAAATATATAGCTATAAAAACATACAATGAATGAACTAAACATGATCATTGCTTGATGCACACATGCTTTATAAAAGAATATAGTCCCCCTGACTAAGAAACTTGCCTGCGTGATGGAATTGGTGGCCTGAGAGCACGGAGCTATGCACAGAGAGGAGAGAGTGAGTTGGAAACAATTCGTTGAAATGAATATGGAATTATGCAAAATACGTACCAATGCCTTTAGATTAATATATCGTTCCACCTTGCGACATGCTGAGACTTCAGTGCCTATAGAAACCGCAAAATTCATAAGTAATAATGCCACAGTAACATTCAGGGAGCTTCAAAGACGCAGGAAACGCACAGATGGTGGCACTGTCAGGTGCCGGTTGTTAAGTGTCAATTGGGACCAGACACAAAAACAAGAAGATGAAGGAAAGGATTAGAACCAGCATGTTGGCACCTTCAGATTCGAGCAGGTGACAATTACCTGGAGTCATGTTGAGATACCGGGACAATGTACAGGGACGGAAAGCTTGGCTGGAAGGGTCATGGTCCTTGAAAGAACACTCTACAGCTGCTTTGACAGTCCTGTTTCCGAGGTCAACAGCCACCACCCATCCACTCCGATCACCAGGTTCCGCCACGGACATGAGGTAAAGAATATCATCGTCGCCATCACTGGTCAGGGTGGGGAAAGCCGAGTACAGGCCACTCAGTGTCAACTTCCCGCACACACTGCCCCTTAGCCTTGACACCAATGCTGAATGCTTTGTTTCGTCGAGCAAGATGTCATCACCACTAAGCGTGCATTCCCTGCGCCAAAAGTCTGAGCAAACCGTCCGACTCCACGTCACGGCCGTCCAACAATCCCTTGACTTGGTCTTCTTCTCATCCACGCCAACATCGCGCTTGAGCGACGTGATTATGTCTGAATCGTACAGAACATCCTTGTCAGTGCGCTCTCGAGTCACGTGACGCTCCATCTCGAAGAACTTGAGCACCCCACTGAAACATGCCAGATCCCGGAACGACCTTGCAGCAGCTCCTGGGATTGGGAGCGATGCTTCTACTTTTTCTCTGTTTCCAGGCAATGGCTCCGGCAATGGTATGAAACGAACAACTGGGGGATCTTGACGCAGGTCATCACATGCCACCACGCCGCATGAGAAATCGACCCAAGCTAGTGAGCCTTCTCCAAGCGCGATCACATTATCAGGTGTAATCTTGCGTACTCCGGGGCATGGATTGGGCAGTTTCCTCGTGCTCCATGCTTTGGTCTCCGACGAGTAGATTCGAAGGTGATAGTAATCTGCGGAGGCATCAGCATCAGGGTCGTCACATAGAGCAGCCAGGAGGTAATGATCCTTGTGGTCACCGAGCACAACGCCGAACTCGGAGACCCTGCCCAGAGCCCTGCCCAGAGCGGTGCCCCTGTCGTCGTCATCGTCGTCGTCGTCGGAAAGCGGAACCCGTTCGAGCGACGGGGACTCGCCGTCGCCGGAGGCTGCCTTGTACATGAAGTACTCCTCCACACCGTGCCGGCGGGAGTAGATCCGGGCGCGCAGAAGGACGAAGCGGCCGTCCGCGCCAACCACGTGAGGCGCAACATGGGGCAGAGGGTAGCCCGGCATGGCGCACTGGACGGAGAAGCAGGAGATCCCCGGTGGCTTCGCCATCCAGAAGGAGACGGAGAAGTCGTAGCCATCCTCCTTCGTTATGGCAGTGGCCGTGGTCTCGTTAGTTCTACTGCCGGCGGCCATGTAGGCCCGCTGCCGGTCGAGGAGGATCGAGTCCAGCCGGCGGGAGGCGTTGGCGGCAGCAGCAGCGCCGGGGGCATTGACGGAATCGATCGGCCCGGACGCCATGTAGGCGACTAGGCGGGGTGGGATCGGATTCTGGAGATTCGGTGGGTCGCCTCTGGGAGATCGGGAGAGACAGTTGGTGAATCTGGGGATTAATTATGGTTCGAGTCCCTCTCTTTTCTGGGGGACGATACGAACGCGAACTACGGGGCCACATGATCAGGAGGACACACGTAGGATAAAGGCGGCTGCCTGGTCCTGGTGCGACACCGTCGCATAGGCCCCCTGCGCATGTCGTTCCGGACTTCCGGCCAAGAGTGGGTCCGCCGTTTCCCCCAGGGGCTGGCACCGGCACGCAGGAGAAGGTGCCGAGCCGACGAGACGTTGAAGCGGCCCGCGGTGCGGAACGACAAGGTTACTGCTTGTGGAGCACGCGGTGGTGCGCAGACAACTACTCCCACGAATCCCTGTAGGGGCCTCGGCCCCTCCAGTCCTTTCAAAAAAAAACTACTCCCACGAATGTGAAGTGAACAACACCACAGAGAGGAGCCACGGATGTCGACGGTGAGCTGCGTCGGGAGCAGAGATCCACCGCACAGCGTCCATGACACCCCCACGACGGACGACAGTCAAAACATGCGCTGACGGCTGACGCGACGCTCCAAAGTGCCAGACCCAGCCAGCGGAGTTAGCACGGCCATGCAGACTTGAGATTAACACTGTCATGAAAATATTTGCAGCAGATGCTGCTAAGCAACAGCCATGTCTAAATTACAAACTCCACAATGAGAAACGTTGCTCAAGCGTACCATCTGCGTTACCTCCTAGCTAACCATAGTAAATATGGTGCGCAGATCCCAACAAAAACTAAGATGTTGGTGTTGTAGTAGACCCAGCACAAGCACCAGATCCCTCGGCACTCACAGCAACCTTGCTTTTCTTCACACCATTAACAATTGCGAGCATTACTATCTTCTTCACATGAACTACCATAACATAGAGTTCTAGGACCACACTCTTAGAATGTTGCAGGCTCAATAACGGCATACGAAGACCCTCAGCAGAGATTGCCAGCGTAGTGAACTCCGAGATGATCACAGATGGATCCAGAGTATCATAGACCGTAATAGATTTGAAGGCCAAGGAGATGAGATCTGAGGCCACCTTTTGCATATCCAACAATGTGTTCCTCACATCACAGGAAGCAACCATAGCTTCCTCTTCTTCTTCTTTCCCCACGTAAAATAGAACCTTGCAAATGGATGTTTGCAAATCAAGAATCCCGTCTATAAGCACCTTTGTCATGATAAAGTTGCCATCGGTTCTTCGTTTCCTCTTGTCAGTTTTTTGTTTTCTCTTGGAAGGGGCGGTTTCCATCTTGAATTTTGCACTAGAAACAAATAAAGTGTAAATCATTTAGAAAAAATAATGGTCCTCAATCAACAATTATATCGGTAGATTTTATAGTGTTCACACCAACCGTGACAAGCATTGCATTTTTAAATCATTAGCGAACTTTAAAAACTTAAAAATTAAAAAAAACAGACTCATGGCCACACCAATCATGATAAGTATTATTTTCAATTCATCAGACTCATAACCAACGAAGCTAAATTATCATAAAACCTAGAGTAACTTATTGTCATCAACCTTTATTTTATCCATAATGAGAATTAAGGTAATCAACAAAGAAAGCTTGTATATACCTTCCTCCCAAAACAATTCTCCAATTGATTCATAGACACCAGAACAAGATAAGAAGACTAATCAAATAAGCAACCTCAAATTGAAGTAATCAAAATCCTCAAATTGAGGTAATCAACCATATGTGAGATCAGCCCCTGACCCAGTGAACCTTAAACCTAACCCCAACAAAGAACCCAACTCCTAACCGCAAAATCAACCAGAACCCAACCCCTAACCCTAACCCCAACCAAGAACAACCCCTGAGCTTGAGCAGTACATCTCGACGAAGACGGGAATTACCTTCTCTCAAGCTTGGCGACGTCGGCGTCGGCGGTGGCGGCGACTTCGGAGGTGGAGATAGCGGGGGAGGAGACGGTGGTGGGGGCTGGTGGCACCTCCACGCCGCCAAAAACGTCATCTTCTCCACTGGACGCCATACCCGACGGGTTCGGAACGCGGAAGGAGTCGGGTTCTCGTATCCAGAGAGGTCGGCCGAAATCGAGAAGAATTCCGAATAGGAGGCCCGTGGGCCGTGGACCATATCACGTTACCGCTCGGCCCCGCCGTCCCCAATTTTTCGTTGGGCTGGGTTCCTTATCTGCTGCTGGGCTGATTGTTCAATGTGGGCTATTGAAACCGTTGAAGCAGCCCGCGGCAAAGGTTAATGTGGGCTGATTGCTGATGGAGCACGCGGTGCGGTGCGGCGGTGGCACGCGCATCCCACGACCACGAATGTGAACAAGCTAGAGATGCGCATTCGTGGATGATCGAGCCAGAGATGTCGACGGTTGCGAGCAGAGCATGCAGAGACGTCCACCGCAGAGCGTCGACGGTGACACCACCCCGACAGTCAATCACACATGCGCTGACGCGCGGATCCTATACTCCTATGTGCGCTTGTGTAACACCCAAAATTTCACAATATTTTTAAAATAGCTAAAAAGATTCAATTATGCTATTTTGGGAATATTCAACCTAGGAAAAATAATATTTTTGGGGAAATTGAAGTCAAATAAAAGGTTAGGAATTTGTTGATGCATTCATGCTGGTGCATATTTATTTTTGTATTGTTTGGTTTTTGAGAAGAATTCAAATGGATTCAAAATTCCATTGAAAATGCCTTGGAAAATTAGAGAAAAAAAAGAAAAAGGAAATTATTTCCCTCTTCCTCTCTTTCTCTCATTTTGGCCCGAGTTGGCCCAACCGGCCTGCCCAGACCCTCCCCCTCTCCCTTCTGGCCCGAGTGGCCTGCCAACTCCCGAACTGGGCCAAGGCCCAGTAGCCAAGCAAGCAGGCCACCAGCTCCCTCTCTGCCTCCCACCGCCAGGTGGCCCCCACCTGTCGGCTCTTTCCCCTACCTCCAGCCGGTCTCCTTTCCTCCTCCGACGCGCAACAGAGGACCGAAGCGGTGCCGCTCTCCTGCGCGACCCAGCCCCGCGGTGGACCAAGTCGGTCCGCACGCCTCCCGCATCGATCGCCTCTCACGGACCAAGCCACGCCAGGCCCCGCTCCTCCCTTGCCGCTCCTCGTCAACACCGATTCGGTCAAGCCGCGGCCGCCATTGGCGGCATGCTGCCGAGCGCCGCGACTCCGCCTCTCCTCTCACTGCCCCTCCTTCTATCCTTTACCAGAGACTGGAGTCCCCACTCCGCCTCCACCCGAACGCCCGCCCCTTCCCTCTCACTCGCCCTCCAGCGCCCGCCATCGCCGCCGCCATTGACGAAGCTCCGCCCGAGCTCGCAATTTCTCCTCCACAGACCATTCCACGCCCCACCGACTCCTCCACCGAGTTCGCGCAGTCAAGCCGCATCCATAGCGCCGCTCAATTCCGCAAATTGGTGACGTCCTGGTGCTCGTCCCGACCTCGCCGGAGCCGCCGACCGCCCCTCTCCGTCGCGCGTCGTCATCGGTCTCTCCTCGCCTTCATCTTCCTCACAGGTGAGCGCGGTTCACTCCCCTCTTTCCAACGGGACCGGAATCACTCGATTCCGTGACCGAAAGCGCCCGGACGGCCAACGTCGGCGAGCTCCTCGCCGCCGGCCATGCCGCGCCGCCGCGCTGGCCTTCTTCCCGGCCAAAGCGTCGCCAGCACCGCGACGGCCTAATCCTGGCCGTCCGTTTTCGATCGGGTGGCCCCAAGCCGTCCATACCCCTTCGCGGGGCAATGTTTATAAAGAGCCCCTACGCTTTCTGTTATTTTCATATAAGTCCTCGGCTGATCTGGAAATCATGATTTTCCGATTTATTTTAATTCATTTAAACTTCCAGTAAATTACAGTTTTGCCACTGATTTCCAATGCTTATAAAACCCTCATTTTAACTCCGTTTTGAACCGTTCAAATTGCGTTGGATTCGTAATATCATAAACTTTATGTTAGTGGCACTTTTAGTACTGTTTATAACTTTTAAAATTTGAGTTTATATTTAATTCATTATTTTTTATAATAGGGAAACTTGTTAAATTCATAACCTCTCCGTTTTAAGTCCGATTTCGTGATTTTCACGTCTATGTGTTCGTAGCGACGTGTTGAATATTTTTAAACATGTTTTCTCTCTGTTGGCGTATTGTTCTAATTATATCTTGTTTTCTTCGTGCATGATTGTCTTTGGATGATTGTATGTTGATGTCTTATCGAGTCTAGACGGTGAGCTATATCACGTTGATCAGGAGCAATATATTGAGGATCAGCAGGACCAGCAGGGAAACTTTGATAATCAAGGCAAGTATAGTTTGGAGTTTTATTTCCATGACTATGATCCATGTTACTTAATTAATGTTTAAGCAACAAACGATAAAAATGACATTTTAGCAACTTGAGAATTTATCCGTAAGTGCTTTCTCATGGATTTTCCGTACAACTATGAGGGCTATATGGCTCTGGCTCTAGTCATCTGTAGGTCCTTTTTTTCTAGCTTGTTGGTGGTATGCGAGTTGGGTATAGGACAACTTCTGTCCTTATGTGTATAGCCGGGAAGGAATGTGCCATATTAGAAGGGGGTTCCTATATCTGATGTTTCCGCGTCCCCAACGGGTTAGAAGAATCCTATAAGTGGCTTTATATGTTTTGCGGTGGTTTGGGAGTAATTAACCCACTCAATTGTAAAACATGGCTTATAGTGAAAGTGTACACCTCTGCGCAGAGTTTAAATCAATATATCGTCCGTGCCCACGGACAGGGTGGCCTTGACACATTTACATTAAGATAATGACTTATTTGTTAATATACTTATCGTTTACCGTTTTATGTTTTATTCATTATTTATGTTACATTGTTCATAAGTTTATGGGATCAAACTACTTGCTATACTTGTTGAGTACTTTTGTACTTACCCTTGTTTTTCCCACTCACACCAGATCAAGACTACATTGAGGATTACCGCCAGGAGTACTAGACTTGTGGTCAACCAGTCGACGTACCCGTTCTTGGAGCTTCCGCGTTGAGAGATTATCGTAGATTCCGCTGTAATAAGTTTTATAATTTGTTTTCAACACTATTTATTATGTAATAAACATTGTGATGATACATTTCCACAATTTGTCACTTAAGTGAGTCACCGATCCGGAGCGCACATAAGGTTTAATATATCCATTTTGTTCCTTCAAAATTGGGTATGACAGCTTGCGACTGTCGAAGTGCCAACTGCCAACCCAGCCAGCCAGCGGGGTTAGCACGGCCATCCAGACTCGGCTAGTGTATCTGCAACTGCAGGTGCAGAACGAATGGCCGGCTTCTCTCTTTACTGCATAGAGGACATTGGACATCCTGTATGACTCTCTGTGATCCTCACCGAAGACGACGATCAGCGGTCCACACACGCCATATCACCGCTAACCACATGAGTTGGAATACAGTTGACTGAATAAAAATCAAAATCTTGCTTCCAAAAGAATTCTAGAGGATAGGGAAAGCGCGCATCTTCTCTCCGTAGTCTTTGTTTTGATGGTTCCATTACAATGCAACTTAGTAGTGGCCTAACAGGCGTCCCATCTAAATTCCAGTATTTTTCTCCTGAAAATCCACGCAGTCCTTACAAACAATTCTTCTGTTTCAGATTTCATAGGATTTGGTAAGCTAGGAAGCCTCAATCTTTGCATTCTTCATATTCCTGTGGTTTGAGAAATGAGAAACTTGCATCCCAAAGAGACCTTTAACCTTGTAAACGAATTTGGTTGGCATTAGAATGCAGGCGTATCCCGTCAAAACGAATATACTGCTGCCTTCTGTACCAAGGGCATACTGACATGACAACAATGTTAAGCAGAATTGCAGATTCATATGTCCGACACTAATTTTCGAAGGGAAAAAAAAGATGGGAAGATCAGAGTGATGAACAAAAAAAATCGATCGATGGCCAAAGAACAAGAGCAAGTCAACAAGTTTGCTAAATGCCAAAGCAGTAAACAGAGGACAAGCCGTTGTCGCGCCGTGACCATTGAACACCAACGCAGTCTCATAAATTATCTTTGGTCAGTGGTCACCAGTATCATCCCCAGCTTTTTAGAGTTCACACATCACTTCTTTATCCTCCTTCACACATCACTTCTTGATCCTCCTCTTGGTCCCTCTTTTACTGAGACACGAGAGCTCATGAACAACAGTCCAACTGTCCGAGCTACTGTCCAGGCTACTTTGGAAGTGAGTGGAGCTTATCCATGGGAAGGAAATCCCCGATGTAACAGATTACCTGATGGATATGGGGAATTACTAAGAGGGTGCACAATTGATATTTTAGATATGAATGGATATAACCATGCTCTCCTACGACAGGCTTAGCACCTGTTTGATCCACTATTTGATTACAGTTAGCTGGCTGATACTTTAGTATCTGATTTGGGGGTAACTAGTGAGATAGGTGTTATCTGAAGGTTCAAAGAGTGTGAAATTCATTTCCTGTGAGACAACTAAGTCAACAGGTCACGGCACATAAGTTTTATATATGAGTGTGACCCTATAATGTAACTTACTAATCTTGATGGCTGCAATGTAAAGCCCCCTTACATGAGCCAATCCTTACAATGATTCAGGAAACAAAGGTTGGCTCATTTGTTTGTTCTACTAGTGCCACCAGAGCACTATTGTCCCTATACTTTCGGAATGCTCAAATTGATTCCACCCTCAATCAAGTGTTCTCATAACTTATGCCAAAATATAAATAAAATGAAATGCCAGTTCTTCAGCTTGGATTGCAGTGGCAAAGCCAGAATCTCGACATATCCCTGGCTGAAAACTGACAGGCAAAATACAAAATTGTTTCCAACTAACGTAGAGCACAAATGTGTGGCTTAAGTTAAATTTGGACCCCAACAATTAATCACATAACAAAAAGGATAAAAAATAGTAGCAACCAATGTATAGTAGAGCGACAAAAAAATATTGTGCTACAAAATTTGCAAGATGACACATGCCCCAGACAATAATCACCAGCAAAGTAGCAAACACGTCTCAATCAGACACCAGATTATACTAGAGCTCTCTATCGGATTTCAATGGGTAGGGCAAGGGCAACTACATGAGAAATAAAACTGTAACTACTGTCCAGCACAGGCAGAATGACTCTGCTATATGGGCTGACCTATTGAAAGTTAAGGATGTTTATCTTCAGGGGAGAAAAATTAAAGTGGGAGATGGTAAGATTGCTTTGTTTTGGTGTGATGCATGGTTATTTGACAAACCTTTGTGCTTACTATTCCCTGATCTGTTTAAGCTTTGTCTAGTACCTAATATCACTGTGCATGATGCACTAGCTGATGTGGGAGTTGTGTCATTTTCAAGATGCCTGGTAGATGATCTCAGGGCTAGTTGGGAAGGCATAGTTGAAAAAAAAAAATCTCTGAGTACTAGTTGTCTGAGTCTGGAGATACTGTTTCCTGGGCACTTGGTCCCCGTGAAAGATTTTCAGTGAAATCTCTATATAATGCCATGACTAAGAATGATAGTGGTAGATATCATAAAATAATTTGGAAAGGAAAAATTCCTTCCAAAATTAAGATATTCATGTGGTTAGTCCTCAATGGTGCAATTTTAACAAAAGATAACTTGATCAAAAGAAAAAGGGATGGCTCACCCATGTGTTACTATTGTTATGAAAATGAAAGTATCCAGCACTTATTCTTCAGCTGCTCTACTACTAAAGTTGTCTGACCGATTATAGCTTATGCCATTGGCGCTAATAACATCCCTACATCATTTTACCAATGTTGGGAATGGTGTGAGCACTGGCTCCCAGGGGGAAAGCAATTCCATGTGCTGGGTATGACTGCTGTTTGTTGGGCAGTGTGGAAAACTCGAAATGATATATGTTTTAATGACAAGATTGTCTGCAGCCCTGTTGCGATAGTCTGTTACATATGTGGTCTTATGGGTTACTGGACAGGCTTATTCACAGGAGTCGCAACTTGGAGGCTGCTGTTGAAGAGGTTCTTCGCATTGCAACCAAGCTCGCGTCCAAGGAGAAGAAGCGTAAACTGCAAGCACTGGAGGATGACCAAGACGATGCCAGGCAGTGAAGATGGAGGCCGTGCTTTGAATGTTGTCTGTGCTTGAGAAGTGGAAGCTCCTATTCTGGGATTCATTCTGTAATAGCTTTAGCTATCGCGCTCTTTGTACTGTCTTAGCTCGTCAGGCTCTTTTCCCCCATGAGTGGGTGGTTAGGCGTAGATGCCTCCAGTAGCTCTTTCTTCTAAACTCTGTCCCGTCTTGAACTGCTGAAACCAACTTTGTATTTCCGTTCTGATATGAATGAGAATAGTGTTTTCCTCACGTCAAAAAAAAGTCAAGGGCAACTAACCCACGAGACGCGACACGGCGATGCTGAACCGTGGATGGCCTCACTCGCCCCGAATGATGAGCCCATGAAGAACCGATGCAGCGGTATAGCGAAAGGCAAAGAGTAGGCAGGGCCAGGCGTCGGCCTTGGGAGTTGGGACGCGGGCACCAAAGGATGGCGCATGGCTAAATTGGTAGGCGGGATTGCGGGAGGAGGGAGGAGGGAGGAGGGAGGAGGTCTCGGGAGGTTTCAGTGGTGGCGTGGTCAGCTGCGTTGGAGCCGCCACCTGCTGGTCAGCTGCCTTGGAGCCGCCGCCCGCCGTGTCGAGTCCGCACTCCGCAGACGACCAGGTTGGAGACGAGGTGGCCGGCCGTCGAAATTTTCGTTGGGCTGGGGCCTTGTCCAGTTCACTCGAATTTGGTCCAGATTCCACTATACAAAAAAAAGATTCTCCGTCACATTAAAATACCGGCACATGTATGGAGTACTAAATCTCTACTCCTAAAAAGAGTAAACCACCATTTGGTTGGGGAGCTCCCACCCAGAGTTCAAATCCTAGGTGTTGCATCAAGAGCTGTAGGGACCCCTCTAGTCTATACCTAATAATTAATCATGGAAATTTCCTACACCTATTTTGTCCACCCCTGTTTCTGTCCGCCAGAAATCTGTCCGCCCCCTATAGGAATTTGTTTCGGTAAAGGACATCAAGCCTATAGATAGAATAGAGATTTATTTAGTTGGTAAAATTTCTATCCGCTCATGCCTCTCTCTAATTAGGCAAAGTCCGATGTATCTACGGGAAGAGAGGAGAAGTAAAAAAAAATGAACATCTCCAACAGTTATGCAATTTTGGTTTGGCATTTGTTGTTGTTCGCCAATTCCCAAAACGATATGGAGAGGAAAAAATAAAGCCATCTCCAATAGTTTGGCATTTGGACTTGGCATTTTAGGAAAAAAGGGAAACTACTGCGCTGTGGGCAGTTCGCGCGAGACAAGTATGGCAGGATTCTCGGGATTTCACAAATGCCAAGCCACCGGTGCCTATGCAAAAATGCCAACTTTCCTCCCTCAAATGCCAAGTTACCCAAAATGCAAAACTCAAATGCAAAACTGTTGGAGGCCTCTTTTTAAGCTTTTTGGCAAATTTCAAGAATACAAACCCCAAATGCATAACTGTTGGAGATGCTTATGAGCTTAAAAAAATAGTATCCTTTAAAAAGACTCTCCTAAAAATAGGATTACCTATCGGTTAAAAAAACTCAGATAGTACTCTCTCCTAGGAATCATAATCTCTCCGTTAAAATAAATAAATTAATTAAAACCTCTACTAATCTAAAAAAATCTCCAATAAAAATTGTGTTTTCAGATGCACAACTACGCAATTCAGAGTTGCAATATCTCCCATCATTAGCCCAAGAATTCAGTTACGCGTAAGTGCATGCCAGAAACCGCCTATTTGCCGAGTGTCCGCATGTTTACCGAGTGACTTGTTGTCCGGATGTTTGCCGAGTGCCTTGGTTTTGACACCCGGCAAAGCATTCCGTCACCGTCTTCTTGCCATCCATGACACTTTTTTTTTTTGCTGAGGGTCAAGTTAGTCTTAGTCTGACAAAAAAGCACTCGACAAAGAGCTATTTGCCGTCAAAATTTAAGATGTGAGCTATGCCGAGGGTGGCACTCGGCAAAGCTTTTGCCGAGTGTCTTTTGGGTTGTGGCACTCAGCAAAGCAGCTGATTCCGGTAGTGATCGAAAGAATTTTGTATTGGATAATTATTAGTGTTAAGGTGGGGAATTCGATCACAAAATAAATTGAAATGCATGACCCGATCATTAGATAAATCTTTAAGCATCCTTTGCATATATGAATTCGAGTAGAGGTGTTCGAACAAGTTATAGATTTTGAGTCAAGATGAATGAGAATGTATGGCGCAACTGTTGAACAAATCTTCAGAATTTCACATCGTCCAAATGACCGGACTATAAATTGTCATGTTTGTTTTGCTAAAAAGCCAAGCTAAAAAGTATTCTTTGATTTATCACGAGAGAAAAAACATTGTATGATGGCTAATATACCAAGCGGAAAAGTTTAAGCGAAAAGACCCCGTAGCAACGCACGGGCATATTTGCTAGTATTACTTAAAAAAAAAAGAGTAAACCAGACCTGTTCACTGCGGTGGTGAAGCTGGGCCATGGCGAAGCCGGGGGACTCTCTTCAATTTTGCGCCGACATGTGGTCCCCACTCCCCGCCGTCCCACGCCCTCTTGGCCTTTCTCTCCCCTCTTCAATTTTGCGCCGACATGTGGTCCCCACTCCCTGCCGTCCCACGCCCTCTCGACCTTTCTCTCCCCTGCACGCCCTCAGAGTTTTTTTTACCGCCCGGTAAACCGCGGTTTACCACGGTAACCGGACTACCGGACCGGTTCACTTATTCCCAAATTCAAATTTCAACTTTGAAAAAAATGCTGAAAAAATTCCAAAAAATAGTTCATGATTTATAGAACCCAATGGCGTCAAAATTATTCAAATTTGAGTTCGTTTAGTATTTATTTAGACGTTTAGAAGTTTGAAAAAAGAAAAAGAAAAAATACACAAACCGGCTGTTAAGGCCCATTAAATCATGAAGGTCGAAAAACATACTAAACACACTCAAATTTAAGTAATTTTGACATCATTGGATTCTAAAAATCATGAAGTATTTTTAGAATTTTTTAGCATTTTTTAAAAAATAAATTTGAATTTTGAAAAAACCACTCAAACCGCTAAACCGAGCGGTAAACCGCTCAAACCGGCGGTTACCGCTCCAAACCGGACGGTAAACCGGAGCCGAACCGGATAACAGCGAGGTTTGAATTCGAATTTGCATTCATCCGGCTACCGACCGGTTACCGGTAAACCGGACCCCGGCGGTTACCGGTAAACCGGACCCCGGCGGTTACCGGAAACCGGTCGGTAAAAAAACCCGTGGCCCCTCTTCAGCCGATGCCGCAGCCTTGCCCCTGCACCCGCCTACCCCGTCAACGTCGGTGGCCTACCCCCTATCCATCACACCACCGCTGCTGCTCCATCTGGACCATCCGACCCTGCTGCCGCTCCGCCGCGTCCCTGCTCCGCCCGGTCGGCACCACTCCCCATCCGACCCCTGCCTCCTCCCAATGACGCCCGGCTGTAGCCTGCTAGCGCTCTAGCCATGCCTCCACTTTAATATAAACTACTATGCACGGTCTAACAATATAGACTGAATGGTATTTCCAATTGTCGCTATGGCTATGCTTATGGACGTAGCACTAAAAAAAGGAGCAGTGATGCCTTTGGTTGATTCGATTATGCTATTTTTAGCTACCTACTATCATGTATTTGATATCAATATGTTTAGTACATGTATAGAAATTACAAATTAGGGTTCCAGTATTAAATGCTGGAATGATATGGATCAACATGTATTTGATAACGTGGATTCATTCTGTTCATTCTTGCAGTTTTCAAAGAAAAATCATGCACACCGATGGGAAAACTACTAAACTAGGCACAAGAAATCTACAATGCTATTTTTTCTGTCCTGAAACTACTCTCTGAATATCTATCAGATAGAAGGAAGCATGATATTGTCACCTCTTGCATCTTACATAATTTTTTTAACTGGACTATGTAAATAAATATTTTGTTTTTTTGCATCTGGTTCTCCTAACTCTATCTGTTATTTTGCTTTTGTGAACCAATGGCCTGTTATTTTGTATGGCACATGTGAACCAATGACCTGTTATTTTGCTTGAATAATTTGAACCTTGGCCCTACAACCAAATCAGGAACAACGACACATTATTTAGTATCAAAGGCTCCCTTATCATACTGACTCTGATCACTGCTTTTGCATTATGATTTTAGTTGATGTATGAGGCAAGATAAGTAGTGAATGGTACTGTGAGCTGCATATGGACATTGGACAGTGACATCATTTTCAGCTGAAGAAGTGATGGATTTGTACAAAGAGAAAATGCGAAGGACCTCAAGACAGGAATAGCAAACCGTATTGCCTTTGTGGTTTCCTTCACCTTGCTGTGTGGAGTCTATGGAACCAGCTTCTACACTGGTGCACTGTAGAGAATGACAAAACTTTTCCCAAAGTTTTCAGGGTATGTATCATGTTAAATATGAGATGGTTGTATTATATAAAGTGAATTTTAATGGTATAAACCGATATTGCAATGATCTTTATTATTTGATTGCAATAGCAAGAGGGTCAGCTCTGGTGTTGACCAAATGCCTCAACAAAGGATGCCTCAACAGAACATGCAAGTATGTGAAGGGGAAGGATAAAATGAGTGGCAGGCCTTTGGTGTGCTTATTTGTTGTATCTGCAAGAACGGTGGAGAGCCTCATGAAATCTAATTGTTTGTTTTGACTTCACGAAAACAATGAGTTATCAGGTCATTTTCAGTTATTATGTAATGCAATCACAGTTTCCTATTACTCAGCTTTAATTAACTTCCTCCTTGTATATATATATGTGGTCTATCTGGATGTATGTATTTTGATATGCAACAAAATATTTGACAACAATGAGAGCCATTCGAATGATGCATGAATATATCTCTTTACTATTATATATAATATAATTGTAACTTGATTGTTTCAGTTTTGCATCAAAACTTGAGTTATTAATTTTTGTATCTTAGGGCTTGTTCCTTTCTTCGTCAAATCAAGGGGATTGAAGAGGATTTTGACTTGTAGGGGATTTAATCCTCCTCAAACCCTCTCAATCCCCTTGGGTTGTGGATCAAATGAACAGAGCTTTATGAAGTTATGCAATATCGATGTCCTAAACATCACAATTGTAGTATTTTTTGGGTAATATATATAGTGTTATATAGCACACGGTGTTTCATATGTTATGGTGTCATTATTTTTTGAGAAGCAAACTAATAGAACATGTGTCGCTTTTTTTTTTGACAGAAGAACATGTGTCGCTTTAACTTCATTATTGGTGCCAACATTGTTTCAGAAATCTTTCTTATGGGAGCAACAAATTGGATTAACATAGTTTTGTCACCCGTAGCAAAGCACGGGCATTGACTAGTGTAGATAAAATCAAAAACCAATTGCACAGTTTGGTTGTACTTTGTGAGATGAATCTTTTGAGCATAATTAGTCAATATTTGGATAACATTTTAAAAATGAGCCATTTTACAATGGTTGGAAAAACATCTAAATGCCTCTTAATGCCTTCCAATGCCTCCTCTTAATAATTATTTTTGTTAATTAATTTCTTTAAGGGTATTATGGTCTTTAAGGCGCCTCAAGGGACTAGCAAGATGTCGTCGCAGGTCACCAAGGAAGCGTAGCCCAGCTTCGCGCCTGGCGGCGGCGCGGCCACGAAACAAAGGAGCCTTGTTCTTGTCGCCAATGGAGGTCTGCTGGCTCTAGCCTGTTGGCCTCTCAACCGCCACATCTGAGCTAGCCTCTGCTCTCCAGGTGGAGTCGGTGCCTCCATACGCTTGCTGGTCTCTGGCCCCAACTGTGGCGTTCATGAGCTCGTGTCCGCTAATGGCCTCCCTGGCACCTACGAGAGCTGACGCCCTGAGCATGTTCGACGAAATGTCATCTGCAGATTTGGTGTTGTGCAAACAATAAAGCACATGAACAGATCAACTGATTTATAATATCTCGTTAACCAAGGACGACACAGCAGTTCCAAATACTAGCAAGTAGAAGGCTATGTAATCCCAAATTCATTCTAACAAGTTCCAGATACCCAAAGCTATTTTCATTCATGTTCTTGAAAAGTAAACGTCCAAAGTGTCAACTTTTTTTTATCCCTTTCTGTCACTTGACACTAGAAAGTTTGGATATGTTGCGCAGAAGGCTCATGCTACCGGCAGCAATCGTTGTATTCAGTTGTGCTTCTGCGGCGTTTTTATCCACAAAAAATACAGTTGTTCTCAACATCTGTGAGTTGGATCACATTTCCATAAAGCCATTTATCAGAAGATCACCATGTAGAGCAAAAAAACTATTTGCTTCAACATTGCAGATAGGTTGAAGTGGATATTCAGATTCAGCCCATTGAGTTGGATGCACCGACAACAAGTTTAAACTGATAGGAAAAGATTAAGAGTCGGCTGCAATGATGTTTTATTTATTTGGGCCTGTCAGGATTCAAACTCAAGATCTTTGAACAATATTGAGTGCAAGCACCGACTAGTTTAATCAAAAAACTTAATCTAGTAGGAAAGGAGGGCAAATCGGCAAATCGCTTTATATTTCAACACAACCCACCATGGGGCTCCTGCTTCTGGTAAAAAGCAGCTTGCAGAACTTCAGACGACCAAGTACCAAACTGACAATAAGCATACTTGAACAGTGAAGAAGATATCAACAGCAGCCTGCTCTATTGTGCAGCCTGCTCTATTGTCAGAACAGTAAGTAGGATGAAATGGGTAATTTCTCTCATCTGATAGATTTATACCTCTCCTGGACTGAGTTAGATCGCCAAAAATACAAGTATATACAACATTAAATGACCTAGCTAGTATGTACAGCTTCATCTTTCAAGCCTATGGGCAGCGTCCCTTTCCCGCGGCCTGCTCTATTGTGCTGGCGAGGGCGCGGGGCTGGCGGCGCCCCTCCCCGGCGCAGGGCCGGTGGAGCCCCTCCCCGGAGCAAGTGCAGGGCCGGCGGTGCCCCTCCCTGCCGTGCGGTGCAGCACGGCGATGTGCACCTTCCCTTGGAGCGACCGCCGCACGCCCTCAAAACATCAGCACGGATTAGACGACGTGGCAGGAGGTACTGGCGGCTACGCACGCCACGCGCGCGGCCTGGACCGGCCATCGACTTCCCTGCGATAGAGATGGAGACGTGGATGGCGGCGACGGATGAAACCCTAAAGTCAACGTCAACTACCTAAGAATAAACCCTAAGACGATTTTCATTTAACTTACTTTAATCGTAATAAAACATCATTGTTACAATTATAAAAATACATTTTTACCCTTGGTTAAAAAAATAAACTACAAAAGAGCAATTGTCACTCTTTTATTGGAGTCCTAATTTTCCCTAAATCCGGAGAAGTCGCGATGCCTCTCAGCGCATGTGGCCCACCTATTATAGACACATCAAATGCCTCTCAATGCCTCCATATTGATGCCTCTCGACTAATGGGCCCACAAATCATAGACACATCAAATGCCTCTTGATGCCTATCCAACCATTGTAAATTTTCTCTTTAAGAATACAAACGAAATGCTATAGTGATGCATTTATAGCAAAATGCCATTTTTGCCACTCCTGAATTGGGATCTAAACAAGGCCTGGGTAGCGTATCTGCTGCTAGGCTGATTGGTCAGCGTGTGCTTCATGGTCTGGTGGTGCCGCTTGCTTTTTGCAATAATTGGGTTCCTTATGGTTGAAATTGTCAGGAATCAAATCTGGGTGCTCGTATTTTTCTAAATTTATTTTAGAGATTTTTCTAGTGTTATGCTTTAAGTGGTAAAGTGACGTTTTTATCGATGACGAGACGCTAGTGGTGACTTCAGGAATCTCCAGATCTGTTGACTCAGTCCTCCGGAGGCGCTCACAAGAGTAAGGTTTACGTACGTGATTTCATATGGGTGATTGTGCATGCATGTTGGGCGTCTTGCGTTATACTGTGTAATCTAAAAAAAACTATCAATCCATGAAGATTTAACCTAGCATCATAATCAACATCTTTACATACTAATATAGTTTTTGTACTAATGCCACAACTTTATTTTAGGATGTAAGGAAATAACTAAATGACAATACTTTTTTTCATAGTTTAAGTTTCACATAATTATATGAGTATATAATTCAGAAACACTTATGCATAACAAGATATAATAAAATCATGTATCGCCTCAACCATCTAAATTATAATTGCTAGTTGATTGCTCGTGTGTTGTTAGTTGCTACAGACAAGTATAAAACTAGTTGAATTCCCCGCGCGTTGCCGCGGGAATTTAAAGTTAAAATTTAGATGACAAATGGAGGTACGGTTTGAGGTTATAGGTTAGAAAATTGTAGTTGGAGAAAAGGAGTGACTGAGATACTTCTAATGATATATAGAGTTAATAATTTAATTTGTAGATAACAGGTCAGTTCATCCTAATGATCACGAACATAAGTGTATTTTCGGAATACATATGGCTTTGTTAATTTAAGGCGAAAAATATGTGATATATAGTAGTATATTCATATTACACTTGGATACCTATGATATACGCAAGCTTAAAAACAAAGCTATATATTAAAGTGGTTAAGGTACTATATATATTTAGAGGACAGAAGCTTCTCCAAAGCTACTCAACAAACATATAAGGTGTCCGTTGTAATTTTGTCGAGGGAGAGTGGAAGAGACGGCAGCAACTGTTGTCAAATAGAAGTGAGGCATTAAAGTGGCTGCCTCTCCAATTGCACCTGATGACTCTTGGGCCCTTTTTTTTTTTTTTTTGACCTTAACGTGGCACTCATGGCCTTCCATTACTTGACGTGAGCTCAACCAAATCGTGAGCTATAAAAGTGTTTACAAATTCCGGGTCTGACCCGGGTCCCAACTCAAAGCTAATTTAGCGATCTCGTGCGTAGACGAGTTACAAGAACAAGAAACATTTACAATCTTACTGCAAACAAAATGATCATGAAGAAGATCACGGATACTCCAAAATAACACGCCACAAGGGGCCTTATCACTGATTGAAGAGGTGACAGCTTCACAAAGCTGGCTGCAGTCCACTTCCAGTTCAATTCTAGATATACCAAATTGTTCTACCGATTTGAGTGCAAATAAACAGGCCACCGTTTCAGCTGATAGTGCATCACGTACAGGTTTAATATTAGCAGCACCAGCAAGCACCGCTTCTGACCTTTGCGTGAGTGGGTCATGGTGGCTAGTGGGACATTAATATATGAGGTATAATGTTTCGGTGAACACAAAGTGAAGTGGATGACGGAGATCTCATGGACAGAAATGAAAACTAGATGAAGATGGACGGCTGCAAAAGAAAGGTGACGTGGAAGCATGAGAACTGAGATTTAGCTAACATTTATTGCTTAGTGGGTATGAACTATATAGTATATATAGATTTATGAACACGTATAAAATTCCATCACATAACATCACACGAGAGTAGAAAAAATAAATGCCATAAAAGAAACATGAAAATAAATATCAACATGTTTCCAAAAATGAACTAGAAAAGATCGCGGCCTTGCCGCTTGCAAGTAGGACCCATGATATTTTCCTGTGCAAATATTTATTCTTTTTATAAAATGAATTCAAGAACTATTTACATCATATTCAACATAGGCTTTGTTTCATATGTACAGTAAATAAATTGTAATCTACTTATATGTGTCATGATTTTGTTGTTGTACTTGTTATATGTTTTGGAGAGTTTATCATCGTGAAGGCATTATTTTATTTATTTTTATTTTTAGGTTTTTAAGTGGAACTATGATATCTTATTTTTATCATTTTTTCCATTGAGGAAGGAGAGGTTAAAATATTTAATAACGAGGAAGGAATATAAGTAGCATAAAGATTACTATAATTGTGAAATGAGGAGAATTTGGCCATGGATCATGAAATCTGTAGTAATTTGAATAAAGAAACTAATTCTATTAATAAAGATCTACAACTATAGCAGATACATGTCACTAAAATATGTGATGCATTTTGTTTACAGTGCAGTGTTAGTTTGTAGAGTTCAACAAACTTGATTTGACATATTTATATTTTTATTGATTTATTATGTTTTTTATTAAAATTCTGCAAATTAGGCGAATAATAAATGTAAAGAACAATAGAAAAACAGAGTCGGGCCGAATATGACCCACCAAGATCCAAGACCCATTTCGAGTGAGATGAATGCCCGAGTGGGGAGGTAGGGTTTGATATAGTTTGAGGGGTTTTACGTAAGATTGGCTGGAGAGGCTTCGAATTGTCCAGTAAAATCTTCGTACTAAAACACGTTTTATTTTGGTACAATTGCAAATATCTATTGATGAGGATTCCAAAATGATTTGATTTTGTATTTTACCATTTCCATGTGATTTACTATGCGATTTCTAAGCCTTAGCATATTTAGTCATAGAAGAAAAGGATTAATAAATAAAAGATTTTACTAAAACATGATTCCAAAATGATTTGATTTTCTTGTGATTTACTATGTAATTTTTAATTCTTAGTATATTTATTCATAAAAGGACTTGGCTAAGTTCGGTGAACTTGTTGTACCAGGGTTCATTATTTTTTTTTTTGCACTATATCACTATATTTGATGGGTTGTTATTTCATATGTGGGGTATTATTTGTGTATTAATAGCAAAAAAATACATTAAAAGATGTGATATTTTATGATAACTGTGCAGTGCTAGTTGCGTAAAGTTGATCAAATTTGGTTTAGTATTTTTTTATTTTTATTTGGTTTATTATGTTTTTTACAAAATTCCAGCCAATTTAGATAAATAATAAATTCGCAATAAAATGACAAACATCATTAGGCTTATTCAGCTCATGAGGCCCATTTCCAGCGGTATACACTCTTAGTATATTTATTTATAAAAGGACTTGGTTAAGTTCGGTGAACTTGCTGTACCAGGGTTCATTATTTATTTTTTTGGCGCTATATCACTATATTTGATGGGTTGTTATTCATACGTGGGGTATTATTATAGCAAAAAACACTAAAAGATGTGATATTATTTGGTTGTGATATTATTTGGTAACAGTGCAGTTCTAGTTGTGTAAAGTTCAACAAACTTGGTTTAGTATTTTTTTCATTTGTATTTGATTTATTATGGTTTTTATTCCAGCCAATTTAGATATATGATAAATTCGCAATAAAATGAAAAACATCATTGGGCTTATTCAGCTCATGAGGCCCATTTCCAACGGTATACAGGCCCGAGCTTGGAGCTAGGTCGGCCCATATAACTGGCCTTGCTGGTTGCGCTTGAATTTCAGCAAAGATGAAGGGCTTTAATGCAAATAATTCTGAGAGGAGGCCTAGACGACGGGTTTGGTTCTATAAAAGTATAAGGGGTTATTTACAAAATGACCAGGATTGGCTAGATCTGGGCCATCCATTGGCTCGATCGGACGGCTGAGGACATCCAGCAACGTGGCCACGTTGGCTTGGCTGGGCCTCTTTTGTTGCAAGAATCGTATTGGGGAGATCGGTGTAGAGTCACCAATAATCTTTTTTTGCTTGACAAACATAATAATTTGCATATGATACATGACGAGGTAAAGTTTTCCTTGCAATTTTGAGCTTGGACAAAACAAGAACTATTCCCTAGTCTGTGATGAGGGAAAGAGGCGCTTATTAAGTCAATTGCTCAAGTTGTTCCGGTATATGCTACGATGGTGTTCAAAATTCCTAAAAATATTTGCAAAGGCAATACCGACGCTATCTTGCAACACTGACAGGGTGATGACAATGAAAAGAGGATTCAATGGCAATCTTGGTGGAAATTATGTAAACCAAAGCACAAGGGAGGTTTGGACAAGCGGTCCACCCAAAGACAAAAGCTTTGCCCGATGCCCGTGAGTGAAAGCTTAAAGACACGTCGTGATCATCTACAACAATCTTGCCTATGTTGACTAGTTCGCCTACTTTGACTACATCAATGTCTTCAAGGTAGGCTCAATTGTGTAAGGAAGGTGTCGAGATCATACGAAGAAGCAAGCTGCCAAGGACAAGGTCACAAAGGTTCGAGCAAAGATTGAAACCGAAGAAAATCTAAAGACAAAATTATCCCTAGGAAAATTATCCAGTTACATAGCTAAGGGGCTTGTAAGATATTGTTTAAGGTACATTTCTAGCCTCTACAGGCTTTTCGTAAATACAAGTCGCCTCACTAGGAAAATTAAAGGAAACCTCCCCTATAAAGGTAGAAGAGAGGGAAGGTGGAGGGAGATGTTTGGCTCCTCTCTCGTTGGCTCTCTTCCTCTCTCACTTGGCTCTCTTCCTCTCAGTGTTCCAGACCAACATGACTTTTGCGATAGAAAACTTTTGTGAGGCCACATTGTGGATCATCTTTAGGAATACATCGCTACACCATCAATGCTCTCATCACGCATATGTAAAACTAAATTGTCATAAAAAAATATGAAATAATAATCTTACTATCATCAGAACTTTGTGACTTTGTATTGAATGAATACTGCAACCTATAAAAAAATCATGTACAAAGCACAGTCTGTCAAATAATTTTTGGTTTTATTTAATTGTTTTTTCTTAAGGTGAATATATAGATCACTAAGTATAGCAAATGCTAGGAGAACAAAACCATCTAGAAGAAAATAATTCAGAGTGACTCTGTTAGGGTTTGGACATTGAGAGGAACACATTCTACGCCAAATACATGTAACCTTCAAGAGTGCATCATCAAATATTTAGAGTATGCAACTTTGATGATTTCAACAACTTATTACTTGTTGTAGGTCATAGTAAAATCATCCAATTAGAGCATAAAGAAAATAGTTTCTTTCTCGATAATCAATCCTTGTTTAGCGGTATTGTGTGTTTAGAAGCTAGATATGTATCTAGATTATCTCATCTAGTGTTATTGGGTGGTTTGGAGTGGAAGTTGGATGTGGACTAAATCATGTCAATAGATTAGGAGATAAATCACTTGTTTCCACTAGAAATATAAAAAAATAATCATGTTTTCATGCTACGGATAACTATCCATGGCACACAAATGTTGCTAGAGGGAGCTTAATTTCTTTCATGTTGAGTCATTTAACATAAAATTAGCATCATTAGTCATTTCAAAAGTTGTTACCATGATTAACTATGAATTAGAACCAGAAATCACAAGTTGTAGATTATTCTATAATCAAATATTACGAGAGAACAATTCATCCTAAACAAGAACTAGACTCTTATGCGAGAGGCCAAAATAATTAATTTTGAGACCACACCGTTACCATTCCTTTTGTCTTCATCCAGAACCATTTTTCTGGAAACAGGCATAGCTTAGACTTTAGACTTTAAATTAAGGGTATCCTGTGCGAAACTATTGAGATTACCCAACCTTCTTACATAAAGATGTTACCTCGTTCACGAAATGGAACATCATCTGCAAATGCAGCCAAGCCTATAAATTAATAATTATGACAAAGCCAGGTAAAATGTACATTTAGGTCAAACCTACCATATTGTCGTCCACTTTACACCATTTTTTTTATTATTTTTGACAAAGCTTATATAGTGCCCCTTCCATAAGCCAATGTGGACAATAATGGCACATAGGCCATCTCGGTTGTCCTCACTTATACCACTGCTCATATAAGTACTCCCTCTACGTCAAACATTTTAAATTGTGGCTACAAATAAATGTTTTTTTAGGTTGAATTTAAAAATATAAAAGTGATGTAAGTAGATTCATCTTGAGAATGTTACTATTTGACATACAACCTAGCTTTAGCCCCAAGAATAGGCCATTTTCATTCAAATGGTCTATTATTTTTCTGATTATGTTTGTTCACTCGAGTAGTACTTAGAAAATAAACATTTCAGTTAAATAATTCCATCATTCAGATACAAAGGCATACCTCATTGGCAATGTATCAGGTGCAAACCACAACTTTCGCGAAAACCCGTGCAAAACATGGCAAAAAAAAAAGTCGTCTAAATTAAAAAAATCACACATGTAGATGATAGATGATACACAACCCTGTAAAACATCTTGTCCAAACTCGATTTCGTTTATGAGATATAAAAGTAACAAATTTCAAGTCAGAAAGGTGTCAAGATGATTTGTCCAAACTCGACACTGTTGAGTTCGGTACTATCAAAAGATTGTGCCAAATAATCCAATGTGATGCCAATTCTGCTACGTGGTGGGTTGCGGTGGTTTTTTCTCGAATACGTAAAAGACTTGCGCATCTTTTTCCATTAAGAATAAGAGAATGCAATGCAATACAATGATACCGGGGTGGAACAAGATTTGAACAATTTGAAACTAGCCGAGCCACCTCCGGTAGAACCACCAAGGAAAGAAAGGAAAATAACAGAAGGAAGAAAGTAGCCCGACACCACACCCAACAATGGACTAAACATCAAGCTTCTTGGCACAGCTGACCGGCAGAGGCAGTGCTCGGCGTCTTTGTGGTGGGTTGCAGCGGTAGAGCCAGAATTCAAAGTTTCAAAACTTCCCGTTGAAAAAACTCGGCTAAACACCTGAAGATCCCACACCAAGAGTTAACAAAAGCAAGTAGAGCACACAAGAGGACTAAAAAGAAATTTATAAATTCACTAATTTACGGCAGAATAAAATGGTTAAAGGAAACATGGCAGGCCAGCCAATGTGTACTAGTAGTAGATAGGTCGAAACCAAAGATAGGAGTAGAAAACACTGGAGATTTATCACATATGTCAAGAGCAGACAATAAGCGAGGGTATATTCATCCAAATTCCAAAGGCTAGGACAACGCATGGTGATGCTGAGTTGCGCATGTCCGCACTGGTAATGAACTCATGAAGAACCAATGCAGTGCAACACTGCAGCAAACAACGGCGTGCCGGTGCATCACTGGGACGAGGCGAGAGGGCAGAGGGATCAGGGATTACATGTCGGCGTGGCGAGCTCCCTGGTTGAGATACAAACAAGGCTCGCTAAGTTGTCAAAAAAAAAAAAAGGTCTCGCTCAACGCTGGACGGCTGGACGCAATGCTGTCCTGAATGTGCGAGTGCGACGACCGGTGAGGGACCAGACGGCCGGCGGGTTTCTCGTGGCGTGTGCTCAGGAGTTGATGGCTTAAAGTGAATGTGAGACTTCTAAGGTTGGATGTGATCTCGAAAAAAATGTGAGACTTCTAACGTAAATTTGAAATTTGTACTTTTTAAAATCACAATGTCAATTCTTATTTGTACATGCTTCTTTTTTGGTTATTCATCAACTCAGGCCAGCTTCTTAACAAAGTTTTGCACGGGCGATTAGCACGTGTGTTCGGGATAGTATTTTGTGGCGTTTTCATGGTAGGTCACACTTAGAGCATCCGTAGTGGTATGAGCTAGTTGCAAAAAAAAAAAAAAAAATGTAAATATAGATATGTTATATTGTTACAAAATAAAATGGTAACCCAATAGCCCCGTTTGGATGTAAACAGTTGAGTTGAATTAGAATCATATAGTTTGAGTAGCTTGTTTAGATCTATTTGGAACTAAAACTACAATTCCAATCAATTCTTGTTAAGCCCAAGAGACCTGGTTAAAATTCCTGGCTAAAGAATAGAAATGCAGATTCCTATTTTTTTAACTATTTCCTTGTCTGATGCACATGCACCCGTCTTGCAAAGCACGGAAGCAATGTAGGGTGTGTTTGGTTCGTTTCTTAGAGTAGCCTGGCTAGCAAAACCAAGCCACACTAGCCCAAACCACGCTCTAGCAAGCCAACTTCTGGTTGTTTGGTTGTCTGTACTACGTAAGTCTAGCTAGCCTGAGAGCTTGTTTGGTTGCTTGGTTTATTTTGATATAGTCACTTCTTCTTTGAATGCTCCTTCAGTTTACTTGTTCCATTATGGCCCCATGTTCAGTGTATGTATATTTTAAGTCTGAACTTTCCGATCCATACCTCCGGTTGCACTTAGGGCATTCACAGTGCAGACTCTACCATAGAGTCTAACATAATTTATTATCCGTCTATTTATTGCGTTTTGCTGATGTGGCAGTATATTTATTGAAGAGAGATGCAGAAAAACCAAGACTCAAGTCTTATTTAGACTCCAAGTCCACAATCTTCGAGGTAAATATGCCGCCACATCAGCAAAACACAATAAATAAAAGAGTAATAAATAGTGTTAGACTCTGCGATAGAGTCTTGCATTGGGACTGCCCTTACAGAAGACTTAACCAAACTACAGAAGATCTCGACACACCTTATCACATAAAACTGAGTAGACATTGATCAGTAATTAACTATGCTTCGGTAGATGCTGCTAACAACGGAGTATGAAGAACGGACATTGAGCCGAGAGCATCAGAAAGCTCGATCAGACTCGCAATGTCTTCATGCTTGGATAGATCCTCTGCTGATTCTCTTATATGGCCACTGCTGCGCGTGTTGCCTTGTGTCATGCAGCCTAATAGCACCTTCAGAACCGAAGAAGAAAAAACTTTCAGAATTCAGTCATCACTAAACATGAAAGAGTGAACATTCAGATAGAAGAGGTTGCAGCAGTGAACAAAGCCATCAGGAAGCTCCGCTGCACCTGCACATCCATGCAGCTGCCTTCGGCGAACATGTCCTACACAGCAAATATGTAGCTGATTTGATTCTTTTGTCAAAGAACAGAGAGACACGATGGTACTGGCATTTGATTCTTCTGTCCATCTGGAATTGGGTGTGCATTTGATTCTTCTGTCCATCTGGAATTGGGTGTGCAGTGCTTACTCCGATCACTGATTTGATCTTGTCGGTGGTGAGCGGAAACTGCAGGTCACCTTCCCTCTGAATCCTCAGCAGCATGTCGAGCAGGTCCTCCTTGTCGTCGTCGTCGTCAGCTGCTCTGCTCTCCCCGTGCTCCTGGACCATGGCGTCCATGAACACGACCAGTCCTGCCGATGTTGTTTCATCCGTCCCGGCATCCGGTTGACCAGCATGGCGAGGCGTGACGACGCGAAGAGGTCCGGAAAGCTGGGCTCATGTGCATACTTGTCAAAGCACTGGAAATGTTGAGCGTAACTGCATGGCAACTAATCATTGGGTCAAGGGTAGGGTTCTTGGTTGGCTTGCAAAGGATCCCACAATTAGAGCTACAGAATTGAAGAAAAAACTAGAAGAACAGTATCGGGTGCAGTTGTCATATCATGTAGTGTGGGATGGTAGGGATATGGCTTTGCAAGAACTCAAAGGGAAGTGGGATGACAGCTTCGCACATGCTTTTAGTTTCAAGGCTGAGGTGGAGAAGACCAATCCAGGGAGTTTGGTTGACATTGAATATGAGCAAGTGGGAAAGAAGATGAGATTTACAAGAATGTTTGTTGCCCTTAAAGCCTGTGTAGATGGTTTTCTAAATGGTTGCAGGCCTTTCCTTGGTGTAGACTCTACTCATTTGACTGGAAAATGGAAGGGACAACTTGCATCTGCTACTTCTATTGATTGGCATAATTGGATGTTTCCAGTTTGCTACGGTGTGTTTGGATCAGAGACAACTGAAAATTGGACTTGGTTTTTTAGAGACTTCATCAAGCAATTGGATCACCTCCAGGACTAGTGATCTCAACAGATGCAGGAAAAGGAATTGATTCTGCTGTTACTCAAGTCTTCAAAAATGGAGTTGAGCACAGAAAGTGCATGAGACACTTAGTTGCAAACTTCCAAAAACGATTCAGAGGTGAGGTCTTCGAGAAACACATGTGGCCAGCATGTAGAGCTTTTCAAAAGGATAGGTTTGAAGAGCACTACAATTTGATGTATGAAGCATGCCCAGAAGCTATGAAGTGGACACATGAAAACCATAAGCATCTATGGACAAGGCACCTCTTCTCTGAAGAAAGCAAGTGTGACTATGTAACAAATAACATAGCAGAAACATTCAACAGCTGGATTAGGGATGAGAAATCATTGCCGGTAGTTGATCTTATGGACAGGATAAGGCAATTATGCATGCAAAAAATGCTCTTGAGGTGAAAAATTGCCATGAAGCTTTGTCGGTGTTTCGTACCCCGGGGGGTATAACACCAACGAGTAAATTTCTATGCGTGCTCCCTAATCCGGATGGTGATGCAAGAAGAACACAAGCGTTTATCCTGGTTCAGGCAAAGAATGCCCTACGTCCAGCAGTGGGGAGAGATTTGTATTATCTTGCACCGGGGTGCTTGTACAGGGGTGAGTACAAGGTAGTCCTGAGACTTAGTGAGTGAGTGTGAGTGAAGGCGTAAAAAACCTGCCCTAGGCTAGGCCCTGGCATCCCCTTTTATAGGCCAAAGGGAGGCTCAGGGGTACAGAGTAGATAGGGCTGTCGTGGGTGTGACGTCGAGGTACATGCGCCATGTCGTGTCGTCGAGACTGTAGACGTTCCCTCTGGTCTGGTTCGAGCCTGTAGCGGTATGGTCATTGATGGCCTGCTCGTCCTTCTCGGTCGTGGGCTGACGTAGTCGAGGTGCGGTGCCGGCGCGGCCGAGCACGTGCGCCCGGGAACCCTGCGGTATGGTCGTCGAGGTGGGAAAGACAGGGCACTGCTTGCTCCGTACGCCAATCGCGTCCGCCATTACTTCCTCGAGCGCCTGGGTGCCGGCTCGAGGGGTCGTCGACCCGAGCGATGGGACTGTGCAGCGGATTAGGCGGTACGGAGAGTTGACAACGGCGCTTGAAGGGGGGAGCCGCACGTGGCACAGTACCAGGCCTGACTTAATAGTGGCGTCTGCCATCCTCGAATCCGGGGGATGGGCAGCGTAATGGTGAAGCGACCGTTGCGGGCTCTGCAGCCATGGGGTTAGGTGTTGTCAGCGTACGTCAGTGCTGTTCGAGCCCTGTAGCCACGTGCGAGCTCTGGACAGGTAATGATTGAGGGCGGACTCGAGCGACTGCTCGCTCGAGCGCTCTCCGTCCCGCTCGAGCGGTTGCTCGCTCGAGCGGTTTGCGTCATCGTCTCGAGCGGTCGCACGCTCGAGCGGTTTCCGTACTTTTCTGTCGAGCGGGTGAGCGGCTGCTGCTCGAGTAGGCGGGCTTTGTGGGCCTGATCGTGGGCCTGATCGTGGGCCGGCCTAGCTCGAGGGGGAGATTGGGGTTTTCTCTGACCAGTTAGCTTTTGGGATTTTTAGAGAGGGATGAGGCCGATTTGCTTATCTCTAATTCACCCAATTTAGGACCCCCTAATCTAGGTATCCGACAAGCTTAAAGATAAGATTTTGACAAACGTCATGAAGGACCTCAATGCAAGAAGTAGGGGGCTGCAATATGTGTGGAGGTATGCATACAAAGATGGTAGTAGAGCTACTGAAATGTTAGGTGAAGTCGAAGGTGTTACAAGGAATCTAGTTCATTGGAGGCATGCTGTTGATCTTCAAGAGAGGAAGTGCACTTGTAGACGTTGGCAAGTTACTGGCCTGCCATGTACACATGCCTTGTGTCTTATCACCTCAATTCGAGGTTGTAACATTGAAGGCTATGTTCATGAATACTACTCTGTTGAAAAGTTTAGGAAGGCATACCAAAAGTGTGTGAAGCCAATGGCAGATAGGAAACAATGGCCTCAAGTGAACCTTGGATTTAAGTTGTGGCCTCCAATTCTGAAACCAGCAGCCGAGAGACCAAGGAAGAGGAGGTTTAAATCAGCTGCAGAAGGTGGATCCAGAAACAGAAAGAGAACCACAAGATGCAAAAGATGCAAACAACTTGGACACATGGAGAAAACATGCAATGAATATGTCTATGATTCTGATGCACCACCACCTGCTGCCCCAAAGCCAAAGAGAAAGAGAGGCAAGAAAAGTGTCACAGTAGTGCCATCTAGTGCTGCTGAGCCACCACAGGAAATGCCATCATGTGTTGACCCATTGTAAGATTTTTGAACTTATTTATGGATTTTCAGTTTTCACCTAACTTACAGATATCATATATTTAAACTACTTACAGTGCTACACCCACAAGACCTATCACTTGTTCTCATACACCAAGCCCTGTTACAAGAAGTATGACAAGGAGGCAGCTAGAACTAGAATCATCTACACCAACTAGACTCATCACCTCTGTTTCTACCCCAAGTCATATGACAAGAGGGTATAACTCTTGCAGATTTTTATTATGTATTCCTATTATTGCCTATATTTAGCTAACATATTTCTATACTCATCTATAGTTGTAAGAGGTTGCTGGAACTTGAAGACGCCATAGAACATGTTGGATGTTCAATCACATCTCCATTTAGCATTGACAAGGGAAAGGCAAAGAAGCTGCAGGTTGTTAGGGCTAAAAAAGACTAGGCTGTACACTGTATTAGTTGGTTGAAACCTGTTATTCAACCTATATTTTGTTGCTGTGCTTGACTGAAATTGTGGCTGAAATGTTGCTAGAATATGTTCTTTTGTGGGTTTGGACCTGCTACTTTCTTTTGAACCTGTCATGTTAATGGATGTGCTAAAATATTGTTGTGATGTGGATGCTATGGTGATGAAATATAGCCTGTTATGTTCCCAGAACCTTGAATTGAAGGGCAGGGGTATTTGTGTCCAGATTTTATGTCTTACTTACCTCTTTGAATGAGAAATCATTAAGAGTTATAGTGTCCAGCAGCAAATGACTACACTTTTGTAATGTGTTGTGGCAAAGCCACTCTTTTTTAGTGTCCAGTGGCAAAAGCCATGTTTTTTCAATGTTCCCTGGCAAATTTTGCCAACAGCTTGAGCCCGTGCTCCAGCATGGCAAGGAACATGTCCCGGTGACCCGGTCCTTGAACCGGCTCCGGATTATGGCGCGCACCGAGGAGTCGGCGGCGTACACAGCCAACAGCTCGCTCAAGTTCACCAACCGTGCGGGCGGCGCCGTCCACGCCACGGCGCGGAGGAGCCGCGCGGCCTCATCCTCGCAGACGGGGCGGAAGGACTGGACACGCCAAGTGCTGGGCAGCTCAACGGTGCAGATCTTGCGGATCTGCCTCCACCCATCGCCGTAGGGCGCGAAGATGATCCCCTTGGCGCCCTCGGGGATGGCCAGGCGGACCATCCGCGTCACGGGGCGCGCCGCGAAATCGAGGTCCCTCGCCGTCATCACCTCGCGGCTAGCCGATGGCACCGTCGGGGTGAGGCGCCCACTCGTCCTCGCTGGTGGATTTAGTCCCATATCCATATTAAAAATATACTTAGGAGTTTAAAAAAACTATATACATAAATAATATATTATAGATGTGCATTGCCACAAAATTTAGATTCAAACTCGTTTTGTAATTTGCTCTAAATTTTTACAAAACGAGTTTGAATATCAAATTTTATGATAATGCATATCTATAGATGCACTATTACTCTATTAGCGTGCATAGTTTTATTTTTTAAAAAAAATTCTAAATATTGTTCTCTAAAATGTTTTCATGATCGCATCGAAGATGTGGTTAGCACTAGATATTTTGCCAAAAGTGAACTACTCCGTAAAAGTAAAGCGTTAAAACTTTGATCAAGCAAGTAAAAACAAACTACTCCCTCCATTCCAAATTATAAGACATTCCAAGAATCTTGAAGAGTCAAAACATTTCAAGTTTGACTAAACTTTATATGATAAAATATTAATATTTATAATGGCAACTAAGTATCATTAGATTCTCCATTATTTATATTTTCATTACATACCTATTTGATATCACAAGTTGTTGTAGTTTTTTTTATATAATTTTGGTCGAACTTGAAAATGTTTGACTCTCTAAGATTTTTGAAATGCTTTATAATTTGGAATGGAGGGAGTAGTGAATTGAGCAATTTTGGCTCTGGAATTTGAGCATTTTTAAGTGGAGAAAATTATCGATGCTGAGTTCATTCGTTCAGTTATCTTCCAGAGTGCCCCCGGCATAAAAAATGGAGCCGACACCGGCGTTCGGCGTTCGGCGTTCGGCAACCAGTTCAAAATTCGAATTCTCCCCCCACTTGCCGTGCTGGAATTCCTTCTCCAGTCTCCACTACCGCCATCCCCACACCTAGCCTCCCTTCTCGCTCGAAATCGCCACTCAATTCGATCGGAAGCTACCGAATCCCTAACCCCATGAAGATCTCCGAGCTCTCCCCGGAGTACCGGATCTCCCAGCTCTCCCCCGAGCACCGGCCGTCGCCGGCGCACGCCGCCGTCCTCACCGACCTCAACAGGGTCGTCGGCGACGTCGAGGAGCAGGACGGCTCCGATTCCTCTTCCCTGGAGAAGCTCGCCGCCGATCTCCGCTGCGTCCTCACCAACCTCGCATCCGCCGCTTCCTCCTCCTCCTCCTCACCCTCCTCGGGTCTCAACGGCGCGTTCAGGCTCAAGGTATGGAACCTCGCCTTCCGCCTCTGGAACGCGTGCGTCGACCGCGCCAACCGCAGCTTCACCGCGAGGGGCCCCGAGGCTGCGGCCGCGGAGACGGAGATCCGGCAGGCGGCGCCGGAGCTCCTCCTCGTCGCCGGCCTCCCGGACGGCGTTCCCAACGCCACTGCGAAGGTGGCCTCCCTCTTCCACCGCACCGGCCAGGTCTGGCTTGACCTCGGCCGCGCCGACCTCGCTTCCGCCTGCTTCGAGAAGGCCACGCCGCTGGTCAGCGCCGCCGACACGGAGGAGGATCGGGGCATCCTGCTGGACCTCAACCTCGCGCGCGCGCGCGCGGCGTCGAGTCAGGGCAACCACGCCCTCGCCGTCGCGTTCCTAAGCCGGTCCAAGCCCCTCGCCGCCGCGTCTTCTGAGGGGGTCAGAGCCCTCGCCGAGGCGTACCTCCACCACGGCAAGGCTGCGTTCGCCGCAAAATCCCCGGATCCCGCCATCGACGCGTCGAGCCTCCTCACCGAAGCGCTTGATCTCTGCGAGAAGGCCGCGGCCTCCCCCTGCTGCGCCATTCCGACGACACCGAGATCCACTCCTGCAACCGCAAATCTCCAAGCGATTAAGGGTCAATGCCTCCGCTTCCTCGCCGCCGAGCGTCTCGAAGCCAACGACTACGAGGGCACCCTCCACTGTACCAGGGTCTCGAGAGCCTCAACAGGTGGGCTGGGGAAGGAGCACTCCAGCATTGCTTTCATGGCGTTGCGTGCGTGTCTCAGCAGCGGGAAATTGCTGGACGCCGAGAGGGAGCTCGGTAGGCTCATGGCCAACGAGGAAGCGCCCGACTTATTGTGTGTGAAGGCAGCCGAGCTGTACCTAGCCAGTGCGGGGCTGGATGCTGCACTTAAGGTGCTTGTTACACTTGCCGCACGGTGCCGAGCCAGTGCTGCAGCTGCTGCAGTGAGGGTGTTGAAAACGGTGTTTCAGGGTGCAGGCGCCGGGGCTGGGTGTGCAACAGCAATTGCTGAGCTCGTGTCAGATGAGAGGGTGGTTGCGCTGTTCAATGGCCCTGCTAACACCCATGAGCGTGGCACGATGCATGCACTGCTATGGACATGGTTTGTATTCTCTTGCACTGCTGAACTCATATTCAGTACTTCGTAAGAAAATGTGTGCACCAACTGAAGCTGGTATTTGTAATTTTGGACAGTGGCTCTGAGCATTTCCAGGCGAAGAACTTTGAGATCGCTGCGGATTTGGTTGAGAGGTCGATGCTTTATGTTTCCCGTGACGAGGAAAGCAGATCCCGCCGTGCAAACTGCTTCCGAGTACTTTGCCTTTGCCATATGGCACTTCGTCATTTTGATCGAGCCCAAGAGTTCATAACTGAGGCTGAAAAGGTATTGATCTTTCTCCCCGTTGCCTTGCTAGATGATATTGTGTGACGCTTTCTTATGCTTGACTCAATGCATACTTGTAGGTTGAGCCCAATATCAACTGTGCCTTTCTGAAGGTAATGCTCTGTACATGCTGTCTCTTTTACAGGGCCCCATCTTAGTTTTAGCACTTTTTTACTAATATACATATGCATTTTCTAGTTTAAGATCCTTGTGCACAAGAAGGAGGATGATGAGGCTATCAAGCTGATGAAGACCATGGTGGGCTATGTTGACTTCAACCCTCACTTCCTGGCGCTCTCCATTCATGAAGCTATCGGCTGCAAGTCTTCCCGTGTGGCAGTTGCTTCGTTAACCTTCCTTCTAGGCCTCTACTCTGCTGGAAAGCCAATGCCAATGACCGAGGCCGCTGTCCTCCGCAACCTGATAGCCCTCCTCCTTCGTGAGCCAGGATCTGAGGCTGAGATTCTGAAGTACTCAAGACGTGCCAAGCTACGGATGGATGAGCTTGGTGTGGAAACTTTTTTGGGAAAGGGGACTGTAGGGCTGCGTGAACTGAATTGGTTTGCTGCCAGTTCATGGAATATGGCTTTAAAGGTGGTAAAAGAGAAGAAGTATGATTATTCCTCTGAATTCTTTGAGCTTGCAGCTGAATTTTTCAGCTCAGGAAATGCGGAAGATGATGTTAACCTTCTCTTGATTTGCAAATCATTGATCATGAGTGTCAGTTGCATGCTCCAGGCTGAAGAACTAAACAAGTCTCCATTGTCAGACTCTGACCTTAAAAAGGGCATTGAGATGCTCAGAAGGGCTGGCAAGGTAAAAATGGAGCTTGCAAATTATCAAGAGTTGCTGATACCAGTGTGTTTAGATTTGTTTTTCTTGGACACTCTTTTGATTCATTTGTACTGATTTGCAGATATTACCCTTGACTTTGCCTTCGGCTCCGGTGACCTCTGATCAATTGGAGAACTACCTGCCCTTTCTCCATACATTCAACTTCTACCAGCTTCTCAATAGACTGGATACTAGCGCACACCCTCAGCAGCTCCAGTTAGTCAAGAGCTTTGCAGCATCTAAAGCATGTACACCAGGTCATCTTCTCACACTTGGAGTCATGGCTTCTGAAGGCACCCGACCGAACCTCCAGGTTGCTGAGTTTCTCCTGAAGGCCAGCATCAGTGCTGCCCTTGCCTCTCACTCGCCAAACTATGGGGTAATCAGTGCTGCCCTCAGAAAGCTAGTATGCCTTTCTGGTCTCCAGGATTTCAGTGGTAGCATGAGTGACGTAGCCTATGGTGTATTTCAACAAGCTTACCAGATTGTGGTTGGACTTAGAGATGGTGAATATCCATTTGAGGAAGGGAGGTGGCTTGCAATAACTGCATGGAACAGGTCATATTTAACTGGGCGGCTTGGACAACAATCTGTTGCTAAAAAATGGATGAAGATGGGTCTAGACCTTGCTCGGCATTTTGACAGAATGAAGCTGTATGTACCAGGGATGGAGGAATGCTTTGAGAAATTTCAGAAATTATCTGGTAAAGAACCTGATGAATGTAGCCAGCAAGATGGGGAACCAAGTACTAGCATGTCTGGTACTGGTAGTATGTCTCAACCTGTCCTAGTTTAGAAATTTGTGAATGGTGGAATTTCATGGCTGGAGATAAACAGAACAATTGTTTGAACCATAAATACCAAAATTGTCCATATGATTGATAAGCACTCAAATGTTTCCATTTTATGATGAAATTTTTCATGATTTGTAGAGAATTATGTGGTTATTTTGTTGGCAGTATAAACGTCCTAGAATTTATGTATGCTCATGTGCAAGGAAAAGTTAATTTTTGTCTTATATTGGGCGACTTTTCTATAAGTATCATGATCTTTGTGTTGGCAGTGAGAGCGTCCCTCAATTTTTTTAAATTTTAGTATTGATCATGTGCAACACATATGCTGATTATTTGCATTAAAATTTATTTTGACTGGAAACTGGTTTTCTGAGGTGAGTTTTTTTGGGTCGACAACCAACCCGTAGAAACCCGTAGGAAGCTATTACAGTTCATTACCATACCATATAGATTGCATAGGCATTGAAATTATTGCGGGAGGAAATTGGATTGGAGAGGAGCAAAAAAGGACATGAAACATTCTAACCTAAACCAACTATCTGGCCTACACACTGCTGAATGTATAACAGGGGTAAGAGAAAATCCTTTTCTGTTAAGGAATGGCAGGTTTTCCTCTGTGATACCCCTTTCCATTTGGTTATGGACATTTATTGCCTTACACAGGGGCCAGGTTCTGATGGTGATGCACGACCATAACCTGCTAATGGTGCAGCAGCTACTCCTCTTTGGTTGAGCAAACACCTGAAGCGCGCCAATCTTGATGTGACAAATCTTGTGTCATTTGCAAGCTTCTCAATCGGAGTCCACATTCTCTCTTCAAGGATATGCAATGTAAGAGGATTGGTGAGTCAAAAATCGTTCATACAAATGGCAGTGCAACCATGCATTCCTTGGCATAGCAGATGAGTATTTGCAAGTGGCATACAAATTTCATACTACCATTGATTACCAGGTTGCTTGTAAGCTCTGCTTCTGTTAGTATGGATTATGCGCTTAAATAATATCTTGGTGTACATCAACTCAATTGCTATATAGAATCTACTGAAATTATGAAAGCAGCCATCTATCATTGTTCAGCAACATGCTAAATTGTGCGTGCCTTTGAGAATTTATTCTATGCAGTATGCTCTTCTTTCTAATAAAACAATGTCATATCTAAGCAGTGAGCATGCATATTTAACCTTTTATGATAGGAATTTTTATGACATATCTTACTATGCTATATGAGAACATGAATATTGGAGATGTATATACTGGGTGGAATTTATCATTCAAAGCATACCATATTTCTGCTCAAAGTTAACTGATTGGAGTACTGTGTCACACTATATTTATGTCCCCTAAATAGTATAAGTGATTATAGCTTGCAATTAAGACTATGGTTTGGATAATGTTTTTCCATTAAATTTGAAATATATCAGGCATTAATCAGGACACTCAACCTTTTCAGTCAGTTACCTGCAGCTGCTGCAGCACGTGGCCAAATTGTTTGCTGAATGTCTGAAGCATCAATTTCCTCACCCCACATGCAAACCTCACCACCAATGACCAATTGCTGCTGCTTTGTATCATCGATACCTTTTAGGGGCTCATTCATGTAAAATCCTTCCCATGAGGCATCCAAGTGATCCAGGTACCACTTATCCTGGTTGCTTACTATACACCTATGCCCTGCAGCAACCACTTTGGGTGCTACATCTTCTCCAAGCCTATTAATTTATGGGCAAAACTGCTAACTGTTAACTATTGGTACCAGAAAGAAGAACCAGGATTAACTTAGGAGTACAAATTGCATGAAAAATGTTAACTGAATCTAAAGCCCTTTAATTAATTTATTTCTTCTTAATATAAAGCTGGTTCCTCCTAGGCTAGTCTTGTTTTTCATTTTATTTAAACCCTTTATTCCAATGAATATGTATAGCCCTGAAATGTTATGCCTCTTCATGTTCTGAACAGCTGTAAACTCCACGGAGAGCATTGTGGGAGTCATTGTGCTATCGATGCAAGTAAGACCTTCCCCATGTTATAAATTAAGCAGAAAGTGAGTAAATACCAGTTGTGCACCACGGTTTTAGGGTCCAATTTGTCTCCAAAGCTGTTAAATGTCTCTTCCCTGTAAGCATGAAATGTTGTCTGTTAAATTTTTAATGGCTAGAACTTACTGAAACCTGGAAAAATTGTTGAATAGGGGGTACCAGTTTATGACATCGTAGCCATGTGATATCGCTATCTTTTGAGATCTTAATACAAAATCTCTGTATGCGTCTGATACATTCATATGGTTATTATTCAACCTATAAAAGGATTCTCTTGAATTAATTGACTGGTACAAGAACATGACCAGTTTATGTTCTACTTATGCATATAGTCATAAAAAACATCAGGTTCTTGTGAAATTGTAAGTTCACTTAGTGCATAGAAATATTACCATCCTTCAATATGGGGTGTTGTGGTCCAGCAGCCTGAAATTCAGAGAAAAGAATGAATGTGTGATCCATAGATCTATTGTTTGGTCACTGTGCTATATCAGTTGTAAATGCAATTGTTCTTCTTACTTGTATTGACTTCATCACCGCCTAAGTGGACAAATTTGAACTTAAAAATCTTGCTAAAATCTGAAAGACAACATAAATTGTGAACTCTGTTAGACTGCTGTGTAGGATACTAGGATATTTACTTTTTTCCAATAGTGAATTATTTATTCAGTGCAGATAGTTTGTCCATTATATGTGTTCCCGGTTTATAATAGCTTGATCTTTCATGCCATTCCCACAGACTACGGATTATTTGAAATAACTAGCTTCAGAGCGACTTCAATTTTGTCAGCAAAATCATAAGGTACACCTGAAAGAATGCCATCGATGACTTCAAATGTAAAGTTTTTACTGACATCAAGTGGTTCTCTGCAGCTTTCTGATGGCCATAATGATGGGTAGCCAACACCCCTGAAAGGTATAATTTTCACAATTTCAGCCTTGCATTTTGTCATATTAGTCAAATGGCACTTGTGAAATCTTGCAGATTATTTTTAATAACTTCAATAAAAAAATGGCTTTGCTCTCCAAATGATTTCATGTAATTTTGAAGCACATTGGACATCTGAACATAATGAAATTTCTTACCATGAGCGGGCATGGCCAGGAACATCAATCTCAGCCAACACATTTATACCTCGCTTTTCAGCATACCTGCAAAGTGCAATTTGACCAATATACTCACTCTCAGTGAAGTTTTTTAGTATGTTCCATCGTTTTGAAGGCAATTACCTCCAAATTTTCAATGCTTGTATAATATTGTTATTGTAAAGTTTTGTGATATTGATAATGAAAATAGAACGCACCGTACAATGTCAATAGCATCAGACATTGTATATCTCTCTGAATAAGAGTATGAACCGTTCCACAATTTGGGATATGAAGGTATTTCAATGGGAAATGACTGCTCGTCCACGATATGCCAGTGGAGAACATTCTGTGTGATGAAAGAAATAAAACAAGTAACAAATAAGAAACTATTTAGCGAGCATAGACAGTTAAAATAAAAATCCAAGTTTTATTTTTTGTAACTTATGGGTCAAGGAATTAAACTTTAATGCAAATTCAAAATATCAAACTTACTAATTTGCTGTAAGCCATTGCATCAATCACTCCTTTGATTATCTTAACAGGGAGGTAGTGTCTCGCGGTATCTGCAAGTAAGCTTAAATTAATGGTGTTGTGATCACTCACTGGACGTCCACATTGTTGACATTTGATATGTGTAAAGGGTGGAAATGCTGGTTCTAACCAATAAGCAATCCCCGGTAAGGAAATCTGGGTCTGTCGGTAATTATCCAAGGAGCAGAGTTGAGTTCAATGAGCCGTGATGTAAAATCAAAGTAACATAACTGACTAAACGTCTGCATTGATTAGAAAAATAGTGTTAGGCTGCATGATTGTGAGGCATCTTTCTTACGCTTGTTGCTTGTAACTCTATGAACCACATGAAGTACTTACCTGCAAGGCTTGAAGTGCTCCAAAAACTGTTTGAGCCTACAAAATATTGTAAGGTGCCATCATGTCATACCTATTGAAGTGACTTGCATTGTGTATATAAATTCTAAGTGTGATTTCTGCATTTGTTTCACTTTCGCTTGATTCTTGCAACCTACAGCTTATCCCAATCCCCATGTCATAACATGTACTTAGTAGAACATAGATATTTTGTGGAGTTGACATTAATGATACTTTTTTACAGACCTGACTTGTGGACATTAATGATACTTTTTTACAGACCTGACTTGTGTTTTTCTTGTGTACTATGTTAATTTGTATTTCAGAGATTTAATAGGGAAAGGTCTATTTAGGAGGGTTTAGGATGACATTATGCATGCTACAAAATATTCTGAAGGCTTGCATGGTGCAAAGTTCTGAATCCATCTTCAAGGAGGGAATAGGAGTAAACTTCTAATGTACTGTTAGACAATTCAACTATACATTTAACTTTTTGCTAACCTGGATCTGTGCGTACAGTGGATCTCCTGTTGTTGGAACAGTTAAGTTATATGACTCATCTGCCCCAAAGCTGAGCTGCAGAAGATGAAGAGTGCGAAGTATCAATATTGTTATCAGCATAAGCAGATGTTGGAATCTGTAGATGAACTAATAAATATATCAGATCAAGCAAGCAGATTACCTCATCTTCAGGTGTATGGACAACTATATTAACACAAGTGAGAACCAAAGAACTTGGGTTTATTCCATCAATGACATGGTTCAGTGTGATCAAATCAACCATCCTCTGGAAGGCGTCCTTCAAGATTGATTTCTCATCAGAATACGTGCTTCCCACCATTGACATTGTGATATCTTTCTTGATGTAGAGCTTCTGTGTTCCATGGGACACCGACTGCGGCATTGGCCACAAGTCGATGTTGTCAGCAGCGATGCAGGATCCAATCGCCAGAAATGCAAGAAGCAGCCTCAGAGCCAGCGCCATCTTTGCAGAGAGGTTCGTATCCTTCTCTACAGAAACTGCAAACACCTAGTTGAGTAAGAAAAGAATCAATGAGCTGTGAGTTTTGACAGGCATCCCGCAGCTACTACAGGTGACACAATCTTTTCTTGGCGAGCTCGAAGGCCCAGCCTCACCTCAGAGAAAAAGAAATGATGGGAAAAGAGAAGGCGCGAGGAAGAACGCAGCAATCTGCTAGGTGAGGCGAGACAAGTACCTTATTCTCTCTCTTCCTACACCTGTTTGGAAGAGAACCAATGGAAAGATTATTTGATTCCTATCTTAGGACAAAGACGAGCGACGAGGAGGTATATGAGGAGGAGCATGGCATTGCAAACCGGGGTCAAGGAGTGGTTAGATGGAGGGAAGAAAAGGCATGCACAGAGGCCCTGGTCTGTTACACTTGGGTGACCCAAATCAGGTGCGGATGGGTAGGCAGTCAGCTCAGCTCACAGATGCTATTTTGGTAGCAACTCTGCTCCTTATACAGGACTAGTGTATATATAATATAGTATTACACAAATGATGTGCATACATTGTTTTGATAAATTTTGTACGTGCTAATATTTTTTGTTGCATAATAACTTTTGTACGTTCAAAATATGCAGTACTACAGTGTATATATAACATAGTATTAGTATTACACAAATGATGTTGCACAATATGAACCGGAGATACCGAGGGATGTTTTAGTGATTATATATTATATATTCCTTGATATTTGCAGATTGCGTCTGTTGTGCTGGCGAGATGGTGGCAGCTGGGAGGTGCTGGGGGTTGTGGCTAGTAAAAAAGCGTGACAAGGATCTGGTTGGTAGGTTGATCACAAGCTGTTGCCCGTTGTCACTGTCCACCGAAGCGTCACGTTGCTGCGCTCACTCAGTTTGGTGGCCTTCCCCCGATATTGGGTAATCTTCTTTTTGGTAAGCTATTTGTTAATTAATCAATTAATCAATAATCGCTCAAAAAATTAATCAAAATAATGATGGCGCATGCAGCAAAATGCCATTAATTTCTGTCTAACAGCTCGAAAAGAAAACAAATATAGTTTGCAAGAACGGACTAAGGTATCTATATCTGGTTCTTCCCCAGGTGGTGCTGGCTTGGTGCATGACTTTGCGATAAGCAGAGTCCAGATCTCACATTCGAGCATAACCTCTTTCTTTAACGTAACAGCAGGATTGAAGCTAGCTCCTCCGTGATACACGCAATTTACGTGCTGCTAGCGTATGAAACATGAAAAGGGTGCGTAAGAAATGGTTGTGAATGACCTCTGGTCTTGGACAATGGGACCGAGTGCACACACTTGGACTGAGTTAATCGGCTATCTCATATTGGGCCGAGATATTGCTATTGCAAAAGGTTGGACTGACTTGGCACATGAGGCCAAAACTGGATCGTACCTGGCCCATTACTGGTTTAAACCTTTGACGCTACGCAATTAGCAAATGCTCTACGTTTTCCATTATCTGAGTCGGAGTCCATAAAGGTCTGCCGAACGATCACACAGTAGGTGATAGTGATCGTCGGTATTGGTGGACAGCGTAGCCAAACCGAGGTCTTGTTTGCTTGACCGAAGTAGTTGTTGAATTTGAAGCAACTCGAACGTGTGCCTAGGCTGGGTCTGGGTTGAGATGTGCCCAACCCACCACTGCTGAGAGTGGTCAAATTTGCTATCCTGCAACAGTCACATGACCAACCCAACACTCGTACTAGGCCATTGGACTGCTAGTTCTACGATAAAGCATGCTCCTAGTTTCTACCTGTAGAGGGTCGTTTCAGATAGTGAGGTCGTCAAAAGATGAATTGTCTTGTAGCCAGTTTTTGCCAATGGTAGTAGAAAGCCGGCAAGGTCGATGAAACCTAATTGCCTGAGCCTCCAATCTTGAATCCAAATGCAGATAGACAGGTTGGTAAATTGTCCACCAACTGTGCCTCCAAACGGCTGTAGATTCAGAAATGGGGGTAGTTTTGGTTTCGCTATGAATTCTTGAAACGCTTTATGGAAGTGAGGCTAAGCTTCGGTGTTCATTTATGAATTGTCTGGGAATGGCTTTGTTTTTTTGATTCCTGTAGAGTTCAGCCAATTTCAAACCCAACATGTCGATCGATGTCGGCCATTATATTCTTGTGAATTTTGGACCTCTTTCCCCGAATGGTCTGCAATAATTTGCGTGAGCTGACGGTGGCGGAAATACACCCTGATGGGACTGATATAGTTGCACTTGTCCACAAGTGCCAGAAATACGCCCAAAACTTTGACTTCTTTTCGTGGCGAGCTCCAAGCTTCCAACCCTGCACCGCTTACGAATTCATGCATCCTTCAACAACTCAGTGACCATATTCAGCACCAGCTAGTTCGCCATGCAAAGCGAAGATGGCAGTTGTAGTTTGAACAATGTTTTTGTTCGCCGCTGCTGGCCGCTGGCCTACTACTACAGTCTACTACTATCCATGGCTCGGCAGAAGCACTGAAACAGGTTCTGCACACATGGGAAGTGCCTAGCCTGCCATGAGTTGTTTCCAAGAACTCACCAAACCCATACTTTATTCACCCTCCAATGGTCAATCCCGCATGTATAAGTTTACTAACCAACCTGAACACCAGATGGTCTCGTTTCCCAGGTTAGGTTTCTGAATCCTGTACTCAACTGCTTACCTCCTACAATGCTCTCAAGTTTGTGAGTTTAGGGATTGAAGTTTAGGGCTAGGATGACTTAGTCGAACAAGTTGACCTAATTAAATGAGCAATTTGTAAGTTCGGAGACTAGAATAACACAGTCATAAACGAACAATTTGGAGTTTAGGGACCATGATATATAACACAGTTGCACAAGTTTAAAGAGCGTTGGTGCACTTTACTCCCTCAAATTCTCTCCCCTGTTTTTATTGGTCTACTAGAAGATGCACGCTCTCAAACTCGTTCGACTTGATTCATTCCCAAATGTTACTACCCCCAGTTAACCAGAGGCGGCCGGTAGATGTCACCACTATAAATACACGTGTACAAGCTAGCACATCGTCGAACACATACCTAACTATCACCTGTCAGCCTTCGCAATCACAACTTGTCGCGTACATCCGGAGGCCAGACGGGAACACACATACATGGCCATGGCCAAGCCCGTCCTGAGCTTGCTCGTGCACCTGCACGCCGCCCTCCTGTTCCTGCCCGACCCGGCCGGCGGCGCGGTGTACAACGTGCTGCGCTACGGCGCCCGCCCCGACGGCGCGACGGACGCGGCGGACCCCTTCCACCGCGCGTGGGCGGACGCCTGCCGCTCACCGCGCCCGGCCACCGTGTACGTGCCGCCCGGCCGGTACCTGGTGCGGAGCGCCACGTTCACCGGGCCGTGCAACAGCCGCGCCGTGACGTTCGCCATCGCCGGCACGGTCGTCGCCCCCGCGCGCTACGGCGCGCGCGGCTCGTCGGGGCGGTGGATCACGTTCGAGAACATGGATGGACTCGTCATCTCCGGTGGCGGCACGCTCGACGGCCGTGGCAGGGCGCTCTGGGACTGCAGACGGCGTGGCGGGCAGCACGACTGTCCGAACCCCACGTCGGTACGTCGATCGTCGTCGGAACTCGATACCTGATGACAACACAAGCTAATGTAATGCGCCTAAGCCTAACTTGGCTCGCCGTGCTTGTTTGAGCGCATGCAGTCTCTGACGATCTCCAACTCCAAGGACGTGGTGGTGGCCGGGTTGCGGTCGGTGGACAGCGAGCTGTTCCACGTGGTGGTGCTGCAGTGCCACGGCGTGACGGTGCGCGGGGTGACGGTGGAGGCGCCGGCGGACAGCCCCAACACGGACGGGGTCCACCTGCACATGTCCAGCCATGTGTCGGTGTACGACGCCAGGATCAGCACCGGCGACGACTGCATTTCCGTTGGCCCCGGGAACTCTCACCTCTGGATCGAGCGCGTCGCCTGCGGCCCCGGCCACGGAATCAGGTACGTCGCCGTCGCCGTCTCGGTCGTCGTCAGTGCGTCAGCGCGATGCGCGGTGATTTGTCTGCATGAATGAGGCAGAAATGCCCACGTTAGGAATTAAATCGAGAGAAAATCAAAGAATGGGAATGGAAGTTTGAGCTGATTTATGGAAATCAATCCATAAAAACTGGTTTGACTGAAACGGCCTCGAAAGTTGAAAGAGCTTCAAAGTCAGACGGTGGCAACGTTTTAGTGCATTAGTGGAAACAGACCTGACCTTCATACTCTAGTTAGCATATAGTACACGAATGTGCATGGCGTTTGGGTTTGCACCTAATCCATCCACTAATATAGTGATGATGAAATCGACTCTGCTTTGTGACTTGTTCAACTATTCTTAGCATCGGGAGCCTGGGCAAGCAGCAGGGCATGGAGGTGGAGGCGGTGCAGAACGTGACGGTGAAGACGACGTGGTTCACCGGCACCATGAACGGGCTGCGGATCAAGACGTGGGGCGGTTCCAAGCGGGGCTTCGTCACGGGGGTCACCTTCGCGGACGCCACCATGTCGGGCGTCGACAACCCCATCATCATCGACCAGAACTACTGCCCCTCCAGCACCGGCTGCCCCGGCGCCGGCAGGAGCTCCAGCATCAGGATCAGCGACGTGCGGTACGTGGGCATCCGGGGCTCGTCGGCGACGCCGGTCGCCGTCAACTTCGACTGCAGCCGGAGCAACCCGTGCAGCGGCATCAGGCTGCAGGACGTGGCGCTGACGTACCAGAACAGGGCCGCCGCCAAGTCCTACTGCCGGAACGTGCAGGGGACCACGCTCGGCCTCGTGCTGCCCCCGAGCTGCCTCTGACGAATCATCACTTCATCAGACGATCGACCTTGCATTGCCGGACAGCAGTTATATTAGTCGCATGCATCGTCAGTTCGTCACGTGTATATAGATGCATACATACACGCCGAGTGTATTATGTACGGAGTATGTATCATGTATGTAGCGAGTGCTTAGACTACGCGAACATTACGATCTGTTGGTTCTTTTTTTAATCCTTCACATTTTTTGCAGTATGATTATTAGATGATTGAGTTTTTTAGAAAAAAAAAATATTTGTTTCTTATTGTTCAACAAAAGCTCTCAAGAGCACCATTCTAGCACCAAACTATAACCTGAAAACCTAGAGGATGATTTTCGCAAAAAAAAAGAAGGTGGTTTTGTTAGACCTGTCCTTATATTCGTCTCATTGTTTAATTATGGACACGTCGCGTACAAGGAAAAAAAAAACTTTTTGAACCACTTAGCAACACACATGCCCTACTCTACTAGCATCGTGATCGGCGAGAGCCAGCGACAGTAAAGAGGAAATAAGAAATATAATAAGATATGAATGAAAATGGAAGGTGGAAAATATAGGACATAAGTTTTACACAATTCCTATGTATCAGTCGCCTGGCCAAAACAGACTGTGGACAGCGGCCAGACTCCAAGAACGCCAATGGGAAAACAACTACTTCTGTGGGCTTTGCGAGAGAAATCTCGAGACGGCGGAACACCTATTTTTTTAATGCAAATTCTCAAGAATGGTCTGGCAACGGGTGGCTGCATGGACCTCCTGTAACAGTCTCAACCCGGCAGATTGGGGCGTGCAAGCAGAGCTTGAAGATTGGTTTACCCAAGCAACGAAAGGAGGATCGAAGGCTCAACTATCGTTAGCGATACTCACGCTCTGGACAATCTGGAATGCGCGCAATGGGAAAATCTTCAGAGAAAAGGAACGCACAGCACAAGAGGTTTTCAGAGAAGTTGTCGAAACGGTGCATCTATGGTCTTCGGCTGGCTGCGTAGCTCTTAGGCCTTTAACTGTTGTAAGCTTGGCTAGCGAGTAATCGTCTTGTTTCTCCCTTTTCCCATGGCGCCTAGGCGTCTTGGGACAGCGCCTCTCGCGCTTGTAAACTAAGCTGTTTTCACCCCCTCCTTATTATAATCCAAAGCCGGTAACGGTTCTTTAAAAAAAAAAACTAGTTGAACTGTACTTAGAACATGCTTATAATGTTTAATAAAGCTCTCCCCTTCGAAAAGAGAACATGGTATGGCTGACATATGGAAAAAGAACAATCATGGAAGAATTTATTCGGTTGGATTAAAAAAAATAAGTTACTGTATAAAATGTGAAATCTTATAACAGCTGCTCCTGCAGAGTGTTGACATGGGGAGGTTTTTTTTTTTTTTTTTTTTTTGAGCAGATGTTGACATGGGGAGGTATGCTGGTGTGTTCCTGGATCGTAAATTTTCTGATGTTGGGCCTATTTAATGAAGGCCGATAAAAGGAGGCCCAGTATCCTTTTCGAGGCCAGCTCTGCCCCGCGGGCCAACCATGAGCCATGCCGTGCACCCAAGGCCCACGGCGTCGTACTGTGTACTGAACTATTGAGAAAGTTCAGTTTCTCTTGTTTAAATTTTTTTGTTTTAAAAATTTCTGAAGTATCAAAATTCAGCTTTAAAATATAGAAATGCATGTTTCCAAATTCACAAAGATAAAATACACAAATTACTCAAAAAAAAGATAAAATACACAATAGTTGAAAGAGATGAGATGGCCTTTTTCCCCCTAGAAGAACAACACACACAGACGATTGCAACTTTGCAGTCAGCCAGCAACCAACAGTCAGACTACACTGTGTGGCCCTCATCTCAGCACGCATCGGAATCGCGCAACTGCCCAAACGTGCCGTGGAATCCAACGGCCACACCCGACCGAGGCGCGGGCCGTTGCGCTGTCCAAACGCTCGCCGCGCCGCGCACCTACCCGCCTCTGCAGCTTGCGCACACCCTTGATCCTGAGGCAAACTCCCGGCACAAGAACGTGGCGGGCCAAAGCCAAACCGACGTGCTCCCCGGCGTGCGGCGACGGCGGCATGGAGCAAGAGCGGCAGGCGGTGGTGGCGAGGAACAGGAAGGTGGTGCTGCGCGGGTACATCGACCGCGCGCCCAGGGAGGACGACATGGAGCTCGTCGACGGCGGCGCTCTGGAGCTGCGCGTCCCCGAGGGCGCCGGCGCCGGCCCCGCGGTGCTGGTGAAGAACCTCTACCTCTCCTGCGACCCCTACATGCGCGGCAGAATGCGGGACTTCCAGGGATCCTACATCCCGCCCTTCAAGCCTGGATCAGTGAGCTTCCCTCGTTTTCTTTTTTGTTTTTTTTGGAGCTTGGTCTCTTTGGTTAGTTACTGAAACTGCAAGCTAAAAGGTTTGTGCGCTGAAACTGGAATTCCTTGATCTGTGAAGCCTATTGAAGGCTTTGGTGTGGGGAGGGTGGTCGACTCCACTCATCCAGGATTCAGTGCCGGTGACATTGTTTCCGGGATGACGGGCTGGGAGGACTACAGTCTGATCACCAAGCCCGAACAGCTCAGGAAGATTCGGCAAAGCGACATACCACTCTCTTATCATCTGGGCCTTCTTGGTTAGTTCCTACATATGTTTTTTGTTTCAAAATTTTCAGCTGTATTCTAAAGCATAAAAACACAAATTATATGAAGTACCAAAACATTATAGGCTGTTGAGCAGCAGCGAGTGCATGAACTCTTTTTGTTGGAAAGACTAACCTTGGCTGAACAAATTTATTGCATATAAGGGACAAGAAAAAGGAGATAGTCAGATAATTCAATCTTTGTAGACATAATGCTGTGGCAAGATACAGATACACCAAATGTTTCAGGGTTGTGTGATTGAAAGAAATGGGAAACCGTACCCTTGGTTGACAGATACTGGAATGAAATGATGTTTCTCTCAATGTGAGTTATTGTTTAATCCACCAAACTTAAGTCTCTTATTACGTGCTTCCTCCATATGTAGGCATGCCTGGTTTCACAGCTTATGTTGGATTCTACGAGATCTGTTCACCAAAGAAAGGGGAGTTTGTTTTTGTTTCTGCTGCATCTGGAGCCGTTGGGCAAATTGTTGGTCAACTTGCAAAGCTCCATGGTTGCTACGTTGTGGGAAGCGCTGGGACAAATCAGAAGGTACTATCTCATACTATTACTTCATTCACTTATTACCTGCATGCATTGCCCATATAGCTGTATCATGCAAGGTCCCCAATATCTTTCAGGTTGAGCTCCTAAAGGAGAAATTCGGATTTGATGCAGCTTTCAATTACAAGGAAGAGCCTGACTTGACTGCTGCCCTAAAAAGGTCAGATTTCCTTCAGGGAAAAACCATACCAAACTAATTGAGCTTGCAGGAAAAATTGATGAACCAAACTTGGATCATACTGAAATGGACGAACCATTTGGTGAATATAGACCTTTACTAATGATGATGCCCTTATGCAATCATCTGATAATAGAAAAAGATACATGTACCTAGGATGAACATACTATTCTTGAACATAATATGGAGCATTTTACCATTATTACGTAATCTTCATCTGCATATGTTTTTCAGTCACCTGATCAAGTAAAATCGACAAATAATCCATCCAGATCATATTATTACACTGTGATATTGATGTAAAAATTCATGTTTACCTATGTAGGTACTTCCCTGAAGGCATAGACATCTACTTTGAGAATGTAGGTGGGCCGATGCTTGATGCTGTACTACTCAACATGCGAATACATGGCCGCATTGCAGTGTGTGGTATGGTTTCCCAGCATGGAGTAACTGCTCCTGCCGGGATCCACAACCTGTTCTCCTTGATAAGCAAGAGGATAGAGATGAAGGGATTCATCCAGAGTGATTTTTTACACCTATTCTCACAGTTTGTAGATGACATCACCAAGCATTACAGAGATAAGAAGATTGTATATGTGGAGGATATGAGTGTTGGGCTGGAGAGCGGACCGGCTGCCTTTGTCGGTCTGTTCAGTGGTAAAAATGTTGGCAAGCAGGTCGTGTGTGTGTGTCGCGGGATTGAAAGACCGTGTACAATCTAGTCAATATTAGAAGAGCATTGTAATATCAGACCCTCTGCTGCATTGAACAATAAAGAGATACCTCATCTTGTTTGGATGACATCCTCCGTTGGATATGTTGCATGATCTTGTTCAGACTTTACCTTTTATTTGCTCCAGTTGTTGGGAGTATGTTGTCCCATTGAATATATTTTTTTTAGAGCACGCCTGAGCGCGTATTTCATTAAGAAGAAAAGAGTTTACTTAGTACAAACTAAAAGAAGGGGACGGCAACCCGAGGTTACCGAACCCTCCAAACACCCACGCACACGAGGTTGTGATTACAAAAAGAGAATTTGCGACTAGCGGACCTTCAACAGGGGACTACACCAGGTCGTCCTCCAACCCGTCCAAGTCCAACTCCATGCTCGAAGTGTCGATGCCCCTGTTGAGGTAGAGCTGCAACGCCCGCTTCTTCCTGTCCGACATGTGCTGGAAGGCGGCCTTGAACTTGCTCTCAACCTCCAGATCGACAACCTCATCCTCAACGGCAATGCCCAGTTTCTTCAACAAAACGATCCGGGCCTGCGTGGTGGCGCTCGCCGCCCGTGGCTTGGCAGCGATGCGGCCACTGCGTCGCAGCGAGTGGACGGAGACCGGTGTCCTGGCGCGACGCAACCGTGGCCTCTCGATGAGCGGAGTTTGCAACGGAATGCAAACTGCGGCCTCCAACTCAACCTGCACCGGGTTAGTGTAGGCAGAGCCCACCTCCATGGACGCCTCAACCTCCAAGACACCCACCGATAACCCGACGTCTGCTTCGTCGGGCCCAACGACAACCTGCACTGGAATAGTGGAGGCAGCAGCACCAGCCTCCACCGACAACCCGACCTCCGGGACATCCATGGACAGATCGGGGCCAGGTCCCTGGCTGACGGATACCTCTGTGTCAAAGTGCACGGCAGCAGTAGTCTCTATTGGCTGGGTGTGGCCAAAGTCGCCCACATCCGGGCCAGAGAGAGACAGGACCTCCGCAGGCATCTCCGACACAACCCGGGCCACCTCCACCTCCTCCTCCATTGGATCAAACTCCCTGCACGGGATGAGATCCTCCGAAGTGTCCAGCGAGGCAGTGCAGGAAAGGCCACCCAGTCGATCCTCAGTGTCTCCAGTCCCCCCCATGGACACAGCAAACCTCAAGGAAAGGTGCTCCAGGAGCTCGTCCAACGTAGCAACATCAGGAAGCGCCAAAAGCACAAGGGGGGCGAAGGCCTCACCAGCCAAGGTGACGCTCCTTTTGACGACGAAGGTCTCCACCCTGGGACGAAAAACATCGACCATAGGTGAAGAGGTTGGCTGCGACGGTGGCGGCGTTGACAAAGGCGTCGCATCCGGCCGCTGAGTGTGGCGAGGTGGGGCGTCACGAGTACCCGGTGCCACCCGGTCGAGGCCAAGGTCACTGGGTGGTGCATAGCCGCTCGTGCACGCCTTGGCCCGATGCCCGGCGCATCGGCAACGAAGGCACCGCGACGGGGAACGGCACTGAGCAGCGACGTGGCCATGCTCAAGATAGTTGAAGCAGAGGCCCACCAGCCCTCGCGGGACCGGCCGTCGCCGCGTGGGCGCGGCCCGCCTCCCTCTGCCGGTCGACGCGGGCCGGGCGGCCCCCTGCGGTGGCTGCTGAGGCAGCACCTGCTGCCAGCCTTCGGCATCCGGCACCGTGGCGCGACGATGAGAGCCAAGCCGCAGGTGAACCGGGCGACACTCCGGGACTGGGGGAGATTTAACTTTTTACCATTATAGTGGTTGGCAAGTCTCCAAATATCACTCTAACGGATGGCGCTATTGTTTTACCAATGTTTGGTGCGATCCGATAATCTTTTACCACTTTTGGCGTCGTGGCACGCCAGGTCAGCCATCCACGCTGGCTCACGGGTGTAAAATGACCTTGCTGCCCGTCTATTTCCCTCTATCCCTTTCTGATATTTGGGTCCAGCAGCTCCTCTCACCGACATGTGGGCCCTAGGTGTCAGGTTCATCTTCTACCTCAGTACAACACATGTATGGGAGCTATATCTTGTGGATGAGGCCGTAGCGCGCTGGCCAGCGAGGTTCCACCGCAGGCGAGGTCGCTGGGCGCGGCCAGGCGCTCCTCCGCATGCCCCCGTCGCGCGCCTCCGGAACCCGCGGGGAGCCACGCCATCGGGCCGCCGAGCGCGAGCTTCTGCCTCGCCCGGCGGCGCGGGCACGGCTCCGCCGGCCGGCGGAGGTGGGGGCGGCGCGGCTCGCCGGGGCGGGCGCGGAGCACGACGGCGCGGTGGAGCACCGAAAGAGAGGACGACAGCGCTGCTCCCTGCCTCCCTCACGCTCTCCGCGCCGGCGTGGATGGCGGCGCGGCTCCCGACGGCAGCGCTGCTCCGGGGGGCGGCGCAGCAAGCGAGGCGGACCGCGGGGGATTGCGCTCGGGCGAGCTCCCTCGGCCACCGCGACCTGCGCTCGGCCCGTCTCCGGGGGGGCGCAGGGGCTCCGTCCCACTCTCGGGCACCAAAACGCGCGCGCGCGCGCGCGGGGGCCAAGGCGGGGCGGGCGCCGGCCCCGGGGGCGGCCACCCGCCGGCGACAGCAGGGGAAAAAGCGCCATAGCGCAAGGGCTGCGCTCGCCGGGGATCGGTCACGGGGAGGTTCGCCGCCGACCGCAGCACATGGATGGGAGCACAGGAAGAAGATGAACATGACGCGTGGGGCCCACATGTCATTGAGAGGAGCTACTGGACCCAAAAATCAGAGGGGGAGAGAGAGAAAAGGCAGGGGCAGCGACGTCATTTTGCAGCCGTGAGCCAGCCTGGACGGCTGATCTGGCGTGCCATGACGTCAAAAGTGGTAAAAAATTATGGGATCGCATGAAACGCTGGTAAAACAATAGCGTCATCCGTTAGAGTGAGATTTGGTGACTTGCCAACCACTGTAATGGTAAAAAGTTAAATCTCCCCGGGACTGGAGGGACAGCGGTGTCGCCAGCGAGGGCCAGCTTCTTGCGGCGGAGCCGCTGCCGGCGTCCCCTGGGCCGCGCGGTGGTGTCGGTGCCCATCAGCGGAGCGGTCATCGTCGCGACGCCGACGGTGGACGACGCGGCGACGCCTCGACGCCTGAGCCGCCGCCGCCGCTGACGCCCCCCCCCCCTCCAAAGGCTCCCGTTGGGCAACCTCAACGGCGACATCGAGCTGCGTCACGTCCTCACCTCCCGCCAGAGGCTAAGGCGTGGCCCGGAGCGCCCGACGCGCGGCAACGAGATATGACGGCCGAAGGTCAGCAAGGGGGAGCTCGCCTACGGGGCTATCAACGCCGGGGTTAGCGTCCGCCCACCGCATTGCCTTTGAGCGCCCGACGGAGGTGCCACCGGGGTGGAAGGGGGCAGCGTGGGGGGAGAGCTGCCTGGACGGCAACGCAGATGGGCCACTCTCTGGCCGCAGCAACGGGGAGGAAGACGGGGCAGGAGGCACAGCTTCGACATCATCGTCGTCGTTGTCCGAAACATCCTCCACAAGGACCACGTCCACCAGGCGTGGCCCGTCCACCGCGATAGCAGAGAGAGGGAGGGAGGTAGACGACGGCGGCACCTGCGCAAAGGGACCGGCAGCCACGGCGGTCGCCCCCTGGCCCACACAGGTCGCGGGCACCGGCTCCAGGGGGTCGTCAACAAGCCGGCGTGGCACCCAAGGGCGCAGGCGGCGGTAATGGAGGCCGGCGCGGCGGGCTGGGGCACGAACTCCCCGAAGAGTGGCCATGGATCGGTAGATCCCAGGCCGGGGAGTCCGGATCTGGTAGTGGGGAGGGAGTTGGCGGGCTGGGACGGGGGGCGCCGCCGCCATCGCCTGGGGAGGGGGTGGGTCGGGGGGAGGGGCTCTAACGGACACATTCGTCTCTGCCTCTGTTCATCTTCCCATTGAATATATCAAGTGAAAATATTTAACTATGTATTCATACTTTTATTCTGAATGAATTTGAGTGCTTACTAGCTCAGAGAGACGTCGTTTTTACTCTTCGCATGTTTTAGCTGCCCGTCACATAAAGGTTAATCAATGTCCTGATAAATCGGTGATTGCGATGACATCAGTTTTGCCAGGGTAGTGTCAGTGTTATGAAACTTCTCATTCCGGAGACCATTGATAGAGGATGTCGCAGTTTACCGGCTGCCAGTCATATAGTATTGCTTAGTCACGATGTGATGGCATCAGCGCACTAGCCTTATTTGAAAAAAAAAAACGTTGAAGCTGTACGGCAGGTACTTCCTATTTTTCTAGTGTTGTCAGTTTCAGACTGCTTACTCGACCTCTTGTCTTTCAGCGAGGGAGGGAGGAAGGGCTCCTCCTGTCCACCATCTGGCACAAATGGATTGAGGCCGGCAAGAAGAATGCATGCCGGCATCGATCACAAGATACGCAACTGAGTTTCGTAACGGTACAAACGATTGACACCATTTGGAGGCAATGCCTGCCTTATCTAAAGGGAGACGCTGTGTCAACTGCTTTGAAATGCCAACTACTCAAGTCAGGACCGGCTGTAAAAGAGGTGTGTGCCTCTGCCCCATTCATCTATAATCTGTTACGAGCGGTGACTTCTGCTTCCCGTGGAGCAGCCGGTGAGTTACCTGATACACCTCTTGTCCTTGCACTGAAACAGTAGCAACCAAAGGACGAATGCTTCTTTGCAAGTGGTGTATTTGAGTATTCTTACACATGTTTGAGCACAATTTTTTGGCTAAGAAACCTGTTCTGTTCCATTTCTAGGATGGCTGATAACACCAAATTCGTCCTTTGGTTGTTACTGTTGAGCGGCTCGTCAGCATGTTTTGGTTCTGATCTTGATGTCCAATGCCTAAAGACTGTACAACAGTCAGTGATTGATCCCTACGGCAGACACAAATCCTCATGGATTTTTGACGACAAACACGCAGGTTCTATATGCGAATTTACGGGCGTGCTATGCTGGAACGATGGTGAGGATAAGGTTCACACTTTGAGTATCAGTGACTTGGGTCTTCAAGGCCAATTTCCTCGAGGTCTTCAGAATTGCTCAAGCATGGTCCGCTTAGACCTGTCAAGTAACAATTTTTCCGGGGAAATCCCTTCAGACATTTCATGGCAGTTGCCGTTTCTAACAAATCTGGATCTCTCATACAATAACTTTGCAGGGGAAATTCCAGTCGTCTCTAATATGTTATACTTGAACAGTCTCAATCTTCAGCACAACCGATTCAGTGGTGAAATTCTATGGGAATCTAGTTTTCTTCATCGGTTAAAAGAGTTCGATGTTTCGGACAATCAGTTGTCTGGGCCTATTCCATTGCCTTTAACGAAATTTTCCGGCCTCAAGCTTTGCTGGTAACCAAGGCCTTTGTGGTGCACCTTTGTTGACCGAATGCGGCAGTAGAAGCAAATGGAAGCTGAGATTGTACAGCATCAGCAGCGAGTCTAGTATTGGCGCGGTTGCCGGGTTTGTGGTAGGATTTGTGGTGGCCTTCTACTTTCCTCACTTGTTCGTCTGCTCCCAGAAGCACCATCCCTACATCGTCCGCATATGCTTAACTTTTGTCTGACATCAACCCTACATCGACACTGACATGAGCTTGTTGTTCATCTTTTGCAGTCTACCCCATGTAACCAAACTCTTTTCGCTTTATACAAAACCGTGTAAGTCTTTTGCGTGATCGACACTAGAAAAAATTGTAATGTCAGGACCTCAATTGCATTCAATATTTGAATAAAAGAAAAGCCTCTTACTAAGATGAAAATTGTTGCTCTTGTTCATACCACACCTGGTTCGCTTTGGATCGTTTCGGTTGGCTAATTTGTTGTGAGAGAAAAACATTGCTGAATAATTAGCTATAGTGAAACATGAAAGTATCGACTATGAATTCATACTTTTATTCTGAATGAATTGGAGTGGTTGTTAGCTAAGAAATACGTTGTCTTTACTCTTTTTTAGAATTATACATCTTTACTCTTCAGAAAGTTTTATTCATACTTTCACATTGGTCGATGACTTGAACAAATTACATCAAAAGTTAGAAGACAAACTTAAGAAATCATAGATCTAGGGTTAGAGATCGAAGCAGGAGGAGCTCTTACTGACAGATCCGCATTACCAAAGCGGCGGTGAGGTCGATGAACCACATATCTAGGAAATGATCAGCTTCATTTCATTGACAGAGTTAAAACTGTTTTAGTAGCATGTTTGGTTGTATAGCTTCTCACACGTAGATAAAAGAGGTAAAACTGTTCATAATATTTTTCTTCTTTTTTCGTTTTTATTTCTTCTCTATATTATTTCTTTCCAAATCTGTTTTCCTTTATTTCCTTCACTCATCTTTTTCTTTCTTTGTTATTTCTTTCCTATGTTTCCTATCTTCTTCACCCATGAGCCTTCCGTTTGCCCTCCGTCGTCGTTCATCCCCAAGCAGGGCGCCGCCCTCGCCCCACGCCATGGCGCCATCCCGTGTGCTCGCCTTCTCTCCGCCCCCACTCCCGCTCATCCCGCGACAAGGGTGCCGCCTTCGCCCCCGCCCATCGCGCCACTCCGCATGCTCGCCTTCCCTCCGCCTCTGCTCCCGCTCTCCCTCATCGCCCCGCTCCGCGTGCTGCTCCGTCGGCGACTCCGCCTCCGCCCCCACGCAACCGACGCCCGGCAAGCAGAGTGGCCGTTGGGCGTTTGGTACGCGCACAAGCAAAGCTGCTCGCGGAGCTTCTGATGAAGCGGCACCAACTACCAAACGCACCTTCAGTCTACAAAGTCAATTTTTAGATCAAAGGCCATAGGCCCAGCTTTATATTGAAAGTCTATAAAGTCAATGTCCAGTCAACACCTGCTCCGGGAATCGGTCGTTTAAGCTCGTGCTTCGCGTGGAGGAACCGGTGAGTTCCTTGTTCCAATCTTGTCCACTCATCTATGATTTGTTGTGAGTGGTGGCTTCTGCAGAGTTCTGCTTCGAGTTCGCGCGGAGGAACTGGTGAGTTTCTTGTTGCACCTCATCTTGTCTTCTCCCATACACTAGCTGACTAGCAGGAAATAGTTAGCAGTTGCACATTCACTCAGCCAGTAGCCATCACCTAGAACAGCAAAACAAGGACGAGTAAGATATGTTTGGACTCCTATGCCTCTGTAGATATGTTTGGACTTTTTTTTTCGAAACCGTGCTTAAACACGTTTTTCATTAAGGGAAGGAAGAGTTTTACAAAATGGCCACCCAGCAGCGAGCTACCACTGAGCGGGCGCGCACACACTTACACAACTCACCGGCTAGAACGGTGGCGCTTTAGGTTGTAACTTTTTAAGGAAATCTATTTGCGACAGTTAGGACAGAAAAGTGTGAGCTCTAGGTCGCGAAAAGCGGTGCGATGCTGCGAAAGCCCGCCGCCAGCCAAGCGTCTGCCTCGTCGCTGACGTTCCCCAGGATCTGCAACAAAGTCCTTTGGGCTCCGTCGAATGTCCTCCTGTTGCGCTCCTTCCATAACACCCAAGAGACGAGGAGGACGACGGAGTCGAAGCCCCTCCGGAACTTATGTTTGGACTTTGGACTCCTATATGCCTCCGTAGTGTCCGTAGTAAGAATGGTTTTTCTTTGCATGTGGTGTGTATTTGAGTATTTTTACACATGTCATGTTGGAGCAGCTCAGGTGGGAATTGAGAAGCTGCAATTTTTTGGCGAAGAATCCATGTCTAGGATGGTTGATAATACCAAGTTTGTCCTTTGGTTGCTGCTATTGAGTGGCTCGTCGGCATGTTTTGGTTCCGATCTTGATGTCCAATGCCTAAAGACAGTACATCAGTCGTTGATCGATCCCAACGGCATACTGAAACCTTCATGGGTTTTTAATGATGATAGCAACGATGGCTTTATATGCCAATTTACGGGCGTGGACTGCTGGAGTCCTAATGAGAATAGGGTACTCACTTTGCGTCTCAGTAACTTGGGTCTCCAAGGCCAATTTCCCCAAGGTCTTGTGAATTGCACAAGCATGACTGGGCTGGACCTGTCAAGCAACAATTTTTCTGGGGAAATCCCTTCAGACATTGCACGGCATTAGAATTTATAATGTTAAATGGGAAGAGTAGATTAAAAGAAATCACCTACCGTCCTTAATCGAGGTCCTGCCCGTCATTAACTGGTTAGCCACTGCCCTCATAAATCTGTGAAGTGATGCATGCATCAGCATACAACTTATTACTTCCGTCCTAAAAAAACAACTTTAAATAACTTTTTTTTGTTAAATTATCTAAAGTTTGATCTAAATATCTAGGTAAAAATACTAATGTTTATGACATCAACAAACATACTATAAAAATACATTATATAACAAATTTAATAATATTTATTTCAATATTATAAATGTTAGCATTTTTTAGATATGGTTGAAGAAAAATTTAAAATTTTGTCATTGTGGACCTGATTAGTTACGTTCCAAAACTTAGCCAACCAAAATCAGGGCAAGCTAAAACTTAGGTTTGCCAAAATCATGGCTCGCAAAGTTAATATAGTGAACACTTTTTTCTCTTATGAGACTATGGAAGTCTCTAGTTGCTTTGCCATGATTTTGGACATATAAATTGGTGGGCCAATTTCTTTGGTAATAAACCAATCAATAGCTAAATTTTGTCGATATGCTTTAATTTTGGTTGGGCAAGTCTTGGCAAACAACCAATTGGGTCCGTACATTTTCAGCACGGGAGTACCTCACGCGTAAAAACAAGTTGTACTACCTACTTTTTCTCGTGGTGTCAATTTCAGACCACGTCTATTAGTCTAGTATATATAAGAGCTGTGTGTGCATCTGCCCAGACCATCTATGATTTTTGTGGATTGTGGCTTCTGTTTGGCGAGGAGGAACCGGTGAGTTTCCTGAGTCCTGACATAGCTCATCTTGCCATACACAAGCAAGAAACAGTTAGCAGTTTAACATCCACTGAGTCAGTTTAAATAAGCAAATAAGTACATCCTCCATCCTAAAGAGAATATAACTATAGGATTTATATCAATCAAACTAATTTAAACTTAACTAAATTTATAGTAAATAGTATGATATGTATCTCTTAAGTTTACTACAAAAAGATATCCATAGATATTTTAATGTTTACTTATTTTGTATTATGAATGCTATTATATTTTTATATAATTTTGATCAAACTTTAAACTGTTTGACTTTTAGAAATGTGATAATTGCATGCTTTTCCTCCTCCTCCTCCTCCTATACATGTGAGGAATGTTTCCTCTTTATAGTACTCCCTTCATTCTAAATTATAAGTCACTTTGACTTTTTTGCTACATCTATTTTACATATCATTTCTCTAGGCCTTGTTTAGATTGCAAATTGGAAAGCTAAAAAGTATTGTAGCACTTTCGTTTGTATTTAGTAATTATTGTCCAATTATAGAATAAATATGCTTAAAAGATTTATCTCGTTATTTACAACTAAACTGTACAATTAGTTAATTTTTTATCTAGATTTAGTGCTTCATACATACGTCCAAAAATTAATGTGATGCGCAGAGAGTGAAAAAACTAAAATTTTGGGGAATCTAAACAACGCCCTAGATGCATAGTAGAATGGATGTACCAAAGAAAGTTAAAGCGACTTATAATTTAGAATGGAGGGAGTAAATACGTTTGGATGCACTATGCCTCCGTCCGTACTAAGAATGCTTCCTCTTTGTATTTCTTTCCATGTGAAGTATATCTGAGTATTCTTACACATGTTCGAGCAGCTCAGGTGGAAATTGAGAATCTGCAATTTTGTCAACATACCTGTTTCTGTTCCATGTCCAGGATGGCTGATAATACCAAGCTTTTCCTCTGGTTGCTGTTGTTGAGCGGCTCATCGTCATGTTTGGGTTCTGAACTTGATGTCCAATGCCTAAAGAATGTACACCAGTCAGTGATTGATCACAACGACTTCCTGTCCTCATGGAATTTTGACAACCGAACCGCTGGTTTTATATGCAAATTTACGGGCGTGGAATGTTGGCACCGTGATGAGAATAGGGTTCTCATTTTGCGTCTCAGTAACTTGGGTCTTGAAGGCCAATTTCCTCGAGGTCTTCAGAACTGCACAAGCATGACTGGGCTGTACCTGACTGCTAACAATTTTTCAGGGCCTATCCCTTCAGACATTGCACGTCAGCTGCCCAGCCTGACGTCATTGGACCTCTCATATAATAGCTTTTCCCGTGAAATCCCAGTCGGTATTTCAAATCTTACATACCTGAACACTCTCCAGGACAACCAACTCAACGGATATGTTCCAGCGGAATTCAGTGCGCTTCATCGACTAGAGACATTCAATGTTGCAGACAACCATTTGTCTGGGACTATTCCATTGTCTCTAACGAATTTTTCGGAATCGAACTTTGCTGGTAACCAAGGGCTTTGCGGTGCACCATTGTTGACCCAATGCGGTAGTAGAAGCAAATGGAGGTTGAGATTGTACAGGATCAACGACGAGTCTAGTATTGGCGCGGCTGCTGGGTTCGTGGTAGGATTCGTGGTGGCCTTCTACTTTCCTCACTTGTTCGTTTTCTCCCAGAGGCTCCATCCCTATATCGTCCGCATATGATTCGCTTCCTTGCTCTGAAACTTTTGTCTGGCATCAATAAGCACTTTGATTGTAATACTAGTTCCTTGTTAAACTTTGAAGGCACTTCGTTTTCACTAAAGTTATCCACCTAGCAACTTAGCAAATGATGGGTTCTGTTTGTAATGCACATTTCAGCACTCCCAGTTCCCGAAAAGTCTGGCTGTAATTTGTCAGGCTTGCAAAACGCCATCTTGAACAACTCCATCACAGTTCATCTCTGTGGAATTTTCGCAGTAGCCTTTGTTTACTGAACGGGCGTTTTCACACTTGTGTTGTTCTCCCGCGCGCACCAACTGGGCAGTACCGCAGTAGTCCGATCAAGCCTCGAGCAGGCCGAAGTACCCAGTACTGATGGCCATGGACCCATGACCTGCGGCGGCTCGGCCTGCCGCAACGTTGATGGCTTCATCCTCCTCGCTTTCTCCAATCCTTATCCTTCCTGTTGATTCACCGCCGCTGCCGGGCACGGATACAACGCGGTTGCTCTGTCTGGCCAGCACCGGGCTCGTCGTGTCGGGGCATCCGCCGGAGGAGATGGCCGCGGGAAAGAGCTACTGCACCGGGAGGTCTGGGACTCCCGGAGCGGCTCCTGCTCCCAGATGCGCGGAGGAGGGCGGCGGAGTGCTCATCTGCCACACAGGAGAGGAGAGGAGACCGGCCACGGGCTGCGTTTTTTTTACCGCTCGGTTTACCGCGGTAACCGAGCTTCCCGGGCCGGTCCGGTTCCGGTTCGGTCCGGTTCGGACCGGCCCAAATTTCAAATTCGAATTTTGAAAAAAAAATGCTGAAAAAATTCCTAAAAATAGCTCATGAATTATGGAACCCAATGGTGTAAAATTTTTTGAAATTGGAACTCGTTTGATATGAAAAAATTCAAATTTCAGTTCGTTTTTTTAAAAAAAAAACCGGCGCGGCCCGTTAAGGCCCATCAGGCCCAATAGTCGCCAGAGGGCGCATATGACGGCGCGGCTCGCGGGGGGGGTCAACGCCCCCGGATAGCCATCCGCCCCGCCCTTCTTCTTCCGCTCCTCCGCTTCCGCGCCGCGACGAACCGCCGCGCGTGGGCCGGTTTCCCGGTCCGGAAGCGCGGTTTACCGCGCGGCGCTAAAACCGCCCGGAGCGCGGTTTCCCGGCCCGGAGGCGCGGTTTACCGACCGGCTCGGTCGGTTAGCCGCCGGGGTAGGTAAGTTTTTTTTTTTTTTTTTTTTTTTAGAGTAGTTTTGGCTCTAGGATTTAGGTAGGAAATGCTTCTAGTGTATGATTTTGGGCCCGATCTATGATTTAGGTAGGATTTTATAGTGTAGGGTATGATTTAGGTAGGATTTGGGGTAGGATGCATGTATTTTTTTGTTATATATTGTTGAGATACATGGAATTTAGGTGTGACTTAGTGACTTAGGGACTTCATATATATTCTTCACATACATTTCGTGCACTTGGTGTATTTATATATTGGTATGTGTATGTTGTTGTTCGTTCATGCGGGTAGACAATGTCGGGCGTAGACCCCACGATCGTGTATGGGAGCATGGTCAAAACCTTTCTCCTGGATGGTATTGCGATTCTTATCGAACCGACGAAACATGGCGGTGGTTGCACTAGATTCAAGCGGCATTTGGCGGGGCGCGGGACGGATGTCGTGCATTGCAACAGAGTGCCACCAGATGTGCGTGCCTACTTTCGGCGAGAGCTTGACAGTACTAAGGAAAGAAGCAATGACCGGGCTCGAGTAAAGCTGGCACAGGAGGCGGCTGCACAAGAGGGAAACCAGCCCCTTGGTGATTGGGAGACAACAGCAGCATGGACGGGCAAAACTTGGCAACAATACAAGGCTGAACTGCTCCAGGAGCAGGGTATCTCTCTTATGTCCACCGCCGAATATCAAGCGTCGTGCCGATATGGGGTCTTCCCATACATCCTCCAGAGTGAATGAGACTATGTGGTGGTCTTTGTATGCGACGACGTCGTTGAATTTGTATGCGACGATTTATTTGTATGAGACTACGTATCGGTTTGTAGTTGTAACCGACTATGTATTTGTATTCGACTAAATATTGTTGCTTTAGTGACTTATGCTATTTAGTACCGCATTGTGTTGTATGTGAACATTAATAGGTGCCAAAAAACTACCCAAAAAAGTGTTTATTCAAGAAAAAAAAACCGGTTTGCAGCGGTTACCGGAAAAACCGGCCGGTAACCGCCACAAACGGGCCGGTTTACCGGTACAAACCGGCCGGTTTACCGGTACAAACCGGAACAACTATGGCATTCAAATTCAAATTTGAATTCGGGCGGTTTTTGCCCGGTAACCGGACAAACCGGCCGGTTTACCGGTTCCGCGCTCGGCCGGTCGGGACGTCCGGTTCGGTAAAAAAAACACAGGCCACGGGCGACACGACGCACGCCAGCTTCTCGGTAGCGCGCACCCGAGGCGTCGTTGTCGTTTGCACGCCTGGTGTAGGATCCAGACGAGCCCTATGTCACTGTACTCATAAATTGGTGATGTTTAAAGTAGAACTTACATTGCACGCAAATACAAGTTGTACCGCCTATTTTTCTGGTGGTGTCAGTTTCAGACCACTTGGGTCCGTCTTCGGTCTTCCTGCTGCAAAGTCTCAAGTCAACACTGATTGTTCCCCTCCGGCATCCCCTGCCCCCGGGCCCCGATCGTTTAAAGCTTCTTCAGCTTCGCGTGGAGGAACTGGTGAGTTCCTTGTTCCACCTCATCCTGTCCACGAGACAACTCATCTATGATTTATTGTGAGTGGCGTGGCTTCTGCAGTTCTGCTTCGGGAGGAACCGGTGAGTTTCTTCTTACACACCTGATCTTGTCCAATACACTAGCAAGAAACAGTTAGCAGTTGCACACCCACTCGGTCAATAGCATCACCTAGAAATAGAAAAGCAAAACAAGTAGGAAATAAATTTGTTTGGACTCCTATGCCTCCGTAGTCCGTCTGCTTCTTCTTTATTTTTCTTTGCACAAGTGGTATATTTGAGTATTATAAGTTTCTTATACATGTTCGAGCAGCTCAGGTGGGAATTGAGAGAAACTGCAATTTTTGGCCAAGAATCCATGCCTAGGATGGCTGATAATACCAAGCTCGTCCTTTGGTTACTACTGTTGAGCGTCTCGTCATCATGTTTTGGTTCTGGTCTTGATATCCAATGCCTAAAGACCGTACAACAGTCAGTGATTGATCCCAACGGCATAGTGAAATCTTCATGGGTTTTTAATGATGACAACAACGATGGCTTTATATGCAAATTTACGGGCGTGGAATGCTGGCACCCTAATGAGAATAGGGTTCTCGTTTTGGATCTTAGTAACTTGGGTCTTCAAGGCCAATTTCCTCAAGGTCTTCAGAATTGCACAAGCATGACTGGGCTGGATCTGTCAAGTAACAATTTTTCAGGACCTATCCCTTCAGACATTGCACGGCAACTGCCCAGCCTGATATCTTTGGACCTCTCATATAATAACTTTTCTGGTAAAATCCCAATTGGCATCTCAAAACTTACATACCTGAACAAACTCAATCTTCAGCACAACCGACTCAACAGTGAAATTCCATGGGAATTTAGTTTGCTTGATCGGTTACAGGTGTTCAATGTTGCGGACAACGAGTTGTTTGGGCCTATTCCATTGCCTTTAATGAATTTTTCGGCATCAAACTTTGCTGGTAACCAAGGGCTTTGTGGTGCACCTTTGTTGACCGAATGCAGCAGTAGAAGCAGATGGAGGCTGAGATTGTACAGGATCAACAACGAGTCCAGTATTGGCGCGGCTGCTGGGTTCGTGGTAGGATTCGTGGTGTCCTTCTACTTCCCTCACTTGTTCGTCTTCTCCAAGAAGCTCCAACCCTACGTCTTCCGCATATGATTCACTTGCTTGCTCTGAAACTTTTGTCTAACATCAGCCCTACATCGACACTGGAAAATTGTAATATCAGAGCCTCTGTTTGCAGTCAATATTAGAAGAACATTGTAATATTGTTAGAACCTCTGTGGCATTGAACAAAAGAGCATCGGTACTCCAAGGTGAAACGAGGGTCCGATGGACGCCTCGCCTCCCCCTCCCCTCCCCTCCCTCCGCCAACCTGGCGAACGCCACCCCGGCGCCGCCAGCCACCTCCTCACCGCCGGCCACAGGTAAGGGCCCCGCCGCTTCCCCGTCCTCCTCCACCCTCTCGCCGGACGCCGAGCCCTACTTCCCAGGGGAGAAGTCCGCCGGCCGGGGGAAAGCGCAAAGGTGGGAGATGGACTCCTACAACTCGGACAGCGACCTCGACTGCAGCTCACCGGAGGCATCGCCGGACCACGGCACCCAGGACCGCCCGTCGACATACCTCGATGCGGTGACCAAGGGAAGCGCCGCCAAGAAATCCATCCCGGCGGACCAGGGCTGGGAAGCGCCTATTGACAGCCAAGGCCCGGGAGAGACTGTGGCCGCGGCGAGTCAAGGTACTCCCTCGAGGACCCAGAGCCGCTGCCGTCGCCGCGTCAAAGCTGCTGCACGGCGTCGCGACGCCGGGGTGGCACCGCCAGAGCAGCGCGTCCCGGCAAAGAACCGCGTCGGCCCTGGGGCGGCTGTTGGCGGTGCTTAAACTCATTTCTAACCCCGCCAACTTTAGTCTAGGCAACACTAAAATTCACCTAGAATAGGCCTCTACTCTAACTATTTCCACAGTGTGGTGCATTCTTTGTTTTGCGGGACATGCCTGAAATACACCTAAAATAGACCAAGACATGAAGAAAAACACTTGGGTGAAAACATCTTTTATTTTGGTCCAAGAAAAACAAGAGAAAAAGAAGGGAAATCCAATTTCAAGGCCGGCCTAACCAGAATCACCAGCATGGGCCGAACAGGGGCCCAACAAGGAGGCAACCGACCAAAGCTGAAGGCCGGCGGGGCCCAGCTGAGCACGGCCCGGGCCCAGCTTTGGTCGGTCGGTTTGTTTGCCGCCTCTGATGGTCGGTTCGGGGGTGTTTTCGACAATTGCCCTGCGGAAACCGACCATCTCACTCCTATATAAGCATGGGCAAGCCTCCCCCCTTCAACAACAATTCACTATTCATTTTAGTTCTCACTCTTCACCACACCTCCATTCTACAAGTGTACAATAGAGAGAGTAGAGCCACTCTACCTAGCCTAGCTAGAATAGAAGTAAGGAGTGAGAGAGGAGCAAGAGTAGAGCATCTCTCCGGGAGAGCTCTCGGGAAGCTAGTCTTCCACGGGCGGAGTGCCGGATTTGTCGGCTCCTCCTCGCTTGTACCTCTACGATGTCTTGCTACTTGAAGTAAGACATCGTGTTTATCTTTCGGTAATACCTTTGAGTAAGCTATTCTTGCTTGTTATCTTCTTGCGGGTTCGTCGTTCGTCCTTGTGATGGAAGCTCTAGTAAGAGGACCCCTGATAGAGACGGGAGCTCCTGATCACCGCTAGAGTTGTAGCAACTGGCATAGACGTGGTGTCTAGGCTAGGAACTACCTTCGTTTGCTTCGTAGCCCACGGTTGAGGTGGTAGGCGGCAGGTGGTGACAGCCTTGTCCGTCCCTTGTAACCCCCCACGTCCGGTTACGCCGTAGAGCCTCAGGCCGGCATCACCTGGCAGACCAGGTGCGATCCGGCGCCCGAAGTAAGAAGTATAGCATCAAGTTTGGCCACCTCTTAGGCCCATTACCCTAGAAAACCTCATTTCCTAAGCTATCCTACTCCATCTCAGGGCACCTCTGTTTAGAATTAACTCACAAGCCGTTCTTCGTGAAAGAAATACGATACCCGATTACTCACCGGGTGAAGTGCTATAACGGTGATTTCCGTGCGCTTGCGGATTTGGCCGCACACGCTAAGAAACGCCAACAAGCATTTCGGCGCCGTTGCTTGTCGGAGCGGTTGTCGCAGTTAGCTTTGAACCTAGATTGCCCGTGTACCTTGACCTACCTTTGCTCCACTTCTTTTGTTTTATTTTAGAAAACAAAAATATTCATGGAGCAACCAACCATTTACAACCTATCCGCTCCGAAGGGCGAGCTCATTCAAACACCCCAATCCTCGAAGCCTATCACAGCTTCCAAGTATGAGCTCCGCCCTGGCTTTATAGCCATGGTTCGGGACCAAGCCTTCTCAGGCCTGGAATATGAAAACCCTTATGATCACCTACGGGAGTTTGAGCAACTCTGTGCATGTCTGACCATTGCGGGCATGTCACAAAATACATTACGGTGGAAATTGTTTCCCTTTTCCCTCCATGAAAAGGCGAAGCAATGGTACACCCAAAACATAGGGAAAGTAAACGGAGATTGGGAAGAATTGCGTAAGCATTTTTGCTTCACATTCTACCCTATTTCTCGTGTCGCTTCTCTACGACAGGAGGTGCTCAACTTCCAACAAAAAGAGAACGAAACCATAGGTGCAGCCTGGGAACGCTTTTTGATCCTAACACGATCAGGCCCAGACCTGTCTATTCCTAACCATGTACTCTTACAACACTTTTGGTTAGGATTAGACAGAAATTCTGCCCTATTACTCGATGTAGCTGCCGGAGGGTCGTTCCAGCACAAAACCACCGAAGAGGGCAAGCTCTCCCGGATCGCATCCAAGAGAATGCTCCTCCCTTAGAACCCATCCGTGTAGAACCCGAGCCAATAAAAGAGGATGTCTCTTCGGCATCAGCCGAACCTTCCCAACCTTTAGAGAGACCCTCTCCCGAACCAGAACCCAAGACGGAAGAACCCATGGATCTTCCGGCTTTCGAGGATGAGCTTTTCGAAAATCTAGGAAATACCTCGCAATATGGATGTCGCACAAGACCACCAATTCCCGTCGCCCCTAGCGAGCCCCTTGACGAACTTTTTCTCAAGGAGTCAGTTAGAGAGTTGACTTTTGTTATGAGCACGGAGTGGGTAGCAGAAGGTGAGCTCTCGTCTGAAGTAATTCAGATTCGCGCTCCATCTTCTACCCGCCGTTGCAAAATTCAGCTGAATTGGGTGGACGCTTTGTATAATCCCATAGTTGGGGCGAATTTGATGTCCCATTCCTATGCATCCACGTGTCTAGGAATGGAGTCATTTACTCCAACAACACGGTCTTTAAGAACGCCAGATTCCATTCAAAAAGGACTAGGGATTGTACATAATGTGACACTCCACCATGGAGATGTCGAAATGTCCCTGGACTTTCTTGTCTTTGACATCCAGAACTTCGACATACTCATTGGGCACCCCCTGGAACCACTCTTTGACAATCCGTCAAAAACAGGGGAAGTCAACATAAAACTAGGGAGAGAAACATTCCCGATTCAAGTCACTAGAGCCAGGAACTCAGTGGCCGAATCTCCCCCTAGTGTGCCCATAGAGGTTCTAGCGGTTGACATGTTTGAGTCACCCGAGTCGTCTTTAGATAAAGATGCCGAGTTCTTTATAGAAGAAAAAGACGAGCTCGGGGAGACAGTTGATCTTCCTATAGGGGAGAAACCGCCTAGACCTCCAGTTGAGCTTAAGCCCCTACCCAAAGGCTTACGTTATGTTTTCCTGAACGGCGACACCCAAACTCCTGTCATCATAAGTGACCAACTTAATGATGAGGAGACGACCAAACTCATAGCCATCCTGGAAAAACATAAATCGGTCTTCGGGTATTGCCTAGACGATCTTAAGGGGATAAGTCCAACGCTCTGTACCCATCGCATTCCCATAGAGCCATCTAGCATACCTTCACGGGAACCTCAGCGTAGGCTGAACAATGCGATGCGGGAAGTCATGAAAAAGGAAGTCCTGAAACTTTTTCACGCCGGGATAACCTATCCCGTACCACACAGTGATTGGGTTAGCCCGGTCCAAGTGGTTCCCAAAAAGGGAGGAATGACAGTCATTGAGAACGCTAAAAACGAACTCATACCTCAACGAACTGTCACCGGATGGCGAATGTGCATTGATTACCGAAAACTTAACAAGGCAACAAAGAAGGATCACTTTCCGCTTCCCTTCATCGATGAAATGTTGGAACGGTTAGCGAAACACTCCTTCTTTTGCTTCCTTGATGGGTATTCAGGATATCATCAGATTCCCATCCATCCGGATGATCAAAGCAAAACGACCTTCACATGCCCCTACGGAACGTACGCGTACCGTAGGATGTCGTTCGGGTTGTGTAATGCACCCGCGTCATTTCAACGGTGCATGATGTCTATCATTTCAGACATGATCGAAGAAATCATGGAAGTTTTCATGGACGATTTCACCTTCTATGGGAAAACTTTTGATCATTGTCTAAACAATTTAGACAGGGTCTTGCAAAGGTGTCAGGACAAAGACTTGGTACTTAATTGGGAAAAGTGCCATTTCATGGTCCGAGAGGGCATTGTCCTGGGGCAGTTAGTGTCCGAGAGGGGAATTGAGGTAGATAAGGCTAAGATAGAGGTTATCGAGCAACTACCTCCCCCGGTAAACGTAAAAGGAATCCGTAGCTTCTTAGGTCGTGCGGGGTTCTATAGAAGATTTATCAAAGATTTTTTGCAAATCTCTAGACCCCTCACGAACCTATTAGCTAAAGATGCTCCTTTTGAGTTTACCGATGAGTGCTTGAAAGCATTTAACACTATCAAGCAAGCACTCATCTCTGCACCTATCATCCAACCTCCCGATTGGTCTCTACCTTTTGAGATCATGTGTGATGCAAGTGATTATGCTGTTGGTGCGGTCTTAGGCCAAAGCAAAGATAAAAAGCATCACGCGATAGCTTATGCCAGCAAGACTCTAACAGGAGCTCAGCTCAATTATGCCACAACAGAAAAAGAGCTTCTTGCTGTAGTATTCGCTATCGACAAGTTTTGATCTTACTTAGTGGGCGCGAAAGTGATCATTTACACGGATCACGCTGCCTTGAAATTCTTGCTCACTAAGAAAGACGCGAAACCACGCTTGATCCGCTGGATTCTTTTGCTCCAAGAGTTCGATCTTGAAATAAAAGATAAGAAAGGAGTAGAGAATACCGTAGCAGATCATTTGTTGCGTTTGCAAGTCACTAACATGCGGGATCTCGCCCATCAATGACTTCCTTCGCGATGACATGCTACGCGAATAACGGACTCCAACCCCGGTATGCAAACATTGTGAATTACATGGTTGCGGGACATGTACCACCCGGAGAAAGCGGGGAAAAGCCGGAGGTTGAGAGCCGTCGTCATCGTGGGATGACCCGTACACTGTACCGAGTGTGCTCGAGACGGCATGCGAGAAGATGTGTGCCGACAAACGCGAAGGGATGCGATCATTGAAAGCTATCACTCGGCACCATACGGAGGCCACTATGGAGTATTCCGCACTCAAGCAAAAATCTGGCAGTGCGGATTCTTCTGGCCGACGATGTATGCTGACACCAAAGAATTCATTCGGAGGTGTCGAAAGTGCCAGTTCCAGGGTGGCATCATAGCTCGCAACGTAATGCCCCTCCACTTCAACCTTCAAATAGAAATATTTGATGTGTGGGGCATTGACTTCATGGGACCCTTCCAGAAGTCCCAAGACTGCGAGTACATCCTTGTTGCTGTCGACTACGTCTCCAAGTGGGTGGAGGCCATGCCATGCCGAGCAGCTGACGCAAAGCATGCCCGAAGGATGTTTCACGAAATAATCTTCCCTCGCTTTGGTACACCACGCATGGTGATAAGTGATGGAGGATCACATTTCGTTGATCGAACCTTTAGAGCATTCCTGAGAGAGCTAGGGGCCAAGCACAACATCGCCACACCATACCACCCACAAACCAGTGGCCAAGCTGAGACCTCGAACAAGCAGATCAAGAACATCCTACAGAAGACAGTCGATGACATGGGGAAAGGATGGAAAAGTAAGCTTCCTGATGCACTCTGGGCATACAGGACTGCTTACAAAAACCCCATTGGCATGTCACCGTTCCAGCTTGTGTATGGAAAGAGCTGCCATTTGCCAGTAGAACTCGAACATCGAGCATACTGGGCAATTAAGAGCTGGAACATGGACCTCAAGCTAGCCGAAAGAAACCGCCAGCGACAGATCTCTGAGCTTGAGGAATGGCGAGAGAAGGCGTACCACAGTGCCAAGCTCTACAAAGAGCGAACAAAAAGATGGCACGACAACCGGATAAAGCCCAAGGAGTTTCGGCAGGGCGACAAGGTCCTACTATTCAACTCCAAGGTGAAACTATTCGGTGAAGGAAAGCTTAGAAGTAAATAGAAGGGGCCATATACCGTCGTCGGCACGTCGTTTTATGGCGCAATCACGATCCAGGATGACAACGGTAACATCTCAAAGGTAAATGGCCACCGCTTAAAACCTTTCCTTGAGCCTTCTTACCGTGCAAGGTTAGACCAAGAAATTGATAGAATAGATTTAGTCATGCCAGATAATTCCTTGATTTAATTCAAGGCATGACTTTCATTTATTCTATCTTTCTTGTGTCTATAAAAAAAATTATGTATATTTTGTGTGGGAACCCCGTAGTTTCTCTCTAATCTTTCTCTAGGATTTTTTCCCACACAAAAATATTTTTATTTTTCCAAAAATATCAAAAATCTTCTAGATTTTCAGGCACAATCAAATTTTCACGCCATTAGAATCAAAATCACCAACAAATTCGAGAATCAAACAGCATCAGCCTGAGATGGAAGAAAACCGGGCCCGAGCGGTGCCCAGGCTGGCGCGGCCACGCCTCAGGCGCGAGCGCGCCTGACGGGCACCCTCTGGTGCCCAATTTTCTCTCATCTCTTTCCTGTGCTGTGCTGATGCTGATGATCATGGTGATTCTGATCCTGATGCGTAAGAGATGCGGGGATGGCTCTTTTTCTCCTATATATACTACCCTCCTCCTCTCATTCTCTTCACACCAAGACAAACCTTGTCTTCTACCTCTCTCTCCCACTTTCCAGCTGCATTTCTAGCCTTAACCATGGCCTTAGTCCCTACCAATGCCGGGTTCAACAGGGAGAAAGCTCTTTCCTTCGCTAGAAAGTTCCTAGAGAGGAAGAATGAAGAAACTCCGGAGATTGCCAATGCAACTCCATTGAAGGGCAGCAAGGGTGGCGATACCTACCCAAGCAAGCGCTGCAAAGCCACGCCAGCCGGATCTTCGTCTTTTAAAGCCCCAAGTTTCTCCTACACCGTAGGAGGAACGAATCTGCCAAATGGAAGGCAAGGGAAAGGGTTGTTTAGTAAAACCGGGGGTCGCTACCCATGTGTCCCTCACCTCGTTTGCGACCCACCTATCCAAGGGCAGCCTGACGGCATTTTTGAAGAAGATCCTCCGAAAAAGAAAGAGCCTACTAGAGTAGAGTTAAATAGGAAAATTAAGGAAATCTCTAGTTACATTCGCCACCATAGGGGAAGGCTGGCAGAAGGGCGGACTTATGAGGTCCAACTCCAGGATGAAATCAACTCATACCATGTAGAAATGTTTGAGGAGTTGAAAGAGATGGCTCGTAAGCACGGAGTCATGCACGCCCTCGAGGAACCTCGTCTCTAGTAGCTAGGCACACGCACGCTCTTTCCCTTTTGATCATTTTCCCTTTCAAATTTTAAATTCCCTAAAGTGTGCCTCTTGTATCAAATTTGGTTTATCAATGAAATTTTTATTATATATATATGTATTGTGTCTTGTCTCCACTTGTTTTTGTGTACATTTTAAGAAAAAGACAGGTACAAAAACAAGTGTGGGGGAGGCACCTCGCTCCTTGACGCGCAAAGATTTTCGACACGATAAAAACACAAGTTTGCGCGTCCTCTCACTCCCTACTAATTCTCTTTACTGCTGAAAATAAAATAAATAAAACTAAAAAATGTTGCAAAATCCATCTCCTATTTTCACCAATCGAGAACGAGTTGCATACTTTTTATTCCTTGCTATCTTGATTGTGTGAACAACCTGTGCAATAGGGACCCCATGTTCTATCTAAGTTATTGGCAGGTGAGATATAGTAGAATGATATGAGACTTACCAACTCGTGCAATGGACTTGGGTATTTTTATGCAAAAATTCAAAACTTTTTAGCAATTGCTCCTCGTGTGATAAGTGCTATTTCCTACCAGAGCCAAATTTCTACACTTTCACTTGAAAAACCTGTTAGCCACTAATAGCAATGTCAAGTCTTGAGATTCTTGCTAGAGATGGCCTTATCCCCAAGATCATTGCATTCACCCACCAAATAAATATGCTGACTCTCACATTGAGAGCCGCGCACAGCATTCGCCCGCCAAATAAATATGCCGACTCTCACAGTGAGAGGCGCGCACCATGTGCACCCATCATTCCACCAACATGCTCATTTCTTACATTGAGAATTGAGCACATATATTCCACATTTTCTCCCTCTTCCACCAAAATACTCCTGTCAACAAGTCATGCATCTCTCTCTCCATTATTCATTCAAGAAAGGTATGGACTGTTATTAGAAAATCCTACAAAGAGAAGCATAGTTCATGAATAAGGAAGAGTTCTCCAAAGTCTTGAGATAAAAAAAAACAAAAGAGAAAAGAAAAAAAAATAATAAAAGCAAGTTTAGAGTTGTTCTTCAGGTCCATACCTTCTTGCATCTTCTCTTCAAAAAGAGAGAAAGCATGATCAGGAGTCCACAAATATTTTCTACACTTGCACTTGCACTTCCATCATCTAGGGATATGGCCTTCTCTTCATGACATCCAGCTGGCTCGACATTGAAACTCTGTTCATCATCCATACCCAAAACTCCACATATCAGCCTGTAGTAGTAGGATGATCAAGAACACCTGGATAGGACTAGCCACCTGAAAAAGAGCGACTTGAGAGTATCACATGAGGAGCTAAGGCTAACTTTTGCGAAAATTCTAAAACCCCAAGTCTCAAAGCATGGGTAGTGTGAGTTGACTTGATTTCAAGCTATTCCTCCTTCAATAGCAATAAGATAACTTGGTAGCCACCATGAATGTTCACAAATGCAGGAAAAGCTCGGAATAATCTGTATGCAAGTCAACTCTTGGGAAGATACAACCACCTAGTTCTTCATCCTTTACTCGAGGACGAGCAAAGAGCTAAGTGTGGGGGAGTTGTTGGCGGTGCTTAAACTCATTTCTAACCCCGCCAACTTTAGTCTAGGCAACACTAAAATTCACCTAGAATAGGCCTCTACTCTAACTATTTCCACAGTGTGGTGCAGATTCTTTGTTTTGCAGGACATGCCTGAAATACACCTAAAATAGACCAAGACATGAAGAAAAACACTTGGGTGAAAACATCTTTTATTTTGGTCCAAGCAAAACAAGAGAAAAAGAAAGGAAATCCAATTTCAAGGCCGGCCCAACCAGAATCACCAGCATGGGCCGAACAGGGGCCCAACAAGGAGGCAACCGACCAAAGCTGAAGGCCAGCGGGGCCCAGCCAGGCGCGGCCGCGCCTGAGGCGCGAGCGCGCCCAACTGAGCACGGCCCGGGCCCAGCTTTGGTCGGTCGGTTTGTTTGCCGCCTCTGATGGTCGGTTCGAGGGTGTTTTCGACAATTGCCCTGCGGAAACCGACCATCTCACTCCTATATAAGCATGGGCAAGCCTCCCCCCTTCAACAACAATTCACTATTCATTTTAGTTCTCACTCTTCACCACACCTCCATTCTACAAGTGTACAATAGAGAGAGTAGAGCCACTCTACCTAGCCTAGCTAGAATAGAAGTAAGGAGTGAGAGAGGAGCAAGAGTAGAGCATCTCTCCAGGAGAGCTCTCGGGAAGCTAGTCTTCCAAGGGGCGGAGTGCTGGATTTGTCGGCTCCCTCCTCGCTTGTACCTCTACGACGTCTTGCTACTTGAAGTAAGACATCGTGTTTATCTTTCGGTAATATCTTTGAGTAAGCTATTCTTGCTTGTTATCTTCTTGCGGGTTCGTCGTTCGTCCTTGTGACGGAAGCTCTAGTAAGAGGACCCCTGATAGAGACAGGAGCTCCTGATCACCGCTAGAGTTGTAGCAATTGGCATAGACGTGGTGTCTAGGCTAGGAACTACCTTCGTTTGCTTCGTAGCCCACGGTTGAGGTGGTAGGCGGCAGGTGGTGACAGCCCTGTCCATCCCTTGTAATCCCCCACGTCCGGTTACGCCGTAGAGCCTCAGGCCGGCATCACCTGGCAGACCAGGTGCGATCCGGCGCCCGAAGTAAGAAGTATAGCATCAAGTTTGGCCACCTCTTAGGCCCATTACCCTAGAAAACCTCATTTCCTAAGCTATCCTACTCCATCTCAGGGCACCTCTGTTTAGAATTAACTCACAAGCCGTTCTTCATGAATGAAATACGATACCCGATTACTCACCGGGTGAAGTGCTATAACGGTGATTTCCGTGCGCTTGTGGATTTGGCTGCACACGCTAAGAAACGCCAACAGCGGCGGAAAGGGTGGCCGCGCACCGCCGGCTCGGCCGGGAAAGGAGGGCAACCCCGCCCGATGAAGATGGATGGCAGCGGGTTCTGCACCGCGACGAGGGGAGACCGCAGCCAAGGAGACGCCCGGAGCGCGCGCCGGCGCCTCGAGGGATTCCGCCGGAGTACGACGGCAGATGCCTAAACTGCCTGTCGTTCAAGCACCGGATCGCTACCTGCACCAGGCCTCGCCAGTCCGCCCGCTGCCGCAGCACCCATCATCTAGCGAAGGACTGCAGACGGCCGCGGGAGCATGCGAACGGTGGTGAGCGGCCGTCTGGAGGACGGATCGTCAGGCCCCGTAGGGACGGCGCGGACATGCCGCAAGGATCGGAGGCGGAACGCGCGGTCACCCAGCCGGACGGGCCTCGCCGGCGCATCCTCGACGAGTCTTGCGAGGACCCATGCTCTGAGTTCGTTGATGGAGTGCTGCCCGGCCACCCGGCCTTCCGGCCGAGGGAGGCCGAGTGTCACATCCAGTGGGACGACGCCACGGACAACGCTGAAGCAGCTCTCCAGCACGCCCTGGTGGCCCAGCCCAATGGCGACGCCGGACACCACACCACGTCGGAGGTGATGCTGGCGATCATGGCTGCCTCTGGAGTACACGCGGACGACATCAGAGTGAAGAAGTTCTACCCAGAGCGGTTCATCATCCTCTGTGCTTCTGCGGTGATCAAGACCAGGGTTCTGGCAACCTCGCCGGTACCGCTCGGGTTCTCGCCACTCATCCTGCTCCCATGGACAAGAGTAGCGCACGGCGACCTGACGACGATGCAGTACAAACTCACCATCGAGCTTGAGGGCATTCTGCCGCACGTATGGCGGGAGGAGACGGCGGCCAAGCTGCTGGCACCGTATTGCTGGATCCAAGAAGTCGAAGCCACCACGCTCACTGCCGACGACTACTCTGCCTACAAGCTGACGGCTTGGTCGGCGAACCCGTGTAGGCTCCCGAAGGCAATCTGGCTCAGCGTCGCAGAGCCGGCCGCCGGCGCCGCCCAGGGCGAGGGCTTTCAGTTCCGGGGTGCAAGGCCGTTTCTGACCAAGAAGGACCTCCTCCGCTACAAGGTCATCGTCCACCTACGCTGCATCCACGACTACGCGCCGCCTCCCAGCAACAACGGCGACTCATCCTCCGACGACCCGGCTGAGGATGGCCGGAACAGGAAGCGCCACCACTCCACCAGAGGCGCGGGAGTGGGGATCCACCCGTTCCAGTGCCACAGGGGGGTGCCGGACGGGGCTCCGCCGCGGGCCAGCGGCGGCGGGGACGGCGGCGGCGGCGGCGCTGCCAGCGGCGCACGTCACCGCAATGCTGCACCGGGGCCACATGCCAGGGTACCAGCCACGCAGCGGGTGGGACCTGATGCCATCCCGAGGGTGCCAGTTCGTGACAGGCTGCAACATCCGGGCCCACGCCCAAGAGTGCCAGCGACGCAGCGGGTGGGGCTGAACGCTCGACCCAGGGCGACGGTTCACGAAAGGCTTGATACGCAACAAGCAAGACTGCCTCGCCATGGTCAAAAGGAGAAGAGCAACAGAAAGGAGCAGGTGCCAAACTTCATCTGGTGGCTAAAGGCAGCACCAAGATAGGAAAAGAGCACTCAACAACCATCTGTCGCTCCACTCACGGCCAACGGTGGGACGGCCCCTCCGGTTCAGGACAACGGTCCAATCCCCAGTTCAAACCAATTGCCTGATACCACGGAGATGGAAGAGGGAGAGTTCAGACAGGAGGCGGTGGCGGCACCAGAGGACAAACATTCCCAAACTACCGCAGCACCGATCCCGGAGATGATTGCAGCAGATGCGCAGCACGAGGCCGACCAACCAACCGACGGAAGCCAGATGCTGCCTGCGGTGGAGCTGTCGCCCACCGCACCCCAGGGGGATCGCGCCACCCACGAGGCGTAGCACGCACCGGCCGAAGCAGTGTCGCCATTGGAGGACACCAGGGGGACAGAGGAAGAGTCTCATGGGCTGGGCCGCTACGGCACATTGGGCCGCAATACTGAGCACGATGCCCAGGATGACCGTGACCGCCTGCATCCAATTTTGGCTGAGCCGGCCCACGCTGACGATTCCCAGGACTCGCCAGCACGCGAAGTCGCGCAAGAGCTCGACGCGGGCTGTGCACAGGACGTGCCACCGCGCGACGTCGCCCAAGATCTCGCCGCGGATCCTGAGCCCGAGCAGGAGGAACACTCGGCAACGCCACCCACACCCACGCCGAGCAAGCCGACTGTGGCACCAGCGACATCTTTCTCACCGGCCACGCCGCCGATCCAGTCGCCGGCCACGAACAACCTGCAAGACACCGGCGACGTCGCCCAAATGCTCGGCGCGGATCCTGAGCCTGAGCAGGAGGAGCGCTCGGTGACACCGCCACCAACCACGTCGAGCAAGCTGAGTGCAGCACCAGCGACACTTGCCTCACCGACTACACCGCCGTTCACGTCGACGGCCATGAACAACCTGCAAGACACGGCGGCGACAAGGACGGCATTGCCACCACAAAGCACGCCGTCCGCCAAGCGCCGCTTCAAGGTGTTCGCGCGACGGGTAAAGAAGCCCAAATCAACACCGCTACTCAAGACCCCGTCGCCAGTGAAGTCAGTGAGCCCAAGACCGCGGCCGTCGAGGTACCGGCGCAGCCGCCGCATTGCTGCGCAGAGCCTGTCGAGGATCCCGACGGCCAAGCGGGGGGAATACCTCGTGCTCAAGCGGCTAGGCCACGCTTCAGCCATTGCCGAAGGAACAGCAGACACCAAGTTCGACGAGCTGTTCGGTGGAGACCCAGAGGATGATCAGGCTCTCAGGGAACAGTTTCCAGAAGGGCGCAAGCAAGGGGAACGCCGTCGGCGCCGTCGCGCGCCGCGCACCTTGCCTTGAGCGGCAACCAACGCCGCTTTCCGGTAGCCAAATCAATGGATAATACAACCATAGTCTGTTGGAACATCCGAGGCCTCAATGACAGGGCCCGGCGTGATAATGTGCGCACGCTCATGGGAGACGCTCGGGCGCACATTGTTTGTCTGGTAGAAACAAAGCTCTCCTATGTAAACCAGTGGTTGATCACCTCGATGCTAGGCGCAAACTATCAAGATTTCGCGTACGTGCCGGCCGTTGATACTTGGGGTGGAATTCTGATTGCAGCTCGCTACCCAGACATCGAACTGAATGAACCAACCATCGGCTGCTTCACTTGCACTGTCAAAGTCACCACGACCATGGGTGCATCCTGGTGGCTCACTGTGGTTTATGGTCCTCAAGATGAGGCTGAGAAAAGCCTATTCCTGGAAGAGCTCGAGGCCATTAGAGACCATTGCCCGGGGCCATGGGCGGTCGCTGGGGATTTCAACCTCATCTTGGATGAGGCGGACAAGAACAATTCCAGAATCAATCGGCGCACCATGCGGGCGTTCAGGCAGACAGTGGCATCGTTGCAGCTGCTGGACCTGCATCTTCACGGCCGCAGATACACCTGGAGCATCGAGCGTGAGAATCCAACCCTGGTACGCCTAGACCGTGTGCTCGTATCCTTGGATTGGGAGGAACTATACCCATCGTGTCATCTACAGGCTCTGGCTTCGGATGCTTCAGATCACTCCCCCATGCTCCTCCAAACCAATCTCGATCAGTCAATCATGCCGAGATTTCACTTTGAGGTCTACTGGCCAAAGTTCAAGGACTATCAGGAAACGCTGCAGCAAGCATGGACCTGCGACGATCGAATTACCGACCCCATCGTGCGTTTGGACGTGCTGCTCAGGAACCTTGCCAGGGAGCTCAGAAGCTGAGCCACGAGGCAAATTGGGCACATCAGGGAACAACTGATTATGGCACGGGTGATCATCTTGAAGCTCGATCAACTCAGCGAGCGTCGCCCCCTCACCGCGCGGCAATGAGCCCTGCGCGCGGAATTGAAGCAGAAATGCCTGGGGCTATCTTCCCTGGACCGAACGATTGCAAGGCAGCGATCCAGGGTGCGCTACCTGGCGGAAGGGGATGCCAACACCAAATACTTTCACTTGCTTGCCAGGGGGCGACGGAGGAGGAACATCATCACCAGGCTCACTTCAAGAGCGTGTTCGGCAGGACGGGACAGATTGAAGGGCCCCTCAACCTTCAGGAATTGGGGATTGTGCAGTAGGACCTTCAGATGCTCGAGCAGCCGATGTTAGAAGAGGAAGCCTGGGGAGCTATACAAGCCATGCCTCCAGATCGAGCTCCGGGGCCAGACGGGTTCACAGGAGCGTTCTACAAGAGCTCCTGGACAGTCATCAAGGAGGATGTGCTGGCGGCTATCAATGCCGCTCTGTTTGGAGACTGCAGATCCTTTGGCCACCTCAACGGGGCTCTCATCACTTTGATACCCAAATCTGCGGATGCTTCAGAGCCATCACACTACCGGCCGATAACCATGATTCACAGCATCGCCAAGCTACTGTCCAAGATCCTGGCGCTACGACTTGCACCGAAGATGCAATCTCTCATATCAAGGGAACAGACCGCCTTCATCAGGGGTCGCTCAATCCTGGATAACTTCAAGTATATCCAGCGGGCTGCGGTCATGTTGAGGAAGAAGAAGACGCCTAAGATCTTGCTGAAGCTTGACATAGCAAAGGCTTTCGACACGGTTCATTGGCCGTTCCTCCTAGACGTACTCCAAGCCATGGGTTTCGGGGAGCGATGGCGGCGATGGATCGCCATGCTGCTCTCCACGGCATCATCCAGCATACTGTTCAATGGGCAACCTGGAAAGACAATCTGGCACAGGAGGGGGGTACGCCAGGGTGACTCCCTCTCCCCCATGCTGTTCATCTGCGCCATGGAAGTATTGAGCCGCATGTTCACAACTGCCAAGGAAGGGGGCATTCTCAGGAACATGGCAGAAGACGGTGCAAGGCATCAGTGCAGCATGTACGCCGATGATGTCATACTCTTCGCGCACCTAGACAGCACTGAGGCCACAGCGATCAAAGACCTGCTTGATCTCTTCGCAGAATCTTCGGGCCTCAGGACAAACATGGCCAAGTGTTCGATTACGAACATCTACGGGGCCGACGAAATCATTCCCACCTTGCAGCAGATTCTGGGATGCCAGGTATTGCCGTTCCCTATACGATACCTCGGTCTACCACTGAGCACGGCCAGACTACCGAGGACGGAAGTACGCCGCACAGTCGACGCGGTGGCACGACGCCTGCCAGCATCTCATGGCCCGCTAATGGCAAAGAGCGGCAGGCTAATTTGGATCCGATCGGTACTCTTCGCGATCCCGATCTACTGCATGATGGCGGACGGTCTGCCGGCATGGGCCAGGGATGAGATCGATGCCATCTGCCGGCGGTTTCTTTGGTGCGGCAAGGACGGCGACGTGCGTGGCAAGTGTATGGTGGCATGGAGCATATGTACACGTCCTAAAACTTCGACGGCCTGGGCATACCTGACTTCAAGCTGGTGAACGTGGCCTGCGAGGCCAAGTGGCTATGGCTGCAGCGCACGGACTCGGCGCTGGCGTGGTCCGAGCTGCCGCTCAAGTACTCTTCTGAAGCTGCTGATTTCTTCAGAGCCTCCACCCATACTGTCATCGGGAACGGCCAGACAACCCTCTTCTAGCTGGACAGCTGGTTAGGCGGCGTCTCGATCAGAACAATGGCACCCACGCTGATGAGGTTCGTCCCCATTGTTGACACTTCTAACACCACTCACGCTAAGTTGTCATCCCTAGCATGGCGCCAGAAGTGTTGGTATAGAAACTGCTCCTCTAGTCAAGAAAATATGGGATCCACAAGCGAACAGATAATACACCATCGTAGCATTTTACTGGGAAGTATTCCAGGTATCGTAATTTATATTTAGCTCAAGGGAAAGAACTAAGGACTTAAACAATGAGATAAACTTGCTAAACACGACTACTTATGAGTGATTGATTGCACTATCACATACTTTGGCAGAGGGGTAAACCATGATAAATAAGGGAATATAAAGTAATAAGCTCGGGGTATAAATCACACGAGAGATTAGATATAGACTACTCAACATAAGGTAGGTTGACATCTCGATTAGTGCAAGAAACGAAATCCTATGTAGGTTCTAATCTACTAAGTCATTCATCTACTCCAACTCTACACTATCACATATAGCACAAAAGACTCTTCATCTATGTATAAGGATCATTGCTATAACAAGCCAAGACATAGCAGGACTTACTAACAACTTTGGTTCTGCTAGACCTACCAACGGGGGATGGAATACAAAGGACTCAACGGAACTGTCACTTCCGCGATCTACCACACGACCCGGCCAATAGGGTGCATTTGCAGGTAAACGGCATCTAAGCACCATGCTCACAAGAAATCTACCACCTAACCCTCCCACGAAGAGAGCTAAGCGCTTTGCAAACATATACATAAACTTATTATCTATCATAACCATATCAAATGTAGAACTAGAATAAACTAGGAACATAATAAATAGAAACATAACGATATTAGAATAAAGTCACAAGAATAGATACAAGATAATACCAAATTCTTGATGATGAAGATCCGGAATTCCGAGCACAGGCACCCGATTCTTCCTCTATCTAGTCTAAACCTATGTAGAACTTGAAGAACTAGAGTAGCTATTCTAATTCTCTGGTGGAGAGATCTCTCTAAACCCTGGCTTAGCTGATGGCTACCTCTAAATAATGAATTCTTGAATGAATTAGGGTTTCACCCAGGGGAAGAGGCCCTGAATATATAGCCCCCTTGAAGGAACCACAGCCATCGGATCAAACCGACCTAAATGGACGATAATTATTGCTCCTCAAGGTCGGTGGAGGCAGGATCCGCGAGACTCCACCTGATTGGTGGAGGTGGAGAGGCGGCCGCCCCTCCCCTAGAGTCGGCCACCCCCTGTCTATGACAGGTGGGGCTCCGCTTCCAGGGTTTGCCTTCTAGAGTCTTCTAGAGTATACAATTTTACCCGTTCGGTCTTTCTCTCTATGTAATCCTGACATGTGGGCCTTCTTGGATGTTTTCCTGATAATCCCCTGCGAAAACACATATTCACCAAAACTTGTGGAATCTATCAGTTTAGACCCTAAGTCTATGGCGGTGAACAGATTATACCCCTCTTTCTCTCTCTGATTGACACATAAAATTGATCGTTAACAACCGTCAACAAACTCCCCCAAGCTACCCTTTGCTCGTCCCTGAGCAAATAGCTACAGAAGATGGATCAGGAGTTGATGCAATGCTTTCCCACTTTACAAACACACATGCTCTAAACAAGAATTCATCCCCAGACTAGAGTGGACTATCATAACTCCCAAACTTACTCATGTTTCTTTCAACCATGGGGCTTTTACACGCTTGGGTCTTGAGTAGTTGAAAGACGTAACAATTAAGTCAAGCACCGTTGTCTCATGCTCTGTTGTTCCACCTCTGTTCTAGAGTTTTTACAAGATTTTCAATAAAACTCAGAGTTCCTTAGTACGACCCTTTCAAGTCTCTCAATATGTGGTATTTTAGGATCCTCTCTAAGGCATTGAAAGGAAATATGCCTTCTCTCTTATTCTCAGAATATGTGGTATTTATGGTTCAAGGCATATATAGATGAGCCTTCACTCTCTCTCTCTCTCACCCTACTCTAATAAAGGCTTATATGGAGCTCATAGGTATGGAGGACTAATGCATTGGCCTCATCGAACCATGGATCCGAAGGAACTCAACATACAACCAATCGGTGTGTGCATGTGTGGTTTAATATGTGGATGATATAATATTAGAGAGAAATATTTGTGGGAGGAGAAGGGGTGCACAAAAGAATTATCAATGCTCCTTTATTTGAAAGAAACTTGGAACTTCTTCAACACTTGAACTTCTTGGAACTTGAACTTGGAAAACTTCGATAAAGACTGGGCTCATAAATCTCTCTTTCTTTTTCTCTTTTTTTTTAATAATTCTTGCAGCCCAAAAAAAAGGAATAAAATACTTCTTGAATGGAACACTTCTTCATATGACAACTTCACATCGGGAATAACAAATGATACTTGGAGCATTGATCTTGGATAAATGGCTACCAAAAATGAACAGGGGGATATTTTTGGGTGTTCACTCTCAGTGTAAGAGTAAAACAATTTCAAAGAATGACAATAGGCTTTATGTGGTGCGTACTTCCAGGGTAGAAGTAGCAGGGGTGCATGTGAGTGTGTGAAACCAGAATTTAGCTGTATGATGAGTTCATAAGGATACAACACAGCCGACAGCACGAGCCCTAATAAATGAGGAGGCCTCCTATTCTAATGATCAATTTTGGCTGTGGTAGGAATTTTAACTCTCTGTCATATAAGGAACTCATCATGAAACATTTATAATTTTCACAGACAAATCTCTAGAATTTAGTGGCACTTTGGAACATAATGAACAGCAACTCAGACTATCATCATATCATGTCCGTCAACTACCTAGACTTAGTTTAAGCATATGCTCCCATAGGTTTAAGGTGTAGAGTAAATCCAGTTGTCAAACAGTGTATCCAAATCTTGGGAGAACTCAAATTTAAAGCTAGGTACTTGCAAAGGATTAGGCAGAGCAACTATTCATCATTTCCATCATGCAATCCTCAAGTCTACACAATTTTATTTATAGCAAGCTGAATTGAAAGCAAACTTACACACTCTTTTTATTTGGTTTTTCATCTTAAGGCAAACTCGAAATGTAAACAATCACACTTAAAGAAAGCAAACTAAACAAACTATTGAAACAAAGAAAGCAAAATTTTTATTGGGTTTTTTCTGGGTTTTTTGATTTTTTTTAGATGCATAAAACAAACGAAAAACAAACAAACTGAAACAAAAGGAAAGAAATACTTATCTTGATAATGGGGGTCCTCCCCAAGCTAGTCTTGCGGCGGCGGTGGTGGGTAGTGGATGTGCAACAGGTCCACCAAGCTATGCAGCATGGAGGCGGCTTCTCCCTGGTTCTCTTGGATGGTGCCTAGTGTTTGGGTGGTGTTCTGGTTCCATTGGTGCTGGTCATTCCACCTCTGATCATGGCGATTCAGAGCGGCAGTGGTGTTGTGCTGGAAGGCTACTTGTTCATCATAGTGCTGCTGGGTGAAAATGAATCCGGTGGCATCGGAGTGGCGACGTGGCTCAAAGTCATGGTGGGGTTCTTCTTCTTCATCGGTGGTACCAAAGGGGTCACAAGAGTATCTTGGTGGCTGTGAGGGTCCTGGTTCTGATGGTCCTGGCTCTGATGGTCCTGGGGTGGTGTATGGTGGGTAGAAACCATAGAATGGTTGATGTGGTTGGCTCTGTGGTGGGTACACCCATGAGTTCAGTGAGTGGTGATGGGGTACATTCCACTCATTGAAACTTGCATGTGCTGGTTCCTCTGGGGCGGTTTCGGCACCACGCCAAACAGGTTCATGATTTCCTGTCACCCTCTCCGAGCGGACTCTTCGGGGTGCCCTCTCATTCACTGGTTCTACCTGCAACTCAACATGACATTCTTGGACATGATACAAAGCCAGATCCGGGTTAGGTAACCGGATTGAGGCACTACCATATTTTGCATACAGGACTCCATTCACCTTTTTCAGCAAGTGGCCTTGGGCAAAAGTGTAATAGTCATAAAATTCTCTATGAAGCTCAATGTACTCAAAAGTGGCTCCCTCTAACAATTTCAAGCTTGTGGCAATGCGAGTGATGAGTGAACAGACGCCTACTCTTCCTACTTTGTAAGTGGGGACAGTCATCCAGTGGTTTACCAAGAGGTGGACAGGAGACACTTTCTTTTTCTTGACAAACCGCATACATCAACCGCAAGTCGGCTATTCGATCTTGCTTTCATCATCTTGGGGAAAAAAGGTTGCTCCTATCCAAACGATGCAAAAACCTAAGCATAGGATGCTCTATGGCCGCAGCGGTGCGGTGTGCTAAGTGATAAGGTCCTCTAGCAATGCTACTCCGGAACCTATGCGTGTCAAAATCCTCTAGTGCTGCATTTAAGTCTATGATGGCATCTTTAGGGAAACCTAGGAGGTCACTAAGGTTTCTCCAAGAGACGAGAATATTCCGAGCAAACATTCTAAAATAGACCCCGTTTTACGTGTGTCGGAAGGTGCTAAGGAATTCTATGGTCGAGTCGATCCCTTTCTCCGTGAGATTTGCAAATGAAGTCCAACCAACTAGTGGAAAAATTGTGTCGAATTCATGAGCCATACCATGCAGCGAAGTGTCGGATCGATGACGGCGTGTGGGTGAAGTGCTTGTTCTTGAGTTTCTTGTATATTTCCTTCTCTTGGGCGGACCTCGGGACGAGGTCGGATGTTCTCATGAGAACTCTTCGAGAAGACGATGCTTTTTGTAGGTGCTGCTTGCTTTGCAAGTGCTGCTGCAGTGCTTCGGTGGGTGGGTCGACACTCATGTCGGAACCAGCCACCGAGTTCGCGAGATGCACTCCTTGTCCCGATGTTCCCGATGGATCCGAGAGATCTCCCTGAAGAGGCCCTTCATCCTGCAAGTTGCTCAAAAGAAACAAAACAAACACTAGTGGAGAGAAGGATTAGCACAAGGTTAGTGGTTAGCCTTCCAGATTCAGTGGTCCAGGGGTTAGTCGTTCTTCATGACAAAGTTTCTCAACTTCAGGTCTTAATTTCGACAGAACCTCCCCTCAATTTTAGATTGTCTTTAACCTATTTGGACAGCATCTCCACTAATTTTATGATGATCTACTCAGCTCTATCCCCTTCCTTCACTTGCTACTAAACTCTTGCTCACTCTCTAATTTTTCTTCTCACTTCTTTCTCTCCCTACTCTTCTCCTCTTCTCTCTAGCTCTCTCCAGGAAACTCGAAGTCGAGAGCTGATGGTTTGGCTAAAATTCTGGAGTGTGGGTGGTGCAAGGAAGCCATGGGAGGAGGCCTATTTATAGAGGAGGAGGTGAGGGGGCGGGCGCCCCAATGGTGGGGGCGGCCGCCCACCAAGGGTGGCCAACCTGGCTGCCATTTCACATGCCATTGCGTGATATCTTGTGCATCCAGAAATTTTTGTCGGTTGGGTGGAATTGGAGGTGGAAAAGAGAGGATAGTGGAGGTGAGTGGAAGTGGATGAAATAATGTGATGGGATGTATGTGAGGTGTAGTCTATGACATGTGGGACCCATGGTGAGGGACCCACCATGCACTAAATGCCATTATAAAAATATAAACAATGCAGAAATTTAAATGAAGGTAAACTAATTTAAATGCATGAAATGATAGATTTTTGTGCCACCACTATAAAATATTTTTGACAGGTTGTCACACACCATAAAATTATTTATATGGGGCGTAGAATTTTTTATAATGCAATGCTAGAAATAAATATGTCTAAGAAAATTATAAGAGATGCAACCTTCCAAAATATTTATCCCGCCGATATTCCCAGAGATGCATCCTCTGTCTCTGATGGTTGTACTGTTTGATCTTCTTCTACCATCTTCGCGGATTTGTTGAGCTCTTGTTTCGACTTGAATGCAAATTGCTCTTCTTGTCCATTTATAGTGAACTTGATTTCTCCCTTCCCGACATCAATGTGTGCATTGGCAGTGCTCAAGAAGGGTCTTCCAAGGATAAGTGACACCTTTGAGTCTGGATGCATATCCAGTACTACAAAGTCCACTGGCACGAAGTACTCTCTTATCTTGACTGGTATGTTTTCAGCAATGCCTAATGGATAACGAACCGATTGGTCGGCTAGTTGTAGACACATTGATGTTGGCTCAAGTGTAGTGTGGTTGAGCTTGTAGTAGACTGCTGCAGGCATCACACTGACACTTGCTCCAAGATCACAGAGTGCATTATTGAAATATTGATCTCCAATTGTGCAGTCGATAGTGGGACATCCTGGATCTTTCTTCTTTTCTGGTAGTTGGTTTAGGATGGCCGCACTACACTCTTCGGTTAGCTTGATCACTTCATTGGATGGCAGTGGTCTCTTCTTATTGAGAATATCTCTTATGTACTTGGCATAAGTGGGGACCTGTATGGCATCCAGCAGAGGTATATTGACATATAACTTCTGAATTACCTCCACGAACTTACCAAACTGCTCATCTGTGTGTTGTGGTCCTCTCTTTCTCCTAGGGAACGGTAAGTAGTTTGTATCTCTAAAGTTTTGTCTTATTCCCTGATCTTGTACTGGCTCTCGAACTGGCTCTTGTGGTAATACTTCTGTCTCAGGTTGGAAGTTCTCTTCTTCTGCCACTGGTGGTAGCACGGATGGCCTTCTTGCTCCTTTTGGATAGGGAGGATCTCTAGTGGAACTCCCTCTTCTTGTAGTAATAGATCTCACCTGCTCAGGGTTAGTGGCAACAGGCAATGCAATGGCCAGCTGTGCTATCTTTGCTTCTATCTTTTTATTGAACTCTAGTTGGTCATTAATGGCGGCGGAGAAACTATCCATTTTAGTACTTAAATTTTCCAAGGTTTTGCCATTAGCAGCAAGCCTATCCTCCATAGATGAATTGATCTTGGACTGTTGTAGAACCAACTCTCTCAAAGTAGGTTGCTTTGCAAATTTACCTGGCTGTGTACCTTGGTTGGTTGATTGTTGCACCCAGTGTGGAACCTCACGGGAGGACTTGAATTCTGTTTGTATGTTGCTTCAATTGCCCTTTGATCTTCCTTGTACTTGGCCCTCTGGTCAAGCCAGTGGAGTAAGGTGTCCATCTTGGTTGATAATGCATTCACTTCTTCTATTGCTTCTTCACTCTGGTGGCAATCTTGAATGTTGTCTTGGGACCAGCTTTGATTATCTGCTATCTTTTCCGTAAGTCTCTTAGCTCTCCCAAGAGTGAGTGACAAAAATGATCCTTCAGCAGTTGCATCTAGGTGCTCACGTGTCTTTGGAGTTAATCCATGATAGAAGCCTTGCATGAGTAACCATTCTTCCATTCCATGATGGGGACAATCTTGGATGTATCCTTGCAAACGCTCCCATGCTTCTGACATGGTCTCCGTCTTCTACTGTTGAAAGTTGGTAATCTTTCCTCTTAAGGCATTGGTTTTGCCTATTGGGAAGAATTTTGCTAGAAAGGCCTTGGAACACTTCGCCCATGTATTGATATCTTCTTTATTTGCATAGAACCACTGCTTCGCTCTTCCCACTAGTGAGAACGGAAAGAGGCGAAGAAGTATGAGGTCTTCTTTAACTCCTTCTATGGCGATGGTGTTTCCAATTTCCATGAAGTCCTGTAAATGTGTACTTGCATCTTCATGTACCTTTCCATTGAATTGGATAGCTTGTACCATGTTGATGAGACTTGGCCTGAGCTCAAACTCCATATTATTGTCTATTGCTGGACCGGTGCGGATGTTCTCTATTGTTGGAGCGAGAGAACTCCGAAGGGTCTTCTCGGCATCTTGATTGGTGACAAGCTTCCTTCTCGATTGATCCGACTCTGATGATCGAGAGTTTGAATGAATCAGATTCAATCCTGCTAATACCCTGTATAAAATATAAACAAAGAAAAACAACAGGGGTGAACCTGCCAAAGTAGAGGTGACTAGTGACAATCACTCATTTTCTAAGTATCCGCTTAAGCAATTTTTCTCTAAAAGTTTATTCCTTCCCCGGCAACGGCGCCAAAAATGCTTGTTGACACTTCTAACACCACTCACGCTAAGTTGTCATCCCTAGCATGGCGCCAGAAGTGTTGGTATAGAAACTGCTCCTCTAGTCAAGAAAATATGGGATCCGCAAGCGAACAGATAATACACCATCGTAGCATTTTACCGGGAAGTATTCCAGGTATCGTAATTTATATTTAGCTCAAGGGAAAGAACTAAGGACTTAAACAATGAGATAAACTTGCTAAACACGACTACTTATGAGTGATTGATTGCACTATCACATACTTTGGCAGAGGGGTAAACCATGATAATAAGGGAATATAAAGTAATAAGCTCAGGGTATAAATCACACAGAGATTAGATATAGACTACTCAACATAAGGTAGGTTGACATCTGATTAGTGCAAGAAACAGAAATCCTATGTAGGTTCTAATCTACCAAGTCATTCATCTACTCCAACTCTACACTATCACATATAGCACAAAAGACTCTTCATCTATGTATAAGGATCATTGCTATAACAAGCCAAGACATAGCAGGACTTACTACGCAACTTTGGTTCTGCTAGACCTACCAACGGGGGATGGAATACAAAGGACTCAACGGAACTGTCACTTCCGCGATCTACCACACGACCCGACCAATAGGGTGCATTTGCAGGTAAACGGCATCTAAGCACCATGCTCACATGAAATCTACCACCTAACCCTCCCACGAAGAGAGCTAAGTGCTTTGCAAACATATACATAAATTTATTATCTATCATAACCATATCAAATGTAGAACTAGAATAAACTAGGAACATAATAAATAGAAACATAACGATATTAGAATAAAGTCACAAGAATAGATACAAGATAATACCAAATTCTTGATGATGAAGATCCGGAATTCCGAGCACAGGTGCCCGATTCTTCCTCTATCTAGTCTAAACCTATGTAGAACTTGAAGAACTAGAGTAGCTATTCTAATTCTCGGTGGAGAGATCTCTCTAAACCCCGGCTTAGCCGATGGCTACCTCGAATAATGAATTCTTGAATGAATTAGGGTTTCACCCGGGGGAGAGGCCCGAATATATAGCCCCCTTGAAGGAACCACAGCCATCGGATCAAACCGACCTAAATGGACGATAATTATTGCTCCTCAAGGTCGGTGGAGGCAGGATCCGCGAGACTCCACCTGATTGGTGGAGGTGGAGAGGCGGCCGCCCCTCCCCTAGAGTTGGCCGCCCCCTGTCTATGACAGGTGGGGCTCCGCTTCCAGGGTTTGCCTTCTGGAGTCTTCTAGAGTATACAATTTTACCCATTCGGTCTTTCTCTCTATGTAATCCTGACATGTGGGCCTTCTTGGATGTTTTCCTGATAATCCCCTGCGAAAACACATATTCACCAAAACTTGTGGAATCTGTCAGTTTAGACCCTAAGTCTATGGTGGTGAACAGATTATACCCCTCTTTCTCTCTCTGATTGACACATTTCTCTCTCTGATTGACACATAAAATTGATCGTTAACAACCGTCAACACCCATACGCACAGCCAAGCAGCTAACCGTCGCCCAGGCGCTACAAGGAAGACATTGGGTGCGCACCATTGTTGGAGGAGTCACCGCTCCGGCAGCGGCCGAGTACCTGCGAGTGTGGCGCGCTGTCAACGGCGTCACCCTCACCGACAACCCAGACCGGCTGGTGTGGCGTTGGAGCTCCGATGGGAACTTCTCGGCCAAATCGGCATACCAAGCATTGCACCATGGGTCACACCCAATCCCCGGCTGCGTCAAGGTCTGGGACATCTGGGCACCTCTAAAGGTGAAGCTTTTCTTATGGTTGGCGATCCGGAGAAGGCATTGGACGGCTGACCGACAGCGGCGCCATGGCCTGGACACTCATTGTGCTGGCTATGTGATTAGCAAGCTGAGACAATTGACCACATCGTGGTACAATGTCCCGTCGCACGCCAAGTTTGGGTGGAAGCAGCCGCTGCACTGGGGATTCAAATTGGGCAACAACCAGCCGGCGACATCATCGAGTAGTGGGCAACCTGGAGGGGACTCTGGCCACCGGCGCTTGCAAAGGGGGCAGACACTCTATTCGCCCTGATCGCCTGGGAACTGTGGAAGGAACGGAACGCGTGATGTTTCTGAGGAGCAGCAACACAAATCGCAGCAATCAAGGACACAATCAAGCGCCAGGCGGAACTGTGGATCCTAGCCGGGGCAAAGAACTTGGGGCGTTTAGTTCAACGAGTAATCATGTAATCAGGTTTAGACGGGGAAGTGTTGAACTCCAATTGTAAACCGCCCCATCCTTTTGTAACAAACTCTTTCTCTCTTAATGAAAATACACGCAAACCTTTTGCGTGATTGAGAAAAAAAGTGAAGCCTCTATCTTTTTCTTTCTTTGTTATTTCTTATATTTTTTTAAACAACTTTATTTCTTTCCAACTCGTTTCCTACCTTCTTCCCCCATGGTCTTTTCATTTGCGCTCCTCATCTCGCGAGCGGGCGCCGCCCTCGCCTCGCCATCCAGTGTGCTCACCTTCTCTCCGCCCCCAAAGACGCCACCTTTGCCCCCCCCGCCCATCGCGCCACTCCGTATGCTCGCCTTCTCTCCGCCTCTGCTCCCGCTCTCCCTCACGGCCTCATCGCCCCGCTCCGCGTGCTGCTCCGTTGGTGACTGCCGCCTCCGCCCCCCCACGCAAGAGACTTCGGCCCTACGCCGTCGGCCACCGCGCCCGGTAAGCAGAGGGGCCAGCGGCCGTTTGGTACGCGCACAAGCGAAGCTGCTCCCGGAGCGGCTGGTGAAGCGGTAGTGAGGTACCAACTACCAAACGCACCTTCCGTCTTCCTGCTACAAAGTCAAGTCAACACCTGCTCCGGGGATCGGCGTTTAAGCTTGTGCTTCGCGTGGAGGAACCGGTGAGTTCCTTGTTACTCCTCATCATGTCCACTCATCTATGATTTGTTCTGAGTGGTGGCTTCTGCAGAGTTCTGCTTCGAGTTCACGCGGAGGAACCGGTGAGTTTCTTGTTACACCTCATCTTGCCCCACACACTAGGAATGCAGAGCTAACTAGCAAGAAATAGTTAGCAATTGTTGCATATCCACTCTTCAAGTAGCATCACATAGAACAGAAAAACAAGGAGGGGCAAAATATGTTTGAACTCCAATTCCTCCGTATATAAGGGTTTTTTTTTTGACGCAATCCGTATATATAAGTTTGGACTTTGGACTCCAATATGCCTCCGTAGTCGTTAGTAAGAATGGTTTTTCTTTGTTTTTCTTTGCATGTGGTGTTTATTTCAGTATTCTTACACATGTTCCATCAGCTCAGGTGCGAATTGAGAAGCTGCATTTTTTGGCCAAGACTCCATGTATAGGATGGTTGATAATACCAAGTTCGTCCTTTGGTTGCTGCTATTGAGCGGCTCGTCGGCATGTTTTGGTTCTGAACTTGATGTCCAATGCCTAAAGACTGTACAACAGTCAGTGATTGATCCCAACGGCATACTGAAATCCTCATGGGTTTTTGACTACGGAACCGTTGGTTTTATATGCAAATTTACGGGCGTGGTATGCTGGCACCTTGATGAGAATAAGGTTCTCAGTTTGCGTCTCAGTAACTTGGGTCTTCAAGGCCAATTTCCCCAGGGTCTTGAGAATTGCACAAGCATGACTGGGCTGGATCTGTCAAGCAACAATTTTTCAGGACCAATCCCTTCGGACATTGCATGGCGGCTGCGCCACTTGACATCTTTGGACCTCTCGTATAATAACTTCTCCGGGGAAATCCCAGTTGGCATCTCAAATATTACATCCCTTAATTCTCTCAATCTTCAGCAGAACCAACTCAATGGTCATGTTCCAGGGGAATTCAGTGCACTTCAACTAGAATCATTCAATGTTGCGGACAACCATTTGTCTGGGCCTATTCCATTGCCTCTAACGAAATTTCCAGCATGGAACTTTGCTGGTAACCAAGGGCTTTGTGGTGCACCGTTGTTGACCAAATGCGGCCGTAGAAGCAAATGGAGGCTGAGATTGTACAAGATCAACAACGAGTCCAGTATTGGCGCGGCTGCTGGGTTTGTGGTAGGATTCGTGGTGGCCTTCTACTTCCCTCACTTGTTCGTCTTCTCCCAGAAGCTTTTTTTTTTAGATCAAAGGCCAAAGGCCCAGCTTTATATTGAAAGCAGGAGTTTTACACTGGGAAGACCAGCGTTTTACAATGGGAAGCATAAAGTTCAATGGTGTTGCATATCAGCAAAACACCTTTTACAACTCTTTATTCTTCGATACTCATCACTACAGAATAGCATATTACACACTCTTTCCAGCTACCGAAACAGCGCTCTTCAAGGTCTTCAAACGACGTCTTCTTCTCCTGCTGCAGGTCTACGCGATCAGCTTTGCCCGTTTGATTCTGAAAGTTGTGCTAACTTTCCCATCATCTTCATGATCCACTCTTTTTCCTTTTCCTTGAGGAGTACACTCCATTTCTGCATGAAAATCACAGAACGATGAATCACACTATTAGTACTGTTATCACCCCGTTTTGGAAAACAAACTCATTTCGAATGAGCCAAAGGCTCCAGCAGATACATGCTAGCAAGTAGATCAGCATTGGTTTAGGGGATTGTCTGTTGCCACGGCTTAAGTGTAAGAATTGAGTTAGATTAGTTGGTGTTAGTTGCCAATTCATAGCTTCCCTGTAGGTCCACCAACAAAAGTTTGCAAGATAACACTCAAAGAAGATATGGTTAGTTGTCTCTTTCTGTCCACACATTTTGCACTCCTCTTCACCCGGCCGTTCCTTTTCACAAGTTGTTCAAATGATGGAATACAATCGAGTATATCGACCACAAAAAGAATCGATTTTTAGTGGTAGCTTTGCTCTCCAAATACACATGAGATCTCCATTTTTTTCCCCGGGAAGGTGAGCTCTCCGTATAATGATGCCGTGGTGAACTTACCTGATTTTTCCAAACCCCAAATCACAGTGTCCTCTTCATCTTGTAACTGAAGCTCTTGTAAACTTTCAACCAGTTGCAGCCATTCCTGCACTTCCTCCTCACCTAGAGATCTTCTGAATGTCAGTTTATCTCATTATTCTGCAAAACCTCCCAAACTGTTTTATTTTGATCATTTGATATCCTGAACAATTTGCTAAAAACAAGTTTCAGTGGGCATTGCCCCAGCCACACATCTTCCCAGAACCTGGTTTTCTTTCCATTCCTAACCCTGTATATCAGACCCCTCTCACAGCAGTCTTTAATGTCATGTAACCCACTCCAAAACTGTGAAACTCCTCTTGTTTTCGAGCTATAAAAACCTTTCTCTCCCATATATTTCTTTCTTAGCAAAGCCAAACAAGGATTGTTCTCTCCTTTTTCCAACCTGTATATCCACTTGGCCAGTAGGCATTTATTCATTGTCCTGGTATCTGTAAACCCTAATCCACCTGTTACTTTTGGTGTAGCCAAAATCTCCCACCTCATCATATGATATTTCTGCTTCTGCCCTGGACCATGCCAGAAAAAATTAGCTCTTGCAGTTTCCATCTTCTTATGGGCCTCTCCCTTCAAATGAAAGATTCCCATTACATAATTAGGTACAGAACTCAAGCAAGACTCAGTCAGAATCATTTTACCCCCATAAGTCAGTAAACAACTCTGCCATGTAGGTACTCTCTTTTCAATTTTTTGACAGACATAATCAAAATCTGATGAACTCATATAGTATTTGTCTAGCATGACTCCAAGGTATTTCATTGGGAACTCTCCTATGTTACAGTTTAGCTTATCTGCAATCTCTCTTTGCTCCTCAATAGTGGCCTGCAAGACATAAATTTCACTCTTCTGGTAATTGATCTTCAGCCCTGACATTGCTTCAAAACAGTACAACAGGAATTTGACATTGCAAATTGTTTCATCATCAGTTTCCAGAAAAAGCACTGTATCATCTCGCGTCGCAAATGTGTCAAACCTCCTCGTAACCGGTTACGGTACCGACCCACGATCACTCCATTATTCCCCGGCTATATCTAGCGGTTTAGATAGAACATCTCCCACAAGGTTAAACAGTAAGGGTGATAAAGGATCACCCTGTCTCAATCCTTTGTAAGTCCTGAAGAAATTGCCTGGTTGACCATTCACCATCACCCCTACTCTGCCCCCCTCTATTACCTGTTTCATCCACCCAATCCACTTGTTAGGAAACTTTTTCTTCCTCAGTACTTCCATCATAAATTCCCAGTTCACTTTATCATAGGCTTTCTCGAAGTCTAACTTTAGGATAACCCCTTTCCTGTCCTGCACTCTCATCTGATGAAGCACCTCGTGAAGCATCACAATACCCTCTACTATGTATCTACCAGGAACAAAAGCTGTTTGAGACTAACTAATAATTGACCCAGCATAAGTAGACAATCTCATAGTTAAAACTTTTGTGAACCATTTATAGTCTACATTAAGCAAACATATTGGCCTATACTGTCTAATGTTATTAGCTTCTTTGATTTTGGGGATCAAAGTAATCATCCCATAATTCAATCTGCTCATGTTGAAATTCCCCTCATGCAACCTGGCAAACATTTCCACAACAACCTCTTTAATACAAGGCCACATCCTTTTGTAAAAACCTGCAGGGATCCCATCAGGACCTGGTGCAGAGCTGGAGTCCATATCTTTCAGGGCATCTTCTATTTCCTTCATTGTAAAAGGTCTGATTAATTCTCTTCTCATTTCTTCAGATAGCATTTCCTGTTGTGACCAGAAATCATCTTCAATGTAGATTTTCTCTCTCTCTTCCTGTCCAAAAAGTTCCTTATAATATTTTTCTACATGCTCTCTTATTTCCTTTTCTCCAGTAATTATATTGTCTCCCTCTTTCAGGGAGAAAATAGCACATTTTTTCCTCCTGCCATTTGCCTTATTGTGGAAGTAGCTGGTATTGGCATCACCCTGCAAAATCCATTTTTCACCTCCTCTTTTCTGCCACTGTGCCTCCTCAAAAGCATAAATCTGTTCCAGTGAATTTTCTTTCCCATATCTCTCTCTCCACTCCTGCTGGCTCAGATTACTAGACTCAGCTTTCTCATCTATCTGCCTGATTTCCTCTTGCAATTTCTATTTATCTCTTCTCATCTCACCTCTTATGTTATTCCCCCACCCTTTACTGAATGTTCTTATATACTTTTTAATATCTTTCCAATGATCTTGAACATTAGCTTCTTTTCTTATTGGCCATTTCTGCAGTAACTTCTCTTGGAACTCCTTGTGATTGAACCATGCCATCTCGAATCTGAAAACATATGGGTGGCTAACTCTCTTATCTTCAGTGTTAACTACAATAGGATTGTGATCTGAACCTATTCTCATCAAGCTTTCACAGGTAGCCCAAGGATATTGACTCTCCCAATCATGACTAGCAAAAACTCTATCTAGTACACTCATAACTGGATTATCCTGTTTATTGGTCCATGTAAATTTTCCTCCTTTCCTCAACATTTCCCTAATCCCAGTGTCAGAAATGAAGTTGTTGAAAAGATCCATTCTCCCTTGGTCTATATTCGAGATGACTTTTCTCGCAGCAAATCTGATTAAATTAAAATCTCCTCCCATTATAAAAGCCCACCGCATTGAATTAATCTTCCCAGTGAGTTCATCCAGGAAACTCTGTTTTCTCTCATGTTGTACTGGCCCATAGACATTAACCACTTCCCACACAAAATTATCCTGTTTTGCTCTCAATTTAATGCAAGAAAAGAAAGTCCCTCTGTCCTGCATTAGAATATCTATATCTCCTTTTTTAACACCTGTAAGAGTCCCTCCAGAGTGCCCTTCTGCAGATGTCCACACCCAATCAAAATCTTGCCCATTAACCAGGTCACTCAAAAAGAAATCACTGAAATCTCTCTCTTGATTGTTTCCTGCAAACAAATTACATCAAAATGATGCTCTCTCACCAAATTTTTGAGCTGTCCTCTCCTTCCAGTCCCTCCCAAACCTCTTATATTCCAAAAGACTATCTTCATCTTGTTTTCTTTTTTGGTCTCCCCTACTAGGGGGTTTTTTCAATGTCGGTTTCTGTCTCTCTTTTGTTTCCTGTAAACTCTCTTTCTTTTTATCTGCTTCCTCTTCTTCTTGTTCAGTCTCCCTTTCTTCTCGGATCTAGAACTGTGAACCTGTTTGGAGAAACATTCTCTTTTGATGATTCCTGAACTCTCTTTTTAGCAGTTAGAATAGCTGCCTTTGCAGCCTCCTGTGCCTGTAACCTGTCAATAGCAAGATCCCTCTCTACTTGGTTTCCTAAATTTATTTTACAAGTACTAGCTACAGAAGCTAATTTATCATTAGATTGAGTACAAAAAGCAGTAAACTGAGGTTTACCTGATATCTCATTCCTCTGTGCTTTCAGTTTTGTGGCTTGTTCTTGGCTGCTAAGTACAGAGGTTGATCTCAGCACTTTCTTGTGGGCTATGATGGGTTGGGTCTTTATAGTTTTTTCCACAGTATTCTCTTTACCCTCCCCTGCATAGGTCCCCTGCTCAGTATCATTTTCCTGTATTTTTGACCCCTCTCCATCAATATCCACCAGGTTGCCCCCTTCCTGCATATTAGAGAGACTCCCTTGTGTAAAATTCATCACATCCCTGAGTTTTTCTGTTCTCTCTTCAAACTTCTTTTCTAGCTCAGCCATTTGCCTAAATTCCTTACTTGTGTCACTCTCATACCCCTGTGATTCTTGTGATCCTTTTAAAGCTTCCTGCTCAAAAAGTCTGGCATACTCCTCTTTTTCCTGTTCAGTCAACTCTGTATATGTATCTTCATCATAATCCAGTAGCTCATCTTCTCTCTCTTCATTTTCTACCTCCAGCACTATCTCAGTCACATTTGTCACTGTATCTTTCACCACTTCTATTGGAGATTTCTCTTCATATGATGATTCCACCATCTTGTCTTCTAGATCCTGCTGCATATACACTTTTTCCTCACTGCCTCTTTGCCCCTGTATGTACTGCTCCATCATTATCACTTTGCTGAGTCAAGATTTGGTTTTCATCAGAGACCCCAATCTGCTCTATCTCCCTATCCATCTGTTTGGCACCTTCAGTGATGACACTTGTAGAGAAAGTCTCTAATGCAGTCTGTTTGGCCATATTCTTGAAAGCAGATCCTTTGTTAACATTTGATGTCTGCCCTCCATCCTGTTTCACTTGGGTCTGTGGGTTTTTATGATGTTCCTGATGAAAACAACATGAGAGAAGCCTCTGTTGAACTTTGTCCCAGAAGCTTCATCCCTACGTCGTCCGCATATGCTGAACTTTGTCTGACAGACATCAACTCTACGCCGACACTGGAAATTTGTAATACCAGAACCTCTGTTGCAGTCAATATTAGAAGAGCATTGTACTATCAGAACCTCTGTTGCAGTGAACAAAAGAGAAGCCTCTCATTGAGATTGAAAGTTGTTGCTCTTGTTCAGAATTTTACCTTTTATTTGCTCCAATTGTTGGGAGTATGTTGTCTCATTGAATATATCAAGTGAAAGTATTACCGAATTCATACTTCTATTCTGAATGATGTCGATTGCTTACTAACTAGGACTAGGAGAGACCTCGCTTTTACTCTTCTCAATGTTTTAGCTGCCCGTTACATATAGGTTAGTGTCAGTCTGCTCATTCCGGAGACCGCTCAGCCCAACAGTTTACTAACGCTCGAGTCAGAGAGCAATAGGGAAAAAAAAAAAAGAAAAAAGGCTTATTTCTCAGTAAAGGGATTCTCCTCCGTTGAGCCATGTGCCTGACTGCCTGTGCCCATTCATGATCATCTCTTGCAAGTGGTGCCTTCTGCTTTGCGTGGATCCGCCGGTGGGTTTTATACTTTTATGCTACACTTCATCTTATCCATATTCCATACACTAGTAAGAAGAATTATATACTCCCTTCATTTCTGGTTCACTTTGACTTTTTTGGTTCATTCATTTTGCTATGTATCTAGATAAATAATATGTCTAGATACATAGCAAAATGGATGGATAAAAAAAATCAAAGTAAACTACAATTTAGAACGAAGGAAGTAGCAGTTGAGCATCTTGTCAGGAGTATATTGCTTTAGAAAGACAAATAAGCAATTAAGTTTGTTTTGTCCTTTATTTTTAATTTGCCCCTGTGTGACCGTGTCATCTCCAGGTTTTGTGCCCATTCTTACACAATAGGGAGAAGTCAGTCATGTAGTGTTGACGGCGTCAGCGCACTACTTACCTTGTGCGAAAGAAATCAAAAACTTTACCTCTACGGCAGCTACCGCATATTTTTCTAGCGTTGATAGTTTCAGACTGCTTACTCGAGCTCTGTCTTTCAGTGAGGGAGGGATGGACTAGGGAAGGAAGGAGGGCTCCGTCAGTCCACCACCTGACACAGATTGGGTTGAGGCCGGCAAGAATGCATGCCGGCATCCATCACAAGATGCGTTACTGAGTTTTGAAATTGGTTTATTAACATTGGGTACAAACCATTGACATGACTTGGAGGCAATGCCTGCCTCATCTAAAGGGGAGACTCAGCTGCTTGTAAGTGTCAAGTCAGGACCGGCTATACAAACCCCCTGCCCCTGGCCCTGGATCGTTTAAGAGCTGTGTGCCACTGCCCGTTCATCTACAATCTGTTCCAGGCGGTGGCTTCTGCTTCACGTGGAGCAGCCGGTAAGTTCCTTGATACACCTCTCTTGTCCTTGCACAGCTGCACTGAAGCAGCAAGCTTTTGGAAAAACAAGTAGATAACTATATTTTGATTTTGAAGCATCCGTAGCAAGAATACTTCTTCTTTGCAAGTGGTGTTGAGTATTCTTAGTTTCTTACACATGTTCCAGCAGCACAGGTGGCAGTGGGAACTGAGAAGCTGCAATTTTTGTCGACAAACCAGTTTCTGTTCCATGTCCAGGATGGCTGATAATACCAAGCTCGTCCTTTGGTTACTGCTGTTGAGCGTCTCGTCATCATGTTTTGGTTCTGATCTTGATATCCAATGCCTAAAGACTGTACAACAGTCAGTGATTGATCCCAACGGCATCCTGAAATCTTCATGGGTTTTTGACAACGTAACCGTTGGTTTTCTATGCAAATTCACGGGCGTGGAATGCTGGCACCCTGATGAGAATAGGGTTCTCAGTTTGCGTCTCAGTAACTTGGGTCTTCAAGGCCGATTCCCCCAAGGTCTTCATAATTGCACAAGCATGACTGGGCTTGACCTGTCAAGTAACAATTTTTCAGGATCTATCCCTTCAGACATTGCACAGCAGCTGCCCAGCCTGGCGTCTTTGGACCTCTCATATAATAGCTTTTCCGGTGAAATCCCAAGCGGCGTGGGAAACATGACATACCTGAACCAGCTGAGCCTTGAGCACAACAGGTTCACCGGACGGCTCCCGGAGAACATGGTCAATCTTACACGGTTAGTTTCGCTGAACGTTGCAGATAACTCGTTGTCAGGTCCCATCCCGGGCTTTCCCCAGAATTTCTCAGCCGAAAACTTCGCCGGCAACGACGGGCTCTGCGGGGCGCCGCTGGGCAAGTGCAAGAGGCGGTTCCATGTGCGGATACATCTCAGGCTGCCTAGGGTCAACGACGCGTCCAGCGTCGGCGCAGCTGTGGGATTCGTCGTCGGGTTCGTGGTGGCTTTCTACTTCCCGCAATGGTTTCTCTGTGGGAGTCTTCGCCGCTACATCTTCCCTGTGTGCGCCTGACATGATAGTGCTCATCTCTTGCTAGACGTGGCCAAATAGCCAAACGAACTTGGTTGACTAGCTCGTCGCACTGCTTGTTGCTTTCGCTTTGTATACTCCTCAAGCTTTTTGAATCGTCAAAAAAACCAATCTATCATACTTTTAATTGTTCCTCAAGCTTTTTAATCCCTTTACTGTCCAGCACTTCTCTTAAAGGGATTTGCCATTATTCTATTACAAAATCGATTCTCAGCAATGAGAGCTTTTTATGTACAGCAGCAAAGATCGCTCAATTTGCATGATACCTCCATCATTGATCCTAGGATATCCTCATGGTGTCTCCTTGACGGACCGGGAGACGTTCATGAAAAGAAACAGCATTCAATCGTGATCTGCTAGTGGGCCTAACCATTTAGATCCATCTCCACTGCGTGTCTTGGCAGTGCGGTGCTCGGGTAATGCAGCCCTTGGTGTTATCGGATTTAGCATCAATATATTTATTCTAGAATGATTTGGTGAGTTGCACTCCATCCATCAACAAAAGGATGTAACTATCACTTTTCAATGTATGAACGACATCAAATTTGGCTTTTGGCTGTGTACATCCTATGGATGTAGAGGCCGGATGTTTCATCCTTTATCGAAAAAAATCAAATTTGGCCAAAGTTATATTAAATGTACTACATGAATATTAATACTATTCACTATAAATCTGGTTGTGAAGCTAAACTAAACTTGCACAAATTTAGTAGTTACATTATTTAGTGTACCGATGAGTAACTTTTAAGTGGTCTAATATTGACTCTCTGTGTGCCATGCTTCCCCACCAGCGGCAGGCATATCTGCAATCTGGCCTTACATGCTTCCGAGTCAGTCTCATTGAGCCAATTAGAGTCGTTGGAGTCCGCAATAAGCACTGAATCTGATTCTGAAGCCAGGAATTCCCTGAAGCCATCCAACGTGATTGACGGCGACGGTGATACACATCTGAATATGCCCAACCTGAATATCACGTCCATCCGGGTGACCGGCTCTGAACTTGAAGCACGGAGGCACGCAAGAAGAGGGCGGTAAAAGCGCGTTCGAATTGTTTTGGGATGCGTATCAAGATGATTGGGAATACGGCGGCGCCATGCTACAAGATTTTCTTTCGATCCACACTTCCACACTGTACAATACTGTACTCTAGACTCTAGAATTAAAAACCAAAATATTGCACAATCTGAAAGGAGTAGAATTCTACTAGTATAGTAGATATACATACGTAGAATTAAAACAAAATACAGAAAATAATTAATCAGCCTGCTTGCAGCTGAATCCGAAGCAGCCCATCCAGAGGCTCCTCGACGCCTTCTTACGCTGCCGCTGCTGCTTCCACTGCATGCAAGCGAGATATGACATCAATCGACAAATCATAATTAGAGTAGATTACTACAGGTTAAGACGGGTGCTAAAATATTTCCGCACATACCCTTGGCCTCATGTCGTCGTCATGGACGAACTCCGGCGGTGGCACCTGGTACAGGTCGGCGTCGACGCGCTGCACCACGCGCGCCGCCCTGGTGCTCTTTGCCGGCGTGCGCGGCACAGACGACGGGAACGGGACCACACCGTCGGATGCCCTCGCAGGCGTCGCAGCAGCACGGGGGCGCTTCCCGCCGCCGTAAGACCTGTCCATCTTCTCCGCTGGAGCCCTCCGGACCTTCCTGCTGACCGGCGGCGGCTTCCGCGGGGGCGGCGAGTACTTGAACCACACGTCGCTGCGTGCCTCCAGCTCCGGCGCCGCCGTGTACCCCTCGAAGGGGAACGCCGCCGCCGCGGGCGTGGCTGCCAGCTCGGCGCTGCCGTAGTAGTTGTAGTTCCACTCTCCGAATGCCGGCACGCGCCGCCTCCTCGCCTTCTGCACAAGAACGACGGCGACCCCGTTCATAGTAAGGAACAACGATTGATTTTCACACAGCTTGTTTGACTTGTTCTGCTTCACTTACCTCCATGCTTGCTTGGGTTGGGTCGATCGTCCGCACGGGGGCGGGGGTGACAGGGGCAGACGACAGAATGAGAGAAGGATCGTAGAGACGACTGGGGATCACAATGCAAGCGAGAGAGCTATGGATGGTCACTGGTCAGCGAGTGGGAAAGCCTAGTAGGCAGTTGCTACCGTGTGGTAGTGAACCAAGATGGACACGGACATGCCCATTTTATGGACGTGTGAGCCTGTACTGTATTTATAGCCGTAATAAATCAAAAGGCGAGCGAGCAGAACGATCGAATGTTGAACAGGGCACGCCGCGCCCGCGCGCGGAGCCGGCGGTGTGTGTGATGTGAGGCCTTGACTTGGTGAGCATGAGCGACCGAGGTGAGTACTCGTAGTAGCTAGGGTATCCAAGGCAGGCAGGGAGTGGGCTTCCGATCGAGATCGATGGAGGAGAGCTAGCCAAAAGTAGCTCGTCCTCGGCCTACGTATGCACGCAGTGCCGCACAGCAGTAGAAGCTACTCCTACTCCTACTGCGCACTGGAGCGCGCAGCGAGGCCGGTCCGTGGAAGGTGTGGGGGACTGCCGCCGGGCGTGATGGGCGACTGACTCCCGGCGTAAATTCGAGTTTGACGTTGCGGCGTAAACTCATGGCTGGCCGGCGCCTGGTGCTCAACTGCTCATCGTGGCTTGCCTTCCCACTGCAAGTCTGCAACCGCATGCCATCGATCGGGCGAGTATCCTGAGCTTCACCCCTTCATTGATCGACGACCTGCGCCGGCACGCGTGGCTGTTGATTGTGGGCGGCCGGGGGTCGGCCTGTGCTGTACTGACGGCTGACGCTGGGCAGGGCCGCTGCTGAGGGCCCCGGGTGTCGCTGTGACGCTGCACAGGGTTCAGTCTTTCAATGGCCCTTGTACGTACGCTTCCTGCTGCTGCATTCGTTTATTTAATTTACGAGTAAGTACGACGTTCGGACGTTCTAGCTTTAGCTTCTACTCGTTGTAGCAGCGAGTGCACCATGATTCCTGCCTTCAATTTTGGGTCGTTGCGCATGGCAATGCAGAAGTTGCAAACTACTATACGTAGCCACTCTCCCACGTATGCATACGGCCATATACGGGGTCCTAAAGTCAAGTGACAATGCGAAACAGAGAGTATTCTTATTCTGACCTTTCTCGTTACAGTAGAGAGTACTATAGCTAGACTTCCGGTTCGGGGAGTCTGGCTACAGGCAGGCCAGCTGCATGCTTCATTGCTTCTGCTTATTATTTGGAACCTTGGAAGACAAGAGCATGTGAACCGTTGATAAATACTACTCCTCGGGCAATACAAAGAGTTGGCCAGGGCCAGCTAGCTTCAAAGTCCAGTGTTTGTCAGCGGCGGCATACACTGTGTGGCAGTGTGGGAAGAAAACCGGCCGGTCGACGGTCGTCCTACACTACACATACTGCCGGACATACTGGTGCTAGGCATGGCCGGTTCCGGCTTCCGGCACCGGCATTCCGGGATTCAAAATCTGAAAAGATTTGGTGCCTACCGGAACAGAGGAAATTTCGAAAACTCGGGATTCAGCTGTTGTTCATTAATAAAAAGAATCATATTGTGATAAATTCGGCCAAAATTTAGCTGGAATTCGTAGTTTATTCCAGTCATACACAAATAGCATAAGACTATATTGCATGAGAAGAACAAGCTTTTGATACTTACTGTAGAGTTTTAACCTTTGGAGGAACCTCTGACTTTCTCCATGTCCTCTGTCTCACCGTCTCTGCAGGGTGCAGGAGCATCTTTTCTTCCTTGCGAGTGACATTTTCTTGTGTTCTTACACAACCTTTCAACGGGTGAGAACGAAGCTAACGTCTTTTGACCGAAACATCTGAAGTTATTTGTACGAAGGGTTGATTTTATCAACTCAATATCACTACGTTTAATTTGGGGATTTTTCGCGACCGGGACTTCACCCATTTCTTTAAGAGGGGAAACCAAGCGTTTACAAACTGGCACAATGGCGTTGGCTAGAGGCCAACAACAATGCACACGGCGAACAAAGCCTAACTACTAGATCCTAAAGTTTCGTTATTACATAGCAACACTATTTTGCGACATGATGTTTTGAATCACTGCAATAGGGCCGAAGCCGACCCAGTCCTCCTGAAGCATCCCCTCGACCGTCGACGACACATCGCGAAACACACGAGCGTTCCGTTCTTTCCAGATCCTCCAAGAACGTTTAATTTGGGGATCGCAAGACATATATGTTTCCATATCCTCAACTTTCACTGCGGCGCACGATCGGTCCTTCGGCTGACACGTCGGCCTAAATTTTTGCACAAACCTCCCTCGTTCTTTCTAGATCCTTCCAGATCCTCCCGGGGATCCGCCTCCGCGACGCGGCCCACCCTGAACCACACCACGCCGGCGTAGTTCACGTCGGCGCGCCCGGACGCGAGCAGCTCGCCGGCCACACCCTCGCGTTGCCCAAGGCGACGGAGCTCCCTCTCGCAGCCGGCTGTGGCAGGCGGCTCCCCGTTCCCGTGCTCGCCCGCGACGCCGGCCCGCTGCGCTGCCCGTCCTCGCGGTAGGGCGCAAGGTGGTGCGGCGGCGCAGGCTCGGGGGCAATCGGTAGGGTGGGGCCGAGGTGGAGGGGGTTGAGGGCGCCGGCGAGCCGAGGTGGGTGTGGGGGTGGTGGAGAGCAGGCGGAGCCGGTGCCGGTGGTGGTGGAAACGACGGAGAAGAGAGGAGGAGGTAGAGGAAGAGGATGGAAGTACCGGAGAGGGAGAAAAAGAAAGAACGAGGGAGGTTTGTGCAAAATTTTAGGCTGATATGTCAGCTGATGGACCGATCATGCGCTGCAGTGAAAGTTGAGGTACCCAGATAGTTGTTTTGATAGTTTGAGTATCTACATGGGAAAACGCCAAAAGTTTAGGTATCCCGGTGCATTTTACTCTCTATATAAAGTTTCTCCTTGATTTGGCTGTACGTCCTGAGCTCATCACCGTGTTTTGGTTCTGAAACTGATGTCAAATAAACTAGGTGATTTCTCGCGCGTTGCTGCGGGGACTTCTTAAACTCATTTGCTGATTTTTATGTTGAAGTAGAAATGGAATAAACTTCTAATATAATAAACTATACATAGAACTTTAGCTTAATTAATGGAGCACTTTAAAAGAGGATGCAAGGAGTTCATAGCCTGCATGGGCTCAAAAGAAAATGCGGTTGTTGCTTAATGAGGATCTGTAAGTGAATGATGACATAAGCGGATGATATGGCGCAAGAAAAAGTTAGAGAAATCACCTAGTAGGCATTAGCTTTATAGGAGTTTAGGATACCTGAAGACGACAGTACAAGAATCAACCATTGACCTCCAACGACAAACTGAAATCCTCATGGAGTCATGGAAGTTTTGCAACACAGCAGACAGCACCGGTTCGTTTCATATGCCCATTTACCGTGGCGGATCTAAGAAAATAAGTTAGAAGAGGCTTCTTTCATCATCTTCTACCTCTAGCTTCTTCTTTTAAGATTCCATAGGTACCAATTTTTAAATGACAAGTTGTCTGATACTTATTTGTTATAAGAAAAAACATTATATCATGGTTGCAAACAGAAAGTTAGTACAGGCTTCATACTCGCAAAAAAAAAAAGTACAGGCTTCATACTTTGAGAAGTGATAGCGGTGGCTCGAGCTAGCCCACCATGTCCCTCTCTATTTAGCCGTGCTTTGAGATTGAAAATAAATTATACTTACATTCGAATGAAGTTGATGTCGATGCCCGTACAATGTCCTTGAGAATAGAAACCTTTTCGTCTACTGCGGTGATCCCAGTTACATGCGCGCAGGCGCTTTATGTTAGTTGTTTCCGTCGAAAGGCGACGTGCAAGCGGTGCCATCGCCGCTTGGCAGCACAGCTATGGACTCCTAGCCAGTGCCGCATTTCGGGTTGATCTCAATTTCCAGTGTAATAGTTTACCCATTTAGGGATAGTCTGATCGCCAATGCAAAACTCTTCTAACCCCTTAGGGAGCCGCTAAGACGTATTGTAGCATACAAGACACGTAAACTTTTTGTCTGGTCGAGAAAAAAACATTTTCGTTCAAACAAAACGAGCTCATTATGGACTCAGGACAGAAAAATCAGTTCAGGATGTAGAGCACACTGCACACGCGCTTAAGCGCCATGCCCTGGACCTGGAGCGACGAGAAAACTAGCTGGTCCGCTGCAGCTATTCATGCCGGCCAGATGGCTATTCACGTTGAGCAGATCTAGCGACTGCATGCTCTTCACATCTTCCGTTGACGAGTCTCACGACCGGAGATTACTTTTGACGCAGAATCGGTCGGCGTCTCGGTCTCTGCCCTGTGCCCTGTGCCGTTCCACATTCGCAGCTGCTCTGCTTGCTTGTCCATGGACCATGGTCCGAGGAAGCCTAAAACCTCCGAACCGGCCGAAGAAAACACCGGTTGCGGGTTCGCGGAAAACACCGGTTGCGGGTTCGCGGGGGGCACGCTTCAGGCTACTTGGGCACGCTTGAGGCTGTGTGCAGCATCAAGCCATCAAGGTTTGCATCATGGCGGGGCCGGGGCGGCAGGCCGGGCCGAGCACGGCCTGCACCACAGGAAGATAGCATAAGCTGGCCCATGGCCCGCTCGATCAGACTTCTACTGCCCACCCTGACCCAAGTTGGCGCGGGAGAACACGTGTTGTGTGAAAACGGCCGTCAGTAAACAAACGAGAGGGTTTCTCAGCAAAAAAAAAAAAAAAAAAAAAAAAAAAAAAAAAAAAAACAAAGGAAAGTGTGAAACCTGAAAATTGCTGCTATTTGGCCTTTTATTATCCTTTATTTAGTGTCGTTTTCACTTGGCAACTGGAAGCTCAAAATTCCACTTATTTACAAGAACTGAAAATCGTCTACCGTAATCGAGTCTCAAACTCTCAACACAGACAAAAGGCAAGGGTTCTTCGGATAAGAACTGCCGTGCTAAAGCAATTATGACTCCCATAAATCTCAGCTCAGTCCATTGTTGCTCGTGAAGAAGAAGCAGCCGTCTCAGAGCTACTGAATGCTGCTACATGTTGGGTTGCACGGGTACTTGCAGTCGATCTGTTTCACCACTCGCCTTCTCCCAAAGTACCAGTCCCCAACAGCCTCTGCAACAGTCTGCTCCACAACAAAAAATTGAAATCAGAAGATGCCAGTCATCAGTCCCGCATCAGACAGAGGCTGTTACAGTACGGTTCACTAGTTCTGTGATTGATTAAAACCTCACCCGATTACCAAGCCTTGGGGAGGTGGGCGAGTGCCACAAGTCGCTCGATTGAGTCTGGCAGTGGGTGAAGCACGAATCGATGAACAGACCCCAGTTGCTTTCACCTTTAGCAACCTTCAGCTCCCTGATGAATTCCCTCCTAAATCCTGCAGCACACGGCACATGGTCGAATCACAGAGACCATGGTGGTCACTGAATGGCGGTCGAGACAGAAGAGATCGGGAGGCTAGGCAAACCATGCAGCACATCGATCTGCTTGGAACTGCAGTTCTGAATATTAGCTCTGCAGTCGGACCATGTGTCTCCGGGATACGATCCGTCTGGTGCAAGAACGTTTGGAATCTGGAGAGTACATGCACATCATATTTACAGCAGCTAGGATATTACCAAACTGACCAGTAGTAAGAATAGCTAATAAGATTGTAAGCAACTCACCTGCCAAGAATCATATTCTGAGTTCACAATAAACGTGGGGGTGCTGATGCTCTTGATAAGTTCAGCAGGGAAGAAACACTTGGAGCAAAGTAAGAAAAAGAATCATGTTGGTTCAATGAACGCTTGGCTGACATAGTTCAGCAGGTGAACTGAAATGTCTGAATCCTGAATACCGTAGAAAGTGAACAGCTATGTACCTCTGTGGGATCCTTCTTTGCCAGGCAGTCCTTGGGCAAAACTTTGCTAACATTCTGCAACAGAATTCAGAGAAAGAAAACTCAATGACCATCTTTGCCGAGATGCACACATATGAAATAGTTCAATCTCATGGATCCCAGAAATAAAAAAAAAAAGGCAGAAACTGAGGAACTCCAGTCCACAACTAACCTGAAGCTGAACAACCCCACTGAAGATAGACCGCATATGCCTTTCTCCTGATAAATCCTTTCTGATGAGGAAAACACATGCTTCATTTAGTTCAACTGCAGTTATTTTTGCTAGTGAGGTACGCTAGCAAACCTCCAGAGACTTACATATCCAGAAAGAATCCACCATCAGGAAGGCATTTGACCGAAACATCCTTAGGAAATCTTGCACGGAAATTATCGCAGTGCACTAGTGTAGCTAGACCACCAGCAGAACAGCCCGCAAGCAAGGCCTGAAAAGTGTGCAACAAAATGGAGTTGGCCATAGCTCTGATTCTCTGATCACACAATTCACAACTAGTTGTGTACCGTAATATGAGAGGTCAGTATAGTTATATTAACCTGTTTAGCAGTGTTCATTCCTTTTCCCATAAGTTCATTGACAATTGCGTCCCAGATGCGTGATCCTCTGAAAAAGAGTTTAGATCCATCCTACATCAATAAAATCCAGGGTCAGTTTCAAAGAGTTTAGATGCATAGCTTAAACCTCGCCAAATAAAATAAAATAAAATACACAGCTCAAAACGAAAAGTCCTGAAAAATCACCTGCGCTTCACCCTCCGCGTCCCCAGAAAATGATGCCCCGTCGCAATACCTTACGAAGACTTTATTCCAGTTGTAGAAATCTGATCACAATTCACACGCTAGCTAAAATTAGTGGAAAAGACACATTGAGCAGGCAGAGAAAACTACAACTAGCACGAATAACTACTATGGGTATGGAAACTGGAAAACTATCTAGCTGTCTATAGTAGTGCACTACTGCACTTTGATGGATGGTTACACTTACCGGGATTTTGTGGCTGCTGGTTGCTGAATATCCCATCAAAGGGTATTGCTTCCATAAGCTTGGACGAACCATATTTGGTCATTTTACGCTCAGAACAAGTTTCTGTAGTGTTGCTACTGCTGCACCAAGCTCCTCCCTGAGTTTTCATCAATGTAAAACATCAGTATCAGCCTATCAGCATTCAGGAAACGTGCAGCTTACATTGGATGATTTCATGATTATCTAATCTTACGTTCATGAAATCATGATTCATTAAGACGTAGCAAATTGGAGCAGAAAAAGATAAATGATCACCTGAAGATAGACGATCCAGCTGTGGGATCCGGAGGCAAAGCCTCTCTGAAAGTGGTAACCCGGCGGGCTTCCATCCAAACACACTGCATGCATACATGTAAATAAACCATCAAGAATGAAAGAAGAAAATAAGGAGGGGACATTATTAGCTCCACACAAACCTGCGCCCTTCTCTCTCGCGCCGGTGAGGAGCGTCAGCTCGATGAGCTCCGGAGAAGAGTCCGCCGCCATTGCCACAGGTGAGCGGCCGACGAAGGCGGACAGCAGGGCCAGGAACGTTGCCGCCATGACCGTGGCCCATCCGGCAGGTCGACGCTGCCGGAAAGGCAACGACGACGACGACGACGACGTCGTGTGCTCGGTCGCCATGTATGGCCGCCGATGTTGCTCGATCGCACGCGGTTGCAGGCTTGCAGCTACGAGCCGAAAGCACGCCGCGCTGTTGAGTGTATATAGCTCGTCAAGCCGCGTGAGCGTGATGGGTCGATCATGGGGTGGGATCGGCCGATCGTGACTTCCGAAGCATCAAGCATAGTTCCGGATATGAACGACATAGAGTAGGACGACGACGCAAACTATGTTTTTGAACAGGTCTCGGTCGCGGCGCACACGACAGCAACTACGTACCAACTTTCGTCAAATGGCAAGTCTACAGAGACCGGAGACTTGACGCAGACTATGCCGCTCCTCCACCGTGTACGATGGAGACTACAGTTGACGACGACGACGAGGGTCGGCAGCTGCTCCGTCGAAGAAGAACGCGCCGCGTGTCTTGGGCCGTGGTCAAGACGTTCGCGTCCCCGTTCCACACGCGCTTCCCCTTTTGCCAAAAAAAATGCCAAAGATGGGAACCACGCATGCACGCACCACCCGCTAGCTGAAGCTTTGAAACTGGTCTGATCTCGGCGATTTTTTTTAAATAATAATTTTATTGAATAATTCCAAACCTAGAAGCCATTTTTATTTAAAAAAAACGCAATATAGCATCCTGTCGGCCCCTGGAAGGCCGACAGGGGATTTGGGCCGACAGGCTTGCGTGGCTTCCGTAAATTTGGGCCCGCCCTACATCGCTGGCCGAAGTGAGAAATGGGCTGGGACCTGGGAGGCCTCTTCAACCTTGCATGTGGGCTTGGGCTGGTCGGCAGGCCTATTGGTGCGAGTGAGCCCAGAACCCCACGGTTTCGCTGTCCCTGCACACCTCGGCGAGTTCGGTGCCGGCGGCGATGATCAGGAGAGCAGCAATGCAATGGCGAGAGGAACTGGAGGAGGGCGGGTAGGCGATGGCACATGGAGGCATGATGAAGCCGTTGGACGCAGGGTGGACGTGACTCAGGTGAGTTCTCGAGTCCTCTAATTTACGGGTGGGCTCTCTTGGGTTAATTAGGGTTTGGCTTGGTGGGAGTAATCAGGCGGATTTAGCAGGCCTTGTGAGCTTAAATTGTTTTGTTTTCATGTGAATTAGTGATTTCGGAAGAGGTCAAGTAGCGGGCTCTGCTGGAGTTTGTTTGCTCAATTGCGCATTTTTGCACTTGTGCCTACAAATCCACATCCACATGGCATCAGTCCTTCAAAAATTTGGTCCTTATCTTTATCGTTGTAGCTTGGAACCAGATTTGCGTTATCCTGGCTTGTTGCTATGTGGCAACAATTACCGGGCTACAAGTTCTGGACATTTTGCACTCGCCAGTTTGAGACTTGGGTCTGCAGAATTGAATAATCAAGGCGTGGCTATTAGTATAATTAATGGGCTATTGATCTGCAACCTTTCGTTTGTTCCAGTTTATCTTTGCTTACATATCTTGTTAATTCCTCAAATTCAGAGGTTGATGTGAGATGTAGCATGCTGAATCTCACGATATATAACTTCCTTGCTCTTTTCCCATCTAGTTCCAAATTTCCAATGTAGAAAACTTAACTCTGTTGTGCATTTGAAGTTCAGAACATTCACTGGTTGTACTTCTCAGGAACACAATTTTGAAATTCCTGAGTTTGGGAGCAGCTCAAGGCCTTTGAATGTGGAAGTTACAAGGCACGGTTTCTGAAAGTTTGGTGCTTAACGATTCTGACATATAAGTGCTGTTGATGGAAGTACAACTATGACAAGTCGTGTTCAGTTAATTGCAGGCCTTAACAATGAGGCAAAGTTTCTTTTTGAATCTTCAGCAAAACAAATTGAAAAATGAGGAAAGACTAGTGATCTCATCACAGTTCTGTGTGAATCAAGCAGTAGGCAGAAGATTGCTGCATGTGGGGTTGCATGGATACTCGCAGTCGATCAGTTTCACGTCTTGCCTTCTACCAAAATACCAATCACCAAAAGCCTCTGCAATAGACTGCTATGCAAACAACAGAAGAATTTTAGAAAATACCAGTCCAAGTGAAGACATAGAAAACCAACAGTATGCTATTGCAATGTACAGTTCACATGATTTAGACCTCACCTTGTCACCAAGTCTCGGTGAGATCGGTGAATGCCATGTGATATTGATGGTGTTTGACAGTGGGTAAAGCATGAATCAATGAACAACCCCCAGTCCTTGTTATCTTCAGCAACCTTCAATTCAGTGACTAATTTCTTCTTGAATCCTGCAACACAATGAATGAAAATGTACAGCATCAAGGAAAACAGGATCACCACCAATGGATGTAGAAACTAAAAAGGGATTCACAAGCTTGACTGACCATGTAGTACATCAATTTGTGTGCAGCTGCAGTTCCGGATATCTGCTTTGCAACTAGACCATGCCTGACCAGGATAGGATCCATTTGGTGCGAGAATGTTTCGTATCTAGATTGAAAAAGTAGTTAGGGATTTATACCATTGGACAACTAGGAAGAAACATAAAGATTGTAGTCACCTGCCAAGAATCGTAATCGGAGTTCAGAATAAATGTTGGGGTGATGATGTCCTTAATCAGTTCAGCAGGAAAGAAGCACTGGGAGCAACAAAATGTCAGCAAAATGAATTTAAGCATCAAAAAGAGAATTGAATTAGCTAATGTGAGGATACCTCTGTTGGATCCTTCTTCTGGAGGCAGTTTCTGGGTAGAACTTCTCTAACATTCTGGAAGAAATTAATCAAAGAAGCAATTCAATCAACATATACTACCAAACTGTGTATAGTTTTGTCATGCATTACAGAATGGGAATATGAGATCTCTTGAAAGTGAATGACTGTGTTCCAGGACTAACCTGAAGGTGAACTACTCCACTGATGAGCGACCGCATGGACCTTTCTCCAGATAAATCCTTCCTGTGACAGAGAAATGTACTTCCTTTATTAAAGTACAATGCTAATTGGCTATACTAATTTTTAGGGACTTACTCGTCAATAAAAAATCCAGCATCAGAAAGGCATTTAACTGAAACTTCATGAGGAAACCGCCCATGAAAATTATCACAGTGCAGTAGCGCAGCTAGAGAACCAGCAGAACAGCCTGTGAGCAAGGCCTGGAAAGCAGGGGAAAGTTGGACGGTGGCTCTTGGTTAGGACTTGTTGTGGTCAAGCTTCGTGCAATTATTGGATAACCTATACGAAATCAATGAAAACCTGTTTAGCAGAATCCATTCCTTTTCCCATGAGTTCATCCACAACTGCTTCCCAGATGCGCAATCCTCTGAAGAAAAGTTTGGTTCCATCCTATACATATGCCAGTACAACATCAGTTTGAGAAATTAAGATGGGCAGTTCCAATCAGAATTCAAAAAATTCACCAGATCTTCACCCTCTGCATCTCCAGCAAATGATCCTCCGTCGCAATACCTTATAACAGCTATATTCCAGTTGTAGAAATCTGATGACAACTGACTTAAATTAGTGCAAAGACACATTTATCAGGTAGTAGGAAAAAAGACAATGCAAAGCGCTACTGCATCTGCATCAGTCCAAATTCCAAAATGAATAATTGGGACATGGAAAAACGATAGCAGATTAGCAGGTGCTCCCTAGAAGAAGCATGTTGATGGAGACTAATATATCATTAGGAAATCCATTTATGACAGACAACTTTTTATACCAGGATTTTCTATGTGATTATTGCTGAGTATCCCATTCAAGTTTACTGCTCCCATATACTTGGATGAACCGAAGTTGGTCATTTTGCGCTCGGAACAGCTCTGTGTGGTGTTGCACCAACCTCCTCCCTGAGATATATCAGTGGAAAATCAGTAGGCCTATTAGACATGTCATCCCATTATGCTGGAAAGAACTCATTTAAGCTCAAACCAATTTTTTCACCTGGGTTTACTATCTCAAATCTTAGCAACTATCCCATAGATTTTTTTGGCAGATTTCAGTCACCATGTTGTTTAAATCATCAAATGATCATTTGCTGAGCTTAATGATCTTTCCAGAACAATTTATATAACTGGCATGCAGGTTATAGATAACAATTAATACAATGGGAAGAGAACAATCAGTCACCTCAAGATAGACGAGCCAGCTGCGGGCTCCGGAACCAAATCCTCTCCGCAGGTGGTAACCAGGCGGGCTCCCATCCAAGCACACTGCAATGCCTTGCCATGGCGGTCAGTATCCAGCTCCATATGTGCCGCCGATTGAAAAGAAAAGAAAGGCTACAGTTCGTTGACCGTACCTGCTCCCTTCTCCTCAGCGCCGGCGAGGAGTGTCAGGTCGACGAGCTCCGGAGAGCTCATAATTGGTACTGCCACCGGAGAGTGGGAGAAGACGACAACGGCCATGAGGAGGGCGAGCAGTGGTGCGACCACGACGACAGCAAGGCCACGTTGACGCTGCGGGAGGAGCGGCGACAGAAGCTTGTCCGCCATGGCGGACTGGTCGTCGCGCGCGGGAGCAGCTAGAGGAAAAGGTGTGGTTGGAGTCCTGGAAACCATGCTTGAAAGCCCGAGCCCACCTACCTGCTCGCAGGAGGAAAAAATACTAGTTGAGTGGTTCTAATTTATAAATAATGTAGCATAGCACCTGTCCAAATTCAAAGGATGACGAAGTTCATTATTTGTTTGACTTTGACGGGAACCTGATTGGTGGAATCGAGAGTGACTGATTACGACTCGGTACGCTCCGTTTTCAGACGTGTGCTTCTGATCTTTCTTATACCACTTTAAACCAAATCGATTCTTTATCCTCACGAGTCGTCAGTCGTCACATGACTAAAAACTCCATTCGAAAGCAGTTCTTTTCAACCAAAAGTAGTAACCTGTCATCAGGCAACGTACAGTTGGATCTTCGTTGAGATTAATACTCCCACATGTCTATCAAAGTTATAATCTCTGGCTATAGCTGTTTGCGAAGAGTTTAACTCTTTTTTTCTTTTATGATGTACAATTTAGCGGTAAGTTGTTGCTAGTCTTTTGCTGTTTTTGCAGGTACTGATGTTTTCTTTACACACGCAATGGGGATCAGATCCAATCTCTTTTGGATCTCAAGGTTGTAAACCTTTTATTGATGGCCTTGTCTGTATCATTTCTTATCTGGAATAGTGAAGATTAAAACTCTACTCATTATTACAAATCAAGCTGGCTGCTACATGTGGGGTTGATGCATGGATACGCGCAGTCGATCTCCTTTACTCCATGGTCTTTACCGACATACCAGTCCGCAACAGCTTCAGCGATCGTCTGTTCAGCAAGAGAGGAATAAAAAAAATCGAAACTAAACTATTAACCCGATTAAAAGACAAACAAAAAAAACGACAAAAAGACTAGCTACGTGTATGCAGCTTATGGTGAAGTGACTCTGAACCTCACCTTGTTACTAAGTCTCAGGGAGATAGGCGAATGCCATGTGATTCTGAATGGCGTTTGGCAGTGGTTGAAGCATGAGTCGATGAACAGCCCCCAGCCCCTCTTGTGTTGAGCAACCTTCAAATCCTCAACCATTTTCTCCCGGAATCCTAAAGTACGGAGAAGAAAAATTTCACGTGACACTGGCCACCAGATGAGGGTAGATAACACAGGAGATTGAGAAATTAGGCTAACCATTCAGTGCCTCAATTTGAGTGGAAGTACAGTTTCGAATATCAGCTTTGCAGCTGGTCCATGATTGGCCTGGATCAGATCCGCCTGGCGCCACCACATTTCCTACCTAGATAGCAGAGCCAGCTCGTATTTTAGCCATGTGTTATATGCAAGCAGAAAGGAAAACAAAGATTGCAAGTGGTCACCTGATACGAATCATAACCAGAGTTCCGAATAAATGTGGGAGTGCTGATGCTCTTAATAAACTCAGGTGGAAAGAAACACTGCAGCAAAGAATTTTCTTTTTTTTTTTAAAAAAAAAAACGAAACTTTGCAGCTTATCAAGGTGAGCTGAATTTCCCTAGACAATGAGTGGTTAACTACCTGTGTCGGACCCTTCTTTGCAAGACAGTCCTTGGGCAAAGCTTTTCTCACATTCTAGAAAAAAAAAGATTGAGAGAAGCTAACTCAATGTTAACTGCTACCAAGCTACATATATGAAACACTCTTTTTGTTGCAATGCATCCCAAAATAAAGGGAAAAGAAGCCTGAACTTGGGGAAATTGACAAATGTTCATGCTAACCTGAAGGTGAACAACTCCACTGAAGATGGACCGCATGAACCTTTCGCCTGATAAATCCTTTCTGTGACAAAACGACAATTGGTACTTAATTCAGATAACTAGAATTCTACTAGGGATACTAGTTTCTGAAATGTTTTTAATTAATAAATAACATCCAACCAAGCAGGATGCCCAGAGCCATACACATCAAGAAAGAACCCAGCATCCGAAAGGCATTTTACTGGAATCTCCGGAGGGAAGCGTGCACGGAAATTGTCGCAGTGCAGTAGTGCAGCAAGACCACCAGCAGAACAACCTGCAAGCAAGGCCTGAAAATTTGGACAGGGCTCTGCTCAGATGCCGTTTTCAGATTATGACAGTGACGACGTATATACAAAGATCAATAGCTCAATTAACCTGTCGAGCAGTGTTCATTCCTTTTGCCATGAGTTCGTCAACGATTGCTTCCCAGATGTGCAGTCCTCTGTAGAAAAGTTTGGTTCCATTCTACACCAACGCCACTACATCATCAGTTGAGGATTGATGGTAGGCTGACCAAATCAGAATTCTCAGAGTAATCAATCACCCGATCAACGCCCTCTGCATCACCAACAAATGATCCCCCATCACAGTACCTTACGTCAACTATATTCCAGTTGAAGAAATCTGATCAAATGCATGCACCAATTGAAGTTTCAGAGTCAATCTCAATCTAAAGCGTTAAAACTTGATTGGGGGGATCACATTCAGTTCTGATCACATTCATATCCATGAAAAAGGAAGTTTATATTTACGTACAGGGATTTTCTGTGTGATTGTTGCTGAGCATCCCTTCAAACTCTATTGGTTTCATGAACTTAGATGAACCGAGGTCGGTCAGGCTGCGGCTGGAGCAATCTTCTGTGCTGTCGCACCATGCTCCTCCCTGAGTTAATTCATACAGAATAAGAATCAGTGACGACGCACGGAGTGAATGTCTTGCAATTTCGATGTAGATTTGCATTCAACAGATGAACACAGAAAAAAAGATGGATCGATCACCTCAAGGTTGATGAGCCAGCTGCTTGATCCGGAGCCGAACCCTCTCCGGAGCTGGTAGGCCGGCGGGCTGCCATCCAAGCAGACTGTAATAGTAGTGTAACGGCAAAACAGAGCAAGCATACGCAATCAGGAGGCAGCCTCAGGACAAGCAAGCAAGGTTAGCCGAATACCCGCGCCCTTCTCCCGAGCGTTTGCGAGGAGGGTCAGCTCGACGAGCTCCGCCGCCGCAGCCAGCATCGACGACGACGATCGGGACAATAAGGCTGACACGGATAAAAGCGTCATCGTGATGAGCCGGAGCACCGCCGCTGCGAAGCCTGGCCGAGGCGCGGTCGCCATGGACGTCGCGCTGGCGTGGCTACCTGCTGCTGCCAAGACCCAAGAGGCAAACAACGGGGGTGGTTGTAGTGTGGCGTCGTGGAAAGTGCAAACTTTTGTCAACCGCGGAATGGAATACAATCGTGTGTGTGTGTCCACCAAAGGGCTGGAATGCAGCAGACGACACATAGACATCAACTCGCTGGCCAAATCCTATTCTAGCACCAATAATTTAGAGATCCAAACAAAATATCCTATTCTAATTTATAATCAGGTTCATTATATTTTCATTTACAATTAAGATTATAACAATCTGTAACAAGTACAACAATGATCCGGCTAATTGAGGAAGAATTTGAACAGGCTTCGGGCCAGGAGAGGGGTCCAACGGCCACCTGGGCTGTCGGCCTCAGACGAGAGGCGCCTTAGGCGTGCGTGCACACGGGGAGAGGGGGTGCAACCCCCGAGCCATGGTCAATCCGTCATCCGTTAGGTTTTCTAAATTGAGTCTTCTATAATTGGAATAGATGGATAAACAAAATAGAGATTGAATTGTAAAAGGAATTCCGTATTATGAGGATTTTCTAGTTGGCTTAGGGTTGAAGTTAGTCCGGATTATAAATAGGAGATATAATTATTGGGATCAAGACAATAAAGAAAAGGGTCTTCCCTATCTCTCTCTTCCCACGCGCCGCCGCCCCCTCCCCCTCTGCCCGCGCGCGCGCCCGAGCACGCCACCGGTCACCGCCTCCCCCGCTCTCGCATCGCCCTCCACGTGTCACCGGATCGTCGGACCCCTTATATCTTGTATCGGATGACCAGATCGATCCCCACGCCTCTGCCATGGCCAAACTCTCTGAAAGCATCTAGGCCCCTTGATGTGGGTTTCGATGATTGATGACAATGTAGATTACTATGACTAACGTGTGTTTTGCAGAAACAATGTGAGTTAGGTCATGGTAATGGAATCTCGAGCAATTTGGTTGGCATGCCCTCTTAACGATGGAAATCGTTTCGGTTTTCAAAGGTTGGATCTGACAAGGTTAGGACGGTTAGTTCCGATTATCGAAGGTGTTGAGAGACATCGGATTAGTCGTTAGGACTTTGTTTTCTCCTTTTGGCCGTACTATTAAGGGGGTGCAAATGGGTAGCTTGACCTAGTTGAGTCTCGGGTTTAGGTGTGGTGCACACCGGTGAAATCTTAGCACTAGGAAGTTACTCGAGAGTCGAGAAGTGTTGAAGTCGTCGCCGTTTTCAAAGGATCGCGTATCAAGTGGAAACGGAGCTTCAACAGCGCGGACGCGCCCGGCCGTGGTAAACGGGACGCGTCCGCGCACGACGAAAGTCGTCCTCGGTCTGCCCTGAGCGGCGGACGCGCGTTAGTCCCAGCGTCGCGTGCGCCGGGACGCTGGACGAAGATTCAGGATCGGGCGAGAAAGATCGGGCGCGGACGCAAGCGCCGGACGCGTCCGGATCTCGCACTGCTGAGCCCAACGGCTAGGTAGCCGTTGAATCCTATCAAGCGCCGGACGCGTCCCGCCACGTGAGCGAAATCGAGGTAACGGTTGGATTTTGGCCCTTGGCTATAAATACAACCCCGCACTCCTACATTTCGGCTCTCTTGCCATTTGTTCAAATGAAAACACTTTGTGAGAGTAAGAGAGTTGCAAGAGCTTCATGACTTGAAGAGATTTGAGAATCCATGAGTTCATGAGCAATCGAGTAGCTAGTGTGCATCCACTCTTCTCCTAGGCTTTGCGAGGTCAAGTGAGAGTTTGTGCTTGTTACTCTTGGTGATCGCCATCACCTAGACGGCTTGGTGGTGATTGGAGCTTGGTGATCATCCGGCGGTGTTTGTGGATGACCCAACTCATCTTGTGGCGGTTCTTGGCGATTCACCGCGTCGGAAAGGACGAAGAATCAGCCCTAGAGAGCACTTGGTCCTTGCGAGGATCAAGGGGAGCTACACCCTTGCGCGGTGCTCCAACGAGGACTAGTGGAGAGTGGCGACTCTCCGATACCTCAGAAAAAAGATCGCCGTGTTCCTTGTCCCTTTACTTTCCGCATTTACTTTCTAGCACTTACATTCTCGCAATTACTTTCATAGAATTGCCATGCTAGAATAGGATTGGAACTTAGGGTGCAAAACTTTAGTTGATCGATTGTCTAGGAACACACATAGGCACCGAGGGGTGAATCATGGGCTAGTAGGTTTAATTCCGCAATAATTTTTAGGAATTAGCCCAATTCACCCTCTTGGGCATCTTGATCCTTTCAAGTGGTATCGGAGCCGGTTTGCTCTAAATTAGGCAACAGCCTAGAGTAAAGATGTCCCATGGGGATGGACCTCCTCCCATGTTAGAGGGAGACGATTTTCCTTATTGGAAAATTCGCATGGAAGCACATTTAGAAGCGATAGATGTTGGATGCTTCCGTGCCGCTTCTCAAGGACTCCCAAAACCCAAGGATTCCACTTAGCCTTGTCGGTGAAGAGGCTAACTATGAGAAGTGGAATGCAAAGGCAAGGAACGCTATATTCCGCGGTCTTTGCAAGGATGTGTTCAATCGCGTTAGAACCACAAGGACGCCCCATGCACTATGGTCCGACCTTTGTGCGCTCTTTCGAGGAACTAAGAGTGAGCGTGAGAACCGCTCTCATCTTGTTATGCGCCAGTTAAATTCTTTTGAGATGAAAGCTAATGAAAGTGCTAATGAGATGTATTCCCGTTTGAACACTATTGTAGAGGAACTCCAATGGGCTTGGACTTAATCAAATGTCGCCATCCGATGTTGCAAGAAAGATCCTATGTGTCCTCCCATTGAGAAATATGGGCACATTGTCACCGTGCTTCACCAAGGTGATCTTTTCCAATGCTACACCGAGCTCAAATATTGGGGAAAGATCAATGCTCATGAGATGTACATGCATCTCACCTTACGAGGATGGCTCATCATCCAAGAAGAAAGATTTGGCCCTCAATGCAAGTCACTTTCGAAAAGGCAAAGGCCAAGGCAACTCATGGATGATTCTAGTGATGTTGAAATTGATGATGTGAGTCTTGCTCTCATGGTGAAGAAGACCACCAAGATGTTGAAGAAGCTCAACAAAAATGGTGTCAAGTTTGATGGCAAGAAGAAGAAAGTTCTTCACAAGTAGCAAAAGGAAGCCCATCTCCCGAAATGGAGTGCTTCGATTCTTGAAGACTCGACATCTAGCTCATCAATGTCCCGGAGAGCCTCCAAGAGACAAGAGGTACAAGAAGAAGAAGGGCAAGAACAAGAAGGATGACTCAAGTGATGATGAAGAAAAAGAAAAGAAGAAGAAAGACAAGCATCACAAGAAGAAGGAAGAAAAGAAAGAGTATCACAAGGAAGAAGGATGGCAAGGCATATATTGTTGGTGATTGGCTTACCGATATTGAATCTTCTTGTGGGTCATCCGATGAAGAAAGTGATGATGAAGAGTGGCTGCTATTGGCATTGGATCTTAACCCCTCCACAAATCTTGCCATCATCATCTACTTCATCCCACTTTTGCCTTATGGCTAAAAGTGAAAAGAAGGTACATTCCAAACATGGTGATAGTGATGATAGTGGTAGTGAAAGTGAAAGTGATGATGAGTATGAGTCACCTACTTATGATGAGCTTGTCAAATTGCTTAGAAAGTACTCAAAAACCATCATTAAGACTAGGGAGATGCACAGGCTGATAGTGAAAAATACTTCTCTAGAAAAGATGAAGTTATCAGAGAAAGAAAACTAATGATGAGCTTAGAGATCAAAATGAATCATGTCTTTTAACTCAAGGAACTCAAAGCTTCTTCAAAAGAGCTAAAGTTGAAAAATGAACCTTGAGAAGAAGCATGATGAGCTCAAATCTAGTTATAGCTCTCTAAAAGAGTGAGGTACACAACTATTAAAGTTAATCATGGAATCTAGCGATGGCTTATGAGCTTCTTGTCGGCAAACACATGAGGCTACTAATGTTGCTAAGAATGATGTAGCTACATCATGTGATTTAGATCATTTGAAACTAAGGTAGCGCAAAGGCAAGTCAAGGTGTGACCGAGAATTATGATGACTATGTCAAGATAAAGAATGAAAATGAACAGCTCAAGAAGGATCTTTGAACAAGCAAAAATCACCTGACCGTCACTATTGAAGATGAAGGACTAGCACTTGAGAATGAAAAGCTCAAAGAAGAGAACAAAAGACTCCACTTTGAGATGTCATGCTTGAAGCAATCAACAAATGAGTCACTTCTAGAAGAGAACAAGAAACTCAAGCAAGAGAAAGAACACCTCAAGATTGGTTTGAGCAAATTTGCAAAAGGAAAGTCACTTCAAAGTGAGCTCTTGATGAACACCCTGATGACGGGGCGACCGAAGTGGCATTGGGTTCAAGTCATATCCAAGAGGCAACATCAAGCAAAAAAGCAACAAGTCAACAAAAGCAAAAGCCAAAGCCAAAGCCAAAGAGATGTTTTGAGTGTGGACAAGAAGGTCACTTTGCTCATGAGTGTGTTCCACCACCACAACCCTTGCCCAAGCATGCTAGACCCTTGCATACAATGCTCATTATGTTGTTAGAAAGGATTCAAAAGGACAAGTGAATGTCACCTTCTTAGGTCCCCCCAATAAGAATAGGCCTAAGCAAATTTGGGTTGCAAAGTCTCTAGTAGAGAAAGTTAAGGGCCCTCAACAAGTTTGGGTCCCTAAACCTCAAGCTTGATCTCTTGTGTGTAGGTGAACTACAGACCGGTGGAAGTCATTGGGTTATTGATAGTGGCTGCACTCAACATATGACCGTAGTGAGCCTCGTATGTTTGCCTCACTAGATGAAGGGGAGCAAAATCAAGATAGGATCACATTTGGTGATAATTCAAAGGGCAAAGTCAAGGGTTTTGGGCAGTTGCAATATCAAATGATCACTCTTTGTCAAATGTGCTTTATGTTAAACCTTTGAGCTTCAACTTGCTATCAAGGTCAATTGTATGATCTTGGATTCAAATGCTTGTTTGATGAGAATGAAGTGATAGTGTCAAAGAAAGAAGACTCAACCGTGATATTCAAAGGCTTTAGATACAACAATCTCTATCTAGTGGATTTCACCTCCGAAGATGCAAATCTCAATGTTTGTTTGTTGTCCAAGACTTCACTTGGGTGGTTGTGGCATAGGAGGCTAGCACATGTTGGGATGAGTACACTCAAGAAGCTCGCTAAGAAAGAGTTAGTGAGGGGCTTGAAAGATGTCCAGTTTGAAAAAGACAAACCTTGTAGTCATGTCAAGCCTAGGCAAGCAAGTTGCAAACACTCATCCAACCAAAGCTTTTCTATCAACTTCAAGAGTGTTAGAGTTGGGCTTAACATATGGATCTATTTGGACCAACTACATACAAAGAGCCTTGGTGGGAAACTCCATTGTCTAGTGATTGTTGATGACTTCTCAAGATACACATGGACCTTCTTCCTTCATGACAAATCCGAAGCCACCCCTTGCTTCAAGAAGTTTGCAAAAGAGAGCTCAAAATGAATTTGATGTCAAGATCAAGAAAATTAGAAGTGACAATGGGAAAGAATTTGACAACACCAACATTGAAGCTTATTGTGATGAAGTTGGGATTAAACATGAAGTCTCATCCACCTACACACCTCAGCAAAATGGCATAGTTGAGAGGAAAAACGGGACCTTGATCACTCTAGCAAGAACAATGCTTGATGAGTACAACACCCCGAAGAATTTGTGGGCTGAAGCTATCAACACAAGATGCTATGCATCAAATCGGTTATATCTTCACAAATTCCATGGCAGACCCCCTATGAGTCAATTTGCTCAATGGGGAAAAGCTGGACGTCTCTTACTTCCTGTGTTTGATCAAATGTTACATCTACAAGAAAAGGCAACACCTAGGGAAGTTTCAAAGACGTTGTGATATTGGTTTTCCTTGTTGGTTACTCATCAAAATCAAAGCATATCGAAAGTATTCAACCATGCCACCCGGTTTTGGTAGAAGAAACATGATGTGGAGTTTGATGAATCTAACGCTCCCAAGGAGCAATTGAGAATCTTGATGATGTAGGTGATGAACCATTGAGGGAAGCAATGAAGAACATGCCGGTGGGAGACGTCAAGCCTAAAGAAGATGATGATGAAGTGCAAGTCATTGACAAGCCTTCTTCTTCCTCAAGTGTGCCTCAAGATGACAAAGAAAAAGATGGGATGACCCGAACATGAAGACACTCATGTCTCCCATGAACAAAGAGAGGCACAAACTCAAGATGTTGACGCTCCCCAACCAACTCCTCAAGTGGTTGAAAAGAGAATTCCCAAACTCCATGATCATCCTCAAGATCAAATCATAGGGAGTCCTTCAAGGGAGTGTAATGACTCGATCTCAAAGACTTGCTAGTTTTGCTTTGAACATCACTGTTTGTTTCTTGTGTTGAACCAAAAGATGTAGGTGAAGCTCTTCAAGATCCCATTGGGAATGCCATGCATGAAGAATTGAATAACTTCACCCGCAACAAGGTTTGGACTCTTGAAGAGCGTCCCAAAGAATGCAAGAATTATAGGTACAAAGTGGGTGTTCCGGGCTTTCAAGCCGATCCTAAGGAAGCTCACTTGAGTGCTTGTCAAGAGGATTCTTAGTACTTGCGGCTCACCCCAAGCATTGGTTTATGGTATCCCAAAGGAGCAAGATCCTCTTGAGCAACCTCTGACGAAAAGCTTTTGATCTTCCTCTTTGGTTTGAAAACTCAAGCTCATGGCCATACGTTGTTCCTCGCAAGTGGTTATTGCCTATTTCGAAAAATACTATAAGCCTATGGCAAACTATTTGAAAAATTGAGTGTTTGAGTGAGGATCTCATATTGACTCCAAAGCTGTGTTTAGTTGCATCTTAAAAGTTTGGAAATCAATTGGGAAGCGGAGTGCCGAAGAGAAGATTCAAATCGGCTCTTTAAGCGCCGGACGCGCATTGGAGAACCGGCGGAGCGTCCGCGCCTTATGAAAGATTCGGCGCAAAAGGCGGTTGTTCAAGATGCGCCGGGCCGACGGTCTACATTCGAGGCGTCCGACGACCCGCGACGCGGGCGGGCGCGTCCGAGCGATGAGGAAGTGCGCCGAATCACTTAATCCCCCCAGCCACAGCCTCCTCAGCGCCGCGCCGCCCAGCCGTCCCGCGCCGCCCTACTCCTCCACTACAGCGCGCCACCAGTTCTCACCGTCATCCTCACCGGCCGCAGCACCCCCATCGCGAACCAGCGCCGCTCCAGCTCACCTCTCGCCGTCGTGAACGCCATTGACGCCGCCTCTCGAGGTCGTCATCTTCTCCGGCGTCTTTCGTTCCCGCTCCGTCCGTGGTGTCTCCCCAACGTCGAGGCTCCACCCAAGTCGAGAAGGGAGCCGATCCATGGTGAGCTGGTCTCCTGCCCTCAAGGTGTTCGAGAAAATTCCTAAACCAGCTTCTGCTCACTGTGTTGATATCCGTCGATCATTTTCATCTTGCAGTGATCCCACCTTGTGTCCAAGGGTGCCCCGCGTCGTCTTCTCTTACCTTCTTCACAGGAATCTGAAATTGCTTTAGGTATATATCCTAATTCCATCTATTTTCTTCCCTAAGTGCTATGCTTCAAATAGGGTCACTCACCTCTAGAACATGCTTATGGTTATAAATCCTTCTCAATTCTATCTCTTTGACGCGGCGTCATTGATAAGTGGGGCGGTGAGTTGAACTCTAGGCCAAGCCTAGGAGTATAAGGCCAAGCCTCATAAGTTGGGATGATGATCCACACGGGCCAAATGTCGCGAGAGCGTGGCTTTGAAGGAGAGCTTCCGCGAGGGTGCGAGGCATTGTGATACAAGAGTCTGGATCGCGAGCGGCACGGGAGAGGCGGAGGCGCGGGAGGCTGCGGGGCGAGAGGAGACCATTCTTGGCCCGCGGGATCTATCTCCATTACTCCTCCGGTGTCGGGACCCTCCGGCGAGCCCGGAACGGCTCGGCGAGTCACGGGGGTCGGGTCCCTCTTCCACTCCTCGGAGGCAGCCCGGCGGGGGGCCTACGACCTAGATTGAGTATGGAATAGATGGATAAACAAAATAGAGATTGAATTGTAAAAGGAATTCCGTATTATGAGGATTTTCTAGTTGGCTTAGGGTTGAAGTTAGTCCGGATTATAAATAGGAGATATAATTATTGGGATCAAGACAATAAAGAAAAGGGTCTTCCCTATCTCTCTCTCCCACGCGCCGCCGCCCCTCCCCCTCCCGCCCGCGCCCCGAGCACGCCACCGGTCACCGCCTCCCCGCTCTCGCATCGCCCTCCACGTGTCACCGGATCGTCGGACCCCTTATATCTTGTATCGGATGACCAGATCGATCCCCACGCCTCTGCCATGGCCAAACTCTCCGAGGTCGAGGAGCTTCTCCAGAACTTCACCGCCAACACCCTCACCAAGATGGATGCTCTCCATGGGGACCTCGCCGACCTCAACAACTGTCTCCAAAATTTGAAGAACAAGGAGGACGCACCAACAACTAATACGATGATGAACGATGTTGAAATCCAAACGATGGACGCGCGCACCACCGCCCCAACTACCATCACCATCAACCAACAAGTGATCGTCCATGCAACTGGATGTCGCAAGGAGGAACAGCAGCAGCCGCAGGCCGTGGCCCCTACACGGCACCGCCAACGCCAGGAGTAACCGTCATCGACTCCAATCTACTCCGCCAACGATAGCCTCATCATGCTAATGGGCAAAAGAAATTTGAAGGTACAAGGATTTTTTCCCCTATATTTTGAAGGACGTATCAATGGAGCAGGCATCCACGTCCTCGTCGATTCTGGATCCACACACAATGTCATCGACGTCAACGTCACCCGCAGAATCGGCCTTCGAGAACAACGCTTCAACACCACGATTCTCATTGGAAGCAAGAACGAGGTGCCCTGTCACTCTACTTCGTTCACAGTACCACTACGCATCGCATCCGATGTCTTCACCATCAACGCATACCTCATCGACATTGGCCACGACATCGACATCATCCTCAATACTCCATGGCTAGTAAGCCTAGGGTGTGTGATCTGGGACTTCTCCAACAGAACCATGACGTACGACCATGACGGACGATGCCACATCCTCTACGCACCTTCACAACTCCAGAGACAACCATCAGCTTCACAACAACTACATCAACTTCATCCGATGCAGGCACCCACAATGACACTCCAACCACGTATCATACACATCAAACATAGTGAGCACGTCTACCAAACGTTCTCGACAACTATGCCAGGCGTGACAATGTCATCTTCAACCATCTCGGTCAAGCTATCAGAGAAGAGTGCGAACTGCGCTCTATCGCCCTTTCAGTTGTAGACCGGAAAGCTAACGACACCCATTGCTACATGACCTTCTGGAACTCCTCATCAATGATGGCCCAACTAGCATGACCATGTTGACTATTGGAGCACATCAACCTTCAAGTGAGTCAGGCAATAGGGACTCCATCTTACATACTACAAGGAAGACCATGGCTCTTCCAGCGACCAATCCATAGGTAGCAACAATGTTCATGGATAACCATGGATGTGTGTTTCTACGCATCAGACGTGTCCATATCGACATGATTGAGGCAACAGGACGACACCGCCTTGCACCTCATGAGTTCGAAAGAGGGAACTTCCCATTTGGTACCATGATAGATCTGACAACATCGCCACCAACACCAGTAACTACAGCTATATGGCGTCGCTTTCAAGTCTTCATCACCCCCGACACAAGTCACTCAATTGCTCGCTTTGGCAAACGAGGCAACAGAGCGAGTCAGCGATGCAATTGTTGCGGACTTTTAGATTCGTTGCACGTCACACCCTCTAATTTGTGCTCTCGGTGTCAGCGTCTAATCGAATTGTAAAATTGTCGAACGAAAGTTTTGATTTGGAATTTTTTTTTTCAAACACACTAGAGATGCAAAGTACCCTCTCTATTTCGGAATTAAATAAATAACCGTCATTTCTCTTGAATATATCAGGAAACAAATTTAACACTTTACAGTGACAGTGACAGTGACATGTTGGACCACAAGAAATTTGATTAAGAAGTAGCTCACGCCTTAAACCCTGATCAAGGTACGTAAAGTTTGTTTCGGGAGGAATTTAGCACTTTGTTATATCATCAAGGTTTCTACTAAAACCCAAGGTGGCATTATTTTTCCCCTAAAATTATAAAACGTTAGTATGTGTTTAGTGCCCGCTTATATGCTAAAATAAATTGGATGGTGTTCTGAATTTTCATGCAAGGATCACTGTCTAGCTATTAATTATGTGAAAAGATGTGCTACCTCAGTCTTTCAATTTGCCAGTTCGTTGGCTTTTAGAAAATCAGTTTCAACTTATCAGCATGGCTTTTCATATGAAATTAGCTTATTCTCTCTAATATTACACTATTGAATCAATGAAAATTAGCCAAAAAAAACACTAGCTAAATAGGGATATAACATTCACGAAAAAATATATATACAATTCTGACAGTGTATACAAGATATATATTAACGGCTGCAATATCAAAAAGATGTATCATCAAGACATTGATGATTTTAATAAGACTAATTTTATGTTGTTATATTTTATGTACAATTTGATGAAAGTTTTTAAATTTTTAACTTAGAGAAAAACTAAAACATGATTTATTTCCTTTTACCTTTTTGTATATTGATTTATCTCTTTTTTCTTGTCAAACTACAAAGATTTTGCCGTCTTTCTAAAATATGTTTTCCTTTTACTTGAGGAGTGAGAAAAAATGAATAAAGTTAGGCCGTTCCAACCTGCCGAACATATATACGTGTAAAATGAGCTGACATATCACTAATCCTAAAATCTGTCGTACTTTCTTCAGTCAGTCATCCAAGCTGGTGACAACCATGTACTCCCTCAGTCCCTCTCCGTTTCTTTACTCTGTTTCGGCTACCATTCCTGACTGTGACGGTCACAATTATTCCCAAATTTGATATAAAAAAAACAATTATTCCCAACGGTATTTTTTTCAAATAAAACGCGCCAAAAGACTCCAAGTTACCCGCGTTATAATAAGCGTAGCTAACTTTAGCCTGCCTTCGCCGCCCGGGAAGCGAGAGGCCTTTTTCCACTATTCACTCTCATCCACTCGCCGTCTCCTATTTCTTCTCTTCTCTCCTCGCTCACGAGGCCCAAGCTTACAGCCAAGGTTCCGCGGGGCTCTCCGTCGCACTTTCTCGTGCCTCGGGGACCCCGATCCGCCGTCGAGATTGATCCCGTTTCCCGGATGCACTGATCGATCATACTCGTACCCGAACACTGCTAGATTCGGACGACATGGCGGCGGCGAACGGCATGAGGGTGGCGATGCACCGGCAGGTCTCGGGGGGCTCAATGAAGCACAACTCGGAGCTGCGGCGGCAGGCGTCGCGGTAACTACGATAGGGCACTGAACTTCGACATAGCCACAAGTGGATCCAGAGTATCATAAACAGTAATAGATTTGAACGCCAAAGAGATGAGATCTGAGGTCACCTTTTGCATATCTAACAATGTTTTCCTCACTTTGGAGGCACCAGCCTTAGCTCTTTCTTCTTCTTCTTTCACAAGATAAAATGGAAGCTTGCAAATAGATGTATGCAAATCAAGAATCGCGTCTATGAGTAGCTCCGTCATGATGAAGTTGCCGCCAGACAATTGGGGTGCAATTTTTCGTTTCCTCTTTTTAGTTGCTTTCCCCGTAGCCTTGACTACTGACTTGCCAAATGGATTCCTCACGTACTCGGCTCCTACCTTTGTCTTGATGGTATCAAGAAATGAAAGCATCCATTCAGTCACGTGAAAGCAACATTCCACATGACCATCACCAATATAGTGCTTTGTGAGTTTTTCTTCACTCAGGCCATGTGGCACTACCCATTGGCATGCCAAACAACGAGTTTCTTGCACTCCATTGACATCCCTCTTAACCACAAAGTCTAAGACTGAAGCAGTTCTTTCAATATCCGGTATCAAGCTGTCAAAACATAAGGGCAGACGTAGCTTCAGTGCCAAAAAAAGACAATACTAAGTCTTGACAACGCAAACAATTCACCATGTAAAAGAAAAAAAAAACTAAGGCTAGACTAGCTATACAACAAGCAAGGGATTGCACAAAAACAAGAACCTATAGATAAACAAAAACTAAAGCAACTACTGCATACAAAAAAAGTTAAATAAACAAAAGCTAAACATTTAATTTCCTAAGAAAACTATTACAATACAAAGCTCCACTTAAGCATTAGCTTAGATAAATGGTAATACATATATTCTAAATGTATAAACATTTGCAGTACTACTTAGGATGAAAATATAGGCTAAAGTAGTCCATCATAAGAGAAATATAATACATATATTCTAAATGCATAAATATTTAGAGTACTACTTACGATGATGGAAAATATAGGGCAAAATAGTCCAGCAGAAGAGACAGAATATGAATATCTTCAGGAAGTTCCATTCTGCATAATATAATATATAAAACTATAAACTTTATAATATGTACAAAAAACAACACAAAACCTTGCAATAAGGCTATAGGTCTATACCTGTTCATGCATTTTTCAGCTTTCCTCACTTGATTTTCTAGATTCTTTGGCCTGTATAATTGGTCCCCGTTATCAAGTAAAGGCTTCACTTTCTTATTTAAGACTGTTTCAGCATCTCCAATCCTGCCCTCTCTAACCAAATAGGAAATTTGGGCCTGATAGAGGCAGCACAAGATACCAGGATGATAGTGTTGCTCTGTTCCTTGAACAAAGGTCAATATCTGAACAACATATGCCTCTAGGCCCTCAAAGTCATGCTTTTCAATAAAGGTCGCAGCAGTATCCGCATTGAATTTGGCACTAGAAACATATAAAACATAAATGATTTAGATAGAATGGTTGTCGATACTACCCAAAGCACACTTAAATTCAAAAAGTTTGCATTGTTCACACACCAACAGTGACAAGTATTGCATTATCAAATCATTCTCAAGATATCCAGCAAATTTATTAAAAACAAATTAATGGCCACCAAAGCTAAATTATCACAAACCTAGAGTAACCCATTGTCATCAACCTTTATTTTATCAATATGACAATAATGAGAATTGAGGTGATCAAAAAAGAAAGTTTGTAATGAATATTCAAGTGATGTGCTTGTGCCTTCCTCCAAAACAATTCTATAATTGGTTCACAAATACCACGATATCAGACTCAAGACCAGAAGACTAATCAAATGGGCAAGTAATCATGATTCTAAACCCTAAACAATAAAAAAACCGACAAAACCAAGAACCCTAACCCTAACCCCAACAAAGCACCCAACCCCTAACCGCAAAATCAACCAATAACTCAACCCTAACCCTAATCCCAACCAAGCACAACCCCTGACCTTAACCCCAAACCAGATCCTAACCCCAAGTCCCCAACCAACCACAACCACTGACCCTGAGGGGTACATCTCGACGAAGACGGGAATAAGGACCGAGTGAATTACCTTCTCTCTACCGCTTTGATGGTACTCAGAAGCTTGGCGATGTTGGCGGCGGAGGTGGCGGCGGCGTCGGAGGTGGAGTTGGCGGAGGAGGTGGCGTCGGAGGTGGAGGTGGCGTCGGAAGTGGAGGCGGCGGGGGCTTCTCCACTGGACGCCATACCCGAAGTTTGGAACGCGAAATGAGCCGCGGCGAGCTGGGCACAAGGACGCGGCGGCGGCGAATCGGCAGAAGCGCGGCGGCAGGGACCAGGGACGCGGGGCTGGGCTGGGCACCAGGGACGCGGCCGCGGCTGGGCACTAGGGACGAAGCGGCGGCTTGGCACTAGGGGCGCGGCGGCGGCTGGGCAAATCGCCGGCGGACGCTGGTGGGCTGCGCCGGCGGCGAGGCGAGGAGCAAGGACGAGGAGGACGAAGTCGAGTCGCCCGTGTCCGTGGCCTCGTGATCTACTACTCCGTATATCTCATTGGGCCAATTGGGTTATATGATGTTAGCTTGGCCTGATCCAGAGAGGTCGGCCGAAATCGAGAAGAATACCGAATATATAGGCGGCCCGTGGGCCGTGAACCATATCTCGTTACCTCTCGGCCCCATCGTAGATTGATCGGCCGCTCAAGCTGTGTGGGGGCGCCCATTGCGGGTTTTTTTTTTTTTTTTTTTTTTTTTGCAAAGATGGACAACGGCCCCGCCGCCGTGCCCATGTCAGGTTTTTTTTTTTTTTTGCAAAACGCCCATGTCGGTTCCTTTTTTTTTTTTTTAAAGATCCGGCATTGCATTAATAAGGAAAGTGCACAAGGAGCGCTTATCTCGCTTGGCATACCGCCACGCGGGATTGAAAGAAAACTAAGTAATTACTCATAAAGTTTCCGACGTTCCTAGTGATGGCTAAGGATTGGCGCCTGGCCGATTGCCAATCCGATCGCTCATCCTTTATTCTTGTGAACACTGTCGATTCTGCGGTCGCTGCTCGGTTAAAAACTCTTGTATTTCTCTCCTTCTAAATGTGCCACAGTGTTAAGATCGCCAGTGAGTGCACTTCCTTCGTCCCCGCCTCGATCATAGCCAAGAACCACATCTCCAAGTCATCGATAACATGTCAATGTGTCGGTTGTAAGTTCAGATAGACGCTCCAATGGGCCACCAAAGTCCAGATTCTCCTAGCACATAGCACATGGACACTCCACAAATAGATGTATGGCAGTCTCAAGATTGTGCTCACAAAGAGCACAAAAATAGTTATTTTCCCAGCCCCTGTGCTGGAGGGGCGTGCCGCCGTCCAAACTATGCTCTGGGAAAGTAACCAGGTGAAAAACTTACACTTCGGTGTCGCCCATGCCCTCCAAATTAAGCTGCTAAAGTTTGAGATTATATGTCCGCTGAACCCATGTCAGTTTCTGAATCTCTCTATTCCTGATGGGTAGGGCCGCCGTTAGGAGCGCGCGTCTACCCTCTTGCGCCGGCCATGCATCAGCGCTCAGCAGCGCGTCGGCCGTCGGCACTGACTATGGACTGTGGTGGCCATTGTTATCGCAACCAAAGCGAAAGGAAAAAGAAAAGAAATTGCCACTCTATCATGAATTCACGATGTCACGTCACTTGATTTCTGCGCATTTCCCGACGAACCCTCGTTGCATTGCAGATGTGCAGTTGCACATCCCTGGAATCAAGGACAAGCAAAGCAACATCAATTTTCCGGGGTGGATACAAATATTCAACACTGCCCGCCACCCAGGGACGCCAACATAACGGATTACTCACGCACTAAACATTCTAGTTCCCGCGTCGGCCTCCGGCGCTCACGCTTGGCCCCGCCCCGCGGCGCCTCCGCGGTCGCAGCCCGTCGCTCCGCTCGCGAATAGCTCCCGCATGGCCCGTGTGTCGCCGGGTCTTCCCTTGAACATCGCGTCCAACTTCGCGCGACCCTCCTCCGTCGTTTCCGCCTCGATGAACCCCAACTTTTGCATGGCGAGGATCTCTCCTCTCTTTGCGACGGGGTACTTGGAGAGGGGGTTGGCTGCGATGCGCCTGCTTCGTAGCGGAAGCTTGGCCGAACTGGAGTCGTCCACCCGAGTCGGCCGCGCCAGGAGAGGTGTGGTCGCCTTGTGGAAGGCGTGCTTGGCAAAGTTCTTGAGGCGCCCCGTGAAGGACCCCTCCTTACTTGAAGACCTCTCCTCCGCTGTCGGCGTGGCGACGGCCCTCCGGTAGAGCGGGGTGCAGAAACCCGGGGGCGCGTCGTCGTCGTCGTCGTCGTCGCAGTCGGGTGCCGCCACGCCCGCCGGTGTGCACTGTGCCGCACCCGCCGCCTCGGGCGTTTCCCAACGCAAGTCTCCCAAGGCGCCGCCCAGGTAAGCCATGCCCAGGGCCGGCGACGCAGCGCTCGCGCGGCCATGAGCGTCTCGGTGCGCCGCGGGTGACTCAAAGCTCCCCGCTGAGTCGGCCCCGACAGCCACCACGCCAGTGGCCGCCTGCAACTCCCCGAGCTGCTCGTCCTCCGAGTCGACGAAGCCGGGGTCCTCGGCGGCCCTGAGGTCCACAACGGCCCCCGCCGGAGCGTCGTCAGAGTCGACGTGGTCGTGTAGCCGTGGAAGGTGCTCAGCGGGCAGCACCGTCCACTCTCCGCCGGCGTCGCCCATGTTCCCCCACTCGGCCCAGTGGCTGAGGAGGGCTAGCGTGCCTGCGGCCGTGGTGTCTTGTCTGTCGTGCACTGGCGTGGTCGCGGCCTCCTCCTGCTCGGCGTCCACCATCCTCTCCTCGGCGACCGTGGTAACGGCGTGGTCGAGCCCGGACGGCGGACCGAAACCGAGTGGCCCGTCCGCGAGCATCCCTCCCCAGAGGTCGAGCAGCGCCAGTGTGCCTTGCGCGTCTGGGTCGTCCCCGGCGCCGTCAGTGGCTGGGGCCACCACGGCCTCCTTAGGCGCAGCAACAAGGCGATCCTCAGGAAGGGTGGTGGTCGCTGGCGTGGCGGTCGGCCCGGACGGGGCAGCCGGCCGGAACTCACCCTCCTCCCAGGCCGCCTCGGCCACCGGCCCCGAGTCCACTGAGTTCGAAGGCGCCTCTTCCGGAGTTGAGGTGCCCAACGTGACGGGTGGTGCCGGCTGTGGCGCACGCGGGCGCCACTCCTGTCGCGGCTTCGTCCTGTAGTCGGCCCTGCGCCGGCCAGCGCGTCGCCCTCGGCGTCGTGGTCGGCGCTGCCGGTCCTGCCCCGGCGCCATGGTTCTCGAAGAAGAGTCAGCGGCTGTCGTTGCCCCGGTCTGCAGCTGCTGGACCGGCGGTACCCGACGGTCGGCTGCCACATCACCATCCCGGTGTCGGGCCACGACCTCCGCCATGGTTGGTGCAATGACGTCCCCACGCCTCTGGTTGGGGCAGATGAAGATGAAGCCCTCAGGGCAGCGTCGGATCTGCAGCTCCCCCGGCTGGATCCCGATGACCTTCGCAACCGCCGCCTGTACGTCGGCGATAGCCACCTCAGGGCCGCACTTGGTGGTAGTACCGATGTCAACGTCAGGGGAAGACGGGGGCGGTGGGGCCGGTCCCTGCGCACCCACCTGGTGAGGCGGCGGTGGCGGCGGGCGGCCCCTGGCGCTCCCTGAGCTCCCGGGGTTCGCTCCCCGCCTGCGCTCAGGAGCACGGCCGAAGTCCGTACCCGCACACTCGAAGGACGAGCACGTCGCGGGCGGCCTGGTGCATTCACGGGCCCGGTGGTTGAGCCCATGGCAGTTCCAGCACCGGGGCTCCCGCTTGCACGTCGCGATCGGGTGCCCCGTTGCCATGCAGTTGAGGCACCGTCCCGCGACGTCCCACCTGCGCCTACCGACGGCCGAAGGCTGGCGCGCGTCCCGGATCGGCCTCGCCGCCGACACTCGCGCACCGGCCATTGATGATGGCTTGCGGGGTAGCACCTCACGCCACCCGTCCCGGTCTGGAGGGGAAGCCCGGCGGTTGGGGCCGAGCCTCCTTGACGCCGGTAGTAGTGGCTCCGGGTCCGGGCCGAGCCTCCGGTTAGCCGGCGCGCGAGAGGTGGTCACCGGACCAAGCCGCCGCCGGGCCGGAACCCTCGGCGCTGGAGTCGGACCGAGGCGTCGGTGCGCGGTAGTCCTTGAGGCCGCTGTAGAGGAGGTCTTGGGGGCTGTTGTCGAGGTACCCCCGGTCGTCGGCCCCCGGCGCACGCGGCGGTGTTGCCTACGCCGATGCCGCGGCGCACCCTTGCCAACAGCCGAAGAGCCACGGGCATGTCCGCCGGGTGCCTCCAGCTCTGCCCTGGCCGAGGTTTCCCCAACCTCTAGGCCAAGGTTGGCGTTTGGGGCGCCGCCCGCCCAACCCGGCATCCCGTAGACGCAGGCCACGCCAGTGGACGGGGTCTCCCCGACCTCCGGTCCATGGTGAGCCGGCACCGGTGGTGGTACTCGGCGGAAGATGATGCTGGGCAGCGGGGACGGGGCGTCGTCGTCGTCGTCCGAGCAGTCCTCCAACTCCACGTCCGCCCACCGCTCGGTCTTGCTCCGGCCGGCCGAATGAAGCGGTGAGGAGGGGAAGAAGGGCCTTGCATCTGGAGAGAGCGGCTTAACCGAGGAGGCAGCGGGGGAAGCACACTTGGCGGGCGACTGCATCGGCGGGGCGGCACCCATGTCCGTCGCGGTCGGCGGCGTGCCGGGCTTGTCGGCGAGGGTGGCCCCTGGACGGCGAGGCCCCTGCGAGAGGTGCGCCCTCCCCCCTCTCAGCGACGGGCGGCGACACCCGAGCTCCCCGCGGGCGAAGAGGGCCTCCCGCCCGCGCACGGCCGCTGGTCGCGCCGTTGAGGCCCCGGGTCGAGCACCTGGCGTGCGTCCCGGCAGGCGCCCCCGGGGTGGCAGCTCGCAGAGACCCGCGGCGGAGCTCCGGCCGAGGGTTCCCCACCCTCAAGGCCGAGGCTCGCACCTGGGGAGCGCGCAGGCCCTCCATGGCCGGCGGCGTTGGCCCTCAACGGCGGCACAGGAAGGGGCGGCGGCCATGGCCACCCGACCCCGTCCTCGGCGACGAGGGGCGACGGGGCGCCAGGGGAGCCCGCAGGCGCGGGCGCGTCCGGCCCCGCCAGGTCCGGCGCAGCCGCCGCCATGGCCGGCGTCCACGGGGCCGGCGAGGCCGAGCCATGGCCGGCCGCCTGCTTGGACGTCGAGGCTGCTACGGGAGCAGGAGAGGGAGGGCCATGGCGGTGGGAGAGGGAGGTGGAAGAGGAGGGGGAGGTGGAGGAGGACAGGGAGCGGGCCGGTGAAAGCTCCGGTTTGGTTTTGGTAATTAATGACACTCAACGTTGCTAATGCTTTGCTCTAAGTGTGGTTAGACACATAGCAACGTAACGGTGGATGATGAAGCATGGTGATCACAGTGATGAACATGAAGGATGTAAAGTGATCAAGCTCCGACGTAGGCCCATGGAGATCAAGGTGAAGGTATACTTGATAGGGCTTTCCGGTTTAGTGGTCGAGACACTTAGCGAGTGTGACCACATTTAGGATCGATAACCGACTATCAAGAGGGGTTTCCTCGGTTCATTCGCGGTCCTAAGTGCCTCTAGTTGTGACTTTGCATAATGCATGAGAGGCTAACTAGAGAGCTAACACTTGTCGACGTGATCTTGAGAAGATACGCTAACTCCGGTGCTTGAGAAGTGATCTACTCGTGGAGTTAGCACCTTGGACAAGTGGTTTGGAGATTGGATCGACGACGGTGCGACATCGAAGATCAAACAAAGAGGTGGCGTTGATCGCGCTTGGTTTGTAGGGTAGAGTTGGGTTTGGGTCCCTCTCTCCCTCCCGCCGAGCTTGCGAGGCGGGATTCGGCGCTTTCGGGAAAATTGGAGGCATATTTTCTATTGCGCCGGATGCAAATTGTTGCAAGAAGTTGGCGTTCATGGCGGTGGCAGAAAACGTTGTTTTCCCGGGCGCGGACGCGGCGCCGGACGCAGGGCTGAGGGCCGGACGCGTCCGGCGCGCATCAAGACGGTGCACGGTGGTGGCCGGGCGCAGCGTGCGCGGACGCGGCGCTGGGACGCGTCCGGCGGTGGCCGACGCCGACCGAAAGTTTCGGCTCGGGCACGCCGGCGGTGGCTCGGCGGACGCGGCCCTCGGACGCGGGCGCGGACGCCCGGCGAACACCGTGAGCGTCCGACCCGTGATGACGTGGCCACTTCGAATCCAACGGTCGGGTGGCGCGCGCGCAGGGCAGAGAGCGGCGGACGCGTCCGCCGGCCGAGCGCCGGACGCGTCCGGCGCGTGGTAAAGACGCCACCGAGGACAACGGCTCTATTTCGTGGAGGGGTCTATAAATAGACCTTTGGCCGGCTTGGGAGTCTCTTCGCCACTTCCACACACTTGAGCATACTTTGAGCAAGAGAGACACTCCCCCACTCATCTCTTTGATTCCTTTGCTAATCTTGAGAGAGATTTGAGTGAGAACAAGTGATTTGCATTGAGAGTTGCATCTAGAGGCACTTGTTCATCGAGCGAGCTGCGGATTCTTGTTACTCTTTGGTGATTCCCGTCACCGTAGACGGTTTGGAGCAGCGGGTGGTGGTTGAGCTCGACTTGGTGATTGTTCGAGGCCACACCGGGTTCTTGTGAGGGGTTCTTGATCCTTCCCCGCGGAGTTCGCGAAAGGATACTCTAGTGGATTGCTCGTGGCTTGTGGATCCTTGTCTTGTGTGGAGATTGCGGCTCCCCATTGGGGTCTTTGGCACCGAGCCAATTGAGCGGGCAACTCACCAAGCAAGTGCATCGCCACAACGAGGACTAGCTTGCCGGGAAGCAAGTGAACCTCGGTAAAAAATCATTGTGTTGATTTGTGATTGCCGAGGCTTCGACCTCCATTGTGATTGTGCTTGAGCATCTCTAGGTGATTGGCCATCTTCTACTCTTCGCGGCGGTATAACCTTTCATTCCCTTTTACTTACCGCTTAGTAGAATTGCTTGTTGTGGTCGGTCGGGAACCACTCATTGTGTAGCTTAAATCCCGTGGGTAGAATTGCTTGGTTGGTTTCGGTGAACCGACATTGTGTAGTTTGATCACCGTTGTTGTGTGTGCAATCGAATTGAGTAGCCTTGCTTGGTAGGACGGCTTGCATAGAATAGTCGAAGCATTTGCTTTGCTCATTTGCCGCCTTGCTATCTAATTGGGTTGTCTAGTATTCTTGCTAGAAATTTTATTAGGCTATTCACCCCCCCTCTAGCCATTGTGACCTTTCACGTGGTATCGGAGCCGGGCACCGTTTGTTTGAGTTGGATTAACATCCTACGGTGAAGCAATGGCATTGGTTATGCATATCAACAACACCAAGAAGGCACCATCATTTCGAGGTGATGACTATGCAAAATGGAAGCTCAAGATGAGGAGTCATCTCAAGTCAATCAACCTTGAGGTGTGGAAAGTGGTGGAGACAAAGTTTGAGCTTGTTGAGGGTGCGGTGCCAACACCGGCCGAAGAGAAGAAGCAACAAGCAAATGACATTGCCGTGAGTGCTTTCCATGAGGCACTTGATGATAAAGCTTTTGAGCTCATCAAGAACCTTGAGGTGGCTCATGACATTTGGAAGAAGCTAGAAGAAGCTTATGAGGGCACCGAAAGTGTCAAGACCGCAAGAGCTTACATGTTGCAAGAGAAGTTTGCAAGCTTCTCAATGAAGGAGGATGAGAGTGTGCCGGAGATGTTTCATAGGCTCCAAGTCATTGTTAATGAGCTCAAGGGACTTGGGGAAGAGATCAAGGACTCTCAATTCTCCACCAAGTTCATGAGGTGTCTTCCCAAGAGATTTGATATGTTGAAGACCGTCATGGTGAAGACAACAATGAAGGAGAAGCCAACTCCCAACCAAGTCCTTCAAGAGATAATGGCCGATGATGAGTTTAGAGAAGATCATGAGAAGGAAGAGTTGGTGAAGAAGAAGAAGAAGGAGAATGAGAAAAAGGATGATGACAAGAAGAGCGTGGCATTCAAGGCCACATCATCCAAGAGCAAGGGCAAGAAGAAGAAAGAAGAGTCATCAAGTGAAGATGAACCATGCTCTAGCTCAAGTGGGCAAGAAGAAGAAGTGAGTGAACAAATGGCACTCCTTGTGAAGAGAATGGGGAAGCTCATGAAGAAGGGGTACCGGTCCAAGAGCAAGAGAAGATCATCCAAGTCAAGTGACCGTCCCATGAAGTGCTTCCGGTGCAATAGCAAGGATCATCTCATTGCCAAGTGTCCTTATGCAAGTGATGATGAAGATGCCATGAGGAAGGAGAGGAAGAAGCAAGAGAAGAAGAAGGAGGAGAAAGACTCCTCCCATCACAAGAAGAAGGGTGAATCTCATGTGGCAACTTGGGAGAGTGATTCATCCTCCTCAAGCGATGATGATGATGATGATTCCAAGAAGAAGAAGAAGAAGGGGCACGCAAGCATTGCCATTCAAGAGAAGCTTTCTCTATTTGGTACTCCATCGTCTTGCTTCATGGCCAAGGCCACTAAGGTAAAAACTCCACCCGATAGTGATGATGAGAGTGATGATGATGATGACACCACAAAAGAAGAACTATGGGTCATGCTTGAGGATTGCAAAGGTGCTTTCAATAACTCTAGGAAAGAATGTAGGGGCTTGCGCAAGGATAAGCAAAACCTTGAGCAAGAACTTATGGAGTTGAAGGCTTCTTATGAGAGTCTAAAGGTAGACCATAAGAAGCTAGAGATTGCTCACTCCAAGCTTGAAAAAGCTCATTCTTCTTTAGTTGAGAAGCAAGAGAAAGTGCAATCACAAGTGGTGATCATAGAGAAGAAGGATGTGTCTACATCATGTGATTCACTTGATGATTCAATTGTTATTGCATCACTTGGCCCTTCATGCTCTTATGCCTCTACTTCATCTAGTAGTGTTGGTCATGCATGTGACTCTACACTAGTAGTTGAGAATGAGTCTCTTAAGAAGGAAGTCAAGGAGCTCAACCACACCTTGGCTAAGGCTTTTGGTGGTGAGGACCGCTTGCTTATGTGCTTGGGTAGCCAAAGAGCTTCTCTCTACAAAGAGGGATTGGGCTATACCCCCAAGAAAGGCAAGGCCGCTTTTGCTCCTCACAAGACTAGTTTTGTGAAGAACAATGGTAGCTATTGCAAGAGTTGCAAGCAAGTTGGCCATTTAGAGCATGCATGCAAGAACAAGAACACTAGTGCTTCCTCTTACAAGTTGAATGCTTCTTACATGCTTGTTAAGAGTGAGTGTGGTGTGAGTGCTAGATTCATTGGTACACCATGGATGAGCTCAAAGAAGAAAGCTATTTGGGTGCCAAAGACTCTAGTGACTAACCTTCAAGGACCCAAGCAAAAATGGGTACCTAAAGCTTGATATCTTATTGTAGGTCAATTACAAAGCCGGAGGGAGGCATTGGGTGCTTGATAGTGGTGCATCAAATCATATGACCGGTGAAGATAGTATGTTCAAATCACTTGACAAGAATGACAATGGTGGATTCAACTCCATCACATTTGGTGACAATAGCAAGGGTGATGTCATGGGGCTTGGAAAGGTTGCAATTTCCAATGACAAGGATCTCTCCAATGTGTTGCTAGTTGATACTTTGAACTTCAATCTTTTGTCGGTGGCACAATTGTGTGATCTTGGCTACAAGTGCATATTTGATGACAAGCATGTTGAGGTAGTGAGCAAGGATCAAGCAAATATCATCTTCAAGGGGTTTAGGCATGGAAGCTTGTACTTGGTTGATTTCAATGCTAGTGAAGCTCAACTTTCATCATGTTTGATTGGCAAGTCAAGCAAGGGATGGCTATGGCATAGGCGCCTTGGACATGTTGGCATGAAGCAATTGAACAAGTTGGTGAAGCATGATCTAGTGAGAGGCTTGAATGATGTCACATTTGAGAAGGATAGACCTTGTAGTGCATGTCAAGCCGGCAAGCAACATGGGAACTCACATCCCAAGAAGAATGAGATGTCAACATCAAGAGCATTTGAGTTGTTGCATATGGACTTGTTTGGCCCAACTCACTATACATCAATTGGGGGCAACAAGTATGGTTTTGTGATTGTGGATGATTACACAAGATACACTTGGGTGTTCTTCTCTATGACAAAAGTGAAGTCTATAATCTATTCAAGTCATTTGTCAAGAGGGTGCAAATGAGTTTGACACTACCATCAAGAAGATAAGAAGTGACAATGGGAGTGAATTCAAGAACACAAGAGTTGAAGAGTTGTGTGATGAGCTTGGAATTGTGCATCAATTCTCACCAACCTACACTCCTCAATCCAATGGTGTAGTTGAAAGGAAGAATAGGACCTTGATTGAGATGGCAAGAACTATGTTACTTGAGTACAATGTGAGTGAGAAGTTTTGGAGTGATGCTATCAACACGGCTTGCTATTATAGTAACCGCCTCTATTGCCATGGGAAGTTAGAGAAGACTCCATATGAAATCTTGAATGGAAGGAAGCCCAACATTGCTTACTTCTGGGTCTTTGGTTGTAAGTGCTATATTCTCAAGAAGGAGCAAAGACTTGGCAAGTTTGACAAAAGATGTGATGAGGGATTTCTTCTTGGCTACTCTACTTCTAGCAAGGCTTATAGAGTGTGGAACTTGGCTAGTGGGCTAGTTGAAGAGGTTCATGATGTTGAATTTGATGAAACCCAAGGCTCTCAAGTTGGAGATCAAAATCAAGAAGATGTGGGTGGAGATCAATTGAACAATGCCATGAGATACATGGACATTGGTGACATTAGGCCGAGGCAAGTGGATGATGGTGATGAAGTGCAAGTGCCAACTCAAGTAGTGATTGATGATTCCAATGAGGCAAGCACAAGTGGTACTCAACATGAAGATCAAGATCAAGGTCAAGCAAGCAATGCAAATGAGCTAGTTCTTCAACCTTCAAACATTGCAAGAGATCATCCTCTAGATCATATCATTGGTGACATTCAAAGAGGTGTACAAACAAGATCAAGATTGGCTAGCATATGTGAGCATTATTCCTTTGTGTCATTCATTGAGCCAACTAAGATTGATGAGGCATTGAAGGATCCGGATTGGATAAATGCCATGCATGAGGAATTGAACAACTTCACTAGGAATGAAGTTTGGGAGCTTGTTGAGAGGCCAAAGAAACACAATGTGATTGGCACCAAGTGGGTCTTCAAGAACAAGCAAGATCAAGATGGCTTAGTGGTAAGGAACAAAGCAAGACTAGTGGCTCAAGGTTACACACAAGTTGAGGGTCTTGACTTTGGAGAAACATATGCACCGGTGGCAAGATTGGAGGCAATTAGAATCTTATTAGCCTATGCTTGTGCTCACAACATCAAGCTCTATCAAATGGATGTGAAGAGTGCATTTCTCAACGGGTTCATCAATGAGGAAGTGTATGTTACACAACCTCCCGGTTTGAAGATGACAAGAAGCCCAACCATGTCTACAAGCTCAAGAAGGCATTGTATGGCTTGAAGCAAGCTCCAAGGGCATGGTATGAAAGATTGAGGGACTTTCTCATATCCAAAGGCTTCAAGATGGGAAAAGTTGACACCACTCTCTTCACCAAGAAGATAGAAGATGACTTGTTTGTGTTGCAAATCTATGTGGATGATATCATCTTTGGATCAACAAATCAATTCTTTTGTGAAGAATTTGCTAAGATGATGGCTAGTGAGTTTGAAATGTCAATGCTTGGAGAGTTGAGCTACTTCCTTGGTCTTCAAATCAAGCAAATGAAGAATGGCACCTTTGTAAGTCAAGGCAAGTACATCAAGGACATGATCAAGAAGTTTGGATTGCAAGATGCTAAGGCTATTAGCACACCTATGGGAACCAATGGTGGCTTGGACATTGATGATAGTGGCAAGATGATTGAGCAAAAGCTATATAGATCAATGATTGGAAGCTTGCTATATGTGACCGCTTCAAGGCCGGATGTCATGTTTAGTGTGTGCATGTGTGCAAGATTTCAAGCTTCTCCAAGAGAGAGTCACTTGACGGCAACCAAGAGGGTGTTGAGATACTTGAAGGGTACTCAAGATGTTGGTCTTTGGTATCCCAAAGGGTCAAGCTTTGAGTTGATTGGATACTCCGACTCCGACTATGCCGGTTGCAAGATTGATAGGAAGAGCACAAGTGGAACATGCCAAGTGCTAGGAAGATCTCTTGTATCATGGTCTTCAAAGAAGCAAAATAGTGTGGCACTCTCCACCGCCGAAGCCGAGTACATTAGTGCGGGAATTGTTGTGCACAATTGCTATGGATGAAAGCCACCTTGAAGGACTATGGGATCAAGTTCAAGCATGTGCCTTTGTTTTGTGACAATGAAAGTGCAATCAAGATGACAAACAATCCGGTTCAACATTCAAGAACCAAGCACATTGATGTGAGGCACCACTTCATTAGAGATCATCAACAAAAGGGTGATATTAGCATTGAAAGCATTGGCACCGAAGATCAACTAGCCGACATATTCACCAAGCCTCTTGATGAGAAAAGATATTGCAAGTTGAGGAATGAGTTGAACATACTTAGCTTCTCCAACATGGATTGATGCACCCCCATATATGACATGCCTCTCCTCCAACATAGCAAGGTAAAGTTGGTTGTTGCATTTCATGCATCCTTTGCTAGTTGTGTAGACATGTATACATGTGCATCTTGCTAGGCTCATTCATTGCAAAACAAATGAATTTGAAGGATATATGGCACCACTATTGTTTCTATGCTTGATTTGATCTAGTGGTGGCATATGACTTGTTTGTGAGCTTGTGAACCTAGTGTTGAATCTTTATCACTTGCTCATGATGTGTATCTCAACATGGTCAAGATAACCCTTATTCTTATGAGGTGTGAAGAAGCTTGCCCTTGGTTCAAACCGAGATACATTTTCTAGGCATGTGGTTTAGGTTTGGCCATAGTTGATTGACTTGTTTCTCTCATCTTATGCACCCTTCTTGGTCATTGATGACAAAGGGGGAGAAGTTTACACCTAGTATAAGTCACAAAGAGCAATGAAGTTATGACCCAACCATGAGCACACAATTAGGGGGAGCAAGCTCAATGACTATTTGTTGCATATTGTGTGTGCATACATGATTGATATGGAGCATTGCAAGCTAAATTCAATATTCATGCTTGTTTGGTGTATTGCTAGTATAAGAACTTGATTGATGAAATGAAGTACTAGCATGCATAGGTGGTTTCTAGACATAGAGTTTCTCTTGTTCAAGTACCTTGCTTTTAATGTGATCTCATGAGGTATCTTGAGTTTTGATGGATGTCTAGATTCCCATGGTGCTAAGGAAGGTTTATTATCGCACTCCGATTGGTATCACGCTTCAAAGGTCAATTCTATAAACCTTAGTACCATTTTGGTTGTGGTAACTCTCACAAAAGTTTCATCTATGCATGTGTGCTTGTAAATCGACCAAACATTTGATGCACACATGTAGGGAGCTACCACTACCAAAACCGGAATTGAAATGCTTGTCCAATCCAAGATTCATGATCAAAATGTCTTGGGCAAGCAATTCAATTTCATATTGAATTCAATTTCCATATCTTTGTGAGTTTGTCAGAGGGTTGTCATCAATTACCAAAAAGGGGGAGATTGAAAGCTCCGGTTTGGTTTTGGTAATTAATGACACTCACGTTGCTAATGCTTTGCTCTAAGTGTGGTTAGACACATAGCAACGTGACGGTGGATGATGAAGCATGGTGATCACGGTGATGAACATGAAGGATGTAAAGTGATCAAGCTCCGACGTAGGCCCATGGAGATCAAGGTGAAGGTATACTTGATAGGGCTTTCCGGTTTAGTGGTCGAGACACTTAGCGAGTGTGACCACATTTAGGATCGATAACCGACTATCAAGAGGGGTTTCCTCGGTTCATTCGCGGTCCTAAGTGCCTCTAGTTGTGACTTTGCATAATGCATGAGAGGCTAACTAGAGAGCTAACACTTGTCGACGTGATCTTGAGAAGATACGCTAACTCCGGTGCTTGAGAAGTGATCTACTCGGGAGTTAGCACCTTGGACAAGTGGTTTGGAGATTGGATCGACGACGGTGCGACATCGAAGATCAAACAAAAGGTGGCGTTGATCGCGCTTGGTTTGTAGGGTTGAGTTGGGTTTGGGTCCCTCTCTCCCTCCCGCCGAGCTTGCGAGGCGGATTCGGCGCTTTCGGAAAATTGGAGGCATATTTTCTATTGCGCCGGATGCAAATTGTTGCAAGAATTGGCGTTCGCGGCGGGCGGAAAACCTTGTTTTCCGGGCGCCGACGCGGGCGCCGGACGCAGGCGCAGGGCGGACGCGTCCGGCGCGTATGAAGACGGTGCACGGTGGTGGCCGGCGCGACGCGTGCGCCGGACGCGGCGGCGGACGCGCGTCCGGCGGTGGCCGGACGCCGACCGCAAAAGTTTCGGCTCGGGCCGGGCGGTGGCTCGGGCGGACGCGGCCCTCGGACGCGGGCGCCGGACGCCGTCGAACACCGTTGAGCGTCCGACCCGTGATGACGTGGCCACTTCGAAATCCAACGGTCGGGTGGCGCAGCGGGCAGAGCGGGACGGGGCGGCCGCCGGCCGAGCCGGACGCGTCCGGCGTTGTTAAAGACGCCACCCGAGACAACGGCTCTATTTCGTGGAGGGGTCTATAAATAGACCTTTGGCCGGCTTGGGGAGTCTCTCTTCGCCACTTCCACACACTTGAGCATACTTTGAGCAAGAGAGACACTCCCCCACTCATCTCTTTGATTCCTTTGCTAATCTTGAGAGAGATTTGAGTGAGAACAAGTGATTTGCATTGAGAGTTGCATCTAGAGGCACTTGTTCATCGAGCGAGCTGCGGATTCTTGTTACTCTTCGGTGATTCCCGTCACCGTAGACGGTTTGGAGCAGCGGGTGGTGGTTGAGCTCGACTTGGTGATTGTTCGAGGCCACACCGGGTTCTTGTGAGGGGTTCTTGATCCTTCCCCGCGGGAGTTCGCGAAAGGATACTCTAGTGGATTGCTCGTGGCTTGTGGATCCTTGTCTTGTGTGGAGATTGCGGCTCCCCATTGGGGTCTTTGGCACCGAGCCAATTGAGCGGGCAACTCACCAAGCAAGTGCATCGCCACAACGAGGACTAGCTTGCCGGGAAGCAAGTGAACCTCGGTAAAAAATCATTGTGTTGATTTGTGATTGCCGAGGCTTCGACCTCCATTGTGATTGTGCTTGAGCATCTCTAGGTGATTGGCCATCTTCTACTCTTCGCGGCGGTATAACCTTTCATTCCCTCTTTACTTACCGCTTAGTAGAATTGCTTGTTGTGGTTCATTGTGTAGCTTAAATCCCGTGGGTAGAATTGCCGAACATTGTGTAGTTTGATCACCGTTGTTGTGTGTGCAATCGAATTGAGTAGCCTTGCTTGGTAGGACGGCTTGCATAGAATAGTCGAAGCATTTGCTTTGCTCATTTGCCGCCTTGCTATCTAATTGGGTTGTCTAGTATTCTTGCTAGAAATTTTATTAGGCTATTCACCCCCCCCCCTCTAGCCATTGTGACCTTTCAGCCGGCGGCGGCGGCGTCAGGTCGCCCTAGCGATACGGGCCGCGCGGCCCAGAGTTAGGCTCCATTCCCTTTTTCTCTTACTTGAAAGTTAGAAACAACAGGGATATCCTGCACGTGCAGTTGGGTTATGCATTTGGACTTGGCATTTACTAATTTACATAAAACTCCTAAAAAATCATCTCCAATGGTTATGCATTTAGCCTTTCTGATTTTCATTAACTTGGCATTTGGAGGGGAGACTTGGCATATATGCCAAGCCCCCGCGCTTGGCATTTGTTGCATGCGCCTGCCTCCGACGTCCCGCGCGACTCACACCACATCCCTCCACCCACGCTGCCTATTTTGGGTAATTGCCAAGTCAAAATTGCAAAACGGTTGGAGATATCCTCTTTTATTCCTTTGCATTTTATTTTGAGAGTTGGTAAATGACTACAGATGCCAAAGAAAAAAATGCAAAAACCCTTAGAGATGCTCTAACTACTTAGACGTAGTCTCCTACACACAAAAATGCAGTGTCACGCACGACGGCTTGCTTCCCGTGGACCACGAGCACGAGAACGAGAACAGCTTTTGAGCTGTCCAGCGTGTAGAGCACGGGCGTCCAACTCAAGATTACGACGGATTGATGATTGGTGGCACCATGGCCATGCCATGACTTGGTCAGTTGGTCGTCGACGAAGACCAGTTGAAGCGCTCAAGAGCAGGGCATTCTGGACACACGGTCTGCGACGTGGCATCCATCGTTTCATCGTTTGCGCATGCAACCAGACGCAGACGGAAACGGAGCGTACGCGACGCGGGGGACGTCGTCATCTTCCGATCGGCGCTGGATCGTGCCCCATAACAAACGCGTCGTCGACGTGCCGACGTCCGTGTGGTGGACAACTGGAGAGGCGGCTTAGATTTCCGTCGCTGTCCCTGCGTCAGAAGAGCCTGATTGAGAGGCAACAGCGAATCAGCTATGCAATTGTTGCAGATTATTAGATTCGTTCGACGTCACCGCAATACTTTGTGCTCTGGGTGTCGGCGTCGAATCGAATTGCAGAATTGTCGACCCGGAAGTTTTGTTTTGGAAACATTTTTCCCAATTGCAAACACGTACAGAGATGCAATGCACCATCTGTGGTAAATAAATCATCATCATTTCTCCTGAATAAATCAGGAAAACTTTTAAGACTTTATAGTGACAGTGACGTGCTGGACCACAAGAAATTTATTTAAGAGCTAGCTCACGCCTTAAAACCTGATCAAGGTTCGAAAGTTATTTTTTCGGGAGGAATTTGGCACTTTGTCATATAATTATCAAGGTTTCTACTAAGAGCATGTTTGACATAGCTCACAACAACTTCATTAGCTTATTCTATTATGACATAGTATTTGATGGTGTGTTTAATGAAACACATTTTATTTTAGGTTGGTAATATTTTTTATAAATTTGATGAGAGATTAAAAATTTTGACTTAAAGGAAAACCAAAACATGATATATTTTTCTTTTGGTTGAGGAGTGAGAAAAAAATGAAACTACTTAGGCTAAAATTAAGAGGCCTTTTCAACCTGCCAAACATACCAGTAAAATCAGCTCAAAGATCACTAATCCTAATACATTATCTGTCAAACTCTTGTGTCAGTCATCCAAGTTCCAAGATGGTGGCAACCATGTACTCCCTCTGGTGACAACCATGTACTCCCTCAGTCCCTCTCTGTTTCTTTACTCTGTTTCGGCAACCTTTCCTGACTGTGACCGTTACATTTATTGTCAACGGGTATTTTTCAAATAAAATGCGCCAAAGGACTCCCAAGTTACCCGCGTTATAAGCGTAGCTAACTTTAGCCTTCCTTCGCCGCCCGGGAAGCGACAAGCGAGAGGCCTTTTTCCGCTCTTCACTCTCCTCCGCTCGCCGTCTCCTCTTTCTTCTCTTCTCCTCTCCTCGCTCACGAGGCCCAAGCTTACCGATCTCCGCGGGGCTCTCCGTCGCACTTTCTCGTGCCTCGGGGACCCCGACGATCCGCCATCGAGATCGATCCCGTTACCCGGATGCACTGATCAATCATACTCGTACCTGAACACTGCGAGATTCGGACGACATGGCGGCGGCGAACGGCATGAAGGTGGCGCTGCACCGGCAGGTCTCGGGGGGCTCGATGAAGCACAACTCGGAGCTGCGGCGGCAGGCGTCGCTGGAGTCGCCGCGGACGGGGCGGGCCACCAGCCGGTTCCTGTTCGGGCGGCAGTCGTCCATGGACCCGAACCGGCGGCGCGGCCGGAGCCAGAGCCCCGTGGGGACGGGCCAGCACGGCACGGCGGCGGAGGACCTCAGCGTGCCGGAGAACCTGGACGCCACCATGCAGCTGCTCTTCTTCGCGTGCCAGGGCGACGCGCTGGGCGTCGAGGGCCTGCTGCGCAGCGGCGTCGACGTCAACAGCATCAACCTCGACGGCCGCACCGCGCTGCACATCGCCGCCTGCGAGGGCCACCGCGACGTCGTCAGGATTCTGCTCAGCTGGAAGGCCAACATCGACGCCCGCGACCGCTGGGGAAGCACGGTGGGTGAGCCGTGCATCAGAGTGTTTCTTGTTATCGATTCTGCCTGCGCCATCAGTCAGATGATGATCTCATTCAGTCCCTTCTCTGATCATAGGCAGTAGCTGATGCCAAGTTTTACGGTCACTCCAAGGTCTACGAACTCTTGAAAATTCATGGTGCAAAGGTTCCGGTATGTTTCATCTCATTTCTAGGCACTTGAACTTAACTTTTATCTTGTTTCTTGTTAGTTACTTGCCAAATGCCAATCCGCTGACTGATCCGTGATCGTTTCTGCAGAGAACCAAGAGAACACCGATGATGGTATCGGTCCCAGGCGAGATACCAGAGTACGAGTTGAGCCCCGGAGAGGTCCAATTCCGGCGAGGCTGTGATGTTACACCGGTGCGATTTTCTTTCCAGTATCCAACTTTATGTGTTTCAAACACAAAACCTTTGTTCAAGAATACTAGTGACATACGGAAATGGGGCTAATGGTGGTACGGCAAATCGAACAGGGCATCTACCACATCGCGAAATGGAATGGCACCAAGGTTTCCGTAAAAATTCTTGACAGAGAGGGTTGCTCCGATCAAGAAGCCGCGTAAGATGCAAATAGTACCCGTGCTCAGTTTTTTAAAAGAAATACCTGTGCTTGGTTACTAATGATGCTTTTTTTCATCTATATAAAAAATGTCTCTTCTTTTGTTTCAGAAACTCTTTCAGACATGAACTGACTGTACTAGAGAAGGTCCGACACCCTAATGTCGTTCAGTTTGTCGGAGCTGTCACTCAGAGTATACCTATGATGATTGTTTCTGAACTCCATGAAGAGGTAATAGCACCATGTCTTTTTTATTTCTCATGGAAAACAAAACTACTCTAATCTTCCCACCAAAAGTAATTTTGAGTATACTGTGTATGTTAAAGTTGTTCTCTGATGGGTTGACATTTTTTGTGAAACTCAGAAAGACTTATCAGTCTGTATCCAGAAGAAAGGAAAATTAAGTCCTCACAAGGTGCTAAGATATGGCCTTGATATTGCCAGGTACTCTTAGGTTCTGATCCCAACAAGAGCTGAAGAATCCAAATTAATAATACACCATATAGTCTATATTACGAGTAGCTCTTTTACATTTTCATTCAGGGAAAAAAAAAAGATAACAACGCGCATCTATACTTGCTAAAATTGTTTCTTGCTGTTGCCTTCACCGTGTGTACGTGTAGGGGAATGACCTATCTTCATCAGTGCAAACCGGACCCCATCATCCACTGCGACCTAAAGCCAAAGTAAGATGAGGAAATGAAGCAGCCCGAGACATGCTGTTCTCTTGTTGCATTTCTTGGCAGTGGCACACAAAATGCTGTTGTCTTTCATGGTTGTCCCGTACTTTACTATTTGAATCTTGGTAAGGTGCCAGACATATCTTCCTGGATAGTGGAGGCAACCTGAAAATTGCGGGGTTCGGAGTGATAAGGTCGTCCAAGATCGGGACCGACAAAGTGAGACTGATCAACCACGGTGCTCTCGTTGACAGCTTCAGTAAGTATGAGGCCATGGCATTTCTGATCCATTTTGTACTTCTCCATGATCCATTCAAATGAAAAAACTTTTCTGTTGTTCAGGCTACCACACTGCACCTGAGCTGTACAGAAACGACGCATTCGACTCGAGCGTGGATGCCTACTCGTTCGGCTTCATCCTCTATGAGGTCAGTAAATTTCGGTTCTTTCCAGATGCAGAAACAACAGGGACGTTTCAGTTTCAGATCGTAGCATTCCTATCAGATGGTTGAAGGATCAGTGAGGACACCAGAGGATTCAGGGCACACGATCCGGTTCGAGGGGATGCGGCCATCACTCAAGGGCAAGCTCAAGGGCTATCCTCCAGACTTCAAAGGGTGAGTTCTGAACTGAAACAACAAGGGGCACTTTTCATCACGTTGACACCTTGCCGTAGCTTGTCTTTTCCATCCCTTCATCTTCTTGTTCCCCTGTTCTGTGGCGTGCAGGCTGGTGGAGGAATGCTGGCACCCGCAGGCCATGGCTCGGCCGACATTCTCGGAGATCATCGTCCGGCTCGACAGGATCTACAACAACGGCGATAAGCAAGCAGGGAGCTGGAAGGAGTCGTTCAAGACGATTTGGTGTGTACCCTCCCGGCGTTTCAATAAGCGAATTATTAAGTGTCGCTCCGCAAAGAGCAGAATCCACGCTGAGCCGTGAACAATAATGTTCAGAAAAAGATCACTGCATTCGGTGACTGAATATTCTATCTTTTTACCCAATTCGAAATTAAACACACTGAAAGTTTGCTCTGCTTGTTGCCACGTGTTTTTACAGGAAATGACATGGCCGGCTGCTCGCCTTATTCTATGTGTACATATCGGCAAACGCGTCTCTTTCCTGGGAAGCTTGAGCGCTGTTATAAGGTGGAGGATCACACGGCATGCTGATTGTTTTTTGTACGAAATTGTAAACATAATGTGAGTAAAATTGGACAGAGCAACACGTATACGTCCTTTTTTCCCTTCCCGCTGCAGTGTCAAACAGAATGCACATATGTTGTTTGTTTTCTACTGGAGTCGTAGTGAGATTCATGAAATTTGGCCATTCCTTTGTACAACAAACATGATATACGGTGGGCCGTGTCATCGTGGCAGCTGCGGCCTTGGAAGGGGAGGGTAAAACCTTGGGCCTAACAGCCCATCAGTGTGGGCCGACTGGCCGGCCCAAAATTGCCACCACGTCCTCTCCACTACAAATATAGAGATGCATCATGCAAGCAAACTAGCTCATGATTTTCTAAAAAAAAAAAACACACTGGCTCATGACTCCACGTGCCTCCCTAGATAGGTGACGGCACACTCAACGTCTATCTCTTCTGAAGGCGTTACCTTGAAGATCATGCACCACCTTGTAGATGTTGGTTTGAATGGAATGTTTAATGCTTGTTCGCAAGTCTTTGGGTTTTTCTAGTGAGGTTGGACTCTTTTGGGTTTGCCACTTGCTTGCGGCGCGTCTCGGACTCAGAGTGGATCTACTGTGGTGAAGTTGGAGTCGCCGTTGTAGGGACAACAAAGCTTGACAACGATCACATGTTGCATTCACTTTGTTTGGAGGCCATGTCTTGCTGTGGGTAGGTTGGCGACATGTTAGAGATTTTTAGTTGATCTCCATCGTGGGAAGTCGAAGATGCTTATCGTTGTTGTGAACTTATGATAAGCTTGAAACGATAGGGGACGGTGGGCTCTGTCGATTGTGTGTTACCTTTTGTGTGTGCAAGTGGGTTCCTTAGGGTTCGTGGTCTAGGTTTGTGTTTAGATTTTTTAACCGTTTCTTCTCTTTGATAAATCATGCGACCGTGAGATTTCTAGGTCCAATTTTCCTTATAAACTTGGTTATTTTACCTATTGTGAAATGCACAATTTCCGTGGTTGCTTCGAAAAGCCTAACACACAATCGGTTAGAGCTTTCCAGCGGCACCCCTAAAGTTCTGAGTTTGAATCCCTCTAGGAGCGAATTTTAAGCTGAGGGTAATAAAAATCTCCTCACTGGCGTAGCTATGGTTCAGGGTTTTCGCCGTGATTAGGAAGAATCACTTTCTTCTTAATGAAATATTGTGGGAGTGGGAGGCCTCTCCCTTCCAATAGTTATTTTTTCGAAGAAAATAAAAGAGAGTTAGGAGAAAGATGGATCATCATGTTTCATGTATAAGCTTATTCCTGCTCTAATGCGCATAGCGTAATCTGGCGTAATCTTTGTGCCCCTATCCCAAATTCTGTGCTGCCTGCCTCCAAGTCCTTTGTCTGTATTTGGCCACCACCGCTCTGTTAAAGTTAAACTGTGCAGCGACAGTTTTGATCTCTGCAGTTTCTCCTCTAGTCCTCTGTCAGTCTGTCCTGCTCCTACGTGGAATGCTATCGGCCCGTTGAGGGTGCCCTGACACGGAATAGCAACTTGCCTCGTCGCACCGAGCCGCTGACGTCCACCACTGTTGGGTTCGCGGCGCGCGCGAGACGTGACGACGTCGTCTCGTCCCGGCGTCCGCGATCAAGTGGCCCCGACATACCATACGATTCCTTGTGGCCATCGTCACGAACTCAGGGCGCTCAGCGTTTCATTGCTCGGAAAATGCCGGACGACGCGGCGCCGGACCGATCCATGCCGAACGGACGCGGCGGCATAAAGACGTTGACAAAGCAGCACATCGGAATTCAGGCCTTTGAGAACTGACAAGTGCAGTGCCCGACCCGAATGGTCAATTTCGGATGTGGTGGTTCGATTTTTGGCACAGCATTGCGTAACAAGAGCTGTTTGTTCCTTCATTCATCCTCTGAGCTCCGAATCTCTAACGACGCGCGGGGACCTTCATAGTTTCGGCGAACTGAAGTACCATTGATCGTCCTACCGATGACCGCTGAGGACAAGGCAAAATACCATGAATTGTGAGCCAACAGGTGAACACGACGGGGCCTACCAGCAGCGATGGAGCTTAGCACTCGATTCAGAAGGGCTAACAGTAAAAAAAACAATGGATTTTGTAGGAAACAGCTAGCCATAGTACAGTACAGTACAGTTCACTCAAAGGAGCAGAGCACAATGGCCTCGTGTACGCGTCCCCTCTTCCGAGAACCGCTCCCTTTCCATTTGCTTGCCGCTGCCGGCCAGCCGGCCTCGACGTGGACATCTCCAATTGTGCGTGACAAGTCTCCCTAAAAAACTGCTTATAGTTCGCCCGTGTCATGGATTGCATCGGCGGTGCCGGCCCGTGCTGCTGTTCAGCTCTTGTCGTGGTCGCGTGGAACGGAACAGGACAAGAAAGGTCGGTACCCTCCACAGAGCGCGAAATGAAAGGTCGGCCACGGCCTCGCTGGTCACCAAAAACTTGTTGGGATTTCAGTGTTTCTACCCCTATTTCAAAGTCTAATAGTGATTTTACCTCTTTTTTTTTTAACTTTGTGATTTTACCCTCGTTTTTTCTAAACGAAACTCCTGTATACCCCTAGTATGTAACATTGTCTGAGACAAATTGACTAAATAGCTAAAAAAAGAAAAATAAATAAAAAAAACATATGTGCAAAAAGACAAGGATACTCTTATGTCCATCTCCTACTGCTGGGAGGCGATAGTTCACACATCTAGCGATATTAAATTGAGTTTATGTGGATTGTTAATTAAAGTGTTGTAGAATTTTTTAAAAAAATCTGTCCAATAGAGGTAAAACACAACACAAGAAAATAGGGGTAAAAACTCATGGACAAAGTCATTATTTTGTCCAAAAGTTAACATCGTTAGAAGGACTTAACAAACTAGGGGTAAAGTCTTGCTTCGTTTAAAAATTATAGGGGTAAAATCACAAAGTTAAAAAAACGAGGGTAAAATCACAAACAGACTTTAAAACAGGGGTAGAAATGCTCAAGCCCCAAACTTCTTCTCATCCTGTGGCCTGAACAAGGTAGTAGTATTTTAGATTGTCAAAAAAAAAGGTAGTAGTATTTTTATAGGAAAAAATATTCCCTCTTTTCTTTCTTTTTTTTCCCCTAGAAAGGCAAGATTGGGATAATTTTGTGGCTATTATCTAGAAAAACTAGTAGTACTATTGTTCCGAGTTTTGATTGTCTCCTGTAGCTGCAGATCCAAGGACGGTCAATTCATTGGTTCCTGTTCACTTCTTCCGCTGCGGCAGAGGGCAATCCAGGTAGACCGTAGTGTAGACCACACACCCATTCGGCCAGTGGGCCCACCGCCACACGAATGAGTAGACCTCGAGTCCAGGCTCTTCCACTGCTCAAATTTAAATATTTGACATTGTTGCCACAGGCACATGGAGTTTTACAATTACTCCACACATTTGCCGAACAATTTTATGGGCCTCATTTCTGTCATGGTGTCGTGGCAATACAACTCAGCATGCCAGTGTAGATCGGATATGTCAAAAGACCTCACTGCCCCTGCCGCTTTTATCGTGTCGCTGGGCCCCCTCCGTGGCCATTCTGTTCATTCCCCACATGTTCTCTCCTTCCCCGTTCTCCTCCAGCTCCATGGCGACTGTGACGGCGACTTCGACCTGCTCGTGATGCCGGTGCCCCTTCCTAGTTCCAACTCGACGGATTCGCATTTCCTAGAGGCGCTCTCGACTCAAGGAAGGTCAATGACGCCATTGCCCCAGTATTATTGCCACAACATCGGCGAACTAGGGTTAGGGTTCGATGGGGGATTGGCAGGGGGCTTTGGGGATTCAGTCAGGGTTCTTCTTTCTTGGCTTGATGTAGTACACTGTTTGTTGTGCATTCATTCGTAGTAGGCGGCTGATGTAGTACGCGCTCGATCCGGACCTGTGAGCATGGATCATGTCGGTTGTCGGTTGCCCTGCTTGGTAAGTCCCGTTCTCGCTAGTACGGGTAGCAGATTGGATGGGTTGGTTGTATATCTAATTGTGGAATGTTTGTATTCATGCTAGGATTGAACTTGGCAATGCGTTTGGAGTAGTTCTTAAGGTTGCTAAGTACATTGCTGATGTTGAGTATGGTAGTATGGTAGAAATGGATGAGGAAGAACATGAGTTGTGGTTGGATGGCAGCTTGGGTACAATCTAACTCAATTTTATGATTATGTCGCTACAAAGATTATCTATAGGGGTCAAGCCAAACATTGTCAATTTAGGTTTTGGATACTGATACTTGCTCTAAATGGAAAAAAATAGAAGGTATGATCAATGGCATGTTATGATGAAGTAGAAATGTGATGAAAGTTTGGCTCACATTGATGTGGAGGTTGTTGCCAAAGATGGATATAAGAGGAATGACAATTTAGTAGCATATAAGGTTAGCAACTCTAGTATTCCTCCTAGGTCTAGTGTCATTATTTTAGATGCTTCCTCTGCGTTCATCACCAGCAAGTCAGAGTTGTTGTTGCAGCCGCCGCGGAGCAGGAGGACAATGGGGAAGAAGGAGAGAACGGGCGGGGAGTGAACGAAATGAGATGACAGAGTAGGCCCGAGCGACATAATAAAGCGACATGGGCAACAAAGTCTTTTGGCATGCCCGATCCACACTAGCATGCTGATCTGGACTAGCATGACAGCAAAAGTGGTAAAAATAAGGCTTTTAGTTAGTAATAAATTGTGTAATTACAAAACTATAACTATAATGTGGCCATGTGCTTCTTGCGACGGTTGCAAATATTTAAATTCCCAGCTCCGAATGGGAAGTTCTCCCTCATCCTCGAACCACCGTGTCCTCGAAGACTCGAACCACCGTGCAGGCGCCGTGCCCTCTTGTTCTGGACCCAGGCGCCAGCCTAAAACTGGGTTGCTGGGCGGCACCAGCACCTCGACACGTGGCGCGCTCCTAGTGGCCCGGCGTCGCGTTCTCTCTACGTGAGGCCACGAGAGTCAGACCGTCCGGCTACTTGCCGATTCTGTTTTCTGTGAAGTCCGCCACTTTTCCGTGCCTGTCTTTGTGCCTCTCCTATCTTCCGTGGGCCCCACCACCCGGTGCTTCTTGCCACTGTCATGTGGTTCAGTCCATTTTGTAGAGAACCACTTGTCACTGTCATGCTCCTTGGCGTGAGTCTCGCCATAGGAACTATGAAGGGGAGGACTCTTAAAGTTTCTGTGGACTGACGAGGACGTAGTGGTGAGTGGTGAAGAAGCTCCTCCCTTCTCGTTCTTGCATCTCGCCCTCACCCTCTTTTCAGAGAAAGGCTTTTGCAGTTTGCACTCCAGAGTCCAGACTGATTTCTCAGGTGAGCACGCTCGTGCGGTTTCGATTTGATTCTTTCCTCTGCTACCTTAATCTTCTTTCTGATGGCCCAAATAAACGATTGGAGTCTAATGGCTCAAAGCTGGATTCCTTTGATTTCTTCTTTTTTTTAGATTTGGGTAAAGGTTTTCAGGTTTCATAAAAGGAACATTAATTTTCATATAAAGAGCATGCGGCCGGCATGCGAAAAAAGCATGAACGCAATCACCATGTGCATATCTTTCTTTCGGCTCGTTGCTGGCAGTGATGGAGCGCACTTGTAGATATTCATATTTCTTCTTGTCGCAAAGATTCTTATAATCATGTAGTTTCGTTTAGTCTTGGGCTCTTGGTTGGGGAAAAAATAAGTAACATCATATTAGCTGCTTTACAGAACAGTGCAATAACCAGCACACAGGAATATCAAATCCTTCTGTATTTAAAGACCAATTTATTTGCCTCTACTTTTGATTTCTCTCTTTTGTGGTGGTCATTTATTTCAGCTTGTTTCTCTCTGAACCTAACTGCTGTCCGGCGGTTTCAGTAACTCAAGTAATTTTCAGTAACAGTTTCCCTTTGCGCAGTCAAAGAAGATAGTTGATGGAATGCGTTGAGTTTGATTGTTCTGATTTCTTCCTGGACGGCGATGCGATCGACTTCCCATTGGAAACCCATCTCGAGTCCAACAGTTCACCAGGCGCCAAAGCTACGCCGGATCATAGCCGGCAAGCTCAGCTTCGTCGCAGCAACGCCCCTGATCCACCACCGTTGCCTGGAACCTCATATGACGCGTGGAGAAGTTCTAGGAAGGCGAAGGCTTGTCGCCGCGTCCCTGAAGGCGTCGTCGATTCCTGGGACAGGCTGTTCTTGCAGGGATACCAATCTGATCTCCGTGTTTCCACAGACGATGGCTCTGAAATTCTGTCGCATTCCTGTGTTCTTGTGAGCACAGCTTCTCTGAATCTTTTTCCTGTGATTGGCCCTCTTGTTCCAGGAACGTAACAGCTTTGTGTTTTACGCTTCTGTAGGGTGTCAAATCTCCTGTTCTGAGAGCTATGGTGGAGGAAGCTAAATTGAAAGATGGTTTTCGGTGTATTCGAATATCTGGCGCTCCTTCAGAAGCAGTCCGTGTTTTCATCAGATTCCTTTATTCTTCACGGTATGGTATTAGTCATCTGTATAGATAATTCACTGTTCGCTAAAGATCAGCTTTCAGCCGAAACAGTTTCCAGTGCTGAAGTTGAAGACAGTGCAGATTGTTTTCATCTGATGTACTATGCAATTTTCAGTAATAAAACAAGAGCTCTGATTTGTGCTTTTTTTTTCTTTGGTGAAGTTTTGAGCAGGAACAGATGAAGAAGCACGTTCTGCATTTGCTTGTACTGTCCCATGTTTACTCGGTGCCATCTCTGAAGATGGTCTGCATCGACCAACTCGAGAGGAGTTTCCTTGCTCCTGACAACGTGGTAGACATGCTGCAGCTTGCCAGATTGTGTGACGCGCCCCGGCTTTCGCTCGTCTGTACCCGGATGATCATTGGAGATTTCAAGACTATCTCTCTGACAGATGGGTGGAAAGTAATGAGACGGGTCAATACGAGTATGGAACAGGAGCTTCTCGAGTTTCTTGTCGAAGCTGATACGGTGAGTTCTCTGTAATAATTATCTTAGTATTGTTTTACCCTGCCTTAGCTACCTAGAAGAGAAAGAAGGGAAATGCTAGTGATTCAGAGTTTCGACTGTCTGCTTAGAGTTTCAGACTGTTCAATTCATAGTTTGTCTGAACTTGCACACACCGCAGAAACAACTAAACACTTGGACGCTTCTGCAGTTGCAATGCTTTCAGTGGTTTGAAACCTTTGTTTGACTGTCCGAATTCTTGTAGAAAAAGGAGGAAAGGGCTAAAAGGATGGAAGAAAAGAAGGTCTATTTGCAACTGTACGAAGCCATGGAGGCGCTTGTGCACATATGCCGAGACGGATGCAGGACGATCGGGCCTCGAGATCAAGCTCTCAAGGGCAGCCTAGCAGCTGCCTGCAAGTTTCCCGCATGCAAGGGCATCGAGCTGCTAGTGCGCCACTTCTCGACCTGCAGAGTTCGGGTGCCTGGTGGCTGCGCCAACTGCAAGCGGATGTGGCAGCTCCTTGAGCTGCATTCCCGCATGTGTTTCACCCCGGACACCTGCAAGGTTCCTCTCTGCAGGTGAGCGCAGCGTATCTTGATCTTTTGTTATTCTGTCTACCAAGCAGTAGCAGTTTTATCAAAGAGAAACTAGGGAGAGAATGCTCTGGCATGTCTTGATTTCATATAGTAGTAATTTTGCAATTTGCAGGCATTTTAAGGAGAAAATGCGGAATCTGGGGAGGAAGGAAGAGATCAAATGGAACCTTTTGGTGTGCAAGGTGCTAGAGAGCAGAGGAACCATGAGTTTTATTCCTCGGAGCAAGTTTAATAAGCTTGGCTATAAGCCAAGTTAAGTCATTAAGAAACTAGCATATTAGACAAGTTATACAACAATCTAGCCTATCCTCATATTTCAAATATAGTTTTTAAATTTTTAAATTTGTACAGGGTCCACCACCTATTTTTCTCTATCATTTCATCGCACAACTAGGTAGTGGCGGCGGGACCCATAGTTGGAGAATATGGTAAGCGACCCATGCGACCTACAACGACGAGCTTATTCTTTTTCCTCCCTTCTCTCTCCCGCGTCGGAACATGATATGCTACCTTGACGTTATGATTAACGAGGTGGCCTTGCCGAGAAAAAGTCATCAATACTAATGCCAGTTGGGAGTTGCCACGTGGCTAATATTTTTTAAAACAATGAAAGTTCGTAGTGGTTTTACTATGTTAGATGGGAACGGGACCAGCACCAGGACCAGCAGGAGCCGAAATCAAAACATCGGAACATCCTTATAAAAATACGTCAAAACCATTTTCGGGTTGCACGATATCCATTTTTCACCATCATCTATAGTTCAAGAATATCCTTGCGTCGCCCTCGCGTGGGTGGCTTAGGGGAAAACTCTGGCCGCCACCACCACCTTCCCACATCTCTTTCTCTCCACTTGCCTCCGCCGGAGCGCGTCACCAGGAGGCCCGGGCGGCAAACGATGATGGTGGTGGCGGGGCCTTGTCACGACGACACCCTGTCTCTGGCGCGACGGAGGAGGGGCGAAGCTGGGCGGCGCTTGCCTGTGTGGGCGACGGATCCGTTTGCGGCTCGTCCGATTGGCCCTTCACGACTTGATGCAAAAATCGAATCGGCCTACGCTCGACTCGGTTGGTGTCTCACCGTGCTGCCGCCGACGGTGGCCTTACTCGTGCAACGGTGGCAGCCGGCCTAGGCGTGTGTACAACGACGGCCAGATCAAGACGGAGGTGGCAATCAATGGTGTAACAGTTCGACAATTGGTGGGCAATGGCGATACTACCATGTTTTGACGGCGGTGACGCCTGTGGGCGCCACTTCTCTTGTTGGAGGCGTCATCTTTCATGCGGATCTTCCTGGGTGAAAAACCCATGTCCAGTTCTTTCGGACGATGATGGCGTTTGCGGATGTTATTTTCTCATTGGAGAAGTCGCTCTTGAAAGATTCCTTGGGTTGCCGGCTTTGGTGCCGGCAACGAGATGGTGACTCCTTTGCATATACATCAGGTGTTTTGTGTTGTTGCCAAAATACAACATCTAGTCCCCTAAAAAAAAAGAATACATCTAGTGTCTTCAAGGTGGTCCGTGTCCAACGATCTTTCAGTACCCTTATTAGGTCTGACAGACGTTTGTGACAACATTGTCTCGACTTTGGTGGTCATACTCTTGTGGAGTCGACATCATGGAGCAAGTCATTTGTCGCATAGGACTACTAGAGTTCCTTGTTGGGATTTTTTTTCCCTCCGTCAATTTTTTTTAATTTTAGTTTTCTCTATTGTAATAGTTTGGCTTGATTCTACTGTTGGTAGATGAAGTCGGGTCCTTTATCTAAAAAAAATAGTTCAAGGATCTTTCTACCACCATACTATTAGCATTGAGAATTTTTGGCCATCTAGCTAGTTTCAAACGGTGGTTTTATAGTGTCTAAAAACTAATTTAGTTTAGACAAAATTACAGAACTAGTACACAACACATTTCCAAGAATATGACGTGTCTATCGGTGATAAATTAGAATTCTGTATATCTTATTTTGTAGTTGTTCCTAGTGCTTTGTTGCTTATATTTGTGCCCGTGTTGGGGATTTGACTTCGCCAGAAAACACGGTGTCGAAAGTTCTGAGGTCACCACCAAAATTTTATGTCAAAGTACACTTGCTGTATTCAAGAGCGAAGGAGAATTTTTGACTTCGCCGAAAATAAACAAAAGTGGCTAAGAGATTCAAGAGTGAGCATAGATTTTGAACTTCACTCAACGCGCAAAGTCAACAAGGTTCAATACAGGAACTCTTAAGTTGGAGGATGTGAAGACATATTTGATGAAAGCAACTTCTGAAAATTGACAAGTCGCAATATTTTTTTGACAAGATGACACGAAGAATAAGTCTTGAATAGTAAAAAGACAACTTCGCCCCTTAGTTTAGAAGGGTTGTATGGAATACATAGAGGGGCAAAATAGTCATTTCTGCACAAGTCACGAAGGCTAGGACCTCTATAAATACCCTCTCAACACATGTACTAAAGCATGATGAAATGAATAAAATTTTACACTTCACTCAAATTTGATGTTTGTGTGATTGTTTCACTCAACAACCCATTATTTATTTAAATTATTATTTTGTGCAACTTAAATTAGGGATAGAATAAGACAATTCATACATAAAAAGACTACCAAATATCTTTGATTCCATTAAACATGCCTAACGATGCAATACTAATAGAAACAACTAAATATGATCAATATGTGATGAAAAATGACATATGTGGGGTTGATATTGTCTTCTGGATCTTTTGTTTACTTATATTATGTTACGAATTCTCTCGGTGAAGAAAAACACATAAGAAATAAGTCATGAAAACAAGAGAAGATGCATGGCAAAGTAGAGTAAACTGGTGTACATGGTAAGGAAGAGATTCTTATCGACATTAGAGTCTGGCTATTCAACAGAGATAGGATACGTGCAGTGCGCCATGCTTCTAGAATTTTGGTTAATGGGATAGCAATTGTTGCAACAATTTAGATAAATCTAATATCTTGCTATTTTCTAAGTTTTCTTTGACAAGACCCCAAATGTTATCGAGCAGGGCATAATTCCATAAAATGCGAAACCACACACAACGATTCTAACTTGAATAACACCATCGTGTTGTAGAAAAGAAAACTATCAGTAACTAATAAGCCATTATTATATTATCGGTGCTAACGTTATGATAATATTTAGAGAACATAAATTGAATAACCAAAATGGTGTAAATGCTTTGGCAGTTTAAATAAAGATCAATCGCATATTATAATATTAGAAACGAAGGAATGTTATTTCCAAAATTACATCATATATAGGTTAAAATAAAATTCATCATGGTTATAATGCAGCTAACAAATGGAGAACATACGGTCTCTCAAATTTCATATAAACGTATAGAAGTGGGTTCAACTCCCAAATAAGAAGATATAAAGATCAATAGGCTAAGCTATAAAGTATATGTAATCAACATAAACGAATTATAAACTATATATTACATGCTCAAAAGCTATACACGATATCAACATGTGATGCAATTCAAACTCAAGTTATTATTGGCACAACCCCTTTTCATATCCATCGGTACGCAGAATAACAATGTATCTTTAGCCTAGTAAGTAGAAAACAAACAAGAAATAAAAACTTTGAAGACACATACTCAATGTGATAGACAAATTCAAATAAGTTGTAGACCGAGCTAGTATACCGACCATTATCTATATGTTGTGTATTGTGGTGCTTGTGCAGCAATGCTAGCAACAAATATGGGATTGTGTAAATTCTGCTTAGGCACGAGTCCACACATGATCCTCTGTGCCCTTTGATGGAAGATGATGTCCTCCAACACCAAACATGTTTTTGTCTGCATGCCATGCATTTTGTGACAACTTTAAGAATTGAGAATCAGCACCAAGCTTAAGCTTCACTTGTATAAAACCATCCACTGACAATGAATCAGATCTAAAATGTACCCCTAGTGCTCGCCAATAAATAATCCACCACCATTACTATCTTGAATGACAAGGTTTTCAAAAATGCATGCTTGGTCAAAATGCATGTAGCGTCCACGTTTAGTTCATACGGAATGGAAGAGGGAGTGAGCATGGAGGAAGATGAGGGCAATTTGGTTAAAAAATTCAATTAATGAGTCAAAGGGGTAAGTAATGGTATATTTCAAATACTTGTGAATTCTCTTCCTTATGATTCTTTGCACCAAAAGAGGCCCAACCAGATGGCCATACCGTGGGCCATTCTCGGCCGTTGGATCGGCCGGTGGACGACTCTCAGGCATGTCCCACTCGTTTTGCAAAAAAAAAAAAAAACCTCAGACTTTAGTGAATTCAAGCCACAATCAAGAGCCTCTCTCATGTAATCTTCCACAAAACCCCTCAAGGAAATTCAAGCCACAGTCCAGGTCAGCCCTGCCTCCCGCTCCCTGGGCCTTAGTGGGCCAAATACGGCCCGACACTATTTTTCTTTTCTATTAATCTTTTTTATCAATTTGCTATAAATTTGAAATTATGTAGTAAATCACAGAAAAATTGTAAAATAGAAAACCAATTTGTTTCATAATCCCGATGAATAGACCTATGTAGTGGATCCATAATAGATCATGTTTTAGTAGAAAGTTTTTACAATACATTTTTGCCTATGTTTTGTAGGGGTAAATATGAAAATCAAATATAAGTGTAAAATAGAAAATCCAATTGTTCGGAACTCCTCGTGAGAAAATATCATCACGTTAAGTTTCCAGCTACTTATGCGCCTCCGTCCTTAATAAATACTTTTACTCTTTTCATTCCCCAAAAAATATTACTTAAATAATACCTTTCAAATAATGGAGTGTACAAGAGCAAAATAAATTAAGTTTTAGTCTAACTCTGCTTTCCCACCTTAACAAATAGTTACAGCCATTCTTTAGCCACAAGAAACATAGCCAAAAAAATTAATACACATGTCTCAATATTTAAAAAATAAATAAAAAACCGAGACAATTCATCCTAAAAAGTATATAGGTAACAAAATGATAAATCCATGGTTGACATATACAACCATGGGGGTAAATGATAATTTGATAATAACTCAGAAAATATCACTAATGGACTTCACAAAGAACAATTAAGTTACTATACTATTTGTTCTTATCTACCTAACTTCAAACAAAAAAAAATCTAAGGATGGCCATGCGCGGCAAGGTCGCGCAGTTTTTCTAATTATGACAGTAGTCCTCTGATATCAATATTTTATGATGAATTGTAATGGTAGTATTTCTTAGCAACCAAATCTTTCAAATCGACCGTACGTCCGTACAGAATGGAGGTATCGGGGACGTACTTCGCTCGGTTCTGGAAACGTAAAGATATGGTTTGTGTGTGTGTGTGTGTGTGTGTGTTTTTTTTTTTTTTTTTTTTTTTTTTTTTGATATGGGGTTGGGGTGTGGTGTGGCCGTGTGGGGGTGTGACAAAAGTCAGAATCGTCCCGTTCTGCTCTTGGAGGATCCGCCTGCGCCTTGGCCATGGAGACGCGCGGCAAGCGGCTCCTCCCCTTTCTACTGGTCCTCATCGCCGCGGTGGCGGCGGCTCCGTCCGCCATGTCCCGTGACGAGAGGGAGGTGGTGGAGGTGTCCGGTGCGCCGGACGGGGTTGTGTGGGTGGCCCAGCTCTCCGATCTCCACTTCAGCGTGCACCACCCGGAGCGCGCCTACGACTTCCGGCGGTACGTCGGCCCGGCGCTGGCCATGGTCAACCCCGACCTCGTGCTCATCACAGGGGACCTCACTGGTATGTCGTAGATCCCTCTCTCTCCCTCCCGCCGTCCCTCGTCCACGTCCCCTGTTTCGTTCCTCGCGGTTTTAGTGCTGATCCGATGTGAGATGAAATTACTCAATCGGTAAATGAACTTATGTTTTCAGTTCTTCTCATTTCTCAGTTTAAGTGAAAGTCAGATGTTTCAGCACATTCGGTATGAAATCATAATTTAAGGCAGTACAATCCATTCTGGGGGCAGTGGCCAGTTTTCTCCCAATTGCCCAACAGGGGCCAGGCATGGGGCACTTCAGGTCCCAATTTCACGATTACAACAAACAATCAATAGAACGGATACAAATTTTCTCCAAATGAAATACTAGGTGGTAACCACAGATTGCCAAGAGCCGTAAACCATCGCATGTAGTTCTGGCTCTTGTATTGTTGAAGGATTTTAATTTGACTGTGTTACTAATAGGCAGCGTGCTCTTTTTTATATTGAAAAAAATGATATGAAGTAGTAACCAAACCAATAAATTTGAACCTCAAAGGCCTATGCAAATGCAAAATTTAGCTAAATGAACATATAATCTTCCATTACCTGTTTCAGCATTTGGAAAGGAAAAAGTCTACTTACCCCCCTGAAGTATAACCCTGTGACTAACCTAGGCCCCCAAGAAAAAAACCGGGTTTCCTACACCCTGAAGTATTGAAAACAGGGCAAATAACCCCCTGGGTGGTTTGTAGAGGCTGTTTTGCTGACGTGGCCGCTAGCGTGTCAGCGGTTTGCCATGCTGGACAGTGGGATGGCGGTAGGGTGCTGACTGGGATAAGAATTGTGCGACCCACTTGTAAGGAAGGTGCGTTTGTCAAATACGCCTCCCCCCTCCCCTGTCTGAGTCCCTCTCCGCGACGACCCTTCTCCCTCCTCCGACGCGGCCAGGCGACGCTCCTAGTTAGGGTTCCGGCGGGGGGTTTCGGCGGCGGCGGCGGCGACTGGGTGAGCCGTGCTCTCCGGCGGGAAGATGTCGTCTTCAAGCTCCGCTGCGGGTTCCAGGAGCCGTGTGCGCGGCGGCGGCCCCGGCTACGACGGCTGGGTTCGCCGGTGCGGTACCGCATTGGCCCGCAGTCGTACACGCCGGCGGTCTTCTGCGAGTGCAAGCCGAAGCTGAAGGCGTGTAGGTGGATTTCTTGGAGCGAAGACAACCCTGGACGTGCCAGAGGGCTGAGGTAAGTAATTTCTGTATTCCCCGGCTTATGTTGTCTTTGAGTGCGGATTGTGATGGATTTGCCACTGCGAAGCACGAGACCGTAAGTTCTTCGAGTGGTTTGACGACGATTGCGCAGCTTGGTACAAGGAGGTGTTGAAGGATCTCCTGGATGGTGTTTGGGGCCTCAAGAAGGTAGTGGCTAAGAATGAAGAAAAGGGGAGGCCATGGAAATGCATTTGGGGGACATGCGGATGGAGGTTGAGGACAAGCGAAGGAGTTAGAGGGCAACAAGGCTGAGATGAGAGGCATGCAGCATGAGCTCAATGCCAAGCAACTCCGGTTGACAGCCATGCAGCAAGAGATCAATGGCAAGGATGAGCTTGTGGTGGCACTTTGGAAACCAAGCTGAAGAACAACAACCAGTGCTTTCAAGCTCTTCTTGTCATCTGTCTGGTGCTGCTGGTCCTGTTGCTGCTGGTGTATGCAAAGAAGCCATGAAGCTGCATGGCAGCTTAGGTAGCTTAGCTGGATAGGTAGGTAGATGATAATGTTCAGCTAATGGAAGCTTTTGGTGCTGGATGACTGGTGCTTTTGTATAACTCCAGTTGGATAGGTAACTTAGCTGTATGACTCCATGTCCCTGTTATTTTGTTTCTAGGTTCAGGGTACATGTCCATGACTGGTGCTTTTGTAAGTGGTGGTGGATGTAAGACTGGTGCAAAATGTGATGGTAATGTTCATGATGGTTAAATGTCATTCACTGAAATGTTCATGATGGTAATGTTCATGATGGCTATGGTAATGTTCACTGAAATGCCATTCACTGAAACTTTGTAACCATGGCACAAAGATAACGAAACACATGGACCATTGTTCATTATCATTGCAGCAGCTATTTTACAGAGTTTCGTAGCCCAGTTTGACAGAACCATAGCTATTTTACAAAACCATCTAAGTTTCCATCAAGCATAGCCATAACCCAGCACCTATTTTACACACAAAAGTAGTTTAGCCATATAAGCTTCCATCTAAGTTTGGACCTTAGTCTATTACAAAAGAGTTAGGCCATCCAGTAGCTCTAGCATCATCATTTCAGTAGTTGTCTCCAAACAGCAGATGCTTCAGCCTTCCTTGACCTGTGCTGCCACTTCCTCCACCTCTTGTGCCCCTTCCTCCACCTCTGCTGCCCCTTTGTCCACCTCTGCTGCCCCTTCCTCCACCTCTGGTGCCACTTCCTGCACCCCTGGCGCCACTTCCTCGACCTCTGGTGCCCCTTCCTGCACCACTTGAAGCAGCATGCTGGCTTGGAGCAAACTGAGTTTGGCCTTGGCTTGGAGCAAACTGGGTTGGGCCTTGGCTTGGAGCAGGCTGACTTGGGCCTCCATCTATAGAGATTGGTTGGCTTCCACAATCCTGCAAGAACTCACCATCAGGTTTGGTTTTTGTGTGAACACACAATGAAATGTACTTATAGAAAAATGATTTACCTGTGCATGACTAGGTTTGTTTCTCTTACTGGATGTAGCAACAGTAGCATTGTTCTCTGCAGTCCTCTTGTTTTTAGCTTTGTCCCTTTTGATATGAGCATTGGCCTTGTTCCCTGCATGAGGATTTTTTGGGCACCTTCTTGCATTGTGATCAGCTTTTCCACATAATGTACACCTCATCTTCAGGCCTACTCTACTCAGTTTTTTCCCTTTAGGTTCTTCTCCTTGTTCCCTCCTTCTCTCTGTCTTGGGCCTACCAGGCATCTTGACATAGTGTGGTGGGTCAGGTCTTGGCATATCTGATATGGGCCAATTCCCTGGTCCTTCAATTGGTTGCAGAACATGGGCATATGTGCTCTTGAAAGCTTCGACGAGTAGTATGGAGCAATGTAATCATCCAATTTCTTTGATGCCTTGTAGATACAACTGATTGCATGGCAGCATGGAAGCCCGACAGCTGCCGGTATCGCAAGTACATGTGCCCTGTTCCGGGTTCACCACATACTTCTGTTTTCCTTTTCTTGTACCTCAAAGCCATCTGCTCCATTCCACAACACAACACAACACCCGAGACCTCTCAATGTTCATTTTGAGTTTTCGAAAATGTTTGGACAGATTGTTCCCGTAAAGTTGTCTGCCTTGGTTACGTGCTCCGAATTCTAACCATTATCTTCTTCCCCGATAGCTTCCATCATGGAGATCACAGGATAGAACCTTGCATCCATGATCATGTTGTTGAAGCTTTCACACATATTGTTATCTACAGAATCACAGTTGGAGCCTATCCTGAAATAAGCTCTACTCCAGTGTTGTGGATCAGTTTTCATCATATCTGCTGCCCCTTCTGGTGTATCCTGAGCTAGGTAGGCTCTATACATGTTGAATAGTGTCCTGGAGGAAGCTTTAGCACATCTCCACCACTTCTTCTGTAATTTCTTGTCAGTGTACTTCTTCCTCCAGTTGGCATATATGTGTCTAGCACACATCCTGTGCTCGGAATGGGCACCAACTCTCTGACTGACCTTGAGCAACCCCTTCGTTGGTCTGAAATGAAAACCCAATCAGCACCACCATTGTTGATGTTCAAGTCCTTCTGTAGCAATCCAATGAACCAGTACCATGTGTCATAACACTCAATTGGTACTGCTGCCCATGCCACAGGGTAGATGTGGTTATTGGCATCTCTACCTATTGCACACAACAGGTTGCCATTGTGGGCACCTTTGAACCAGCAGCCATCTAGCCCTATGACTTTCCTGCAACCAGCCATGAAACCTTTTTTGCAAGCATCAAAGCACACATAGAACCTGTCAAATACTTGCCTGTCATGTATTTCTGGATCCAGGCATACTACAACAGTGGATCCTGGATTTTTCTGCAACAACTCCATTTGGTAGTCAAAAACCCTACCATACTCTCCCTTCATACCATCTAGAGCTTTCTTCAACACAAGCATTTTTGCTCTCTTGCACTTTGATTGGGACACATCTGCAAGGAAGTCTTTACGAATCGGGGTATCTTCCATGTTGGGTTGTCCTTGATTTCATGATAATAATGCTTGGCTATGAGACTTGAAGTAACAAGCTTGTTGTCCCTCCTTGGAGCACATGTGTGGTTATCATCAAAGGTGACTACCTTCCACCACTCTGGTAGTTTTGGAACCATAAATCATCCAATGGCATGCTGGCCAAGTGCACCATGCCCTCAACTTAGTCTTCTCATCTTTGTCAAACCTTAGATGCCTATGTGTATGTAAACCATACTTCAGTAGTGCCTTCTTCAACTGTTTTTTGTCTCTGAAACACATACCAAGAGAGAACACAGGAACTGGAGCCTTGCTGTCATACTTGTTCTCCAAGCTCTTCCACCTCTCAAGCTTACCATCATTGTCCTCTCCATAGGACCACTCTTCACTTGAATCCATGTTTGGACTATCTGGGTCATCAAAGTTTGGCACCTCATCAACCACATCCACAGGGTCAATGAGGGTGAACTCAGAACCATGTATCCCAAGCTTCTTTGCTTTAGTCCTCCTTTTAAGCTCATAAGCAAACTTCCTCATTTCTGCTGCCTCTTCATCATCTGCAGAGCTATCTTCGAGACGGGGACATAGTCATCATCGAATCATCTTCGAACTAGAATCACCGGGGCCTTGGAAGGAGACCTGTAGAGAGCACATAATGATGATTTGTAGTCCTTATCTTCCATCAATGCATCTTTATCTTCCATCCCCGCTGTTCATCAGCACTACCAAAATCTTCCTGATCTGCAATGTCTGCCTCATCATCAGCATCTGCAATCTCTTGGTCATCTTCCTCTTGGTCATCAGCATCTGCAATCTCTTGGTCATCTCCAATGTCTGCCTCATCAACATCACCAGCCCAAATCTCTTGGTCATCTGCAGCCAACTCATTGCTAGCGGTCTCGGTATACATGTCCACTACTAAACCCTCTGGATAGTTAGCAGTAGCCATGTGAGCTGAAGCATGACGACAAGAGTTGTCATCAACCAACAACACCATCCCGAATCCATATCCATGTGTGGCTTCAACCAATACAACCTGGTAACATTGTTACTCCTATAATGATCTTCCAGATGTCCTCTGATCTCAAAATATGAGAGCTTGTCCACATCAATCCAAGATTCTCTGATATCTCCACCCAAATATGTCACATGCCTGCCTACATTCTCAAACCAACCACCAAAATGAAACCTAATGCATAACATATCCATGTTTGCCATCCCTGAGGCCTGTGAATCCACAACAAAAACATCTAATCACTACAAATTACAGCAATTGACATCACTCGAATTACTGAAACAGTAACAATGAACCTAACCCTACCACCCAAATAATAAAGCAGAGAAATGGCACCAAAAGGCCACGCCTTCAGCCTCCAATCTACAACACCGTGAACTATACTGCCACTACAACAAGCCATTTGCAGACACACGAACATTCAAGAACCCTAAAGCCATCGAACAGTAAAACCCCACTCCCCCAAAACCCGCTAGAAATGTACATAATCGTGCCTGCGACTGAATCTGGTCAGGGAGAAGAATACACGAACCTGGAGGAGAAGCTCGAAGCCGATCAGTGTGAGCCACCGCCGATCATCACCACCTCGGCCGTGTCGCCGCCGGAGAGAGCACCGCGGAAGGAAAAGAGCCGCGGGCGGCGGGAAACGAAACGGGGGCATCGGGCGGATTATTTCGGGGTGGGCATCGACATTTGGGGGCCACGGTGCAATCCCGACGGTTAGGGGCCACACAGCCGTGTCCACGGCACCTTAGCGCCATCCCACTCCGGCGTGGCAAACCGGCGGCATGCGGGCGGCCACGTCGGCAAAAACCGCCTCTACAAACCACCCGGGGGGTTATTTGCCTGTTTTCAATACTTCAGGGTGTAGGAAACCCGGTTTTTTTCTTGGGGGCCTAGGTTAGTCACAGGGTTATACTTCAGGGGGGTAAGTAGAAGGAAAAAGTCTACTTACCCCCCTGAAGTATAACCCTGTGACTAACCTAGGCCCCCAAGAAAAAAACCGGGTTTCCTACACCCTGAAGTATTGAAAACAGGGCAAATAACCCCCGGATGGTTTGTAGAGGCTGTTTTGCCGACGTGGCCGCCACTGTCGCCGCGGTTTGCCATGGACCGGATGGGATGGGATGGCGGGGTAGGTGCCGATCGGGATAAGAATTGTGCGACCCACTTGTAAGGAAGGTGCGTTTGTCAAATACGCCTCCCCCCTCCCCTGTCTGAGTCCCTCTCCGCGACGACCCTTCTCCCTCCTCCGACGCGGCCAGGCGACGCTCCTAGTTAGGGTTCCGGCGGGGGGTTTCGGCGGCGGCGGCGGCGACTGGGTGAGCCGTGCTCTCCGGCGGGAAGATGTCGTCTTCAAGCTCCGCTGCGGGTTCCAGGAGCCGTGGCGGCGGCGGCGGCCCCGGCTACGACGGCCTGGGTTCGCCGGTGCGGTACCGCATTGGCCCGCTGTCGTACACGCCGGCGGTCTTCTGCGAGTGCAAGCCGAAGCTGAAGGCGTGTAGGTGGATTTCTTGGAGCGAAGACAACCCTGGACGCAGGTATTACCGGTGCCAGAGGGCTGAGGTAAGTAATTTCTGTATTCCCCGGCTTATGTTGTCTTTGAGTGCGGATTGTGATGGATTTGCCACTGCAGAAGCCTGGAGACTGTAAGTTCTTCGAGTGGTTTGACGACGATTGCGCAGCTTGGTACAAGGAGGTGTTGAAGGATCTCCGGGATGGTGTTTGGGGCCTCAAGAAGGTAGTGGCTAAGAATGAAGAAAAGCTGGAGGCCATGGAAATGCATTTGGGGGACATGCAGATGGAGGTTGAGGACAAGCAGAAGGAGTTAGAGGGCAACAAGGCTGAGATGAGAGGCATGCAGCATGAGCTCAATGCCAAGCAACTCCAGTTGACAGCCATGCAGCAAGAGATCAATGGCAAGGATGAGCTTGTGGTGGCACTGGAAACCAAGCTGAAGAACAACAACCAGTGCTTTCAAGCTCTTCTTGTCATCTGTCTGGTGCTGCTGGTCCTGTTGCTGCTGGTGTATGCAAAGAAGCCATGAAGCTGCATGGCAGCTTAGGTAGCTTAGCTGGATAGGTAGGTAGATGATAATGTTCAGCTAATGGAAGCTTTTGGTGCTGGATGACTGGTGCTTTTGTATAACTCCAGTTGGATAGGTAACTTAGCTGTATGACTCCATGTCCCTGTTATTTTGTTTCTAGGTTCAGGGTACATGTCCATGACTGGTGCTTTTGTAAGTGGTGGTGGATGTAAGACTGGTGCAAAATGTGATGCTAATGTGATGGTAATGTTCATGATGGTTAAATGTCATTCACTGAAATGTTCATGATGGTAATGTTCATGATGGCTATGGTAATGTTCACTGAAATGCCATTCACTGAAACTTTGTAACCATGGCACAAAGATAACGAAACACATGGACCATTGTTCATTATCATTGCAGCAGCTATTTTACAGAGTTTCGTAGCCCAGTTTGACAGAACCATAGCTATTTTACAAAACCATCTAAGTTTCCATCAAGCATAGCCATAACCCAGCACCTATTTTACACACAAAAGTAGTTTAGCCATATAAGCTTCCATCTAAGTTTGGACCTTAGTCTATTACAAAAGAGTTAGGCCATCCAGTAGCTCTAGCATCATCATTTCAGTAGTTGTCTCCAAACAGCAGATGCTTCAGCCTTCCTTGACCTGTGCTGCCACTTCCTCCACCTCTTGTGCCCCTTCCTCCACCTCTGCTGCCCCTTTGTCCACCTCTGCTGCCCCTTCCTCCACCTCTGGTGCCACTTCCTGCACCCCTGGCGCCACTTCCTCGACCTCTGGTGCCCCTTCCTGCACCACTTGAAGCAGCATGCTGGCTTGGAGCAAACTGAGTTTGGCCTTGGCTTGGAGCAAACTGGGTTGGGCCTTGGCTTGGAGCAGGCTGACTTGGGCCTCCATCTATAGAGATTGGTTGGCTTCCACAATCCTGCAAGAACTCACCATCAGGTTTGGTTTTTGTGTGAACACACAATGAAATGTACTTATAGAAAAATGATTTACCTGTGCATGACTAGGTTTGTTTCTCTTACTGGATGTAGCAGCAGTAGCATTGTTCTCTGCAGTCCTCTTGTTTTTAGCTTTGTCCCTTTTGATATGAGCATTGGCCTTGTTCCCTGCATGAGGATTTTTTGGGCACCTTCTTGCATTGTGATCAGCTTTTCCACATAATGTACACCTCATCTTCAGGCCTACTCTACTCAGTTTTTTCCCTTTAGGTTCTTCTCCTTGTTCCCTCCTTCTCTCTGTCTTGGGCCTACCAGGCATCTTGACATAGTGTGGTGGGTCAGGTCTTGGCATATCTGATATGGGCCAATTCCCTGGTCCTTCAATTGGTTGCAGAACATGGGCATATGTGCTCTTGAAAGCTTCGACTGAGTAGCATGGAGCAATGTAATCATCCAATTTCTTTGATGCCTTGTAGATACAACTGATTGCATGGCAGCATGGAAGCCCAGACAGCTGCCAGTATCTGCAAGTACATGTGCCCTGTTCCAGGTTCACCACATACTTCCTGTTTTCCTTTTTTTGTACCTCAAAGCCATCTGCTCCATTCCACAACACAACACAACACCCAGACCTCTCAATGTTCATTTTGAGTTTTCTGAAAATGTTTGGACAGATTGTTCCTATAAAGTTGTCTGCCTTGGTTCTGTGCTCCTGAATTCTAACCATTATCTTCTTCCTGATAGCTTCCATCATGGAGATCACAGGATAGAACCTTGCATCCATGATCATGTTGTTGAAGCTTTCACACATATTGTTATCTACAGAATCACAGTTGGAGCCTATCCTGAAATAAGCTCTACTCCAGTGTTGTGGATCAGTTTTCATCATATCTGCTGCCCCTTCTGGTGTATCCTGAGCTAGGTAGGCTCTATACATGTTGAATAGTGTCCTGGAGGAAGCTTTAGCACATCTCCACCACTTCTTCTGTAATTTCTTGTCAGTGTACTTCTTCCTCCAGTTGGCATATATGTGTCTAGCACACATCCTGTGCTCAGCAATGGGCACCAACTCTCTGACAGCCTTGAGCAACCCCTTCTGTTGGTCTGAAATGAAAACCCAATCAGCACCACCATTGTTGATGTTCAAGTCCTTCTGTAGCAATCCAATGAACCAGTACCATGTGTCATAACACTCAATTGGTACTGCTGCCCATGCCACAGGGTAGATGTGGTTATTGGCATCTCTACCTATTGCACACAACAGGTTGCCATTGTGGGCACCTTTGAACCAAAGACCATCTAGCCCTATGACTTTCCCCGCAACCAGCCATGAAACCTTTTTTGCAAGCATCAAAGCACACATAGAACCTGTCAAATACTTGCCTGTCATGTATTTCTGGATCCAGGCATACTACAACAGTGGATCCTGGATTTTTCTGCAACAACTCCATTTGGTAGTCAAAAACCCTACCATACTCTCCCTTCATACCATCTAGAGCTTTCTTCAACACAAGCATTTTTGCTCTCTTGCACTTTGATTGGGACACATCTGCAAGGAAGTCTTTCTGAATCTGGGGTATCTTCCATGTTGGGTTGTCCTTGATTTCATGATAATAATGCTTGGCTATGAGACTTGAAGTAACAAGCTTGTTGTCCCTCCTTGGAGCACATGTGTGGTTATCATCAAAGGTGACTACCTTCCACCACTCAGATCTGGTAGTTTTGGAACCATAAATCATCCAATGGCATGCTGGCCAAGTGCACCATGCCCTCAACTTAGTCTTCTCATCTTTGTCAAACCTTAGATGCCTATGTGTATGTAAACCATACTTCTGTAGTGCCTTCTTGAACTGTTTTTTGTCTCTGAAACACATACCAAGAGAGATCACAGGAACTGGAGCCTTGCTGTCATACTTGTTCTCCAAGCTCTTCCACCTCTCAGGCTTACCATCATTGTTCTCTCCATAGGACCACTCTTCACTTGAATCCATGTATGGACTATCTGGGTCATCAAAGTTTGGCACCTCATCAACCAAATCCAAAGGGTCAATGGGGGTAAACTCAGAACCATGTATCCCAAACTTCTTTGCTTTACTCCTCCTTTTAAGCTCATAAGCAAACTTTCTCATTTCTGCTGCTTCTTCATCCTCTGCAGAGCTATCTTCAGACAGGGGCTGGACATAGTCATCATCAGAATCATCTTCTGAACTAGAATCACCAGGGGCCTTGGAAGGAGACCTGTAGAGAGCACATAATGATGATTTGTAGTCCTTATCTTCCATCAATGCATCTTTATCTTCCATCCCTGCCTGTTCATCAGCACTACCAAAATCTTCCTGATCTGCAATGTCTGCCTCATCATCAGCATCTGCAATCTCTTGGTCATCTTCCTCTTGGTCATCAACATCTGCAATCTCTTGGTGATCTCCAATGCCTGCCTCATCAACATCACCAGCCCAAATCTCTTGGTCATCTGCAGCCAACTCATTGCTAGCAGTCTCAGTATACATGTCCACTACTAAACCCTCTGGATAGTTAGCAGTAGCCATGTGAGCCTGAAGCATGACCTGACAAGAGTTGTCATCAACCAACAACACCAGTCCAGAATCCATATCCATGTGTGGCTTCAACCAATACAACCTGGTAACATTGTTACTCCTATAATGATCTTCCAGGTGTCCTCTGATCTCAAAATATGAGAGCTTGTCCACATCAATCCAAGATTCTCTGATATCTCCACCCAAATATGTCACATGCCTGCCTACATTCTCAAACCAACCACCAAAATGAAACCTAATGCATAACATATCCATGTTTGCCATCCCCGAGGCCTCGTGAATCCACAACAAAAACATCTCATCACTACAAATTACAGCAATTGACATCACTCGAATTACTGAAACAGTAACAATGAACCTAACCCTACCACCCAAATAATAAAGCAGAGAAATGGCACCAAAAGGCCACGCCTTCAGCCTCCAATCTACAACACCGTGAACTATACTGCCACTACAACAAGCCATTTGCAGACACACGAACATTCAAGAACCCTAAAGCCATCGAACAGTAAAACCCCACTCCCCCAAAACCCGCTAGAAATGTACATAATCGTGCCTGCGACTGAATCTGGTCAGGGAGAAGAATACACGAACCTGGAGGAGAAGCTCGAAGCCGATCAGTGTGAGCCGCCGCCGATCATCACCACCTCGGCCGTGTCGCCGCCGGAGAGAGCACCGCGGAAGGAAAAGAGCCGCGGGCGGCGAGGAAACGAAACAGGGGCATCGGGCGGATTATTTCAGGGTGGGCATCTGACATTTGGGGGCCACCAGGCAATCTGACAGTTGGGGGCCACCTGTAAGCCGTGTCCACAGCACCCTAGCGCCATCCCACTGTCCAGCGTGGCAAACCGCTGACACGCTGGCGGCCACGTCAGCAAAACCGCCTCTACAAACCACCCAGGGGGTTATTTGCCCTGTTTTCAATACTTCAGGGTGTAGGAAACCCGGTTTTTTTCTTGGGGGCCTAGGTTAGTCACAGGGTTATACTTCAGGGGGGTAAGTAGACTTTTTCCCATTTGGAAATGATAGCCACCTTTAAGTCTGTAATATTGATCAGCATCACACAAGTTGATCCAACCAACATAAAAGGAAGTAATTAACACCTCCGAGAACGAGCTACATTTATTTGAGGAGGTGAAATACTATTGCCAAGGGAGTTCTCTCGAGTTTCTAATAGATATCCCTTTTTTTCTAAACAGATGGGAAAAGCAAAGATCTCTTAACAATGAAACAGAATGAGGCTGAATGGGTGGAATATGAAAGTACAATTAATGAAATCGTTGAAAGTAGCAAGCTTCCAAGAAGGATTTTCTATGACCTGAGAGGAAATCATGATAGCTTTGGCGTACCAGCATCTGGTGACGACTATGACTTTTATAATAAGTATAGCATCAACGCCAAGTTAAGACGGCAGGGGCGTGTCCAAAGCATTACTTTGGAGGTCAGTAGTTTCTATGTATGTATGATCGATACTTATCTTGTGCAGGAAGAAAGATGTTGTGCTTCCACCATTCCAAGACATTTTGGCTTTTCTAGAATCTAGATACATAGCCTTTGCTATGGACTTAGATATACAAAATTATCTAGATACATAGCCTATCTTAGAATACAAAATTAATGTATCTAGAAACGTCAAAACATCTTATAATTTGGAACGGAGGGAGTACTTCTTATTTCGTTGCCATCTTGTAGTTGAAGTGTATTGTTATTTGTTATATACAGTGTTCTTGCAATTGCTATTAAAATACACTTGAAACTGCATTTGTGAATGATCTGCAGAATAGCGGTCGGAAGCATCTGTTTGTTGGCTTTGACAGCACAATGGAGATTGGTCTTAGAGGTCCAACCAATCTATTTGGACATCCAACTGACAAGCAGGTGATTGAATTGGATCAAGCATTGTCACAATGGGATACTGACTTTGACAAGGTTCCAGTGACAAAAATTGCATTTGGGCACTTCCCATTGTCTTTCTCAGCATTAACAGAGTCAGGAAAAAGTATCAAGGATGTTTTTCTAAAGCAATCATTGGCAGCATACTTGTGTGGGCATCTTCATACAAGGTTTGGGAAGAACTTGAAACGATACTACCATCGGGCAGTCCAGGAACCATCATTATCAGAGCATTACTACCAACTTAACATGCACCAAGGAGATGCAATCCAGAGTAATAAGGAAAACTGTTCTGAAGAAGCAGCTCATATTGAAGAGTTCTGGGAATGGGAGATGGGTGATTGGAGAAAGAGCAGAAGTATGAGGATACTAGCAATTGATGATGGCTATGTCTCCTATACTGATATAGATTTCAGACTAGGCTCAAAGAGCATAATAATACTACCTACCTTTCCCCTTGATTCAAGATTCATGCAGAGAGCCTCTGCTTTTCGTGATTTCAAATGTCATGTCATGGGGGCATCTTCTTTTGATACCGTGAGAGCTCTTGTATTCTCTAAACATGAGATAGTATCTGTTTCTGTAAAAATATATGATTCAAGACCAGGAACTCTTGAAGTAGTCTTTGACTCTGAAATGAAAAGGGTGGATTCCAATGGAACTCGAGGAAATATGTATTTGATACCATGGAACTGGAGGGCATTTGAAGATTCCTCTCCCAGCCGATATTGGCTCCAAATTGAAGCGATGGATATAACAGGTGACACAAGTGTCAGCCAGTTGCGGCCATTCTCTGTTAACGGCTTGTCGGCAAGAGTGAACTGGACATGGAAAGAGTTTTTTGTGATTGGTATTCAGTGGGCTTCAATATATCATCCTGCACTGTGGTGTGTGTTTTCTCTAATCCTTTCATTGCTTCTTGTACCACAAGTTTTAGCAGTGGTATTCAAAGATCAGTTCACATATAAATCTCTATGCACATATGGTAGGCAGAGGACACTGTTGAAGTCTCTAGTAGGAGGTTTCATCTGTTCTTTTGTTGAACTCGCCAGGATGATTCTTGTATGGTTATTGCTCCTGTTATATGGTATCTATTTAGTTTTTGTACCTTGGTTATTTGGTCACCCTATCACTGAAGATGGTAGCCTGACATACATGACACATAAAGGTTGGATTCTAAAAAGGCCCAATATTAGCAATATAGTCCATGCTGGGATTCCAGATGTCATGGTCATTGTTCTACCTCACCTTTGTTTTGTGTTACTTCCCACTATTGTGATTTTAGCTGCCATGGCTGCTGAGAGAGCAGCATTTCGAGAGCATTATCTTTCTCGATCAGGAAAAAAGAAAGATGACTATTACCAAAAGAGCAGGAGACAGATAGAACATGAAAACTTTTGGAATGGTCGCTGGATTAGGAAATTGCTGTGTCTTCTTTGTGTGGTGGTTCTATGGAAACATTGGAAGGTATAAAAGCTTACGGCCAAATTTCTGTTTCAGTTATTTCTATTCCAAACACTTTTCTGAACCCTTATCTTTATGCAGATTTGCAGAGCGCTTGTGAAGGCTTATGCTATGAACCCTTTGCTCCATGCGCCAGTACTTTTTTTCTTCATTCCTTTACTCATGGTTTTTGCCATCTACAAGACATGGTCCATTTAGCATTTTAGCTGTTCGGGAGTTCTGAAGGTGTGCTGCACTGGACTGTTCTACAAATGGTGCTTCAGTCTGTGAAGACTGAATTGAAGACTAACTCACAACTGAAAGTGTGATCTTCAGTTTTCTCTCTCTCTCTCTCTCTCCTCTACAGAGAGCATTTTTGTTAGATTGTTTAACACAGCTTTTAGCATTGTGCTGCGTATAAATGAGAGACTACACAGCATTTCATTAGAATGGACGGTTAGGATCTGGACCAACTGTGGAAGGGACTATATACTGCTCAATGTATAATTACTCCTCTTTCGTTTGACAAAGTTGTTTTTTTCCTTCTTTCTTGACTTACGTCTTTATTCTTCATTTACATATATCCTTGTGAGACTTTGGTCATCTACAGTTTTAAAAATGTTAGTATTGTCGTTTGAGGGAAGTAAGTTATACTGCACTATTCAATCGTGGATGCCTTTTTCCTGTTTGGAACATGTCATGCAAATCTGAAATATAGATCATCATATATATTATGGTGTTAATATTTTTCTGGAGAAAGTGTAGAGTACAACTCTGCTCTCTGCATTCTAGTCAAATATTCAGTCGATGTGGAAATATGCAGCACCTGACTAACTGGGGATGGTGGTGTGAGAATGCAGAGCAGGGGCGACCGAAATGCTGCAGGCTAATATAAGGGGCCACCAAGAATGTGTTCCGCTGAAAAAAAAATCCCTATTATGGCCTTCGGCCACCTACAAATGTTTTTGTTTAAGTCATATTTCTTTGGGTGTTGTTCATTACTGTAACAATTGTATTGCACTACTGCTCCCCCGTTGCTATAATCTAACCTATACTCTTAAAGTTGTATACCAAACCCCTTATTTTGATGTTCTCTTGTCGCAGGACTATAGTGTTGTCTCTGAATGTTCTATTCCAATTTCAAAGGTTAGAAGTACTTACAGAAGAAACAGCATGCAAAACGCGTCAAAGGAGAGCAGCACAAAGTATCCTTACATTTGTTCTATAATCAATCCATCTGAAATTATCGCAGTTTAGTCAAACAGACGTTGGGTAAGCATCATTCAGAACAGGAGAAAAATGAACTTTAATGTTTAAGCGAATCTGTAGTATAGTCGACTAATTCGTTAGGAGTAGGTAGCTTTCTTGTTACCATTTCTTCAATTAGTTGCTCCAGCTTTCATGTGTGAGAGAACATTTTTTTTTGTAGTAATAATGCACAAAATGAAACGAGTTCTAGATCAGAAATGATACTCGTTGTTATCAGATTATAAGCACACGGCTATAAAGCGAGACATCGGTTTAGCTAGAGCGGCTGGACCCGTTGCTCCTGGTTTGGTACAGCCGGTGCGGTCCACGCGCGGCAACGAGGGGCAACGGCACGTGCCCGAGCCCGACCACGGTCCACGGCTCGGTTACTCCGCGCACGCCCGGCCTCGTCGCCAGCGCACGCCGGTTTCAAAGAGAGGAAGAAACGGGCAAATCCAAGCGAATAAAAAAAAAGATAAAAATACACAGTGGGCCCCAAGAATGTCGCGTGGGGGCGGGGCACGGCAACGGACCATCGAGTGCTCTCTCGGCGCTCGTGGATGGATCGTGCCATCGTGGTGGGCGGGGTCATGGAGATTTTGCGCCAAGGCCCTCCGTACTACGCCTAATTTGTTACTCCTACGCACGGTGTATGGCTTTTGGTTGGGCCCCTGTTTGCTTCGTTTTTGCTACGGCATGGCAGTTGGCCGGCCGCCTTCTTTCCCCTTGTCGGTGCCCATATCTGGCGTTTTTTTTTTGACAAGACCATATCTGGCGTTCGATTTTGGGTTGTGATGTTACATAGCATGCTCACAGGTGATACGTGCTGAATAAATTTGGCAACCATGTATCGAAACAACGCATACACACGTCACGATCAGGACTTGAAGACGGAACAGCGAAAGACTATGGTCGCTTTCACTTTTAAACTTTTATATATACATGACACATGCTCCAATTTACTAATTTAGAACGTCAACACCAAATCAATCCAAACGAATTTATGTGGCAACGAGTTTTGCAATATGAAATGCGGAGCGTGGTGGAATGTTAAGGTAGACGTATATTACTACTACCTCGTGTATGCTCACTTTTCTCTCTCCTCCTTTTTTTCTTATTAGTATGCATGAACAATCTATTTGTAATTTAGTATGTTAATTAAAAGCCCAAATTTCATTCCATTTTTTCGTCCACCTCTACCTAATGACTCGGATAGTGGAAAGTTTGTTTTGTCCCACTTTTTTACAAGGACAGATACATGGTTCGATTCAAATATGTGTTGGATCCCATCCTCCATATTTCGTATGTGATCCAAACTTATGACTTGTTGCTAAGATAGAACAACTCGCGTCTAGCAATACTATCGAGCCTGATTTTACCTAGACTGATTGTGTTTCTTAAGAGGTTCACGGTCTTCTTGGGACTAACAGATATTTGAATCTCGTAACATTTTGCTAATAGATCAATTGGTTGGGTCTTCTTGGGACTAAAATCTCATAACATTTTGCTAATAGATCAATTGGCTGGGTCCGTTGTGGTGGAACCTATCCATTTACGTTTAAGTACTTGATTTGGCACTGGTGATCACATAGGCGAGTCATTCGATGGTGCTTACAGAGGTTTACGTATATGTGCGATAGGGGTGAGTGTGTGTGTGTGCGTATTGTTATTTAGAAAAAAATAAAAACACCCAAAAAAAATCCTAAGAAGGGTCGGGTTAGCTCTTAAGACGAATATATGTAGATGGATAATTCAGGTAACGTTTAACATGGTTCCAATTTTGGCTTCTCTTGCTATGGTCTATAAAAGAGGCCGAATTCAGTGAAAAAAACAATAACTTTATCAGCAGCTTCTGATTTATTTAAAAAAAGACATACATAAATCTCACACGATTAAAAAAAAAAAAAAAAAGCGACCGCAACAGACAGAACGAAACGCGGAAGAAGGAAGGCCGAGCCACCCAAAGCAAAGCGAAAAAAAACGACAATGCAGATAGAGCTGGCACGGAACCCTAGGTAGACAGCTGGCCATTCCCCTGAAATCCTACCAAGCCCAAGGTCCTCCGCGAAAAAACGCCGACCGGGGTCCGCCCGCCGCCCGTGGAGGGGCTTTTCCTTTTGCGCTCCCAAAACCAAAACCTCGCACACTCTGGATTCCACTCCACTTCGTCCCCGTCGAGCACTCCACGCCGCTCTACCACTCTTTGCTCCCTCCCTCTCTCTCCTCAGTCCTCTCCACTGCCTTTGTTTTTGTTCGCAACAAAAATCCGCCGTCCTCTCCGCCGCCGAAGCTTCTGGGTCCTCGTCGCCGCCGCTACGCGTGAGATCAGCCCGCCGGCGTCGGTAAGCAGCCCAAAGATCCCTGCTTTTTTCCCAGCCCTTTTGTCCCAGTGATTGGTTTCATTTCATTCTACTGTTCTCTTCGAACCTGTGGGGGGTAATGGTAATGCCGGTGCCCGCGACCGCGGTTCTTTAGTCCGTTCATGTTTTCCGGGTACCTGCGGGATTGCGCGGTTCAATCGGTTAGGTCTTTAGCCTTTAGCCCGCAGGTGGTTTCTCGGTGCTCTTGAGTTGGTTAGGGTGGTAATGGCGTGGGATCTGGGATTTTGGCTTCCTAGGCCATCGATGAGATGAGGGCGGTAGTGGGGGAAAAAGCCGGGGGAAAAAGAGAAGGCTAGTGAGTTGGAAAAGGTGATAAAGCTGTGTAATTATTGGTGCCCTCTTGGCTTCTTGCAATGCCGGGGAAGATGCTGGATCTTTTGATTGTCGGTGTTTTTAGATCTGCGATTAGTTTTTAACTTTCATGTGTGCCGAGTTCCGCTTACTCCTTCACTACTTCCCCCCAAAATAAAAAAGATGTTTTTTTTTTTAACTAAAAAAAATGGTTACTTCTTTAGAAATCCTTTGGTTTCACATCGTAGTAGTTGTCTAGTACTCTAGTCTTTATTGAGATTGTTTCGTTTTTTAGGATGGGCTAAACTCTTGCACTTGTTTGGTGCGCAGCTACTAAAGATGGTGACTTGTCGGGTTTTTTCTTTCTGTTTTTGGTAGTGCTTCGCCCAGTCACTATCTGGCTGTTGCAATGTTTACTGAATATCTGAAGTCAGATACTCAGATGGCTGTAGTTCCTTTACTCTACCTGTTTGGTTCATTCCAGTTTCATACTTGCTGCAGGTCCTTTCCCCTGACTGGTGATGTGGAGCTCATTCTCTTAAATTCAAGCGGTCTTCTCCCGCAGAGCTAGATGGGGAAATGTTCAAAATGATCTTAAGCCGTGTAGCCTGACAAGTTTATCATAGAGGTAGTAGTTTCATCTTAATTTCACATTATTGTTCATTATTGCTTTCTCCTTGTAACAGCTATCTAAAGCTAGTTGTTTACTTTTGTTCTGTTTTAGCTGGTCTAGTACAAGTGGACAGCTGGGATTTCTTGGCACTTTGTCAAGTCAGTGAGTAGAAGTTTGGTGGAAGATTGTCTTCATTCAAGATGATGCAGAGGCCACCGCTCCGTCCCGAGGAGTACTCCTTGAAGGAGACCTCACCTCACCTTGGTGGTGCAGCTGCTGGTGACAAGCTCACCACCACCTATGACCTGGTTGAGCAGATGCAGTACCTTTATGTAAGAGTGGTAAAAGCAAAGGAACTTCCAAACAAGGACATCACTGGGAGCTGTGACCCGTATGTTGAGGTGAAACTAGGAAATTATAAGGGTCAAACTCGGCATTTCGAGAAGAAGAACAACCCAGAATGGAATCAGGTCTTTGCCTTCTCAAAGGAGCGCATTCAGTCATCAGTTGTGGAGATTGTGGTCAAGGACAAGGATCTTGTCAAGGATGACTTCATTGGGCGTGTTATATTTGATCTCAATGAGGTCCCGAAGAGAGTGCCACCTGATAGCCCATTGGCTCCACAATGGTATCGGTTGGAAGACCGACATGGGCACAAGGTGAAGGGGGAGTTGATGTTGGCTGTTTGGATGGGTACTCAAGCAGATGAAGCATTCCCTGAAGCATGGCATTCTGACTCAGCGTCTGTCCCTGGCGATGGCCTTGCAAGCATTAGATCGAAAGTGTATCTTACTCCAAAGCTTTGGTATCTCCGTGTCAATGTCATTGAAGCTCAGGATCTTATACCAAATGACAGGACCAGGTTCCCTGAGGTTTATGTCAAAGCAATGCTAGGCAACCAAGTTCTTAGAACCAGGGTATTAGCAAGCCGGACCTTGAATCCAATGTGGAATGAAGACTTGATGTTTGTTGCAGCTGAGCCATTTGAAGAGCATCTAATTTTGAGTGTAGAGGACAGGGTGGCCCCAGGAAAGGATGAAGTAATTGGAAGGACAATAATTTCATTGCAGCATGTACCCCGGCGGCTGGATCACAGGTTGCTAACCAGCCAGTGGTATAACCTTGAGAAGCATGTGATTATTGATGGTGAGCAGAAGAAAGAGACCAAGTTTTCAAGCCGGATTCACTTGAGAATTTGTCTTGAAGGTGGATATCATGTCTTGGATGAGTCGACACATTACAGTAGCGATTTAAGGCCAACTGCAAAGCCTCTGTGGAAACCTAGCATTGGCATTTTTGAGCTGGGTATCTTGACAGCACAGGGCCTGATGCCAATGAAGACCAAGGATGGGCGTGGCACAACTGATGCCTATTGTGTTGCAAAGTATGGACAGAAATGGGTGCGTACTAGGACTATAATCGACAGTTTCACTCCCAAATGGAATGAACAGTACACCTGGGAGGTGTATGACCCATGCACCGTGGTCACAATCGGTGTATTTGACAATTGCCACCTGAATGGCGGGGAAAAGGCCAATGGTGCCCGTGATACCAGAATTGGGAAGGTCCGCATCCGCCTCTCGACACTTGAAACTGATCGGGTGTATACCCACTCATACCCTCTTATTGTTCTGACACCTGGTGGTGTTAAGAAGATGGGTGAGGTGCAGCTTGCTGTCCGTTTCACATGCTCATCACTGCTCAACATGATGCATCTGTACTCACAGCCCTTGCTGCCCAAGATGCACTATGTGCACCCGTTGTCTGTGATACAGGTCGACAACCTGAGGCGCCAAGCTACAAACATTGTCTCAACAAGGCTGGGCCGTGCAGAGCCACCACTGCGAAAGGAAATTGTGGAGTACATGCTTGACGTGGACTCGCACATGTGGAGCATGAGAAAGAGCAAGGCAAATTTCTTCCGCATCATGGGTGTCCTGAGCCCCTTGATTGCAGTGGCGAAGTGGTTCGATCAGATCTGTCACTGGAGGAACCCACTGACCACCATATTGATCCATGTCCTCTTTGTGATACTGGTTCTATACCCAGAGCTGATACTGCCCACAATCTTCCTCTACCTGTTCCTGATCGGGGTGTGGTACTACAGGTGGCGGCCAAGGCAGCCGCCGCACATGGACACCCGCCTCTCCCACGCAGAGACTGCCCACCCCGACGAGCTCGATGAGGAGTTCGACACCTTCCCCACCTCCCGCCCGCCGGACATCGTGCGGATGCGCTATGACAGGCTGCGCAGTGTTGCGGGGAGGATTCAGACCGTGGTTGGCGACCTCGCGACACAGGGCGAGCGGCTGCAGTCGCTGCTGAGCTGGAGGGATCCAAGGGCAACTGCACTGTTTGTGGTTTTCTGCTTCATCGCCGCCATCGTCCTGTATGTCACCCCGTTCCGCGTCGTGGTCTTCCTCGCAGGCCTGTACGTGCTGAGGCACCCCAGGTTCCGCCACAGGATGCCATCCGTCCCGCTCAACTTCTTCAGGCGTCTGCCGGCGAGGACCGACAGCATGCTGTAGGCACGGCAGGTGCCTGGCTCCCTTGCTGGATCGGTGGTTTCACTGTCTCTCTCTAAGTAAGTGTATTCGAAAAAAATGAACTGCTAGCTATCTTCAGTACCTCTGTAGCTTCTTTCTGTTGCATGGTTGGTTATGTATTCAGATGGTTGTGAATCTTTCCTGTAACGACCGAACACATGATGAGTGACTGTGGCTTAGGTATGCATGTGTGATGCTTGAAAACTTCGGGTTTATCTATTGCTTTACCTACTTGTTCAGCAGCAATTCTGTCAGTCAGCTAACGTGGTTCTCTACTGCATGTGATGATGTGTATCGTGTCGTTTGTTTTCCAGATTGATTTATCTGTTCGCTACGCGATTGATTTCAGTTTTACTTGGGAAATACTGATGTGAACTAGAAAACACAGGAAGCGGTGTTGCCGCACGATCTCTGATATGACCAGTGTTCATATGATTTTGTTAGGGGTACTGTGCTAATCTGAAAATGCTCCGTGTTCATATTCTCATTGTTGCTTAAATTGGACTTGGTTATCTGAATCTGTACAGTGGGGTAAGTTTACTTGAAACTATCTGTTACTGTCTTAAATTATGCAACACCGATGATTTAAGTTCGCATTTTGCAGTATAAGTGGAAGTAATAACAGAGGATGCTCAGATATAAGTGCAGTATATGCGAGTCTTGTATAAAAGTGTCTTAAATTGTGTATCAGTAAGAGAGAAAAATTCAGTAAGAGAGAAAAATGTCTCAAGGGATGCCTATCATTAATGAGACATACCTCAGCAAAGTTTGGGATTATAGGCATAGGCGTGATATGATATAGTAAGGGAAATAGATGGCCACATTAACTTCATTATTGAGGAACTGATGAAGGGCCTTATTACAACAGTCTTACACGGCCGAACTTAAAACTGTAATGTAGCGGCTTCCGTAAGGAGATACCGCGCAAGTGAGGACCACACTTCAGGGATTGGAACGGGAAAACAAACCACTACTGGCTCCGTCTTCAGCTCTGGAGTCAGAACTCAGATGGAGATGCTGTTTGGAATGCCCTTGGCGGTGATGCCGGCGGCATTGCCCTTCTTGTCGGAGGTGTTGGGGTAGAGCAGCGTGTAGGGGAACTTGGCCGGCCCGTTGCGGTTCTTGAGCCGTGGGTCCGCGTTCATGGTCATCACGCGGCTCTCGATCTCGGTCAGCCGTGTGCCGAACCGCCGGAACGCCTCCTGCGCCTTGGCATCCGACGTCCACTCCGGCGTGTCGCGCTGCCCGAGGTACACCTCGTCGGAGGAGTGGCTGGACAGGATCTCCAGCAGCGAGATGCCGACGAGGGCCTGGAACTGGCTCGTTATGGTGCGCACGAACACCTTCTCCGGGTTCTTCCCCAGCTCCGCGTACTCGTCGCTGCCCGGCGCCGGCATCGGCTTCCGGCTGACGGACGGACGGTTCGGGAGGTACCCGGCGTACGGGTACTGCCCGAAGTTGACGGCGGCGTGCAGCGCCGACGCGATCCAGATGATGGTGGTGCAGGCCTTGGCCAGCTCTGCCACCGTCTGCATCTTGGGCCACCAGGGCGCGTCCTTGAGGTCGGCGTGCCCGACCTCGCGCGCCTCCTTCCACCACGCCTGCAGCTCCACGTCGGCCTGCAGCACGCCGTCGTTGGGGTAGTAGATGCCCAGGTACTCCGTCACCCACTGCTCGATGGCGTGCCAGACGGCCAGCCCGTCCGACGCGTACGGGTAGTCCTCCACCAGCAGGCGCACCTTGTACGGGCTCGACGGGTCGGCAACCGCCATGCCTCTGCATTATATTGCACATTAGTCATTGCAATCCAAATTGCATTGGCGTCACTGGGCAATGCTAGTTACTAACCTCTTGATGAGGTCGTCAGGGAGAGCCTGCTCGGTGAAGTTCCAGTTCTTGTAGATGACGGAGGACATCTCGAACGCGTACTGACGCGGGAACACGGTGGTCTCGAAGATGCCGCCGGCATTGACGAGCATCTGGCGCGCGTTGGAGTTGATGTTCATGGTGTCGCGGTAGTGCGGCAGCAGGAGCTTGTGCACGGGGTGCGTCACGCTGAGCTGCCGGTTGGTGGCGATCACGAACGGCTCCATCACGGCGTGCGTGTTGAGCCAGTGGCTGATGAGCTGGTGCCAGCAGTAGTCGTTCACGTTGGCGTACGCCTTGGCGAGGTGCCACACCCACGCCTCCGCACCGGTGGTCGACGTGGGTGTGTAGACGGCGCTCTTGGCGGTGGTCAGGCCGTCCCGGAGCTCGGGGAGGCTCAGCTCGATGGCTACGGGGACGAGCGTGCCGTCGCCGCGCAGGAACAGCAGTGTCCTGGTGGCGTAGATGAAGTTGCCCTCCAGGCTGTTGACTCTGACCAGGAACGGCATGAAGTTGTCGTGGTGGTCCAGGATGTAGAGCCGATTGCTGTCCAGCGCCTGCTGCACCGTGAGGCCCTCGAGCTTGTTCTCAAGGTGTGCCTCCGTGATGGTGCTCGTGTGGTCACCGTACTTGCTCGGGTCAAGACTGCTTCTCGGAGGGAACTCCTGAATACACGGGTAGAATTGTTTAAGCCATAGTCTCGAGTTCCAAGTCAGTCGGGATTGAGGATCTATCGTTCCCTCACCGTGAGACGCCTGACGATCAAGGGGTTGACGCCGGCGAGAATCTCCCGTCCAAACTCCTCATCCGTCATCCAACCTGTCTTGTCCTCTGCATATATAGCCAGAATAAGCGTTATTAACTTCATTAAAGACAAGTTTCGCATGCATCTGCACGGAGAAGGAGAGATCAGATGATCGACCTTTGATGATTTGCGGCATGGGGAGCTTGAGGAGGTAGTCGCCGCCGACGGGGAGGACATCCTTAACAAGCTCGAGCGGGAATTGCTTCCGCAGGTCCTCGAGGGCCGGTATCTTGGGCAGCTGGATGCCGCCCTCGTAGAGCTTCATGATGTCCTTGAAGGAGTCCAACTCGCCGGGCGACAAGTCGACGTAGGTGCGGATCGCCGGGATGACGGCGTTCACGAGCGCCTTGATCGCGTACCCGTAGAAGTCCGACTTCTTGATGTGGCCGAACCGCTCGTCGCGCGGCACGTAGACGTCGCCGTCCACCAACGTCAGCCTGCTCTCGCTGCTGGGGTCTGTCTGCGTCGGCTTCCGGCCCGTGCGGCAGCGGCGCGGGTAGGGGAGTTCCTTTGTGCCGCCGAGGACGGGCCGCGGGTTCCCGCTGTCAGGCAGGCCCAGGTCGTTGTAGACGTCGTAGCGGTAGACGCGGTCGTGCTCCTGGTACGGGCCCTGCTGGTCGTCGCCCCTCAGGTTCCGGAGCTCGTCGTCGCGGTAGGGCTTCAGCGCCGCCGGCATCTGGCTGGGAAGGTACGTCTGTACGTGTAGAGAAGAGAAGAGCGTGTGTGTTCATGTCAGGATCAGGATACTCTGCTCCTCGAGCGGTTTGCCAGTGAACAATGTCAAGAGAAGAACGTGTTGAGAAATATGCTACTGACGTCGTTGGCGAAGAATACGCGGTTGTAGCGGTACTTGGACTGCGGGTAGATCCATGAGTTGGCGACGAAGACGATGGTGCCGTGGCCGGGGACGTTGTCGAGGGTGATGGTCTTGAGGAAGAACTCGGACGCATGGTTGTTCTTCACGATGATGGCGCCGGGAACGCCATGCTTCTCCACCTCCCAGTCGAAGGTGACGCGGAACTGGTTGTCGCCGGACAGAAGCGGCGGCGGGTTCAGCAGCCACTGCTCCAGGCTCGCCTCCGTGCCAACCTTCCCGCGGTTGCCATTGTCTGCACGCACGCGGGTAGCAGAGATTCAGATATCCAGAGGAACAACGTGTAAAAATGTACAGTATATGTTAAAAACATTATCCGTCCTTTGTCTAGATCCGGTTTACTCTAACTACAGTAGATTTAAAGTGGATTCATCGGCCGTCGTTTTCGCCATTGTTCTTCTCAAGCATCCATCCGTAGATTTAATTTTGTCGCTTTCAGTTTTTGAAAACGACACTTTTTATTTCACTTCATTACTGATGCATGTAAGAGAACTGAGAGGGAGAGAAGGAAGTCCGGCAGGGAGGGAGAGTGTTCAGCTCACTGGGGTCGACGACGGTGGAGCTGATAAGCCGGCAGGTGACGCCGCGGCCGAGGAAATCGCCGACGCCGTCGATGACGGAGCCGGCGATGCTGGTGACGTCCAGGCCAAGGACGGTCTTGCGCACGAGCACCACGTTGCCCTTGAGGTGCGCATTCTTGTTGCTGCCCGTGATGTCGCCGATTATCGGCGGGAACTTTCCGATGTTTCCAAACATCTTCGGTTCTACTACCGTCTGAGCTAACGGCAACTGCTAGTTCCTTGGAGTGGCTAGTAGCTCTGAATATTTGCTGAGTGAGTGATGATCGCTGAGCGAGCAGGCCAGCTATTTATAGAGCGGGAAGACAGAGTTGGTGGTTCATGAAGAGAAATGTATAAGCCGTTGAGCATTATTAGAAACAAAACAACGTGTATCACATCACCGTGTGTTGAGCGGCACAAGGCGTAGAACTGATGTGGAGGAAGGTGATGGAGTGACACGGGATTTAAAGTACATCAAAAGTAATACATGGGCGTACCAAGGCAATTAGTGTGCAACTTGGATAGCTCACATGCCTGAGCAAAAAGATAAAGATTAGATAGATTCGAACCGCGATTTCAAAGATAATAACTACTATGCCAGTTCAAATCATGATCTTCACCAACTTGGATTTGGTTCTCTCACAAAAATCATAAGTTGTAGAGTTGAGAACCATGAAAAGCAAGATCCCGAATAAGAAAATAGAAACTGAGGAAACCACAGGAGTGAAGACTAGTAGAGTCTCATCTTTTGTCATTCTTTGCTCCTTTTTCACTCAATGATTCATTCGAATTTCCAAACAAAAAATTCTCATGCAATCCTTCCCAAGGATGATTCTTGTAGTTTTCTTGTCTAATGGATTGATTTTTTTAGATAAAGGATAAAATATCCGGGCTTTACATTCTTGATGTACACAATCAATTATTACAAAGTCATGGATCACAGAAAGAAAAGAACATCAGAGTCCTAAAACATAGACATGGAACTAAAACAAACGGTATAAATGCTTCCACCCTCTATTTGAAATCTCTAAAGCAATCATCTCTAATTTTTGGCTTATCATCGAGAGGGCGTTCTTAGCATTCTCTTCACGCTGCAGTTGAGTCCAGAAGCGTAACCAATATGCTCCCCTGAAAATAACCTACATGATAGAGTTAGTTTTCATTTTGTTGAAAATAACATCATTCCGGCATCGCCAGATAGCCCAGCAATAGGCAGCCACCCCAACCCAGATCAAGCTTTTGTCTCTCTTATGCCGATTCAAAAGCCAATTACCAAACATATGGCTGATAGATCTCGGTTGGTTCAAACCAGTAACAAAGAAGATAATCCTGCACATTATTTTTGCACAAGGGCAATCAAGGAATAAGTGTCGGATAGTCTCATTCCTGTTGCAGTAAATGCATTTTTGGCTCCCTCTCCAGTTTTTCCTAGCGAGGTTGTCTTTAGTTAGAATAACACCCCTTTGTAAGAACCAAAAAAAGATTTTAATTTTTAGAGGAATTTTTATCTTCCATATCTTCTTACGATGAAAAGGTGGTTGCGAATCAATGAGGTGGAGATACATTGATCGCACAGAAAATAACCCGGATTTGGTTAAACTTCATTTAACATAGTCTGAACCTTCCACCAATTCAACATTTGATATCCTTGCTACTAGATTAAGCCACTCTATAAGTTTATTATCCACAAAAGCCCTCATAAAAGAGATGTTAAGAGGGCTTGTGGCCATCACTTTTGATACAGTTGCGTGAGGATCATGCACTATATTGTATAATGAAGGATAATTAACTTTTAGAGGCTTGTTTTCTACCCATGTATCATTCCAGAACCTCGTACTGGTCCCATCTTTAATATGGAAGGAACCATTAGCCAACACCTCATCTTTGATTTTCATGAGACCTCTCTAAAAATAGGAGTCATTTGGTTTGGTTGTCACTTGAGTAAGTGATTTTGATCTTAGGTATTTATTCCTTAACAACGACTGCCACACGCCATCTGTTTTGAGTAAATTAACCAACCATTTGTCCAGCATGCATTTGTTTTGTAATTTTAAATCTAGGATACCTAGACCCCCTTGGTCCTTAGGACGACATAAGATGTTCCATCAGGCAAGTCTATATTTATGTTTATCCGAAGATCCTTGTCAGAAGAACCTTGACCTGAAATGATCAAGGTTTTTTAGGACTCCCTTAGAAATCTTAAAGAAGGACATCATAAACATGGATAGACCGCTTAAAACCAAATTTAACAGTACTAGTTTTCCCCCATAGGATAAGTATTTTGCTTTCCAGCAAGAGAGTTTTTGTTGAAAACGTTCTTCAACCTTTCTCCATTCAGAATTCAGAAGTTGTCTATGGTGCATTGGGATCCGTAAATATCTGAAGGCATATTCCCTGCATTAAAACCAAAGAGAGTAGTATAAAAAGATTCCATCTCTTTGGCTGCACCATAGCAGAAGATTTCACTCTTGTGAAAGTTGATCTTAAGCCCGGACAATTGTTCAAAAGTGTAGAGCAACAATTTTAGATTCTTTGCTTGCTCCGGGTCATGGTCAATAAAGATAATGGTGTCATCTGCATATTGTAATATTGACAGACCACCATCAACAAGATGGGGGACGACTTCTCTTATTTGACCATCGTTTTTTGCTCTATTAATAAGAAGAGCTAGCATATCCGCAATGATGTTAAATAAGATAGGTGACATAGGATCTCCCTGTCTTAGTCCACGCTTGGTTTGGAAGTAGGGGCCGACATCGTCGTTAACTTTAATCTCCACACTTCCACCCGTGACCATACTTTCGACCCACCTACACCATTTGTGTCTACTGGATTGATGGCCAGATGTTTCTAATTTTTGTGAGAATTTATAGAATTTAACTATTTTTCTAAGTGTTTTATGAAGGATTAAGGTGGAGCCTCTAATTAGTATAGTAATATAGTAAGATTGTGGGGGTGAGGGCTGAAGCAATTAGTTCTTGGAGAGATAGCCATTGTAACCTTTTTTCTTTCCTTCCTTTTTGGGCCTATAAGCCTTGTACTTTACCTGTACTATACATTCTTTCATTCAATTGAAAAGAAAAAAAATAAATAGGGGCTCCCCTGCTGACTCTTCTAAAAAAGTTATACAAGGGCAAAGAATACTACTAGCATAGTACAAATTTAGCTTGCTAAAGACAATAAATGGCTTATACTATATATTGATGTGATGTTTGCTTCGGATTTGAAGGTTTTATTAAATGATCTAGTGATCTAGTGTGGTATAATGTAGATATAGAGAGATGGTTAAATCATTGAAGTTTTATGAAGATGAAACTAATCTACATTGTTTGTAACACAAGAGAGTCTTGGAAATAGTGATATCAATCTCACACATGGATGAGAGAGTAAGAAATAAGTGGAAGTGAGCAGCACGTGTAGGACGTTGCATTTATCCAAAAGTACCAGGGAAGGTAGATTAGCTCGTGCATGGCATCAATTGTCTTCTGGAGCTCTGGTAGGTGGCCAAATAGCTTCCATGAACATCCAAAAATAATGCATTGTGGATCGCGGTGGGTCAGTCACATGACGCGAGGAACAGGAGGAACAAAATGAGTAAATGTCTAATCCCTCATTAGTGGGAGTGGCCACTGAGTGGCCTGCAACGCAAGACGCAACAGGCTTGTCATTGGGGGAGGGTGTACTATACTACTGTGCTGTGAGGCAAGCCAATGAGATTAGACAGGAGTTCAGCTACCAATGATGGCGTTAGATCCCTCGAAGCGTTTGCGGTCCAATGAAACGTAGGCGTGGAACTTCCAACGGCGAGCTTTGGTTATGGTCGGTTCAGACTGTTCGTTCAGCAAGCTGCTACTCCCTCCCTGTACTACCTGAAGTCCTGAACCGAACAAGAAGAGAGCGACAAACGTAGGTTTGTCATGAAGAAGATAAGATTCGCGCATCATTATAGTTTGAGTTCTTTTATAATGATTGGAATTGCCTCCTGTTGCCTCTCATTGCCTCCACAAAATGCTAATTATGTTTCTAAAAGGTAATTTAGTCTTTGCATACACTGAATCTAACCCCCACCGTTCCCTAAAAAAAAATAAAAAATCTAACCCCCACCGTGTCTTCTCCAGTCCGGCCCCCATCTTGTTTATATAATTGTTGTGGAAATAATTAACTACCAAGTCGTCAAATTGTAACGAGTATACAGCGTATAGTAGCTTATCTGAAGATATAATTGTTGTGGAAATAATTAACGATTTGATTACGTTTACGTGCTTTGATAACCACAGACAAATAACAACTGATCTGATCGAGCTAGCACATGCACATGGATATCCATCAAAGATTTCACGTGTTCGGCTAGTTTTTTATTCCTAATTTTGTCTCTTCCATCTCGAAATCAACTGATATATGATGGATATATGTATATTGAGAGTTTGTCCTGGAGCAGTTGGCAGGGAAAAAATGAACCGCAAATTGCATTGCCCTAGCGTCAATTTTTGATTACCTGTTGCATAGAAGGTGAGGAGCTATGGGAAGTGGATGTGCTTGTGGACATTTTCCACGCGATGCACGAGTGCTACGTCCCATGTCCCCTACTCTTCTATTTCTCTCTACACGTCCGCTAGTGCGGGGTTGTTGCTATGCGGCGGCGAGATCCACGTTCCTGCATACTACCATTGTTTGAAATATCCACATATATCCTATCCCCAACGCGATGTGGGCAAGGACAACCAGAGAGACATGGGTGCTTTTGGTCCAACTTTGGAAATCGGTTCAGCAAATTGAGCTTGATGTTAATACAGACGACAACATTACATGGCGCTGGACGGTAGACGGAGAGTACACCTCCAAAAGTGCGTACTGCATCTAATTTGAAGGAACGTTTAGTAAACACTCAGGACTATGCCGATATGGAAAGGCAAAGCTGAACCAAAATGTAGATTTTTCGCATAGACTTTGCTACACAAGAAGATTCTCACGGCAGTAGTGTTTGATGGCGTAACTGGTCAAATGAGGATGATCAGGTCTCCTTGCTCCCGGGTACATTTATCCAGCATCAGTAAAAACCAATCAGGCCCTGTTTTTCTGAACATCTTCCTGACGAGAAGATGTGCCTCGGTGGATGAAGCTGAAGGACAGGCGTGCGCGGAGGGTCTACGGCTTGCTTCACAATGGTGCCCGGGCCCAACCATCTTGGAGTCTGATTCAATCAGACTAGTCGATGCTTTGGGAGGAACTAGAGAGGACAGGTCGGAGCTCCGGAGGACCATCCTTGAGGCCAAAGAATACCTGCAGCTGCTGCCCGAGTGGAAGATTAAAAAGGTGAAGAGGGATTGTAATGGTGTTGCTCATGAACTTGCTCATTTAGCTAGGCGAAATGTCCATAGTGCGACATGGTTGAGGCAAGCGCCTGCGTGCGTCGTTGACCTCTTAAAGCATGATTGTAATACTTGTCCTAGCTAAATAAAGAACCCTCTTTCCCCGCAAAAAAATTGATCCTATATGCAAACTATGCAGAATTGACCTAGAAACCCTCATACATCTATGTGCAAGCATTGTACCTTCTCAAAGCAAGTTTGGTTCACTTTGAAAGATTGGTTTGGATTGTCACCAATAGACACGGTCAGAGACAATGGTCATTGCATAGCTATTGGCGTAGACGTCGTGCGAAGTTCAAGAGGGCTATAATGGTCTATTGTTGGTGGAACGTTTAGAAAGAGAGAAATAGAAGATTTTTTCAAAACAAAGCCTTGCAACCAAGAGAGGTGGCATTTTTATGCAAGGAGGAGATCGATCAATTCCAGCTGGCGACAATACCCAATGTCGAAGCTAATGAGTAGTGGTTTTTTCTTTTTCTTTGGCGTCTCCTGTTTACAGGAGGTTTTATGAGTTGTCATTTCTTCCTAGTGCCTTTTTTTTTTCTAAGAGTAAGCATTAAGAGCAAAGTAGTGCAGTGGTGTTTAGGCGCGTGGTCTTAACTTTGTAGCCTTCTAGTCACACACAAAAAAAAAAAAAAAAAAAAAAAAAAAACTTTGTAGCCTTCTCTCTCTCTTTTTTTTTTTCCTTTTCTTCCTCTAATAAAAAAACCAACAAAAACTGTTTGCCGCCTTTAGAAAATATATATTTATATATTGATGTGATGTTTGTTTCGGATTTAAATGTAGGGGTATATATGTATATGTATATGTATATGTATATGTATATACCTTGTTTGCATGTGCATATGTGTATAATGTTGTGGACCTCTCAAATTATTGCATTTGAATACACACTCACATACACACATTACATGTGTATTCAAAATTTAAATTACCAGTTTCTAATTTTGGCAGGTGAATATTTATAGAGATAGCTGAGAAATCCAGACGCCTCTAGATTGGTTTTCAGAGGTGGCTAGAAGAAAATATATTTGTAGGGACGGCTCGTTTTGACATCCGCCTCTAAAAATTGATTTATGGTTTATCTACCGCTAAGAATGGTAAAATTTGCAAATGGCTTTGCATGATACAAGAGACGAGTGAACAGTAATAATAAGAGTATATCTGTATATGGATGCATGATGGTTATCTTCCAAAACTGAACACGTGTGCAAGTGAGCCGCAAGTTGGACAGGTTGCATGCATTTATCCAAAAGTAAGGGTTTGATTAGCTCATGCTCAATTGTCTTGTCCCACCTGCAGCTGCTTTTAAAAATAGGTCATCATGAAGAAGATAAGATTCGCGCCTATTATGGCCTCATTATATTTTACTACCCAGAGATCGTCAAATCGCGAGTATTGTACTACATATAGTAGCTATTTTGATGAAGATATAATTATTGTCAGGCGGAAATAATTAAACGACCTAGTGCGTCTTGATTATACGTGCATTGATATATATAACCACAGACAAATAACAACCGATCAGATATTCAGAGCTAGCTCATCACATGGTGGGATCGACCAAAGTGACGTGTTCGGCTAATTTTTTCTATTATTATTCCTGATCTTGTCTTCCATCTCAAAATCGACGTATATGATGGATAAGTATATTGAGAGTTGGCCTGGAGCAGTTGTCTGCTGTGAAAAATGAACTGCAAATAGCATTGCCCTACACTACGTCAGATTCATCGGTCTTCAAGACCCTCGACACTGCCGGATTTTCAACCGGCACAACCATATCGGCAGTGATGTGGTGGGCAATCAGTGATGTCCAAGAACACTGCCAGGTGGTGTCACCAACTAGCAGTATTTTTTTTTTTTTGAAAGAACCAACCAGCAGTATTCTACGTCGCCAACACTGCCGAGTCGAGTTAACACCCGACAGCGTTATGTAAAGGAACACCGCCGATTGTAAACTGAAGGACCAGTAACGGCGACCAGAGGGGGGGGGGGGGTGAATGGGAGCCTCAAAAATTTCTTTCAAAACTTTCACGTCCTAGGCCCAAACCAACAACCCCAAAATGCGACGCTCAAATCGTAGTGATCATGCCCTAATGAGAGGGTGGATGTTCTCTAGGAACACAGCGGATCACTACTCAATTAGCGGAAGAAGCGGAAAAACAATCGGAGCACACACAAACGCAAAGAGGAGAAACCAGCACTGTCAGGTCAACTGCGGACTGTCCAAAGTGACTGTCCGGACTGTCCGGGTCGGACTATCCGCAAGGATAGGCCGGACTGTCCCGCGGTTGATCTTCCGTAAAACAAACAGCTCGGGACGTAAACCGGACGAACACGGGTTTTGTACGTCGGACCGTCCGGGCTTAGGGGCCGGACTGTCCGCCTATAATTCCGTACCGGTGTCGAACAGACCGAGAAAAACCGGCGAAGACCCGGGGCTGTCCGCGTCACACGGCCGGACTGTCCGCGGTTCAAACTCGAAGAACAGAACCGCTTGGAAGTATTCTCGACACGATCAAAAAGACCGCCGGACTGTCCGCGTCACGAGGCCGGACCGTCCGCGGTACAACCTGGGAAAACGGATCGAAAGAAACCAGTTCTGGACTCAGCTTGACCAAGACCTGCGGACTATCCGGAGCACAAGGTCCGGACTGTCCGAGGTCCGGACTGTCCGCGTGTACAACGCCGGACTGTCCGCGATCCCAGAAACTGAATCGCCCGAAAATCGCCTCCTCCAAGATCCGTCCCAAACTTCCTCAAATCGAAACCTCTTGCAACCAAATTTAGGAATGTTGTTGCTTATGTAGAGGAGAGCCTATCTACCAAGAATCATCGGCCAATTTGAAGTAGAGAGGAAGAAATCAAAAGAGGGGAGGAAAAACATGTTCTTGAGCGACCGAAGAGAAAATCGCGTGGATCTTTGATCTCTAGAGGAACTAGCACGATTCCTTCGGTGGAAACATCACTCTAGAGTCATAGATCGATCCAACGCAAGAAGAATGGCTCGAATCGGTCAAGAAACGAAGAAATCATGCGAAGAGCAAAGTGCCCCAAAAGTCAACTCGGGAAGAACACAAAATCCATCACGAGACACAGCACAGGTGATTTAAACACAGAGGAAACAGCTGAGACTCGGCGCTCAGCTTGCCATACACGCTGGTTCGAGTACAAATCAAGGATTTGCAGACCTCTCTCTCACAGCATCTAGAGGAAGGGAAAAACCTAAAGGAAAATGGAAAATAGAAGAGGTGAGGGGGAAGGGAGACCCTCATCCTTTATTTATAGGGGCAAGTCTATTTTACATTCCTTCTTTGCCCTTGGATACATGAAGAGCCACACCACTTAGCAAGGGGCATAAGGGTCCAACTCAGGCTTCACTTGATCCGACGGCCACCGCGCCTCCTCACCGGTAGCCTTGCTTCCAAGCAATCTCCCCGATGCCGCCACGTGTCGTCCGTCCGCACCGGGACCTCCGCCCCGGTTTTGAGGCGCAAACCGGGAAACCCGCCGCCGATGGTTTTGAGGTGAAACCACCAAACCCTCCGCGAGTAGCGTAGCCCATACGCATCCCCCGCCGTGTACACTTGCGCTCGTCGATGTCCCAACTCGGCCACCACGGCCGGCCACCCGGTCCTCGGGTCCTCGATCCAAGCCTCACGTCCGCCCTTCACCGCACCCGGTCCGTCAGCACGTCACGCCCTACTTGATCTTCACCGACCGTCGACCACCGTCTCCGAGCTCGACACCTGCACACAACATGAGCCAAGAGACACCATTGTTTGACACGAAACCGCGTGCCATCGGTTAGTAAGAACACACACGCCTTGTGTTGGCATATGTTGACAATCACTCATCACACAAAGGTCTACACAATGGTTATGGAAAAACCATGTGTCCTCAATCTCCCCCTTGATGAGTGCATTATCAACACCAACACAAACCAGAGACAACTCATCCAAAAGACCAAGAGCCAAAGAAAAGCAGAAAACAGGTCATTTGCAATGAGCAAAGCGAGATCACAACTTGGTCCCCAAAGACATGGGCAACGGCTCGACGCGACCATGAAAACCAAAGCTAGCCCTCAAGAAAAGGCAAAAGACACAACACCACTAGCACAGCATAGAACACCTGAAAAACAGCTAGATCCTCGAGAAGAGGCAACGGCTCAACACATCTAGCAAAAACAGCTCAAGCTCATAACTCGGAGTGCAACTCCCCCTTGACAAATGCATTCTCACCAATAAACTCTCTGGATTTGTGAATGTTTCTCTCCCCCTTGTTGGCACATGCACTTATCAAGATTGAGACAAAAGAGACTGCAACTCCCCCTCAAATCATGCCATGAAGGAAATGCAAAAGACAGAGCTTCATAAGTATAGCAATTTGAGTACATGGATGATCTAGCAAGTATGGCAAGTGTATAGCAAATGGCACAAGACAAAACCAATGCTCAAGCTGATCAAGTGGTACGGAGTATGAAACATAAGCATTTGATCAGGTGTTGGGCATTTTATAAAAGGTGTTCACCAAAAAGAATAGCTCCTGGCACATATAAGCAGGAGATCAAACAAGTGCTAACACATGTATACAAGAGTGAACTACCCCATATAACGGTCACACATCATGTCTCAAAGATACACTTAACAACACTTGTAACTACAACATTGATCGAGTTAAAACAAAAAGTTAACAAGGTTTTATTTAGACATGTGTGAACGAGAGGATCAAAGACTGTCCGCCAAAAAGATTGTTTTTATCATGTTTTTCAACCACGCCGAGTTCATCCCTTAGTGCAAGTGGGAAGCTATCTCGTCACGAGTGGTTGTGGTCTAGCACTACAATACCCAAGTTCATCTCACTCGAATGAATGAGAAGCAATCTCGTGACATTGCCGTGGGACAGAAAAGATCCAACTCAAAACTTTCCATCATTTCTTAGCTTAGACATCAAGTTTTAGCACAAGATTATCAAGAGATCCGAGCTAAGTGAATGACTCAAGAAACATGAGACATAGCAACTCTAGCATACACATGAAAGCAACATGGTTCTCACAAAACCTACACATGCTAGTTGCCATCTCAAAGGTGAACAATTTTCGAGTTGCATCAAGATTTAAGCAGATTCACATTTATAAAACAGGCTTAGCTCATAACATGTAACAAGTGATCAGAAGAAGCCTAAGCCGCAAGCTCCAAGTGACATACACAAGACATACTAGCAAGAGCATGAATGTAATCAAAACTGCTATAGTCATGAAGCTTAACAAAGGTAATATGATACAAGATGATATGCAATATGATACACATGTAAAGCCAAAGAAACAAAAGCAAAGAAGAAAGCCAAATATCATACTATACATCAAGAAACAACTACCCTACTCTAAAAGGGTAGCAAATGCCCAACTCCGCTCTCAAGTGGGCAAACGGGTTTGATCGAGGGGCTTTGTGAAGATGTCGCAAAAGCTGTTCATGGGTTCTCACAGTCAAGGTCTATGTCTCCTTTCTCTTGGTGGTCTCTCAAGAAGTGATACCGGATCTCAATATGCTTGGTTTTTGAGTGGAGTACGGGGTTCTTAGCAACGCTAATGGCACTAGTGTCACACCGAAAAGAGGCACTTTCCTAAAGTTCAACCCATAGTCTCTCAAGGTGCAACCACCCAAAGCAACCGAGAACAACACGCAAAGCCCGCGGCGACATACTCGGCCTCACAAGTGGATTGGGAAATAGAAGACTGCTTGCGAGAAGACCAAGAGATCAACGACGAACCCAAAAACTCACAAGTTCCCGAAGTGGATTTTCTCTTAATTCGATCACCCGCATAATCGCATCGAATAACCCGAAAGAGAAAGAGATGAAGAGGTCGAGTACCATAGACCAAGCTCGGGAGTGAAGCGAAGGTACCGTAAGATGCGTTTGATAGCCTGCCGATGCGAAGTGCGCGGTGAAGACTGGAAGCGTGCGCAAAGGCAGACGGCGAACTGGATGTCGGGCCTTGTCGCCGTCAGGTACAGCAATGACCCGATCATGCTGCGGTACTCCTTCTGGTCCACGACTTCTCCTTCTAGATCGGCATCCAAGGCAGTCGTGGTCGACATGGGAGTTTGAAGTGGCTTGGCATCACCCATGTCGAAGCGCTTCAGAAGATCCTTCGTGTACTTGCCTTGATGTACAAATGTCCCTTCTCGAGTTTGCTTGATTTGCAAACCGAGAAAGAACGTCACTCACCCATCATGCTCATCTCGAACTCCCCGCTCATCATATCTGAAAACTTTGCAACAAGAGCATGTGACGAACCACCAAAAATGATGTCATCGACATAAATCTGCACCAAGAGAGTGTCACTGCCATGCTTGAGGAGAAACAAGGTTTTGTCAACCGACCCCATGGTAAAACCCTTGCCCAGCGAAAGGACTTCGATCGCTCATACCACGCTCTCGGGGCTTGTTTGAGACCATATAGGGCTTTGTCGAGTTTAAAAACATGGTCGGGATGCTTGGGATTTTCAAAGCCTGGGGGTTGCCTCACATACACCTCCTCATCTATGTACCCATTCAGAAAAGCACTCTTTACATCCATTTGATACAGCTTGAACCCTTTCGAAGCTGCATAGGCTAGGAAGATCCTAATGGCTTCTAAACGGGCAACAGTGCAAAGGTTTCCTCATAATCTATCCCCTCTTTCCGACAAGGTACCCCGAGCAACCAACCTAGCCTTGTTTCTCACCACAACCCCATCCTCACTCTGTTTGTTCTTGAACACCCACTTGGTTCCTATGGGATGACACTCGAGGTGGAGGTGGTACTAAAACCCACACTTGGTTTCTCTCAAAGTTCTCAAGCTCCTCATGCATGGCATTTACCCAATCTGATCGGTTAATGCCTCAACCACTTCTTTGGGTTCGAAATTTGCAACAAAAGCGGAATGTGCAAAGTGCGAAATCTCATAAGATCTGTTGCGAGTGACCCGCTCATTTATGTTACCGATCATGGTTGAAGGAGGATGGCGATCTTTGAATGTGTCGCGGTGCTTCCCTTGATGAAGACGCCTCCCCTCAACAACCCCGGTGGAGCTCCCTCAGGTGCAGCTGGAACAAGCTGAGGAGCCTGGTCGTACGGCCCTCATGTGGTGGAGGATGTGGGAGTAGGGCCGTCAACCGAAGTAGTCGTCGCAGGGTCAATTGGGGCAGCCGGTGGAGTCGGCTTGGGATCACCCCAATCGGCATCGTCCTGCTCCTCCTCCACAAAGATGCTCTTGTTCATCTCCTCATCACCTGCACCTTCAAAGACAGGAGAAGAACAGGGTGCGGTCTCGTCGAAGGTGACTTCACAAGTCTCCATGACACGGTTAGTTTCAAGGTTAAGTACTCGATAAGCATGCGAATGAGATGCATAACCAAGAAAAATCCCGTCAGAAGATCTCGATTCAAATTTGTCTAAGTTTCCCTTCTTCAAGATAAAGCACTTGCAACCAAACACTCGAAAATGGCTCACTTTGGGCAAGCGGTCAAACCGCAACTCATAAGAGGTCTTCTTCGTAAAAGCTCGAAGGAAGATGCGATTTGAAACATAACAAGCCGTGTTGATTGCTTCGGCCCAATAGCGCCTAGGAGTCCTATGCTCATCAATCATCGTCCTCGCCATCTCAACAAGGGTCCAATTCTTGCGTTCAACAATCCCATTTTGCTGTGGGACATATGGCCAGGAAAACTGATGTTCAAGACCTATGGATGAGCAAAAGGTCTCAAAACGAGTATTCTTGAATTCAGTGCCATTGTCACTGCGAATAGCTCGCATGGCATGCTTTGGTAACTCATTTTGCAACCTTAAGATCAGGTCATGAACATGAGTAAAAGCCTCATCTTTGCTTTCCATGAAAAAGACCCACGAATAGCGAGAAAAGTCATCAACCACGACCAACACGTACCACTTTCCACCATCTGACCGGACCCGAGCTGGACCTACAGTGTCCATATGTAAGAGCTCACCGGGTCCCTTGGTCATCACTTGGTTCACGGGAGAATGAGAAGCTGCAATCATCTTCCCGTGATGGCACGGGTGACAAACAAGATCCTTCTCAAACTTGAGCTTGGGCAAACCTCGAATTAGATCAAGTGAGCTCAATCTTGCAAGCAAGTCGAAACTCAAGTGACCAAGTCTGCGGTGCCACTTCCAGAGCTCTGAGGAGGAACTAGCCACCAAACAACGGGAAAGGCCAAATGATCGAGAAAAATCGGCACGAAACACTTTCCCAAAAGGCACAATCTTGCAAACGAGGTTCTCCTGAGCATCAAGAACATGACAATGTCTTGGCTTAAACCGAACCTCAAAACCGTCATCAAGAAGCTGAGAAACAGAAAGCAGATTGAAATGCAAATTTGAAACCAAAGCCACATCCTTAAGCACAAAGTTCTCATTCAGACGAATGGACCCACGTGAAAGCACTTTACCCTTGCTGTTATCCCCAAATGTAATGTATTCACTACACTTCATTTGGGTAAGGCTGGAGAACCATTTTGAGTTCCCGGTCATGTGTCGAGAGCAACCGGAATCAACTAGCCACGTGTTCTCCAGGCCCTTCATCCCGCATCAATAGCGAGACATGGGATGAGCAAATGATCCAACACCGGGTTAGTAAACCGAGGAGAAAACCAGGTGTTGGCTCATTCGCCCACGAGAAGTGTTAACAAAAGCATCATGCATGCCATGTCCCATTTGAGTAGAGCGATCACCACGACGAGAAAACGTGGTCCGCTCATCCCGTAAGACCGAAAGCCACGGTCACGAGATCCAAGATCATAAGAAAAACCTGAACCCCGCCGGCACGACCACCTCGTGGTCTCACACCTTGAGGCCTAGGTCCTTGAGGTGTTGCACCTCTTGGCCTAGCACTATGCCTCGGAAACGTGGAGCAAACACACCATGAGTAGAGTTATGGAAAAGCTCATACTCATGCCGCTCATCTCTCTTCCTCCGAAAGCAGAACTCAAACAAGTGACCATCATGGTGACAATAATCACAGTGATACACCTCTCTCTTGGGTGGTGGTTTACTCACTCTCTCATGGGTATGGGTCACTCTTTGGGTTTGCTTGTTGGGTTTAATAGAGATGTCGGGAAGTGTGTCAAGTGGGTTCCTTAGGTGGTTTGGCTTGGGAGTCCACACTTGTTTTGGAGGTGAAGCTTTGGGAGGTTCCTCAAACACACCATCTTTCACACTGGGCTTGTTAGGCTGAGGTGGAGTGATTTTGATCAACTTGGGAGTAGTGGAAGGCTTGGTGGATTTCTCAGATGCACTCATACCACTGTGTTCACCAACCTTACCAAAAACATTTTCACCCTTCCCACCTATAGCAAAGCCTAATCCCGTTGTGTCGGTTCCCTTCTTGAACCGACTCATCATCATGCCAAGCCGCGGTTCACCGCAAGACAACCAACCGAGCATGGACCGAAGATTTGTGATTTCTTCTTCGGCCCTTTTCTTGTCATGCCTACAAGAGTCTAGTTCTAGTTCCAAAGCTTCACAACAAGCACATCTAGAAACTTGACTAGTTTTCTCTAGCATGGCAATCCTAGTCATTTTCTCACCTAGCTCAGACTTCAACTCATCACAAGACTTGCAAGGACTCAAAATGATAGGCTTAGCTCTAATCTCATCAAGTTCATCTACCAGAGCAACATACTTAGATTGCACATCAGCTAGGTTTGCCATATGAATGGCACAAGCATCACACTCAGACTCATCAGTGATGGGCACAGACTCCTTAACAAACTCAAGTTCTTTGACAAAACTCGCTCCCACTTAACCTTGAACTCTTTCCTCTCACGAGCAAAGACGCTTAAGCAAAGCATCTTGACTAAGCAAAGTGGTAGTCAAGTTATCAACCTCGCAGAAGGGACTCGAGAGTTTGTTCTACCTCGGGCTCGGTGTCGTCGTTCTTCTCAATGCTTGGGGTAGACTCGTCGCGCGCCATGGTGCAGTAGCCTCCAAGCTTGGAGTCAGCGAAGAAGCACAGCCCGTTGAACTTGTTCTCGACCTTCTGCTCGGCCTCATCATCACTTGGAGGTGAGCCGCTGTCGGAGTCGTCATCGAGGTCGCTGAGGGATGCGAGGAAAGCTCGCTGCCTTGCCTCTTGCTTCTCAAAGTACTTCTTCTTGACAGCTTCCTTGTCGAATCCTCTCTTGTACTTGTACTTGTACTTGGGTGCAGAGGACTCGTGCTTGTCCTTGCGCTTTGCCGTAGTCGTTCTTGTTGTTGTAGTGGTTCTTGTCGGCCTTGGGACAGGTTGGCGACGTAGTGGTCGGGATCTCCACACCCGAAGCATCCTTGCTTGGTGATGCCACGCCGGCGATTCAAACGGTTGTTGTGAAACCGTGAGAACCGGCTAATCACCAAGGCGAGCTCGTCGTCCCCAAGAGCCTCCATCTCGCTCCTCTCGTAGCCGAGACCCGAGAAGACAAGGCAAAAGACTCGCCGTGAAGGGTTAGTCAAAGAACTTGAACCTCCCGTACACGAGACCAAAGCCATGGTAGGGGCGAGACGGATTTCGATCCTCGCCTCGCGTCCGGTGGTCAATCTCGGTGGACTTGAGCTTACTGAACAGCTCATCCACAGTGAGAGTCTCATAGCCGGGCGATTCGATGATCACCAAGACCTTTACTTCCCAAACCCTCCGATCTAGAGCATATAGAAGCTTAAGCGCTCTTTGATGATCGTCATAGGGCATCTGAGGGTTGTTTGCCCTCATCTTGTTCACGATGGTTTGAAAGCGAGTGAACAAAGAATCAATAGATTCACCATCGTTTTGAACAAAGTTCTCATACTCTCTCTTGTGTCTCATAGAGTCGATCTTGACATGGGCGTACCCTCATGATATTTCGCAGCCTAGACCGGATCTCTCGAGCGATATCACAATCGAAACACGCTCAAATTCTTCCATAGAAAGAGTAGAAAACAAGACAGGTTACGCGTGTTGTTCGCCTTGTGTTGGTCGATCAGTGCTTGGTCAACACGGGCAGCAAGTACCACGTAGTCCGCATTCTCACGGATCTCCCAAACACGCGAATCAATCCCTTGGAGATGCGCCGACATGCGGATCTTCCAATAGGGATAGTTCTTGCCATCGAAGTGCGGTGGCTTTCCAAGCCCACGGTTCTCCATGATGTCGCCTTCGGGGATCACGGACCGATTAAGGTGAAGTGATCCTTAACCTGCTCCGATACCAATTGAAGGACCGGTAACGGCGACCAGAGGGGGGGTGAATGGGAGCCTCAAAATTTTCTTTCGAAACTTTCACGTCCTAGGCCCAAACCAACAACCCCAAAATGCGACGCTCAAATCGTAGTGATCACGACCCTAATGAGAGGGTGGATGTTCTCTAGGAACACAGCGGATCATTACTCAATTAGCGGAAGAAGCGGAAAAACAATCGGAGCACACACAAACGCAAAGAGGAGAAACCAGCACTGTCAGGTCAACTACGGACTGTCCGCAAGGATAGGCCGGACTGTCCGTGGTTGATCTTCCAGAAAACAAATAGCTCGGGACAGAAACTGGACGAACACCAGGTTTTGTACGTCGGACTGTCCGGGCTTGGGGGCCGGACTGTCCGCCTATAATTCCGTACCGGTGTCGAACAGAGACTGAGAAAAACCGGCGAAGACCCGGACTGTCCGTGTCACACGGCCGGACTGTCCGCGGTTCAAACTCGAAGAACAAACTGCTTGGAATGATTCGACACACGATCACAAAAAGACCGCCGGACCGTCCGCGTCACGAGGCCGGACCGTCCGCGGTACAACCTCGGGAAAACGGACCGAAAGAAACCAGTTCGGACTCGACCAAGACTCGCGGACTATCCGGAGCACAAGGTCCAGATCGTCCGAGGTCCGGACTGTCCGCGTGTACAACGCCGGACTGTCCGCGATCCCAGAAACTGAATCGCCCGAAAATCGCCTCCTCCAAGATCCGTCCCAAACTTCCTCAAATCGAAACCTCTTGCAACCAAATTTAGGAATATTGTTGCTTATGTAGAGGAGAGCCTATCTACCAAGAATCATCGGCCAATTTGAAGTAGAGAGGAAGAAATCAAAAGAGGGGAGGAAAACATGTTCTTGAGCGACCGAAGAGAAAATCACGTGGATCTTTGATCTCTAGAGGAACTAGCACGATTCCTTCGGTGGAAACATCACTCTAGAGTCATAGATCGATCCAACGCAAGAAGAATGGCTCGAATCGGTCAAGAAACGAAGAAATCACGCGAAGAGCAAAGTGCCCCAAAAGTCAACTCGGGAAGAACACAAAATCCATCACAGAGACACATGCACAGGTGATTTAAACACAGAGGAAACAGCTGAGACTCAGCGCTAAGCTTGCCATACACGCTGGTTCGAGTACAAATCAAGGATTTGCAGACCTCTCTCTCACAGCATCTAGAGGAAGGGAAAAACCTAAAGGAAAATGGAAAATAGAAGAGGTGAGGGGGAAAGGAGACCCTCATCCTTTATTTATAGGGGCAAGTCTATTTTACATTCCTTCTTTGCCCTTGGATACATGAAGAGCCACACCACTTAGCCGGGGCATAAGGGTCCAACTCGGGCTTCACTTGATCCGACGGCCACCGCGCCTCCTCACCGGTAGCCTTGCTTCCAAGCAATCTCCCGATGCCGCCACGTGTCGTCCGTCCGCACCGGGACCTCCGCCCCGGTTTTGAGGCGCAAACCGGGAAACCCGCCGCCGATGGTTTTGAGGTGAAACCACCAAACCCTCCGCGAGTAGCGTAGCCCATACGCATCCCCCGCCGTGTACACTTGCGCTCGTCGATGTCCCAGCTGTCAGCCACCACGGCTGGCCACCCGGTCCTCAGGTCCCTCGATCCAAGCGTCACGTCCGCTCTTCACCGCACCCGGTCCGTCAGCACGTCACGCCCTACTTGATCTTCACCGACCGTCGACCACCGTCTCCGAGCTTGACACCTGCAGACAACATGAGCCAAGAGACACCATTGTTTGACACGAAACCGCGTGCCATCGGTTAGTAAGAACACACACGCCTTGTGTTGGCATATGTTGACAATCACTCATCACACAAAGGTCCACACAATGGTTATGGAAAAACCATGTGTCCTCATAAACAGAACCTGGCTAGCGTCAATCTTTTTTTGAGGAAACCTAGCGTCAATCTTTGATTACCTGTTGAACATAAGGTGAGGAGCTATGGGAAGTACGAGGACGTGCTTGTTGCCATTTTTTCCATGCGACGCATGTCCTTATCATCTCAATTTGTCGGCCGGACACGTCCGGTAGGGCGGGGTTGTTGCCATGCCGCGGCAAGATCCACGTTCCGGCGTACTACCATTGTTTGAAATATCCACATCCTATCCCACAATGCGATGAACAGGAAAGTTGTGGACAATGGCAACTAGAGAGACATGGCTTTTGGTCTCCATCTGCTATATCGACTCCAGTCCCTTCCGGCTACTTTATTCTAGCGAGGACCGTTCTTTTTAACTATATAAATGCTCGTGTGGTGTAACGTGAAAAATAATATGACAATAATGTAAGTATAAATATGTATTGTATTATACTATTCCTCAAAAACAATATATTGGACTAAACCTTAATATTCGGACGTGAACGTGCGAGTTTCAAGGACTTCGTATGAGATGCGGACGTGTGAATCCAGTTTTGTTATATACGAGAACCAGCTAGGATGCGAACACGAGCTCGTGGAGGATGACTCGTATCGGACATAGAAGCGTGAGTATGAACCAAGACTTTGGTTGTGCTCCCTACAACTATAGTTGCATCTTTTTTTGTCTAATCCTACGGTAAATTGTGAGAGAAGTTTTTTCGGTTGCACAACAATATTGTTCACAAAGCCATTTTTCCTTTTCTCTTTCCTACTAAATGAATGTGGAGTCAGGAGAAGCCACGATTTATGGCACCTCATGCTCTGTCTCCTGTATTGTAGTGTGGAGCCGGAGCCTGAATAAGCCTAGCCAAAGGAGCCTAAAAGTGATGTTATAGGAGAGTGTCCACCATGTGATGTGTTTACTAAGAAAATAATTTCCTCATATTCTCTGCATTTGTACCAGCTGCTAATTAACAGGTTCACTCATCGTTACATTAACTAGGCAGTGTGCCCGCTCTTCATGCGGGCGGAAGGGAGGCGTGGAAAAAAAAAGGTGAAGAGAACAAAAAAAGGCAGAGGTTGTTAATGGTACACACTGTTCATATCGGGGTTGACACTGTTCATAATGACTGTTCATAACGGTTATGTATTTGTTCATGATGGGTGTACACTATTTCATAACGGGTACATACTGTTCCATAATGGATATCTACTGTTCAGAAAGGGTTGGGTACTGTTTCTTAACGAAAGTTACTGTTACTTAACGGGTACTTATTGTACATTAACAGTGATATCTATGTGAGTGGAGAGGATCCGTTACTGTTAATCTACAGTGATCTATGAGAGGGGAGCAATCTCCAGCTTTAGGTGTATTTATTAGGTAGTTAACAGTGACATGTGAGTGGATAGGATCCGTTAATGTTAATCTACAGTCATCTGTGAGAGGGGAGCGATCTCCAGCGTGTATAGGTAGACACATGAGCATTTTACTATACTCGTCTCGTCAAGCAGCTAGTAGTGTCTCGTTTGAAAGATCTTCAGATCGCAGCTAGTAGTGTCTCTTGAGATCTTCAGGCGGAAAATATAACTGACGACCCAGTGCCAGTGGGTCTTGATTACGTGTTTAATCCAGTGTTTAGACAGATGCGATCCTTCATAACCACAGACGATCCACGCGGCGTTCGGCCTGTGTTTTTTTACGTACACGTCGATCTGTGGCGCGGCGCCCAGCCTGTGTTTTTTATACCGAATCGATCTCATCTTCCATCCCGAAATCAACTGATGTGATGGATATCTATATATCGAGCGTTGGCCACACTTGGCCTGCACGAGAGCAGTTGATCGATTGCAGGAAAATGAACTGCAATTTGTCCTAGCGCCAAACTTTGGATTCTTAGCTGTTGCACGGTAGGTGAGGTAGGCATGGGTTGGGTGTTGGGAAGGACGTACGTACGCCCAAGTCCTTGTCAGTCCTTATCTCCACACAATATTCCTTTCTCTATTTAATTTCCCGAACACGTGGTTTGCTGCCATGCCGGGGTAAGACCCACGTCCCCGTGTGTGTAGCGAGATCGTTCGAAATGTTCCCCTACTCCTCTCCTATAGGAAAAGGCAGGGGCAACCGCACCCACACGATCATGGGTGGGCACCCGATACACGAGATACATGGGTGGGCACCCCGGAGCTCCGGGCACCCCCGGTGTGCAATCGAACCATAGTCTGTGAGTGCAGTAACATGTCAGACACGGTTCGGCACCGTTTGGCAGTCACAATGTGCAATCGCTTTGCTGGTATACCAATGCACTTTATCTACTAGGCCTTGTGCAATGTACTCCCTCCGTTTCAATATATTTGTCGTCGGCAGCCACGCACAGAGACCAAGGCACCATATGAAGTCAGTACAGAGCACAGTGATCGGTCGCCTCGTTTCCGGCTGCTAAAGAATAAACAATGCAAGCTGAATAAACAATGCGGTGCAACGTCCAGAGAACCAACGAGTAGTACGCGAGCTTGCAACGTGCCAGTGGAGGTGGGATGGGCCGGTGTGATGGCGTGCCAGAAAAAGCTGCATGCAGGCCTACGGTAGGGGAGACGGTAGATGCCTAAGCGACAGATAAATTGGAACAATGAACTGTCGCTAGAACGACACTTAAAACGAAACAGAGGGAGTATGCTTGAGTGCTGCTTTAGAGCACCTCCAGTGTTGGGTGAAATCGAACCGTCGTACATCAAAATCGAACCGAGCACACTGGAGGCATCGAACCGTGGATGTCAGAAAGAAAAAGCGAACCTTGCCCAAGATGCGAACCGAGCGGATTAAAATAATATATTGACAGCACGGTCACGAACTATTCATGTGAATGCGTTCACGCGGATGTGGATCAGTAATTGGGAAAGGTAGAAAGAGAAAGAGAGTTGGGCCCCACCAAACGATGTTTGCACTGGAGGCCTCGCACCATCGTCAAAATCGTTTTTGGAAGGCCCACACTTGTCAGGTTTGGTTCGGTTCAACACTGGAGGTGCTCTTAAATGGAGAGAGAAATTTCAAGAGCCGTTCCTGATATTGCAGCAGGTGATGCTAACTTCGGCCTTGTTTAGTTCCACCAAATTGGGGGTTGCCAATTTAGCGATTCTTGTAAGATCAGAAGATTTCGTTTGTATTTATAAAATATTGTCCAAATATTGATTAATTAGTCTTAAAAGATTCGTCTCATGCAAAGTACAACTAAACTGTGTAATTAGTTTTTAATTTCATCTAAATTTAGTACTCCATACATGTGCCGGTATTTTGATGTGATGAGGAATCTTTTACTGTACCAAATTGGCAACCACCAATTTAAGAAAACTAAGCAAGTCCTTCAGCAGAAATGAGAGCGACGCAAGTAGTTGCTCCGCTCTCAGAAATGAGAGCGACGCAGGCAGTTGCTCCGCTCTCAGAGTAGTGCTAACTCATTAAAATATGAAGAGGAAAGAGAGAGACTGACACACACACTGAACCAACGCATACACCGTACCAATGCTAGCTTTTGCTTTTTCAGTTTTTTACTTTTCTTTATGGGCTCCATGGCTTCTGTCAAAACAGTGACAGACGTCTTTAAAAAAAAAAACAGTGACGGACGCCAACTTCTCGCATGTGGATGTTCAACAGTTTTGGGCAGCACTCTCCATTGTGGTTCAAGGCTAATAAAATATTTGCTCTTGCCGCTCTATCCACTCTCTCACGTAGCAGTTGCGTCCGTTCACAAGTAGAAATGCTTTTTAATCTCCACGGTTCGACGCCCGCAGTGTTGACTTGAAATTCGCAGTGTTCATGGTTCGATACCGTGCTTCCACAGTGTTCATGGTTCGATACCGTGCTTCCATGGTTTGCTTTTTCGATATACTGGAGCTGCTCTGTTTGGTTGAGCTGGTATGAGATGGGTACGGTATTTGGTTAAACCGAACTGATCTGTTTGGTTTCTTAGCATATTTTTTAAAATAAATGGATGAACTTAAAACGAAGACCACCTTAAATTTGTGAACATGAAGCACTTGGAGATTGCTGAGGCGCCCATGGACGCACCAAAAGATTAACGCAAATCAGAACGGATTAAGCACAAAATTGGCTAGGACTTTGTTCTGAGCTTTTGGGTTTTGGCTTTTCAAAATGGGTGGGAATAGAGAGGAGACTTTTCCCTGTGTGCCATTATAAAAGATTGACCCAACCTCCATGCCACCGGAAAGTTCGTTTTGGCCTGTGTGCCCAACGTTAACTTTGTTTTTCCCCGTGCGCCATTCCGTCCACTTTCTGTCTATTTTCAACGCTTTGACCGTCCTGACACGTGGGTCCCGCCTGAAACAATGTCCAAGAATACCCCTCTCACATATCCTTTGTCTGTGCATAGTGGCCCCCCATCTCCTCCTTCTTCCTCCTCTGGCAGCAGGGCGGGGTGAAGCAAAGGGAAGGAGCAGGTCCGCGTGAAGCAGAGCTGACCGGCGATGCGTCCGCCGACGCCGAAGACCGCCCCCTCTGCCGCTTCCTCGTCCTCCTACAGCCACCACGCATCACGAAGCTCTCCCTCGGCTGTCCCGCACGTAGAATGGCACACAGGGAAAACACAAAGATGATGTTGGGCACACAGGTCGAAACGAACTTTGCAGTGGCATGGAGGTTGGGTCAATCTTTTGTAATGGCACACAGGGAAAAGTCTAAGCATCTTACAGTTTTTCCATGGCACATAGCTCATGACAACTTTTTCACAACTCATATCTCAAAACAACTTTTTTCACAATTCACAGCTGAACCAGACAAACTTGAAAGTAGGAGAAGAGGGTTTGCCACGACTGCCTTTTACCAAACTAGCTTGTGTAGGGATAATTAAGCAAAGTTTTTTCCACCCACACCAAACCTTGAAATGGAAACATCATTTGACCAGGATATATATAGGACTTAATTATTGGGAAACCAAAAGGAAATATTACGAGCATCCCTGGTAAGTGGTAGTAAACCGCCAGCACACCAGAGAGTAATACACTATGGCACAATGCGCGGCGCGCACGTGTATGGAAATCAAACTGATAAAATGAAACCGATAAAGCACGGGAATCACCGCTAGCTATTCCCCGGTTTCATGCCAGTGATGCCCTGTCCTCAGTCAGGTGAGGACTCGGATCAGATGGAAATGCTGTTGGGGATGCCCTTGGCGGTGACGCCGGCGTTGTCGCCATTCTTGTCGGAGGTGTTGGGGAAGAGCAGCGTGTAGGGGAACTGCGCCTCGCTGTAGCGGTTCTTGTAGCGCGCGTCCTTGTTCATGGCCTCCACGCGTTTCTCGATCTCGATCAGCCGTGCGCCGAACCGCTTGAACGCCTCCTGCGCCTTGGCGTCCGACGTCCACTCCTTGGTGTCGCGCTGGCCGAGGTACACCTCGTCGGAAGAGTGGCTGGACAGGATCTCCAGCAGCGCGATGCCGACGACGGCCTGGTACTGCGTGGTGATGGAGCGCACGAAGAACGTCTCCGGGTTCTTCTCCAGCTCCTTGTACGCGTCGGTGCCCGGCACCGGCATGGGCCGCCGGCTCACCGACGGCCGGTTCGGGTGGTACCCGCAGTACGGGTACTGCCCGAAGTTGACGGCGGCGTGCAGCGCCGACGCGATCCAGATGATGGTCGTGCAGGCCTTGACGAGCTCCGACACCATCTGCATCTTGGGCCACCATGGCTCGTCCTTGAGGTCGGCGTGCCCGACCTCGCGCTCCTCCTTCCACCACGCCTGCAGCTCCACGTCCGCCTGCAGCACGCCGTCGTTGGGGTAGTAGATGGCCAGGTACTCCGTCACCCACTGCTCGATGGCGTGCCAGACGGCCAGCCCGTCCGACGCGTACGGGTAGTCCTCGATCAGCAGACGCACCTTGTACGGGCTCGACGGATCAGGAACGGCCATGCCTCTGCATTGACATTAGCGTGCCGCTTGTCAATCTTAATGTGATGGAGAGTATTACTGCCAATCAGTCAATAATGTCGATCAGTTATATCATTACCGCTTGATGAGATCGTCGGGGAGGGCCTGCTCGGTGAAGTTCCAGCTGCCGTAGACTTTGGAGGTGATCTCGATGGCGTACTTGCGCGGGAATACGGTCATCTCGAAGATGCCTCCGCCATTGATGAGCTTCTGTCGCGCGAGTCCGTTGATGTTCATCGTGTCGCGGTAGTGCGGCAGCAGCAGCCTGTGCACGGGGTGCGTCACGCTGAGCTGCCGGTTGGTGGCGATCACGAACGGCTCCATCACGGCGTGCGTGTTGAGCCAGTGGCTGACGCCCTGGTGCCAGCAGTAGTCGTTCACATTGACGTAGGCCTTGGCTAGGCGCCACACCCACGCCTCCGCGCCCGCCGTCGGCGGCGCCGGCGTGTACACCGTGCTCTTCGCCGCGGTGATGCCGTCCCGGAGCTCGGGAAGGCTCATCTCGATGGCCACCGGCGCGAGCGTGCCGTCGCCGCGCAGGAACAGGAGCGTCCGGGTGGCGTAGATGAAGTTGTCGGGGAGGCTGTTGACCTCGATCAGGAACGGCATGTAATGGTCGTGGTGGTCCAGGATGTAGAGCCGATTGCTGTCCAGCGCCTGCTGCACGGTGAGGCCCTCCAGACTCCCCGCGATGTGCGCTTCCGTGATGGTGCTCGTCTGGTCGCCGTACTTGCTCGGATCAAGGGTGCTTTTCGGAGGGAACTCCTGTTTGATGAAGCATCCAAGACGTTACTACTTTGATAACTTGCATTGAAATCAAGAAAGACCAGTGACCAACCATCCATGGTAGGTTTGGCGACTTGCGTCCACTCCACTCACCGTGAGACGCCTGATGATCAAGGGGTTCACGCCGGCGAGGGTCTCCCTGGCGAACTCCTCGTCACTCATCCAAGCTCTCTTGTCCTCTGGATGAAATATGGCATATACAGGTAAGAGACATTTTTCGTCAAAGCCTGAAATGATTCATTAGTAGCCAAAGTGCAATTTTACCGTGCGTACCTTTGATGATTTGGGGCATGGGGAGCTTGAGGACGTAGTCACCGCCGGCGGGCATGAGGTCCTTGATCATCTGGACGGGGAACTGCTTCCGGAACTCCTCGAGCGCGGGGATGTCGGGCAGCTTGATCCCGCCCTCGTACAGCTGCAGGATGTCCTTGAAGGAGTTGAACTCGATGCCGAACAAGTAGTCTTTCAGGATGGGCACCAGCCCGTCCGCGAACGCCTTGATCGTGTACCCGTAGAAATCCGACTTCTTGATGTGGCCGAACCGCTCGTCGCGCGGCACGTAGACGTCGCCGCCGTCGAGCAGCGTCAGCCTGCTCTCGCTGCTGGGGTCCGTCTGCGTCGGCTTCCGGCCCGTGCGGCCGCGCCGCGGGTAGGGGTGCTCCTTGGAGCCGCCGAGGACGGGGCGCGGGTCGTTGCCGTCGGGGTTGCCGAGGTCGTTGTACACGTCGTAGCGGTACACGCGGTCGTGCTCCTCGTATGGCCCCTCCTGGTCGTCGCCCCTCAGGTTCCGGAGCTCGTCATCCCGGTAAGGCTTCAGCGCCGCCGGCATCTGGCTCGGCAGGTACGTCTGTACGCCGTGCAGACAAGAGAAGATCGTGTGTCGTTCATGTCAAGTCGTCAAGACACTCATCACACTCAGTTTAACTTCTTGGTTTGCTAATGAACACACTGCATTGGGATACTCACGTCGTTGGAGAAGAAGACGCGACTGTAGCGGTACTTGTACTGCGGGTAGATCCACGAGTTGGCGACGAAGACGACGGTGCCGTGTCCGGGGACGTCGTCGAGGGTGATGGTCTTGAGGAAGAACTCGGAGGCGTGGTTGTTCTTGACGATGATGGCGCCTGGCACGCCGTGCTTCTCCACCTCCCAGTCGAAGGTGACGCCGAACTTGTTCTCGCCGGAGATCAACGGCGGCGGTTGCAGCAGCCACTGCTCCAAACTCGCCTCAGCGCCCACCCTCCCGCGGTTCCCGTTGTCTGCACGCCGCGCGCGCCGGTCAACATCGATCAGACCAACGTGGAAATTAAAACGTAGTACTTCATATATGCTACTAGTATACTGTATGTATATACCATATTATTAGGATAAAAGTAAATTATCTGTCCATTCTTAGTTTGTCTAAACACTAGATCGGCCCGGTTTATACTTTATTAGATTTAAAGTGGTTCGATCTTTGTCGTTTTCGTCGATGATTGTGTCAAGCATCGATCCGTAGTTTTACTACTTTTGTCGCTTTCTTTTCTTTTCTTTTTTCTTGCTGTAAACGGCATCATTACTGAAGCATGCGCGACAGTGCGAGAACAGAGAGTGAGAGGAACAGGTGAGGGAGGGAGCCTGCTCTGCTCAGTGCTCACTGGGGTCGACGACGGTGGAGCTGATGAGCTGGCAGGTGACGCCGCGGCCGAGGAACTCGCCGACGCCGTCGATGACGGCGCCGGCCATGCTGGTGACGTCGAAGCCGAGCACGGTCTTGCGCATGAGCACCACGTTGCCCTTGAGGTGCGTATTCTTGGTGCTGCCCGTCAGGTCGCCGATGACCCCCGGGATCTTTCCGATGTTTCCGAACATCTTCGGTTTCTAGTGGCTAGCTGTGGACTGTGGGTACGTATTTGCTCTGTGAGTGAGTGAGTGAGTGATCGGTGAGCGAGCAGGCCAGCTATTTATAGATCGGGAGACGAGCTAGGGGGGCTCATGAAGATAAGTCGTGCAACATGATTCCAAATAAAACAACGTGTGTCACGGCACCGTGTCTGAACTACGTACGTAACAGTATACTACTAGTACTTACTAGTGGATGTTGATGCAATTATTTGCCATCTTATCTTGATGCAATTATTTGCCATCTTATCTAGCACCAGTTCTCAGTTGTGGTGGTTACGATTTGGCTGGCTTCCTATCCTTTTTGACCAAGCCATCAGGGAAAACCCTAACCTATTTTTTAAAATTTTTTCTTATACCGTAATATGTAGACCTGTTTAAATTCGCTCATACGGGGAGTCGAACCTAAAACGCAGGTCTATTAGGTTCTGCTCAGGTGCTCTAACCACTAGGCTAGAGACCTTTTCGCATCTATTGAACGGACGTAAGCAAGATCTTTTAGAGTCAGTTTTCTCCACTTATTTATTTTTACAAGGCATGTTAAGATTTTTCAAAGGCATCATTTTATTAATGAATACTTTCTCATGCATTACATATAAATTGATATAAATCATCATTTTATTAAATGGCCTGTAAAAATCGAGGTCTTCATCACACTTGATTCTCTCTCCTTCAGCTATCTTAGCATATAGACTCTTGTTTAACAATTTTTTGAAACTTTATCCATTAATAGATTTCTTTGGTACTTAACCTGTTAGATTTTCTGCCAAAGGGGTTTACAAGAAGTAAAACGCGAGTGTTTTTCTTAACTATCTTCCAATAATAATGTTGACACACCTTGCATAATACAAGAAGTATAAAGGTAGAGTTTCCACATTTTTTTCGTTTTTTCAGAATTGGGCTTTCATTTTTGTTTATTCTGACGCTTTACAGTCTCGCCCATACCAACCACCCAATATGCATTTTTTTTCTCTCTGCACATATGGTGCCAGAGACCCCACGTCGATCAAATAATGGTCGATCCAATCGTTTAGATTGCATCATTTCAATTATTCATTGGGACTGATATATATAGGATATTATGTACATATGGTCAAGGACCGTAGAAGCGATATACGACGATCCAGTGAAACACGTGGCAACAGCCGCGGGAGCTTTTCACATCCATGCATGTCATCAAGAGGTTGCTAGATGCTGCTAATCTTTTCACATATAAGAAAGTGGAGTGCAAGCTGCTCGTGCGTGGATCACGTTGAGTACTCGTACTCATATAATAATCGCCGCGTCGCTAAGGTACTTGTCCATCCCACATCTCGCGACTACGCAATTCCTTGTTCGTCCCATCTCTCCTCACATGTAGAAAATACAAGCTACGTGTGCTCTCTACCATACGCGTTTCGCTATATGTAGTGAACCATCTTTTTTTTTACAAGATGTAGTGATTAGTGAACCATCTTGCTAGTTATATACACAATAGTATAATGCCCGTGCTAACGCTACGGTTTTATCTTAGAGGTGCATATAAAAACAGCCATTTTTCATAGTTCAACTTGTACATTAGCCCACTGAAGAAACCAATATAATATTGTGCCACAACTAATTAGTTGAAGCTAAAGATCCAGACAAACATTAGAGCCAAGGGCGGCAGTGAAATCTTTACTATAATTCATCCTGAAACATAGGAGATGAACATGCTGCATCCTTCACTGATTCTCATTTAATTCCTAAAAGAAGGGTGTGTGGTTTATTCCCTATTCACATGCATCAGATTGTTACACTATAGTACACAAATATAATTGCAACGGAAACAAGGGGCACACAAGATAGTTCCATACTTCCATTAGGAAATTTGGAGCCTGCAGTTCTTCTCCTATTCCCTCTCTTTCAAATTCAACTCCAATCAAAATTGGTTACTCTTTTCCTTGCTTGTCTACATCAGATTGTTCTATAAAAAAAAGATCAATCTCATAATGCAGAGGTAATATTTGTGACCCTCACGTACCTTATTTTATTTTCTCTGTAACTATGCTAAACCTTCTCACTCCAAAATTACCAAAATTTGTGATCATACTTTAGACGTCAAACCTCTACAACTTTGTAAACAATTCGTTTCGATATGAACAAAAGACACTTCAATGGGGTCAGAAATAATTTCATCTTAGCTGAAATCACCAGACCACAGATTTTTTCCCCTTGATTGCAAGTTTCGGTGCAATCCACCGCAGGCCACTGGACAATTATGCAAGGAAAATTGATTTGCATGTACTTGGGTTAAACTTGAAAGCTTTCTATAAAATAGATGGTTCAGATACCTGCAACGTGCCTGTGGAACAAGGGGTCTCTGAACCTCTACACAAGGGACCTTCATATGCTCTATGCTAGACAAAAGCTGCAAGATTAGTTCCAGCAACCACTCTAGCCATCTGCACGTTGCCTGCATACAATTGCTTGCTCGACGGCCCATATTATGTGTGCTCACGACGTATTAGGAGGGCACCATGGCTCTGCGCCCTTTCCCAAACGCGCCCGCCCAGCCAGCACCTCCAGCCACCTATGCTAATGGTACGGTAAAAACAAAAGAACAATATGTTTTTTTTAAAAAATAAAGTAAATAGTGAGATAGATAATATTAATCTCAAAAGACATTCATCATATACTAATTAATGCATGAACTCAGGTTAAGATTCATGCCAAAATAGTTTTCATATATAGCATGAACTCGGGATGTAATTTCTAAATGTAGTACAAAAAATGTAACTAAAACAATAAAAAAAGGGCCAAGAGATGCCTGCTACATGGATAGTTGATGCTACACAAGCCTCATTAAACAATGCAATTTATTCATCCCCTTGCTAAAAAGATTATGGGTTCACATGACTCTTAACTGCAATCTGATCGGTGCAAAGTTTGCTATGCTTACAATTGTTTTCATTGGCATATGCTGCATCAAATCAGTAAAACTCTACTTATTAGCTGCTTCACTAAACTTCCCTCCGCCTATGTATTAAAAAGCACAAACAGACAAGACATAAAGAAAAAGCAAATGAAAACTCACCTCAAGATCAGAGAAATCAAACCATGGGCAACAGTCTATGATTTCACAAGTAAAAAGAACAGTGTCCCGATCGAACACCAAAGCCAAGATCAGTGTCAACCATGTTCGAAGTCATAAACTGGAGAACTGAATGATTCCATGTTTTCCTTGCACCAATTTTTTTGCAGAATTCTTCTGGTTAGCTATAGCCATTTTAGAATGCACCCAAAAGTTCTTACCAGGATCATACCCAGATAACTCATCACTCTCCAAGAAATTTTCCAGGCCGCACGTGCCAGTGCCGTCATGCTACCTTGCCGCACCCGACACCATGCTTTGCGCAGCATCGCGCCGTCTCCTCCTCCGCCTTTGTGTGCCATTGGCGTCCACCGTCGATGGTGCGAGGTCGTTACCTCTGTCGCCCTCAGCCGGCTGCGGGGCGACACCAGGGACTCTAGTCATGGGATCCCCCGCTCCTCCTACTCGTTCGCGCTGCTGCCGTGCGCGTTCGCTTCGAGGAAGATCTGAGCTCACGCTCGGCGTTGCGGCACGGCTGAGCAGATGGCGCACGCTCGTCGGCGCAGACGACGGACGCTCGGCGCGTATATGACGTGACTTTGAATTTGAATTGTGTATGTGTACGACCTTGATGGATGACGGACAGGAGAGATTCTGTTCCGTGATTTGAGGACTAAAGATTGGGACATGAGATTGTGGCCGTGATTTGAGGATTTTTTGTTTGCTGACGTTGGAAGGTGAGAGGGAGGGTGGGAAGCCGTGCTGTGGGGTCAGGGGGTGAGATTCAGGCTTCCCACTCTTTTAGAAGATTTTAATTATAGTATAGATGACTACATACTACAACAAGCTCTCCATGATACCAGCATCATTGCACTTTAGCACTTCAGATTCCTCACCCAATCATCTCCAATTAGTAGACTAACCAATCTAGATGTATGAACACACTTACCGATATGTACCTCTAGGCTTCCAGTCAGGGTGAGCCTTTGATGGTGTGATCTGTAGGGGCGATGCAGAGACGTCCTCTTGTACTGCTGACCAATAGCAACAATGCGGGTAGTGATCTTGGCAGTTAGGGTTGCGGTACCATAGATCAAGAAAATATTTATAATTCACGCATAAAGCAATTTAAACAATACAATTTCCAGCAACAGACATCAGCATGCCTCAGCAGTCACAGAGGCCAATTATTTGAAGCATTAGCCTAACATACTTTTTGATCTATAGGGACGGGCATTAGGGAAGCAGAATAAAAACATGAAACCAACACCCGCAGATTCATAGTCAGTTCATCCACCATGAGAAGGCACAGCGCCAACAGGCCATCCATGCTGTTGTTCCTGCTATTGCTACTGCCCCTGGCCTGTCAACACACGCACGCACCGCTCATGGCCAACACGGTAGCGTTGCTCGTGTGGGAGGCGTCACAGGACGTCGGGGATCTCACTTCGCTCCTGCTCAAGATGACGAAACTGATAGAGAAAATCTAATCGATTCCAGAAGAGTGAAGGGAAGAGAAGGATCGACTCACTATTTGTGTCGTGCTCCTCTACCGAGCTCCACAACGGCGCCATTGACGACATATGTACTCGAGGACAGTCCGACAGTGATTGGTTTCCTCGCATCGTGCCATCGCGTTGCCTTGCAGCCCGGACCCCCAGGCCGCACGTGCCAGTGCCGCACGTGCCAGTGCCGTCATGCTACCTTGCCGCACCCGACACCACGCTTGCGCAGCATCGCGCCTTCTCCTCCTCCGCCTTTGTGTGCCATCGGCGTCCACCATCGATGGTGCGAGGCCGTTACCTCTGTCGCCCTCAGCCGGCCGCGGGGCGACATCGGGGACTCTAGTCATGGGATCCTCCGCTCCTCCTACTTGTTCGCACTGCTGCCGTGCGCGTTCGTTTCGAGGAAGATCTGAGCTCACGCTCGGCATTGCGGCACGGCGGAGCAGACGGCGCACGCTCGTCGGCGTAAACGACGGACGCTCGGCGCGTATATGACGTGACTTTGAATTTGAATTGTGTATGTGTACGACCTTGATGGATGACGGACAAGAGAGATTCTGTTGCGTGATTTGAGGACTAAAGGTTGGGACGTGAGATTGTGGCCGTGATTTGAGGATTTTTTGTTTGCTAACGTTGGAAGGTGAGAGGGAGGGTGGAAAGCCATGCTGTGGGGTCAGGAGGTGAGATTCAGGCTTCCCACTCTTTTAGAAGTGTCGGGTACCTAGATTAGGGGGTCCTAAATTAGATAGATTGGAGGTGAATAATCCAGCCCATTTCACCTCTAACTCTCCCAAGAATTAACCAAGGAAATCCCAATCCTACTCCTGTTGGGCCAGCGTGCGAATTAAGCCCACAAGGCCACAAAGCCCACTTGCTCGAGCAGCAGCCACCCGCCCGCTCGAGGAAGAAGTACGGAAACCGCTCGAGCGAGCGACCGCTCGAGACGGTAACGGAAACTACTCGAGCAAACGACCGCTCGAGACGGTAACGGAAACTACTCGAGCAAACGACCGCTCGAGACAGTGGCGGAAAGCGCTCGAGCGAGCGACCGCTCGAGTATGCCTGCAATAATTGCCAACCGTGGTGCGCACATGGCTACAGGGCTCGAACAGCGTCGTAGTACGCCTGCCCCGCCTAACTCCATGGCTACAGGGCCCGCAATAGTGGATCGTACACCGGTCACTTCCACCATCACGCTGCCCCTCCCCCGGATTCGAGGATGGCAGGCGCCACTATTGCACCATGCCTAGCACTATGCCATGTGCGGCACCCTCACAGAACGCAATTGTCAACTCTCCGTACCATCTAACCCGCTGCTCAGTCCCGTCGCTCAGGCCATCTCCCTCTCGAAGCAGTCACCAGCCGCTCGAGGGACGATGACGGACGCAACCTGAGCATGGGGCGCGCAGTGCCCTGTCTTTCCCACCTCGACGGCCATACGGCAGGATTCCCGGGCACACGTGCTCATCTACGCCAGCGCCGTACCTCGACTACGTCAGCCCACGACCGAGAAGGACGAGCAGGCCATCATTGACCATACCGCTACAGGCTCGAGCCGGACCACAAGGAGCTTCTACAGATTCGACGACTTGACAGCACCAGTACCTCGACGTCACGCCCACGACAGCCCTATCTACTCTGTACTCCTGAGCCTCCTCTTGGCCTATAAAAGGGGATGCCAGGACCTAGTTCAGGGAGGCTTTTTGACGCATACACGTTTTTACGCCTTCACTCACACTCACTCACTAAGTCTCAGGACTACCTTGTACTCACCCCTGTACAAGCACTTAGGTGCAAGATAATACAAGTTTCCCCCCCCACTGGACGTAGGGCATTCTTTGCCTGAACCAGGATAAACGCTTGTGTCCTTCTTGCATCACCATCCGGATTAGGGAGCACGCATAGAAATTCACTCGTTGGTTTTATACCCCCCGGGGTACGAAACACCGACAGTTGGCGCGCCAGGTAGGGGTACTGCGTGTTTTTCGCTCGATTCCCGCCATTTTCCGGATGGCATCACCCGCTTCCTCGCTTCCGTTCGCCACGGTGATCTGGTTTGGGAGTCTAGAGTTCGTGTCGCTCGGCCCAGGCCACGACATGGCTCTACTCTCGATCGGTGAACCAGGAGGGGGACGCTCGTCACCCCCACGCGCTGGTGGAGCCGCGCACCGACCGCGCCACCACGGCTCGCCACCACGTCGCCGACGCCACCAGCATCAGCATCGCCACCAGCGGGCACAGGGCCTTGAGCACCCTGCTCGTGTGCCCTCCCGGCCAGACGCCACAATGCACCCAGCCGGGGTGCCAAGTGTACGGCAGGGGGCGGCACGTGGACAGGGAGTCCTTGACATGGACCCTGGCTTCACGTTCGCCATGCGCTCGCCGAGAGAGCCCGGCGTGGCGCCTCAAGCGCGCGCACGGCCGACGTCGCCCAACCTATTGCCACACGGGCTATACCGAGCTCGGCGCAGGCTCCCGTTTGGGCTCACCAACACCGCCACTACATATGCCAACGCGATCCGGCCAGTCATGGGACCGCGGGAGGAGAGCCCCGGCCCCCTCCTGCGTGCCACTATGAACTTGGAGATCGTGTGGCCGACGTCGGTGGACCGCGGATTTGACAGAACACCGGGCTCACAGCGCCGCAGCACGGTCGGGAATATGCGTCGCTGGATCGAGGAGGAGAGCACGGGGAGGCCCTGGACGCCGTCCAGCGCTAACCCAGACTCCGATGACTCGGACTCAGGGTGCTATGACCCGGCTCGCGAGTGTTTCCATCTCAACAACGACGTCCCGTCGGATGAGGAGACCAGAGATGCTGCTGCCGTGGCCGTCCCTACAGCCAACCGAGCGGACGCAACGCCAGCAGCTGGGACATCGGCAGCTGGAGCTCTGCAGGTGATCGAGCCGCGTGGGCCGCCACCGCAAGCCCAAGATAACCAGCGACCTGAAGACGATGCTCGAGCAACACAATGGGCCCAGCTCAGAGAAATCGAGGCCAAGATGAATGAGGAACGCGCGAATCTGGAGCTGCTTAAGCGCGCGCTTGAGCAGAACCATCCGCCCCCTCCTCGAGCTCTTGGCGCTCGAGGAAAGGCACGAGACGTCTTCAACCGCATCGTCAACGACGGGCGGCCAGAGGCGCCGAACGAGCCAGCCCATTTCCCTCGAGCAAGCCAAAATGTCCTTGCGGCAGCTATGCTGCTGAGGGACATGCCGGCGCCCTCGAATCCGCATGCATTGCGGATACGAGATGAGATCCAAGGGCTCCTCCAAGTCGCGGCCGTCCAGCAGGCCGAGAGCTCGGCCTCGAGACAGCGTGAGGCAGCCCCAGAACAACCACGGCACGAGCGGGAGGGTTCCGTCCACCAGGGGCCCCCCCCTCGAGATGGTAGAGCCCCTGCTCGAGAATGCATCCTCGACAACGGCGCGCCTCAAGATGCGCGTCATGACATCAACGATAACCGACGACACAAGGCTACGGGCGCCGAGGACCGAGGCTACAAGGCCCATCGAGGGGGGCGTTACGACAGCGACGAGGACCGGCAGGCTCCCGAGCCGCCAGGCCCTCGAGTCTTCAGTCGAGCTATCCGCAACACGCCGTTGCCAAACCCGTTTCGACCCCACGAGCGTGGTCAAGTACAACGGAGAAACCAAGCCGAGCTCGCTAGCTGATTTCCGGGCCGCTCGCCCGATCGGGAGGCGCTCGAGAGGATAGGGCAATCATACGCCGCTTCCCTATTCCTCTCGACACCGCTCGACGGTGGCTCGAGGAGCTTCCCCCAATCGGATCTACGATTGGGCCGACTCGGTCCCGGATTTTCGAGGGGAACTTCAAGGGCACCTACATCCGACCCGGAACTCGTGGGATCTCCGTAATCGCAAGCAAAATACCACGGAATCTCTCCGGACTTTGCTCGACGTTTCTCAAAGGTGCGCACCGAGCTGCCACACATTCCAGATCACGACGTCATCCTGGCGTTCGTCTCAGGCACCACTTGCAAAGAGCTCGTACGGGAGCTCGGACGCAATCGCCCAAAGACGGTGAACGAGCTCATGGATGTCGTCGCCGACTACGCTGCCGGCGACGAGGCCATTGTTGACGGTCGTTAAGTGCCAATTTTTACCGTCAACTAGACATGAAAAAGGACCTAAACATAATTACCTTCTAGATATAGGGCTTACACTAATGGAATTCCACGAGTTTTGGTAAATGTCCTTTTGCAGGGACTAAACTGGAAAAGTACCAGAATCATCAAATGGAAGTATGTCAAATGATGGAATAAAGTGCACCATTGCATGGAGCTCATCGAGACACATGAAATAGAGTTTTGGTTCACCCAAATCGAGTCCGACGACAAAGTTACGCCATCCGGAAGATTGCAATTGTGCTCCAAGAGCATCCCGGAGTAAAACGGGCATATCTCCCTCATACGAACTCCGATTTAGGTGATCCACGCGGCGAATCGAAGCTAACGAAGAGATCCATCAGCCCACAAAATATGAGCCCATTTGGGCCCAGCCAAGGGTCGGCCGACTCCCACCCTTGGTCGGCCGACCCGTCATCTCGACCAATCGAACGAGTCTCGCGGATCCCCGTTCCACCGCCTTTGAGGATGAATAATAATCGTCCGTTTAGGTCGGTTTGATCCGAGGGCTGTGGTGCATCCTAGAGGGCTATATAAGCGGGGCCCCCGGCCCCTGGAGGAGGCATCCCTTAAACCCTAATTCATTATCTCCCGCGGGATCGAGTTGTAGAGGCGTCCCTTGAATGGATGACTTCTCTTCTCTAGAGAATTAGAGCTAGACACTCCAATGTAGTAGATTAGATCTAGATGAGAGTTAGGAGAGCGGAGCTGCGCTCCTCGGTTCCGGAGGAGTCTTCGATATTGGGTATGTCTTTGTATCTATTCTTGTAAGACTTATGCTTTAATACATTTATCTCCTCTATTTACTTTATGCCTTCATATGTATGATTAGTATAGTTGTTATACCTTGGCATGGGATCTTCGCTCGTATTGAGTGCTCTAGTTATCTTAAGTGATTAGAGTAGTAATCGATAGTGTAGGCATGGTGTCTAGACTATAGGTTACCCGAGGTTGCGCCCAATCCCACGGATAGTTGTGGTAGCCCCGAGGTGACAAATGTCGGGCCTTTGTATTCCACCACGTTCGGGTTGGTGTTTCGTAGAGCTTTTTGGCAGCCTTCCCCGACTACTCTTTACCCGGTCTTCTTCGAGAGTCGGAAAGGTACTGTTGCTCCAAAGTGCTATTGTGTGATCGCTATATCTAACCATTCCCTGTTATCATAGAACCCGAGTATTAGAGAAGTATATAGGAACCTTATCTCTCCCGTTGTCCTCTCACTCTAGCTAGCTACTCATTTATTATAGAATTCTCATGTGTGCTTTTATTCTTATATCCTATCATATATCATTTACCCCTACTTTAGTCCAGTTGGTTTACTAAGTTAGTAGATGCATGATGGTGAGTTATCGATTCTTTAACCCTTGCTTCCCCGTGGTAAAATATAAATAACGATACCCGGATACTCCCGGTAAAATGCTACAATGGTATGTTCTCGTGCGCTTGCGGAATCCTTCTTATTTTAGTTGCACTTAACAAATACCAACAAGCATTTTTGGCGCCGTTGCGGGAAGCAATCGGTGTTAAGTTTTTGATAATGATCTTGATGTCTCTAATTTAGTGTATCACTAGCTTTAGTAGGATTACCCCTTGTTCCGTTGAGTGTGGAATAGACAGGACAAAAGATGTCGTTTCGACCTTCCGACAAGCTTCCACAAGACATTGAAGAGCCCGGGGTCCCTCAACATTCAACATTCAACTGGAACCCCGCCATCTCACAGTTTGTGTATACATATATATTATTCTAACCATGTGCGATTGGAGAAAATGTCGTCATCACAATAAGTGATGAACATAGATGCCGCAACACTACTCACAAATTTCATCCTGTGAGTCATGATAAAGCATGATCAAGAACGGTGAGATAGTCTTGCTCATGGACTTTAAAATTATGAGTAGTTATCTTTTAAATTCTTGCACCTCACTACATGTTTACTTTTAAAAATTCATGCATCCATTCCACTCTTTTATGTTTGCTCATCCATTGCATGTTTAGTTTCTTGCATTCATTCATACGTTTTGCATCTAAAAAGAAAAAAAAAAATTCACCATGATCATGCTCTTTCATCTCTCGTCGCATCCCTTTTATTATAAAAAGATAAAAAATATTTCTTGTGATCCCGTTAGAAGACATTTGAGTTAAGGCAGTTCTAGACAACCAAGGCTTAGAGGTTTTATCACTAATGCTTAATCAGTTCCACAAGCTTTGTTGTCTATTTGAGCTTCACAGAACATAAAGGATCAAGAAGAGCTAAACAGGCAGAAGGACATCCAGTCCCCTGTCGAAGTGCTGCCCGCGACACTTGAACACTGTCTCAAACAGCAACTATCTACGACACTCCAGGAGGACTCGAATGTCTTCATTGCCTGTTAGCAACATCAGAAGACTATGTCAACATCCAGCTTGGGGGAGGGCATCCCCCGTGTACCAAGCTAAGTGTTTCTAACTTATCTATTTTATGCCTTGTTAGAGTGTGCTTTGTTAAGACAACTAAAAAGATGCATAACCATAGAAACCCAGAAAGATTTCCTTATTTATTTCTACTTTTGGAGAGCTCTTGCAATCTGTCTTAAAAGTGATCCCTAGAATGAACTCTACATGGAGATGATGAATAGTTGCTCTGCCGTAATTCCTTTCAAGTACCTAGTTTTCAACCTTGCACTCTCCCGAGTTTTGGACACAACTGTTTAGATTTGAGATTTGCTCTGAACCTAAAACTTGTGGGTAGCAAACACTTGATCAAAGTCTAGGTGGTTGACGGGTAAGATATGGGAAGGTTTTGAGCCGCCGTCCATCTTGTTCCTAGAGATACTAGAGTTCTGGAGAATTTATCTTTGAAAACATTAAATTCTTACATGATGAGTTCCTTTATGATGAGAGTTTAAATTCCTACCACAAACCATATATTCATGCTTACTAGATTAGGAAAACCCATCTCGTTTATATAGATCATATTGTAGGCTTGAGTGTAGTCTTTATAGGCATTGAGTGTGGTTATGCTTTGTGGACCCATAAGGAATCGTCATGCAATTAAAGTCAATACTATGTGCTTTCCATCCATTGATCTATACTATTTAAATCCTCGAAGCATGCACCCATTTTATAAATACTACATTCATTCTCAGTGCTACTTGTCCCTAGAAGTACCACCCACATATAGATCCACATCCACCACATATTGTGCTATCTCTACCCTACGGATATGCACCTATGCTGCTCCTACCCCGGAGTATGCATCCATCCATCCATCCATCCATCCACATATACATACGCCACTCATTTTACTTCATCCGAAAAGGTTCTACTCCTATCCCGGGAGTGAACATCTAGAAATAATCATCACCGTTCCAATTGCCTACATAAAAGCTCCAAATCATTATCATTTCAAGTTATACACTCCCCGTTGTTAAAGTTTCGTTTCCGAGGATTGGTTGCTCTATCAAAAAAAAAAAAAAAAAAAAAAAAAAAAAAAAAAAAAAAAGAAAGAAAAAGAGTAGCCAAGTCTTTCCTTCAAGAAGTTTCAAAGTTTCGAATAAAGGGAGTCATGTTATCCCCAAGGAGCAAGTGTAGAAGTAGATGTTCACCAAGTGATCACCCCTTATCATCATCATCATATCATCATCCCATCATCATCCTATCATCATATTATCATCCATTTCCTCATTCACATGCACATATGACTTTATTAATATTTTAGTTCCTAGTGGATCCATGGTCTAACTGTGCAATATATGCAAGTGAGTTTTGAGTGTCTCCCCACCTATAAGCTCCACATAAGCCTATTAGAAAGTAAGGTGAGAGAGAAAGGCACTTTCCACTATGCCTTAGTTCCACAAATACCACATATTTTGAGAGAAGAGAGAAGGCATACACTACTCATGCCTTGGAGAGGATCCGAAATACCACAAATGAGAGATCCGAAAGGTTCATACAAGGAACTCGAGTTTTATTTGAAAATCTTGCAAAAACTCTAGAATAATAGTTGATCAAAGAGCGAGAAACATAGCGCTTGACTTGACCGTTCTGTCTTTCAACTGCTCAAGACCCAAGTGACGGTTACAAGCCCCATGGTGAAAGGTAATATGAGTAAGTTTTGAGTCAGAATAGTTCACTCTAATTCAGAGGAGAGTTCTTGTTTGAACGCATGTGTACTTTTGAGGCGTGAAAGCATTGTAGCAACTCCTGATCCACACTGAGTTCATCTTTGCTCAGGGACGAGCAAAAGGTAAGCTTGGGGGAGTTGTTGACGGTCGTTAAGTGCCAATTTTTACCGTCAACTAGACATGAAAAAGGACCTAAACATAATTACCTTCTAGATATAGGGCTTACACTAATGGAATTCCACGAGTTTTGGTAAATGTCTGTTTTGCAGGGACTAAACTGGAAAAGTACCAGAATCATCAAATGGAAGTATGTCAAATGATGGAATAAAGTGCACCATTGCATGGAGCTCATCGAGACACATGAAATAGAGTTTTGGTTCACCCAAATCGAGTCCGACGACAAAGTTACGCCATCCGGAAGATTGCAATTGTGCTCCAAGAGCCGTCCGGAGTAAAACGGGCATATCTCCCTCATACGAACTCCGATTTAGGTGATCCACGCGGCGAATCGAAGCTAACGAAGAGATCCATCAGCCCACAAAATATGAGCCCATTTGGGCCCAGCCAAGGGTCGGCCGACTCCCACCCTTGGTCGGCCGACCCGTCATCTCGACCAATCGAACGAGTCTCGCGGATCCCTGTTCCACCGCCTTTGAGGATGAATAATAATCGTCCGTTTAGGTCGGTTTGATCCGAGGGCTGTGGTGCATCCTAGAGGGCTATATAAGTAGGGCCCCGGCCCCCGAGGAGGCATCCCTTAAATCCTAATTCATTATCTCCCGGCGGGATCGAGTTGTAGAGGCGTCCCTTGAATGGATGACTTCTCTTCTATAGAGAATTAGAGCTAGACACTCCAATGTAGTAGATTAGATCTAGATGAGAGTTAGGGAGAGCGGAGCCGCGCTCCGGTTACGGAGGAGTCTTCGGATATTGGGTATGTCTTTGTATCTATTCTTGTAAGACTTATGCTTTAATACATTTATCTCCTCTATTTACTTTATGCCTTCATATGTATGATTAGTATAGTTGTTATACCTTGGCATGGGATCTTCGCTCGTATTGAGTGCTCTAGTTATCTTAAGTGATTAGAGTAGTAATCGATAGTGTAGGCATGGTGTCTAGACTATAGGTTACCCGAGGTTGCGCCCAATCCCACGGATAGTTGTGGTAGCCCCGGGTGGTGACTGTACGTCGGGCCTTTGTATTCCACCACGTTCGGGTTGGTGTTTCGTAGAGCTTTTTGGCAGCCTTCCCCGACTACTCTTTACCCGGTCTTCTTCGAGAGTCGGAAGGTACTTGTTGCTCCAAAGTGCTATTGTGTGATCGCTATATCTAACCATTCCCTGTTATCATAGAACCCGAGTATTAGAGAAGTATATAGGAACCTTATCTCTCCCGTTGTCCTCTCACTCTAGCTAGCTACTCATTTATTATAGAATTCTCATGTGTGCTTTTATTCTTATATCCTATCATATATCATTTACCCCCGCTTTAGTCCAGTTGGTTTACTAAGTTAGTAGATGCATGATGGTGAGTTATCGATTTCTTTAACCCTTGCTTCCCGTGGTAAAATATAAATAACGATACCTGGATACTCCCGGTAAAATGCTACAATGGTATGTTCTGTGCGCTTGCGGAATCCTTCTTATTTTAGTTGCACTTAACAAATACCAACAGCCGTGGGGGCCTTCTTTGGTGGGGCCGGGAACAAGCCCGCGCCGTCCCCGGGAGGCGGTGAGGGCTCGAGCAAGGCCCAGAAGAAGAACGGGAAGAAGAAGAAAGGCAACCAGCAAGGCAAGCGTGCGGTCGTGGAAGACGAGGTGGCCGCAGCCGAACGCAAGAAGCCTAGACCCCCACCGGATGGGGGCGTCTTCGACAAAATGCTTAAGCAGCCGTGCCCCTACCACAAGGAGCCGGTCAAGCATAACCTCGAGGACTGCCGTATGCTTCGAGGTTACTTCAAGAAATTTGGCCTCGACAAGGACGATGGCAAGAAGGATAAGGGTGGCGAGGACCGAGCCAACGACAATGACGACGATGGCTATCCGCCCATCACCGAGTGCTACATGATCTACGGCGGCCTGACCACCCAGATGACACGTCGAGAGCGGAAGGCCGAGCGCAGGGAGGTTTTCGCCATAAAACCCGCCACGCCTCAATTCCTCGACTGGTCGGATGCTCCCATCACGTTCGACCGTGATGATCATCTAGACCACGTCACCAATCCCGGCTCGTACCCTCTCGTCGTCGCCAGGATCATCCTCAACGCCCGCTTCACCAAAGTTCTCATGGATGGAGGCAGCAGCCTCAACATCATCTACATGGAGACCCTCACGTTGCTCGGCCTCACAAGAGCCGACCTCCGGCCCGAGCGCCGGGGCTTCCACGGAGTGGTCCCCGGCAAGAAAGCGCTCACGATCGGCCGCATCGACCTCCCCGTCGTCTTTGGGACACGCTCGAACTTTCGTCGAGAGGTCTTAACTTTCGACGTGCCCGGTTTCGAGGGGACGTACCACGCCATCCCGGCGAGGCCGTGCTACACAAAGTTCATGGCGATCCCCAACTATGCCTACCTCAAACTCAAGATGCCGGGACCAAAAGGAGTCATCACTGTCAACTCCACGTACGAGCACGCCTACCACTGCGATGTGGAGTGCGTCGAGTACGGGGAATCACTGACGAACGTGCTGGGAACATCTGAAGACCTAGCCATGATGCTCGATCACATGGCGGCTGAGGCCTCTGCTCCAACACCCAAGCGACAGGCCGGCAACTTCGAGCCCGCTGAAGACACCAAGAAGATCCCGCTCGATCCGAGCTCCTCGGGAGAAGACGCCGGTCATCGGTGCCTCCTCGACGCAAATAGGAAGCGGTGCTCGTCGACTTTCTCCGCGCCAACGCTGACATGTTTGCGTGGAGTCCCTCGGACATGCCTGGCATACCGAGGGATGTCGCCGAGCACGCCTTGGAGATCCGTCCCGGTTCGAGACCTGTCAAGCAACGCCTGCGCCGCTTCGACGAAGAGAAGCGCAGGATCATCCACGAGGAGGTCGAGAAGCTCGAGAAGGCCGGATTCATCAAGGAGGTACATCATCCCGAGTGGTTAGCTAATCCTGTGTTGGTAGAGAAAAAGAATGGAAAAATGAGGATGTGTGTAGATTACACTAGTTTAAATAAAGCATGTCCCAAAGTCCCATTTCCTTTACCTCGAATAGATCAAATCATTGATTCCACTGCGGGTTGCGAAGTACTTTCCTTTCTCGACGCCTACTCTGGCTACCACCAAATCAAAATGAAAGAGTCCGACCAGCTTGCGACTTCATTCATCACCCCCATGGGCATGTATTGTTATGTCACAATGCCTTTCGGCCTTCGAAACGCCGGGGCAACATATCAGCGCTGCATGCTCCATGTCTTCGAGAAACACATAGGAGAGACCGTCGAGGCCTACATCGACGACATCGTTGTCAAGACTCGAAAAGTAGAAAACCTTGTCGCGGACCTCAAGTTGACGTTTGGATGCCTCCGGGCTAAAAAACATCAAGTTGAATCCCGAGAAGTGTGTCTTTGGTGTGCCTCGAGGCATGTTGTTAGGGTATATCGTCTCCCGCCGTAGCGGCATCGAGGCCAATCCCGAGAAGGTCGCGGCCATCATGAGAATGGGGCCAATTCGAGACCCGAAAGGGGTGAAAAGATCACCGGATGCTTAGCCGCACTCGGTCGGTTCATTGCGCGCCGGGAGAAAAAGCCTTGCCTCTGTGCGGCTCCTCGTAAATCCGAGCACTTTGCATGGACACCGAGGCGAGGAGGCCCTCTCAAAGCCGAAGAGCATGCTTACGTCTCCTCCGTGCTCGTGCCGCCTCGGCCGGCTCGAGACGGCATACCCGCCGAATCCCTCCTCCTCTATGTTGCCGCAACCACTCGGGTGGTCGCACGATCATAGTGGTCGAGAGGCGGGAAGAGGGGCACGCGCTCCCCGTCCGGCGGCCGGTGTATTTCATCGCTGAGGTGCTCTCGATGCCAAAACTCGATACCCCCACATCCAAAAGCTGCTCTACGCAATCGTGCTCACCCGTCGAAAACTCCAAAGACTACTTTCTTAGCCATCCGGTGACGGTGGTAACGTCATTCCCACTTGGGGAAATTATCCAGAACCGGGAAGTCGTGGGTCGAATCGCCAAGTGGTCGGTCGAGCTCATGGGCGAGACCATCACGTACACCCCACGAAAGGCTATCAAATCCCAAATACTGGCTGACTTTGTCGCTGAGTGGACCGACGTCCAACTCCCCCCAGTCCAGATCCAGGCCGAGCTGTGGACCATGTTTTTCGACGGGTCACTTATGAAGACAGGAGCGGGCGCGGGCCTGCTCTTCATCTCACTCCTCGGAGTACACATGCGTTACATGGTGCGCATCCACTTTGCCGCCTCGAACAACATGGCAGAGTATGAGGCGCTTGTTACCGGGTTGCGCATTGCCATCAAGCTTGGGGTCCGACGCCTCGATGCTCAAGGCGACTCGCAGCTCGTTATCGATCATGTGATGAAAGCCTCGAGCTGCCATGACGAAAAGATGGAAGCATACTGCAATGAGGTGCGCAAGTTGGAAGCCAGCTTCCATGGTCTCGAGCTCAACCACATCCCAAGGAGCTTCAATGAGGCTGCGGACGAGCTGGCCAAAATCGCTTCGTCTCGGGCGCCGCTACCCCCAGACGTCTTCTCGAAAGATCTTCACGAGCCATCCATAAAGTGGGACTCGGGGGCTGGGGCAGGACCAGCCGTTGAGCCTGCTCCTACGACCGAACCCCCCTCGACGGGGGCCACAGTCATGGAGATCGACCAGGTCACGAGCCCACCAACCGACTGGCGTGCACCATTCCTCGAGTATCTTATTCGAGGGGAGTTGCCAGAGGATCGAGCGGAGGCGAGGCGACTAGCTCGTCGAGCCAAAACTTACGTCCTTTACGGGGACGACAGAGAGCTCTACCGCCGCAGCCCGACCGGTATACTTCAACGGTGTATCTCGATCGAAGAAGGTAGGAGACTGCTCAGAGACATGCACTCGGGGGCTTGTGGCCACCATGCTGCGCCAAGAACCCTTGTCGGGAACGCATTCCGTCGAGGCTTCTACTGGCCCACCGCAACTGCTGATGCCGTCAAGCTTGTTCGAGCGTGTGAGGGATGCCAATTCTACACCAAGCAAACGCATCTTCCAGCACACGCACTCCAGATGATCCCCCTCACGTGGCCATTTGCGGTCTGGGGGCTCGATCTGGTCGGACCCCTCAAAAAGACGATGCTCGTGGCCATCGATAAGTTCACCAAGTGGATCGAGGCCAAGCCCATCACTAACATCCGTTCGGAGCGAGCGGTCGAGTTTTTCACCGACATCGTCCATCGCTTTGGAGTCCCCAACGTCATCATTATCGACAATGGCACCCGGTTCACGTGCAAAAAGTTCTTGGACTTTTGCGATCGGTACCACATCCGTGTGAACCGGTCGGCGCCGCCTACCCTCGAACTAATGGCCAAGTCGAACGCGCAAATGGCATGATCTTGCAAGGTCTAAAGCCAAGGATTTTCAAACGCTTGAACAAACACGGCAACAAGTGGGTAGCTGAACTCCCATCTGTCCTGTGGAGTCTGCGGACGACCGAAAGTCGAGCCACTGGGTTTACCCCGTTCTTCTTGGTCTATGGGTCGGAGGCCGTCCTCCCCACTGACCTCGAGTACGGGTCCCCTCGACTCAAGGGCTACAACGAGCAGACTAATCAGGAAAGGCTGGCAAACGCCGTCGACCAATCAGAAGAGGCTCGAGACACGGCGCTCCTACACTCTGCGCGCTACCAACAGAAGCTACGACAATATCACGAGAAGAACGTGCGCAGGAGGGATTTCAAGGTCGGCGATCTCGTGCTCCGTCGACGCCAAGATAACAAGGGGCGCCACAAGCTCACTCCTCCTTGGGAAGGTCCGTTCATCGTGGTCAAGGTGCCGAAACCGGGAACGTACAAGTTAGCCGACGAGAAAGGCTCGACCCTCACCAACGCGTGGAACATCGAACAGCTACGTCGCTTTTTCCCCTAGACCTCGATGTTTTGTACATATTTCGTCTAAATGTACCGCTAGTATGAATAAATAAGTCAGCTTCTTACTTTTTGTTCATACGCAAGGTGGGCTCGACTTTGTTTCCACAAAGTCAAGCCCCCCTCGGGGCTAGACCGGGGGGACCCCCGAAGTCCTCGAAAAACGCACCTAGTTTTTTTTTTCGAAAACAACGCTTCGACGTAATCTTTCCCCTCCTCGCCTCGAAATTTTTCGTAAGCTAAGTATTTGCGTCATCTCGAGCTCGTCGAGCCGGGCGATCGAGCACAAGGCTTCCCACGCTTCCGAGCTACGGCACCCTAACTCATCCCCTCTCGAAATGGTTCGAGCACGCGCGCAACACTTAGCTAAAACAAAGTAAAGGCGGAAGTGGAAAATGACATCAACCGCAAAGAAAAAACTAGAGCATAACGGTTTAAATTACAAGCATCAAGATTGTAGGCCGCTTAGGCCATTCCACGACCAGAATATTTTGATTCTTACAAAGGCCTTGTTGCCCAGATTTTGGCTCGCAGGCCGGATAAAAACTACTCTACGTCAGGCGGGAGGACTTCTCGCAGCAGATCGCCTCCAAGACGGGCGCCCTGCTCCTCAGCCTCGGCCTTGAGCTGCTCGATCCGGGGGTTGACCCCTCCTTCTTGCTCGCCCTCGGCGTAGGTGAAGCCGCTCGCAACGGCCTCCATCCCAGCCCGGGCGTCCTCCCTCGAGATGCTAAACCCCGAGTAGAAGATGGCCATCGTCCGGCGCGCGAAAGACAAGGGCCTCCCCGAATACGACCCCGCGAGAGGCGCCGAACTCACGGACCCGGCTAGCGTAGCTCGCCAAAGCATCCGGCCCCTCGACGTCCACCACCGGCGGGAAGCCCCAGTTGGCGCTAAGGGTGTCGATGGCGCCAGTGATGTGGGCCTTGGCTGAGAGCACGCGGTCAGCCAGCGCGTGGGTTGACTTTGCGTACTCACGCGCGTCCGCCAGGTCCGCTCCAAACCTGAAAAAGGACGGCCAGAATCAAGTACTCAATCAAGTACTCGAGCAACACGTACGAATCACGCAAAAAAGAAGGACTAAAGGACTCGAGCACTTACCGGTGCAGCGGGTCGAGAGCCCTTGCTCGCGTTCGAGCGCCCGCGCGAGCTCAGCTTCTTTTCTCTCCGAAGGCGCGCTCGATGTCGCGCTTCTCCACGCGCAGCTTCCTCGTAAGCCTTGCCGGCGCCCTGGATGGCGAGGTCCTTGTCCGTCACCACCTGACGGAAGTTGGCCACCTCCGTTTGGAGACCGGTCACCCGCTCCTTCTCCGCCTCGAGCGCACTCGAGAGAGCCTCCTTCTCGGCAGCCTCCCGGTGACCGTTGCACCGGAGCTCCTTCACGTAGGCCTCGACGCCGGCCTTGTCCTTCGGAGCTGCTCCATGTCCCGGCACTTGGCCTTATAGCCTTGCGGTGCCGTAGCCGCGTCCTTCTTGAGCCGCTCGAAAACTTCGTGCGGGCTGCGCGTACTTCGACGAGCGGCCTCGGCCTCTGCGCGGCTTGGGCAAGCTTCGCCCGCATCCCGCTGTGCCACCTCAGCCTCCTGCGCCACCCGAGCAAGCTCATCTTGAGCCTTCTTGGCGTCCTCCTTGGTGGCGTCCAGGGCGGCATTAGCCTCTCGAAGGAGCCGAGCAAAACGGTGCCGCTCGCCCTCCGCCTCCTGCCCCATCCGCACGTACCGCCGGATCTCGTGCTTACTCTCTTGCGTGGCACGGACATGCACGGATTTGGCATAAGAGCGACTCTGTGTCGCCTGAACCTCAAAGGAGAAACGTTAGAATATAAAACGCGATAGATCAAAAGGGCAAGCAACCGAACTCGAGGGTACTCACCGAGAGAAGCCGGGGCATGTCCTCTGAGATGAGCGACAAAGCAGTCTTCAAGGCGCTCTCGAGCCATTGCCGGCGCTCCTCGGCCTCCACGTGCGCCTCAAGCTCCTTCTGATCGTTCATCACGATCGGGGGAGCCTCGTGGTCAAGGGGGTCGGAGAGCACCAGCGGCGGCCTCTCCCAAAGAGGGAACTCCTCCCGTATTTCCTTGTCGACGGAGAAGTGGAGTCTCCTCACCGCCTCCAGGTCGACATCCGCCGTCACCACCCGCTCGGCCCGGGGTAGGTGGGCGTTGCGGGCCGACTCCGGGGAGGAGGACGCCTCTTGGGCGAGCGCCCGCGCCTCAATCCGCCTCCGCTCCTCGATAGAGACGTCCGTAGGCTCGGTGGGACCAAGGCCGACCGACCGCATATGGCTGTCGATGATGGCAGCCGCCGTCAGCTTCCTTTGGGCCTCTTCCCACTGATCGGCGTCGGTCATGACCTCGAACCTCACCTCGCCCGTCTCCGAGTCGGGCACGAGGTGGGGCACCAGGTCCCCCGACAGCTGCAGAGGCTGCGGCGGCGCCTGGTGTGACACCAGATGAAGCACTCGCTCGACGTCCTGGCGCTCATCGCCACCCGTGACGGAGGGCTGCTGCGCCACTGGCTCCGCCTGCTGCTCCACCAGCGCCGCCTGCTGCTCCGCTTGCAGCTGATGCTCTTCGCCGCCTACGGCGGTAGGCTACATCACCGGCTCCGCCTGCTGCTCCACCAGCTCCTCCGCCTTCTCCTCCTCTTGCGTGACGGCGGGGTGCTCCTCGAGCGCCCCCACTCGAGCAGCAGCTTGGGCCTCCCCGACCTCGACCCTTTGCTCAGCAGAGGAGTTGACCTCCATATCTCGAGGAGGGGTTGGGGCTCGGCTCGGCTGAGGCTCAGGCGCCGTTCCCGCCTCCTACATCTCCACATCCCCCGCCGGCCGATCGGCGACTGCCGGCGTCTCCTCCTCCTCCTTCTCCCCGCGCTCCTCCTCGAGCTGGCGCAGGCCGATTGGCCAGGAGGACTTGGCGCCCGAGCTTGGACTTTCATCTTTGAGCGTGATGGGCTGCTGCTCCGATCCAGCCCCCGTCGCCGGAATAGATGCCGCCGTCTCTGGCGCTATCGCCCCTTGGTCGCCCACCGCCGCGTCACCCAGCGCGCCTGACGGCGTCGGGGCCTCGAGCGGGAGGGCAGTCGAGGCCGTGATGGTGGTGGCGTCCTCATCCCCCGTGGCCTTGGTCATGGCCCCGGCACCTGCACGGGACGCAGCTGCCATCAGCCTGCCACGCCTAAGCGCATCCTTGGCCCGCTCTAACCAAATTGGAGTAGAAGGGGGAAGGGTCACTCCACCTGACATCAACGGGGTGCCGCTCGACCCTCCTGTGGTCCTCAGCCTCTTAGTAGGCAGCATGGGAGGGAGGGACGGTAAGGTCTGCAGGGGACGCTTAGTCCTGGAAGAAAGAGAAAAAAAAAATTTCACTGTGACAAGGTACTCACACGCGAACAAAATAGTGCAATAAGATCGACCGGAAGACTCACCCCGCGCGGTCGGGTAGCGCCGCTCGAGCCGCCCGGCTTGCTCGAAGCGCTCGGGGCTTCCGAGCCTCGGCGCCCCCTTGAGTCCTCGAAGACTCGGGGGCCTCGAGCCCACCACCGGTGCCGCTCGGGGCTCGACACCTCGGCGGCCGCCCCGTTCGGCCGACTCTTTGGCCGGCTCGGGCCCGAGTCCCTACGGATCCTGGGGCCGGCGGGTCGAGGTCCGCTCAGCCCGGCGGTCGCCGGAAGGAGCCCGGCGCTGCTCGCCGGGCTGCGCAGAACTTGAAGTGCGCACATTTGCAGCCTCATGCTGCCGGGTGTGCGCGCCCGTTGAAGATGGCTGGTGGCGGGAGGAAGAATCCCGCCGCGTCGGAGACGGCGCCCGCCCGCCATGGCTAGAGTGACGGGGCGACTCCTCCCGCCGCCCTGCTTGAGCCGGTGACGACGAGCGAGCGCGGCGGCTGGAGTGTTGAGACGCCCCACCCCGTTGCCTTGCTTGGCCCGGCGACGACGCTCGAGCACCACGGCTCGACGACTCCTCCTGCTGGCCCGCTCGAACCAGCGACGAGTCGTCGCGCAGGAGGCCTGGCGCCAAAGTTGGCTCCTACACGCGAGAGCGAGGAGGCGTCAGGGCTCGAGCGGCGGTGGCGTCATCGCTGTCGGTCGCCTCGTCATCCTCATCATCCTCGTCCTCGTCCTCGTCGGACGACTCGAGACTAGGGCTCCGGTCGGTTGGGTCCGCCGCGCACGTATTTCACGCTCCCGGCGGCGCCTAGCCTTACGCTTCTCCTTCTCCTCTAGCGCGGGGCTTTCGCGCCTTTTCCTCCCTCCTCGAGACCACGGCGGCATGTGCTCGTTCGCCCCTCAGCGTCTTACCTCGCGGTCGGGTGCATCCTCCTTCACCGGGGCCTCGACTCCGCGTGGTCGTTGATATTCGGAAAAAGAATAGGCCACGATAAGGATTGCTCGAGTAAAAGAAACAACGAAAGAGGGTCTCGAGAAAACTTACAAAGCCCGGAGATTGACGGCCGGACGCATACGGAAAAGGCCAACTTGGTTCTCACCAAAATTCCTCCCACCGTCGATCGCGTCGCGCACCCGAGCCACGATTGTGGCGACCGGGAGGGGCACGTCCGACATCCCGCGCCGCGAGCGCCGCAGATCGGCGTCCTCCGTCATCCGGGTCGAGCCGCAGCGGCGCTCGGCGAGCGGGAGCACCCGGTGGCCGTGGAACTCGGCGACGACGTGCGCAATATTGAAGAAGAGGTTGCCAGACCTCCGGTTATGGAGGCTCGAGATGGCGTTCAGCAGGGCATCCATGCGGGGCTGGCGCGCCGCCGGCTGGCCGGGCGCGGTTAGCACGGCGCCGGTGTATTCTGGGAAGAGGCCTCCCTCGTTCCGGAGATAGAACCATTCTCGGTCCCAGCCGGCGTTGTTCGACGACCACGCGCCGGACAGCCAACATTCCTTCCTCTTCAGCCCAATCGAGCAGGAGCCCGCTCGAACGTAGCGGCGGACCTTTGGTTTCACCGCCTTCTCCTCCTCCTCCTCGTTCTCCTCCTCCTCTTCCTCGTCATCGTCATCACCGTCATCGTCGGCGGCCTCCTTGTTCTTCACCGCCTTGGTGAAGAGCGTCGCCTTGAAGATGTGGGTCAACAGGTCCCACTGCGGCGCCATCCCCAGATACCCCTCACACACAGCGGCGTAAGTAGCCGCGAGCGAGATGGAGTTAGGGTTGAAGTGCTGGAGCTCGACCCCAAAATGGTGGGGGAGCGCCCGCATGAAGCGGCTCGGCCGCGCACCAAGTCCCCGCCGGTGGAACCTGATGAAGCTCAGGACGTAGCCCGGCGGGGGATTGGGCTCGAGGTGGTCGTCGTCCGGCACCCTCCACTCCGGTAACCCCTCCGCCGGATTGGGCGGAAGCAATCCGCCATTCACCAAGTTGAGCAAAGATTGCCTCGGTCACCGAGGACCGAGGCCACGGAGCGCACCCTCCATCACCACCGGCGGGGAAGGCTTGGCGGCACTCCTGCCTTTGCCCTTGCCCTTGCTACCAGCACCCTGGACGGAGCTCTGACCCGACTTCCTGACCGACCTCTTCATGCCGATGACGGGAGCGGGACGGCGGAGCAACGGCGGCGGCGGAGCGCGAGGAATGGTAGCGCGGGGAACGGTGGCGCTGGGAACGGAGGCGCGGAAAGCAGGCGCGATCACCGGCGGTCACAGGTGGCAGCAGCGGCGGCGGTTGCAAATGAGGGCAGCGGCGGATTGAATCCGGAGCAGGGCGCAGCTGGCGGCGAGAGCAGCGAAAAGGGCGAGAATGCGGGGAAGAAGAACCGGGGGCCTACCCCTCCATATTTATAGAGCCCAAGCCGATCCGCGTGAATCACATCCGACGGCCTAGATTACGCCATCCAACGGCCGCGCGCACCCGGCGGACTCGACGAAAAATGATAACCGCATTAAATGCCCTGACAAACCGCTACCTACCTCACTTACAGGGCGCACGCGTCGCGAGACGGAGCGGAACCGTCGCCAAGACACGATCACCACGATGCGCCGGTTTCCACCTAAAAAGGCGCGCCGCTTGCAACGGACGGATGCGTAATGACGGGACGTCTCGACAGACGATCCCTTACACGGTAAGAAACCCGGGGACCCCGGTCCCACAAGTAAGTCTCGAGGAGCGGAGGCCGACCCACGGACGGGTTCGAACAGCCCGCCCTCGAGCACCCGAGTCGGGGCGCCTATGGGAAGGAACCCTCGAAAGGTTCCGCCGAGAACGAACCCTCGAACCCGATGGCGTGTCCAAGGCGGGGCACTAGGTATCCAAGAGATCCCGCCGACGGAGGCACTCGAGCCGCCGGTCCCCTCGAACGGGGCCGGTCCTCCGGAAACTAAGCACCCCGCTCTAATGAGAGCGCCCCCGGGCCACGGCCGTCTCCCCTCGAAAGGAGACGAGCTCTCACTTGGACTACCCGCCATCGGCTCACGGGGAGGTATGGCGCTCGCTCGGCCGCGAGTAGTGTCGGACCTCTCACCACTTGGATCTCGATCCAAGAGATCCAAATGAGGAACTGGATCACGACTCCGGCCCGGCCATTCGAGGCTCGGGGCTCGATTCACACAAACAACCTCCCTCGACACGGGAGGAGCAGAAATACTCGGGGCTCGAACGGTTATCAGAAATCTCTTACCTCGAGCTGCTACAACTCCAGTTAATAATACTCTTACTTAAACCCGTTCATCTCAAAGCCCCCAGAGGAATGCCTCATTCCTCTGGGGCCTCGGGGGCTACCCCCGCGGGGGACGCTCGCGCGCCCCCCACGGAGAAAGAACGAAATGACTCCTCGAAACATCGACAATAATCCCAATTCTAGGTACTTCAACTCCACTTCATGATCCCTTGTTTGAAGTTTCACAATCAAACAAGGGCTCGGGGGCTACTGTCGGGTACCTAGATTAGGGGGTCCTAAATTAGATAGATTGGAGGTGAATAATCCAGCCCATTTCACCTCTAACTCTCCCAAGAATTAACCAAGGAAATCCCAATCCTACTCCTGTTGGGCCAGCGTGCGAATTAGGCCCACAAGGCCACAAAGCCCACTTGCTCGAGCAGCAGCCACCCGCCCGCTCGAGGAAGAAGTACGGAAACCGCTCGAGCGAGCGACCGCTCGAGACGGTAACGGAAACTACTCGAGCAAACGACCGCTCGAGACGGTAACGGAAACTACTCGAGCAAACGACCGCTCGAGACAGTGGCGGAAAGCGCTCGAGCGAGCGACCGCTTGAGTATGCCTGCAATAATTGCCAACCGTGGTGCGCACATGGCTACAGGGCTCGAACAGCGTCGTAGTACGCCTGCCCCGCCTAACTCCATGGCTACAGGGCCCGCAATAGTGGATCGTACACCGGTCACTTCCACCATCACGCTGCCCCTCCCCCGGATTCGAGGATGGCAGGCGCCACTATTGCACCATGCCTAGCACTATGCCATGTGCGGCACCCTCACGTAACGCAATTGTCAACTCTCCGTACCATCTAACCCGCCGCTCGGGCCCCGTCGCTCGTGCCATCTCCCTCTCGGCGGTCACACGGCCCGCTCGAGGGACGATGACGGACGCAACCCGAGCATGGGGCGCGCAGCGTGCCCCCGTCTTTCCCACCTCGACGGCCATACGACAGATTCCCGGCACACGTGCTCATCTACGCCGCCGCCGTACCTCGACTACGTCGCCCCACGACCGAGAAGGACGAGCGTGCCATCATTGACCATACCGCTACAGGCTCGAGCCGGACCACAAGGAGCTTCTACAGATTCGACGACTTGACAGCACCAGTACCTCGACGTCACGCCCACGACAGCCCTATCTACTCTGTACTCCTGAGCCTCCTCTTGGCCTATAAAAGGGGATGCCAGGACCTAGTTCAGGGAGGCTTTTTGACGCATACACGTTTTTACGCCTTCACTCACACTCACTCACTAAGTCTCAGGACTACCTTGTACTCACCCCTGTACAAGCACTTAGGTGCAAGATAATACAAGTTCCCCCCCCCCACTGGACGTAGGGCATTCTTTGCCTGAACTAGGATAAACGCTTGTGTCCTTCTTGCATCACCATCCGGATTAGGGAGCACGCATAGAAATTCACTCGTTGGTTTTATACCCCGGGTACGACGAAACACCGACAAGAAGATTTCAATTATAGTATAGAAGATGAAAGATCGATATATGTATATAATCTTGTTTGGTAGAGCGGTCGAATCAAAACATTCTTAGGAGTTATACAAGGTGGAGGAAAAGACCTAATTCAGTTCCCATGTTTTCGTACAAACTAGACTAATTAATGCCTATATATGTATTACACCGGAACAACGATCAAGATCCTTATACGCAACGACCTTTACTTTTTTTCTGAATTTGAGCAACTTTTTTGTAAATAAAGAAAATAATCTTGTAAATTTAAACAACATTTTTTAGGGGTTCTCGAATACGCTAGGGAGATCAAATTGATTATAGGAACACAACCACAAAATCTTTGTTACTGTGAGGATCTCCAACAATTCCTTAAATAGTAGTCCAAAAGCTGTTTGTTGAAACATTGCTAAAATTTATTGATAGGAAAAAAACTCATACTCCAACAGTTCCTAGAACTTGTTAAAAAAACAAATCAAATTGCTGCCACTTCCTTTTTATATGGGCCATCTCAAAAAAAAAGTATAAAGAGAAAACAAATAAGCAAGCGGAGTCACTGACGCTCGCGACGGACATCTCTCGGCGTCACTGCTTCATCTTGTGCTCGAAGACGACGTCGCTTCCGACGGTCAGCACGGCGAGCCAAGCGGCATTAGCGAGTTCTCGGCGCACGATGCGGCAAGCTAATCTGCTCAAGCTTGGCGACATCATCCGCTCCGGTCGCCCACTGCGGGGTGGCGAGCGGTGCCTCTGCCAATCAACCCCTCCATGCATGTGCGCTGCCTCTTCACCTTGGACTGAACCTCGGTAATTGAAAGGTCCTAGTATGGCTAGAGGGGGGTGAATAGCCTATTTTAAAAAACTTCAAGACACTAGAGCAAAATATTAGTAACATAAATGGCGATAAAAGTGGTTTGCTCTAGCTCTAATTATTAGGCAAGCCAACTATTGCAATTCTAATAATTATAGTCTCTATGGCACACAAATTCTATGTCTCTACTCTAACTAATTAGAGAGCTAGCAAGATAAACAAATTACTCTAAGTTACTCTACTTGCTACTCTACCACAAGATATATTGCAAGAATGAAAGAGAGGGGAAATTGACTTTTATACCAACGGTGAAGAGTAGAGGATGTTGCCAATCACCAAATAAATAATCCCAACAATATATATATCAATCAATCCAATGCACCGGGAGACAAGAGATGACACAATTGATTTTTCTCCCGAGGTTCACTTGCTTGCCGGCAAGCTAGTCCCCGTTGTGTCGACCAACACCTTGGTGGTTCCTCGGTTGTGGCCCTCAAGCCAACGCCCGCAAGGCACCGCAAGAACCCACACACAAGTGCGGTAACTCAATGACACGAGCAATCCACTAGAGTTGAAATTAGGCACTCCGCCGGGAACCACAACAACCCTCACAAATTCACCTTGATTGGGGGCGGACACAATCACCAAATCCCCGCCAATCAATCCAACACCAACCGTCTAGGTGACGGCAATCACCAAGAGTAATAAGAATACCACAATTGCAATCACCACCTAGTGCCAAGAAATTGAATCACAAATGCAATGCACACTAGGGCTCCCAACCTCCTCTCATGAACAAGCACCAACCATGAGAATGGAGAGGAGATGGGGGGATCCTCTTGGAGCTCTCAAATCGATCTCTAGAACACTATCCCTCACTTGATTGAAACTCAAATCAATGGAGTCAAGGGATGGAGGATTGGAGCTCTCTTTTCTTGTTCTAGGGTTTGAGAGAGAGAGCAAGAGAGAAGGAGCTTTCTTTTTCTTTTTGGCCAAGAGGGAGAGAAGGGAGGGGGAGACCGAGACCTTAATGCACCACAGCTCCTGCGCCTGGCGCCTCCCAACGGCTACTACCTCCTCGTCGCCAACGGTCGGCAGCACGGCGGCGGCGGACCAGACCCTCTCGCTCCCGACTCTTCTCTGTCTTGCTGCCTCTGGATGAATCGGTAAGCAGCAGCTCACGGCGTCGGCTGTTTTTCCTTCGTCAAAACACAGACCAAAGCAGCTGCAGCTGGAAATTGCTACGGCGGCCCGATGCAGCAAGCAAGAGGCCCAGCGCGGTGCTCAGCTCGCGGGCGAGCAGGCCAGCCCACTCGGCGGCCAGGCAAGCAACAGCAGCGGCCCGCAGTGGCGCCAGCAGGCGGCCCGGACAACAGCGCGCGGCCCGCGAAGGAGCAATGTAACGTCCTGCCCCTCCGAGGCCGGGCCCGCTTACATCTGGCCGCTTAAGTAGGACATAGACTGCCCTCACAGACCAACACTAGTCTTTTCTGCGCACTTTGTCCTCACTCATGCGCACCCGGGAAGTACTTCCCGGTCGGTCACCCATCGCTCCAGGCCAAGCACGCTTAACTTTGGAGTTTTTTAGAAGATGGGCTTCCGGAAAAGAAGTTGCAACTTGTTGATATGAGTATCCTATTAATCCTGTTAAGCTCTGGGCCGGGGTGTTACAAGCAAGGCAGGCGGCCTGGCGCGCGGGCAAGCAGAGGCCCAGCGGCCGAGCGGCCCATAGCAGCAGCAGCAGCCCCGCGGCCCAGCTCAACACTCGCGGGCGCGCGGCCTGACTGCGCCCGTCGACGGGCCGGCCTGGGAGCCAGGCCAGCGGCCCACGAGGCCGAAAACGACCTCCCCTTATTCCTTCAACGGGCCCAGTCAGCCAGCAGAGAAGCAAGCAAGCACCAGGCCAAAACCATCAGCATTTCCAGATTCCAGAGAGCAAAAACAACAGAACCACAACAGCAGATTTTGCTCCTTTTTCATCCAAATTTCATCAAAACTCATTCCAAATATATCCCAAACAAGATGCTACCTCATCCACACCATGTCAAACCTCATTTGCACAAAAGATAGCATTTCTCCAAGGCATTTCAAGGGAATTCTCAACCTACTCATCAAGTCACTAAACCCCCATGCATATGCAAAAGAAATTCATTTTAGTGGCACTAGATGAGTGAGCAATTATAGTCTTCCCCTCTTAATAGTATGGTTATCAACACTAAATCACTCACACCCTCTATGGTGTCTTGAGTGTCAACCGAAAATGGCCCTATGGTTTATACCTTTGCCTTGAGCCAAATTTCACTTTTCTTCATTTCCATTCCAAGGATGAGCACTTGACCATCATTGGGACCATCACTATCCACCTTGGTCCATTTGCTCCATCACTTGGTGTGTACTACTGTTGACGATCGTTAAGTATCAAATTTATACCGTCAACGCAGCAAGAGAAAGGACTAATATGAGTTCACTTGTTAGATATAGGGGTTACACTGACAGAATTCCATGAGTTTTGGTGATTGTCTATTTCTGCAGGGGGTTATCAGAAAGAGAACCAAAGGAGGCCCACATGTCATGATTACATAGAGATAAAGACCGAACGGGTAAAATTGTATAATCTAGAAGACTCCGTAAGGCAAACCCCGGAAGCCGGGGCCCACCGGGGGGTGGCCGGTCGGCCGACCCGGGGGAGTCGGCCGACTCCCCATCTCCACCAATCGGGTGGAGTCTCGTGGATCCCGCCTCCACCGCCTTTGAGGATGAATAATTATCATCCATTTAGGTCGGTTTGATCCGAGGGCCGTGGTTCATCCTAGGGGGCTATATATTCGAGCCCCCGGCCCCGGGTGAAACCCTAATTCATTCAAGAATTCATTCTCTCTTCATTCATCCGAGAGGATTTAGAGAAGCCGAGCCACCATCTCAATTAGAGCTCCATAGTTTAGTAGCATAGCTACATAGGAATAGATCTAGAGGGAATCAAGCCTAGCTTGGAGTCCGGATCTGTCGGAGTTCTTGGTAATTCCCCTTTACATTCTTGTAATATTCATCATTGTTCGTGATACTATGAGTAGTACTTTATTCTATTCTATTATATCGACTTGACTTTGCTCTATTTGATTATGTTCTCAATTATATTGTTCTTAGTTTACTTTGATTATATGTTTAGCATAGTTGGACTAGAATTATGTTTATGCATAGGATCGTATAGCGCTTGCTCATTAGATCGATGGGTGAGTGGTAAATATTGTGTAGGCGTGGTGCCTAGACCGTATTTATCGCGCGATTGCACCCTATATTCCGGATCGTGAGGTAGATCGCGGGAGTGACAGGTCCTGTTGAGTCCTTTGTAGCCCTTCTCCCGAGTATAGGTCTAGCGTAACAAACCTATTACATTGAAGTCATTGCTATGTCTCTTGTCTTCTCGGTAATATCACTATGCATAGGTGTAACCTTTTCCCGCCATGATTGCTAGATGTTCTTGCACTAATCATTGTATGCTTTGACTTTATAGTTAGAATAACATAGGATTATACCCTAGATCGTCCTAGTCCATGCTAGTGTTATAAGCTTAGAGTGCTAAGTTGAGATGGCTTATTACTATTATTTTATGTGGCTAAATGCTCTCATTTATCTTATGTCATTTATCATTCATTCCTATATTTTATGTGACACTTACCCCGTATGAGATGATCGATACGTACAAGGTTAAGCTCTCCATTATCGCATGTGCATTGCTCATCACTCATTATCCAAAGGCATTCCCTTCCCAAAGGGTAAAATTATAAATAACGATACCTGGATTACTCCCGGTTAAAATGCTACGATGATATATTCTGTGCGCTTGCGGAACCCTTCTTATTTCAGTTGCACTTAATAGACATCAACAAGCATTTTTGGCGCCGTTGCCGGGGAAGGTTGAAAGCCAATGGATAATGAGCAGCACTTCACTAGATAATGTGATCGAGTAGTCTTTTTCATACTAACCCATCTCTACAGGATTACCCTTGTTTTGTCTACTTGTGTATTTTATGCAGGGTTATCAAGACTACTCTTCCTGATAACTATATTGACAATCCAGAAGCTTTAATCAGGAAGGCCAGAAGCAAGTTGAAGAAGACCAATCAATCATCATCATCAACTCAACTTGGAAGTTTGTCAAAAGTAGAAAGTCAACCTTTCGTTCGAGACTTGACACCAGCGTTTGAAGCCATGGCAAACAAGTCACTCCGCGAGTTCTCGGCTCCCACTACGGACAACATTCGTACTGGACCAGCCGCGGACATCGAAGGAGCTTTTGAGCTCAAGCCCGCGCCGATCAACATGGTGCAAGCAAGCCGCTCTCGTGGGAAGGCCCATGAAGATGCTAGTGCTCATCTCCAACACTTCCCGGAGATTTGTAGCACATTCACTATCAAGGATGTCCCCAGAGATGCTATACTACTTCGCCTCTTCCCATTCTCACTTTTGGGGAGAGCGAAGCGGGGTACTACGCCAATAAGGAGAAGAATACTACGTGGGCACTATGTTCCACCAATTTCTTGGCGAAGTTCTTCCCCATGGGCAAGACAAATGCTCTTCGCGGGAAGATATCAAGCTTTCAAAAACATCATGATGAGACTGTCCCGAAGCTTGGGAGCGCTTTCAAGATTACATCCTCGAGTGTCCTCATCATGGCATGGAGAATTGGCCGCTTATGCGGACATTCTACCATGGGCTCAAGAACAAAGACACGTGAGATGATGGATGCTTTGCTGGAGGTGCATTCTTATCACTCACTATTCCTCGGAGCCACAGCTCTTGTGGAGAAGATGGCATCCAACCAAGGTTGGAGTGAAGAAAGAACGCAGACCCGCAAGAGAGGTGGAGGAATGCACCAGTGAAGGAGGTAGACATGCCGTCTCGCCAAAATGGATCTCGCTAATGAAGAGGCTCGATGAGAGAGCCACGAGAAAGAAAGAAGTCATGCATATACATGATGCTCGCATGACATGTGAAGAGTGTGGAGAGACCGGGCACACAGTGCTAACCGCCCGTAGCCGAAGGAGGACGTGAACTACCTCAATAACAACAACAATAATAATTACTATCGTCCTCGCGAGAATCAAGGTTGGAATCAACAGCAGAGGCCTAACTACTCGGCAATTATTCGTGCAACTATCAAGGTAACAACTCCTCCTACAATAATTACAACCAAATAGCCTTTGAGAGAGTTAGTGCCGAACCAAGGCAAGATGATGGACAATCTGTCCCAAGAAGCCGACATCAAATGACAAGGTCCTAGAGACACTCGGCAACGAATGGATGGCTTTTCCAATGCCATCAAGAGTCACCAAACTTCAACAAAATACTTGAGTCGCAGTACAACGCTTGTTAACCTTGCTCCCTCCACTCGGCCAAGGTAAACCGGCGACAACCCGAAGAGCTCGAGACTGCAAATCTTGTTGATATATTCAATGTAGAAGATAGCCGGAGTGATCCATCGAAGGGGTCATGGATAGACTCAACTCGCCAATCAAGAAGGGCGATCCAGGGAGACCCGCCATTCCGATCTCCATTGGAAGTACTAACTTTAATGAGGCAATCTGTGACTTCGGTGCAAGCATCAACATCATGCCAAGAGTGATATATGAGAAGCTATTTAGATGCCCCTTAACATATACAACTATGTGCTTACAAACTTGCGTCGGTCACTCCGTGTCCCTTTGGGAGTACTAGAAGATATATGTGTACGAGTGGGCAACTCGTATGTCCCCGCAGACTTCGTGGTAGTGGATACGGCGGTGATGAAAGGTCCCCTATCATTTTGGGACGACCATTCTTGAACACCGCCGGAGCCATCATGTATGCCAACACCGCCAAGATCATCTTCAACATCAAGGGCAAGAGAGAAACCTTCTTCTTCAAGAACAAGAGTGCCGCAGCCTCCCAAAGACACCCTCATCAACCAAACAAGGAGAAGAAGAAGAATCCAGCTAAGAAGAGCAAGAACAAAGATAAGAAGACCAAGAAGACGGAGACAGTGAGGATGGTCACCGCAGTCCACGTGGAGCATGACCACTTACTCAGTCCCCACGTCCGATCAAGAAGGATTACCCAGTGTCCCAACCATTCAATGCTCCATCAACAAGCTCTTTCAATAAAGCTATCTCGTGACACCGGATCGGGCGTCAACATTATGGCCAAGGTAACCTATGAGTATCTATATGGCACTATGCCTTTGGAGCCCACCTATGCACAACCGCTGATGGCGGATCGGACATTCCGCTTCGTCGAAGGAGAAGTGAAGGATGTCCTCATCCAGATAGATGACCATTATGTCCCCACGTACTTCCTAGTCATCGATATGGGAGATGACTACGATCCTCCAATCATCCTAGGAAGACCATTCCTGAACACCACCAAAGCTATCATCTATATTGGGACAGGAGAGATTCACTTCCACTTTCCCACTGAGAAGGTACGCCGCTACTTCAATAATAATTATATAATCACCGAAGAGCCCAAGAAGAACAAAGCAAGGAGAAGGCAAACCCATCGCGTAACAAGAAGAACATCACTACGATGGATGGGCCGACTATGAGGGAGAAGTGTCAAGATATGAAGACCGGTACCAAAGAAAAAAATGTTGCGGAAGAAGAGGAGGTACTACCAACGAGAGAGAAACAAGTGGTCCAAGAAGCTTCCTCCTCAAGGTCATCCTCTCCAACAAAGAAGGTGTGGAAGGTAAAAGCAAAATCAGAATTAATTCCTACACAAGATGCGACATCATCCGAGGCGCCGACCAATGCGCCCCTTGAAAAATGAGCGAACGTGACAAGTCCCGTTCGGAGGACTTAAAACCACCGAACGCCGCGCCAAGAGGTAACTTGGTATTTATCGGAATTACTTTTCAAAGATTGTAATTTTACCTTAGTATATTTATTTCCTTACTTACATCTTAGTTGCATCTTTACTCTTTTATCTCTCGCATTAGAAAAGAAAATAAAGATGTTGTGCATTTGCATCTAGAAAATTGTTAAGCCCCATGTGGATAATCATTCACCGTGGTGGCACAAAAATAATTTCTCAAAGATATTTATCTTTTCCCCGTCTCGCATTCCTTAAATAATAAAAAGATAAAAATATTTCTTGTGATCCCGTTAGAATGAGTTTTAAGTTAGAAAGTTCTAGACAACTAAGGCCTAGAGGTTTTATCACTAACACTTAATCGCCCACAAGCTTTGTTGTCTATTTGAGCTTCACGAACATAAAGGATCATGAAGAGCGACGACAGCGAAGGACATCCAGTCCCCGTCGGAGTGCTTTGCCCGCGACACTTGAACGCCGTCTCCAACAAAGAACTATCTACGACACTCCTGGAGGACTAGAACATCTTCAGTGCTTGTCAGCAACATCAGCAGACTATGTCAACATCCAGCTTGGGGGAGGGCATCCCCCGTGTACCAAGCTAAGTATTTCCAACGTATCTAATTATGCTTTATTAAAGTATGCTTTGTTAAAACAACTAAAAAAGATGCATAACCATAGAAACCCAGAAAGATTTCCTTATTTATCTTTTTTTGGAGAGCTCTTGCAATCTGTCTTTAAAAGTGATCCCTAGAATAAACTCTACATGGAGATGATGAATAGTTGCTCGCCGTAATTCCTTTCAAGTACCTAGTTTTCAACCTTGCACTCTCCCCGAGTTTTGGACACAACCGTTTAGATTTGAGATTTGCTCGAACCTAAAACTTGTGGGTAGCGAACACTTGATCTAAGTCTAGGTGGTTGACGGGTATGATATGGGAAGGTTTTGAGCTGCTATCTATCTTGTTCCTAGAGATACTAGAGTTCGAGAATTTATCTCGTGAAAATATTAAATTCCTGCATGATGAGTTCCTTTATGATGAGAGTTCAAATTCCTACCACAAACCATATATTCATGCTTACTAGATTAGGAAAACCCATCTCGTTTATATAGATCATATTGTAGGTTTGAGTGTAGACTTTATAGGCATTGAGTGTGGTTATGCTTTGTGGACCCATAAGGAATTAGTCACGCAGCTAAAGTCAATACTATGTGCTCTCCATCCATTGATCTATGCTACTTCGTCCTCGAAGCACGCACCCATTTTATAAATACTACATTCATTCTCGTGCTACTTCGTTCCTCGAAGTACCACCCACATATAGATCCATATCCACCACATATTGTGCTATCTCTACCCTGGAGATACGCACTTATGCTACTCCTATCCTGGGAGTACGCATTCCCCACATATTGTGCTGTCTCTACCCTAGAGATACGCACTTATGCTGCTCCTACCCTGGGAGTACGCATCCATCCATTCATCCATCCACATATACATACGCCATTCATTTCACATCATCCAGAAAAGGTTCTACTCCTATTCTGGGAGTGAACATCTAGACATAATCATCGCCGTTCTATTTGCCTACATAAAAGCTCCAGTCATTATCATTTCAAGTTATACACTCCCTGTGCTAAAGTTTCATTTTCAGAGGATTGGTTATTAAAAAAAAAAGAAAAAAAAGAGAGAGAAAGAAAAAGAAAGAGTAGCCAAGTCCTTCAAGGTTTCCGAATAAAGGGAGTCATGTTATCCCCAAAGGAGCGAGTGTAGAAGTAGATGTTCACCAGTTGAGTACCCCTCATAATCATTTTCTTATCACCATCATACTATCATCATCCTATTATCATCTCATCTATTCCATTTCCTCATTCACATGCACATATGACTTTATTATTATTTTAGTTCCTATTGGATCCATGTCTTAACTATGCAATATATGCAAGTGAGTTTGAGTGTCTCCCCACCTATGAGCTCCACATAAGCCTATTAGAAAGTAGGGTGAGAGAGAGAAGGCACTTTTCACTATGCCTTAGTTCCACAAATACCACATATTTTGAGAGAAGAGAGAAGGCATACATTACTCATGCCTTAGAGAGGATCCAGAAATACCACAAATAAGAGACCTGAAAGGTTCATACAAGGAACTCTGAATTTTATTTCAAAACCTTGCAAAAACTCCGGGATAATAGTTGATCAAAGAGCGAGAAACTTGTCGCTTGACTTGACCGTTCTATCTTTCAACTACTCAAGACCCAAGTGACGGTTACAAGCCCCATGGTGAAAAGTAATATGAGTGAGTTTTGAGTCAGGATAGTTCACTCTAATCCGGAGGAGAGTTCTTGTTTGAACGCATGTGTACTTGTGAGGAGTGAAAGCATTGTAGCAACTCCTGATCCATCACTGAGTCTATCTTTGCTCGGGGACGAGCAAAAGGTAAGCTTGGGGAGTTTGTTGACGATCGTTAAGTATCAAATTTATACCGTCAACGCAGCAAGAGAAAGGACTAATATGAGTTCACTTGTTAGATATAGGGGTTACACGATGTATTCCATGAGTTTTGGTGATTGTCTATTTCTCAGGGGGTTATCGAAAGAGAACCAAAGGAGGCCCACATGTCATGATTACATAGAGATAAAGGCCGAACGGGTAAAATTGTATAATCTAGAAGACTCCGAAGGCAAACCCCGGAAGCCGGGGCCCACTGCGGGGTGGCCCGGTCGGCCGACCCGGGGGGAGTCGGCCGACTCCCCATCTCCACCAATCGGTGGAGTCTCGTGGATCCCGCCTCCACCGCCTTTGAGGATGAATAATTATCGTCCATTTAGGTCGGTTTGATCCGAGGGCCGTGGTTCATCCTAGGGGGCTATATATTCGAGCCCCCGGCCCCCGGGTGAAACCCTAATTCATTCAAGAATTCATTCTCTCTTCATTCATCGAGAGGATTCGAGAGAAGCCGAGCCACCATCTCAATTAGAGCTCCATAGTTTAGTAGCATAGCTACATAGGAATAGATCTAGAGGGAATCAAGCCTAGCTTGGAGTCCGGATCTGTCGGAGTTCTTGGTAATTCCCTTTACATTCTTGTAATATTCATCATTGTTCGTGATACTATGAGTAGTACTTTATTCTATTCTATTATATCGACTTGACTTTGCTCTATTTGATTATGTTCTCAATTATATTGTTCTTAGTTTACTTTGATTATATGTTTAGCATAGTTGGACTAGAATTATGTTTATGCATAGGATCGTATAGCGCTTGCTCATTAGATCGATGGGTGAGTGGTAAATATTGTGTAGGCGTGGTGCCTAGACCGTATTTATCTCGCGATTGCACCCTATATTCCGGATCGTGAGGTAGATCGCGGAGTGACAGTCTGTTGAGTCCTTTGTAGCCCTTCTCCCGAGTATAGGTCTAGCGAACAAACCTATTACATTGAAGTCATTGCTATGTCTCTTGTCTTCTCTCGGTAATATCACTATGCATAGGTGTAACCTTTTCCCGCCATGATTGCTAGATGTTCTTGCACTAATCATTGTATGCTTTGACTTTATAGTTAGAATAACATAGGATTATACCCTAGATCGTCCTAGTCCATGCTAGTGTTATAAGCTTAGAGTGCTAAGTTGAGATGGCTTATTACTATTATTTTATGTGGCTAAATGCTCTCATTTATCTTATGTCATTTATCATTCATTCCTATATTTTATGTGACACTTACCCCGTATGAGATGATCGATACAGTACAAGGTTAAGCTCTCCATTATCGCATGTGCATTGCTCATCACTCATTATCCAAGTGCATTCCCTTCCCAAAGGGTAAAATTATAAATAACAATACCTGGATTACTCCCGGTTAAAATGCTACGATGATATATTCTCAGGCGCTTGCGGAACCCTTCTTATTTCAGTTGCACTTAATAGACATCAACAAGCATTTTTGGCGCCGTTGCCGGGGAAGGTTGAAAGCCAATGGATAATGAGCAAAGACTTCACTAGATAATGTGATCGAGTAGTCTTTTTCATACTAACCCATCTCTACAGATTACCCTTGTTTTGTCTACTTGTGTATTTTATGCGGGGTTATCAAGACTACTCTTCCTGATAACTATATTGACAATCCAGAAGCTTTAATCAGGAAGGCCAGAAGCAAGTTGAAGAAGACCAATCAATCATCATCATCAACTCAACTTGGAAGTTTGTCAAAAGCGAAAGTCAACCTTTCGTTCGAGACTTGACACCGCGTTTGAAGCCATGGCAAACAAGTCACTCCGCGAGTTCTCGGCTCCCACTACGGACAACATTCGTACTGGACCAAATTTGCGGACATCGAAGGAGCTTTTGAGCTCAAGCCTGCGCCGATCAACATGGTGCAAGCAAGCCGGTTCCGTGGGAAGGCCCATGAAGATGCTAGTGCTCATCTCCAACACTTCCCGGAGATTTGTAGCACATTCACTATCAAGGATGTCCCCGAGATGCTATACTACTTCGCCTCTTCCCATTCTCACTTTTGGGGAGAGCGAAGCGAAAGGTACTACGCCAATAAGGAGAAGAATACTACGTGGGCACTATGTTCCACCAATTTCTTGGCGAAGTTCTTCCCCATGGGCAAGACAAATGCTCTTCGCGGGAAGATATCAAGCTTTCAGCAACATCATGATGAGACTGTCCCAGAAGCTTGGGAGCGCTTTCAAGATTACATCCTCGAGTGTCCTCATCATGGCATGGAGAATTGGCCGCTTATGCGGACATTCTACCATGGGCTCGGAACAACACACGTGAGATGATGGATGCCGCTGGAGGTGCATTCTTATCACTCACTATTCCTCAGCCCACGCTCTTGTGGAGAAGATGGCATCCAACCAAGGTTGGAGTGAAGAAAGAACGCAGACCCGCAAGAGAGGTGGAGGAATGCACCCGGTGAAGGAGGTAGACATGCTTTGTCTCGCCAAAATGGATCTGCTAATGAAGAGGCTCGATGAGAGAGCCACGAGAGAAGAAAGAAGTCATGCATATACATGATGCTCGCATGACATGTGAAGAGTGTGGAGAGACCGGGCACACAGGTGCTAACCGCCCGTAGCCGAAGGAGGACGTGAACTACCTCAATAACAACAACAATAATAATTACTATCGTCCTCGGCGAGAATCAAGGTTGGAATCAATAGCAGAGGCCTAACTACTCGTGCAATTATTCGGGCAACTATCAAGGTAACAACTCCTCCTACAATAATTACAACCAAAGCCTTTGAGAGAGTTAGTGCTTGAACCAAGGCAAGATGATGGACAATGTTGTCCAAGAAGCCGACATCAAATGACAAGGTCCTAGAGACACTCGGCAACGAATGGATGGCTTTTCCAATGCCATCAAGAGTCACTTCAGCTTCAACAAAATACTTGAGTCGCGGTACAACGCTTGTTAACCTTGCTCCCTCCACCGGCCAAGGTAAACTGGCAGGACAACCCGAAGAGCTCGAGACTGCAAATCTTGTTGATATATTCAATGTAGAAGATAGCCGGAGTGATCCATCGAAGGGGTCATGGATAGACTCAACTCTGCCAATCAAGAAGGGCGATCCAGGGAGACCAGTCATTCCGATCTCCATTGGAAGTACTAACTTTAATGAGGCAATCTGTGACTTCGGTGCAAGCATCAACATCATGCCAAGAGTGATATATGAGAAGCTATTTAGATGCCCCTTAACATATACAACTATGTGCTTACAGCTTGCAGATCAGTCACTCCGTGTCCCTTTGGGAGTACTAGAAGATATATGTGTACGAGTGGGCAACTCGTATGTCCCTGCAGACTTCGTGGTAGTGGATACAGGCAGTGATGAAAGGTCCCCTATCATTTTGGGACGACCATTCTTGAACACTGCTGGAGCCATCATGTATGCCAACACTGCCAAGATCATCTTCAACATCAAGGGCAAGAGAGAAACCTTCTTCTTCAAGAACAGAGTGCTGCAGCCTCCCAAGACACCCTCATCAACAAAACAAGTGAGAAGAAGAAGAATCCAGCTAAGAAGAGCAAGAACAAAGATAAGAAGACCAAGAAGACGGAGACAAGTGAGGATGGTCACCGCAGTCCACGGGGAGCATGACCACTTACTCGTCCCCACGTCGATCAAGAAGGATGACCCGGTGTCCCAACCATTCAATGCTCCATCAACGAAGCTCTTTCAATAAAGCTATCTCGTGACACCGGATCGGGCTTCAACATTATGGCCAAGGTAACCTATGAGTATCTATATGGCACTATGCCTTTGGAGCCCACCTATGCACAACCGCAGATGGCAGATCGACATTCCGCTTCGTCGAAGGAGAAGTGAAGGATGTCCTCATCCAGATAGATGACCATTATGTCCCCACAGACTTCCTAGTCATCGATATGGGAGATGACTACGATCCTCCAATCATCCTAGGAAGACCATTCCTGAACACCACCAAAGCTATCATCTATATTGGGACAGGAGAGATTCACTTCCACTTTCCCCACTGAGAAGGTACGCCGCTACTTCAATAATAATTATATAATCACTGAAGAGCCCAAGAAGAACAAAGCAAGGAGAAGGCAGCGTACCCATCGCGTAACAAGAAGAACATCACTACGTATGGATGGGCCGACTATGAGGGAGAAGTGTCAAGATATGAAGACCGGTACCAAAGAAAAAAATGTTGCGGAAGAAGAGGAGGTACTACCAACGAAGAGAAACAAGTGGTCCAAGAAGCTTCCTCCTCAAGGTCATCCTCTCCAACAAAGAAGGTGTGGAAGGTAAAAGCAAAATCAGAATTAATTCCTACACAAGAGGCGACATCATCCGAGGCGCCCCAATGCGCCCTTGAAAAATGAGCGAACGTGACAAGTCCCGTTCGGAGGACTTAAAACCACCGAACGCCGCGCCAAGAGGTAACTTGGTATTTATCAGCAATTACTTTTCAAAGATTGTAATTTTACCTTAGTATATTTATTTCCCTACTTACATCTTAGTTGCATCTTTACTCTTTTATCTCTCGCATTAGAAAAAAAATAAAGATGTTGTGCATTTGCATCCGTAAAATTGTTAAGCCCCATGTGGATAATCATTCACCGTGGTGGCACAAAAATAATTTCTCAAAGATATTTATCTTTTCCCGTCTCGCATTCCTTAAATAATAAAAAGATAAAAATATTTCTTGTGATCCTGTTAGAATGAGTTTTAAGTTAGAAAAGTTCTAGACAACTAAGGCCTAGAGGTTTTATCACTAACACTTAATCAGTTCCACAAGCTTTGTTGTCTATTTGAGCTTCACAGAACATAAAGGATCATGAAGAGCTGACAGGCAGAAGGACATCCAGTCCCCTGTCGGAGTGCTGCCCGCGACACTTGAACGCTGTCTCCAACAGCAACTATCTACGACACTCCTGGAGGACTAGAACATCTTCAGTGCTTGTCAGCAACATCAGCAGACTATGTCAACATCCAGCTTGGGGGAGGGCATCCCCCGTGTACCAAGCTAAGTATTTCCAACGTATCTAATTATGCTTTATTAAAGTATGCTTTGTTAAAACAACTAAAAAAGATGCATAACCATAGAAACCCGAGAAAGATTTCCTTATTTATCTTTTTTTGGAGAGCTCTTGCAACTGTCTTTAAAAGTGATCCCTAGAATAAACTCTACATGGAGATGATGAATAGTTGCTCTGCCGTAATTCCTTTCAAGTACCTAGTTTTCAACCTTGCACTCTCCCGAGTTTTGGACACAACCGTTTAGATTTGAGATTTGCTCAACCCGAAACTTGTGGGTAGCGAACACTTGATCTAAGTCTAGGTGGTTGACGGGTATGATATGGGAAGGTTTTGAGCTGCTATCTATCTTGTTCCTAGAGATACTAGAGTTCGGAGAATTTATCTCGTGAAAATATTAAATTCCTGCATGATGAGTTCCTTTATGATGAGAGTTCAAATTCCTACCACAACCATATATTCATGCTTACTAGATTAGGAAAACCCATCTCGTTTATATAGATCATATTGTAGGTTTGAGTGTAGACTTTATAGGCATTGAGTGTGGTTATGTCTTGTGGACCCATAAGGAATTAGTCACGCAGCTTAAAGTCAATACTATGTGCTCTCCATCCATTGATCTATGCTACTTCGTCCTCGAAGCACGCACCCATTTTATAAATACTACATTCATTCTGTGCTACTTCTTCCTCGAAGTACCACCCACATATAGATCCATATCCACCACATATTGTGCTATCTCTACCCCGGAGATACGCACTTATGTTACTCCTATCCCGGGAGTACGCATTCCCCACATATTGTGCTTTGTCTCTACCCTAGAGATACGCACTTATGCTTTCCTACCCCGGGAGTACGCATCCATCCATTCATCCATCCACATATACATACGCCATTCATTTCACATCATCCGAAAAGGTTCTACTCCTATTCGGGAGTGAACATCTAGACATAATCATCGCCGTTCTATTTGCCTACATAAAAGCTCCAAATCATTATCATTTCAAGTTATACACTCCCGTGCTAAAGTTTCATTTTCGTAGGATTGGTTATTAAAAAAAAAAAAAAAAAAAAAAAGAGAGAGAAAGAAAAAGAAAGAGTAGCCAAGTCCTTCAAGGTTTCCGAATAAAGGGAGTCATGTTATCCCCAAAGGAGCGAGTGTAGAAGTAGATGTTCACCAGCTTGAGTACCCCTCATAATCATTTTCTTATCACCATCATACTATCATCATCCTATTATCATCTCATCTATTCCATTTCCTCATTCACATGCACATATGACTTTATTATTATTTTAGTTCCTATTGGATCCATGTCTTAACTATGCAATATATGCAAGTGAGTTTGAGTGTCTCCCCACCTATGAGCTCCACATAAGCCTATTAGAAAGTAGGGTGAGAGAGAGAAGGCACTTTTCACTATGCCTTAGTTCCACAAATACCACATATTTTGAGAGAAGAGAGAAGGCATACATTACTCATGCCTTAGAGAGGATCCGTAAATACCACAAATAAGAGACCCGAAAGGTTCATACAAGGAACTCTGAATTTTATTTCAAAACCTTACAAAAACTCCGGGATAATAGTTGATCAAAGAGCGAGAAACTTGTCGCTTGACTTGACCGTTCTATCTTTCAACTACTCAAGACCCAAGTGACGGTTACAAGCCCCATGGTGAAAGGTAATATGAGTGAGTTTTGAGTCAGGATAGTTCACTCTAATCCGGAGGAGAGTTCTTGTTTGAACGCATGTGTACTTGTGAGGAGTGAAAGCATTGTAGCAACTCCCGATCCATCATCGAGTCTATCTTTGCTCGGGACGAGCAAAAGGTAAGCTTGGGGGAGTTTGTTGACGATCGTTAAGTATCAAATTTATACCGTCAACGCAAAGCAAGAGAAAGGACTAATATGAGTTCACTTGTTAGATATAGGGGTTACACCGACGTAATTCCACGAGTTTTGGTGATTGTCTATTTCGCGGGGGGTTATCGAAAAGAGAACCAAAGGAGGCCCACATGTCATGATTACATAGAGATAAAGGCCGAACGGGTAAAATTGTATAATCTAGAAGACTCCGGAAGGCAAACCCCGGAAGCCGGGGCCCACTGGGGTGGCGGCCAATCGGCCGACCCGTGGGGAGTCGGCCGACTCCCCATCTCCACCAATCGGTGGAGTCTCGTGGATCCCGCCTCCACCGCCTTTGAGGATGAATAATTATCGTCCATTTAGGTCGGTTTGATCCGAGGGCTGTGGTTCATCCTAGGGGGCTATATATTCGAGCCCCCGGCCCCCGGGTGAAACCCTAATTCATTCAAGAATTCATTCTCTCTTCATTCATCGAGAGGATTCGAGAAGCCGAGCCACCATCTCAATTAGAGCTCCATAGTTTAGTAGCATAGCTACATAGGAATAGATCTAGAGGGAATCAAACCTAGCTTGGAGTCCGGATCTGTCGGAGTTCTTGGTAATTCCCCTTTACATTCTTGTAATATTCATCATTGTTCGTGATACTATGAGTAGTACTTTATTCTATTCTATTATATCGAGACTTGACTTTGCTCTATTTGATTATGTTCTCAATTATATTGTTCTTAGTTTACTTTGATTATATGTTTAGCATAGTTGGACTAGAATTATGTTTATGCATAGGATCGTATAGCGCTTGCTCATTAGATCGATGGGTGAGTGGTAAATATTGTGTAGGCGTGGTGCCTAGACCGTATTTATCTCGCGATTGCACCCTATATTCCGGATCGTGAGGTAGATCGCGGGAGTGACAGGTCTGTTGAGTCCTTTGTAGCCCTTCTCCCGAGTATAGGTCTAGCGTAACAAACCTATTACATTGAAGTCATTGCTATGTCTCTTGTCTTCTCGGTAATATCACTATGCATAGGTGTAACCTTTTCCCGCCATGATTGCTAGATGTTCTTGCACTAATCATTGTATGCTTTGACTTTATAGTTAGAATAACATAGGATTATACCCTAGATCGTCCTAGTCCATGCTAGTGTTATAAGCTTAGAGTGCTAAGTTGAGATGGCTTATTACTATTATTTTATGTGGCTAAATGCTCTCATTTATCTTATGTCATTTATCATTCATTCCTATATTTTATGTGACACTTACCCCGTATGAGATGATCGATACGTACAAGGTTAAGCTCTCCATTATCGCATGTGCATTGCTCATCACTCATTATCCAAAGTGCATTCCCTTCCCAAAGGGTAAAATTATAAATAACGATACCTGGATTACTCCCGGTTAAAATGCTACGATGATATATTCTGTGCGCTTGCGGAACCCTTCTTATTTCAGTTGCACTTAATAGACATCAACAACTACCTTGCTCATATTCACAATACTCATGACAAAGGTTAGTACCCTAGGTTTCATCAATTACCAAAAAAACCAAACTAGAGCTTTCAGTAATATCCAACGCGAACGCATGAGCTCTGAGGATGACTTGTGTCGACGTGATCCGGTCTCTTCGTATTGGAACCAGATAGCTAGGACGTGGACGCGTGAGCTTCAAGTGGTGGATCCAACGTGGGTGCTAGGGGTGCTTAAGCCCCTCCCCCCACCCCTCACCCCCACCCTTTCCCTAACACATTGGACGACATAGAACGAAGATAGAATAAAATGAGAGTTAGATGGAACGAAGAGAGAAGAAAGTGAGAGTTAGAGAGAAGAACAGACAGATCAGCACCTCGGCACTTCCTGCTCGAGCTCCTAAACTTCTACCAGATTTAGCTCCACCACCTGAACCCGAACGGGATACAACAACTCATTGTCTTCGTCATGCTGTGCGAAGGTTATCTTCAAATCGTGCCCCACATCGAGCTCTGACGGCACTTCTTCTACGTTGACATGTAGGGTACGCCAGCATCCGCTTCTGAAGCCATCGGGCCAAGGAGTGTAGCTTTGTCCGGCTGTTAGACTCGAACAAAGGACGATGCTCGCAGTGGTTCTATCTTAAGAGTGTCGTTGTTGCCAGTGCGCTGGAGTTGCCTAACATCGAATGGACTTGTGCTCATTTTCCCATCCTGGTGAGGTCTTCTATATTGAGTAATATTTTAAAAAAAAGAATATAGGGACAAAATTATTATTATTATTATTATTTTTAATTATAGGGGCAAACACAGGAATGGATCTTAGGGGGCTCATCTCTACTCCTCTTCCTCTTCTTTTCCTTCCTTCTTTCTCTCTTTCCGCAGGGGGAGAAGGGGGGGGGGCTTGAGCCCCTGTAGGCCATAACCACTATGGTGAATCTATCTTGGTTGATTAGGTGACCAGATAGCTAGTAAGTTTATTTTTTATTTAGTAGGAGTTTTATACGACTTTGGTTAGTCACGGACATGACATATTTTTGCATGCTCAACGGACTGGTGCCGAATGTAACTCCTCAAACCACCATAATGGATTATTCATCTACAGTGTTATTTATGTTAGTTGAGACACGACCGTTGCATACTATGCATGCAACAAGATCCATTTAAAAATCATCAGTGGAAATACAGTGGGCTTTTTTCTCCTATTGTATTTGCATCATCATTAACACATATGAACGGTAAATAGCTAAACAAAATAGCGATTTGGAGGAATAAGTTTCAGCATCCCCAATATTACGACGGTGAAAAATGAGAGGAAAATAATTATAAAGGATTGCTTGCCGTAGGGTGAATAGGTGATGCCCATCTGGCCATTTGTTTTTTTAGAATTACGCAGTGCGCACATTCACCTTCACTACGTGAAAAAAGCACTACGGGAACGCTTCCCCTTTCACTGTAGGGGCGGCTGGCTTTGGAGGCGCCCTTACAGTGGTCAAGGTCACTATAAGGGCGGATCAATCACCAGCCGCCCTTACAGTGGTCACTGTAAGGCACTGTAAGGGCGGTTTGTGATTGAGCCGTCCCTACAGTGGTCTGTAGGTGTATAAGTGGTTTTAAAAAATTTTAAATTTTGTAAACGATGTCGGATGTAAAAACTTTCTATATGAAGTTTGTAGATCTCAAAAAGTTATGAAACTTTGTAGGTGACAACTTTTTTATTTGACTTCATCTTGTCATGCGAAACCTACGTTTTAGTTTCTCAAATTTAAAATTCAAATTTTATAAATGATGTCGGATGTAAAAACTTTCTATATGAAATTTGTAGATCTCAAAAAGTTATGAAACTTTGTAGTTGAAAACTTTTTTATTTGACTTCATCTTGTCATACGAAACCTACGTTTTAATTTCTCAAATTTGAAATTCAAATTTTATAAATGGCATCGGATGAAAAAACTTTCTAAACGAAAAATGTAGCTCTCGAAAAGATATGAAAGTTTGTAGTTGACGACTTTTTGATTTGATATCGTTTAGGGTCTTAAATAAGCAAATTACTTTCGGTTGGGTACAATATGTGGGGAACCAAAACTATATATAGACACATGTGATGGTGTAGTGCAGTGGTAAAAGGAGGAACCGCGCGAGGTTGAGGTCGTGGGTTCGAATCCCGGGTGATGCAAAGTCCGAAAAATGCTCGGGTGGGGGCCCTTCCTCGGTTTAAAAAATTATTTTGCTATTATTTTTGGGTTTTTTTGGATTTTTTTAAATGCACCGTAAGGGCGGTGTTGGGAAAGGCATCTCACCAGCGGAGACATGGCATGTGCTTACGGGCAGCTAACCCCCATTTATCTAAATTGCTGGACGTGTCTTAGCCTGTTGTGCAGGGTTGGATCGGAGACCAGATACTCGCCGCAGGAGACCATGCCGACTCGCGCCTTGAAAGGTCTCCGGACCCCAAGCGGAGACACCAGGCCGGCAGTGAAACCTCAGGCATTCGAGCGGAGGTACCAGGCTGAAGGCGAAGTCCTCCGGCCTCCGATCGCCAGGCGGAGACGCCAGGCCGACAGTGAAACCTCAGGCATTCGAGCGGAGGTACTAGGCTGAAGGCGGAAACCTCCGGCCTCCGGCGGAGACATTGGGCCCGAGGCGCGAGCCTATGGTCCCAAGGCGGAGACACCCAGGGCGGTGGCGGAGACGACGAGCTGGAACGGAGACATCCAACGGTCCAAGAGACGGCCCGCCAACGGCCCAGGAGCAAGGAGGACGTCGCGCATTTTGGGGGCCCAGGGGGAGCCCACGAGCCCAATCGCGCCCCGACGGACAACTTTGCCCATGCCGACCCCACCTGGAAGAGTTTTAGAATTAGGGTTTCCTTGTTCCCCCTCAGGGGTTGTAATGACTTTTTGTACTAGGGAGCTGGGCTGGCTATAAAAGGAGCCCCCCAGCCCCTGTTGTAAGATAGGACTCCTTGGAGTGGAAGAGTTTCTCCTCTTCACACTCCAGCATTGTACTTGTAATCACGATTGAATACTAAACCTGCTGGAACCGAGTTCCAACAGTTGGCGCCCACCCTTGTGTCTGGCCGAGGATATCACTCACAGATGCCAACAAGAAAGCAAGTAGCGGCCGCCGCCGCTCGGCGAAGACGTGCCGCCGCCGAGGCGGAGGCACCTGAGCCACCCCGAAGAGGCAGACCGCGGAGGTCTGCAAGAAGCACATATGCCTCCGAGTAGGTAACCGAAGGTGAAGAAAACGGCGATGGTCACGGTGAAGATGAACCACCGCCGGCGAACCAGACCAATGAGCAAGGCCAGGAAGATGAGGTAAGTCGGCTGAGAGCCGAAATGGAGCGCATGGAAGCAGAACGAGACAGGCTAAGAGCAGAGCAAGCAGCCACGCACAGAGCGATGCATACATCCCAGCAAGCCGAAGAGATAAGGCAGCAAATGGCGATACTGCAAGCAGAGATCCAGAGCATGCAGCCCGTAGCAATGCATCAAAATAACACCACGACAACCCCACAGCTCAGCCAGTATATGGCCGCAACACCCACCGGAGTCCAGGCAGTAGAAATACCTCAGATTATGGTTTACCAGAGGACGTTCGATCCGAAATCTCCGCTATCAGAAGGCCTCCAGGGAGCACCATGGCCTCCGGGCTACAAACCCATGGTCCTACCAAGGTGCAATGGAAAGACAGATCCACGGCAATTCCTGATGAGTTTTGAGGCAGCAGTAGCCTCCGCGGGAGGAAATGATAGTGTCCTAGCCAAATCTTTCGTCATCGCCGCAGAGGGCGACGCACTGACATGGTACTCAATGCTGAAGCCCAGCACAATTTACTCATGGGAGAACCTGAGGGACAAGATAACAGCCAATTTCAAAGGATTCTCAAGTGAGTCATTGTCGTCGGCGGACTTGTTCAGCAACAAACAAGACAAGGGGGAGCCGCTAAGGGATTACTTCCAGAGATTCTTGCACCACAGGGCGAAGGCACCGGATGTGCCGGACAGCGTCGCAATAGAAGCAGCAATCAAAGGTCTCCGCATCGGACCCTTCGCAAGCCACCTAGCAAGGGAGAAGCCAGCCACCATGGAAAAACTCCATGAAGAATTCGAGAAATACTGCAGATCAGACAACGATCTCCGGAAAAGACCGGATGAAGGCGAAGGCCAAAGCAAAAGGTACTCCGGCAGGAACAGCAATAGAGACAACAGGACCTACGACAGACAGAATTCTCAGCAAAGACAAGTCTTTAATGTGCAGAACAGCCAGCCCCAACGTCCGGCAGACAAGGAGCCAGGAAACGGTCAAGATACGAAGGCCCAGAACAATCAAGGTTTCAACAAGAACAATTCAAAGAACTGGAATAAGAACCAGAAACCGAGAAGGCATTATTGTATTTTCCATGGAGAAGAAAAGGGGCATAGCACCAAGGAATGCCCAAAAACCAAAGAAACAATGGATCGGATGAAGAGCAAGCAACAGCCGCCTCAGCCTGCTCAAGAATTAGCCAGACAAGTGAATCACACCTTCACTCCGCAATATCATCAACAGTACAACCCAAGCTACCCAGGGTACACTAACAACGCTTTCCCTCAGCAGAATGTCGCACAACAGTATTACCCACCATCCCTGCCAGCATGGCGGCCCGTGCAGTACCAAACGTCTCAGTACAACAACCAAGCGCCCGTCAGGGCGGAGAGCACTGTTGACGGTCGTTAAGTATCAATTTTATACCGTCAACGCAGCAAGAGAAAGGACTAATATGAGTTCACCTGTTAGATATAGGGGTTACACTGACAGAATTCCACGAGTTTTGGTGATTGTCTATTTCTGCAGGGGGTTATCAGAAAGAGAACCAAAGGAGGCCCACATGTCATGATTACATAGAGATAAAGACCGAACGAGTAAAATTGTATAATCTAGATGACTTTATTATTATTTTAGTTCCTATTGGATCCATGTCTTAACTCGTGCAATATATGCAAGTGAGTTTGAATGTCTCTCCACCTATGAGCTCCACATAAGCCTATTAGAAAGTAGGGTGAGAGAGAGAAGGCACTTTTCACTATGCCTTAGTTCCACAAATACCACATATTCTGAGAGAAGAGAGAAGGCATACACTATTCATGCCTTGGAAAGGATCCGTAAATACCACAAATGAGAGACTTGAAAGGTTCATACAAGGAACTCGAGTTTTATTTCAAAACCTTGCAAAAACTCCGGGATAATAGTTGATCAAAGAGCGAGAAACATGGCGCTTGACTTGACCGTTCTATCTTTCAACTACTCAAGACCCAAGTGACGGTTACAAGCCCCATGGTGAAAGGTAATATGAGTGAGTTTTGAGTCGATAGTTCACTCTAATCCGGAGGAGAGTTCTTGTTTGAACGCATGTGTACTTGTGAGGAGTGAAAGCATTGTAGCAACTCCCGATCCATCACGAGTCTATCTTTGCTCGGGACGAGCAAAAGGTAAGCTTGGGGGAGTTTGTTGACGGTCGTTAAGTATCAATTTTATACCGTCAACGCAGCAAGAGAAAGGACTAATATGAGTTCACCCGTTAGATATAGGGGTTACACCGATGTAATTCCACGAGTTTTGGTGATTGTCTATTTCTCGCAGGGGGTTATCGAAAGAGAACCAAAGGAGGCCCACATGTCATGATTACATAGAGATAAAGACCGAACGGGTAAAATTGTATAATCTAGAAGACTCCGAAGGCGACCCATGAAGGCCGGGCCCCACTGGGGTGGCCGGTCGGCCGACCCGGGGGAGTCGGCCGACTCCCCATCTCCACCAATCGGTGGAGTCTCGTGGATCCCGCCTCCACCGCCTTTGAGGATGAATAATTATCGTCCATTTAGGTCGGTTTGATCCGAGGGCATGGTTCATCCTAGGGGGCTATATATTCGAGCCCCGGCCCCGGGTGAAACCCTAATTCATTCTCTCTTCATTCATCTCGAGAGGATTCGAGAGAAGCCGAGCCACCATCTCAATTAGAGCTCCATAGTTTAGTAGCATAGCTACATAGGAATAGATCTAGAGGGAATCAAGCCTAGCTTGGAGTCCGGATCTGTCGGAGTTCTTGGTAATTCCCCTTTACATTCTTGTAATATTCATCATTGTTCATGATACTATGAGTAGTACTTTATTCTATTCTATTATATCGACTTGACTTTGCTCTATTTGATTATGTTCTCAATTATATTGTTCTTAGTTTACTTTGATTATATGTTTAGCATAGTTGGACTAGAATTATGTTTATGCATAGGATCGTATAGCGCTTGCTCATTAGATCGATGGGTGAGTGGTAAATATTGTGTAGGCGTGGTGCCTAGACCGTATTTATCTCGCGATTGCACCCTATATTCCGGATCGTGAGGTAGATCGCGGGAGTGACAGTCTGTTGAGTCCTTTGTAGCCCTTCTCCCGAGTATAGGTCTAGCGAACAAACCTATTACATTGAAGTCATTGCTATGTCTCTTGTCTTCTCTCGGTAATATCACTATGCATAGATGTAACCTTTTCCCGCCATGATTGCTAGATGTTCTTGCACTAATCATTGTATGCTTTGACTTTGTAGTTAGAATAACATAGGATTATACCCTAGATCGTCCTAGTCCATGCTAGTGTTATAAGCTTAGAGTGCTAAGTTGAGATGGCTTATTACTATTATTTTATGTGGCTAAATGCTCTCATTTATTTTATGTCATTTATCATTCATTCCTATATTTTATGTGACACTTACCCTGTATGAGATGATCGATACAGACAAGGTTAAGCTCTCCATTATTGCATGTGCATTGCTCATCACTCATTATCCAGTGCATTCCCTTCCCAGTGGTAAAATTATAAATAACGATACCTGGATTACTCCCGGTTAAAATGCTACGATGATATATTTTGTGCGCTTGCGGAACCCTTCTTATTTCAGTTGCACTTAATAGACATCAACAAGCACGGTCACATACATTAACACTCGACCCCCACAAATATCTATGACAGAGACACCTCAGCCGTCACATCATCAGCAACAAAGGCAGTATGCGGCACTACCTCCGCCTCCGCAGCAAAGGCAATTTGAGGCCCTGCCAGCACCTCCGCAGCAGACCACTTGCCCCAGTACTATGCCAAAGGCTGAACCTCCGGTTGAGAATCAGATGAACCCTCACTCTGCTCTGCCCACAATAGGAATGATACTACCGATAGCTGGAGGCTCAACAATGGAGTTCGAAACAAAGAGACAAAAAAAAGATCACCTCCGATTGGTAAATAATGTGGCCGTACAGGGAGCACACCGAACGACAGAATGGTCTAAGGCCTAAGTCAGTTTTTCAGAGGAGGACCTCCGATTGGAGAGCTACCCTCACACCGATGCAATGGTCATAAAAGCAAATGTGGCGGGATGGGAGATAAACAGAATACTAGTTGACTCTGGGAGTTTGGCAGACATCATCTTCGCAAGTGTGTTTGATCAAATGAAACTCAGCCGGTCTCAGCTGCAACCGCCTGACACACCTCTGATAGGATTCGGAGGTAGGAAGATTCACGCACTCGGGAAAATTTCCTTGCCCGTATCTTTTCAAGATGGGGACAAAGCGAGAACGGAATACATCACCTTTGATGTAGTAGGCATATACTACCCATACAATGCAATCCTAGGAAGAGGATTCGCAAACAAGTTCAATGTGGCAATCCACATGGGTTACCTTTGCATGAAGATGCCAGCACTTCACGGAATCATCACGGTTCGAGGAAGCCAGAAAGAAGCCAGGAACATAGAGAGAGCAATATACAAAGCCCACAGGAACATAAACACAGTAGCATAAGATGAGCCACCGGATATGCCCGGTGGGAAAACGGACATGAAAGATCAGGAGGACACGATAACAGTGCCACTTGACGAAGCAGTGCCAAACAGAAAGGTCACAATCGGAGCAAATCTATCAGAAGAGGAACGAAGAGAATTGCTCAGCCTTTTGTCCAAGAACAGAGATGTCTTTGCATGGTCAGCAGAAGACCTCAAGGGAATTGGGAGAGACATAATCGAGCACACCCTAGATTTGAATCAAAACGTCAAGCCAAGGAAGCAAAGGCAAAGGAAAATGTCAGAGGAACGAACCTTGGCCGCCAAGGCGGAGGTGCAGAGATTGTTGGATGCCAATGTCATAAGAGAGGTGAAGTACTCAGAATGGCTAGCAAACATAGTGCTTGTCCCAAAGAAGAATGGTAAGATGCGCATGTGCATCGACTTTACTGACCTGAACAAAGCATGCAAAAAAGACCCATTCCCGCTATCGAGAATAGACGCCTCAGTCGACAAGGCCGCCGGATGCAAAAGATTCTCTCTCCTGGACTGTTTTTTAGGATATCATCAGATCTGGCTCAGGAAGGAAGATAAAGAAAAGACAAGTTTCACTATCTCAACTGGCACCTACTGTTTTGTGCGAATGCCTGAGGGGCTTAAGAACGCAGGGTCAACCTTCGCAAGAATGGTGCAAGCCGTGCTACGATCTCAGTTGCAGAGAAACATCATAGCCTACATGGATGACATTGCCGTGGTAAGCAAAGAGCCGGAGAACCATCTGGAAGATCTCAAGGAAACCTTTGCAAACCTTAGGGAGGCCGGGTTAAAGCTAAATCCAGAAAAATGTGTCTTTGGAGTCAGCAAAGGAAAAATGTTGGGGTATGTCGTTGGACCCGAAGGCCTCAGGGCCAACCCAGACAAAACAAGAGCCGTCCTGGCCATGCCGGAACCGTCAAACAAAAAAGAGGTCCAGCGACTCATAGGAAGAATTGCAGCCTTAAATAGGTATATCTCCAAATCAGCCGAACGCAGCCTACCCTTCTTCAAGGCTCTCAAAGCCAACGAAAAATTCGAATGGGGACCAGAGCAATCGAAAGCTTTCAGACGGCTCAAGAAATACATGGCCGAGGACCTAATGGTGGCAGCTCCGGATAGCGATGAGCCACTCCTGTTGTACGTATCAGCATCGACAGGGGCAGTGAGTGCGGTACTCGTGCAAGAGAGACAGATAAACGGCAAGTAGGTGCAACAGCCAGTGTACTATGTGTCTGAGGCATTGCAAGGAGCAAAGCTGAACTACACAGAGATTGAAAAAATAGCATACGCAGTGATCACGGCATCAAGGAAGCTAAAGCACTACTTTCAGGACCACACTATTCTGATCCCGACATCGCAACCATTGGCCGAGATCCTGAACAACAAAGAAGCCTCAGGAAGAATAGGCAAATGGGCTACAGAATTATCTCAATTCGAAATCAAGTTTGTCGCCAGAACAACGATCAAGTCGCAAACACTAGCGGATTTTCTTTCAGAGTGGGTACCAGCAAATACCTCCGAACAAAAATCGGAGGTATCCCACTGGACGCTTTTCACGGATGGTGCCTGGGGAATCCAGGGAGCTGGGGCCTCCGCGATACTGCTTTCACCATCAGGAATCAGGACAAAATATGCAGTTAGACTATGCTTCAAAACAACAAACAATACGGCAGAGTTTGAAGGTGTTATCCTAGGATTGACAAAAGCAAAGGCACTTGGGGCCACTCATGTGCTGGTAAACACAGATTCACAGTTGGTAGCGGGACAGGTGGAAAAAGAATACACCGCAAGAGAACCGGAACTCGCAAGATACCTAGAGGTTATGAGAGGCCTTGAGAAAAGATTCAAAGGTTTCACCCTCAGGCACATCCCGAGGGGAGAAAACACAGAGGCAGATGAGTTAGCAAAGGCAACAGCAAACAAACTTGACATGCCGGCAGGCACTTTCTATCAAGAGGTACAACAACCGGCCACGGCCAGACTAAACAGAGCATTTGCGGAGGTACTACTAATCCAATCAGAAGATTGGAGGCAAGCAATCATAGATCAAATCAACGGCAATCATGTGACCTCAGATGAAGCCAGCGCGGTGAGGCTGTCAGCTCGAGCAAGGAGCTACACCATAATAGAGGGGCAGCTGTTCAAAAAAGGCATAGTGCAACCTCTGCTCAAATGCCTAAGCAATGAAGAAGGCCAGGAACTCCTACGGAGCATTCACGCAGGCATTTGCGGATCCCACATAGGTCCAAGGGCATTATCTGCAAAAGCTATTCGCCAAGGTTTTTATTGGCCGACTCATATAAAAGATGCCCTACGCATAGTGAAGACGTGCAGCGCTTGCCAAAACTTCTCAACAAACCAAAGCAGGCCAGGGGGGAGACACAGCTCATCCCACCAACATGGCCTATGCAAAGATGGGGTATGGACCTTGTTGGGCCACTCCCACCAGCCCAAGGAGGCAGCAAGTACGCAGTCGTAGCAGTGGAATATTTTACAAGGTGGATTGAGGCCAAGCCGCTATCAACCATCACTTCAGAAACAGTAAAAAAGTTTTTCTGGCAGAACATAGTGTGCAGATTTGGCGTCCCAAGAACCTTAACAGTGGACAATGGAAAGCAATTCAATTCCAACAAGTTCAAAGAGTTCTGTAGAAGTATCGGTACTCAGCTGGCCTTTGCCTCAGTGTACCACCCAGAGAGTAACGGGGCAGTCGAGAGGTCCAACAGGATCATATTCTCAGCAATCTCAAAAACACTACACTGTCTGAAGAAAGGAAAATGGGTTGAGGAGCTACCTAAGGTCGTATGGTCACACAACACGAACATCTCACGAGCCACCGGCTTCACACCCTTCAAGCTGCTGTATGGAGAGGAGGCTATGATGCCGGAGGAGCTAAGAAACCAGAGTCTCCGGGTCACAAAACAGGCACTAGCAGAAAACGAGGAATACAGCAAAGAGATGATAGAGGTAGAGAGACTAGAAGCTGTAGACAATATAGTCAGGTACCAAAACCAAACGAAGAAGTGGAGGGATGCCAAGGTGGTAATCAAAGACATCAAAGAAGGAGATTGGGTTCTCCGCCGGAAACCGAACGCACCAAACGCAGGGAAGCTGCAACCAAAGTGGGAAGGACCTTACCTAGCTCACCAAGCAGGAAGGAAAGGATCGTTCCTCTTACAAGATGAGAATGGAAAAGTATCAACTCACACCTGGAATGTGGACAACCTCAGAAAGTACTACATCTAAAATGTAAGGAGCCTCCGTAAATCTATAAGCGGAGGTATCCAGTAGTTTATTTTCATGTCTCTTTTTCTTTTCCTTCAAGTCGGATTGCACTCTTTTCCTCACACGGGGACTCCTTATTGGAGGTGAGGTTTTTAACGAGGCAACTCCATTGTAATCAACCTCTGCAATATATAAAGAGGACCCCGAGAAACACCGGAAGGTAGCTAAGTCGAAAGCAGCTGGCAACGCAGCTGCAATATTCGACGAGAGCTTTAAGCATCAAACGAGGTCACTTCAAACTTCGCCTTGATCGGCAGCCCTCAAAAAGATTTGTAAGCGACCTCCAAAAAAGGTTGAAAACCCCTGAAAAAAGACCTGGCAAGTCAGGCACCAAGGGACCCACAAAGCCAAAAAAGGCTTCACCAAAAATCAGAAAAAGACCCAGCAGACAGCTAGGGCACCGATATCAAAACAAGAGTCGCTTAGCCGACCAAATGCCTCTCAGGCCTCCGCAAAGCCAGCGGAGGTACCTCAATCATGGTTCGCAAAAACTAAAGCATTCAAAGCACTTCAGCCGACATAAACAAAAAAGGCTACCAAGAACAGAGAGAAGGTAATACGCCTGCTATGCAAGCCACTCCAGTCCGTTAATTTGCATACAAGTACAAAATTAAGGCTACAAGAATCGCCAATGCCTCGGCTCTAAGCAATCTAAGCTCAAGAGAAGGCACACTATTTTCTACTATTACAATCAAGCAAACGAGCCCGCAAAAGAGCAAAGAGCGCGCAATTCTCCATCGCCGAGAAGGGAAGGAGCCTCGACGACGGACTTCGGCCGCCGGTACCCGTAACGCGAACCGCCAAGCAACGCACACCGCACTAACTCGCCCGACAAAAAAGCCGAGCGCTGCAGGACGATCTCTCAGAACAATGGACCAAGCAACAAACACAGTTGTATTCGTAGCCGGATACCACTTTAAGTCTCTCAGCAGAAGAGCGACACATCATTGCGATGTAGCCATTATGAATTCTCACTCAGTATCAGCCTCAAATCCATCTGACAGCAAAGCCATGCGCTCATGAAAGTAAAATACTAGCAACGCTGCACCAAATGACTAGGCATCATCAGAAACCACAACCCTTATATAGCCCCAGGAAGGAAGAAGGCAAATAAATAACCTGTCCAAAATCATAAGAAGTAAACACCTTGATCTGTAATCTAGTGCATTAAAAGACCAAGCTCTGTATCATAGCCTTTAGTGGCAATCAACCAAATTCAACACAGTGTACCGGGCACAATCCCATGCATTAATCACAAGAGCCACGTCAACAGCGATTGTCCTTGGCCCCGAGCAATTATGAGGGCATATCACGAAAAATTAAACGCAAAATCCACAGCATTCACTGGGAAGTGTACCGAAGACCAGAAGTAATTAAGGCAGCAAGCCATAGCAAGGCCTATAAAAGGGAAGCGGCCTCAACACCCACCCCCCAGCATCACACATGGCACAAGTCAAGAGAGGGGGGATGGAGGTTGATGTATACTTGCAAGAGCTCCACAGTAGCTCTAAGAGACAGCGTAAGAATTCGTAAACAGAGGGCCACATAGATCAAAATGCAAATCACCCTTTTCTTCAGAGCATGCACTAGCGAGCCTTTCCTCAGAGAAGAAACCGAGCTAGGGGGGATACTGCGTAAGAATTCATAACGTCCCCCCATCCCCGGTCAAAATCGCTTAGCTAAGGCGAGGCGTGTTACATGGAAGCAAGCCCGAGGATTGGTGGTACCTAGCGACAAGTTGAGAGTCCCCACTAGCAAGGGACCATGTCCAATGAGCTATAGTAGGGGAAAAGGCAGCGCTAAGGTCCTAATCTCCATGCCTTAGCATGGAACCATGTAAACCAAGAGCTGACCGTTCAAAAGAACAATAAAAAGGTGCCTAGGTAGAAGTCTCTGGAATCTCGTCAGAAACCTCCGCGTGTAAATCAAACATAAAATAAAATAGCGTGGCAACGAACGGAGAAAAGTCTCCAAGACTGCAGGCAAACGAAGGCATTGCCTCCGCGTCAACAAGCATAGCCAAGATTTCCATACCTTAGCAGATGAGACAAAGCCGGCTATTCACAAAAATAATAAAAAGTTGAGCCTATAGACTTTTCTTTGCAAAACCTTCGCATATAAAATACAAACCTCCGAGTTACAATACAGCTTATGAAACAAATCTTAAGTAAAGATTACAAGGAAACAAGTACATTGCCTCAGGGAAAAATAAAAGGGGAAAAACAAACGTCTCATGCAAACGCGAGAAGTAAAAGCACCAAATTTAACAAGGATCCCGCCACGCCAACGACCCAACGAAGGTGTCGCGCCTGTCATCCATCTGAGCGCGAACAAACTCAAACATTTCATCAACACTACGATGAGGAAACACTAACCGCCAGCAATTCCACAGAAAGCCGCTAACATAGACACCATCGCACATAAGGGTTGCAGGCTCGACCTCCTGCACAGGCCCTAAATCGGAGACCTGCGCAGGAGGATTCACCCATGAGCACCATAACATGCCTAAAAAGAAGTTCATTTACAATACGCGCACAACAGGCACCACAGCAAAAGCAACAAGTGTTTTTACATCACAAAATAAAGACCCTAGTCTACCTCTTCTCCGCGGACATCGCGGGCCTCAGTGGTTCTCTCAGCATCTTTATCCTGCCCCTCTTGCAAGGTCTCCGCGGGTGAGCTCGCACGAACTTCAGGGCACGGCTGAGGCTCTGTCTGCACCTCCGTCTCGGCTTGTATCCTCGCCGGAGACACGGTCACCTGAGGGACTTGAATGCCTCCGCTGCAACCTGGATTGGACGTCTCGCCAAGGGTCGGAACACCCTTCACCACAAGTCTTACCGGTGTCCGACCTCCGGCAGCAGCCTTCAAACACGCAAAACATTAACTTAATAGAACACCCAATAGAAAAGACAACAGAGAAGAGGAAGGAAGAAAAGGTTTACCTTTCGCATCGCATGAGCAGCAGCAACAGCCTCCGCCCTGCCAAAAGGCGCCCAGAAAGCCCTCAGGAAGCTCTGCACTGTCTTGCGAATCGGTCGAGAAGTCTCCCCAAGCTCCGACGGATCGGAGACTTTGGGAAACTCCACGGTGCTGATGTTGAAACCTTCGCGGATAAGACTCTTCACCATTCCAGTAGCGGAGGCCCGCGCCACAAAGTCAGACACGCCTCCGACGAAAAGAGATAGCTTGGTCAAATTACCCTTGATCCAGTTCATCAAGCCCATGGCAGTGCAGTCAGCGGGAAGAGGAGAAGCGACGCCACCAAATTCTTCAAGGGCCGACAAATATGCCTCCACAATCTCAGCACCAGCAACCCTGACCTCCTCGATCTCCGTGCCCAACCTCTCCGCCTCTTTCTTAAAAGTCTCCGCAGTTTCTTCCATGGAGGTCAGTTGGGTGCGGAGGTTCTCGGACACTTCTGTTGCCTTCTTGGCACGCTCCACAGCAACGTCTTTGCCTTCATCGGCAGATTTGAGTTTCAGCTCCAAGTCCTCGACCTTTTTCTTCAGGACCTCCGACTGTTGTCGAGCTGCTTCTAAGCTAGAAACCTTAGCCGCGAGGTCAGTCTTCTCGCGGCCAAGGGTCTCAACCTCTCCCTTTAGGACCTCAATGGCGCGGGTGCGCTGGGCAAGTTCCACTGCGCCCCGGTGCTCAACGGCGAAGGCCATGTGGTGAGTCTAAACCAAGAAGACAGGAGTAAGAAAACACAGCAAGGAAAGGAGAAAAGGTGAAAGGCCAAAATATGCTCACCATGCAGTGATGCTCCAACTGAAGGCGCAGGGGACGGTCGAAGGGCAACCCATCAAGATAATTATCAACTTGGGCTGAGATCAAAACAAAAAGACACCAAAAGAAAAATGAAGCGAGTATAAGTCCAGAACAGCGAAAACCTCCGGAGACAACAGTAAACATATGGCAAAAAACCTCCGTAATGCTCAAAAATATCATGAACATTCAAGCCCCACGCACCGAACGTCGCGGAGGCATCTGGAAAAACAAAAAACACACAAACATATTTTTGTCAACCATCTATGCGGCTAGTGTGCAAACAAAGATAAGGAACAATTAGAAAAAAGAGAAAAACATACCTCCGACAACAGGAGCAGCGGAGGAAGAGCCCCCGCCCGGAGGCACAACCCGTGAACCCCGCCCTGGGAACACGCGTGCCAAGTCAATGCCAGGCGGAGGCATCATACTCCCAGCAACACCGGCAAGCTCAGCTATGGAATAGAAAGATTAGAGGCCTTTTTTCTAGACTCAAGGTTAAAACAAAAGTCCGAGAAGACAACTAACTAAGAAAACAACTTACGAAGAGAAAGCCCAATCGCCGGATCCTTCTTCCCAACAGCGGAGGTCCGCCCATCGTCGGAGGCCTGCCCGGCAGCGGCCTTATCAGCAAGAAACTCAGCATAGGACTTGCTTCTCGACAGCTTATGAACCGGACTACCATCAAAATCTTCATCAGAAACTTCATCGGGAGCATCACGAACCTGGTGAGCTGGAGAGAGTGAAGTCTCAGCATCCCCGGCCTCCTCGTCGCCCTCCGCCTCCTCTTCGCTTGCACCAGCCTTGCCGTCGTCTTCAGAGCTGGACAGCTTGGCGAAGGCGCTGGGGAAAGGGTGAACGGACACCTCCGACGAGGGAGCACGCGCGGCGGCAGAAGGCTGCGGCATCGACTCTGTCTCCGCAGACACCCCGGTCTCCTTGGCAACTTCTTCTCCCCTGTCGTCGCCTTGGTAGCCAGCCTCAGACGCCTCAGGAGACGGGGACCCGGAGGCCTCATGTCCGGCAGCCTCCGACTCAAGATCTCTTTGCTTCTTGGCAGGCCCACGACCAACGCAGGAGCACTTTCTTTTCTTTGATGCCTCCGCCTTGATTGTAGCAACGGCGGAGGCATTCTTCAGGGCCTTAGACTCCAGCCTCCGGAGCACCTTACCGGGCACAGGCCGGGAAGAGTAAGGAATTTGGAGCTCCTCGAAAACGCGGTTCAGGCGTGGCATGATGCCGGTCTCCGCCTTCCGGGCAAGGTACTCACGCTCGGAGACCTCCCCGATAAGTTCCACGACCTTCCTCTCAACTCGATTCACAAAGTTTGTCCCAGTCTCCCCCCGAGGCAAACTGAGACCAAAAATAGGGCAAGGTATGCCCGCAGCCTCTCCAAACACCGGCAGTTCCTTCCGGACAAGCTCGAACTTAGGTCTCTCCTTGGCCAGGGGCCAGCACCCGGAGGCCACAATTTCCTCCAGCAGGTCATGACCTCCAGAGTACTTGCAAGCTAAAGCGAAGGCTTTCTGGCAAGACTTCTCTCGAGCGGTAGCCTCAGCAGAAGAAGCAGGCAGCGGCTTCAAGTTGGTGTGCGGCTTCATCTCAGTCATGGCGGAGGCCAACGGATACCTCACAATCTTCTTGCCTTAGTCATCAAGCCCGGTGACACCAATAGTTTGCACATAAAACCAGTACTCCATCCAGTTAATTGGTTCCCACTTGCCTTTCTGGCACCAAGATATTTCCAACCGCTCGCCTTGGAACCTCTTAGCCATAAAGGTGCACGCACCAAATTGGGCCTTCATCTTCTCATCACCAAATTGCCGAGGTTGTTTCTGCAGCTCGTAGTGCCTCACGAAGGTATTAGCATCTGGCTCTCCGCCATACGATTCCACAGCCCAGATGAACTTGCTGAGGTTTAAGAAGGCATGAGGTGTCAAGTGGTGAATCTGAGCATTGAACTCTGCCAAGACCTTCCTCAGAAATGAATGCGCCGGCATCCGAAGGCCGCAGGTGAAGAAATCTCTGAACACCACCGCATACCCGCGGCCCGGCTTTGGCTCAGTCTCCGAACCAGGAAGCTTGGCGCGACCGGCCGGAATAAGGCCCTGCCTCTCAAGGTCTTCGATCATCTCCGTGGTCATCTTGCTGGGGCCGAAGTCGTAAGTAATGGGAGCCATACCTCCGGGACTATGCGGAGAGACCAGGTCGTTGACGGAAACTTCCACGTCAGAAAGAGACTCCTCCAGGTCCCTAGCCTTAGCAGCAACAAGCATGCACTTCTCGAAAAGATCAAGCCAGTCTCCGACTTTCACTTTCTGAAAACGGGAGTATGGGCCGGTGTAGCGGTGGCGGAGGCAAGCGCGTCGCAGCGGGAGGTGCCACGATCGAAATCGGAGGCAACCGGCGGATGCGGAGGTGGCACAAGAAACAGTAGAAGAAAACTACGGCGCAAGAATAACAGCGCGGGGTAAAAAACTCTCACCACCCCCTCCCCTTTTATAGTGGCCAGACGGCAGGTCGGAGGGGGTACAGCTCCTCCACAGCAATGGTAACCCATCCAACGGTCATGAATCACAGACCTCAGATCCAACGGACGAGAAAAGATCACAATAAAAAATCTTTTTCATCTCCTGAAGTCTCGGTCCATCAAAGACGCGCCAAGGGGGGCCATGGTCTCCGCTGATCAAGCCGCCATGGTCTCCGCTGATCAAGCCGAGAATTGATGGCTAGGGCCCGCCTCCGCTGGACCTAACCCTCAAGGGGGGAATGTTGGGAAAGACATCTCACCAGCGGAGACATGGCATGTGCTTACGGGCAGCTAACCCCCATTTATCTAAATTGCTGGACGTGTCTTAGCCTGTTGTGCAGGGTTGGATCGGAGACCAGATACTCGCCGCAGAGACCATGCCGACTCGCGCCTTGAAAGGTCTCCGGACCCCGCGGAGACACCAGCCGGCAAAGGAAACCTCGGGCATTCGAGCGGAGGTACCAGTCAAGGCGAAGACCTCCGGCCTCCGGCCGCCGCGGAGACGCCAGCCGACGTGAAACCTCGCATTCGAGCGGAGGTACCAGGCCGGGGCGAAGGGCGGAAACCTCCGGCCTCCGGGCCGGAGACATTGGGCCCGAGGCGCGAGCCTCGGTCCCAAGGCGAGAGACACCTGGGGCGTGGCGGAGACGACGAGCCGGAACGGAGACATCCAACGGTCCAAGAGACGGCCCGCCAACGGCCCGAGCAAGGAGGACGTCGCGCGTTTTGGGGGCCGGGGAGCCCACGAGCCCGGGCCGTGCCCCGACGGACAACTTTGCCCATGCCGACCCCACCCGGAAGAGTTTTAGAATTAGGGTTTCCTTGTTCCCCCTCAGGGGTTGTAATGACTTTTTGTACTAGGGAGCTGGGCTGGCTATAAAAGGAGCCCCCCAGCCCCTGTTGTAAGATAGGACTCCTTGGAGTGGAAGAATTTCTCCTCTTCACACTCCAGCATTGTACTTGTAATCACGATTGAATACTAAACCTGCTGGAACCGAGTTCCAACAGGCGGCTCGTGTTGAACCGCCCTTAGCTTGGCACTGTAAGTACGGGGGTGTAGGGGCGACTGGGCTAGCCGCCCCTACAGATGATGATTGGCGTAGTGCTTGTGAACAACGTACGCAAAACTGTACCTCTATAAGCACCTCCAAAAGACTGAGCCGGCAGATTTATAGATTCCTGAAGTCATCATTGGCGCCTCGTTGTTGATGAAAACGTCGCTTACCATTCAAAACATAATGTCAAAATAATCAGGGAATAAATCTAGAAATTACGAGTGCTTGGTCTATTTATTCTCGCGCTCCGTTTGCGTGCTCCGATTTTGTAGGCCCTTTTGGGTACAGCCTTTTTTATTTGTTGGCCCTCTCTTTTTTTTTATTATGTTCCATGACTCGTGGGGATTGTACGTACGTACTACGTAGTCCTTTAGTCTTTTTTTTTTTTAGAATCTTTAGTCTTTTTTCGGTGGGATCGAGTTTTGGGCTCTTTGATTTGAAGAGGGTTGTCATCTCTCCCATCTGGGCTCGGCCAGTCTCCCCGCACTCAAAAATCATTTTTGCGAGCCCATTTGATATTCCAGCTTGCAGGCACGCACCCGTGGGCCGTAGCGTATGCGCGCTACTGAAGTGAACTGAGCCCACCGGAACTGGCGGATCGCCGCCGCGCCACGAACTGAGCCCACCGGAACTGGCGGATCGCCGCCGCCTGCCGCGGCGGCGCAACCAACAAATGACTGAATGATCGGTTCCAATCCGATGACTGAATGAGCGAACGTTCCCAGTTGGCACCACCGTGCACCCCCACGCAAAAACACACCTGCCGACAGGCAAACAACCCTGGACGGACAGAGCAGTAGCATCGAATTCCGGCATGGCACGCTCAAATTTCCATTCAACGCGCGTGCTGAGTCATGTGATCACCGCGCTTGGCGGTCTACCGATTCGTGACAAAGTCGTCACAGGGATGAACGATCATATATCTTCAAAAAGATGGTAAAATTCCCCCACGTCCAATAGATTTATACAAGTGAAAACATAAAAAGTCGATCGATTCTAAGTAACTTGAAGGTTTAAAACAAAACAGAGCACGCATAAAAAGACGATTCCTGTGCTGTGCGCTTCCTTACCCGGTTCACGTGAAACTAGAAAGGGTTCCCACTGTACTGGATCACTGGACATACTCGCTAATTTCGTCTATAAACTGCCTATACATGTCGCGGGTGCTCTTTTTCCGTACCACACGTTCTTGGGTTCTTGGCTGGCTCTCCTGATTGCTTTCCAGCCTACCGTTGCGCATTATCCTTGACGCGACGCTACTACTCCTACACCAGTGCAGTCGTGTACTACGTAACTGTAGATGAGAAGGCAACGCGAGCATCGTCGTACTCCTACTCCGTACCATCGAGCTGCAGCGCACACGGCAATCTTTGCGGCCGGCACGCTAATGATTGCCTTGCCGAGAATCTGGGTGGCCTGCTAACCTCCGGACCTCCGTTGGAACAAACAACCAGACGGACGGATGCACCACCGTCCCCGTGCACGACTTCGACTCGCGTCGCGTCTGCCGGCGGCAGATGCCAAACTGTATGGCCCAGCCTGCCTGCCTGGGCCTCACGGCGAGTAGCAACAAGTAACAGCGACAGACAATGCGAAGCGACGCCGGTCGCCCCTTGTGATTCCGTGGCCGTGGCCGATGCAATCGATGACAGATGCCTCGCCAAAAACACACTGGAATTTTCAGCCACGAACTACCGAAGCTAGAGAACCGGATGCGTCACTGTTGACGTCGACTCTGATTTGCGCCAATGATCGGTGAAATGAAAGCTATCTCCCGGAACACGTGGCGGCGTGGCGCTGACATGTCATTTCCGGGTGACTGTCGAGACGACCGTCAGGACAAGAGCGGCACTCTAGGAGTGTGCACTAATAATAATGTGCTGCGATTGCCAATTCCGGCACCAACACTGATGCTGTTGGGTTCTTGAAACGTAAAGCAGGGGATGATTAGAAATGGGAAACGCCGAGACGAGGCCGAGGTCCAAAGGCAAAAGGCTACTGATTTTGCTTCGCTTTCTGCCTGCTGTTGGCTTTATTCGCTGCTCGCCGTTCATCAGTCGCCATGTGATAGAGACGATTCTGGCGATGTACATGTGCTGTGAAGAATACAGTGATCAGTGATGTGCTACTAGATACTGACCGGCGGCACCGCCACATTGTAGGAATCGTGGCGTTCTTTTCTGGCTGTCTATTGATCGACCTGCACAATGTTTGTTTTGCGTTTGCTAACCTCTCTGTGGTGTTGGAATTTGTCAGCTGCCGTCTGCCGAGCTGCCCTGTGGGTTCTCTCTCACATACGTGCTCCTAGCTATTGCCTTTGGTACAGATGTACAGTATATACTTTCTTTATAAGTGGAGGAGCAAGGCGAACCATGCTTGGCAACGCTTCGAAATAAACAACTGTCGTCTTCGCTGAAACCGACTCGAAGAGGCCTGGATGCACAACAATATGCTGGTGTTAAACAAACTAGATTGTTGCATATCACGATACTTCACTAGCAGTCTCGCAGTCTCTTCACGTCAGGTTTATAACAGTGCAAGGATCTTCACAGTACACAATTCGCATCATAATGTAGCAAAGTGCAGGCAATGGAACAGCAATCATAAAGGACAGCCTTGCAGATGCAGCGCATATTCCACACGCAACAGCACAGCTAACTTTAGCATCAAGCCACCAACCAGAGATCTCAGGCTCCAAGTTGGTCACACATGTTGTGATTAATTTCTCTGAACCAACCCAAACGAACACACTGGCGGTTACAAAACAAAGCTGATCAATGAAGCCCCACTGGCCCAGTTACATAACCATTCGGCAGAAGCCGCCAGTGTACTCTGTCTGAGCTATCTATAGTAGCAATCAAAGGCTGTGAATACCATGTCTTACCAGGACCAGATATCCCAAATTTAAATGCACCCCCAAATGCAATTCATTCATCAATAGAGCAGAAGTTCAAATGATTTTCTTTTTAAAAAATATGCTACAATTATGGATTGATTATTTGATCGTATCGAATGCAATCTGATATGAAAAAAAGGCTCAGCTTATTGCGAGTTCTAAAACAAAACACCCTTTCACAAGGGGAACTAGGGCAAACAAAAAGGGCAGGTAAGATGGAGCACCCACTTCTTCTGAACCAGATCAGCATACAATACAATTTGCAGAAGTCGACGCTAGTGAAAACCATGGCAAACAGGATGATCTATGCCTTCTCTATTAGCTGCAAGACCTCAGCCTCGGTGGGCAGTGACGGGATCGCCCCCTTCTTTGTGGCGGTGATTGCTCCACATGCGTTAGCGAATTTAATAGACTCTGCAAGCTTCTTCTCATCCTGTACAGTCACCAGATACCAAATTTTAGTCACATCACATGGTAAAACTGAAAACTGAAGGACCAGCTTGACATGTAGAACCAACAATCATATCAAAGAACAAATTTCAGGCAACATACTTGTAGCGAGGATGGATCTTTAACGATCCTTCGGAGCAGAGCACCAACAAACGCATCACCTGCGCCAGTTGTATCAACTTGTTGTACTTTGAAGGAAGGGACAGCCCCATGGAAATCCTGCAATCAAGCAAAGCAAACTTGTGAGTCTCAGCTGCACATTAAGTCTTCCACCAAGTCACAGTGTGCAAGTTATATAAGAATAAAAGGTGAACATTTTGAATTTGGCAGAGACAGGACCTAGTGAAGTTCAGTATAAGCAGCCATGATGAGTATTTAGCATCAAGAACCCATTTGCATAGGGAAGCAGCAATCACAAAGTTACAAAGCATACCCTGGTATAGTACTTGCATCCTTGATCTCCAAGAGTCACTAGGAGCAGCTTCATGTTAGGCCGCCACAGCTTCATGACAACATCGTCCTCCACTGAGTCGATGCCTGTCAAGAACTCAAGCTCGACTTCGCTGACCTTGACAATGTCTGCCTGGTCCCAGATGCTCAAGATCTGGGTGCGGGCCTCCTCACGGGATGGCCACAGTGCCTCCCTCAGGTTTGGGTCATAAGAGAGCAGTGCACCGGCCTCCTTGGCAATCTCCATGGCACGGAGATGTGCCGTCCGGCAAGGCTCAGCAATCAAGCTTATTGATCCGTAGTGAAAGACCGCAGCCTGCAGAAAATACAACTCATGAAAAATTTAACCAAACAGGGGGGGCAAGATGCAGGGACAGAGGCTGCAAGTTGTTGCAAGTTTATTTTATTTTATTTTGTGTTCCAATCTGAGTCATTACATTAGTTCACATATTTCCCAGTAAACTCTAGAAATTACAGCCTTTTTTAAGGTGTTTACAGAAAGCATGAAAAAATTGAACCATCTAGCATCATCTGATATGTGGTAATTCAAGTTCTTGGTGTAAGAAAAAGAATAGTGCTAATCCAAATTCAAATCCAAAAAAGCTGTTTTCCGTCATACAGTTATGCATTTATATCTTAATAAGTAGGATCACAGGATAAATCAGAGCTTCTCTCAAGCTTCAATGGAACTGAGGAGAAACTGAAGTATGTCACGTCAGTTGCAATTATTGACCCAGCACAAAGGAACAAAATTCCTGTGTGGACTCCATTAATACACGCCATGGCCGGCTAATGATTTCTACAAGGCCAGCTCACGGCACGCCGATGGATCCAAGAAGCACGGGGGGTTTGACTAACGGCTCTCCTTTGGAATGGATTGGATTGTTTGTCTCCCCCGGATTTTTAGGATGAATCACAGAAGCCACATGACCAGATCCAGAAAAGAACAATTCGCCAACAAGAAGGCACAACAAGATCCGACCAAAACCAGCAAAGAAAGGGAGGCGCCCACTTTGGCCCCGGAATCTTTGGATTCCACGGGAAGATTCAACATCAAGGACCCGAATTAGACAAAGGGGTGGCTTTTATTTTGAACGTAATAAACAAGAACGTGGCGGCCCATCCCAAGAAAATTACGGGCGCCGCAACCTAAAGCGCACGCGAGCGAGATCAGCGCAAGAAACCTAAACCCAGCGGTTGCATCCAGATCCCACCAGGGATTGATCGAATCAAGAAATGGGCGGAAAGATCGATACTGTGCTCGATGGGATGGGATCAATTACGATATCAGGGTGGCGTGGCTTGAAAACAAGACAAGAAACAAGTTACCCTCTTGATGAGCTCGACGTTGAGCTCGTCGGCGGTGAGCAGCATGTCGGCGCTGGGGTTGCGGTAGAACATGAACTCGCGCTCGCCGTCGGCGCGGAGGGTGACGAAGGCGAGCGCCGTCCTTGCCCCGGCGTCGAAGACGACGCCCGCGTCGTCGACGCCGTTGTCGCGGAGGATGGCGGCGAGCATGCGGCCGAACTCGTCGTCGCCGAGCTTGCCGACGAAGGCGGCCCCGCCGCCGAGGCGCGAGACGGCGATGGCGACGTTGGCGGGCGCGCCGCCCGGCGCCTTGAGGAACGCCGGCGCCTCCGCCAGCGAGACCCCCGCCACCGTCGGCACGAAGTCTATCAGCATCTCGCCGAAACTCACCACCAGCTCTCGCCCCGACGCCATTGCAGTTGCCGCCCTTCCGCTAACAACACACACAGCGCAGGAACGGACGCAGAGGTGGGGTGGGGGAGAGAGGAGGGAGAGGAGGTGGGCGCGTGTGGGGAATTTTCTGGTGAGGTGGCGAGGCGGCGTGTTTTATAGAGGAGGGGAGGGCTTTGGCTTGGGTAGGGGGGTGAAGGCCAAGGAGATGGTGGGGTGTGCGGCCGCGGCCGTGCTGGGTTTCTTGCGTGGGGATAAACCGTGACGGCTGCCCTGCCCTGCTTCGACCCTGCTCGTCTGTCCTGTAACGTTTTTATCTAGATGTGACCATGGAACCATGGCTTGCCGTAGAATGATTTCTTGCGTGTGAATCCTAGTTTCTATATATGAAACAGGATGGAGATCCCCTCCCCATACTGAGGAGCCAACAAAAGTATGTGTGAGTGGAGCCTACGAGGATGATTTTGGATGTTTGTTGCAACGAAGGCCTTGTTTAGATTTTCAAATTTGCCACCAAATTCACTATGCAGAATTTCTATTCCCCGTCACATCAAAAACGCCATACCACGTCGTAGAAAGACTAAATGTAGATGAAATCAAAAATTAATTGTACAGCTTTTATTGTCATTTCTGCGAGATGAACATTTTAAATCAATTACCAAAATTTGGATAATTTTTACCAAATACAAACAAATCTTCTGAATACAATACGTGATGTTACTATGCAGAATCCAAAATTGGTCATGAACTAAACAAGGCCGAAGATGACATTCGCGTTCATAGTAACGTGGAAACTATCGAAAAAAGACGGCATTGCAACAATTGTGCATATCCATTGGGCTTTCTATTTTACTTAAACTTTTTGTTGGGTTTAGATTGACTTGCAACATTTTGTTGGGTAGAGAATGGAAACATAAGTATTTTACTCTCTGTTACTACCGCAGGTCTCTGGCCATCTGCTCTACTCATACTCATAGTTTCTTGAGCTACGTGAAATCGCTTTCTAATTTGTTTGGTGCTCTCTCTTCATTTTCCACATTCCATGTTGCATAAAAGCACAGTCACCTCAGCTACCTACATAGTTGAGTGTTGGGGCACTTGATAGACTAATACATGAGCTAGGTGCAAATGCAACTTTACTAGGACTAGGATCTAATAAGAGAACCACAAAGTATGTGGAAAGTTTGTGAGCGTGAAAGGATACGTGGTTCCTCATCCCTTGCTGACTCCACAAGGCATCAATTGCTCCGTAGTCCGTGGAGTCCAATTAAGCTGAAGCTAACGTGTTGTTGGCAAAGCACTCCATCGCACGTAGGAAGAGAAAATCTGTTGCGGCCATGTCCACCTGGAGCAATGTATACAGGACAAAACAAAGGGTGATGCCACCGAGGCCTCGATGAGTTCCATCGTCCATGTGGACCCCGCTGGCTGTCCCACAATTGACAACGAGCTAAAGTCATCCCAAATTAGGTCATGGTAATAGCCATGGTAGTAAAGTTTGTCTGCATGGATACTTTTGTTTTTGCCTATTTAGGACTCGTTTGATACCATTTTCATATATATTGAAATTAAGATATATTAATATTCTGGATTTTCGAACAAAAAAAATTAAGGGTATTTAGATCTCATTTTTAAAGTGATTATTGGCCATGAAAATCTCCAAATATTACGTTTCGTTCTCGTTCTATAGAATTATAGTGTTTGGATCTCATTATCATTTTTCCACATAATTCTCAATTTCGTTTGGAGATTCAAACAAGCTTAGTCTTCCCTAAATGGATCGATGTTCCTGGACTCTACAATAAACATGCAAGTGAGTTTATAGTTTTCCGCTATGTCTATTTTACTATGTTGGTTTTCAGTACTTATGGTTCAATATTTTATATAGCATTGGTCACATATAGATCTTGGGCTCATTTTAGATGCTAGTATATACTCCATTTGTCATGTCATATAATATTTTAATTTTTTAGGACATGTTAATAAAGAACACAAATGACACATGTGCCCTCACTTAATTCCAATTCTGAAACTTGTCATCAACATGATTAATGATGATGGTTGATAAATGACAAGTAATAATATAATACCTACCAAATTTATGCAAGTACTTAACAAAAAAACTGTTTTCTCTCTCTTAGAAAAACCTATATTTGAATATAATTTGTGTATGTTTGAATGCATCATCATATTATAGGATGGAGGAAGTAGGTGGGATTGATGGTCCTTCATTTGTTCATAAATGTCTGGCTTGGCGTTCAATACATAGTGACATCTTAGGTCATCTGTAACAACAATGCTCTTTAGAGCAACAAATCATTAGCTGTTGCACTTGCACCTTGGATGGGCCATTACCAACCATTGGTTGGGAGATATTAAACATGATATTATGTGGAAAGGAAATAAAACTATCTTAACTCTCTAGGTTGGTTGGTAAGAGCAACACCAAAGAAGCCCTCGAATTAGGTCTCTACTATTTTGTATTTTAAGGGTTCTCTCTACTTTATAAAGTCTTTTTCGCATTTACTCCAATAGGAGCCCTGAGACCTATAGTCAATATTCCCTACACATTCTTCTTCCTTGCTCTCATCGAATGAGCTATGCGCGCCGACGTGGGAGCATATGGCTCTCATCGGTATAGCTATGTACGTCAATGTTGCGGCAGAGGAGTCACGCACACGCGACTTGAAGAGACGAAAAGATGGGAGAGGAGCCCCGTCGCATGGGGGAGTTGACAAATGGGGAAGGATGACTCCGACAACCTTGGCGCCCCTGATTTGGTGACACCGCCTCTTCCCCCATTTAAATGTACATGGATATGGAGGGTTGTAGGTGGCAGCTCGATGGGAGAGAGTAGGGTGGTGGAGAAGAAGATAGTAGGACGTAAACAAAAATGACTTGTCAGAGCTAATTGGCCTAGGAGAAATTTTCGCCGAGAAAAAGAACATAGTAGGCAACTCCCTACACATTGGAGATGGGCTTGAGGGAAGAGACTCGCGGGGTTCTCACAAAGTAAGGGCCTCACTAAGGTATTTGTTTCGCCCTAAAAGATAGAGTAGGGGGCCCATTTAGAGTTCATGTTGGAGATGGTCTAATCTCATCAAGCGTAGAAAATACATAGAAGAAATTACAACATTACTCAACTCTTACTATATATTTGCCTAGCCTCAAGATCCCGTCTAGTGGTTGGTAGTCACTCATTTAGAATTTTATTTTATTATTATATTTAGACCCATAATAATAAGTCATTTGGTACAACATGGGCACCCTCGTAATGTTTTTCTTACGATTTCACCTTGACGCTCTTTGTCAATCAAATATACCCTCCATTCTAAATTATAATAAGTCAATGAAGAAAGTAAAAATTATATGTATAGTACTTGGATGTATAAACTATAATAAAAAATATGTTTAAAAAACTAAAGTAACTTATATTGGAAAGGCTATTTTGTTCACTCTCATTTGTCATCTCGTTATTTCATCTTTTTTTTTCTGATGAAACACTTCATCCTTTCTTAGATAAGCATTATCAAGAATGATTCACAACAACAAAAAACATATCATTAGCGTTGTTTAACCCGAACAACGTAGGAGGAAGCACGTGAGACCACGCGTGCAATGCCCACAAAGTTTAGCTGGACACACAACACAAGCTTACGATAAGGATGTTGATGAGCTGCTAATTCATGCTATAATTTCGCTCGCCTATCTCTTTCTTCTTCTTCACGAAAAAAGTGCAAGTATTACATATGTTTTCCCATTCGCTAATTTCTCAGCACCATGGAAGTCGTGTACACTAACTGCGTCGTTTATATCCATTCAGACCTGGTGCTTGGTGTGCTCCTCCTCGCCCGTGCTTGGAATGGAACATGCTACATGCCGTGATGGGTCAAGCACTAATGTCTTTCCACGCGCAGGAACTTATCCTTTGGGACCTCTGTCTGTGGATGACGACGCTGACGGGACGAGACAGAGCACGGGTTTTAGGTCTTCCGTTCCAAGATCCAACCGAGCCGAGTTGCCGAGTTGGGCATCAGACCATCATGGTCCACGGATAGGATTCTCTCTTTCTGGTCTCCAACGTCTGCTCCAGCCGCCACCAGATGGATCAATTTTCTCGGCTCCAGCTTTTGCCAACAGTGATATGTCTCGACTTTCAGAAACCAGCTAGGACATTCCGTTAGTCCGTTACTGTGATCTCCGTCCACCGTCAGGCCTGCTGAGACTGTGAGAAGAGAGAGGCGCCGTTGCCAATTTGCCTTTTTTTTTTTTTTACAATACAATTTGCCAAACTGTTGATCCTCTTCCTACGAGCGAAGCGAGCTGCTGCCCTGCTAGAGAGGGGACTAGGGAGCATCCGTGTATTGACTTGCTTCCTCGTGTTTCTTCCTGCCTGACGGCTTAGTTTCGTCACTTTTTTGACGAACCAGCTGGCCGGGAGTCACGTTGTTTTCAGGACCGATTTGCCTGACGACGCCAAAGAGAATTTAAAACAACTACTAGCAACAGCTGCTGAGAACTTTTGAATTTGTTTTTGAGAGATGGCAAAATCTGACTTGGCCCGCACGGCCGCACCGACACATGAAACCGCGAGCTCTCATTCTAAATTCTCATGCCCCGCTGTTCCCTCACCTCATCAATCATCATCGATCATGAGACGAGAATCGAGATGCAACCACCGGCAATAATCTATGGTTAGCCGACGTGATTAAACAAATCTACATGCGTGCGTAAAGCAAGACAGCTGACAGTGCAAGGACAATGTTCTTTTTTTCCTCTTGAAGATTCAAGGACGGTGTTCAAAACCAGCGGGGCCTCCAGCTCTGAAAGTCTGAACCCGCGCGCCCACACCAGAACCAACGGCTGCCCGGTTTACAGCCAGCCAGCCGTTCTCGGACTGGCCGGCCACCGCCACCGCCCACCGGGAGACGGGGAGAGTGCATCCAAGTCGCATCTGCATGCCAGCATAGCATGGCCTCTTCGCCGCATCACATGGCAACACGGCGTGCGTGCCCAACAAGAGGCGAGCCATGTGGACGCTGGACGGTGGACGGAAGTAGGAAGCCATGCCGTGCTTCCAGTGTCGCAGAGCAGGATGCCGGTCAGCCGGTGCGTTGCTGCCCCTGCCGCTGTGCGTGCTTGTGTCGACGTGTTGTGCGAGGGGAGCACGGCGACTGACGAGTGGTGGTCAGTGATGTTGGCTGTACTCACGAATTCTCGCTATCGATGACTTCATGATTTGGCGATGAAACGAGTATACGGATAATATACACACAAAGTCTCTCAGACACGTACAATATTCGTGCAACTGCAGTGTTTACACAGCAATAAAGATCGTATCCTATGGTTCAGGCTTCAGTCAGATTCAGAGTTCAGAATTCAGAATTCAGAATACTGTATGCAGTTCAGAGTGGTAGCACTGGACCTGGACAGCAAGCAATGAAAAATTGGGCCGAGCCAGATTAGGGCCCAACCATATTTGCACCTTGCAGACAAGGCCCATCTGATTCTAAAAAAACGATAAGGCCCAGCTATGCCGGCGGACCGCTTGTTCACCAACCGAGCCTCGAAAGACTGGGCCACTGGGCGAAAATCCAGAAACCCGCACTGCCGGCCTGCCGCTAGTCTTCGTCGTCGTCTTCGTCGCCGTCGTCGACGACTCGTCGCGGTGGTGCTCGCGGCAGCTCCAGAGTCCAGGCCGTACGGTACTCGGGGGACGAGAGGAGACGAGATGATGCATCGGTCTCTCCCCGTGGCGGCCGCGGTCGTCGCCGTGGTCCTCGTGTGCTGCTCGGGCCTCTGCCGCGCCGAGCGGCTCGGGGCCAGGGAGTGCGAGGACCTGGGGTTCACCGGCCTCGCCCTCTGCTCCGACTGCAACGCGCTCGACGAGTTCGTCAAGGACCAAGGTACGCGCGGATCACGTTCCTCTGGCCAGCAGGATGCGGCAGCTCGCCGCGCTTGGTGCGGTGCTGATGAGATTTGCGATCTGATGAAACGGGAACGCGTACCCGTAGGAGTAGCTGAGTAAGGAGGGGTTTGGTGGATCCGATATGTCAGTTTCCTTCATTTCGAGTGTGAAATCTGCGAGGAACGAGAGCGAGAGCGATTTGGGTCAGCACGTTTGCCAGCTTAGGAATTGGATCGCTTTAATGCCAAAACTTCAGATGAGATTTTAGACCACAAACCATTGAAGACCCAATTAATGAACCTTAAAGCATGAGAACTATTGGATTAGCACATTGAGCATTGATGGTAATGATGGATTTTGGATTTCCCCACGATTCTTTCATTTTTGCAGCCCTGAGGAGAGGTTCGTTTTTTTTTCCTTTTAATAAAACTTGAAACGGGCAAAAAATGGATTTCTGGGATTAGTGGAGGCTTTATGAACCTGTGCTGATTGTGCTGTAAAATTTGAGATTTGCCCTAGCTCAGAAGTTGTACATCAGGTGGTGCTGGTTATGCATTGTCCTCACTGTTTGGGTCTATCTTTTTGGTTAGTCTCCCTAGTAGCATTCTATAAAAACTTGTGTTATTCAGATGCTGCAAGGCCTTAATCTGCTTTCTATAAAAGCTGAGTAATATTGGTCTTTCAAATAGAGTCAAAGAGCTCGAGCTAGCTGCATCAGAACGGATTGGAAACATCATGCATATCACCAGCTGAACACTTTATTTGGACTTTTGGAGGAATATATTTTGTCAATTCTGTCTGTTGGTTATTGCAATATCTTGTCCCGGACTCCTGGTTGCTCCACGACTCCATTAATCACAGTGACAATGTCTATTAACAAAGAAACTAGGGGTTGACTCATTTCCACATGTACTATTTATGTGTTATGTCATGGGATTGTATCAAATCTAAACAACTTTTTGGTTGTGTGCAGAGCTGGTGGAGGATTGCCGTAAATGTTGCACCGAGGATTCAGATGATTCTATCAGCAAGGTGTGAACTATGAATCTCCATGAATTGGCATAAGGAAGACATATCTTTTACCCGTTGTGCCTTTCTTTGTTTTAGGATTTACAGTTCGAGTTCTTATACTGGTTTCTGACGATACTGAATAATGCTTAGATCTTATAGAGATGACCAAACAGGTATCATTTTCAAAGTGAGTATAGATCTTTATTAGGCTGGAATAATGACATACAGTTCTTTACTTCTACTGAATATAGCATCACTTGAATGTTAGAGGCCCTGAATAGCCAGTAAACAAGACTTAAACAATGTTCTTTTTTGTATGAGCATGGATCTTAGAAGTGCCATATAGTTCTTTACTTCTACTGAAAATAGCATCTGACTGTTCGCTGTTGCCTGTTGCAGCTCACATTTTCTGGTGCAATTGTTGAGGTGTGCATGAGAAAACTGGTATTTTATCCAGAAGTTGTTGGCTTCCTCGAAGAAGATAAGGATGACTTCCCTTATGTGGAAGCCCGTTATTCATATGGTTCTCCACCAAAGCTCATAATGCTTGACAACAAGGGTGAACAGAAGGAGACCATAAGGCAAGTCCTACTTAACTCTAGAATAAACCTCCGGTTATCTCATTACAAATTCTTAGACTTCTATTATTACAAATAACATAAGAACTGTCTGCCTGAATCATTTCATATCATCATGTCTTAGTTCATTACACTTATATATGTTATCTGCTTCCAGTCATCTTTGCTCTTGCAGTAATGTCATGTAGTTCATGTAGTACTCTGATGACTGACACAATACGTAAAGAAATGATCGGTTTGTTTGTGCATGCATGCTTCAAAATAAAGTTTTATTGATAGAAAGTGTACTGCTGCTGGAATGCTTCATAAAGCTGCAGTAGTATAGTCATAATGTATGGTAGAAACAGTGTTCTCAATTGTTCATTGGTTCATTTACTGAAAATCTGAAATGGGCTGACATTGGCAGGATTGATAACTGGAAGCGAGAGCACATTCGGCAGTTTCTCAAGGAGAAAGTGAAGCCAGTGAAATTAGACAGCTGAATTCTTGCGACAAGTGCCTGAACATTTCCAATTTGACGTTCCAATAGAACCTACGTAACTTGTACTTTGCTAGCAAAATCGTTGCTGATATATGAGATTTGTGTTTGCCATCCGTACACCTCAAAATGATTGTTCAAGTGTATCCTGTTGTTACTCTTACAGTCAGGTAGTATCTGGCACTGTGATTCGTGAAAAGTGGTTAATGTACGAGTTGTTTCCTGGTTAATTTCAACAGTTGTTATCAGTTATTTTTTTATGTGACTGAATTTATAAAGAATAGCACAAATATTTATGAAACCAAATAATTTATGTACATCTAATGATACTAATTTGATGTCGCAAAACTTATTAAAATAAACTAGAATAATGCAAGCATCTATAAATGCTAAGTCTTATTTTTAGAGGAAGGTAGGATAGTATATTAATTCACTTTGAAGTGTTTGCGTCAACAGATACACGAGGGGACTCAAGCCATAGATATCTTCTAGACCCAAAAGTACTTTTTTAATAAAGGAAATTATATTTTTGGCTTCAGACATCCTGTCGTCGAGGATGCACCTGACAACACTCATACACCTAAAAATAAAAGAGATTGAGTCGACCCTAAAAGAATATAACCACCAAGTCGAGAAATTGCTGCCAAAACACGTCTATCGGACCTAGCAAGGGTACTGAAGATCGTAGGACACCCGACCACCGTTGAAGACTCTGGATACTATACCCCGGCAATGACACGAAAACACCTAGTGCATGTGTAAGGAAACCATCAACTCGATGTCGACACCAAAGCCGACAACCCACGAAATCTTCCAAAAGCGACGTCTCCGATGAGAAAATGATATCCGAAGACGCCATCATCATCCAACCAAAGACACTGGTATTGGATTTTCACCCGGAGAGATCCTCATAAAGGATGAAACAAAGTGGCGCCCACAGGCGTCACCGCCGTCAAAACATAGTAGCACTGCCACTGCCTCCAAGAGTCAGATCCAAAAGTACATGCAAGCAAGCATATGAGACTCCCTATTAAAATTCCTAGCAACAAATGCCCCCAATTCCTACCTTCATGTGCAAACCATACATAAATTAAAGAATTTAATCTTTTATGGATGTCTTGGAGAATCATCATATAAGGATATCAAGGCAGCTCCCTAACGTTTTTAACAACATTAAGACAATCTAAAGCAACAACGAAACTCCTTATACTACAATCTTCAACAAATTCAGGTGGTTGGGAATGTAACAAATATTTATTTTGTAAGACTTTTGAGGATATTGCTCCCGATTTCAAAGTAATTTATTGATGCTTACACAATAGGTAGACATTGATAGAGAACTGATTTAGGCTTCTGGCTTTTCACCTCAGACCATGGTGGCTGGATAACGTTCTCTCAGGGAGTGATCGCAAAAAATCCTTCCTTTTTCTTTCATTTCAAAAGTCGCATAATTTTCATTATTCATTTCATTGCTCGAAGCTGGCTCGTATTTCGGGTTTTTTCTAGGTTAGTATCGTAGGGTTCCTAAGATCAGTACCACCACTACTCTTTAGACAGCTAGCCCTATCCAATCCAATACAACTGAGAGAGCGTGCCTAAACCACGAATGTGATTATAGTCCCCTTTGTTTGCAGTCACTTTTCTTGAACTATTCCTAAAAGTCCTTTGTCAATCCACCGTTTTTCAAATCTGAAAGTTGTCCCTCGTCTCTTACTATCAGACTCATCATTCAAAATTAGAGGGCAATGATCTAAACCATCACTCTAGTCAAAGTAAGACTAATTAGCGAACATTCACTCAGGAACGAGCGAACGGTTTCAGATAAGCGTGACTTTCCTTTTTTTAGCAAAAAAAATTCCTACAACTTTCTCTTTTTTTTGAAAGGTTTCTATTTTTATCAAAAGGAAGTCAAAGTTACAAATCAAACGCATAACTTTCATTCTATAACTTACACATCTAACTTATAATCGAACTTATACATATAACTTGTGTGATCTTTAACATTTTTAAGTTATGCTCATAACTTATATATTTAACTTGTTATATGAAACACATAACTTAGCAAAGTTACAATCTAATTTATACACATACTTACGTGATCTTCAACCTTTCTAAGTTGTGCTCATAACATATACATTTAACTTATTACATGAAAATACATAACTTACAACGTTGTAAAGTTATAATCTAACTTATACATATAATTTTTATGTATAACTTAGGTACCAGAAGATCGCAAAGAAAATGTATACATACAATGACTGCAGTATACGAAAAAAGTGAAAAAAAACCAATCCTTCAAAACGTATCCAAGTTGAATCTATTTTTGTTCATCTCGTCACGTAGAACACACCGATACAAACAGATATACAGTTCAGAAATTATAGCAAGTTGAAATAATTGTTTTTTTACTTGCGAAAGCGTTGACATCGGCGCAAGTAAAAGACAAGGAGACAATGCCCCCACCGCGGAGTGTTCGCGGAAGGTGAACGCGCGGTCGATCGCGTAAATGGAATTTCGAGCTAGATTGCATGATGGGATTTTTTTCCTCCTAGTATGTGGAAATTAGCACCCTGTCAATATTACTCTATACGCATTGACCCTGTTTATTTGTCCATATATAAACATTGGGCCGCTTCTCTCTAATTCCCTTAACTTATTATTTTCAACTTAGGAATTTAAAAATATTCATCAGTATATTGTCCCCTAATTATTACTCTTGTCATGGAACAAAATGGTAGACTAGATTTATGACAATAGCCATTCAATTCAGTGATAAACTCCCTTGAGATTTCATGATTGGCAGGAATGTACACCACATCAATGTCCATCTAGAGTTCTTTAGTCTGTCTCTAGTGTCCATCTACCTTTGTTCCAAATTTCGACATCTAATATTGTGAGCACAAGGTTGATATGTGTCCTTATGGTTCAGATTTGTGATGAGTAATTGTCAATGAGCTAATGCTTCGGGTTAAGTTTGTGAACTAATTAACCATGACGTGAGTGTGTTGTGCAACATGTCTCTTGGCTTGTGGTGCGTTGGTAAAAATCTCGAAGGCGGTGGTCAATGACGAAGGTGAAGGTCAAGCAGGTCTGTGCTGAGTGTCAAGGAGCGGTGAAGGACGAACGACGAAGGCTTGGACTGAGGGACCGGAGAAGTCAGGCGACTAGTTGCGGTGGCCGACACTTGGGGACATCGACAAGCTAGTGCAAGTGTACATTGAGGAGTGACTGTGTTGACCGAGTCAAGATAGCGGTTGAGCAATTCAAGCGGGAGGCTCTAGAATACTTGGAGCCCGAACGGTCGAGGATGGTGATGACACGTGTTGAGTTGCGGGGGACATGCATAGAGTATGCTACTCGCTGGAAGTATGGTGGTTTGGGCCTCAAAAGCATCGGCATAACAATTTTCAGGTTTGGGCCTCAAAACCGAGCAGGGGTTTCGAGGAGGAATGGGGTGACACGTGGCAAAATTAAGGAAAAGTAGATGTGTGAAGGAACTGTGGCCATTCAATCAAGAGAAAAAGAGTTGGACCATTACACCCTCAAATCAAATGGTTCGGCTCAAAATATCTAGGGACATTAGTGAAATTATGTAGTAGGCCTTTAAGTAAGATCGGGTTGCCTCCACTCATACCACTCTAGTTGTTCATTTCCAATTAACTTGTGTTAGGTTTTCCCTGTCTCTAGATTGTTGTAGTGATCTGCAGATGTTTTAGGAGAACTTCATCTATGTATTCTTGATCTAAGTGGGAAGTGATGCCTTTACCTCACCTTGTCCTTTGGGATTTAGATCATGAGTTATGTCATACATCAACCTGGCAGTAGAATTATGAACTTTTTTAACTCATACTAGCAGAATTTTGAACTAGCATATGCACATCGAAATGTCATGTTGTTTTCTAAGTTTGTTTGTGGATGATAATCTATCAAAGCCACAACAAAAAATATGTGACGAATTGTGCAACTTTATTTAGATTTTGTGTTTTGTCTCGTTAAGAGATATCGATCTCTTTGAACTACGTTATTCTTAGCTATTGTGTAGGCTTAGGGTGTTAGGTATATTCTCGTATTTTCTTGGCTAATAGCAACACAAGCTCTATTGCTCCATCTCTTTTTGTTGACTCATAAAATCCTTTATATTGTCCTTACAGGCGTAAATCTGCTCGTTATAGTGTTTCTATACCTGACTCACATTGACTCTCTAAGGACCCTAAAGTATTTACTTGAGTTGTCTCGGTGCTTCACCTCCTCTCTTTTGGATTGGAGTTGCCTCAGTGCTTCACCTCCTCTCTTTTGGATTGGTATGTTGTATAAGTCTTCTTTTTATTATGTTACATGGGCATATATTTGCCTTTTGACTTTAATAATTCATAATTATGGGTATAATTTGCAATGCAGGTATGCTAGCACAGTGATTTGAGAAAACAGGTTAGCACAAAAGACCAACTAAGAGCATCTTCAAGAGTTGAGCTAGGATTTGGGCTATGCCATTTGAGGGTGGGTCATGACATAGTCTTTTAAAAGGTACACGTTAGATGGAGAAAGGTCCCATAGGTACATGTCCGATGGGTAACTAGAGGGATAAATGACGGAGCGGAGACTCTATAACAAATGGCAAGCATCACGGACGCCCCGAGTACACGTCAAATGAAGAAGGTTCCCATAGGTATACGTCAAGACTTTATGACGAAGTGCACATGTCACAATTAGAAAACTACTGGTTACAGATGCCTAAGTAGTTTAACGACAAAGTTCGGTTCATCACAGTTCTACACAAGATTGTCACAAGCAAGTGTTGAATAATCACACGAGTGATCTATGACAAAACCTGTGTTTTTTCTATGACAGTTTTTTTTATGACTATTTTCGTCATAGAAAGGGGGGCAAAGGATCATCACCATGATCAATGACGAAACCGAAATATTCATCATAGAAATGGCTCTTCTATGGCGGTTTTGCTACGAGTTGCGCTCGAACCAAAGAAAAGATTTACAATGTCATTTTGTTACGGCCCGATGTGCTATCCATGCCTAGAGGGTAAGGCCTGAAGCGGCACGAAGCACAAGAGGAAGTCATCTCCAATTGTTTCTAATAATCTAGCTTCTTCTACTTAAATACAAAGATGTGCAAGTCTTTTGCGTATTCGAGAAAAAAATTTGCTATATTTCTATATGTGCCATAATTGCTTATAACGTACCTAATTTATGGTAGAAACAATGTTTTCGATTGTTCATCCGTTCATTTACTGAAAATCTGAAACGTGCTGAGATTGGCAGGATTGATAACAGTAAGAGAGCACAATCGGCGGTTTCTCAAGGAAAAAGTGAAGCTAGTGAAATTAGACAGCTGAATTCTTGCGACAAGTGCCTGAACATTTCCAATAGAACCTATGTAACCTGTATAGTTGTAGTACTTTGCTAGCAAAATCGTAGCTGATATATGAGATTTGCGTTTGCCATCTGTACACCTCAGAATGATTTGTACAAGAAGCTTGTGTGGCATACTTGTATCCTGTTTTTTTTTTAATCTGTATATCCTGTTGTTACTCTTACGGTCAGGTACTAGCACTGGCACTGTGATTCGTGAAAAATGGTTAATGTACGAGTCGTTTCCTGGTTAATTTCTAGAGTTGTTTTGAGTTACTGAAGAAATACAATGTTTTCTTGATTTGTTCCTTTTTACTGTATAGATAGTAATCAAACACATACATCCACTATGCATTTGCTCCGGCAAAGATTCCCTCTGAAATACTACTTTTTTTTTACAACAACGAAATACTACTACGAGGAGGGTGGTGTGGAGGCCTTGTCGCCCACATTGCGATTGCGATTGCCTAGCGGCGATGAGGAGGGTGTTGTGGAGGCCACCTGCAGCGGCGACAGACATGGCTGGCGATCCAGTCGAGTCGAGGGCAAAAATCTCGAACAATTTTCGCAAAAATCTCGAACAATTCTCAACGGGACAGGATAGACAGTTCCAAGGCCGTGTTTAGTCTATTTGTGTTGTGTTCGACTAGGTTTGTCGTGTCGTGCGTTTTTAGGACTATAGTATGCATGAACGGGGTGTCGGATTCGGAACCAGAGGATCCGGAGGTCAGCAGTCTGGTCAGCGTCTGGAAGGAAGGAGGAGCCGAGGAGTGCACGGCGGCGCGGCGGAAGACCGGCTGAACGCACGCAGCAATCAACGGAGCATCAGAGCGGCACTGAACCCGTGACTCCACGTCTGTCCCATTCAGAAACCTCCCTCTGCACACACTTGTGCAGCAGCAGCAGCAGCAGCAGCCCTGCACTATCGCACGCCAGCATCCCAAACCAAGCAGTAAAAAACTTCAGAGGCTGATGGTAGATCGTTCTTTTATTTGCAGTACAAATGTGTACGGTTACATTTTGCTTCCTTCAAGCTTGTAAAAAAAAAAGACCACGTTCTCTTCTCTTGTATGTACACTTGAGCTTCACATACAACGGCTGTTCTCGCTACTCAATCACCTAATTAAACCGCCTACGTTTTCAGGAGAGAAACCAAATGCTTTGCGGTGACTCCAAGCGACAACGGGAAGCTCACTTCGCAAGCTTCCATGCATCCTCTCTTCGGGGGTACCGGAGCTTCAATTGGTACGCCTGCCTTTGTGTTCTTTAAGATTCAGGTGAGTCTCCCTACACCTGTACGTAGAGATAGCCAACATAACAAGTTAGGACTGCCTCCTCTACTGACTTCACTTGCAAGCAGCAGCGGAGACATTCTGAATGAAAATCATTGGGGTTCAACCCAGCAGCACTGGATTCAAGCAGTAGTAATTCAACACTTAATATGTTGGGATACTTTTTGGGTGAGGCTAAGAGCTTGCAGGTTACCAATTCAGAGAGAAAAAAAGATGTTCACGTCAATAGATCAAACTGATAGAATGCCGGACGTGATAAATATAATAGCAGGCTTTACTAGATTCAAGACAGGTTGGTCATCAGTTTTTAACTTTTTATTGTATCATCAGGACTGGTAGGAAAGGAAGTATACCTGTCTTCGTCTCCGATGTTGCAAAGCATAGCAAGAACGAGCTATTACATAACAAGGAAGAAAGAATCCTGCAAACTGAAGAGTTGCCTGAAATAAAAGAAAAGCTTTAGTGTCATATACTGAAAATACACATGGAAAAATAAAAATTCAATCTCACTGTGGACTGAGCATCAAATGACAAATGCAGAAGCGGACTGTAATCAATCAAGCGCAAATCGAGCTGATCTCAAACAAAACCAAAACCAGATGCTGAGAAGGGACATCCTTGCTAATGAAACACTGTCATCAATTTATCTTATCTCGAACTATTTGTTGTTCTTTTGCAACCATTAGGGTATATGATTTTGTAGGCATTAATTAGCTATCAGCATCATGCCATTTCAACATAAACATGTCACATGATCTTAGCATGCCATCTTAATAGCAGAACGAAGCATTATGACACTTCGACAACATTCATATCATTATGCAGCATATGACACTCAAACAGAAGCAGGTCACACCATCTTAGCAGGACACGGTAACTAGGTTTGTTGAACTCACACTGAACAGCACTGTTGCATCTTGTAGCATGCTAACATCCCTCACAATGACAATTACATGGCGTACAAGCAAAAGGAACATCAACTGCAACAAAATCCAACATTAGATTCCACTACCCAACACAAATAAGAATTAAATCTATGAAGTAAGAGCTTCTTTGGCTTACAATCAAAGCAACGGTTCGGCAGCATGTGACACCATTAGAATTTGCAGATACACAATCATCAAACTCAGCTTGAAGCAGCTGCTGCTCTGCGATGGCAATGGCTAGAAAATGGGAATCATGAGGATCGATTCGTCCAACCCAGTTTTGCCTGTATACCAAAAAAGATCAACCATTCAGAATATCTACATTGACATCGCTCAAAGAATATCCGGAAACTGGAGCACCACATCTGCTTTACTATTGAAAATTAAGGGAAACCAACTGTGCTTACTTAATTGCTGTTAAAGGGTGCAAATCACATTGTTCAAGTTACCCCACAGAATATACATTATTTTCACAATGTGTTTTTCATTTTGACAGGATTGATTTCCGCAAATTGAGCAAAGCATAAAGAATTGTATCAGGAAGTACCTAAGATCAATGTCCATATCATCTGAACAACATTTAGGTGGAGGGATGACATAGTTCGGGGAGTAGACCTGTAGAACATAGGGACAAGAAGACAGATATGAAAACTTCAACAAGAACAGCGAAGTACAAGATATATAGAGTTTTCCCGTTTCTCCTTAGTACTTCTGCACTGCAGATGCATTGAAATGGATTGTTCATAAACCTATTAGATATTTAGATCTATCCTAATCAAATAGCTGATAGTAGACTGAAAACTGGGAAAGGTCAAAGTCGCGTGCCACCATCTAGAAATGATATGTACAGAGTATAAAACAGAGAGAGAGAAAGCTATTTTTGGTCTTGTTGCAGAACAACAGAAACACCCACCTGGTTGCAGATTTCACATGTAATATTGCCCTTCTTGTTGCACCATCTCTGTATGCATTTCCTGTGGGCAAACTGCATAGCCAACGCCAACAGGTCAACACACAATTAGCATTTTCTTCAACAGATACTCCTAAGTCACGTGTACAACAACGTCAACTCCTCAACGGGGAAAGTATTAATTGGACAACTGAAAATGGGGGTATATATTAGGATAAGGATTATCTATCGATTGAAAATTCCGATGATTGGAGCTGCCCACAACAAAATTGGTTTTCTAGAACTCGGTCAATCCTAAGGATACTGTTTAAGACAAACCCAAAACCTGGCACAGCACCTTGCATATACGGAGGCCAAGTGAACAGAAGATGAAACACTGACAGTCTGACACCGCTTCACTTGGTAGACGAAGATAAAACAATCACTAAATAGAACTTCGGGCAAGACAGTCACGGAAAGGAAGGAAGCAGGTTGAACAAGGACATAACCAAAAGCAAATTTCCAAAAAGCAGGGACGAGAAGAAGGATAAAAAGAACTTCAGAAGCGCAGAAATTGCATCTTGAAATCTATCCAGCTCCAGCACCCAAATAATCACCATTCTACTCCAAATTTACCAACCACTACAGTTTGACTCACCTCGGCTCCTCAAACATCTAGCCATCCAGGCAAAGAAACTTTCATAGGGAGATAGTGAAGTAGGGGAGAGAAAGAAACAGAGGAGAGCGCTCACCTTGAGTGTGCCAGTGCAGGCACAGGGTGAGTCCATAGCGGCCTCCTCCCCCTCCTCCTGACATATCCGGCACTCGACCCCCTTCCCGTCCACCCCCATGCCGACCTCCACCTCCACTTGGCCTTGGCCGCCGGAGCAGCCATCGCCGGCGAGCTTCTCGGTGCGCGCCATCTCCAAGAAGCTTTCTTGGAGCAGGTGGTAAAGTCTGAGAACGAGCCAAAAGGCGGGGCCTTTTTAGCTCCGGGGACACCACCAACTCCAAAGAACAAGAAGAGGGAAGAGCGGAGAACAAATACAAAACTCAATACAAAATGAGATAGCCTTTACCTTTTTCTATTATCCTATCCTAATAATACCCCGTGCTATTTTATCAATTTCTGCATTTCTTTCTGGCTCCAAGCCTTGCAGTTTGTTTGTTTATTTATGGGGTCCAATCATGAGTGGCTGATTGGGTTTGTGGGGTTAGTGGGAAATGGATAGCTTCCACTCCAGCTAGTGTGCTAGTGGAAGGATGAGTTGACACTGACACGCTGATAGCCTGATACTGAAAAGCCTTCTCCCTTATTTTTACTGAAGTGAAACATTGAAACATCTCCCTCTGAACTTTTTGACAAATTGTATTGCCAAGTTTCCGTTCCCTCTTGTCTGAGGGCCCTAGGTGACTGTGTTAACTCTCGGCAGGCACTAGGCAGGTCTGTGATAAAAAAAAAAACCTTTTGTTTTGTTTCTTCCAATGTCATGATGGTACAGTTGGTTCTGCCCTTTTATTTTATATATTATTTCCTGATTTTTTTTCTTGTGTGTCATGGTTTCCTGCCCTTTTGTGCTGCTTGTAAAAGGACATGTTTGGTTAGAGTCTTAGAAAAATTGCATGCCCGAGAGAGTTCTATTCAACAAAAGCCAAACAAAATCAGACATCTAAGATTGTTATCTGAGTCAGGCAACTTTCTTGAGGTCAGAACCAAATAGAGCCCAAGTCGTTAGTAAAACATGAAAAGAGCAAGCATTCCTTTTTATATTGACATTGGGCTTTTGTAGATTGTAAGTACACGGTACAAATGATTATCAAATACGGTAGCTAGATCCATGAAGCAATATAGGTGTACTCGCTTTGCTAACCAAAATGTCCATCACTATTATGGTGCTTAAGACTTATACTGTTGCGCAACGGGTACAGCAACGAATAAGAGTGTGCAGTCTCGGCTACCTTTTGACGTGGAAACATATGGTTATATCGTACAAAATGAATCACGTTTGGAGCTCTCTTTTCTTCTTTAAAAGAATTTAAAAGCAATTACATTTGTAGCTATAGATATTGAACTAATTCAGAAGGCTACGCATCTCTAAATGTCTAGTATTAGTATCTAACATTAATCATCAGTCATGTGGTGCCGGCCTCTTCTACGGAAGCCTTAGCTTTAGTGGAGGCAAAGATTTGATGTGTGTACTTGGGTGGTTAAACCACCATTGCGTTCGATTTCAACGAGAGGTTGCTGTACCTTTTTGGACTGTGACTGGCCACCCTCTGCGACTAAACACCGTTATCATTAATTCTAAGCCAGCTTGTATGTCACATTTGTGTGCAGATATTTCTGGTCCAGAACCCGCTCTTTGTTTTGTTTTTAGGAATAATGCAGCCACTTGTGTACATTCATTCTTCTGAACCAATGATGACAGATAATAAGTTGGTACCTAATCTGCTCTGGCTAATTTGGCTGCCAAATCAGCAACTTAACTCTTTGCCAAAAATAAATGATATAAACAAGAAGAAGTACATATTAGGGGGTTGAGAACCCAATGTGTGCTAAAATCATTCTCCAATAAGCAAAATGTCTGGCTGTCTGCATTCACAATGTTCCAATAATTGTACTATATATAAGATTCCTGACAGCTGGGCTGGTGTGACTCTAAGCAAAGCTCAGGCCAAAAAGGAAATATGCTACATGATATGGATTATATTTTGAAAACATATCGTAGCAAGTAGCAACTATTTGTGATCTAGCAACCCTGTTGGTTGGGACTTTTTTTTTGTGAGATCACTGTTGGTTGGGAGTTAAGTGTTGAAGGTGTCAATCAGTCAATGTGTATCTATTGATCATTAAAAAAAATGTTGGGTGTGTGATAGGAATAATAAGGTGGTAGACCAAATCATCCCAGGTCCTGAGTCCATTCATCTCGCCTAATGAAATGACTTCATTCTGGTATAATGAATGATGTGGCTACTATCCATGACGTGAACATTTCAACACTGGAATAACAATGGCAGGAAGTTGCAAAATACTGTCATGACAGGGAATTCCCATGGGCCATCGAATCAGAACTGCAAATGTTTAGTTCGGGGTCTTTCCCTCGCCTAGAATATATGCAGCGGGTTTTCTCTGAAAAAAATAGAAGGAATAATATGTGCAGTTGGTAGGTCACTGGTGATGTGGGGGAGTGTGAACCTTGGGAGGTGGGAGCACCCGGAATGATTGATCTGGTAGTTGGAAGCCAAGGTGTCAACGGATGATACTCCAGACAAAGTGGATAAGATTTTTGTTGTAGTGTACTGGAAGCCTGGAAGCTGAAGCTCTAGTGCTATCATTGTAGGCATGGACCTTCCATGCACATTTTCTTCAGTTCTAATCATATCCGCAATAGGTTCTGAAGTGTATGTTGGCTCTGTGTGTTCATGTTCAGAGCGGCTAGTAAGCTACTCATATCTTCAGAAATGTTTCAGTTGCAACTCGCAACTCAAAACAGTTGCGACGACTTTGCATTTAGATCATTCATTCATAAGGGACGGCACATGAAGAAGAGTGATAAATGTATGCAGGGATGGGCATTTATTTCTACTCTGAGGAGCCAGATTTTTGCTCCTCTGAATCCTCATCAGAGTCAGGTTTCTCTTCTGAATCCTCATCAGAGTCAGGTTTCTCCTCTGAATCTTCATCAGAGTCAGATTTCTCAAGCTGAAGGATAACATTGAACCCAAATGCTGAACCTGGCGCGAATGCCGACTCCATTTCACCTTCGGACTGGGTTGTCTTGATCTCAGGTTTCACCTTCAGGTTTTCCTGATTCAGTAGCAAGTCAGTGTCATACCTACCAGGCTACTAAACATACACAATGACAAATGTTGCCAAGTGTAATCTGAATTGGCATTCACCTTTTTAATAAATTCTTCAATGGTGATGCTCAGTATTTCCTGGAGAACAAACTTGGTGACCCGGCTTTTGCCAAGCATCTGCAGCAGGATGCTGCTGGGTATCTGAAGAAAAGCAACATCATAATCTGTTGCTTCTGAAGGAGTAGAAAGTACAGACAAGTACAGACAGAGGGATTGTGCAGTGGATGCTTTATATTGCACTTGTTGCCAGGCCGTATCAGTGATTGATCTGAATTATTAGCCGACACTTTTGGTTGAAATCTAGTAGTTGCTAACAGCTGCGTCTGTGTGTAATCATGTTTGATCAAACCGACTTTTTTTTTAGGAAAAGGACAGCACATATTAATATAGCATGCCTTGGAAGATGATAAAACGGCTTTGAATAGTTAGCACTAGTGAATCTTCAAGTGAATGAAAAGGAAGCGTGCAATTACAAGGCTCATGGGCACCTATTGATTGAAAAAAAAGGTTCATGTGCACTTACGTTTGATGTTTTCCCTTCAAGCATCCAACAAATGTCCATGCAGAGGACGCAAAACGGTCAGAAGTTTGAATTACTTGAGGTAAACAAATACTAAAATATGTCTTGTAAGAAACGGTGAGTACAAATGTGAAGCAAGAAAGAATGTGGCATTAAGAAGAGAGTGATTACGGTGTACTTATGATGATTAGTACCTCCTTTGGACCTCCTAAAACCAGGAACTGGCGGTGCATCACGAGCCAAGAACATCAGAGCCTCGTCGAACACCTTTTGTGTCGCCTTTCCAGGCAACTGCACTCGTACCTGCATACAGAGAGTTAATCAGCATGGCCAGATCAAATTAAAAGATTCAGTCTGCAGGTCTGGACGGCTTTAACACGTCTAAGCTGAGTTGGCGAGTTCACATTAATCTTTTCGTCATCGCGGGATACGATGGACGTCTTAACATTCTCCAGAGACAAGTCGCTCTTCCTATCTGCCTCAGTGACTGATGAGCCCCGACCTGCACGCATTTCCTGAAGACGTTATCATATCTGAAACTCTGAATAGAAGGGCGGCATAGTAGTCTCTGAACACCATGGAACCGAGCAGAATGTGGTTCTGTGTTGGACATAGTTGAAAACCTCGCAATTTACCTGTTCCAACCGCAGACACCGGCAGGAATGCTTGCCTCCATCTTCTACCTCCATCTGAAACAAGCAACCTGTGAAGGCAAACATGAAAACACTGACAATCTGAAGATGACAGGCAACCAAGGAGCAGCGTCCAGTTTGTTTACCCGTGGATATGCGTCTGGCACTTGCAGGCACCGCATGTTTTGATGTGCGCGTGAGCTTGGTCGGTCACCTGAGGGTTGAGGGTATTGGAACGAATCAACAGCGAAACTGATGGACTGAACTTTCAGGAGGGGAGAGGGAGTGCAAGAATGGGACGGACCTGGAAGTAGCTGCTGCATCTTGGCCTCAACTGAAGCTTGGGGAGGGTTGCAGCCGAGGCCATGGAGGTGACTCCGGCCGTCCCGCTGCTCTGCGCGGTGCCCGTCGAGTTCCTGCCGGTCGCAGCTGGGGAGGACGCAGAGCTCAGGGAGAGGACAGAGAAATTGGAGCCATAAAATCGCATCCAAAATTATCTGCAAGTGCAGCAAGGAGGAACCCTTCGTTCGTGGTCTCTTGCTTGGGCCCTGTTCTCTGATTGAAATGGGCTGTTAACGGCTCAACGCACAGGTTACTGGGCTATATTCCAGATCTTGATGCACTCGTGCACTTCACTGATGTTTTTTTTCTCAAAAAAAAAAACTTCACTGATGCTTTTTTTTCTGTTGCTAAAAAAAACCAATGATATTTCTTTATTTTTCTTGTGACCATAATTTTAGTCGTAAGCTGCAACAGAAGCCACGCAATTTTTTTTTTTTTAAAAAGTGCTTGTTATTTTAAAATATTCCCTTCATGAGCCAAAAATTACTTGCATCTAGCAATGTCGTGGAGTTCGGTTCTTATATGTGACCTATAATTTGATACAAGGGAGACCAAATAGCCAATAGTAGTGGAAACTTAATGATAGGTGGAAACTTAGAAACTTGAATCATGGATCGTTGGATACCAGATGTACGGCATACAGAGTGCTTTGAAATATTTTGTATTTACCCCCCTTGATGCCTTGGTACCTTTTTTTACTATAGTAACCCTGAACTGATTGAAAATTTGCCGCCACCTCCATTCGAATCGATCTCAGACATCTTCCTTCCACCAGAAGCTTGCTTCCAGACCAAGCTTCGCGGGTACTGCAGGTACGTGAGTTCCTTCACGCGCCGCCACCTCCCTTGATCTCTCCAACGACGAAAACGGATCCTACGCCCTGGGCTCGCCGCTCCTGCCGCCCACCGGCTAGGGTTAGGGATAGAGCGGCTGTCGCGGCGTTCTACGTTTCTGCAGGGTGCGGCGGCGCCGCCGCTCAGCTCTCCCGCGATCACTGAGCCGGGACGTGGACGCACCATCTCCCGCCCTACACAACGCGGAGCCGCGACCTGCAGAGCCAACACCAAGCACGCTGCCGCACATCAGGCAAGTAATCCGCTTCTTAATCCCGTTAGTCAGTTCATCGGCATGCAAATTGCTGTTTTTTATAACAAAGTTGCTGGCTTATGGCTTCGTCATTTAATTTGTTTGCCTCATGCGTGGTCCACTAATCTGAATTTTCCAATGCTATCTTGCTTGCACTAAAGCTCTTATTTTCTGGGAAGCAAGATCTGTTTTCATCATCAGAAGACAGTGCGTAGTCCTGCTAAGGCAATAGCCTCCAAAACTTGATGGCAACCTGTTCTATTCCATTTTGGTTTTCTTTGCTCACGGTTTCAGGATGATTGGGATGCCGACTGGAGCATTTTTAATTTGCAAGGATTAATTCATTGATAAGAAGCACATGGTAGGATTGATGTTGCAAAAATTCAGAAGGATGGGCAAAAATAGATGAATGGGTACAAAAAAAGTATAATTGTGATTATCCGGCATACTGATATGAAAATTAGATGCAGAGATTGGTCATAATTTCTCCCCCTTGTCTCTGTCATCTTGCAGCTACAATGGTCTTTGAACCTGAAGTGAGCATGACAAGGCATTTGGATTTTAATGATGTACACTCAGATGTTGAGTCAATTGCCCCTATTATTCCAGCTCGTGAATGTACCACACCACAGAAGTCGTTCAGCATCCCGTTCTGTGTGAGTGTCATGCAACCATGTACTTTCAATACCTTTTTACAAGAGGCATATTGACTGATGACTATCATGTATGTTGTAGGGTTCATCTTATACTCCAGAATGTGATGACACCTTGAAACCAACCATTGGGATGACTTTCCCAGATGTTGAATCAGCCAAGGAGTTCTACAAGCACTACGCTCATCATGTGGGGTTTTCAGTTCGTGTTGGGCAGCACAAGGCTGTTGATGGAGTGGTCTTATACAAGCGTTTCTTTTGTGCAAAAGAAGGTTTCCGTGATGACAGGAATATGCAATCAAGTAGCAAGCGAAAGAGGTATGAGAAAAGAATCACTAGGTGTGGGTGTGAGGCTATGCTTGTTATCAAGCGGACTGATGACCATAAGTACACCGTGATAAAGTTTGAGGAAGACCACACTCATGCACTTGTGACCCCCAGCAAGCAGCAATTCATAAGGTCCAATAGAAAGGTTACGTTGCGTGCAAAACACACATTGTTCACATGCCATAAAGCAAGCATTGGCACATCACAAGCATACAGGTACCTTCGTGTTGGTGCAGGGGGTTTTGAGAATGTTGGGTTCTTAAAAAGGGACTTGCAGAATTACCACAAGAATTTGAGGGTACTAATAAAGTCTTCTGATGCTCAAATGTTTGTTGATCAGTTGAGTAGAAAGAGCCTCGCAAACCCAGGTTTCTATTTTGACTATGTTGTGGATGATAAAGGCAGGTTGGTCCGTGTGTTTTGGGCCGATGCAACATGTAGGAAAAATTATGCTCATTTTGGTGACCTTGTCTCTTTCGACTCTACATATAGCACTAATGAGTATGGCATGATTTTTACACCCTTCACAGGTGTGAATCACCACAAGAATAGTGTATTGTTTGGTGCTGCAATGTTATCGAATGAGAAGACTGAGTCATATGTGTGGTTGTTTCATACATTTCTGAAAGCCATGGGAGGTGTTGCACCTAAAATGATTATTACTGATGAGGCTGCAAGCATGAAGATTGCAATTCAAGATGTTTTTACAACAACTGTTCACAGGTTATGTATGTGGCATATTTTGATGAAGGTTCTTGACAAGGTTGGGCCAGCGTTGAAAGAAGATGAAGATTTCCACAAAGAATTGAGCCGTTGTGTTTGGTCCTCTGAAACACCAACAGAATTTGAGGAAGAATGGGGGAGTATTATGTCCAGGTATGGGCTGCAAGAAAACGAATGGTTCACAACAAAATTTGAGCAACGGAAGTCGTGGGTGCCAGCTTATTTCAGTGACATACCTTTGTCAGGTCTGCTAAGGACCACCTCAAGGTCAGAGAGTGCAAATTCTTTCTTCTCTCGCTTAATTGGGTGGAAACTTTCTTTAGTTGAGTTTTGGCTAAGGTTTGATGGAGCATTGGAAGAACAAAGGTACAAGGAGCTAGAAATGGATAATATTACCCTTCACACAACCCGCAATCTGAAGACAACATGGGGGATAGAGAAGCATGGCAGTGAGGTTTTCACCCATGAAGTTTTTAGTGATTTCCAGAAAGAGGTGATAGCTGCTAGGGATCATTGCCTAATTGATTCCGTGCAACAAGAGGGTGATGTCAAAATCACGGGTATCATTGAAGGTTCTCGAAAACCAAGAGTTGTGCACTATAATAGATCAACCATGGTTGCAACATGCACTTGTATGTTGTTTGAAACTCATGGCATACCATGTCGCCATATCATTCCAGTTCTAAGAAGTGCCAGGATAAATGAGTTACCAAGCTATTATTTATTAGAAAGGTTTAAACAAGGCTGCAAGAAAACTCCAGTGTTTGATGTAGATGGTACCTTATTGGAGGAAAATACTAGCAACAGGAATGACCCTGAGACGCAGAAATTGCTCTCGGAGTGTTGCAATCAGATGGAAATCCTTGTCATGCAAGCTAAGCAATCACCTACTGCTATGTGTTTGTTAAGAGATGAACTAATTGCAGTTGGTCAGAAACTCAGTGAGTTGGTTCCAGAAAACAATGTGAACCAGGTTGAGGAATTTGAGTCATACCTTGGATGTTCCATTCCAGATCAAATTGACATCCGCCCACCGAATGACACATGTTCTAGGGGTAGGATCAAGAGAATCAAAGGGCATCGGGATAAGGGAGCACAACAAAACAAGAATGAGAAGAAAAAGAAAAATCAGAGGGTGCCACGCAAGTGCAAGACATGCAAACAAGTTGTGCTTCATGATTCACGTAACTGCCCAAATAGAGCACCACAACAATGATACAAAGGTACATGACCATATAATTCTCGAACAATCAACTTTGATATGACACAATTGAAAAATTTAGATAACATGCTGAAGATAGTATTTATAAGGTCATTTTTGGGGTCACTGCAGTTCCAGTATACAGTAACGTATACTTGATATTCTTTATGGTTCTTTCATCGTCATGTTTTTGTCGTTTGCAGTTTAGATGCATTTTTGCATGGGCTTGTGTTTACAAGTGGGCATTCAGATATTACCATCCTCAGCTTGATGAAGGTATGTCCAGAAGAAGGTTAAGAAGAAGATGAAGGGTATCCCAAAGAAGAAGACACCCATCAAGAAGAAGCTGAAGAAGACTGCAGCCAACCCACCAAATATAGTAGTACAGTTGTTAGTAGCATCACAAGGCTGATCTATGAAGACTAGAGCCTATGAGCAACTTATGATATGCTTTTGTAATAAATTTAGAACTTTGTATGCTGGTATGATCTGCTTTTTTGAGATTGGCTTTCGAACCTAGCTAGTAGTCGGTATCCTGGAACCTTGCAGTTGGTATGTTGGAACCTGGTGGCCGTGACTCCGGGATGATAATTTAAGAACGTCTGTAATGACATGTTCTTGCTCAACTCTATCAATGAAATGGCAAATATGGTCTAAGTTTGTGATCCCATCTTGTATCATTGAATATGTCTAGATGATACATGTTCTGGATTTCAACTTCTCATGGCCTATATGACATATATTTTCTTTAATTAAATATCTATTAATCACGTTGTCCAGCCAACTTGTGCTGGACACTAGAACAACAACAATTCCTGTCACCCATTTCTTGATATCAAAAAGTTGTCATTCCCATCTGTCCATAAGTGAAACACCTTGTATAAAAATTTCAAACCAGGCAACATGCCATATGTGTTTGTAGATACAAAATTACAATGTGCAAAATACATCTTATTTTTGAAGTAAACAATATGATAATACAAAGTCATACACCAATCTGAATAGAGGGGATTATTTTCTCTCTTTGGGCTGACAAACAAAATACATCTTATAACATTTGCCAATGGCAATACAAATCTGAACAAGAATTATTGTTCTGGTGCTTGATTGGATCAGCTACACCATGGAAGTTGTCTTCATTCAGCTATTTGTAACATCACAGGCACACATCCAGCTTCCAATGTGGGGTCATCGATTGACGCTTGGAGAAGATCACCTGCTAGCTCAAGGTCATTTTCATCCTCAGCTATGCTGTAACATACAGGCACACATACAGCTTCCCATGTGGGGTGGTCGATTGACGCTTGGAGAAGATCACCTGCTAGCTCAAGGTCATCGTCATCTTGTCAGGCACACATCCAGCTTCGCATTTGGGTTGGTCGATTAACGCTTGGAGAAGATCACCTACTAGCTCAGTGTGTTCTGCAATATATGGGCAACAATTCAGTAATGTGGAGCTCCCAAAATGCCAGTAAGGCTTCTTTATGCATCTTGTTATCTTTTTTTTAGAACAAATCAGCTCGATAGTGCACCCATTGCATTGAACAGAGAAGGGTATGCATTCCCATTATTGTACTCATGAACATATATATAATGCAAAATCCATGATTATTCAACTCAAACTCACCACAAATTGCAGATTGTTATACAACACAGATATAGTTCCGGAGTCATGGTTGGCATTTTAGCAAACATCTCGCAAGCAATTGTTTCTTATGTCACAACAGTAATGGCAAAGACGAACCTTTGGGGAAGTGACACCTGTGTTCGATGGTCGAAGGCCGCTAGATGGGATTCCTGGCAGTCTTGCTTGGCCGAATGGCCTACCAATAGATCCTCATCGCCATGCTCCGTGGGCAACCCTCGTTGCGTGCACGGCGGTAGCACGGTCGGAGAACGACGACGCAGCTTAGGCGGGGGCGGTGGTGGCACTCGGTAGCACGACTTTGGGGGCGGCTGGAACGGGGGCGAGGGCGGGGACGGCGGCGGTGGTGGCGGAGGCGTGGCCCGGGCCTGCGGGAAGACGAGCGCCGGGGCCTCCCGCCAAGGCGGCGCTCGGTAGGCGGCGGCGGCGGCGCAGCGCGAGGCTGCGGGAGAAGCTGACGCACGAGAAGATTGGGAAGGATTGGAATAGACCTATCGGCACATTGAAGCTTCTTCAGGGTTCTAAGTGTAAAGAGCACTGAAGCAGTGCGGGGAGGAAAATGAAAATGATCTAGAGAACGTTTCAAGCCGCAGATCATGCATCGGATGGTGCACAACGCAAGTTTGCTTGTTTCCACCTACAAGTGTGTTTCCACTGTATATTTACCCTAGTTTTGGGACACTAGCTTTTCACAATCCGGTTCCATGAGCCTTTTCTTCCTTGAGAATATACGTGAAAAATATTATAAGGCTTATTAAGCATCGTCGCGTGTTAGAACAAATGGGAACAATGCCATGACTAGACTTGCAGCCAAACATATTCCCCTCATGACGACGCCTGAATCTTCCGGCGTAACTTTAAAGCCTGAATCATCCGCCGTAATGGCAACAATAGCCATCACGATACCAAACACAACTCCGAGGCTCTGCAAAAGAAGAAAAAGAAACCGAGAAGCCTAAATGTGTAAATAAATGAAGACTAACAAAAACGCGAAAGTATTGTATACATTAAATCGAACTGGAATATGTAAAACTAATTAATTAAAAGAAATCTGGAAGCTAAAATTGCGTACCCTCGCCAAGAGCTTGCGGGCCGGGCTAATGGTTCCGCTCGGCTCGTCGTCCTCATCGTTGTCATAGCCGCCACGTAACCGTGAGTACCCGGCGTTGCCGTTCATCACGACGTTGATGAGGAGCGCATCACCGATACCCATGGCGCACCGCCCGGAAACGTACGTAGCCGCACAACGGAGGCTGATCTACTCGATGGCGTGCTTAGTTTTGAGTCCAAGACGGCAAGAACGACGACGATGGACTTGATTTTTGGGTCAAAACGATCACGCTCAACAACGGCCTCCCCTGCCCTCCACAGCGGCGTGTTTATATGCTTAACTTAAAATACAACTACTTGTTACTCGTATATATAAAGGCACGGTTAAAAAAGAGAATCGGAATCGGGACGGCGGCCTCCCCTGCCATCCAATACGGCCGGCTCCCTCCAGCCTCCACGGAACGCCACGCGTCCTAAAATTTTAGCCACGTCGACGCGAGACGGCGGCTTCACTAGCCGACAGGCCTACGTGACGCATTGGCTTGATGGCTCAGGCTCGCAAGCACCGACCCTGCTCGCCCAAATCAGCAGGACGTTGCCCACCTCGGTGCCCAACACCGCTGCCATCTTCTCGGTGCCCAGCATCTCCTCGCTCGTGTACTTCACTGATGTTTTATTTTTCTTCTTTACCGCGTTCTTAATGTACTACAAATTAGAGCGTACTCCCTCTTTCCCTCCAATCCAAATTATAGTTTATTTTGATTTTTTTCATAAGTCAAATTTTTTTCTAATCTTGAATTAGTTTTTTTAAGGGAAAATTACTTTCCATTACTCAGTCAACGCTGAATTATCAGCAACTACAAACTGAATATTAGTTTTTAACAACATATATTAACAATCTAGGAGTTTAATAAGTGCACCATTCGACTATATCAGTTTCAGAATATATATATAAATTATTAATATTCAAGATCCAAAAATTCCATATTTTTCTATCCGACACCTCTTCTAAACGTCCCACTTTTACATGATCCACTTTTTTTTGTGACTTGCTTGTTTTTCATTATCAACTACAAGTTAGAATAACAAACTTGGCCCTAGCGATGATGGATATATGATCCGATTCCAATACATTAAGCCTCCGTATCCCATAATAAGGGACTTAAAATCATAACGTGCGCTCATACAGGTTAGAATAAACTTGTGTTCAGCGATGATGCAGAGTCCGAACCTATACGTATTAGACTTTGTTGCAATGCACGGGAATATATGCTAGATAAACTAATCAAATTTTGATGCATTGTTTCTATTTCTATTATTATAACTTAGCTGACATTAGAGAAAAAAATGACTTCAGACAAAAGTCAAAGTGAGCTATAATTTTAAACATGAAAAACCAAATGGCCAATATAGGTGTTTTTTTGGACACTAGTTTTTCACAATCCAATCTTTCACACAAAAGGTGTTACATGTGCGTTTTTCAGTATACTATACCTATACTATGCGTGAAACATATAGGGCTTAAGCATCTTGTGTTGCATAAAATGAAAGCAATGCCACGAGAAAACTTGCAATCATCCCTAATCCTTTCATGGCAAAAGTTGATTCATTCGCCGTTATGATAACAACAGCCATCACGATGCCAAACACAACTCCGAAGCTCTGCAAAAGGGGGGGGAACAAACGGAAAAGCCTAAATGTGTGAATATGATATAAAGACTAATAAACGCAAAAGTATTGCATACTAAATTGAAAATACGAACAAAACTAATAATTATTAAACTATAAAGAGAACTGCAAACCGAGGAGTAAATGGAAGCCTTCAAATTACGTACCCTCACGAAGAGCTTGCAGGCCGGGCTAATGTTTCCGCTCCTAGGTGTCGTCGGCTCCTCGTCCTCATCGTCGTCATAGCCGCCACGTAACCGTGAGTAACCGGCGTTGCCGTTCATCACGATGTTGATGAGGAGCGCATCACCCATTGCGCACTGTACGGAAACGTAGGCTGCTGATCGAAGCCAACACGACGAGTCGACGATGGACTCGATGGGGTCAAAACGACGATCGAAAAAGGGCCTCCCCAACTCCTCCACCGGCCTTTTTTATACTGTGCTATATTTATTTATATATATAAATTAGTACTCGTATACAAGACGGTCATAGAAAAGAAATCGGAATCGGGACGAGGAGTCCATCCAATTCACTAGCGGCTCGACCACGGAAGAAAATTCGGAGAGTCGACTGGGCTACGGCTCCCCCAAATCAGCAGCCAAGCCAAGACTTTACTTCCTGTTCGCCGTTGCCGTGAGCACCTCGGTGCCCAACACCGCTGCCATCTCGGTGTCCGATTCCAACGCCACTGAACATTGTTTCTTTTTCTAAATTGCTATTCAATATGGACAGGGGTTGTCCCTTTTTTTTATTAAATCCTCAGTTACATTATTATTTGTATATAGGAGGACTGCAGTTTGATGGTTGTAGCTTTCTTTGTAATCTGAGAGTTCGTACTGATTTGCAAGCACATTCAGATCCAATAATATGTACAATGAAATATAAGGTACATGTAGCGTCTAATAAAATTCAGCGGCAAAACTTTTGCCGTTCGTTAAAAAAATATAAGGTACATAGTTGTTCTTTTGCCATAAAAAATACCGAAGGCTGTGTCAGCATGACACAGGCTTCCTAGGGTTGAGGCAACAGTAATTGTTATTATCTAGTTAATGATTATTATCTAATTTGGTTTAACTAATTATCTAGCTAATAATTATTATATCTGATTCATCAGCTTAACTAGTGGGATATTTTTTTCTAATAAAGTTGAAACTAATAATTAGATAGTCTACTGCAAAAGATATAGTAATTATTATTAGATAACTACTCTCTATAGGAATCCAAACAAGACCATACATATATGTTTGGTTCTACAATGGCGATTAACGTCAAAGGAAAGGTTCCCAGGGGCAACGGGAAGGAAATCGTTAATTTACTTATTTGTTTGGTTCACTCGTGGTGATCCAAGTGCAGTTTTGTTTCCGCACTGACGCGAGTGTGAACATTTACCGTCTGATCATGGCCGCAATCAGCCGCTCTGAAGGCTCGTATTTATTCCCATGGCATCACACTACATACCACTCACTTTGTCTCTGAAAATATATTTCTAGAGTTGTGTTAAGATTTCCACCACGTTGTGGTGCCTTGTGTTTGTGTCAATTCTTTTGCTCATGGCACCTCACCATGATGTGATGTTGAACGTGAAAACTTATAACTTCTTATCGAAACATGTGCATCACATTGTTCTCCAAAAAAACGGTTAGGTTAAGTCAAACTTTGATCAAATTTTTAGACTAGTCCATCATGATATATGATATTAAATTAGTATCATTAGATTATACCATAGTACATACACCCATTTTCTGTCATAGATGTTATTATTTTTTTCCCTATAAAGTTTAGTCAAACTTGAGGTAGTTTGACTTGCATGGATTATAGGAATTGAATTATTGAGAGACGGAGGGAACGGATGACCCTACAACATGATATTCTTTTCCTTTAATTTTCAATGAGGAAAAGTCCATATTAGTCGCCTAATTTTTATAGGGTCGTCCACTTAACCCTCTTATACCTTTAAAACCAGCTATTGTGCACATTAAAAATTTGAAAACTAGACAAAGAACCCCAAGGTGGTTTGGTTAACCGGTTTTTGTTACGTGGCGGTCAGGCTATGGCTGGTTTTTACAATATGCCGACCTGTCGCCTTTGGTTTAAGACTATAGTAGTATGCAACTCTGCCTGGCGCGCGTATCAACACCAGTGTTTTTTTTACCGCCCGGTAAACCGCGGTTTACCGCGGTACCGGACTTACCGGTCCGGTCCGGTAGCAAAATCGGCCGGTAAACCGGTCCTAACCGACACAGGCTTAAGCGAAAAACCCGAAACGGGGCGGTTTTACCGGTGAACCGGTCCGGTTTTTTAAAAAACCAACCGAGCGGTTCGCGATAAAAAAAAAAACACTGGTCAACACCAGAGGTCCCATTTCTCACGCGAGGATCCTCTCTGCCTTCCTGGCAGGCGATCTGGGGGCGGCCTGTGTCATGTTTTGCATCTGCATCCCCGGCGTCCCCCACCGACAACACCGACTCTGCTCCCTCCACATCCCTCAAGCTCCACAAGAAGAACTGGATCCTGCTGTGCCACATCCAGCTGGCGGTGCAGAACGGCGAGGAGCTGAGCAAGTTGTTGAGCACTGGGACAATCGCGGCCAGTGATATGGTGCTCAACATCCACCAGACGTTGCTGCCCAAGAAGGCTGGTCACAAGAGGGACATTAGCTCCGCCTCGCAGGAGTTATGAGCACTTCGGCTGAAGGAGAGAGACCGTCCCTGCCTCTGTTTGTCTGTGTGGTGATGATGTTTGAGCTTCGCGGTTTTCTGGGGTGTTGTGGATGAGTTGGGACTAATGGGACTTCTCTAACTTGACAAAGCGTGTTGTTTCATGAATGAATGAATATTGGAGAATATTTATCATGTTTCTTTGTTGATTTGTTTATCGTATCATATGGTGCACTGTATACCAAAGGTTGGACTGGTTATGTGAACTCTGCATCGTCTGGTCTTTCTGGTTCCTATGGGAAAATGCAGTCTGATAACTCTGCATCCTTCCAGTAGCAAGCTTATGATTGATCTAAATTTGTGGGATGGTTTCCATGATTTACTATGAAATGGTCCACAATGTATTTTGTATGCAACTGAATAAATTGTCTATTTGTTTATGGTCGTATGGGATCTTGCTGTGAGGTTCCAAAGTTTGCATAGCCTCTGTTGTGTTTCCTGTATCATTGCTGAAGAAGTGAACATGCATGATGTAAGAGACGTGTAGCCTAGGTAGTAGCTAAGAGTTTCAGGTTAGTTTACAGGACGTTGGTTTAATGCTTCCTCATCTGATATTCGACTCATATAAGCACTTCGGTATCTGCCCCCAAAAGCTTCTGCAGGTTTGTGCTAAAACAGTACTACAGGCGTACGTGTTTATTTGGCTGGTGGTGTATTTGCAGTAAATCAATAACTAGAAAAATCCATTCAGATTTTCTTGTATTATTATTATTATTATTATTATTATTATTATTATTATTATTATTATTATTATTATTATTATTATTATTATTATTATTATTATTATTATTATTATTCTTTTACTTCCGTTACAATGGACAGGCATTAAGATGGTACAGGGAAAAATTCAGCGCATTTGCAAAACTGGCCGAAATGTAATCAAGCTAACTGGCACATGTTCAGTGACAATGACTCGATGTACAGAGTTCACGGTGAATGACTCAATAGGAGCTAACTGGCAGCTAACTGTACACACACCTAGCAGCTGCAGTGCTGTTGTAGTTGCTCGCCGTCTTGTTACTGGTGGCGCCTCCGCTCGCCGTCTTGTTACTGGTGGAGACCACTACTCGTCTCGCCGTCTTGTTACTGGTGGAGACCACTACTCGTCAGTGTCACCTCGCCTCCGCTCGCCGTCTTGTTACTGGTGGAGGCCTAGTCGTCAGTTTCACCTCGCCTCAGACTCTGTAATCACAGTCCAAAATAGTTAAGGTACTCAATCAAAGAATTCTTCACTTTCGTATACATGACAGGAATGTTAGACTGTTAGAGGGAAGACAAACATACCCTCACGCACAGGAAAGCATGCACGGCCACCGCAGAGACCACCAAACACCACATCGTGATGATCGCTGCTGGGAAGAAGGCGCCAAAAATGAAGAGGCAGAACAATACCGAGACAGCCATCAAGCCCAGACGGCTCAGGCAACTAGCCACCTGAAAGTCTAGCCTGGTCCTGCCAAATAGATCCATCACAAGCCCGCAGGTGATGGCAATCCAGAGAAGAGCGCCTATCCATGCAATCCAAGGGCCGAAGGCCGATGGGAAGACTTGAACACCTGCTGGTACTGCCGTAGTTAGCAGTGCCAATGGAGCGGCCACAGCAATCCCAAACAAAACTTGGCGTTTGTCGGTCATCATCTCCTGCATTTTTGTTTTGGAAATTGGAGTAAGTGAATGGATAGGACAACCAGGGCTACAGTACTACAGTAACAACAGAACATCAACAAGTAATCTCTGGCAATTCAGGACTTTATTGTCAGATTGTCAGACAGCAAGTATTGTCAGATCATTGCAACAGTGCGGTGCGGCCACAGATCAGTGGCAGGCAATGCATTTGTTTTTTTTTTGGGGGGGGGGGGGGGTGGTTTGTGACGCCAGGAAATTTCTACGGTATGTCTTATTTTATAGGAATTCTACTGAAATTGTACCAAGAAGATTTGCATTTGCAATGAGTTCATCTACTGAAATTCAACCAAAAAGATTTGCAATTATTTGCACGAGTTCATCTACTGAAATTGAGTAATTACACCCTCTGCGCACAGAACATCTAACAACTACTAGTAAGGCCTTGTTTAGTTCTCAGAATTGGCCACCAAATTCCACTATGCAAAAAGAAGATTCCCATCACATCAAAATGTTGGTACATGCATGGAGTACTAAATGTAGATGAAATCAAAAACTAATTGCACAGTTTTATTGTACTTTACGAGACAAACGTTTTGGGCCTAATTAGTCAAAGTTTGGACAATTTTTACCAAATACAAACGAAATGCTACAGTACGCTACAGTGGCTTTTTGCCAACTTTGGACACAACAAATTGGTGAACTAAACAAGGCCTAATCTCTTCCCTGGCAATTCAGGACTATATTGTCAGATTGTCAGACAGCAAGTATTGTCAGATCATTGCAACAGTGCGGTGCGGCTACAGATCAGTGGCAGGCAATGTATTTACTTGGGGGGAGAAACACCTCAATACCAGTAGATTTCAGTAGATTTCCTACGGTAAGAGATTTCCTACGATCAGAGGCAGGCAATGCATTTACTTGGGGGGAGAAACGCCAAGAAATCTCTATGGTATTTTATAGGAATTCTACTGAAATTGTACCAAGAAGATTTGCATTTGCAATTAGTTCATCTACTGAAATTCTACTCATCGGCAATGCATAAAACAAAGAACGCACCTGCCGCTCTCGGCGATGCACAGGCAAAATCGAGTCTGGTCCTGCCGCCCGCTCTATCCACGCGCGCAAGAAGGCGCAGGGCCTGCAACCTCCATCAGAAGACAACGATGATAAGACGTCCTGCGAATGCCCAGTCAGCTTGGCTGCTATCTGGGCGACAGCGGCCTCCGAGGAAGGAGCCCGGCGCGCTGCGTCGGATACCAGCCGTCCAGCTTGGCTGAGCTCCATGTCGGCGACCTTCTTCTTCCTCTCTTTCTTGGCGTTGAACTGCTCCACAGCTCTCAAGAAGGAGAGGGCCTCAGCCGCTATGGATGAGCTCGCCGCTAACTCGGCAAATCTTGGACATATCTTCTTGATGACCTCCATCTTTGCAGCGGTGGTGGACGCCCCCGCAAGATCCGCCTCCAAATCCTTGAGGAGGTCGTGGGACTCCGAGGAGTGGGACTCGATGCTCACGCTGGTCTCGTATCCTGCGGCGTCAGGCGAGACGCCCGCTCCGTCGCCGGGCCCCTTCTCCCCCTCCGACTTGACCTCCTCGAACTCGCCGCTCCGGTGTCCGGCAGCGGCAGGTACGCCGCGCCCCGAGACGCCCGCTCCGTCGCCGGGCTCCTTCTCCCCCTCCGACTTGACCTCCTCGACCTCGTCCCCCGCCGCTCCGGTGACCTTGTCCAAGTCGTCCGCCGCGGTCTTGTCTCCGGCCACGGCAGAGTAGCCGCGCCCCTCCGCGCCCTCGGGATCCTCGTCCTTCTCTGAGTCGTCGCGCCGGGGCTCAGACGCGGCGTCGGGCTGCTCGGGCTTCGGTTCCACCGAAGGAGCAGGCGTCATGCTCGGGCCGCTCTCGCCTCCGCCCCCGTGCCCGTCGTCGGGCGGGAGAAGGGGCGCATACAAATCCGACATTCTTGTCACTGTTCTTGATTTCGTCCGCAGGAGGTGATTCTGGGGCGGGGGGCGATGGGGGAAGGGGAGGGGTGGAGGAAGGAGGCGATTCGGGGTGGGGATTTGTAATGCAGGTGACCAGCGTACGGCAGCACCGGGCGGGGTTTTATAATCAGGCCTGAACGGGCGGCGGGATTGGGAATTTGGGCAATCCCCTGTTTTCTCTCTTTGTTTCTGAGGGATGGACTTCAGTTGAGTTTTTTCAGAAACGTATAATCTGCTCTCAGTTGCTTCTGAAGGAGTACAAACAAAGGATTGTGCAGTGCAGGCTTGATGTTGAACTTGTGGTTAAATCTAGTATTCCTAGTTGCTAACAGCTGCAATTAGTCAATACTCATGCTTGATTGAACAAAGTGCTTTTTTTCTTTAGGAAAAAACAGGAGTACAGGACAGCACATACAAGTAGTAGAGCATGTCATGATTCATGCTTGGAAGATTGGAAACCCTGCACCTACAAGGTTCAGAAGCACTTACATTTGATGTTTTCCCTTTGAGCATCCAACAAATGTCCATGCAGGTTGCAGAGGATCAAATTAAAAGATGAGTTCAGTCTGCACATCTGGACAGTTTGAACATGCCTCGGCTGAGTTGGGGAGCTCATACTGATCTTTTCGACGTCGCGGGATGGATGTCGACAAATCGCTCTTACTGTCGGCCTCGGTGACTGATGATTGATGAACCCTGACCAGCACGCATTTCCTGAATATGTTAGTGATATCTGAAACTTGGAACAAGTCTCTGAACACCATGGTCCATGGAACTGAGCAGAATGTGGCTTTGCGTTGAACATGGTTGAAGAACTCGCAATTCACCCGATCCAACAGCAGACACCGGCAGGAGAGTGTGCCTCCATCTGAAACAAACAACCTGTGAAGGCAAACATGGAAACCGAATACTGAAAGACTGAAGATGACAGGGCAACAAAGGAGCAGCGTCCAGTTTAGCCGTGGACTTGCAGGCAATGCATGTTTTCATGTGCGCATGGACTTGATCTGTCACCTGAGGGTTGAGGGTACGGCGAGATGAGTGTCAGCACCCTAGGGCGAATGCAAACATTTGTTTACAATCATAGGTAACAGAATAGCTTAAGTTCAGTGTTACCTAGTTCTGTTTATTCTTCAGAAACCAGTGCTCTGTTATTCATGTTGATTCAGATAACATGCTATTGACAAACTCCCGGAGAAGGATTCAGTAACGTTGCTTAGTAAAGTTACGATGTAACTTTTGCTTCATCTCGTGCGTCCGTTCAAGATCCAAGGGACGTCTTGATTCCAAACGAAACCACATCCCCGCACATGGCCAGTTTCAACCTGCAGAGCTGCTGGGCAAGCGACGCAGGTAACCTGTGTGCGCCGGCAGAGTGAGCACGACAGAGTTGCAGACGAGGCACGGGGCGACGCTGATGGTGGGCGACGGCATGAACGACGCGCCGGCGCTAGCCGTGGTGGACGTGGGCATCTCCATGTGCCTGTCGGGCTCCGCGGTGGCCATCGAGACGAGCCACTCCATGCTCATGTCCGGCGACATACAGACGGTGCCCAAGGCCATTCGGCTCGGGCGGCGCACCCGGTGGACCATCGCCGTGAACGTGGCCTCCTCCGTCAGCGCCAAGGCCGCAGTCCTGGCGCTCGCCGTCGCGTGGCGCCCCGTGCTGTGGGTTGCCGTGCTCGCCGACGTCGGGACCTGCCTGCTGCGTCCAAGGCGTGCTGTGGGAGGTGCGGCGGCGGCTGGCGGGGCGTCCAAGGCGTGCTGCGGGACAGCGCACAAGGCGCCCAGGGCGTGCTGCAGCGGGACAGCGCACAAGTCGCCCAAGGTGTGCTGCGGGACGCCGCCGCCCAAGGCGCCCAAGCCGTGCTGCTCGACGGCGGCGTGCAAATCGTCCTGGCCTCCTCCCTGCTGCGTCCCGTGGGCGGCGAACGCGTGCGCGGGCGCGCGGCCGGCATGGTGAGCTCGCGGCCAGCGCAATGTGCGTGCACGTCCCGTGGGCACAGGGCGCGGCGAGCTATCGTTTGCAACCAAGAGCCATGGACTTCACCAGGAGTCCAGAACGCCGGAGAACTCCACGAGCAGTTGCGTGCAGGCCATGGTGCAGTCCTCCATGGCCTCGTGCGCCGGGACGACCGGGCCGACGGGGCGCAGACGCAGGGTCTCCTTGACCACGCATTGTAAGTATGGAGGTTCGTGATGTCCGACTCCTCAACGAGCCTTGTGGATTGTGGTGCCGACATTCTCTATCTCGGCCCTCGCCTTTCCCATTGTTTCTGGGTGTGCCAGTAGCAGCGCCATTGCCCACTCAATGGTCAGCGCCGACGTGTCAGTGCCGGCATTGAGTAGCATCTGGTATATATGCATCATCATGGAGAAGGAAAATGCACATTACAACCATGTCAGACTAGTCACCAAATGCAGTTATACCAGATTGAAATGCTTACCGTTTCGCCCAAAAAAAATGATTAAAAATTTAAAATGCTAACCAAGATGACGCGCGCCTTTGATGATCGTGTCCGTGTAGTCCTCTGGATCAGCTTCTTTCGTCGTCAGGAGCTCGTCAATGATGCTCTTCTTCTCCGCCGTGTCTCGGCCATTACCGGCGTCACACCTTCGCTGTCGGTCTTGCATCAGGCCGCCGATGAACGCGTTGCGTCTCGACTGAAGACGTGCTAGAGCCACTCAGACTCCGCGTAGGCGATCGACCCACCTCAGCCCCTGGAAGAGCTCCCCGATGCTGGGCGCGCGGCGCGCCGGTCACCGCGAACGACTCCTCGACGATCTCCTGGAACCTGCGCACGTCGGCGCGGTGACGGCGCTCTCCGGTGAGCACGCCGCCGAGCACCATCTCGAAGAGGCTGGTTCGGAGAGGCAGCATGGAGCTGGCTGCGCCGCCATGGAGGATGTTCTCGACGAGCCTGGAGGCCTCGGCGTGGCGGTCCGCGGCGCGGGCGGCGAGGCGGGACGCCGAGAAGACCTCGACGGCAAGGAGCCGGCGCAGGGCGCGCCAGTGGTCGCCGTGGGACGCCCACACCATCATGGTAACCGTGTCCAAGCCGGGTCGCCCGCGAGAAGCCGCGGGGTGGCCCGCCAGCGCCGTGATGCACTCCTCGGCCGCGGGCCGCGGCGTGCGACGACACCAGGAGCGCGCGCGCTGGGCCGACAGGGGCTGCACAAGCCCAAGATGGTATATTTACACATGGGCTGCACAAGCCCACAATAAATTGGGCACATTTCCTGGGGATGGACAGGATGGACGCCGAAGGCAGCGTGGGCTGGGCTGCGGAGAGGAAGTCGAAGGACAGAGGTTTTTTTTTTTTCTTTCAGTCGCTGTATAGGTAGCCAGCTTAGTGTTTCGAGAATGCGTACACATGGATGGCTGTAGTTGGTAGTGTGGCGATCGGAGGGTGAGGAGGTGTTACTGAGGATTTTTTTTCAATTTTAACCCTTTTTTTAAAGTATTTATCAAAATGACCGTCTTTTTTATTTTTTTATAACTAGCTCTTTTGGTGGCGCGCCACGCGGCGCCCAATCAATCTTGTGGCGCCTTGCATAGGGGCGCCACAGGGTGGGCCCGGGTCGAAGCCGGTCTCGAATTTTGGCTGACGTGGCAGACACTGTAGCGCCCCTAACGAAGGCGCCACAGTGTCGCGCAAACATGCAAGGCGCCACACTGTGGCGCCTTTAGTGGAGACGCCACAGTGTTGACTGTGGCACATCTACCTCAGCAGCTGACCTTCCTATGCTTCGTACTGTAGTAGCTCCGTGTTGACAGCATGGTGAGCACAGGACAGAGTGAGCACTGTGGCAGCATGGTGATGCTGATGTGATGGATTGACAGGCATGCATGTATTTGTTTCTACGTCTACAACAAATGTACAAGGTTCTACTATTTTCTACTACTGTATAAACATGATGATATGGCTCATTTTATTTAATTCTTTAACTATTTTAGTATAAACTTGATACTATTAGATTTTTAGTTAAAGTATATTGTATTATATTTATCCTAGTATAAACATAATTTCTTTGTGGTTGTTTGGGTCACCTAAAATAAGCGCAAGTTTTAAATGAATTTTTAGTAAAATGAGTTCATGGTTGTTATTCTATTAACCGTATGTTTACATAAATTTTTGTTTGGATCTCAAGAAACGAAAAAATAAACTTTTATCAAGTGCTAGTCTTGCAACAAACATATTTCTTCCGAATTCTACCGATTTAGCTAAAACGCACTTTGATCAAGTGCTAGCGGAAGGAGAAGTTTCAGGAGTAAAATAGCAGATTAGAAACGATCATTTTATTAAAAACAACAAGAAGTCGATTTGGCTAAAACACACTTTTCAAGTTTACGGTAACCTGGTTTTAGTTACGCTGAAGTTTGTTGCTCCAAACAAAGTTTTAGCAGCAAATTAAACGATTTTACAGAGTATTTATTTAAATGATAATCCAAACAACTCCTTTATTTGTATTATAAATATTAACATTTACTGATATACTTAGTTAAACTTTAGGACAGAGAAAGTATTTTGTTGTGACTTATTTTACACTTGTATTTCATTATTAATCTAGCAATACTTATTTGATTATTATTTGATATGTGTATTTCTTTAGGACGGAGGAATTATTTTGTTATGACTTATTTTATATTTTAGTTTTAACAAGATTTTTAGTGCACGGGGAATGAGATATACTTATTAATCACTTTTTTTATTGCAAAACAAGTTATTATTTTAAATTTGTTTTTAAATAAAGGGAGTACTTAAAAATCAAATACACAAATACTTTGATGTCAGCGAGTGTTTAGCAAAAGCAAATTGATTGATGGCTGCCGTCGCGTCCATCCATGCTGCGCAAAGCCAAAGGCTGCATGTCTACTGTACACAGCACGCATTAAGGCGGCTCCCTCTCTCTCTCTTGCATGCATGTGAAGCAAAGCAACATCAACCATCAACACGGAGCTACAGTACAAACAGAAGCATTGTGGCGCCCGCAATGGAGGCGCCATAGTGTGACGCACAGAAGCGAGGCGCCACATGGTGGCGCCACAGGGTGCAAGGCGCCACAGTATTGAATTGTGGTGCCTCGCGTGAAGGCGCCACCAAAAGGGCTAGTTATAAAAAAATAAAAAACGCGGTCATTTTGATAAATACTTTAAAAAAAGGTTAAAATTGAAAAAAAAATCTTACTGAGTGGTGCTTTGAGTCTACAGAGCAGGGAAGGGATCCACAAAAATAGTAGTATCTGTTAAGAAACTTGTTGCCAGCGGTTAGGACCTTCCCCTCTCCGTCTCTCACGATCAACATGGTAGATGAAAGTAGAACAAGTAGACACAAGATGTAGGGAGTCTATTCTTTATTTCTCTGAATATTGGTGATTACAACATAAAGCTCCCACGTATATATAGTCCTGCCAAGGGCTAGAGTTTTGGTAAGAGCCCACATACAAACGGACTAGAATTAGGATTCTTCCTTCTCCTTTCCTTCTAGGATAAAGTCCTTATGTTTTACAACACTCCCCTTGGGCGATTACCACGATATGCACATGCCTCGTTAAAAACTCCATCCGAAAACCCAAGTGGGAAAAACGGTTCTTGGAGAAAAGAGTACATCACATTCGTTAATTGAATTGCACATGTTGTCTCATTAAAAACCTTGTGTGAGAAACCTTCAAGTAAAAACTCACATAGGAAAAAAGAGTACAACATTTAACCTTCTTGGTCATATATTCTTCAGGATATTTCATAGATATTGATCTTCATGATCTATGCACAAACTTCAATGTTTTGGCAAATATGATCTACTTGATCTTTGAATTTTCTAGTGGATAATAACCTTCAAGGTAAATCGAATCAAATTGCTCCCCTCATAAAGCCATCCTTTGAACTTCATTGTTCAAAATACACTTTTAAAAAGTTGGCTCATAATTCTTCTATGAATTATATGGGTATAACAAAGAGCAATATTGCTTAATGCATAAATAACCACTTATTAGTTGTGCAAAACAAATAATTTATCCTTCAAGATAACAGATCCTTTCGAGAGGATTATAGGGGTAAATAATTGATATTCAATATCTTCGAGATAGTGCATCAAACTTATACAAACTTGAATACTTTATTAATTCTTTCTTAGTGGGTTTTAAAACTAAAATCTTCAAGATTCGATAGTACCACTAAATAATAAATCCATCGTTGCATTTGGCATTTAGGGGATAATTCAAATGCCAAAGTCACCATTATTCTTATACCTTCTATGGTATTTAGAGGATATCAATATTTATTGCTAGCTTTACACTTTACGAGTGTTTGTATGACACCTTCATGGTGTTTACAATTCCTCATTTTCTTTCTCTCGGGTCTATATTCACTTCGGGGATAAATGGTGTTTTCTTTCGGAATTGACTGGTTAATTCTTCATGGATTAGTTCCTTCAAGGATATTCTCATTCTACTACATGAGAGATTATTAAGTGATATACACAAATGAGATAGTGTTATTCACTATAAAGTCATTCGATGACTATTCCTTCTAGGATATACTCTTCTAGAGTCTTTAATATTCATTCATGAATATATTATACTTTAAACTTCATAATACTTGTATGAGATTTAATTTTTATATGTTGCGATTTATATTCTTCAGGAATTATATGGATTTTCATAATCCACAAACTAACTGCATATTCCATATTTATTCAATTTCATTTGCCGAGATATAGCGAACATTTATTTCTTCTTAGTAGGAGATTCATCCTCAATTGCATTTCTTCACGACCCGATATAATCGCTACAAGCGACTTTGCCATGGACTTTGTTTCCGGATCCGGGTTCTCATAAGAGAAACATTTGCAATTATAGATGGTAGCGTTGTCGACAACTATTATTTTCTCCCAATATTCTCATAATATGAGATTATTCTGTCTCTTTGTTATTTCCCAAAAACAAGAGATACTTCATTGTTCTGCATATCCAACACTAATGATGTGCGCACTTAGTGTGTTGGATTCCATCTTCACGATGATCCTCTTCATGAGGTGCTCAACCTTATTCATGAGGTGTTCTCTTTATGAGAATGGAGGAGTTTTATTTTATTTCTATTCAATAAGTATACATTAAAACTATAATCCATAGGTGTCCCCATAGATTGTAGCTTGATAGTATACAATAATTAGTTTACTACTAGTAAACAAAACTTCTGGTTTATAACTTCAAGTTACTCCTCTTATTTCAATATCTGGCATATGCTCCGCTTCATACTTCACAAGAGCATTAGTCAAACTAATAGTTGAATTAGTGTGTGATAATATTCCTGCTTCAAGCTTCAAGGAATATTTTTTTTAGATCATTTTCCTTCCACGGAAATAATATTTGGCATTTAAAATAGGCTCTCTCTCCCCCTAATGCCAATATTAGATCTTTAATAGCATACTTCAAAATAATCCCCTCTGATGGGCTTATAACAGTTCATATTCATGTATGTCCGTCTACAAGCGGAGGCCCATTTATGTATGCTATGATGAAACTTTATGGGAAATATTCACACACATTTAAACATGGGGGTTATTCTACATTAGATGCAGTGAGCTAGAACTCATGTAGTGCATTTAAGAATGTTCAACATTTACTCAGGGACGTTCTCCCCCTGATCTGCACATATCATAGTTTATAAACTATTATTTCATTGTCTAGCTTCTTTATTATTTAGCCAAAATAATTGATCCAAGTACTCATACATTAAAAACAAATAGACTATATATTTCAAATATATAAAATACACAACATCCAATTCACATGGAATTTCTTCTAGAATTTTCTAATTGCCATTAATGCAAAATTCCCTTAATGCCTTTTCTTCATAAATCCCAAATCATCATAAATATGTTATCCATCATCATCCATAATTATTCATTCAATCAATTGAGTTAGTCTCTATTGAGAAAACATATTAACTTACTCCCCTTGATCTTAGGCTACATGGCCATAGACCAATCTTTTACTTATGCATGCAATGCATTGAAAGCAACATATTTCTTAGTTCAACCAGAACCATTGGACATAGCGTGCTAGCTAGTCAATTTAATTATAGGGGGTGTAAATGTAGCTACTAGCTACAACTATAGCTTCTATGCTAATATTCATGCAAAGAGTAGATAGTTTAGCTCAATGAGAGAATAAAATAGTAATACACTTGCATGTGTATAATGTGAAATGTTGGTATTCGGTCCAACATAGTAGATAACAATAAAAATACAAAGCTACAAGCTTACTTGCAATTAGTGTAGTAGAGAAAGTTAACTCGGCCGGAAAGGACACGGGCAAAACTTCAAGTCTTGATACATGCACTTAAAGATAGATTTGGGAAGGCTATGCCTATTAAATATATATTACCCATATTTTCTTATGCCTTTACCCAAAATTTCTCCCCCTCATGCCATAATTACTTCAAATAGTTATATACTTCTTGCATCATCTATGAAAGATCACTTCTAATGATCCATAGAATCCAATTATACTTCTAGTATTCATTGATTATGGCATGAAATTCACATGTATAGGGTAGAATAAAACTTCTAGTTCTTGGGCTAAAAAATATTAAATACTTAGTTTTAGGATTATACCATTTCTTGGCTAAATTTGTCCTTCTAGGAGCAATTCATACTCAAGATAGTCCAATTATTCATGTGCTTCTAGGAAGTTCGCCATTCTACCTAAATGGTAGTAGTGCACAAAAAAACTTACCTTCATGGTTAATTGAGACTTTATGGATAAAATAATGAAAACTTATTTAGATAGGCAATACGGGCAATTGTTTATATGTGAAACATATAAATCTAATTTATTCCATGAGAAATTAGCACATATTACTTCAGGTAACAATTGCAACTAAGAATATTAAATATTTCATATTAGTCTTCAAGCTAATAAGTTAACCCTTAATCACTTAATTCAACGGGAATTAAAACTCAATGCACCATTGCCACTACTACTAATGCTTCAGGATATGAATTCAAAAGAAACAAATCTATAAGCACATAATTTAAATTCTTTAAAATTTCTTATATGTCTTAGCTTCAATGCTTGACATTTAGCAGCTCCATGCATGCTCGATCCTTCTAGGAGTATGATATATGCAAATCACATATTCAAAGTTACTGCAACCAAGATATCCTGGTTTATAAAGTTGTCTATAAAGTCAACTCAATTTCTATTTGATGATAAATTTAAATACTTCATGTATTACATTGCTCTGCGATATTCTATACACAAGAGACAATTCTTCAAGAATATGCATTGATAAAATCTTATTTATCATCTCGTCTTCTAGACATTTAGCTTCAAGCTAGTATTGGTAGAGCAGCATTATACCTCAATCTATAGGTATACAAGCATGAAAAATCAAATTTTAATGCAATATGATATTCTTAATCATAATTTGGGATTTTACTCATTCGGTGAGTACCACAATTCATTTGTTACTTCTCTCGGCCGCATACTCATTCTGGAGAGTAATTATCACTACACTTCATGGTAGTCAAATATCCTTCATGGATATAATAATAACCGTAACAAATAATTATGCCATTCAAGGCAAGTCCAGGATATTCTTTCTTCATGAAAGTATTGCATATATCATTATAATGAAATCATGTGTATATAGGTTTCTTGCGTGTAAACAAGTAGTAAGGTGCAAAAAGGTAGTGGATGGTTATGCAAAAATATTCTTAGAAACATCATAGCATTTTTCGGGATTATGGTATATGCAAATCTTGAACTAATACCAAACATTCATTGATCACAAAATTTATTATGCTAGGAAAAACAAATATGAGACTCTCAAAGATGGTAAGTCTAAGGTCTACGCACGTGTTAAGAAACTTGTTGCCGGCGGTTAGGGCCTTCCCCTCTCCGTCTCTCACGATCAACACAGATGAAAGTAGAAACAGTAGGCAGATGTAGGGAGACTATTCTTTATTTCTGAATATTGGTGATTCTGATATAAAGCTCCCACGTATATATAGTCGCGGCTAGAGTTTTAGTAAAGCCCACATACAAACGGATTTAGAATTAGGATTCTTCTTCTCCTTTCCTTCTAGGATAAAGTCCTTATGTTTTACAACGGTATCAATCATTGTGTAGAATATGATGTGCTATTTTCGATGACCTAATGTTGTCCACTTAGCATAGAACCTATCAACAGCCTATTAAACTCCATCATCACTACCTACCTTCCAAGCAACACGTACACAATTGAGTTTATCGCACAGCAACGGCAGGGTACTGACTAGTAGTCAAATGGAACTAACCTGTGATCCCTGAGTTGGAAACCAAACACAGGTAACGGTAAACAATACCATTCACATATCCAACACAACAAATGCTGCAATGAGTGATCCCACGATCAAAACCCCATGAATTGTTTCAATTTCCAATTACATTACATGCTAAAAAAAAAAATTACATTACATGTGGACGAAGCAAACGCTATCATAGTTCAATTTATATAGCATTTGCAGCTTCTTCTTGCAACAGGCTCGGCAATGGAGGGGGTACATATGGCTCAAAGAGTGTTATGCTGGGGTTTGGATCACACTGTAATATATTAGCTGCTCGCTCAAATTCCTCCCGAAGTATTTTGATGGTGAACTTGTCAACTACGCGACCGAGATCATGGGAGATCTCAAATGGATCTTCGATGCATATGAGATGTCTATCATTTCCAACTCGTCTAGTCCAGTCCTTCCGTTCCTTACTGAAATTTGTGTCAAAAGGACAAGGGAAAAGTTAATATCTTTTAACAACTTGGTGTGTCACTACACAATGAAGGAAACCGGAAACCGCTTTGGTTGTATCATCAATTGTTTATAATTACTAGCTGGGACTAATAATGATGGATACTATACCTACAGTGAAACAGCTACAAACATATTATACACCATCTAACCATCATATTTGCATACTGACCAGCAAATCATCACATAAAAAGAGCCTTCTAAAAAGAAATGGTGCCTCAGCAAGGTTGTCATACCTGATAATCCTTCCAGTACGAATTGATATGACATCTCTTGTGTAATCGTGCTCATATGCCCAGTAATGGAAAAAGGACCAAAGCAGCCTCGATACTGTATCTCTATTGTGAGCACCATAATTATTAAGCTTGTCCACTTGGTCAAAGTAAGCATAATTATTCTCATCCACCTTGACATAATAAGTGGCCTCCATTTCCTGGCATTGCATATTTGCATGACACTGTCAGTTCACAAAGTAAAATGTAGTACAAAGGAACAGAGATGACCAATGAAAAATATTTACAAAGGTGAATTTTTCAAATGAAAGCATATGTTATCAAGATGTAATGAAAACCAATAAGCATGCATATTCTTCTACAATATTGCAGCTTCCATTCACCTTTCTACACTGAAACAAAAAACCATCTGCTCTGTCACCTACCTATCTGGTTTTTTGTTTTAATTTAGAAAGGTGTAAAAATATGAAACCATTTAATTTGCATCTCAACTCTGGTGACATGGGGGAATGAAACCATACAACATTACCTTTTCCCCTTGTGCAAGAAGTAAACACAGGGCTAGATATTTTTCAAAAACTAATTTTATTCGAAAAGCAATCAATGCAGACGAATAGTAATACAGCAACAAAAATTTCGTGCGTCCAACAAAAAAAATGTTATTTTTCTGGATCATTTTTTAGTACTTTATGAAGAGTCGGAAGATGATCTAGTAAAATTTAGTTAGGGTGAGAAGCTGATGATCTATTAAAATTTAGTTATGCAATGCAGGGGAAAGACTGCCCTCATGGATTGCACTAAGCAGCAGCTTCTATCTAGCACACAGACTGACAACCCAAAGGCCAGTTGCCCAGAATGTGCCATTGGGTGCCCTGTATCTCGTTGAAAGCAACTCAGGTGGTTATATGTATAACTCAGGACTGACAAGGGCTGTTTTTTTAACCCATGTTTAAATGTGCCCCCCATAGTCAACTCTACCTATGGTGTTACTTGAGCATTGCTAACCAGTTAGAAAGCAGGCATGTTCACAACATACACAAAACAATAGCAAAAATGTATAATAAATACAAAACTTCCAGACATATTTGTTTCAGATGTAGGTCAACTAGCCTACCTAACTTGTTTGGGACTAAATTTTGTTGTTGTCATTATCGGTGTTACAATAAGAAACAGTTAGAACCTAAATACCAAGAATCCTTCACAGATGCAATGTACAAGAAATGCACTACAATCCAGAAACCTGTAGACATGGGAGTATTCTTCGCAGCTGTAAGAGGTGAATGCACATTATCACATAGCTGAAAGTCAAGAAAATAATAAAATTCAGACCATTGCCACGTAAAGATGAGAACAATATTATATTAGTAATTATATTGGTAATAATGTGAACAGACAACTTACGCATAACTAGAAAGTGTTCCTTGGTAAGTTTCATTTACGCGTCGCATTTTAGCCCAATGCTTCACAATGAATGCCAACTGCCGTAATCTTCTATCTATTTGTGCATAATCTCGCAAAAGTTTTGTGTTAACAACTGCTAAAAGATTATTGACGCATATATCACAGGAAAGCCCAGTGTCTGGATCCATAAGCTTCACTATTGGGACCCTTGCTCGAGTTAATGGCTGCAAAATTTCATTAGTTTGGGTCAAACAATTCAGTATACCATTTCAAATTCCTAACCTATATTGGATCCCAACACAATAGTATTACAATACAAAAAATTATATAGGAACAGAGAATTCTGTGAGATTGTTCATTATTGTAAGCATTAATAAATAAAGGTCTTGTAGAAACAAATCAGAAGCAATGCAAAAGTATTACATGCTACATCAGCACACGGTTTAGCAAAATGTTGATGTTATCATTTAACTCAAAACATCAGCTGGCATGTCACAACACAGGGAATGATACCTGAGCTCACCTGAATATTCTGGAGATTTCCAGCTTGGAGAATGTCTGCCAATTTCAATATAATATCAACCTTGCTCAATTCCTTGTCATCAATAGAGAGACAAAGATCAATATCACTATTTGAGAAACCAAAAGAATTGGCACATGATCCATAGAGGTATAGTTTTGAATTAGGCCATTCCGCGTTTATCAGTCTGCTCAAAGATGTTAACAACTGCTTCTGCTTTGCAATTTCCTCCTCAGAGGGCACCAAAGAATCAAAAATTGACAAGAAGTCAGGTGTAAATCGATCTATGTCATATCGGCATGGCCTGTTTCTCCTCTGGAATCTTATTCTCTGGCTTGATACATGATGCCCTCTAGAAAAGTCTGATCTGAAATCCTGCAACATAAAAAAAAGTATGGCTAAATCTTACATAGCTTAATGTTGATCTCAAGATTAACAAATTACAAAATCAGCAGCTGAAGCATAACTGCAGCTGGTTGCTGCCAAGAGTTATAATGCAACTGGGCTTTTTTCCTACTCTCCAAGGTGTGAGTGTGTTGTTGTTGTTATTTGAGGGTTCTTTCCCCTTTTTTCATTCTTCTTAATATAATGATACACAGCTCTACTGCGTGTTCGAGGAAAAAAAGAAATGCAGCCCGGCAAACAGGTAAATGCAGTTTACGACACTAGCAAGAACTGCAAAAGTACACCACCTATTCTTCTGTTCTATATAAGGTTAATTAAGATGCAGCAAATTTGATCCAGCTTTAGTAACTTATAGATAGATAGTTGCAATTCAATCCATCTTAAAAAGTTGGTGGACATTGGATTGTTGGACTCTTAAAATTGGACAATCTAGATTGTGGAAACTAGGATTAAAATCAAATTGTTCATTGCAGACACAGGTTATGAAAAATAATCCAATTTACCTTACTCCTCTGGATAGTTTTTTCCAATACTACTCCCTTGCCATCATCATTGCCATCAATCACCAGATTTTGTGTCATCTGCTCAATTATAGCATCCTCCCTGTCATCACCATCATCTTGTTCATCATGTCCAGCAAATCTAATCTTACTCTTTTCGAATGACAATTCGAACTTACTTGCATCCACTAGCACCTTTCCATCAATTCCATGCTCTAAAACTACTTTCCCCATTCTACCGCTTTCCAAACCACTTGCTTGATTCTCCATAATTTCCACTGGAACTGAACTACCAGCAGGTATTGTCACATGGTGCAACTCCTTCACCGGTGCCTTACCAAATGTGTAATGGGCATTCGCATTTGGCACCTTCCGCGAAGCATATCCCTTGTCCTCGGTAAGACCCTGGCATCTCTGCTCCCTTTGTAGAGGATTGGTTAAGCAGGATTCATGCTTACCATGTGGTGCCCTGCCTTCCTGGACTGGAGGCTTGTACTGATCTCCATGGAGCCTCCTGCCACCTAAGATAGGAAGTGTATGCTGCTCTCCAAGATGCATCCTGCCAAACAGTCCATTGGCACTGATCTCAGGCGGTGTCCGTGACAAAAAACGATCTTGCTGATGTTCCTTGTACATCATTCCTACAGCCGCATCACACCCACCAGTAATTGGCATCGAAAGCTGCTCTCTGTGTCCATGAGGCATTCTGCCAGTCGCATCACGAGCATCTGCAAGAGCCGAAACGAAATCCCTGGGACGAGGATTGTACTGCTCCGAACTCAATACAAAACCAGATGCGTTCCGTGGATCACGGGCAGCAGGTGGTGGATGCGACGGCTTGTGAAACCCTGGAGGCGCCGCTCCCGGCCGAGGCCTCTCCACCTTGACGGCGTCCCCGGATCCAAACCCTCTGCCGGCAAGAACAGCGGAGGGTTCCCCTGGAGCGAATCGGGGATCCGGAGGCGCCGCTCCCGGCCGAGGCCTCTCCACCTTGACGGCATCCCCGGATCCCAACCCTCTGCCGGCAAGAGCAGCGAATCGGGGATCCGGGAATTGGGGTTGCTGCTGTACGTGCGTGGTGGAGGTGGATGACCATCCCAAGTCTTCCCCTTGCGCCGCCGATGCGGCGAAGAGCGGCCCCACGGCGGCGACGGCAGGGTCACTGAAGAAGTGGTGCGCCCCCGCCCCCGGTGCGACAGCGGGCGCGCCGGGGGTTTCCTCTCGCGGGTGCGCAGGAGGGTTTTGGAGGAGGCGGAGGAGGAGACCGCCGTCGAAAGATGCCGGTGAGGTGTGTGTGGCTGTGGATGGCGAGGCTGACGTGTTGTGGCCGCCGCCGCAACCGCCGGAGGAAGAGGAGGAGGAGGCGTCGGCCATCGGCGATGACGAGGGTTTCGGCTGGCTGTCGGAATCAGATATTTTCCCCGCTTGGACACGCCCCCGATCGATAGGGCTCCGGTTCGAACCCGGATGGGGCCCTTTGCTCTTTTTTTTTTTTTGAACATTTACCGGATGCACGTGTACTTTTTGCGTTTCTGTTTTTTTTTTGTTACGTTTTGAGCATTTACCGATGGTTTAATCACATCTTTTACGCTCTCTCCACCCCGATACACGTACCACTTAAAAACAGATAATTTGAGTTCACGTGACAACTCATTTTTGTAGGTTTTCTTTTGAAACAAAATTTCTCTAGTTTTGTATCACAACAACGAATAAATGACAACACTGGTTGCTGAAATATTACTGATCGCAGCATGATTCAATTTCTTAGCTCAAACCATGATGAAACCATTAGAATCAGTCTTGCCGATTTACATCATTATTGGTGTTTTTTTTTTGAATTACACAAGACAACATACACGCCCACAACACGTACGCACACCCCTATAAACACCGATTGGGCAATCGGCAGATCTGGAGATTCCCGAAGCCACCATAGACGCACGTTGTCGATGGGAACATCGATTACCACTTAATGCATAACGCAAAAAAAAAATCTTGAAAAAATCTCAGAAAAAGATGCGAGCACTAGAATGAGATTCTCCCAATTTTGTCTTGAAATAAAGCATTTCTAATGGATAAGCTTCTCCTAATTTTGTTTGGTAATATAGTAATAGGATAGGGTAGCTCTTTTTGCTCCGTCCATGGAGCATATGAATTTCCTTGAACCTAGATAGACCAAAAAAAATGAAGAGATCGACATAGCAATTGGAAGTTGAAACCACAGTACCACTGAAAAAAGATGCGCCAGTAGCAGGAGGAATATCTCTACTAATAAACCATTTCAATAGTATAGGTGTTGTCGCGGAACAAGGCACAGCCATGGAAGTATAATGATAAATAAGAAGATGTGTAATTGGACCATCTGCTCTGTCCGCTCCATTTGAGTAACCTAGTTTTTGTTGTTTTAGATATCAAATTTGGTTTTTTATCATTTTATAGAAAAAACCTGGAAATGCAAATAAAGTGCATCAGGGGTTGAAAAATGTACTTTGTCCTAATGAAAAAGAGAATGTGATTGGACATATTGAAAGCCATGTGTGCTATATATTTATTTGGTCTGAAAAAAGTAAGAGGTCCTGATTTTCTAAGGAAATACTCTCTAAAGTCATGTGTGCTAGATACGGGTCACACAATGGATTCTACTTGTACGCGCGTGAATCCTGGTCCATCTGCTGTGACTCCAAATACAAACCACACGAGGAATATCATTACAAACGGGCATACTATCTTAAAGGAGAGGGGCTCGTCCGCGATAGTATTAGCAATAATCATCATAACGGCGCCGGTGACCGCGAAGGTCTGGAACAGAGAAAAGGACATTAAGTCAGCAACAAATATTTCATGTTCGCCATTTAACTGAAAATCACTGTAACCTTCCGTTGGTTCGGCACGGGAGATAAGGTATATATGTATACAATGTACTTTCTTGTCTTCTTTGGTACTAGAACAAAGAAGCTGCCCCCCACCTACACTATTCACCTATACTATTCTTCAACAAGTAGAATATTATACAAGTTATTGATGCATGGTTAAAACTTTTCAAGTTAGATCGGATCTGGGTCAAAGTAGCTGTGTAGTACGTAGCTCATAATTAACATGCAGGGTCAAACGTGCATATACTTTTATGTGTGGCAAAATTAACTCTGAAAAAGAGAGAGAGAAAAACAGTAATATAGTCCTTACCCGGAGGGCCACCCTGACGGCTGGGTTGTGGGTTATCATCGTGGGTACTAGCTCGTTATCATCAACTGAGTTCGCGCCCGCCATGTTGAAGAAGTCTAGCACCAACATAGTACCTGACATGGCGCCCTTGCACGCGAAGTTGATGGGTGTCGAAACTCACTAGTAGGACGCCGCGGCAGTAAAAAGTGAGAAGATGGACTTGATCCGCTAGGAGGGCAACGTGAAAACTATAAGAGGACACGGCATGGCCGGGTAGCATATATCGACTCGGTTTCTAGCACAAACCACCACGGAAACGGAAAACAGGCAGATGCAGTTGGGATCTGTCGCGGATCCGGCTTCATCGAGGACTCGAGACAGACGCGTCGCTGTTGGCTGGCTCGATCGGTTTTACTTGTCTCCAATCCTGCCGGCCGGCTCGCCGAGTGGAGTCGTGACTCGTGACCGTGAGTTGCACGTACGAGATCAGATCATCGCTCCAGTGGAGGCAAACCGTTTGGGGCATTGGCCATGAACACACGAGTCGCGATAGACCTAGCGACTCGACTTCCTGTCAGCAGGTCAGGAAAGCCCACAACGAACGAACACGCCGGTCTGGTTACGTGGCGGTTTCCTACTGGCCGCACGGACGATCTGCTACGCCGCGATTGGGTGACGCGGAATTAAGTGCGGTGCCATGGACGATCACATTGACTGACTGTGGAAGCGCGTTGTGGGCATGGCATCCGTCGGCCCCACCCTGGCAGCGACGTTTTTGGAGCCGCGACCGTTGACTTTTACAGGTCGCCGGCACCCACTAGCTGGCCGGCCGGGCACACCGGGCGGTCCACGTTCGGAGCCGGAGTGAGCGACGACCGGGTACTAGGCTGGCAAGGCTGCTAACGGTCTGCTGATGTGCTCCACACTTGACACTTCCACTCGCTCCTGCCGCGGTCAGATACAAACGCCCTCGAGTCTGCGAAGAATTCACCAAAACGCCACCCGTTGTGCCTGACCTGGAGCGAGCGCCAGTGCCATTTCTGTGAATAAATCCAACTTCCACGGGCACGTTGTTCCCCGCGCGCGCTACAAATATTCCCCTTGGTCCAAGAGCTTGGCACGCAGCACGCTGCGGTACCGAAGCTCCCCTCCCCGTCCCCGACGCCCCGCCCGCTCCTTGTCCGCTCCGGCGATGGGCACTCGCCGCGGCGGCGGCGTGCTCCACCGCCTCCTCGCCCTCGCGTCGCTGCTGCTCCTCGCTTCCGGCGAGGTCATCTTCGAGGAGCGCTTCGAAGGTACGCTTACGGCTTTACATGCCTCACAATCACTGCCCAGCTGAGCTTCCAAATTAGCCAGAGTATAACTTTGATGCTTGCTGCATGCCCCCATGATACGGGTAGATGCTTCCATCCTGTCTGTGGCTTTTGATTCGAGTTTGCTGATTCATCAGTAGCAGGATTCCGCTCTTCCATTTGGGGAAGACTGGACAGTCTGACCGACAAACGAGACGACTGGTGGTAGTGGTAGGCGTGCGCGTGCGCTACTTTTCTCCGTCGGCCCCCTGGACTTCCGAGTATTGTCCGTAGTGCCCCACCCATCCTTGTCCTCGTCAGATTATGCTTCCGTAGTGGCAAGTTAGCACACATCACACGTGGATAAGAAATTGCTAGTTCTCAACCGTTGCGAGGTGACCTCGAACTGATGTAGTGAGGCTGTCAAGGTTTCCTGCTGAACTTTTTTTTTTTCGCGCCTCAAACGCTCAGGAACATGAGTTTGTCGTCTTTGCAAATTGCAAGTCATTGACTCATGAATTACTAAATTGTTAGTAGGGTCCACACTAATAGATACATCCCGTGTTATAATCTAATGTGTTTTACTTTTTTATTATACTGAATTGTTAATTCTGCGTTCCAATATTCAGATGGTTGGGAGAGTCGGTGGGTAGAATCCGATTGGAAACGGAGTGAAGGGAAAGCTGGAAGGTTCAAGCACACAGCGGGGAGATACTCTGCAGATCATGATGACAAAGGTTTACTTCTCATCCATGATCCATGTCACTTCTGCTTCAACTGATGATGTTGATTATTTGATTGATTATTTGATCACAAAGCATCTACTGCTATCGCTGCGGCTTAGTCCCAGGAACTTGACTCATCCATGTGGTTTAATTTTTTGGACACACCAGGAATACAAACAACAATGGATGCTAGACATTTTGCTATCTCAGCCAAGATCCCACAATTTAGTAACAAGAATCGAACACTCGTGGTCCAGTACTCCATTAAGTTTGAGCAGGATATTGAATGTGGTGGTGGCTATATCAAGCTTATGTCCGGTTATGTCAACCAGAAAAAATTTAGTGGTGACACTCCATACAGGTAAATTCCTTACCGGCATTTGCCCCATGAAATTTCCCATTTCTTCGAAGCGCATTGGTTCAAAGCTGCCTGTGTGCTTAACTTGGTCACATTGTTGAATAACTACTGAGTGTCACTACCTCCCAGCTTCCACAATTTGGTTATGTTTTAGTATTAGATGTGTATATGTTTTGTACACCCTTGACTTGTACCACAAACCACCCTATGACTGTGCGGTGTTTTTGTTGTCTCTCTACAGTTATAAGTCCAAATAGACATAATGGCCAGTGAATGAATAATCAAATCGCTGCTTCTGAATGTGGTGTCTGAATATGATTTGCATCCTCTACTTTTATGCAGTTATTCATGCGTGCTGCTGACTGATGCCTGCTAACTTTGAAAACTTTCTATTGTGCAGCTTGATGTTTGGGCCAGATATATGTGGTACTCAAACAAAGAAGCTCCATCTTATACTCTCTTACCAGGGGCAGAACTATCCCATCAAGAAAGATCTAGAATGTGAGACGGACAAGTTAACACATTTCTACACTTTCATTCTTAGGCCTGACGCGTCTTATAGCCTACTTGTTGACAACCGTGAAAGAGAAAAAGGGAGTATGTACACTGATTGGGATATCCTCCCTCCTCGTAAAATTAAGGATGTTCACGCCAAAAGGGTTGGTTATTATTTTTATGTTAGAGCTTTTACAGTGCCCAGAATTTACAGCATGGTAAACTGACATTATCTGGCATACATATTCGCTGCAGCCTAAGGATTGGGATGACAGAGAATATATTGAAGATCCTGATGAAGTTAAGCCAGAGGTTTGTGATTCCACAATTCTTTTCTGAATGATGCATTATCTGACTATTGTATAAGTTTATAACATATCATTGCTGGTGGCCAGGGCTATGATTCTATCCCAAAACAGATTCCTGATCCGAAGGCCAAAAAGGTATGCAAGTTCTAACATCAGTCAGACTTAAAATATCAACCATGTAGTCACATATGCAAGGAACACTCATGCAAAGAATTTGTTCTAGATAGAAACAACACAATATGACAAATATTTGACATTTTCCTTCTAAACCAGCCTGAAACATGGGATGAGGACGAGGATGGAATATGGAAGCCCAAGATGGTATCAAATCCAGCATACAAGGGACCATGGAAACGCAAGGTCTGAATTCTTGCTTGGCGATCACTCCTTGGGACTTCATATTAATTATATAGCTCAGTTTTTCACATGCTCTTGCTTGCAGAGAATTAAAAATCCTAACTACAAGGGTAAATGGAAGACCCCATGGATCGATAATCCAGGTAAGCAAATAAAGATGTTGATTTTACATGTGTGCTCAGTTTAAGTAGCCAATAATACGATGCACATTCCGCACACCATCCAATATTGCATTCAACTGCTGATTTTGAATTAAACCCTGCTTTTTAAGCTTTAAAGATTAGGCGCTGTCAACTGTATTATTTTGCAGAGTTTGAGGATGATCCAGATCTTTATGTGCTGAAGCCTTTGAAGTATGTTGGAATTGAAGTTTGGCAGGTACTATATATAGTATTTAAAAAAATGATTTCTTTGACATAGTTTTAGCTTCTTGCTGCCTTGTCAATTGATATAAGCACCGTGTAGACTTATATCTCAAACGTATGCAGGTAAAAGCTGGTTCAGTTTTCGACAACATTCTGATTTGTGATGACCCTGAGTATGCAAGAAGGGTTGTTGAGGAAACTTGGGGTGCAAATAGGGAGGTAATTGCACATGAAAAATTACCAGATTGGACCGGGCTTCTCCTGGGAACACTATCTCATTTTTCTCTATTTTCGCAGGCTGAAAAGGAGGCTTTTGAAGAAGCTGAGAAGGAGAGGAAAGCTAGGGAGGATAGGGTAAGAATCAAGCATTATGGTTTATGGATGATCTATATTCAGTTGGATCTAGTTACTTCTATGTTGATTATCATTTAAGGTCCTTGAGTCAAAAGAATAACCAAGAGCTGTTAAAGAGGCTAATGATAATTGCTAAACTGTTTGCGTACAGGAAGGTCAAAAGGCAAAGGATGATGGTGACCGGCGCCGAAGGCGTCCCAAAAGAGTATACTTCTTCATCCTGCCACATAGCTCATGCACCTTTTTGTCTTTTCCACAAAGATCCTATTTATAAATAAAATCTTTGTCATGGTTCCTTAGTTTTTTCAAAGCATCACCGTACCTTGAATGTTTCATGGGACATATTACAGAAACAAATAACATTATAATAGCCAAACGTACAAGTATATTCTTCTGGACCGATGTGTTATGTGTTTTACATTTGTAGTGCTAGAGGCTTGCATTTATGTGTTAATTTGTGATGTGCTCTTGTGCTAGAGGCACATATCATTGCCTAAAATGTAATGCATTAACAGGTTCTAAATACATGCATGCATGGTACACTAACTCTTCTTCCTTTTATATGCTTACAGCACTACAGAGATCACTGGGATGACTACCATGTAAGTTAGAAATCAGAATCCAGCTTTGTTTTTCTTTTCAATGAAAGAAATGCAGCTTCTATCTTTATGAACTTCCCTAGCTGGATTACAACAAGTGGCTTATTTACTATGTTGATTTCATGTTCAGGATGAGCTATGAAGTTCCCAAAGTATTGCATTCCTCGAAGCATAAGCTGGAAGTTGCTTTGGACATTGTGGATACTTTTCGATAATAATTGATTGATTCACCAGGCCATGAAGTGTTTCTTGCTATGTGCCAAAGAAATATTCAACTACAGGATTGAGATGTAACGGACAAAACTGAAGATCTTTTCTGCTTCCTGTGCAACAGCAGGAGATTCCAGCAAAAACTTGGCTCTGGCATTGAAATAGGGTGCACGAGGCTCTGTTTGTTATGTATGTAACACGGCGCTGGTCATGTGCTAGCTTTGTAATCTCGAAACATTGTATTTTCCTGAATAATGTAAGTTGACCATACGATGATTCCAAAATCTACTGCATATACCAAGTTACGAAGTATTGTAGCTGAGGAATACTTAATGTTCATATATGCATACTTCTATCTTCAAAAGGATACGATGCACTTGGTTTATATCATCACAGTTGCATAAATGAACATATATTGGTTCAACCTTCCTTGCCCAGGTCATGGATGAAAGGCCTGAACCTGAACCCACAATTTCTGACACCAATTTTGTTATTGTGCACTAGGGCCGACTTGCTGTTTTAAGTAAAATAAAATATAATTATATCAGAACTAGTACCAGATTTCCTAAATATATTGAGATAACAGTGCATGAACATATCAGTTTGTGCAAGCTACATCCTGTGACAAAAGTATTTGTACAGTTCGGAACAGCTTGCTGTTTTAGCTGTGGCTGCAATTCCTCAACTGCAAGGTACACCTTGTACTTGGCTTTCTAGTTTGAATCTTGGTATTAGCACATAATAAAACATGCATGAAAGGAACAGCACTGAAGGAATTCAGTTAGAAAAACTCTCTTTGCATAGTAACTACGCAACTAGCGCAAAGAATTCATTTCTATTCAAAATGAACATGCATCTGGAAGGCCAGATGAAGAATTCCTTTACACAGCAATGATTAAAGACCTCAGCGACACCAGTATCTCAGAACTGAACACATAGCATCGTGTCGACATGATACAGCTTTCAGAACAAAAAACAAGATTCACCGAGCATTTCCTCTGCGTGTTATACAATCTCTGCAACCCTTCTTCCAGGCAAGACATCCATTTGCAGAGTTCTACCATTTCTGGGGGCAACAACACCAACAGAAGGCAGCGAGGGGTCTGTCACCGGCTCGATCTCAATGAAACTCAACTCCATAGATCCTGTACGCTTCAAGCTCAAGACAAACACAAGCGCAATCCAGCCGAGCATGGTGATTGCCCAGTAGTTGTTCATCCCATGAATCAGACCCCAGGCAATTGAGTACCCAACAATTATCCCGGACAAGTGGCCGATGAAACTAGCCTGTGGCACCATGATTGATGTGAATATCAGCGACTCAAACGGCGCAAAGCTGATGGGCAGTGAAAGAACCCCAAAGATGTTCAGCTTCGACGACGGCTGCTTGGCAGCCAGGATTGTCATCCAGCCAAACACAACGCAGGAGTAGCCAACCGCAGTGACCCTCCTGAAGTAGTCCACCTTGAACCTCTGGATCATGACGCGGTAGAACCCGAGGACCAGCAGGCCGGACAGCACGACGAGCACGAGCGTGTAGTGCAGGTAGTACTCGACGCCGAGCCCGAGGTGCGGCAGCTGCTCGACGACACCGAGGCTCCACAGCGCGCTCATGTTGAACACCAGGTGGACGACGCTGATGTGCGAGAAGGCGGAGGTGATGACCCGCCAGTACTGCCCGCCGTCCACGGCCGCCTCGTAGCTCAGCCCGACGTCCGCGTACCCGACGCCCCGCTTCTGGATGAGCCACCAGATCAGCGAGCAGATGCCGATGACGCTGCTGCTCGCCGGCTTCTCCAGTATCTCGTAGAACAGCGGCTTCCCCATGTTTCCAACACCAAGAATCCCGAGACTTCGACCCTTCGGTTCACTGAGATCTCCTTGCTTGCTCGGGAATGGTGGATCGGGGGGCAAATGATCCAGGGATTCGCAGGCTGCGCGTGGATTGGGGGCTCGCTGATTGGGACGGGGTAGGGGCTCGATTTGATGCGCACGAATTGGTGGCGGGAGGTGGGGTTCGGTGATTTGAATTGCGAAATTTGATGGGTTTTGCGATGGATCAGTGGCGCTCACCGCGGAATTTTGGAGGGGATTCGAGTAGCTTCTCGGCCGGGCGCGTCCGATGCCGAGACTGTTCGAGCCGGGAATTTTGGGTTCTGTTGCTTTGCTTCGGGACGGAGGAAGAGGATGATGGTGTACGTTTCCTGATTAGTCAAGGACTAAACTGCAAAACAGTCCAACTTTATGGTACTCTTGCGGTCTTGCCTGTCTTGTATCTGCAGTTCTACACGATAGAACCCTAGATTCCTTCTAACCCCCGCTTGGACAGACCTTGGTTAATCAGTGCCAAGGATAAGAGCTAGGGGCGATTAAAAAGAAAAGTAGGTAGAAATTGTGAGGTAGGTTTGGGATAAGAAAGTGTGAAGCTTTCCGGCCGTTGGGCTGGCCAACAGAAGGATCGGGCGGAAAAAAATCACATCCGGACCGCAAATGCGAGTGCGGCTCAGATTAACGGGTCCACTTGTCAGAATTGGGTGGACGTCCGTACGCTGCCGCATCCGGATGGTCCGGATGTAATTTTTTTCCAAAAAAATTCCCGGTTATTCGGGTTGAAAAATTCGTGCCCATGATCGTCCCACCACGGGCTAACTCGGGTCTTATTTTTCAGGCTAGGCCTGGACTTGGACGGGCCACACGTACGTTTTATAGTGTAAAGTAGTTAAAAATAGCGAGTCTGGTCAGGTTCGGGCCTAGAAAAATTTTTCCGAGCTGCAAGATCTCTGCCCAGGCCCTATCCAGTAAAGTTTGTGAGCGGGCCAAAACCCATCGGACTTGGGCTAGGCTTGCAGGCCAAGCCTAATTTGCTCATGTATCTCTGCTTCCAATAATCGTCTCTTTTTTATTAGGTGAACGTATTTGTTACACCTAAAATATATTATGGAGTTTCGTATACCAAACTTCACATTAAACTATATGTGTATTATAAAAAATTGTACTATTAGGGGGCATAGGCCCCCACACCACCACTCTCCGCCTCTACTTAAGATGAAACTCGTGCTACATCAGTGACGGATGGTCGATGGGAGGTTGAAGTAATTGGTTAATGGCATAAGGCATCTGGAATGGATCTGGCGGTGACACTGGTGACGCCAGCGGTGATCCGCATGTGATGGCACCTCCGACAATCGACTTTTGAGCAAGTTCTATTTTTTTCACATTATAATAGAAAAGAGAGAAAAACTAGCTCTTGCAAACATTTTAAGATTATAAGCAAGTGTCATGTGAAGTTATTCATATTATATTATAAGCTATGTGAAAAAAATATTAGTATTATTAGAGAAGTTGTCTTGAAATGGTAACTAGATGACATAAGGACAGCATAGGGAACTCCGCGGCTAGCAAACAGAACCATTCAGCACACTCTTCTTTTCCTGTAAACCCAAACTTTTTTTTTTTTTGCGCATAGTAAACCCAAACATTTTACATGCCATGCCGTGCCGGTAAAAGGCCAGTTAATTTTAGGTCTAGATTCCATGCTTAGACTTTTGAGTTTAGGTCTGTTTCATTCACTCGCTGCGGTTGGACCTGCTACGGACTTTCCCACCGTTTCTATGAAAAACATTTGAAATGATAGTTTGGGGCAAAAAAAAAAAAAAAAAACCACGCTTGACTACCTCTGCCTCAAAAATCGAAGAGATTTACGGGAAATGTCTCAACGAAGACAAATTATCAGTATCATCTAATAAAATCAAGCGGCAAAGCTTTTACCGCTCCTTTCGAAAAAAAGAAGACAAATTATCAGTGGAAATATCTCAAAAAAATCAAACGAATCAGCTCAAAAATCAAATAAACGGGAAAACAAACCGAATCAATTATGATATATCGAATTAAGAAATATCTCAACGAAGAAAAATCATCTACGGTCATACAAACACCTAGTAAGTACAGTAGTCGAGAAGAGATACTACTATACGTGTATACATGAACATGAATCGGCGCCTCACGCACCCAGACACACGCACGGAACCATCAACAATCAATGGCTGGACCTGGCGGTCCTCCAGAGCCTGACCTCGAGAACAACCGAGGCGAGGACGCAGATCGCGAGGAAGACGCCGTAGGACGCGCTGAGCGTGGTGGCCTCGTGCGCGATGGACAGCCCGACGAAGACGTTGGCAATGGCGCAGACCACCGCGGCGCGGCCGACGTAGTGGTGGTACCAGTTCCAGTACCGCCTCACCTTGGCCCCCTTGTCCGGCCGCGCCAGGAACGCCAGCACCTGGAGGCAGCCGAACACGAGGACGGCGACGCCGAGCGCCTGGTGACTGTCGGCGCCGGGCACGTCGTCATCGAGCTTGAACCCGGCGACGACGCCGACGGTGCCGAGCACGAACCCGACCCCCTGCACGGAGACGTGCGCGTAGAACCAGAACGGGTCGTGGCGCCTGAAGTAGCGCGCCAGCGCGACGCCGACCGGCATGAGCACGCCCCACCCGAGCCCGGCCATCGCGCCGTGCCACTTCTTCGCGTTGAACGACGACGACGCGCCGTGCGCTGGACGCGACGCCCGTGGCGTAGTCGACGGCGGCGGAGGCGTAGCTGTGGTGCTTCACGAGGTAGCCGTTCGAGAGCTGCGCGCCCGAGGGGCCGACGGCGTAGATGAGGTAGGGCGGTGGAGGCTGCGCGGCGGTGAACTGGAAGGCGAGGTAGAGGCGGGACGAGTGCGCCACCAGGAGCGTGGTACCCGGGAGCAGAGCTAGGCTGCCCTGGTCCGGCGGGCAGCTCCCGGGGCTCGTGCCGCCCAGCCGGTACTGCTTGGCCACCCCGGCCCCGCTCGCCGTCGTCCACCCGGCCACCGCGCTGCTCCCCACCATGGCCCCGTCCGACGAGAACCCCACCGAGATGTAGCCGCCACCGTCCGGCGCCGACAGCACGAAGCTCCACGTGTTGTTGGTCTGCCCGCTCTTCCCGTACTGCATGTATGCAAGAGCGCTCGCGTCAGTAATCAGTACTTCTCCGTGGCCGTTGCACACGGCAGCAATGCATGAAAACATGTACAAGTGAAGTGACGTACGCGCACGATGAAGCCTTGGGAGGTCCATGCGTCGAAGCAGGTGAGGTTGGAGGTGTCGAAGGGGATGAGGCGGCTGACGGCTGCGAGGCCGGCGGTGCCGGTGCACGAGTCGGCCGTCTGAGACCTTGCGACGGAGCTGCACAAGAAGCATAGCAGAAGCACGAGCAGTGCTCTGCTAATGCTGGGAGAACAAGAAGACCTCTGCTTCATGTCTGCGTGTATCTGATCTGTGGTCACCTCTCTGCTGGTTGCGTTGCTCGTCCGCAGGCGTGTGAAGATAGCTGTGGGCTGGGTGGGAGACTGCAGATTGATGGGTGTGTCCGGGCTGTGGTTTCCTGACCAAATGGGAGGTGCAGATATATACCAAGCCGGCCGTTGGAACGTGAGGTCTGTCGAAACGTGAGCTTGCTTTCCTTCGACGAAGTAATGCTTGGTAGATAACGCGTGGCAGTTGAGAGGTGGCAATTGGCGTATACAAATCTTGCGTCACGTTAGTTGTTGACCTGGAAACTGGTTTATTTTTGCGTAAATCTTTTAGCTGGTGGTTTAGCCACACTTCACACTTTCAATTACATATACACAAGTACTACTTAAAAGAACGTTTATAGACATATATAAAACTGCAAACAACGGGCAACTCTGGTGTCTACGGATTGTACTAACCTTCTAGACACATTCTAATCAATAATGATACAACCTGCACATCGACGACCTGGCAAACTTTGGTTGCATGCTGGTGTTATTGGCTTGATGTGCCATCTACTGATAGCCAAGCCAGAATTTGGCATAGTCACCAAATCGGTGGCCATGAATTTGATCAACTTAATAGGCTACCAAAATGAAAGAGGACGAAGCCAATTAATTTTGCCAATCAATCAAATGATGATAGCCAAAATTGAGCTCAAAATTGGGTTGGCTAGGTACGTTAGACATTGAGCTCGAAAAAGGCATTGTTGCTTGTTGCTTCGCCTGCATGGTCCGTCTCGTCAGATCGAAAGGGAGACCAGGCCATGTTGGCCCAACTTCCGCAGCGACGCGTTCGTTTACGCATCTCCAATCTCTCTCTAGTACGTAGAGTACTTACGTACTATAAGATCAAGTGTACGACACGGCCGCGTGGAGGCCACACGCATTTTATCTGTACCGACAGACAACCGCAGAAGATAGAATTTGCTGGTTTGATAATCTTGAGCCCTAGAAGGTTCCAGGCCGCGCAATATTAAACCCCTCATTTACCATTTGATTAGTGCTAACCTCTTTCTGAAGGTACTGGGGTGTGGGGGCCACTACATACCATGGGCGCGTAGTACGTTCCGGTACGGGACTGCTATCTGCCCGGGGCACTGAACCTGCCTGCGAATTCAGAAAGGTCCGCGACGACGAAGAACAGCGATTGGGTCGCGGCGTCGTCGGTCGTCGTCTTTGGAGTCTGGACTCGACCAAAACAACCAGCAAACCGAAAGTACACTTTGGAGTCTTTGGAGTCTGCTTTATCCTGCAGGTGGTGTGTCCTGTGGCGTGGCGTGCACACAGCACACACCCTCCACGTGGCTTCGCTTTGACAATAGTGCATCGGGCTTGTGTCGACCACGCGCCTTGCCGTGTCAGTCGAACCTAGCTGGACAGTCACTGATCGTGACAGTTTATTTTCACTGAAATGGCCCGGTTGTATGGTGAGGCTCATAGGGCTTCAGCTTTTACACGGTTTATACACTGCAGCTCAAGCTAAGAAAGCCTTTCAGAGATAGCTTCATCGGCTTATTCATTTGCCTAGTTGATTTTTTAGGATAGAGAAGACTGTCTATGTACAGAGCATCTCCAGCAGTTCCCTATTTGAGTTGTCATCCTTTTAAATTTGGCAAAACAAGGAAAAAACAATCTCCAACAGCTCTCCACTTTGGTTCCCAAATTTTTCCAACTTGCCATCTAGCCTCGTCGCGCGCGTAAAGATACGCACGCGTATCCGCGTTGCTATCCCTCACCGCACTTCTCGGACCGCTCTCCCGCGCGGCGCGAATTTTCCTCCCGCGGTGTGAAACTTCATCTCTCGCGCGCCCATCCTCCTCGTCGCGACCGCGCCAAAGAACCGGCCCGCCGCCACGGCCAGCAACCCCGTCAAGGAGGCCTGCCGCGTCGCCTTCGAGGAGGGCCGCCGCGCCGCCGTCGAAGGAGCCCCGCTCGCAGCTGCACACGTCGGAGAAGGAGCTCCGCCCACTGCCGCACGCGTCGGGGAGCTCCGCATAAAGCCACACGCCCACGCCGATGAGCTTGCACGCGGAGGACGGGGGCAGGCCGGCGAGGTCCTGCAGAGAGGGCGCCGGACCTGGGGCGATGGTGGGGAGGGAGCCGGCGCTGGAGAGGACCGCCGCCGGGAATAGCCGTGCGGCGGCGTAGTCACGGGCGAGTCGCGTACATCGAAGATTTTTTTTTTTTTGAGCATTGCGTACAGCGAAGAGATGGAGGAGCGTGGAGAGAAAAAAAGTTGCTGCCCACCTCTATTGGCCCAACAAGAATTAGCAAATCCAAATGGCAAACTGTTGGAGATACTATTAATTTTGACTTGCCAAATATTTTAGCAATTTGCCAAAACATAAGATTTGGCAAATAAATTTTACAGAACTGTTGGAGATGCTCTTACTAGACACACAAGAATCTGAAGCTGGTAAAAACTCTACCCAAAAAAGATTAAGCTATCCCCTTTCGCCATCAAAATATTATACTTCCTCTTAAGATAGTTTTAATTTTCTGGATCACATAAAAGGTTTACATATCTTTATATTAAGAATTTAAGATAGAGAAAGGGTTAATACAACACGCGTTACGACACCTTTAGAAGGTCAGAAGAGTTGTATAGACCCTTCCTAATGTACTAAAACTATCATAGTTTATGAAATTTGTGTATCTAACTTTGCTGAAAATAAGTAGACACCTTTCATCTTTGGATGCTTGAGCATTCAGGCTTGATCAGGTTTGTCGCCGCTAATTTTCCATTAACGACCCATGGTGTTCACCCACTTATAGTATGTGGTCAACTTCGTCCTCAAAAAGAATGTAATTCTCGCTTTTCGATTATGATACATTGACTAATGATGCTCAAATGCAAATGATTTATAGCCTAGTGGTTACAACGGCTTTAGTAGCACGTGATATATTTGAGTTCTACTCACCTTGGGTGTGAATATTTCAGAATTTAACAATGTTATCATTATGGCCTAAGCACTTGTAGTTCATGACAATACATGTATGATGCAAAATTTAATAGAATATAATTTTACCGAATTCAAAATGTCTCACAAAAAACAAATGTTTTACACGTACGTACAGAACAAATAATACCACGATAAGAAATAATACAAGTGAATGCTAATCACAGACAAGGGCCCCGCCAGTATATGGCAACCATGCGTGCAAGTCCTCTCTCCATCTACCGCGTGACAGATCAGTGCCGTCTCCACTCCTCGAGCACAAGGCAAACCACCACGAATACCCCAATGAAAATGCCATACACGTAGCTCCACTCCTGCCGTTCGTTGGCCAACGAGAGGCCGTAGAAGACGTTGGCGACGCCGAGCACGACGGCCGCCCTGCCCACGCCGTGATGGTACCAGTTCCAGTACCTCCTCGCCTTGGTCTCCTTGGCCGGCCTCGCCAGCACCGCCATCACCTGCAGGCAGGCGCAGACGAGGACGGCGACGCCGATGGCCTTGTGGGTGGCGACGTCGTCGTCGAGCCTGAAACCGGCGACGACGGCCAGCACGCCGAGCACGAACCCGAGGCCCTGCGCGACGACGTGCGCGTAGAACCAGAACGGGTCGAACCGCTTGAAGAAGCGCGCGAGAGCCACGCCTGCCGGGACCATCACGCCCCAGCTGACGAGCGCGAGCACGCCGTGCCGCCGCGCCGCGCTCAGGAAGGCGCCGCCGCCGTTGCCGCCCGACCTGCTGGATGCTGGGGACGTGCGCCTCTGTTCCTTCCCCTCGTCACCATCGTCACCGCCGCCCTCTCCACCACCGTCGTCGTCGTCACCTGCACACGCGATCCACACCCAGTCACGCAAATCGATTAGAATGTTGCCACAGTCAAGAAACAGATTGCCGCGCACGCGGATTTAATTTAATCTTTTTTTGGCGTACGTACCGCCGCCGGTAGCAGGGCTGCCGCCGCCACTGGTGCCGCTGTTCAGGCTAATGGTACCGGCCGCCATGTCCTGATGCTGCGGCAGCAACCCGTTGGACCCCGGTAAGGCGCCGCTTGGGCCGACGGCGTAGACGACGCCCGTGAGCGGCTGCCCGGCGATCTGGAACGCAAGGTAGAGCCGGGACCCCTTGGACACGATGGTCGGCGCCGCGGCGCCGCGCGCGAGCGCCAGCTTGCCCTGGTCCGGCGGGCACGACCTGGACGTCGTCCCGCCGAGGTAGTACTGCCTCGCGGAACCCGCGCCGGCGCCCGTTACCCAGCCGGCCACGGCGCTGCTCCCCACCATCCGCCCCGTGGGCGAGAAGCCGATGGAGACGTACCCGCCGTTGTCCGGCGCCGACAGCACGAAGCTCCACGCGTTGCTCCCCGGCGCCGCCTTGCCGAACTGCACACAACATTATACGCAGAGGTCAGAGGAGTTATCCACCGCACGTTCCTGTACGCGCTGACGACGCTGAGCGTACTCTTAGGACGAAGTCCTGCGACGGCCACGCTTGGAAGCAGGTGAGGTCGGTGGTGTTGAAGGGGACGAGGCTGCCGAGGCTCAGGCTGTTGCTGCACGAGTCCGCCGAGCTCGCCGGGGGCAGGCTCGAAGCGGCGAAGCAGAGCGCGGTGAGGACGACCGAGAGGAGAGGGCGTGGCGTGCATTGCTGGACCAAGTGTTTGAGCGCTGCTCTCGTGGTTCTAGCCATGGTGCATGCGCGAAGCACGGCGAGGCCTACCGATCGATCAGGTCGGAAACCGTGGGCGCCGTGCGTGGTGTCGTGCACGGCGAGTGTCTGGGATGGGTGCCGACTGCCGAGTGCCGACTGTGACGAGATAGTGGCGCGTTTAAATAAGCAGTGGCGTGTGTTCTGCTGCCTTGGCCGCAACATTGTTTATGTGAAGATTAGGAATGGGTTGGTGCGTTCATGGTACTAAAATATGGTGGCTTCTAGTTTCTCTTATGAATAATGCAAACTTCTATCCCTCCTCGCTTCGTGTTCTTCCATCTCCGGGCTCAAGACACAAGCGTTCCTAAACCTATATCCCTCCTCGCTTCGTGTGGATCGCTCAAATTTGAATCTTTTTGAGGCAACCAATCCTTGGAAAAGGGTAAATCCGTGTGCTCAAGCTTTAAAATTTAAATCTGTCGCAAAAAAAAAGCTTTAAAATTTAAATAAAAAATTGCGGCAGAAAACAAAATGAAAATCTCTCGAGAAGAAATGACGGAACCAGTTGGGCCGTATTGGATCCGCATCATTTTTCAGTTTCCCAAACAAAAAAATTTGGGCTTCTAAACCAATATTTCTTGGGCCTCCAAGTTTCCGCTGTTCCGTCGCCACGGCCCACGAGACTCGCAATGCCGGAACCATCCGTCCCGATCCGAGAGGCCGAGATCGCTTTCCATTCCCATTCCGAACGCTTCTCTTCTCCACACGAACTCACCCCGTCAGATAGAGCGAAGCAAAAGAGGGACAGGAAAAAAAAAAATCATTCTCGCTTCGCTCTGCACCAGAGCCCCGCCCGAATCGATGGAGATTAGGGCTCCACCGACGAGCCTGAGGCTCGCGCCTCCGCCGGCGTCCGCCAGCTTCCGGCGAACCCCGCTGAGGACCTCCTTCCTTAAGGGCAGCGGTGCGTGCTTCGATTTCGTATCCCACCCACCCACTTCATATCCTTTCTGTCTTGTGGGGCGATTGGTACTTTTGGCTTTTGTGTGGAGAATCTGTTAGGGCGGCTAACCCCCTCAGGACCTCCTTACTACATGCTAATTTAGCGGAACATTTGTTGTCTGGGGTGCTCAGTGCTGCTGCTGCTGCAATTGTTGAACCAGTGTGAACAGTGGCTACAGTTGGGCTGTGGGGGCGGTGGCTCGGTGCCTGCGTTGTCATACATGATTTCATTAATATGTTGTGATGAACTATTATGTGCAATATTAGTTCTGTAATGCCCACCTGTTACCATCATGAACAATGATGAACCTAAACTTGGTTGAAATTTGTTGTCGTATAGGTCTCTGTTTTTGTAAATTGATAGCTCCCTGGCTTTATAGGCAAAACTAAATTAGTCCCTTGCGACTTGTTATAAGTGAACCTCTGTTTTGAGATGTACTCTGTAAAGTGGAAGCATTTTTGCCTAGCTGAAGGTATTGTTGAATGTTGGTTCTCACTGAACTTCATGATTGTCAACACCAGCACAGGACCCTATTTTTTCCCCTGGAACATTTTCATTGTGTGCGATGCCTGTCTGATGAAACTACTGCTTGTGCTTTGATTTTTATGTTGTGACACTAAGTTGAGTTCCATACATGATGACTATGCTTCTACAGAATGTTTATGTTTGATTTTGCTCACGTCTCTCCATGTTTGTCGTGCACAAGCTCCTACTGTTGAACAAAACTATTATGTTTTGGTTGAGAGCTTTACAAAGCGCAGAATGTAATGATATGGGTATGGTTTATGAATCTGTGTTGATGACTGCTAATTTACTCCTTGCACTCTACAGTGTCACTTAAAGTTGTGCAAGTACGACAATCAAATGTCAACAGGTTTAAGTGCAATAGTATCCGAAGTAACCTCTTTGATAGGCTAACAAGGGTTGTCAGGGTGAGTGGTATTTCCCCCTTCGTTATGTTATTTGCAGTAACCAATTTTTCATAGTAATCTAAAGTTTTGGGCCTGTCGGTTTGTCTAGTCCTACGCAAATGCAGTTCTAAGTACGTTTGAAGACCCTGAGAAGATTCTAGATCAGGCAGTTCTGGAGATGAACGATGACTTGACAAAGATGAGGCAGGCTACTGCACAGGTTTAAAGTGTTATTGCATAAATAATTAACGCTGATGCTACATGCTAGTTTGTTTGCTACCTCTTACATCAGATGCTTCTACAGTTCTACTCTTTTGTTTCATCTCTTGTTATGTTTGTGAAATGGAAATTTGATTCTATTTTATGGATTCTTGTTGTGGTAGGTCTTGGCGTCTCAAAAGCGGCTTGAGAATAAATACAAAGCTGCAGAACAAGCTTCTGCTGATTGGTATGGTTATGGTTTACGGCAGCAAACTGAACTTTGCTTTGCAGTAAATTAATAGTTTTTTTTTTTGTCAAAGTGTAGGTATCGGAGGGCTCAACTTGCTCTTCAAAAGGGTGATGAGGATCTTGCTCGCGAAGCCCTTAAGCGGCGTAAATCATATGCTGTATGTGTCGTACAGTGTGCTTGTTTTAGGTTTCCTTACTGCTCTGATTGGAATAGAATGTTACATATCTATGTGGCATGTTGAATCGACATATCAAATTCCTAATATAGAGTTATAGACTTACTTTTTGTTTGATTGTTTGCTTAGGACAATGCGAGCTCCTTAAGGTCACAGCTTGATCAACAGAAGGCTGTAGTTGACAATCTGATTTCGAATACCCGGGTGAGTTACTATTTTGAACTGCTAAAATGGTCTTGACCCTTTTCAGTATCTTGTTATATTTGTTGATACAGTTCTATGTGTTCATGTAGTGCACCAGATGAAAAGTGCTCATTCAGTATTGTTGAATTATTAACCACATTAGAGTATTCCATTCTGTAGGTTCTTGAGAGCAAGATAGCAGAGGCCAAGCAGAAAAAGGATACCCTAAAAGCTCGTGCTCAATCAGCAAAGTATGCATTTATTATTTCTTGATTATTTTTCCCATATGTTTCTTTTGTGTATATTCTGGATACATTTTTTTTTGCGCATAATGTGTTCTGGATACACTGACAACACCTGATTTTGTTTCACTTCAGGACTGCCACAAAAGTGAGTGAAATGTTGGGCAACGTGAATACAAGTAGCGCCCTTTCTGCGTTTGAGAAAATGGAGGAAAAAGGTACTCCCTTGATTTAATCTTTTTGTTTTCTGATTATAATTGGTGATATTGCTTTTGTTTTGCATGGCTGGTATTCTGCCATTGCTTTTGATTTAGGGCAGAGACATGCTCTAATACTCTATGTCTAACATAGCTTGATACTCTACCACCAAGGAGTTACTATTATAAGTTTATAACACTGAGTTCTGCTAGAGCATACACAATATACAGTTACAAGCTTCCGTACTTCAGCAGCCAGAAATTCAATACAGAAGGTTGCTGCCATGATACCAATAGTCAACCTCTAGCCTGTAAAATAGTTATTCCTCAATTGTCATCAAGTTGTTAGCTGCAATAACATTTTTTCCCTCGAACACGCAGGAGAGCTGTGTATCAATTAAGAAGAGGACAAAAACAAAAAATCCACATAAATCCATACCAAAACCTAGATATCAAAAAAAAAAAAACGCACCCTTTACAACAATAGACCAACCCCGACCACAAAATAAACACAGGCCGGTCAACTATCCTCCGAAATAAGGGCCAAGAGAAAGTTAACACCTTGTGCTCCGGCCAAACCTCAAAGATGTAAATCCTCCATAGCTAACAACACAGCTCTCGCCACACTAGGGGAAACCCCATAAAAAGTCACCTATTGCGATGCTTCCAGAGAGTTCAATCACCTAGGGAATAAGGCCCTTTTGAAAAAGATCAACTGCCCCACTGGAAATTCTATCCCACCAGACATCAAAACAAACATCTTCCATTTCAGGACAGATTCCCTGACCTATCTTCACCAATGTCGCTAAAACTATGTAATAATGTAAACGCTGTGTGCGGAGATGCAGAAGTGGGAAGTGTCTTCCATTTTCTAAAAAAAAATGAGGACGGAGGTGCTACAGACCAACCCATTGCAGGAGGTAGAACCCGAATTCTGGAGCAAACACGCATGCCAACAACAGGTGGTTGATGTTTCCTCATCCTGATCACGATGGGGTCAAGTAGTAGGATGCTGAAGCTGTCAAACATCTGTTTCTAGCAACCAACCACATGAAGAAATGGCACTTTCTAGGTGCCCAAGTTTTCCAGACCCTCTCCCACGGATGAAAGGCAATTGCCCTCTGAAAAAAATACCGCATAACCAGATTTTGCCGAATAGCCATCACTAGAGAATCGCCAGATGAAAGAATCCTCGACATCCAGCTGCAAGACTACTGTTGAAATGACATCCCACAAACCCAGAAATTCATTAATGGTTCCAACAGTTAGAGCGCCCTGCAACTCTGATACCCAAGAATGATTGAGGGCCTCAAGAACCATCCTTATCTTGATATATGTCTTTTGGCACTATGGCGAATACTTGAGGTGCAATATCAGCTACCCACTGACCATGGATCCACTTATCAGACCAGAAGAAGGTTCGAGCAGTGAGCACCATGTCTAACTTCAGACACCACTGCCATTGAGAAGAAAGCCTGAACATTTTTATGAATCTGAAGCTGAAATACTCCCCATGGACGACCAGGATCACTCTTGTGTAGATCCTAAGCGCCCAACAGAGATTCTTGATATTGGAAATGCCAAGACCTCCAACCTCTTTAGGGAGACAAACTTTGGTCCAAGCCACCAAGCAATGGCCACCTTTTACATCCTTTCTACCTGCTTTAACAGCCCAAGAAGGTATATCAACTGCCATAGCTGCAATAACTTCACCAGAGTAAAAAACTAAAACAAAGGTAGTAGTGGCATTTTTCTTTGAGAAGCTTCAAAATTTGGCAGTGACATTACCAATATGCACTAAGATGGCTCCTTGCATAGATGTGTAAACAAGCGTTCTTCTTTTTGCCTCTTGCCCAAGCCTTTTCAACAGGATTTTCCATTTTAATATCATGATATTGGTTGATCCTGGGATATTTCACTATGCCCTAGTGCTGTTATGAGTACGATCTTGACAAGGAATGACTACATCCTCAAGACATCTATTGGATCTCTCACTATGCATTTGAGTTAATTTGAGTATGATCTTAGCAAAGCATAGCAACATCCTCAGAAAACTTCATTTTAACTGCAATGTGTTCGTTGTGACTTGCGAATATCATATTTCTTCTTTTAGTCAAGAATGATGTCTGACAGCAACTTTGCTTGCTTCATGTGTTTATCAGCAATTTATTCCATGGTTGAATGTCAGAATGTTCTCAGACAAATAATGCCATAATTACACATTTGATGCAGTTATGGCGATGGAATCCCAAGCAGAGGCACTCGGCCAGTTAGCAACTGATGATCTAGAAGGAAAGGTAAAAATGAACATTTACAAACCAATCGTAAATACTTCCCTTGTTCTGATGGCACATAACTATCTGTAATTATTGGTTAACAGTTTGCACTGCTCGAGACTTCATCTGTTGATGATGATCTTTCACAACTGAAAAAGGAATTATCCGGAAACTCTTTGGTATGTATTGTTATTTGGATTCTCAAATTAGAAATCTAATAATTAAAGCTAATGAGATATCCGCTGTTGATTTAGCCGATGATCTTTCATCTGTTGATTTGTTTCAGTAACAGTTAACAATTGAGCTAACGAGTTATCTGATTTTCACAAGATGGAATGGCATGATGTTATTTTGGTGCACATTTACTAGACATATTTTTGTTTCAGAAAAAATGGGCATATTGAATAAATTTATAGAGTATGGATTACAATCAGTAGACAACCATCGAATTTTTGGTCCTTACAAAATTTTTTTGCTCTATTCATCTTCTATAATCTCCACTGATGCAGAGTTAGTGTTGGTCAATCCCTATGAGGTGGACTTCACCTTCAGAATTTGTTCCTTCTTTTGACTTCTTCGTGCTATACCTGGTCATAACCTAATGCTTAAGTATTTTAGGCCCAGTGCAGATATTTCTGTGAACAAAGTCTATTTGAGCCTGTTGACAATACACCCACTATATATATATTTGTTTGTTAAAGCAACCAAGTTGAAGAATGATAAGCATATATGCACCGCCTTTTGTCTTGCTGCTTTCCTCTCTTTTGTTTCCTTACAAATGAATTGATTGATCATTTATTCAATATAAAATGAACATATTTGCTTGTCACCTACAGAAAGGTGAGCTTCCTCCAGGCAGAACAGCAGTCAGCAACTCAGGTGCTGGGCGCCCTTTTCCCGACCTAGAGATCGAGAGCGAACTAAACGAGCTGCGGAGGAAAGCCAAAGAATATTAGATTCCATCCTCCTTGTCGATTCAGCTGGCCCAGAAGATAGTACAGCCGCAGATTGCTCCCATTGCGCCTTTGAAACACGAGTGCGCCTTGACTGTTTGTTAATGAGTATGGAATCAGTATTTCTCGGCATTTTCCCTTCGAGTGATATTTGTACAGCTAGCCATAAATTGTTGTAAATCACCACTCGCCCTAGAGCCTTTTTGCCTACTATGTTATATATAGTCAAACTTTTAAGTTTCCACCTCGTGGTTTTAATTTTACTCCCTTTCTTGGTGCCATAACATGTGTTTTGTGACTTGAGGCTTGGGAGTCAAGTCGATGAAATATTCCTTTTCCTTGCTGTGCCTGTCGATGGGTCAACCGTCCAAGTCAGTGCACGGGTGCGACTGATTCATTGTTTAGTTACAATCAAGGGTTTCAGCGACATTGCTGATGATTCAGTCTCATGACTGGCATTTTTTTTTTTTTTTTGGTGACAACAAACCGGCAGTTCGTCAGGATCCGGGAAGTATCGAGCTTGCTACTACTGATATCTTGAGCGTGCGGGTCGTTTTTGTCATCGATCAGCGTCTGAATTCCTTACCTTCCGCAAGAGAATTTTGCAACATGTGGACTTTGAATGCTGCATTATTATACGTACGGACTTTGAACGGCGGCGCATCCGTGGTTCATGTTTTACTCTTTCGTTGCGTCCTTGCTCGTACACCTTGCCCTCTGATCTTTAAAAAACTGCTGCAACTCTATCGTCAAACTGAGGCTTCACACACGAGGCCGTTTCTCTTGCGCATGTGTATAGAACACTGACCCCGTTGCGTAATCTGATGTTTCTTGCATGCCAAGCACTTGTACGACGACTTGGCAAGAATTATTATATTGCCAAAAAGATCTGGATCAGCACGGTCGGTAAGCTCAACGCTGCCGTGTGGCGTGTCAACTCATCCGCTGCCGGGCTGCCTGTGAATTCAACCGCCTTGACTTTCCAGCGCTGCCCGCCCGTGCTGCGCCTCTCTCTGCCGTGGACGCGTCGGAAACCGCGGACACTGGTTCCAGCCGAGGACATGCGTGCGTGCGCGTTGGACTTTGGGACCCCGGAACCCCCGTCCAACTGTTCCCGGGTTCCCATCAGGCGGCGCGGCGGTGCACCAACACAACAGCAACAACCCTGGCCGGCTGGCGTGGCCTGGCCGAGCCCCGAGGCCGGTGCACCTGAAAACCCCATGCCGCCCGTGAGACGATCACCGAAAATTCGGGCGGTGGCCTTCGTGTCACCGCCGAGCGTGGCAAATCCCTGACCGTTTCTCCGGCCGTCCAGCGCAGCAGGCACCAGGGCTCTGGCTATGCTAGCCATCCATGGTCAGGACCCGGCGCCGGATGGAAGAAAAAAAATCGGCTCCCGTCATGGTCGCGGAGTTGAATTCTTGACCGGTTCTGGGTTCCCGCCCGGGAGGCGGCGGCGGCAGGAGGCAGGATCACATCCCAGCACTTAACACGGGTCAGCATTCCTGCACGAAATTTTCAACCTAGTTGGCTGCAAAGCAGAGACCTGGCCCGGCCGGCGACCCGGCACATACCACGCACGCACGTACCTTGCCAGCCCACCTGACCACGCCCAGAGGCCAGAGGGAGCCAGAGTGGCACGCGCGGCTCTATATAAACGAGTGGCAGCCTCTTCCGGTGTGTCCAGAGCAGAACAGTCAGAAGAGCACACAGCACGTACACACGGTACGCTTTGTTCGTCGTCAGGAGCCTGCTGCACAGCTAGCAGAGCCGGAAGGAAATCATCGTTCACCAGCCATGGGCCACCGTGCAACGCTCGTCGCCGTCGTCCTTCTGGCCGCCGTGGTGGCGCTGAGCCTGGCGGCGCGGTGCGCGGACGCCGCGAGGCCCGTGCCGCCGAGCCCGGCCGCGGGGTCGGCGTACGAGTCGCTGGTGTCCACGCTGATGGAGATGCTCCCGCAGGGGCCGAGCGGGGGAGGCGCGGGGCACTGAACAGAACGCGTACGCTGCTGACCTGCGGTCGCACGTACGTAGCCTGCGGTTTCGCGCAAGGGTGAAACCTTGTAGCTGTAGCTAGGGTTGTTCTTTGGTTTAATTTACTTCTCCATACACCATTTTTTGCTTCGTTTGAGAGCTTCCTCTGGTTCTTAACTCTCAAGATCGAGATAGAGATGTATATACATCATATGTATACAGGAAAACTTCTTGTTAATGAATCAGCAGTTTTCGTCATTCTTTTGCCATGCAGGCATGATGTGTAAGACTATGGGAGATTGATTGTTCGCGGTAGTGGTTAGGTACACCGGACTTTGGCGACGAGTTTGCAGGCATGCATGTGTTCGCCTCTCGTTGGGTGGTGTTATTGACCAAGTGAGCAGACCAACCCGTCACTCTGATTCCGTACAGGTACAGTCCTACGCAGTAACAAGCAGATCACGGAAACAAACCTTAACCAACCAATTTCTCATGGACGAAATCAGAGGAGGGCTTGCTCTGTTTCGCCGAACTTGCATTGGCGTCACGCGTCAGGATCTGTAGTGGTAGATGGCAGATGGGTCGCCACTAGCTAGTCTTTCTTTTTGACTTTGGCCGTGCAATACGTGGCGTTGCCAACTAAACCAACGATGGGCATGCACGCACGAGCAAGGAAAGCAAAAAGTCCAACGCCATAAGTCAATGGCCATCTCTGCTAGCTGGTTCGAACACCTTGCACCTTTTGCCGTGCAGGACCGGGGCTGAATTCAGATGAGGCGCCGTCTCGTGTTGGCTGCCGGAGATGCTAGTAGCTTTACTGGTACTGGTCATTGACTCCAGCTCCAGCTACCAGCAAATAGTGGTAGCAGTTTTGAATAAGAAGATGATGCTATGCGCATGCTCCGAATTTCTAGGGCACGAGTTCAGGACCACTACGACTTAGAGGAACATGTTTTTTCTTTTCACTTTTCCTAGAGCCTAGTCGCTTGAATTCTTAGCTCTGTTTCAAGCGACGTGTACTTCGTTGATGTTGCTTCAATTGAATCTGTGTGGGTATATATATGGTTTACGGGTATTTTTGTCAGGCCCACTAAAACCAGTTTCAATGGAGAGTTTCATTACGTTGTTTTCAAGATAGCCATATCATGTACAATGAAATAAAACTTGAATAAAAATTATTCATTTAGAATGAGAGTTCCATTGTATTAGGCCCAGAAGAAGAGAAGGGTACATATAAGAGGAGAGAGTTTGGGAAGATGAATAGTTTTTTTTAGGGAAATGACTTCCATTACTCATAAGGTGTTGAATCGTCAGCAATTACAGATTGAATATGTGCCGGAATGTGAACAAGCCTAAGCTCGTCGTCCGGATCACACGAGCTACCGAGTCTAGCCAGCTCATGAGCTGCTAAATTACATAGACGCGACCTTTGTTGAACACTCCACGTGATGAAGTTCCAGGACAGCAAACTACGCAATTCCCCGATCAAGTTTGTCACATCACTTAGATCATAGTCCTCAGCATAGACTGCCTGTACCACCTCCGTTGCGTCGGTCTCCAGCACGACATGTCCTACTCCCGCCGTGATGGCAGCTTGCGCTCCATGAATACACGCAATTAGCTCGCCTTGCATCGCATGCAGCAGAGTCCCAGCATGTCCACGATGAGCACTCACCACGTCACCTGCCGAGTCTCTTAAGATACAACCCCATCCTCCTTTGCCCGTTCTTTCATCATATGTAGCATCGCAATTCACTTTCACTTGGTCCCCTTGTGGTTTCTCCCATTGTTTGGCCTGTGCAGGTCTGGTCACCTTTGGATTACTGTCAGACTTCATCCACTCGGCGGCGATCACCTGTGCTCTATGTGCCAAGCTGGCTGGCGCACACTCCTGCTCTCCTTCCCTTCTTCTGTTTCTTTCTGACCAACATAACCATAGGGCGATGCAGCACAGGGACTTCGCGTCATCCTTCATGGTCATGATATATTCAGTAACTTCTTGCGCCGACCGCTTGCCAGCCATAATATCTCTCTCCCTACTCATCGACAGGCAGTCCCAGACCGTGGACATATACTTGCATTTTAGAAACAGATGCGCTCCATCTTCATCTAGTCTATTACAGATCATGCAGCGCGGGTCCAAGTCCATGCCCTTCCTCTTCAAATTTCCTCGAAGGGGATGACTGTTATGACTGAAACGCCACATGAAATGTTTAACCTTGTTTGCACAGTTAACTCTCCATATCTTACTCCATACTGATGCGAGGCCGGGGTCTGGATTTGAGGAAGAAGCTCCTCCTGACCGACTTTTATTTGCGCAATCTGTTCTAAACAATTTATAAGCGCTTTTCATCGAGAATTGGCCCTTCTTGTCAAAGTGCCATGCTGGTTTATCTGCCATTGCTCCATGGACTGGGATGGCGAGAATTGCATGGGCATCCTCTTCCCAAAAAGTGTCACGTACCATCTGTTCCTCCCAGTTCCCGGTGGTCGGGTCGATCAACTCGGAGACACGAGTCATCAGGTTCGCTCCTCTTGGTGTGAATGGCCTTCTAGTCATGCCCCTCGGCACCCATGTGTCAGTCCATATATTAAGATCTTCTCCACTGCCCACTCGCCAAATAATGCCCTTCTTCAGCAGGTCGATCCCCCTTAGTATGCTTCTCCATGTATAGGACATACCTTGCTTTGGGACAGCCGTTAAGCACGATTGTCCATTGAAGTATTTCGCTCTCAAGACCCGGACGCATAGAGAATCAGGGTTCTGCAACAGCCTCCAAGCCTGTTTGCACAGCATAGCCATATTGAAACCATGTATGTCCCTAAATCCCAGTCCTCCTTCTTTCTTTGGCTTGATCATTTTATCCCAGCTAAGCCAATGAATTTTGTGTTTTCCCTCCTGTTGATTCCACCAGTACTGGCATATCATGGTGCTAATCTGATCACAGAGGGCTTTTGTTATGTCAAAACATCCCATGGCAAAGGTAGGAATGGCTTGCGCTATGGCTTTGATCAGGATCTCCTTCCCGGCCCAGGATAGAAATTTTTCTTTCCACCCCTGAATTCTTTTCCACACCCTGTCCTTCAAATAAGCGAAGGTCTTTGTTTTTGCTCGGCCAACATGCACAGGCAGTCCCAAATATCTCTCATTCACTGTTTCTTTTTCTATGCTCAGTGTATCTTTGACCACCCTTCTCATCTCATCCGGAGTGTTTGGACTAAAAAGAACAGCCGACTTCGCCTTATTTATCATCTGCCCAGAACATTGCTCATACAACTCCAGTATAGCACGAAGCTGATTAGCATCCTCCCCCTTTGCCTGAATCAAGATTAGAGAATCGTCGGCAAATAGTAGGTGAGAAATGCTTAGAGAATCGGAAGATGAATAGTAGTAGTAAGGGGAAAGGTATTCAATTGATGATTTGTTCGATAGCTCAATCCTCTATTGCCTTCTTCCCTATCTTGGGCTTGTAGGGGTCTACATGTCCGGCCCATAGCTAGTACTTGGCCCATATAGCTGACATTTTCCATATTTAGGATCAGGCTGCAAGATTCTTTTCTTCCTCTAAATTCATTGCCCTGTAGCACTTTTTGCTATTTGGCCTTTTGCATTTAAAAAAAAAAAAAAATTGGCCACAATCCTCATCCAGGCGTTTACAGACCGGGCATACTGTGTCCAAGCGCACTCCCCTTGTCGCTAGATTAGGGCATTCTGGTAGGCTGTTATGCGCCAACCTCCACATAAATATCTTCATTTTTTATTCAGATCTTGTGCCATTTGAAGCTCCCATTGTTCTGTGCACCCAACTGCCAGATCTTGTACCATTTGAAGCTCTTTTGTTGAGTGAGGCATCCTGGCACTGTTTTTGTCTCTGATTTGGACAAGTTTATATGCTGATTTCACACATTAACAAACATTTTGAGTCATAATGCCAAGCCAGCCAATCCTGCCTTTGTTGATCAATTGGATTCGACGGAACAATTTGGGCATATTTCGGCCAGAAAGTGTCCCACACAAGTTGCCCATCCCACTTGCCAGACCTAGGATCGAGTGATAATAAGGTCACGGATGGATCCAAAGTGTTAGGACTGCTGTCCCATGACAAAAATAGCATACTTGAGAAAAATAGCATGCTTCTCTATCTTAACTATGCTGGTGACATCAATCAATGGTTCTAAATTCTAGATCCGGACCTGAGTAAGGGCATATACAACAGTGAGACGGCTCCTGTCTGAAATTCTCGAAATTCATAATATAGACGGCTAAACAGGCAGCTCGTACAACCCAGAGACAGCTGCTATCTATTTGGCTATCTGCAAATCATTTAATGCTTAGATGTAACCATATGATCAACTATGAATATCATTCCTATATATCATTGTGTTGCTAATTGATAGTACAAATCAAGCATAATTAAGATGAACACAAATATATAGAATCATCAATTTAATATGATATATTAATAAATATAAAAACTAGTGTATTTTAAGCATTCGGCTGTTGCATTTTCAATATACTGAATATGTGATATGAAGTTCTTGATAGCTTCAGAACTGATTCCTTGCAACTAAAACTAGTGACTTTTACCAGGAGATTAGCAAGCAGCCAGATCCCAAACTTGAGGACGCATCCATGTAGGATCTTAGCACTTTGAGAAATGTCGGAATACCTTATGAACGAGTACAAATACTTCTTTGGGACATTGAATCGAACATCTAGCGAGCAGGTCGAAGCGAACCTTCCAGAAGCTCTGGTGCCCCCGTCCACTCCCTCGTTGAGACCACGACTGCTGCAGCGGTGGTGCCGTCAGGGATCCAGCTGCCGTGAGGGCCTCTCCCGGCCATCGACCATCAGCAAAACCCGCCGAAGAAGGGTGCCGCTGCAGCTGCCGTTGCCGCCATCGGGGAGGATGGGGATTTACCGCGTGAGGGTGGATTTTGGAGCACTCCTTGCCTTCCCGTGCGTGCCACAACTGGATCCCTTGCCTCGACGCCTGGAGACGATGCTTCATACAACGGTGTTCTGGCCGGCTACAGCATCTGGGAGCACGAGCCGCTGCCGTCGTCTCGCGAGACGACGGCCTCACTGTCTCCGGTGTCCGCCAGGGGTGTTTTTGCAAAAATGGTGGCTTGCAGACGGCAGAAAAACAACCGTTGTACGTGCCCTAAGGTGTGTCCCTTTGTGTTATTGTTCTTCTTGTGTTGCCCCTTGGCAACCATGGATTAGCCCAAATAATCCCTTCTTTCAATAGTTCTAGACTTCTAGTCCTCGGATGACGCTGTGCCATGAGTAGGAGATGTCATCCGTGCAATGTAAAAAAAATTGTATTTGGGAAGTTTAGCCTTAAGAACTTGTCCACATAATGTATCGCTCCTATAATTAACCTAATTAACCTCAGTCTTATTTCAGGAGAGAGATTTGAGTCCTTTGCAATTGCACCGCACCTCTGTGTAATCCTGAGTCTTTTACAACAAATAATGTGGAATACAACGTAGTGTAGTTTATATATATTGAGAGGTTAGTCCTTCTGTCCAGAAAAGTACGTAGAAGACTACAATTCTATCATAGTAGCTACTCAAACCATTTTAAATTTAAAGTTTATATATAAAAAAATTACTTCAAAAATATATATGTAAACATTAACATTTATGATGAATATTTATGCCTATTAGATATTTTTTGTCGTATATGCATGTTTAGTGTTTATAAATAATAAATATTGACAGTTTTTTTTCTAAAATTAATATAAATTGGTTTATTTTTGAAAAAAATAAATGAAAAAATAAAGAAAAATAGAGCTATGATTGTAGGTGTCTATTTCAGACAGAGAAGAACTTGGCAGAAGAGGAAATCTACTGGCAACAACAGAGGGGCAGATGAAGATGCAGGAGGAGACACGAACCTCTGGCATTCTGGCAACGAGGTAGTCGATGATGGCGGAGGAATCGAGGCGCGCTGTTTTTGTCTTTATTAATTTTAAATGTAATTAACACAGGTGAGACGGTTAGGAGACCTTTTAACGTGACAAGAACGGGCTTGCATGACGCATGGACTTTTTTTTGTTTCTTATTTGAGGCCTGACGCATGGACTTCGGCGCTACAATACACGGAAGGATACGTACTCAAACATATGCCAACACGGAAGGATACGTATTTAAGATACCAACACCGTCGCCGATGATACAAGCTAGGATAGACTTTTGCTCCCTCCGGCGGAGCATTCTAGGCAAGTCCGATATGCATGATCGATCCGCCGTCCGTCTGGTAGGAATTGGTCTGGACCAATCAATCACAGCTAATGCAAATTTGTCCCGCCTCTTCGTCACGTGAATGTTTCTCTATATATTGTCTGCTATGCTTCTTTCTAATCACTCGATCATTTACTATCCTCTGCCCTATAGACCAGATATTCCTCCGCTCGCTTGCAATTGTAATGGCACCTTACTTACAGAGGACTCTCTCAGCAACTGCTGTCATCGTCCTTCTACTCACCATCATAGTCACAAGTATGTAATACTTTGTCCATCCCAAATTGTAGATCGCTTTAATTTTTCTAGATATCTATAAAAGGCCGAAATGACAAATAACTTAGGACATGTGTGTGTGAAACAATGTGGCAAGTCAAGTGGTTTGACCATATTTTCTTTCATTCGAACTAATCAACGACCTTCTTGGCTGGTCGGTTGGCCGACTTTTTCATGCCTACAGAGATGTCGCCGGTTGGGGCAACCCGTGCCCAATGTAGCCACCTAAGCGCCCTGTTCCCCGGGGTGTGTTTGGCTGACCATGACTGTGAGATAACGTGCATCTACTTCGGACAACATTGGTGGCGCATGTGACGGTTCCCCTTCTAAATGCTATTGTGCGACACCATCATGCTAGCCTTGAGACTGATGTTGCTACGTCCGATCCAGCCATGAAACGATGATCATATCCCTCCTACATGTAATAAAATAAAACTCTACTTGTACTACTAATATATAATATGAGTAGCTTGCTTGTGTACGTGTGTTGCCACAAATAAAGTTGTTAGACTACCCGCACTCATGGAACTCTATTTTCATCCCTCTAAAGGAATATTCCGTCCTGGTCAGCCAGATTCCTTACTCTATTCAACTTTCTTCCGCACTCATCCACCCTTTACAGTTTACTCAATACCAACAAGTGGGGCCCACGTATCATTTTTTCTTTTTTTTTCCTCCTCCTTTTTCCCTCACCATTCTCTCTATCTCCGGTCCCCAATCCCCCGATCCCCATCCCATCTCCCTCTCTCCAGTCCTCCTGCGCGGCCAACAAGGAAGCGCCCGCGGCGGGCCGGCGAGCTCGGCCGGCGAGGGATCCCCAGAGGCAGTAGCCGAGGACGAGCGCGCGCGGCCCTCCTCCTCTCCGCTCCCCTCTCTCTCTCTTCCGGCGGCGGGCGGGCGGCCCCGGCGAGGACGCGGTCTCGGCGAGCGCGCGGCTCAGGCGTGCTAGCGGCCCCGGCGAGCGCGCGGCCCCGGCTGCGAGGATGCAGCTCCTCCGCTTCGTAGGCTGTGGCCATGGCGGGCTCATCCTCCCTCACCAGCCTTGCGCGAGGAGGCCATGGCGGGCGGCGGCCATGGGCGAGGAGGCCATGGCGGAGGTCTTCGCGACGGCCATGGCGGAGGACCGGCGCACGGCGGAGCACCCGGTGGCCGGCGAGCAGTGCGAGGGCGGCCGGCGAGCGGCTTCTCCCATGCTTTCTCTCTCCCCATCTTCTCTCTCCTCGGCCATGGCGGGCCCCGCGTTCGCTTTTGCGTTCGTTCCGTACCGACGCCAAACATCGGGGACGGAGGCCGGTCGGCCGCGGTTGCGTCTGCGTTAGCGTCCCCCGCTGCAGCGAAAAAGGAACGCAAAAGCTTTTGCGTTCGCTTTGAAGTTCGCCAGTGCGGGTAGTCTTAGACTCATAGATCTAATAAATATATTTGGTCTTTTTTTTGAGATGCTGAATCGAGGAGTAGTCATCCAAAAGTAACCTCAGTAGGTGAATTAAACAAACTATCTATTTATTTGAGTAGTGGAGGCCACAAAATGTCCAGTTGGGGCATGTCATGCCCAGTGCAGCCACTTGAGCGCCCTATATCCCGGGGTGTGCATCTTTGACCATGATTACAAGAAGAAATGCCTCAACGAGAGCTCAGCGTGTGACGGTTTCCCCTCTAAATGCTGGTGTCAGACACCATCATGCCTGCCTTGAGATTGATGTTGCTTTGTCCGATCCAGACCTTGTCGCCCCTATGTATAATAAATACTACTTTCTCCATTCCAAATTATAAGTCATTTTTAACTTTTTTGGTTCATTTATTTTGCTATATATTTAGACATATATTGTATCAAGATGTATAACAAAATAGATGCACACAAAAATCAAAGCGACTTTAGAATTGAACGGATGGAGTACTTGTACTACTACCATATAATATGGATAGTTTGTTGGTGTGATTACGTTGCCAGAAATAAAGTTGTTGGACTTACGGATCCAATAAAAATATTTTGTTTATTTCTCAAGATGCTGAATCAAGGACTAGTCATCCAAAGATCCTACATGTTGACGCGGGTATCATCAACAAACTACAAGGGTTGAGTCTTATTTCAAAGGTCCTTTTTTTTTAGGAAACCGGAGCTTCAAATATTAACCGTGACCAGGAATCCAGGATTATAATCATTGATTTATGATATTCTATGATCCAGGTGAGGTTATATGCCACTTCTCCACCTGAGATTACTGGATGCCACTTGTCCATCTGAGAATTACTGGGTACCAAGCAAGCACACTCATGGGGTTTAACAGTGCTGGCTGCCGGAGATGATGCTAGCAGTAGTAGCTTAGCTTGGTCGTCATTGGCTGCACGCTCGAGCTACCGCGAAGTAGTGGTAGCAGTTTTGAACAAGATGCTATAGGCGCATGCTCCGAGTCTCTAGGGCACGAGTTCGGGACCACTACGACTCAAAAGGCACATGCTTGGAAACTCCAGGCCGACAACGATACACACGAAAAGGTTAAAAGAAAAAAAATGGTATTGTAAATCTAATTGCAATTTGTTTGGACACGACATGAAAGAAATGGGCCAGGGCCCAGAAAACAGATGCTCTCACTGGAAAGACTCATGCGTCCAAAGGCCCATTTAGAGCAGAAAACTCGGCCCAAATATGGACACACGAGCGAGGCGTATGGCGGCTGCACACTACCACCGGTTTCAGACAGGTTACTAGAAATCACACGCGGCGTTTCCTCTCTTTGGTCAGCGTCAGCCCGAGTTGTCATGAGTGATTATGTGGAGAGCAGTTCTCCTTGGCTGAGAACATCAGATTATTGTCATTGGTATACCAAGCATTTCCAAAGTATGTAAAGAACTAAAGATATTTATGATTTCACTAGTGCAGTCTGCAGAATAGACGGACGGACAGACAGACAGACAGGGAGAGAAGCTAGCGTAGCTCTGTGATCTCGGCACTATTTTTTTGTCTCTGATCTGGACAAGTTTATATGCTGACTTTTTTTTTAGACCAAAGGCACTTGGCCCTGCTTTATAGAAAGCAAAACGTAATCAGGTTTTGCTGGGGTTACCAGCTTACAAATTGAGCTCAGAAGCATAAAAGCAACATCTAAAGAAAGACTCCTGAACAAGTTTAAACGAGCTCTACTCAAAATGAACAAAGGCTACGCTAAGCAAGCAGCCCTCCCTCGCACCTCTCTACAAGACACTAGGTTCAGTAACACTCGACTAGGATAAGTTTCTCCAGCTTCGCTTCCTGTCGATACAGTATCACGCCATCAATCTTGGCCGCTTGACTCCAAATGCCGAGAGATTGCTTCCATCGTCTTCAGCGCCCAGTCTTTTTCCTTCCCTTTGAGGAGGATGCTCCACTTCGGCCGTTCCTCTTTACTAACTGCTCAGCTGAAGGAAGACAGTCAGAATACAGAGACCAAAGAAAGAATTTGATCTTCAAAGGAATTCTTGCTTTCCAAATACTCATAATCTCTTTGTTATATTCTCCTGGGAATTTCAATTCTCTATACAAGGATGATGTTGTAAAGTTTCCCTTCTTTTCCAGCCCCCAAAAAACAGTATCAGGTTCACTCTGCAATTCTACATTCCTGATAAGCTGTATAAGTTGCTGCCATTGCCCTAGTTCCTCTCTTCCAAAAGATATTCTAAAGGACAGATTAATCTCATTATTTCTCAGAATCTCATACACTGTACTATCCTGCTCATTAGAGATCAAAAATAGTTTATCAAACACTATCTTAAAAGGGCACTGCCCTAACCAAACATCCAGCCAGAACCTAGCCTTTTTCCCATTGTTAACTTTGTAGATCAGACCTCTCTCACAACTTTCTTTAATATCATGCAGGCCACTCCAGAATTGAGACACCCCTCTTGTTTTTGAACTATAGAATCCTTTTTCACCCATATATTTCTTGGTTAATAGGTCTAGACAAGGGTTTTTATCTCCTTTTTCCAACCTGTATATCCATTTTGCCAGTAAGCACTCATTCATTGTTCTAGTATCTGTGAAACCCAGTCCACCTGTTGCTTTTGGTGTGGCTAGAACCTCCCACCTCATCATGTGGTATTTCTGTTTTTGCCCTGGTGTCGACGAAATATCGGCGATAGTCCGACCAGGGGTATGCCCTGACCGGTAATGGATTGGCGGAAGGCGCACCGAGGTTGCGAGCAAGATGTAAACAGGGAGCAATCACACAAGGTTTACCCAGGTTCGGGCCGCTATGAAGCGTAATACCCTACGTCCTGCTCTCTGTTTCGATTATGTGTGGATGTATGAGTCCGTGCGTATGCCGATTCCGTCCTTCGGCATGGGGGTCCTTGCTCTCCTTATATATTACGGGGAGCAAGGTTACAAGTCGGAACTAGCCTATCTCGGTGCTAAGTTTACATACTTTACAAGTCTAAACTTTCCTATCTCGCCTAGGTCTTGTCCTCCTTGTCGGTCTTCGATATAATTGCCCGTTTTAGGCCGTCCGACCGGCTGAGCCGATCGGTCTTTGAGCTTGATGGGCCGGCCCGGTGATAGCATGTCGGCCCAAACTAGGCCGTGAGGGTATATGGAGTTTATACCTCCACAGTTTAGTCCCCGAGCATCATGGATCTTGAGGAGAAAACACCGTCTTGCTTGGCCGAGTGAGAAAGGGTGGTCGGACACACGTTCGACATGTGGTCCGAGCAAATGGCCGAGGACTGTCTAGTGCTTCCGACCACACTTTGCTTGCACTTGGTTGACGTTGTTGGTTTTGACCGAAAGATTTATGATGCTCCCGAAAAAAAGAAAAAGAATTTTGGAAGGGTCCCAAATCCGAGACGTGGGCCCTCGTTAGTGTGTGATGCCTCGCCATCACATGGTATCTGTCGTGATTGGTCGTGCCTTAGCTTAGTTTTGAAACTAAACCCTTTGTGAATAGAAAGGATCAGCCGAGTCATGCAAATGACGTGGGCCCACGTAGTCCCCGAGGTTGCCGAAGATAGTATATGTTGCGGCAAGCTCTTAAAAGAAGGATCTAGCCCATGTCACCTTTCGGTGACGTGGCCCACGTAGTCCCCGAGCCCGAGATGAGGTGGAACACGTTATGTCGTGGTCTAAAAAAGAAGACAAACCGATCATTGTGTCGTGCTCTATGTGTTTCCGACCACTCTTTGAGTGAGACCGAGCAGCCAAATTTCATTTGGGCTAGTCGGTTTGAACCATGCCATGACTTTGTCATGATTAAGCTAAGATAGCTTTGCTACTTAACTCACCCCCAAATGGCCGTGAGACCATGGTTTTGAATCTAAACCCATAAAAATAGCTTAGCTATTTGTGCGCCGAATAACCGGTATCATTGGCCAAAGAATCCTACCACTGTGGGATTGTGTGGGTTGAAATGTTAATGACATACCGCCGCTATACCGTAACTTGTGGATCAGCTTCTTTGAGTTGTTGCTGCAAAGAGAAAGTTTTGTATGAGTGAATGTTTTGATGAGATATTCTCAATCGTATTGTTTTGATATAATCTATGACATAGAGTTGTATCAAAATGCTTTGCTTGAAAATGGTTTTTAGTAATCGCCTCTCCTTAGAGTTAATCACCAGCAGTGTGTAGGTGACCTATAGTGAATAGCGCGTTTGGCCGAATCACTTAGGGCCCTATTTCCGTTGGAAGCGACCGCTGTCATCCCCGTGTTGTATAGCGTTGAGCCGTGAACACGTAGCGGGATTGATCGCAGACAAGGCATGCCGATTGTTTTCTCATTGGAGAGGTGACGTACTTGGCCATTTGGTGCAAAGAAAATGTTTTTAACTTTGTAAAGAGTTCGAACGTACTTTGAAGTAGTTCGTTTAAAGGAATCTTTTGTGAAAAAAGATTAAAGAAGGCGTGTATGTTAGGTTGAAAAAGCACTTATCTCGTATCTTGTTGTGAACCATCGTCTTGTCATGATAAGTTTTTGACAATGCCTTTGCTCCTGGAAAAATGATCATATGGTGTGTAAGATTTTGTTATGCGAAGAGTAGGTCATGCTTATTACAAATTTGGAGGAAAAAATTGCCAAAAAGACTCTTCTCTTTCTCATTCAAGAGCCGACCAGTCCTTGGGGATTAGATGATCCTAAACAAACAAAGACGGTGCCGGAATGTTTGGAGCCCTTTTCCTTTGGGAGCGACCGCCGGATCACTCGTGTTGTATAGCGTTGGAGCCGTGAACACGTAGCGAGTGGGACCGAGACAAGTGCATTCCCGGTTTGCTTCGTGTTTGAGGTAAGAAATTTGTGCGAACCGGTTTTTTCAAAAACGTGGTCTTTTGAAATGGGTGAACCGAATAAGTAAAGAAATTTCTTAGAGATGTTGGGTACTTATCTTTTGTCCGTCATGGCACGTCATGATCGCGTGCGGGCAAAATATTCGGTTGCCGATGTAACCGTATATCGCCGACAAGTTGTCACGTCAAACCGGCGTACGGTTTTTTGTCTTTGGTTAAGTCAATTCTTCGATGTGGTGGGGCCATTATGTCGGTGTCTCAATCGTTCCACCTTCCTCACATCGTGCGTCCGAGCGCACGGGGGTTCCCGATGCAAGGGGAACGTATAAATGTGCGCCGCTTGAGTGGAGCGGTTTTCGTCGCTTCGTGCTCTCGGGAACGAGAGGGCCGCGGCGGTTTGATTACCCACGATCTCATCGGTTGCCTTCTCGAGTTCTCCGGGCTCTTCTATAAATTACATGCGCCGGGAGTTCTCACACGCCGCGCATTTTCTCGTTCTCGCTCCTCTACTCCTGCTCCCAAAAACCTAGGGTTTTTAGATCGCATTGCTCGCCGCCGCCACCCGCAATGGACCGCCGTCATGGTAAGCGCCCGGCGGGTGAGGAGGAGTCGGTGAACTCCCCTCGGGAGGTGAGGCCGCGGAGGAGGTGAGCTTGGATTGGAATTTTTCTTGATTAATCTTGAGGTTCTCTTCTTTTGATGTAACCGCAACTCGTCGTTCACAATGTAGGTACACCCTCCTCACCATTGGAGGTGCGGCGGGCACCTCTGCTGCAGGCGCCGCTGAGGCGGCGAGGAGGGCGGCGGAGGAGCCGTAGGCGGCGCCGGGGGGTGTGGCCCCCGAGTAGGTGGCTCCGGTCGTGGAGGCCGGGGCCATTGTTGCCGCGGCGAGCAAGCGCTCCCGTTGTGGCGGAGGCGGCGATGGCGGCCGCCGCGTGCCTCCACCGTGCGTTCGCGAGCGGTTTCTCAACGAACTCCTTGGTGTCGACGCCGACCGCCGTCGGCGGAGCCGGAGCGCATCGGGACCTCTACTCAGAGGCCACCAAGCAGCTGGGACAGGCGGAGGCGAACGCCGACCTGTTCCGAACGCACTCTCCTCCGCTCGGGAGAGAGCCGGAGAGGCGGAGAAGCGCGGGCCGCCGATTTCGACGCGAGGCCAACGCCGCCGTCAATGAGGCGGCGGACGAGAGGCTGGCCCGCAAGGTCCGTGTGGACACGCCGCTCGCAGCGCGAGGCCGCCGACATCGTGGTCGGCGGTAAGTACCGATTTCCCTTTTGTTCATGCGCCCGAATTGTTCTCGTTGTTCTATAATGTACTGCTTTTTGCGAGCCGACGGAGCGGGATGGAGCAGCCCGCAGGAGGCCGCCCATGCCGCGGCGGACGCGGTGAACGCCCAAGCGGCGATGTCATCGCGCGGGCGGCGGCGATCCTCGGCCAAGTGGCCGCGGTGGCGGTTCATGGCGTTCGCCATGGTGCCTCCGCCGCTTATGCCACCGTCGACGCCATCTCGGGCGTTGATGTCCGTGGCATGGAGCTGCGGTGGCGGCGCATGATGCCATGGAAGGCGGCGCCGTCGAGTTCACCGGGCGGCGGAGGCCGTCGTCGCCGCGACTCCGTCGACCTTGTGGTCGGCAAGGCGTTGGGGGATGACTAGATTGCTTAGATGCAATCGGTCCCCCGTTTGTAAAAAACTTTTATAATTTTAATGAAAGAAGTGGATCTTTTGAGATGTGTCTGGCTGGAATCCTTCGAGATTCCTTTTATTTATCTCTTTATTTTGATCCATTTTATGACTTTGTCACGTTTATGCCGTAGGATTTTATTTGAGGATTTGGAATCCTCTCGTTTAGAGAATGTCGTAACGCGTCGATCCGAGGAATGATTTTCCTTTGAATGACAAGAAAAATTCATGTGCTCAAGTGATTTGACACGAAAACTTGAATTCTTATTTATAAAATAGTACACATTAGATTGCTTTTGTCATTTGAAATGACTTACAACGATGTGTACGATCGACGCTAACTTAAACCTTGAAAGGGAAATCGCCTAAAAAAAAAAAAACTTGTTCGATAAAGGAGGAGGACGTATCTCTCAATCTTTTTAGTTTTCTCGGCTCGCTTCTCCTTTTTCCAAGTTGTGAATCATGACCGGATCTTCTTCGGTGCGAGCGAGGTCGTCATCGTCCGGACTTGATCGTCACGGCGTCGGCGTGGTCGGATATAGTTATCCCGTTCCGAGTAGTATTGAGATTGTCCTTTTTTGGAAAAGGTACATGTGTAAAAGAATCTAAGGAGCTTGAGTTCTTCTCAAACCGGCTTCCTTGTTGTACTACTTCATACCACTCGCCGTTTATGAACATGCCTTCGATGTTTTGCGCCCGGTGATCGGACCGTTCGATGCGCCGAAGATTTGCTTGGTTCATTGGATTAGGGAATATGTGCTCGGTGTGCGGCGGTATCCCGTCCTCGGGAGGAGTTGGACTAGGAAGCCTCCGGTTTGGTTCTCCGGTCTCGCAAATTGTCCAAGAAGGGAGTGATGAATCCATTACGGTTTGTTTGAACGACGGAACCATTCGTCTAGGAGGAGGACTCCGAGCACGTTTGTAAGCGGTAGTCATCGAGTTGGCCGGCCGGGTGCAACCATGAGGCTCGTCAATGTCAAGCGAGTCCCTTGTATCTTCCCTTAATGGGCTCTTGCCGGTACGGCGGCGATTCTCTCGATTGCCGCCATGTGTTTCGATGTGCTTCCCTCCGTTTTCTTTCTACGTCTTGGTGTCGGCCGGCAAGTGCCCCGGCCCCGCGTGCCGACGCCATTGTCATCGAAGGGGATTGAGTTGAACGTGCTCGTGGTCGTTCGCCTCTTTGCTCTGCGTTTGCCATGGCAGCCAATACCTCTTGCCGTCGCCTTTCCCTTTGTTCATCACGACGAAGGGCAGCGGCTAGCTCGGTGCGTTCGCGAACAACCGGGCATTAGATGTGTTGTTTTGTGGGAGTCGTTCTTGCTGCGTTGCCGTAGTAGGTGCAGCCGGCGGGTTCCGACCGGTTCGTCGGATTTCTCGGCCGACGTCGCCGTCGTTCGTTGCGACGGCGTTTCACGCAGATCGTTGACACGTAACTCCGACTTGGTACATTGTTTTGGGTAGTTTGTGTTGTTTGATCTGGACTCGCCGTTGTCCCGTGAGGCTTGTTGTGAAGTCCTCTCTCTCGGATCTTGGATGTCGGCCAGATTCTCGCCGTATGTTGCTCGGGCCGCCTCTCCGACCACCGCGTACGATGATTGGCCGTGGTCGGAATTGCCGTGAGTTTCGCCGCTATCCGGCCGTATATGGTTGCCACGAGGATTTGTTGGAACGCGTCGTTGTAGATTCTCCCGCGCAAACGTGGCTGCTCGGGCGTCCAAAAGTGACTCTACGACGGTTGTTGTACCTTCGTGTCAACGGATTAGAGATTTGTTGTCACGCGAGTTGTAGATCGCGCCTGACGCGTCGTCGGAGCGACTCGAAGTTGGCATGGGTTTCGATCAACCTCATGTCTTGTTGATGGATCAAACGGAGTAGATCCGTGTTGCTAACATGCCTCCTTTGGTTGGGACCGACCGAAGGTGTTGGCGCCGTGCCGTCAACTATCAGCGGTGGATAGATTGGGACCGCAATGGTGGTCACCGGATGAGTTGGATCTGGTTTGGTGCGGCCACCATTGTTGGTGCTATTGTCGGCGTGATAGCCGGAGGCGTAAGAATCGTAGTAGCGGTTGCCGAGTTGGAAGTCCAGTGAACGTTCCGAAGTTGAAGGTGAGGCCGGTTTCGAAAGTCATGGAAGCCGGGAAGGAAACCATCTTGATCGACGTGAAATCTCGGTGCGCACCCCTGGCGCGCGCCACGTCGACGAAATATCGGCGATAGTCCGACGGGTATGCCACGACCGTAATGGATTGGCGGAAGGCGCACCGAGGTTGCGAGCAAGATGTAAACGGGGAGCAATCACACAAGGTTTACCCGAGGTTCGGGCCGCTATGAGCGTAATACCCTACGTCCTGCTCTCTTGTTTCGATTATGTGTGGATGTATGAGTACGTGCGTATGCCGGATTCCGTCCTCGGCATGGGGGTCCTTGCTCTCCTTATATATTACGGGGAGCAAGGTTACAAGTCGGAACTAGCCTATGCGGTGCTAAGTTTACATACTTTACAAGTCTAAACTTTCCTATCTCGGCTAGGTCTTGTCCTCCTTGTCGGTCTTCGATATAATTGCCCGTTTTTAAATTTGTCCAGGCCCGGCTGAGCCGTCGGTCTTTGAGCTTGATGGGCCGGCCTGGTGATAGCATGTCGGCCCAAACTAGGCCGTGAGGGTATATGGAGTTTATACCTCCACAAATGGGACCGAGGAGGTGGAGGTATAAACTCCATATACCCTCACGGCCTAGTTTGGGCCGACATGCTATCACCAGCCGGCCCATCAAGCTCAAAGACCGACGGCTCAGCCGGGCCTGGACAAACCTTAAAACGGGCAATTATATCGAAGACCGACAAGGAGGACAAGACCTAGCCGAGATAGGAAAGTTTAGACTTGTAAAGTATGTAAACTTAGCACCGTATAGGCTAGTTCCGACTTGTAACCTTGCTCCCGTAATATATAAGGAGAGCAAGGACCCCCATGCCGAGGACGGAATGCATACGCACGTACTCATACATCCACACATAATCGAAACAGAGAGCAGGACGTAGGGTATTACGCTTCATAGCGGCCCGAACCTGGGTAAACCTTGTGTGATTGCTCCCTGTTTACATCTTGCTCGCAACCTCGGTGCGCCTTCCGCCAATCCATTACCGGTCAGGGCATACCCCTGGTCGGACTATCGCCGATATTTCGTCGACACCTGGTCCATGCCAGAAGAAGTTTGATCTTGCAGTGTCCATTTTTCTGTGTGCTTCTCCCTTTAGATGAAAGACTCCCATAACATAATTGGGCACTGAACTCAAGCATGACTCAGTAAGTATCATCTTCCCCCCATAGGTCAACAAGCAGCTCTGCCAAGTAGGAACCCTCTTTTCAATTTTCTGACACACATAATCAAAATCCTCTGAACTCATGTAATACCTGTCTAGCATAACTCCCAAGTATTTCATAGGAAATTCTCCTATATTACAATTCAGACTATCTGCTATTTCTCTCTGTTTTTCAATGGGAGTCTGCAGAACAAAGATCTCACTCTTCTGATAGTTGATCTTCAAATCTGACATTGACTCAAAACAGTATAGCAAGAATTTGGCATTGCAGATTGTTTCTCTGTCAACATCTAAGAACATCACTGTATCATCTGCATATTGTAAATGTGTCAATCCACCCTCCACTAGGTCTGGCACCAAACCCCTAATTGCTCCATCATTTTTTGCCCTCTCTAGAAGCTTGGCTAGTACATCTCCTACCATATTAAAAAGCAGTGGTGATAAGGGGTCTCTGTTGACGCAAAACGTGACCGCCCTGCGCCTCACACACAAAGCCGGAAAGCCTAGCTTCAATCGGGTGCCGGGTGTTTCGAATCCGGAGGCGCGCCGGGCGGTTTGACCGAAAGCCGACAAGGGATAAAACTGTTAGATCAAAAGGTGGAACGTCTTGTTGAGACCGACATTAGTTCCATATGTACGGCCCCGAAGCCACTTACGACGACATATAGCTATAGAAGCTATACGCACAAAGATGTTTATAGCCCATTCGGCAAATATGAAGTAAGAAGCATAAAAACGCTGATTGCCGAATACACATGTATGTAAAGACATGTTTGAACAAGTGAAAATCGATCATCATATATCATCGTTCAAAGCATAATAAATAAGCAGGCAGCTCATAAATACAGATCTACCTAAATAACACATGCATAGGCCTAATCCAACTAGTCTGCCGCACGTCTAGCCTTCATAAACCCGTCGAGCATAAACCCAAGCAAGTTAATCCACCGCATGATACCGCTTGCTACAGATCTACGCCACTCCTTACGACTAGATTAATCCACCGCATGATACAATCTAATAGTAAGAAGCTAAAAGCATGCATATACCTAAACAAATCTATAAATACTCGTTGCTCGTGAAGACATAACCGTATCGGCAAAATTGCCGAATCGGGGTCTGTGAAGAAAGAGCAAACAAGCAAAACGTAAAAGAAACCTATCAGATTAAACCGATCTCTAGTCCACCGGATGACTAGCTCTAGAGTAACCCAAAGACCTGCATCTGCCGCACGGTACCCGGTCCTGTCAAGGCTTATTTTACATCTAACGTTGCTCGAGTAGGCATAACCGTATCGGCAAGATTACCGAATCGGGGTCCGTGAAGAAGGAACAAAACAAGTAAAACATAAGAGAAACCTATCAGATTAAACCGATCTCTAGTCCACCGGATGACTAGCTCTAGAGTAACCCAAAGACCTGCATCTGCCGCACGGTACCCGGTCCTGTCAAGGCTTATCTTACATCTACGTGAATGAACCCGCAACACGTGACAATCTAGATCGATCCATCTAACTCGGCTATACAAGCATATGATCTATCTATCAAGAGCCGAACCGTATCGATCTAGATTGGGCAAAAAGAGTGTGTGCAAACATATAAAATAAATATAAAAGCATGCAACACAGGGTAACTTAATGAATCTACTAGATCTTGCCAAATCTAATAGAGCCGATAACTATCTTGCTTACGCTAAGCTATCAAGCAGACGCCTGCCGCACGGCCATCCCGTCGAGATAAACAAAACGCAAACGAAGACTTCCGTTGTCAAGCGACGCGCTGCCGCCGCACGGCCATCCAAATCGGGACAAACAGGACTACTTGCATCACGATCTAAATCCGCCGCACGATACTAGACATGATAGCAAGGTTGCCGGTACTTACGGTGGTCGACGGATCGATGGCTCCCCTCGAAGAAACTCGACGACTCGACTAGAAGGACTCGAAAAGGGTGGCACGGGGCCGGTTGTATTGATTTGGTTGTGAACCCTTATTACAATGGTCGAGGGTTTATATTTATACCCCCGGGACGAACATGAGTCCTAAGAATTTATGAACTCGCCTAAACAAAATTGGAAAGCTACAAATATGCTAATTCTAACCAAAATCGGAGTCCTTGACTATCACGACTCCTTCCCTTTCTCGGTCGCCTTCCTCTTTCCTTCTTTCGCCTTCAAACGAAGCCGTTACCGACCGCTTGACCATTTGCCGAACATACGGAAATTAGCCGACCGCATATGCATTTGCCGAATCGTTCTCTCTGCTACTCGTAGGCCCACCTGTCATATCCCTGACCAAATTCTGGTGTTAACAGTCTCCTTGTCTCAATCCTTTGTATGTTCTGAAAAAATTGCCTGGTTGCCCATTTATCATCACCCCCACCCTGCCTCCCTCTATCACCTGCTTCATCCACCCAATCCACTTCTCAGGGAACCTTTTCTTCCTCAAAACATCCATCATAAACTCCCAATTCACTTTGTCATAGGCTTTTTCGAAATCAAGCTTTAGAATCACTCCTTGCCTGTTTTGCACTCTCATATGATGCAACACTTCATGCAACATCACAATGCCCTCTAATATGTATCTGCCAGGGATAAATGCAGTCTGAGCTGGGCTGATAATCTTTGTCGCCACTAAATCAGTCTCAATGTTAAAACTTTTGTAAACCACTTATAATCTACATTTAAGAGACATATTGGTATGTACTGTCTAATGTTAGCTGCTTCCTTTATTTTTGGTATCAGTGTTATCATCCCATAATTCAATGTGCTCATGTTGAAATCTCCCTCATACAATATGTTAAACATCTCTATAATTGTAGATTTGATAAAAGGCCACATCTTCTTGTAAAAACTAGCAGGTAATCCATCAGGCCCTGGAGCAGAATTAGAATCCATCTCTTTTAGAGCTCTCTCTATTTCCTTCTCAGTAAATGGTCTAATTATCTCAAAGCAGCCATTTCATCGACAACACCTCATGCTCGTCCGTAAGTCATCTCGCAATGGTAATATTCTCTTTATCCTCCTTCCCAAACAACTCTTTATAATATTGCTCCACATGTTCCCCGATATCTTTCTCTCCAGTGATCAAATTATCTCCATCTTCCAAGGAGAAGATAGTGCATTTCTTCTTTCTACCATTTGCCTTGTTATGAAAAAAGCTAGTGTTAGCATCCCCTTGTAGAATCCATTTTTCACCCCCTCTCTTTTGCCACTTTGAAATTCTTCAAAAGCATATATCTCGCTCCGTAGATGCTTCCTTTTCATATCTCTCTCTCCATTCTTCCCGGGATAATGTCCGGGTCTCGGCTTTCTCATCTAACCGTTGCAAAGCTTCCATTAACACCTGTTTATCTCTCCTTAGTTCACCTCTAATATTATTTCCCCACCCTTTACAAAAAGTTCTAACATGTTTTTTGATCTCCTTCCAAAAATCCTAAACATTCTGTCCTCTCCTTTCTGGCCATCTTGATAATAGTTTTTCCTGAAACTCTTTATGGGTAAACCAAGCCATCTCAAATCTAAAAACATATGGGTGGCTCACCCTTGTGTCCTCTGTATCGATCAAAATTGCGTTATGATCGAACCTACCCCGGTCAAACTCTCACAAGTAACCCGGGATGATGAGCTTCCCAATCCACACTTGGTGAACACTCTATCCAGCACACTCATCACAGGAACCTCTTGTTTGTTAGTCCAAGTAAACTTACCACCTTTTCTCAGCAGTTCTTTGATCCCACAGTCAGAAATGAATTTATTGAAAGAGTCCATCTTCCTCTGGTCCACATTCTGTGATGATTTTTCTGTTGCAAATCTTATCATATTGAAATCTCCCCCTATAATAAAGGCACTCTGAGCATTACTGATCTTTGTAAACAACTCATCTAGGAAATCCTGTTTCCTCTCATCCTGTACTGGCCCATATACATTTAAAACCTCCCAAACAAAATTATCCTGTATGTTCCTCATCTTGATACTTGAAAAGAAAACCCCTGTATCCTTACCAATAACCTCTATGTCCCCATTTTTAACCCCTGTAAGTGTCCCCCCAAAATGACCTTCTGCAGGGGTCCAGATCCACTCAAAATCCTGTCCATTCACCAAATCTCTCAGAAATATGTTTGTGAAATCTCTCTTTATGGTTTCTTGCAAACAAATCACATCTAAGCTGTGTTGACTCACTAGATTTTTCAGCTGCCCCCTCCTGCCAGACCCCCCCAAACCTCTAATATTCCAATAGATGATCTTCATCTATTCTTCCTTGGTCTACCCCTGCTTGGGGGTTTTGTTTTTACCTACGCTTTCTGTCTCTCTTTATTCACCTGTGTACTCTCTTTATTGTCAGCTTGCTCCACCTTCTGTATTTCATCTGTGTCTTGTACCTGCCCTAGTACCTCGAACCTGTTAGGTGATACATTTTCCTTCAGTAAATCCCGTACTCTCTTTTTAGCTTCCGGAATTGCTTTGCTTTGGCGCGCTTCCCCGGGCTTGTAATCTCCCAATGGCTAGAACTGTTTCTGAGTTATTTCCTAGATCTAATTTACAGTTATTAGCTACTCTAGCTAGTTTCTCATTAGATTGTGTACAAAAAGCAGTAAATTGTGGCTTACCTGAGATTTCATTTCTCTGGGCCTTCAGTCTTGTAGCCTGCTCCTGACTGTTTAGGTTGGTATTGCTTGACCTCAGGATCTTCTTCTGAGCTACAGGTGGTTGATTTTTGATTATGTTGACAGCTGGGTTCTCCTTTTCCTCTCCTAATTTTCCTGCAGATAGAACTAGATCCCCTGTAATCTCCTTCTGAAAAATCTGTGCCTCTGCATTGTTAATACTCGGTCACGCCAAGTTGAAAGGACCCATCCCGTGAAAAGCTCATCATATCTCTCAGTTTTTCAGTCCTTATCTCAATCTTCTTCTCAAGTTCCTCCATTTGAACCCTCTCTTTACTGGGTTTCACTATCATTTTCCTGTGAGTCCTGCAAAAAATCCAGCTCATATCTAGCATAATCTGCCTTGTCTTGTTCTGTTAACTCATATGTCCCATCATAGTCCACCAGCTCTTCCTCCCTTTCTTCATTACCAACCTGTTCTTCAATTTCCATTTGATGTGTTTCTGGATACTTGTCTACCACTGCTTTCTCTATTTCTTCAGGAATAGTATCAACAATGCCTTCATCTGATTCTTGAGACTCATTGATTATCATCCCCTGTTCCTGTCCCTTGTATGTATCACCATTGCCACTCTGTTGAGTTAAAATCTGATGTTCCTTAGATAGAGTACCTAGCTCCTCCCCCTTATAAGTATTTGTCATGACTCCAGAGATGCCACTAGCAGACTGAATCTCTATTCTAGCCTGCTTTGTTTGAGGTTGTACATTAGATCCAGGAGCATTTGAAGTTTGTCCACCATCTTTGTTCCCTTGGTAGCCTGGCTGTTTATTCTGATCATGATTGTCCTCCTCTTCCTCCTCTTCTTCCTCATTCCTATCCCTGTGCCTATCAAATTTAGAGGTATTATTTGCCCTGTCAAACTGATCTTTCGCTGTTTCCACTATCCAGCCAATAGGTCTGCTTTCACCATTGAAATACACCTCTGTTTCTCCCTTGATATCTCTAGAGTCCCTGCACCCAACTTTCACTCTGACAGGGCCATTCCATGTAAGACTCGCTATGTCCACCTCCTCTGGATCACCCACCAAGTGTGCCACCTCCATCACCACCTCAAGTGTCCTAGCATAATCTGGCAAATTGTAGACTCTCACCCACACTACCTCCAAGCAATCTTTAGCTCCAGGTGTCAAATCAGTCTCTCTAACTTGGGCTCTAATAGGGGCAGTGTTGAACTCAAAGTTCTGAACCCTTGTCATCTCATACCTTTTCTCATCATTTGGAAACATAATCATGAACTATTTGTCTGGCACTAACATAGTAATCTCCCATGGTATGTTATGTCTGAAGAAGTACTTTAACTCAGCCCTGACCATCTCAACAGTAGCATTACCCTGCAAGATTGACATTACTCCTTTTGCACCTTTTTTGAACTCCTCTTTCACAGGCACTCTGATACTGTAGAATCCCAGACCTTTTAAGCCAAAACCACACACTCTCAGTCCCCTTTTCTCTGGGCACATCCCACTCTTGTGTCCATCCTTTTTGCAACTATAACAATATGGAGGATTCTTGCAATCCGTCTGGTAATGACCATCTCTGTTACAATTAAAACAGTGGACATCAGAAGTGTTCTGATTAGCTTTACCCTTCACATCCCACCCTGATTCTGGTTTCTGCATTCTCCCTCCTTCAGCTTTGATTTTATCTTCCTGGTTCCTGAGAGCTTTCTGTCTTAATTCATTTTCCTCCAGCCATTCTTCTCTTTCAGTGAGTCTGCGCTTGCCAACCCTGTCAAAATCATCCTCTCTTCTGTCTTGATACTGCCCAGCCCTGGATGTATCAGCATAATTAGCTGCCCCCTACCAGCACCCTGATCCCTGCGTTGTCCTTCTCCTCCAAAGTAATTTCCCTGCCCAGCTCTATACTCTCTTTTAGGTCGATCTGCCTGGTAGCCCCCCTGCTTAGACCTGTATCTCTCATCATCTCTGAAAGCACCTGCCTGATTCCTTCTATTATCTTCGTCCCTCCAATCGCGGGGATCTTCATACCTGTCCCTCAAGCTTAGCCTTCTTCTTGGGTCCCCCTGCTCCCTGTAACTCTCCCTTCCACGATCATCCTCTCTACCAGGCCCAGCATCTCTTCCTCTGTCCATCGTACCTGGCTTGGCTCTCACCACCCGGCGGCTCCACGGGAGATTTTTCCTCACTTCCTCCTTCGTCGCCGGGAACCCTAGCTCTCTCTCGATGTAGTGGTGCGCCGCCAATTTGGGGACCCAAAACCACTCCCCTTTAGGGTTGGACCAGCTCTGAGGCTGATATATATCTTCAAGACAAAAGCCAAAAGGGTGCTCACTTTGTCAGTATATCTACATCTTTGCCATTGGCCCCACCGGCATCTCCACTCATCTTCTTCTCTCGGCTGTTTGAATGCATTTGGTCTCGTACTACGCTTCAAACTCGGATTCTCTCCTCCTCCAAATCGATCCTCTCGTTGTTCCTCCAAAAGTATTTTGATCACGAGAATCGCACCCAAACTCACTCTCTGTTTCCCTTTGAAGGCATATCTCCCTTTCTTCTTCACTTCGTGCATCAGCACATCTCCCAGCGAAAATGCACCTCTTCAATTATCTTGTTCATCATGCTCATCAGACTGTTGGTTATTTCTGTTGTTCCTTTTTGTTGGTTCAGCACTCATGAGACGCCTCTGTTCTTCCATCAATTCTGATAGTTTCATTGTATTTTCCTTTCTCCAATTCTGGTTTCCCCCCACAACCTGGTTGTCATGTGTACTCATTGACTTGAGCTTCATCTGATCATCCCCATCTATCAAAATTATCTCACCCTCAGACTCCATCTGATTTAGATTCTTCTGAACCTGTATCTCTGATTGTGTATGCTCAAAGGTAGAGGTAATGCGCACGTGTGTGTCTGCTGAATCCTGTGATTCACTTCTAGATAATCCTGAAATTTCAGACTCAGAAGGAACTTTAGCTTTCGCAAGCTGCTCTACTGAAACCTGTGATTCGCTCTCTCTGCTTTCTCCATGTAGAAACCAAGGATGGAACAATGGCGCCGACCCATGGCGCAATCTCTCCTGGAAACCACCAATCTCATCCAGAATACCAGCCTCGTTCGCGTACCTGCAATCTGAAATCGCTCTCTCTATCTTCGAATTTTTCCCCAAAGGGATCACATCAGCAGAATCGTACGCAGGACTCTGATAGCAAACACCGAGGTCCTCCCATGGATGCGAGAAGTAGCTCACCTGCACTCCCTTGTGCGGCGGTGCTCCGGCAAGCTGCAATCGATCATCGGACTTGCGCTTGTTGGTTGCCGACGACTTACGCTTCACGGAGGCTGGCACCTCCATTTCCGCGCGCCCTTGCTTCCAGAGTACGGAGCGCAGGTGGAGGCACTCCTGCCGGTCGAAATTCCCCGCCGCCGACGAGCTGAAGTCGCCGGGGCCGCCGGGAGAAGGCTCCGCCGCGCCGCCCGTCGCGTCGCCATCCGCATCGTCCTCCGCTCCGCCTAACACGCTAACCGCCATCCCCCGACGAGATCGCATCTAAGAGCAAAAATTTCTTTAGTTTATATGCTGACTTCACAACGAAAAAAACCTTTTGAGTCATAATGCCAAGCCAACCAATCCTACCTTTGTGGATCAATTGGAATCAAACACGATAATTTGGGCATATTCCGGCCAGAAAGTGTCCCACACAAGTTGCTCATCCCACTTGCCAGACGCACGATCGAGTGATACTTTGGTCAGTAAGGTGTGTCCCTTTGGTGTTACTGATCTTCTTGTGTTGCCTCTTGGGACTTAGCAACCATGGATCAGCCTATATATTAAGACCGTCTGCACCGGGTACGCCATCACCATCCCTTATATGCCACGACAGCACATGCAGTTTCATTTTGAGCAGAAAAGAGCTGCACCGGGGCACGCTAAATCCTGCGCTGGCACTCTGCGTTCGCTATTTGTGGCGCTTTTGCATTCATGTGGTAAGACCATGATTGTGAGAAAATTTGCATCTATGAAAGTCCGCGCCAAAATGTTGGTGGTGCATGTGACGGTTTCCCCTCTAAATCCTATTGTGCGACAACATTTTGCTAGCTTTGTTTGCGTCAAAAACATTTTGCTAGCTTTGAGATTGATGTTGCTACGTCCGATCCAGCCATGATATGATGATCATGTCCCTCCTACATGTAATAAAATAAAACTCTACTTGTACTACTACTATATATTACGAGTAGCTTGCTTGTGTACGTGCGTTGCCACAAATAAAGTTGTTGACTCGTGGATCCAATAAGTATATTGTCTTTTGGAAAAAGTCTATATAACCCCCTGAACTATTCAGGGTGGTCTACATAATCCCCTGAAGTATAAAACCGGGTATCGTACACCCTAAACTATGCGAAACCGGACAAATAACCCCCTAGGGTAGTATTGAGAGGTGGTTTTGATGATCTGGCATCCATGCTAGCTGGTTTTGATGACATGGATTTAGGGCCCATATGTCAGCGTGACACGCACGACATGGGCTCTCTGATGCACGGCGCCCTCATCTTGTTCCTTCTACTCCTGGCGGGGGCAGCGACGGACGAGCTGCAGACGCCGGTGGAGAAGGCCATGCTCCTGCCGAACGAGAAGTCCACGACCCTGGTTAACGCCCTTCTTGCCCCGCAACGTGTACAGTGATGCGACGGCGCAGGCGCCATTGCCGGCGATCCAGCCGGGGGATGGCCTTGAGCTACGCCGTGAAGCGCTGGGCGTCGGTTGGCACGGCCCCCACCCTAATCCAGCAAGGCACAGCGAAACAGGGACCGAGTCGCAATCCATGTCATGTTTAATATGCGAGCAGGCCAAGGAACCAGTCGAAGAAGTCCTCCATGCATGGTCCGTTGCCAGCGGCGCTGACGCCCATTCCAGCAGCGCGCGTGGCGATGTCAAGTGTGAGCAGGCGCCTCATGTACCTCTGGTGCGTTCCATAGCCGATGAGCCAGACGCCGTCGCACACGAGACAAGCCAAGGCCCGCACCTCCGTGATGGCGTGCTCGACAGCGCAGTAGATGCAGTAGCCGATGAGCCAGATGCCGTCGTAGACGAGACAAGCCAAGGCGCGTACCTCCGCGATGGCGTGCTCGACGGCGCAGTAGATGCAGCAGCTCGACTGTCACCTGGCCCTCCCGAACTCGCCGAAAGTTTTAGTCTCTACCGGGGGACGTCCCCCCGTAATCTATTACCGTTGGTATTGCATCAAGATTCGTGCTTCTAATGAATAGGTGAGGTGGGGTAAGGGTGATTTAGGGAATGTTACGGGATGATTTGGCGGCGCCGTTGGAAGTTATAGTCTGCTGTTAGGAGGTGGCAGGTGAGGGCGCAGTTAATTCGGCTGATGCTGTAAAGTTAGGTGGAATGTATCAGATTTTTTTCAGAGGAGCTTGTCATATCCGTATGCAGAGTACTTCTTTATCCCGGCCGTACAGGCCGCGCTTGGAGAGGAGCGCGGTGACTTTGGGCCGGCGCCCAGGAGCCCTAGCAGCCGGGAGCAGCCTGGAATGTCGGAGAGGCGGAAGAGGCGGAGAAGGTCACCACAATCATCGTGCGATTTGCATCCAGAGGAGTCGATTGGGAGGAGGATGGAGGTCGGGAAAAGCTCAGCCATCGCCGCAGCTCAGGTCGGAGAAATTGCGATTGTATTTATTCTAGATGTTCATTTGGATTTTGGAATGCAGTAGTTGAATGTTAGATTGATGAAGCCCGTTTAATAGAGGGGGTGTGACAGGGTGGGGAAGATGATAGTTCAAAACATGGTCGATTGGTTTTGCAATTTTGAATTAGATGTAGATTTGGGGCGAGATCGTGGATAGATGGGGAATAGGGCGTACGTAGCCCGTAATATGTATGTCGAAATATAGCTCAGCAGCAACCCCATCTACCACTCTAATATTTGTAGTATTGTCATATTTAGAAGGGAGTAGTGTCCTAATGGGATTTTTGGAAGGGGGGCGTTGAGTTGGATTTCTAGGCACTAAAATTTGGTTTCGCAGATGATCATACTGAAGATGGGTGGATGCTGTTTTTTTTTTGTCTATGATATTTTGCAGAATTGTGGCAGATCAAATCTGAATGGTGTTTTTGTTATGTTTGTTCACTGATGGGAATGTTTTTGTTATGTTTGTTGGATCAGGATTGTAGCTTATTTGGAAAACAGTGAATTGTTCTTTTTTTGTAAATCTATTGTAGTTATATTGGGGTACGTTTTATTGTTTCCTAGGTAGATGTACCATCGGTTTGTGCGAAGCTGTTGCGTGAAATCATTCGATGAAGGGTAATTCGGAAATATAGATGGATTTGGTTGGGTTGCTAGGCCTTTTATTGGAAAAGGCGGTGGCAAATGAGTTGGTTGTACAATTTGGGTTTGAAATAAAGGAGTGCAGATTGTTGTTAAGAACAAAGGGTGCGTCTATAATAAATTTAAAAAGTTGATTTTTTGACAACCGAAACACACAGGGAGATCGCATTGTTGTTGTACTATTACATGATATTCGTAGGCGATGAATAAGATGTGAGTTGAGGTGAGATAAAACAATACAGCGGTCGCTAGGTTACATATAAGTAGTGATCTCATATTAGTTGTTGTCAGCCAACTTGAAGTGGTTGTAGTCGATAGTGTTGTAAATGCTCCCTTCTTCAATCATTTCTTGTAATCGCAACCTGTCAGGAGTTTCTGTAATTGGTGTTGGAGTGGGTGATATGTTAACCTACACGGTTATGTGAGATGTGGTATTTAAAAATGTGCCCACCTTCCTGATGTTGGTTCTAGATGACATCTGGCTAGTATATATTCTGAAGTTGCTCCTGCCTCGCTGATCCTGGAATTGTTTATGTTATTGTAAGAAGTAGGGGGGCATAGCTTAGTGGTATATATCATATTGCTTGAGAAGATCAGTTGGATAGAAGTGGTAGGAGTTGTTTGCTTTTATTTAAGGACAAGCATTAATAAGGTTAGTGGTTGGTACCTTAGTTGTTGTGATGAGAGAATAGAAACTATTGCTTCCTTTTCAATTTCCTGTTGTAATGAAGTCTTCATGGTGATTCTGGTGTTGTGTGCTGCTGCTTGCCAGCGCTCTACATCCTCGTTTCGCCGGGCCACAAGATTGCAATGCTCGTGTATTGCGGTGAGCATGTGCATAGTAATTGTGTTGTGGTCTATCACCTTCCTGTGGTGTTTTTTGTATTATTTGGTTAGCTAAATGTGGTTCGTATGTTGATGGATGATAAAAGTGAAAGATGGTGAAAAATGTATAGTTTAGCACTTACGATGCCTTGATGGTTTGGAGTAGTACGTTGCCTTCGTGGATAAGAAGGTTGCTTACAACTGTGTAGTAGGCACCGAGCCTGGAAAAGGTGTGTTAACGTTAGGTGTTGGGAAGTTATGAAAAAATTATGTCGGAGTATGTAGCTAACTTACATTGCACCAGTTAGATCTGTATAACCTTCTCTTCCGTTTGACCTGGCAAGTGGGTAAGGTTGAGGTATTAGTAAATACATTTTGGTGCGGGAATAATGAAGCCAATGTACATTGACGGGTTGAATGGAATGATGTGTTACCAAACTCTCCCTTGTAGAGTTGCTGTGCCGTCATTAATGGTGAAGTTTGTATGCCTTTTGTTTTGGTCGATTGATGTGATTCGGCCGCACGGTATTATCTAATAAAATATTGTTTGTAAAAGATTGCCTTAGGAATGTGGTTTTTTTCTGGTTATGTTGACACGAATTTAGCAACGGGTTAGATTATACTTACTGAGTAGACCAAGCTGTTGCTAATTACGAATCTGCCTTCGTACTTCTGAGATCTGGATGCTTCTACCACCTGCTTGCAGGTCAGGGACCTGATATTCTGACTTGTCCTGGGTTGAGTTTTAGCCTCAAAGGTCGACCTGTAGCTTAATAGGGATGGGGTTCCAGTCATGCGTGAGTTGTTGGGAAGCATGTTTGTTTCATTGGGAAAGTTGGGCTGGCTCCCCTCTCCAGCCCCCATGCCTGGTATTTATAGATCTCAGATGGGGTGGAGTAGCAGGAGGTGGCACTTTGTACATTTCCATGGCTGCATTTAATGCTGTCAGCTCACCACATAGGTGATTCTAGTATTGTTTTGAGGTAGACTGGATTGAAGAGGCATTTTTTGTTGTTTTTAAGGTTCATAGCATAATTTAAATTACTTAAGTTTTGATAGTAGAATTTCCTTTTTTTATAGGGTTTGATAGCAGAATTTCAAATATTCAAGGGATATGGTTAACGTTAGAGGTCAATGCAGGAAGTAATAAGGTTGGATATAACGGGTACATTTTTTTTACACGGACTATAGTTTGCGAGGAGTAGCTTATGATAATGGTGCAGGTTATTATAACCTCGCTTGAACGAGCGATTATGCAATTTCCAAAGGCTGAAAAATAAGAGAGCGATGATGGTTTTATCAATACATTATTGTGGTTTACATTCGAACAAGTACATGAATTAAAGATGTCTAACATAGAGCTCGGGGGGGTTGTGAATCATGTCGATGATCTTATGTGTAGTTGGGCTGTTTCTCATCACGGTAGTGGAGTCTTCTCGCGAAGTCTTCGGTGAACAAGTAGTCCCGTATGTGGAGAGGAGTATTTCAGCTATCAAAATTTGTTTTTTTTGTTAATTTTTTGCATGGGGAAAGTATACGCAAGTGTGTTGGGTGATGTACGGGGTTAATAAACTTACTGCCTTTTATTGGTGAATTCCTCCTGATTGTTTCTCCTGAAAGGGGTTTCGGTAGTAAGCAATAGTGAACTTGTTTGGAATGTAGACTAGAATTGATAGGGTGGAGGTAAAATTTGATATGCATACCTGGTGCATGCAGCGCCGAGGATGCTGTGTCGTAGATTGGAGCGTTGTGTTTTGTGTACAACGGCAGGGATTGGTCGTAGATTGGGCCAGTAGGATGGTTTTTGAAATTGGAGGGATGTGTTGCATTTTGAGACGCAGCAATATCACAGGAGGATGAAGAGGGGGATCTCGGTTTGGATAAGTTTATTGGAGAATTGTTGGGGACATCAGATTTGCCTGCATGGTTGGAGGAGGAATTAAGATTGCAGCTCCAGCATGTCGATGTAGATGGGTTTATGTAATGGCAGGCTTTTGGCAAGAAGGTACAACTAACCTGTTAGGGGGAGATCGTCATGTAGATGTAGGTTTTGTGTTGGTTGATGCTGACCTGATAAGTATGATGATGTTGCAGTTCCATGGATGATTGGAATGTCATTTCCGGCTAGGGGCGTCGTGGTTGTGTTGTACAAGTCAGCTGAAAAAATGTTTTTTCGAGTTAGTTATTGAAAGGCAGTACATCAGTAATGAAGTGATGTTTTGTCACAGGGCTTACTTGTAGGAGCACGGCCTGAACCATTCATTGTTTGTAGGGTAAGCACATACTGTCTTAAAGTCTCAGTTGAAACCATGGACAGCCAATTGCGTATCTTCTCTATAGGAGGTTCCTGGATTGTAAAGTTGAAAAGGGTTGAATGTAGTTAGTGTAATGTTCTATAGTTTAGGTGACCATATGATGGGGTACGATGCTTACTGTTTGATATGTTGGTGAAATGCAGGATGCTCTGATGTCTGTCAGTAACCGGTTGATTACTATGGTAATCTCTTGGATTGCTATTTTTGAAATTCGTTGTCCCTGTTGTAGTAGTTCCATCTGTGAGGTGAAAGATTGAAATGAATAATGGTGTTTTTAGATAGGAAATCTCAGATAGTGGGTGTGGGGGTGGTGGGGTTGGTAGTTTTGTTTTACCTTGGATTTGTTATCGACACAGGTTGGGTGTGATGTCATAGTAGACAGAGCAATATCTGTACATGCCAAGAGGTCCGCGTCTGTAATAGGTGTCATCTGCAAGGAATTTTACAGGTTAGTTGAGTTGAGGTATAAGATATTATGTACAAGTTTTGGTTTTTGTAGTGCGTAGTGCTATGAATGTACCTGTGATTCTAGGGAGGTGAATCGGTAGGAATCCCTTCGATAATGAGTGTAGTCATCCTGATGTATTAATCTCTTGATTTTGGTAGCATCCAAATGCTTTAGTAGAGGTCTGGTTGCGCTTTGATAGCAGACACCTGAACCTCCGCATTTTAGGAGGTAGAGGACCTGTAATAGTATTGAAATGGTATCAGAAAGGATGGTTCACCACATTTTTATAGTTACATGCATTTATAGAGATGGACATATTGATTCGAATGTTTTCAAGAGTTGTTACCGGGAGGAATAAGGTGCAGCCTTCAATTGCGGTGTGGACGGCCGAGAATCCCCATTTGAAGACTTGACTTGAAATTTGCGCTTGTGTTTTTTAGGCATTTTAACGTGTAGGTTGCCCAGTCATAACCGCCGGGCCTTGCTTGTCTTGGACTCGCTTGGATTATTTCAGGATCAATGTGGATGGGTGATGTGTTAGGAGACATGCCAATCGCTTATAGCGACCGGGGTTATTGCCTTTTTGAATTTTGAGGTTTCGAAATTGTCATATGCTTTGGCTCGCGATGTTCCACAAATAATGTCTTGCGGTGTGAACGAGATAGTGCTAGTGGGTGAAGTTGGCTTTGGGTTCTTTTTGTGGGGGAATGCTTTGCCGAGATGTTCGATATCTAGTAAGAAACTGGGAACCAACTTCTACATCTTTGAATTTTTTGCCTGATTGGAGCCCCATAACGGTGGTTATGCGGTCGGTGTCAACTGGTACCATGGTACCATCGTTGAGCTAAAGCCGGGAATGGTTTTCATCATACTTTAACATGACAGCAGCTGAATCTTTGAATGATGGCTTGAAAAAAGGAAGGTGCAGTACAAATTCAAATCCAAGATCTATTACAATTGCTTTCTGATCTTTAGTTAGCCTACCTGCTAGGGAAGGGAAGAAGTGGGAAGTTCTGTAACCTCGATCTGGTTGGGGTGCTGGCTTGGTATGCAGATCTTGTACCTGCATCGCATCATTATCGTGGCGCGGTTGAAGTCGGAGCTTGGCTTTCCTAGGGTGTGTTGTTCTTCTGGCGGCAGTTGTGTTGGCGGCATGAGTATTCATGTTGTGGATCAGGGTTATGGTTATGCTGGATTCGTTGGCGGACGAATTTTTTGTTCAAACGAACGGAGTAGGCACGATGGGGTTTGGGGCGTTCAGTGGAGGCAGCGTTGGCTTGTATGTTGAGTAGATGCGGAGTCTGAGGCTGTTTCTTGTAGAAGAAGAAGGGTGTAGGCTGTTTCGCATTAAATGCTATAGCATGGGATTTGCAGGTGGGGAGGCAGTAGAGGTGAGATGGGTTAGGTGACCGAATGGCTTGCAAAATTAAACGCTGACGAGCGGGTCCTAGGAGTGCTCACGTGGCCCTGAGAATAAGGAAACACCGACGCTCGTGTCTCAGCTGGCTTTGCAAGAAAGAAAGCACGCAGTAGTGTGCTGTGTAGGGAACGAGGCGTCGACATACTTTAGCTGCTGCTCCCTTCTCGCCTCTACCGTGGAGTGCCTCTTGCATCAGTAGAAGCACAGGATCTCTCTCGGTATAGAGGCGAAGCAGTGATGGCGGAGGCAGGGTAAGAGTCGATTTCGTAGTGGATGGAGGACGATTTTTCTGTAGCCGTGTATCTGACAGGTCTTTGTATCCGTGGTTTCGGTGCATGTAGGCAAATTACCGATGGTATACGTGAAGTGAAATCAGTGTCTACTAAGCAGAAGCGTGCAATTGAACGGCTTGAGAAGGCGAGCACATTTTTTGAACTTCTTCTGGTTTTTTGTATTGTTTGGTATTTGTAGTATTGGCATGTAGGAAATATATGACACTTCCATAGTTCTGCCAGACTTTGAGCAAAAAAGTGTAAATTTGTATGTAATAATGTTCGTAACATTTAATACTTGTAGTAAGTAGGACGTAGCTTAGTAATCAGGTGTATTGTTTATGTATGCAGGGAATTCCGCAGGATATTGAGGTGAATATGAAGTGCATGCTGGATAAAACTGTATTGCTGTTAGGAGCTAAGAAGCCACAAGAATACTGTCAAGTCGAGTGTGGTGGTAGTGGGCACAAGTATGTTATTAAATTCCAAAGCAGGGTTGGAGAAGAGATCATCGATCTTTCTGTGGAGGGGATGGAATGTGAGTCACAGGAGGGTGCTGAGGTTAATGCTGTTTTCTGTGCTTTCAATTACATTAGGGAGGTGTGCAGAGTCAGGTTTTGCGACTTCAGCAGTAGAGTTGTAAGTTCATTCGCAGTTCACAACACGGCTAGTAGTGCAACTGAAGCTCTTGAGATGGTGAAGAAGATAATAGAGAAATTGGATATTGTGCTGTGGAAGTGTAGGGACTTTGGGTTCGAGTTGGAGCGCAAGGTGATGAGGGATACAATAAGCAACAGCGCAGATGGGAATTCAAATGTATACATGGAGCTTTCAAAGTACCTTACGGGTATGGTTAAGAGTTTTTCTGTGCAATTATATGGTGCTAGGAACAAATTGAAAAAAATAGAGGAAGGGAAAGTTAGATGTGAAGGGAAGGCTGGAGCCAAGCGCAAGGAAATAAGTGAGAAGGTGAGTTGTTGTTGGTAATATTTTTAATGATGCCAAGGTAACATTATTTGAAATGTAATGCTTGTTATTTCCTAATGCATTGTTAATTTGCGTGTGCAGGTTGAGGCGAAGGCTGTTTTGATCCCTTCGAAAGGTTTGCTTGATATGGTGCTAATTCATTTCGGTTTCCCGAGAGCTACATATTCTAGTTCATTGCATCGTAGTGGCATGGTGAAGTCTGTCGTGCAGTTTAGAGTGCCTTATATTGACCATCTGAAGTTGTGCGGGGTGGTCAATGTTAAGGCGTTGGGAGATCGAACAGCCAGAGCTGAAGAGAAGGCTGCATTTGAGGCTATGTTGCTTATAGAACAAAACTTTAGTGTTAAGATCGTGGATATTAACCATGTTGAGCGTGATGAAGCTGAGGAGTTACAGAAAAGGCGCATGGAGTTGCTGGGGCAGATTATAGAAGTTGGTGAGGAAGTTAAGGAGTTGTGGGATGGTGTGATTCAAGCTGTGAATGAAAAGGTAGAGGAAAACAAGGAGTATGGAGATGATGGTTCTCCAGTACAAGAAAATATTGCTATGAGGGTCTGTTATGAGGGCTTGGTTGAGGTGGTAGAAGTAGCAGACAATTGTTATTCAGAAAGCTGGAATTTGTTGTGCAAGTCAAGAAGATTAAATCTAATCTGTTTGGGAGCAAGCCGAGGATGGGGATGATAAAAGTTCCTTATAAGTCTAGTTGATTTATTAGTCGTCTTCTTGGAATTTAGCATCATATTTCTTGTAATATTCAAGACTATCGTTGTAAGAATGTGTTGAAGAAACCTGTTTCAACTGCCTAATAATAGGTTTGTGTGGAATGCGGAGATGTTCTAGTGCATGTTAAGTTAAAATGTTCAGATATTTGTGGTGAGGATTGACCATTTTGCGTACCGTGAATGACGTAGTATCGGTTCCTTCGTTTGGTATGTCTTGTTTATACCGCATTGTTAAATGATAGGGGTATTAGGAAGTTTTTAAGAGTTGGACAATTTATAGACTTGTTTAAAAAGCTGTTAACAATAGTTGTGAGTTGGCATGGCACGGGTTAAAATTTTTTGGGGGTGACTTTTATGTAGAAGGCATCCATTACAATCAATTATTTGGTTTCAAGCGAAATTCAAAATGTTAGATGGAGAGAATAGACAAGTAAAGTTTAAAAAAAAAAGTATATAAAAAAAGTAGAGATATTGTTGACATCAACTTGTCCTGCAGGCTACAGTGGATTTTCGAAAGGTCTGATTTTATATGAACTCAAATATCTCCTTGTGCTGTGTTAAATGAATGTTTGAATCGTAATGGATCAATATTGTATTAAAAAAAATTGGGGCCAATGGGTTTCGAACCCGGAGGCCAGGGAAGCAGCGTAGGGGTCTCACCAGTGGGCTAGTGTAATGATATCGGTATGGACCAACCAGTTTAAGCACTAGTATAAATTCTGAAATAGTGAGTATATAATAAATTTACATCATTTGTAATGAACAATGCATGTAGGTTTCATTGTGAATCATTAAATAGCTGCTTATTCTCGCAGAATATTGTTGTAATTGAGCGGTGCCAAGATGAATCTGTTATCATAATTTAGGAGGTCTTACAATCTTCACTCCATAATGTAGTGAGGCCGGAATATGATATAGCAAGTACGCAACTTTATTAGAATGCAACATAAACATCCGGTGGAGTTTACGGGGGTAGCGGGGAGCGGCGAAACACGGCGTAGCTACTAATTATGAAATAGATTACATTAAAATATAATACTATATCGCTTGTTGTTGGAGTTGGTGCTCAATCCCAAGGAAGATTCCTAGGACTAGCATAAACATCATGCTCCACACGAGATCTCCAGCCCTTTTTATTGGAATCAATTGTATCCTGCAGTTCATAGAGCTGCTGATCCTTTTGTTTAAGCTCTTCCCTTGCGGTCACAAAGTCTGCAGCAACCATGTCTAATTGGTCTCCCAAGCTGGTGAGTGACCTTTCTTTTGCTTCTAATTCTGTTTGAATCTTCACGAGCTGCTTCTGCAATGATTGGTTGAGTTGGGTAATCTCATGAAGCTGGTGCATCTTCACTTCATTGTCAGCAGCTAATCTGCTTGATTCTAACTTTAACAGCAGGTCCTTCATGTCCAGGAGTAGCTCCTTAATCCACCTGGAATAGGTGGGAGGAAATATTGGGCAGGTGTACCATGAAGCTGTGCCTGAAAAAATGATAGTATCAATGTGGGGAGGCAACTGGGCCAGACGGGATGAGTGGAATATCTCAAAAATACCAGGTAGTAAAGGTTTTTTTGATGTGGAATAATTTGTGGAGGAGGTGGAGGTGATTTCTATACACAGTAAATTAACGATTACGATTCAAGAATATTAATATCTCTACGATAAGTGCTAACTGTTAGGAGGACTACTACTAGCACTAACATAGAGAAAGTACAGACTCTTATCTGTAGTAGCTATCAATTTGATATAGCTCTATATTCTCATCGTACATGGGGAAGAACTGACACTACTAGCAGACTCAACAGGACGCACGTATCTGCTAGAACTGCTAGCACATTATGGACATACATACATATTTTTGCTAGCATCTTGTGCAGCAGAAGGACCTTATAATATGTGTTGGAGGTGGAGGTGAATTTTTATACTCAGCAAAATATCAATTTTGACACAAGAATAGTCAGATTGCAAGTATGAGTTTCAGCATTTGTTCAGGTTTGTATAAGGATCCTATGATTCAACTCGGTCCACATGACAGTGCAAAGTAAATGTTAAATTCGGTAAAATAGATATGATTCAGTGCCAAGGTTAGTGTCTATAGTAGTTTGGAAGAAACTCACAGCCGCAGATGTGTTGAATCGTGCGTCACCCCTGGCATCGGTACTCCAGATCTGATTGGAGGTGTCTCCAGGTTGGAGCTGGGCACGGGAATCCGTAGTGTCGGTGGTGCCTCGCCGAGGGCCTGCGATGGATGAGGCGCGGCTAGGATGGCGAGAGTCGGCCATGGTGTGTCGATGAAGTTGAGGTCTACAGATCGTGAGAGGTCTGTGGGATCTCGGTGTTATGCTTTTCGATTTTCAGGATAGAGGTTCTGTAGAGCAGGGCTGGCTTGTGGTAGAAGGAGCTGGGGAGAAGAGGTGGCGTTGGACGGGTCTGGCTACAATGCTATAGTGGGAGTGGAGGCGTATTTGTTTGGGAGGGGTGGGCCTTTGTGGGACCCATTCGTAGACTACAACGAAAATTAATATTTGATCAAATGAAAGGGGGGGTTTTGGTGATGGCGACGCTGGTAGGTTTTTTTTTTGACAGAAGCTGGTAGGTTGATGAATGGAGTATGGTATATGTAGGAGTAGTTAGGTTAGGGAGTTAGCTGCTCATGAAAGCATCTAGAAATTTTGTATTATAAATTTTTGTTTTTGCTTTTATGAAATGATGTTTGGGTTGTGACACATAAATATGAGTGGATTTAGGGGGTAATGTAAATTTAAAAGAGCATTGTTGGGGATCTGTATCTGGATTCTGAGATTCCAATCAGATAGCAGGTTTAATGAAGGTGTTATGGAAGCTTCAACAAAGTTATAAGTGATATTGTCATAATGACACTACACGACTCGTTATGGAGGAATTAAGAGATGTTGGCTGGAAGTGAGTGAAATTTTCAAGGGAGTGGTAGTCAGCCGTATGATGTTCGGGCTTTATTTCTAGAGTCTGAGCTTTTGACCAGGAAGCAGTTTTAATGTTTGTGTTATTGCTGCCCCCAACAAGGTTATAAGTGAAAAAAAATGACGTTGTTTTTGTGTTAGTGTTTTTGGATTCGCTTTCATGTAAAGCAAGTTGGAGCTGATAACCTTAGTTGTATCTTTGAATCGAAGGAATCTAGGTCATGCAAATGGAATGTCTTCATATTTTGTTTTAGTTCATGGTGTGTACACTACAATTATGTAATGTTTAAATATGGCATTTGAAATAGACTATAACATATGAAGTTGTAGGTCAAATAGTGCTTGTCCGACATGCATATATGTTGTATGAATTAAATAAATTTATGATTGCATGGAATAAATAAGATGGAAAGCAGTTAAGACAATTGATTTGCATTAAGACAATTGATTGAATAGAAATGATGTTGACTATCTGGTGTAAGTAGTTTCGTGTGGCGTAGTATAGGCACTGTGTTGGGGTATGTGAGGCATGACAAAGAACATAGTTTTGTTTATGTCGATGATGTTAATCATAAGGAATGGGTGCAATTGTGAAAGGCTATGTGCGAAGGGCATGATATTATCAACGGTGTTCTATGATAGGTGATAGGTTTCTACAAGTATAACGACGTTAATATGGCCCATTTTAGTATCAGGTTATAATTATTCATATAATATGGTAGGAGCACGTTTTCATATAAAAACATGGGAATTAAACATGGTACTTTTTGTTATTTATGTGTAAAAACATGGCATTTTTGTTCGGGTTTATTGAAAGCTTGTGGTGAGTGACGAACGGTTTCAATAGAGGTAAAAGAGAGGGCATGAGAAGATTGGTATTTTACATGCGCATCAAATTCATTTTATGGTGTTTAATTGGTGAACTTGTCTTCAAAAGTTAATAGGATTTAATAATTTATATAAGTGAATATGTAGATATATATATATATGTGTGTGGGTGGGGCTGCAAAATGTGTATATATATGTGTGAGCAAACTATATAAGTATATGTTGTATTATGAAGAAGTTAATGTATGAGAGTAATGGAAGGCTAATTAAACATTGACTAAAAATATACTGTTGGATAATTTATGGGTTTAGAACAATTGATTATCATGATATGCACGTGGGTGTATAAATTATTGGCACGTGTTGTTAATGAACCAGCCAAAAGGTGCGTGGATCTGTACTTTGCATCTTCTTTTAGTGTGCTAATCACCTGCTCAATCGTACGTTGGAGGGCCCAAGTCGCTGTCACCAGGGGGTTACTGTGCACGTGGACCCAGCGAGCGACGCGACGTTGGGGCTTCCGGCACAAGGAGGAGCTCTCGCGGTCGGCCGAAAGGCTACTGTCGGAGTTAATGCGGCATGGAGGCAGGTGAACTTTACAGCGTTCCATTATTGCCCCTTTCCGGGGGGGGAGGTCACTCATTTTCTCTACTACCTCGCACCCGGCCTGGAGCACAACGCCAGTGTCCACTGCATAGGTATCCTCCTCCTCGCCGGCAAGCACCATGGCCCGCCGCAATCAAGCCACCCCGCGTAGAGCGCGCAAGGCTCCCATCTCGCCCAAGACTCCTGCTCCAGTGCCTTCATCGTTGGTGACTCCTTCATGCCGCCCGAATCCAGGTGTGACTAGGAGCCACTCTCCTAGCCCGCCTCCTCCTGCAGCTTGCGCGGTGGGCGATGGAAGCATTGCTCCAAGTAGTCCAGTAGGTGGTGTGCAGGAGCGTATCAATGGATCTGCACCCAATCACGTTTCGCGTGATGCTGCAGTTGGTGTGAAGGGGAAGGGGAAAGGGAAGAAGAGGGCCAGGTCTCCTAGTGCTTCTAGTGAGGATACTCCAGATCCTGATGGGGATCCAGCGCTGTGCAGAGAACTGCTGTGGCGCAGGCCGGACATTGTTGGATCTATAGAGGTACAGGCTTATCCTATATCTTTCAAGTTTTGTTCTACGCGTAACCTATGTGCTATGTCGCTTGGTGGCTTTGTTTTAGTGGAATTCTCATTGTTCTTTGATTTTCTTGGCGCCACGTTGCAGAAGTTGGCTGGATCTGCTCGCGTGCGTGCACCAGCGTTGCCTGGTCTGTGCATACGTGAGAGATCTGAAGATGGGTCACCAAGTTATGGCCCACATGCTCCTCGTGGGCTGGATGGGGCCGGATCTGTGAAGATTGAAGGCAAATCAATGGAGGATTTGAAGGGAAAGGCAGTTTTAGTTGAAGATGAGGAAGAATCAGATGATGATTCATCAGATTCGTCCCTGGATGCTGAGACTGGCAGATCTGATGGTGATGCGCCTTATCCAAAGTGTTTGGTAAGTTGAAACTTTCCAGTGTCCTTTTCTGCATGTTCAGACAGTGTTGATGCTTGTGCAGGTTTCTATTTTGGTGCTTTCTTGCTTTTCTTTATGCATGAAGGTGGGATGTGTGTCCATTGTCGTCACGTTGTTTTCAGGATGTGGAGCGCTTTGGTGGCCGTCCGGTTGAACGCCCTCGCATGGACCCACTCCGGATCCACAGGGGTAGGAGCTTCACTAGGCATTTTAATGCCCCCTTCATGAACTCCATTGTAAGTTGCTGAAGTTTATCATTTTTTTGGTGTAGCACGTTTCTTGGGTAGGCATTTATTGGGTAACTGCAGTGTGAGTTGTAGTAGGAGGATTGAAATGTAGTTATTGTGGTAATTGGTAGTTGTTCATAGAGTGTAAGAGCATCTCCAAGAGCTCCCTAAACTTCACTTGGGAAATCTTGTGTTATAGGAGCTTGGTATTTTGTTTCCCAAGTGAAAAAAGAGCCTTTCTCCAACAACTTTGTATTCCTACTTGGTAAAATTTGAAAAAATAGGCCCACCTTTTGTCCAAACCGTTTACTGGGCCTTTCCACCTAGACTTTTCGTTTCCCGTGCGATCTCTTCCTCCGTTGCGTGCGATCTCTTCCTCCGTTGCGTGGCCACCGCGACCGGTCCGCTCCCGAGCCGATCGGCAACCCATCGCCGGATGTGCGGCAACAAAGATGGGCGACAAGTGGTCGATGTATTCAATCTATCTGTCGATGTATTCAATCTATCGGCAAAGTAGCGATGGACAGCGAAAGACAGCCAAAGGCGACAAAGAAGATGGGCGGCGGCAAGACCCTGCACATCCATCGTACAAGACGGATGTGCGGCAAAGAATGCGATTTGACAGACGAAGATCGAACAAAGTGCGGTGCGGCGAGATTTGCCGATGCGCGGCCTCTTCGCGGGAGAGATGCGCGCGGAGGCAAGTTTTCCCAAGCTGCCAAAAATACCAAGTCACTTTCCCAAGCTGTTGGAGATGTTATTTTGTGATTTTGTCCAAAATAATAGAATACAAAGTGAGTTTAGGGAGCTCTGGGAGATGCTCTAAGTGAGAATGGTCTAGTTTTTACTACATGCAGAAGAAGATATGGTAATTGGGGTGTCAGTTAGATTATGGTATGCTCGTTGATGTTTATAGGATGCTGAAGATGTTTGTGTATGAGGGATAGGACTATAATATAGATAAGGATGATTGTTACTGAAAATCTATGAACAATTAGGCAGTGGTCAGTGCACAAGTAATTGGGTGGAGTACCTTTCAGCATATAGCTGCAAGCCTACCTATCTGAGCTGCATAAAGGGGGTATGTATGTGCATGAAATCACAGGAGGAAATGTGTGTTTGTTTTTTTGATTCATGGATATGATAGTTACTGGAGGAGGGGGGTAGTAGGTGTTGATGATAAGATTTGGCATGTATTATAAGATTGGATTTGTTTGAATTTTGTAGGTCATCCCGGGGCCATTTTGGTCCAGGATTGATGACGGGGAGATGGATGCTGTGGTCATGTTTGGTGAGGTAATGATGGGATTTAGAGTAAGGGTGCAGCAGCTTAATGGCAGGGTGTACCTGTCTGATGGATGGCGTGATTTTGTCCAAGCTGAGAGGATATCCCGTTTTGACTCCGATCTGTTTGTTTGGCTTGGAGGCAATGCCATTGGGGTGCGCATCTATGGTGCCAATGGTGATGAAAGGCCGCTTGCCAGCCGTCCACCATATGGGCATCCGATGTTGCAGGATTTTCCATTTGGACCGAATGCTGTGAATAATGCAGGAGCCAACGTTTATGGTTAAGATCCTTTATCTCTCTCTCTTTTTATACGTTGTTTGCGATGAGATGTGCCAGGGTAATGTGTCTGAAAACATGTTGTTCTTATTTGGTTTTGCAGTGCCAGACACCATCCTCAACTCGGTTTATGAGCTCGGCGCTGGAGTTCACATCAATCCTCAGATCATGCAAACCATTGCCAATGTGTGGCATGGAATGGATTCCAATTTCCCTCTGTTTGTGTGTTCGATGACCAAGAGCCAGGCAAAACCGAAAGCACAGTTTGTAAGTATTGTTGGATAGTTCAGATGTTGATATGATGCACTGCAGTTTTTAGTTCATCGTTGTAACACTTTATTTTGGTAAGTACATGTCCGGCCAAGTAGATTGTGTGCTTACTTGGTTCTTGATTTGGTTGCAGTTTTTCTCAAGGAGTTTCTCCGTTTATCTCCGCCATGGCACGCCGACGAAGCTGTTCCTAGCTGACAGCCAGGGTGTGTATGATGCTGTGGTGTGTCGGTATGATAGCAATCCAAGGCTTGCAAGGATAGTATCTGGATGGAATGACTTTGGTGTGGACGTGGGGATGCAGGAGGGAGATGTGTTTGTGCTCAGTGTGTTCGAGAATGGTGAAGGGCAGTACGAGATGAGGTTCTTTCCTGCTTGATGGCTATCTGGAAGCAGCGTTGCAGCAAGTTGTCTGCAGATCGGTTTCTTTGTGATGAAACCGTAATTTATCTATCAGCTCAATATTTGGAATTTTTAGTTTATTTCGATGGATGGTTGTAAGACTTTTTATTTCCGCTTGAACTGAAGTTTGGATGTCATGATCCCGTCGGAGACTGTAATAAATTTCATATTCGAGCACATTTTCCATTGTGAAATATGTTATGGTTATCTCTGCAATCTTTATCCGATGTCATGCATTACGAGTTTTGTTGTTGATTCAGATGAAATTATGTATACTTTGATGATTGTCGCGCTGATCTGTACAATGGATATATAGTGGCAAATTTTTTAACGATATATAGGAGGCCTCACTTCGGTTACAAGAATTAGGTGTAAAATATTGTATGAATGAATAGTTACAGAATTATGAAACGAAAAGATTATTTGAAAGGTCACTAATGCGTAATCTAAAAACGTTCAAGTTTGAGGTGAATGGGATGATGATGACTGTTGTGCTAGTGGCAGGTAAAATTAAGTTGCAGAGGTATTTATTGAAGTAGGTGGAAAACAGAAGCAGTGAAGTTTAACCAGGAGGGGCGGGAGGAGTAGTGGTCGTCTGGTTTTCTTTCTTATGTCTCAAGACAGCCGGAGGCTTGCGGTGGAAGGAGCTTGGCCACTAGTGCTTCACAAGCTTCCTGGGGCCGCTCGACACGGAAGCTGGTGCCCTCTCTATAAAAGTTGGCTTGCGCTTCTAACCGAGCTTCTTTTTTGTTTCGCTAGCCTGCTCTCGCTCCTCACCTGTCATTGCTGCTCTTCACTCCACCTACTAGGGTTGTACAGGCCAGAATCGATCTGCCTTCCCTGCAATCGGAGATTTGTGGTAATGATTTTTCCCGCTCAGTAGTCCCCGCGGTAGGGCGTTGCTGAACAAGGAAGATTCTAGTGTTGTCATGTTGCATATCTGTGATGCTAGGATTGAGATCGACACTGGATTTTAGTAGATTTGTGATGCTCAACCACTGGTTTTTGGCGTGGTAGGATTGATTGGATGCTAAATATTTTTTTTTTCGTGGATAGTAGGTACGATTGGGTAGTAAACTATGCTATAGGCGATGTGATTTGTGCATGGAGTTTCTGATGCTCTTTATTATCAGTGAACTATGCTATAGATCTGCTTGCTTCTTACTACCAGTAGGACTGGTTGATCTGTTAGAATGTCATCCCTTCGGTATCTAAATCCGCCCCATTGTATCGATGGTTGGAGGTTACCAAACCTCTGCACGCTTTATGATGTAGTGAAGAGGTGTAACAAGTTTCAAGCTGGGTGGGATGTGATTTGCCGTATGGGTATAGGTTTTTGAATGAGAGTTTTGTCAGGGAGGTTTGATTTTGCTTATTATCGAGAGTAGCCAGTAAGCTAGGTGCATTGTGTCTAGCCGAAGGTGGAAAAGTTTGTGTTTTAATGCTATGATCTGGAGGAAAATGGTGAGTATTGAACAACATTGATTTATTGGCTTGGAAAATTAAATTGGTAGGCTCTGTTGTGCAATATCACAGTATGATGCTTCGCTTTTTTCAATAATGGGGGGATGGTTGTGTGTAAGGGCAGGGGCTGTTAATTTGCAGTGATACTCTTTATGTGTTCTTTGCTTATGTTGTTCTAATTTCAAAGTCACAGTGGGACATGCAGATGAATTTTTTCCATTAGTGTATTAAACTATATAGTATGGTTGCAGGAATTGAATGGCTCCGTTTGTGTTCGTGTGGCCTCTTAACCTGTTGGGTGCTTATTATGCTGATCTGCATGGCGACACGCCTGTAACCAAGCGGTTTGATCTGGCCCATGTCAGTGATACTCAGTTGGGTGTGGATGGGTATAGGTGTGCACTTATGTTTGACTTTGATACCTCTCTGGTCCCTTCCGAGCACATCACTTTGTCATCTGCTGGCCGGTTTAATGCTGGTGTTATTGAAGCTGAGCGCTCGTGTGTCCAGGCTATGGTTGAAGCAGTGCGTAACGAACATCATCTGTTTCCTGTTGATTATAACTTTGTTGCTCTGTCAGAGAAGAGGGCATTGTTCAATGCTATGAGGGACATCATGTTGCCATGTCGCCTTGATCATCAGCATATCGCAGCTGCGATTGATGAATGTCGCTATGCGATGCTTGATGCGTCTGAGAAGGTGTTAACACCAAAATTTGGACAGCCGAGAAATATCAGTGACGAGGGAATACTCCTTAATATTTTGAGAAGAAGCAAGGAGCTTGATGATTGCCAACGAAGATTAGACAAGATATATGTGGTGCGGTCGCCAAGTCCACCACGGAACCAAATCGGCAAATCGCTCGGCTATTCGGGAAGCCATACGTGTGCGAGCAATTAACGTATATTGTGGTCAGGCTCGGCTATTCGGCATTCAGGCTCGACTATTTGGGAAGCTATTCGGGAGGCCCATTGCATATTGTGGTCGATCAGCATGCATGCCTGGTGCTGGAGGTGCATTTGTACGTAGCTTCAAGGATGAAAGGCAACGCAAGATCTGGCGTGCAAATCATTTGCCGATAGGAGGAGTCAGAAGATGTATATGCATATACGTGATTTGGCTGGTGTCACATTCGTATACGACAAGATGTGCTAGCTTGCCTGAGCTTTGGCGGTTGGACAAGGAATACGTCGCCACATTCTATATCAGAAGGCGGCCAGGTGCTTGTGACTTGTTCGTCCAGGACACGTCGTTGGTCGGACCAAAGAATATATACGTGTATACGTATTACATTTGGGAACTAGCAAGGCGGGCAAGGAAAGATACGATGGCAAGCAGGATATTGCCGTGCATTGACACGTGAGTAGCAAGAGGTCTAGGTGAAAGGCCCTTGTTTGGTTTTGATAATTGAGTGACAACTTTAGGTGGACTAACATGTGTGATGGTTGAGATACACAGGAGTTAGTTCACAGGTACATGTGTGTGAGCAACATATGCCATGGTGGAGATGGCTTGGAGATGTTGTGAGGCTCAACACATGAGTTGATAAAGGAGCTCATTGCAAATGAGACATGACATGGAGTCATGTGACCAAGAGGTGAAGATCAAGATGAGGCTTGGCTTGATGGACCGGTTGCAAGTGTGAAGGGCAAGTTGAGGCCGCGCGAAGGACCATGCGATGGTGAAGCTTGGGCAAGACTTGGCGCCGATGGACCGACGCAACGGTGAAGAGCAAGTGAGGTCAAGATCGATGGACCAAGAGTGTCACATGATGATATGAAGTGGATCATATCATTTGATGATCGTGTCGGTGCATGTTGTTGCATTGGCACAATGGAGGAAGACGGTGGAGATGGAAATGCGCAAGGCAAAGGTATAACCTAGGGCATTTCATTTCACCGGTCTAAGGTTGAGTAGAGAAGTACTTGACCGGATTTAGGATAGATGGCCGTACTATCAAGAGGGGTAATCTTGTTTGCATATCGGTCATCTAGTGCCACTTGAGCGATCTAACATTGCGATGTGCTAGGATCGAGTGGCGTGGTGAGTTGAAGAGAAAATCCTTTGAAAATGATTGTGAAAATGCTAACACACAAGCACATGGAGTTGTACACTTGGTGGTGTTGGCACATTTACAAAGGTGGCGAATGTTCGCGCTGTCGGCGGGATTCGGCGCTTTCGGGAAAATTGGAGGCATATTTTCCATTGCGCCGGATGCAAATTGTTGTTGGAAACATGCTATCTATGGTGGTCAAGTTGGTATACTTGTGGGATAGCATGGTGGAGAAGATCGCGTTTTCGATGGGCTGTAAATCAGGGATTTACAAGCGCCGGACGCGGCGGTCGGACGCTGCGACGCGGGAGCGGGCGGACGCGTCCGCGCGTGAAGGTTGGCGTGGGCGGCCGGTTCTCGGCGCGCCGAGCGCCGGACGCCGAGGAGGCGCGTCCGGCCGCACGCCGGACTCGGACCGAAACTTCGGTGCCGAGTGCCGCGTGAGCACGTTCGCGACGCGCGCCGGACGCAGCGGCGGACTCGGCGAGTCACCGTTTGGCGTCCGGCGGTTCTCTTCGTGCGCGGGCGGTGGGGTGGATGTGACCGGCCGGATGCGTCCGGCGGTGGTCACCAGCGCGTCCGGCGCAGGTTTCGAGCGATCGTGGAGGTAGCCGTTGGGGATCAACGGCCGACTTCAAACGGCCGGTACACGTGGCGTGCCGAGGAGCGCCGGACGTGGCTTGGAGCGTCCGGCGGTGGAGGAGGGCGGACGCGTCCGGCGCTCGTGTTTCAGTTGCCCGAGGTGGCAACGGCTAGTTTCAGCCCTTGGGGCTATATATACGTGGTTTGGCCGGCTGTGGCCGGTTGCTGAGCACGCCCTGGCTATGTTGCTGTCGACGAAATATCGGCGATAGTCCGACCAGGGGTATGCCCTGACCGGTAATGGATTGGCGGAAGGCGCACGAGATTGCGAGCAAGACGTAAACAGGGAGCAATCACACGAGGTTTACCCAGGTTCAGGCCGCAAGGATGCGTAAAACCCTAGTCCTGCTCTCTGTTTCGATTATGACGTGGATGTATGAGTCTCGTGCGTTATGCCGATTCCGTCCTTCCGTACGGGGGTCCTTGCTCTCCTTATATATTGCGGGAGCAAGGTTACAAGTCGGAACTAGCCTATCTCGGTACTAAGTTTATATACTTTACAAGTCTAAACTTTCCAATCTCGGCTAGGTCTTGTCCTCCTTGTCGGTCTTCGATATTCTTGCCTCGTTTTAGGGCCGTCCGACCAGCCTGAGCCGATCGGTCTTGAAGCTTGATGGGCCAGCCTAGCATGTCGGCCCAAACTAGGCCGTGAGGGTATATGGAGTTTATACCTCCACGGCTAGTCCCCGAGCATCATGGATCTTGCGGGAAAAAAACACCGTCTTGCTTGGTTGAGTGAGAAAGGGTGGTCGGACACACGTGCGACATGTGGTCCGAGCGGGGCCGGAGGACCGTCTAATGCTTCCGACCACACTTTGCTTACACTTGGTTGACGTTTTCGGTTTTGACCGAAAGATTTATGATGCTCCCGAAAAGAAAAAAGAATTTTGAAAGGGTCCCAAATGAGACGTGGGCCCTCGTTAGTGTGTGATGCCCGCCATCACATGGTATCTCGTCGTGATTGGTTGTTGCCTTAGCTTAGTTTTGAAACTAAACTCTTTGTAAAGAGAAAGGATCGACCGAGTCATGCAAATGACGTGGGCCCACGTAGTCCCGAGGTTGTTGTAAGATAGTATATGTTGCGGCAAGCTCTAAAAGAAAGATCTAGCCCATGTCACCTCTCGGTGACGTGGGCCCACGTAGTCCCCGAGCCCGAGATGAGGTGGAACACGTTATGTCGTGGTCTAAAAAAAGAAGACAACTGATCATTATATCGTGCTTTATGTATTTCCGACCACTCTTTGAGTGAGACCGAGCAGCCAAATTTCATTTGGGCCGGTCGGTTTGAACCATGCCATGACTTTGTCATGATTAAGTTAAGGCAGCTTTGCTACTTAACTCGGTCCCAACGTGGGCTGTGAGACCATGGTTTTGAATCTAAACCCATGAAATAGCTTAGCTATTTGTCGGATTGTGTGGGTTGAAATGTTGGTGCTATACTGCTGCTATACTGTAACTTGTGAATCAGTTCTTCGAGTTATTGCTGCAAAGAGAAAATTTGGTATGAGTGAATGTTTGATTTGATGTGATTTGATATAATCTATGACAAAGAGTTGTATCAAGATGTGTTGTTTGAGAATGGTTTTTAGTAATCGCCTCTCCTTAGAGTTAATCGATCCGCAGTGTGTAGGTGACCTATAGTGAATAGCGCGTTTCGCCGAATCACTTAGGGCCCTATTTCCATTGGAGGCGACGCGACACCCCCGTGTTGTATAGCGTTGGAGCCGTGAACACGTAGCGGGGTTGATCGAGAGACAGTGCACGCTGATTGTTTTCTGTTGGAGGGGTGACGTACTTGGCCATTTGAGTTGTAAAGAGTTTTTCGAATGTACTTTGAAGTAGTTCGTGTAAAGAAATCTTTTGTGAAAGAAGATTAATGAAGGCATGTATGTTAGGTTGAGAGAGCACTTATCTGCATTTTGTTGTGAGCCACCGTCTTGCCGTGATGGGCTTTTGACAATGCCTTTGCTCCTGAAAGAATAGTGATATGGTGTGTAAAATTCTGTTATGCAGAAGGGTAGGTCATGCTTATTACAAGTTTGGAAGAAAAAATTGCCAGCATCACTCTTTTCTTTCTCATTCAAGAGCCGACCAGTCCTTAGGGATTAGATGATCCTAAACAAACAGCACGGTGCCGGAATGTTTGGAGCCCTTTTCCTTTGGGAGCGACCGCTGGATCACTCTGTGTTGTATAGCGTTGGAGCCGTGAACACGTAGCGAGTGGGACCGAGAGACGGTACATTCCTGGTTTGCTTCGTGTTTGAGGTAAGAAATTTGTGAAAACTGGTTTTTCTAAAGTGTGGTCTTTTGAAATGGAGAGGATGAATAAAAAATTTATTAAGGATGTGAGATACTTATCTTTCAACCGTCGTGTCGCGTCATGATCACATGCGGGGCGAAAAAATATTCGCTTGCTTGATGCAATCGTGCATCGCGACCGACCTATCGCGTCCAACCGGCGTACGGTTTTTCGTCTTTGGTCAAGTCAATTCTTGCTGATGTGGTGGGTCCATTGTGTCGGTGTCTCAATCGCTCCACCTCCCTGACGTCGTGCGTCGGCGAGCGCACGGGGGGTTCCCGATGCAAGGGGAACGTATAAATGCACGTCGCTTGAGTGGAGCGGTTTTCGTCGCTTCGTGCTCTCGGGGAACGAGAGGGCCGCGGGGTTTGATTACCCACGATCTCATTGGTTGCCTTCTCAATTCCTCCGAGCTCTTCTATAAATCGGGGCTGCGGCTGGAGTTCGTGCACGCGGCGCATTCTCTCGTTCCTGCTCTTCTCCTCCCGCTCTCAAAACCTAGGGTTTTAGATTGCATCCCCGCGCCGCCACCTCCGGATGGATCGCCGTCACGGTAAGCTCCCGGCGGGGAGGAGGAGTCGGTGAACTCCCTCGGGAGGTGAGGCCGCGGAGGAGGTGAGCTTGGATTGGAATTTTCCTTGATTAATCTTGGGGTTTTCTTCTTTGGTGTAACCGCTGATTTTCGTTCACAATGTAGGTACACTCTCCCCGACCATTGGAGGTGCGGCGGTACCTCCGCGCGGGCACCGCCGAGGCGGCGAGGAGGGCGGCGGAGGAGCCACGGGATGTGCCGGAGGCTGCGGCCCCCGAGCCGAGTGGCTCCGGTCGTGGAGGCCGGAGCTGCCGTTGCGGCGGCGAGCATGCGGCTCCGTCGCGGCGGAAGAGGCGGTGGCGGCCGCCAGTGGCTCGACGCCGCGTTCCCTGAGCAGTGCCTCGGTGAACTCCCTGGCGTCTGCGCTCGACCGCTGCAGGGCGGAGCTAGAGCACGTCAGGGATCTCTACTCCGAGGCCACCAAGCAACTGGGGCAGGCGGAGGCGAACGCCGACCTGTTCCTGAAGGCGCTCTCCTCCGCCCAGGAGGAGCTGGAGGCGGAGAAACAGCGGGCCGCCGACTTCGACGCCGATGCTAACGCCGCCGTCAATGAGGCGGCGGACGAGAGGCTGGCCCGCAAGGTCCAAGTGGACACGCTGCTTCGGCAGCGTGAGGCTGCCGACATCAGGGTCGGCGGTAAGTATCATGTTCTTTATTGTTCATATTCTCTGAATTGTGCTTACCTTGGTATTTAATTTTTTTTTTTTTTGCAGAGCTGACGGAGCAGCTGGAGCAGCTGCAGGAGGCCGCTCATGCGGCGGCGGATGCGGTGAACGCCCAGGGCGGCGATGTCATCGCGCGGCTGGCGGCGATCCCCGGCCAAGTGGCCGCGGTGGCGGTTCATGGCGTTCGTCATGGTGCCTCCGCCGCTTATGCCACCGTCGACGCCATCTCGGGCGTTGATGTCCGTGGCATGGAGCTATCGGTGGCGGCACATGACACCGTGGAGGGCGGCGCCGTCGAGTTCACCGGGGCGGCGGAAGCCGTCGTCGCCGCGACTCCTGTCGACTTGGTGGTCGGCAAGCTGTTTGGGGATGACTAGATTGCTTTAGGTGCAATCGGTCCCCGTTTGTAAAAAAAAAAAAAAATATATTTAATGAAAGAAGTGGATCCTTTTGAGATGTGTCTTGTGCCAGAATCCTTCGAGATTCCTTTTATTTATCCCTTTGTTTTGATCCGTTTTCATGATTGTATCATGTTCTTGCCGTAGGATTTTTATTTCGGGGCTTAGAGCTTTCTGCTTGTTGTGTCAGAAGATGTCGTGATGCGTCAGTTTGAGGAATGATTTTCCTTTGAGTAGAGAAGAAAAATCCATGTGCTCAAATGTTTGACACGAAAACTTGACTTCTTATTATAACATAGTACACATTAGATTGTTTTTCGTCATCGAATGACTTACAATGATGTGTACGATCGACGCTAATTTTAACTTTTAAAGGAAGATAGCCTAGAAAAGAAAAACTTGTACTTGATAAGAGAGAAGATTTCATCTCTTGTTGTTTCAATTTTCTTGCTCGTCGCCTTCTTCCAAGTCGTGGACCATGGTAGGTCTTCTTCGGTACGAGCGGTAGGTCGTCATCGTCTAGGGCTTGATCATCTCTGCGTCGGCGTGGTCGGATATACTTATCCGTTCCGAGTAGTATTGAGATTGTCCTTTTTTGGAAAAGGTACATCTGTAAAAGAATCTAAGGAGCTTGAGTTCTTCTCAAACCGGCTTCCTTTTTGTACTACTTCATACCACTCGCCGTTTATGAACATGCCTTCGGATGTTTTGCGCCCTGGTGATCGAACTGTTCTGATGTGCCGAAGATTGGCTGGGTTTATTGGATTAGGGAATATGTGCTCGGTGTGCGGAGGTATCCTGTCCTCAGGAGGAGTTGGACTGGGGAGCCTCCAATTTGGTTCTCTGGTCTGCAAATTGTCCAAGAAGGGAGTGATGAAACCATTACGGTTTGTTTGAACAGATGGAACCATTCGTCTAGGAGGAGGGCTCCGAGCACGTTTGTATACAGTAGGCGTCTGTATGGGTTGGGTGCAACAACGAGGCTCATCCGTGTTAGGTGAATCCCTTATGTCGTCCCTTAATGGGCTTATGCCGGAACCTGCGGCGATTCTCTCCGTTGCTGCCATGTGTTTTTGGCGCTCTTCCCTTCGTTTTCTTTCTACGTCTTGGTGTCGGTCGGCAAGTGCCCCGTACTGTGTGGCGACGCGCTTGTCATTGAGGGAGGCCGAGTTGATCGTGCTCGTGGCCGTTCTCTTTGCTCCGTTGCACCCGATGTTGTCATGGCGAGTCAATATCTCTTGCTGTCGCCTCTCCTCCGTTGTTCATCCCTTCGGACCGGGCCGCCGTGACGAAGGGCGCGGCTAGCTCGCACGTTCGCAAACAACCGAGCGTTGGATGTGTTGTTTTGTGGGGATCGTTCTTGCTGCGTTGCCGCGTAGGTGCGAGTTGGCGGGTTCCGACCGGTTCGTCGGATTTCTCGGCGGCGTCGCCGTCGTTCGTTGCGACGGGCGTTTACGCATTTATCTTGTTGACACGTAACTCCGACTAGGTACATCGTGTTGGGTAGTTTGTGTCGTCGGCGAACCGACCGTCTTTGTTGTTCCATGAGGCTTGTGAAGTCCTCGTTCTTAGATCTTGGATATCGGCGGGATTCTCTCGCCGTATGTTGCTTGGCTGGCCTCTCCGACCACCGTGTACAATGATCGGCCGTGGTCGGAGCTGCCGTGAGTTTCGCCGCCATCGGCCGTGTATGGTTGCCATGAGGATTTGTTGGAACGCGTCGTTGTAGATTCACCGGCTGCAAACGTGGCCGCTCGGAGCGCCCAAAAGTGACTCTACGATGGTTGTTCTGTCCTCGTGTCGATAGATTAGGGATTCGTTGTTGTCGCGCGATTTGTAGATCGCGACTGACGCGTCGTCGGAGCGATTCAAAGTTGGCATGGGTTTCTGTCAACCTCATGTCTTGTTGATGGATCAAACGGAGTAGATCCGTGTTGCTGACATGCCTCCTTTGGTTAGGACCGGTCGGAGGCGTTGACGCCGTGCCGCCAACTATCGATAGTGGATTGGTTGGGACCGCAATGGTGGTCACCGGGATGAGTTGGATCGGTTTGGCGCGGCCACCATTGTTGGTGCCATCGTTGGCGTGATAGCCGGAGGCGTGAGAGTTGTAGTAGCGGTTGCTAAGTTGGAAGTCCAGGTGAACGTTCCGAAGTTGAAGGTGAGGCCCGGCTTCGAAAGTCATGGAAGCCGGGAAGGAAACCATCTTGATCGACGTGAAATCTCGGTGCGCGGCCCCTACAGCGCGCCACGTCGACGAAATATCGGTGATAGTCCGACCCGGGGGTATGCCCCGACCGGTAATGGATTGGCGGAAGGCGCACGAGATTGCGAGCAAGACGTAAACAGGAGCAATCACACGAGGTTTACCCGGTTCGGGCCGCAAGGATGCGTAAAACCCTAGTCCTGCTCTGTTTCGATTATGACGTGGATGTATGAGTCGTGCGTTATGCCGGATTCCGTCCTGCAGCACGGGGTCCTTGCTCTCCTTATATATTGCGGGGAGCAAGGTTACAAGTCGGAACTAGCCTATCTGGTACTAAGTTTATATACTTTACAAGTCTAAACTTTCCTATCTCAGCTAGGTCTTGTCCTCCTTGTCGGTCTTCGATATTCTTGCCTGTTTTAGGCTGTCCGACCAGCCTGAGCCGATCGGTCTTGAAGCTTGATGGGCCAGCCTAGCATGTCGGCCCAAACTAGGCCGTGAGGGTATATGGAGTTTATACCTCCACAGTTGCCTTGTGTGGTGGTGCTTGGAAGCCCTCTAACTCACATATGCTTGGTAGTGACCATCCGATAGTGTGAGAAGAGCGATTCTAGTGCGAGTGCTTTGTGAGATTGCATTTGTGGCACTAGGTGGTTGTGTTGCAAGCAGGAGAGCTTGTTACTCTTGGAGGATTGCCACCTCCTAGACGGCTTGGTGGCAAGTGGCTCCGTGGTAGCACGCGTGGAGATACGGTGCTCCGGAGAAGAGATTGTGAGAGGTTCGGTGCTCACCTCGCGGGGATCGCGAAGAGTAGCCTTATTTGATTGCGCGTGTCATTGAGTTACCACCCTTGCGTGTGTGGGTTTGCTCGGTGCCTTGAGGGGCTCACTTGAGAGTGGTGTCTTGCGGTGCCTTGCGGGCGTGCCTTGAGGGGCAAGTGACTTGAGGGTCACACCGAAGAACCATCTAGGTGAAAAGACCGGAGGAACCACCGAAGGTGTTGGTCGACACAACGGGACGTAGCTTGGGGGCAACCAAGTGAACCCGTGAAAAATCGCCGAGTCATCTTGTGTCCACACTTCGCGGTGGTTTGCAATCTCTTTCACAAGCTTTGTATTTGCATTCCTTACATTCTTGTATAGCTTGTGTAGTTGCTCTTGTGGTTAGTTAGCTTGAGTAGCTTGTTAATCACCCTCTTGCTTGTGTAGCTAGAAGTAGAGTAAGTTGCCTTGCTTAGCTTGTGTAGTTAAGTAAGTTTGAGCTCTTGGGTTTAGCTTGTGTAGCTTTGTCCTTGAGCATCTAGTGAGCTTAGGTTTGGCTTTGTGCTTTTGCTCATTAGAATTGTGTAGGTGCACCCGGTTGCTAAAGTACTAGTTGCTTAGGATTGTGTGACCTTGCAAGCTAGACTTGTTTAGTGTGCATTAGCTAGATTGGCACCTTGTCTTCTTGTTTAGGATCTTTTACAAGGTGCATCTAGAGACATAGATAGAGGGGTGAAGTCTTGGCTAGGCCGATAGATTTAATTCCGCACTTATATCGGTTAGCCGGAGCGATTAGTTTTAAAAAGGACTATTCACCCCCTCTAGTCCGCCATCTCGACCTTACAAGTGGTATCGAGCCGGGTCTCTCATTTAGTGGTCTTAACCGACCCGAGAGGATGGCGGATTATGGGCTAGATGTTGAGTGTCCACACATTTTTGATGGCACACACTTTGCACGATGGAGAAATTGGTTGTCATGCAATTTTAAGTTTATTTCTCCACAATTGTGGTGGATTGTAGATGTGGGCTTCTCTTGTGCAATTGAAAGGAAAACTCAAGCACAAAAGAATTGCTTCACTCTCAATTGCCAAGCTACTAACATTCTCTATAGATCTTTGGATGATAGCATATTTGAGGAGATCGTGGATTTTGAGTCCGCTCATGAGATTTGGGTATATCTCAATGAGAAGTATGGAGCGGCCTCCGATGTTATTGATGAGGAGTCCATGTTAGTGGCACATGAGGTTATTGAGCATGACCATAACAAGGTTGTTGTGGAGGATTGCTCCACCTCATGGTCAAGTGAGGAAGATAATCGATCTACCTCAAGCTCACTTGACAAGATGGAGAATGATGCCTCAAGTGATGCAAGTAATGATTCTACCCCAAGCACACTTGATGGCGATGATGGTTCATGCTCCAATGATGATGCTACTACAAGCTCTCCGACATCATCATATTGCTTCATGTCACAAGGTGACACTAAGGTATCAAGTTGCAATGTGATTGATCATGCCTCTTATGATGAGCTTGTTAGTAGACTTGCTAGCATGACCATGTCTTTAGAAAATGAGAAAGCAAAAACAATGAATCTTGAAAGTGAAAACTCTTTTCTAAAGACAACATGTGAACAATAAAAGCATCTACTTTATGTTACTACTTGTTCACATGATGTGCTAAAATTGACTCATGAGCAACTTTGTGTTACTCATGAAAACTTGTTGAAAGATCATGCTTTTCTCACTAAGAAGTTTTCCTTTGAAGAAATTAAAACTAGTGAGAGCTCATCACTTGGGTTGAATGATCAATCACATATGACTAACCTTTGTGATGTAGGGAAGAAGCATGTATCCACCTCTCATAATGATTTACTTGATATGCCATGTTCTTCACAATTAGATGCTTGTTCTACTTCTATGTCTTGTGAGACTAATCTTTTGAAGGAGAACAATAGACTCAAAAGCAAAGTGAAGAATTTGAACAACAAGCTAGAGAGGTGTTACAACTCTCGAGTCACCTTCGAATATATGTTGAAGAACAAGAGAAGATATGGTGACAAAAGTGGCCTTGGTTTCAATAAGGACAATGTTGGGTTGAGTGAAGTGCCAAAGGTCACACATTCTCAACTCTTGAAGAGCTACAAGAGATATGGCAACATGAATGGCATCCGCTACAACAACACCAACATCAAGGGAAAGAAATGGGGCAAGAGAAAGTATGAGAAAGAAATGAAGAAGCTAGAAGAAGAAAGGCTCTCTCATTTCATATGCTTTCAATGCAATAAAATGGGACATCTAGCAAGAACTTGCCCAAACAAAGAGAAGTCTCAACCAAAGCCACAAGATGAGCAAGAAAAGAAACCCCAAGATCAAGTCAAGATCAACCATGATGACATAGTTGGTGACTTGAAGATGATAAAGAAGAAGACAAGAAGGGGTGGAAGAGCAAGGCATCCAACTCCTATCCAAGATGCCAAGATGATGATGAGCAAGAATCAAGAGAAGAAAGATTTGGCTCACATCAAGTGCTTCAAGTGTGGAGAGATGGGACACTATGCCTCGGGGTGCCCTACCAAGCTTGAGAAGAAGGCTCAAGCAACTCAAAAGAGGCAAGGCAATGAAGAGCATCACATGAGCAATGAAGAAAAGGCTCAACTGAAAAGAAGATGTTATTCATGCCGGAAAGGGGACACATGGCTTATTCATGTCCCCTAGGTAACAATTCTAAGCCTATTTCAATTGATACAAATAATATGCTTAGAAAGGATGGTAATGGTACCTCTACGGTCTCTATTGCAAAACATCCCGCTATCCATACTAAGGCTTTGCCTAAGTATGTGGCTCCTAACTTAAGAGGACCCAAACATATTTGGGTACCATCAAAAAGTGGATGATTGTGTGTAGGTACCATGGCATTGGAGACTTGATTCAATTGAGTTCATTTTATTAATCATTTGATTGAATCAATTATTGAAGCTTAGTGCTATTTCTTTCCCAATGCCAAGTCATGACTAGTGAAGTCCAATGTGCTACAACATACAAGTGCAATAATCAAGTTGTGGTAATCTATTGGCATTCGAAGGCTTGCAAAGTATTTGAGTTGAAGCTTGCTAGTGGATGATCATGAGCTATCAAAGGTATATTCCTAGTTGATCTATTCATTTGGGTGCATATGAGTTGATTGAATTGGATATATATGCATATGTTGCTTGCTATGAGATGTTTGAATGGATTAATTGTTTAGTAGTCAAATTTGGATTAGTTTGGTTCGATATGATCACAAGATGACTCTTAATAAGTGATTTGAATGGATATATGTCTTGTGTTGGTATTCAAACAAGTTGATATCAAGTTTGATTCAATTTGAAGAAGCATAGCTCAATTGCTTAACTCTGTCCAAAATCTGAAATTTGAGCTGGCTGTGGTCAAGTCTGAGTTTGATAGATCAAATCTTATTGGATTGGCTTGAAATTTGGTATGCATGCTCGACACTTATGGTATAATATACTGTACAAATTTCATGAAGATTGGATAAGAATTTCTTCAGTTTTGAAGTATATCTTGTCAGCTATAGTGCATCAGTTTTCAGCATGCAACAGTAAGTGAAGATGTGAAATCTGGTAGCAATCTAGAAGGCCAATGAAGCTCAAATTTTTATAGCTGCTGGTATACTCAATGTTGCACATCTCCACCAAATTTCATGGCATTTGGAGCTGTACATTGGGAGATATGAATTATTCTTTGAAGGGTACAGAATCTGCCAGAAAAGTGACTATCATTGGATATATCAAGAGTCACTTAAATTGAAAGGTCCTCATGTTGGTTTCATGTTTATAAGTGGTTAAGGAACCTAAGTTTGGTTCTGAATTGGTCTAGAAGCATGAAGAATAATGAGTACAAGGCCATTTGATTGTGGAGTGTATTTGTTACACTATTTGGCACTTGAATTGAAGATCAAGATCAAACTCAAAGAGAAGATGAAGTTTAAGTTCTAGTGGCAAATGAAGATCATTTGGCGAAGAAGAAAAGAACTTAAACAAGAAAGAAAAGGACTTAAATAAGACTTCAAGCTTAATCATCATATGAAGTCCAAGGATCAATCAACAAAGGCAATTCAAGTGAGTGTCAAGGATAGTTCTTGGTGAGAGATCACTTCTCCCTTGCGGGGGCTTGCCGCCCATGAAGGCTACTATAGAAATGGTGATCTAAGGATTATTGGAGATGCTTAGTTGAAGATATCAAGAAGATTGATCAAAAAAGCAAGCAACATCCAAATAGAGAGCAATACATGACAAGTCAAGAAATAATACAAGTAGTACCCATACAAGTGGTATTCTCTCATGCAAGCAAGAGTCAAGAAAAGAAGCAAGCCAACCTCGGCAAGAAAGTGCACTTGATCTTAAGTTGTTTTCATCTCATATGGGTGAAGCATGGTATTCAATCATGGTATCTATTGGCTTCATCAAGCTTATAAATGGACTTCACATTGCTATTGGAGTAATGAAATTGAAATCTATGTGACTACCCTCTACTCCAACATAGCAAAGGTATCATTGTAATGTGCATGATCATTTCATCCCTTACTAGTATGCGGTTAGTGCATATAGTACATGCTTATTAGGATCATGCATAACAATGAAATGTTTTAAATTCATAGTCTACCACTATTGCTTGATTGTTTGATTTATCTAGTGGTATGAGTATGAGTTTGTTCATGAGCTAGTGAACCCAAGTACTTGATCTAGTTTGAATTGCATATAAATTTCAAGTACAACATTGGCAAGATAACCCTTCTAGTAAGGTGTGAAGAAGCTTGTCATTGGTTCAAACCGGACTTGAATGTTTATAAGTGATTCATATTAGTTCAAGTCAAAGAGAAAGAAGCTCATGAAAGTTCTCAAGTTCAAGAATTGGTTATTCATGATAAATCCAACAAGTGGTTACCATAATGATAGTTCTTGCAAGAAATGTCTAGTTTATCACTATCTTTTCAAGTGGTATTCCTACAAGTAGTATGGTACACATGGTTTTTATTCAAGTGATATCTAGTACATCAACAAGATGGTTCCACAAGTGATCCTCAACTTTAAGTGATCAACTTCAATTAAGAGAAGCTACCCTCACCAACAAGAAGGTGTCTATGGATTGGTTTGACCCATGCTTTATCATAGGGGAGGAGCCCCACTTCATTGGTATTAGAGACAAAGAAACTTCAAGTGACCTACATGTAGTATCTTTGGTGCTATGACAAAGGGGAGTGCCCAATGCATAGTTACAAGTGGATTCCTTGCAACTACATGAGGATTTTACAAGTGGTGTCATTCCAACATATGGTGTTGTCCATCAAAAATGAAGATTCAAGACTCAACCATCCAACCCTTTGCATCAAGAGAATTTTCTTATAAGTGGTATCTTACATGTGGCATCTTCAAGTGGTATTGCTACATCCCTTTATGGTCATTGATGACAAAGGGGGAGAGAATTGTACAAAGATATGCGAAGAAGCATACAAAGGGGAGAAATATGGAACAAAAGAAGCATACAAAGGGAGTAGAAAATGGACATGGATCAAGAGGGAGCAACATTAAAGAATGGAGGAGGATAAAAATTCCCGATTAAGAGAAGCACACAAGTAGGGGGAGCAAGCTCATGAACTTGTTTGATTGCATTTGATATGTGCATATTCATGTGCTTGCTTGCATTCGCATAAGTTCTTATATTTCAATATGCAATGCTTGTGTGGTGAATGCTAGTTATAGAACTTGATTGATGATTTGAAAAACTAGCACGTATAGGATGGTTTAGCTAGTCACATGTGCTTTACAAGTGGTACTAGAACCTTGCTTATAATGTTGATCTCATGAGGTATCTAGTGTTTTGTTTCATGTGATTTATAGCTAACCATGATGCTAAGGATGAACTTCAATGGTGCAACTCCGATTTGTATCACGCTTCAAAGGTTTATCTTATACACCTTAGCATCACTTAGTAGTGCTAACTCTCCCAAAATTTCCATATTTATGCATGTGTGCAAGCTTGAAACCAAACCATTTGGGCACACATGTAGGGGGAGCTATCACTACCAAGTTGACTTTGTGGTACTTATCCAAATCATGACGTTGAGCCTAAATGTTGGATAAGTGGCATAAAGTCCAAATATTCTTAAATTCCATATCTTTGTAGAGTTGTCATCAATTACCAAAAAGGGGGAGATTGAAAGGCCCTTGTTTGGTTTTGATAATTGAGTGACAACTTTAGGTGGACTAACATGTGTGATGGTTGAGATACACAGGAGTTAGTTCACGGTACATGTGTGTGAGCAACATATGCCATGGTGGAGATGGCTTGGAGATGTTGTGAGGCTCAACACATGAGTTGATAAAGGAGCTCATTGCAAATGAGACATGACATGGAGTCATGTGACCAAGAGGTGAAGATCAAGATGAGGCTTGGCTTGATGGACCGGTTGCAAGTGTGAAGGGCAAGTTGAGGCTCGAAGCGAAGGACCATGCGATGGTGAAGCTTGGGCAAGACTTGGCGCCGATGGACCGACGCAACGGTGAAGAGCAAGTGAGGTCAAGATCGATGGACCAAGAGTGTCACATGATGATATGAAGTGGATCATATCATTTGATGATCGTGTCGGTGCATGTTGTTGCATTGGCACAATGGAGGAAGACGGTGGAGATGGAAATGCGCAAGGCAAAGGTATAACCTAGGGCATTTCATTTCACCGGTCTAAGGTTGAGTAGAGAAGTACTTGACCGGATTTAGGATAGATGGCCGTACTATCAAGAGGGGTAATCTTGTTTGCATATCAGGTCATCTAGTGCCACTTGAGCGATCTAACATTGCGATGTGCTAGGATCGAGTGGCGTGGTGAGTTGAAGAGAAAATCCTTTGAAAATGATTGTGAAAATGCTAACACACAAGCACATGGAGTTGTACACTTGGTGGTGTTGGCACATTTACAAAGGTGGCGAATGTTCGCGCTGTGGTTTGTAGGGTTGAGTTGGGCTTGGGTCCCTCAAGCTCGGCGGGATTCGGCGCTTTCGGGAAAATTGGAGGCATATTTTCCATTGCGCCGGATGCAAATTGTTGTTGGAAACATGCTATCTATGGTGGTCAAGTTGGTATACTTGTGGGATAGCATGGTGGAGAAGATCGCGTTTTCAATGGGCTGTAAATCATGGATTTACAAGCGCCGGACGCGGCGGTCGGAAGCGCGGGCGGGCGGACGCGTCCGGCGCGTGGAAGGTTGGCGTGGGCGGGCGCTCGGCGCGCCGGCGAGCGCCGGACGCCGAGGAGGCGCGTCCAGCGCACGCCGGACTCGGACCAGAAACTTCTGGTGCCGAGTGCCGCGTGAGCACGCTCGCCAGACGTGCGCCGGACGCAGGCGGCGGACTTGGGCGAGTCACTGTTTGGCGTCCGGCGGTTCTCTGTGCGCGCGGGCGGTGCCGGTGGATGCACCGCCGGACGCGTCCGCGGTGGTCACCGAGCGCGTCCGGCGCAGGGTTTCTGAGCAGATCGTGAGGTAGCCATTGGGGATCAACGGTCGACTTCAAACGGTCGGTACACGTGGCGTGACGAGGAGCGCCGGACGCGGCTTGAAGCGTCCGGCGGTGGAGGCCGGACGCGTCCGGCGCTCGTGTTTCAGTTGCCCGAGGTGGCAACGGCTAGTTTCAGCCCTTGGGGCTATATATACGTGGTTTGGCCGGCTGTGGCCGGTTGCTGAGCACGCCCTGGCTATGTTGCCTTGTGTGGTGGTGCTTGGAAGCCCTCTAACTCACATATGCTTGGTAGTGACCATCCGATAGTGTGAGAAGAGCGATTCTAGTGCGAGTGCTTTGTGAGATTGCATTTGTGGCACTAGGTGGTTGTGTTGCAAGCCGGAGAGCTTGTTACTCTTGGAGGATTGCCACCTCCTAGACGGCTTGGTGGCAAGTGGCTCCGTGGTAGCACGCGTGGAGATACGGTGCTCGGAGAAGAGATTGTGAGAGGTTCGGTGCTCACCTCGCGGGGATCGCGAAGAGTAGCCTTATTTGATTGCGCGTGTCATTGAGTTACCACCCTTGCGTGTGTGGGTTTGCTCGGTGCCTTGAGGGGCTCACTTGAGAGTGGTGTCTTGCGGTGCCTTGCGGGCGTGCCTTGAGGGGCAAGTGACTTGAGGGTCACACCGAAGAACCATCTAGGTGAAAAGACCGGAGGAACCACCGAAGGTGTTGGTCGACACAACAGACGTAGCTTGGGGGCAACCAAGTGAACCCGGTGAAAAATCGCCGAGTCATCTTGTGTCCACACTTCGCGGTGGTTTGCAATCTCTTTCACAAGCTTTGTATTTGCATTCCTTACATTCTTGTATAGCTTGTGTAGTTGCTCTTGTGGTTAGTTAGCTTGAGTAGCTTGTTAATCACCCTCTTGCTTGTGTAGCTAGAAGTAGAGTAAGTTGCCTTGCTTAGCTTGTGTAGTTAAGTAAGTTTGAGCTCTTGGGTTTAGCTTGTGTAGCTTTGTCCTTGAGCATCTAGTGAGCTTAGGTTTGGCTTTGTGCTTTTGCTCATTAGAATTGTGTAGGTGCACCCCGGTTGCTAAAGTACTAGTTGCTTAGGATTGTGTGACCTTGCAAGCTAGACTTGTTTAGTGTGCATTAGCTAGATTGGCACCTTGTCTTCTTGTTTAGGATCTTTTACAAGGTGCATCTAGAGACATAGATAGAGGGGTGAAGTCTTGGCTAGGCCGATAGATTTAATTCCGCACTTATATCGGTTAGCCGAGCGATTAGTTTTAAAAAGGACTATTCACCCCCCTCTAGTCCGCCATCTCGACCTTACACTAGGCCAATCAAAATTAAGATAGAGGATGCCAAGTCCAATTAGAAGAGGTCTGCGTATCGATTGAAACCAGAACGCGTCGGCCAAGGAAGCTTTAAGCGGAGGATTCTGCGCCAAGCAAGTCGGAGTCCCATGTATCTTAATATTTCTATTTATTTTAAATATTATTATTAGGCGGCATTCTCGGCCTAGGGTATAAATATAAACCCCGGCCATTGTAAAAGATGTTCACAACCAAATCAATACAACCGGCCCCGTGCCACCTTTTTCGAGTCCTTTTAGTCAAGTCGTCGAGTTTCTTCGAGGGGAGCCATCGATCCGTCGACCCCGTAAGTACCAAAGAACCTTGCTATCATGTCTAGTATCATGCGGCGGATTTAGATCGTGATGCAAGTAGTCCCGTTTGTCCCGACCGGATGGCCGTGCGGCGGGCAGCGTACGCTTGACAACAGGAAGTCTTCGCTTGTGTTTTGTTTATCTCGACGGGATGGCGGTGCGGCGGCGTCCGCCTTGATAGCTTAGCGTAAGCAAGATAGTTATCGGCTCTATTAGATTTGGCAAGATCTAGTAGATTCATTAAGTTATCCGTGTTGCATGCTTTTATGTTTATTTTATATGTTTGTACACACTCTTTTGCCCAATCTAGATCGATACGGTTCGGCTCTTGATAGACAGATCACATGCTTGTATAGCCGAATTAGATGGATCGATCTAGATTGTCACGTGTTGTGGGTTCATTCACGTTAGATGTAGAATAAGCCTTGACAGACCGGTGCCGTGCTTTGCAGATGCGAGTCTTTGGGTTACTCTAGAGCTAGTCATCCGGTGGACTAGAGATCGGTTTAATCGATTGGTTTCTTTTACGTATTACTTGTTTGTTCCTTCCTCACGGACCCTGATTCGGCAATCTTGCCGATACGGTTATGCCTACACGAGCAACGAGTATTTATAGATCTATTTAGATATATGCATGCTTTTAGCTTCTTACTATTAGATCGTATCATGCGGTGGATTAATCTAGTCGTAAGGAGTGGTGTAGATCTCGTAGCAAGCGGTATCATGCGGTGGATTAACTTGCTTGGGTCTATGCTCGACGGGCTTATGAAGGCTAGACGTGCGGCGAGACTAGTTGGATTAGGCCTATGCATGTGTTATTTAAGTAGATTTATATTTACGAGTTGCACTTATTCATTATGCTTTGAACGATGATATCGGTTTAGATTTATGCTTTATATGATATATGATGATCGATTTTCACTTGTTCAAACATGTCTTCACATACATGTGTATTCGGCAATCGGCGTTTTTATGCTTCTTACTTTGTATTTGCCGAATGGGCTATAAACATGCTTTGGCGGACGGCTTCTATAGTTTGTATGTCGTCGTAAGTGGCTTCGGGCGTAAATATGGAACTATGCGGTCTCAACCGGCACGTTCCATCTTGTGGATTTAACAGTTTTATCCCTTGTCGGCTTTTAGGTCAAACCGATCGCACGCCTCGGTTCGAACGCCGGGCACCCGATTGAAGCCACGCTTTCCGCTTCTTGTGTGTGAGGCGCAGACGGTCACATTTTGCGTCAACACACTTTTTGGCATGCCCAGTGGGACACCTATCTTTTGATCGGGAGTCAGATCCTCTCCAAATATTACATTAACTTCCAGATCACGGTGGATCGATTGCCAATATGTCTGCATCTTATGAACAAGATCAAGCAAAATCGGGCGATCGGAGTTCTTTCTTGTTATGTTACACGCTTGTCACCAGAAGCCAGTATGAATCGGCTTTATATGCAGAAATAGCCGAAGGATGATTCCGGTTTATATTGCATCGGCTAAATAAACCAGAGGCAACGTGTGTAAAGGTGCAATGATAGTGGAAGACTAACATGTTTTACGTGATTGGATCGAAGCGGAGACATATATGTTTATTCGGCTATCATAAAGACGAGGAAATTGTCGCCGAAAAACAAATGTCGAAGATGCCGGATGACCAACATATGTCGGGGTTTCTTCATTTGCTACAAGGTCGCGTGTCATCTATATGTGATGGCCCTACCACGTGCACCATGTTGGCATTGTTGTAAGCTTACAGTGACACGTTAGCTCTCTCAGTGGTAATATCAAGAAGAAGCTTTGAGCCGGGCAACATCTCAGTGATAATATCAGGAGGAAGCTTTGAGCCTGGCAACATCTCAGTGACATGATGGCATTGTTGGGACCACACACATTTTGATTGGAAGTCGGATCCTCTCCAAATATCTATCACTTTCAGATCACTACAAAGATGAACAACAATTTTCCAGTAAATCAACTTGATGGCCGATATCATCCAAGAGACAGTCAAGAAGAACAAAAGCTATTGCCCTGTACTCCACCTCTCAAGGAGCATGACATCAGCTAAACAAGAGATGTGCGCAAAGGGGCATTCGGCAAACAACCAAGCGGTCGGTTAATTCTCGGAGTTTCGACAAATGGCCATGCGGTCGGCTATCTCAGAAGGCGGTGGCTCCATTCGGGAAACAAGAGACGTGTGCATGATATATTTATTATGGAGCACAAGATTGGAAGTTACTGCATAGCTTGCAGGCCAACTCTTCCATACGTGTCATCTGCAAGGAGCAAATTGTGGCATGTGCCAACACGTTGACGGTCTGGATGATAAGCACGAAAAGATGAAAAGCTACTACTTTATCCCACCGCTCAAAGAATTATTGTGCACAAGGATAGCCGAATGGATGGTCAAGAAGCATCTCAAGAAAGGCATTGGCTAATTTAGGTGAGGCTTTCAGAATTAATGTCTGACAGGCCATAAGAAAGAGAATCGAGATATTAAGAATTTTTGGTAATATTATATTCGAAATCGGAAACCGGTGTACTCCTATTGGAAAAGCTGCAGCATACGTCAGGAAGTACATAATTAGTATGGAAACATCCCATTGGCTCTGACACCGACCAAAAATAGAAGATCCTGCATACACACATGGAAAAAGTCCTGGTGCTACCGTCAAGTACTGAGCTTCAGACTTTAAAATATCAACGTACGACATCCAGGATTAATGCAAATATGTAAAGAAGGCATGCGTGTGTGCTAAGCCGATGGTTATGAGGAGATCAAGTTGAATCGGCTATTCTGAAGTTGTGCAGATTTCCATGATTGAGTGTTCAAATTGTCGCCGTGTGAAAGATCCAACGAGCAGTTCCTGGTAGGTACAAAGCCATGCGGGCACTAGATAGTGCATCTGTTGGAAACATGCAAAGATAGGAGAATCAACTGTTCAAGAAGAATTAGCTTTTGACTAATGGGCACAAAAATCAGCTATTCGCTTCGTACAATTACCTAGCCGATGAGCCGGAGTGACACCGCCTTGGACATCGGGGCCGGGGAGCAAAGCACGTCGATCGACCGGCCGTAGCGTAAAGCGAGCGGATAACGGAGAGAGAAGTTAGCAGTTGGTCTTCTAGAAAAATATTAAAAGCCAGTGTTGTTTCGAGGACACTCGCTTTGACTAGCGTATAGACACACTCGACGTCTTGAGCTCCGGCGCACAGGGGGGCCCGAACTCATCACGCACGCACCCGCGCGCTGCCGAGCTCATCTTCATCCTCAAAGATGACTATGAGCTACAATGGCGCATACTCGTCCAAGTGAGGTTTCCTGCAAGGAGATAGCTAGATAAGACCAAGGTTAAACCTGTGCCCAGGATGGACTGAGTATAATGCAAGGTCAATACGTGTGTATCGGCAATGGAGATGGCTGCTGATATTGAGAAGCCCTGGATACAAACCTCAATCCGACGATGGAAGTGATAGACTTAAAGGCTTGTTCTAAATAGAAAGCAACGTAGTGATATGAGAGGTTGGAGAAATTAGCAACCTGGCAGCCGATGAATACACCATTGACTGGTGCAAATTAGACGGAAAAGGTATACATCGGCTAAGTAAAGAAGATTTAACTTATGCCTACCATCTATATACACATTTGTATCAAGCTGTGGAATACTACGAAGCAGGGTCCTAGAACATATGTACTATCAGCTGGGGGCCAGTAAGTTTTCCATTCGGTTGAAGCGATAGAGCCATCTGGTCTTGCAGAAACGTGGCTGGCTTAGGTTGACCACATGGAGCACATGGAGGCACAGGCACAATCGGCTATGTAAAGTCGATGCAGTCTCAATTGATCAGATTACTGAGATAAAAGAGATGACTGGATGCATTCGAAAGGAGAAAAGAATTATGTCAAGTTAATACGTGCATAAGACTGGTATAGATAGCCGACACCACTCATGGAAAAGCGTATCGGCTATTTAAAATATTATTATCAAGCTGCCAATGAGGCGTACGATAATGAAGGCATTGGCTAAATCAACAAATCAGTAAAAGGTCATCAACCTGAAGGCCCGAGGTGTGAGCATCGTGATCAAGCCGTTCATCAACAATTACACGATCGACTCGCCATAAGGGGATCCTTGAGATGGACACACTCGGCGTCTCGAGCTCCCATATCGGCTATACATCGGGGGCTGCACCATCCGCACATGCATTCGCATGATCAAGCTCATCTTCGTGCTCTATGGCGTACTCAACAACGAGATTCATCATCATCTCGCTCCGAGTTGTTTGACGTGCTCGTCCGAGGCATTCCAAGACCTCTACACACTTCACGTATATGGTTGAGGAATCGTCTATTAAAGAAGCCTTAGAGATTCCCGAACTATGTCATCGGGAACCCGGAGTGATGCCATGCTATCGAAAAATCCAGTGCATTATTAAGGAGATCAAGAATGGAGCTCTTTACATGATATGAGCAAGTCGATCTCCATACATATATATGTGTACGATATTGGTCATGAAGCCGAAAGGGTCCAACAGATCGTTGCTGGCTCATAGAGATCGGTTATCCTCAGAAAGAATCGGCTGTTCAAAATAGAGTTGGATTATTCAAGACCCTATATGCATAGGTCAGCCGGGAACATCGAGGAACCAACTTCGAGAAATCCTTTAGTTGTTCCGGATCCTCAACAAGAAGACAAGCAAGTTTAGTCATATTCACGAATCAGTTCAATTATCATGTGACTTTAAAGAGCTATACAAATAGCCGATGAAGCTAGCCCTTTACGCGGTGCCAATTCAGTTGGATAAATGAAGCAATGATCCGGAGGCCTAACTGAGAGGTATGCTGTGTACGTATGGAGCAAGATAATTATAGAAGATGAATACACATACAGGCATGCTTTGGTCAAGTAAGGAAACATTAGGTTTGATATTGGAAAAATCAGAATCCAGGAGAGAAACACATCGGCTAGCCGTAGCACGACCGCCATAGATGGAGTCGCTAATGCAAGATTCGAAAATTTCTCGTCTTTAGAAGCCGGTGCAAGCTCAATGCCTCGAGAGTCAATGGGGTCACATGCTTCTGTTACGAGAATTCAAGTATTAAGAGGAAGAGCCATGATGTATTGCTACACACGTGTATTTTCTGGCCATACCAGGTTAAGGTGCAGCATCAACGCGTGCACGCGGCAAGGGTCCAGAGGAAGTAACGAGCACATCAACTACTCAAGGCACAAAGCCGATGGTCATAATAGAATCAGTTTTTGGGTTTTTCTCCATCGGCTATTATTATCAACTATTCTATCACCACCGACAGTTCAAAGACACTCGGTCATCTCGGTGTTCGAAGTCGTGCGGATCGTCATTACGTTCGAGCGTTGTCGTCAATCCGAGAGATAGTACTATGAACGCAAACTTTACTCCGGATTCGTTCGGACCGACGTACATGGAAAAGGCTAGATGAGTCCTATCGGGAGTCCAGACGTGGGAGGAGGAAAGGAGGAATATAAGATCGAGTACCGTACGGTGAGCTCGGCAACATATCCCATGAGTGCTAGAGCGATGCATGTGAAGATCTGTTAGCATTGTCTTGGTAATCTTGGAAATGTCGCATGCACATGGAGTCCAATCGGATGGATGCATGCGGCATGCATGAAGTTAGAGAAGAAGAAAATTCAGTGTTCTCCATATATCGGCTCAGTTATTTTGAAACTTCAAGAAGAGCAAACATGTTCTGAATGGATTTTAGCATCAGAAGCAGGAGCCGATATTATTGGAGTACCAGGCCATCCATCAGGATCCTTTTTTGATGTACCAACATGCAGAGAACGGCCAAAAGAAGCCCCTACAAGCAAACAAAGTTAGAGGAGTACACACGCAGACATCCAGCTAAGCAGATGGTTATGCTGAGATCGGATTAAGTTTCATTCCATCGGCTACTATTGTCAGATACCTGGTCACCTCTGTCAATTCAAGATATTCAATCGGTTCTAAATGTTCTGAAGCCGCATAGGCACTGGTGCACTGAGTTAAGAAGATGAATAGCCGATAGTTGCATCGGAAAAGGAATTGGTCATCACGGAGGAGTGTCGGCTATAGGAGAATTTCTGAACATATTATTTTAGCCGATATACTCGTATTGGGACATACGTCAAGGGCACATGAGCCATGCATGAACATCCAAGAAAAGTCGAGTCCACATCTAGTACGAAGAGTTCATCCGGGAACAAAGATGTTGAATTCGGTCGAGAGATGTCAACTCCCATTGGAATAGCCGAATCTCATCGGCTCTAGAAAGGTACCGGACGCTATACTTTGAGCCACATTGATATGGTTGGTCTAATTGAAGCTCGAAGAGAGATGAAACTGTTTATGATATTCAAGGAGGACACATCGACGGTTTGTGCGCGGGGTTATGGATAAAATTTGGAATCTAAGATTAAAGGATAATTTTTGGAAAGACATGATCTACTTGTCACATGAGCCAATGCCGAGGGAATCCTTGGTCATCTCCTGCAAAGCAACTATGCTCGGGGGCTCGAACCCGTCGCACATACATCCACGCGTCACCGAGCTCGTCCTCATCGTCTCGCGGCACACTTGACGTTCCATCCGTTTTATTATGAGAGGTTGCTTCGAAACACGAAGGAAACGGGCAACTTGACAGTGATAAGGGGTTAATCGGCTAAAAAATAAGCTGGTGGATTTCTCATAAGAAGAAGATCTCGGGCTCATTTTGGGTTTTCCTAAAATAGAAGCCGCATTAACAAAGATACCTTTGTTGATAACCTCAAATGGCAAGACCAAGGAATAGCTTGTCGATTAATCGGCACGAGCATAAAGGCGATCGATGGGAGAAGAAGCGAACGGTTGGTTATTTTGAAAATTCTTAAAAACGAGTATTATTTCCAAATTCATATGGAAGTCTGCTCGCTCGTTTGTTCTTGATAGCATGTTTCACGCAGATGCTATACTACCGTTAGCTTGTAACGAAACTAACAGTGAAGATCCTTGAGATGAGCATGCCCGCGTCCGAAGCTCCTGTATACCTACATGTCGGGACACGGGGGCTCGAACCAATCACGCATGCATCCGCACGTCGCCGAGCTCATCTTGATCATCTCGCGTTGTATTCATTATCGTCTTCATTGCCGTGACATTCGTCAAGGCTACCCACAAGCTGTCGAAAGATGCAAGTTTTAATCTAACGGCCGTCGACGAGAATTCTGAATTGGTCGGCCATATTTTTTCCAATATGAGGCACAATAAGCAGTGCATGTAGCAAGAAAGCAAGAAGGAGCTGACCGGACATCTGGATTAAATTGGCTTATGAAGGATATATGTGTGCATGTGACCGGAATGGAGATTTGGTTACATATCCTGGATTGGTAAAGAATAGCTATGGGTGATGGCGGTGAGGAGCATCCAAGATTTATTTAAAATTCAAAGGTTTGTTAGAGGACAAAGCAAGTAGCTACGATTGATGATACATGGTCGGGGAATATTTATGCAAGATTCAAGGAGACTTTCATCATGTCGTGCTCGGTCGTGGCACTCGCTTCGAGGAGAACACACCGTACCACCTTGACAAGGTTACTGCCACTCCCGCTACTCCATCTATAAAGCTTTACTTGCCACAAGTTGAAATACTAAGACAAATGCAAAGGCCGACGCCATCGGCCATGGGCATGTCTCATAATCGGCTCCGATAAGAACATCTAGGATGATGATTCGACCAAGTCTAAACAGTTGAAGAGGAACTTGCTTTGCGTGGCAAAGAAAGAGCCTTGACATGGATGGAAGGTCTACCTCAACACCGCCGGAGGTCGTCCACATCGATTTGCGGCACCGCGCCCGATATGCATCATGGCCGGCTTCTTCGAAGAAAATATTTATAATATCTCGAAGGATAGTCACGGCCAATAAGCCGGTACATAATTGCATCGGGTTGCGCGCCATGCACCGTCAAGATCATCTACATATAAGGTGCATTAGACGAAGGCTCTGCCGTCATGGTTGTTTTCAATGTTACCTGGAAACTGCGTGATGATACGCCGCCTAGGCATTTGTGGTTTTAACAAGAAGGATTGTCAAGTTCTTTGGCGTATTTCTGTATACATCGGAGAAAGGTGAAGCCCGAACTCGGTCGAGTTTGCTTGACTCACTTTCCAATTCGTAGTGAAGGAGTTAAACCAGCAAAGAGGGTAGCCAATCACTTCCTAAAGGGTTCGGCTGTGATGAAGATATTGAATTTCTCCACATGACAATACCGTGCATACACACTCGGCGCTTGAAACTGCATTGGCTATGATCAATGGGCTCGAGCCCGTTATGCGTGCATCCGTGCCCGCCGAGTTCGTCTTCATCCTCTACGACATTCCGGATCCTCGACAAGGCACAAGGATTGGCAGTGCGGTAGGGAACGAAAGTAATGGGCTTGAAGAACTTCAAGATGACAATCATCATGGGAGGTTACATCAGAAGTTGGTAACCTGACAGCCGATAGGAGTTTGGTTAAAAAATTATTTTTGGCATGCATGAGGAAATCCAAATCTCCATTTATTATGAAAGACATACACGCGTGCACGAGGTGAAGGTTCCAGTTTGGCGTTGCTCAACTCCCGAGGAAGATCTACATATACATATATGCGTGATCACCGGACTTGCATGCTCGGCTCGAAAGTACTCATGCGAGAGGAATGTTTTATTGTTTGGCCGAGCCACATACAAGGAAATAAAGGGAGATCTTTTAATGGCGGCCATAACGAGATTTGATGTCAAAATGCTCAAATATTCTTTGCATATGTTCGTGCACAACAAGGAGCGGCTGATCCCAAACTCGTGTTTGCTCAGCTCAATGTTCCAGCTCATGGCAAAGGAGTTAAGCCGTCAAGGAAGATTGCCGACCTCACCTCCTAAAGGAATCGGCTGTGAAGCTAGTGGATATCTTCACGTAACAATGTCATGCATACACATGTGTGCACATGTCGACATGCAATGAAAGAAGCTGCAGCAAGATAATCCGCTACAAAGCCAATTGGTGTAACTTGTAATTGGCTGGTTCTATAACACGGACATGAAGCAACTGGCAGAGGTATTGGGACACAAGTATTTTTATCTAAGCCAGAGAATATACTCTTCAGAAGTATTAAGGCCAAGGTGTAGCAAGTCAGCCGCAAAGCATGAGCTCATCGTCATGAGAACCAATGACAAAGAAGACCCTTGAGGTGAATATGCTCGGCACCTTTCAAGCTCCTGTATCAGCTATGCCTTGGGGACCCGGACTTGCTGCGCACACATGTCGCACGACATTGAGCGATCCATCATGAAGAAGAGCAAGACAGGTGACTTCTATCAGCTCTTTCATCTTCAACGATGGGTGTGGAAATACGCTATAGCGGCTATCAGTGGGTTTCTCGGCTCTTTCGAAGAGGGCCATCAGATCAAAATAGTTCGAAGCATGAGATTCATACTCCGAACTAGGAGGGCCTGTGTTAACACCAAAATTTGGACAGCCGAGAAATATCAGTGACGAGGGAATACTCCTTAATATTTTGAGAAGAAGCAAGGAGCTTGATGATTACCAACGAAGATTAGACAGAAGATATATGTGGTGCGGTCGCCAAGTCCACCAGTCGGAACCAAATCGGCAGTCAGGCTCGGCTATTCGGGAAGCCATACGTGTGCGAGCAATTAACGTATATTGTGGTCAGGCTCGGCTATTCGGCAGTCAGGCTCGACTATTCGGGAAGCTATTCGGGAGGCCCATTGCATATTGTGGTCGATCGGCATGCATGCCTGGTGGCTTTGGAGGTGTATTTGTACGTAGCTTCAAGGATGAAAGGCAACGCAAGATCGGCGTGCAAATCATTTGCCGATAGGAGGAGTCGAAGATGTATATGCATATACGTGATTTGGCCGGTGTCACATTCGTATACGACAAGATGTGCTAGCTTGCACGAGCTTTGGCGGTTGGACAAGGAATACGTCGCCACATTCTATATCGAAGGTGGCCAGTGCTTGTGACTTGTTCGTCGGGACACGTCGTTGGTCGGACCAAAGAATATATACGTGTATACGTATTACATTTGGGAACTAGCAAGGCGGGCAAGGAAAGATACGATGGCAAGCGGGATATTGCCGTGCATTGACACGTGAGTAGCAAGAGGTCTAGGCCAATCAAAATGAAGATAGAGGATGCCAAGTCCAATTAGAAGAGGTCTCAACGTATCGATTGAAACCGAACGCGTCGGCCAAGGAAGCTTTAAGCGGAGGATTCTCGCGCCAAGCAAGTCGAGTCCCATGTATCTTAATATTTCTATTTATTTTAAATATTATTATTAGGCAGGCATTCTCGGCCTAGGGTATAAATATAAACCCCCGGCCATTGTAAAAGATGTTCACAACCAAATCAATACAACCGGCCCCGTGCCACCTTTTCGAGTCCTTTTAGTCGAGTCATCGAGTTTCTTCGAGGGGAGCCATCGATCCGTCGACCCCCGTAAGTACCGGCAACCTTGCTATCATGTCTAGTATCGTGCGGCGGATTTAGATCGTGATGCAAGTAGTCCCGTTTGTCCCGACTGGATGGCCGTGCGGCGGTGCGTCTCGCTGACAACGAAGTCTTCGCTTGTGTTTTGTTTATCTCGACGGGATGGCCGTGCGGCGGCGTTCCGCTTGATAGCTTAGCGTAAGCAAGATAGTTATCGGCTCTATTAGATTTGGCAAGATCTAGTAGATTCATTAAGTTATCCCGTGTTGCATGCTTTTATGTTTATTTTATATGTTTGTACACACTCTTTTGCCCAATCTAGATCGATACGGTTCGGCTCTTGATAGACAGATCACATGCTTGTATAGCCGAATTAGATGGATCGATCTAGATTGTCACGTGTTGTGGGTTCATTCACGTTAGATGTAGAATAAGCCTTGACAGGACCGGGTACCGTGCGGCGATGCGAGTCTTTGGGTTACTCTAGAGCTAGTCATCCGGTGGACTAGAGATCGGTTTAATCGATAGGTTTCTTTTACGTATTACTTGTTTGTTCCTTCCTCACGGACCCGATTCGGCAATCTTGCCGATACGGTTATGCCTACACGAGCAACGAGTATTTATAGATCTGTTTAGATATACGCATGCTTTTAGCTTCTTACTATTAGATCGTATCATGCGGTGGATTAATCTAGTCGTAAGGAGTGGTGTAGATGCAGTAGCAAGCGGTATCATGCGGTGGATTAACTTGCTTGGGTCTATGCTCGACGGGCTTATGAAGGCTAGACGTGCGCGGACTAGTTGGATTAGGCCTATGCATGTGTTATTTAAGTAGATTTATATTTACGAGTTGCCCGCTTATTCATTATGCTTTGAACGATGATATCGGTTTAGATTTATGCTTTATATGATATATGATGATCGATTTTCACTTGTTCAAACATGTCTTCACATACATGTGTATTCGGCAATCGGCGTTTTTATGCTTCTTACTTTGTATTTGCCGAATGGGCTATAAACATGCTTTGGCGGACATCTTCTATAGCCGTATGTCGTCGTAAGTGGCTTCGGGGCCGTAAATATGGAACTGTCTGGTCTCAACCGGCACGTTCCATCTTGTGGATTTAACAGTTTTATCCCTTGTCGGCTTTCAGGTCAAACCGACTGGCACGCCTCTGGATTCAGAACGCCCGGGCACCCGATTGAAGCCACGCTTTCCGGCTTGCTGTGTGTGAGGCGCAGACGGTCACATTTTGCGTCAACAGAAGGTCTCTGCTTGGTTGGGTGGTAATCAGAGATTCTCTGAAGTTGCTGACACAGTAGCTATTTGTGAGTTCCATGCTGCAATGGAAGAGGTTGCTAAGAAACTTGATCAGGGTGTGATGCACTCAAAGCGTATGGCTGACATGGTAATTCTTTGGAATGTTCCACCAACTGAGCAGCGACATCTTGATCTGACATGCCCCATGCCTATGGTATGTTTTAATTTTGATGCTATCAGTACCTTCATCTGTTACAGTACCACTCGTATGACTGGTTTTGAGTACGTATGATTTTTGAGTGGTACCATTAACTACATCTGTTGATAGTAACACTAGTTTTAATGTTTTTGAGTACAGGTTATTGATTGGGAGCACTCTTTTACAACCATGCACACAGTTTATGCTGCTGCAATCAAGAAGTTGGGGGGTGTTCTCACCAATTTGCAAGTGCTGACTATGAGAGATGGGCAGATGAAAGCTGTAGTTGATTCTTCTGTGCAGCCTTGTTATTTCTCTGGTGGTCTGGCTTCAACTAGGAAAGGCGCTTTAGCCAAGCTGTATTATGAAGTCATTAAGCACATTGATGTGGAGCTTGGTCATTCTATCCTTGATTGGCACCACGTGCCTCGCAAGTTTCAGCAGCAGTATATTGACAGGTTTGATGAAAGTATGGGACTCTTGGAGAAGAGTGGAAAAGAACTTCACCAGCTATTCATGGAGACACTGCCCGTCTTTGATCAGTGTGTTGCTGAGTTGTCTTCCAAGCTTGATATCAATGACCGCTCTGAAGAAGTTCTCTCAGCTGTGCATGATTGCTCTGTGCGGATCCATGGCACCAAGTATAAGGTCTTTGATCATTGGAAGTCTCTGAAGGATCGTCAGGTACGACTTATTAGCTGATCAATGTTGTTTGGTTTTAGTGAAGCTGTTTGGTCTTGATTACTTTGTAAGTTCTACTATGATTTATGATTGGTTTCATACGGGTTGAGCGCAAAGATTGTAGCGAACCGACCAACTAATTTAATTACGAAGCACTAATCAAGCCGACGTGGCAACTCAATTAGTACTTAGCAACCAAACCAGCCCGGTAGTCCGTGAAATCTCGAAGGATTTCAAACAACTCTACCTCAAACCCGAATCCAAAGTTCGGCGGTTCCCATTCACTGTTTTATTTACATTTCACACATAGGATTATTACAACCCAAAATAGAAATAATAGCGGAGGAAAAACTCTTTTGAAATGCACTCACACCTATACTTTTAAATACGGTGCCGGCCCGGGTCGACTCCATCAACAAAGGGTAGATGAGGAATAAGAGTTGACTTTGCCCAAAGTCTATTCCTCCCCTAGTAGGATATAAGTCCACCGTGTCGCCACGGCAGTAGTCTCCAACCTACAACAACAACATTGGGAATTGCACCCTGAGTACATTGTACTCAGCAAGACTTACCCGACTAAAAGAAAATAAAGACTCTTTGGTAGATGCTAGGCTTTATAGTGGGTTAGCCGACTCCTTTGTTTGCCAAAAGATGAGCTTATTAGTATTCACTTAGTGACAAAAGGACTCTCTAGCTTATCCAATTAAGTTGGATCCTGCCATTACTACATTAGCACCTGCAGCTACTTCATCATTTTAAGGTAGAAGCAATCAACATTATATCATACCGCATTGATTGAGTATTCATTAAACCATCATGAGTGAACATAACCAACTCGCATTTCAAATCTTATTTGCGGCACCGTAACTGCTCAGTCAAGTTAGTCACTATCCAGGACCGATGGCGATTATAATCGATTGCAAACCAGCTGGCGGGTATTCCTCACACAGACCACACGAACTCCCGTCGGAGTCGATTAGATCACCATGATCTACTCGGGAAAAGACGCGGGATCAACAACTCACCACCATGACCAAGGAAACTCCCGATGCCGAGGCTGAGTGAACTCATAGACATGGAACACTCGCGAACTCATAGACATGGAACGCACCTCCCGGTAGTGGACTTACAACGGGCACCTTGTTTACTACCACCCCCATCGCCGGCATGGATACCGGAAGTTGAAACCCGGCCCAAGTAGATTCTTGGATTCGCGGTAGGCACTCGAGCCATCCCGGCTATCCGTGAGGCACTTGTTCAAAATGATCCGAGGACGCTCGTGTGCCATAGTATATTAGAGGTGATTTACCATGGCCACATGGTTATGTTCATATCCAACATCTCACCAATCTCAATTCCAAGGGGTAGTAACACCTACCTCGCGAGTGATGGTCGATCACTCGGCTTCTACCGTTTAATTAGCAGGCCTAAGCATGTAGTCGATTCCTGTACGTAAAAGTAGGATATTTCTGGTGGCAAGGTAGTCCTGATGCAACTACGTTTTCAAGCAACGCCTATAAACTTAATGCAGCATAAGGAATAAAAGGACGCAAAGTAAATCATTTGCAAATGTAGGAGGGATGCTCCGGGGCTTGCCTTATTTAGATGACCGAGGTTAGTGCCCCAGGTACTCGACTATTCCAAGTCGGGTCCTGGTGCTTGATCACTTCTCGTGCGGATCTCCGTTCGCACTTGTCCTTCTGGATCCTCGATTCCACGACGAATGTTCTACACGTGATCCTGAAATGATGCATGTGCATATGTATGAGTACACAATTGTCGGTGTATGCATGATCAAGGATGATGGATGTTCAATGATGAATAGTTGATTTAAAAGCTACACTTATCACTAGCAAACAAGCCAGTAAAGCCAAAGACTAGTAACTATGCAATCACGGCCTACAATCGGCATTGCTGTAATAAAATCACAACTGCTGATCTATAAATCCTATGATCATGATTGAGGACATTCTGGAAAGCTTATGAAATTGTGCATAAATCATCTTGAGACATCAGAGCCTGATTCTCAAGTTAGCTATACCTAAAACAGTCAACAACAGAACTAGGTTCTGCAAGACAGCAATTAACGGCCCCTATTGACTAGATTGCAACCTCTATAACTACTAAACTATCCATCCAATGCTTACCAAATTTGAGCAGTAGATAAATAAACTAATTTCAAACCTATCTTATATTGGCAAGTTTCCCAGAAAAACAATCTACACTTGGGTTAAGCATGACATCATGCAAGCACCCCAAAATTAGGCATCTATGGGTTGAACAGCAACCCCTAGTTAGACAGCTCATAAAATCCTATAAAAATTACAGTAGACAAAGCAAGGCAAAACTAGTCTACCAGCCAAATTTCACTTCATTTGGATAGTCCTACTGGCCTATACATAATTCACAAGGCAGCACATTTCATGGAACCAATAAATACTTTGCACTATGAAGTATGGAAATCCTCATGTTTAATCACATCAATGGCTTCCTAAGGGCATATAAACAGCCCACAAAAAGAATTAAACCCTAACTAGATACTTAGACCCCATTTATGAATTTAAACAAGATCATGGCAATATTAGGCACTTGAGCTACAACTCTACGAAATTACACTAAACATGCATGTGATATCTTTATCATAGATAAAGCACCTCAATACAAGACCAACAAAACCAAAATCACATTTTTCTGAGCATCCTAGAATTACCTATGCATTTCCAAAGATAAACCATAATTATACCAATTGATACAATTTGAATAAAACTATACAGAAAAGTTACACAAACATGGCATATCATATTTTTCCCAGATACTATACTTCATAAGGATTACAACAAGACCAAGATCACTCAATTTGGACACTCCTAGCTCCCTATATGAATTTTACAAGTTACAAATAGAAATCTGGAAAAACCCTTTCTTTTTAAAATCCGAAACCTAAAATGCTAAACGCACCCAAAACTTCACCTAGGGTCGGACCTTTGCTAGATCTACCCGGACAGTGTACCCCGGCGGTCCCTTGCTGACGTCATCGGATGACGCGCCGGTCCCGCCCGTCGGCGGCCGGAACGGGGGCGATGCTCCGCCGGCGGCCGCTCCCCGGCGGCGAGGTCTCCGTCGACGCCGAGGTCACCCACGGCCTCACCACACCGGCGCGGACCCGCGGAGGTAGAAGATGCGGGCCTTTGCGGCTCGGGTGAGTGACGACGGCGCGGCGGCGAGTATGGCGGACGGCGGTGGGGATTGGCGGCACGCCGGCCAAATCCCGCATGGCGAGGTGCACGGGGTGGCTCGGCCGGCTACACGGAAGCAAGGCGACGGTAACGCACACCGAATAATGAGAAGATGGCGCGAAACGCGGCGGCCAAGCATGCCGACGACGAGCGGCGGCGGCGCGGACCATGCATGTCACCGGTGAGGTGCTTGCCGGCCTCGGCGGCGCCGAGCAAGGCGGCACGGGCACCACAAGGCCAAGGCGCTCGCGGATCCAAGGTTTGGCGTTGTTCCGAAGTGGAAGATGGCAATGGCATGCACAACGCCGGCGAACTAAGCAAACTTGGCGGCGCGGAGCCGATCCGGCTAGCCGGGCCCCGACGGTGCCATTGACTCCGGGGTTGATGCAAGGGTGGAGCGGTCCCGGTGCGCGCGGAAAGAGAGAATGAGAGGAGCTAGGGAGGCGGCACGAGATTGCCGGTGCTCACGGCCCGTCGCCGGCGAGGAGGAAACTCGCCCGGCGGGCCTTTACCTTGAGCAGAGCCGCGAGCGCCGTTGTGGGAAGATAGCAAGCGTGCGCGAGGCGAGAAGATAACCGGGCGGGTGTCTGGGCGGAGCGGTGGGAGGCGAGCGAATGGCGGTGGCGGGCTCGCGCCGGCTTAAATGGCGCCGACAATGGCGGCTCCGCGCTTTCGGCCGCGAGAAGAGAAGAAAGGAGGAGAGGAAGGGAGAGGAAGCGAGCGAGGGTGGAGTGAGGGATGGAGGGACGGGCGACCCGTTGCCGTCCCCTTTCGGACGGGCGTCGAGGCGGCGCGCGCGGGTGGGCACGTGGGCGCGTTGGCGCTCCGGGCACCGCGTGGCAAGCGTGGCGGAGAACGCGGGGCGCGTGGCCGGGTGGCGGTGGCGTCGCGGTGCGGCCTCGACGAACAGCAACACGGACCGCGACGGTGGGCGATGCCCACGCGGCGGCCAACGGCCGGACACGGTGGGGAGGAAGAAGAAGAGCGAGGTGGGACTATGACGGGTGGGTCCCACCCTCCACCTTTGAACCGAAAAGTTTGGCACGCTTTTAAAGCGTTGATATCTCCCAAACCGTGCCTATTTTGGAAAAACTTTGAACATGAAAGTTACTCCACTCATCGAGTAGAATATTTCATCTAAAAGGAGTTTTGGCTAATTCGGCTTGGTTTTGGAAATACAAATTTGGGCTATTTTCACATATAAAAATAATACTTTTTAAAATACCTAGAGGCTGTTTTTGGCCTTTTTGAACAACTTAAAAGCAATTTCATGAAATGGTCCCAACACAAAGTTTTCTCCAAATATTTTTCTCAATAAACTTTATTTAAGGACCGACTCGAGATAAGCACCTAGCTACCACTTCTAGTTTAACTCACTAATCACACTTAGGGTCCTAAATCAATCAAGGTGCAACATTCATCAAACAAATCATGTTGTGATGGTGATTGTATGCTAATGATATGATTATGCCCATGATTTGCGAGTTAATGCATGATTAACATCATGGATGTTACTGACCTAACCCCTTAAAAGAAATCTCGTCCCGAGATTTGGTGGAAGTAGATTAATTTTCGAAAACGACACCTCACATATCGACTAGTCATGCTTGTACCATTGCCATCACATTTATCCAGAAACTTCTCATTACTTGTCACAACCAGTGACTCTGTTCCAAGTTACAGATCTCAATGCCTAGGATCCATTACTTCCCCAAGTATAATCTGTCGGCTTCCGATGTCATATTCCATGCAAGAGGTATATCGAACATAGGTAACCCCGATGGAATCCAATTTATCGCACCAACCGATCCGCTCCTTTCGGTGTGAATGGTGGATTCAAAATTTCATGGGCAGGTAAGGCCGGATGAATAAGGCAATCTATTATCAGCTCTGTCTTATTGGTTAATCAATGCTCACTCCCTAGTGAGTGTCTTCAAGCATAACTTGGAACCAACGTGTTCTCCCTTCTGATGTGATGCTACCATTACTATGTCAATCTAAAGTATAAAGATGACAAAGAATAGTATGAGAAGCATTCACCTAGAACCCGGGACTATATACCAACGGGCAAGTCATCATACAACATGACCCAACAACTACCCAACTGGAAAAAAAATATCGAGGGTTACTTGAGAGGGAATCTGCTATTCGCCTCATCAAATACATCAAATGGTGCTTCAAAAATCCATAATGTTTACCACTAGAAAGTAGAGCGTAGTTTTCCGTAAAACGGAAACCAGGTGACTCTCTTCCGAGGTGGTAACATGGGACTTTGTCCACCCCAAGTCAATATTGGCTCAATCCTTCATCGGTAAACACCGGCTATCAAAGTGCCAATATGAATCATTTGGATCACGACAATCCAACCTTTTCATGTAGAAATCAAAATTCCTAGGTCAAGGTATCCCAAGTTTCTCATGTAGAAGTCAAAGTTCTTAGGACAAGATAACCAAGTCTTATCATGTAGAAGTCAAAGTTCTTAGGCCAATGACTCCTTGACTCACCGTAAACCACCAACTTCTTCCTTCCATTAAGCGAGTCCAACAAGATGAGTGAATTCTATAATAAGCATTTATAGGTAGCAATCATGCATACTATCCGTGTTCTTTAGGTTAAAGGTCCGCTAACATTGGGCCAAAAGTCTTTCTTCCAACAATGCTTGAATCTTATGCGTAGGACTTATAGAAAATCCAAGTCATATCATCATACTCATTGCTTACCCAATGCGTAAGACTCATATAGATAATCCCAAGGTTGTATCGGTAAATATTTTGTCTAATAAATCCCCTTCATTGATTCCCATAAGGTAAGAGTACTTTTTAGGACATTAGACAATCTAACCCCCTTAAAAGAACTCTTTCTTCTTGATAAGAATTATGATGGAGTAAAGATTCGTTTTACTAATCGGCAAAATCTTGTATCTCATTGATCTCATGCCGACCGGTCCAACTATTCGAAGCTTGTGTCGGCAAGAGTGATCCCAACAAAGAACAAAGGGATCGCTAGACGCAAACAAGAGTTCAATCAATACTATTCGATATTTTGCTCTCAAAACTCTTACCATGACCATTTTCAACATCCATGAACTCAATCAACCTAATTAGGGTTGGTTATCTATGCGTCTATGTCAATCAACCTACTTGGTTAGCTATCATCTACGTTCAGCCGGAATGACCTCTCATTAATTCACCGATAGGTTGCTGTCAACATTAAAAGCTTCGCATTGGTCCAATTAATGCCGATATAGGCATTATCCGTGAGGATAAAAGGAACAAGCATACACTAAGGAAGTAAAGGCCTTACTTAGCTCGAGGTTCGTCCGAACTTGTCCTACACGAATAAGGTATATCCCTACAAATACTACAAAGGGTGAGATATACGTCCTATACGAGATAGTACAATTCTCCGGGAGAAACTCTCGATTGAGTCCCCGTTTCTATCTCTCGTGGTTTACTAAGGAATAGTTAGCGGTTTGCTCTTATCGAGCCCTCTTTCGTCACACTACAAGTGACAACACCTCGGAGAGTTCCTGCCATCGTTGGCTAGATGATTAGGGATTATAAGGTTTCTAAGTAGGTTCATGTAAAACTACACATCGAGGTAATCTCTATAATGGATCAAGATCAACAACCATGATACCCGCGCGTGCCGAGCAACATTATGTGTCTGCAGCCACAAGGCGCTCTCGGTTTCGTCACAGCACCATCAGTCATTAATCAAGACGCCACTACAGATCCTTACATTTGAGATGCTATCTCACAATAGGATGGGTTCCTGCACGAATATACATTGCGCGCAAGACATAAGTGGGTAATCGAGCATAACTGCAGGGTTGTAGGATAGCTTGAATGGGGAACTACCTAGGTTCAACACGTCGCATACTTAGGAATGTCCCATGCCTAACGTATCATCTCCTCTGGTAAAAGGTTTAGCGGGAAGCGTTAACGTAGGCAGGAGCAATTCTCCTCATGGTCAAAGTTAGTTAACAACGTACGAACCATTCATAGCAACAGTTGACCGTGTTGACACGTTTTCGCTGCGCTACTTTGATAATCACGCCTCAAAGGTAGGCACATTATATACGTTGACTTGCGGGACGATCAGAGAGTCACTACCTATTGTCAAAAGAGTGACAAGCTATTGTACCGAGGGGGTATGAGGTTATCATACTCACATTAACATATCTGAAATTTCGGGAATCGTTTCATCGAGAATACACTAACCGGATCCAGACGCGCGTGTTATATACATACCTAGGCTCTAGTCGTTGTGAGTCATTTGCGAGGAACAAACCATCATCGTAACGGCAATGTCAAACCTCGCTAGTAGACGTAACGTTACTAAACCTCGGATAACCCAAAATTTGGGGTGATGGCTTACATTGGTAGGGTAGGATCTAAACGACTATCCCCAGAGAAGGTTTCACATCGAGAACATGGTTTCGACAAGACTGGAATAGTGGTCCTAATCAAGCATTATAATACCAGCGCTTGCTAGAAATCCAACCATGTTCCGGCCGGTTATCAAGGTGGTTCTAGTTATCGCGGCACTATAACAACTTTGATCGGGACAACGCTACTAATTAGTGGACGATAGGGTAATCCATAGACTGGGTTCGAGAGGTAAAATTAAACATTCTTGTGCAACTGAGCGTTGCATATATGACGAGGTCAGGGACAACGAAGATGTCTAAAACTCAGAGATGGCTAGAATGTCGCTGTAACCAACACAACACAAGTTGCGAGTGTTATCAGCAGCTGCTTGCAACGTGATAGTTAACAACTATACTCGTTTAATAGGATTGACCTAGACACGTGACCGTATGACCTCTATATCAACGTGTCATATTCGATCAAGGAAGTATACATCGAATCTCCCTAATCACCTTCCTCGAGACAGCCAGCACATTCTAAACGTTATTACTCTATCATGATATTGCAAGGATTCGAATTAACATTGGAACAATATTGGAAAAGTAAACCCAACCGACTAATGAACCAACATACTGGTTTCGACTACTACTTGGGATAAGTATATTACATGATCCAAGCTCGTCATGAAAAACAAGTTCTAGTTGATACATCACCAAAAGACTAGCTACTTAGGATTACACGTCGTTACATAAAGTTTTACAAAAGAAAACACTGATCCCACAAGAGGCTTAGCCTTAAGCTGATTCTGCTTAGTTATGGTCCATGCCATCCGTGCTCGTTGCGTTCCCGATCAACATTGTCGACGTTGGGCACAACTTGAGCACCTTCGGGATCAACAACTCCAGGCGGATTATGGGGATGCTGATTATAAACCCATTGAATTTCTTCATTGAGAGCAGCATTTTCAATCATCAGCACATGCACCCATTCTCTCAAACGATACTCTTCATTCCAGGCTTCATTCCGTTGTTGCGCGACTATGCCAAAGGCTTCCTGCCACTGACCAAGTATGGTAGATAGTTCCGAAACTAACTCGTGCCACAAAGGTCTCATGCATGGCAGCATTCTCCCGTTGCGAGCTTGATCCTTGGAAAGCGTCATTTCTTCAAACATCTTGGTCACACGCGCTATGTCTCCCGTGTATACCCTTCGTGCTTCCCTCCCGTCGGAGGTGACATAACGGTAATCGTTATGAAGTGATTCCGGCATTCTCCAGGCATGAGTAGCTCTTCATCATGGCAAACATGGCACTGCTGGCAATACTGTTGCTACTCTCAGCCTCATCCGTACCACCGACAAGTGCAGTCTCTCCAATCTGGCGCCACACAGCATGGTATGGATCACCCTTGGAAAACACGCCCGCAGTGGCACGAGCAACCTCATCTGGACACCTCTTAAGCAAATCCCTCAGGGCTTTGTATGCAACAATATTTGCACCTTCCTGAGGGTTCCTGCCTCGAGCAATAAAGCGGCGGCCACACCAGAGTGACGCACCCTCGCTCTTGGCGGGAATCACAACTTCAACAGGGAGTAAACTCGGACGTTGACTTTCCAATTCCTTGCTCCACTGGTAGCGAGGCTCTCTACCCGTGGTGTAACCCACGAGTGCGAACTCGCCATAAAAGAGACGGCATTCCAAATTCCTTCGAAACTTCTTGGTACCTCGTGGCTCACGGGTGACAAGCTGTTGTGGTTTTCGGGTTTGAATCTTGGTTGACTTGGACTTGATGCGCTTCATGCGTGCCATCTCGTAGAACCGATACACAACTCTCATGAGACGAAGATTACATTGGTCAATTTTTTTATCGAAAAGAGAAATATTAATTATAAGGAAAGAGAGAAAGTGTCGTTCCCATGAGATGATCATATGACATGATGCATGCGTGATCCGTACGTCCTCACAACTAAAAAGATAAATTCTAGCATTTTAAACGGTGGCATACATACGACATCTATACGTCTCTCAATAGCGGGAACTAGTCGAGCTACACGAACTTGCGTGGTTAGTGTACCCGAGAAGATTCCATTTCAGCCCAAAACCCATATGAATGCAAACGACGTAAAAACTCGGCACCTTAAGAATAAGGTCAAAACTTCGAATACAAACAACTCCTATTCAACACCCTCCTCCACACGGGCATATCCCCGATATCCCTGCATGTAGGTGCACGCTAACCAATCATCGTCGGAAGACGGCATCCCACACATGGGACACTTTCATATAAACATGTGTGAAACATGTGTATAATCCGGTGTCATATAAGCACTCTCCTAGATCGGCAGTGTATCCGATCATGCTCTCACAACTCACACTTACCTTGGGCGTAGAGGAATATGAAACCAAACGTAACCATTCAAGTGAATGGCCCCCATACATATCCGTCGTGTATGAGCGCGACAAAGGAAAATATGATGCAATGCCCATAGTTAGCCTGTTAGATAGCCACCTGGTAGTCCTTAACTGGGCATATAGGATACGACCACTGGCACAGTCTAGTTTGAACACATAGTTTTCCAATACCTATATAACTATAAGTTGAGGAATAATTTTTTTTTTTGAAACCAAGTACTTTTGTTTTTGAAACACCCAAGTGAACGGTAGATGCTTTGAACCTGGGAGCCGATACCGCTGTAACGGAACCGACCAACTAATTTAATTATGAAGCACTAATCCAGCTAACGTGGCAACTCAATTAGTACTTAGCAACCAAACCAGCCTGGTAGTCCGTGAAATCTCGAAGGATTTCAAACAACTCTACAACAAACCTGAATCCAAAGTTCAGCGGTTCCCATTCACTGTTTTAATTACATTTCACACATAGGATTATTACAATCCAAAATCATAAATAATAGCGGAGGAAAACCCTTTTGATAATACACACTCACACCTATACTTTTAAATTCGGTGCCGGCCAGGGTCGACTCCATCAACGCGGGTAGATGAGGAATAAGAGTTGACTTTGCCCGAAGTCTAGTCCTCCCGTAGTGGGATATAAGTCCACCGTGTCACCACGGTAGTAATTCTCCAACCTACAACATCAACATTGGGAATTGCACCACCGAGTACATTGTACTCGAAGACTTACCCGACTAAAAGAAAATAAAGACTCTTTGGTGGATGCTAGGCTTTATAGTGGGTTAGCCGACTCCTTTGTTTGCCAAAAGATGAGCTTATTAGTATTCACTTAGTGACAAAAGGACTCTCTAGCTTATCCAATTAAGTTGGATCCTGCCATTACTACATTAGCACCCGGCTACTTCATCATTTTAAGGTAGAAGCAATCAACATTATATCATACCGCATTGATTGAGTATTCATTAAACCATCATGAGTGAACATAACCAACTCGCATTTCAAATCTTATTTGCGGCACCGTAGAATCGCTCGGTCAAGTTAGTCACTATCCAGGACCGATGGCGATTATAATCGATTGCAAACCACCATGGCGGGTATTCCTCACACAAACCACACGAACTCCGTCGGAGTCGATTAGATCACCATGATCTACTCGGGAAAAGACGCGGGATCAACAACTCACCACCATGACCAAGGAAACTCCCGATGCCGAGGCTGAGTGAACTCATAGACATGGAACACTCGCGAACTCATAGACATGGAACGCACCTCCCGGTAGTGGACTTACAACGGGCACCTTGTTTACTACCACCCCCATCGCCGGCATGGATACGGAAGTTGAAACCCGGCCCAAGTAGATTCTTGGATTCGCGGTAGGCACTCGTGGCCATCCCGGCTATACGTGAGGCACTTTGTTCAAAATGATCCGAGGACGCTCGTGTGCCATAGTATATTAGAGGTGATTTATCATGGCCACATGGTTATGTTCATATCCAACATCTCACCAATCTCAATCCCAAGGGGTAGTAACACCTACCTCGCGAGTGATGGTCGATCACTCGGCTTCTACCGTTTAATTAGCGAGGCCTAAGCATGTAGTCGATCCCGTACGTAAAAGTAGGATATTTACGGTGGCAAGGTAGTCCCGATGCAACTACGTTTTCAAGCAACGCCTATAAACTTAATGCAGCATAAGGAATAAAAGGACGCAAAGTAAATCATTTGCAAACGTAGGAGGGATGCTCCGGGGCTTGCCTTATTTAGATGATCGAGGTTAGTGCCCCGTACTCGACTATTCCAAGTCGGGTCCTGGTGCTTGATCACTTCTCGTGCGGATCTCCGTTCGCACTTGTCCTTCGGATCCTCGATTCCACGACGAATGTTCTACTCGTGATCCTGAAATGATGCATGTGCATATGTATGAGTACACATTGTAGGTGTATGCATGATCAAGGATGATAATGTTCAAAGATGAATAGTTGATTTAAAAGCAACACTTATCACTAGCAAACAAGCCAGTAAAGCCAAAGACTAGTAACTATGCAATCACGGCCTACAATCGGCATTGCTGTAATAAAATCATAACTGCTGATCTATAAATCCTATGATCATGATTGAGGACGTTCTGGAAAGCTTATGAAATTGTGCATAAATCATCTTGAGACATCAAAACCTGATTCTCAAGTTAGCTACACCTAAAATAGTCAACAACAGAACTAGGTTCTGGAAAACAGCAATTGAACAATTCTGACTAGCCATATTGCAACCCTATAACTCATAAACTATTGATCCAATGCATACCAAATTTGAACAGTAGATAAATCAACCAATTTCAATCCTATCATATGTTGACAAGATTCCCAGAAAACCAATCTAGACTTGGGTTAGGCATACATCATACCAGCAACCCGATTTAAGCAACTATGAGTTTGAACAGCAACCCCTAGCTAGACATCTCATAAAATCCTATAAAAATTACAGTAGACAAGTCAAGGCAAAACTAGTGGACCATCCAAGTTTCATCCTATTTGGATAAGCCTACTGGCCTACACATAATTCACAAGGCAGTACATTTCATGGAAGTAAATAGCAAACTCATGTTTAATCACATCAATAACTTCCTAAGGGCATATAAACAGCCCACAAAAAGAATTAAACCTTGACTAGTTATAAAGACCCTATTTATGAATTTTACAAGAACATGGCAATAATAGGCACTTGAGCTACAACTCTATGAAATTACACTAAACATGCATGTGGTATCTTTATCATAGATAGAGCACCTTAACACAAGACCAACAAAACCAAAATCACATTTTTCGAGCATCCTATAATTATCTATGCATTTCCAAAGATAAACCATATTTATACCAATTGATAAATTTAAATAAAACTATACAGAAAAGTTACACAAACATGGCATATCATATTTTTCCCAGATACTATACTTCACAAGGATTACAACAAGACCAAGATCACTCAATTTGGACACTCCTAGCTCCCTATATGAATTTTTACAAGATTTAAATAGAAATCTGGAATTTCCTTTCTCTTTTAAAAACCGAACCCTAAAATGCTAAACGCACCCAAAGTGCACCTAGGGTCGGACCTTTGCTAATCCACCCGGACAGTGTACCTAGGCGGGTCCCTGCTGACGTCATCGGATGACGTCAGCTCGGTCCCACCCGTCGGCGGCGGAACGAGGGAAGCGCTCCGCCCGGCGGCCGATCTCGCCGGCGGCGAGTCTCCGTCGCGCCGAGGGCACACCCACGTGGCCTCACGTCGTCGCAAACCCAGAGGTGCAAGAAAATGCGGGCCTTTGCGGCTCGGAGTGACGGCGGCGGCGGCTAGACGTGCCGGACGGCGGCGGGGATTGGCGGCACGCGTGAAATCCCGGCATGGCGAGGTGCCGGGGTGGCTCGGCGGCTACACGGAAGCAAGGCGAGGAGCACACCGAATCCGAGAAGATGGCGCGCGGTTGCCCATGCCGACGACGAGCGGGCGGAGCAAGGCGGACCATGGTCACCGGCCGTGGCGGCGTGTGAGTGCGGCGGCGCGAGGCTTGCGCCGGCACCACAAGGCCAAGCGGCGCCATCGATCCGGGACGGGCGGTGGGATGCAAGATGGCAATGGCATGCACAACGCCGGCGAATAGCAAACTTGGAGGGAGCTCGATCCGGCTAGCCGGGCTCCCGAGCGGTGCCATTGACTCGGTGATGCGGGTGGAGCGGTCCGGTGCGCGCGGAAAGAAGAGAATGAGAGGAGCTGGGCCGCTACCTTGAGCGAGACAGCGTCAAAGAGGGCGGCGGAGATAGAGTACGTCACGGCGAAAAGGATGGTGCGCTCAGATGCGTGAATGGCTGGGCGGAGCGGTGGCTAGGCGGCGCGCTTCACGGCGGTGGCCATGGCGGGCGTGCTCTCGGCCTTGGCGAAATGGCGCCGAAATGGCGGCTCCGCGCTTTCGGCCGCGAGAGAGGAGGAGGAGTGAGGGAGAGGAAGCGGCGAGGAATGGGGAGGATGACGGGCGACCCCCTTGCCGTCCCCTTCGGACCGGGTGCGAGGCGTCGGGCGGGCGCGCGCGACGTGGGCGCGGCGCTCCCGTGGGCGCCGCGTGGCGGCGAAGCAAGAGAGAGCGGGGCGCGTGGCGAGGTGGTCGGTGGCGTCGCGGTGCGGCCTCGGCGACGGCAACACGGACCGCGACGGGGCGGGCCCACGGACGGCGGCCAACGGCCGGACGACACGGTCGGCCGGAGGAAGAAGATGAAGCGAGGTGGGACTATGACGGGTGGGTCCCACCCTCCACCTTTTATTTTAAAATGGACTTGGCACGACTTTTAAAGCGTTGATATCCCTAAACCGGCCTATTTTGCAAAAACTTTGAACATGAAAGTTACTCCATTTGATGAGTAGAATATTTCATCCAAAAGGAGTTTTGGCTAGATCGGCTTGGTTTTGGAAATACAAATTTGGGCTATTTTCACATATAAAAATAATACTTTTTAAAATACCTAGAGGCTGTTTTTGGCCTTTTTGAACAACTTAAAAGCATTTTCATGAAATGGTCCCAACACAAAGTTTTCTCCAAATATTTTTCTCAATAAACTTTATTTAAGGATCGACTCGAGATAAGCAACCTAGACACCACTTCTAGTTTAACTCACAATCACACTTAGGGTCTAAATCAATCAAGGTGCAACATTCATCAAGCAAATCATGTTGTGATGGTGATTGTATGCTAATGATATGATTATGCCCATGATTTGCAGAGTTAATGCATGATTAACATCGTGGATGTTACAAGCACCATTGAAGCTAATCTGGCAGGTGGGGCATGATCATGTAAGTTGTTTAGTTGCAGTGTAGGTCTAGTGAATTGATAATACCCATAAGTAATGAATTGTATGAGATAGTAGGCAGCAGATGTTGTTATATAAGTGCTGGTTTTACTGGAATCTAATTTTGATATTTTATAGGTCCTAAAGTCGCTAAATAAAAGATGTAAGTAACTGATTCAATTAAGTTTACAAGGATGGCATTAATATATGATATGCTGCTACCTAGGTGGCATTAATATATGTATTCATGTATACATGATATGCTGCTACCTAGTTGGGGTTGATATCTGATGGAGTGGGCTAACTGTGTTTTATTGTTGGGCTGCATATATATGCATATAATTGGTGGGGGGGTTTTGATATTTAAGGATGGTTCTATCTGCAGGTTGTCAATGCTAAAGTCTGAAGCAAGGAGCTTTTGGGGTCAAGAGTGGTCTGTCTAGTTGGTGAAGCAAATAAGAAGAGTAGATGCTTTGGCTTTTTCATGAACTGAATAATTATTGTATTGTAGTGGACAGTAATTTGGATTTGCTTTGGAAGTGGATGTTATGTAATAAGTACTCGGTTGTAATTTGGTATTATGCACACCGTGTCTCCGAATTTACTTGTGGAACTAAGTATTATTTTGTTAATGAGTATGTGACGTTTGATGTTTCTGAAAGTTGATTGGTCTAGTGGTGGTACGTGGCAGCCAAAGCTCTGTGACTATGTCACGAGGCAGGGCAGTGAAAGTTTGTGAGAATGCATTGTGAAATATGAGAAGCAATGATGTATACATTGACTGATTGCATCAAGGGTTGCACGTTCATGATGGCGCAGCACGGAATCGAATCTTATCTACTCTATATCTGACGCGTCGTCTTCCCCCCGCCTCACTAGCTCCTACCCAGAGCCTTTCATATCCGCTCTACTCCTTAAGTTGCTACAGAGGAGAGCAAAGGCTCGTGCCCCTCAAATATGCCAAAGAAAGCGCACCACTCTGACAACCAAGCGCGAGATAGGCTAGGCAGTTGGTCATCAGGTAAACACCGGGAGTCCATGGCGGATCCGAAGAAGGACGGTGGTGGGGGTAGCAGAGTGCAGGTATGTGTTGTGTTCATCTGGGATGGGGAAATGTGGAGTATGAACTTTTGCCGCGGTTTTTTAACGATGGGGGGTTTGTTTCGCGATTGAAGCTGGTTGTCCCTGTCATCTACATCGACTCCTCCGATGAGGAGGATTCTGGTCAGATTGGCCATGAGGCAGGAGTGGAGAGGCGTCTCAGGGATGGCAAGGATCCGATGGTGGTGGATTGCCACGCCGGGTCTTCTCGCAGGCGCTATGAGGTAAGTATATCCATCCAGAATCTGAATGATTCAGTTTGATTCAGAAGCCGGTGTAGGCAATTTGAGTGGATTAGTGGCATTATGGAGCGGATTTATCTGACATGCAGGACTCAAGCCCGAGGAGGGGAAAAAAGGGAGGAAGCAGGATGGTGCTCGAACAGTCTGGCAAGAAAGCCAAGCAGGTGCGTTGTTGGTTGGTGAAATACTTGACAATGTATATGTTTATTGGATTTCTACGAGTATATTTGCCATGAGATGGAGCCATACATTCTGATGAATAAACGCAGCTAGAGGAAAAAGGATCAAATTATTTCACGATATTAATCAGAACGATGAAGAGTTAGGAAACTTTGCCAAATAGTGCGAGATAGGAAACTGCCTCATGGTGGGGGGTGTAGAAAGTGCATCGATAGCCATGGGTTGCTGAAGTGTTTGATGAGTGTATGTCTCATAGTTTGAGGAATTTTAGGATACTAAGGTTGATAGCAAGATGTGCAGAGTTTAAGTGTGATTGTTATTTTAAAAATATGGATAGGAAGATGTGCAAGTCATGATTATATTTTTAGCACAATGTTGTTGTACATGGTGATCTTCAATCATGATTGTTGATGTGGTTATATCAGATTTGGTGTTCTAATGAAGGATGCTATATGTGTTGGCAGGTTGGCAAGTCGAAGAAGCATGATGTGGAGAAGGATGCTGATGCAAGTGAAGAATCTCGCTACGACACTGATGAAGTTGAGGAGGTGCTTGAGGAATATGACAAGAAGTTTGATCAGGCTGAGAAGCTAATGCGACAGGAGCTGGAGATGAAGCCTGGGATGGTGAAGGAGGCCATGAGTGGGGTGCTCGAGTGGCTCCATTTCTAGCTGCTTGACCTGGTGTTCCGTGACAAGAAGAAAGGAAAAGGAGGTGCGAACCAGTAATTCGGCATCGGCTGGCTAGGTGATGTTGCATGAATAAATCTCTATGTTTAGTTGGACTTGGAATGATGCATGTTTAGCAGTAATGTGATGGTTAAATAACTGAACAAAACCACCATATGACATCAGAGTTGTATTGCTGCTATGTGCTGGATGCAACTTGCAATGCAGTGATTGGTGTTGTCATTGGTGATAAGTTGTGTTGCTAGTGAGTTTACCAAGTCAAGTTTTTAAGCAATCAATTTTGTTCAGGTTATCGTTTATGCTAATTGTGGTTAAATCAGTATGAATTGGTTAGTTTTACAGTATCCACCGCCTTTGTCAGCATAAGTTTGATGAACAAGGTTGCAGAAAATCATTAGATCAACGTAAGAGTAATTTCCATGTTTCAAACAACTACGATAATTTCAAGGCATGAACTGAAGCAGGGGACATACTAAGTTATTTTCAGGACTGCTGAGAGTCTTGTAGTCTTTTACTGAATACATAAAACTTTGGTTCATCCAAGAATCCTTATTACATGCAACAAAGTCCTTTTTGCAAGAAATCAAGCCATTAGGATAATTTAATCTTATGATATGAAGTAAGGTGACTAGGTAACTTGTAGGAGATCTGATAGTTTTCTAGTTTTGGAACGGCCATGATCTGCTGTGTCGCTGGCATCTGCCTGCATATGGTCGTCCTCACGCCTCTTCCTTTCCTTCTCTAGTTTTGAATGCCTGTTCCATGATTTTAGGGATGTGTCTCGTGGCCTTCCTATTCTTTTCTTTCTTGGGGGGCATGTGAGTGGCAATCCATCTTGAACTGAGCATGACTGTTCTTCGTCGAATTGAGTAGTAGCATCTTCTAAGTTTGACCTGACTTGAGATCTTGAAACAACCAGCTCCATTGCATGGACAGCCTCTGCGAAGTCCCTGTCATCTATATTGTCCTTGGATTGTGATAGTTCAAGTGCTTTCATTATCAAGACTCTTCTCTTCAATTCATTTGATTGTTTTGATACTCGTTCTGTTATTGGGGTCGTGTCTGGTTGGACTGAATCAGATACAACTTCCTTGGACCATCTGGGATGTATATTGCCACTTGGGATCTCCTTCCTATCCAAATGCATTAGTACCTGCGAGGTGGGCAAGCATACAGTTAGGAATTGTTGGTAGTAGTTGAAGAGGAAAGTTAATTTGATTTTTTCTACGTCACCTTCAGGCTGTGCTTACACAGCATGCCGGCGTGTGTATAAAGCCCGCAGCTGCAATTGATTTTGTGGGATCCTTCCAGATACACTTGGAACTCCCGGCGATCTTCCCTTTCAACTTCGGATTCGTGGACAATAGTGAATCTTTGCTGGTTAGGTGACTTGTCAACTATGTTGTATGACCCAGAATCATAGAGTTGTTTGTAGAATCGCTCATGCATTTCTCTCGTGTATACTGTCTCCGCATGGGCTTCTATAGCGAGTCCCATCCTTTTCCTCCTAGATTTCTGGCAAAATTGAATGTGCAAAGAGTGAGGGTTTTGGTACTAGAAGTAAATTTGAATGTGTAAAGAGTGAGGGTTTTGGTACAATACGGATGGAAAATTTCACAACATTGGGTAGATGGCATAGGTACATTGGAAGCCATAATTGAGTCTATTATTTATAGAATCCATTGGGTTGGTTGATCTCACCATTTTGGTTCGGTAGTTCTCTTTCTCTTCTTCTTGGTTTCTATCAAAATTCAGATCTCTGAATTTCGAGACGAAGATGTGCATAGGGGCGGATCGTTGGATGAATCGCTTTAGCATGTGGTTGGCACTCTCGCTTCGCTGCGTGCTTGTCATTCCCGCACAGAATATGTCCATGAAGTATGGCTTTGCCCACATCCCCCTCATTCTGTATGCGCGGACCATGAAGCTGTTTTCTGAAAGATTGTACTCCTCGGCCAATTCTGCCCATTTCTGCTCAAAAGCAGTAGGGGAGACCTCATCTGTGATCAGTCTGTTGAACTTCTTCTTGAAACCACTCTTCTTGGTGTACGGTGTGCCTATTTTTTGCTTGGCGTTGCGAAGGACGTGCCAGCGGCACCATCTATGCCTGGTGCCTTTCATCGTTGTCTTGATTGCTGCAGCCATACCTTGGCACTGATCTGTTTGTTAATAAAGGTCATTTCATTAGATATGTGAATATGGGAATCATTATAAGAATTGCGAATGAACAGATGAAAAATGTGGTAGGTCAATGTACCTGTTAGAATAGTTTTAGGTTGTTTTCCACCCATCATATCAATGAAGTTTTTAAAAGTCCATTCAAAATCCTCGGTCCTTTCATGGTTGATGAGGACACCTCCAAATATGATGGACTGGTAGTGATTGTTAACCCCGATAAATATGCCAAATGGAAGATTGTACAGGTTTGTCCTATATGTGGTGTCAAAGGTTACAACATCTCCAAACCTTATGTAGTCAGTCTTGTTCTTGCCTGTACACCATATCTTGCCTCCATCACACCTTTGCTGTCGGTTTTGAACCTCACATCCAATTCAGGGTCATCAGCCTTCATGCTCTGTAATAGAACCAAAGTTTTCTGCATGTCTTCTTCTATTTCATCTTGGGCTAAGTGAGCACATAAGTTTTTAACTGTTTGCTTTCTGATTGGAAGCTCAGAATCTGGAGATAGAGCCCCAACAATGCTGCATACATGGCCTATCGCCACATTGTTTCTGCGCAACTTGCGTATGAATTCCTTTGTCATGGGGTCTATGAAACTGTGGGAGCCCCATTGTTTTTTCTCACCGCAGCTGATAGATAATGGATGGTTGTGATCTGCAACCATTGAAGTAATGACCCAAGAATGGTTAGCAGTTCTGTGAAGCCTTATCATTGATTTGCATCCTGTGCGGATACTGGCTGCATTTGGATTTTTGCAATAACCCTGCATGTTATGATTTTAGGGTCAGGGGGCGACGGATATCTATCTTATGAATCTGGTAACAAATGTGTAACTTCAGGGTATCATAAAGCGTTTTTACCTCGCATGAACACACTATGTCTTTCCTCGTTATGTAGTTGTTGGCATTATGCTTGGTTCTTGAGTCTCTAATGCCAAATCCGATTTCCCAGGAGTAAATGTTGTAGAACTCCTTGGCTTCTTCATATGAGTTGAAAGTTGTACCAACATAAGGGTAAAACACTGGATCGCCCTGCCTGTCAGCAGCAGAGCCAATTGCTCTATCTATTGCTGTAAGCTTGCTTGGTATCAGGCATGAGTCTGGTCCTGTTCTACCTCTCTTTCTGAAAATGGTAAGGTGCAGTAGGTAAGTAATTGCATTGGCTTTTAGAATCCAACTAGAACATTGGCAGTAGGATTGCAGTGGGTATTTGTGTCCAGGAACAATGTCAAACCGACACATAGGCAGTAAGATTGCAGTAGGATTATAGAGATGGAACAATATCAAACCGACAGGCATTATAGAGATGGAAGGAATGTAATTTATTATTTGTTGAATGGCACAGTTTAAGGATTCGAAATGATAGTATTACAGAGAGGATCATACCTTTTCTTGTAGGATAGCGAAGTTTGAACTTCTGTAGGCTGGCGAAGTAGTGGAGAAGGCGTGGCCAAATTTCCAGGTGTATGGATGGTCAGCATGTCGCTATCGATTGCAGCCGAGGATGTAGGATTTAGGAGGGTAAGCTCGACGCAATCATTCGGCATATCGCCGGAATCTAGTTGTGAGGGGATAGAGCTGATCACCGGCTCCGCCATCACGAGGTGTTTGTTTGGAAGGTGACAAACGTGGTTCCAGGAGGAGCGTGATATTGGATCTGAGGGTCACTGAAGCTTACAGGTGAAGGAGCCCATCATTTCCTTGCGGGGGAAGAAGAGGCATGTTGCCTTACGTTGGAAGATACGCTTGGTCAACGGGATGCTTCTGCTACTGCTGGTTCTGATGGGTCTGTCGCGTTTATGTTATGCTCGTGGTTACGGTGGCACGACTTGTATTACGGTCAATCTGTCCGCTTTCCGTTATTGCGTATCAGCCGTCGATGCTCGGTGCATACGTCCCCCGGTAGATACTCGTTTCGCGTTCTCCCGAACTCGGCGCGCACAGCCCAAAAATCGGTCGCCCATCCGAGGTTCTCCACGATGACGACCAGCACCATGCCGCCCGCTCTGCCGCCGACGTTCACCACGCAACGGAGGAGCTCCACGAGCAGCCTCTGCGCCTCGACCCTCAGAAGGTCCTGGAACCTGGACACGCGGAGCCTGACCACTTGTGTGCCGCATAGGGCCTCGTCCCTCGGCAGGATGATGAGCTGCTCCAGCTCAATCTTGACGGGAAGCACGGGCTACCGCTGCTTATTGTCGGACCCCAGCGCTAGTGCACATTGAAGAGCATCGGTATGGACAGAGGATAGAGGAGAGGAGAGAAAAGAGAGATGGATGGCTGACATATGGGCCATCGCCATGTCATCATCCATGTCAGTGACCATGGTGGCAAAACCACCATTGAAAACCTCTTGGGGGGTCATTTGACCGGTTTTGAAAAGTTCAGGGGATAGGACATCCGGTTTTATAGTTTAGGGCGTAAAGTAGTCCACCCTCTATAGTTTGGGGGGTGATGTAGACTTTTTCCATTGTCTTTTTCTCGAGATGCTGAATCAAGGATTAGTCATCCAAGAGTAACTTCAGTAGGTGAATTAAACAAACTATCTATTTATTTAGGTAGTGGAGGCCACAAAATGCACTGCGGTAGGATAACTATCAGACTATCTACTTTGTTGGTCCAACAAATCAGTTGGACCAACAAATCATGCTACATATTTTTCTTCCTCTCTCTCTCTCTCTCCTTCGCACTCGCAGTCACACGCACATGGCCGTGGGCCGTGGTCATCTCCGTCGGGACGCTCCATTCAAGCAGACCTTCCTGGCGTGGCGGTCCTCTCCGGTGAGGGTGCGGGGAGCCTCTCTGGCTACTCCTGCCCCAAAACTCCACGTCCGTGCGCTCTCCGACACTAGCAGCTATGCGGGGGTGGCACGAACAAAGTAGTGGAGGGTGAAGGCCATGGCGGTGCGAGAGGAAGTGCGGGCACGACAATGTGGGCATAGGCGGGGCAGCTCCGACGCGGCGGCCTGCCATGCCACGAGCAGCGGGGAGCCAGGTGCGGCGAGTGGACCCCGGCTGTCTCATCTTCCTTGACCTCGACACGGCAGCGGTGGCCCTCGGCATGTCGTCCTCCTAGGTCAGCCCTGACGTTTCTCCTCGGCCAGCCCCTGTGTGCCTCCATGACGCCGGCAGCTTTGCTCCATGATTGTGCTCATCGACGTATGGAACAAGAGTGAGAGGATGACATCATAGCCCCACATGTCATTCACTTCACAGATGAATTCAGGTGTGTTTTTGGTAATAAAATGTCGGAGATGAAGGCAGAAATAAATAGTATAAAAAAATTAAAAATAGATGTCTATCTAGATAAAAATTTAAGCAGTGTGCCGGAGATGCACGCCATTAAAACTCAGTCTAGTAACACCTGCTTTGATCCTTTGCTTGTACCTTTAGCACCGTTGTTGTCAAGCACAACACCCATCCTTTCTTGGGTCCGCATCGACGCATCAGGCCATCCCATCAGCCCCCGCAAAACCGGCGCTCATCAATTGACATCGGCCCCATGGCGCATCAAACAACGTCGGCCGACCTTGTCTCCGGCCTCTACAATCCGTTCCGGATCAAGACATGTCCGCCCTTCTCTCTGCATCGGGATGCAGACGCTGACCATCCCTTCTCTTTTGTCGAGGGCCGTGCTGAATAGAAGACATGTCGAGCGGGAAAGCCATTGCAAGGTGTGTGGTGACCCTGTCAAAACCCTTTACCATGTTTTCTTTGATTGCCCGATGGCGAAGCGCTTCTGGTCGGCGGTGAAAAGCACCAAGGGGCTCGTAGTTCCAAGGCTCAATCCTTGTTCATGGGCAGCTGTTCTCAACCTAGAGGTATGTGGTCCATCAATGGTGCCTATGGTGGTGTGTGGTGCCTCGGTGCTTTGGACAAACCACAATGGCCGCCGCCATGGGAGGAGGGTATGGGAGCTTGGTGCCGCGGCGAGATACATATCCAAGTTGTTGGAGGACTTGTCATCGTTGTGACCACTCAAGGGGCCGTAGCAACCAGTTCCGACGTCGAAGTGGGAGAAGCCGAGCGCGGGCTGGGTGAAGGTGAACACGGATGCGGGCTTCGATCAGACCTCATGCACGGGCAAGATCGGGGTTGTGATCTGTGATCACTTCGGGGTGGTCATAGGGACATCGGCGAGGTGGTTCGATGATGTTGACGTTGCCCTCACAGCGGAGGCATTGGCTGCCAAGGAGAGCCTGGACTTAGCACTAGACCTCGGCCTCGACAAGGTGATCCTGGAGCTCGACTGTCAAGGCCTTGCGAAACTCCTTCAGGACCCAGCGTCGATACATGCGCCTATAAGTTATAAGTGGTCTTTGTTTTGATATCATGGAGCTAGGGAAGAACGTTCTAAGTTTTGTGTACGCTGGGTGTGCAGAGATGGCAATTTGGTGGCGCATGTGTGTGCGTCCATGATCTATGCCACTGAACATTCATTTTTTGGCTTAATGTAATCCCAGACTGGATAGTAGAACGAGCAGCCACCAATTGTAATCCCTCTGATAATGAATAATGAATGAAAGCTCCATGATTAAAAAACAAAAATATCATGGACGCCCACGCCATGTGCCTCATGGTCATGGACGAACTCGCCAACTCGGGTCACGGGGGCTATGCAACAGCTCCTTGCCGTCTGCATGCAGCAAGTCGATCCTCGTTCCTCGCCCGTCTCCCCAAATCACGGTGTGCGGATTTCAAATATGTCCCGTGTGGCTAAATATTCTTAATACTACTATTTTGTTAATCGTCTTATTTTGTTAATCAAAGATGATTATCCCTAAAGGAATACTCCTATAGTCTTATACTACAGCCTTGTTTAGTTGGTGTGAAAAGTTGAAATTTTTTCACTCTCTCTCCATCACATCGAATATTAACACACATACATGGAGTACTTAATATAAGTAAAAAATAACTAATTACACAATTTATCTCCAATTTCTGTAACGAATCTTTTGAACCTAGTTAGATTATAATTGGATAATATTTGTCAAATACAAACGAAAGTGTCACAATGTTTTGCAGTCAAGTTTTTAGCCAACTAAACAAGGCCTGGTTTGCGTGGATGCGGTGTTTTGTTGAGTTGTGAAAGCGACGTGCATGGGTAGTCAGATGTGCAATCAGTGTGCAATTAACTAGTGGAACGGGAATATTCATTCACAATCAAGTGCTGCGCTAATTTGCATGCATGCATGCGGTCAGTTTTTTTTTTTTACAAGGGTGCGGTAAGTTGTCGAGTGTTGGCGAGGCGGAAACGATGCATGCAGATTAGCCCGGGACAGCGACGGCTTGGCCCTCAGCGAGGAGAGGACGGAGAAGGCGCGGCATTGAGAGCAGAGGGCGAAGGCGCGGCATTGAGAGCAGAGGGCGACGGTGCGGCTCGAGACGAGGGGATCGATGGCGATGGCGATGGTTTGTGCGCCCAAAGGCCCATTTCGAGCAGAAAACTCGGCCCAAATTAATATGAACACACGAGCGAGGCGTCTGGCGTTCTGCATAGTATCAAGACAAGAGGCAGGCAAATGCTCTCCTCTCGCTTTCCCCTTGCTACAGTAGCCACAGGGCGATTTCGAGAGCGAGCTCCTCTTCCTTCGTCGATTCGCCGGCCCCCTCTCCTCCGGCGGCTCTTCGGGCGCCGGAGTTGAGAGGGGAGCCCGGCCCCTCGGCGGGAGGACTATGTATAGCTGTAGATTTAGGTCTTCGAGCTCGTGTGTCCCGGCGTTGGCCTCATGGTCGTCGCCTAGGGTTCATGGTTGTCACTACCTCCGCTGATGGCTGGTCGGGGCTGGGTCTCCTTCTTGTCGACGATGCTCCTGGCGTTGTTGAGGGGAAGGTCTTCCCTGTCCTTGACGGCTGTATGAGGTATGTGAGCTTTTGCCTGCCGTCGGGTGTCGACGGTGTAGCTAGGTTTTGCCTGGGGGGTACTGCTCCCTTGCGGCTCGCTTTTCCTGGTGGCGCCGGCGAGGCGGTGGCGCCGGCGTCACAGGGGAAGAAACTCTTCTGGTCCCTCCCTCGCCCCTTTGGCGTTTCTTTGGCGTCAATGGCGGGACCGGGGAGGATGAGGGGATCTGATGGCGAATCCCCTTTAGCTTGCCCTGGTGGTGCTCGGTTGGAGGAGGCGGCGCCGCCGTCGTGGAATAAGCTTCTCCTGGCCTTCCTCTTCCTCGTCGTCACGGCCTCAGGTGGCGGCGGTGGGCCGGTGAGTCTGATGCCGCGTGGATCCGTGGCCCCTGTGGGTTCGTCGATCTGCGTTGGCTCTTCTTTTGGTGCCCTGAGCTGTTGGTTGCCGATGGCTTTGGGGCACGGGAGGCCGAGCTCGCCTGCTGCTCGTCGTCTCTTGGCGGCAGCGGCGGCTCTTCTTCTCTTGGATGCAGGGCAACTCTTGGGCGTTGTGGAAGGTGGCCGGCTGGATCAACTTCGTGGCCTCGGCGGGGCTATTCGTCGACGGCGAGGTTGCATCCAGGAGCTGGATGGGGTGGGGTGTGGCCCCGGTCGACGCGCTACAACCGGCTTCATCCTATCTCTTGAGATGGGTGTCTCAATCGACTCCTACGAAAGCCAGCGGGCGATGGGCCTTCTCCAGCTCGTGGTTCCGGACGTCTTCGGCGGCGGCGGCGGCGACCGGCGACGACGACGACTTCGGGTTTCGTTGGTCTGCAAAGGGGCCAAGGACTGGGTTGTAATTTTCTCTTTTCTCAGGGTCCTTTGCATAGTTTGGTTGTTCCAGTTGCTTCTGTGTCCTTCTAGTACGTCTCTGTATTTGTACCTGTACGTTTTCCTTATCTAAATACAGATACGTGCTCGTTCAAAAAAAAAGACAAGAGGCAGGCAAGTACTTCAATGCATTATATAATGGTAGCACGAAACCTTGAAAATCGCATGACGAAAAATCACAGTAGGACAGACATATAAGTGGTGCCTGTACTTCAATGCATTACATCTTTTCGAACTCTATAATAAATGAAAAGGAACACAGCTGATATAGAAAAAACAGATTGATGGATACTCCTCTAGACTTTTGATTATCAGTGTACATAGTTCAGAGCTCAATCATCTAGAACTCTACAATGTTGATGTTGTCTTGAATGAACATATGGATTTGAACTTGTTATATGCTCTTTTTTCTAAATTAACCACAAGATAGATTGGTTGTTGGCACCGTGTGAGAAAACAATTACACCATTTGTACATACATGTGCATACAGTATGCAAATGTAACAAGTGCTTGCTGTATGTAAAGAAGCACTTGGTTAAGTGGGATAAAGTTTCAATAACTCTACAGGAGGTCTTTGATGAATGGATCCCTTTGGGTGACACTAATTACCATATCAAACTTTTCATTCTTGCAACTATGATGTGGGGGCTTTGGACTAGTAGAAATAAGATGGAGGATATAAAAGTGTTTTCCTCGTTCTTCTAACAAAGTTTTTCACAAAATTTTGCGTTTTGCTGGGAATTGGCGCATTCGGTTGAAGGAACAAGCATGTACGGTTTCTGGACGACAAGATAAGAATACCAAAGGCCTGGTTGATGGACTTCTGGAACATCTGGAGATTGAAACTTATCGGTCTATCAGCTATGGTATAATATTTTTCTCTCATAATAAAACAACAGCAACCAGCTTATCACCGAGTACTGGTGTTTTAGTGAGTTTGGTTGTATAGTATTAGTCGCAGTGGTTTTGCTTTGGCGCTGTTGGTCGATGATGTGCAAGTGGTTTTGGAAACGCTTTCTGCGTGCTGTGATGGTAAGCTGGTGTTCCCAGCAATACTGTGTTGCTTTTTTTTTCCTGTATATAAGACTATCGAATCACATTTTATAAAGGCAGGGTTTTCCTCCGTTAAAAAAAACGGACAGAGGAACGGCGTGCACTGCATCTGAATTCTGAACAGGACGGCGGCGTGCGGCTGCATATCTGATCGGACGGGGCTGAGATGTGGGTTCGAGACATGGTGTACGCATGCTGGTCGAGGAGACAAAGCAGCGCAGGCTCACGGTCTCGCGCTGGCCCAGCGTGCTCTGGCCGGCCGTGGCCGGCCGCCGGTGTAGGCTAACTTTGGTTTTGGAGCCTCCCTTTCCTTCTCGTCTTCCCTTCGGGCGGCTATCGCCGGCGGCGCCGCCCAGAGCTGGACGTTCTTCACCTTGGACACGCTGTTGAGCACGCCACCCAGAGGTGCTTCTTCACTTTCCCGGCGCATGCTTTGCAGTGCAGGGATACCTTGTTATGCGCTCGATCACGTGGAGAGGAGAGCTGCAGCGTGTCTGCAATGCACTGTACAGGTGGGACGGTGGGAGATGGCCAGCCTAACTAACGCCCAACCCCAGCTAAGCTTAAGCTAGTGGAGGAGCCGATCGAGTACTGAGGTGGGCAGAGGCTGCAGATCAGATAGGAGATTTTTGAGATGATCGGTAGTTCGTCGATCATGAGAGTTGCATCGCATTGCATTGGAGTGAGACCGAGGAAGGATTCACGGGTGGCCAAGGCGGAAAGGAAGGCGCCAAACAAGGAAGCAGCACCCGTGTCGCGTCGTGCGAGCGAGGTCACGGGTCACCCCCAGCCAAGACAGATGATGCCATATCACAGCCAGGCAGCTAGCTAGCTGCAATATGCATCCATACTCTCCTGATGACACCGCACACCGAGTGCTAAGAGTAGATATTTTGTTTTGTTTGTTTTTTCCATAGACATCTCAGTACTACTAGTTGAGACGGCGACTGCCGACTCTCTCTTGGCCACGAATTTTGATCTCCCTTCCTTTCTCGATGCCATGCCCATTCCATATCCCCATGCGTGAGAAGTTTCCAGAAGGAACATATATAGTAGTGTGTAATGTGACAACACGGAGTATGTATATCCCTCGGTCTCCATGTAGAGATAGATAGATATTTGTACATACATACATGATACATACAGTATGTAATGTAAGTGTAACAAGTGCTTGCTGTAAGTAAAATGCATGAATGGACGCATGGTGGATGGATCGGAGACGGAGTACATGCCGTACCATCGTGCGGACGCGGGGTGCCGGGGCAAAGGCATACATGCATGTGATACAATACAGTGATACCAGTGTATACTACCAACCAGAAACTGATAACGGAACGGACAACGAAAAAAAAAAAAGTCAGCCAGAGCAGTACCACCGGGCACCAGCCTGCATCTGCATGCGCTTGCTCTCATGTCGTCCCTCCCTTAACCAGAGTTCACCCTTCACCGTATCACCAAGCTGTGCGACACGGACCACCGGCCGCCCCTTCTTTTCTTTTCTTTTATTTTCTTTTCTTTTCTTTTCTTTTCTCTTGCTAGTTGCTACTTTGTACTTCTACGTGCACGTACATGCCAAAAACAAAACACAAGTTCATAAACAATGGAATGGAGTATAAAGGATCGGAAGAGATAATTAACCGCATACAATTAACACTAATATACCTCTGAGACATTGTTGGCACAATATATTGCTATTGTTATACTTCCTGAATCCTGATGATGACAGTACAATCACTGGGGTTGTTCGGCAAATAGTTTTTGCAGCTGATAAACCAGTTGAGAGCCTTTTACCTGTATATCCTCAAAAAAGTTCGCTCCTACCTCTGTGCCACTAAAAAGTTGGTTCACACCTACATGCCCAAGTTGAACTTTGTTTTACCCTGCATGCCATTCCGTCCAACTTCCTCTCTCACGGTGTCAAGTAGACAAATAAAATGACCACTTTGCCCTGAAGTGGGGGTTGTTTGTCAGCCAACCAAATCTTCTTCCTCTTCCTCCCGATGGAAACAGAGCCGCCACCGCTGCTCGTGCTGCCGGCGTCGTCGCAACCGGGCACCCACTTGACGGAGGAACTTGCACGGCGGTGGGGACGTGCGCGCGCTCTCCCTGAATCAGTCGTGCACACGCGCAGGGGTGGGGATGGGGGCCGGCCATGGTGGCTGCGGCTGAGCTCGCGTGCGTCGGCCATGGCGGGCTCGCGCTGCGGCAGAGCTCATGCGCGCGCAGGCCATGGGGGCGGCAGCGGAGCTCGCACGCGCGCCGCCCATGGCGGGCCGCGGCGGACCTCGAGCGCGCGCCGCCCATGTGGGCCGCGGCGGACCTCGCACGCGCGCCGCCCATGGCGGCCGCGGCGGACCTCTCGCGCGCCGGCCATGGCGGGCGGCCGCGGAGCTCTCGCGCGCGCCGCCCATGGCGGGCCGCGGGGACCACGCGCGCGCCGTCCATGGCGGGCGGCGGCGGAGCTCGCGCTCGCGCCGGCCATGGCGGGCGGCCGCGGAGCGCTCGCGCGCGCCGGCCATGGCGGGCGGCCGCGGAGCCCTCGCGCGCGCCGGCCATGGCGGACGGCGGCGGAGCCCTCGCTCGCGCCGGCCATGGCGGGCCGCCACGGAGCCCTCGCTCGCGCCGGCCATGGCGGGCCGCCGCGGAGCTCGCGCGCGCACCGCCCATGGCGGGCCGTGGCGGAGGAGCTCGCGTTGCGCGCTGCCCATGGGGGCCGGAGAGTTCGCACGTGCCTCTCGGAGCTCGCGCACGCGCCGGCCATGGCGGGCTGCAGCGGAGCTCTCCCTCGCGCCGTCCATGGCGGGACGCAGCGGAGCTCGCGCGCACACCGCCCATGGCGGGCCGTGGCGGAGGAGCTCGTGTGCGCGCTGCCCATGGGGGCCGGAGAGTTCGCGTGTGCCTCTCGGGGCTCGGTGGCAAGGGGCGGAGGTGGAAGAGACGGCTGTTTCCCATGGTGAGGAGGTAAGAGGAAAGTGAAGAACGTGGGACCCGAATGTCATTGGGTTGTAGGTGAGGAGAGGTTATGAGAGAGGGGGCATTCTAGACGTTTTTTGCAGGCCCACACGTCGAGCTAGCAAACGGCAACAACCGGACGGAAGCGGACGGAATGGCGGCATGCGAGGGTAAAACAAAGTTCAACTTGGGCGTAGGTGTGAGCCAACTTTTTAGGGGCACAGAGGTAGCGGCGAACTTTCTTGAGGATATACAGGTAAAAGTCTCACCAGTTGATGCTTATTTATTCTGAGAAAAAACAATATATCATTGCTGATAAGTTCAAGTGAATAGGGCAACAAATATAAGAAATCTTAGCAACAAAACGATAACAATTAACAATGAATCGAAATGGTAATTAAATCTTCAATATAATCGATCAAATAATTAAGTTTGGAACTAAATATACGCAGTTGATATCAATACAATCTCAACATTGGAACATGATTTATCAATTTGGTAGGAACAATATGGAATTGAGAACACATCACATCTTCACTCTCACTATCCTTAAAACCAGCAAATTCATATCTACACTAGGTGGGTCAACAATTCGACTGTCTCTCTAGGTATTTACAAGAAAAAAAAAAGAGAACTATAAAGCAATGCACAATCTCTAAATGTTGTATTTCCGTTCATTTTTGAATGGGAATGGAGAATCCCCAAATTTTTTTAAAAAAATAAAGCAATGCACAAAAAAAACGTACAAGTACAATGATCACATAGGAAAATTAAGGTGCAGGGAAAAAGTGAAATAACATGATTAAGAGAACCAACAAAAACCACTACATATAAGAGTAGCACGCGCTCGTATGTACCAGTGTCCTCAACTCAGCTCCTTCCACGGGGAGCCACACGCTCACTCTCCAAGCTCACTCGCCATTGCTAGCTTCTCTAGCCATGCCACGCCCTGTTTAAGTAAGGCAGCCGCCGCCTAGCTCATCGTCAGCTCCAATTCAGGAGGAAGGAAGACAAACCACCGTACCATCATCAGCTGCAGCAGCAATGCCGAAGAATTCCTGCGCCGGCGGCTGCGAGATCCATGCCAGCGGCATCAACTACCGCATCGCCGTCTCCAGCCGGCCACACCCTCCTCTCAAGGTCTGGAGCCGGTCAGACGACGACGTCCATGTCCAAGATCCCCAGGACCACCACCACCACGGCGTCCGCCACGTGCTCCGGGACGTCTCCTGCCGCGCGCGCCCCGGAGAGCTGCTCGCCATCGTCGGCCCCAGCGGCGCCGGCAAGTCCACCCTGCTCGAGATCCTCGCCGGCCGCCTCTCGCCGTCCCCGCAGGCGCCCGACCTCATCCGCATCCTCCTCGACGGCGCCGCCGCCCGCAGTGCCGACCTCCGCCGCGTCTCCGGCTACGTCACCCAGCAGGACGTGCTGTTCCCGCTGCTCACCGTGCGCGAGACGCTGCTCTTCAGCGCGCGCCTCCGCCTGGGCGCGAGCCTGCCCGCCAAGGACATGGATGCGCGCGCCGACGCGCTCCTCGACGACCTCACCCTGCGCCGCGTCGCCGCCACCAGGATCAAGGACCTCTCCGGCGGCGAGCGGAGGCGCGTCTCCATCGGCGTCGAGGCCGTGCATGACCCGCCCGTGCTCATCCTCGACGAGCCCACCTCCGGCCTCGACAGCGCCTCCGCGCTCCAGATCGTTGGCGCGCTCCGCGCCATGGCCGAGACGCGCGGGCGCACCGTGCTGCTCAGCATCCACCAGCCGGGAGCGCGCATCGTCAAGATGTTCGACTCTGTCCTTCTGCTAGCCGCCGGCTCCGTTCTCCACCAGGGCACCGTCGACCAGCTCCGCGCCCTGCTCGGGGACGCGGGCCTCCACCTGCCCCCGCACGTGGACGCCGTCGAGTTCGCCATCGACTCCGTGGACGCGCTTCGCCTCCACCGCCGCCACGCCGGTCTGCAGCAAGGGGCGCCGCCTCCCTTGCAGCCCCAGCCGCGAGAGGGCCGCTGCACGCTGCAGCATCTGTTCCAGCTGCACAGCAAGCAGGTGGCCGACGAGGACACCGCCGCCGCCGTCGTCCCGATCCCTCTGGTGGCCAGCGCGGCCACGGCCACGGGCGGCAGCCAAACATTCGCCAACTCGCGGGCGCGCGAGGTGGCGGTGCTGTCACAGCGCTTCTTCAAGAACGTGGCGCGGACGCGGCAGCTCTTCGCGTGCCGCACCGTGTGCATGCTGGTGGCGGGGCTCGCGCTGGGCTCCATCTTCTACGACCTCGGCGAGGACAAGGTGGCGGAGCGCGTGGGCCTCTTCGCCTTCCTGCTCACCTTCCTCCTGTCGTCCACCACGGAGGCGCTGCCCATCTTCCTGCAGGAGCGCGACATCCTGGCCAAGGAGACGTCGTCGGGCGCGTACCGTGTGTCGTCGTACGCGGTGGCCAACGCAGTGGTGTTCCTGCCCTTCCAGCTGGCGCTGGCCGTCGTGTTCGCTGCGCCCGTGTACTGGCTCTCGGGCCTCCGTCGCACGGCGTCGGCGTTCGGCTACTTCCTGCTGGTGATATGGCTGATCCTGTACACGGCCAACTCGGTTGTGGTGTGCTTTGCGGCGGCGGCGCCGGACTTCGTGGTCGGGAACGCGGCGATCCAGGGGGTGATGGGCTCCTTCTTCCTCTTCTCGGGCTACTTCATCGCGCGGTCGGCGATGCCGGCGTGCTGGGTGTTCATGCACTACCTGTCGCTCTTCAAGTGGCCGTTCGAGGCGCTGCTGGTGAACGAGTTCGCCGGCGGCGGGAGGTGCGTGGTGCGGGCGCTGGGCGAGTGCGTGGCGACCGGGGACCAGGTGCTGCGGCGCGAGGGGCTCGGGGAAGAGTGCAGGTGGCGCAACGTCGGCGTCATGGTGGCCTTCATGGCGGCCTACAGGGTGTTGGGCTACGTCGTGCTCAGGGTGAGGTGCAGCCTCGCGCTCAACAAGGGGAAGGGAGCCGTGGCCGCCGGTCCACCCGGCCTTGGCCTCAGCCGACGCCTGAGAAGCCAGCTAGCCATCATGGGCGCCGCTGCGTGGCCCTCGCCGCCTTCGTCGTCTTCCACCTCGCCGCCTCAGAAGCCAGCTAATTAAATGGCATAATTTGCCAAGCAAATCCACTAGTGTGCTTACTTGTTTTAGCTGCCCGGTTTTCCCACGAGCTTCCATCCTTTTGCAATGCTCGGTGATTCTAGTTCCTACGGAGGAGTACATACTTATATATCTGTTGTAAAACAAACAATATACGCCCTGTTCTCGAAGTGAATTGTATCCTAGTCAAAAGAATACACAAGACTCAAAGCACAAATGTGCAGCCTGTGACATGAAGATCGAAAATGCTAATTTGACACCCGTTCTCTGCTCGTTTGGTCTACCACTCTATCAGCGCTTACCATCCAGCGATTCAGTAGTATTTTTCTCTCATAACAAATCAGCAGCAGTGAGAATCAGCGTGATTCAGCAGTGTTTTTCTCTCATAACAAATCAGCAACGGCGAGAATCAGCGCTTACCCTCCTTTAATTCCCTTTGACGCTTGTTGCGCGATCATCCAGATGATTTGAGGCTCAGATCTATCCAAAAATAACATTATTTGTGTTCCAATACATCTTCTTGTTAGACTCTACTCTAACTCGTACGTACACGAGTCACAAATTCAGGTCACAGATGGTGACATGTCCGAATTGAAGGCATTGTGGCCTGTGGTAAGTATACATCTTCGTCCATCTCCAACAACTTTCTAAAATTTACTTGGTATATCTTGAGTTATAGCAAGTTGGTATTTTATTTAGCAAGTGAAAAAAAGAGCTATCTCCAACAACTTGGTATTCCAACTTGTAAAAACAGAGGATGACAATTCTCGCCGTCATTGCCTACCCCGTGGACCGCCTCGCCCCGCGCGCTGCAGATCTCGCCGTGAGAAGAAGGGGAGAAGGGGATGGAGCCCGCCGCCACCGCCGGGGTTGCGCTAAGGAAGCTCTGTCGCGCCGCCGCGGATCAGGAGAGGTCGCGCGCCGCTGCCGAAGCCCGGCCGTCGCGGATCAGAGGGAAGGAGCCTCCACTGCGCTCCGCCCAAATCCTCCTCTTCGCTCCGCCGGAGCTCGGCCGTCGCGGATGCGGACTTTCCCGAAGAAGACGACGGTGACGGCGGCGCGGACTCGAGCGAGCTCCTTCTCCCCGCGACTCGAGCGAGCTTTCCCGAAGAAGACGGCGGCGCGGCGGCGGGAGGAGCACCGGCCGTGGGCGGACGGGCTCGCGGCTTCTTTCCTTGTGCTCCACGGCGGGCGGACGAGCTTGCTGCTCCAGCGACAGCGACGCGGGACGGACAGCGAGTTAGTTTAGCAAGTTGTTGGAGATGGTTTTTTGAGATTTTGCCCAATTTATAAGAATAGCATGTTAGTTTAGCAAGTTGTTGGAGATGCTTTAACTATATTGCAAATTGTGTGGTACTTGTATTTGCATGCTTGTTTGGCGAACATAATTATTAATCGAGGGCTATGCATTTGTTTGCCACACGAGACATGTGCCGATCATTTTTTTTAAAAAAAATAATTAGCTTCGTAGAAAATATTAAAAATAATTATTTCTCTAAATAAGTTTATTATAAAGCTAGATTCAACCATCTATCATACTAATTATGCACCATAAATATTTTTTTCTTATATGTATTTAGTAATGTTGAGTGTGTTTGACTTCTGGAGAGGTTAGATGACATTCAAAAAAGAACGGAGTTACGGAGAGAGTACATTTTGATGCGTGTACGGCAATTGTGGGAAACAACATTAGCCTAGCATGGCAAAGTCGCGTTCCAAATATACACATGCTTCATAGCCCTCTATTCTAAATTGTGAGTCATTTTACCTAGATATAGCTTATAGTGTATATCTAGATGGATGGTCAAAGTTATGTATGTATTAAAATCAAAACGGCTCCAGAGGAACTCCTCCATGGGTCTGACAAAGTATAAAAAGAATTAAGGTATGTAAATGTAGAAAAGAATAAGCAAACTTCAAAATTGGAGTAAATTTTATATCGTCAAATCTGCATCCCACCACTAGCAATTCACTCAGAATACATATGAACATAAATGACAAGTAATTTTATGCTAGTTTATTATGTGCAAAGTGCAATAAGGACCTCTGGTTTTGGTATTGTATTTGCCCTACCAGATCCATCTTTTACTTAACAATTTTCACCGTGCTTCATAAATTAAACAAGCAAATAAAATATTTGGCCAAACATATCTTCGTACATACATTTTTATGTTTTGAGAATTACGCATCAGTATTTGGACACGAGCCACAGGAAATGGGCCATGGCCCAGAACAACAAAGTGGGGAAAAACTTGTGCATCCAAAGTCCCATAACGCGCGGCCCAAATAAGAACACGCAATTACGCAGAGGAGGCCGTCTGGCACTGGTTTGTGCGCTGTACAGTGTGCTGTATCAAGAGGCAAGTTCAGTACGCACATCGGTTTCAGACAGGAGATGTTTGCGTTGCAAATCTAGCCACCTACATGTAGCCATGGACATGCTTGCGTTGCACAGGTAGCCACCTACATGTAGCCATGGACATGGACTAGCACTGCACGAGCGAGCAGCCGAGGTTCTGCTGAGGTCCTATCTTGCAACTCAAGCAGCGAAAGGCCGGCACCGGCGGTGGTCTTCCACCGCGCCCCTCCGGTGACTTCACGTGCGTGTAGCGTGCACTCACTGCTCATGCCACATGCGGAGCCTGAACTCGCATCGCATCCCTGCAAAGCTTTGTGCGCTATGCTCAGTCGCCCACCTCCTCGATAAATGGCCCAGCCTGGAGCGCACAACACCAGTTTCTGCAATACCCTGTTCGCAATCAGCACGGTATTCTTCTTCCTTTCTGGTTTCTGATCCCTACTCACCGGCAGCTCTTAGCTGCGTTTGTATGTGCGTGTGTCGATCGACCACCACCTGATCGAAACAGCACGCAATCGAGCCTTGTAATCGTCGACGTTAGGTGTGTGAAAACGTATCAGAAGAGCTAACTTGAACCGCCCCTACAAGGAGCTAAAAATTCAGAAATAGCTGCTTCAGCTTTATTTCCACTGCTTTCGGGTACAACTATATAAAACAGACATTTGATGTACGACGTCGGTTATGATTTTTTTTATAAAAAAACTACGCTTAAAATCTGCCTAGGAAATCCACTTTGTGTATATTAAATAAGATTACACAGGAGTCCAACTGCCCAACTGGTTGCTCTTTAAAATAATTAATTCGCAGAAGCAAGCAGAAAGGTGCCCGCTCTGCTTTACTCTGTTCCAAATTAAAACAAAACAGAGGGCAATGCAATGTATGTATGTCCTAGCTAGAAGCAACGTCGGAGCTGAGGTGAGGTGATGAGTGATGACTCCAGCAGGACGCAGATAGTTGCGGAGATGAGGACAGAATTGACAATGAGGCCTGCTGGGGGGCCATGGACGTGGCCTACATGTGTTGTTAGGAGCAACTCCCAGCACTAAGCCGCGCTCTGATTTCGACCAGGGACCCAACTAGCTAGCTACGCGCTCTATCTTATGGGATGTTAAGTGGCATTTCTTCTCTGGAGTACCTTGCAAGCAAGACTCCATTGTCCATTCTCAGTCTACTCGGCGCTTAAGCCACTCAATCTATCCCCCATTCATTTCCCCTTCTTTTACAACACGTTCCACTCATGTAGTCGTGTGCACATAATAAGGGAGATCATAGCAAGGCTAGCCAATGTTGTCGCTCTGTGATTGATTCGGTTCGTCCTATATATCAGAATGGAGTAGAAAATGTTAAGTACTGAAAAGAAAATTATTCCGTGCTCAGAGTGATAAACCGCCTGCGACTGCAAGAATATTGGTTGGCCCCACAAAGATGCTGGCAGGTTGTTGATGGTAACTTCATTGACAAAACGCTGCTGATCAGGATGACAGTTGGAAGTGAATCATCGTGCTGGTCCGGAGAGGATTCATCCTCAAGCAAGTGTTTGTGAGCAATGACATAGCCATCAAGTTACCGGATGAGACGATGAGGCTGACTGGCTGGCTGCTATCTATAGGATGGTAAGAAGACTCGATCTAGTGCAGGTTAGTTACAGAAAAGCTTCCGAGTTAACCAACAACCAGCACGATCATGACAGCATCATTGCCCACGTTAAAAATCCACACAGAACCTTGCAAAACTGAATCATGCGAAATTAGTGTTCGTCAAACAAGTTGTGGCGCACGATAACAGCTGAACAGGGACTGTTAGGTGAAGGTAAGCACGACTGTCTGTCTGATCAGTAGCTGTGAATTTAGTCTGAACTGAATTTCAGAGCCTACACTGAACTGAATTTGGTTCATAAATAAATTACCTTCATGGCTGAACTACTAGTTTATTTATGAACCAACCAAAACACTGAAACAGTACCCCAAAAAGAAAATCCATGTAAGTATTTAGTATTCCCTTTGCTCATACTAGTTCAGTGTATACCAATGATAGTGAAACATACCTGCTACTATAACCACCTACCATAACTTCTTGCAGACTGGATATATGTTCTTTCGACCAATCACGTTGCAGGTCTGCGTACAACTGCACAGGCCATGTTGTACAACTACAAGTATGCATCACACATGGCAAAGATCCCAAAAAGACATGTTTCAAGTACTGCTACTGCATAGGCAAGGCACAACAGAACAACAGTGACCCTCAAGTCCTCCCTGCAGGTGCAGCTGCAGCAAAATTCTATGCTGCCTTTTGAGGCTTGGCAATCAAGCAAGGTTGGTTGGGTGTCATCGAGTAGGAGGAGGAAAAGTGGGCACTCCCATTCATCGCCACCAATCCGCAAAAGAAATCTATAAGACGGCCCTCTCACGAAGTGCAGAGAGTTAGTTCGAAGGGGAAAAAGGCCATGGCCAGCAGCTGCGGTCCTCCGATGCCTGCATGGAGCTAGATGTCATAATCTTGTGAGGATACTATACCATACTACCAGAGAGCATTGTGACTCTGGTGAAGTGTGAGCAAGATCTTGGAGAGGCTGTGGAGCTGCAAACAAGGTATGCACCTTTGGTTCACATCACCCTCTCTTTTTGTTTCCTTTTTTCACCACCTTGGAAATAAGGTGTCCCCTGCTATGTTGCACTGTAAATATACAAATCATGCTAATTTTTTTCAGTAACTTCTGAATTGCGCAGTAATATAAATTCTTTTCTCAACATTAAGTTAAGTTTAGACCTTGGTCACTGCATTCTTTCGTACAAAGTTTAATTGCCCACAGGATTCGATTAAACTCAGTTACCTTGTATATTAGCAGATGAAGTTCTCCTAGAAATCTTGAATAGAATAGCACATGTATGCTGCCGAATCATGTTCATGCTCATCAACTCTTTGGTGTTAATCTGCCGCTTTAAAGCCACTTGTACACTGCAGACTGATAATACTGTGTCCATGTGCTAGTTATTAGACAGGCCATTCCTTCAGAACAAAGCGCCAGATACTTTCTCTTGCCTCAAATACTTTATGATTTTGCATGGCCAAGATTTATTTATTAAAAAATAGTATTTCATCAGAACAATGATGCAAACTTTCTTTCTCACTCGTCCTGTTCATGCAATTACAGAGGAGCCTCCCTGGCAGGGACAAATGCTAAATTACGGTAGCAAGGAGAAATGTTAAAGAGATGGGTAAGAAGGGAAATTGGTTCTCTGCACTCAAGAAGGCCTTCACCTCCAGCCCCAAGGAGAAGCCACCAAATGTAAGCTGGTACTCGAAAATCGATCCTATTTAACTGATTGATTATTTAAATATGCATCTTTTAGCTACATTTCAAAGCAGATTTTCTCACCAAATCAAATGGTTATACCATTTTGCAACCAACAAAGGTTAAAGGAAGTCAAAAAGATTTTGGATTGGATGTTGATTGCTGTGGAGTAACGTGCTCGATCAATGGCAAATTTTCGTGCAGGTGCATCATCTGGTAGCACAGTACCCGTCGTCGCACGGGCACGGCAGGGACAAGAAGCGATGGGGAGGCTTCGGGCGGTCGCGGCCGCACGCGGAGGCGGCGGCGCCGGCGGCGGGCGCGCTGATCAACATCCCGCTGTACCGCGAGCCGAGCAGCATCGAGAAGATCCTCGGCGACGCGGAGATGGACCAGCAGCGCCAGTACTACGCCGCCGCCAGCAGGGCACAGTACCAGATCACGCCGGCGAAGCCCACCACCGCCACCGTCGCCTCCGTCAGTGCTGCCTCCGCTGCCGCGCCGCTGCCACAGCCGGCGGTGGGAACAGCAGCACGTGAGCGTGAGCGCGAGCGCAGCAGGGAGGACAAGCCGGCCGCCGTCGTGCTCCCGCTCCCGCCGCCGTCCCCTCCCCCGCTGATCAGGAGGTTCGACCATGATAGGGAGCAGCAGCAGAAGCTGCAGCAGCTGCAGATGCCGCCGCAGCCGCAGAGCAGGGCCGAGACGGAGTGGCGTCAGCAGCAGCCGAGGCGGCACCGCGCGGGGAAGCACCGCACCGCGCCGCCGGACCGCGCGCGCGCCGCGGCCGTGGCGATCCAGTCCGCGTTCCGGGGCTACATGGCAAGTCCATCTCGTCGCCTACCTTTGCTCCTCGCGTTCGCACGATGAGGTTGGTTGTGACGTCGCGTTGTGTTTTTTAATGGCGGTGGCTGCAGGCGCGACGGAACTACCGGTCGCTGCGCGGGCTGATCCGGCTGCAGGGCGTGATGCGCGGCGGCAGCGTGCGGCGGCAGACGGCGCAGGCGATGCGGTGCATGCAGACGCTGGTCCGCGTGCAGGCGCAGGTGCGCGCCAGCCGCGTGGAGGCCATGGAGCGGCGCAACCGGCAGCACCACAGCGCCATGCTCAGGGACGGCGCCAGGTGGCGCGCCGGCTCTCAGGTACTGGTAGTCTACATCAGTGACACTAGACGTACTCCATGGCTTCGAATCTTTGATCGCCTCAGCTTCTCTCACCAACGCGCGCAGGACGGCGGCAATTGGTGCGACAGCCGGCTGACGCGGGAGGAGGCGGACGCGCGGACGAAGCGCAAGGTGGAGGCCGTGATCAAGCGCGAGAGGGCCCTCGCCTACGCCTACTCCCATCAGGTACGGTGGCGTCACACGTAACGCGTTCTCATCGCCGCCATGGACATGGACATGCAATCGAAAAGCCACGGCTTTGTGGTGATCGGCCACCTAAAAGCAGAACACGCGGTGGTGCGCCGTCGCTGTTTGGCAGGTGTTGGAGTTGGGATTATTCTCTCCATCGCACCGACTGACGTGCTGCTGTTTATTTGTTGTGATGTCCTTTTGGCAATGGTGTCGGCGGCGGCGGCGGCGGCAGATACTGAAGGCGACACCAATGGCGGCCCACGCGATCCTGGCGGACCTGCAGTCGGGCCGGAGCCCCTGGTGGTGGACGCCCATCGAGCGCAACCACGAGCCGGCGGGGACCTACCGCCCCGCGGAGCCCGCCAGCAGCAAGCCCCGGACGGCGCTCTCCGTCGCCCACCGCGAGATGACGACCACGACCACGACGCCAATGGCGACGACGCCGGCGCGGTCGGTGGTGTCGGCCTACTCCAAGACACGGGCCACGAGGCCCGTGACCAAGGTGGCAGGCGCGCCGCCGCAGACGTTGAGCCACGCGGGGAGCATCCGCGACGACGAGAGCCTGACGAGCTGCCCGGCGTTCGGCGGCGTGCCCAACTACATGACGCCCACGCTGTCGGCGTCCGCCAAGGCGCGCGCGCGGGCGCACCTGCAGCAGCAGCAGCAGAAGGCGGCCCAGGAGAAGCCCAGGTTCTCGTTCGGGCTGAGCCAGAGCATCGGGAGCTGGGCCAAGAGCCCGTTCTGGAAGGCCGGCAGCGGCGGGCCGCCGTCGTCGAGGCTGGCCACGCCGGCGGCGTCCGTGGCCGGCGGGCGGCACCGGCCGACGCGGTCGATCAGCGGGCTCAGCGTCGACTCCACCGTGTCCATGCCGGCGGGGATCGGCAGGAGGCCCTTCAAGTAGATATATACACGTGTCCATCTACTTTCGACGCATTTGTGCTTGGAATTTGTACGTACGTGATTGATGGTGTGGCTTGTTGTGGGTTACCATTGATTTGCTAATTCGCAGTGCTTAAGCGCCCTGCTTGCTGGCTCCTTTGTCCCCAGCCCTCTTTTGGTTTTTTGAGGGGCCAGTGAGCTGTAGCGTGTAAACTCGGCGACTCAATCGAACAACCCTTGTGTTAAGTAAGTTAATGCTTTTGTCAATTACCATGCATGGGATCGTATCCATTTTAAGTTGATCGTGCATTCGTGCCACTCATGAAAATATTTAAAAAACATTCATGATGTTGTGAGGGGCAATATAGGTTTGTACTTTATCGACATATAATGTGAGTCCAATAGTCTCTTCGATCTAGATTATATTCCCAACCTTTGACTTATTTTGTCTAAAAAAAAAAAGCTTTAGCTGTTTTTGGGGGAAAAAGATATATTGACATCTATGAGGTCAACCAAATGCACTATGGAGAGATATTGGTGCATTTTTCCAAAAATGCATGGTCGGAAGAGAAATAGGCATCACTATAGGCTTGGAGACGCTAAACACACATTGCTAACACTAGAAAACTTCCCGATTCTTTCTATTCTATTGGGATAACAAAGAAGAGCCGCTTGAAAAACCTAGAAGGTTTTAGGATTTCCAAAAGCTCCGATTTTGCACACACTCTCCTAATGTGCAACCTCAAAAGTTAGGTTGAAAATTCCGACGATCAAAGCTAGAGTGTTTACCAGGATCGAAGTTCTGGTTTTGTTTGCTAGCTCTAAGCTTAGGAAGTTGCTTCCTAGATCAAAAGTTTTCAAAGATTTGTTTGAAGTTCCAAATTTGCTAGAAATGGGTGGTTGGATGGAGAGATATAATATGTTTCTTCTCTCCTCCTAATTGTCACCCACTATTTACTCTGACTAAACTTGAACCAAAAACATCTAAGAGCATTCAAAGTCCCCTCTCTTCTTCCCTCCTGATTCCTAGATGAGATATTGCAATAGATTGTGAGAGAGAATGGAAATTTCTAGGGAAGATGCAATTCACCTTTAACACTTGAGTTTTTTTTGGTCAAATGGGTAGTTGAAGGAAGAGATATAATATGTTTCGTCTCTCCTCCTAACTGTTACCCACTATTTACTCAGACTAAACTTCAACCAAGAACATATAAGAGGATTCAAAGCCCCCTCTCTTCTCCGCTCTTGAATCCTAGATGAGATATTGCAATAGATCGCGAGATAAGGGAAATTTATAGGGAATATGCAAGTCACGTTTTAGCACTTGAGTTCTTTTGTCAACCCGACTTGGTTCACACTTTTTTACTCTTGGTACATTTCCCCCAGATGGCTAGGCGTCGCCTTAAATCTCCCTAATTTACATGGTGGCCACCGAGAGGTTTGTATTACATTATTTGATCTTTTTGATTTAAACCTATCTAGACCTACTTGTTTCTTTTAGGTTTGTCGGACAATTGGAGATTGACCATGTGGTGGGGTAAAATGGGAAGTGAATGAATGTTTCGTACAGATCCCGCGTGGAAAATGCCACACAAGGGATTCGTGCTCGCTCATTAAATAGGGTTTGTGACCATTTAGGGGTGTGTATCAAAACTCCAGTGCACGATGTTGGTAACGCATTGGTTCATAAAGGCTATATATGTGTGTTAAGAAAAAGTTAGCGGTAGCTTAACATAGTAAGTTGTATATATTAATGTCAATAGGCATTTTTTCACAAGGAAACTAACCATGTGGGACTTATATTCGTATCTATTTTCAATTCATTGCGAAAGATGCGTAACATGTCTTCTAGGAAGAAAAAAGTATAAACCTATTTTGGAGGCTGGAGGTTGTGTTTTGTAGGGTTTGTTGTTTATTTGTCTTGATTTTGTTCTTATAAGGTGAAAAGGAAAGGGAGCAAAGGCTTAGAAGCAGGGAAGGATATAGATGGTTGGGGAGGAAAAAAGTAGTAACCAATCATTTATGTCGAATTAAAGTCAGAGAGATACCATATCGCGAAGTCGTTGACATAGGAAGGAGGTGAATACTACATACGAATTCGACACGAAAAAGAGCCGCCCAAGTGAGTTCTAGTGTTCATGCATTAAATAGGGTTTTCGATCATTCAGGATGTATCAATTGCCAAATATGTTAATAAATTCAATGACAAAGTAACAAATGATCAAGTCGAACACAACAATAACATGGTCTTGTGAGCTCATCAAGCCTCTAGTGCACAATACCGGTACCACACTAGCACTTCCCGACATAAAAAGGCTCTATGTATGTGTTAAGAAAAAGCCCAACAATAGCTTAACGTGGTAAGTTGTGTTTATGCTAAATTCAAGAGGGAGTCTATATATTCGATAGGGGGGGGGAGACAAGGAGACAAAATAGAAAATCGATGAATATTGTGGTTTCTTAACTGCCATATGTTAATTCATCAGTCATGCGGTGGTAACCTATTAACACCTAACCATTTTCAATATGCTCTATGCATTAGTCCAAAAAACAAATAGTTATAGCAAACTCACATTCTGCGGATCAACGTCAAAATAGAAATTCTTGACGGCCAAATATTAAGAAAAACCACATCAGAGTAAGTTAGCATGGCTAATTCAAACACGAAATTTTCATGTGCTAACCCACTAACGGAACTAATCCAAACAAGACCTCAAATTTCTTATTCATATTAGAAAAAAAAAACACCTTTTCCAAACATACTCGAAGGAACCGGTCAACCGGAAACCTGTACACGGGCCAGGCCAAAACGTGCGGCCGGGGTGGAGCTGGGCCTGTAGCAGACACGTGGCAGGGCTCCACCGGCCACCGCTCCCTCAATCGACGGCGGCGGCTAGGCCGTCCCGCGGGAAGCCAAAACCACGAAAACCAAAAATTCTTGAAACCGCCGGCCGCGGGAAACATTTTGCGCGCCGCGCCACCCCTTCCTTCCCCTCGCGCGCGCGCCAACCTCACTTTACAAATACTCCCTTCCCGGTCCGCCGCCTCCTCTCCTCCAAATCTCCAATCTTCTCCCGTCCAGTTCCCACCCCGCGCCCCCAAATCCAGATCCGCCGCCCACCGCGCACAGCCCCGCCGCCAACGCGGGCGCCTCCTCCTCCTCCGGCGGCCCCTCGTCGCGCCACCGCCATCCTCAGGTGGTGCTTCGACTCCGCGAATCTGCAGGTGCGGCCCTGAATTTGTCCAGAAATGGGCTCTCTTGCAGTTTATTTATTGTTTCCCCATCTCGCCGGAAAGCCATCGGTTGCCGTTTCTATTCTGCGCAAGATCTTACTAAACTAGTGGAGTATTTGTAACGCCATTCCTGAATGAGTCCTTTTTTTTTTCGTTATCTTGATCCAGGTTCAGTAGAGCAGACCAGTGCCTGAGCACGGATTGGATAGAGGAATGCGCTGATTTTCCCTAGAGTAGCAGTTGCAAGATCCATTGATCCAAACCCTCCCCGCGATGGAAAGCGGGGGCATGGTTCTCGCCGTTGCTCGCCCCGATGAGTCCCCTCACGTCCCCGGGCCACGGGACGATTTGGGCCAATCGCAGATGCAGGTCGACGGCCCCGTTGTTCTCGACCAATCCGCTGAGGTCGGGTCGGGGGACTCGATGGTCGTCGATGACGCCCCGGTTCAAGCGCCATCATCAGGCCAGCCGGCGGCAGCAGCACAGACACAGCAGTCGCCTGCTACGTTGGCGGACGCCGTCATGGAGGTGCAGAAGCAGCTGAAGCGGAAGAGGGCTTCCAATAGCCCGGTGATTGCTGCCGCGGATAAGGACGCGCTTGTTGCCAGGTGCAGGGAGGAGCTCGAGGGCCTCTTCCGGCTGTACAAGGAGGTTTCGGACCGCAAGATGCAGCTTGACGGCGGGAACCTGTCCGTCAACGGGATGGTTGGATGCTTGCTTGAGGAGAGCAGTCTTGGGCTGACCAAGCTGGTGGATGAGATATATGAGAAGCTGAAGGGGTTGGAGGGTGTGTCTGAGGCTTCTGTCCGTAGCTCTGTGCTGCTCGCTGGGCAGAGGATGATGTACGGGAAGTCTTCCCGGATGCTGATGTGTTGGAAGATGAATCAGAGCCGGCTCTTTGGTGCTGGGAGGTAAGTTGGGTGTTACTTCAAATTGTGTTCTTTTGATTATATTGTTTTGTATTTTTATTAAGATAAAAAGTTGAACCTTTTATTTGCATATGCAGATAAGAGATCTGAGATTGTTGCCTGTGAAAGCACGCAGTGTTCTGAGTACACGGAGATCTGCCAGAAAGAAAATCCACGAGAGAATCACTGCCATATATTGTAAGGACAATTTTGTTCTTACTCACATTATTATCCACATTTCTTTTTGCTGCCTGTAGTGATTTATTTGCACATTCCATTTTCTTATGCAAAATATAATGAGAGCTTGTCCAATTCTTTCAATACATGGCATGTTTCTCTTCCCAATAGGAAGAAATTCGGTATGCTTTGCTGTTTTAAAATGAACTGGTATGCTTTCCTGTTAGTTACTTTCAAACTAGCTTTATGCTAAATCAACTTGTATCTATCTATGCATGTATTCATAGAACCTGTAACATTTGTTCTCTATTCCTTATTTACTGGCTCAATCGCTGATCAAATGTTCACTGGCAGCAACTTTGTCGGTTCTTGAAAACCCCGGAGCCTATGTCCAAGTAAATGATCTAAAAAAGGCATCATTAAAATTGAACAAATCACTGAACCTGGAAGGGATCAGATCAATGGTGGAAAGAGCGACACAAAAGAACACAGAACGGTGTGTATCCTCTTGCATATTGCTGATGCATTTGTATGGATTCATATGCCCATTTTCTTTGCTCACTGAGGTTCTGAAAGTCCTAATGTGTAAGCCTTTTTCATTAAAGGGGTGTGAAAGATGCTGGATCAGCAGTTCAGGAAATGATGCAACAGACAGAGAAAAATGACCAAAATGTTAGAAGACTTGAGGATACTAGTGTCTCTGAGCTGCAGAATGGAAACTCGCCTGCTAACGTGAGTACTTGATTCATCGATTGTACTGTGCTTGAACCATTCTAATAGCATTTCAACAATTGCATTTTAGTGTATCTTCTTCCAACTGTCAATGTTTGATATGATGAGATGGCTGTTTGCCTGTTTCTCATGTTTGCCTTAGAAATTTGCTTATTCAGTGCATATAGTGCTTGTAACTGTGCTTTGTTCCTTTTCCCCCTTTTTCTTGAGAGCATGTCATAATATTACATCAAACAAAATGTTATATTGTCCTGGGAAAATGGGAAATGTTTGGAGGGGAAATGTTCTTATATTGTTGTGATATTATGGCAAATGCTTTGTTCTTCATTGAAATCACACACGTACTTTCTCCACAATCTAATAATGTTATATTGTTGAATTCCAGGAAAAGGAGATTCAGAAAGCACAGAAACAAGTGGACACGGAAATAAAGCGCCAGGAGAAGGAAGTAAAGCGCCAGGAGAAGGAAGAAGCTCAGATGAGAAAACTGCAAAAGAAACAGCAAGAAGAGGCCCTAAGAGAACAGAAGAGACGTGAAAAGGAGGATGCCGAAGCTAAGAAACAACAAAAGAAGCAGGAAGAGGAAGCACTGAAAGAACAGAAGCGTCGTGAAAAGGAAGAAGCTGAAATGAAGAAACAACAGAAAAAACTGCAAGAGGAAGCTGAGAAAGAACATAAGCGCCTTGAGAAGGAAGCTGCGCAACTCAAGAAGCAACTAGCCATTCAAAAGCAAGCTTCTCTGATGGAACGTTTTTTCAAAAGTAAGAAAGACAGTGGAAAACTTCAAAAACCTGGAGAGAACAACTCAGCTGATGATCCATGCAATGACAACAAAGAGACAATACCAGCAACCACATCAAAAATTGATTCTTCATTGTCTCAACAAGAGAGCTGGGTTTTAGAGGATCTTAGGAGGTTAGCAACATTTACTGAACTCTAATATTCTTTCACTTCCACACTTACTAAAAGTCAAGGGACTTAATGAACATTGGTTACAGGTTGCAGGTCACTGGTTGGAAGAAGCTATCTAGCTACAATAGGTCCTCCAGATGGGGTATAAGATGCAAGCCCAAGATGGAGGCGTTTAAAGAGCTGAAGCTTCAGAAATCCTCAGATGATATGGTCAATGAAATACTTTCAACTCCAAATGAAGATGGCAGTCACAATTCTAGTCAGGAGAATGAACATGATAAGCTTGAAAGTGACATTGACATGCTACAGGCTAGTGAGGTGCAATGTAATGGCACCAGAAACCCTAAACCTCTGCAAACTAAATTAATTAGAAAGAAGCTTCTGCAATTTGACAAAAGTAACAGGCCAGCATATTATGGATCCTGGAGGAAGAAAAGGTTGGCATTTCAATATTCATGCTGCCTATAATTTATCCTCGCTTTACATTTTAGTGCTATATCATGATTTGTTCTACAATTATGTGCAGTGCTGTTATTGGTCCAAGGTGTCCACTTAAGATGGATCCTGATCTTGACTACGAGGTTGATAGTGATGATGAATGGGAAGAGGTACTTGCTGATATTCTAGTGCCTTTTTTTCTCTGTTTTGGTAAAAAATTCATATTTTGTTTTCTGCACAGGAGGATCCTGGTGAGAGTCTTTCTGACTGTGAGAAGGATAATGATGAAATTATGGAAGAAGATTCCAAAATTACAGATGAAGAGGATGAAGATAGCTTTGTTGTGCCTGATGGCTATCTCTCAGACAATGAGGTATACAAGCGATGTCTATAATTTGAGTACCTCATTTGTCTTTGGTGCAATGTTACCTTTCATGCTAGTTTAAATTAGTAAAGTCACATACTAGTTTTATTATTGATAAAAAGCGTGAACCAAATATTGGTTAATCTGCTATGCTTTAGGTATCAAACCAGCAAAACTCCAATTCTCAACCCTAGATGTACATGCTATATTGTGTAAAGGTTATCCACTAATCTCTTATATATCTGTTGAAAGGATGATAACAGTGAGAACTGTATTCCAAGAAAATAAAATAGTGGGATAAAATAAGTACAGTAGAAAGAGTTTAGGAAGACACAAGTTCTATGTATGAATCCATCCATGTGCTTTTCTTGAGTTATTATAATGCACTTTAATATCTGTTCTACCCATAGTTGTTAAAACTGTGATTCTGTCATCTAATTTTATGACTTCACAATGTTAGTTCAATGTTAGTTCATTGTGTCGATTTTATATGACTCTATTAGAAATAGGATATTATGGTTCTAGAAGTTATAATCCTAAGATTTGTGATCCTATCATTGAAGTTCCAATCAGGTTCATGGTTGTTATTTTAGTAATCTTGGTCCTATCCTACCATATGTGGTTCCAATTAAATGTGCAATATTCTTTGTTTCACTGTTGGAGTTTACTTCCTGCAGGGGATACAAATTGAAAGCCTATTGGATGATAAAGATGAGGAAGCCAGTAGCTCACCAACTGGTCCGTGTACAGAAGCTGAAGAGTTCAGGTCTCTACTGCGTCAACAAAGAGTCCTGAACACTTTGACCGAGCAAGCTCTCAGGAAGAGCCAACCTCTTATTATATCCAACCTAAATCACGAAAAGGCTGAATTACTGACTGCCGAAGACCTCAAGGGAACAGCAAAGATTGAGCAGCTATGCTTGCAAGTTCTTTCAATGCGCATCTGTCCAGGAGGTGCAGTAGTTGATGTGCCTCTCACTGACAGCTCATCTGCAACTGTTGAGGAAATTAGCCAGCCCAATGTGAAGAATGGCTCTCCTGGGGCTGCAGCTACTATACCAGAAACAGACCTGCCAGAAATTGTAAGCCCTGAGTGAATATTAGCAATCAATATCTATTGTTTGAAGATAGCATGCAGCTGTAGTTCTCATTGTTGTAACCCCAATGCAGGTCCAGGTGATAAGATCATGTCGAGAAGGTATCCACAAGGTTGTGGAATTACTGCAGCACAAGTTTCCAAATGTTCCAAAGACTCAACTGAATCGTAAAGTGAGGGAGATATCTGACTTCATTGACAATCACTGGAAGGTGAGGAAGCTCTCACATTCACAAAAATACTGTCTGATTATTCATAGTTTCTGTGTCAGTAGCATAATTTTGTTAAGTACACCTCCAAGGGCAAAATGTATTTAATGTTTCCTTTGTTTCTCTGCAGGTAAAGAAAGAGATTCTTGACAAGCTAGGATTGGATTCGTCACCAGGTACTTGTATTAATTAATTTGCTTTTGTTTCAGAAGTAGGATCCCTGCATGTGTCCTTGGAAAACCTTCTTACCAATCATATTACTTGTTTTTCAGTGAAATCCAAGAAGAATAAAAGCATATCCACGTACTTCTCGAAGAGATGTTTACCTCCAGAAGAGGCTGTCAATGCTCTGGCTGCTTCTCCTGAGTTGCGGTTGAAACCTAAAACCATTCAAATTGGCAAAGGAGGCACTGAAGCTCCTCAGGTCAATCTTTTCCCCTCAGAGCAATAGAGTTTCTAACAAGAAAGTTGGATCAGGGGGCCAATAAAGCTATGAACCCAGATGAGCAGAAAAGCTCCTCAGACCAATCTGCTACCCTCAAAGTAGTAGAGTTTCTAACAAGATACCCTGAAAGTTGGATCAGGGGTCAATGAAGCTATGAACCCAGATGAGCAGAAAAGCTCAGAGGTTCATGTACAAAGGCTATGGAAGTGCAATTCAGTTCTGCATCATCACCAATGAAAGATGACCTTAGCACATGTTTTCTTTTGACAACATGGAGATCTGGATCATGTTTCCAGTGTTGGACATGTTGTAATTTTAGGCAGAAAGTAGGTTTTTATTCATGAAGGATGTTCAGTTCAATTGTTTGGCCTTGATGTGATTAACATGTCATTGTTAGTGCAAGGCATTGTTCTGAAATTACCCATCTGCAATTTGTGTGTTGTGAACATTATGCTGATTCTGGCAAATAAGCAATGTGTCATTGACTGCTTAATTGAAGTGTATCTGAAGCGTGAGCAAATATATATTTCATTTGGTGCTTATCAAAAGACAGCTTGGTGCAGAAATTGGTTTTTTACAACCTATTTGCACCAAATCTGATGAATGAACATTATGCTGATTCTGGCAAATAAGCAAATGTGCCTTGTGACTGCTCAATTGAAGTGCATCTGTTGAAGTGTGACTGAGCAAACATTTTCACTTGTTGATTATCAGCTTTGTGCAGAAATTGTTTTTTTACAACCTGTTTGCAGCAAATCTGAAGAATGTACATGTAAGTAAGGAGTAGCAAAGGCAACAAAAGCAATATATGTTTGCTTCTTTCATTGAACATTTTTGGTTGAACGCATAGGAGTACACAGTAGTACAAAAGAATTACAGCAATAGAACAACATACTAGTAGAACAGACGGCAAAGAATCAACGAATCTTCATATCAATCTGAAGGAGCATTTTGAGACCAGAAGTGGACGGGGCATCATCATTCATCAGACATGGTACGACTGCCAGTTCTTGGCGTGGAGGTCGTCGTCGTCCTCATCATCAAGCCGTAGCGAGAAGGCGAGCGCGAGCGCGGCCCACTCGAGCACAAAGACGGCCGTCCCGAGCCCGCCGACCATCTTGAGGATGACAGCACCATCCTCGTCGCGGACGTAGGACTGGAGCTCGGCGAGGAAGTCGGAGGTGCGGGTGAAGGCGAGCAGCGCGACGGCGCCCTGGAAGATGGCGGTGAGCGCGGCGCCCGCCGTGTGCGCGGTGTGCCACTGGGCCGGCGTGGCGGGCGCCGTGAAGGAGCCCGAGCACCCGGCCGCCGAGAAGACGGCGGTCAGCGCGTGCAGGAAGAGCAGCAGCAGCCCGCACGGGGACGGCAGCAGGCGCAGGGAGAGGGTGAGGAAGATGCAGCTCGAGGCCGCCCCCAGGAGGATGTAGTTGCAGAGGAGGAACGCCTTGCGCGTGTAGGACTTGCCCGCCATTGCAGAGGAGGAAGAGGAACCCGGCCTGTGAGCTTGGAAGATGGTGGGTTGGGTTGGGAGCGGGAGCTGGACGGCTTGCAGGCGAGGGGAAGAGGTGGAGATCGAGAGAGGGAGGTTTGGAGTGGTGGAGTGGGAGCGGCGGAGTGGTGGGTATTTATGGGGCGGGCGGGGTGGCGCGGAGGATTTGGCCGTTGGGAGGCGCGGCGGCGGCGGCGGTGGCGAGGAGTGAGGGGCAACGGCTAGTCTGGTGGGTGGGGTCCGGAGGGTGGGGAGCGTGGGGTCCACTGGCATGAGATGAGAAGAGAGACGTTGCTGCCCCACTGGAGTAGTTGACTGGAACTGGGATCCTATGCGAGCACAGCAGCGAGCCGTTGGGTTAAGAGAGTGGGGACTGGAAGCGGCGAAATGCAATCCAAGTATCCTACTGAAAGTTTTTCAGGGTATTTTCCACACTGATTAAATTCTGTGCTCAATTAACCGAGCAGCATTTCTGCAGGTACTATGGGGTTTAAAACAGCCGTACTCCAGCCAAGTAGTTGAACTGGACTTGGACCACGGACCATTTTTACTCAACTCACCCTCACCCAGACGGGAACATTGACACCTCTTTCTCTATAGCCTACACACACCCAAGTTGGTGGCAACTCACAGATGCTGCTCACACGATTAATTTACAGCTGCTTTACAGTGACTCAAAACCAACTCCTTATACATCAGAAACGACATCGAACGAATTCACAAATTACATCAGAAACCTCTTGCGCCCATCCGCTCGACTGGCTCCCAACCTTTCTTTCAGTCAGCGCGTCATGCCTCCGCTGTTTGGGCCGAGGACTCGTCGGTATCCGCTGGCTGCGACTCGTGCTTCGCCGCGGCCTGGAGAACCCTGTCTTTCACCGCCGTCGTGGAGGGGGACGTCGGCAGGCCCACCTTGTTTGGCTCTATCTTCTTAGCTGCCCATGACACGGCGTCTGCACCTACTCTCACTGGAGCCAGCAACAGCCTAAGCCAAGAGAGCAGGAAGGAAACTTGTAATCATCTTTTCGTTGTTCATCAAGAGCCAATTCCTAAATGTAAAACTGAACTGAAACGGAACAGGAAAACCAAAAAGGAATTCAGGGTAACTTACTTTAGATCTTGCTCCAAATCTTCAGAGTCCTCATATGTAGAGAATCGCAAGTAGATAGTCTATCCAGAATAAAAGAAAAATATCAGGCAAACTGTGTTGCTGCTACATTTTGCAAACTGTTATATATTTGCAGTTAATAGTAAAGTAGAAGTGCCGAGTTATATTAGTGTTTTACAGAAATGCAGATGCATGCGGGTTGTTTTCCCCCTGAAATGCAGATGCATCCATGTTGAACAAACAAATAAGCTATCTGTCAAACGTACTACATACCAGCCCAACGCTTAAAACAGCAATGTACTGCAAAGTCGTCTCCCATTCTGCAAACATAGTGATATATAGTCAGCTAACCAAAATCAATATTCTAATTCAGCTGCAGCACACTTGTTTCTTCTAGCCAGATTCCAGAAACAAGTATCCATCAAGGACATCCACTCAAAAAATATAAAACGTGTGTTTAGGACATGGCTTGTACTGAACGTTTAGGAACACGAGGATTTGTTCATTTGGTTGGTCACAGGAGGCCTACTGTTCTGGTATCATGCAGGCATCTTAACCAAGCAATGTACGAAGTATGAATCAGACAGCAACATAATTTACTTATACACTTACCAAGTAAAGCATAGGAAAGTGCTGAGAGGCCCTGTTACAAAAAGAGACACAACATTGTCAAGAACTTCTTGAAAAAATAATGCATCTAAGGGCTACAAAGACAAATAAAGGTAAAAAAGGTGCTCTTTATTGTATGTACACTCAACTTTTAAAGGCACAAGCTCTTACCAAATATAATAGAAAATTAGTTGCAAATTTTCAGGAACAACAATAAAGCGTACCAACATGACCAAAAGGTACATAAGAATAAGACTAGTGACCTACCAGAAGAGATCCAAACACAAGAGTTGGGGTGGGCTTTATTTGTTCGATGATTTCCTCAATATCCTGCATATTTCGAGACAATAGTGTGGGTGATCGAGAATAAAGAGGTACAATTTTGTAGATCATTAAGTTATGAAGCATGTTAAAGCCCGCAAGAGCTAACATTTATGAACTATTCAAATGATATTGGTCGAGTGATAAATGCTACGAAGTACAAACATGATCTTGAAAGAATATAAGAACTAAACAAGACTGCCATAACTGGAACAATCCTTTGGTTCACAGGTGACGTTTCTGGTTTTGATTCTTTTTACCTCATTTATTGACGTTAATGCAGTCTCAGGTTTCAGTTCTTTGACACGAAGGTTCTTTGACCATGCTTGGAAACCACCTTTAACAAGGTAAGGTCGCTGTACCCAAACATTCAAAGTTACACAGGGGAGAGAATGCATGCCAATGCAGTAATGGTGAAGACCAAACCACTCGAAATTTACCTGCACACCGAACTTCTTCAGTAACCTAGCAATGGCTTTTGATCGAGCTCCATTATAATCCATAACTATGACCTTTGAATCACCCTACAGTGGCAGGTGACAAAACTACTAAACTTATTGTGAAGAAATATTGAAAGGCAGGTACAAAGTTTATGCCTCAGTTCTAACAGCATACCTTCACCAATTTCAAGTTTCGGATGACAACTGCCAGTAAGGCATCATCAATTCCACCTTTAAGCATACTCTTAACTGGGCCTTTGATCTAAGGATCAAAATCAAATGAAGTAGTTATCAATGTTTTTTTTTTTTTTTTTTTTTTTTTTTTTGGGGGGGGTGTTATTTCACCCCTTTGGAATTCAAGCAGGAGAGTTACATAAGAGTTGTTTTTTTGCTAATTATAAAAAATGTTTAAAACAGGGTAAGCATACATAGGAAATCTCCAGCAATCACAGAATGATTAGGTAATTCTCTACAAAAATGTATCCAAATTAAAAGAAAATCAAGTACCACTGGAGATCTTTTGCTGAAATAAGACATACCTCAGGTGAATCTACACATGCATATTTAGACCTAGCCCCAAAGCGTAGATCAGGAACACCATCTTTTTCCCTCAAATCCTACATGACATAATCCAATAATGAGCTTGAGAGAATGCAATCTTCTATTATCCTACACTACAGAAAACATGACAAAAGAGCTTCGAAATATCGGTAACAACAATAAACTATTGCACTCAGGCGAGAGGACAGTGACTACTAAATAATCGTTTCTAAAAATTTGAAATTCCATGTATTATGAAATGGATTCAAAGGAGAGCTCCGAGGAAACAGGCCATTAAAGAAAGATAAGGCCAATGAGATTTACAATATCTTGCCTCAAATAGTTTGGCAATATTGCTGTACTGAAGCAACAGCACAAAAGGTGACTAAACAATCCCATCTAGCATTACGGACTGGATTAAAGAAAGAGCTCAGATGAAAATGGACACGAAAGAAAGAAAAAAGGCCAGTGAGATTTACAATATCTTGCCTCAGGCCGAACATCAACAAGTACGGCTTTGCCATCATTTTTCAATAACTCCAACGCTGATTCAGGCGACAAGTCTCCAGAATAGCCACCGTATGTGAAGAACCAGTACGTTGTCCTACAATGTAGCCAAAATTAGAAGGAGTTTTGAAAATAAGGTGCAACTAGAGGTTTTGTAGGCCAAACAAAGAAATTTTCCTTTACCCTATTGTCACTGAACCTCCAAGCACAACTGCCAATTGAACAATAGGATCACTTGGATCCAAACCAGCATTCTTTTCAACACCTTCAACAAATACATATACCTGAATCACAGCACACAGTAAAATTTATCAGTGTCTACTTCGACAATGAACTTCTCTGTGGAACATTCATGCAACTAGAGATGCCTTAGGTGTTTAACATCCCACTGAGAACAGCAGTGAACACCAACAAGAAATACCTGTTGTAGAGCATTTCCGATTGGTCTCAAAATTAGACCAGCTTTCTCCTCAGACGAGCTCAACAGATCCCTAACATTCGGCGGCAGAGACTCCTTGGCAGACCCATAAGAATACACAACGAACGTGGCTGCACTGCCCAGCGAATCCTCTGCCGCAACGATCGCCTTCCTAAGAACATCAACAGCCACGGCCCCAGCTCCGGCCACCTTGGCCTGCAGCGCGCCGGACGCGTCCGTGACCCCTCCGGCGGCCTGCTCCTTACCGGCGTCGACCGACGCCCTGAGCCCACCGACGGCGCCGCGCACCGCCTTCCTCCACGCGCCGAGCGCGTCGTACGCCGACAGCCTCAGCTTGTCGTAGGCCTCGGTGAGCGCGTCCTCCGCCTGGAACACCTGCTTGCCGACCCTGTCGATGAGCCGGGCCACGGAGTCCTCGACGTCCGACGCGTCCGACGGGAACGCGCTCGGGAACGGCGCGTCCGACAGCGCCCGCTCCGCGGCGTCGGTGGGGGCGGACAGGTCTGCGACGGCGGTCAGCGGCTGGTCGGTGGCGGTGCAACATAGCCCGGGGATGGGGAGCGGCGGCGGGAGGTCGGAGGCGGGGCCGGGGGCGCCGAAGGCTCGCGCGATGTCGTCCGGGGCCGCGGTGTAGGGCGAGAGGATGGAGGAGTCGGCGAGCGGCGGGCGGTCCGGCACCTGCTGCGCGACGAGTGGGTCGGCGTAGGACCGGAGCGCGGCGCCGACGGCGTCCACCGACCTCCGCGGCGCCCGCGCGACGACGTGCACCGGGCAGAGCGGGGAGCAGCTGGGCGCGGCGGAGCAGACGGGCAGCAGCATGGCGGCGGGCGGGCTCATCGCGCAGGGTCAGGCTGCTGCTCCCATCCGTCGAGGTGGGGCGGGGACGGTCGCGGCGGCCGGGGCGAGGTGTTGGCTGGTTGGGCTGGAGTTGGAGGTCGCTGGGGACGGACGGGCACGTGTACGTGCGTCGCGGAGGCTGTGGAGTGGAGGAGGTGGTTGGTTGATCCGGGACGAGTGGAGCCGGTGCGGCGCCGAGGCGGGGGTCCGGATTTTGCCGGGATTGCGCGGATTGGTGTTCAGGGATTCGGCGTGTGGTGTCGTCGGCGTCGAGGTGGCGGCGGTGGGCCCGTCCAAGGGCTTACACGCGGCCACATGTTCAGCAGTTGGCAGCGCTCCAACTGATGATCGCTGTTATCAAAAGAGTAAAAGAAACGATGATCGCTGAGGCTCAGTGTTCTAAGCTACTGGCATGCTGCTTTTGAGCTTTTTTCCACTGGTTGCTGGTGGTTGGGTAACTTGGGTCGGGCAGTGGCAACACGTTCTTCATGATGAAGCGTGAAAGATCTATGTACATCACCATGAGCTGTGCCAAAAACTGCCTATAATACCGTCATTTGGCTACTGGCAACGCTGGTAGTCATTTGCATCGCAAATTCCAATGGTGGTGTGGTGGAGTTGCTTATCAAAACCTCAGTTCAGACAAAGGGTATGTTTGATACTATAAGAACTAGTAAAAACTTAGCTTAAATTAGCTCCATTGCATCCAAACAGGCGGGCAAATCGGTGGTTTATTTTTTTAGACAAGTTTTCAACTAGCTCTCAGGGCAAAAGACTCTATTTATTAACCTTCTATTTATTGTGTTTTATTGATATAACGGTATATTTACCTTAAAGATTGTGGACTTGGAGTCTAAATAATATTTGGAGTCTTGATTTTTCTCCCTCTCTCTTCAATAAATATACCACCACATCAGCAAAACACAATAAATAAGAGGGTAATAAATTGTCTTGGACTCTATGCTAAAGTCTGCAGTGTGAGTGCTCTTAGCCAACTATCTAGCCATGTGTATTCAAACAAGTATAGGTCCGGCTCTCTTCACCAAATTTTAGTGCCCATGTTTTAACCGTGGCAAAAATATGTGTTTTTATTTGGCGCAAGAACAAAAAAGGAAAACAATGTAAAGATTTAAAGTGGCTAGCCTTTCGCTATTTTTTTAATTTTATTTATCTCACTAGTATTTCTTTGAAAACAAAAAGGAAGTTTTGTTTTGAAGGAGGTTATAACCAAAAATTACCTTGAGACAAACCTTAGTTTTTTTAAAATTTAAGCTTCATGATGGAAATGTCCATCAGTGTCATAAACTCACGATAAGATTCCTTAATGCTTAGGGTATAAAAAACAATTTATGTTCTTGGCAAATTTGAAAGCGTGGCAAATGAATTTCGTCTACCTCATCTTTGGCAGCTCTTTGACGTCGGTTCGGCGCCAACCCAACTTCAAGGCATCACCATGATTTTTGTCCCCCAAAAAAATGGCATCACCATGACGTCTTTGTATTTGTTCCCCTCAACACCATCCTCCAATACTTGATCGGTAGAGTCAACCCCACCACAATTGTACAACCTTCCACCTTGAGGCTCATCATTTTTTCCTCACGCCATCATAATTCTCATCAGAGATCTTAAATATCAAATACAAAACACTAATCTCGTTGTATTATCATTGGATGACAAATACATGAATAGGATGGAGGGAAAACCATTGTTGAGGATGCTTCATCTCCATCGTTCAAGGGAGGCTTCTGAGAGGTTTTCACGCCATTGCCATTGCCCTTGCCAGATGACAGTGTTCACCATGTTTTCAATGGGCATCGACGTATCGTGAAGACCTTCCGTCACTTTTTTATCGAATGCAACCTTGGAGAGCCTACTCAAATAATATGTCGGGTTAAGTTTTTCACCATGGGTGCAATACTTAGAAGCTTCTAATATTTTTTTATGCCTAGAAGCAATGTGGATACCTTCATGTTATTGGGGATTTCATTGCCTGATCTGTACTCTGCTCTTGACGTACTTATGAAAATATATATGAACAGATGAACTCTTTAAAAAAAACGAACATGAAATGCTGCTCGAAGATGGACTGTAGGTACATGACAGGGTAACGCTGCAGTAATGAGCTTCTGCAGTTCAGCCCTCATTTTTGCTAGGGGCACTCCATCTTTAATGTTTTATTTTGAACGACAAGATCCCGAAAAAATGATGAACAAATAAAATTTAGCACCTAGAAATTCGAAGATAAAAAATTATCTCCTAGGTGAATGTAAGGAGGAAAACCAAACAACCTGATACATAGATACAACTAAAAATTAAAGGATAGAGAAAAAGAAAATATATACCAGTATAAATAACTGGCCCATCAATCCTATTCTAGCCCACCAACACCGACGAAAGGCCCATTTTCCACCACCAACACCGACGAAAGGCCCATTTTCCAGCGGCACGCTCAAGCCGATCCTGGCCATCCATCCCAGCGCCAAGACGATATCCATCCGTCCACCGGCTAGGGTTTCTCCAGAGTTAAAAGGGCCGGAGGAGCCGCCCTTATAAACCCTTCCCTTCTCCCGCAGCTCCCACCCTCTCGCCCGCCAGGAGAAGGAGCCGCCGCCGCTGCTTCCACAGCTACCGCAGGCGACCGAGATGGTAAGATCTTGAGCCCTTCCGCTACGTTCCTGCGTCTCGAATCGATTGCTGCGTCCGTGATTGTGCAACTAGCGTTTAGTTGGCTAGGTTTGTTTGCTCACTAGTGGGGGGATCGGAGCAGCGAGGGCGTTGTTCGCCGCCGCGTTGAGTTTGCGCGGCGGTGGGTGAGCACGCGGGCAGGCGGCAGGTTGAATTTGTGGCAGCTAGCGAGCTCGTTCTGAGATCGATGTTTAGGTTGAATATGCTGAATTGGATGGGCCTCGCTTTGTATTTTATTGGATGCTAACAAGAAATGTTTGGGCGAAGTGAGGGATTCGGAACCTAATGCCGAATTGACGAAAGTCCCCGCTGCTTTTGGCTAGCTAGTTTGATTTAGCGGTTATTACATCTGCTGTATAGTGTATTTGTGATTGTAAGTACACGTGAGGACCTGTATTTGAATGCCTGTCATTTTGTTGTTTCTTATTGTTTCCAGGGTTTCCTAGCATCCTCTAGTTCACCGGATTCAATTGTTCTGGGTAAAAACTTTGTTAGGTTTAGTAGATCTGTAAACTAGAGTGGATATAATTGTATTTGTACCTGTGCATAACTTTTGCGGATTTTGTCTATTAATGTTTTTGATGTGCCACGGTTCTCAGATAATTATTGGACTATTGACAGAATGCTTTCGTCATCTATATTGCATCTATATTGTTAACCCAGCTGTGACTCCTGATAAGTATGCATTTGCTGCATTGTTTGATTATCAGTCACTCGCTGAATAGTTTTTTTTGCGAGTACTCGCTGAATAGTTTTTGACTGGCAACTTAGTGAATTCCATTGTATGTATACTTGACAGTGTATTTAACTATTTATGTGCATTTGGTTCTCTCTCCAGGGTGGTTTTGTCAAGACCCAGAAAACCAATGCGTACTTCAAGCGTTTCCAAGTGAAGTTCAAGAGAAGGCGTGGTATGTTTAGTTTGCTCTCTTGATGCTTGCATTTTTATTTTTTATTTCCTGTGTGACTGATGGTCTCTTTCTATTGACCTTGTTTGCAGCTGGTAAGACCGACTACAGGGCCAGGATAAGGCTGATTAACCAGGACAAGAACAAGTACAACACACCCAAATACAGATTTGTCGTGAGATTTGTATCCTTTGATCCCTACCTTTTGTTCTTTGATCATCTTGTTTCTGCCTTTTACTATGGAATGTACCTTGAACACCAGAGGCATATATTGTATCTCTTAACTATATCTCCTTAGACCAACAAGGACATCACAGCACAAATCATCTCTGCTAGCATAGCGGGTGATATGGTTCTTGCTTCTGCCTACTCGCATGAGTTGCCACGATATGGTCTTGAAGTTGGTCTCACCAACTATGCTGCTGGTAATTTTTTTCTGGAAATGTCTAAGTTGCATATTATACCTCAATGTATTTACTTGTTCTCTAATTCAACTGCTTACACCCATCTTGTAGCCTACTGCACTGGCCTTCTGTTGGCTCGCCGTGTGCTCAAGATCCGTGGTTTGGATCAGGAGTATGAGGGCAATGTTGAGGTAAAAATTGGCCAAAGTTTTGATGTTATTTATTTATTTGCATTGGCTAGGCATATCTTATGTTTCTTTTTGTTCATTAGGCTACTGGTGAGGACTTCTCTGTTGAGCCAGCTGATGAGAGGAGGCCTTTCCGTGCTCTCTTGGATGTTGGTCTCATCCGGACTACAACAGGGAACCGTGTCTTTGGTGCCCTCAAGGTATACATCTTCCTTTTGTTATTATGATGTTATAAATGTTATACTGGTGGTGATTGTTTGTAGTTAGCGCATCAAGAATGATCATTTTTTTACATGAGCTTGCTGTACAAGTCAATCTCTTGGTGACCAATTACACATCTTTCTGGCTTTTTAACATCTGTGTATTTTGTTGCTGTAGGGAGCTTTGGATGGTGGCCTGGATATTCCTCACAGTGAGAAGAGGTTTGCTGGGTTCAAGAAGGATGACAAGCAGCTTGATGCTGATGTTCACCGCAAGTACATCTATGGTGGCCATGTTGCTGACTACATGAAGGTGAGTTATGCTTGCTTATCATAGCACAGTTAATTTCCTTTGTTACCTTGTCATAACTGTGGTATCTGCAAGTTTGTTTCAGAATTTGTTTACTGTCTTAATGAGGACAATATAAGAGTCTGACTGTTGGTTTCATTGTTCTTTTGCCCTTTGTATGTCCCCAGAACCTTGCTGAAGAGGAGCCAGAAAAGTTCCAGGCTCACTTCAGTGAGTACATTAAGAAGGGAATTGAGGCTGAGGACATGGAAGCTCTGTACAAGAAGGTCCATGCTGCCATCCGTGCTGATCCTGATGTGGCTAAGTCAACCAAGCAGCCACCAAAGGAGCACAAGAGGTATACTAGCTACCAACGATATTATTTTATTGCTTCTATATACACTTCAGTCACCATAATTCTTATCATTTCCTCTGCTTCAGGTACAACCCCAAGAAGCTGACATATGAGCAGAGGAAGGCCAGCCTCGTTGAAAGGCTCAACCAACTCAACTCCTCAGGTGGTGCCGATGATGATGATGAGGATGACGAGTAAAGCTTAGTCGCATCGAATTAGTTCTATCTTATGAGGCGAACAGTACTTGTGCTATGGCATTTATCCTTACCTGTAGTCCTGCAACAGGCTTTTTTGTTTAAGTTTGGAGATGTGAACAAAGCTGTTTCTCTTAGCTTCGAGCCCAGTTCTGGATATTTACTCTTAATATTAAAATGCTGCCGTTTGGACATGTTTCTTCGTCCTGGCTTCTGGGTACCCTTATTGCTGCTTTTGTGATGCTCGCTTATCGTGCCTTTATTACAAGCCTAATGGTTTTTATCTTATTTTTGCGTGGTTGGTTAATTTGCTACTGTTACTGGATTGTCATGTTGGAGTTCAGTACTTCAGTTAGGTTGGTTTTGCCAATCTATTACGAATAGCGTTTATATAGGGACATATACCTTGGACTGAAGTCATTAGGCAAGTAGGTTGAGGATGTATGTCATTTGGCAGTAAGTTGAAGATATATATGATTTAATTACCATTGACATTTGGGAACGACGTTATTAGTAATGAAAAAGATGGAAAAAGAATCAATATGTGAGTATTTTTTTTTTGAACCTAAATCAATATGTGAGTAGCCGACTGCCATCGTGGTCTGATTATACTTAATATTTAACTAATTAATTTTCGACTTTATTGGTTGGTCAACAAGGAGACACCTGCAATGGCCTGGCCAATTAAACCAGCCTAAACTCTTCGACATATGTCCATCAAGTAGTAGACACGCAGGGGCGGATAAACGTGGGGGAATGGGGTGCAAAGTAGCATCAAGTGGTAGACACCTCGTGTTTTGTGCACACGTTGGTAAAAACTGGAACATTTCTCAATTAAATGATTTCTTAATGATGCAAAGTAGAATTTTCCAGAAATTGCTCAAAACTGTTCTCCTAAATGATTTCTTAATGATGCCAGGATATGCAGCAATGATACAGGTTACTAGCAAGAGAACTGATGGTTACACTTTGCTTGCACACAAATCCTAGTTTTATCCCCCCCTCCATGGCTCCAAGCTAGTTACAGTGGGAGGCTGACTCACAGAAAAGCTTCCTTCGCCCTTCTTCAAATCGGTTTAGTTGCGCGGAAATATTTTCTACCTTTGAATGCGGCTCCTTTAAAAGGTGGGTACATGCACCAAACAATCTGCTTGAATCAGCAGGATCCTCATCCTTTGATTATTTCCGTTATTTGACAACGGTTTCTTTTGCTAATCTCACAACTGTATGAGCGTACAGGTGTCATTTTGCCAACACTCAACTTGTACAGAGTCCTAAACTACTGCAGCTTCTGCACATGTGTTCTCTGATTACAGGCTACAACTAAATCTACAAAACTGGATGGTTAATGGTACAGCTCCGAGATCTAGTTCCAATTGAGAAGCCCAAGCAGGCCAGGAGCATGAAGCACAAGCAGAACATCATGGACCCGAAGTAAATGTTCCTTCCTCACTGTGCTCGAGTGAACTTACAGGTCATCGTCCATCAGTTCATCAGGCAGATGTACTTTCTCCATTGCGGACTGCCAAACATGAGACAAGCGAGTCAGAGTTATTTATCCCTCCATTCCAAAATGTAGGCCATTTTAGGTTCCCTAAGTTTCACAATATTCATAGGAAATGCACCAATGTCTACAATATCAATTTAGTCCATTAAATCCACCATGATATATTTCTTTATTTCCAATAAACTTGGTCAAAGTTTGTTCTCCTGAAAAAACTTGGTCACAGCTATAGAAACTGGACTTAAGATGAATCAAAACAACCTATATTTTGGAACAGAGTGCCCATATAACGTGAACAATACAATAGTGATAACAGATGCATTGCACTTAATGGCAATTAATAACTTAACAGTTCAACTAGCAATGATTGCCTCACCACTGTATGAAGATGCACTGATAAATAAATTAAGAACAGAAAAACAGGGTGGATAGCGGCAGTAGGAGGGATATGGAAAATGAGATTGTGATATACCTTGATTATAGCAAGATCAGCAGCAGGAGGTTTCAAATCCAGGGCAATGCCAAAGCAGAAAACAGCTTTGTCAAGAATATTGAGTTGCTTGTAAATCTTTCCCATTAGTGCATACATACTACTCTCATGAGGTGCAATCTCCTTTAGCCGCTCCAACTCATCCAGAGCTTCTTGATACTTCTGAAGTCCTAGAAGGATTAAGGCCTTCTGATACTTGGGCAGTGGATTCTTCTTATCAGCTGCTATAGCTTTCTCCATCATTTCCAATGCCTCCTCATTCCTCTGACAAGTTTGGATCCAGACAGAAGGTTCATTTAATTGTCCAGTTAAGATTTCGAAGAGGAAAACAGAAATAGAAGTACTCCATCCGATTCCATATGTAAGTAGTATTTAGACTAAGTTAACAACCTATATTTGGAATCAGAGGAGTAATCTATTGTTGTTGATCAATGATATCAACCTTAAGAGAATGCAGCGCCATCCCAAGATAGCACATGAGAACAGAAGAGCGAGGATTTATCTGAAATGCCCTTCTGAAATGATGCTCAGCAAACTCAAACTTTTCCTGGCGAAGATACACCACCCCTAGGCCATACCAGGCATTGTAGTGCCTTTCATCTACCTGCAGTGCACATCGGTAGAATTTGATACTATTCTCATAATCCTCCAATGCAGAATACCTACAGTTCCAAGGAATGGGGTTCAATTAGAAATTTTGAAATGATTGTCTCGAACATGAATTTTCAGGATATTTATGAGAGCCGCAACATACTCATGACCACATAGAGTGTGAGCATACACAAATCTTGAGTCAAGCTGTACCGAACGTTGAAAATTCTTCAAAGCAGTCTCATGATCTTTCCTCAAGGCAAAGCAATTGCCCACTGCACACCTGTTGCACATTCCAGACAGATACATTAGAAAAATGAAACATGAGGACCCAGCTTTCAGACTAAGGCTTATGATTGTGGCCTATAGACACATCCATCTGTTTTGCACTGCAATGGCACCAGACTGCATCTAATAAATAGTCAAAACCAAGAACAATAACCTATCCCCATCACCCCAATCCCCAGCACCCATGGCCCCACAAAATAAACAAGAAAAACATGTGTTACAAGATGGAGTTAAATAATAAAATCGAAATAATGTGGCAAGGAAAGGGCCCAACATTTTGACTCTGTCTGAGATAAAAATACATACCATGCTTGAGGAGATAATCGATCAATGGAAATAAGCTCTTGAGCAAGGTAGCTTAGTCTCATTTCCTCATTCAGATGCTGCATAAGAAGTGTGTGAGCTTGAAGATAAGTGTGCCAATAAATGTAGCCAAGCCCAATGCTCTTATTTCACTTACATAAAGAACAGTAGAATAGATGTCCATTCCATCGAGGGTACAAGGCGATAATCGGTGTGCCAATTCAAAGTAACGATCAGCTTCCAAATAATCAACTAATTCGAAATATGCCTTACCAACCTGCATAGTCGACCAAAACAAAAATAAGTCACAAGCATTTGCCTGCCAAAAGAATTGAATCTACAGAACTTTCTTTACATTCATATATGTAATACCTAACATATGACAAGGCATTACATTTTTTTGAAGGACTAAAATGTATGATATTGGCAGTGTTTAAGGGACTCATGACTTGCATACAAAGGTTAGTGCTTGAGTTCTCAGTTAACAAACTGCAAATTCCAAATTGACTCAAAAAGCTGATAAAGAGCAATAGAAACTATAATCTTAAACTCCTAACGATCAGACACCATAGACTTGTTAAGTCATCAGGTTCACTAAAATTAATTTACGATTTCGGATACAAAAGAAGAAAACAAAGTTGCCTACAAAGTGTACATGTTAATTTGCTGGCAAAGATGTACGCCAGCATGTAATGTCATAAACAGTTCTTTCATTACAAGAATCAAAAGCATGTTTGGAATTCTCTAATCATCTTGAATTGACTTCACCTGGCATAGAACCCATCCAGTGTTAAACTGCGACTCAGGCAGTTTTCTGTAGACTTCCAATGCTTCCTGAACAATTAATAATGAAATCAGTTCAGTAGTATCACTGGATACACGGTCACAATCTTTAGCTAAACACCCTATATCATACCTGGCACTTAAACAAGCAAGAAAGCCTAAAACCTTCCCCGAGTGTTCGGAAAAGTCCCAATAGCTCCCTAATACCAATTGCCGCTTTGGAGTCTTGCAACAGAACTCGTTCAGCTTTATCTTGCTCAAAGGATCTTCCATCAGCTGTACTTACAGAAGATGAAGTTCCTGATATATTGTCTGTCCACATTTCATCAATGACTTCATATCTACTTCCTAAATTTAAAAAGAACCACCATTCATAAAGACGGTTGAGCGAAAAATGCTCATCGATACACTGACACCTAATGCAAAAGGTCATAACTAAAAATTACGTTTTACCAATATTGTATCAATGCTAAGGTGAAAGCGTTGGAGATAATCTAGTAACAGGGCAATGGATACATTTAGTAGTCTATAAATACCGGGGTTGCCAAAATAGGTTTTTTATGATGAAAAAAAACTTACTTCAGTATTTTATCCTAATAACGACATAGTATTTAAAGTATGAATAAGAATTCCATTTTCTAAATCAGCATAAGGAGAAAACCATATATTAAAAACCATAAATGAAAATACATTTTTTAGGCAGTTTCATGCTTGGTTATTAGCAAAGCAGTATCCTAAAAGTTCTACGACTTGGCATCATAGCTGAAATTTTCCAAAAAAAAAAAAAAAAAGAAAAGAAAAGAAATGACAACCATATATATGGCAGAACAAACAACAAAACAATACTACTACCAAATATGATGACATGAATGTCCAATGTAAACTAATAATTGATAATACTATCAAGAAAAATATGCCAATACATCCTGATCATTGCTATATAAAAACACAACAACCAAATTTGCCAACATTTATTCTGAAATTTTATGAATAATCCACATCGAAATGATAATCACCTTCATCAAAATTTTCTGTAGCCCGTGGTTTTCCTTTCCTAACTTGCATGGAACGTATGGCTGTTGAACACAATTTTGATGGTGTGGACGAGTTTACTCGCAATTTACCTGACGTATGATCTGTTCCATTCCCTCCAAATTGAGATGTATTTGAATTTGAATTTGTTGTTGTATCTTTAAGTCTTTGGCTTCTTCGAGGCATTGAATCACTATTAAACAACCTCCCTGAAACCTGAAAAACATCTTCAATTCTAATATCACCAGCAGTGGCGGAGCCAAAATGATGCATCAAGGTATTCCATATAAAAATACAAATGTGCAACGCAAATATGCATCAGAGATTTTTTTTTATGAAACTGCATTGTGATTCAAATATCTACTCGTATCATTTCCAAATATCTAAAGTTGATATATAGAAAGAAATTTAACCAAATTTTAGAACAGTTGGCTTCAGGCAACTTCAAAATGCCCCACTATTTTTGTGTGCAACAACACTTCAGGTACAGAAAATGTTATACAAACACAAGAATGACACAATGACCTAACCATTATGTAAACATCATCAAGTCGAATGGTATTATAAGGCATCCCGAGTTTTTGAGACCATTGTTTTTGCTGGCACACAATTGGCACAATAGTACTGAAGAATGAAGCTACTTGCAGCCAAACTCAAGACTATTAGTTAAGTTTATGAACAACAAAAACCATCATGTAACAGGAAACAAACTGAAAGACATGACTGATCCTGACACTATGTACTACTATTGTAATACTCCCTCCATTCCAAATTGTAGTTCACTTTGACTTTTTTGGTGCATGCATTTTGCTATGTATCTAGACATTATTTATCTAGCTACATAGCAAAATGCATGCACCAAAATGTCAAAGTGAACTACAATTTGGAACGGAGGGAGTAGATAACAACGAATCCAGGACTATGAATCCTGATACAAGGGATCATCAATGCTAGTTTACAGAAACTTCAAGGGAGTTTATATTTAAGACGTGGTGGACTATGAGCAAGTGAAAAATATTAACATGCCATAAAATAAAATACACATAAACCAACACATATGTCACTCTAACATCCTTTTCAGATAAAAGTCAGGGGAGAAATGTGAACTATAGTGATATATAGGCCATTAAAAATCATGAGAAACCATGGAGGTTCTAAAGATCAGGAAAAAGGCAGTTACAGAAGTTACAAGTAGCGGCATCCAATGATAGCAATCAAATGAAAGACCCCAACCTTCTTTAGCCCTGCTTCATCCATGTGTTTCCTTCTAAGTGGCTGGTTTACTCCATTAGCTTTCTGCTTCGTGGGAGCATCACCACCTATTGCATTCTGATAAGCATTCCTCAAGAGTGGCGGTGGCATGATACTAGAAGTCTGCATCATTAAATTAAGTAAAATGGAACTCAACCGACAGTAAAATAATATCATAACTGAATAAATTAACTAATTAAGTCATCAAGCACAACTGATTCAAAACTGTGTTAAACATTTCAACAGGACAATATAATTCCCTCAGAGCAGTAGAAAACCAACTACTATGAACAATATAATGATCGAGCTAGCAACAGTGCCACAAAGCTCTATATCATCAGAATATTGTTCACAAGAGACGAGACACAGATGATAGATATTTCCTAAGGGCATACACAGTGTGGTGGGATCAGGGAATTCTAGGCAGCCATTACTTTTCTTATTTTGCAAGGAGGCCAATTGGAATCCACAACATCCAGAAACAAGTGGGGACTCTAACACTGCACCCAAGTTCCGCTGGGCGCTTCTAGGCGGCCGACTAGGCGGGAGTGGTCGCTAGGCGCCACGACTATGGGGGTAGTCGGACCCCTCGTCGGCGGCGCCGGTGGGGGTGGAGGAGCTTCGGACGGGCGCGATGGCGGCAGCGGCGAAGGAGGAGGAGACGGCGGAGGAGGTAAGCGCAGCTGGGCGGCGGTGGATGCGGCAGGGAAGAGGCCGGCGGTGCTCGATGCGGCGGGCGGCGGCCGGCTCGCAGCGCACTGCGAGGTCGCGATGAGACAGGGGAGGGTGAATGGATAAGGTGGGAGGAGGCTGGCTGGATGGATAAGGTGGCAGGGTAAGGTGGGCTGATGGGCTTTCTTGATGGGCCTTTCTTTAACTTTAGGTCCATAGATCTTTTACTTTTTCCTTTTATTTAAGGTAATTTACAGTAATACATGTATATGTGTATAAAATCAAAACGCCTAGCAAAACGCCTAGGCGCGATTAATCCCGATTAGTCTCTAGGCGAGGGGTCAGCGCCTAGCGAAACTTGGCAATGCGCAAGACCCACCCTTCTACTCCCTCAATTCCAAATTGTAAGTCATTCTGGACTAGAAGCAGTGTATATGTATATGCATAGCAAAAGCTATGCACCTAGAAAAGCCAGAACAGCTTACACTTTTTGAATCGAGGGAGTACTTTATTGCGAGGAAAAATAGTTTTATTTAGAAAAAGGCAAATTGGTCAGGATAGATGAACAAAACAAGAATATTCTGGGGTCAGGACAATTCTTGAAGGTCTAAAACAATGCCATCTGAGCCAGTGTCAAGTAATTGGAAACATAATAGACAGCAAGGTCTAAACAAGCCAGTTGAGACAGTGTCAAATAATTGGAAACATAAGAGACACCAAGATACCAATGCTTTTTAACATGGTCCTACCAAATGCTGATTCATTTAGTCTCCTACACATTGGGAGAAAATCTTAAGTGAAGAATCAAACAGGTTGCACTGACCTGTGCTGCAGTTGGTGATGGGGTATCAAACTGTGCTATATTAGAGGTCGAACTGTTCTGCACGTGCAATGCAGTTGGTCTTACATGAGGATAGCCAGATACTTCTGCTATGTTGTTAACATGAAGCTGTTTGAATTGCTTAGGACTAATATCCCCAAGACTTGCAGAGACCCTAGATGATAGAACTCGATTTTCATTGTCGAAGTTTGACTTCACCAGAGTGGACGTGGATGTGTGTTCCTGCTGGAGACGTAGAGCAGTGGATTCACTAAAACACTCATCGGTATCTTCAGCAACACCTATAAAATGAAGACACATTTTCAATGTATGTTTATGGCTTCAAACTTTAAGTCAGGCTGGCTCCTTGCAAGCAAAATGCCAATGCTTAATGAACCATAGTGTAACTTCTACGGTAAGGCAAAAGGAAATACTGCACACTAGGAATGAGCAAGTAACAACGAACACCAAGCTAATTGATAATGTGATTGAAATCCATCTGGATAGAGAATTTATCACAGTAATACAATTTATTGCAGTAATACTCAAGTCTCTGATTTTACAGGAACAAACATATTTCTACATGTTAATGTAGAAGACAGCAATATATGAGGAAATGTCTATTAAGGCCATATTCAAATCCAACAGAACTTCATATATGGGTGTAAAATGAACCAACCTAATATACACAATTCCTCATATGCCGCCCATAAAAGAGGATCTAGAGTCAACGCTTGTGTAAATTGTTCAGCTGCAGCTGAAATTCTGTCTGTGCACCTGCACACAGTTGTGACAATAAATATATAAACTCTGAAAAAATTATAATATGCAGCAACAAGGATTCAGTTAAGCCATGAACAACAAACCTGTAAATCACTCCAAGGAGGTAGTGTCCTGTTGCTCCACTCGGAACCTGCAGAAGGATGAAAATTAATACTAGAAACAAGCTAACCCTATACAGGAATTAAAACAAACAAATATGTGATTGATTTTATTTTCTCACTAGTCACTATCTACTTCACCCCTGTAGAATCAGTGAGCAACCTCATCTGAACGTCATGCCCAAGGAGAAAAACAAATGAAGAGAGAGAGAGAGAGAGAGAGAGAGAGAGAGTTTCAAGCCAATCCATGCAGTGCAGGCATGTACCTTGTAATACTAAATGCTTCTCTCGTATAACATAAAACAACCATAAGTTCTGACAATAAAGGGAAACAGACATACATACGGCTTTTGCCTTGGTTACAAACTTGGTATGAATAACACCACAGGCAATGTTCTCATTGAACTAGCAATGGAATTTCTAGCAATATTTTATTGAACTAGCAATGGAAATTTCTAGTTCACAAACCACAAGCACGTCATGCACCTCCCTTTATTGAAAACTGGAAACTAACTATTGCTATCAATATTTTATTTTCAAACTAATGTAGTGCTGCCAAGTCCCATTTGAACATTGTGCTGCTAATATAGTTTATTACTGAGTGAAAAATACCTTGCTGCTACAATACCACCACAAAAAACAGAATCACTCAACTTTTCACAAACCAATTTGTTGCACAAAGGCCAATGGATGAGATATTTACATGAACAAATCCTTTTAAAATATGATATATCTACCTCCATGTTTGGTTCATTGACTGGACATAGAGTTTCTTCTGCTTCACGCAAGAGGTTCATTCGAAAGCATGATGTAGCAAACAAGTACCGGGACTCCGGAAGCTTCTTCCCTTCATATCACAACAGAAACCAAATCCATAAACCATCCAAACTACTTTCATATGATATCTGTAAAACAGTATGGGCTGAGTTGTTAACATGGTGATCATATGCTATTACCTTTCAAAATGTGGTATGCAGCATATGGCTGATTGTTTTGGAGGTAGCAGGTCGCTAACAATTGCACATTGGTCTGTGCAGAGGAGGTAGAGCAAGATCAGTTAGTGCACAAGATTTCTCATGAGCAAGAATTACTAATTGAAAAGAAATCCTTATAATAGTAAAGCAGGCACAGCATTCATGTTAATCAGTGAGGTAACGTCTGCTAAGCAATCGAACGCATATACATGAAGCACTAAACACGCATTCAAGTTGTGTTGATCTTCATCCCACATGAAGACCCATGAACCACACATTGATAAAAATTTAAATGCAAAACCACGCATTCAAGTTGCGTTGATCTTCATCCAACATGAAGACCCATGAACCACATCAAGAACCCAAATTAAAATTAAAACCCACTCTCAAGTAATTATAAGGTCAAGAAAAAGAAAAAGGGGTGAGCATGTCCTGTGCGAACACAGGATTGAAGCAACTGAATACCTTAGAATGGGCTACAAGTATTGTCACCCTGAGATTATGATAAGGAAAATAACCCGCAGGCATAACACGTCACTGTAACCATTAGCCCATTATGCACTAACATCAGTAGAGCTTCTACTTGTGACATTGCCTCAAAAATCTAAGCAGAAAGTCGCCCTCTCCAGTCAAACTCACTATGAACCCTAGATGAATCACGCAAGATATTCCAGCTGCCTACAACAGCTATAGGAGCCATTCTAACTCAAGCCTAGATAAGCCAGCCATAGACCCAAATCTCAGCACTCTACTACTCTTCTACTCCTAATGCAACCCTAGCCACTCCAAAAACACACACACAAAAGGCTGCTAAATCGAACTTAGCGGAGGTGAGCCCCCGCGCTCAAATCGCTGCCCCACGCCCGATCCGCTCCCCAGACGTGCCATTCCCACGCGCAACCACACCGAATCGAGCCGCAATAGCCTCGTTGAGGAGCGGGGAGAGGACGGGGGGCTGGGTACCTCGGAGGGGAACTGCGCGCAGAGGCGCTCGCAGAGGAAGATGGCGTTGCGGTGCAGGAAGAGGCGGAGGCTGCTGTGCACGCGGTCCACCATTAGGGTTTCCATCGCCGCCCGGCGGCGGCGGCGGCGGCGGCGAGCGCGAGGGGGAGGAGTGTGGCGGCCGAAGCGCAGGCCGCAGGCGCAGCAGGGGAAGGGTCCGGACGTCCGGTCGTTTGAATCAGACGTTTGAAATCCAGCAGGCTCCTGGTTTTGGTTTTGGGTGCGATGCGGATTTGGACGAGGGGATTTGATTATTTGAACGACTGCGTAGAGTATACTAGAGGAGTTCATGTGCGACAGGTTGCCGACGAGTGGGCCATAGTCTTCAGCTCCGAAATATGTGAACGTTGGAGGTGTGGAGTTGGGCGGGGAGGGGTCGGTCTCGGTCGTGCGAGTGGAGAGCGGTGGGCACGCGGTAACATGAATTCTGCAACAATTGTTGTCAAATTATATTTCGTTCAACAACTCCGTTTGAAGGCGTTATTGTGGCTTGATCTGTTGTTGATCAGGAGAGTTGTCTACCTAATTAGAACAAGTATTATAGCCAACAAGTGAAGAGAGAGAAGAGAAACGGGTTGTAAGCTTATAACCGACTTGAGCACAAGAACCAATAAATTTTGTGAGAGGGACAAATGAGTCATTTATTAATAGTAAAGACTTAATCACTGTATGGATGGGCTGAGAGAAGGCTGCAAGAAACCTTACAGCCAACAAGTCAGTTGTATTATAATACTTGCTCTTAGCTTGCTTCGGAGCTTTGGGGCAGTCACATACGTGATGGCGCCTAAAAGCCCATTGCTTCTTCGAATGAGGGAAATTATCTTGCCTGCCATGATTTATCTTGCCTATATATAAGGAAAATCAGTAAGGTCATGCCCTAAACCAAGGTACGCTGATCTCTTAACAACAGCAGTACATCGAAATGACATTTGATAAAGCACAACAAAATAGTTATATGAGTGGCAAGCTACTCCCTCCGTCCCGTGAAGTATGTCGTTCTAGACAATAGAGCGCATACCAAGACGAGATAAGAAGGACAACGATTCAAGTCTGGTGCTAGTACATTAAATGCTCATACGTCATGTCAATGATATATGGCACCTTATCAAAACCATCCACCACAGCATTCATCCATTAAACAAATGGAAAGAGGATTGAATCAAGACGACAGGACAAAAGGCTGGATCTCTGCAGGAGTAGGCCAGTGAATTGGCAGGCGCTAGAACGACATACTCCATGGGACAATAGTCAGACGCTAGAGCGACATACTTCATGGGACAGAGAGAGTAACACTCATGACACCCTATCTTTATTGTAGCTTCAAAGACCCGCGAATGCTAAATCCACAAACCTGAACCGCTGTTGCTTGATAAATTATGTCCAAATAGTATTCCAATTAATTGTCCTATATAGGCATCGATGATTTTTTATATTGAAGAATGGCAAGGACTAATGAACTTTAAAACATTATTTGTTTTTATTATGAATACAATCTATAATAAAGAATATGTATGATTAAGCTCATAAGTTACAGATTTCACGAATGATACAATCACTTGACACAAAGATCATACGTCCCCAAGCTACGGACAATGTACAATGAAACCTTCACTTGACACGAAGATTATGCGTCCCTAAGTTACGGACAATATACAATGAAACCTTCACTTGACAAAAAAGTACACACTCCTGTTCCGATGAGAAGGCACGGGCCTCTCTCCTCCCCTTTGTGGATTTCTCTTGGTGAAAAATCTACTCCTTTTATTCCTCAATAAGCGTGGTTATGGTAATCTACTCCTTTTATTCCTCAATAAGCGTGGTTATGGTATTATTGCCAGATAAGTTTTTTTAAGTTTAACTAGATTTATAAAAATACAAGCGAATTTTCAAGGGCAGATCCAGGCACCAGGCTGTCTGGGCTCTAGCTCGGGGGAGGATCGCGAATTGTGGGCACAAGTTAAGGCTAGCTTAGCTCATTAGCCTACTCCAACGCGAGGGAAGCCTAGTAATTTCTAATGTTTTGAGCCTAGTTTTTTTAACTAATATGGTTATTTGTTTTTTTAGAACTATATTATATCTAATAGTCCATGGTTAATAGTTAAGATTTCTAGCCTTATAAATATCAGTTAGTTCGGGTGTAGCCTGTTTTGAATCTAGATATTTCTACCTCCAAATAAACTTTTGACTCTGAAAACGATAACCACACTTATCAAGGAACGAGAGATTATACAATTTTCCGTGATGATTCATAGCTTCATCGGGCAACTTCTAGACGGGTGATGATGCACACCCTCGATGGAGGCACCGTCGTTGGAGGCACCGTCTTTGAGATGGTTGATTGCCGGCTCATAGATTCAACAAGGCTTCTGCGTGGTTGTTAAAAGAAAAAGACTGTCTGGTTTGGACGTCGTATGAGGTGTAAGTGTTTTTTTACAAGGTGGAAGTTGCTTCATCCTAGTGGATGCAAATATGCAATGTTGCTCGGTGACGAACTGACGGTAACATGTGGTAATCCTACGCGATGAAAAATTGTTACTAGCTAGTATGTACGTGGGTGTGGTCGTGTGGACGTGGCACCTGGGGGCAACATTGCTGTAACGAGCTTTTTCTCAAAGAAAAGAGCGCGACTCTAATCGTTTGGTTTGTCTGTAATAGAATTTCTAACATTTGTTTCTTCGTATAGGACTTTAAACAAATACACTAAGCTATAATAGGATTTTTTTTTTTTTTTTAATCTCTTTTTTACCTAAAATACATGTATTTTTCGTATTGACTGTGTATCCCCTGCTAATGTATCCACTCATCTACTCCGACTCCGCCGTTTCCTCTAGGCGCGACGCGGCGTTACTCTGCGCGTGACACCGCCGCCGTCGCTTCGCCGCGAAGACCGCCGGCCCTCCTTCCCTCCCCCACGCCGGCGATCTGCTCTCCACGGTCATCACGGACACGGCGTACATCGGCTTCTCGTCGGCGTCCAGCATCGTGCTGGTCAAGCACTACGTGCTCAGCTGGAGCTTCGCGCTCGACAGCTCCGCTCCGGCGCTCGGCCAAGCAGCCAAGTGTTCAGGTCTTCGCCGGCGACGAGCACCCACAAGGTACGCGCACCCTTCTCTTTCCCTTCCTGCCTCGCGAATCCGAGCACCCGAACCCTAACTTGCTACATGGCTCTCTGTTTTAGAATTTATTTGGCTATATCTATATTCGGACCTGATCTAATTAGAAGTGTATACGCGCCTACGAACTTCGGGTATTTGTTTTCCAATAGTTCCATGCCCTTTACTGGGCGCGCCCCTGTTTTCTCGAGTTCCGCCTGGTTCATTGCGTAGCATGTGTAATATTTCGTTTGCTTTTGCTCCAGATTTCTGGTGAGAAATTTCACTTTGAAGATGGTTCAGCTCTTTTTGCAAGTGCCGGCAGAATGTGGTAGTGTTAATACAGTCGCCGTGGAAGAGAGGAAATCTCTTTGTCGCAATGTTGAGTCCATAGTCAAGTCGGTTATAAAATCAGCAGGCAAGTATGAAGCTCGGTTGTGGCTCTGCGCCACTGTCTCATTGGTCCATTCACTCAGTCGCCATGGCCAGAGGGACCTGTTTCTTGATCTCTTAGAGATGAAGAAATCCAGGCATGATGTCGCTGCTCGCCTGCTGCGGATGATTTTCGATAAGAAACCCAAAATGGCTGGGTCTATTCTAGCAAGAAAAGGCCATATACTGGAGGAGTTCTTCCAAGGTAATTTTTCTGAGAGCTAATAACTGTTTGTATTTTTTATCTGTTACTTGAATACATCTTGTTTTGCTTAATTTATACACCCAAATAAATTTCTTATTTGAAACATGTTTGCCAAGAATCTGTATAAAATAGGCCCCTAACTCAATAGTCTCAATTTGAATGTGTGCTGGCTGTAAGGACTATTATGTTGTAAATGGAATACAGTTTACCCTATTTCAGTGTCTTTGTTGCTAATATAGTATTATGGAAATTATTAACACACTGTTGTGTACAAGAAGGAAACTGAAATGGTGTTTCAGTGTTAACTACATCATATTCGTCTCTGAGCCTATTTTTAATTGTCTATACTCTATAGGTACGACCTACATCTCTGAGTGTAGTGTAGGCATGTAGTGCTGGAGCTTGTCATGAAACTTCTTGCTATTATTTACATATGCCTATGTTATGCCTGCTTACTCAAGCCCCCAGCAAAATCATAGGGCCCTTTTGTCCTCAGCACACTTAGGTGCCTCTTTGTCCTGAGTCCTGACTGCTTTAGTAGTCCCTCTCAAGTTAAGTAATTAGGTGTGGTAATTTTATATTCCCTGTTGAACTGTTGCCATGCAGCAGGAGTTGGTTGAGATGCTATTTGGGGTGGCTTTCATTGCTTACAATTTACATGTCACTACCACTATCTGCAGGAAACCCAAAGAGGATAATGCAGTGGTTTGGCCACTTTGCTGCTACTGGGGAATCCACACATAAAAAGGGAGCTAAGGCACTTTCTCAGTTTGCATTTGTAAATCGTGACATGTGCTGGGAAGAACTTGAGTGGAAAGGCAAGCATGGGCAATCTCCGGCTGTAGTTGCTACCAAGCCTCACTATTTTCGTGATCTTGATGTTCTCCAGACAGTGGAGAATTTCTTGGAGTATGTCCCAGATTTCTGGTCTTCTGATGAGCTTGCTAATTCTATTAAAGATGGTGAAATATTGCAAATCGATGCAGAATATTTTGTAGATAAATTTTTGTACTTGATGTATGAGGAGAATTTCAAAGATGCATGGCATGTGGTTGAAGATTTTTTGATGGACGAGCAGTTCTCCTCTCTTTGCCAGCATCTTCTTATCCATCTGGATGAGCAAAGGCTTCTTGATTTCTTAAAATCTTTAGGGAAGCTCATCAATCCTACTTTGCAGTGCAAGGAATTGGCATTCCCATGTTGTTGGCTTGAGGTTCTTTTATCAGGACATTGTGATCACATCTCTCTTGATGATCTTATCTTGTTGAACTGTGTCATTGCCAAGGGTAGACAACTTTGGCGGCTCATGAAAGACGAGGAACAACATGAAGAATGGGGGCAAATGGAAGAACTTTTAAAGGGTGTTGATCATTTAACTGATGCTGATCATTTTGCTCTCATGAAGGAATTTGTGGGGACAGAATTACCTGATGCACTTAAGTGGATAGGCATTCAGTCCTGGATAATTTTCTGTGATTTGTCGAAAGAATGCAAATCAGGATATTCTTGTGAATCTTTGTTCTCTTGTAACAAAATAGAATTTCGCAAGGCTGATCATTACTCATTGGTTCAGAATGATGGGTTCTCAATTTCACCTATGCATGATACTGATGATGAAGATCTCACTGGAAGCATCCATAAAAGGAGAAAGGGGAATAGTAGGAGGAAAAAGCGGCGTAGGTATGACTCTGATGAGGACAAGCTTGACGAACTGCTTGAACTTGGATCATCTGATGGAAAGAACGGTGTTGAATCACAACGTGGAAGCTGGCGCCTTTCAACTGATGGCTTCTCTGCTTCTTGGGACATTGTATGCTACCTTCTTTCTTGCTGAATACTAGTAACTGCCAAAGTTATTGAATTACTCTTCTTAACTTTTATTCACTTGCTTATGGTTCCCAACTTCCCATGCAGGCAGACATACCAGATCACCTTTCTACTTATTATTTCACAGTTTGGGCAAAGTGGGCCTGCTTTAGATGATTCTCCTCAGAGTATGTATAGTATGTGCGACATAATCTACAGCATGCAGCTCAGGAAGGCATATTTCTGCATCAAATCTACAATATTTTGGTGCTGGGTTCTGATGGTAAGTGTTAACTTTTTGTGCTTTGATGTTCCGTACCATGAATCCATTTCCTATGCAGAGCTCTGAAGTTCTATTGTCACGCACACCGTAGAATCTTTAGGTTTAATGAGACTGAAATGCTACAATTTAAACAATTGATTTGTTTGATCTACTATTCACATTTATCAATGTTCTTGCAGATTCATTCTGGGATTGCTGAATGCTGGACAACTCTCTTTGGTCGGGCTTGCTGAAGGTTGACGTCTATTGAAGAATTTTGGCTGCATAGACATTGAATATGGTCCAGACATTTCCTTGAAACCCATTTGGACTTTGGAGTTAGTTGCTGAGATCGCAGATGTTGACTATGCTAAGCAAAAACAAGTCTGTAATTGTGTTTTTCGAGTGGTAGTGACATTTTGATGACTACACCTGTTGTACATGGATATATGCACCACAGCACCAGATTGTCGCTGTGAATTTGACAACCTTAAAGGAATTCTTAGACACTTCCAGCTGTGCACTGTATTATGGTTCCTCAGTATGTGCTGGGAATCTGCACTGCCTGCAGTTCCTGGGAGTTTGGGAATTCTCTCCTAATTCATGTATCAGGATAAACATGGCTGGTGGTGTTGTCCAAAACAAACAAACGAACTTGGCGGGTGTTAACAATTCGTGACATGCTACCGGCGACAGGTAGCATATGGTTCTAAAAAAAACTTACATCTCTTTTTGTATACTTGAAAAATTCTACCTCAAAAAGTCAAGATGCAGTTTTTTATCAAACAAATTACAAGTGCAATTTATGACATTGAGCGCTGAAGGCAACACCACACATCAAAGCCTGAAGAAACATTTAGAGCAGTGGCACCGACGCACCGCACACCTACAGATTTTGTATATACGTTGACCAAATATCCAACCTTCAAGATTATATAAACCCTATAAATTTCTAGACTGAAGGTACAATTATCTTCCAAAGTGCAGAAATGATTTAGTATACAAGGATTAATTTCCCTGGATCAGTTTCATGTAACCTTGATGGCTACAGAAAACCTATAAATTTTCAGGCTGAGGAACCGGAATGTAGGAATTTTGAGTTCATTTTCATAGGAAAAACACAGGAAACACAAAAATTTCCAACGCTCCCAAGGGGACTGAAGAGGTACAGTTACCTTTGAAGTGCACAAATGATTGTATATACCAGGGATCAATGGATCACAAAATTCCTTGCGGGTCAGGATAGGCCAGCAGTACAAAACTTCAGAACAGGGTGATTCAGGCCAGGACAATACATAAATGGAGACCTGTACTCCAAACCACGGATCGACAAAAATGATTCATCAAGGAGAAATTGGTGGCACCTTCAGTTACTGGGCAGATCGAGACAGCTACATTTACAACTGATCTGATCCACCAAAACAACAAAGAAAAATGGAGATTTGGTTACAGTTTAGGGAAAAATCACTAGTTCATCATCAGTTGGCATTTATAGATTATGTGAATGTAATTCAGAAGCACTGAATCCTGATGAAGGCATATATATTCATCAAAACTTGAATTCCTCATCTACATCAGATAAGGTATCTGGTGGATCATATACAATCATATCTGGGAAAAGCTCCAGAAAATCCTGCTTTATCTTCTCCCTTAGTTCAGGGTATGGAACCAGCCCTTTCAGGATAACACGGAACGGTAATGATAGAGGGGGGTCGGGGGAGCTTCTCATGTCCTCGTAGATTTCCATTGCCAGATCAATCAAACCGGCATCACAGAAGGCTCTCACAATGTCACCATAAGTGTGCTGATCAAATAGCACATCTTCAGACTTGAGATCCGCCCAGACCTGCCTTGTGTCATCAATTTTCTTGTTCCTCGCTAGCATGTATAGCATGTCTCGATAGAAGTACATGTCAGGGCGGTACCAGATTTCCTTCCGCACAACACCATATATCTGTAACAGAAAATCAACACTTGATCATCCAGATTACCATGCCAAACTTCAAGAATAAACTGTTTGTTGTACACTGAATGCTACACTCCAGGAAAATCGAACTTTGGAAACACCTAACTCTAAAATGATGGTAACATAGGAGCATGTCCAAGCTGGTCAGACTCCCGACTAGAAAGCGGAAAAAGAAACTGGGGATTAGCACTCATTAGTCATTCCATTGAAACAGGATTTCCACTATACAAGTAGTCATTTTGGCCCTTTAACCCCTTTACATGTTTTTTCAGTCACTTTTGCCCCCCATCAATGACTGGCATAACAGGTGAAAGGTAAATAGGTAATTACGAGATTTCTTTAGATGATTATGTGCTACTTAGTTATCTATAATATGTGAGAACTAATAGTTCAATCAGGTCATCAACTCACATGAAATTTCCTGAGTTGCCCCATACAGATGGGCCCACACTCAGCTTTAGTAAATTGGCCTCACAAGAGACATTTAGTGCCTGTTTAGGCTGTTCCACTCCACCAAAACCAGCTCTACTCTACCAACTCCACCATGGAGCGTTTCCACAAAACCCCTAGAGTTGACCCTCAACTCCATCTTTTTTTCTCGAGCGGAGTTCGTGGAGCTGTCCCTGTTTGGCTAGTGAAATTGGGAGCGAAGCTGTGAGAGGTGGAGCGGATTAGTCCCAAACAAGCCGTTATTATTGTCTAAAAACATAAGTCGATTACCAAGCCTGTCAAATCTCAGTATCTCACGATCATTGGGCCGTATGAGTATAATTTATCTATAAGCAGCATGTGTATTTCAAGTGGGCTAAAACCTAAAGTCCTAAATAGCAACAAACAAGTGAAAAACAGAAATGGAATAAACGGCAAAATGAAAAATCATAGAATACACCATGAAAAGAGGCAAACCTCATTTTCCCTTTGTAATGATTGGGAAATATTAAATTCTTCAATTAAAACATGCTAATGTATCCCCCCAAAAGGGAACATAAGGAACTAAATGTCCTAGACATTAAAAAAACAATAGGTGAATGGTAACAGAATAGATCTATCAGGATGTTGTGAAAAATGTGTTTCGACATTAATCTGCAGGACGAAGCTCCAGTACATATTATCTGTTAAGTAAAGAAAGTAACTCCTACCCTAGCATACTCCACAGTAAAAATATGTAAGACATCAAAGTCTAAGGCTCTAATTCTCGAGGACCCTAACATTTCATCATAATCTACCTACACTTGAGGGACCAATAACATTCAAGGAGAGGTAGGAATCATGCAACTTTTGTATGGATGGAGGTTGTAAAATAGAGGCATGAAAGACTGGAAGTAGGTAAAAACCTTTCACTGGATGGACAGGAGTGGTTAGAAATTAACAACCCACACCAAAAGAAAAAAGAAAAACAACCCACATGCCAGAACCATGATAATCAAACATCCTTTGCTATTGTTATTGACACTTGTGCTACATTACTGTTTTATATTGTTTAACTTAGCTAGTTTGCTTCATTATTCTCTTGTTGGGTTTCATCTCTAGCCTACTCGTGTGTACACACCTTACTTAGGACTAAAGGTCTTGCTATTACATAGCCAAGCGGCTTACTTTGGGTCTCATCGCTAGCCTACGCCTTTTGTAGGGTTTCATCTGTAGCTATGATTTCCTCGAGGGGCAGGGTCGGGGTACACAGGTCCCTATGCACCCCAACTAGCTACTAACTAGTCATGCGTTAGGTTCTACTCTTATGTAGCCTATGCTCTTGTTGTTGAGTGCTTGAGGTGCCAAAGAACACGAATAAATTCTGAGTTATTGGACTATGCAATTGCTTACAAGTTGAATCCCAGCAGGTTAACAGTTTTTAACCAGTCACACTTATGCTATTGGAATTTTGCAGTATAATCAGAATTGTGTTAAGCGAGTTATTAAGAAAAAAATTGAAGTGCTTATTCGGGCACCAAAGAGCTAAGATCACTCCTGCTTTAAGCTAGCACAGTGGACAACACATTTTTTTAGGAGAACAAATCTAGTTAGTAACTACACATGAAACACATTTCAATGTGCTTTAGAAGAGCACAGAAGCCCAAACAGCGTCAATTAGGTCCCAACTTCTGAACTTTGTTGTTGCAATTTAACTGTTAAAGTCACAATTTAGTACTCCGAAGAAGTAAAAAGGAGCACATACAGTGCCTTGTATATATGTGTTGATTAGTCAGGTATATAGAAGAAAGGCCTATGAAGCATAATCGGTCTGTTTGAATGGCAACGCCTAGAAATGTCCTATATCAAGCTATTTCCAGTTTATTTCTTTGCTTAAGTTTTTTTCGCTTACTATGTGACATGATCAGCCCAGGTCTTATGTCAATCCTGGATCCACCAAATGGAACTACCATTTTCTACTCCAATATGAAAGCAGCTTAACAATCTAGTGCACTACTGATTTTTCAGAATCGACCGATTGGGATCACCATTTCCATTTTGCAATTCGAAGTTCAAAACCACGCAGCAAGCCACCTTGCACACCGTTCCTTTCAAGTAAAAGTCGATTCTTCTACTAAACTACGATAATCAGTAACGAGGATATTGGGATATAGGAGTGTAAAACCTTCATGGAGAGGACGACATGGTCCTGGCGGAGGAGCTCGGCGAGGACGGCGAGGAGGTCGGTGCGGAGGAGCCGCGCCACGTGCGAGCGCATGAACTGCTCCAGGCGCGGGTGGGCCCCCGCCGGGGGCAGCGCCGCGAGCCGCTTGAGCTGCGCCACCGCCATGAGGCCCTCCTTGCCCATCTCCTTCTTCCGCCGCCATATCGACAGGCTCGGGCTCGACGCCGCAGACGAGGAGCACAGCCTCTGGTGGTGGAGGTCAACGTCGGGGGCGGCCCCGAGCAGGGTTTGGAGGAGGCGGCGGTGATGGCGGCGCGGGAGGAGACGGGAAAGCATTTGGGAGTCTTGTGAGTTGAGATTTGGCTCGTTGGTGGGCACTGGCGGCAAGCACCACTACCACTCTTTAGGTTGGACTGCTGTAGTTGACACCAAATGATGAATTTTGGCAGCATCCAGTTGGTTACTTGAAAGCCATTTTTACGGCAGTTTGTTACTGAGATCACAGATGTTGACTATGAAAGCAAAAATGAGTCCGTTACTGTGCTGTACTGTGTACTGTGCTAGTGACTTTTTGCCCATATGTTTCAACAGCGCCTGTTGTGGATGTTTACCAGATTGTTGCTTGCTACGAATTTGACAACCTTTACATGAATTATTACTACACTGTATTCTGGTTTGAAAATCTGCATTGCGACATTGCCTGCTGTTCCTGTTTTCCTGAATTTGGCCGTTATCTCCTAATTGGCTGATCCATATATAATAGTAGATATGGAAGGCGTCAAGTTTCTTACATCTCTATTGTTATTACTTGAAAATCCTACCTCAAGACACAATTTTGACAATGAGCCCTGAAGCCAACATCATTTAGAATATTGTACATCAAAACCTTACACCGGAGACCTTAAAACAGTAGCCTTCAAGGTTACATAAAGCTTATAAATTTAAGGCTGAAAAGGTACAGTTCTCTTTCAAGTGTGCATGTACAAATGGTTGAATATCTCAGGGACAAATTTCCCTGAATCCAGGTGCTCACGCAAGCACCTTCTGCTATCATAATTGCGCAAGAGATGCAGCCATGGCAGGTGGTGCTGAAGACATTTGTTTCATCACAGCCAAGGAATGCACCGCTGCAACAGTTGCATCTTAGGCTGTATAAAGAGTTGTAGGCACCACAAATTCATCGAACTGTGACATGATCTTTACAGTTGAATTGGCAACCACTGAAATCATGTCAAGAGAAGCAGGATCAGCATATACACGGACAGAGTTCGAGCCGCAAGTGATGCAAGATTTAGATGTTTTCATTGAACTGACTTACCAAGGGGATCATATGTTGGCAAGCTGATGTACTTCGGGCAGTGCTTGCTTTTTGATACACTTGCATTTGTCAAAGTAGTAGTAAGACAATCACGAGGCTGGAAACATAAATTGAGATGAGCATAGCCTTGCAATATGTGTCATTTGAAATTTGGGAATAAATATAACTATCCAGTTTGGGGGACAGAACTGCTCAGAGAAACATTCAAAACTGAAATTTATGCAACACATATTGACCAGAAGCTAGTAGAGAGCAGCTTGCAAGTTCTAACGCCACAAAACAGTAGCCAAACAGGGCACTGGACATCGTATTGTTATCAAGTTTTGTTTCCATAGGACTCAGAGCGATCGTTCAGCATATATATACATAGGACGTAAAATTCTTCAGAAACATTCAATTTTAGCAAATCAAATTTCGGTCCTGTAGGAACAATATTAACAGATATGCTTTGGTGGTAATCTGTCTACACAACAGTCATTGGTTCTACTCATGGCTGTAATATTTATAGCAACAAAATGTAGGGAGTTGTTCAAGGGGGAAAATGGGAAAGTCACCTTCAATTCTTTGTCGAAGCATAACCTAAGTTCTTGGACTGAACCACTCTTGCAAATAATTTGTGGTGATCCGCCAAAAGCATTTTTGATGGTATCAATGACATCGCTCAGTGCATATTCCTTACCATTTGAAACCTGTATTCCTCCAGTAGACAACATTTCCTGCAACCCACGCAATCCAAAGTTACGATAGAGAAAGGAGAAAGTTCCATGGTGGTATCCTGGTTGTAGGCACTACTTTCCAAAATCATGCTGGTAACATGAAGGTGCTTTAGACTTGATAAGAAATCAATGTTATGGTATGGCTTGTTGTAAAAAAAATGTTATGGTATGGCTAGTCTGTCAAAGACCCAGGTACTAACCGTAACGTTATACTTGAAGTAGAGATCAAGGGCCATGGTGAAATACTGTAGCTCATCCTGAACCACAGGTGCAGAGCAAGTTCCATGCTTCTCTGCAAAATGAAACTTCATGTTAAAGTTATGCAATCATGAAATTCTCAGAAACGTCTGCGCAATCAAAGCTGAGCATAACTCCAGACTCTACTTTGCAAACTAAAGTCTATCATAGTTCACAAGGGAAAGAACATTACCCCACTGAAGATGAGCAACAGGCAAATCGGGCAGAAAACGCCATCATGAGAGACAACATGTAAAGAAAACAACAAAGGGTGAAATTGAGGCATACTTTCGGAGTTCAATTCAATAGCATAATGGACGAATCAAGTTCTGAATTCTGATGTTGCTACTGCACCTCGTGAGCCCAGAAGAGTCCCTTGCCGCTGAAGCAAGTTCCAGATTTAGAGCAGTAGAGGGACGGCCAGTACTTGTTAAGCACCTCCATCAGTGGCAATATCTACGCACCAGACCATGAATCAGCACGGTTGTTGAGAACTCATCCACAGAATCAAACGCCACAGGAGGACCAAACGGAAGCAAAAGGAACGGCCACAAGCAGTCAGTCACCTTGTCCAGCTCGAACTGGGTGCGGCGGCAGCACGACGGCCAGGTCCCGTCGTCGTAGTCCGGCCATAACCCGTCTGCTCGAGCGGCAACAGTCCCGAAATTCAGACCAAACCGATCACGAATTCACCTGACGGGACGTATAAAAAGAAGAGAAATCGAACGGGGACGGAGCGAGCACTTACGGATCGTGAACGTCTGGAGCGGCTCCGAGCTGCACGCGGGGCAGGAGGAAGAAAAAGAATGGCGTGAGCTCTCGAATCAATCAGCCCAAATAAAATAGCAGAAAACTGATCTATCGGGCGAGCTCTCGGCGTTTGGACGAGAGAGGATAAGATGGGGGAGGGGAGCCGCTGGTCGTGGCAGGGGCGGCGGCGCGGAGCACGTACCGGCAGCATCCGTTGATGGCGCAGCAGTGGCGGGTGGAGGCGCAGATGGTGCCGGGCCACTGCAGGGAGAGCGCGAAGTAGTCGAACTCCCGCTGCGGCTTGCTGCCGACCAGGGGCGCGCGCGCGGAGCCCAGGTCGGACAGACACGCGGCGACGAGCACCCACGCCGCCAGCACGCACGCCGCCTTCCTCGCCGTCGTCATCGCCTCCCTCTCCGCTTCCTCCTCTCCCTCCGGCAGCTCAGCTGAGTACAACAACTGTACGGGCGGGCGAGGCCAGATGGGGCTCTTCAATGGTTGCGGCACGGGAACTGCCGTGTCGCTGCAAGTGGGGCCCTGCGCTGCCGTATCGGGGACCACCTGTCAGAAAAAAGGTGCGGAATATCCTTGGCCTCGTGCTCGCACGCACATGTGTTTGGTACCGAGTATCTTTGCTCTTTGGCCATAGCGCGGTTGCGATGCGACGAAGCAACCAGCCAACCAGCATACGGGATGCGTGTAGCGATCGAGTCTACGACTACTGTACGTACGATAAGATCAAGAAAACTTCAAAAGCGACACGCAAAGCAGCCTGACCTCTCGCTAGACTCTCGTGGAGAAAACGTCTGGGACACTCAGAGAACAATTCCAGATAAACTAGATCATCAGGCGCCCTTCGGGCGCCCTACAATGATTTAAGAGTTCAACAATAGATATGGATATGTTATGAAATATATTTATCACTAATATTTTTTTTGCACAAGAGTAACATAACAGAAAAGAAGCATCCACAAACAACAAACATGAGGCCATCACAGCCGTTATGTTTCTATTCAGCCACAGATTACACAATCATTTGCTACATGCATGGTTACCGCAGCCATTATGGTTCTATCCAGCCATACATCCGAGCACTATAGTCGGTAATGCAAATCCAAATACACAAGATATCTTTAGAGAGTATATATATAAAAAGCTACTGAGCAACCAATAATTAGTTGCAAGCGAGGTTTCAGATACATGCTAATGAGCACTTCGCTGCAGCTGGTAGAGGCAAAAGCACCTTGACCTTGCTTCGCTGATTAGTTATCTTCATCAGTTGCAGCACTGTAAAGATAAGAGACCATGAGATGTGATGTCTAGAGCCATATAGTGTAGCCAAACAATGTAGGTGGGTTATTTCAAAGGAGTATGCATATGATTGCAGATCATGTTATATTAACACAAATCAATAATTCCAGTATAATAATCCTGCTATACTATTGAAAAACCTATATAAACAAAACATCGGTGAGGCCACAAACAGTAACGGACCCAGCACAATCTAATTGTTTGCAAGTTACTGAGAGGAGTAACAAGATGTCCATTTGAAGAGAACGATGAGTCCATTTCAATCAAGTCACACTAAGTTAGCTCAGGTTAAGCAGGTACGCTTGTTCTATGAAGGCTTTTGTCCAAAGTACACAATGATTACACACACATATAACTAACTGCCTAAATAATAGCACCCCTCCAAGGTAGAATATTGAAAAATAATGACAAGTTTTTTCTCATACAATACAGGAGAGCTGATAAAAAAATTATTCAACTAAAAAGCATCAAAGATTCATCACCTAGTTGAACACAACAATTCCATATACAACAAATGTCGAGTAGGCACCAACTTTTGTGATTTTTTATTTTTTTAGTTATAAAAAATAGATCGCAAAAGAGCACGCCATGTGGTTGCCTAGTGGACTGATTAACTAAACATGGTAATGCCATATATGCATTTCAAAGGAGGGGCATAAAGAAATCAAAGGAGAGCATAAATAAAAGATACATAAGTGCCCACATATCATTATTTGCCATATTGGTTGCATGATCGAATTGAAAGAAGCTGCATGTTCATGTTCAGTAATCAAAACTGAAACGTTGCATGATCGAACTGAAAGAAGCTGCATGTTCAGTAATCAAAACCGAAACAGATTTATTCATCTATTCTTATGCCATTTCTTAACCAGCTACTCTACCTCACTATGGCAAAATCATGTCAAATCAGCACATCAGGACATCGATACTTTCTAATGTCATGATTTGTTCCCAATCCATGCAATGAAAGATGCAGAACATGTGGAATCACATAATCTGAATTTTGATTTTTAAAAAAAGATAAAAACCAGGCAGGATTCATTCACTGTGGTAACCAGAATATCAGATAATAAAAGTCAATTGCGGAGCATCCATGAAAACATGATAACTGCAGAGGAAGGGGACACAATGGCAAAATTATTTTTTCAAGCATTAAAACAAGTGTATAATTTTAATTTTCAAGTTAAGAGCTGCAGGCTTTAGTTGTGAGTTATAGTGTATTTTCCGATGTACACAATGGTAAAAGTATGAAATCCAACATTAATTCAGCACTTGTCATCTGGAAAAAAGTTTGCCATATTGGACAAGAACCAACACATTCATTAGTTAGGCACTTGGGTTCTAGTTTAGGGAAAAAGCTTTGCCATTTGAGAAATAGAAAGATATTTGTCGATTGATCTCTACATGCACAAACATTTCACTAAACTTGCCTCGTCAACCCTACAGATTAAATTATACTCACTTATGTCTTTATGGTACGGTATACAAGTAACAAATCTAACTAAATGGCATAGAGCTGCAAACTAATAGTTGACCAAGCAGATACTTGTGGGATCACCCTCAGAAGCTAAAAGAACACAACATAGTTCACCCAATTTATCATCCCAAACTAACAAAAAAAAAACAATTCTTGAGAACTCACATCAATCAGGCAAATCCACTGGAGGATTGGGGCAGGCTAACACAGCGTGTTACTTGCCACCACGAAAATTCATTGCCAGCTAACCATTTGAATGAAGGAGCTAAATATAGGAGGGATTTGGCTCGGGTTTACCGTGTGCTGCTAATTTGAAGGAGAACAAGGCTCGCCGTGGGCATGCGCATGATCTCCAGCTCAAATCTGAAGCGGCCTCGTCGGTCATCTCAAGCCAAGGAGCGGAAGCGGTGGCCGCTCGTGCCTAGGGCTGCCTGTGCCCGTGGCTTCCCGCTAGGGGCCTGCAGCCGCCGCCCCCGCTGCTCGCCCAGCCGCCGCCCCCCGCAGCTGCGGCCTTCGCCGGATCCGGAGAGGAGGAGCCGCCGCTCCCGGCCGGCGCCACCGGTGCTGCGAGCCGCACTCTCACCGGATCCGGACAGGAGGAGCGTCGCGCTGAGGGGGTCGGGGAGGACCGGCGCCGCCATGAGGAGGGCGGGCAGCGGTGTGGCACCGCGGGGGAGGAGATCGACGACGCGGAGAGGAGACGGGGGATGAGTTTGGGTGAGAGGACCACGACGCAAACTATCTAGAAGGGGAGGGCATTTTCGCAAAAATACCCGCGGGGAAGACGTGTCACGCTGGGAGAAGTCCACCGATGCCTGGATTGCTGTGGGCGCGGCGATTGGCAGTGACTTTTAACTTACCCCGATGTGTAGTGTTCATTCAACATTGCATTCCCAAATCCCAGTGCCCAATCATTTGAGACTGTGAACGAAAGAATTATACATACAGGACCGACCATACAGGGCCTGCAATTTTGCAAGCACGCCGTGGCGTCACGACTCATTTCAGAACCTCGACTCCTGGTCCTGGATGCCACTCAGAGTGGCTCGCCATGGGCTTGGACGTTTGGTTACTGATCCCCTCCGTGGCATTGGCCATCACTGCAATCGCAATCACAGTGTCCGATCAGAGTAGTGCAGTGGCAAAGTCGTGACAATCAAATCTGGACCGGAATTCTCTCCCGTCTGCATCATGCGCTGATTTCATTCACACAACGACAGTAGAAGGTAGGATTGACACTCACCGGACGGTTTATACGACGGGAACGTGACGTAGCGAGGGCAGTGGCTTCTGCTGTTCGGCGCAGTGCCAGTCTCAAGCGTGCAATCACGAGGCTGCCAAGAGATGCAGGTCAACCGTATGTTACAGAGCTCGGAGTAATCATGCTTCTACCACGACAGTTATATCTATCTAGTATAGGTTTATCTTATTTCTGGTGGATCTTTCTTCCTTATTCCAGAAAATTAGAGCCTAATCCACTCCTAATCAAAAGCTGGGCTCTTATTATACTCATCATATATAGCAATCTAAGTTTAGTTTTTCTAGACGACCTGCAGGCCTGCAGCATAAGTTCTTTTTGAGACAAACTGCAGCATAAGTTTTGTTTCCTGCTCCAAATGATTTGGCTTATTCAGAGATTCAGAAACTGGCGTGACTGATAGAAACTACCTACCTGATAATCCTTGTGAAAGCAGAGCCTGAGTTCTTGAACTGAGCCGTTCTTACAGACAAGTGATGGCATTGCCCCAAACGCATATTCAATGACAGCGACAATACGGCCAACCGCGTATTTTCTGCCACTTGCAGGCCGAATTTGTGCTTTTCTCAGAGCTTTCTGTAAGACAAGAGAAAGGGCTAGAGTAACATACCAACAAAATGTTACAATGTCTTGTCAGTTTTGCAGTTGTGCTGACTGCTGAGAGATGAGAGATGTGCTGATAGCTAACCGTAACATTGTATTTGCTGTAGAGATACAGTGCTGTGGAGAAGTAGTCATATTCATCCTGTATTTCAGGGTAAGCACAAGTTCCGTGAGTTTCTGCCAAAGGAGAGAAAATGGGGTATCATTAACATTAGAAGAAGATCAACAAGGAAACTACATCCTCTACTACAAGCAAAATATAACCACATCCAGATTCCTCGACACAATTAATAGGTAACAGGAGTACACAACAGAACATTATTTGTGCCAACAAGTTCAGAAACAGCATACCCCACTGAAGAAGATCCGGTAAACCATCAGCACATGCACACAAAACAAAAGAAACCCTTTGGTCAGCACTTAGCATATGCATTGTTCTCTGTAATCAAATCTCAAAAATCCTCACTCACCTCATGCATCCAAAATGGCCCCCTTCCACCAAAGCAGCTCGAAGAAGAACCACAGTACAAGGATGGCCAGTACTTCTCAAGTATTGGCTTCAGCATTAAAATCTGAGACATAGCAAAATCAATCACACCGCCATCACATACTTGCAGTGGTTCAGATATCTCATTCTGAAGAAAGTTTGAGCAGCTGGCACCTTATTTATGTTGAATTTGGTTGGTCTGCAGCACGATGGCCAGCCCCCATAACTGTACTGTGGCCAGAGACCATCTGTTCAGACAGAGCAAAGGTCATGAAATGGCTCTCAGTAGTACTTGGATCCAACTGTCTTAGCCTATCTATTACTTTGGGGACAAAGCGCAACTGTGCAATGCACAAACATGGCACGGTTTACAGTTGCAATGGAACACCAACACATTTGATTTCAGTGTCAAGAAGTTTAACACCAGATTATGTATGATAGCAACCAAATCAGCTTGTTGAAACAACAAATCAGGCGGTAAACTATTAGGAGGATGCCCACTATTCCTGCTCAGAAATTCATAACTTCTACCATTTCCAAGTCGAAAACAGATCAATAATTCTTGTATGAATTTTCTTTAGTCCCGTTTTACGGTGAAATTTCACTATAAGAGATACTTTTGTAGTCTTGGGTTCCTGACTCCTTACCAATATGAATTTAAAACTTTGGAAAATTATGTATTATTCATGCATCGGTTGCTGTGTTTTTTCTTCAGCAGTGGAGCATAACAAAATCAAACTCATAGGTCATACACAATGCATCCAGTGCAGCATCAAAATGGGGGAAAATGCAAGTGATTTGCGTGGGACTTACGAATCGTGAACCACTTGAGAGGCTTCGATCTGCAGACACATTAAACCAAATGAGCTCGCTCAATCGAGTTCCAGCGGTGACAATGCGAAGATAACAGTAGAGGACAAGCGAGACGGTACCGGCAGCAGCCATTGGTGTCGCAGCAGTTGCTGGTTTCGCGGCAGATGGTGCCCGGCCACTGCAGCGCCAGTACATAGTAGTCAAACCCCACCCACCGGCGCTTCCTGCTGCCGCTGCCGCCTCCCGCGGCCGGCGACGAGGACGACGCCGAGGCGGACGGCGGGAGCAGCGCGCCGGGGAGCAGCACGGCGAGGCAGAGGAGCGCGAGCGGGAGGAGGAAGCGCTTCTTCCCGCCGCGCCGATGAGGCCGCCGCGTCTCCATCACCCCCGCGCCGCCGTTTCTCGGCGAATGCGATCTTTGGCGTGCGCGCGTCTAGACTGGATGGATCTAGTATCAGTCTATGTCCTGCTGCTAATCCATCAGCTGCTGCGAGATTGCAAGATTGCAATTTGAAATGGTGGGGGTGGAGTAGCTTGGAGAACATGCCAATATGAGCAGTGAGGTAACTGATTCCATTAGTTTATTAATGGCAATCTAAAGAAGATCACCCCCTCCATGGGAAGATCAGGTTTGCTTCGATGGATGGATGGCTTGTTGTGCTCGTGAAGCATAACCAAGCTACGACAGCTACAAATGTTGATTGAACTTGGACCTGCATTTGCAGAAATCTTTTGGGCTGCCTTTTCCTCTTGCCTCTCCCATGGAGGATTCAAATGTTGGAATTGCATATTTGCCAACCAAGTTATACTATAGTGACATGCCGGTGGCACCGTGGGCTGGAAGCCACAGACATGTAACTGAACAAACTGATCTCTCTAGCCTACCCAAATAAAAGAATATACTTCTCCCGTTGCAAATTATTACTTGTTTTGACTTTTTTGTATATTCTTGCTATGAATCTAGATATAATAATAATATGTCTAGATACTCGGCAAAATGGATGAACAAAAATAATTAAAACAAATTATAATTTGAAATCAAGAGAGTAATTTTTGTTTTTCATGAATATAGATCAATCTTAAATTTAACTGAATATATAAAATATACTATTATCTATGATACGGAATAAATGTTATTAGATTAATCACCTAATATTGTTTTAATAAAAAGTAGTCCAAAGATGTATTAATGTTACACTGTTTTCTAGCATTTTCAAGCTTAATAAAGTTTGTTATGATTTAAATCAGTCTAAATATAAAATTATCTTAGTAGTTTTAGAATTAAATAATAAGAGAATTACTTTTTTTAGAATTATAAGAGAAATAAGAGCATCTCCAAGGGTTAGGCAATTGGAGTTTGGCATTTGAGGCAATTTGCAACTCTCCAAATGAAAATGGCAAGGCTAAAAAGTTGTGATCTCCAAGGGTTATGCATTTGCACTTGACATTTGAGGAAATTTTGGGCATGCGAGAGGGACATGCGGCGAGAAAAAGTCGCGGGAGGGGGGCGAGAGAAACGTGGACCGAGATATGCCAAGCCGGACTGCCTTGGCATATATGCCAACTCTTGAGCTCTATTTGCCAAGTTAAGGAAAATCAAAGCCTAAATGCAAAACCATTGGAGGGGAGTTTTTAAGAGTTTTTGGCAAATTGGTAAATCTGGTAGTGCATAACCTCGGAGATGCTCTAAAAGACATGTCCAAGGGAAGAAAAAACAAAGGCTGCCGTGCGGCCCAAATCTGGTGTTTTCCCTCGCGGCCCAATGTGTAATCCCCCCCCTCTTTATTTGAGGACGTAGTGTGTCACTTATACTGCAAAATTCAATCAAATGGGATTATAGACCGATGCATGTTTGGTTTAGCCCACTAAAGTTTATTCAGAACTTTTTTTTTTAGGATTACACATCATAACGCAAACATCCAACATGTACTCACACTCACCTCTGTGAACACACGTACGCAAAGCTTGTCCCTATGAGCACCTCCAAAGGCAAATCTTGAAATTCACGAAGTCACCGCTGACATCCGCCTACCACTAAAAAAGTAGTGCGCGTAAGTCACTTTTAGTCAGTGGGGAGTCCAGGATTAGGACAAAGGGGGCTGAAAAATGAAGATTTAGAGGTAAAGCTAGAGATTAGTGGTGATTTAATGTTAATTAACAGTAACTTGATAAAAGAAAATAGACTAATTAGGGGGGTGTAGCCCGGGAGCCCCACTTAGGATCCGCCGCTGCTTTTAGTGATTAAAATGTCAAGTACTCCTAGAAAAGTTTAGGAGGCCTTTAGTCATAAAAAAAAAAAGGTAGCTAAAAGTGACTAGTGTGTACATGAGATCACTACTTTAGTGGTCTTTGGTCACTATAACTAAACATGAGTCACTAAACTTTAAGGACCCAAACTAACTCCTAAGAAATAGACAGCCCAACAAGAGTTTTTGTTTTAGGATGTTAGTTCAGTTTTCATTCCAATCAATTTGTATTGTAACGGGAATTGTTCATTTCTCAACACATATTGGTGGAAGTTTCAACCCATGGCGGCTATGGCGTCAATGTCATCCTCACACCATCGGCTCTGCTCCTGGCTCCTGCCTCATTCGCCGAAGACGGGTTACTGGACAAGGGTTGTCTGGGTTCAGTGATCGTTGGTCGGTAAGATTAGGGAGAGGGTCATTTCCCTTCTCCATTTTTGAGATAGAGAGATCGAGGGTCTCTGGCTTTGGTTATAGCGGTCAGCGGTGGTGACGGTTTCCCATGTTTCTTCGACGCGCGGTCCTCCACTTTCACATTGCCCGACCACCCACCAACTGCAACTGTCCTGAACGTGACCCCTGCAGCTGTAGCGGCGGCGGATTGCAAGTTGCCTGCCACCCCCGTCGCTATGTACATGTACGTAGCCACGTAGGATTACCCAAATGCCAAAGCTAGGCCGCAGGCCAACTTCTCAGAGCTCCACGATGGATTACACCACTCCGACCTGGGCCGCGGTCGCCGGGCTCGCTCTTCTGACGATCATCTCGTACCTGGCCGCCGTGCGCCGCATCCGCAGCCGCAGCGGGAGACGGTACCCGCCCGTGGTGGGCACGGTGTTCCACAAGCTCTACCACTTCCGGCGCCTGCACGACTACCTCACGGACCTGTCCCGCGGCCGCAAGACCTTCCGCCTGCTGGCGCCCGGCGGCCGGCGGCTCATATACACGTGCGACCCGGCGGTGGTGGAGCACATCCTCCGGGCCAACTTCGGCAACTACGGCAAGGGCGCCTTTAACCGCGACAACACGGGCGACCTACTCGGGGACGGCATCTTCGCCGTCGACGGCGACCGGTGGAGGCAGCAGCGGAAGATCGCCAGCCACGAGTTCGCTGGCACCGCCATGCGTGACTTCAGCGGCAACGTCTTCAGGGAGAACGCCGCAAGGCTCGCGGCCGTCGTCGCCGTCAACGCCGAGGCCAAGCAGCCCATGGAGTTCCAGGCAAGCGCCGCGTGAAGTCAACCCTCGGACACGATCGATCACTGAACAACTAACATCTTTTTTTTTTTTAAAAAAAAATCTTGTCCTTGAATTGGCTGGCTCGTTTGTTTGTTTGTTCAGGGCCTACTGCAGAAAGCGGCGATGGACATCATCTTCGCCGTCACCTTCGGTTCGGACCTCGACACGTTGGGCGCAGCGGTTTCAGGCGGCGGCGGCGACGAGGGGAGCCGCTTCGCGGCGGCGGTGGACGACGCGAGCGAGTTCACCCTGCTCCGCTACGTCAACCCGTTCTGGAAGGCGATGAGGTTGCTCAACGTGGGCCCCGAGGCCGCGCTCAGGGAGCGGGTGAAGGCCGTCGACGAGTTCGTGTACGAGCGCATCCGCGCCAGGTCCGAGGAGCTGAGGACGGCGGCGCGGCAGGGGGACGTCTTCGTGGCGAGGCGAGACATGCTGTCCAGGTTCATCGATGCAGCCACCACCACCACCACCGGTGGTGATGGCACTGCCGCTGCAGGGACGGCAGCGGTGGATTACAAGTACCTGAGAGACATCGTGCTGAGCATCGTGATCGCCGGCAAGGACACCAGCGTGGGGACGCTCGCCTGGTTCTTCTACATGGCGTGCAAGCACCCGCGGGTCCAGGAGAGGGTCTTCCGCGAGGCCGGGGCGGTCACTGCCGCCGCCAACGGCGAGACCGCGTCGTCCGTGGACGAGTTCGCTCGGTGCCTCACCGACGAGGCGCTGGGAAAGATGCACTATTTGCACGCTGCCCTGACGGAAACGCTCAGGCTCTACCCTGCGCTTCCCTTGGTGAGAACTGAGGAATAAGGGATCGGATGGAGCGGATTGATTAGTTGTATATGATCGTCCATCGATTCAATTCATTTCATGTTTCATCAGAACAACAAGGAGTGCTTCTCGGACGACGTGCTGCCGGGCGGCTTCAGCGTCGGCAAGGGAGACGTTGTGTTCTACGTCCCGTACGCCATGGGGCGGATGGAGTACCTGTGGGGCGGCGACGCCGAGGTGTTCCGGCCCGAGCGCTGGCTCGACGACAACGGCGAGTTTCAGCAGGAAAGCCCGTTCAAGTTCACAGCTTTTCAGGAAGGTGACCGGTGGCCCACACGGCAGTGTTGTTAGACAGTGACGTGACGACATACTCTCTCCTCGTCAAATCATTACAGGCTGGTCCGAGGATATGCCTGGGAAAGGAATTCGCGTACAGGCAGATGAAGGTGCTGGCGGCCGTGCTGCTCCGTTTCTTCGTGTTCAGACTGCGGGACGAGAAGGCCAGCGTCAACTACAGGGCCACCATTACGCTCCTCATTGATCACGGCCTCCATCTGATGGCGACGCCGAGATGAGTGACAGTTTATCGGTTTCTTATGTGGAAGCATTAAGGCATCCACAATGTATAACATTCGTCCCCATTTTTATCAAGTGATGTGAATGTGATGTTTGTTGTTAAATTCGTCCCAATGTTTAGAACAGGGTGTTGAACCTACTCCCTCCGTCCTAAAAATAATGACGTTTTTGACTTTCAAACATCGTGTTTGATTAATTAAATGCTTATTCAAAAAATTTATGTAAATTATAAATTAGATAAATTATTATTAAAGTATATTTAATGATAAAACAAATGATAACAAAATAGATGATATTTATATAATTTTTTTGAATAAAACGAACGGTCCAACACGATGTTTCAAAGTCAAAAACGTCATTCTTTTTGGGACAGAGGGAGTATAACTGTAACCATGCTATAAAAGAATTCAGTAGCAACAGTGTACTGGTGATAAAAGTGAGCACTGAAGAAATAGACCAGGTTCTATGCAAAGGAGCTGCTTCTGTGTAGATTCGGCTCCATCTGATGCAAAACGCTGAGATGACTGATATTTCTTATAGGGTCAATTGCACGGATGCACTTGTTTTTAACTCTAACTATTCATTTGCTCATCTTTTTTTTTTCACTTTGCAAGATTGCTCTTGTTTTCCTCAAACCTGAAGCAACGATATTGTCCCTACTGCAGCACAACGATATTGTTTTCCTCAAAAAAAAAAAAAAAAAAAAAAAATCCAGGTACCGGAACAGCCCAGCCGCGGTCGAAGTCAGCCCAGCGATGCAGCACCCTGTCTTGGTAGCCCAGGAGCGGCCCATTTCTCCCGCTGCAGTCTAAACCTAGCGACTCGGCTTCGACTGTCTTCGGTCTCCGCCTCGACGTGGTTCGCCGCCTCCCGCGCCGGCGCCGGCCATCCTTCCAACTCGACATGGCTGCGACGCCACCGGCCTTCACGGGCAACCTGAAGGTGAGCTACTGGAAAATCTCCATCCGCCATCGTCCGGTTCGGGCGCACTGTGGGCGCGACGTCGACACCACCCATGGCCACAAGGCCCACAACCCCCATCCCAAGCGCCGTCGCAGGTCCCTTCGCGGGCGCGTCCTTTTAGTTGACTGCGAATGTTATGATTTCATTGGCATCCTTTTAGTTGATTGAATTGATTGTAAGCTTGAACCTTTTGATCCTGATTATCTACCATTTTACCCACCCCCCCCCCCCCCCTGTTGCTGTGTTCTGTGTTTGTGTGAATAAACTAAATGGGACATAGTAGATTTATGCATATTCAGCTGCCTTTGCTAGTCATTATGTGATTATGTAAGCTTCCTGAACCTGCCATTGATTTTTTTCTACATATTTAGTAATGTGCTGACAGCATATGCAGAAATTAAGTACCTTTTCTGTTTATTTTGTCAACAAAGTGGGCAAAAAATAACATTGGAGATAAAATGGCCATGTTGCATGAGTGAAGAATCATGTGTCTCTTTCTTTTTCACATGAAAAAGAAAATAATTCTTCAAGCAGAATCTCGAGTAACTGAAATGTTATTTTTGAATCTGCAGTTCTGCACCATGTTGATGTCAAGTACGCACTGATGGGTGTTTCTTTTTTGATATGTGCAGAAAGCACTTGCAGGTCTGAGAAGAATCAATTTAGATGGGTTGCAATGGCGCGTATTTGATGCTAAGGGTCAGGTTAGGATTATTTTTCTACTTTGAGTTGCAAGGATGAACTATCGTAAAAAGGATAGAGGCTGTGAGCTAATTTTTCAATGTGATATAGGTGCTTGGACGATTGGCTTCCCAAATAGCCGTTGTGCTTCAAGGCAAGGATAAACCAACCTATGCACCACATGTGGAAAATGGAGACATGTGCGTTGTACTTAATGCAAAGGATATCAGTGTTACAGGAAGGAAAATGACAGATAAGATTTACTACTGGCATACAGGGTTAGTAAATCCCAGCAAAAAAACTTGTTGATTACATTATTTTGAGATTTTTGTTAACTTTCTCTTGTTGTGTGTTTATCCCCAAATAGGTATGTTGGCCATTTGAAGGAAAGGAGGCTCAAGGACCAGATGGAGAAAGACCCAACTGAAGTGATTCGCAAAGCTGTGCTGCGCATGCTTCCCCGCAACAGACTGCGTGATGTAAGTGAAACTTCATTTCTCTTTCATTCAGCATTTGAGGCTTAGACATGATCTCTTTTTTTCAAGGTTGAACAACTGGATTTTAATGCTAGCTTTGTTTGCTGTTTGTAAAATTGTAATGGATACTGTATCTATCCTCTTTTTATTATGTATTGCTAGGAAAAAAATAATATCATGATTATTTAAATAAACGCAAGTCTCTAATACATATGTATGGCTGAAGTTTGGTTACGTTCACAATTTCAGAGGGTTTTGTATCCACTTAATGTCTTGCTTATTCACAAAAACCAATGAAGCTCCAGCTAGTCTTTGTAAAAATCAATATTGTAAGGATGAACATTTGGAACACTTCAGTAAAATTTTAGCCTACAGTGGCAAAGAGACAGTATTTTTTACTGCCAAACCATAATAGTTCTTCCTTCCTGGTTTGACCCTTAATGTTTGAAATGCTATTTCAGTACAATATCTATGCATAAAGCCATAGAGTTTGATACCATCAAGAGAAAAATATCCATTTTCCAGTTCATTAACCAAGACACCTCTATCATTAAGTAAACGGTCTACGATAATCCAGTAGCATTATTCAATTATATCTATTATAGGACCTCTATCCTTTCGAACTGGATCTATCAAACAGTAAATACCAGTCGTCTTCCTGGCATTGAAGGACCAAAATGTTTATACAGCAATTTTATAGAACTACAACAAAATATACAGTTCATCACCATCCCTTAGAGGTCTGGTAATAGCATACATCTTCTTTCATGAGATTGTGGAGTTCAGCACAGTAATCATCAAGCCTCCTAATGTGAACTATCATCGTCAAGGCTCCTTATGCCTGAACTACCAACAATTGCCATACAGGTCACATAGAGTGTCGAGTCCAATCTTCCTTCTCCACTTTGACATAGAACTGCTCGATACCCTCAAGGGTGAGCTCATCTCTCTTGACAAGAATCCTAACAGGCTTGTTCATGAACTTGTGGGTGACCTCAAGGGCCTCAGGGGGCATGGTAGCTGAGAACACACGACCTGAATCTTCAATGGAAGAAGCTGGAAGATATCATAGATATGCAAAGGGCACATGTAAGTTGAAGCCAAGCAGCTTACATTTCAGTTGAAGCCAAGCAGCTTACATTTCAGTTGAAGGCAAGCAGCTTATAAGGAGGAAAGCTGGTTCAGGAACATTAGATGACCATAACAGCAAGTTCCACCACAAAATGGAATTAGCTTTATATGTATCCCAATACTAAATTTCACCTATGCATATCACAATCCTACTGATCACCAAAATATGGATTAGTTTAGTTGTGATCTGCAGTTTCTTTCCATGTCTGAAACTTTGGTTAGCTTATAAATCTGGGACACATTGGAATTGGTGTGATCCAGCCTTGGAGTATTAAGGGAGTCTAAGCTGCAAAAATTGTGGATTCCCAATCTTAGATAGGAGGAAACATTTTGGGGGTGTGGGGTGTTTGGACCTTTGTTTTCTTTTACTACAGAAGTACCAATTTGTGTGTGTCCTGCTGTGAGTTTCTTCAGGAAACATACATTGAACTTAACAGTGCAAATTCTGAGCCATGAAATTCCAACCACTCTGTCGCTAATGGATTATTTCTTGAATCAGTTGCTGCTAGAGAGGTTTAATTTGCCTGTACTCTGCTAATGGATCGTTTACCTTTCTCCTTTGCATTGCTAGGTTTAGCCAATCTGCTTAATGACCTTTCAAAATTTGTTAATGCCATGTTGTGAACACTGGTTAACAATATTTGGAGATTTTTGTTGGAAATAATCTTGTCATAAGAAATGTGTAGATGCATCTAGGGAGTACATGCATCTATGGCATGAGTTGTTCAAGCCAAAAGGAAATTGACTTGTTCCTTGGTGCTGTTCTCAACCCTTTTCTTCTTCTACCTTGGGTCAGGGTGAGAGGGAAAGGGTGGTGAGCAGGGTCTGCTCACCTGGCTGCTGGTTCAGCGGCCAACAAGTGGTATCAGAGCCTGGTTACATCGCTGCGCTTAACCGCCGGCGATGTCGGGAACCGAGGCGAAGAATGAGGCCGGGGCGGGCAAGGAGAAGCAGCTTGCTCCGGTCGTCCATCCCTAGCTGGAGATGCGCACGGTGCGGGAGTTCGGTGGAGCCAACTCCTGGCCGATGCTTACCTGCACCAACTACGGCGAGTCGGCGGTGACCATGAAGGTCAAGCTCGAGCCCGACGGCTCGGAAGGTTGTTGACCAGGGCACCGAGGAGGAGGGGACTGCCCGGATGTGGGAGAAGCGGTCCGAGGACATGGTGGTGTGAGGCCACTAAGATTAGGAGGAAGAGCCAGTGTGAAGCTGGTAGTAATGGCAGTGTGATTCTGCTATAAAGTTGGCGGTGTGAAGCCGCGTTGGAGGTGGTGTGAAGCCATGTAAAGGTGATGTGATGCTACCAAAAGGCCATGGTGTGAAGCTACGGCAAGGCTGTGACAGCATGAGGCTGCTAGCAAGAGGTGTAGGCGATCTACATCGAAGGATTGATATGACAAGATTATGGGGGTGATTGTTGGAAATAATCTTGTCATAAGAAATGTGTAGATGCAACTAGGGAGTACATGCATCTATTGGCATGAGTTGTTCAAGCCAAAAGGAAATTGACTTGTTCCTTGGTGCTGTTCAACCCTTTTCTTCTTCTACCTTGGGTCAGGGTGAGAGGGAAAGGGTGGTGAGCAGGGTCTGCTCACCTGGCTGCTGGTTCAGCGGCCAACAATTTTAAGCTAGAACATATATATCGGTGAGCAACTTTTGTAGTATTTCATTATCTGATCATATTTTCCTTCGTACTGTTACACGTGATTGAGATGTTATATTGATTTGCAATATTGTGTTTGTGTACTGATGGCCATATTTCATAACAGTTGTATTGACCGAGGTTTCAAAACATCGTATTGGTCGAAGAATCATGCCTTTTTCCTTGTTACATTAAATGTGCATGGTGTTTGACATATACTGCCCTTGTCGTTCCAGGATAGGGATCGCAAGCTGAGGATATTTTCTGGAAATGAACATCCATTCCATGACCGCCCTCTTGAACCTTTTGCGATGCTGCCACGGCAAGTACGCGAGATGTGCCCCCGTGCAAGGCGCGCAATGTTAAGGGCCCAGAAAAAGGAGCAGGCAAACAGAGCCAAGGAGGAAGAAGATGCTAAGAGTGCCACAACTGAGGTCACTGCATAGGTTCCTCCTGATGTGAATTTGCATGCTGCAAAATTACTAGATGCTGTTTTAGGATTCTCTCTTTTTGCTTGATATGTAGCCTTTCGACTGGAATAGAAGCTGGGAACGTGCCAACCTCGTTCTGAATCACCTTTGTGATTCTATTACAATTTGTAACTGGAACCCTGCCTGTTACAGCTGCTTTCTGTAAGTGAATAAGGCCCTCTGAATTGTTGAACTCATGATCTCAAGAGTGCATGTCCAGAAACGAAGGGAAGTATCCACAGAAACTATACGATGATGTAAGCTTATTAGTTTACATAAACTGATTAGTGATTGCTGATTTTTTTTTTTGACAAGGAGTGATTGCTGATTAATATCTGGAAATGAAGCAGAGGAGTCATCAGATTGTTTTTTTTTTAATTTGAAATTCATCAGATTGGTTGTTAACACTTCGTGAAAGACCGAACTGAAAAAACTTGTCCCGATTTTCCTTCAATTTTTTTGAGAATCTCCTATACAGTACATTATTGGGAAGCACAAGCGCTCGGACGTCCTATGTGTAGGACGGACGTCGGAGCGGCCCACCAACAGCCCATCGGCCTCGCGCTGGCCACCCCACCCGCGCCCAACACACACAAACCACCACCACCACCACCCCGCCCCCGGTATGCAACGGCCCCTCTCGCTCCACCTCGCACTCTGTCCACCTCCCGCCCCGCTTCGGCATCAGCAGCTCCGCCTCACACCGTCCACCTCCCGCCCCGCTCCGGCACCAGCAACATGCACGCCAACGAGAAAACACGCCACGGTCTAGCACACATAGGACTCCACCGTCGCCTATCCCGCTGTGACCCCGTCAAACTGAAACAAAAGAAAAGAAACAAACAAATTGAAACAAAATTAATATACGAATTGAAACAAAGAAGGAGATAGGTTTGAAACAAAAAAAAAAGACTTACTGCAATACATGAAACAAATTTAATATACGAATTGAAACAAAGAAGGATATAGGTTTGAAACAAAAAAAAGACCTACTCCAACACATTGCCAACACGAATAGAAACAACATGGGCATGAGATTGAAACAAACAAAAAAATGAAAAACATTTGTTGCAACAACACAGAGACGTCTTTTGAAACAAATTAAGACCATGAATAGAAACAACAAAGTAATGAGATTTGAAACAAAAAAAAAAACCAAAAAACAAAAAAAATATTGCACCAACACAGAATCGTGTGTTGCAACAGATAACAAAGCGATAATGCAACAAAAATGAAAAGCTGGAGATTTGGCCACCTATATCTCGCCGGGACCCCGGAAAACTAGTGAGAAACATCGCGGAAAAACTATGTGCAACAAAACTCGGAGCTCCAATGCAACAAGCGAAAAAATCCGGATCCGGATGAGTGTGTGGGAGTGCAAAGGGCAAGGAGGAGCATGAGAAGCAGTGGGCAGCATTCCAGGAATGACATGCCTACCTCGACGGGAGGAGCCGGCCACCCGTAGGCGGGAGGCGCGGCTCGCCGGGCAACCACCACGCCCTCGCCTCCCTCCGACGTCAACCCCCGGCTCGCGCGAGAAAAGAGGTGGAGGCGCGCCGGCCACCGGGGCGTGGAGAAAAAGCCGGAGGAGCGCGACGCGGAGGAGAAAGGGAGGAGCACCGGCTCGCCGAGGGGAGGGCGAATCACCGCCACCGCGTGCGGATCCGCACGGATCCATGGCGGTTGCGCCGGATCCGGCGGATCCACGACCACCTCCTCACCGGTCCGGCATCGCCCCGCTGCATCCGCGCCGCCGGCAAAACACCGCCGTCGCCGCGAGCGGGAGAAACCCCGGAGGAGGGCACCACGCGAGGAGATGAGCCGCCGAGTAAGGGGTTGGAGGAGGAAAGGCGCGCGTCGCCGCCGGGACGGGAGAGAGCGGCGGCGGGGGAGCGCGGAGAAATTGCCGAGGAGGGTGGAGGAGGAATGACGATGCGTGTGCGTCGCGTGTGCGTCCTGCTTTCCATCCGATGGCGATGGGTTGGTCTAGTGGGCCGGCGGCCACGCGTTCAATGGGCCGGTGGCGTGTGTCCTAGCGCTAGGACGTAAGAGGAGAAGCATTACGGTACATTATTAGGCAGAAACAATCTTTCGGCCAAATAATAAAAGGTTATAGTGGCCCAACAAAATAGAAATAGTTAGGCCCAGCCCAGAAGGCCTTAAACCCTAGAATGGAAGAAACCTCCTTCCTTGCTCCGCCTCCACCACGAGTCCACGAGGCACGCAACACAACAATTAGAACACACCTCGCCGCCGCCGCCGAGGACGACGGCGATGATGTGGCGTTCGCGAGCTCGTGCGCTGCTCCTGCTCCGCTCGACCATTTCCCGGTCACCGCCGCCGCCTCCACCACCGCATCCCACTCCAACCCTAACCCGACTCCTACCTCCCCGCCCTCTCTCCCGCTTCCTCTCCTCCTCCCCGGATCCCATCCCCGATGCCTCTTCCTCCGCCGCCGCGGATCCCTTCCCTGAAGCCTTCTCCTCCCCGACCGAGGCCTCACAAGATGATGCTACTGAGGCCGGGGACGGGGAGGACAACCTGAGCTCGATGTGGGAGGAGGCTGGGGACGCCGACGACATCTTCGCCTCCCCCGGCGGCGCCGACGCCGTAGCCGACGATGAGGAGGTCGCCCGCGTGTGCGCCGCCGTCGAGTCCACTCCCGAGGACAAGATCGCGGCCACCCTGGCCGACATGCTCGTGGACTTCAACGAGCCGCTCCTCGCCGCAGTCCTCCTCGCTGCCGAGCAATGCTCCTGTAAGAAGCTGATTTCCCTGTTCAACTATGCCGCGAAGAATAACCCCGCTGCCAACAGCCTATCGAATCTTGAGATCCTCGTGAGCAAGGTAGCTGATTCTGATGAGATAGACAAGAGAGACGCTTATTTGCTTTGGGATTCGATTAAGGAAATTGGCTCTGCGCCAGGATCAGTGAGTACACCCTTGTTGAATGAAATGATCGCCATATTTTGGAAGCTTGAGAAGTCGAAGGCAGCGCTGGAGGTGTTTTCCAAGTTCCATGAGTTTGGTTGCACTCCGACAGTGACAGCTATTATCTTGTGATTGAAGCGGCACGAAAGAAGTCCATGTTCCGCTCTGTTTGTGAAATTTGTGAGAAGATGATTGCCTCTGCCTGCTTCCCTAATGGTGAGAAGGTTGGCAGGATTTTGACTTACCTTTGTGAGGGGAAGAAGGTGAGGACGGCACACACATTATACCTTGCAGCGAAGGAAAGAAAGATTCAGATCCCAAAATCAGCCTTGGATTTCCTTGTTGGTGCTTCGGCAAGGAATGATGAGACCATTGGTACTGCTCTGGAGCTGCTGGAAGAGTACCAAGGGGAGTCGCTTAAGCATGCAGGCAAGTCCTTCGCTATGGTTGTACATGCTTTGTGTAGGGTAAACAAAATGGAGGATGCAAATAATTTGTTGATGAGGATGGTGCAGCTTGAAGAGTACCAAGGGGAATCTCTTAAGAATGCAGGAAAGACATTTGCCACAGTTATACATGGCTTGTGTAGGAAAAAGAAACTGGAGGATGCAAAAACTTTATTGATGAGGATGGTAACTGTTGGCCCAGCTCCTGGTAATGCAGTGTTTAATTTTGTCATCACAGCATTGTCAAAACAGGGAGAAATGGAGGATGCAAAAGGTTTGATGAGAATGATGGAGAGCCATGGGATCAGTCCTGACATCTATACTTACAGTGTGCTCATGAGTGGCTACATAAAAGGAGGCATGGTCAGTGAAGCCCATGATCTACTTCGTGAAGCTAAGAAAGTTCATCCGAAGCTAAACAGGGTTGCTTATCATATACTTATCCGTGGATACTGCAAGATGGAGGACTTTGAGAAGGCTATTGAGTGCCTAAAGGAGATGAGGAAAGATGGGTTGCAGCCAAATGTGGATGAGTATGACAAACTGATTCAGTCATTGTGTCTCAAGGCTATGGACTGGAGAAGGGCTGAGAAACTCCTGGAGGAAATGGAGGATAGTGGTTTATGCCTAAGGGGTATAAGTCGCAGCCTCATAGCTGCAGTCAAGGAGTTGGAAGGAGAGGAAATGCAGTCAAATGCGAGTCAAGAAGCATAGTTTCTCTAGGACACTTGAATCCATACATCTGCTAATTAATTTTTGGGTAGCGCCTTTCTTTTTGAGCTTTTCATCTCTGGTGAGCTTGCAAGAAACATCATCTCTGTACGGCTGTACCTGTGTTTGTTTGTTGTCATTTACTACAATAATTTTGCATTTATATATTTAAATGCTAGATTGACAAAGAAGAATATTTAGTTTCGGTCTGGGGCTTCTGTTTATTTACAATATGAGGTTTTCCATATGTCATTATACACGTCGAGAATTATTTTCAGGTCTTGCATAAGAACACGAAATATTTAGGATGAATTCATCAATTGTTCAGTATACTTACTTGTCACCTTAATTGTTATTTCTTAGGGCTTTTGAGTTGCAATCAACATGTCAATATAATTTGATGGCTTTTACAAAAAAACTGATTTCATGACTGGAACTTTCTGTTCACTGATGACTTCTTTTAGATAATTCAATTGAGCATTTGTTGCACTTCTATTTGTATATCTTGAAGTCTTGAACATAGAGCTCTACCTGTGCATCATGAAAATAATTGGTTCTACCAGTTCTGCTTTCTACCGAGTTAGCTCTGTCCTATCTATTACTTTTATTTTTATCAGGGAGTCAAGCAAGGTTCTTACTAGTTACTACTGCCAGTGGCTGATGGTAACTGAAATCTCAAACTGATCCGATCCTCCTATAATCAGGCTATTTAACCCCACTTAAGGATCAAATGCTTTGTACTATAGGATAAGTCTGTTTATTAAAACCAGGCAAGTTTTGCTGTTTAAGCTGAATCATAGTTATTGGTTGCAAATATTCACAATGAGCTTTGTGCCAAGACTAGACCACATAACATAGTGATTAACATATACTCCCTCCATCCCAAAGTTTGGGCCGATTTGGTTTATATCTAGGTGCATATAAGCCAAAACAACCTATAATTTGGAACAGAAAAGTAAACTAGGTAGTTTCTTGTTCTTGGTCCTTGATTTCACCTGATTTAATGTTTTAATTGTGCATTTTGTTTGGTGATATATCCACCAGTGGCACTGTCTGTTGATTCACTAATTTTGTACCTTATATGTTAAAGAAAAAGGTCACATCATGATGCTATCAATTTTTCAGAAATTTAGATTACTTCATGTATATAAGCATTACCTTTAGTTAAGCAAAGCTGTTGTTTCATTGTTTGATTCCTCTCCCAGTCATTGTATTTGTGTTTTTTATATATTACTATTGCTTTTCATGTCTTAATCAATTCGTTCTAGATTAATGATTGGCCTCTTACTCTTACCTGCACCACTACATGGCCTACTGTAATATTCTAGTCATCTGTCAGTACACGTTATTATTATTTTTGGTTTGCTTCACACTGTCATGGCAACTAGGACGCCAATAAAATGGGGCAAGCGGCATGATTTATTTGTGCATGGCCAATTTTCCACTCATAGAGCACTGGAAAAACACCAGAACAGAGTAAATTTTGCGTTCGTTGTAACTGTGACATTCTTTTTGTTTCCTGTCGTTGATGTTAATTTTTAGCGTATCACCATTCAACTCCGTGATCCACGTTGAGGATTTTGAAATCACTTGTCACAATCGAAATTTGGCCAGCTAACATATCATGCCTAATACAAATTTATCTGTTTTTCCTTGTGAATGATTCAATCGTTGTCAGTACCATATAAAAGCATAAACTATTGAATGCATAATTGAGCACTGACTCGGCTGTTCTTGATCTTCAAAAGAAAAATAAATAAATAAAAACTACTACTGATGTTCTCTCTGTCCACTGACATCGCTAAGCGGCATCCATTGGTACGGTGGAAGCAAAGCAAAATCACAGAAAAGATGTGATAATGCAGAATGCATCATCAGCATATCACCGGTTGTTCCAACCATAGATAGCGAGCATGCTGATGATCAGGACCCGAAAATGACAACGCAATTTGTCACCTCCCGTTTATGATCGATGGCAAAACCATAGAAAACAGTGCCAAGGACGGCACGACAGTGACAAAAGAAACTCGAGCAAATCACCAGCCACTTGGCAAAACAAGCAACAAAGAAAACGCTATCCCGGGGATCCTTTGGTTAGTGGCACGAAATAACAAACAGAAGATGGATGTCGCTTGCATGTATACAAGGATCTCGAACTTTCAAGTAGTGCTCTCATTCTTTCGATTTTGTTGGAACAACTCGCCGGAGACTACCAAACCGCATTCTGCTCCATCTTCCAAATTTGAACTTGGGTAAATTCCCTATGTTTGAAGAAATGCACGTTTCAGAAACCGAACCCAAATCTCTGGCTACCCGCATGACAAGTAGGGCCAGTCCCCTCCACTCCTGAAGAATGGAACGGACCAACCTGCCTCGCCCACGTGTCCTCACCCTGCGCTCTCGCCGGCCGGGGCAATTCTTCCGCTTCCTCCCGGAGTCGGAGTAGACGTCAGGCCGGCGCCGCCCTTTATTAATTCAACTCTCCCCAGCCCGCCAAGCCCACGCTTCCGAATTCCTCCACGCCTGCGGAGCAATGGGGAGCGCGGGGCGCGAGCCGGAGGTGACCCGCGCCGACTTCCCCGACGGCTTCGTCTTCGGCGTCGCCACCTCCGCGTACCAGGTACCAGTACCACCCGATCGCCGCCGTCCCATTCGCCTACGCCTAAACACTGCGCGACAGAGTGACAGACCGACAGCTGGTGCACGCCTAAACACTACGCCGTCATTATGTTTTAAGCTTATTCCGCTGTTGATCGGCGTCTCAGCTTGACTTTGGATCCATCCATGTATAGAGTTGATTCCAAACGTGCAGAGGCTAGAGTTGATTCAGCTTGTCCAAACGTGCAGGTGGTGTCTAGGAACAGGTGCCGATTAGACTACCGTATTTGTATTAGCGTCCCTGCTTGGGGTTAATTTCAAGTGCAACTTTATGGGACAGGACCAAAGATAGATCGATGAGTGCAAGTTGAAACAGTGCACCCAACATACGATTCCCCATCCAATCATTGCACTAACTAATTAGGAGTATGAAAGTAGTGTATTCATGCCGAAGTGCCTTGTGCTGTCGAAACAATAGTAACAAGGTTTCCTGCTCTAGGGTTCAACAGGCAAATAGTGGACGGCGGTGCCCAGTTAGGAGGTAAAGAGTGTGGTATAGTTGCTGTTAACGTCCCCAACTGCAGGGTGTAGAGTAGAGTGGGAGAATGATGGAAACATAAGAGTTTTGGTGTAAAGTCGGGTTGCATAAATCTCAAGGTGGACTATTAGTTGATTGAAAGATGCATAGTCTTTCACCCTTTCTGGGACAAAATTATGCCCTGTGCGGCTGTGCCAAGGGCTAGCCCTACACACTAGAAAGACACAGAATGAAAATATGGATAGGAAACCACCCTCTTTTCTGGTTCTGTTCCTTCTCCAAAACTGTAAGTTAGCTTGGATTCTTTGAATGCTCTCCTCTGTAGATCGAGGGAGCAAGAAGGGAGGGAGGCAAAGGAGACAGCATATGGGATGTATTTACAGATGATAAAGGTTTGCTTATCTGGTTCCTCTATGATCCCTTTTCTTAAAAGACTCCTTATGATCTTGAAAATGTATTCAACTATCATGTGTCAAATCCTTGTTTTTCAGAACATGTCTTAGACAGAAGCAATGCAGAAATTGCAGTTGATCACTACCATCGATACAAGGTATTGACTACCATCCCTATAAAAGAAAAATAAATCAACAAAAAGAGAGGGGGAGGCATACCATATTCTTGTTAATATGGTAAGGGTAATTATCAACGAATGTGAAGCCTTTTTCCTAAGTTCCTACAATGTTAATTTCGTTGTATGCTGCACTGTTTCCCAGAAAAAAAAAGGAATTTCTGGTTGAAATGTTCGCTATAAACTTTTTCAGGAAGACATTGAACTCATGGCAAGTCTAGGTTTTAGCGCGTACAGATTTTCTATATCTTGGACACGTATATTTCCTGGTATGCTGTACTTAACAGATAGGAGAATAATTTATTTCACATCACATGGACCACGATATATATTTATCTGCATTTTCTATTGTTTACCAATGCTAATGCAGATGGCCTGGGGGAAAAGGTCAATGAGCAAGGAGTCGCCTTCTACAACGACCTCATCAACTTTATGATTTCGAAAGGTGCCAGATGTTTCACTGAATATTTTTTTTTGAAGGAACTATGTTTCACTGAATATCTTTAATGGTTACAGTGCTTATAGTTATATAGTTGTTAACCATTCACCTGTCTGACAATAGGTATTGAGCCTTATGCAACTCTGTATCATTGGGATCTTCCAAACAATCTTCAAGAGACTATCGGAGGCTGGACTTCTGACAAGATTGTGTAAGCCAGTGCAGGCAAATTAAGTGTGTAGTATGATTAAAAAAAACACTTTTTTTAGAGTAACAGGGCAAAACGCCCCTGCCTTTAGCATTACCAAAGACAAACATTCAACGTTTACAGCACTTAGGCGGGATATGCCTGTCAAAATTCGCACCAGCCAACTTCAGGCCTACTGATAACCAGTTCTACTGAAGATAACGCTACTAACACCAGAAACACCATAGCACTTCTGATACAAGAAAGAGTAAACATGAGATTCTTTTTGAGACAACCTTTTTGTTTCAAAAGTTGTTGCAGCTTGATTTGCTATATGAGTTTCTCACCAGAAAAAGTATCCCAGGGATTACTTTGCACTGTATGCAGAAGCTTGCTTTGCTAATTATGGAGACAGAGTAAAGCGTTGGATGACAATCAATGAACCTCTCCAAACTGCAATCAAGGGTTATGGGATTGGTACTTTTGCACCTGGTGGATGCCAAGGTGAAACTGCAAGATGTTACTTGGCCGCTCATCACCAAATCTTGGCTCATGCTGCTGCTGTTGATGTTTATAGAAGAAAATTCAAGGTTTGTTTTAGTTCTTATATGAATTGTCTCAATGTTCTTATTTGGGGACTATGAATCGTGGCCCCGGCACTCTGGCAATCCTGTGCCCCAGCCTTTTAACTAAAGTCAAAAGACCAAGAGTTCATTACAGCGCAATGAGAAAAACTCCATCGGAACCAGAAGAAACCACAAAAAGAGTATCTGCATCCTCGTAGACACCACCTGAATTCAGCTGACTCCATTGCAAAAAAGAAAACTAAGACCCTTATATCATCTCCAAGGATTTTTTTTTGTTTGAGACGACGCCGAAGCGCGTTTTTCATTAAGCAGAAAGAGTTTTGTTACAACACCATAGGCATGGTAACACGTGGTTACCGAAACCTGTCCACCAAGAACTCTCTAAGGAACTGTTAAAAGGTTTCTGGCAATACTCCTGAAAGCAGCTGGTTGGTTCCATTAGTTCTTTGTTAGTTTGTTTTCTTTTTTGCTCTCTCTTTCTTTGCACTCTCCCAAGTTTCTGTATCTCCTGTATCATGCTCACGCACTAATTTCCTTGTATATAATGAGAACTGGAAGTTCAGAAACATAGTACAACACATTTTGCTTCCTACTAGTATTGTATTTCGTACCCTCACCATCTTTCCATCAGTTTTCTAGCACTATATTTTGTTCATCTGATGGTTTCACATGTTACAAAAAATAGGCTGCACAAGGTGGTGAAGTAGGGTTGGTTGTTGATTGTGAATGGGCAGAGCCATTTTCTGAAAATGTGGAAGACCAAATTGCTGCACAACGGAGGATTGATTTTCATTTTGGATGGTATGTTGCTATTCATATTACTAATGTCACATGGGCATATCTTCCAACATTGGTTAGCTTTCGCTCTAGTTCCTCGCCCCCCCCCCCCCGCAAACAAAATAATATACAACAAAATCTATGTAGTAAAATGTGGCCACATTTATTTGGTTTTGTGTTCCTAGGACGATGTGTGATATCCACTTACTAATCTCCTTTACCTAAAGGTACCTAGATCCAATATATTTTGGTGATTACCCAGAAAGCATGCGTCAGCGACTGGGCAGTGATCTTCCAACCTTCTCAGAGAAAGATAAAGAATTCATCAGGAACAAAATTGATTTTATTGGACTAAATCATTATACTTCAAGACTCATTACTCATCACCAAAATCCAGATGGTGTGTATTTCGATAAAGTGCAACAAATGGAGAGAAAAGGTATGGTACTTCAGCTATGAAGGAGAGAAAAATGTATTATTTAGACACAAGAGGCATTCAAGAGTGTTTCCTTTCACAAGGAAGGGTGGGGGCATTTGGTCAAACCTTAAAATTACAAAACTTCAGTAAATTTTAAATTGTTTAGTTTGAAAACATGTAAGTTATATGTATAGAGTTGTACTAAAAGTATTTACAAAATATCACAAATTTGAAAGATTTTACCTTTGAAGAATATTCTAGAAGAAACTAGTGGTCGAGAATGTGCATTGGAGGCTGTGGAAAGTATTTGACCGGAGGAAGTAATAAACAATTTGATGAAATTCACTTTCCTCAACTGCTAAGTATGTTTTTTTAAGGGGTTTCACGATTCCACCAGAAGCTTGCACTGAATATTTTCCTTGAAACATTCCAAGGAATGTAAGGTGAATGACTTCATCCCAACTCCAGAAAGATGGGTTGAAAATTGGTATTTCAGTAGGATGGTGAGAGAGACCCTGTTGGAGATTACAATTCTGAAAGTTAGGTGATTCCAGGAACAACATCTAATCATCTCTAGCTATCTGTGTACAAAGAGAAAGAGTGTTATTGCTAATTGGATCAATGTTCTAGGAATACTGGAAAATTGATGACATCAATTTGATGTTGGTGTGTGCGTCTGAACTACTATGTTTGCAGTATTCCTTAGTCCTTTGATCAACTTTAGATTATTTGAGACCGTGTCTGCAAATTATTATTATCATTATTCTGACATTTGTTCTTTTGGCAGAAAAATGGAATAGTGGTGAAAAAATTGGTGAAAGGGTCACAACTCAGCACTGAACTTCTTTTTCCATGTGTAAATTATCTGGTTCTCTCCTAACATGGCTATCTCAATTTTGTGTAGGCTGCATCTGAATGGCTTTTCATAGTTCCTTGGGGCCTTCATAAATTACTTAATTATATAGTGAAGAAATACAATAATCCAGTAATTTATATTACTGAGAATGGTAAGCCTTCCATACTTCCCAAAACCAAAGTGAAACAACGTGGGATATCTAATCTTGGTGCATGATACAGAATAAATTATGACAGAAAATTCTACAAATATGTAGTGACTCAAGTCTTGAATTGCTGAAGTCAATGCAATGCGATTACAGTCTCTGCCATTCCTTTTCATGAATCAAGGTTGAAGATAGAAATATTTTGTGCCTGTAGATAGGATACACTTACAAATGTAGCATACGAATTGACTTGTTTAGTATTTTTTTTCAATCAGTTTGGATTTTGATTAAGAAGGAAAGTTTTAGTACAACCGAGGTGCTTACAAGATTTTCAATCAAAGCAAGAAAAATATTGACTTGTTTAGTATTTTAGTGGAGACTGAAGTAAACAAGAGCTTAAACTGTGAACAACTGCTCTACCACTTAACATTTTTTTTTTCTGAAACGTGTGTAGCACGTGTTTCGTTCATTAAGACAAAATTTATAATCTTACATGCCGCACATCACATCACAGCGAGATGCCATTAGTGATGGGGTTGAACACAAACAAAAGGCACCGCAAAAAGGTGGACTGCTCTACCACTTAACATATTATTGAATAAGCAGTTGTAGGTTGTTTGTACAAAAGAGTTTCAACTATGTCCTATTTTGTATTCTAACTGAACTTCTTAATATGAACCAGTGGACAGGCACATGCGGCACGCACTAAAAAAGTTCATTCTTGAAAAAATCAAGAAATAAAAATGCACATTCAAGAGAATTCATATTCATACAAGAGATAACAAGAACTCAGATAGTAATAAAAATGTGTATTTGCTGCAAGCGTGCTCTTCCCTATTCTATAACTAGAACATGAGGCGCGCTTCGGGCACCCTACCATGACTACAGGAACACAAATGAAAATACAGTTTAATATAATCATTCTTCAGCATATCTGCAATTGCTAGTTCCTTACATGAAGATAAATATCAAAGCTAGTATAGGCACATCCCATGTCATCCTAGAATCACGAACTGGAAGAGGATCCTCCACTTAGTCAAATGCCCATTGTCATAGAGTATCTTCCAAGCAGTCTGCAACATGTCGATCAACTGATTCATAGAACTTTCGTGCTTGCAACAGATGCAATGACATTTATATTAACGGTAACTGGAACTGGCCAATGGGGCTATCCTATACAAAGTCAAATCACAAGAAAATGTCCAATTTGAAAAGAATGATGAGTTCATTTCAATAGAGTTACAGTAACCTTAGTTCAGGTTAAGTACACAGGCTTGTTCTGAGAAGGTGTTTGGCCAAAGTACACAAGGATCATGCACATAAAACTAACAGCATTATGAAATGATGGAAGTTTGGAAATCTAGCAAGTGAAATATAGCGTTGCAACGCACTGTTTATTATTGCCATAAAAATGATGGAAGTTTTGCTTGCACTAGTAATAGTGTTTACTGCTATTGGCGTGTGATATTTTGATCATCTGAATAAAATACTTTGTGTGTGGATTTATGATGTCCTTACCCGCTTCTTTCCTGCAGGCATGGATGAGGAAGATGATGAATCCGCAACGCTTGACCAAGTCCTAAATGACATGACGAGAGTCGGTTACTTCAAAGGATACCTCAATTCAGTTGCTCGAGCAATCAAGTAAGCTTTATTTTGCTGCCCATCCCATAGCTAAGAGTGGTTGGGCCAAAACATGCCTTGCGAGACGCTGACTGACACAATTACTTTTTTTTGACACATAAGCTTTGTATTCATTAACATCCAACTCAGCTACCTTGTTACAGATCCTAGAACAAACAGAGATTGTACAACTGCTAAAATAAAAATACATTAGTTCTCGGATTTGTATAAACAAAGCACCAAATGGGCTTCTATCTAACTCAGTCGATTTAAGCGCGCAGCCCAACATAGATGCATCAGTTTTCAAAATCACATTGGTCATACCTAATTGTACTGCACGTTCCAAGGCATATAAAGCATGCTTGTAGGGGACTGGAAACACGGGAAATATTTCCAGAAACATCCTTCAGAAAACTGTCCATTGCTATTTCAAATAATAAAGCCCCAATCTCCTTTTTTTCAATTCAGTCGAAAAGATGCATCAATATTAATTTTATATATGTCATCTTGGGGTGGTCTCCAAAATTCCTCCATCAGATGATACGCTACTAAATGACACACTTCAGCTTCAGTAACCATTCTCTCGCCTGCATTAACTTTGTTCCAAGCTGTCCACCACCTCCAAAAGAACACCCAAATTTGTAGTTGATCCTCTTGCTCGAGACTCCATATTTTCTCAAACACTTCTTTGCCTGATCTGCAAGTTTCCACTAACTCCCTTACATTGTCCATGCACAATTCTCTCCAACACAGTTTAACTGCTTTGCATATCAAGGCTTGACTGACACAACTACTAATTGTTTGATGCAGGGACGGAGCTGATGTCCGTGGGTACTTTGCGTGGTCACTCCTGGACAACTTTGAGTGGGAAATGGGCTTCACCAAGAGGTTTGGCATAGTTTATGTGGATTACAAGAATGGGCTGTCCAGGCATCCTAAAGCATCGGCCCTGTGGTTCTCGCGCTTACTGAAGGGCGAGGCTGCCGAAAACAAAGCTGACACAAACTGAGCGAGCAGCCTGCAGCAAGTACAGAACATTACTGTACATATACACACACTACACATTTCTCCTGTTGTTGTATCTTACGGTGAGCACCGGTGTATGTATGTATTCATCGTAATAAAATAATCTCAGATGTGCTACCTTGCTATACCTGGTCTCAAATGTATTCTTTTAAAATCAGAACCTCTTTGAATTCATGCCAGGCGGCATTCTGGTTCTGGTCTCAAATGTATTCTTCGAGAATCAGAACCTCTTTGAATTCATGCCAGGCGGCATTCTGGTTACAGATAGCTCACACTTGTCTTCTCAACACCTATGCATACTATTCCCTTTCTTGTAACAAGGGGTGGTGAAAGCATGGAAGCTACTGCCCACACGGCCACACTGCCCAATTTCTTCTAATCAGGGGCCATCTCGGCGCTGTAGGGTTCGCGTGAATGCGTGATGCCCCCTCTTATGCCGGTTAATGGTGCTCTCGCTTTCAGGTGGTTGGGTTACATACACGCTTTGCTCCTATCACCCCCGAGGCATGCTGCCGTTGCATCCCGTGCTCTGGATGTGATGCAGCGCCAGAACAGGAACCAGGCCTTGAGAGGGGTTCTTCATCAGGCTTCAGAAGTGAGACGTCCTAGGCCTACTGATTGGATTGGTACTGTGCTCCTCCGCCCTTGGCCCTTTGTTTTTGGCATTGTCAGTTTGTCACAAACTCATTTTTGTAAAAATTTAAAACTCAAGCTCGTTTTGTAAAAAAATGTATGAAAATAAAAAAAAATCACTTGCATATGCACTAGTGGACAAAATTCTAGAAATTCTGTCATTTTGTGCTTATGCAAGTGATTTTTTTTTTTTCATGTGAATTGTTACAAAATGAGTTTGAGTCTCAAATTTCATGACAAAATGCACATCTATAAATGTACTATTAGTGCAAATAATTTCAATTTTTTTGAAAACTATTAAGATGGTTTTCATATAGTTTTCGTACCGAAGATGTGGTGTGCACCGAATATTTTACCAAGAATAAGACTCTAAGTCAAATTGGAAATTTATATTTTTGGAATGGTTTGGTGGGAGTCAAAGATATTTTCTAAGTCTTGGGAAGTTTAATCTAGAAAAATGGAACTTAAATTAGATTTTTGGGAAGATAAACAGTTATGTTGTTCCCAAGCCTCAAAGATACAATACCCGAATTTATAGTGGCTGATGTACTTAATTCCACCCCTCTCAATGTGTCTTTCAGAAGGGCACTAGTTGGGAACAAGATGTTGGAATGGCAAAGTCTAGTTGCAAGAGTTGCTCTTATTAACTTAAATGAGGGTCGAGACACTTCCACCTAAAACTTAAATAATAATGGCTTATTTTTTGTTAAATCTATGTATAAATACCTAGTCAATAATGGGATTAAAGTACCGTTGGAAATTTGGCATATGAAAGTACCCTGAAAGATTAAATTTTTCTTTGGTCCTTAAAGAAGGGGGTGATACAAACAAAAGCTAATCTTGCTAAAAAGAATTGGAATGGGAGTAAGTATTGTTGTTTTTTTAGCAAATCTAAAACCATCAAGCACTTGTTTTTTGATTGCCATTATTTCTTTGGCGTGTTGTGTTTATTTTGTTTGGCATTAATCCTACAATGAACATGAACAAACTTTTAGTAGTTGGTCAAAGCTAAGAGGTTCTAAAATAACCATCTTTTATTGACTCGGGCTGCAGCGTTTTACTAGACAATATAGATCACAAGGAACGATGTGGCTTTTGATAAAGGTCACCCAAAAACTTTTTTACATGTTCTTTTTAGGGGATGCACTGGTTACGGTTTTGAGCTATATTGCAGCGTTCAGATGATGCTAGGGAACGGATTCTTGATGGTTGCAAGCTACTAGAATCGAGAGGCATGAAGTTTTTCGTTTACCATCTTGAACTCTTGATGGTACATGACCCGATGCTTTGTACACGCAAGCATATCACCGGTACATGATGCATTCAGTTCGAATTGCACCAAAAGCATATCGCTGGTTGTTCCAACCATAGATGGCGGTACATGACCCGATCCTTGTAGTTGTGCTTGTACATGCAAGTGAGATTGTATCTTCTGTTTGTTATTTGGTACCACTAACCAAAGGATCCCCGGGATAACGTTTTCTTTGTTGCTTGTTTTTGCCAAGTGACGGCTGGTGATTTGCTCGAGTTTCTTTTGTCACTGCCGTTCCGTCCTTGCACTATTTTCTATGATTTCGGCATCATAAACGGGAGGTGACAAATTGCTGTGTCATATTCTACTCGAACTTTTAAGCAGTGCTCTCATTCTTTCGATTTTCTTGGAACAACTCGCCGGAGATTCCCAAACAGGCCATTCATTATACTAGCATTCTGTTTCAACTTTCAAATTTGAACTTTAAAATCTCTATGTTGAAGAAAAGAAACGCCCGTTTCAGAAACCGAAATCCAAATCTCTGGCTCCTGCATGACAAGTAGGGCCAATCCCCTCCCCTCTGAAAGACTGCAACGGACGAACTGCCACGGACTGAAAGACTGCTCTCGGATCTGCCTCGCCCCATGCTCCCGTCTCGTCTCGCTCGCGTGACACCACCACCGCCACCACCCCGCATTGGTCGACAGGGACGACACGCCGGCGTGGCCGCTCACGTGTCCTCACCCTGCGCTCTCACCGGCCGGGGCGAGAGCAACTGGCGAGCGAGAGCGAGTGGTGTCGGCGTCGCTGCCGCTTCCTCTCGGAGCCGGAGCAGACGTCATCAGGCGCCGTTTATTAATTCAACTGTCCCCAACCCACCAAGCCCAAGCCCACGCTTCCGAATTCACCAACTCCTCCTCGCCGCGTCGGCGAGATCGCTCACGCCTTCGCTTCCAGTTCCAGCAACTCCGCCACTCAGCCCACCCGCCGTCGCCGGAGCAATGGGGGGGAGCACGGGGTGCGAGCGGGAGGTGACCCGCGCCGACTTCCCCGACGGCTTCGTCTTCGGCGTCGCCACCTCCGCGTACCAGGTACCAGTACCACCCGACCGCCGCCGCCCCCATCTCTCATCCCGCGCGGCCGGGCGCCCCGTCCCGCCGCCTGCTTCCGCTTGCGCTTGCGCCGTGCCTGCGTCTGAACACTGCGCGACAGGCTGACAGCTAGTGCACGCGCTGGCTTGGCTTGCTTGTGGGGGCTAGCTCTGAGATTCGAATTGGTGTGTGGGTTCCAGTGTTTGGTTTATGTTTTGCCGTCATAGCGTTTTAAGCTTGTACCCCTGTTGATTGGCGTCTCAGCTTAATTCTGGATCCATGTATAGTATAGAGTTGATTCAGCATGTCCCAAACGTGCGAAAGGCTAGAGTTGATTCAGCTTGCCCCAAACGTGCAGCCGTGCAGGCAATGTCTAGGAACAGGCGCGGATTACGGACTAGCATTCCGTGTGTTTATATTAGCGTCCCTGCTTTGGGTTAATTTCAAGTGCAACTTCGGATGAATATTTGCTGTGTCTCTGGATGGGAAAGGACCAAAGATAGATGGAGTGCAAGTTGAGACAGTGGACCCACCATAGGATTCCCCATCCATTCATTGCACTAACTAATTATGAAAGTAGTGTATTCATGCCAGTAAAATGCCTTGTGCTGTCCAAACACTATCAAAGCTTGCTGCTCTAGGATTCACCAAGCAAATAGTGGACGGCGGTGCCCAGTTAGGAGTTACAGAGTGTGGTATAGTTACTGTTAACGTCCCCAACTGCAGGGTGTAGAGTGGGAGAGTGATGGAAGAATAAGAGTTTAGGTGTAAAGTTGGGTTGCGTATAAATCTCAAGGTGGACTACTAGTTTATTGAAAGATGCATAGTCTTTCCGGGAGAAAATTGTGCCTGTGCAGCTGTTCCTAGAAAGACAAAATGAAAATATGGATAGGAAACCACCCTCTTTTCTGGTTCTGTTCCTTTCTCTCTAAAACTGGAAGTTACATTTGAATTCTCTCCTCTGTAGATTGAAGGAGCAAGAAGGGAGGGAGGCAAAGGAGACAACATATGGGATGTATTTACAGATGACAAAGGTTTTTGCTTATCTGGTTCCTTTGTGATATGTTTCTGTAGGATATTCCTTTATAATCTTGAAAATGTATATAACTATCATGTTCAAATCCTTGTTTTTCAGAACGCGTCTTAGACAGAAGCAATGCAGAAATTGCAGTTGATCACTACCATCGATACAAGGTATTGACTACCATCCCTGTAAAAGAAAAATAAATCACTAAAATTTTCGTAAGGGTAATTATCAACGAATGTGAAAACTGCCTTTTTCCTGAGTTCCTACAATGTTAATTTGGTTGTACATTGTGCTGTTTCACAGAAAAAGGTAATTTATGGTTGAAATGTTCCCTATAAACTTTTCAGGAAGACATTGAGCTCATGGCAAGTCTAGGTTTTAGCGCGTACAGATTTTCTATATCTTGGGCACGTATATTTCCAGGTATGTTATACTTAACAGATAGGAGATTCATTTATTGCACATGACATGGACCACGATACAAATATCTGCATTTTCTATTGTTTATCAATTCTAATGCAGATGGCCTGGGGGAAAAGGTCAATGAGCAAGGAGTCGCCTTCTATAACGACCTCATCAACTTTATGATTTCAAAAGGTGGCAGATGTTTCACTGAATATCGTTAATGGTTACAGTGCTTATAGTTATAGTTTTTAACCATTCATGTGTCTGACAATAGGTATTGAGCCTTACGCAACTCTGTATCATTGGGATCTTCCAAACAATCTTCAAAAGACTTTGGGAGGCTGGATTTCTGATAAGATTGTGTAAGCCACTGCAGGCATATTAAGTGTGTAGTATGATTAACAAAGTTTTCTAAACACTATGAGTACACATGAGATTCTTTTCGAGACAACTTTTTGTTTCAAAATTCCTTGCAGCTTGATTTTCTGTATTTTAAATGAGTTTCTCACCATAAAAAGTATCCCAGGGATTACTTTGCATTGTATGCAGAAGCTTGCTTTGCAAATTTTGGAGACAGAGTAAAGCGTTGGATAACAATCAATGAACCTCTCCAAACTGCAATCAATGGTTATGGGATTGGAATTTTTGCACCTGGTGGATGCCAAGGTGAAACTGCAAGATGTTACTTGGCCGCTCATCACCAAATCTTGGCTCATGCTGCTGCTGTTGATGTTTATAGAAGAAAATTCAAGGTCTGTTTTAGTTCTTATATGAATTGTCTTGATCTTCTTATTTGGGGAGTATGCCCGCCACTCTGGCAATCCAGTGCCCCAGCCTTTTAACTAAAGTCAAGAGACCAATAGTTCATTGCAGCGCAATGAGAAAAAATCCATCAGAACCAGAAGAAACCACAAAAATACCACCTCTCCCCTCAACAGAGAAAGCAAACTACTGAACCTAACTTGCCACAAGAGTATCTGCAACCTGATAGACACCACCTGAACTCTGCTGACTCCACAGCAGAAAAGAAAACTAAGACCCTTACATCATCTCCAAGGAATTGTTTACAGATTTCTAGCAAATACTCCTGAAAGCAACTGGTTGGTTCCATTAGTTCTTTATTAGTTTGGGACTTTGGGTTCTTTTTTGCTCTCTCTTTCTTCTGTATCTCCTGTATCATGCTTACAGACTAATTTCCTTGTGTATATAATGAGAATTGGAAGTTCGGAAACATAGTACAACTCATTTTGTTTTCCTACCAGTATTGTAGTTGGTACCCTCATCATCTTTCCATCAGTTTTCTAGCAGTACATTTTGTTCGTCTGATGGTTTTACATGTTACAAAAATAGGCTGCACAAGGTGGCGAAGTAGGGTTTGTTGTTGATTGTGAATGGGCAGAGCCATTTTCTGAAAATGTGGAAGACCAAATTGCTGCACAACGGAGGATTGACTTTCAACTTGGATGGTATGTTGCTAATTGCTATTATTGCTATTCATATTATTAGTGTCACATGGGCATATATTCCAACATTGTTTAGCTTTCACTCTAGTCCTCCCCCCCCCCCCCCCCCCCCAAAAAAAAAAAAAGGCATATATTTTTTTCCCACAGAACATACAAATTTATGTAGCAAATGTGCCCACGTTTATTTGGTATTGTGTTCCTAGTATGATGTGTGATATCCACTGACTAATTTTTCCTTTACTTAAAGGTTCCTAGATCCAATATATTTTGGTGATTACCCACAAAGCATGCGTCAGCAACTGGGCAGTGATCTTCCAACCTTCTCAGAGAAAGATAAAGAATTCATCAGGAACAAAATTGATTTTATTGGACTAAATCATTATACTTCAAGATTCATTGCTCATCACCAAAATCCAGATGATGTTTATTTCTATAAAGTTCAACAAATGGAGAGAATAGGTATACAGACTTCAGTAACTTTTAAATTATTTAGTTTGAAAACATGTAAAGTTATATGTGTAGAGTTGTATTGAAAGTATTTGCAAAATATCACAAATTTGAAGGATTTTACCTTTTGAAGAATATTCTAGAAGAAATTAGTGGTCGAGAATGTGCATCGGAGGCTGTGGAAAGTATTTGACCGGAGAAATAATTTGATGAAGTTCGCTTTCCTCAACTTCTAAGTGTGTTTTTCCAAAGGGTTTCACGATTCCACCGACGAATATTTTCCTCTGAAACAAGATGGGTTAGAAATTGGGCGTTTCAGTAGGATGGTGACAGAGACCCTGTAGGAGATTACATTTCTGGAAGTTAGGTGATTTCAGGAACAACATCTAATCAGCTAGCTATCTGTGTACAAAGAGAAAGAGTGTTATTGCTAATTGGGTCAAATTTTCTAGGAATACTGGAATATTGATGTTGGTGTGTGTGTGGCTGAACTACTGTCTTTGCAGTCTTCCTTAGTCCTTTGATCAACTTTAGATTATTTGAGCTCATGCCTGCAAATTGTTATTATCATTATTCTGACATTTGTTCTTTTGGCAGAAAAATGGAATAGTGGCGAAAAAATTGGTGAAAGGGTCAGAACTCAGCACTGAACTTCTTTTTCCATGTGTAAATTATCTGGTTCTCTCCTAACATACTCTCTCAATTTTGTGCAGGCTGCATCTGAATGGCTTTTCATAGTTCCTTGGGGCCTTCATAAATTACTTAATTATATAGTGAAGAAATACAATAATCCAGTAATTTATGTTACTGAGAATGGTAAGCCTTCCATGGTTCCCAAACTTGAAGTGAAACAACGTGGGATATCTAATATTGGTGGCATGATACAGAATAAAATATGACAGGAAATTCTACAAATATGTAGTGACTCAAATCTTGAATTGCTGAAGCCAATGCAGTTACAGCTTCTGCCATTCCTTTTCATGAATCAAGGTTGAAGATAGAAATATTTTGTGCCCTTAATTTATTCTTCCCATTTTAATTTCCTGTAGATAAGAATAAGATATGCTTACAAATGTTGCATATGATTTAACTTGTTTAGTATTTTAATGGAGACTGAAGTAGTAAAAGAACAAGAGCTTAAACTGTGAACAACTGTTGTACCACTTAACATGTTATTGAATATGCAAGCTCAAGATGCAAGGTTGTAGGTTGTTATCTTATTTGTTATATTTGGAAAGAGTTTCAACTATGCCCTATTTTGTATTCTAACTGAACTGCTTAATATGAATTTACAAATATCTGCATATTTGAAAGCTTTCATGCTATTCTGCAAAATTTTGGACGGTACCTGTTCAAAGCATATTAAATGCAGAATTTTTAGGAGTAAACTACTATGTGAATTAAAAGTTCGGAAATCTAGCAAGTGAAATGTACCGTCGCAACACACTGTTTGTTATTGCAATACAAATGATGGTAGTTTTGCTTGCTCAAGTTATAGTTTTTGGTGCTATTGGCATGTGATATTTTTTATGATCTGAATAAAGTACAGTGTGTGTGGATTATGATGTCCTTACCTGCTTCTTTCCTGCAGGCATGGATGAGGAAGATGATCAATCTGCAACGCTCGACCAAGTCCTAAATGACACAACGAGAGTCGGTTACTTCAAAGGATACCTCAAATCAGTTGCAAGAGCAATCAAGTAAGCTTTACCTTGCTGCCCATCCCATAGCTAAGAGTGTTGAGCCAAAATATGTCCTTTTTCTTGAGGAAGTGAGCCACAGTATGACTGACAACCACTTGTCGTTTGATGCAGGGACGGAGCTGATGTCCGTGGGTACTTTGCGTGGTCATTCCTGGACAACTTTGAGTGGGCTATGGGCTACACCAAGAGGTTTGGCATAGTTTATGTGGATTACAAGAATGGGCTGTCCAGACATCCGAAAGCATCGGCCCTGTGGTTCTCGCGCTTCCTGAAGGGCGAGGCTGCCGAAAACAAATCTGACACAAACTGAGTGAACACAGCCCGCGGTAAGTACAGAAGATTACATATACACACACTACACGTCTCTCCTGTTGTATCTTATAGTGAGCACCGGTGTATGTATGTATGTATTCATCGTAATAATCTCAGATGTGCTACCTGCCTATACCTAGTCTGAAATGTATTCTCCGAGAATCAGAACCTCTTTGAATTCATGCCAGGCGGCACTCTGGTTACAGATAGCTCACACTTGTCTTCTGAATATGCATTTGGTATTATTACTGTGCTGTCATTGTTGTACTATTCACCTTGAAGTAAGGTTGTCTTGGCATTACCTTCAGATGTGTGTTTGTATTAAGCTGGGGGTTTCGTTAGGGCACTTTTTAACAGTTTTAGTGTTCACGTCCCTTTATCTCTTTTTGCTGGTGATGGTAGGGAGGAGATGTTCCATGTCTTGTCAGTGTTGTAGGACAAAGTGGCATGTGACCATTGCTCCCCCATGAAACAAGGGGTTGGTGAAAGCATGGAAGCTACTGCCCTCCCTTTCTTGTAATCAGGGGTCTATCGCCGCTGTAGGGTTCGCGTGAATGCGTGATGCCCCCTCTTTATTCTTTGGGTCGTCAGGATGCCGGGCAATGGTGTTCTCGCTTTCAGGTGGTTGGGTTACACGCTTGCACGCTTTGCTCCCATCCCGTCCCATGGTGCCGTCCGTTGCATTGCATCCCGTGCGGTGGATGTGATGCAGCGCCAGAACAGGAATCAGGCCGTTGGGAGGGGTTCTTCATCAGGCTTTCGGTGAAGAGAGACGTCCTAGGCCTACTGATTGGTACTGTGCTCCGGCTTCGCTCTTGGCCCTTTGTTTTTGGCATTCTTCATTGGGTGCCCCGTGCCAGCTGCAGCAAGCAATCCCTACGGCCAAGTCTCGGTCCCTTTCGCCTACTTGCTTCATGCTGCCACTGCCAATTGTGTGACATCAAAGATCTGGCCTGTCAGTGACCGTACGTACCACTGGTTGCAACAACAGACGTCCCTGGTTCGGTTCATAAAAAAACTTCAAATTTGTTAACAGGCATCAGGATGGAACGTGCCATTCACCGTGGCATTGCCCGGGTTCAATTCGAATCCTGAAACCTTTTCGGGCTCTCTGAGCAGGCCTAGATCTGCTTCTGAATTGCACGGGTTGTTTCCGGACACGCATGCAGAATTTATCCTCTGTATGGATGAACGAATATGTACCGATCTGGAGCAGCAGTAGTATCATCAAGCTGTCAGGACCCTTTAATCATAATGATAACTTAAATAAACAAGGGTTACTCTGCAACTTTATCACGGCTGGAGGATGGAACGTTGGCAAAAGCCATTGGGATCTTTGCGAAAAGAGAGCAAAGGCACGGCGCGTAAAGCCGGCTGATTCGTGGGCATCTCGCCCTCACGTGACGGCGTGCGTGCTGTGGGCTGTGGCTACTGCTTAGACTTGCTTGATGAAGAACGGAGCGGCTCCTAGCTAGTAGTAGCCATGATCAGAAGACGCCAGGTGTGGGAGGTGTTTCTGTTTCCCCAAAGCCGGAGCGAATCTGCCCTGCTTTCCATGCCTGTCAAAGGCAAAGCGCCCAGATCAAGCATTGGATTCGGCTTGCAGGCTGAATGGGCGCCTGCCTCTTTCGCTTTGCCTGTCCTGTGCTAGACCTGGAATGGCAAGGTTTGGTGCATGTCACAAGCTTATTCAGTTCTTTGCCGGGCGTGCTGGGTAGTCCTGATTAAGAAAAACAAGTTTGTTAGCATGTTAATTCTTCAGAAATTGACTGAAATGTCTTGAGGGACTTGAAACTTGAAAGGGTAGTGCCCTGATGACGGGCATGGGGAGAGAGATCATCATTGAGGCTGAGAGTAGCTTGCATGTGCAATTCACGAGACTATGATGGGAAGGAAATGCCGGGAGCCAAAGGGTTGGGCGTGGGTGATTGCAATTGCAAGATTGGGTAGTGAGTGGTTCAGGTGCCAATGTAGTTGTGTTGTGGCTCCTCCCCTACAGTCTGCTGTGTGGTGGTCATTCAGTAATCATCACGCTGTTGCTAGTGTTTAGGAGTAGCTATCATGCACGTATTCATTCATTCATGCTCCATTATTTTTCACTCGTGCTCTCATCCCAGATGTAGAATTAGAATCTTGCTACCCCATCTTTTTGTCTACCTTCCAAGTTCCACATCATCAACAACCACCACAAAACCTAGTATTACACTACACTATTGGAATTCCTTTCTTCTCCTCATCAAAACTAAAATAATTATCATACTAGTTCCTAATCATAGTGTTTTCGACCTACCCACCTGCATTAGCAGCCAAAACGATCCATGTGTTTTGGAGGCCACAGGCCAAGGGAGGCCCCAAAAGAGAACAACTCTGATTGGCCTTGGAGGCCAATGATTGAGGCAATTAGAGTTACCATGCATACCATACCATACGGTGTACAGGGAGGGGACGAAGACAAGAGACCCCATGTGGGGCTGGGATGCGGATCTTAGCAAGATGGGAGCAAAGGAAAGAGGAGGAGTTTGGTAGGAAAGGGTGACCAGGCCAAGCCATGCCGCAACGTTTTGTGGGCGTGCATCCAAAGACCCGAACCACCGCGGTTGTCACCCTCACATGGAGATGGAGGAGGGGACCCAACGATGGCACCCACCTGAACCACCGCCCGCTTGGTTTTTTCCTCCCATGCTCCCATGCTCTCCAGGCCATGGAAACTCTGCACTCTGGTTTTGACCAGGCACTTGGTGGTGGTTCCTCAGATGTCCCAGCTGGAAGCATGCTGCAGCTTTACCACATTCATCCATGGTTTGAGGTTTCAGTTTCACCTCATGGCTCCTGGGACACTGCACTTCTTACAGTGTCTGAAGTCTGATTCTTCTACTGCAGATAAAGGGTAATTGTCAGGCAAACTGGTACAGCCTGCCTTGAGATGTATCCATGGGGTCTAAAAAGCTGAGATAAAACTCATTGGAAAAAAAAAAGGCTTGGTGTGCATGGACCATTTGTGCAATTAGAAAGATGGTGACAAAAATAATTTCAAAAAGAATGTGATGACAAAACAATGTTGATGGATGACACAGGTTGATGTTTTCTTCCTTGGTACTGCCAGAGTTTAATGGGTTGTGTTTTCTTTTCAAGTACAGCAGAGAGAGTCCAGCTACCTTCTTCCAGTTCTGCAGATTTTTTTTTTTTGGAACTGTTAACTTCACTCTTCTGTCATTCTGTGAGATGGATAAATCTACATCTTGTTAACTGCTTCATGTCATGTACAGACTGAACTGAAGACTGAAATTAAGCTGCATACATATATGGACTGCTTATTTCCTCTTCTGATCTAAACTTTATCCCTTCTTATATATTGAAATAAATATTTGCAAAAATATTGTACATTCTATATAATCTACAGGTACAAAAGGTGAAAAAAAAAGGACAGCCCGCTACCATTTGAATCCCTCTGCCCTCTGGCGCTGTTCTACTGACGGTCCGCGAAAAATTATATTGGCAGACTACCAGTGGTCATGGCGATGACACTGAAGCAGCTGAACTCTCATCGTCGGAGAAACCAGCTCTCAAAGCATGTAGCCGTGGGAACAATTGTGGCATCATTGGGTTAACCGGCACCGGGAAATGGCGCACGGAGCTGGCTATGGTACGGTCGTTGATCTTGCCGACTTCCTTGCAGACCTGATCAAGAACCGTTAGGAAATCCCTTACGACCATGAAGATCCTGAAAGGGTGAGCCTCCTCCTTTGCGGAATCACCATGGAAGTACTCGGTGATTTCCTTCACGAGCGACAGTGCCACGCTCTCCTGACACTGAACCCTAATGATCTCGTCGTCTGCCTTCTTCAAGAACTTCTGCATTCTGTCATGGAACTGCCACGCATCATCCCTTGACTTCAATTCTTCGTTCAATCGCAGTACCTCAGTGATCTTGTCTATTCCTCCAGCAAGTTTGTTAACGTAGCTGCTAAGCACGTCGGAATCCATGGCAGCTGCCTTCTTGACATTGCTGAGCTCGTTGGCAAGGCCACCCACTACCTGGAGACCTAGCTTCTTGCACTCAAGCTCTTCTCGTAGAGGATTTGCTTGGGTTCTGGGAGTTGTTTGAGTGGTGGCAGATAGACGGGAGCCCTCTGTTCGGATGATCTCCTGTACGACGAAGTGCAGAAGGGTTGTGTGTCCATCAGTGCCTTTGACATCAACCAATTTGAGTAGGGTGTCAAGCTTGAATGCGTGTGCATCCCCACGGTTTGTGCCAACATTCATCCTGTTGCCAGTCTTCAGAACTGCTTCAAGTAGCTTAAGAAATAGTCTGCTGCTTCTAAGCTCATCACAAGCAGACTGCGAGTAAGAAAGAAAAGGAATTAGGTTGAGGAAACATACTGAAAAGGCTTCTTATTACATATGCAATGGTGCTAATGAAATGGCCATGGCAAAGACATAATGCTCACCTCAAGGGTCTCGAACGACTTCTTTAGGTATTTGACCTCTGAATCAAAGTTCGCTATGTAAAGCATTGCATCTACTCTTTTGAAGGCAAAAGGCACATCAAGCACTGCCTTGAGGAACTTCTCAGCTGGATTAAGCTTAATTGGAGAAGTCTCCTCTTTGAATTCTCTCAGTTTAATCTCCTCTTCCTTGGTAGGAGCCATCTTCAGCAAGGTCTCCAGTAATTCTGCTCCAAAGTTCTCCGTGTTACCTGAAGGACAGGCATGGTAAATTGGTTAACACATTAGTGAAGCCTATTATTACAATGGAAAATGTAGAGCAACCAGTACATCTTCAGCAATATAAGTAGAAAAGAATGCTAGCCCAAAAACTACAAGTTCTGCAATCATAAGACAGGCTTGCAGTAAAAAAAAAATCATGATAAACGACTGAAAAACGAAAGTTCCTATTGTGAGCAACTATGAATAGAGCATAAAAAGGAATGAGAACAAAAGCAATTTCTCAAACATCCTTCAAAGGCTCACTGCAGATATAACTCAGCTGTACCTATTCCACAGGCCTGAAGCAACCACTTATTTTCAGCGTAAATGGACCAGCTATTCCAGCAACGACTCTCAACGGCTCGATGCTGGCATTCACTTCATTCACACGAACTTATTAAAAGCCCAACCATACTATACGGACAAGCATGGCCGAAGTTCAGTCACAAGCTAAATATGGTCAGACACGACTCACACAACTCACGAGCAAAATCAATCCTATGCGATCGAAACATCAGTGTCAGTGAGAATCAAAATGGCTGAATTCTAGGAAGTAGTGTCAGTGAGGATCTTGTTCACCTTCACAGAGCGCGTCGCAGACCTCTTCCTTGGTCACATTCAGCGCCCGCAGCAAGATGGCAATGTTCTGCGCCTTCTTCGGATCTAGCACCTTGTTCTCGGCCTTGGGCGTCGGCAGCACCGGCCTCCTCGTCGCCTCCTTCGCCGGCGCATTGGCAGGATTGCAAATGAACAGCGTCTCGATCATCTCCTCGTTCACCCTGCAAGAATTCAGTGGAACTTGTCATGACACAGACCACGAACAACAACTGAAACATCTGAAAAGGATGGGAAATTTGGCAGAGTTCTCACTGGAATGAACTGGACTTGAGTTGATCCCACACCATGACGCGGTCGGAGCTGGCCCGGACCTTGTCCCAGTGCAGCGGCTTCAGCTTGGGCCGTGGCGTCGTGTCTTCGGACTTGTCGCCTTGGTCCGAGCTCTCGGGCAGCCGGCTTGGGAACGCGTCGGTGGGTGCAGGGACGCTCCTGAAGTTGGCAGCTTGGGGTGGCGGCGACAGTGCCGGCGAACGGGTTTCTTTGGACGTGTCGGGCTTCCGGACACGGCTCTCCCAGTAGCCCACCGGCGGCGGCGGAGGTGGAGGAGGAGGCGGCGGCGGCCCTGCAGCCGGAGGTGGCCGTGGCGGGTGCGTGCTCGTCGGTAGGGACGGTGGTTGGACGAACGGGTTCCTTTCGATGGTGTCGGTGCTGGATCTGAGAGCTGACTTGTCGTTTAGTGGAGAGCACGGTGGCGATGGGGACGGTGGTTTCCGACGAGGAGGTGGCGGTGGTGGCAGTGTCGGTGCGAAGGAAGGAGGCGGGGGCGGGGGCGGGGTCGGAGGAACAGGCGGGAGGACGACAACGCGCGCGCTTTCCGATCTTGACTTCTCGGAACGGCGGCCGGACTCGCCTGGGCTGGAGAAGGCAGGCGGCGAGGCGGGCGCGGGGGACAGCGTCGCGCCCGGCGAAGACGGGTACGACGGCGTGCTCAGCACCGACCCAGGGGACGGAGTCCTGGAGCGGTCCCGCGCTTCAAGGGCCGCCTGTACTGCTCCCGCCAGAGTCCGGCGCGAGCTGGAGGTGGTCTTCGTTGATGAGCCCCGCGGCGAGTAGAATTCTTCATCTCCGGACGATGGCGAGGCCCCACCGGGGCTCCTCGACGGCGCCGGCGCGCACTGCCGCGCCAGCGGCGGGAGCGGGCGGAGCTCGGGCGATCCGCCAGAGCTCCGGGACTCCTCGTCGCCGGACGACGTCGTGTCGCTGCTCCTCTCGTCCGCTCTGCTCGCCAGTGTCCCCACGTAGAGGAACTCGGCAGAGGTAGCCGGCGCCGGCGCCGCCACACCGCCGCCACCGCCGTTCATGCGGCCGCTGCCACCGAACTCGTCGCGCGAGAAGAGGCTCGTCCTTTCCGGGTGCAAGAACTTGGCGTCGCGGTCACCGACACACCCGCCGCCTCCGCCGCGCGCCGCATTGCTCCGTCGGTGCGAGAAGAAGAAGGCGACGGACAGCCCGAGCACGGCCACCGTGAGCAGCGGCAGCAGTATGGCCGGGACAAGCTTGGAGGCCTTCTTGGAGCCGTGCGAGCCGCCTGCCGGAGCTGGCGTGGCGCCGCTGGAGCCGGCGGTGTTGGGAAGAACCAGAGCAGGGTACGTCGGCTGGTTCTGCCCCGTGGGCATCGCGGGCGGCGGCGTCACCGGCATCGCGGGAAAGAACGGCGGCGGCGCCGACGGCTGCCCGGGCTGATCCGGGACGAAGAAGGGCTGGTGGAGCTGCCTCCTCGCCGAGGCGGGAACGTCGTCGGGGCCGTTGTTGCCTCCATAGACGACGCAGCAAGTGGTGGCGAGCAAGATGGGTAACAGCAACTGCAAGAATTGCCGGGGAGATGGCATTGCGATGCAAGAAGAAGGAGAAGCAAGTAGAAGAGCAAGCAGCAGCAAAAGCTGCGTGTGTATGGTGTGGTGTGTATGATCGACAGATCTTGGAGGAGAGAGAGAAAGAGAGAGGAGCGAGGAAAGGAGAGGGAGAGGTGAGGTGTTGTAGTGTGGATACAGCTACATGGAGGTGGAGTATTTTGGATTTGTCCACCACCTCTTTTCTCTCTCGCTCTCCTCTTCGCTCTGCCACTCCTCTCCTCGTCTTCTACCCTTCTGCCTTCTTGGTGTGCCCCTTTTATTTTATTTCGCTTTTGATTATTGGTAGATTATTTTTTGTGGGTTTAGTGCAAAAGGCATGTGGGTTGGCCACTAGTGCTGGTTTAGTTTTTGTGAACTGTATTGTAACGTAAGAACGGTGGTGGTTGAAGCTTGCCTGGTTTGTTCTCATTCCTTGTCCATTTTCTCGGCTGCTCAAATAAACTAATGGAAGGTTGTTGAAGAGAAGGGTGCAAGAGAGCAAAGAGGAAGTGTGCAAGAACAAGCACGAGAAAAATATTGGGCACTAGGTTTTCTGTATTTGCTATTCGCGCTTTTATATGAAAAAAAGTGGGAGCAACATATAGATCTCACTCATTTTTTAAGGAATTATTAGACGTCAAGGTACAAAATCAGTCCCACATGATTGATTGTTTTGTAGTACTCGAAGTATACTCATAAAACCATGTAAACACCTTCTTCTGGTTTATCGTGTGCCTATGAAGAAACTATAATCTCACTTTTTCGGTGAGGATGAAGGGTCAAATGTGGAGAGCAAAAGGCATAGAGCAATGGCAACCAAGGATCTAGGAGTTGATCGAGATAGTATGTAATTTGACAAAATTTGTCCATTTCAGTTGGGTCCATAACGAATTTTATGCTTCAAATCTCAAAAAAAATCACCGAATTGAGTCTGAAATTCGTCCATTTCGGTTGGTGCTGAATTTTTTTTCCAAGCTGAATCTCAGATATTCCCTCCTATCACAAATAATTGGGATTTTGATATTGGCATAAGTCAATAGCTTGAAACTTTGAATACAAAATATTTTCCCACTCTTCCTGCGCTTCAGGTGCCTAAAAATGACAAAGAATTCAGGCGACAATTTAATTGTGTGCAAACAACAAGCAAGTAAATGGAGGGAAAGATATATCTACCTTTGATTTTCAATCAGGCGCTTCACATGCGTCACCTTAGATGGGCCTAAATTTTAGGCACATGATTAATAGCATGTCCCATAATTTTCATAAAAAACCTTTCATGTTTATATTAGTTTGATTTGAATGTTTGGAAGTGATTAAATTTATCTTGAAAACAATTCACATATATTGAGTTTGAATGTTTTGGAAGTGATGCGAGTAAATCTATCTTGCAACATAATGTATAACTTTTTTCATATCTTATAGGTGCATGAATTAATTTATGGAAAAGCCTAATGTAGGCTAAATTGAATTTGTCCCATTTATGGCAAGAATGGGAAAGAAGAAGATGAATAGACGATCACGGTGGTTTGATTGTTGGATTATATATAAATATGTTGATTACTTGTTTGTGAATGGAAGATTGATCGAAAATGTTGGTTTTTCCAGAGCTAGTTAGCGCAATCTTGCTTAGTTCTTGAGTTAGCGATTTTTTATTAGTGTTATATTACAGACGACAGGCGGGAGTTGTTCTTCAGGAACGCATGAAGCAACACCAAACAGTGTGGGTGAGAGGTACGGCTGATGCCGCATGTCGAGCAAGACGAGACGAGCGTCGCTGACATTTCCATCCAAACATTCGTGTTACATTACAGAACTCTGACGCGTTTTGGCCATGTTAGTTGTCATTGCCTCAACCCCCGAGCGAGATATAATTATATGGATTGTCGCTAATACTTGATCAGTGACTGCAGACTGGTCGCTCCTCGGAAACCTCTGCTACTGAAGGAATAGCGAGAAAAATGGGGACCATGGTGAATGAACCAAATCTCAGCAGCATATATGCCTGCCGCGGCGCATGCTGCATGCACGAGCACGACGAAGCCGACGAGTTTGACTGCACTGAGAGGCCGCAACAAACAAGCATGCTGGCTTCGGTAGGTACCACGTCGGTCGTTCGTCTCTCTGCGTCTGCGTGCGGGGCAGGCGCATATATGCGCGCATGCTGGGGCCGGGACTCGTATCTGTTTATTTGTTTTTTGTAACAGTTTTCACTCGATCGGTGTTTGCCCCTTGTGACACGTACACGCATGTACGCGCTGCGGGAGGGAGCCCGCAGGAGGGGAGCGCGCGAGAGCACGTACGTACTTGCGCCACCGACGACGCGTACGCGCGAGTGGCACCGCGTTTGTGTCGGCTACAACAGCATACACACACGTGAGTAGGCACGCGCGCGCCACTGCTGCTGTAGTGCTATCTACATATCCTCGGCGAACGGCTGCCGGCTGCGTGATGCATGCAAGCAGAGAGGAGCGCGTGGGCGCGTGGCGGTGCGGATGTTCTTGCCAGCGGCGGCGGCACGCGCGCATGGTTTCTGCGATGCCGCATTGCCGCCCGCCCCCGGTACGGTGCGTCGCCTCTACCTGTTCCGGGCACTACGGTACGGTTACGAGTTCCCGATCGACCGCGTCGAGCGCCCAATCCAACGTGGGTCGCGTGAGGGGAACTGGAAAGGAAGCCAAGCCGGAAATGCCGCGGCCGGGGCGTGGGCGACCGGTGCCGATGGGCGGCGCACCCGCTTGCTTTTTTTTGCCGCGGCCGGAGGCCGGCGCGCGGACGCTGTGTGACGTGTCCGCGTGCGGTGGCAGGGCGGTCGCCTGCTGCCCTGCTCCCGCGCAGCGCGCGATGGAGCTCACCTGCCTCGCGTACCATCTGCCTCGCGTGGCCGTCCCTCCTCCCGGCCTTTTCCCCTGTGCCCCCGCTGGATATGGCCCCTGGGCGGCTGGGGTCCGAGGAACCTTTTGGAAAGCTGCATGTGTTTTTGCTTTCTGATGGGACTTGCTGCACGTACGTCGGTCGGAGTCTGACGCGACTCGCAGTTACGAGTACTACTGTTACCAAACATGGTGTTACCGAATTATTGAACTAATTATTACTACACTGTATGCAACGGCAGCGATCGTAGCTAGCAGCGCAGTTTGCTTGCTCCAGGTAATCCTCGCCGCCTTCAGGCTTTCATACAAAGGAAAAATACTATATTAGATATCCCACGTACGCACCGACGACCGTTTCTGGCTGATTCTGGCGATCTTAGCTACCAGCACTGTTTGTTGGATCATTTCTAATCATGGTTGATGTTGATTTGTTTTTAGAGAAAAATACTATTAAATAACTGACATATTAGACTAATAACCTCAAGCGAACAGGGATTAGCAGCCATCGATATACTGATGGATAGTACGTACGTTCTCCTCGCGTCTCGTCTCTACGTGGTCCTCTCGATCATCTGTTCTAGACGATGTACCGTACCCGTAGTCCCGTACCTGTGCATATCATGTACATTTGTCTGTATCCGTACACCTACGGACCTACCCCTACCCCTACCAGTCTACTACCCTACCACCAAGCGTGGCGTGTAGCCCGGAATCAAGGATCTCCAGGCTCCAATGCTGTGCCTGTAAACTACTGTAGTTCCGATCCGACAGAACTAATATAGCATCAGCTTATATATACTCCTATACTGTAGTCTGTAGTACTCAAATAGCAAGCGCGTCGTGTTAGTTTTGCATTGTTATCCTTTTCTCGAACAGATAAACTAATGTGTGTGACAATGATCGCACGGCCGGTACGTAGTGTCCGAGCATGGTGCACGTCAACCCGTGGCCATAGGTCGATCTCCGATTAATTTGGCACTGTATATGTAGCAGTAGCAGGCAGGTAAAGTAGCTGCTCCGCTCAACTACTATCACAGATTATAACTGCTGGACAAGTACACTAGCAGACTGTAGCGGTATGCCAGCATTATGTTACTCTGCCACGTCATTTGTTTGGGACGACGTACGTCCGTGGACGAGATCGAGGTGATGCAGCAGCGCCACCGGCCAGGACACGCACGTCTCTCCGTCCCTGCCATTCGATTTCGTCGATCGTCTCGACACACCAGATCGACTACTGATCGAGGGGGGAATTAAGGGCAATGTATGGTATAGAGACACGCATTTATGCATAAATGGTTGCGTGCCCTGCCGTCCTTAATTAAGCTGTCCAGACGAGGCGGATTAGGTTAGGGCTCGCTAAACAGAAATGGGAAATGCAGAGCGATGATGACGACGTACCTCTCGTCCCTGCTGTCTCCTACTACAGTAGACGGACCAGATCGACCGCTGATACTCGACGTCGTTGGGCGTTGGCATCTTTTTTTTTTTTGAAACTTATCTTTTCTTTTTTTGGTTGCTTTGTGCTATTATTAAAAACACTTTGAGGAGGACAGTAACGACCGTTGGAGCTTTGCCGTTAGCCGTCTTTCTCGGTGACATGTGGCCCAGAGGTAATAAAGCGGTACGGTTAAAACTCTCTTGCTGCTTCTAGCTACGGTGCTTTCTGAATGAGCGATTCTATTTCTATCCGTTTGATTTGCCCGTTGCAGGGCATGCCAGTAAACGATCGGATCGGCGAATCAGACACTGGAGCAGAGGCGCAGAGCCACCGTGAGCCTGAACCAACGTGCCCGCAGGACGTTCAACGAACGTTCCATCTCCCCTGCAGCATGCCTGCCCCTGTCGGATCACAGTCACACTAGTTTAACGCGTTAATCCAGGCCGGGGATGGTGCAGTATCTTTTGTTTTTGTCCGTGCTTGGCCTTGACGTCATTAGCAGATCTGCAAGTGGGTCGGCAGATTAACCAATTGCTCCCACCACCTTGAGATTGGTAAACTAGTGTAACAGTTCTGTGGGGACTGTCAGACGAGGACGACGACGAGGACTCGTAAACCGCATCGGGGTAAACGTGGACTGATGCCGTGCCCAGCTCGGCATCTGCACGCACGCTGCACGTGGTGTCTCTGAGACCGTGTTCCACCACCGTCCACCGCGTGGGTGAAGCCATATGACCACCGCCTCAGACCTCGCTCAGTGTCGACATGAAGTGATGAAGCTTCAGTCTGGAGTCCTGGAATTCCTGGAACTACCTGGTAATTCGATTGGCTGCTCTCTCTCATGTTTTAAGCTTGACATGCCGTCGGCACGTCCTGTGATGCACACTAGTGGCATCTCCCTCGACACTCTGTGCTCCGTGGCGGGCAAATGTACCGTGCTTGTTCGATCGACCGGCATCCAACCAACAATCCATCCATCCGTCGACAGTGGACAGCGGATAGATACACGGCGGCAGCAGGTAAGGAAGGAGCCGGAGCGGGCATGCTGATAGGGCCTCTGCCTAGCCAGGTCAAAACTCAAAAGCAGCCCCGCCGTACTGGTACTCGCCGGTCGGTTGTTGGCATGCGGACAGCGTGCTCCTCGGAGCCGGAGGGGAAAATCAACGGAGAGCAGAGGAGGAAGAGCATTGCACTGCAGGGTGCAGGCCCGCGACGGAACTGTACTAGTGGTACCAACGAGCGGGCGCCGGGCACGGGCCGGCAGAGCGCCCCCCGCGCAGGTGAGGACTGAGGAGGACCCCGCAAACTGCACCACGCTGGCGTCTCCGCGTAATTTCCCCAGTCCGCTGGCTTTCACCAACGCAGGCGTCGGCGTCGCACGGACAGGCGCGGTGAGCCAATGACCCACGCCCCGACGCCCCGCCGATCGCCGACCGAGGGTGCCGGGTGCGAGAAACAGGGGCGTGACACGGGTCGGTGACCGCTGGTGGGTTTCGGTGCACTGCGCCTCGGACAACGGGAAAAGAAAACCCGAGGATGCCCATGAAATTTTGTGACCGATATCGTCTGCCGACTGTCGTTGGTGTGCTGCAGTAGCGTGTAGGGTATGGCGCGGGCCGCGTGGACCCCACAAGGGAGATTCGGTTGGCGGGGAAGTGCAGTGCTGCAGTGCAGGGCTCATTCCTGACTTCTGACTCTACTCCGTTCCTGAATCCTGACTTCTGACTCTACTACCCCGTTGCCTTGCGTGCATGTTGAGCTTTGTCTCGTCGGGATTCAGAGAACGGGCAGACAAAGCAGCCCAATGGCCAATGCGGAACAGTACCTGTTGAATACTCAGAGAATACGGTATATACGAATGATTTTATTTTACCTCTTCTCTCCTTCCTTTCTCAATTTCCATGAACAAACCCACAAACTATCCCTTTTTGAGCGAGATAAATGTTGAGGTAAAATATAGTCTCTCTTTTTCATCTTCTCTCTCTTCCACTACTGACATGGATTCCTATAAGCTAGGTGAAGCGACACTGTCGGGACGCCCTAATACATACTCCCTGCACCTGCTAACTACGCGATGTGCGGACAACATTAACAACCTTTGTTTCGAAAAAAAAGGTAAGTCCGGTCAAAATTAAAGTATCATAATCTATATTAAATTTATAAGAACAAATATTAACATACTAGCTCCATTCTACAAAAAAAAGGTCATTCTCATTTCTTAAAAAATGGAATACTTTTAGGCTTGCAAATATATAAGACAAATATCAATCTATGATATACAATTAGCATTGTCAAAAGGATTGTTGAATATATTTGCATAACAGCTTATTTGGATATATAAATATTGCTAATGTTTTTTTCATAAAAAATAGTCAAAGTTTAAAAAAAGTTTGACCATCACGAATCTAATAACAATGTTTTTACGGGAATGAGGGAGAATATGATTCAAAATACGAGTACAAAAATATATTTTATAAACAATGATGACTTTGATGATACTTATTTAGTATCAGAAATATTAGTTTTTAAAAAAATTAAATATGGACTTCTCCTATATTTCAGATACGTGGTTTTTATATTATTCAGGCAATATATAACTGTGTTAGTGTTTGATTATATGTAAAAAAATGAAATTGTCTTTGGGTAGTTGTCATTGTAATTGTATTGGTTTATTGTTTGATGACATTGTTGTCTACTGTATAACTGAGCACCTGAAATACTCTAATATTTTTTTTTTTGTCACCGAAATACTCTAGTAAATTTAGTGTGGATTCATCACTTAGCATTATCCTTGAATTCCACGAGGGATAATTATATCACACCACTTTCCGGGCCAGCCTTTTCAGACCCCACTGGCGTTTGTTCTGGCCCCTCTATGCTGACCACAAAATATTCCGATCCGTTTGTCAAAAAACATACTATATTCCGATTCGGATATCCTTTCCATAGTGGTGATCTGGTGGATGCATGCATGGAGTCGTCAGAGCACGTGTGACCGACGCGTCGTGGAGCTAGTGAGCGCGCGCCGGTCGTTGCTGGCTTGCTGCCGCATCAGTGTACTTGTCCGCGCGGGCGAGAAATCACTATGATGAAAAGTGGAGGCGCGCGGACGACGCCGGACGGGATCCGTAGTATTATCCGCCAGAATTTGGACATTGCTAAAATATGACTTTTGCCACAAGACATTTAAAAAATGTCTTTGCTAAAAGACACTATAATTTTAAACTACTATGCTATAAGACACTAAGCCTATTATTCTATTCAATTTTAGTAGACAGCCACGCAAATGACGAATATGCCCTGTGTTTTATATTCTTCCTGGGCTCGTACTCTGCGGCGGCGTGGCGCAGCCATCCGTCCGTAGCCGCTCTGGCACCGTCGGTCGTCGCCCCCGCTCAGGCGTCGGCCCGTACGTGCTCCCGCTCACGCGGCCCGTCACGGCGCCGTGCCATCCCGTTCGCCTCGTCTTCCTTTGTCCACACTCCCATCTGAAGCGGATCGGCCTGCCATCGCCGTCCGGCCTGCCCAAAGCGCGTCTTCCTCGTTGTGCTTCCCGTCTGCATCGGCGTCCGCGTCCACGCCCCACGTTCTTCGTCGGGTGGCCTTCCGTCCATGCGTTCAAACTACGCATGCGGCCTTCAATCCGTGGTATGGGGTTTACTAACTTGCAGGCACCGACTTCAAAATGAAGAGTGCTGAACCACACCACGGTACCGTGTAACCCTTGGGCGGACTGCCGGCACGCGTAGCTCCTGTAGCGGTAACCTCCTTCCCGTCTAGATCCATCCCAATCTGATTCTAAATCCCCTCTTTTTCCTTCCATACCAGTGATTGCTAGTCCGATCTATTGATCCATCCGTTTAGTTTCATCTAAAATCGCCTCCAGCTATTCATTCGTTTGATTCTGCTTACTGTTCTTCTCCCTTCTCATGTATTCCTCGAGCTGCAAATCACGGTGAGACTTGCCAAATCCATCCGGCTGCCAACAAATACTCACCTATATTTTCTTCTCCCGTTCAGCCAGCTTACAATCTCCCTCTCCCTTCTTGTTTCCTCTTCAATGACCATCTGCTCCCGTTCTTGGTCCTCATCCTCGTCGTATGCTGTTTGTTGCTGCTCAAGTTTGCCTGACCGACCCGTGGCTTCGTCGGGGTTGTTTGATCGAGTTTGTGCTGGTTGCATGAGTCCTGAATCCACTTCTCAGAGTGGTCATCCTCCTGCTCCTCCCAACCCGCCCGACCCTCCTCCTAAAGCTGTTGATTTACGCCATCCTTGCGCCCACCATCCTCGTGCTACTGAGATTGACCTTGCTAGTGCCATGAGATCCCTTCAAAAATCCAATCATGCTACTGCTATATCTGCTCCCCATCTTGAAGATGGCGGTCATGGTATTTCAACAGGTGAGTTTGCTGCGTGCTGGCCACAGCAACCACGCTGCCATAGGGGCTCTGGCGCCATGAACCTACTGGCGTGGAACTGTCAAGGCGCGGGCGGGAGCCTTGATAGCCCAAAGATGCAGCATCTTGCCAGGCTTCTAAGGTCTACTAAATCTCAGGTAACTTTTATTTCAGAGACCAGAAGTTCTAAATTTAGTCCTCAACAGTTAATTAGCAGATTCAATCTTGATAGTGCTCATGTCGATTCATCTGAAGGACAGTCTGGTGGTCTTTGGTTGCTAGCTACTATAGATGTTCAAGTTGATGTCGTCGACTCCAGCCCTTTCTTTTTCTTTGCCACTTGTTTTAATAAACCAATCTCGAAGAAATTTGGTCTCATCTGCATCTATGGCGACCCTCATCATAGTAGGACCAAATGGATATGGAGGAGTGCTCGCGATTTTATTTTATCCAATTCGAATCTTCCGTTTATTTGTATGGGCGATCTAAACAACATTATGCATTCATCAGAAAAGCTTGGCCCTCGGCCAGCTAATTGTAATAGAATTTCGAACTTCTGTTGTTTGGTTAAAGATTGTGGTTTGTTTGATCTTGGTTTCCATGGGCCGGCCTACACTTGGACGAATAAGCGTTTTGATCTAAATCCAACTTATGAGCGTCTTGATAGATTTCTAGCGAATGCTGATTGGTGCTCTCAATTTCCGAATACAATTGTTTACCACTTGCCTATGCTAAAGAGTGACCACTGTCCTATATTAGCAGTCACTAACTCTTCTCGATGCAGGACATCAAAACCCTTTAAATTTGAAAACTGGTGGTTACTGACTAAAGACTATGAGCAGGTGGCAAAGAACAGCTGGCTAAAATCCATGAACAGGCCCTTTCATTTAAAAACAACCTATCTTGCTAAAGATTTGTGCAGGTGGAGGAAAAACAAGCCAAACAACAAGAAAGTGCTGAACAATATTGAGGAAAAGCTCCTGGATCTTCAGTGCAAGCCACCAAGTAAGCAAAACTTTGTCTTGCAGAAAATACTCACCCAACAGCATGAAGAAATAATGGCTAGGGAAGAAGCTTATCACAAACAAAGGTATAAGAAGCAATGGGCTATTTCAGGCGACAGAAACACTAAATTTTTCCATCAAAGCATTTGTAAAAGATTTAGAAGGAACACTATTACTCATTTTAGAAAACCTGATGGCACCTATGCCACTACTCATGATCAATTATCAGAGGTGGCCACTAATTATTTCAAGGAAATTTTCTCCTCTGATTGCAGCAACAGGGATGCTATATTTGGTAGCACAGGTTCTTCTGAAACTCCACATTCCTTAACAGACCCTTATACCAACTCCACACCAGATGAGCAAGAAATCAAGTCAATCCTCAGGAACATGAGAAATAATGCAACTCCAGGACCTGATGGTTTGAATGCCTGCTTTTTCAAAGCCTCCTGGGAATGGACAGGTAAAGACATTTGTAAAGTAGTAACAAATTTTTACAATTCAGCCACTCTTCCTACTGAGCTCAATAAAACTCATATAGCTCTCATTCCTAAGGTCAGTAACCCTGCAAGGCCCAAGGACTACAGGCCTATAAGTCTTTGTAATGTTATCTACAAAATCATTGCCAAGTCCCTAGCAGAAAGAATCAGATGTCATCTCCCTCACATCATCCATCCCACTCAATCTGCCTTCATTCAAGGGAGACACATTGTCACTAACATCATATTAGCACAGGAAATCATTCATAGCTTTCATCTCAGGAGTTGGAAGCAGAAAGCCTTTTTTCTAAAAGTTGACCTTGCCAAAGCTTTTGATAGGATTGAATGGGACTTCATTGCCAATGCTCTTAAAAGACAGGGTTTCACCGAACATTTTATCAGTCTTGTTTATGGCTGCATTTCTACCACCACTATCTCTGTGATTATCAATGGGGAGCCTACACCTTCTTTTCACCCTCAAAGGGGAATAAGACAGGGTTGTCCTTTGTCCCCCTATCTTTTCATCATTGCTGTTAATGAATTATCCATTTGTTTGCAGAACAGTGCTAACTTGCAGGAAATCCAAGGTGTCACTCTGGGACCAAATTGTCCCCCAATCCACTCACTTTTGTTTGCAGATGATCTGATCATTTGTGGGCAAGCAACCAGGCAGGAGGCTAGCAAGCTACACAATATTTTAATGTCTTTTTGCAGGTCTTCAGGGCAAACTCCAAATCTTGACAAATTATCAATCATTTTCAGCATCAACGTTGATCAAAAAAGTAAGAGGGAGGTAAAAGATATTTTTCCAGTTAATGATTTACTTCCTAATTCTATTTACTTAGGACACCCTCTTATCTTTAATCATAAAGACAAAAATACTGCTTATAATTTTATCATCAATAAATTCAGGGCTAAATTAACTAAGTTGAAATCTCAAAAGCTTAATCATGCTGGCAGACTCACTTACATTAATTCTGTTCTGGCCTCTATACCTATTTATTATATGACCACCATTCTTTTTTCTAACAAATTTCTTGCAAAGATTACCTCAATCATTAGGAGATTACGGTGGTGCAGTGATACGAGATGAAAATTACACCTCGGGTATACGGTTCGGATCCGGAAAGATGTTTGCGAGGCCCAAGGAGGAAGGAGGACTTGGAATCAGAGATTTATCCACAGTAAATAAAAGTCTTCTGCTAAATGCCGCATGGAAGATAGCCACAGGTGCTAATTCATTTCTTTCACAGGTTCTTAAAGCTAAATACTATCCCAAGTGCAGCTTCTGGAAATCTACCAAGTGTCACACAAAATCTGCTTTCTGGTCTTCTATTTTAAGCATCAAAAACACCTTCATCAAGAATTGCTCCATCCAGATCCAAAAAGAAAATTCTTGTATTTGGACTACTCCCTGGTGTTCCATTTGGCAAGATATTCACTCTCATCTTATTTTGCCTACTCCTGTTCCCAAACTTCCTAACATTATATCTGATCTTTGGCTCCCCTCTTCCACTCAATGGAACACCAATCTGATCAATCAGATTTTTGACCAAACAGCCTCCTCTGCCATTCTCACCACTCCTACTACTCCTTCAGAAAAAGATGATGAGGTTAAATGGAAGCACTCGGCTAAGGGTGAGTGTACCACCAAAGAAGCTTTTAATCTGCTAAACAAAAATTTGCAGGTACAACTCCCTTCCAATGGCCCTAGGAGCCTTTCTCCAGGAGCCAAGAGCATTCTTCAAAAGGTTTGGAAAATGAAAACTTTAGCTCCTAACATAAAAACCTTCACCTGGAGGGTAATTCGCAGAGCAATTGCAACAGGACATCGTGCTGGCATGTTTTCCAATCATATTGACAAAAACTGCTGCAGGTGTGGTCAGGTTGAAACTGACTCTCATTTATTCTTTCACTGTGATTTTGCTCGTGCAGTCTGGTTCTCTTCAAAGCTCTCAATCAGAGCTTCTGCTCTTCCTGCTGAACCAGATGGTATTCAAAACACCTTGAAATTCTTATGCTTGGTCATCTTGATGAGGTGGTTTGGCACAAAATATTGACAACCTTGTGGTTCATCTGGAGAGCTCGAAATGAGCTTAGATTTAGGAAAAACAAGTGGTCTGTTTTGCAGGTTAACAATGAAGCTAGAGCTCATATGAGAACTATGAAGCTTGCTTTTGGAAAGATGGAGAACTCCATGTCACAAGAGGCAACGGAGACGCCTCAAAGCTGTATAAGACAGCTTTTGCCTTTTTCTTGTGTTTCTGCAGGTCACTCAAGTGGAACATATGAGATGCTCTGCTTCACAGACGCCTCCACAAGTCCTGATGGCACCTTGATAGCGCAGAGAAAAGCTGGTCTTGGAATCCATATTTATGCAGCTTCAAGAAACCTCGATCTCAGGATCCAAATGCAGTGCTACACATGCTCATCAGTGCTTGCTGCAGAAGCAGCAGCATTGTATGTCTCTGCTTTGATTGTCACAAAATTACAGGTTCCGAGCATCTCCTTCAATACTGACAGCCAAATACTTTCAAACTTCTTCAGCCAGGGAGACCCAGAAAATCCCCCAGATTGGAGGATCACACCCTTCACCCAACGCTTTCTCAACCTTATGAAATCTGCTTCTTATGGAGTGAGGAAGATTAGTAGAACCAGCAATCTAGTGGCCCACTTGCTAGCCATTGCTGCCTTTAAATATTCAGGTTCCACCTCCAATGTACTGAATGTGAGTTGTATCAACCCGGATCATCACCAGGGGTGCCCTATTGTAGAGTCTCTGAATGATGTACCATCTGAACTTTGTACCTTCATTGCAGCGGTTTGCTGCTAATTAATTTAAGTTGGTTTCCTCGTAAAAAAAAAAAAAAATCCGTGGTACGAGCCAGCTTTTCCTCTTCGTGATGCTGCATTGGTGCTCTATTTTTGGCTGCTAGTCCTCTGTGAAGCACATCTCCAGTTCTTGTCTACCATGCTCTGTTCTTTCCCCGCCATGTTGTTCGACCGCATTTGCTGCATCCCGCTCAGCCTGCTCCTTCCCATGGCGTACCATGTCTGCTTGTGTCGTGTGGCGCCGCAGCCGCCGTGGAAGGACGCCAGTGGTGCCACCGGCGGATGAGAACGTGCGCCACGCCGCCGCCTCCTTCGGCGCCTTTTCCTTGTGACGCGAGCGTACGAGCCATTCGAGAAGAGGATACGACGCAGGCCATATACGTCATTTGCTTGGGTTGTCTATTAAAATTAAATATAATAATCAACTTAGTGTCTTCTAGCAAAATAGTTCAGTTTTACAATGTCTTTTGGCAAAGACGTGTTTTTTATGTCCCATGGCAAAAGCCATGTTTTAACAATGTGCTATGGCAAATTTTGCCTATTATGGGCGGTGCTAGCGTAGATGGCGCCGACCGCCGAGGCGGGCGGCGAGCCGGGACTGATCGGCCATTCGGCATGTCGAGTCGAGCGGAACGTAGAGCGGGAGGTCCACGTCCCTTCGACGCCCTTCCGACGGCGGCGCGCAGCAGCGCCCACCGGCCAGCGCAGCAACACGTGGCAAGCGTTTTGTTCGTACGTTTCATCTCTCGCACTCTCTGAGCAGCGCAGCGTTTGCTAGCACAGTCAGCGATCGATTGTTCACTGGATCCTTGCATGTGTCTCATCTGTAGTTCTGTACAGTATACGTGGTCCTCGGTGCATGCTGCACGGCCCACAGAATGGAGCTATCTACTGTTCATAGGTCATGCATGAACAAGTGACGGAGATGAATTTGCTTGATCCGACCTTTTCGCGTACTGAAAACTTGTACTGGCGACGGCGGTGACCTGTTTGGAGGCACACGACGACAACTTTTTATGGGTGGGGTGGTGTGGTTAGCATCTCGCTCTATCAACCGTACGCACTTACTCGCGTATTAATCACAAATATAATGATGATCCAACCGCGTGTCATGAATAAATGAAACATACAAATGCTCTGCATGTATGTATCCCCTGCACGCCGTCAGATCACTGCCATGTGATGGGTCATCGATTTCGGTACCATTAGTAGTACGCTACCTGCGCGCGTCTGCCTTGACACCCGAACTACCGGCTTAGCTTTCGGCGCCATCCGTGCTTGTGTGCTCTCTCGGTGAGACAACGGTGTGATTCTCCTGTGGAACGCTTCACGCCACTGTCCCTCCCTTGTCCAGGACCAGGATCACCCACACAAAAGAAACCTTCACACCTTCATGGTCATGGATCATGGTTCATTCATTCTAGCTAGCTATTCCACGTCCGGCTGCTGCTCAAGATAGTGCTCGCAGGGATGGAAGCGGCCGGAGACGGCGGAAAAACTCCATTTGCCTGATCGCCTCAGCTCATTTCCGTACGAGTGATGATATCCTTGCTGACGACGCGCGCGCGTCCACTGCTTGCAGTTGCATGGGAAGCGGTGGTGGATTGGAGCTTCGTTTTTGTCTGGTTCACTTGACATCATCTCGGTGGATTGATCAGTCATCACACTCATCAGTGGGTGGTGGGGGCAATTAACTACCGCTCTTTTTTTTTTTGGTTCCCGGCCTTGGGATTATTGGTATAAACTACTCATCGTGAACAAATTGATCCTCTGCACTTCTGCAGTAACTAGCTAGTTGCCTAGTCTACGTGTGGAGGGACTGTGCAGTGTCAGACAGTAAACTAAACTACTGCAGGCAGACGGATGCCGTTGCCGACTTGCATGCCGTACGTACGTGGTCTCAACTCTCAACTCAAGGGCGGCACAGTTCCATACATGACTCCGTGGCTCTGTGCGTGCCATGGAGTAGGAGTATTTAAGCTATGCAAATCAGTGTCCTCCATTGACCATGGTACAGTATACGTATCTTGGCGAATGGCGATTGACGTCTGATGTGTGCGCGCCATCTCCCTCGAGGTCGACGAGACTCCGTAGCCGCGTACTTGCGTTTAATTAGCTTGATTTGATCGGACGGCACGTATCCGTCTCGAAGAAGCAGAAGAATACACACACAATGACACACAGTAGGAGTAAAGTAGGTATCAGTGCTGTAGCAGGTTGAATCAGACCGAATCGAATCACTGTACTACCGGCAGGCAGGCCCAATACGTCCCCTGTAATTTCACGCCCCGCACGGTTCCGATCCATGCCACGGTGTGTCGGTGCGTGGCGCTCCCGCTGCATTCGGTAGCGACAAAAGTTGAAGCTTCCGACTTCTCGTCGTGTCGCAGACTCGCAGCGGTCAATACGTTTAACTTATCACTCAGGCTTTGGTGTAAAAAAATCCCGCATTATGTCAAACTAGTTATCAGTGTCTTCAGGCCCTAGAACAATGCGAGGGAGGAGAGGACCGGGTGTCCAGGGACGGACCTACAGGGTATGCCACCGCACCGCATACCCTGTGGTCCGCTGTTCATAGAAACAGCGTATAAATTTTCGAAGTAAAAAAATTAAAAAAAAGAGTAACTACGATCTCGCGTCGTCGTCGTTTGGCTTCTGAAGTTCCAGGTCTCCGCGATCGCCGGTTCCGCTTTCGAGGGAGAGTAATTGCGCGTGCGCCGCCACGACTCATCGACTAGAATCACGGGTGCTGCCAGGACTTGAACGGGCGAGGCGATCTGCACCATTGTTGCCGTGTCTGACGAGTGACGAGCGTGACCCTCCGACGACGGCTGATCCGCTCGGTGGCTGGCGGCTCCTCCGACTCTCCGAGCAAGACGCAATATCATCCAGTCCAGTAAGTTCCAAACTTGAGTGAATATCGCATGACGCATGTCAGTTTCACACTTTTGCTAATTGGATTGGTAAACTATTTTTAGAATTGTTAAATGACGAAGCGAAGCGGAGACATTCGATCCTTTTTTGGCAAAGCCCCAAAAGAAGGCGGCTCCGGCTGCTTTGAACCCTCTCCCACCTCCGGTTGAAAATATTGTGGAAGATCAGAATCAAGAAGATAGAGTAGAAGTCGAAGAAATTGCAGATCCTTTGCCCCCGGCAGCGTCACCGCCACCGCCACCGCCACCGCCACCGCCCGCATCAAAGCCGCCGGTGTATGACATCAATATGCTTCCATATGATCCAGGTGAAAGGCTGCCCATAAAAAAATATCATGCTAATGATCAAGATGCAGTCCGTAGAGCATATATAATTAAAGGTCCTTGCAAACCTTATTTACATGATTTTCCATACCGGATCATTGCAAACACACCTCGTCGATTCAGTATACAATGGCTGTATAATTATGAGTGGCTTGAATATAGTATCAACAAGGATTCTGCATATTGCTTTATATGCTACTTGTTCAAGAAGGGCAGTGGATCAGATGCATTTGTTGTTGATGGATGGGATAATTGGAATATAGGTAACAGTTCACTTCTCAAACACTGTGGTTCTTAGGCACACAATGCAGCTCAGGAGAGGTATATTGGTTTTATTAATCCCAAAGTAGCAATTGATTATCACATTGACAAGTGGTCTGATGAGGATTCTCGTCTTTACAAGAAAAGATTGACATATTCACTTAGATGTATCAAGTTTCTTTTGCATCAAGGATTGGCATTCCGTGGGAATGATGAAAGTGAAGAGTCTAGCAACAGAGGCAACTTCATTGAACTTTTGAAGTTTCTTGCAGGAAATAGTGATGAAGTGAATAAGTATGTCTTGAACAATGCACCAGGTAATTGCACTTTGACTAGCCCAAAGATACAAAAGGAAATTATTCATTGTTGTGCCATAGAAACTAAAAAGAAAATAATTGAGCAACTGCGAGTGTTGAAACGGTATTTTCTGCATTGGTTATAGTGAAAACAAAATCAAGGAACAAGCTAGGTGATGTTGTTCTGGATGATTGTCTACAAACATTTATTGAGCGGGATATTTTCTTTCAAGTTGACGAAGATGATATAATTGAGACATTCATGTCATTGAAAAAGCGACGGATCAACAAGTAATATTGTAAGTGAACCTTGTACCAAATTTTAAGGTATTTTGTATTTCATTTGAACAATTTATATGGTTTTAGAATATGGTTTTACCGAATGAGAACATGGTTGTACCGATATGGTTTACCGAATTGCATAAGAAGTTTTTTTGCTACGCATACCCAGAGCTAAAAACCTAGGTCCGTCACTGCGGGTGTCTTGACTCCACCTCTCGTTACGTGCATGGTCAACTAGGTAAGTCTCGGTGACTGAGGAAGAAAAGCTCCAATCAGCGACAAGAAAGCAAGATGTGTAGAGTACGATGAGCAGCTCCGATGCCGTACAGTAGGAGTAGGAGCAGTCACCCATGATCCATTCATTATTCAGCACCGTAATCAATGAGGAGGCAAATACCGATGGAACATTGGAACGGAAGGATGCCGGAAGCCGAATGCCGCTGCGCACGCTGACAGCAGAATCTGTTTCAGAACCTTTCCGTGCCAGCTTTTTCCATGCAGACCTCAGCCTTTGGCTCTGTCGTCGTCTGGCTCTGGTCCACCTCCACCTCCACAAAGGACTCTGCTTTTCGCCGCAGTGGCCAGTGGTAGTGGATGGCCATGGCCGTGACGTCGACCGCCGAACCGAAACCCATCTCCTCCAGCTCCAGCTCCGGTCTTCTCTCTTGCTTCGTAAGCAAAAAAAAAAGTAGTAGTTGCAGGAACACAAAAAGGAAGGCGGCAGTTAGCACTTACTAGCAGCGTAGTAATGCAAAGCGTTCCCGTCAAATCCGTTTGTTTCATTTGTTGGGTCAGTTAACCGCTGCCGATTATAAATAGGTTTATGCTAGTGTCCATGCATCGACGCCCCCCTGCTGTTTCTCGGTCGTTTTCAGGGCAGCGACTCACGAAAACGCCGTGCGGATAGCCCATCGCCCATCCCTTTGCACTGCCTTGCTGATCAGCCCCCACGAGCCACGATGGAGCGACGAGCATGACAGAAAGGCAAATGACATTGGGTAGTGGGGACATTGGGAATGTTGGAAAAAATCGACCATAGATCAGCTCGCTTTTGACGGCAGCATGCATAGCGATTTGCCGATTGGCAAAGCGGCAGGCCCTTTTGGCTATACGTGCCATGCGGGTTGTGACTGGTCTCTGCCACCGAACAAGCTAGTTTCGCCTAAATGGAAAAGGTTTAGGCTGCTAATCTAGCTCAGAGACCAATATAATAGCGCAGTCGTTGATCTTGGATATGATATTGGAATGCGACGTCAGAATAAGAACCTGGCTGCATCAGATTCATTCATTCACTCACCATTGTGTCATCACCTGCTTCAGATCGGCTGGGGCTTCTTTCTAATCATCATGCTGATTGAGAAGCCATGCCGGCATGCCGACGCATGATTGGGCAATTCATGAGGAGAATGGCCCAGTACTGTGATAGTGGTAGTAGTAGCAGAGTAGTAGCAGACGACAGACAGACACCCCGGCAAACAAGGCGGTACAGGCAGCACATGGCATGTGAGCATTATGCGCCGAAGAGAACAGCAGGGAGGAGCAGGGTACACGCGCCAGCCTCACGAATTCCGCTTTTTCTGCATCGAATCGAATCATATACTACGTCCTTCAAGTACAGTAGTCGTACATTCTTGCGAATAACAGGATTAAAATAAACCAGGTGGGGGCGTCGAGATTCGTTCGCTCCGATTACAAAAATGCGACGACGACACCTTTTTTCCTCATCTTCACTCCGAAACGCAATCGGTTGCTTATGAACGTTCAGAGTTCCAGAGCCAACCAAATTCAGCAGATATACTATTACTACCTGTAGTTGCCGAACAAGATAACCTACACCAAGCATTACCACTATAGTGAAAACCAACGCCACCGACACTGGGATGTGTGGAGGCCGGTCACGGTCAGGTTCGGACCAGATTTGCCAATCCCTGTTCCTGGTGCAGGCCTGTCACTCGTCGACTGTAGTCCAGCAACATACGAGGCAGCCGTCAGATCCAGGAGAACTGCTGCACGAGCAACCACAGTGCACCGTCCGATAGATAAGACGCGAGCTGTTTTGGGGGTGACACGCGACCGTGCGCCACAGAAAATGGTGTCGACGGCGGGCAGCCGTGATAATATGATCCGAAAACGGCACTGTGGCCGCCGAATAGTTCCGGCACCGACTTGCTCGCACCGTCGTCGTGGTCGCTTTCCTGCCCTCCTTTTGTCGAGCCATCGCCGTCCACCGTGACATGATCTTTCTACTCGTCACCCTCGACCAATTTTTCGAACATTTTTTTGGGACATCTGGCTGTGATTAATGAAAACAAATTAGACTGCTACCTGCCACCTTCATTGTGACAGATACGGATCCAAAGTCGCTTTACAATGCCCTTTACTCAGGCCACTCTGGTACCGCTTATATGTGGTCAAAATTAACTGAAACAACAGCCAAACAATATGCTTTTTTTTACAACGCTTATTCCCACCTCTCATCTGTATATAAAAAAAAGAAGCTAAAACAGACCAGGTTTTTTTGACCGTACCTTAATACTTCACTCATACAGCTTATCAGAAAGGCGTTTCCTAGAAAAGCTGTACCAATCAGAGCCCTCAACATATGAACATCACAGCCTGTTTTCCCATTCAGACATCGCAAGAATTCTGGCCCATTTAAATCTTACACCAGAATCCAGCCCGAAGAAATGGTTCACAAGAAAGGTCACTTGAATAACTGAGTTAAAATTGTCAATCCTGACATAATCAACAGGTACATCATCTCGGGTTGTTAACGTATACAATTCCTACGAGCTTGCTTAGCCAAGCGAAGACAATAACTTAGGGGAGCCGACCCTATCAGATTACATGGCAGGCTTTACAAGTGTCACTAAATCATATATACAGTGAATAGCTGACGGTACAACATAACAACCATCCTACTCAAACCCTAGCAACAAAGGATCAGCGCGGGAGATGCTACAGAGGGGAGGATAACTTAACAACAAGAAGCAAAAATGGATTTGTTGGGAGGGGTAAAAGGGCACGGTGGGGATCTGCAGTGATGTTGGTTGGTGCGATGGATACAATGGTAAGACGTATGGTATGTATCGCGCTAGGCTAAGGTTTGATGATCTAGAAATCTGACATCAGCAGCTTTGGACCTGGCTTTATGCTCACAAAGTCGTAGGGTTTTGGTTGATCCACGCTGATGTAGTCCTTTGTCGTCAGCACCTGTGGATGAAACAGAGTGCAAATTAGTGCTCATGAGGTTGGCTTGGCACTGAACCACGAAAGAGGGAGTAATTGGCGTACCAAGGTCTCAAAGAACATTCTGGATGCTTCCTTCCGTGTCTTCCCGCGCACCAGATGGTCAATTGCGACACTCTTCCTCCCCAGACCAGATTCGTCATCGAATAATGTCTTGAGATATCTCGCAACACCCCTGAACAGCCATGCATAGAGACCATAAAAATGTTTGAGCAAGAGCACTGAACATTTAGAACTCCAAATGAAATATCACTTAGCTCTGTACCTGGTGCGAGAAGACCAACCGCTGTTGTCAAGAGACTGAAATTCACTAGGATTTGGCTCATCATCATTGGCATCGCCGAAGTCCCCATCATCATCATAGTTCAGAAAATCTGGAACAACACAAGGTCTGACGGTGAAAAGGCTTGTACTAGGTCTGTCACAACACAGTAGCAACAAAGACTAGTACAGGCATGGTTGGGGAAATATTTGATGTATTGTATTCTAATAAACCCAGGATGTAGTCACTGTTTGAAGGATTGATTGTGTACAGGTGGGGAAAAAAAAGGTCCTAGGTGCCACTTGGAATCTCCTACTCTCGTTACATGTAAGGCATACACATACATTAGAACACATCAGAATGGATAAAGTACCTGTATCAACACCTTGAATTGCACTCCCAAAATCCTGTAAACCAAACAGGACACCAATTATTATATGGCCTTGATGTAACTGAACAAAACAATGCAACTAATTCTACAGCAAGTATTGGAATGAGAAGGCCAGGAAAAGCATGCTGCAGCGAGCAATTAAAAGATTATGTGTATATGGACTCACATTGCATTCCTTCGGTTCATAGTCATTCACCATATCCACATCCATAAGAGAACCCATGTTGTTTTCTTGGAAGCCAGAATTATCTCCCATAGCAGACACAGTATTTTCATCCTCCGTTGGTCGAGGAAAACCAGAGGAATCTTGATTATATCCCACCGCATTTTCATCCTCCGTTGGTTGAGGAAAACCAGAGGCATCTTGATTATATTCCACCCCAGTAATCTCAGAAGCAGGGACCTCATTACTCTCAAAAATATTAGCATTGCTATGAACAAAATGATTGAACTCCCCTGTCATGTCATCCCCTGTGTGAGCACAAGCTTGGCCAGAGTTATCTTGAGCCACATCATGACTAGAAACATTTGCATCAGTACTCCTCTGCAAATCAGATGGAACATCTTGAAGGCGATCACTATATAGTGTATCTACTTGAGCATGCTCTCTGTCAGCAAGTGCCACTTCTTTCTCATTATCAATAAAAGTTTCAGTCACCCCTTGAAACAGAGTGCCAATAACAAAATCATTAGATACACCGTTAACCTGGTTTTCAGGAGGAATTTGCAAACCAAAAGCAGGCGTAGCGCCACATGCATCATTTGCACCTGACAGCAAGGCATCTGGTTGAATCCCATCTGGTATGTGAAATGGTTCATCAATAGTAGCAGAACCAAACCCAGCAATATTGCTATCTTCTCGAATTGTTTCAGGCATGTCTAATTGACCTTTTAGTTCCATGCTCTGAACAGCAGGGTGTACAACAGCCTCATATGTCCGATTGTGTAATTTGTTTAGCTCCTCAGATAAGCCTAGTAGTAGTAGAGATACAAAAATCAACCAATCATCTCTCAAGATGCTTCCAACTCCCATTTTTTTTTCTAACTACATATGTCACGGCGTACAGAAAAAGGAAACAGGAAAACAAAGACATCACAAGAAACTTACAGGAAAAGATGGGCTCGTGGAATATATCATCTTCCAGTGAACCTTTCTCAATCATCCATATTTCAGAACGAGTGCATGGAGCCTTTTTACGAATGCGCCGTATATCCTCTGTATTGATCAACTGTTGTCGTATAGTACTGGAGAAGGAAAGAGATGGTCAGCAAGTAGATTCATGCCAGAAGTTATTTTGCAAAGCACTCATTACAAGTGTGCAGAGACGCATTCAGCAGGCACATACAAAATGAAACCAAACGGTAGAATGTCAGACCAGGAAATATCCCACATCAAAATTTCAAGCAAAACTGCAACATACTCTCCCTAGCATGAGTAAGACAGCTTCTACAAACAAGACTGTTGTGGTGGCACAAGAAAACAAACAGAATAAACATGGAATAGTGTCAAAACCTTAACGAGCACTAGAGACACCTCAACATCTCTGCATAAGAACCTGGTTCAGGTTGGCATTACAATCACATGACAAGAACTAAGTAAAGGGACTATGAGATAGGGATTTCATATCTGGTCAGGATAAAAAAAGAGATAGTAAAGAATTCAGCAAAGATAAAGCAAATACATACTCAGCATGCAGGACCATGGCATCATCTATTTGCACTTTTCTCTTGAGTGTACCCATCTTCGACCCCAACCTCGGGCGTTTCAGAGATGATTCTCTCGGTGGTAGTGGTGTTGAATCAAGTGTGAACCCAGGGGTCCTTCTACCGACTAATGCAAGGTCAAGTGATTAGGTAAACACACTAAATCCAGGCGACAGAAATGCAGTGTATAAGTCATACGTACCTAAAATAGATGCCAGTATATCATCATCATGAGGAACAAAATCATTGGTTCTTTTACCATGTGGTCGGCTAGACAACCTTTCAGTGGTCTCACTCTCTAAAGCTGGTAAGCTATCTTCCAGGTGTCTTTTTCTGCTCGTAAGGCTGCCTATTATGTTACTTCCATCAGATTCAGCTGTTCCTTTTTCTGCAGTTATCTGCCCCAAATCAATTGCATGATTGAATTCAGCATCTGGAGCTGACAGCATTTTCTCAGGCTCAGCAAATTCTGAAGTTGATAGTTCATTCAGTCTATCATTAGATGCCACTGCTTGTTGCATTGCTTGGGTTTCATCTGCATGTGCAGTTGTACCTAAATAAAAATAGTAGAAAAGTTACATGATCTCTAACCCTTTCAGTGACCATGGCATGGGCAAAATAAAAACCAACAAAGGATATCAACTGATTACCTTGTGCATCAATTAATGGCCCATTAATCTGTACCAGGTTCTCCACCACAGTTGGTTCAGTAGAACCATCAACACATGGCCCTGAATCATTTACAGCCAAAGGTACATCTTCAATTGTTGCATTGACAGTTACCGTTTCAACAGATGCAGCTATACCATCAGAACTGACCAACTTATCAGCAGTGTGCTCCAAGTGTGATGCTTGACCATGGGATGGTAAACCCTCACTAGTGTGATGTGCATCAGTGTCCTGCACAACAGAAGACTCAACTTGCACAGGCATCCCCAATCCAAGTTCTGTCATCCCAGCACCCACAACATCACTGGCATTTCCTGTAGCTGAATGGAGAAAATCTGAGGCTGGAGCAGTAGGAGTGCCAGCCTTTGCAATTTCATCATTGGTTGATGGTGATGCTTTTCTCTGTGGGCTCAAAACAGGACTTTCATGGACTCTGGAAGGAACTGTCTCTTCCATTAAACCAGGTGTAGCTGGGGCCTGAGCGCTAATGAACTCTGGGGATGCAGGTTCATCACAAGTATATGGGCTAGGTTGATAGTACGAAGCTGATGGCCCTGCAATACCTTCATTATGCAATAATAGATCATTCAAATCAGGAGTCTGTACATTGTAAGGAGTCTGTACATTGTAACCAGTCCAGTTAGGGATACTGTTTCCTCCTAGGTCATCTGCATTCTGTGGACCTAGATTTCCATGACTAGAAGGCCCACCATCCATGTTGCTGTATCCTTCAGCTGTTATGTCTGTACTTTTGTTATCATCAATGTCCATATCAGTAGAAGGGACTGATGGCCGAGCTTGAATAATAATGCTGAAGGCACAGACAAAGAAAAATAGAACCAGTGTAACTTCAGCGAAACGTGATTAAAAGGGAAACAATGCAACATCATCTAATTTGAAATGTTATGACAAAAAAAAAGATTTCAAAATACGAGTTACTAAACAAAAATAACTGGTCTTCTGACAATATTATTACTTCAGAATCCCAGCATAAATAAACTTAGGACCTGTTTGGATCACTTCATTTTGGAGGAATTGGAATTGACTTAATAAATTAGGCTATTTAGTTTGGAATTTGAGATTCCCCAACTTTCCAAAGTTCACAAATAAGCCTAAAGCCTATCTCAAATTCATAGGGTGGGAGATGGGAAATGAATTCTATAGATCACCACCATGCTATGTTTGCACTCTCCAACTTATTCAATTCCATTCCAAGTATAGCCTAGCTCAAATATGTGCCTAAACTACAATGAGTTCAATTCCAAGGATCCAAACGGGCCCTTATAATAACTCCTGGAGAACCAGGAAGCCAAAACTTTGGATGTAAGAAAAGATATAGATTGTTACAGCCAGACAAAAATAACGAGTCAAATCAAATGTCCAAGAGTTAAGAAAGACAATATTCAAAAGAAAAGGGAGGCAACTTTACCCATCATCAGACTCAAGATGAATTGAGCGGTCCTTGTTCAGAATTAATTCCTGACAACAGACAAATCTAATCAGCTTAGTCAGAAAGTTTTAATGCTAGTATCATAAAGTCAGGCCGCTCTTCTATCTAAACAAGACAAACTATCAAGACAGAATGGACCTTTTCTTTTATTCTAATTCACAACATACAAGAACCAGAAATTACCTCAACTTCAATAAATTATTAATTCTATTATTAGATGGACCAGACTACCACCATGCAATCAGAGCATAACATAGAGAAAAACTATTCCAAAAGCAAGAAGTAAAATAAATACCTCCTCCAAGTCCAGGCCAATATGTGACGAACTGCCATCACCAAATCTTTCTGCACATTTAATACTTTACCATGGTTAAAATGCTATTAAAGAAATGAAGTCAGACAAGATGTAAACAGAGACAGGACCAACCATCTAGGCCAAACTGGGATGTTGAATACCCTGTTTTTTCTGGGTTGTCTTGCAACGTGATCTGTTCTTTTGTGCTCACATGATGATCAATGTCGCTGGATCATAGCGGAAAGTGTTCAGAAAAAAATTAACAAAGCATTCTTAAATAGTGAACTTATTAAACAGAGACTGCGGCTTTACCCTTGAAACGCAGCTTCTGGCAGTTCAAAATCATCAAGATCGAATGTCTCAGGCAGAGTTATAGAGTGATACGGAGCAGTTGACTCCTCAGGAGGTAGATCAACAGCAGTGGACCTGAAAGCTTGTTTTATCTTCAGCAAAGCTTCACTGCAGTCATGGAATAGGTAGTTGACCTTCCGAGAATAGATTCGGACCACGCCTAACATAAGATGACTTGATAACCGAAGTGCGATTGGAACATCAGGGAATATGATGGAATCTGCAGGAATAGCGACCATCGATTTTCAGCTCAGAATTATAGAAAAAGCACAATGCAGAATTGTTAGGCCAAACACGAATACTATCATTAAATTCTAGACAATGTCATATCAATTGTACTGGATGGCAGATCTGCCCCATCCAGACTGGCAGCTTGTAATGTAAAATATGCTCCATTAGCTCCTTGGAGAAAGAAAGCGTGAAGTATCAAGTGTTCTAAGCTTTAAGCGTGCTGCAAAGAAATCTTTCCTTGTATATGACTTTCTAGATGGTCAAGTATCTATAAATATTAATTAATAATAAATAAACGTGTGCATCTTCATTTCCATTTATTAGATACATTCACAACAAGTATTCATGTCTCTGCTAGCACTGTAGCCTCATGCCCACCTATGCTATTTTTAAACAAGAAATACTTTAGATATGAATCAACACCTCATGCCCACCTCTGCTAGCCAGATTTTTATCAATTTAGAGGCTTGGATGATATCCCACAGTATCATAATGGTAGCCACATGCTTGTTCATGTTGCAGTCCTTTCAGGTGTAACATATGGATAGGCATGATCCACGAATTGATACAATCAAAAGTGACTATATGAGGTCAAAAACATTCTCATAAGTGGCATGCCCTTGGCTCATGGTATACTAGAACAAAGCAAACCAGATATAGAATTGGTGCACTCATTACAACTCAGGTGCTGTTTGGTTGTCTTGGGAGTGGTAAACTAGTAACGCTAATGGAATCAGGTTACAGTGGGATTTATTGCAGCGTAAGGCAAAGCAGCATTCGTTTGGTTCGCCTTTTAACACTCAGAGTCGATAATAGGTTAATCGGAGGTATCAAACTTGTATAGCCCGTATCTGATCCTGCGGCTAATAGTTACGTTGTTGGCCCAACCAAACATGAAGTAGCATGATCTATTAGCAGTGTGAATCAATAACTGAGCAAATATGATGAACCAAACAAAACCTCAATGCCTATAAATGCTGTCTCGCTATAACGATAACAAGACATACACAGGCTTCCTGAAATTCATGCAAGCAATAAGAAAAGAAGATGGAGAAATTAAGCCTGATCCCAAAAAAATACAGGACAGCTAAAGCCTTTTTACATTTAGAGGGAAAGATGAAGTGAAATTAATAAATCATTGTGGTTTGGATTTTTCTCTAAGCAATTTTTTCTCCTTAAGGTGTAATTCATGGCGTTGAACCTTGTACTGGTGTATGGTAAATGGTAACCATTATGGTAAGTGAGGTGATATAGGCTACAATATCTACATATTTTCTAGGTAGAGAACTTGTGTGATTTGCTTTCCGTGATAACATGGTCGCACGTTTCTCAGTAAAGAACAAATGAAATAGCTAAGAGAACATCAGTTTATGCAAGGTGCAAAAAGATTGCAAAACACAATATAATATGACAAGGTAATTTGAATGTACTGTATTGGCTGCCTTGAAATTGTTACTACCCAAGCCCACCATACTATGACAACTGGTCAGGCCTCAGGCCTACCAGAAAATAACAGGGCACATAAACAAAACGAAGTCGTTCTGAGCAGAGTTAGATGGATACACGTGTTCATTCCCCGTAAAAGAAAATAGCATCAATTTCACCGCATCGTAATGCAAAAATCAGGACTACCTAGCAAGTAGTGATTTTCTGTAAGTTCTTTTCCTCAAGAAGCATAACCCGTGGCATTGGACTTAAGGCTGGTAGTCATCCATACTCACCTAATTTAGAGATCTCCCTAATTTATGCCATGCGATGTGATGTAGGCTGAAATTCACTTAAAATGTTCTTCTACATAAGGAACTTGAGTATGTTTTGCTTTCTGTGATCGGTGCTTTTAACCCTAGCAGGCAATAGAACAGCGAAAAGAAGCAGCTACATGCACCAAGGTAATATCTTGCCAAATCTACCGAGCAATGATTTTCTACAGCAATGTCGATGATGCACCCCATCGATGATGCACCCCAAATCTTACTCCTAAAAGAACCAAATGATATCGTCAGCGTCTAACTAATCGGTCCGCCCGGTGCTAATAGCCTCCGCTTCGCTAATCCACCGCCCGGCGCTCTCTACCATGCTATCTCACGGAACTGCCGCCCGCGACCCCGCTTAATTCGCCCCGCTCCTAATCACCCGGGCATTCCTTCCTCCTCGACGCGCGGATCCGGCACAACCGTCGCATGCCCACGATCCTCCCCATTCTTCACGCGTCTCTCACACCACCCAACCCCACACGTCCGCATCCTGCCCCTCCTCGATCCTCCTCCGTGGCCGAGCCCAGGCCAGGCGCCGCCGCCAAATCTTCGACCGCTGTCACGGCCAGTGCCGGTACCACGGATGTCGAACTGTCCGAGCTCGCATCCTCCACGCGCCCCGGCGCCGCGCACCGTGATCCCCTCCGCGCGGCGTCCAAATAATCTGCGGCAGCAAGGCGCGACGGGCCGGAACGTGCCTGTGTTCCGCTCCGTGCTGTCGCGGCGTGTGCCTGTGATCCTCTAGCTGTTGCTCCTCGAGTCCTTGTCGGCGATCGGCAGCCTCCGCCGGCGCCGGACCGGGTCTGAGGCCGTCGCATCGGCGGCGGAGATGGAGGCGAGACCTGGAACGCACGCCGTGGAGGAGCGAGGACATGTCGCGCTGCTGCACGACGACGACAAAAGCCACAGAGGACGACAGGCCGCGCAACTGCTCCTCGTAGTAGCGCACCAGGTGCCCCACGTTCGTCATCTCCGGGGCCAGGAGGAACGCGCTCTTCCGCCGCCACCGGGCGCCGACCGAGTAGAAGATGAGGTTAGTGCGTCAGCGACGTTTGAGTGCGTCCGTTTTCACTCTTTTTTTTAGAAAATAATTTTTTTGTTCCTACTAGAAGGCTCTGGATTCTCCAGAAGTGTTAAAGGTATCAAGGTTCTTGCTCTTGATTAGGCTGACGGTTGGGTGCTGGATATTGGATTTAGAAAAGTCATTGAGAAAATAATTGCTTTCATCGCTAAAGAGAGGCAGACGCTGTTGTTTGTTGTTTCCTGCTATTTATTGTTCTAGAATAGGAAGTCTCTTTCTCATTAATTCACTAGGCCTTTTTGTACCTTATTATATATGTGATCAGATCATTTTTATAAAGGGAATCATTAAAAGCGGGTACTAAGAGAGAGATTCATCATTCTAGAAAGTCGCAATATGAAAGAACTATGTCATATTAGTCAGCTCCGACGTATCTGCCCATGGTGTAGATTATTGTGATGTCACCATTGCGTACTTGTGGGTTATACAATTATTTCTCTTCCCAAAAGAAAAGAAAAGAAAAGAAAAGAAAAGAAAAGAAAAGAAAAGAAAGTTGATTCATCAAGAAATTTATTTTCTCATGTAGATTGGTTTGCCTGCTGAGATAGAGAGAATAGCGTATACATAGACTCAGAAGGGCTGGACGGAAAAGCAAGCAAGGGCAAGGCATCTTACTACTACTGGCCCCATGGGGAATGCATTTTCTTAGTAAGTTTACGGTTTCTTAATATCAGAGATTTCAACAACTCTGGTTGATTCAAAGCATTCGGGCAGTAAGTAGTTAACTCTTTGCAAGGTTCGGATTTCTAGAGTTGGAAAGGTTGGAAGAGGTAATTGATCAATATACGATGAATATTTATAGCCATAAGAGATGCTTATCGTTAGGATGTTACCTTGATTTAGCTATGTTTTCAATCAAATGTACCATCTCTGGAGCAGTTTTGCTTAGCCCAATACACTCTTTGCTGTTGTTTATAGCATTTGATGCATTTTTTTTATTTTCATGACATCACCATGTTCGCGATGTAATTTCTCCATCCTTGATCTAGAAGGGACTTTATATTTTACGCTTGGCCAGAGCTTCAATGTCTAAGCGCAGATGTGCCGTCGGGAGCTGCTGCTGGTCAGTTGGTCTCTGTTACATGGAGACCAAGTCTGCCTACGACTAGAACCTCACAAGATGACAACTGGACATCCATTGCATTTCTATTTGCTGAGCGTTCAAGCATGAGATCATTTCTTTTTTATGTAGCTTGTATTTTAGACGTGGAATGTGTCACAATGTTCATTAATCTCGACGACTCTATGAAAAAAATGTGCATGCCTCTTTTAAATATTAGCATTGTTCATGAATCTCGACAGCTCTATGAGAGTTCATGCTTATTTTAGTTATAAATATCCATGAGAAACACGTTTCTTTCAAATATTGATGTTATAATTTAAATTACCTATCTTTTATAAAGGCCTATGTAATGTTGATGTTTCAAACATCACGATTGCAATATCTACTGTAGTAAATAGTATAACACACGCTCATATTTATGTTATCGTAGTATTATGATTTTCCGTTGCAACGCACGGGTATTTACCTAGTTAAACAAAAAAGAATGGACAGCTCGAAAAAGGTTATCTTTTTATGCCTCTGATAGCAGCAGGTAGAAGCTACTTAACCCTGGACATAACTAGAAGGGCTAAAATTCTTCTATTACAGTTACGTAAACATTTTGACCAGAGGTAGTAAGTACTACAGACTGTATAGCCACAGGGACAGAAACAGAGAAGCCATAAACGAGCTAAATTTAGCATTTTTTTTGGTTCAGTGCAGCTACAAGACTGGCGAGCATTAGCAGAACAACACTATAGCATCCTACGGGTCAGGTCAAAGCATGCACACACAACAGTAGAGCGCAAACCCTAGATTAAAATCAAATTATTGGAAGCATAAGCAGAAGGCCACCCACCTACTGAGACGCCGATGTCCGTGTCCGCGACCTGGTTCTTGCGCAGCTTCCGCTCCAAGTGCGCGGCAATCCATATGGTCCCGAGCGGGCCCTTCTTGGCCAAGATGAACTGCGAGTAGAACATCTCCGGCTCCCCTCCTTACGCTGAATGAACAAGGGCGAACCCAGAAAAAGGTCAACTTTTTTGCAAAAACAATCGAAGCTAGCTGGCAGAAGACATGTGTACGCTTGTAATTAGATCAGATCCAAGTAGAAATGCCAAGTAGCGTAAGCTAGGGTTTGGGCGCCCGGTTTCGCGCGGCGGGAAGGGAAGAGCAGGGGCGGGCATACCTGGAGGGTGCTCGTCGCCGGCGAACGGCACGGCGGAGTCCTGGCGCCGAGCGGGCTGCGGTGGTCGCTCGCTCAAGCGTCGCCAGGAACGAGGGGGAGTGAGCGCGAACGCGGGGCTGAAGGGGAGGAGAAAAAGCAGGAGCGGAAGAGAAGACACTCCCGTAGAAATTTGCCCGACTGGACTGGGCTTTGCTTGGACGCCTACTTCGGCTGTGCTGAAGCCTGCTGTGAGGAGCTGCAACTGCAAACCGAAGACAAAGTGGCACACGTTTCGTGCTCTTACCCCTAGTGTTGTACGGAATCCGTTTCCAGCCCTGGCACTGCACTCCTGAGGATAGGTATGTAAGGATAGGAGTATGTACGACAGTTGTTGGGGGTGGGATGCAAAATTGGCAAATAGCTCCTCGAGCACACGAGCTGCGAGTCTGCGCGTGACAGTGATGAAGTGACCGTGCGGAGGAAATGTTCACGTGGCTGTGAGTATGAGTTACGCCATCTGGGCCGTTGGATCTCCTATCCGTGTGCGTCCGTCTCAGCGATTCGCATACCGCAATGCAAGCACGCGACCATTGCGGCGGAGCGACCCCGCTCTCCTTACTCTCCCACATGACTAAGCCCATGTCACTGCACCCGGTCGAAGACGAAGAAGAAGATGATGGCGATAGGGTGCCGACGGGGTTAGGAATCTGCTCTCCGACGATCTTAGAATGAGGTTGGTGGAGGCGGGTGAGACGACGGTTGGGCAAGGGCGTCATGGGCTCACGACGGAGCTCATCGGTGAGGCGCCCTGTGTTTAGGGTAGGGCGGGGTCGAAGAACAAGGGTGGGAAGTGAGTGACACGGCAGGGTGGCGGGAGCCACCGATTGCCGATGGTAGAAGACGAGGCAAGATGAGGCCAGGGACAAGGATGCGGACAATAAAGCGCCACCGTGATACGATGAGGATGCGGACACTAAGACGGAGGCAGGAAGTGGGTAAGAGAGAGACAAGGAGGGATGACAGCGGGAGAGGATGACAGTGAGATAGCAGGAGCCACTGGTTGCCGATGGTGGAGGTTGGGAGAGGGGACATACAAGGAGGGATGACAGCGGGAGAGGGCATCATCGCGGGGAAGACGACAAAACGAGGTCCCTCGCAAATGGCCAAATGAAAGAGCCATGGTGGACGAAATCACTCACCGTGAGCCCTAGAACCAAATATGTTTTATTAGAAAATAATATAACCACTCCATCTGAATCATTATGTTTGTTTGGTTTGTGACCATAACATGTCATGCCAGAAGTTAGTCATGTCACAGTTTGTTGCGCAACATTTTGGTTTGTTGCCACAACACTATGGTGTGCCACACTTTCTTAGCAACTTGTCCCACACGTCACAGACTCATTTTCTTATCAAACTTGCCAAAAGTATGACTTCAAATTTGCTCCCCGGACTTTCTACGGGTAACTTGTTACTTTGGGAAATATGATAAAATAGCTAATGGAGCCATGTTTCTTCCGAAAACACCTAAAATAGCATTTAACAACACAGATATCTACTCCTTTGGAGTTGCTCTAAAGACTAAGTAGCTAAACTTTAGCTAGGGTGTTGTGTTCCTCTAGCTAATTGAAAAACATGACCATGCCAGCCCTCGTTAATTCTATTGTTTATCCAGCTAAACTTTAGCTGAAGGTGATTGGATCCTCTGAATAAACTTTAGCTGGGATAGTTTGGTCCTTGAGGACTTTTAGCTAGGTTGAAACAACTAAATAGATTTTATACCACCACGTCAGGAATGTTTACCACAGCGGGCGATTTCCATTCCCCGTGGCGGGTAAAGGGCCCCGTCGTGGTGGAAAGGTCATATGTTAAATCGTGATCTCACCACGGTAGGCTTCTTGCCCGCTGCGAAAAATGATTAACCACGGCGAGCACTTTACATGCGCCCGCCATGGTTAATGATTTCAAAAAATTCTACTGCCTTAGTTTATTTATTATCAAAATTCTTGTGGTATTTTACTATCCATGCATATGCCTGGTATACTTGATAGACTTCCAAGTTGGATCTGTGTATATGCATGTTATACTTTTCATTGCAAATACCTGTGGAGATACGGATGAAGTCTCGGTCGCGAAAAAAATTGCAAATACCTGTGGGAAAGCATAGTTGTTTCACAAATACAAGCAGTCATGGGAAACATAGCGCACGTGACTATGTGAGCAGTCCATTTACACGGAACAGCGACGGCTAGCTGTAGGCTGTAGCAGTGCAGCCGGTCTTGCAAACAGACAGGGGAGGGAGCGACGCAGGTCTTCCAAACACAGACATTTTTTTTTTTTTACAACAAAACACAGACAGATTGACGTCCACGGAAAACCAACCCCGGGGAGGTTTTCAGCCGCCCACAGGCCAACCCAGCAGCCATCCAGGCTCGAGGAGACCAGGAACCGTACCCCCCTTCTCGGCAGAACCGAACTGACCCGTGCAACTTGTTTCACATGTTCTGCTTAAAAAAAAACTTGTTTGACACGTGGCCGTGTGGGGCGGTGGACCCAGCATGTATCGGAGTATCGGACAGGGACAGCAGTCGTATACTATGCGGCCCGTGTCATAAACAAAATACGGTCAGGACTTTTAGGACCCGTGCGTGTAGTACGTACGGAGTCGTCTCGATCGTGTGTTCAGTATCCGTGTCCTGCCGATCTGTTCATCTCACGAGGTAGGAGGCTCCGCACATCGACGCGCTCTCCATGTCAGGCCTTGCCGCCGCCGCCGACGCGCCGTCGGACGAAGACCTCGCGTACCACCAGATGGAGGCCGCGTGCTCCTCGCCGACGCCGAACCAGACAACACCCCCTGATGTTGCTTCCATCTGGGCCTGGACGGCGCCGGCGTCGGTACGGTCGGCAGGCGCCCGTCAAGACCTCGCGTTCCACCAGATGGAGGCCGCGTGCTCCTCGCCGACGCCGAACCAGACGAGAAGAACACCCACTAACAGGCCCCCTCCCTGGTTTTTCTGTAGAATCGCCATGCTGGTACGAGAAAGCTAGCTTCTTCCTTAGTAATGTTAGACGGTGTATTGTCAGCTAATTGAACTTTGCACCGCGCCCTTCGTCACTCCTGATGCCTTCGCTATGCTTTTGCAGTCTTTTATGACGTTCTCGGGCATCATATTCACGGCTGCTCCTTTTATATGGCGATTTGCGTACCACGATTTGGACACCTTCGTGATGATATTGTCGGCTTGTCCTGGACTCATGGTGATAGCAGCTGGTTTCGTATTAACATCTGACGATTGCCTGCAGCGTTAAGGGGGCTGACGACGTATATTTTTAAGGGGAGAGACCGATGTGTATTACTGCATGTATTTCAGAAGAGGAACAAGACTAAAAGGGTATTGTTTCACAGGGATTTATTTCAGAAGAGGAACAAGACTGAAAGGGTGTTATTTCACAGGGGAACTTTTTCCCCGTGAGCAAATGCTTAGCATGACTGTTAGCGTTTATTATGTATCGGTTGCTTTGATTTGCAGTATCATGTTTCTTCAGTAATTCCATGATTTATTTGCCTCCTAACTGCATCCTTAATCATTCCGTCTGTAAAGCACAAAAAGGTTGTTAAGACATGCATAGTTTTCAGACTTTCAGTTCATATATGCAAAGCCACTTTTATTGTCTTCTGCATCGATATCACTCGGTGTGTCAGCGTGAACAGCGTGCACCTATGCGTCATACTCCCTCCGTTCCAAAATAAGTGTTGTTTTGAGTTTTTTGCGCCACAAGTTTGACTCAATTTGTAGAAAATATGTGCAGCATTTATATTTCCAAATAATTTTGTTAAAAAACTAGACTTAAAGATCTTTCCGATGATACTAATCACTTAACATAAATATTAATATATTTTAATATATAATTGCCGGCAACTTTTTCTCGAAAAGTGAGAATGACACTTATTTTGGGACGGAGGGAGTATTCAATATCTATATGGTTCATAATCTGTTGTTTCCGTAATTTATCTCCCCATCTGTTCAATCAAAGCCACCTCTCTCTCGCCATCTGATCTCTAGGAAAGGGAGCCTCACCGTCCCATTTTCCTGCACATACTCACCGGGGCTGTAGTCCAGGTCGTGGGCTGAAATTGGGCCCGTCAACAAGAGCGGATCCACGGGCAGGCCTGCTGTTGTAGCTCCCCAGCAGGCCAGCCGAACACGCTCAGGGTTCCGATGGGGTTAGGGATCTGCTCTTCGGTGGGCTTAGAATGAGTTTTTGCGGACACGACGGTGGAGATGGGTGAGACGATGGCTGGGCAAGGGCACTATGATGGAGCTCGTCGGCAAGGTGCCCTGTGTTTAGGGTAGGACGGGGTTGAGAAACAAAGGTGGGAGGTGAGTGGCATGACAGGGTGACGGGAGTCACTGATCACCGATTGTGGAAGCAGAGACGGGATGAGGCCAAGAACGAGGATGCGGACACTATAGCGCCACCGTGTGATTAGGGAAAGGAATGATCGAGGATGGAGACAGGAGGTGGGCGGCACAGTAAGGCGGCAGGAGCCACTTGCTGCAGATAGTAGAGGTTGGGGGGAGGGGGCATATGAGGAGGGATACCAACAAGAGAGGAATCTTCAGGAGGAAGACGACAAAATGGGATCCTTCCCAAATGGTCAAATGGGAGAGCCATAGTCAGGACAAAATCACTCTAACTGTCAGTACTGGAACTAAATACATTTTATTAGGAAATAATACAACCACTCCATCTGAATCATTATGTTTTTTTGTTTTGTGACCATAACATGTCATGTCATAAGTTAGTCATGCCACAGTTTGTTTGACAACTATTTGGTTTGTTGTCACAACTGTGATGTGTCACACTTTCTTAGCAACTTGTCTCACACGTCATAGACTCATTTTGTTGCCAAACTTTGCCACAAGTACGAGTTCAAATTTGCTCCCCAGACTTTCTATGGTAACCACAATTTGTCAAAGTTTTGGTGTTAGGTTTTTGATTTCACTAGAAAATTTTATGCCCAAACTTTGAAGCCGACTTCGTCGTAAAACTTTGCGCTCAAACTTTTAAGTTGATTTCATCAAGAAACTTGCATTCGAACTTTGAAGTTGAACAACTAACTTTCTAACGAGTTCTTATGCAAAAGCAAGAAGGCGAAGGCGAAGTCTCAACTTCGTTCCAGATGGACAAGTTCATAAGATTGAGTATGACTTCGCGGTGGAGGATGAGCCAAGTCAAGATAAGAACGAAGACAACTCAGGATTGGTGGAGAATTCTATAAAGAAAGGAGCTCGCGAAGGCGAAATGGTCACTTTGCCCTTTGTAAAATAGTGTAACTAAATCAAAGCAAAGAGGTTTAGAATAGTCATTTGTATACAATATACGATGTCTAGTACCTATGTATATACCACCTCTGACATGTTTTGTACAACCATGAGATGAATAAAATGGCAAGTTTGTGTTCAGTTCCGATGTTCGTGTGATTTTTCACCCAACATTTGGCGTTGCAAATTACTCTAATACAAGTGATACTATAACCTACTTTCTCCTCACTTAGCACTACTCAAGCACAACATTATGAAGGGCCTTAGGGACTCCATTAGCGTGCTTAGGACCCAAATAAAAACATGGGCTCTTCTTTGATAATGTTGTAAGAATTATTCTGAAAATATGAGTCTCATAAGGGAAAGTAATAAAAACCATCCCTTTCACCTCTACTATAAAATGCAGGGAAGGGGAAGGAGGAGAGGACTCATTAGTATGTTTTTCTCTACTCCCATCTCTCTCCACTGCCACCTCTCACCTGAGCTTCAAGTTATAACATTTTTTTATAAAATATAATAAATTAAGAGTCAAATCCAATATAATGTAATATAAGGAAATACAGAGAGCGTTAGATCAGAGTCTGAAATATTGCATGACCTGATACACTGGTATTACCAATAAAAAAAGATTAGATAAAGATTGAACCATACCACCCAGATTGATTGTGCATATGCACTGCATGGTGCACCTAGTGCCACCAGAGTCCACCAAACGCAAACACCGATATGAAGTGCTAGTTTTCAGTTGGGTGAGATATACTCAACTTTCTTGCTGACTTTCTCGGGTCCGAGGTATGGGATGAGACCAATAGATCCAAACAATCTGTATCCCATCATCCCAAATCTTTTCTCATCCCCCTATAAAAGCAATATAATTGGTCACCTGACTATCAAACAAGGGATGTAAAGGAAAAGCATACACAAATCAAGAATGCATTGAATAAACAAAGTAGAAATTCAAATGAGGGTCAACTGGCAGACAACGACATTGCGAGCGTGTGCGAGTTCCAAAGGCGTCGCCTCGCTGTCGATGTGCTCTAGGGTTGAGCCAGGGGTCTCAACAGCGGCAGCGCCCTCTCCCTGCGCGGTGCCTCCCCGTGGCCGAGCACCTCCCTACCGTGGTTCCTCTCCGCACGCAGAGGCCCCACCGAGTCCATCCGGTGCCCCTCCTCGGTTCCCATGTAGCAGTTGATGCCGTTGTCGATTAGATATAGACCCCAATTCATACTTTACTGTGGGCGCCAAACTCGGTTGCGGACGGCGATGGCGTCGGAGACGACAATAGAGGTTCTTTGATATCATCAGGATCTTCAATATCACGGCGCACGTCCGGTCTCCTGCGCCTGAGATAGAACCACCACCTGCTGATGTGGTCGGTAGTCGCCGCATCTTTGAGGCGCTGTCGCGTCCGCTTGTCCTCCTCGGCAGCATGCCGTGCTTGCTCAGCCTCCGTCTGCTCAGCCTCCGCTTTCGCGGCGGCCTCCTTTAGCGCGATTGTTGTGTGTTCCAGAGATTTCACGGCTTCCATATTCACGTAGGCGTCGGCGTCGGAGAGCAGTTTGGTGATTGACGTGAGATCCTTGCAAGGTGCACTGACAACGCCGACAACCTCCTCCACCTCGCTGGCCAACCTCACGAGCTCTCTGCAGCCCATGCGGAGCAAAGACTTGCCGGCGAACGCGAGTACAAGGGCTGCTTCGCAAGCGATGTCGTCCATCTCCGGTTCTTGATTGGGGGAAGCAGGAGATGGATTCTTGATTTGGGGAGAAGCGAGGGGAGGAAGAAAATCGGCTGCGCTGACGGTGAGAGGAGGGGGGAGGAGGAAATCAACGCCGGGGGTGCTGACGGTTCTTGGCTAGCTCTAATAAACCCATAGTCGCACAAATTCATAGCTTATGCCTACGACGCTCGGCCCATGCGTCGAGAGCCGGAAGGCCTTCCCACACGACCCGCGTGCACAACATCTATCTATTTTTATGTGTTTCTATTTTATATTTATCAACAAATAAGTTGTTGCTGAGGACATCACACCGTGCAGTATATATGTAATTCCCTTTTCTTCTGCATTTGAATCATCGTTGAAAATCCTTGTAGCGCCGTTGATTAAATAAATATAAGTACCAATATAAATATTAAATTAAACTGCGCATACATTGTAACAATGCACATTCACTAATAAAAAAGTTGCACGCATACCGAACTAGGTCAAAGCCCTCCTTCCCTGGCTAATAGAACATATACGATGAGAGAGAGAGAGAGAAGTGTGTTTATAGTTGGAAATGGTGCCAAAATATTGAACCGAGTAGAATGAAGTTAGGAGAAACTCAAAAGGTTGTATGATGCAATGGCAGAACGGCAAGACTCAAGATGCAGATAAAGCTTTAAAGATGAAAGGAGTTATGTGTCAACACTCTACGTTCAGATTCCATCGCTATGAAAAACCTTGTGTATATCCATGAGGCTATATTACCATAAATGAATGTAATGTCTTCTTATATATTTAATTATTACTATAATAAAACTTAAACTTTTGATGATATTGGTGTTCAAATTATCTCGAGAGGTAAGACAACTCGTTGGGTGCTTAATCATCTTTCTACGTTACATGGTGTTGATTGCCATCGCATTGACATGATTGTTTTGACCCCATCATTTAATCCGTGCATGTGTTCATCAATAACAGTGTTTGAAATTAGTTATGAGCCATGATTATTTTTTATTTTTGTTAAGAGCAAGACTAATAATATAACTAGTTTATGGGTTGCAAGGATCCTTACAACCATCTCTTGGCTCACTCATATATGGTTAGCTCTTCATCACCATCCACACCGCTGTTGTGGCCACCACACTCCGTGAAGCTCAGAACGCCCGCCACACTCCGTGGCAAGAATCTCATCTTTCCTCTACTATAGCTTCTTGTGGTTGCCTTCATTTAATGCTCAACAAAACACCTGTTGTAGGACCTGTGGCTCGCCACAACTAGGCGTGGTGTGTTGCAGCGTTGAACCAAACATACCCGGAATTTCACTGCTTCTATGGCCTTCCGTCCGTTTTTGCCATTTGATGGTGTTAAATTAAGGATAAAAAGACCATTTTACCTCAGATGAAAAAAACCCAGAGTTTTGTTTGTTCATTGTATATTTTGAGCAATATATTAAGAAAACAAATACAATGGCGTTATTATTTAGAAATAATATCTATTCACACATGTATGATATATACTCAATGATGGTTAGTTGTGGGCAGATACTAGCAGGACATAGGAGGCGAAAGATAAATAAAAAGCGGTAATTGACGATCCATATGCTCACTTCAAACAGGCCATATATGTATTGCTCTTTTTCCCAATATTTTTTTGGATTTATAATGCTTGTGCTGTTCAAATTTTCATGTAGGCAAATTAAATGTCTAATATCCTTAGGCTTTATCTTCTCATAGACCATCTATATTCGCGTAGTTCATATTTATCTATAGAACCCATCTAAGCTCGAGTTGGGATAGCTTCTTGACTCACATCCGTTCATCCGTATATTGTGTTGGATTTATATTTTGCTAATGGCCTGATTTTTACTTTTTTGGCCATCATGTGTATTTTTTGTAAGTAGTTTATAAATAGTATTATACTACCTAGGTCATGTTTAGCCGGTTGCAAATAACTTAGTTGCAAAGCCAGTAGATTTTGATAGATTTTTGCTTATTACCTCTGCACATAAGCTCACGCAGGAAGTGATGATATCCACTTCAGAAGAAATCAATTGATCCCGAAGTCAACCGGAGTTTAGAGATTCTCCAAAGTATAAAAACCAGCCGATTGGACTCTAAAAACCTGTGTTGGGCGCGTTGGACCCTTTACGACATAAAAATAGGCCCCCCAAAGCTTCTCATAGGCCTTCATCGTACCGGAGAACTTGTGTGTTGGCATCATGGCATGGGCTTCACAAATTGGCTACAGACGTTTCTCAAAAAAAAAAAAAAAAAGGGTGGGGGGGGATGCAGAATTTCTAATTATCTTCTAAAGATTTCTTACGCTGTTATCCTTCACTTTTTAAGCCTGCGTATAAATTGGCTTGGCCCAGCCCAAATCCTCCCACACACGCGACACAAACGCACATTTTTAAGGAGTCACACACACGACACACACACACACATATTTTTCGATTGCCATTAACGTTGCCATCCATCATGAAATCGAGTGTCACGAGCATTCCATTCCACTATAATAGTAACCCAACAAGCTTCTTCACCTTTGTATGATCAGTGAAAATTTATGAGAGCTTTACTAGGAGTATTAATAAACTATCAACTTAACAAACATATTGATAAAGAGATAATTAAATGAGTTTTATATATAGGGATGAAACATATTGTTTTCTAACCACGATAATCTTAGATAAACTAGACAATAACATAAATCTCCATTAGAATTGGATAGAACATGAACATAAACCTCCATTAGAACTTGCCTAGGAATTTGGCCCAATTCAGTCTGCTCGCCTCTTCGGAAGTGCAGACTAGAAGGTTGATCCGTTCAGAGAAACATTCTTCGCTAAGAATCGGACAAGAACAAACCCATTCACCACATGGATTGACAGCGTGAAGAGTTCACGTTGCCAAACGTTTTGGCCGGTCCCGTAGCAGGTTACGACGTGAATCACTCCAATACAACATCGTTACCCCTCCTATTCCGGCGTGATCGGTTGCCTGACCAAACAAAGTGGTGATTTGTCTTCATTGTAACAGTTAACGCTGGTTTCAATTGCCATTAACCACTACCGGATCCACAGTGTTTGCCGATGGCTTGATGCCATCGGCAAACACCTGTAAGCCATCGGAAAAGAGGTTGCCGATGGCAAAGTGACGTGGCCATCGGCAACCTCCCATCGGCAATATCGTCATCGGAAAACAATTTTTTGCCGATGGCAAAAGTGGATGCCATCGGAAAACTATTTGCCGATGGCCGTGGCCCCCATCGGCGAACACTCCACGTCGGCCTCCCCGCCGTCGGGCGACGGCGGTTAGCCGATGGGCGACGCCACGTGGCCATCGGCAAACAGTCTTGTTTTCCGATGGCCACGGCCGCCGGCTTTTTTTTTTTTTTGTTTTGAAAAAGAATTCCCGATTTTTTTTTCCGATGGCCGTGGCCATCGGCAAACTTATGGTCGGTTGCCGATGGCCGCGGCCATCGGCAAACTGGGTACGTCTTTGGGCCAAATTCCCCGGTTTGTCGACGGCTAGCCATCGGCAAACCTAGGAAAATTTTTTTCCTTTTTTTTTTTCCGCTTTTCTTCCATTTCCAAGACATTTAATCACAAACAATGATATCACAAGCAAGATATACAACATTCATCACATATATTCGCAATAATACGCCATTTCAACCATAATATAGCATCAAATCCATATAAAATGTCCGAAATCATCCATACAAGTCGAAATGGCTCCATACAAGTCCCAATTCATGCATACAACTCCAAATGCATCCATACAAGGCCAACATCGGCCAAACATGTCCGACGTGGCACAACAAGGTCCAAAATCGAAATAGAAGGTACCTAGCTCGTGGCGCCGTCCCCTTGGGTCCCCGAGCCCCCGAAGCATCCTCCCACGCAGCCAACTCCCCTGCGGCCGCCGTCGCCACGAGTACTTGCCCTATGGCCGAGCCGCTGCGGTAGAGGGAACCGAGACGGCCCGGGCTGCCCTGCGGCGGCCACGAGTACCCCGGGCCGCGTGGGGAACCGAGACGGCCCGGGCTGCCCGCGGCGGCCACGAGTACCCCCGCGTCGGTGGAGGACCCGGACGAACGGCCGCGTGAGGAGGCTCTCGGAAAGGACCCCAACCGGCCGTGGAGCAGAACCCGTGGAGAAGCACCCGGCCGGAGGGCTAGCACCTGGAGTTGGGTTCGAACCCTCCGACCGTGTCGCACAAAGACCAAGTGATGGAATTAGTACTGCAGACCGGCATCACAAGCTAAAGCGATAGGCAATATAGGGACTCACCGGACGAGGTGCAAGAAAAGGCGGCGGTGGAGGTACGGTGGTGGAGCGAAGAAAGAGGCTGGGGGCTCACTCATTCCCATGGCACGCATGTCTTTGGGACATCTGCGACCACGCTCGGCCGGTAGTGCACGCAACCGAGGCGAGGCCGCGTGCTCGATAGGCAAGCGCCATCTCCTTCTGGTTGGCTAGCACCTCTTGGACCGTGGCCTGCAATATTACACGAGCATGGTTGATTGTATTTGAAGGCAAGGTACATTATTTGTGAAACGGTCGAACGACGAATGAAACTCCACTTACCTGAAGACCCGCGATCCGGCTGCGCGCACTCGGCCCGAGGCGCTATGGGGACCCGCGGTGCGCCCTACGCCGGTCTTCCTTGCGGATCTCGGTCGGCGTCGGACAGAGGACGGGTCAATGGCGCCGTGGGCCATATATAGAACCGGCCGTCTTTGCTTCCTCCTCCCAACCTCATCACGAGCTGAGGGTCTATGGGCTCGGTGGTGACGTCGTAGGTGTCGCCATGGGCCTCTCGAGCTACGGCGGCGTACTTGGTGAGCTTGTCGTACACGACCGGGCTGGTGTACTTCTCGGGCCCGTCCGAAGAGCTGTACGTGGTGGAGGGCGCTTTCGCTGGGCCCTTGTGAGCAAGGGCCCACCCCATGTACTCGTTGATGGGCTGCCCGGGGTGGTGCTCCCTCTGCGAGGAAAACGGAAAACATGGTTACAAGTAGAGATATATGAAATCCGGCGCTATAAGAAATGGTTGAACACAAGCATACCCATGTTTCCATGAACTCGCCGGGTTACGGCTCCCCCGGTGGTGTGAGACCCCGGACCTCGCCATCTCTTCCAAGCGCTTCGCCCGACGTGCTCTGTGCTCCACGTACGCCGCCGGCGTTTGCCACCCCTCCGACAATCGTACGCCGGCGGTCGGCGTACTTGCTGCACCAGGCCGGAGGTGTCTGCATGACATTCAAGTATTAGATCTTCCGGATAATGAGTTGAATGTGTCACATAAGGAATCACGGCGGTTGTTTTCCTACTTATTTACCTCCGCATGTACTGCTCCTCGGTGAGGTCGGTCTCCGGCTCACATATCATCTCCCCGGCCTCGGGTCTTATCCACCTTCACCCCCGAAGTTGGCGTAGTAGGAGATGACGGCACGGGTGTGCGCCTCGTAGAACATGTCCTTGATCCGCAACTTTCGCCTTGTCTTGATGCCGGTCCGCCACATCGGGGTCCCGCCCTCCGCCAACCTATAGTACAACCGCACACGGGCATCAAACATCATTCCATTGTTTGAGAAAAGTCCAACAAATGCGTAGTATTGAGATATGCGTTGCGATTGAAAGACTCACCCGAACCGCTTCTTGATCTTCTCGGCGAGGACTTCCCCATGTGCGTCCTTGATTAGGAAGTAGTATGGCCATTTGTCGGGCACGATCGTCCTCCCTCGATGGTGACCAAGCCGGGAAGTTTGCCTTAATCACTCGCCCCGGATGCTAGTGACATGGGGCGAACACTTCCCGGCCGACACCTTTCTCCAGCCACCGCACAAGCACAACAATTGTTAGTATGCGCTTTTAATTCGAAAATGAAATAAGAACAAGTATAGAAATCAACAATGGATACTTACGTCCCAGAGATCACGATCTGCGGGCGGTCCTCAGGGCGCGGCAAGTGCTCAGGGAGCCTAGCGGGCCCGCGCTGGAAGGGCTTCTTCGCGGTTAGCTTCCATGCTCCGCTCCCGTCCGAGACGGAATTTCGGCAGCACCTCCCCGCTGTTCTCCCGATACACGTCCCGACTGGGAGAGTGTGTATCCGGAGAACAACGGGGAGGGGCTGTCGAAACTCCGACTCGGACGGGGGCGAAACATGGAAGCTAACCCATCTACGCATCCTCGGCCGTCCAAAAACGTGGACAATCCGAAAGAGAAACCGTCGCAGATATGCACCGATCCGCATACCAACGACCGCGAATCTCTTTCGGACGGGAGACGCCTAACTCGGTTACGCAATGTACTTACAACAACTATAAGACACGAGAGGTGGTTTATACCTAGGGTGGCGGCGCGAGGCGGGTAGGTGCACGAACACGGTCAAGGTCCCTCCGACAAGTCCCGCCCGCAAAGCAATAAAGATATCAATATTTGTTGAAAATTTCGGAGAACCTCCCCTATACGGGGAGGTTCCAAGACTGCAAGAAAACCGCCGGCTCGAAGGCCGCGTCCACATTTGCGGCACGATGGCCCACACAACAACAAACCCGGCACGAAGGCCGTCAACACAGAAACGGCGCGATGGCCGACAACCCTAGAGCTTTACCTTCTCCTCCGGCGACGCGCGTGCACGGACGACGTGGACGAACGGTGGACGAACGGCGTCGGCGACGTGGACGAACAGCGTCGGCGACGTGGACGAACGAAGCGGACCTTCTCCGGCTCCTCCTCCTCTCTTCCTCCTCTCTTCTCCTTCTTCTCCTCCTCCTTTCTCCTTCTTCTCCTCCTCCTCTCTTCTCCTTCCTCTCCTCCTCCTTCTTCCTCCTCCCTTCTCCTTCCTCTCCTCCTCCTTCTTCCTCCTCCCTTCTCCTTCCTCTCCTTCTTCCTCCTCCCCTTCTTCTTCTTCCGCCCCGCTTCCTTCCCTTCCCTTCCTTCTTCCCCACCGGCGGCGGCGGGAGTGAAGGGCCGCCGGCGGCCCGCGGAGTGGTGCGCCGGCGGGGTGGGTGGCGCGGCGGGGGTGGGCTGGTGATGGCGGCGGGCGGAAGGGAGGAGGGCGAGGCCGAGGTCGGGGTAGCGCGCGCGCGGTCGGGAGCCCGCCGGCGGAAATGGCGGCGCGGAGGGGGCGGGATCCGGGCGGCGGGGAGTAGGGGGCGGGCGAGGCGGCGGGGAGTGGGGGCGGCGGGGAGTGGGGGGCGGGGGTGGTGGCGGAGGAGGCGGGGAAGTGCGGCGCGTTGAGGAAGCGCTCCGGCGGCGAAAATGGCGGCGGCGGCCGGCCGGCTTGGTGTCGGGTTCGATAGGGTTTGGGGGGGCGGGGCGGGGCCGGCTCTTTTTTTATTTTCTTTTGAAACTCGGTTTGCCGATGGCCGTAGCCATCGGCAAAGCCGCCACGTGGCGCTCGCACTATATTTGCCGATGGCTCGGCAAGCGGGCTTCAAGGCCATCGGCAAACAAAATTTTTTTTTTTTTTGCTTCCCATTTTTTTTCGGTGTCTTGCTACACCAAATACAACCCACCTCCAGAATTTGGGACAATTTTGAACTTTTGAGCTATATTTCGTTAATTATTTTGTTTTCTTTGAATTTTTCCCGCAACTCAAAATTTGAACTGCAGGTACATGAAATAATGCAGACTTTTGATTCAATAAATGATATTCATGATTCTCGGTGTATATTGAGGCCGTATCCAGGACCTCGCATGAAATTACGACCGTGTTGGCCTCGTAACATGGGTAGCGACGAACCGGGAAAGTGTTTTTAAATTCTATAAAATCCACACGGAGTCCGAAATTGACGAAACTTGACGAGTTGTCTCGCCATCGCATGTGTAGTGTGTGGTAAAAATTTCAAAAAGTTTCGAGCAAGTTGTGACGTCGGATGGTCAAAACCCAGACATCTCCACATCTCCGTGATCACATGTGGAGATGTCTGGGTTTTGACCATCCGACGTCACAACTTGCTCGAAACTTTTTGAAATTTTTACCACACACTACACATGTGATGGCGAGACAACTCGTCAAGTTTCGTCAATTTCGACTCCGTTTGGATTTTATAGAATTTAAAAACACTTTCCGCACGTCGCTACCCATGTTACGAGGCCATCACGGTCGTAATTTCATGCGAGCTCCGGATACGGCCTCAACTTACTCCGAGAATCATGAATATCATTTTTCGAATCAAAAGTCTGCATTATTTCATGTACCTGCAGTTCAAATTTTGAGGTGCGGAAAATTCAAAGAAAAACAAAATAATTAACGAAATATAGCTCAAAAGTTCAAAATTGTCCCAAATTCTGGAGGTGGGTTGTATGTGAGGTAGGAAGACACCAGAAAAAAATGGGAAGGAAAAAACAAAAAAAAAGTATTGTTTGCCGATGGCCTTGGAAAGCCATCGGCAATGCCTGTTTGCCGATGGCCGGCCATCGGCAAACAAGGTGGGTCTCGCTCTCCCGGCGCCACGTGGCTACGATTTGCCGTTGGCCTTGGCCATCGCAAACGATGCGATGCCGATGGCCTAACGGCGCGACCATCGGCAAACCGGACGGCGTCGGTCGCCGTCGGCTCTGGCGAAGTTTGCCGATGGTCTCGGTATGCCGATGGCCCGGCCATCGGCAAACAAATTCTTGGCCGATGGCTTTTCTTCGCCCGATGGCCTGGCCATCGGCAAAACAGAGTGTTGCCGATGGCGTTGTTCGCCGATGGCCCGCCATCGGCAACAATGTGTTTGCCGATGGCTTTACTTTGCCATCGTCGAAAGCCGGATGTTTGCCGATGGCGGTTCCTTGGCCATCGGCCAACTCCTGGCCATCGGCAAACACTCGCTCTCCGGTAGTGAACGTTGCCGTTGCCTGCTAGGTTACCACAAACCAAACAGCACCAAAGATGAAACTATGCTGAATTCGAAGAAAAATAATCGCGAAATTAGTTTCTGCGAAAAAGAACAAATATGAGAAACAAAGTGGTGGTGAAATTAAGGCATATCGAGGTCCCATGTTCTGAAGAGGTGTCAGAGTTTGATCTTTTCTTAAAGGGGAGGGATGTGAAGCTGGAGTCTTGGCAGAGCTGTTGCAAAGACTTTTCTGGGCTCGAGAGAAATTTGAAGTCATTCATTTGGGTTGTTCGAATGATAGATTTCAGAAGTTGATAAGCCAGTTGATACAGTTTCGTTACAAGAGAAAAGCACCGGGCGATCACCATTGCGACACAGTGCAGACCATCTGCTGATAAACTATTGCCATCGCTAGCCTTCGGATCGGACGGAATTTAGCCATGACAACACTTTGCTGTGATTCGATATGTCAAGCATAAAGTTAATTAAAATAAGAAATATGCGTAAAAGTAACATAAACGAAGAGGAGTCAGGGGCAGCTTGCAACCTTGAGCTTCCGATGCCGGCCTGGATAGCTACCCGAACGCAAGATCATCAACCAAGGTCGCATTCGCATCCATTATAATAAACAAATAAAAATTATAATAAACAAATAAAAAACTTCCTGCCGATTTTTTTTTTCTATTTACGTAAACATATGCCGGCACGTTGTGACCCGATACGCGCGTATTCCCCTCTGCGAGCCACGTTTCCAGTACAGGTCAAGCAGCAAGCCAACAGCACGCATTTGCCGTGTCCACGTTCTACTACAAAAACAAAACTAGTGCGATAGATCCATGTTTTGAGCCAAGGTCAGGACAGAGATTCCATGGTCCAAAGCAAAAAGAGTTGTTACAAAACATAAACCGCCTCGCTGAATGCGGTACACGTATATACACCCATGTGGGTATGCCTACATGGTCCCATGTAGTAAGTCCTGTCTGGTGTGGTGTCCGCCGTGTGAAACATCTCTTTCTACTGTGCTCCGTGTCACAATGTCTCCTCTCCGCGCATCAAAAGACACAAAAAGCATTGGCAAGTCCGCAAGTGCCTCTGGAGTGACCTCTCAAAGCGAGAGTATGGGGCCGTGCCTGTCCGACTCGAGCTCTCTCCAGCTAGCCGTCGTCGTCAGCAATCAAAACAATTGAAAAGCTAGCTACCACCAATACAATCTCAGTTTGACAAATCTTAAGAGATCCCAGCTACGAGTACTAATCATCGGCTGCCAACGAGAACCTCGCTGGCTAATTACCAACCATCAACAACACCCATCAGAGAGGGCAATCACGCCACGAGGAGGACCGAAGGACTGACGGACTGCCACGCGCAGGCAGGAGTGCGTGACCGGAAAGGGCAGGACAGGCACAGGTGGCCTGGCCCAGCTAACAACTAATAACCGTATGGGATTCCCAATTCCTTTCCATTCCTGTCTTCCGGCTGCTGCTCCTGCTTCGGCTCGGATCGCGCGCGACGCAGCTTTGGAGCCGCCGCGATCCGGAGAGGACAGCACGGGTGACCCGCAGATAGGTGGAATGCCCACTCTACCCTCCGTCGCCGCACGAACGAACGGAGGAAAGCCGGAGCAACCGAGGGCTAAAAAGGCGTTTTCACCCACTGACCTGCGCTGCAGCAGCCTGCCGCTTCCGCCCGCCGAGCCCGAGAGCTGGCAGCCTTGAGCCTTGCGCGTCCGACGAGGCCCATCTGTCAGCACCTCATAAAAGAGGCAAACAGGACGCGCCTTTTTTCTTTTCTTTCCCCAAAAAGCCCCCTCCCATCCCAATTCCCACACGCGCAGTGCGGAAAAATCGCCCACGCGTTGCGTCGCATCGCGCCGCACGCCGGCTTGGACTACTCTCCTCTCTCCAGCAGCAGCCGGGCCGGTGAATTACAGCGACTGCGGTGAGGCGACCGTTGCTGCGGTGCCGTGCATTAAACCCACCTTGCCGGCCTGCCCCCCGCCCCCTGTCCTCCACCGCTCCACGCCGCGGCATCTACCGCCGGCGGCACCAGCACCCGCACCCGCACCCGCACCCGCGCGGCACAGCGTCCGGACGGCGGGCTGGACAACTGAATCGAGCACTTGAGCTGAGCCGGCAGCGCGCGCGGGGGCAATCGCATCTCCTCCGGGCTCCTCCAGGTGGGTGGATCCGTCCCCGTCGCCGTCCTCGCCTCGGCTTTCTCGCCCGCCCGAGCTGCTGCTGCTCGCTGCCGCGTCTTATCCTCGCTCGGCCGGCCGGCGGCGTGATCTGCGTCACGGCGTTAACAAAGCTGTGATCTTTCGCAGGAGCTTGATCTGATCGGGCGGTCCTCCAGCGCGACGGTGTATTCTCCGCTGCTCTTTTTTACAATTTCCGGCAAGCAAATCCACTGGCGTCGGATTTGACTGAAGGAATTTGTTTTCTTCGTCTTCCATCGAAGTAGATTCGCTCAAAATTGAGGCCTGCCTGCTGCTGACGCAAGAGGAATTTTTCTGATTTGGTTTGGATCCGGAAGGCTCTGCATTGGCTACTACGACAACTGGTGGAAAGGGATAGCGGTTGGGTTGGTCATTAAATCGCCGCTGCTAATAAAGTTTCTGTCTGCTCCCTGAGCTCAGTTGGATCGGAGAGTTTAGTTCAGTGTGCCCTCCCATCCTAAAACAGGGCGAGTTCTCTGCTGTGAATCGTTGGCGTGTGCTGTTTGATCCCAATTGTATCAAAAAAATTCGATTTTTGGGCTTCAAGAGAGTAACAAGGAGGGTTGGTCAGCTCGTTCTTTTGTTGTCCACCTGTTTGGCGAGTGCTTGAGGAAGAAGACGACTTGCTCAGCCCGTTCTTTCGTTGTTGATTGAATCAAAGACTAAGAAATGGGGGTAATGTCACGGCGGGTTCTGCCCGCCTGCAGCAGCCTTTGCTACTTCTGCCCCTCTCTGCGGGCACGCTCCCGGCAGCCTGTCAAGCGGTACAAGAAGATCATAGCAGACATCTACCAGCTGCAACCGGTATGTCAAATTCTGCAGTGAGTTTTGCATTTCAGTCATTTTCTCAATCCTAGTTGTATTCTGCAACTGGGGGTGTGGTTTGGTCAAACTGTGAGGGAATTGGATGACAATTGAAGTTTTGATAATGTTTTAGGATGGAGAACCAAATGATAGAAGGATTGGGAAACTCTGTGATTATGTCTCGAGAAATCCTACACGCATACCAAAGGTAACACACTTAAAATCATCCTCTTTTTAAGTAGAATGGAAATACTCAACCATTGCGGATGTTCCCTGTTGTTCAAGACAGTGAAAAATCGAATGCAAAGTGCAAGCACAACAGAGAAAACCCCCCGAAATGATCTTGAGTTGAATTGAATAATCACCACAATGGAAAAACTGACAAATTTGTTCTGTACTTAATGCAAAATTGCTAACATGTCAAAAAATGAAAGGGCGAGCTTAGTGAAACCATGATCTATGGTCAGACACTCACCCTTGCGTCTTGTTTGTGCAGATCACAGAGTATCTTGAACAGAGATTCTATAAAGATCTGAGGCACGAGAATTTTACGTTGGCCAAAGTTGTGCCATGCATCTATAGGAAACTTCTCTGTTCATGCAAGGAACTCAGGTAAGTGCTAAAGTTCTGTTGTGCCAATGATGCATTCATAACCATCCCTTGCTCCTGTGCTTATCATATTATCCTAACTCAGGCCATTGCTAGCCACAAGCTCATTAAGCACCATTCGCACTCTTCTTGATATGAAAGCGCATGATGATCTACAGGTTCTGGGTTGTCTTTTGCTTGTTGACTTCCTCAATGGCCAGGTTGTTTACTTAACTTGCAACAATTTACTTTTACTGGTAGATGTTCCCATATATTTAAATTGATTTAATTTGATATGTTTCATAGGTTGACAGCACACATATGTTTAATTTGGAAGGTCTCATTCCAAAACTTTGCAAAATTGGTCATGAATTAAGGGAAGACGATGAAGGGCTCCGTCTTCGATCTGCAGCTCTTCAGGCTCTTGCTTCTATGGTAAGACAAATATTTTATTTTAAAAAAATTGTTCCTATGAATGGTATAAGGTTTTCAATGCACATATATTGCATCGACTACATTGATAGTATAAGTTGAAGATTTTGAGGCCCAATATGTAGATAACATTTAGTCTGAGAGATTTAGTTTTCCTTGTTGCTTTGCATTGCAGGCTCCTTTTTCCTAGCAAAACATATCATCAAAAGTAATGTAGCATAATCAAGTTGGATAAAAGGAAAACATTGCTATTGTTTTGTTCCATTCACAGCCCGTCTTGTATTTATTCGTGTCAATACTCCTCGTGTCTAAATTACTTAGTATGCCTCCTTTTGCCTTGTGTGCACCATCTAACCGTGCCATCTCTTGTAATCAGGTCCAATACATGGGTGACCACTCACACATTTCAATGGAGCTTGATGAAGTAAGTCTTTGTTTCGTCTATATTGTTACTAGGTGCATAATTAATTTATTTCATGGTTGTCTCATCTGTACTTAAATGAACTTGGTGAAGTAAGTTTTAATTGTTTTTTACATTGCTACAAGCTAGCTGGATAACTTCTAGCAGATTCTTAAATTTTCTTATCTGCATTTTGTATATGATTGGTTCAGTCATCATATGAATGAGTGGATTTACTCTACTGGAATTCTGAATATTGTGGATCTAGACTAGTTAATATAGAAAGGAGTACATAACTAATTTTAATTGATGAGTGCTGAGAAACAATACTTTGTCAACTATAAATTCAAGTAGCATTGCTGAAACTAGGAGTGCTTTGCCTAAATTCAGAATTATTGCTGAACACAGGTTGTCTCAGTGGTCATAAGCTGTTATGAGGCTAATCAAACACTCTCAATAAAAGAGGTAGTCAGATTTCAAGATGATGATGATTTGGTCATTAATGGGAACTTGGCTGTGTTACCAGTGTCTGGACAAAATAGTGCCAAAGTGGCATCTGATACAATGTGAGCCCTCCTGCCAGTGTAATGGCCCCATTTCTAGAGCCCTGTGCATCTTTCTTCACTCCTATAATGGCTTAATGTGTCAGCAGGTCTGCATCTGAAAATCCAGCACACTGGGCAAGGGTTTGCTTGCGAAATATGGCCAATATTGCGAAGGAGGCCACAACTGTGCGGCGTATTCTTGATCCTCTTTTCCGCCTTTTTGACAGCCACAACTATTGGTCTCCTGAAAGTGGGATTGCCCTTTCTGTTCTGCAAGCAATGCAGAAACTGATGGACAAATCAGGTGCAGCAATTTTCACCCATGTAATTTCTTTTTCTCCTTTCCCCCATTTTGTTACGCCTTTGAATTGCTAGGCTTCAACAGCAGACAAATTGAATACTCTATTAACATCCTTTTCCCCCCTCATATTGCCAGGGCAACATGGTCATTTGTTGTTATCTTTCACTATAAAGCACATAGATCATAAAAGTATTGCCAAGAATTCTGCCAAGCAAATCAATATTGTAAAAGTTGCTTCACATCTTGCAAGGCATGCAAAGTTGAAAGCATCAGTGACAATAGCAAGTGCAATCAGTGACTTAATAAAGCACTTGCGCAAATGTATGCATTTTGCTGTTGAAGCATCTAATGCACATGCTGATGATGACAAGTGGTACAGTGCACTTTATGTGGCCTTGGAGGAGTGCCTAGTGCTGTTGACAGAAAAGGTTATCATATTATTTTGGTTCATTATTACTAACTAAACCTTGCTCTCGTCGTTGAGATCTTTAAGTTTTTCAAACCACTTCATAGGTTGGGGATGTTGGTCCAATTCTTGACATGGTTGGGGTAATGCTTGAAAATCTCTCTCATACTGCTACCATCGCAAGAACAACAGTTTCATCTGTTTATCGCACATCACAAATAGCAGCGTCTGTCTACAAGTCATCATACCATCAGAAGGCAAGTGCCTGGCATGCCAACTATTGCATTAGAAGTAATTTCTGCTTTAAAAATATTAACCAGATATTCCTTGTGTATATCTCAGGCATTTCCTGAAGCTTTATTTCACCAGCTTCTCTTAGCAATGTTGCACCCAGACAATAAGACAAGGATTGGTTCACATCGTGTTCTGTCCACCATTGTAGCACCTACAATGCTGTGTCCATGGTCAGCCATGAACTTCCCTATCCCAATGAAGGGCGACAGTTCACAAAACTTGCATTTGTTGGTTCTCTCAGCTTTCTCTTCCGAGGCTATAATCAATGAAACAGGTACCAATAATAAGATGCAAGAATACTTGCAGGAAAACAACAAATCAGAAGCTATAGTTGATGCTGAGCAGACAGAACCAGATAAAAGGAAGTATCCAGGGAGCCCATGTCTGAACGAGCGTTTTCGTATAGCATTTAATGATGAAGTATGAAATCCAGCCGCCATATGTATACTACCTTCTTCTCTTACTTTTGTGGGTGTTTAAGTGCCCATCTTAATTTCTTCCATCCATGCAGAACCTGAAGTTCATGAAGTTGAACAACCACCAAATTGTTCTCCTCCTTTCATCTATTTGGAGTCAAGCATCTCTGGATGATAACTCACCTGCAAATTTTGAAGCAATGGCTCTTGCCTACAGCATTGCTTTATTATGTTCAAAATCAAAAGTAAGTGAAGGTTCAATATGTTATTATTTCTATCGCATAGCCAAGGCAAACCACAAACTTATCAAATAGCACATTTCTGGGATTTTTTTTTAGCTCAGATGCTACTTTGTTCTAAATTTTTTGTTGTAAGAAAATCAAATTCGTTCTTAGTTTCTTGTAATGATGCCAAGCATATGTAACTAAGTTTTGTGAGTTTGGATGCTACTGGTTTGTTCTGGGCAGAGAAAAAGAAAGATTCTCGCTGTTTGTGTTAAGCTGTCCTTTGTTCCATCAGGAATTTATTTATTGCATAGACACTTTTGCATATTTTATCATGTAGATAGATGTAGAAAGCATGAAGTACCCTTATAGATTCCCAGGCTAATTGGGACTTGCGATGTCATTATGTTCTTTAGACCTCTGTAACTGTTGAATTTTTGTTGCAGAGCTCTAGTCATGTGGCACTAGTTCGCTGTTTTCAGTTGGCGTTCTCTCTCAGGAGAAAGTCTCTTAGCCATGAAAGTATGTTCCTTCACTGTTGTTTGCTTTTTTGCCCTTTTCACTTTTACACTAGTAAATGATGTCTTAATGTAATGATACTCAGCTCTCCTGTGTATTTGAGGGGAAAAAAATCTAAGTAAATGATAATTTAAGAACTTATAACCTGCTGTTCTCTTATTTTACTTTACCATATCAAATATCATATCTATTGCAGCTAAGTTTACTGCTGATTTCACTTACCCTTTTCACTGTAAACAAAGGTGATTTGCAGCCATCTCGTAGAAGGTGTCTGTATACAATGGCATCAGCGATGCTCATATTTTCAGCAAAAATTGCTGATCTTCATCAGATAATTCCTCTTGTGAAAGCCGCAGCACCAGAGAAAATGGTTTGTTGATTCCCATGTTTCTTTGCTAATTGTTGTAGCATTGTGTGCAACTGTCTGTAGATGCAGTTTGTTTAGTAGTGTTCGAGTTTGCACTTACTCTTTTGTTGATTTTGCAGGTTGACCCTCATCTTTGCTTGATGGATGACTGCCAACTTTTTAATACCTCTGCAGAGTCATCTAACAGTGAGATGGTTTATGGTTCTGAGGAAGATGAAAGTGATGCACTGGCCTTTCTTTCAGCCATAAACAAGAATGACACGGAACTAATAGAAACTGTGATGTGCCACTTTAAGGAGAAGTTTGAAAATTTACCAGAGGTGTGGGTTTAGCTTTTCTTGGTATTTTTATATTTATCTCGAACCAATAACATAATAGATTACTGATTGTCTTTACCTGTGATCTTTAGAAGTTTAATGGGATAGAAGAACAACTTCTTCAAGAGTTTTCCCTGGATGATTCATTTCCTGCTCCACTATTCATGGAGACACCACACTCTTGTTTAGTGTATGCAGAAAAGGATGAACAATGTTTTGATGAGGTAAGCTACTGATCCTTCACAATTAGTTGATCCTGTTTTACAATGTTAGTGTTGAGTATTGACAATTGCAATATTGCTGTTGTAACCTGTTCTTTTTTCTCTGCTCATCTCCTGTCCACAGGATACCGTTCCTTCTGAGCTAGACGACGACGACATCATCTTTGAGCATAGTGGATCTCAATCAGACAGGAAAACATCAGGTTCCATGGCCTCGTCAGATGTTCTAACTGTCAATCAACTAATAGAATCTGTATGTGCCCTTATCTACTGACCTTCACACCTATGTTAGCTTTAGACCATGTGTCAAGTCATGTGTTTACGTGGTGCTGTTTGCCATGCAGGTTCATGAGACTGCAAGGCAAGTTGCTAATGTTCCAGTTTCTGCCAACCCTGTACCATATGACCAAATGAAGAGTCAGTGTGAAGCACTGGTCATGGAAAAGCAACAGAAGATGTCTGTTCTCTTGAGCTTCAAGCATTCGAGGACTGACTCACATGGTTCAACCGGAGTGGAAGGGCTCGAAACCAATGAGGTATGTATCTTGTCTGAGAAATCTACGAACCATGTTTCATTCAGATTTCATATCTTTTCCTTAGGAAAATATTATTCAGATCTTAGCTAACTCTCCTCACTTGTCACACATTGCAGTCTTCTTTGCGATCTGAGCCAGAGTTTAGGAAGAGTCGCATGCGCCGTTGCGATTCAGCATCCAGCGAATCTGACTGTTCGTTCAGGCTGCCACCTGCTAGCCCATACGACAAGTTCCTGAAAGCGGCTGGACGGTAGCTTGGTGCAGTTTTGCGGCAGCTTGGCCAAGTCTGTATACATGAGAGTTCATTACAAGTCATTCCTCGGCACCCTCTAGTTCTCAGAGTCTAATTCTTCCCAAGTGTATATTTTACATTCCTCGACAAGGTGTACAAAGTTCTGTTACTGTTGGAAGCTTTAGAATAAATCGAAATGTATATGTAATTGTGCCTGCTCATATTCACACAAGTATTTGTTCATTTGTTGGTCGTGAAAGGAATAATTTTTACCCAATTCTTGGCGTTTCTCTGAATGAATTGGTAATGATATTTTTAATTGAACGAACTGACGGTGACACTATCTGTTTCTATTGATGTAGTAGAAATTACAAGCAAATAGCCCTAAGGGCCTGCTTGAATCCCCAGAATTTCTGGAATTGAATTCATAGTATGAACTATAGTTGTGAAAGAATAATCTATAAAATCCGTGCTATAAAGTCTACAACTTTATTTAAGTTGGGAAAGAACTCATGGAAACTACCTGCACAAAATGACCAATGATTTTGCTGGGCGGTACGAGAGTGAAAGAAACATTGACAAATGTTGGCATTCCTACTTTCGATGTAAAATGTGTAAAGCCAACAATATTTAGCACATTCAAGGTTCTATTTCTAAACTTGGTGCATGGGATAGCTTCCATCGATTTCTCTAGGGTGAACTAAACTTTTTTTTTTTGTTGCAGTGCAGGCGATATCTAATACCTTGATGAATGCTCGTCCTGCACACTATTTTGAAAATGTGGATTTTCACACTGGTGCATCACGTAGCTTCAACGTTATTGATGGGGGCTCGCCACTCCGGTGATCTATACTTCTTTGGTTATATTTTGTGGTTGGGTTTTCCTGCCGAAATCCTGTGTGCTCTATTTCTTTAATTTAATTGTACATTTTGAAAACTTTGTTTGCCAAAAATGGACATAAAACAATGTAAATTAAATACCAACTGACCACCTTGTCCTCTAATTTGACAGACTCTGGTGGCATTGGGTGAGATAACAGAACGGATCAGCCAGAAGAACAAGGAATTTCCTGAGACTGAGACCAAAGCCCCTGTGGACTATCAGTATCATTAGGCACAGGTCTTCCAGAGCAAGACATCAAGTTTAATGCGTGTGTAGACAAGTGGGGCATTTTTGGATGGTTTGGCCGGGAGAATACCATGCCTTTGCTGATAATGCTCTTACAATCTAGCTCAGACGTAACTGATAGTTATGTTGCAGACCTTTTCAAAGCAATTGGGTGCTCAGACCAACTGTTGCGTATTTAGGTAGTATGTTGTAGACCCGTGTCCTACCCAGAGTATGATGGTATTTTTTTCATAAAAAAACTAGCCAAGCTTGGGATTCTTTGACTTGTCAAAAAAATGACATTTACATTCTTTTTGGGACTGGGGAGTAGGTGCTTAATGATCGAACTACCAATAAGCTTTTCAAAGACAACATACAGATAGTTCCAAGTAATTACGTCATTGCAGAATTGAAATTAAACATATCAATAAGTAAGGATTTAAGTATTTCATAGTTCATACTGCACATTAAAAAAAGGTTAGACAAGCAGCAACATGAAAAAGAATTTCATAGCATGCACCCGAGGCATTTCAAATAATTTGTGTGCAAGATGATAAGATACATCTTCTGTGCTTACTGAGACGAATGAGTAAGTTCGTTAGAAACAACTATGAAAAGAGGACAACTACAATTTGGAACTATGGTGAAAAGGTTCTGTTTCAACAAAGTATTGGGACCAGGCATGCCTATAACAAGATGAGAAGAAACACTAATTATCCAAACAAGCAGCATGAAAAATGTGTAGGTCGTGTAAAGAGGCAAAAAAGAGCAACATATATGATATAACCAAACTTTGGGCCTTCCAAATGCATGTGATGCTACCAAGGCACAATCTTAATCATAGCATGATGAATCAATCCACAAGAAAAACAAACTTAAATGAGAATGATTGAACATGCCAAAAGATGCCTCCATTTCAGGCAGTCATGGTTGGATTACAGGAGCCTGGCCTGCACAAGCAGCAGCATAAGCATCTGCAAGCCCGGGAAAACTGTCCTTGTAAGGATCAAGAAACCTCTTGGTGAATGCTTTCTCATTTCGAGCAACAGCTCCAAAGAAGTCAGCATCTTTCTCCACCAAGCCCTTCGCCTTGAGAGCTTTTAGCACATAATGCCGGGGCATAAGACGCCTTGCCAAGCTATAGGAAAGGACTGCTGGCCTGTGCACTATGTAATTGGAATCCAGACTAACCTCCGTCTTCAGGAAATCCACAACGCGACCCACCCTGCCCTCTGAAAAATTCAGAACTTCTGGCAACTTGCGTATGGCAATGCCCAGCTCAGCCTCAGAGCATCCAAGAGCCTTCTTCAAGAAATCTGACCTAGCATTTATCTTCCCAGGACTGTTGAAGATGGCCACCATGGCATGCTTGAACATTGGTGAACTGCGTGGCACACCAAGCATGTCGGCACACGCCACAATTTCCTTGAAACGGCCCGTCTCCAATACCAATAAGCGCGGGGCTCGCACAAGAAGCTTGACAATATCAGAATCAGGTAGGCCAGACTGTCGCAGGAAATCCATATTGGGTTTGACAACAAGCTCGAGATTTTGAGTGAGCAGATACATGTTCCTGTTGATGGTGGTGTGCAAATTGTCGTAGGAGCCCAAGAAAGAGAGGTAGAACGCGAGCCGGGGGATCAATCCGGGCCTCAATAGGACGACGGGGGCGATGGAAATGAGGCGGGAGATCTGCGGTGGGGAAAGACCGACATCGCGGAGCTGGGCTATGCAGGGGGTTAGGGTTGTGTCCACCTTGGAGCAGAGGAACCTCGGGTCCCTGGAGATTGCGGCGGCGACATCGGCTTTGGAGGCGCCGATTCCGGCGAGGAAGGCTCGGACGGCGTCAGGATTGTCGGGCGACTTGAGACTGCGCAGGTACCTAGAGGCCCTGCGGGCTTGCTCCGGCGTCAAGCCGCAGCTGGTGGTGAGGTAGTCCTCGACGACGAACTGAGAGGTGGGAGTGGTGCTGTAGAGAAAGAGGCGGTGGAGGGGGAGGGAAGATGCGGCGGGGAGAGGCGAGGCGGCGCGGACGGCGGCAAGGAGGTGGCCTCCCAGGCGGAGCATCGCTCTTCGCCGGCGCCGTGTGGCTGCGGCGGCCACCGCTGTGGTCTGCGACTGCTTGTCTGCTGCTCTCCTCCGGCGGAAGAACGTCTCGGTTTGCTGGGCCGGCCCAATCACCAAACTTCAAAGTCCAGTCCAGCCACATTTTCACTACTATTTGGGTTCGCGAGACACTGGGTTTTATGGGCCGGCCCAGTCACCAAACTACAAAGGCAACTCTGGGTAGGACGCGGACGACCAAAAAAATTGGCAGCAGGGAACGAGCTGTAGCTCGTGTGGCAAGGCCTCCGGTTGTGGAGCTGCCAACCAGCGATCGAACCCCCACGGGGGCAAGATTTCTGGTTCCCACCAGGAACAGTTTGTTCCTAAATAATTTCGTTGCCTCTCACGCGTGAAGCCACAAAGGGATTGCGACGCGCCCGTCGCCTACGGAGCCATGGATGGATCCGGTGATTTCACGAAGGACGCGATCTAGTGATCGAGTGTAGTTGTAGGTTTGCTTGTGTACTCGTGGTGTGTGTGTGGGGTGTGCGTGGGTTGGGTTGGTGTGAGTTGTACATGAGCAGATACTACAGCTGTACCCAGACGAGAGGCGTCAAAAAAAAAATGGCAGCATACCTGAATCTGGCTCAGGTTGTTTTGTGGTTACTGGTTAGACATGATATCAGTAGTCACAGAGCAATTTCACGGTGCCTATGTTCATTCATTTCTTGGAGAAAACCTTCTGCATAAGCCACTAAGCAAGGATGATTACAAGATCAACTACATCGAGCCAATGCTGAAAGATAGCCGTACTCCAACCTATGCTGGTATGCTCACACGGTTTGCAAAGCTCCTTTCTGACGAGAGGAAGCTTAGGCTTCGGAACATGGTACTGGATGCCGCCGGTCATTGCAAATCATGAAACTTGAGGTCTTCGTCTTCTGAACGCATACTCTACATCCATCTTAGGGGTTGGTGTACATTACTATCAGCTGTTGTGTCATGTGCTGCAAGTTGTGAGTGTGTAAATGGTAATTGGAAAGTGATATGGTTGCTTGGAGCCCTGTAAATGGACAAAATGTAATGCCCTGGCGTCTGATGGTTGTCTAGCTGTGTGTAATGTGAGTGTGGAACTATGTATGGTATGGTGAGATGGGTGTATCTGCATATTAGGCAGTAAATAATGCATTGCTTGTATACTAACGATAAAGTTTATTATGTGACTATTCACTTATTCAGCATTCCAGACAGCTCTGTAATATATTTCTTTGAATGCTACGCTGTTTATTTATTACTATATTTTTGTTTTTTTTTAAAAAATCTAGGTAGTTTACAGAGGAATTGCATAGCGTGTCCTACAGTTTTACGTTGTAGTACTTTTCCTTTTATAAAACCAAAGTACACATATAAATGAATTACTTTTTCCTATAAATATATGTCTGCAGCTAAAACTATGATTGTCCATGCGTCTCCTTTTAGGAGGCCTTTTATTTTGGCCAGATGCCAAGCTTGTACATACTCTCCGATCCTTGTCTCTGATCCTAGTCACATACTCACATCAGGTGCCCATCCAGCTACTCCTTTCAGAAGTCAGAACACCCTGTACTTCTCAATGATGCAGTACAGTACTCTCTAACCACATATCATAAACACTTATTCTATTAATAAGCAAATTGCTTTTATCTTTCAACATATGTTTTCCAGCTAAAACTATGATTGTGCATGCGTCTCTTTTCCTGTTACGAGGCTTTATTTTTTAGCCATATATGCCAAGCTTCTACATCTACCAGCTGGCTCTCCTAGTCACCACATCCATCCAGCCACACCTTTTCTTTCTTTTAAGAAGATCCAACCACACCTTTTCAGGAACACCCTGTCCTCAATGATGCTGATGCAATTAGTCCTAAACATATATCCTAAAAACTTATTTTATTATAAATAAGCAAACTGCCACTGTACTTGCTGCACATATAATTCTGCCGGCACATAGTTATGCACGCTCGTTAGGGAAATATCTTGGCTTGCACGTCACATACTCATCGCAACTGATTTCTGTATATACTTTTTTTTTGAAACTATTTCTGTATATACTTGGATATCAAATCATCGTGCAAATGCGAGTATATATATCTTCGAATCGTTACACCTAACAACAGCTGGCTGGAGCTCGACACTTACTGGAACGAAGCCAGGTGCTTTGCACATACATGCATATAGGAAGCGTATTATTCATTGGTTACTAGCATGCTGCACTCTGCACCAGCTGTAGTAACGGCTGCTGCTGCCCAACACAACTTGCCCTGCTTGGTTCTCTACTGTTAATTGTTAGCTGGTTAATAGTTTATGACTAATATTAGTTGTACATTAATTGGCTATCTAATCATTGGCTAATAGATAGATGTTATTCAGATCAAACTAAAATGTGTTTTTTCTTAAATACATAAAAGATTTGCGTATCATTACTGTTAAGAAGAAGATAGTTTCAATACAAAACAACGCGTATCTAGTGTGCTAGGTGGTTCACCAGTAATAACCGGACCAACCTAACAAATCAAACTAAAATGTGGATGCAATATAATATTCTTCCTCTTTTACGAGTTATATATTGGTGAAGTACGTGGGATCAAAATATTTGGAAGGACAAAATTATCTATTAGCAATCCATTAGGGTGGATTGTTGCAATTATGACGATAGTTGTTAGCCTAAGGGGCTGTTTGGCATGGTTTTTGAAGTGCTCTGTTTCCTACTTCAAGTGCGGTGTATGAACCACTATAGCAAGGAACTCTTTTCTCCCCCTTCTCTAAAAACAAGAGGGGCCAGGAGGAGAACGTTTTGTGACTCCTCTTGCTTCAGCTTCTTTGGTGACTATATATCATAGAGTTGGAGTCGGAGTACCAAGTGTCCAACACATAGGTGTTTTCTATTAGTCAGACTTATTTTGATCCACCTTAGCTGTTTTTAGTGGCTAATAACTACTATTAGTTGGGTTGTTGATCCAAACACATCCTATAGAGCATTTTTCAAGTCTATCAATGGTGAACTAAAATTTATAACGAGCAACTCCAACAGTTTGGTAAAACCACTTGGCATCCTATGATTTTTGTCAAAACCACAAAAAACCTTCTCCAACAACTTGGCAAAAGCACTTGGCAATTTGGCAAGCTTGGCAAAATTCTCCGTTCACTTGCCAAATATGCCAAGTCCTCCATCGCTTGGCATCACATGTATTTCAATTTGCCAACTAGTTTTGCCAACTTGTTGGAGGCTCAATTTTGTGATTTTGGCAAAATTTTTAGGATGCCAAGTTCTTTTGCTGAACCCTAATAGCAAACTGTTGGAGAACGTCTCTTTTTTCACTTGTCATTTGGTTTTGAGACTTGGCAAAACTATAGATTTGTCAAATGAGTTTTAGCAAACTCTTGGAGTTGCTCTTAGGGATTGGTATTTAGGCATAAAAAATGGCACCTTAATTAAGTACCAAAAAATAGTATTGATATCATGGTATAGTTGGTGATACACCTCTTGATGTTATAATTGGTGCGTGTTTGTGGATGCTTGTATAATTCGAGGAAAAAAACTGAAGAACAAATTAATTCGCCGGATCCCCGCTAGCCGCTACAACCTGCAGCTGTACTATCTGGGATTGGCAATCCCAGACCTGCACACATATACGGAGTACCCGACAAAAAACGGCTGAATTCGACCGAGGCCTAGTTCTCTTCCCAAATTTCACCCCCAAATTTCACTATGCAGAATTCATATTCCCCATCACATCAAAAACGCCTACATTACGTCGAAAGTCTTAAATGTAGATGAAATCAAAAACTAATTGCGTGTTTTTTTATTGTACTTTGGCGATCTAATATTTTAAGACTAATTAGTCAAAATTTGGATAATTTTTACCACATAAAAACAAAATTGCTACAAATAGTGCCGAATCCGCCTCGCCGATTCCGGAACTAAACAAGGCCCCGAGCTTCTTGATGGGCGTGAGAAGCGCAGGACTTTGTAATAACGGCCGGCCTGCACTACGGTGGCAGTGTGCTAAAAAGACGCAGAAGGGTTTTCGGGAGTTGCTGGCCTCGAGTCCCGCTTCGTTCGATCGACCAGGGGGGAAATGGGGGGCAACAGACAGAACACGACGCGTGATCGACTTGTTTATCGCCAAGATGTATGAGAAGATAGCCTAGAGCATCGTGCAATGATCAGCATCAGCCGCGCGCCTGCGCATTCTGAGTACGGCGTTGTGCGCCGCGGAAGAACGCAATGATCGAGAGGGTGGGGTCGGTCATAATTAGTCGTTAGATTTGGTAATAGTGCAGGATTAGTTGTTTACAAAAATTAAGGGCTCCTGCAGGTTGCTCATGATTAGTGTGGCTAGCTGCCGGGCCTTCTATTCTTCTTACAATAAATAATAGAAGTACTACTAAATAGTGCTAGAGTAGTTCGTTCAAACTAAGTTTTTTTCTTCTTTGCGAGAAGTACACAACCCATTTTCTGGACTTGAAAAAACTGGGGCCATCATCACAGCACAAATTTTTATTCATCACGACAATAATGTGAGGTCGCTGCAGCCTGCTGCCTGCAGGCCGCCGCGTTGAGGCAGTTTTGACTGTTGACGGCGGATGGGAGTATGAGACATTTTTCATCGAATTGCCCATTTTTAGCTAGGCGTGTACCGTCGTTCATATGGTGCATCGATCGTCAAGCAAATTTCAGGAATTTGCTCAAGTTATACTTAGAGCAAAGAGCACTACAACACTGATGTTTACTAATGGGTAGATGCTTATGAGTAATTTTTATGATTTTCTTTGTATCTTTCTTTGTTTCGTAAACTCCATTTGTAAGACAGTTTTCTCAAATGTAGTAAAAGCACAGTAGGGGGCACCCCTCTTGTTTCCCTTAAAAAAGTAGTTTAACAGTAACACCAAGTTTATTTTAATTACACTAGTTTATGGTACCATTTGAAGTTACTCATTATGTCAATTTCGATCAACAAGTTCATATACATTTACACGACATGTCAATATCTATAAATTATTTTGATAAAAAAACCCACATGATTTTTATAAACTCTATTAAAATTAAACTTTGATTTATATAGGTCAAAACTTAATTAAATTTTATTATGGAGCTAATGTGCACAAAAATATAAAAATGCTCTTGTGACCGTCACCAAAATATGTAGGAGCAGAGTGAAAATGAAAAACACATGCGTTGCTTGGATTCGATGTACTACACTGCAGGCTCCTCGTTGTTTGTCGTTTCTTTATCAACAATATTTCACGTTCCATCTCGGGTGTCACTGTGATATCGATCGTGCAAGCGCACAGTACGTGCAAGTGTCCTGCGACCACACAAGGGATACCTGCTCTGTACTTACGACCGGGTGATAATCTACTCGACATCTACAAGGCACTAAAGCTTCAACCTGGACTTAGTCTAGGTAGCAACTGGCAAGAAAAAGTAGCTTCCTTTTTTACACTCCTTTTCCTCTGTCATATCTTCCAACAAAATTAAAGGTTAATTTGAGATAGACACTCATCTACTACGTGCACAGGGTGCGACTTTTATTGACTGTGCCCTCAGCTCGTAGGTTTATTTGCTTTATTTTCTTATTTATTTATTTTGATTGAACACCAGGCAGGTAGGCATCATTCACAAGTTGACGTCCAGAAGCAAGCACATCCGACTCACGACACGTCTATTAATCGCCAGAATTCGAAAACGACCTGAATTTGTTTGATCCTGTGTAGTGTAGTGTCGTAGTGCCCAGACTACTAGTGGCGGTGGTCCAGACCAAATATCAGCATCTTGGAATTGGACAGAGGACAACGACCCGGTAAATTGGCTGAAAACTACTGTTTACTATTTTCTTCAAAAAATAATAAAGGAGAAAAGATCGAATTAGGCCACGAAAAAGCTAGGTCCATGTGGCCTGTGTGGGGCCGAATCCACACTAGTAGCTCGAGACCTCGATCGGAATAAGATTATAAGATTCTCAGAGATGATCGCGACTTCACAGTGTGGCGCATCGCAAATTACCGGCCGCATGCAAATAAGTGGCTGGGATCACTTTTCGTTTGCGAAAAGTCTTTGTTCCTGAACTGAACTGTTGTGGTTGATATGATATGCACGGCGCAATAACGTTAACAGTACGAGAAAACAGAGCACTTTTTTATAATAATTATTCAATACAACGAAAACAAATAAAAACAGGCATAATTCGTGAGAAAGACGTGCATGTCGCCGACCGGCGGCGCGCGCGGCTCCTCCTGGTTATGCCACACGCATCACGCTTCACGAAGAATTCGTTGCATACGAGTATACGACAATGCTGGCGTGCTGCACATTTGCAACGACACAGCAGGTTGCACACGTACTACGTCCCTTCGTGCACGATCCCCATCCACGCTTCACCAACACGTCGAATATCGTCGGTACGCGACGCGTGTTGCCACATAGTATAGGGTGAAAGCGAGGCAAATTTGGCATATCATACAGACAGCGCTTCAAGTGGAGAGGGGATCAAAATCGTGGCCAGGGATGAATGGGCTGCTGCGTCCAACGTGCTCCAACCAATGAAGAACCTGGGGCGGAACCCACATCACATGAATATACCCGTGCGGCCGTGCAAGATTCCCCGGCTCGCCGTGGCCGTGACCGTGGGGCTGCCGCGCCGGGCTCCATGCGCCACATGCACGGACGCACGCGAGCAGGCAGGCAGGGCCGAGGCGTCGAGCCGTCCAGGTACGACTGCTACTGCTAGCTAGGACGATGCGCCTCGCCACGCCACGACCTGGGCTCGCAGTGCCACGCCACGACCTGGGCTCGCAGTGCCACGCCACGACCTGGGCTCGCTGCTCCTCCGCCACAAGATCGCGCCCTCCGGGCCCGTGCTTATCCGGCCACGTCGGAGCCCGCCCCCACCGCCGGGCCCGCCGTGTCCTACTGTCCTCCACGTACAAAAGTACCACGCGCGACACGAATCACTGTGTGCGTCCGCGGGCGCAAGAGGCGAGACAGCGACACGCCACATGCACAAACAAAAGTGGAGCACGTAAAACCAATAGCCTAGCTTCTCGCGTACAGTACTACTTAAATTACGTGACGCACTGGACAAACCATGGACGACATTATGTTAAATCTATCCAGTGAGGGATAATGCAGGTCAGATCAACGATTTACTTTAGGAAAGAAAGCTAAAAAAAAAACCCTGCGACTGTTACGGACGGTTAATAAGGACACGGGTGAGAGGTGATGACTGAAACTACTGGCAGTCTGGCAAGCAGCTAGCTGCCAGCTCAAACATTTTTTGAAGCTGAGAAATTGGGGGAAAATATATGTATATATAATAATAATATAAAGAAACTGGATTGAGCTGAAACATTCCGTCTCCATTGCTAATTAATTTTTACATCTCTTCTTTAGTTCACTCAATTTACTGCATAGTTCACTCAATTCCTAAGGACAACCTAATAGCAGATACGTATACAGAAAGATTTGTACCGACATCATATATCGATACGTACAGCAAGTAAATAAGGTAGGCAAAATCGTGGATGAGAGAGACTTTCGTGAAGGAAATGCGAAAGTATTTTAGCTTCTGCGGTTTAGGCAGCTCAACCTAATCGTGCCATAAGATAAAAGTAGTTTTCGAAACTAAGCATTTGGTAGGGATTTAGATTCTGTTAGAAACATTTTAGATCCAGATTCTTTTTAGAAATGCTTCTAAGTTGAATTAGAATCACCTGGCAAGAATCGGTGAAACTATTTGATCTAGATCCTCCTCGGAATGAATTAGAATTTAGAATCATTGTGAAAGCACTTATTTGGGTGATTCGCATTCCTAGTTCAAAACCAAGAAACATTTCTAGTTGTTTTATGGAGAATCGCATCGAACAGTCTGTTTGGTAGGAATTCTGGTGATTCACTTGAGAATCTGAAACATTTTTCTTCTGACCGCTACCTAAATTCCTATCTATTTTCATATGAATTCTTTAAACGGTCATTCTACATAAACATGAGAATCCATATTAAACGGAAAGTTTCCGGAGAGCAACTGGATGATCCATACCAAATGATTCATGGCCAAATTTGCATTTTGCGATGAGAAACGTTTTAGATTTGCAGTACAATCACTAGAATCCCGGCTTCAAGAAGAATCACTTTAGAATCTATTCTTATTTTTGTAATAGAATAAAAAACACACAAAAAATAACAAGTTTTTTTTTGGTACTGGTAAGAAAACACCCCAAAAACCTAGCTTCTCTTGATTCACAAAAAACAAAATGATTGTTGGACTCAGATAGATATTAGAAATGTATTTTCCTTCGCATAATCAAATCCTTTCACTCTAAAAATATTTCTTCAAAGAAACTGAATCCGATTGAAATGGAGTAAAAAGTAAATTTGTTTTCCGCTTCACACCTCTAATATGTATGGATTGAAGGGGATTGCCATGTTTCCAAATAAGCCTTATGTTTGGAACGAAGGGCCATAGATTTTCCAGATACATTGGTTGGACCAGCCAGGTACACAATCAAAATTATATACATCTAGATATACACTATGTTTAGATACAAAAAGTTATATATGGTTAGTTTTGAAATGGTAGCACCAGCCTGGCCAAAAATATGGCAACAAAATTTTCCCACATAATACAACCATAAATATAAATTGCCTAATAAAGTACTCTAAAATATACTACCCCACAAAACCTATTTTTAAACCAAGAAATGGTTCGTTTATAAATAGCCCAGACGCCCGACTCGAACCCTGAGACCTAAGTACCTGAGCGGCATCAGACAGACAGAAACCGAGCAGAGAAATGGCGACCGTCTCCTCCTCCGCCTCCACCGCCTACTTCTCCTCGCAGCCGCAGCTGCCGATCTCCGCCGCCGACCCTACCGCGGACGCCGCCAGCAGCGGCCTGGTGCGGCAGCCACGGCGGAGCAGCAGCTTCGTGATGGTGGAGGCGTCCTCTGCCAGCGGCAGCGGCGGCGGGGTGGCCAGGACGAAGAGCCTCACGGAGGACGACCTGGATGATCTCAAGGGCTGCCTCGACCTCGGCTTCGGCTTCGCGTACAGCGAGATACCCGAGCTCTGCGGGACGCTGCCGGCGCTCGAGCTCTGCTACTCCATGACCCGGAGGTTCCTCGACGAGCAGAAGGCGCCCGGGCAGGAGCAGGAGGAGGAGCCTGCGTCGCCGCCGCTCCCCAATTGGAGGATCTCTGGGCCGGGTAAAAACCACTTTTCTCTAGTCAGTTCTCGAATTATGTGGAATTTCTTCTTCCATTCAAAACGGTAAAGCCAAAGGCGTGGCGGTTTTCTGTTTTGTGGGAATCGCAATTTTTGGTTCGAAATTCAGAAGTTTCTGACAAAGCATACTTCACTCTGCGTGTAAATATACTGCATCGATAAACCATATCATGTTTTATTTCTGAGTAAGTCGTTTGAAAAGTTATGGATCCCAGTTGAGGGTGAAGGAGCAGGGTGCAGGAGGAGCAGGAAGAGCAGTCACGTATCTGGTTTTTGTTTTCAGAATAGCGAAGATCAGAGAAAAAATATTAAGCATGTTTTTGTAGATTGCTGAACTGGTGTATGGTTGGATGATTGATGAAGTAGGTGCTCTTTGCGATGCTAGTATAACAATTTGCTCGATTCAATTAGTGCATCATTTTTCTCGTTTTCAGTAAGGTGCTGAATGCCTTGGTTAATAATTTTCGGTGAGATCTTTTTTTAAGAAGGATTTGTGACAACATTTAGTTATAAAAGGACTCAAGATTTTGCAGAGTAGATTACTGATCTCTTTTAGAAACACTAATTCGAAAAACTCATGAGTTCAGTCATACTCTAATAAAGTGTTGGGACTGCCGGGTTCAGAATTCAATTTTTTGGGTCCTAGCCTCTTTAGTAGGAGCCATACTGATTCATCCCTTTTGTTTTTGACTGGCTGTGTTCCCTTTTAAGTTTTAGGAGTACTTTATAGGAGGCTTGACATATGGAGAATAAAAACTCTTCTACATCTATACTCTATTTCATAGAAGGAACAGGGATGATAGACATTGCAGAGGATTCTACCTACCTTTTGGGTATCTGAATTCGGTAGCAAACGAAAACAAAGAAAAATTTCATCATTTTGATTCATAGTGGAGGAACAAAGCCATACTTGCATTATTGAGTATATCACTGTATAGAAGTGACCAGACATAATAACATGCGTTTTCTCAGTGATGTCACTTCTCTCAGTAAGTGCTTACAGTCTTGTCCAAGGCAATCTTCACGACAAAGCAAAGCAAGACTAGGCTCCACTGAATTATGCTATCTCCTTTCCAGCACACGTTTCCTCAAAAAAGAAGCGTAAATTTAAAGAGAGATTATTCTGCCTTTACCAAAAAGGTCTATTTTTCGGAAGCCGGCAAATTGGTTCACTTTTGTTATTAGAAATATTTTTTTTTCAAAAAAAAAAAAACTAGCACAAGTACACAACCATGCCCGCCATGATACCCCATATATTACTAGTACCTAGTTTAGGCGTTACCCCTTTATTAGTCCTGAGATTCTGTTCTGCCTGTGATTGATTTCTACTATGAAAGACCTGTGTTTCTTTTGCTGATCAGCATTGGTTCTGGCAGGTGATGATCCAGAGGAAGTGAAGGCCAGGTTGAAGTATTGGGCTCAAGCTGTAGCATGCACTGTCAAGCTCTGCCGCTAAACTTGAGGCTGGCTAGTTGCTTTTCTGTTGGTGTATGGTATGGCGGGCGACGGCTGAACCGAAGGTCGGTTGGGAGGTTGAAGAATCTGGTTATATGGTTTTGGGACACGGGGAGCGAAAGGGGGTGCTTCTGCTCTCTGGCTTGGAAGCAACATGAGTGATCTCATCTGCTTCTGCAAAAAACTTGGGAGGGGGAGGAATCATGATCTGGAACCGCGACAGACCTCGATTTAGATCCATGGTCTGAGCTCCTACGAAAGGATTCAGAAGCTTGTCATTCCTCAGGGTGGGTGGTCTGCATAATGCAGCGTTTGCAAATGCAGGACCTGCTGGTTCTCTTTTTGCTGTTTCTTGTAATGATCACTAGGTGCTCTAATTGTCGTTGTAATGTAATAATGTACTGAATGGAGTTTTGAGTTTTGGCTACTAATCCAAGGGTTGATTAGTTCCAATATTGATTTGTTTTGTGCTACTCTGATATTGTCATGTACTACATGAACCTATATGTAGATTATGCTGTTAAATTTGTGAAAGTGAAGACGGTGTCTGGTTGCTTGTCAAGCTTCCATTGTGTAAAAGATCATTCAGCGTAGCTGCAAATTAGCTGAAAACTTCGAAGAGAAGAAACTCCACTGATTTGTAACACGCATAAGACATGTCAAAACAACAACAAAACAGCCCTGTTGACTGGAGCTATGATACAATGTTTTTCTCTCACTACAAAACAACATCAACCGACTTTACTCAACTGATATTGTGTTTCTAACCCTGCTGCAGATGGATTGCCCTACTCGGCTACTCCTATAGTCCTATCGCTGTATCGCATAGTATCCTTGTGACAGATCACCTATAATAATCTCACACGCTGATCCATTTGCTCTGCTAGCGGGCTTTGCCGCTGGATAGTCAATAGAAAACAAAAATCGTTGTCAGTGTCGGTGAGCAGTGAGTACCACAACTTGTGCCCGGTCCGCACGCGCAGCACACGTGCCGCCCGCACGGCTCCCGACGATTCAGAAGCTTCCATGTGGTGCCCTTGACTGTTGACTCCATCACGGTCGCTGATGAAGCCTCGTACTGTAGGAGTACTATTGTACCTGCGATTAATAACTGATTTTCCCCTAACCTGTTCGGCGCGGCCACACCAGACGCATGTCCAATACCGGTAGCGCCCTTCTCTCTTCGAGCACCACAGGGACTGCTGACTGCGTGCAGATACGGCCAAGGGGTCCGGGCTAGTTCTGGAATTCCGGTGTCTGGCTGGTCTCCACTTTGTCATCTCTATCCTCAGCAAAGTCAGCGATCTCTTCCCCGGTGACGGTGGTGGTCGGCGCGCCAGCAGAAATGGTCTTTTCAGTTCGGACCCTGTGGTAACAGAAAATTTTATTTTTTTTTATACCAGCTACCAGGGAATGGGATGGAAGCGCTCGTGTGTTTGGAAGTACTATGAATCAAGCTACCATACGTGCCTAGGGTAGAGATGACTTCTTAGCGTGAATTTTTAGGGATCAAAGCCATAAGGAATAAACTTGGTATAGTTTTCAAGGTTTATGTTGTGTATAGCTTACTACAGCATATAGCAAGAAGGGATGATGAGTGATCTCTGATTCAATTCAAAGTGTGTGTGATGTTCGATTTTTGTGTTGTTGTTGTATGTTTTGCTGAAGCAGAGGTAGGAGTTTTAAAACTTGTATCATCTCGGTGTAGAGCCTACTTGGTTGGCTAACAAAATTTGCCACACCAAAGATTTGGCAAGCCAAAAGTTAGGCAAAAAAATTGCTAATGAATTGGCAAGCCACATGTGAGGAGTTGATAAGTTTTGGAAGCCAACCAAATGCTTGCTAAATTCATGGCTTGCTAATTCCTTGGTATGGTAAATTTTGGTTGCCAACCAAGCGGCCCGTAATCCTATTGAAAAATAATATCCAATAATATAACCATCCTTTATAAAAAAAAGGTAGACTAAAACATATTAGAATAAAATTAGTTTAGATTTTAAAGCAAGAAAATCTAAAAAAAATGAAACAATGAAAATGGCTTAGAATAGTTGGGTACTCACTTTAATCATCCACTCATATGATCACATTTCTCTTTTGTATAAACTCAATGTGTTGTAGGTCGTCTTCTCTGTACTAGTTTTATGATAAATATCGACACTTAGGATGCAAATAGAAATGTTAGTGAACTCGACCATAAGTCATTTCTAAGCAGGTTTCACAAGAGCAAGTGAACAACCCACTTACAATAGCTTATCTATGCGCTTTTGTTGGCAGTGTGATTTGTAACCCTAATGATAGTTGAAGTTGTGGTGTTAAGGTAATTTCATGATAAATAGTAGTCTATCTCGGCTCTTAGAATCTACGGATCCAAACAACTCTCCACTCTAGTTCTATAATCTAGCTTCCATCAATTTAGCCTTTTGAACTACTGTGTATCCAAACAAGACCTCACTTACATTATACATGGGCACGGATGAAACATGACAAAAAAAAAAAAAAAAAAAAAAAAAAAAAAAAAAACAGAGTGCTAGTGATAAATAAATATTCAAAATGTCGTAAAATACAGGGGCTTATTTGGAAAGTGAAATCTTGCAGAAAAGCCCTCCACTCTTTCGTTCTCGTGGCATATTCCATAGGAATAATTTAATTGTTTCTAAATATATTTTCAGCTCCCCTCTCCGCTCCCCATTGCCGCATTGCCCTCCCTCGCCCCTTCTCCCCCGCGGCGCTCGCCCACTGCGCCTTCGAGGAGCTTCGAATCCCGATCGCCTCGGTCCCCGCGAGCTCACATGGTGGGGGCGCGCACCAGAGGCTAGGGTTCCCAGTTCCCACCATTCTCCTGGTTTGCCCCGGTTCGCTCCTGGTTTTTCCCGCGATTTCGGCTTATTCTCCTCTGATTTTGCTGCCGTTTTTTGGCGCAGCTGATTGGAACCGCGGGGTTTCGGCGAGCCTGAGGCGGCGGCGGCGGCAGGAATGAACGGGGAGGTGGAATGTAGCGTGTGCCATGCGAAGGTGCCAGTGCCGCCGGCGGTGTCCAAAGCGTACGACAGCCACCGGAGCACCGTGTCGTCGCGGCAGCGCGCGCTGAACGTGCTCCTCGTCTCCGGCGATTGCGTCCTCGCCGGCCTCCAGGTGAAGGCTGCTTCCCGTCTGCATTTGGTCGGTTTTGATCAGTGAGTTCTGTGTCGAATCGCCGAGTGTTGCATCGGGCTGCTGAACTTTAGCTGATGGGTGCGATTACTGCATGAGGAGGCGAATTGAGTAGCAAGGTCAAAGTATAATGCCACGAATGTGTCTGTAGTCAGGTGAATTTGGCTAGCTGTACTGTAGCACACTCTCAAAACGTTGTTTGGGGCTTCAGGACCTATGATTGTTCTTGGACTGTGTTTTTAGTAGCTTGTGCGATGCTGCAGACAGTTATGGTCAGAGACTTTTTTTCTCTCCCCTTTTCGGAATTTGGTAGAATACACCCAAACTTGGATGTGCCTCCTGCAATGCTGTTAGCACTGGTCTTAGTTTCATTTGCTACTGCTAGGAGAGGATTTGATCATCATGATCAATACATGATATCAATCATTAATACTGAAATTCATTCTAGTCCCCATTTTCTAAGCACCATATGTCTGAGTATTGGGGTGGAGTACTTCAGTTCTTCCCTAGTTTTTTTTTTTTAAAATAATAAGCATGTTCTTCATTTGTCTATTTGTTATGCTGTGCTTTTTTTTTTCAAAGTTGCTTGACACTGTTCTACCTATATTTTTTTTGTAGCCTATATTAGTGTACATGTCAAAAGTGGATGGGAAATTCAAATTTAGCCCAATCAGTGTGAATTTCTTGACAGAGATTACAAAAATTATCTTTGCCATTGTCATGCTATTCGTCCAGGTAATTCCATTTCAGCTCTTTTCTTTCTACAATTCATTTTCGTTTTTAGATGGATGCGACTGAAATGATAGCAATGGTAATGATATTCTTGTGTAGTGTTATGTTAAAATCTCACATTTAATTTCAGCACCGAGTGCTGTAGACTTCTGCTATCACTGATATCTTTGCTTTTCTTACTGAGTTGTTTTTTCTTTTGCAGTCTAGACGTCTAAAGGTGGGAGACAAGCCACTCCTCACAGTATCAATATTTAAGCAGGTAATATGACTTGCAAGACTGAAACTATGCCATGTTTATAAGTTTGGATATGATCAGTTCCTTCCTGATTTGCATCTTTAGTCTATCGTTCTCTTGGAAAACCCATATGTTGGAAATGCGTTTTAGTTCTGAAGAGGATAGGACCTTGACTACCTGATCATATGCTGTCATTTTGATGCATAATATTGCATCTTACTAGAAAGCTCATGTAAACTTCTACAAAAACTGTACAGTGAACCTTTTACTACTTCCTGTAGTCCATAGGTCTCCATTGATTTTGTTCTAAAATATTACTATACAAAGTTAGTGATCTTGTCTGCCACACTAACCATCCTTCTTCACTGGCCAGGCTGCTCGCAATAATGTTCTTCTTGCTGTACCTGCTTTTCTTTATGCTATCAACAACTATTTGAAGTTCATAATGCAGGTAAAGCATTTTTTAAGCACAGCAGTGGTCAGAACTTTGTGTACTCTGGTTTTACCATTCTTTATTTGTCTATAATAGTAGTGGATTCTCACAGTCGTATTAACCTAACTTGGATCTCATACATCTTCGCTAACAGTCCTATGATTTATGCAGTTATATTTTAACCCTGCTAGCGTGAAAATGCTGAGTAATCTCAAGGTATGCTACTGTGGTTAACTATTATGTTAGCCTTTTCTTTAAAAAATGTTAGGATTATTAGTATATGTGCTTTTGAATGCCTGCAAATATACATATGTTAGGACATGGGCATGCAACGCCAAATGCCTGTATGTACACGCATATGCACTTGGTGGCTTGGACATGCACTCTCTGTTTGTCTCCTTTTGAATTATATATTAGCCACCACCTTGATACATGTCTATCTTTTGATGTTCGACATCTGTTTGGAGTTTGGCTGCACATGGCACTAAACATGTAGTCATGCTATACTGAATTCTAACATTTGCAGGTTCTAGTAATCGCTGTGCTTCTAAAGATGATAATGAGGAGGCGATTTTCCATAATCCAGGCAAGTATACTCTTTTTTTCCTATGCCTATATCTACTTAAAAGTGATGCAAACCTAGATTTTTATTGAAGTCGTGTAACAATTTGTATCTCTAACATATAGGGATCTCTTAGTGTACTATATTTTAGCGGCTTCAAAACCTATTTAGTTGACATCCTGCTTTTCTATATTTACAGTGGGAGGCCCTTGCCCTTTTGTTAATCGGAATATCTGTTAATCAGCTGAAATCATTGCCAGAAGGTTCTAGTGCACTAGGTCTTCCTGTTGCAGCTGGAGCCTACCTATATACACTGTTTTTTGTAAGTTCTGATATTCTGATAATTATGGTAATGTACATGTTGCTGCAATGTAATAGACCTGTCCCATGAAATTTGGAATGCTAGATTAATTTCTATACACTCATTTTTCTTGGTGAGCTCTTTTTTCCCCCATATGAATAGGAATGGTGCTGTTGCAGCAGTTGACTGCAGCACAATATTGCATCTGCATTGGACATTGGCTGTAGTAATAATATTAATAAATTCTGCAACCATTCCATCTCTTCAACATATCGTTGGGCCCCTTCTGTTTGACGCTTCCAGGTTTCAGGCTTCCAGCCATTAACTATTCAGTCATATAACTGATCTAGGTTCATTTATCTCTTTCCAGAACAACAACATTCAAAACTAAAGGGTTCAGAACTAGCTAGCCCTTTGGAGAGAAACAATAGGCTCTAAGCACTCTTGGACTAATACTAGTATAACTGCTTCACATAGAGACAATATGTGTTTTTTTCTCATTTAGTTGAAATTGAAAATTGCAAATAGCAGAAATAAATGTGGTATTCGATATTTCATACTAACTTTATGCAAAACCAGGTAACAGTTCCCGCACTGGCTTCAGTTTACAATGAAAAGGCTCTAAAAGCCAGTTTGATACCAGTATTTACCTTCAGGTATGTGTCCATTTGGTTAGTTTTCTTGCCCTGGCATTCTATGCTAAGCTATCTTGCTAATGCTTTTATGATCTGTGTGAAGCTACCATTTGATCGCGATTTTTATCTCATGTTTTCAGAACTTGTTTCTGTATGGCTATGGTGCGATATTTAACTTTCTTGGGCTTGTGATCACTGCCGTCATCCAAGGTAATTATTGAGAATGCATGTCTACTTGAAAGAAACATGCTTATTGCATATTTTAATGTAATGTCGTTTATAAATGTTCTATTGAGTTGAGCAAAGCTGTCAACTTCTCAAGGCTATATAAATACTAGTTTTTTTAGATAAATAAAACATACTAGTAGCTTTTCGATGTCATCATGTTTTTTGGTAGGTTATTTTGGTTTGTCCTTGTAACTTTGTGTTTTCCATGATTTAGAGATTACCCTTACAACTTGATCTGATGTATTGGCTCGGTAGATTTAATATCTAGAAGATAAGGCATCCAATTCTTAGATAATCTAAACCAAACTTTAATTGGTGACCCTTGAATGAGAATATCAAAATTTTGTTGAAACTGTTGCCCACATATTTTTCTCACATGGTTGAGTACTTTGATGGTTTATCCTGTACATTTTACAGGGCCCAGTAGCTTTAACATTCTGGAAGGACACTCAAAAGCCACAATGTTTCTTATCTGCAACAATGCTGCACAGGGCATACTGTCGTCATTTTTCTTCAAGTACGCAGGTATATTATCAGAAAAGAGAAATACATTAGTTCTTATTCATTATGTTCTTTAAATGGCACTATATATATCACATACACATAACTCTGAAAACTTGTTATCTTTCATGGATGTACCTGTAAAAGATTACCTTGCATGAGTCATGAGCATGCATCTTACCATAGTCTTGCCTAATGGCTGAATATGGATATTTATTACGAGTTGAACGATTGCATATTTATTAGTAGTTGGTCAAATATCCTGTTTGTGCCACACATGCTTATCTCTTTGGTGATTGTGCTTTTTTTTTATTTGTAATATGGATGGTATTCTTCTTATTATAAAGGTGTGTGCAGTTCTTTTGCATATCTGAAGAAAAAAATTGTACATGTACATGAATAAGCTAAATCAGTAGCATTTCCGTGTTGGTTGCTACATGTATATACTAGTTTTTGCAAGTGGACTATATTTATCTTTAAGCAAATCAATGGTGAATGCAGACACAATTTTGAAGAAGTACTCATCAACAATTGCAACTATCTTCACTGGAGTAGCCTCTGCTGTATTGTTTGGCCACACACTGACGATAAATTTTGTTCTTGGAATTTCAATAGTAATCATATCTATGCATCAGGTAACTTTCTTTTCCCCTTGCATTGATTAAATAGTGCTGGAAGTTTTTCTACTACTAAAATTTATTTTATTTATTCTTTTTCAGTATCTTTCTAACCAAATTAAGGACGAAGTGCCTAGCAGCAAAGTTGAAATGGCTGAAGCCCACGATCACAGGTTTGTCATATCATATTGTCAATTATACTGTAGTTGTGCTTGCTCCTGCACCGGTTGAATTTTTTTTCAATTTTGACCCTTTTTTAAAAGTATTTAAGAAAATGCACCTGTTTTTTTCTTTTTTTTATAATTAACCCTTTTGGCGGCGCCTCCACGCGAGGCGCCACAATTCAATACTGTGGCGCCTTGCATGGAGGCGCCACAGGGTGGGCCCGGATCGGAGCCGGTCTGGGATTCCGGCTGACGTGGCAGGCACTGTGGCGCACGCATGCAAGGCGCCACAGTGTGGCGCACACATGCAAGGCGCTACACTGTGGCGCCTTCATTAAGGGCGTCACAGTGCTTGCGCTGCAGTGGCCATGTGAAATTCCTGCAGGCCAGGCAAGAATGGCCGTAAAAGCCTGAAACGCCGGCCTGCCACAGCACGCTAGCCACAGCAGCTGAAAGCCTGAAACGCTGTAGAGCTAGCTCAAAGCCTGAAACGCCGGCCTGCCCGTACTCTCTGTCTAAAAAGAAGCACCATAGAGTTTTGACGTATGTCAAATTTATTATTAGTTCAATGATATCAGTGTTATTTTAAATGGTACGAACAGTCAATTACCCTTTATGTAAAAATGGTACGAACATGAAGGTACACATATTTACTTATGTAAAAATTAATGTAGGATTATAAGTCCCATGTAACTTCAGTCCAACCCTTTTTCCATTGCTAAATATAAGTTTGGAGAATCATATGTCCAACGTTGCTAAAAAAGAACATTTTTTTGCTTCATCTTTTAGTCTGATCAAATAAAATATAATAGCGTATAGTATATAGAATCCAGATTCAAGGTAGAACTGAGAGTTGCCTTCTCGTGAGAAACAGACTCCGTAGCTATGTTCTCTGATCTTGCACGCAAGGCAACCACTGCCGGCTTATTACGGGCATGTTAATTTCCATTCTACCGTTCCCTTGTGTACATACAATAATTAATGTATGTATGTACATACATCATGCACCTGCACGGTACACACCACATATGCTCACTAGCGCGGCCTGCAGGAATTTCACATGGCCACTGCAATAATTGACACGCACGACCATTCTTGCCTACCTGCAGAAATTTCACATGGCCAGTGCAATGCAACCACTGCACGCAACAGCACGCACGGAGGAAGCACTGTGGCGCCCTTAATGAAGGCGCCACAGTGTAGCGCCTTGCATGTGTGCGCCACACTGTGGCGCCTTGCATGCGTAGGCCACAGTGTCTGCCACGTCAGCCGGAATCCCAGATCGGCTCCGATCTGGGCCCACCCTGTGGCGCCTCCATGCAAGGCGCCACAGTATTGAATTGTGGCGCCTCGCGTGGAGGTGCCGTCAAAAGGGTTAGTTATATAAAAAAGAAAAAAACAGGTGCATTTTTTTAAATACTTTTAAAAAAGGGTCAAAATTGAAAAAAAATTCCACCGGTTCGGGTCTATAGTATATCGCTTTGACTAAAATATTAAGTTTGGTTAAGTCCTCCAAATGAGTTCATTTGCCTCGTTCACATAGGTCCTTTCCATGAGGGCCAAAGTGAACCCAATGACTTCTGTAGGATTTTTTGTTTATATTATATCCATCAATCTATGTGGCCGGAACAAGATATATAGGATAAGATGACGATTCCTACTTTCGTAGTTTCATCAGGTAGCTGATGTTGTGGTGCTGATCACGTGGTTTGCCTCTCTGGTGCCCATGTGTTGTCAGCGCGGTATGTAGTAGCCGTTCCTCAGTAGTCTGACTATTTAGAAGTAGCATCTTTTACATCCAAGGCGGGCCTTCAAAAAGTCTTGTGCTCAGCTGCCCCTTTCATAGTAGTTTGTGCTTTGGGTAAGGTTTCACACCCTTTCCATACCATGAAAATTAGTAGATACTTTGAATAGTTCTTGAGGTCCATTTTGTCATTTACCATTCCATCATCGGGTGGCATTTCTTGTTTTCTGAAAACTTGGTGCATTGCATGTTATTGTATTTCATGGACTTTCATGTTTGTTAACAACATAATTTTTTATGATGCTCAGCAGAAAAGAACCTAGTTATGTCAATGTGCCTGATTCAGTGGCAAGTGAGGTAAATAACTACTGCCTAGAATTTCAGGTGGTTTCAGGTGGTCTGTTTCATACTTCTGTGTAACTAATGGTCATTCTATGCATCATGAAGGCTAAACACCGCCATGGATCTGAGGAGAGGCAGCCACTTCTTCCTGTATGATTTTGTAGAAGAGGTGGTTCTCCGCTTGCTTTCTAGTAGATTGTATTCCCGTTCCAAATTATAGCTCACTCTGGCTTTTCCTAAATCAAACTTCTAACTTTGACATTTTGATAGTGTATTTATTTGGACTTCTATATATTAATGTACTTTTCTAAAAACTTAGTCAAAATAGTTTGAATTAGTACAAAGCCAAAATGAACTATTATTTGGAATGGAGGTGTGCTACCCTTTTAACAAGTGCGCAACATCCATAACATCTCTGAATTAAACTCTTCCATTTCTGACAGCAGACACACTGTTTCCTCAACAGAGCAGCATGTACCTTTAACTATCTTACAACATGGCTCCTCCATGACATGGAGGAAGAGAGTGTTTTTAGCAGGTATTTGACCTAATTGTATCTAAAGCCACATTGCATATTCGGCGGCAGACTGACGAGCTTCGTGAAGTAGATTATATATAATAGAGTAATGGTCTTTGGATGGATGAGGCGATACCTCTAGCCAAGTGGGTGGTAAAACTAATGTGATAGGATTAGCGAGGAATAAAGTCAGCACAAATTTTTCCTCTCTTGTGAGTTCTTTTTTGGCTCTAGCCTATGAATGTCAGTTCTTTTCTTCTTTTTTGGTGGCACCATTGTAAATATCAGTTCGTTTCTGATGGCGCATGCCAACCAGAGATTTCATTCCTGTATGTGCGTGTTGCATGAGAGATATTACGGCATGTTTACTGATTACTGAGCTTTTGATGTCTTTCAAATTACAGCACAATAGCAAATTGCTACGTTTTTTTTTTCTGCTTTGCATACCATTCGGTTCACAGTGGAATGAATTACCATTACAACGGTTTTTGCTTCGAGCGTGTCTGAATCACTGGGTGATTTCATTACTGTTTGACACCAAAAGAAGGGTTTTCTACACTTCATCATCTTTGCAATAACAGTCTCAATGTTGATCACTGAATGTTTCATTAGTCCTTGATACTGACATTTCCTGAGATGAATATGAACATTGTTGACATGCTGTAGAACCGCAGATGCAAAGTTGTTAATGCAGTACTAAAGACGTCCTCAATGCAGTTAGTGATTGAAATCTGAGGTGAATCAATCAAATGTCCGTAGTATTCCAAGCTGTTGCCGCTCATATTTGCAACCTTCCAAAGGAGACCGAACTGTATGTCAAAATCAAATGCAACTTTCCGGTTAACAAATATGATGAGTGAGATGGGAAAAAGGGACTCAGATTAACTTATTAACTTACTTAGGTTAATTTTGTACATCAACTGTCAACAACAGGTGGTTGAGTCTGCTTTGTTACTAGTGGAGACAAAGCCTTGACCACTATGCCCATACTTGGGCGGAATTCAGCTTCATATTGCACGCACAAAGCCGCTACAGCTGCAAGCTGGAGCAGACAAAATAGAGATTAGAACAATGTGGATAGAGAAAATAGGGCACTAGCTGCCCCAAGCTTATGCATACAGCACATGTAGAGATAGTATGGGAGACCTTGGCGAGTCCTTTTGCTGGATATTCACCCATCAACCGTGGATCTACACATTGCTTCACCTTGTCTTCAGTTAACCTTGGTGTAGCCTGCAGAATTGAAAAAAGGAATTATCAGAGAACTAGTGAGAACAATGTCTTCATTAAACATGGGGGTGTGTCATGTTATCATCAGATCAAACTTTTAAGACTATACAAGTAGCTATTCTATTTTCAGCGTGTTTTGAGGGCACACAGTGCGCAGCATGATATGGTAGATTCTTTCGATAGCAAAGAACTGCAGCCTATGCAGCAGATAAACTCATTTGGACTGTTGCGCTAAAGTCACATTTGAAGAGCCTGAGAAATTCAGATCCGGCAGTAGTTCACTCTCCATAGTACATAGATCACAGCTAGAATATGTCACAAAGGGCTGTTCATGAGTTGCCTAGACTCCTTATTCTTCTTAGTACGAGCCTGAGAAATTCAGGTCCAGCAGTGTTCACTGTCCATAGTCCATAGATCACAGCTAGAATATGTCACAGCTAAGGGTTCTTTATAATCATACACAGCTCGGATCCACTAACTCTAAACACGTATCCGATCCTACAGATTTCATCTCTATTCTACTAAGATATTTGATGCATGATGCCAAGTTCATCAAGATCACATTTCTTGCCACTCAAAAAACATTGATAAAAACTCTGGCTTTGGGATTAACAGAAGACATTATTATCTAGTTGATGAATATGTACATGATATCATACACACAAACCATAAACGACAGTACATGTTTAGCTTGGACCCTCTGGCACTACATTAACTTGTTAAGAAAAAACCATTATTATACAAACCAACACAATTTGTTGCTTCTCTATTGCAGGCACTACTAATTAGATATAAATTCACATCTACCCGCAAAAAGAAAAGAGAGAGAGAGAGAGAGAGTTAGCAAGTGAACATACCCAAGTTACCAGGCTTTGCTGTCCTCTAGGCATTGTATGGTCTACTGGCTTTCTACCTGTCAAAAGCTCCAAAAGAACTACTCCAAAGCTGTAGACGTCACTTTTCTGGGTCAGTTGACCAGTCATTGCATACCTGCAGAATCAAACCTCAAGTCAAATTGTAGATTGATCAGACAACAACGTTACTTCAAAAAGTTAAAAAACAACACCCATTATCAAATTAGTTGCTGCTATCTGGAGTGTCAGATTGGAGCTTGCTCATAGTTCAGGAAGTAATTGATTGGTAGCAGCAAAAAATAGAACAAAAGATTCATGGTTGCCATGGTCTGAGCTGTGATGGTCATTTTTTTCTAATCTATGAGTGATATGTAAAAATAGTCTCAGTTTCCCCTATTAAAATGAGGCAAAAAATTAACTAAGAATGTGAAACTCGTGGCCTGCCACCCAGTCTGTCTCAAGAGCAGTCATGGAGTAGTCACCTGACACAAGGAATCCATACCATACTTTGAAGAACTGGATAGGTTCAGGTCCTGGGCAGATTACACTATTAGCTCCAAGCAAGTGGTTTTCATGTAACTTTCTGGGATAGAACTACAGCAAAACGAAATAACTAACTTGGTCCACAGGTGGTCTTCATATACTTGGCAAAAGGTGGCTTGCTACCCAATGGACAAATGCTAAAGAAATTAAACTATTCATGTGAAGTGCCAGAAAGTTGGAAAGCTTAAGGACGTGATTGATTCGAATGTGTTCCTTTATATCCTAGAAACAGCTTCTCTACAAATATATGAAACAAGTCTTCAAATTTAGAAATAACAAAGGCATTTTTTTAAAAAAATTAACCAGACAACTTAGAATAAACACCACCCATCTTGCTGATCTACTCGAAAATTAATCAGACAACACATGCAAAAGTAGAAAGCACAGCTAAAGTTAAGTAACATATTATAAACATATAGTTACTTTAAGAAAAGGATTTTTACTCTGGGGCATGATATCCAAAGGTTCCCAAGACACGAGTTGAATGCAACCGGGCAGCCATATCTGGTGACTGATTTGAGAGATTAAAGTCTGCTATCTTTGCCTTGAAGCCATCAAACAAGAGGATATTACTTGATCTAATATCCCTATGGACAATGGAAGGCTGAACTTTCTCATGAAGATATTCAAGTCCTTTTGCAGCACCAACAGCAATTTGCACTCGCTGCATCCAATCAAGCGCCGGGCCCGGTTGAGCACCTTGAACTCCTTTTCTTCCTATTGAGATGAACTCATAAACAAAATTGAAAATTATCAGTTGAAGCTACAGGATTCAACTGTGGAGTTCTGCAACAAGTTGCAGAGGATATGCAAAGTCATACCATGTAGAACATCATGCAGAGAACCCATGGTGGCGAATTCATAGGCTACTATGCGAAGATTACGTTCTGTACAGTACCCCAACATGTCAACAAAGTTTTCATGTTTCAACCTTGAAACCAATGAAACCTAGCATCAGAAATAAGCACCGTAGTTTGGTTAGGAACACATAACATATTTTAGCACTATGAAATAACCAAAGAGAAATCCCCATGATTAATAATCAGTGACAACACCAACCTGGGTCAAGAATTCAGTAGTCGGTTCATTTTCAGTAGAATCAAGTTTCTTTACAGCCATTTCTGTTCCATTATCAAGAATCGCATAGTACACTCTCCCATAAGAACCTTCACCTATCAAAGCTGTTGAGCCAAAGTCATCAGTTTTCTCTACAAGTTCATCCAAGGATAGAACAGGGATATCGGTATGGGGAGCAGCATTGTGTGGCTCGACTTTTCCAGTAGCAGAATCTTTCAACCCCTTTGTCACCCCTGAAGAGAAAGATACAATGACATCAAATTATCTGTAGATGTTAGAAAAGGGAATTTCGAATACAGCAGCATGTAGGAACAGATGATCCAAGTGCATTGAAACTAACATACCATCAATGTTGTTGGTTGTGGCCTTGACATACCCATTTTCACGCTGATCAGATTCGTCCACTTGGCAACTGCAGCAACAGCGGCGCCACATTGCTACCCTCTAATCTAATTTACACCTATTCTGCAAACCACAAATATGCCATCAGGAGAACTAGCACATTTTTCACTGCAAACACTTGGACATCATGCATCACGCGTGTTAGCGCAGACAGTACTGAAGAGAAACCTGTTGCGCCACTAGATTGCATACTAGCTAGTCTCTAGCAACTTCAAAACACGAGATGGTCAACTTGATGCATATCCTAGATTCAGGTTAAAAAGGTCAGCAATAGCAATACACAGCAGAGACCGGGACGCACATAACCATTTTCGACTGAAAATCCATACAACAAAAATCACCTTAGATAAATCTCCTAGAAAAGTCACCTTAGAAAATCACCTCAGATAAACCTCTACTCCTCTAGAGCCAGCAGCCGTGCGCTCTCATCACTAACAGAGACATCATTTCGACGCGCACCTAAGATTGCAGCTCGCCACACACAGCCCAGCCCGCAGGACGCAGTCCGCGCACGATCACTCACCTCGACCGCAACCAAATTCCCTCGCGCGCAGCAACACCGAGATCCAAGCCACGGCACCAGTACGACTAAACGCTCGCCCAATTACTACGCCCGGAAGCGGAGGCCCACAATCCCAGTCCCCACTACAATTCCCCACGAATCGCGCGGTTTCGCCGCCGATCGCCCGCATTTCGGCGGAGGGGACGCAGAAGCTCGGCGCAGGGAGGAACATGGGGGAGAGTCTGGGGTACCTCGACGGAGCGGGTGCTCTCGTTGCGGCGCCGGCGCTGCTGAGCTCGTCGTTGGCTTCGTCCCGAATGCGCCGGGACGGGAGGTCAGAGGTGGGAGGCGGAGGGCGGTGGCCGCATTTTATAGCGCGTTTCCCTTTTTGTTTTTTTCTCTCTCCTTTTATTTATTATTATTATTATTTTGTAGGCGGAGTAATTCATATCCCGCCGCTGTATTTTTTGTTGCGTGGTTTTTGTGGCGCCGAACAAACTGGTAGAGCCTTCGAAACGTCCGGTTCGTCGGGTGAAAGTGAAAGCGTGGAACGGTCGCGTGGGCCGCACTCGCAGGTGGAGTCTCCGTTTCAGTTGCACTTCTTGCATGGCAGCAGTTTGGCCGTGCCAAAGAAAGACTTCTGTTTTGTTTTTCTCTTAGGTATAGGTATATAGCTGGTTCTCAAAATATCAGTTTCAAATTTTGCTATTTTTTCATGTGTTCTCAAACTGATGGAAGTACGGAAGTAGAATGTGTTTCTGGCCTTTTTTTTTTTCTTTATTGCGTACTGTAGAAGAATTTTCTTGTCCTAGTAATGTTTTCAGCTGTCGACACTTCAGAAGATTCTGTTATTGTTGTAACCATATCCGTGTATGACAGTTTTGCTAGATGTGAGATGAGTGATGTCTGTTTGTGGTGCGGATTGGACCTCGTTTTGTTTACTCGGTCTCTTCAGAACTTTTGGATCGAGTATAGAATTTCCGGTAGGGGTTTCTGAGCATTTTCTTGCTCAGTTCATCGCCCACGTCGTTTGAAGATTCACATACTATTTTTCTGCCAGCTGGAATGCTGGATCACCGGTCACAGTTAGCAACTCTGACTGGTGAATGGCCGAACAGGGATGAGAAATCAGGTTTGCAGATTTGGAACATATTCGGAAACTGCTAAAGTAAGCACCATCTTGATCTAAAAAAGCAAGCATCACCTCCACGCGGTAATAATAACTGTCATTATGATAATGCCTTTAAGAAAATCATGTCCATACTCGATCTGCACATTCACTTGGCTTGTACAACACCCCAAACAAACGTCCCGCTTTCGGCACCACACTCTGAACTCTGACCGGGAAAGTTGGAAGGACAAGGACGCCTGGTGAAATTTGGCCTCCCCCTGTACAGACTATGCAGTAGTACAAGCTGTAGATTGCTTAGCGACCAAACAAAGGTGGACTCAAAAACAGAATAGTACTGCAACACAACACCTAACGCATGTGCTGATCAGCTGATGTACAACACAGCTCACATGTAGATATATATACAACACTCTATAAAATGTACAGGCAATGGATTTACCAAAACAAAAAAGTACAGTCAATGTAGACATATCTACAGAGTCGAGATCGCATGGTTCGAGCTGCACAGCTAGTCGCCAGAGCATGAGAAATCAGGTTTGCAGATTTGAGCTAAGAAATGGCATCTTGTGGAGTCGTCAGTGACTCGAATATTTTGGACTGGTCATGTATGCAGATCTGCATGCAATTCTGAATCTCTCACTGTAGGATAGCCAGTAGCCTTGTACCCTTCATCTGTATAGGTAATAACATTTTGTATTTTTGTTTATCGGACACCTGTAAAGGTAATAACATCCCAGTCGTGTGATACGCTTCATCTGTACATCACAGTATGGCAAAAGACATGCTGTAGTACTGGCTCTATCTTGAAACATGAGGAGACCTAGAACCTGTTGTCATGAACATGGGCCTGCTGATCTCGGTTCTTGCTAGTACTCACTTTAGCCCTCTGGGAGTGGGAGGGAATTGTCCACAATGAGAAGCTTCTCAGGATCCAGAGGCCCATTTTCAGTGTCAGCAATTCGGCTATTCCATTGTAGACGGTCAGCATCCTTCCTGACTTTGAGAACAACATCAGCTCTGTCTCGAACTATAACGGCACCCCCTGGCCGGAGAATGCGATCCATCTCAACCAGGATGTCGATAATCCCACACCTAAGAATAGCTTCGTGTCAAGATGGATAGCTGAGCCAGGATTTAACTTAACTGCAAGGGACTATTATGTACTGCTTGAATTGTTCATTTTCTTTGTGAGAAGCAGCCTATGCCTTTTTTGTTCTCTTTCAGAGGCTTAAACATGGCAAAGGTTAGTGGGTCACTTACTTGTGAATATGGGAGCTGAAGATTCCATTACCATGTATGAGATCATATGTTCGTGGATAAGTAGAGAAGGCTTCACACCTGGAAAATATATTAACAAGCAATATGGAGAGTTATTTTGTATATTTTTTTTTGGCGAAGAAGTTATTTCGTATATCTGACTGTATAGTTTGGAAGTATCAAATTATTTTTAAAAAAGAGAGGTTTAATTAGCATTACCAGTCAGTGTATGTTCCAATCAAACCACGCTCATAGATGACACCAAGAGTATTTTCTGCTGTATTTGCAGGAACCACATTCATGACCCAAACAGGATGCTTGGACATAGCAGCAGCAAAGCCACCAAAACCAGCACTCATGTCCATGACATTTCTGTAAGTTCCATTCGACAAATAATTTAGATGTGTTAGATAGAAGTTAACCCTTTTCTCCCAAATCAAAGTGTCATGTTTATATCTCTGAATGGACAACCACTTCATTTCTCCACTGGCTATCCTTGGTGGCACTGCATCAAGTCTTTTAGGCCATTTTTCCATGGCACCACCAGCACAGCCATTAAAAGGTTCAGCTCTTGGAATACATGCCATACACATTGATATATTTGCATACCTGCACCATAACAAAAGTTATATTTAACAAGACTGTAATGTTGGAAGAATTCGATAAATGAAACTTTGATGCAAGAGTAAATATAAGATTATTCCATGGCTCAACAAGTGTTTTCCCTCAGTTTGACAGCAAGTTCCTTGGAATACTATGGTGCACCTTTACTTTGAATTACCCATACTGTGAAGTCTCCCAGAGTGTTACCGGTACTATATATTTGACTAAATAAACTTTACAAGTGCATATGGCATTCACTCATTCAGAACAGAACATAGATGATGATATGGTTTTAAAGTAAGTTCATACTGCAAGGCCTTTAGAATAAACTACGGATACAACTTACTAACTGTTGTCGGTGTCAGTTTAGCAGACACAGAAAATGTAATTAAAAACGTTTATTTATCCAGCTAAACTATCATGTGCATTGTCATATCATAAAGATAACATAAAGGGCAAGATGAGGTTGTGTTGTGGTTGATAAGACAACAAGATGAGTATTATCCTTTTACATTCTATTTTCGATTACACAACCTGTAAGTGGGAAAGGATAGCTGGAGACCAGGGATGTAAAGTGACTGATGGGAGACAATAATAAACTTACCAGGCACTATCTGGGTCTTCTCCTGTACAGAGTGGTGGCAATCTTGCATTTGCTTCCTGGTCACAGTGGAGATTACAAGAAGGCTTTCTCCAAACAGAAATCTTGCCCTCTTCATACACCTTCGTCCAACGAAGCTTATTAGACATATCATCCATAGATACTTGATTGTCCTGCATGTCTCTGGTCCCTTGAGTCGAAATGTTGTATGCAGATTTCCAGTTGACTGGTGGCTTAGAGAAAATCCAATAGCCACCAGGTTGGAGAAGACGGTCAATTTCCAGCATATAGAGCCCATCTGGAATCAGCTATAGGTGAATGAGAACAAAAGCACTCGACCAAAAAACTGTACTTCAGTATTGACATCGACATATGACTATATGAGGAGGTGTTCTGTTCAGTGTCCACTGACTCCAACATTTGCCAATAGGAAAACACTTAAATATTTTAATTAGAAGAAATTAGTAATCAGTGAAATTATAAAGTGGACACAGTGAATACTGAATAGATGACGCATCAGAAAGTATGTTTGGTCAGGATTCAGGAATAGAATGATGTCTTGCATGTCCTACCATGAGCAGTCCATGGAACACGGCAGTCCGCACAGTGCACCATGTCGAACGACCTCGATGGATATGGTAGCCTGTGAGCACCAAGCAATCCGATCATCGCAGGCAGTCCACGCTCCAAGGCGAGCTGCACTTGTGGCCCAAATCTGTTATTCCTCGGAGCAATGGACATGGTGAGTACGCCATAGTTGAGCAGATAGTCCCCAAAGCTCGCAACCTATCAGTGAAGCATATGAGCACGTGAACGGAGAGAGACGTGACAACCACATCGATCTCGACAAGGGATGGCGCAATCAAGTAGTAGATTCTGAATCGAAAATATGAAAAGCTTTCATGCGAGCGAGTAGACAGTTACACACCCCGCACCCGATGTCGAGCGCCGTGCGCACGACGCCGCCACGGAGCGGCACGACGCGCTCCAGCCGCTCGACGTAATCCCGCACCCCGTCTGCGAACACCAGCCACTCCCCGCGACCGCGAACGGGGTCCTGCGCATGTCCATCCGCCAACTTGACCGGGGGCGGCGGCGGGAGGTCGACGTTGGCGTACCTGGCGCGGTCGCGGCGCGCGGGCCAGGGCGGGGGCGGGCGGTACCCGGGCGGCGGCGGGACGCGGCAGTGCGGCGGAGGCGGCGGAGGGTGCGGCGGCGGGTCCTTTGGTGGATGAGGAGGAGGTGGAGGCGGGCGCGGCGGGCAGTGGCGCTCGCCCGAGGGAGGCTCGTGGCAGGGGACGTCGTGGGTCGCGTTGGGCGGGCACGGGGGAACGGGCGGCGGCGGCGGGTGGGGGTGGGGGTGGGGGTTGGGGTGGTCGGGCGCGGGCGCCGGGGCCTGAGCCGCGGTGGAGGCGCTGGCGGACGGGGGCAGCTGCGGCGACGAGGAGTGGTGGGTGTTGGAGACGACGGCGGAGATGAGGAGCAGCGACGCGGTTGCCGCCGCCACGGCCGCGGCCGCCAGGGAGAGCGCCCGCGGTAGTGCCTTGAGCACGGCCGGCGTCGACGGCACCGAGAGCGGCATGGCCGCCGCCGCCAAGTCAGTACGCCGCACAGGGCGCAGAAGCTGGTACGGTGGAGTGGTGGAGGATCGGATGCTCCGGCTGCGAGTGGGGTGAGTGCGGCGAGAGAGTGGTGGCGCCGTGTTCGTATTTGAAGAGGCAGGGCAGAGCAGAGGAGACAGGACAGGAGAGCGGTTGCTGCCACGCGGGCCCGGCCGTTGCGGCTTCGCCCCTGTGCAGTGGCTCGTGTAGTCGTGTTCGTTCGCTTTACGGTGTTTTGATCTGGTGCGCTCGTCGCCTCGTCTCGTGTGGATGTTTTTGTTCAGAGGAGAAGAGATGCTGCACATGCTGGAATGCAACGGCCGAACGGCGCGACTTGTCTCCATGTCGAACATCTTGGGTTCTTCAGAAGATCGAAGACTATGTACAGTAAGTACAAGGAGGCCGGTACAACAGTACAACCCCACCGTACCCCAGAGGACTGTAGGAACAGCCAATGTACATGTACCCAACACATGTTTTACCACGATCACGGAGGATCTCGGCTGCCGTGGTACCTCACGTACACTGCATCTGTCCGTGCTCCGTTCCCCGCAACGATCCTCGCGCGTCGTTCTCGACGGCGACTCATCATGATCGTAGCGTCGCTACCATGCAAGATGCAACCTTGCAAAGCAACAACACAGGACCGCGCGCGAGGACCCGTCGGCGGCGGGCACAGTAACGGCTCGTCGTCGTCAATTCGTCATCGTCGGGACACTTTCGACCTGTACCTTACAAGCTACGTACGAGAGCGGCCAGAGCGCGACGGGTCGGCCCGCCGAGCCCGTGCCCGTGCCCGCGTGTGTGGCCTGCGTCTCTCGCGCCGGAGACTTGCGCGCGCGCGCAGGGGCGACGACCGGCGACGGCGACGGCGCGCTCGATTTGACAGCGCAATCAACTACCCGCCACGCCGCGTCGCGTTCTCGCCGTACGGTCACAGGGAAACGACGAGGGAGTGGAGGTTTTTCTTTCCTCTGCTCCCTCACTCTCCATGATCTGATCTTTCCTAGTCTGCCGCAAGCACATCTGCTGTACTGCAGGGTACGTTTTCTCCTGGCCCCGAATCTGCTTTTCTCTCGCTTGACAAGAGCGAGCTACTCCGAGTACGAGTAGAGCCTAGAGCCGCTTGATATGGCGCCAAAAGACTCCGCGTCAGCTTTGACGGGACCAATCCGGGCGTAGAGATGTGCCGCCGCGCGTGCGCGTCGTCTGGTTCGCCGGAGCATCACCGTGTCCTCTCCCGACGGCGACAGCCACTACACCAGCGTGCAAACATTATCGCCGGACCTAGCTCAGTCACTGTCTTATCAGAGCAACGGTTGCACAAAAGCGTGCCCTTTTCCAACAAAAAAAAAAGAAAGATATTCAACAACAAAACATATGGGCTCCATCCTCCACACATGACACATATACTATAATCTTGTAAATTTAGTTAGTTTTATGCGTGTTCCTTACCAAGTTGTTCTTGTTTATTCTCAATAATGTTCTGCTTTCGCTGTGGGGAACTCCCCCACAGTTCTTCTTATCAAAAATAATGTTCTGCTTTAGCAAGTAATTATATGTACATCAAGCTTGTGCTGATATTTTTATTTTTCGTCAAACACAGACCTGGGTTCTTCCCGCATACTAAGAAAAAGGCAATGGTATTACACTATTTGTGCAACACGCGTATTACAAAGAATCAACAAATATTCTTTGCTTGTATCTGTCTTTCCAATGCTAGACAACAAAAATGTTTCCACAGCAAATTACAAAACATATGTACTGGAAAAGAATCAGCAATTCGTATAACCCACTTGTGCCTTTGGTGATGTATATATGATGATCAGGCAACTTCTGTCCCACTTATGCCTTTGGTGATGTATATATATGATGATCAGCCAACTTCCGTCCTCTTGGACATCCAGCGGTGGAGCACAATTAGCTCACTCAGTTGAACAAACGACCTGGCGGCGTGTTTCCCCCCTCTTCCTTCTATTACTTTGCTTTTTTTTGTTTTAGTTGCATCACCTGGCTCCTCAAGCTGTATTCCCTCATCTATGCAATTGGAATTTATCATCACATCAGTTGGATATTTTACAGCAAAGTCAGAGCAGATGCCAGCCAGGGAAAGTGATATATGCTGACTGAAGTGAGACGATTATCAATTTAGGTCCATACCTGCAGGTTCTGTGCTTGGTACAGGAGATTACCGCACTCCTCTATCAAGGTCCTCTCCGTACCAATAACCTGGGCCAGATTAGAGGCCACATCGTCGATTTGTTCAACCTACATGGCAGTATAAATTTTCTTGTTGCATAAATAACATGACAAGATTTTTTTGTTGCATAATAAATAAGTACAACAAAACAAATAAGAACACCATATTCACCACAACACTTAATCTATTTCTAAACTAGACTTCATTAGTATTAGTAAAAGCAAGAAACAATTTACACTCTATCTGATTTTGATTTATATGAATTACAAAAAGGAACACTACTACAGTAGGAACTAAGTTTCTATTTCACTGAATTTGCTATTTTCTTCACCTGATCTGATTTTGATTTATAGCTTTAGAAACAGAAAATCATATGGCGGTAGGTTGAAAGGTTTAGATATTCTCATTATGTTTATCTGATACAGTGAATTTATTCATATATTCAATTACTTCAGTTATTGAACATGGCATAATAAGCATATAAAGAAAGCTAGGCATCAAACTGCTTTGGTAGATGCTTTAAAAAATCTTTGTTGTCTCACCTTTGGCAGAAAGTTCTCGATGCAAGGTGAAAGTGGTTCAAGCAGTTGTGCTGCTGACTTAAGGACTTCTGTAAGTTCCCCACAGTTTGCCTGCAAGCATATCAGTTTACAACATGATAATTAGTCTTGTGCACAAGACTGATGTTTAATGAACCATTGAACTCTTACATTTACATTCCCAATGATTGGTAGCCGTACTGAGGCGTTAGACAGTGCTGTTGTTGCCCCTCTAAGACAGCTTGCATGACACCCCTCAATCTCACCCCACTGAATCAAATATGGCACCTGAAAGTTTCACATCTCTCTTTTAAAGTGAGTCAAATATAGCACTGGAAAGTTTCACTCCCTGTTCTAGAGTAACGCAACAAAAAGAAGAAATCAAAGCATGATAACCAAATATATGTAAATTTCATATTGACCATATATACACCCTCTCAGCAACCAAATAATAAATCAAAGCATGATAAACACTTTGATGCAAAGAATAAATTTTCTATTTCCTTTGAAAAAAAGAAATATTAACTAAATGGGGCAGCTGGTTTAATTCTGAATACTTAACCTTATTATGTTACATGTAAAATTCACATTGACAATATGCATGTTTTTACCATATATCCCAGTAAACAAATATAAATCAAAGCATGGTACCCAATTTGATTCAGCTAAACTAGCACTGTCAATATATATATGGCTTTCAAGAGCTTCAACATTCCATTAAGTCTCTGCTTCTTTTTTTTTTAAAAAAAAAAACAATACTCTCTTTTCACATGACATGAAATGGACATTCAACATGATAGCACTCGCTATAAAGAAATGCAAACTGAATACACCAGCAATTCAAAATTCAGAACATCACAGCTTCGCCTTTACCTGTGCAGTTACTACAGATGTCAATGTGTGCTCCCTTTTCATCCTCTCCACCTCTGCCCTCTTCTCAGCAACAGATACCCTGAGGCTGGCAATCCTCTCCTCGAGCCCGTACAAGGATTTCTTTGCACCCAACAAAACCAAAAACAACAAATCAGCATCAGCATCTCAGTTCACTCTCTTCATCAACAAGAACAGAACAGCCAATTCGTGACGGCTGGGCCTATTCATTAAGCCATCAACAACCCCTCACCTCTGCAGCCGCCGCCTTGGCCTTGCCTGCTGCCTGGGCCCGGGCGTTGAGGAACCTGTACTGGAGGTACGAATTATCCATCAACCGCAGCTGGTGCACGTCTTCCTGCTTCCCCACGACCTTCCTGCCCCCAACGATCGCCGTCTTCTTCAGATCAGCCGTCTTGGGCCCATGCGGCTGTGGTGGCCTCCCTGCCGCCGTCAGCTTCCCAGCTATCGACGTCGAGATCGACAGTGCCGAGTTGAGCGAGCGGTGGCACAGTGGGTTGGACGCCCGCGAGGACCCGCCCGACTCCGGCACCGACGAGCGGAGCTCCGACGAGAGGCGTCCCCCGCGGCAGGACGCTGGGCCCAGCAGCGGCGGGCTCTCGCACGACAAGGCCGGGGCCATCCCGAGCGCCCGATCGACCTCGGACAAGTCAGTGGCCGTGGACGACGTATCAGACGAAGAGCAGCAAGAGGCGGCATCGGATTCCACCACCGCGGCGGACGCTGGGCAGGAGCCCGCACGCGCGGGCGTCGGAAGGCGCGGGTACCCTCTCCGCGAGGTGGGCACGGCCGGCCCGCTGGTGGAGCGCGGGAGCTGCTGCCGCGGAGTAGCCGCGGGGGCCGCGGAGGAGTTAGATCCCACCGAGGCGCGCAGGTTGCCGGCGCCGGTCTCCTCGAAAAGCTTCTGGACGGCCCGCCGGCGCGCGACGGTGCCCGTGGGCGGCGGCGGCGGGGGCGGGTGGTTCTCGTTGGCGAAGGGCGTGGCCGCCCGCTGCCGCCCACGAGGCGACGGCGACGGGGAGCGCGACCGCGTGGAGGAGGCGGTGGAGAGGCGCGGGGCCGAGGGCACGGGCGTTGAGAGGTACCTGGAGCTGACTTCCCTTGCGCGGCGGCGCGGACGGGGCGCGGTCGGCGGCGGCATCAGATCCGCGCTCTGCGACGGCGGGGCTGTGGCGGCGGCCATGCCGGATAGATCGGAGCGGAGCGGAGGGGAGAAGCGGGATGGAATTTCGGGGAGAGACGGGCACAACGGCTAGTTTCGAGGAAGCGAGTTTAATTGCGGCCGCCGGCCGGCGAGGAGGAGCCTTAACGGTATGCACGGGAAATGGCCAAAAATGGGAAGGACCGAATCTCTGTTGTGTTTAGCTTTGTGTTTTGTAAACCGTGGCCCATAAAAGCCTAAACCTAGCTTTACTTTGGGCCGGATTACAGTCCGCCGCGGCAGCCGTCCGGTTAATGGGCTACGATCCACTGCTCGCGGTTTGGAGGATTCGATCTGGGCTTGAATCGGCCCATAAAGACGAGCAATCGCGGTGAATGAATAGCGAAGCTTCTCAAGCAAGCACGGCATGATTCGTGTCTCGTCCAGGCCAGGATTTGCATTAAGCCACCAATTCACTTATAGCAATATCAACAGCCTTTGCCATAAAATCTGATGGCAGCACCAGTTAAAATAGGCGAAACAAAAAGAAAGGCATTTCTGAATCACATAAATAAAAGAAGAAAAGGCAAAGTCTGCCATGCTCAATTGAAGTCTTGAAGACGAAAGCAGTTGCAGCATGAACCAAACTACAGTTGTTCAAGTTAGACCTGACTGCTCTAAGATGTAGTTGGACGCACCATATGCTCAACAAGTGTATCGACCATGCCCAAGAGTTAAGACTTAAGAGTAGTAGGACAAGAATGGCTCCATTTGCCGGTTCTAATTCTAATCGCACACATAGCCTTTCATAGAATGGATTGCTCTTTAACACGGTCAGGCTCCAGGCTGCAGTGGCGGCACCTTGGCAATGGGATAATGCAGCTCACTAACAACTAAGGCTATTTGCTCCTCCAAAGTCCAGACATAATACTGAAGCAAAGATCTCCGCTGGCAGCAAGCATCAAGCCTGGAAAGAGTTCAAAATAAGGAATGTCAGCAACACCCAATACATAACCTGCATGTAAAACGGAAATATGAGTTTATAACAAAAGACGCCTATTCAGACTTTAAAATACGCCTTTTGGAGCTGTTAAATTTTTCCAGTGAGCAAAAATGCTAGGACATATTCACTACTTTGCATGGATAAGATGCATAATGTGTTCAACCAGATTATTACATTCGTTATCAAGAAAAAAGAACATGACTACGTACTCCTGCAGACGTTATTTATATTTCTGATTTTATACAAATTTCAAAAGCAATGGTTTATTATACAAAAATTCTGTGGTCATTCCAAAGAGGAGTGTATACCACAATTAAACAGACAATGAATTTGACTTAATGCTTCACATTTTCTACGGAATGTTGAGCAAAATGCGACAATGCACACAAAGGACAGATTGATAGTAGAAGCTAAAAAGTATATGCAATCAACATAATTTACAAAACATTTGCATTTGTGTACTAACTTCTAGCAAATACCAATTGACATGTATAAGAGTTATAAAATGCACACCAATTATAAATTGTGCAGATTATAATATAATAAGTATGAAAGTAAGGAGATTTTACCATATTTTTAGATAAAATACATTATACACAGGGACTAGTAGGTTTCTACTTTTACAATGAATAGTTGCAAGGTACATTTTGACAAAATGGTTGATGTAGCATAAAAAATTCAAATACCACGAGAAACAAGCTTTTGTTATCATCCACCATCCAGACATCACATAATTTGCTTCAACTGTTTGTAAAAAATATATATGTGTTAACTATTTGTTAGGTTTTAGATGTTATTTAGTTTGGACAAACTGTAATCATATTCCATGGACTGTGTTGTCAGCCCAATCCAGTGGTTGAAATAATTAAATGGTGGACGCAGACTTACCCCAACCCGTAGTTCTTGCTTTATCAACCATTTCGGGTCAGTATTCATGCAGTACATGAGTCCTTTATTCCTACAAGGGCACAAAGTATTTATATCAGTTTGGACTTTCAATAAGACAGAAAATTTCAGCGGTGTTATAGTTTACAATGGATCAAACAATATGATAACCACATTGACAACTTTAAATAGTATAAATAATCTATGAAAAACTTAGCTGGATACAGACTTACCAATATCTATTATAGCAACAAGTAAATATATGATGAGTGAACTCATGGGGGCTTGGCGGCACCATCTTTAAAATGTTTCCATCACTGGCTGGAGTCCACATGCCAGTCCTCAGGCTGTATTGCCCAAAAAGAATTTCTCCACCATTCGGACCGGAACGGGAACAGCGTAAGCAAACGATAGAATCAGGTGAAATGGACGGCAGCCATTTACTAATCCCCTTGTTTGGTGAGAGTGAAACGCAAAGAGAACGTTCCCCTAGAAACAAGGCATAGTTTCCAATGCTTGTTATAGGCAGAAACCTTCCGATGACAAGGTCAGCGAGTCTGTATAATGCCACATCTGTGCGAGACTCATCCTTGTAAGCAACAACTATCTCTGAACCACACTCCATTAGGCCGAAAATAATGTTGAATCTGTCCAATGGCCATTCGGCAATCTTCATCGGCAACGGGAAATGAGGAGATCCATCAGCTGTAGTCGGTGGATCAAGCCGGTAGAAGTGTACCTTCAGACTCTGATAGGCGTACATGTAGATCTTGCCATTGGAAGACACGGGTGCCATAAATCGGAGCTTCCAATCCGAGAGAGTCCACTGCTGGTCACCGTCGGTGGCATAGGCCACACGGTCCAGGAAACCAAGGGCGAGCATGACAGTGATTGTGCCTCGGGAGTTGATGGAAACAGAGGCCTTGGGGTTCATGAGTGAGCTGCGCTTTTCTGTCTCGGTGCCGAATCGACAGGTCTCCATCTGTGGCAGGAGGGACGCCAGCGGCGGGAGATCGACGATCTCGCCGGTGAAGGGGTGGAGGAGGCGCACGACGGTGTCATGGTCGCGGTGCAGGAGGAGGAGGCCGTCGACCGAGTCGAGGATGACGTGGTCCTCCAGGAGCGGGAGGTGGGCACGGACGAGGGCGCCGGTGTCGAGGTTGACGAAGCGCACAAAGCCGCGGAGGTCGGGGTGGCCGGGGTAGAGGCCGTGGCCCTCGGGGAGCATCATCCAGCGGCGCGGGTGGAAGCGTGGGTCGAGGATGCCGCGGCCGCGAGGGCGGACGGTGCTCGCGCTCCAGTGCGAGCAGGCGGCGCGGAACCGGACGTAGTCCTGCAGGTCGCCGGCCAGCACCCGCCACCCGATGGTCTCCACCAGATCTGGGGCGAGGGACGCCCAGCCCTCAACTGGAGGCATGTTGCCGGCAACAAGAGAGCGGCACGAGCGCGGCAGGCACGTACGGCCGGGGGGAGCGGCGCCGGCAGCCAGAGGCGCGCGGGGATGGCGAGGCGTGGAGTGGGCGGCGCTGGGCAGCAGCCGGTGGACGCGAGTGAATGTCCGGTGAAGAAGATGCCGTTACAAAATTTGCACTCGACATGTGCTGCCATCAAACTTCGCGATCCGCGCTTACGACACTTTTTTCTTTTACCCGCGTGCCCATTCCGTTCATGTTCTGTGAGATTTGGTCCGTTTAGGTGGTCTGATGTGTGGGACGCGATTAGAAAATAGACCAAACTACCCTCTCTAAAATTGTACAACTTCCCCACCGATGGTCCTTTCTCCCGTTCGCTCCCGTCCGTTCCGCATCGCTCCTTTCCCCATCGCTCGTTTCTTCCCGAGCCCGTCCGCTGCTCCCTAAGATGGAAGACCGGGAGACACAACAGCGGCGCCAGTACGGAATTACAGATTTGTCCGAGCTGTGGGGTGATTTTGCTTTGGATCGGAGTGCGAGATCACTGCATATGTGTTTAATGAACCCGGAGATCGCTGTTTTTCTGCCCTTTGGTTCGAAACATTAACTATGCATCAATCCTGTTTATTTGATACAACTTTTGCAGAATCAAAGGCCTGAAAAGAATTGAGAGACCTTGTTGAGTTGCAGTGGCAACAAATTTTTTCTTCTGATGGAAATTAAAGGGGTTTCTATTCAGTTGGTTTGGTGTTAAGGAATTCAGAAAATCAAAATATCAGGTACTTCAATTTCTATTGTGTTTCTTTCAGTTCTTCGCTTTTCTATTCGAAGAACATTAGTGCATTTAGCTGCGATGACATCTATCTACAAGAAAATGGCAAATCATGCACGTTTCTGAGGGTACAGATTGCGATATAATGCACCAAAGTTTGCTGGGCCCATTAATTATGTGACAAATATTTGGTTATACAATATATGAGACACCAATCTTGTGTGGTTTATTTGTTGCATGGACACCCCTGGTTCATAGCCTATCTATGCAGTCATTCACAGGACTCGGTGTTGGACAAAGTACTTTAAATTAGATAGAATTAACTTTTATTTGCTAGACTGAAATCAATTCTTGATACAATTTCGTGTATTACAGAGAACATGGATCTCTACTTGGGCACCTTTAGTAAGTAGCAGAGATGTCAAGCACCTGTTATGTAGGTCACTACATTATTGTCCACTTGTTCAGGACATAAATATAGATCCGGTTATTATATAAAAACATCCATTTAATTTGTCCAAAATCAGCTTGTGCAAGGCTGTTGTGTTGACATTTGCTCTCTACCATGGATAGGGTGCTTTGAATGTGTGCCTACTACCGCTGAATGTGGTGCTGCTCTAGGCTGGGGACAATGGCACACAGGAAACCAGAAAAGTTCAGACGTGCTGGGGGCATTCATGTCTTTTCTCGTGGTCAGTTAACACCGTTACCTGCTCAAATTGACAGAATGGCATACAGGTACAAGAAAAAAAGTGCCATGTCACACAGGTACAAAGCGAATTTTCAGTGGCACACAGGTCAGGTGTAAATTTTACAATGGCACACAGGTAAAAGGCTCAGAAGATGAAGATAGAGCCAGTTCTGTCATGGGCCTATACTCATGGGCTATTCATAGGCCGGGCATTTAACGAGTGAAGGTTTTTTTTTATCTGTGTATAGTTTACCTTGAAAAAAACAGGGCGTTCGGCCATTTAACGAGTGATGAAGGTTTCTTTGTTCTGTGTATAAATTTACCTGAAAAAAAAAACTGCACGGCGTTTTCCTACAGTGCACTAGTAAAGTCGAGCACAGTAGGCTCTGACAGCTAAAAGCACTCGAAACTTCATCAATTTTCCATTTTGTATAGTTTGCCAACTACATAATCACGGTTGCATTACATTACATATATTCAGAGACATATTGACCGGAAAAAAAACCATTTATTGAGACATGAAAGAGACAACAAAGTTACTAGTTACAAGTTGGGGGTAAAAAGAACTGATTCAGGCCAACGAGACCTTATTACTCTGCCCTTTACTCTCGCAGCTCGTTATTATTACTCGGATTTTGTAGCTGACAAAGCTTGGTCAGCTATCCTCTCGCAGTGCATCTTTTATACGAAGTTCCCACCTTATTTGTAGTTTATTATCTGTCAGAAACCAAACAATATTCTTGGACGCATGTTAGAGACCATGCATGTCCGCCCTTCCTTCATCAGCGAGGTTAAAACCTCAATCAGGTAGTATGATGCTTTTGGTCATCCTCATAGTCGACAGGTTGTGCGCTATCTCCTAGCAAACTCGCATAAGACCAAGTCACTGATATTGTGTTGATTCCCTTGACACCCTTGTCTTTGAACCAAGTGTTTTAATACTCTAGAAGGAAAATCAGCTGATAGATTAAGACACATCTTCAGTAGAGGTTTTCACGTTTTTACGCCGGTAATGAGGGAAAAGCATTCGCCTGATCTTCTTTTCAGCTGAACGTTCAGAGAGCGCCTGAAACCAAAGTTTACAAGGAATTGTTCTTATCTCCATTGAAAGAAACGAGGTAATTTTAGAAGTTTATTAAGCCCAGTAACTAACCTGTGCATTGAATGAAAATCGAACTGTCCTAGCCTCCAAGCCAGAAAAGGCTCTTACATCAATACCAAGGCTGTCAACACCAATCAAGCTTGCCTCCTACAGAACATATCAGATTGCAAACAAAGGTTATGCTGAAGGAGTGCTTGTCTATTGGCAATGCAACAGTAAGAACATCATGCTTAAATAGGGTCCTGTTAGCAATGCAATAGAGAGAACGTCATGCTTAATTATGGTAAAATACATTTTCAACCTCCAAGATAACCTTTTTCGAAAAAAAAAATGTACCAGCTTCATACTTTTTGATTTAAAACAAATTAGCTATGAATTTTTAGACATTAAACCAGTTTTTTATTTAAAAAATAGAAAACAACCTTTGAAATCAGGAAAAAGACCAAATTTGTCTAGCTTTGACAGTTGAAGGGTGTTTGTTACTCTATTTCGTAGTTCAAGATTGAAAATCGAACTACCACAAAAGTTGGTGGTTGAAAGGGCAACACCCTTTCCACAATGAAATACTGGATTTGGACATATGGTTAAAATAAGAAAATCCCATGCATATGAATGATAATTTGAAAAATGTGAAAATAAAAATAACTCATCCGTGGTAATGAACACACCTGAACAGTAAGGCCCTTTTTCCTGCGACAGAGGGACCTGAGAGCCATTGCACATTGGTCACTGTTTTCTTTGATCCGTTCTATAATTGCCGAAGCAGAATTTGCAAGAATATCTGGTTCTGAATCTTGAAAATCTTGTGGATCTATCATATACTGCAGTGATTCACAGAATATATGAAACTGTAATTTTTTTGAATTAAAGGGCATCCCACCCCGATCTTTATTTATATGAAACTGTAATGGCCACAATACCGAGTAGTCATGATAACTGAAGCAACATTACCTGCTTGCCATACGTGGAAAACAGTTCGATTGTCATTATCTCCAGCTTGTAGATCATTGAATCAGTGCTGGTTTCAGCATCATTGTTAAATCTTGATTTATCACCATCTGAATATTTGCTTAACACTAGTCAAATGAAATTTGGAGTAAAATGGATAGCTGACGTGCAAGATTTCAACCAACTAAATTACCAATAAGGCGATTGGTTCCAGAAACTGGCCGAGTTTCTCTTTTGTATTCATCTGTTTCATTTACTACATCCAAAATGGCATTGGATTGATGAATAAGATTTGAGAGAAGGAAAGAAGCTTCTTCGTATCCAATTTTGCTACGGGAGTACCTTTCCAGTCAGATGAATAATCATCACTGTTGCATTCACCATGAAACATGCTCCTCAAGTAAGATTCTTCCTCTACGAAAGCAGGTCTCAGATATCCTACAATAGAGAGACCATTTGATGGACTATCCATCTTCTCCTCATTATTATTATGAATGGCCTGTATAGTAAAAGAGCAGGTAACGTGATTGCCTAGTTCCCTGCAACTCAAGTGATTTGATGAGGGACAGATTTAGGGCTCTGCTCTTGTGACCACTCATGCTATGAGACATGCTTTGGTGAAGCTTTTTACTCTACAACAAACTAGCACATGAAAGTTCAGACAAATAAAAAAGTTCAGATTGGAATATACATAAAAACCACAATGTTCTTTAAATATATTCCATTTTTATCAGAGTTTTATCCAATACTAACTGATAAGACAAGGGATACTCAGAGCAAGACATCAAACTGCTGTCGTTCTTTCTTTTGTTTTACTGACATTCGGTGTCCCTGTTTTACCGATATTTGGTGTCCCTGCTGAAAGAGACCATATTCTGAAGCTAACGTAAGACCATTCTGATTTTCTATCTATGCTTTTTTTTTCAGAATTCGATATGTGGCAACCCAAGTGGTCTGGAGTCCGCAATCTAAAGTGGCCTTCAAATAGTGGATGATGTAATGCGAATTCAACAGCTCGTTAATAGCATCTTTATCAGCTTGACAATTTTCACTATTTCAAGGGCTGCTGGTTTGTGGTGTCTGCACTCTTCGATAACTATTTATCGCTTACCTTTGTCAAACATTTGGCAAAGTAAATTGGATGTATTGCACGCATAGTTGCAGGCATCCCCCACTCTATGAGAATATCAGTTATTTCTGTATCAATCTGGGACATTTCACAAAGGAAACATCAATAATGATAGTGCTTCTTGCTAATAACAAAAATGACGCATAGCACCTGCTGAAAGCAGGAAAAATAATTCGTTAGCAAACCTTGGTGTGATGCTCATCAGGAACGTCCATTAAATTTTCACCATCCATGTAATCACTAAAATCACTAATCGCCACACTACTTTCTCCAATAATGGGTCCGTCCATTCCAATCAAAACTGTCTGCAATAGTGTAAAGCATCGTTTTAGGCAAGTAAATCATCTATCCAAGCACTAGTGCACGATTTTTTTTAATTCAGAGTAACACTGTTTAATAGCAAGGTAATGGCATGTTGACTGCAGCACTAAACTTGCAAGATGAAAAAACTCAACGAGGGAAACCCATTATCATCACATTAGTGACCATAGAATGCATCTGCGCTAACTTACATATATATAGAAGGGAAAAAAGGGGGAAATGATACTATATTCTGAACATTAGCACTTAAAGGAATAACTTTTTTTTTTGAAAGAAATTTAAAGAAATAACTACCATGCAACATAATACCAGATGATCCCTGGCAGATAAACTATAGACTCCAGACTGCTATGAGTGTACGACTTTAACTTTTCATAGAGAGAAGAATAATTTAAATTTTAGCCTTATTCACAACGGATACAGGGTCACTCATCAGGACCACTCAACTTGAGCCCTAAGGAATAATATGTGAGCTACTTAAACTTATCCATCTATCCCTAGTATAATATTTCCTCGGTGCCAAATTATAGGTCGTTTCTAGGTACATAGATTTTGGCATTTTGATATGCACCTAAATATACACTATGTCTAGATAGAAAGTAAGAATATCTATAAAAAAAGCCAAAATAAACCTATAATTTGGAATGGATGGAGTACATATCCACATACAAGGAAACTAATCCACTAACAAGGAAAGCAAATTATTGTTATCTAGTTTTTTAACTAGTATTGTGCTGGTGACCACAGTAGCACATCTTACCACAGGATTGTTTGCAGTATCATCTTCCAATATGTTCTCGCTGTCAGGTACTTCAAAGAAAATGTCTGTACATGAGACCAACAGGTTAGCTGCACAAGATGAGCACTGTTCTACTGTACATTTTTCCCTATGCATTAAGGCATTACCTCCATATTCATCAACAACATATTGAAACTCTGACCAAGCAACATGTCCATGAGGTTCGTTGTGTACCCTCGCAGGAAACACAAGCAACCCCTTGCTATTGGCCTAGACAACATGGAAGATTGTAAATGTTACCTACGCCTGGAGGAATTTGTGCAAGTTTTTACAGCATATATTTGGATTAGTTTGAGGAGCTCTACACTATAGGCCATAGCCATATCTATGAAACATTAAAAAGCTAGGTGTGTAAGTAGTATTTAGTTGCACCAGGTTATTATACCTCTACTACTGTTCTAGCTGTTTCGACGTCTGTCAGCAACAGGTCCTTCTTCTTTGGACGTTCTTTAACTTCTTCAAGAGGGTGATAACCCCGATCTCTCGTGTACTTTGAATCTGGCATCGAATCTGAATAATCAGCAGCAACACGAACTTTGATTAGGGATGAGTCTTGATCAGTTGGCAGCCACCAGGGCTGAATTGATCCAAAAGAGTTTCGGCATCGGAAACTGCAAGAAATGATTGCAGGTGTTAGTTTCAAACTGCAAGAAAGCCATTGAGAGGAAGTGCTCACAATGAAAATTGGAAGGACCTTAAACTAGATAGGTCATGATGAAATCTCCGGGTGTCAAATGGGGTTTTAACCCAGTTTAAGGTGGCTCCTGCCGCCATTGTACCTACAGCAGGCCACGGAATGAGCTCTGCAAAAAAGGGAAACAGAATTGTTAGGCGCCCAAGACGAAATGCTGATGGAACATGTAGTACATAAATACTTGTTTCGACAAATATGTACATAATAACATGGATGATTCCGCATGGTACATAATAACATAAATACTTGTTTCGAGAAATCAGTTTGATGTCAATGGCATTCCTATTGCCACAATTTAAATATGCTGCTATTTATCAGATCAAAACAGAAGTTACTGGTATTTTTCTAACCCAAATGGCATGGGCTATGTTTAAGTTCCTATCAATTAAGAGGGAGAGTTTATATACACGGAAACATAGGGCTACTGGTATTCTCAAAGAAAATGCTACAAAAGAGGGGTACTGGTATTCTCAAACAATCACAAAACAAAGGGTTAACTGCTTTTTCTTCTGAAAAAAGAACAAATGGCTAATTCATCTAGCAAAGGGATGGAATATAACAAACATTTCCACCTACTTCAACATTGAGGCCAATGCATTATTGTGTTGATTATCAATCAAATACAGCTGGCTGACCAACGAGACCCCCTCAGATTAGTACATGTAACATGGTAAAATGCATCCAGATGGAAGAAAACTTGGGTGTTCATGAACATCTTCCTTCAAATAAGTTAGGCATATCACTATTTCCCTCAACTGCAATTGTGCATAAGGGGTGAAACGGGGAAAGAGATGCCCTGGACAGTGCCAAACAAAATGAAGTTTCTAGTCAGATGAACCCGGAGAATGCCCTGAGGGAAACGAGACACTTGTGAATGTGCAAACTGCCACTCATGCTCACAAAGATCACATCGAAACCAAACCCAAGTTATGTTATGTTATGTTTAATCCACTCAGCCTAATTCATCAGCACCATGTAATTAACGGTGGACCCGGTGGATCAGAGCACTTTACCAACCGAAGCCGTTGCAATTGACAGAACACTGCAAACGCCACTTGCAACAACAAACTAATACCCAAGCGGTTCAACCAAATTCTCCGGTCAATCAAGACTAGATGATCCAGTGAGCAATCGCGCACGAATTAGATGCTGCACTAAACCACTGATCACGGAACAGGTCTCCTATGTTCTTCAAGCCAGGCATCAGTATGGACATTTAAAAGGAAACAGTAGGCATCCCTGGGTCGCCAACCCTCGCGGCAGTGATTCTAAGCGCAGTCGAATTGGATTCGGGGAAGGGCGAGGTCAGCGGCACTCACCGGCAAAACCAAGGTTGGCCGCCACCTGAAACGACAGAAGAAAAAACAGGGGGCATCACCGCGGGATCAAGCGGAGCAGAACCTTGCGTGCGGCGTGCGCCGGCGAGAACGGCAACCAATTCTGCCGCAGCCGGCAGGGCGGAACACCCCAGGGGAGACGGATCACCGCGCAGACTAGTCTGGTCACCGGTGGCGAGTTCTCTCCGTGTCCTGCGCTGCGCTCTGCCCGGTTTCCCCCTCTTCCCCCTTTGGGACTTGGGACTAGCCGCCAGCCAGCCCAGTAGTGCAGGGGGGGCCTTTTTGGTAATTTGCGCCTCGAGCACACACAGCGCAGGGTGAGTTTCCCGATGTACTGTTGCAGATTCTTCTCTCGACTTTACTTTTTCATTTCTAAAAGCTGTATATTAAGATTTGAAAATAGAGGAAGATTTTATTTTGAAACTGAAAATAGAGGAAGATGCTGTGATTACATGAAGATAAACATGATTTGTGTTAATTACGCCCAACGCTGGAGCACATCCATTTTGGGGTTTTCCTTGCCGTAGCCCTAGGGGGGTTGGTGAAGTTGGGGATCTCGAGGTAAATTCCGCATTTAGTATTGGTCGTTGGTCTGGTCCAACTCCAACACATAACACACCAAGAAAAATTATGATGATGGGTGCAGTTCGCTTCAAATAATAATAAGGTAATAATTACACGTGTAGCGACCACTGTACGTGGGCCACTAGACCGTAGACGTGGTAGAGAACTGAAATGCAACTCACTTCGTATACGTATACGGCTAAAAATGTTGCTATTTACAGGATACTGGCATTCATTGTTGATTGCTCCTCCTCTGAACAGCATTGCCAGTCTGACGATTTGGGCAGCATAGCACCCCGTCAGCAGATGAAAAGGATTGGAGACGTATGGATAGCGTTTGGGCGAGGGAGAAGACAAGAAAGAGATGAGGCGAGATAGAGTAGCGTTCGTACCTGAGACCTGACTGGCAGTTTTGGATTGGATTGGGACGAATTTGGATGGTTGCGTGCACAGGCAGGGAATATCTCACCCATATTCCGTTGGCATCAAAAAAAAGTTCGATGCCCAGGGCCTGCGAGCAACGCCAACCGCAACCTCTTGATCGGCTTCACGAAAAACGGACATGTTTCTGTTTGTTTTCGCCCAATTTTGGTTCGACCGCTTGCCGCTTTTGCTCTGTCGTCACTTTGGTCGCTTTTCTGGAGAACGATGGCGTTGGCCGGGCACTCGGAGCAGGCATACCTCGCCTACTTGCTCAGCTCAGGTAAAGACAACATCACTGACCGATGGCACGCCAGTTTTTACATGGGGCTCTACCAAAGTTCCTGTTTTTCTTCGAGATCGTGCCGTTCACCCGTGAAAGTTCGTGTAATCGTGTCAGGTCCATACGCTGCATTACGATTTCGGTGAAGTGTGTTTCCTCTCTCTTCAGAATTCAGAGAAGATGTTTTTGGTGCCGCTGCGCCGGTGCACCGTCGAGGATGAGAATCGTCCGAAAAACAGGTGAAGGCCCGATCGCGAAAAAAAGTATGAGAATCGTCCACGTGATGATGATGATGGTGCGACGGGTCGTGTCTTCATGACTCCATGTGCTGTGCTTGTCCTGGATATAGACAGGTGCCCCATTGATCCTTGTGCTTTAGGACACTTTTTTTATGAAAGTTTCGTGTAGTGCTGCACGCTTTGACCATCGAAGTTCGATGCACAGAGCTTTTTTTCTCTCTTCTCTCTTTGTCTTCTTTTTTTGGGCAATCTCTTAACTGGCCCAGTGACGATCTGGCCCAAAGGGAGGCCTAACGCTTCAGCATGGCCCAGGCCCACCCAAACCGTAGAGAGTTCTGCTGCTTGCTATGCCTCCGAATCCGACCGCCAGGAGGGGCATGGCCCGAGCGTCGCCGTCGCCGTCGCCGAGTCTCGCCGCGCGGGGGACCATGCGCATACACGACACGGCAGCGTCGCGGCCACCGGGCTCCTCTACGGTGAGTCCCCGGAGCCACTTGTTAAATCACTAGCGTGTAGGCGAAGAAAGAATAGAGCGTAAGGACCGCGAGATCCGAGCCAAAGTAAGAATAAGAAGAAGCGATTTTAGTGTGTTGAAGCTTTTCGTCATCCGTGAAGATTGTGTTGCCTGTGTGCCCAGGGGATGCTGATGTCCAACGCTTATTTTACTGGCGAGTAAATAGTTTAGTTTCAGACTTTCAGTCAATTTAATCGTCTCGTACAGAGGAGATATCCCTCCTGAATTCTGAACTTCGTTTAGTTGCCACAGTATAAACCGAAAACAAAATGGAACAAGTCCTCTCTTCTTTTCTTAGGCACAAGTGAACCATAGGATTTTTATTTTTTTTAAGAGAGGAACAACTGAATTCTGAATTTCTGATTTGTTCCATTTTCTTGACAACTGACAAGTAAGGGAAAGAAGGCTCATTTTGTGGCCGTAAGGAGTACACGCCATATATTGGATCGATAGAGCTACTAGGATAGCTCATTTAACTTATGATTACATCACTGAAATAGCTATAGGCAATGAAATATATATTAAAGTGAAAGTTACAACGATTCTAGATAATGCAATAGATGGTCACAAAAAAAAGATAATGCAATAGACAAACTCTCTATATAGAACACTGATGGAAGCTGAAGGCTTCAGCTATGGCGCTCCTTCCGCTTGAGGATCAACATGGGCTTTTCAGCTTGTTTCGTTCATTTGCTCATGCCTGGTCCTGAAAGGCAACCAGAGTCATATGTTAACTTCGTACGCGACCACACCTTGGGAATATTTTTGCTTTATTTAAATTGTATTGTGTATTTTGACTTTGCAAAAATCTTGTTAGACTGTTTAAACTTGCCAAAAACGTGATTTAATTTTTGAAGACAACACACAATATCATATATGTAAAGTTTCAGATGGCGTATTTGACCAAAAAAAAGGAACTTACACTTGAATAGCACCAGTACTGATGCTCAAGATAGCTGATTCGTTGGCGGTGGGGATTGGTAGGAGTGCAGAGGTGGCATTGTCGATGGCACATCCTTGGGAGGTGGTGGGGTGTTGTACTGGTAAAGAGGTTGTGGAGATGCTAGTGGAGATTTTGCATGGGGGGCATTTGGATGTACATGTTTTGGTGCATTTGGAGGTAATAATGGTGGGGAATACTGGGCAGGTGGCGGTGAAGATTGGTAGTTATATGGAGCCAATGGAGGTGAATACTGGTATGTAGGTGGAGAGTTATAGTGGTATGGAGCCGATGGTGGTGATGGTAGAAGTGGTGACTTCTGGACGTAAGGTGGTGGTGAATACTGGTATGTAGGTGGAGAGTTATAGTGGTATGGAGCTGCTGGTGATGATGGTAGAAGTGGTGACTTCTGGACGTAAGGAGGTGGAGGGTACTGATAAGCTAGTGGTGGAAGAACATAGTTGTACTGATGTTGTGGTGGTGGAGAGTTGTAGTAGTATGGAGGAGGCAAATACTTGTGGGGTTGTACTGGAGACGTGGTGCCTTGTGAAGCTGGTGGAGTTTGGTAGCTATTCGGAGGCACAGACTGTTGGTAAGGTGGTGGCGAGATGTAGTAGTTTTGTGGTGGTGATGGGTACTGGTATGCTGGGGGTGGAAGGTGGTTAGAAGGTGGTGGTGAATATTGATAAGGCAATGGCGGAGACTTGTGGATAGCCGGAGGCGAGGGATATTGGTAAGGGAGTGGTGGGGAGCTGTAGGGATGGTTTGGTGGTTGCCTCTGTGGTTTGGTACAACCAAATGTATTCTTTGATGCAAATGCCATTATCTGGTTTGCTTTAAAAACCACCTCCTCGCTTGATTTTGAGTAAACACTGAGCCCAGACAAATTTAACTCAATTGGCACATTGCAGTCTGATCCTCCTGGTGCTCCATGGAGCTCGACCTTACATGAGTCAGCCCCATAGTTGTTGCTAATTGGCAAGCCCTTAAGGATCACACTGTATTTGCCATTGCTTTTGGTGTAGCCAAATGCCACTAGTGCTTGGTCATTTGCCTGACAAGTGACCTTGACCATGGCTCCTGCGTCCAGATCATTGTAAACAGATAAATACGAAACTCAGAAGGACATTTAGGGATAATATATGCTAAAAGTCAGTAATTGATGTTTAAGGAAGATCACTACGAGTAAATAGCTAGGGACATTGATATTTTTTCAAGCTGACTGCATTAGCATGATGAGATCATAATAAGAACAGGGATATGCACAAAACTTCACCTTCTAGTTGCCTCTTCCCATGTGATTCATCTGGGTGTGCCTCATTGAAGCATCTGTAGCAGTACACCTTCCCTATCACCTTAATAACAGGATCATACGTTGGTGATATGGAAAGAGATGGTGGTGTGAAGCTGCTCGCTCCCTCGCTGTACATTGCAGAAGTGACGAACAACATGGTGAAGACCAGCCATAGGTGACCCTTGGGCTGGCCTGTCGTGCTCATTTTCATAGCTAGTAGTTGCTTTGCTAAGTGAGAGCAGGAGAGGATGTGGATGGTTTTGGCTTTAGATGTGGATGGCAATTTATAGTTGCCATGGTTGCAAGGTTTGAGGGATCGAGAGCAGGTGGGGGATGGAGTGAAGTGGGTCAACACTATCCTGTTCTAGTTGCTTGTAAATTTGCACTGTGTATTGCATACCAAATCCCATGTCATGATTCTAAATGGGTGCAGGATTTTAAGTTCTTTCTGTATGGATGTGAAACAGTATAAGCTATCATTTTTATTTTCTTTTAAGGTTCTATATGGATATGACTGTATTTTTTTCACTACTATGCAGGTTTCCCAACAAGAAAAAACTGACAGGATTTCGTGGCGTGTCCACTCAGAAGAAACATACTATGGCAGGCCAACCATATTATGAAAATGAATTTGGTCGGGATGTCCTGGTCATCATCTTTTACCCCCGAAGCTGTACTGTTGCGGTGCCATTTCTTCAGGTACCTATCTTTTCTTTTTATATGCAATGTTGGCACTATAGTAATTAAACATAAAGTACAGGAGCTATTTATTCTGGAGAACATATACTGTGTGCCTGCTGCGTTACAATGCTCTTCTTCTCGGAACCATTTTTGTGCTCAATTCCAGCCATTTCAGGTATTCAACATGTAAATGTTTGATACTCACATTTATAGCTGGGAACACATAAAAAGAGGTTACTAGAGATGAAAGAAAGTAACTACTTCACTTTTCATCACTGTGAAAGGTCTGCATAGAGCATGATATCTGTAGCTTCAACCGCTCTGCTCAAACACATAGCTCGCTGACCACAGGATATGGGCTAATCTCAAGTCAAAAGGGCGCCGGTCTTGGTCAGCTCGAATGGTTCAGGCTAACAAATCCGTCCTGCTCCATCTCCATGCAGGAGTAGGTTTAACTAACAAATGATTGTTTACTTGCTCGTTTGTTTCCTTTGCATGCTCTTTATTTAATCTGTCCTGTGATTTCGCGACAGAACAGAGAAATCAGCTGAACCATGGTGGTGGCTTTTTTTAGTGCCCAAAACAAAGGAAGTGCACCTGGTTTGGTCGGTGGAGCCATAGCTAATTCAGGCGAACAGGTTGGGCCCAATCTTCACAATGCGTTGAACTGAGCCCATAAAAAATTCTATCAAGATTGAGCCCAAGAACAATCGGAGAGTATGAAGGACGATGGACAATGAAAAGAAATGGAAACAGAAAAGAGAAATGAAATAATGAAAGAACTTTGCTTGATGTCCCTGCTTTAATTTGATCATTTGAATGGAAAAGCTAGACCATTAAGATGCCATCAGTTTTCACCTCATGTCAGGTCATCATCCAACCTAGCTACCATTTACAAGCAGGCTTGCTGGTTCCATTTTCTACCCATCTAATTTAATATGGCTTGGTTAATACTACTGCTTGGTATCCATCTTCTGAACCTGAACCCCAAAATGGCAGCAAGTGAAGGTATTGTCATGGAGAAAACCCCCATGCCACTCTTCACAAACCATCACCCCTCCCTTCAGAAGAAACCCTAGCTTTTCCTTCCAGCTACAAATTAATAAGAACTTAAGCATATGACAAATAACAACTTACTGGTCACCTCCATCAGGAACCCTAAGTGTTACTTATGTCAGTTCACGTTTACGGACGGATCGGAGCCAGGCTGGCATGCGTAGCTTAAGTGTCGTTCCAGACACTGAAGATCTGCGCGCCGCCATGGCCGCTGACGTCGGCCATGTTCTCGTTGCTGCTTGCCGCCGCCGCCACCGGAGGCACTGAGACAGTCGCCCAGGCCGCAGACATCCTCCCGCCGCCATAGCTCTCCGCGTTCACCAGGTAGCTTTCGTACCCCATCTGAGCAGCATGCTTGGCTTCGTCGCGGTCACCCTGTGCCCGTGCATGCACCTGCTCGTGGCTCACCATTGCCGTGGTGGCTGTCGCCGCGGCAGCGCTCATTGGCATCATGTAGCCTCCACCACCGCCAACGACGGTGCTGCCGTTGCTATCACCAACTCCGTTGTAGACGACGGAGTTGGAGCCGGTGCTGTGCTCGAGGGACGCATTATCCATGTTACCCAGGCCGTGCATCGCCGCTGCCTGCTGCCCTGCCGAGAAGAAGTCGTGCGCGCCGCCGCCGGCAGCACCCAGGTTCAGGTGGTGGAGCTCCTGTAGGCTGTGCGCGGCCGCGATCACCGCGTGGTCCGGCTCCTGCTTGCACCACCCGCGCATGGGCTGCGCGTATGGGTGGTACAGGCCCGTGGCCGCGCTGGGCTGGAACGCGATGGTCGGCCAGGCGCCATGGTAGTGCGCGCCGTACGCCGCCGCCAGGGCGTTGCCGTCGCCGAGCTGGGAGGCGATGCGGCCGACGTCGTAGCTCACCACGCCGGCATGATGATGCTGCGCGGACGCGGCGGCCTCGGCCTCCTTGAGGCGCTTGGCGGCGCTGCCGATGGGGAGCGCGCTGCTGTCCAGGATGCTCTTGACGTCGTAGCGGCTCATGTCGAAGTTGGTGACGGCGTTGAGGCCGCGGAACTTGATCGCCGCAATGTCGTATGCCTCCGCTGCCTCCTCCTGCGTGCCTGCATCCACGATGCATGCATGAACAGTTGTAGGTTAATGGGTAGAATCTTTTGGATGCTGTAGCCTAATTAGTTTACTAGTAAATGGTGGAACTTGATTAGTCTGCTGGTGCCAGTGCATGCTCGTGTGTTTCTTATTGAGGCATAGTACTATTTTGACCTGATGCACGGGTGAATGGGAGACAAGAATAGCACCAGACATGGGATCAGGTTTGAAAAAGCCACTTGAGGAGCATGCACTAAGTAATGTATGTACTACTGCAATGCAACTTTGCATGACTTGATGCAATGGTCACGTTTTTAATAGTCATCATATATAACATCCATTTGCATTAGGTCTACAAATATGTACTATCAGCTGTAACACTAACACTTGCTTCTCATTGCATTGAGATTGTTAGTTGACTGTAATTTACAGGATATACAATGAAAAAAACATCTCTGCTACTTACTGAAGGTGCCCAAGTAGAGATCTTTGTTCCCTGCAACTCGTCCAATCCGTGCTTGCCATCTTCCATGTTGGTGATGCCTATAATTACAGAGAGTTAAGTAAAACACCATTCTCACACATTTTCAATCGATCTATACATGCATTTGCCACCTCAATCCAATGCAAGTGTGTACGTGTGCTTGTTGACGCCACTATATATATGAATAATTCATACCTAGTCACTCCCCTGTAAATGGATGCACCTCTGGAGAAACCACTGCTCTTCCTGCATTCATATACAGTGGTCAATTAAGATCTAATATGCAGTTGATCTTTCTCAAACTTTAACAATTAATCAGAGAGTAGATGTTTGTTCAATAGAGGTGGCTTGATTAATCAATGTTGTTCCACCGACCTTCTCAGAGACGCTACAAACTCCTGCCTTGTCATGTGCTTCATATCCTCCAGCTCCTTTTCGTAGTTACTCACCTAGAAATACAAAAACAAATGACTTTAAGTACAATTCCAGCAATGTACATAGTTAACAAAAATTACAGAACCTTCACTCCAGATCCACTACTAACGAACAACATTTTGAGACATATAGCAATGATATCATCTTCAGCGAAGTAAAACTACATTCTACATATACATACCGGAAAATTTGTCGTTGTTGTGGCACCCCAGTACTTAAGAGCAGCCAGATCATAAGCCCTAGCGGCTTTCTCCTCTTTATCGTAGCCACCTATCAGTGTTACAAGATGGAAAAAGTAAGAGAGGTGCCTAAACAGACTGAATCAAGAAGCTGGACCCAAATCAAGTGAAATCGCGTACCTAAATAGACTGTAGGTTATTGAAGAGTTGATTTCAATCCCGCAAATCATGACGACAAATGCAAAAATGATAATGCGAAGTATTGTCATTTAATAATAACAACATTGATGAAAGTATAAACTTACAGAGAAACATATATAGTATTTAAATATGGTGTATTGCATTGGATTGGTACCTTGACGACCCTTGCGAGTTTGTCCTTCCCTTCTGCAACTGTTGTCCCACAGATGTGCCTCATATCTCCCGGTCCATCTATGCCTAAATAATTCAAAAGTGGTAGCTTTTTGTTAATTGTCCACACTGCTATACCACAATCATGCCCAATACAATGACACACTACTCCTAATAATCAGCGAGATCATCAAAGGCTACACATTGCCGTACACATTTGATTCAGAACTGTCTAGATGCAATCAAATCTATCATGATAGCTCCTTGCATTACTAATTGCTTTTCTAAATTTCATGATTACTTGATTCACTCCTGATTTGTGCTAGTTTAGTTTAGTTCTCTGACGAAGTGACGATTCATTATACCGGAGCCTTACCTTGTCACGCCACGGTAAATCGATGTGCGCTGCCCGAACGTGTCCACCGTCTTCCTTGCCGTGTTGTCAGCCGACGCGCCGCCGCTGCCACCCGTGTCCGTGCTCACGGCTACTAGGGCGCCGGCGCCGGCAACACCGCTGCCACCGCTATCCTCCTTCGGAGCCGTGACGACGACTCCACCCTGTGCTGACGTCGTCGATACACTCTCGGGCGCCCGGCCCCGCTCTCCAGCGAGAAGTGGCATGCCAGCGGCGCCTTGCGTCGTCCCTGCCATGTTCATGGACAAAGAGAGCCCTTGCACGCTCTCAGCCGCCGCCACCCTCACCGGCTGCATGGGAGCTGGTTGGCTCCGCAGCCAGTTCTTGATCATGGACAGACCGATGCTGCCACCGGCGCCATTGGCACTGGCAGCGCCAGCGCCACCATTATTAGCGGTAGCCGCGCTAAGCATGGCACCACCGTCGTGGACGCCGCCGGCCGAGGAGGCCACCATGACGGAGTCGGCGAAGTGGAGCGCGGAGCTGGTAGGTTGGTGGTGGTACAGCTGGTGATGGTAGCCGGTTGTAGCACCCGAGCTCGCGTAGCAAGCTGTGCTGCTAGTGCTGGGGATCATGTTGCAGTTGACCTTGTGGTGCTGCTCGGAGAAGGATATGCCGCCGAGGAAATCCTCCAGCTTCGGCTCGGCGACGAGCGCCGAAAGCTCTGATCCCCTCATGCTCCAATCTGAAAGAACGACGACATTTCATGCTAGCTTCAATAAGTATTTATTCGTTTCACAAACTGCAGATATATTATGTACACTCATATATATGTACATATATGGATCGATAGATATTAGATGCATACCTTGGGGGATGTTGAAACAGACATCGCCGGAGACGTCGTCGGTGGTGGCGGCGGAGATGAGGGTGGAGTCCGCCGTCTGGGAGGGCGGCAGCTCCTGCGGGGACAGGGAGAAACCGAGCCAGTTGTTCACAGCGGCCATGGTAGATTATCTGAAAGAGCAGCGATTAATTTGCCCCTAATGGTTGCGACTTGAGTTTCTTCTTGGATTGATAGTGGAAGTGAGGAGGAGATCAGGAAGCCATTTTAGCAAGTGCAAAGGTTAGGGAAGTGAAGGGGAAGTCAAGCAGAGTGTTTTGGACTTTGGAGCATTAAGCAACAGTGCTGGTATTAGTAGATATTTATACAACTAGTACACTCCAGAAGATTAGTGGCACTACTATACTATGTGATTGTGAGATACTCTACTACTATATATGTAATCTATATATAAATTTGATCGAGTATATATGATATAAGTAGGGGAAGTTTCTTTTAGTAAGAAAAAAATGGATCAGTGTTGTATTGTGATAAAAAAAAAAAGATTTGATTTAACTGAACAGAAACCACTTTTTTCTTCTGCTTTCTGGGGAAGTCTCCACTATACTTTGTCTCATTTTCCTCAAAACATGTCTACATGTGTGCCTATATGAGTACCTGATGATGTATCTGCGCATGCATGTACATGTACCATGTACTACTAAAGTGACGACCTTTTACTCGATAATAGTATAGCTTGTCACTGTCATTTGACTGGAAACTCTGAAGAACGATTAAGATATATTGAACCCTTCTTGGAAGGGAAAAAAGAAATGAGTCAAGACCTAAGATTTATTCTATTTGTCTAGGATCTTCATTACTAAGCAGATGTTCTGGTATGATTTTTTTTTTCTAGTATGTGAAGGATGCACATGCACGCACACGGGTACAGTACATGGGTGCCTGGACATTTATGCACATCCAGTTGACATATGCATGGATACGCTTCTCCAACTTGTATACTACAAGTATAATTAAGTTGTTCCGGCTATATGAGCCAAAACACTGTTCAAGCCTGCTGAAATAAGCATATGAACAGTAACCCTAAATCCATTCAGTCACCTGCAGAAGCTGAATATCTGACATGTTTTTTACAAAGCCCTAGGCTCGCCCTTCCTCCATCACCTCTAACACTAACACACATTGCACAAACGGGTTAACATACATGCATGCCCTAGGAGTGACCATTCTAAGATAATAGTGCTACAATTATTATACCCTAATATATTTCATTTATCGACGGTAGTTCTAATTAAGACATACACAACCAGGACCTGAACCACCCAGCTCCCTCGCGTCGCCTCCCGCGGGGGGCGACTCGGGCCCCCCGCCGCCGCCAGCCAGCCCTCCCCCTCTCCATCTCCAGCCAGGCCGCCGCCGCTCCTTGTCGCCGACGGCGGCGGCCAGCATGGGGGCTAAAAAAGGCACCCCCCCAGCAACTCCCTCCTGGCCCCGCCCCGTCATTCCCTCCTCTCCTCTGCAGCTCCCTCGGCGCCGACGACCGACGGCTGGCTGGGTAGCGGATCCGGCCACGCCTTGGCCGGATTTCACCCCCCTAGCGGCCGGCCTCCCCCCCTCTCTCGGCGGCTTGCGGTTGGGGCCAGTGGCGGCGGGATCGAGCTAGGGTTTGGGGTCGGCAGCGGCGGCCGACCGCCCACCCTTGGCTCTCTCGTGCCCTGGCGGTGGTGGATCCGACCATGCCTCGGCCGGGTCTGGCCCCCCGTGCGGTCGCCTCTCTGCAGATGTTGAACGGCGGGGTCGATGTCGGCGGCCAGCCGGCCTAGGCCTGACTCCCCCGCGCCCTTGACGAACGGGAGGCGGATCTGGCCTCTTGGCCGGGTCTGGTCCCCCCTGAGCGTCTTCCCTGCCCCACCGCAGCCATGGGGACGGCGCGGTGCCCCGCGCAGCCGCGTATGCCCTCGCGCGCACCAGGCCTGCCTGCCCATTGGCCCCACTGCGCTGGCAGTTCTCTGATGCGCCTACGTCCGCTGCATCCCCAGGCCTCGACGTGGGACCACGGTCTGGGTCGATGCGGCGAAAGAGCTTCCACCAACACCTACGGTGCATCGGGGCGCCGCGACGGCGGCGGGTCGAGGCTTGACCTCTCCGCGGCGCGGTGGCGGCTACGTCCTCGGTGAGAAATGACGTGGGGGAGCGCTTGGTCTAGCTCCAAGGCCTCCTGCTCCCGTTGCGCCCCGCGCCCGCCGCACCCCTGGCCTTGAGGCGACGCGCTTCGGCCGGGGTCGTTGCGGCGGGGAAGTCCCCACCCTTAAATCTGGCGCAGCGGGACAGTTCTTGGCGGCGGGGTGGGCCTCGCGCACGCCGGGTCCCTTCTTCCTCTGTCGTGCGGTGGCGACGGGCTCGAAGCCGGGAAATGGTGGTCGTCGGCAGCAGTTTCGGCCTACCTCTTCCTCGGGGTGGGCGGCAGGACGGCCGGCCGGCCCCTCCACGGCCTCCCCGCGCCTGACCAGGGCTAGCGCTCCCGCCAACGTGCCTTGGCCCCCACCCTACCCCCCTCTGCAGTGGACGGTGGGGTTCGGTCGTTCTGGCGGCGCCCTCCTGCCAGCGCTAGGGGAGAGCGCTTCGGCGGTGACCAAAGGTTGTTGTCCACCCTCCTGCTCCTGCGGTGGGCCACGGCCAACATGGCGGTCTACTCGCGCCGGCGCCCTTCTCCACCACGGCCGTTCTTTGTTTGGCACAGGAGGCGAACACCACGAAGACATCCAATGGCGTCGCGGCGGCAGCAGCGGTCTAGGGCAGTGCGAGTGAAAACCTTGTCCTCAGGCCGAGGGCCTAGGACCGACGACGGTGGCGAAGAGCGTCATCACCTTCCTGAAGGCGTCGTCGTGGCGGCCGCTCCTCGACTGCTGCTGCCGGAGCATACCGGGAACGAAAGATCCCCTGGGTGCTTGATTCAACAGAGTTGGCATCCGCGGGCGCCATCTCCTTCCTGAAGGATCCATTGGCGCGCCCACGAAGCTCCTCCGACGACGAGTCCCGCCCCTGCCAGGATCGTTGGGCCTTGTGTTGTTTGGCATGGTGGAGGTCTTTTCTTTCTTCTGTTGTCGTGTATGTTTAGATGACTATCTCCGTGGTCCGTGTCGTGCTTTCGGTCACCTTTTTCTTAATGAAAATGACACGTGAAGTCGTGTTCGAAAAAAAAAAGACATACACAACCATTCAAAGAAGGGCGGATCTGGTGCAAGCGGTAGAGTCTTATGCCTATGACCGAAAACTAGGTCCCAGGTTCAAGTCGCGGTCTCCTCGCATTTGCACAAGCAGCAAGGGTAAGACTTACCACTAACATCTTCCCCGGACTCCGCACAGAGCAGGAGCTTTCTACACTAGGTATGCCCTTTATGCACAACCATTCAAAAATTCCACAATACTAGTCATGATCACGATTATTTGGCTATCGAAAAATGAATTAGTCAATATCCAATTATATATGATACTGCTATGAGATAGGAACGATTCTTTCAATGCAATCAAGAGTCAGACATACTCTCAATGGAGTACTATATAGAGGGTGCACGACAATCCCTACTAGTCAAGCATGCTCCAAAAAAGAAATACTACTCTTTAATTTGCTTCAAAAGATGAAGGTCGACAGGCAGAAAAGATGAAAAGGAAGAGGATCGAGTTCATGCATGGTGGACGGAGAGGACGTGCCACCTGCATCCTAGAAGAGGACACGAACCCTTGTCTTCCGGCCATAGAAAAGCTTGGCGTTCCCAAGCAAGTCCATCGTCTAGCTTCAGACGCCGCGCATATGCATAGAGAAGTGAGCAAAAAACACCCTAAAAACCTCGCATAGGATCCTCCAGGGCGAATTGTTAACAAAGTGTATGCTCTCTCTCTCTCTCTCTCTACGGCAGGCTAGTACAGAAGAACTAATCCTTTTTTAATCTCTCTTTACGGGGGAAGGAGAAGTGGAGGTTAAGATAGGGCGTGTGTGTTTTTATCTCGGTAACTGCACCGCTGGCCTCCCCTCCTCCCCTCAGCCTAAAACTTTGACCGTCAAAGCTAGAGAGGTCTACATGGAGAGGGTTCAAACTAATACGAGGACAAGTAACTACAGTTACCTATATTCATACTTACGCGGTAAAAGCTGGTTAATATCAGACTCATCAGCTACTTTTAACCCGAGTTCACACAGTTCAGTTAATTAACCTAGCTTCACACACAGCTCAGTTAATTAACCGAAGTATCTCGGTAGTGTGTGAATATGTCGACGACCTATATTCACCAGGCCACAGTTACACTTGAGAGTTGAGACTGCTGATGATATAGCCATGTCAATAATATAACTGATGAAAAGTTACTCTGTGATCCTCTATAAAAAAACATGGTGTGTCTTCATTTATATGGTTCCAGGCATATATATTTTTGAAAATTACTTTCATATACCGTCTAGTTTTCGGAAGCACACGAACACATAAAGATTTTATGCCGCTTCTGACGTGCACACACTGATCTCAGTCCACCATCGCTGTCCAATCTTCTCTTGGAACGATAAAGTGCATGTGTGCGTCCATTGGCATGTGCATGCATGCTTTGTTTCTACTCAATGCAAGTCGGCCGCTGGGATGCTGGCTAGTATGGACACTCACACGTGTGGGTCTTCTTGGATGTGCAATCCAATACTAGTAGATGATAACTCTGTCTCCTTCATGACTTTGGAGACATAAACCACGTGCTCGCCACTTTGTTCGATCTCACGTCTTGCTAGTATGGCATGTATATGAACTTCCACGTACTATAAACCAACACAAAAGGTGAACAAATAGTGGATGGTGGAAGAGTTTTGGAAAGTTTTTCCTGTTGTGTGCCCATACATGCAACAAGAATTTTCTTCAGGTGGTGGAGTATGGGTACAAGAATTTTCTAAAGGAACCGTGTGGCGTCTAAGGAGTTAAATCAGGGTCTGCTTGGTTCATGATCATATCATAACATACTAGGTTGTTAGATGCGTCACAAATTCATAACATTTTAGACGCGAGTTTGGTTGATTGTTGTAACTGTGGCATGCATGTCATACTTTCTTAGCACATTGTCCCACACCTCATGAACTTATTTTCTTGCTAAACTTACCTCAAGATATCTTCGGTTTTGCTTGTCACATTTAGTGTGACCGTCGTGGTTTGCCTAAGGTCAAGCGTTATAGAAATAGGCACAAACCAAATAGGCCCCATGTCACTTAGCTTAAAAAACAAGGCCAAAAAAAATCTACACAATTTATATTTAGATGCACACTAGGTTTTCAAAGTATTGTGTAATTAATGTTGCATTGCCATGTAGTGAGCACCCATTAGTTAGCCATTGCCCGTAAGTGCTCAACACAACATCTGCCTAGGCCAAGCCGTGTGGAGAGCTAGCTAGTGAGGAACCAATGCAATCCGTCGTAGCCTAGGAGAAGACCTAGGGTTTATGGAACATATGTACATGAGTAGGGAGGAGAGATTGGGATATGTGGCTGAAGTAAGTAAAGCGTCGTCAATCATACACCAAGGTGTACACCCTATATCGACGCTAAGTGAACCACGAATGTGGACCTGGAGAAGTTGAACCATTGGGTGTCGTTGGGTCAACAAGATGGATGAGGACAACATGAGGCCATTGTTTTGGCCTCGATTCACCACTACCCTGTTTATTTTAGCTAAGTTTTTATTCCTTTTCTTGTACATATGAGTGTATAAACTATATGTATAAATGTTTTTGACAAAAATAATATGCATTTAGTTGAATATCTGAACAAAGGGAGGCCTGCCCTTGCCGTCATTCCTTATACAACACCGGTGGCTACATCACAAATATGGTTGCTATGATCTCACAAGATGACATATTGGTGTGCAAGCACTTAGTTTGGGGGTCCGCAAACTTCATTAAACACGTACTTCATCTAAAACCTACAATAAGCTAAAGCGGTCTCTAATCCTAGTACTTTAATTAGCTAATCGCTTAATGTTCTCTTAAACGTATATGGTGGCCTGAGCTCTAAGGGATGTGAGTCGTCTCAACTCAACTATAGCTTTTGATAACCTCTAACACATTCCGAATGGCCGGTGGGGTTTTTATTTATGTTGTGTTGGTAAAACTGTGTAGTGTTACGAATCTTGGAACATGTACTCCGACCATGTTACCATGTACTACGTGTACTTAGTATAGACGTACTTTAGTAGGGATCATGCGAAGAAAGGATTAGTACGTAGTAATGGTACTACGCTTCTAATCTCCACTCCATGGAACCATGTGCCTACAATATACACTAGTCCCTCAAGTTGGTAGGTAGTTTGAGATACAAACAAACCAAGGGTTACCACTGCATGCACGGAGGAGTTTACTATATAGAACGATAAAGGCCGGCCGGACTGCATGCATGGCGTGGCGTGGATCCTCGTTCAAACCCTACTCCTAGTTCTAGTAACAATGCAGCAGCACGCACTGGCCTAGGAGAAATCAACGGAGGGAGGGGGTAATCTTTTAGCGCCCGTGCGCACCGGCACTGCGCGTCCTCGTAAACCCTGTAAAGATGACCGGTCCTGCCTATAATACTACTCCCATAATTACCCTGTCCCTCGCTTAAGCTTTGCATGGCACATTGGCATGGCATGCAGAGAGAGAGAGAGAGAGAGAGAGACACACACACACACAGAGACAGAGAGAGAGACAGAGAGAGAGAGAGTAGGAGGCAATCCCGCTGAAGACACTTGCATTGATCCGGGCAGCTTTTCTGGGACAGGCGAGCTCTTTTTTTTTTTTAAAAAAAAGGAAAACTTACGACCGGAGACCGCCCGTTTGATTTTTGAAGATGAGCTAGTACTCGTCTACTATACTCGTACGCATACATACTGTAGTATGTAGAACAGTAGAAGTATAGACCGATGGACTGGAACACATACAAAACCTCATCGGCTCGTCAGGTCCTCAACCTAGTCGATCGTAGTGTATGAGTAGTAGCTTCAATTCAGGGAGCAGGATTGCAGGAATAGCTTCATTCGCATGCATGCAGCTATAGCTAGCTCCAGTATCATAGTCCAAAGCCTATGGCCGCACTTTGTGATGACCGTACTCTCTTCTTTCTGACACAGCCCGGTGCATGCAAGCGCGATGCAGGCATGAGAATGCAGAGCTCTAGAATTCCATGTTTTATGCTGATCCGAGCACTTTTATTTGGCAGCGGCAGATATAGGCTGCGGGACGCCGGGAATTACGCTGTAATGCCTGCGTCATGTTGCCCATGCATGCTTTCTAGTAACGGGATTCATCAGAAAAGAAAGCAATAGTAAAGTTTATCTTCAGAATTGTCATTATGTAGGAGTACAGTATGTAGTACTACTGTATACACTTCTGCTAGCAGGGAGTAGTGCATTGCGCTGTTCAGTATCGCTCCTCTGCTACAAACTAGAACTGCTAGCTAGGAGCACTACACTGCAACACATCATATCAGTCTCTCTAATTGATTTGTACTTTCATGTAGTACTACTACTAATTACAGTAGAACGCAAACGTAATAGCTAACTTTATGTAAGCGAATCTTTTTGTACTACCTAAAAGAGAGTGATTAGCTAGCTATGGTGGAAGGCTTGTACGTGTCTGCATGCCCATGGATGCCAGGGTCTGACCACGAGCGGCGTCGCGTGGCGCAGCTTTGCCGGAGGAGGCCGTGGAGAGAGGCGGAACGAACCGATCTCACGTGCCCTTGGCCTCTTGCTCCTGCACGCTTCCTCTCGTAGCGTTTCCCTTGACACCGATCCATGCACCGGATGGGGACAAAATTAAACGGGACGGTTCATGGTCAAATGATAGGGATAAAGCTCGATCGTCAGGTCAGATTCTCCCTCCCGTCTCCGCAGTGGTCCTGCTCCTACGTGCCTACTGTATTAGTAGATGCTACCAGTGTCACGGTGTGCCTTGTTTGTGCTACGTGGCGCATACACGCGATGTCTCTCTTCTTGGTAATCTTGTCCATCTTGATTTACTCGTGCTCCAGCTCCAGGGTGGGCTGGATTCTTCTGTGTACGGAGTGGGCGGCCCACTATACAAGGTTGGGAGAAGCCGCGCGGGCTGCGTGTGGAAGGCCTGGATTGGGGTCCCGAACTGTAAGGAACACGGGCCCAAGGGCCCACGGGCCACCCTCTGGTCCGTCTCTCAGCCTGCCTCCTGCACATGTAGAGACGAATTGGGCCGTGGGCTGTGGGCCATCGCGAGTCCGGGCTAACCCTCCCCTCGAAAATACAAAGCCATAAAAACCGGAGAAAACAAAAAAAAACGTTACGTCGTCCCCTTTACATGCCAGGTGCACCGTGTACGTGTACCTCTGATCGTGCTATGGTTCCACATGCTTTCCTTACGAAATCAGAATCTAGGTGTGTTGGGGTTGTAAACACTCCTATTCCATCCACGCCATCACGCGCGCCAACCTCCTCTCCGGCCGGCACAGAACGGAGTCGCCGGCCGCCTGCGCAGAGCGGTGGATCAACGCGACGGCTGCGTCGCCGGACGCCACCGCCACCCCTTAGATGCGGCGCGGAAGTTAGCCGGGCGAAGTGGCCGATTTGCGCGCGCTGGTGGCGATCGTGGACGTGGCCAACGTGGAGCTGGCGCGCAGCGCGTGCCTCCGTGCTTTCGTCACGGCTCAACAGGCGGCCAGCAACTTCGGGCTGGCGATGCCGCATGACAACCAGCGTATTTCCTCTCCGGCTGCCCGTGCTTTTCCGAATGCTGTACGCTGTCTTTTGGCAAGCTGAGATGCCCGACAGAGATTCGATGAAATGCACATGCGTATGCGTCGATCGTGGAGCTCATGGTGCAGTCGAGCTCATCATGGCCGTGTGGCTGGTGAAGGCAATAACAAAGGCACTGCACCTTGCGCTCTTGCTTTATAATATGTTTTTTTTCTCTTAATGAAAAATGAGTGAACGGCCCGATCGCGAAAAAAAAGCTGCTACATTCATTTGTGTTGTACCATTCACTTTGGTATCCGCACATGGCAACGGAGATTTCTTGAATAGAATAGTTGCATATATATATGAACTAAACTTGAATATGGTTGCACCAGTTACAATCCAAAATAGGCAAGCTATCTTAAGAGAAAAATAAAAGAATGCTAGATAAAATGATATATAAAATGGCGGAATAGTTAAATATATATCAGCATGATATAGATGCCTTGCATTTTCACAAGTAGAAATTGCGCATAGATTGTAAACTTAGTGAGCAATGATACAAGTACTTTGAGCATAATTAGTAGGGAGTATTTGGTGTGGATGATGTGGTACTTAGCATGGATGATGTGGATAGCTTGTATATTGAGATCAAAAGTTAGTGAAAAGATGAATGGCATTTAGTAGACGATGACATGAATATTTACATGTGGGGTTGAAAGCTATTCCATCCTCCTAAGTCCCAAAGGATGTGTAATTGTAGGTCTAGACTTTTGGTCCAGGTCAAATCATCTTAACTTTCATTGAGTTTGTAGAAACTAGTATCAATGTTTATGAACTCCCATAGATAGGTATATTATGAAAATGTGTATATTATGTAGATATGTTTTATGATAAATATTTGCTACCACTAGTAGAGAATATGGCTTTTGAACCACACCTTTAGTCCCGCATGTGTTAAAATCCGGGAGTAAAGGAAGCATTCTTCTCTTTTACTGCCATCAAAGACCTTTTGTCCCAGTTCGTAACACCAACCGAGACTAAAAGTCAAGTTTTAATCCCGGTTGGTATTACGAAGTGGGACTAAAGGTCATGCAACCTTTAGTCCCACTTCGTGACACCCTTTAGTCCCGGTTGATATTACGAAGTGGGACTAAAGGTCTTTCACCCGGGACTAAAGGTCCACTACGGGTCAATTTAAAAGGAGAGCGTCTAGGACTCTGTCACATGTGGTGTGCAGCTGAGTTGGTAAGGAATCTTTGCGCGAGGCAAGGAGTCTTGGGTTCGAATCTCACACACAGCAAGGGAAGTCTCCAAGCTTTCATTTATTTTTTCGTCTCGAGGATGGGCTGTAATCCCGGTTGCGAGACCCGGGACTAAAAGTCCCACCCTTTAGTCCCGCATTGGCAATCCCGGTTCCCAAAACCGAGAATAAAGGGGGTTGGGAACCGGGAGTAGAACCCCTTTCTCTACTAGTGTACGGTGGCATGTGGAGTTAAGATGATTAGTACTCAAAAACTTAAGATTTAGATAGGCTTTGGGCAACACTCCCTACGTCTAGTGATAAGGTGTTTTATCATGTTTTTGAGCACCAAGGCTGAAATTTGGATTAGGGGTTGGAATTTGTCGGTGTTTTGTACCCCGGGGGGTGTCACACCAACAAGTAAATTTCTAAGCGTGCTCCCTAATCCGGATGGTGATGCAAGAAGGACACAAGATTTTTATCCCGGTTCGGGCAAAAGAAGGCCCTACGTCCACCGGGGGGGGGATCGTATTATCTTGCACCTAGGTGCTCGTACGGGGTGAGTACAAAGGCGATCCCGAGACTTTGCGAGCGAGAGCGTGAGCGTGTGTGTGTGGTGTGTGAACTTAGGAACCTGCCCTAAACTAGGCCCTGGCATCCCCTTTTATAGGCCAAGAGGAGGCTCAGGGGTACAAGAGTTGGTAGGGAAATCGTATGCATGACATCGAGGTACGGGCGTCGGGTCGAGTCGTTGGAACTGTGGGTGCCCCTCTCGATCCGGTTCGAGCCTGTGGATCTATGCTATTACCCGGGTCGAGACTGTAGCGGCATGGTCGATGGAGGTCTGACAGCCCGGTGCTGACACGAGCTGATGTAACCGAGGCATGGGCGATGATGGCCTTCCCGGGAAACCCGTCGAGCGGCCGTCGAGGGGGGATGGACGTATTACTGCGCATCCTGTACATCGGTCACATCCGCCATCATTTCTTGAGCGGCGACGGACTGTCTCGAGGGGTCAACGACCCGAGCGATGGGACGGTGCGACGTGCGTGGTGGTACGGAGAGTTGACAATGGCTTTTTGAGGGGGTGCCTTACGCGGCACAGTGCAAGGCATGGCGTAATAGTGGCGCCTGCCATCCTCGAATCCGGGGGATGGGCAGCGTAATGGTGGAAGCGACCGGTGTACGCTCCACCATTGCGGGCCCTGTAGCCATGGAGTTAGGTGGCGTCAGTGTACTTTGGCGCTGTTCGAGCCCTGTAGCCATGTGCATGCCCTGAAAAGGCGATTATTGCTGGCAGACTCGAGCGGGCGCTCGCTCGAGCGGTCTCCGTCTCTGCTCGAGCGGCCGCTCGCTCGAGCAATTTCCGTCACTGTCTCGAGCGGTCGCTCGCTCGAGCGGTTTTCGTAATGCTTTCTCGAGCGGGCGAGCGGCTGCTGCTCGAGCTAGTGGGCTCTGTGGTTTTGTGGGCCTAATCGTGGGCCGGCCTATCTCGAGGAGGATTAGGGGTTTCTCTGGTCAGTTTTTTGGGATTTTAGAGGGGAGTAAGGCTAGTTGGCTCGTCTTTAATCCACCTAGTTTAGGACCCCCTAATCTAGGTACCCGACAGTAGCCCCCGAGCCCTTGCTTGATTGTGAAACTTCAACCAAGGGATCATGAAGTGGAGTTGAAGTACCTAAACTTGGGGTTGTGTTGTTTTGTTTCGAGGGGCAAGTTTCTCGTTTTTCCGTGGGGGGCGCGCGAGCGTCCCCCGCGGGGGTAGCCCCCGAGGCCCTAGAGGAGTGAGGCATTCCTCTGGGGGCTTTGAAGTGTGTTGCTTTGAGCAAGAACGTTATTAACTGGAGTTGTAGTAACTCGAGGTAGGAGATTCCCGATGACTCCTCGAGGCCCCGAGTATTTCCTGTTCCTCCCGTGTCGAGGGAGGTCGTTTATGTGACTCGAGCCCCCGAGCCTCGAATTGCTGGGCCGTAGTCACGATCCAGTTCATCGCTAGATCTCTTGGATCAGATCCAAGTGGCGGGAGGACTGACACTACCCACGGTCGAACGAGCGCCATGTCTCCCTGTGAGCTGGTAACGGGGAATCCAAGTGAGAGTCCATCTTCTTTCGAGGGGAGGCGGCATCGAGGCCCGGGGGCGCTCTCATTAGAGCTGGGCGCATAGCTTTTAGGGGACCGGCCCCGCTCGAGGGGACCGGCGGCTCGAGTGCCTCCCGTCGACGGGATCCCTTGGAAGCTCAGCGCCCTGCCTTGGACGTGCCCTTGGGTTTCGAGAGTTCGTTCTCGAGCGGACCCTTTCGAGGGACCTTTCCCAGAGGCACCCCTAACTCGAGTGCTCGAGGGCGGCTGTTCGAACCCGTTCGTGGGTCAGCCTCCGCTCCCTCGAGTCCTACAGGTGGGACCAGAATCCCAAGCTATCTTACCGTGTAAGGAACCATCTGTTCGAGACGTCCCATCGTTGCGCCAGTCGAGAGGGATTCGTCCGTTACTGGCGGCGCGCCTTTTTAGGCGGAAACCGGCGCGTCATGATGATCGTGGCTCGGCGACGGTTCCGCTCCGTCTCGCGACGCGTGCGCCCTGTGAGTGGAGGTAGGTGGCGGTTTGTCAGGGGCAGTAAATGCGGTTACCGTTTCTAGTCGAGTCCACCGGGGGTGCGCAGCCGTTGGATGGCGCGATCTGGGCCGTCGGATGCAGGTCACGCGGATCGGCTTGGGCTCTATAAATACGGGGGAGAGGGCTCCTGGTTCCCCTTCTCCGCATTCTTGCCTTCCTTCTGCTGCCGTCGCCGGTTGCGCTCCTACTTCCAGATCCAGTCGCCGCCGCTCTCGCCTGCAACCGCCCGCCCCGCCCTGCTGCGACCGCGCCACAAGATTCGCTTGCGACCGCCGCTGTCGCACTCGCTCGCGACTGCCGCCACCACCGCACTCGCTCGCGTTCGTCGTTCTTGGCGCCGCCGCCCTTCTCGCTTCGCCGCCCCGCCGCCGTTCTTCCACCGACGCCATGGTGTCAAGCAAGAGGGTCAGCAAGAAGGCGGGCCAGGGCTCCGGCCAGGGCGCCGGGGGCAGCAAGGCCGGCGGCAAGGGCGCCGCCAGCAAGGAGCCCGCCAAGCCCCCCACGCCGGTGGTGATGTACGACGCGCTGCCGTGGCCTACGTCCACGGTGACCGAGGCGGCGTTGGCGGGCCTCGTCGACGGTGGATTGCTCCTCCCCAACCCGGCGGAGGGGCCGCCGGAGTGGATAGTGCCGGAGGACGACCACCTCGAGCCCGACGTGCCGGATGGCTATGTTCTGAGTTTCGTCAAGTTCCACAAGCGGGGACTTGGCGCGCGGCCGAGCCGCTTTATGCGGGCGCTCCCCCACCATTTTGGGGTCGAGCTCCAGCATTTCAACCCCAACTCGATTTCGCACGCCGCCAGCTTCACCGCCGTGTGCGAGGGGTACCTTGGGATGGCGCCGCAGTGGGACCTGTTCGTCCACATCTTCAAGGTGACGCTATTCACCCTGGCGGTGAGCAGCGACGGCAACGATGCTGACGACGACGACGAGGAAGAGGAGGGGAAGGAGAAGGAGAAGGAGAAGGCTCGCCGCTATGTTCGAGCGGGCTCCTGCTCGATCGGGTTGAAGAGGCGGGAGCACTGGCTACCTGGCTCTTGGGCGTCAAACAACGCCGGATGGGTCGCGGAATGGTTCTACCTCCGCAACGAGGGGAACTACTTCCCGGAGTACACCGGCGCTGTGTTGACCACGCCCAAGTACAACTGGGGCTACGGTCAACCGAGCAAGCTCCAGCCCCGCATCGACCCCCTGACCGACGCTCTGGAGAGGCTCCGCCGTCGGAGGGCCGGCAACATCACCCTCAACCCGGCCCACGTCGTCGCCGGGTTTCACTCCGCCGGGTGATCCCGCTTCCACCGTCCGCCGCGGGCCGGATCGATGACGGAGAACGCCGACCCCCAAGCGCTCGAGGCCAGTAGAATGTCAAACGTTCTTCTTCCGGCCGCCACGATCGTGGCTCGAGTGCGCGAAGCGATCGATGGCGGCAGGAATTTCGGAGAGAACCAAGTCGGCCTCTTTCCCATGCGCCCGGAAGCCGACCTGCTCGGTTACGTAAGTTTCTTCGAGGCCCCTCTCGTTGTTGACTTTGCTTCTCTTTTAATTTGCGCCCATCTTATTGAGGCGTGTCCTTTCAGGAGGTCAATGATCACGCGGACTCGGTGCCCCCGGTGAAGGAGGACGCGCCCGACCGCGAGGTAAGACGCCTTAAAAATGATCGCGAACACGCGGCAGCGCTTTCGAGAAAGGAGGAGAGGGCCAAGAAGGCCCTCGAGCTGGAGAAGAAGGAGAAGCGTAAGTCCAGGCGCCATCGGGAATGGATGATGCGCCTGGATGCGAACCCGTGCGACTGGAGCCCCAGCCTGGACTCGACCGACGAGGACGAGGGGGAGGATGACGAGGAGGACGATGAGGCAACCGATAGCGACGGCGCCACCGCCGCCCGAGCGCTGACGCCTCCTCGATCTCGCGTGCAGAAGGTGTCGCTGGCGCCACCCCGTCTCCGGTTGCGCGGCGACTCGTCGTTGGCTCAAGTGGGCCAGCAGGAGGGGTCGTCCCGCCGCCCCAGCCACGGCGATCGCACGCCGTCACCGACCCGAGCGGGGCGGCGGGAGGAGTTGCCCCACCGTTCCAGCCATGGCGCGCGGGCGCCATCTCCTACGCGGCGGGACTCTTCTTCCCGTCGCCAACCTTCTTCAACGGGAGCGCACACCCGGCAGCACAAGACTGCAGATGTGCACAGATCGTCATCAGTTCAGCCGGCGAGCGCCCGTCCGAGCGCCGGGCTCCTTCCGGCGGTCGCCGGCCGAGCGGACCTCGACCCGCCGGACTCGATCCGGAGGGACCCCACGCCGGACCCGACCAAGGAGTTGGCAGGAGCGGGGGAGGCCACCAAAGCCACGGAGCCCCCAAGCGCCTCGAGCCGGGCTGCCGGCGCGCAGAAGCCCCCGAGTGGTACGAGCGGTGGGCTCGAGGCTCAGAAGTCCTCGAGCGATTCGAGGGGACCAGCCATGGCTCGGAAGCCCTCGAGCGACTCGAGCAAGCCGGGTGGCTCGAGCAGCACTACTTCGACCACAGGGTAAGTTTTTCGACCGGATCTCCTTTTATCATCTTCCCGTTTAGCTTGGGAATTTCTCATCATAGTTATTTTTTGTTTTTCTCTTTCTTTCAGGACCAAGCGTCCCCTGCAGTCCTTGCGGTCCCTTCCTCCCATCCTGCCTTCAAAGAAGTTGAAGGTCTCAGGGGGGTCGAGCGGCACCCCGTCTATTTCAGGTGGAGTGACTCTTCCTCCTTCTACTCCAATTTGGTTATCGCGGGCCAAGGACACGATCAAGCGCGGCAAGCTGATGGCGGCCGCATCTCGTGCAGGTGCCGGGGCCACGACCACTGCAGCGGGGGAGAAGGCATCCTCCACCACCATGACCTCGACCGTCTCCCCGCTCGAGGCGTCATCGTCACCAGTTGTGCCGGGTGGCGCAGCGGCTGGCGGTGAGACGGCGGCCACCACTCCGGCGGCGGGGGCCGGGTCGGAGCAGCACCCGATCACGCTCGAGGACGAGAGCCCGAGCTCGGGCTCTAAGACCCCTTGGCCAATTGGCCTGCGCCAGCTTGAGGAGGAGCGCAAGGAGAAGGAGGAGGAGGAGGAGGAGACGCCAGCGGCCACCGATCGGCCGGTGGATGACGTGGAGATGCAGGAGGCGGGCCAAGTGCCCGAGCCTCAGCCAGGCCGGGCTCCTACCCCCCCTCATGATACTGAGACCGGCCTTCCCGTCGATCAGCGAGTCGAGGTGCCCCAAGCGCACACGGTCGAGCAGGGGGAGGCTCGAATCACGGCGCAAGAAGGGGCGCCGGAGGAGCATCCCACCGCTGCGCGGGTGGAGGAGCACCCTGCCGTTGAGCAGGAGGAGGAGCGGGCGGAGAAGCCTGCCGCTGCAGAGGGCGAGGAGCAACAGGACGGTGTACAGGGGGAGGAGCAACTCAAGGAGCTCCGCCTGGTGCCGTATCAGGCGCCGCTACCACTGCAGCAGTCGAGGGAGGTTATGGTGCCCCACCTTGTGCCCGACTCAACGACGGGTGAGGTGAGGTTCACCGGTATGTCCGAGGCCGACCACTGGGAGGAGGCCCAGAGGAAGCAGACGGCGTCCGCCATCGTCGACAGCCATATGCGGACGGTCGGCTTTGGACCCACCGAGCCCACCGACTCGTCCATCGAGGAGAGGAGGCGGATCAAAGCACGGGTGCTTGCCCAAGAGGCGTCGTCCTCCTGGAGTCAGCCTCAACGCCCGCCTACCCTGGCCGAGCGGGTGGTGACGGCGGACGTCGACTTGGAAGCGGTGAGGAGGCTCCACGCCACCGTCGACAAGGGCATGCGGGAGGCGTTCCCCCTATGGGAAAGGCCGCCGCTGGTGCTTCCCGATCCCCACGACCACATGGAGGCTCACATGGAGGTACGAGGAGCGTCGACAGTGGCTCGAGAACACTCTGAAGGTCGCCCTGTCACTCGTCTCCGAGGACATGCCTCGGCTCTCTTCCGTGAGTATTCTCGAGCATAATCACCTTTCTTTTTTGACTTATCGTAGTCTGTGTTCTAATCTTTGCTCTTCATGACTCAGACGGCGCAGAGCTGCTCCTACGCCAAGTCCATCCACATCCGTGCCCTGCGGGAGAGCGAGCACGAAATCCGGCGGTATGTGCGGATGGGGCAGGATGCTGAGGGCGAGCTGCACCGATCTGCTCGGCTCCTTCGAGAGGCCAACGCCGCTCTGGACGCCGCCAAGGGTGACGCCAAAAGGGCTCAGGACGAGCTTGCTCGAGCGGCGCAGGAGGCAGAGGCGGCTCAGCAGGAGGCCCGTGATAAGCTTGCCCAAGCCGCGCGGGAGGCGGAGACCGCTCGGCAAGAGCACGAGCGGCTGCAAGGGGTCTTCGAGCAGCTTAAGAAGGACGCGGCCATAGCGGTAAAAAGCTTCAAGGCCAAGTGCCAGCAGGTGGAGCAGCTCGAGAAAGACAAGGCCGCCGCCGAGACGTACGCGAGGGACCTGCAGGCGACGGTCACCCGCGAAACTTCTAAGAAGGAGGCCCTCGCGAGCGCGCTCGAAGCGGAGAAGAAACGGGCGAGCGATATCCAGACGGAGGTGGCCAATCTCCGTCAGAAGGTGACGGAGAAGGACCTCGCCATCCAGGGCATTGGCAAGGCCTACGAGGAGCTGCGGGTGGAGAAGCGTGATGTCGGGCGCGCGCTCAAGAGGAAGGAGACCGAGCTCACGCAAGCGCTCGAGCGCGAGCAAGGGCTCTCGACCCGCTGCACCCGTAAGTAGTTCGAGCCTTCTAGTCTTCTTTTTCGTATGTGATTCTTACGCACTGCTCGAGTGCTTAATTCTCGTCGTTCTTTTTCAGGTCTGGAGGCAGACCTAGTGGCGGCACGTGAAGACGCCAAATCGGCCCACGCGTTGGCTGATGGCGAGATCTCGGCCAAGGCCTTGATTACCGGCGCCATTGACACCCTCAGCACCAACTGGGGCTTCCCGCCGGTGGTGGACATCGAGGGGCCGGACGCCGGCAAGGGCTATGCCAGCCGGGTCGTTGAGTTCGGCGCCTCTCTGCGGGGCCGTGTCCGAGAAGCCCTCGTCTTCGCCGCGCGTCGGACCATGGCCGTCTTCTACTCCGGGTTCGACACCTCGAGGGAGGCTGCCCAGGCCGGGATGGATGCGGTTGCGGGCGGCTTCACCTACACCGAGGGCGAGCGGGGAAGGGGGTTTCAACCCCGGATTGAGCAGCTCAAGGTCGACGCCGAGGAGCCCGGGGCCCGTCTTGCGTAAAGCCCGCCGCCAAGTCCTCCCGCCCGATGTGGAGTAGTTCTTAACCGGCACAACGAGCCGAGATTTGGGCAACAAGGCCCTTGTAAGAAAACAAGTATTCTCGGTCGTGGAATGGCCCAAGTGGCCTTGAAACGTGATGTTTATAACTTAAGCTGTTTGTGCTCTAGTTTTTTCTCTGTGCTTCAAGTTATCTTTCGTTCCTTGCCTTTATTTCTTTTCAACTAAGTGCTAGCGTTGTGCTCGAACCGCTTCGAGGGGAGATGTGTTGGGATGCCGTTGCTCGGACGCGTGGGAAACCTTGTGCTCGATCGTCCCGGCTCGAAGGGCTCGAGGTGACGCTCATACTTAGTTTTTGCAAGAAAAATTTCGAGGCGAGAAGGAAAAAGAGTGCGTCGAGCGTCTTTGAAAAAACTAGGCGTGTTTTTTCGAGGACTTCAGGGGGGTCCCCCCTGGTCTAGCCCCCGAGGAGGGCTTGACTTTGTGGAGACAAAGTCGAGCCCACCTTGCATATGAACGAAAAGTAAGAAACTGACTTGCAGGTCTTTATTTATTCACACTAGTGGTACATTTAAACGAAAAATGTACAAGGCATCGAGGCCTAGGGGAAAAAGCGACGTAGCTGTTCGATATTCCACGCGTTGGTGAGGATCGAGCCGTCCTCGTCGGCTAACTTGTAGGTCCCCGGCTTCAGTACCTCGACCACGATGAACGGGCCTTCCCAGGGAGGAGTGAGCTTGTGGCGCCCCTTGTTGTCTTGTCGTCGACGGAGCACGAGGTCGCCGACCTCGAAGTCTCTCTTGCGCACGTTCTTCTCGTGGTACTGACGTAGCTTCTGCTGGTAGCGCGCAGAGTGTAGGAGCACCGTGTCTCGAGCCTCTTCAGCTTGGTCGACGGCGTTAGCCAGCCTTTCCTCGTTAGTCTGCTCGTTGTAGGCCTTGAGTCGAGGGGACCCATACTCGAGGTCAGTGGGGAGGACGGCCTCAGACCCGTAGACCAAGAAGAACGGGGTGAACCCAGTGGCTCGACTCTCAGTTGTTCGTAGACTCCATAGGACCAACGGGAGCTCGGCCGCCCACTTATTGCCGTGCTTGTTGAGTCGGTTAAGAATCCTCGGTTTTAGTCCTTGGAGGATCATACCGTTGGCGCGCTCGACCTGGCCATTAGTTCGAGGATGGGCGACTGCCGACCAGTTCACACGGATGTGGTGTCGATCGCAGAAGTCCAAGAACTTTTTGCCCGTGAACTGAGTACCATTGTCAGTGATGATGACATTAGGCACTCCAAAGCGGTGGATGATGTCGGTGAACAATTCAACTGCTCGTTCCGAGCGGATGTTGGTGATGGGCTTGGCCTCGATCCATTTGGTGAATTTGTCGATGGCTACGAGCAGGTGGGTGTAGCCTCCCGTCGTTTTCTTGAGTGGTCCGACCAAATCGAGCCCCCAGACCGCAAACGGCCAAGTGAGGGGGATCATTTGGAGTGCGTGCGCTGGGAGATGCGTTTGTTTGGCGTAAAATTGACACCCCTTTACATGCTCGAACAAGCTTGATGGCATCAGCAGTTGCAGTGGGCCAGTAGAAGCCTCGACGGAACGCGTTTCCGACAAGGGTTCTCGGCGCAGCGTGGTGGCCACAAGCCCCCGAGTGAATGTCTTCGAGCAGCTTTCTGCCCTCGTCGATCGAGATGCATCGTTGGAGTATGCCAGTCGGACTGCGGCGATAGAGCTCTCCATCATCCCCGTAGATGACATAGGTTTTGGCACGACGCGCCAATCGTCTGGCTTCTGTCCGATCTTCTGGGAGCTCCCCTCGAACAAGGTATTCGAGGAAAGGCGCTCGCCAATCAGTCAGTGAGCTCGAATCCCGATCGATCTCCATGACCTCAGCCTCCGTCGAGGGGGGCTCGGTCGTAGGAGCGGGCTCGATGACTGATTCTGCTCCAGCCCCCGAGTCCCACTTCACAGATGGCTCGTGAAGATCTTTCGAGAAGACGTCTGGGGGGATGGACGCTCGAGATGATGCAATTTTGGCCAGTTCGTCCGCAGCTTCATTGAAGCGTCTGGGGATGTGGTTGAGTTCGAGGCCGTGAAAGTTCGCCTCCAATTTGCGCACCTCGTTGCAGTATGCTTCCATTTTTTCGTCATGGCAGCTGGAGGCTTTCATCACCTGGTCGATGACGAGTTATGAGTCACCTCGAGCGTCGAGGCGTCGGACCCCGAGCTCGATAGCGATACGCAACCCAGTAACGAGCGCCTCGTATTCTGCCATGTTGTTCGAGGCCGCAAAATGGATTCGCACCACGTAATGCATGTGTACTCCGAGGGGTGAAATAAAGAGTAGGCCTGCGCCTGCTCCTGTTTTCATGAGCGACCCGTCGAAATACATGGTCCACAAATCGGCCTGGATCTGAACTGGGGGGAGTTGGACGTCGGTCCACTCAGCGACAAAGTCTGCCAACACCTGAGATTTGATAGCCTTCCATGGGGCGTAAGTGATGGTCTCGCCCATGAGCTCGACCGACCATTTAGCAATTCGACCCACTACTTCCCGGTTTTGGATGATTTCCCCGAGCGGGAATGAAGATACCACTGTCACCGGGTGGCTGAGAAAGTAGTGTTGGAGTTTTCAGCGTGTGAGCACGATTGCGTACAGCAATTTTTGGATTTGTGGGTATCGAGTTTTGGCATCTGAGAGTACCTCACTAACAAAGTACACCGGCCGTTGGACGGGGAGCGCGTGCCCCTCTTCCTGCCTCTCGACCACTATGACCGCGCTGACCACCTGAGTGGTAGCAGCAACATAGAGGAGGAGGGGCTCGGCTGGTTTGTCCTCTCGAGCCGGTCGTGGTGGCACGAGCACAGGAGGGGAGGTGAGCATGCTTTTCAGCCTCGAGAGGGCTTCCTCCGCCTCGGGTGTCCATGCGAAATGTTCGGACTTTTTGAGGAGTCGATACAAAGGCAAGGCTTTTTCTCCCAGACGTGCGATGAATCGGCTAAGAGCGGCTAGGCACCCGGTGATTTTTTGCACCCCCTTCAGGTCTCGAATCTGCCCCATTCTCATGATGGCCGCGACCTTCTCGGGATTGGCCTCGATCCCACGCTGGGAGATAATGTACCCTAACAACATGCCTCGAGGCACGCCAAAGACACACTTCTCGGGATTCAATTTGATGTTTTTAGCCCGGAGGCACCCAAACGTCAACTCGAGGTCCCCGACAAGGTTTTCTACTTTTCGCGTCTTGACAACGATGTCATCGACGTAGGCCTCGACTGTTTCCCCTATATGTTTTTCAAAAACGTGAAGCATGCAGCGTTGATATGTTGCCCCGGCGTTTCGAAGGCCGAAAGGCATCGTGACATAACAATACATGCCTACAGGGGTGATGAATGAAGTCGCGAGCTAGTCGGACTCCTTCATTTTTATTTGGTGGTAGCCAGAGTAAGCGTCGAGAAAGGAAAGTACTTCACAACCCACAGTGGAATCAACTATTTGATCTATTCGAGGCAAAGGAAATGGAACCTTGGGACATGCCTTATTTAAACTAGTGTAATCTACACACATCCTCATTTTTCCATTCTTTTTCTCTACTAGTACAGGATTAGCTAGCCACTCGGGATGATGTACCTCCTTGATGAATCCGGCCTTCTCGAGCTTCTCGACCTCTTCGCGGATGATCCTACGCTTTTCCTCATCGAAGCGGCGCAGGCGTTGCTTGACAGGTCTCGAACCGGGACGGATCTCCAAGGCGTGCTCGGCGACATCCCTCGGTATGCCAGGCATGTCCGAGGGACTCCATGCAAACATATCAGCGTTTGCGCGGAGAAAGTCGACGAGCACTGCTTCCTATGCGATGTCGAGGGAGGCGCTGATGACCAGCGTCTTCTCGCCCGAGGAGCTCGGATCGAGCGGGATCTTCTTGGTGTCCTCGGCGGGCTCGAAGTTGCCGGCTTGTCGCTTGGGTGCTGGGGCGGCGGCCTCGGCCGCCATGCGGTCGAGCGTCTTGGCTAGATCCTTGGACGCGACCAGGGACTCCCCGTACTCGACACACTTCACGTCGCAGCAGTACGCGTGCTCGTACGTGGAGTCGACGGTGATGACCCCCTTTGGTCCCGGCATCTTGAGCTTGAGGTAGGCGTAGTTGGGGATCGCCATGAACTGGGTGTAGCATGGTCGGCCCAAGATGGCGTGGTAGGTCCCCTCGAAACCGGGTACGTCAAAGGTGAGGACCTCCCGGCGGAAATTCGCACGCGTGCCAAAATACACAGGGAGGTCGATGCGGCCGATCGTGAGGGCCTTCTTGCCGGGGACGACTCCATGAAAGCCCCCGACGCTCGGCTTGAGCTGCGCCCTTGTGATGCCGAGCAGCGTGAGCGTCTCCATGTAGATGATGTTGAGGCTGCTGCCTCCATCCATGAGGACCTTGGTGAAGCGGGCGTTGAGGATGATCGGGTCGACGACGAGAGGATATGCGCCGGGGTTGGTGACGTGTTCTGGATGGTCATCACGGTCGAACGTGATGGGAGCATCCGACCAGTCGAGGAACTAAGGTGTGGCAGGCTTTACAGAGAAGACCTCCCTGCGCTCGTTCTTCCGCTCCCGACGCGTCATCTGGGTGGTAGGGCCGCCGTAGATCATGTAGCAGTCGGCAATGGGCGGGTACCCGTTGTCGTCATTGTCGTTGGCTCGATCTTCGCCACCCTTATCCTTCTTGTCGTCGTCCTTGCCCCCGCCGAGCTTCTTGAAGTAGCCTCGAAGCATGCGACAGTCCTCGAGGTTATGCTTGACCGGTTCTTTGTGAATGTGCATGGCTGTTTCAGCATTTTGTCGAAGACGGCCCCATCTGGAGGGGGTCGAGGCTTCTTGCGCTCGGCTGCGGCTACCTCGTCTTCCACGACCACGCGCTTGCCTTGCTGGTTGCCCTTCTTCTTCTTCTTCTTCTGATTCTTCTTCTTGCCCTTGCTCGAGCCCTCACCGTCCCCTGGGGGCGGCGCGGGCTTGTTCCCAGCGCCACCAAAGAAGGCTCCCACGGCCTCGTCACCGGCAGCGTAGTCGGCGACGACGTCCATGAGCTCATCAACCGTCTTTGGGCGAATGCGCCCGAGCTCCCGCACGAGCTCTTTGCACGTGGTGCCTGAGACGAACGCCAGGATGACGTCGTGATCTGGAATGTGTGGCAGCTCGGTGCGCAGCTTGGAGAAACGCCGAGCAAAATCCCGGAGAGACTCCGTGGCATTTTGCTTGCAGTTGCGGAGATCCCACGAGTTGCCCGGTCGGATATAGGTGCCCTTGAAGTTCCCCTCAAAAATCTGAACCAAATCGGTCCAGTCATAGATTTGGTTGGGGGGAAGCTCCTCGAGCCACCGCCGGGCGGTGTCAGAGAGAAACAGGGGAAGCTGGCGTATGATCGCCTTATCCTCTCGTGCCCCTCCCAGCTGGCAGGCCAGCCGGAAGTCAGCCAACCAGAGCTCTGGCTTGGTTTCCCGGTTATATTTGACCACGCTCGTGGGGGGTCGAAACGGGTTTGGCAGAGGCGTGTTGCGGATGGCTCGACTGAAGACTCGAGGGCCCGGCGGCTCGGGAGCCTGCCGGTCCTCGTCGCTGTCGTAACGCCCCCCTCGATGGGCCCTGTAGCCATGGTCCTCAGCGCCCGCGGCCTTGCGTCGTCGGTTGTCGTTGATGTCATGACGCGCATCTTGAGGCGCACGGTTGTCGAGGATGAGGTCTCGAGCGGGGGCCCTGCCGCCTCGAGGGGGTGCCTCTTGGTGGACAGAACCCTCCCGCTCGTGCCGTGGTTGTTCTGGGGCTACCTCACGCTGTCTTGAGGCCGAGCTCTCGGCCTGCTGAACGGCCGCGACTTGGAGGAGCCCTTGGACCTCATCTCGTTGTTGGCGGTCCTTAACTCGATTCTAACCCCGCCAACTTTAGCCTAGGCAAACTAAATCTCACCTAGAATAGGGCTCTACTCTAACCATTTCCATAGTGTGGTGCAGAATTCTTGTTTTGCAGGTCAACACTAAAACACACCAAAAATGAGCCAAGAACTGGAGCAAAACTATGATGTGAGAAGGTGACCCACCTACCATATAATTTGGGTCTCAAACATAGCCTAAAATGCCAAGCATGAACCCAAGAAATGGAAGCCCAAAACCTAGTCCAACTCGATCATGGGCTGCAGGAGTGGGGTGTAGTAATTTGGCCATAACTCCCTCATCCGGACTCCGATTGACGCAATTCACCAGGCTTCGGAAAGCCGACGACGAGGCCCACGTGCCTGCAAAGATGGGCCCCAGCCGAGCCACCCCGGCGCGCGCCCGGCGCGAGCGCGCCGAGCCGCAGCGCCGGCCGGGCCCATCTTTGGCCTGTAGCTCCTTGCCGCCCGGCCCAACACGAATGGCGGTGGTGCTTGTGAATGGAAGGTGGGAAACCACCCTTTGAGGTCGGTTTTGAACCTTCCAAGTGGGGAGGACACTTTTCCAAAGAGCCCCGTGGAGGTATAAACTCCATATACCCTCACGGCCTAGTTTGGGCCGACACGCTATCGCCCGCCGGCCCATCAAGCTTCAAGACCGATCGGCTCAGGGGGTCGGACAACCCTAAAACAGCAAGAATATCGAAGACCGACATGGAGGACAAGACCTAGCCGATATAGGAAAGTTTAGACTTGTAAAGTATGTAAACTTAGTACCGATAGGCTAGTTCCGACTTGTAACCTTGCTCCCGTGATATATAAGGAGAGCAAGGACCCCCGTGCCGAGGACGAATCCGGCATAACGCACGGACTCATACATCCACATCATAATCGAAACAGAGAGAGGACTAGGGTTTTACGCATCTTTGCGGCCGAACCTGGGTAAACCTCGTGTGATTGCTCCCCGTTTACGTCTTGCTCGCAATCTCGTGCGCCTTCCGCCAATCCATTACCGGCCGGGCATACCCCCGGGTCGACTATCGCCGATATTTCGTCGACGCAGTGGCGCGCCGGTAGGGGTGCGCACCGAGATTTCACGTCGATCAAGATGGTTTCCTTCCCCGGCTTCCATGACTTTCGAAGCCGGCCTCACCTTCACCGTTGGGACGATGACTGGACAACCGCTCCGGACACCTCATACATCGAGGGTCCGCCCTCGATCCTAGCTCCACAAAGCAATGAAGGTACAAATCCTTTGCCTCCTCGGTACGAGGCATCATCATCAAAGCTCGAGTTATCGAACTCCACCTTTTCTTCTAGGCACCAATCAACCACCGACGAAAATTGGGCCGATCTATTCGAAGCAACTCATGATCAATGATAGGCTCATGGAGTTTTTTGCTCGCTTTGGATCTATCCGAGATTGAATCAAAGCAAGAATCACCTACTATCCTTCAACAGACCAAGCGCCAACAAAACGCCCAACAAAAATCATCGGATCGCAAGATCCTAGATCCAAGGGTTGCATCACCGTTCCCATACGGGTTGCCAAACACCGCCGACCTATTCAGCCACCAACTTTTAGCGGATTACCTCAAAGGCTACAACCGATCCCCGATCCGCGTCCGGATATGATCGGCTACGCTTTCGACGCACCGCAGGACATATCGTCAACCATGTGCGCCTCGAAGAAGTCACGGACGACAATCTCCGAGAAAACATGTGACGTTACTCCGGACACGCCCGTACTCGACGATTACTACAATATCTTAGAACTCTCGGGATCCGCCCATACGATGGTCTACTCCGACAACGAAGAAGAGGTACAATCTGCAAACAACAAGCACCAAGCGTATCGACACTACTCCGGATCTACAACTCACCGTGTTCCGACCCGGAGGAACATGAGGAAATTCAGTCGAGATCCATAACCCGGCCAAATCCACTCAAGAGTTACAAGCAATTCCCATCTTTCCCTCCCGGCCTAGGGAACGCGGTATGTCATGTTAGTGACAACGAGGTCACCATCAATGGAGAAACCGACGAACAAAGGCAACAGCGAGAGGGTCGAAACGCAGCCGGGAACAACGGAGGCAAAACGAAGCCGCAATCCGAGCGTGCCAACCAAGATCGTATGGTCGGACGACGCGGGGTTTTCGGCGAAATCTTGCCGATGATTTCGACCTTGTAAACGAAAGACAAGTTCACACAACCCCAAGTGCTAATCGCGGTTGCTATTGACCGCCTCAAGACGGCCAACATTCCTCAAACTCCCCAAATTGAGGAAGCGATTGATTTTCTAGTAGCCGCTAAAGCTCAAGTGAACCATATGAGAGAACAAGCGCGCCCAGCCGCATCTCTCAGAAGCCACCAGCCGCGTAGTTTCTTCAAAGCAATCAAATCCCGTACTCTAGAGAGGGAGGTGCTAACAACAACTACGAAGACGATGGAGAGAGTTGTGGGAATTTTCCTCACAACAGATTTCACCGTAGACACAATGATAGAAGACAGATCAACCACGAGACAACAGAGATTATGGTCAACCCTTCAATCACCATCATGATGAACAATATGACGACAATGACCTCCGAGCGGTCATCAACAACCGATACCGAGCTCGCATGGATGCCTCGGGACCAAAGCCTTATTCGGCTACCCTACGAGAGGTAGTCCGGCCTAAAAGTTTCGGGATACCGAGACATCAAAACGTACGATGGCAAGGTCGACCCGAGCATTGGATCCTCTTATACGAAGTAGCCGTACGAGCGAGGGAGGGGATGAACACGTCATGGCCAATTACCTCCCTATCGTACTCGACGGTGGGCCGAATAATTGGTTATTACGACAACGAGAGGGTCGATTCACGCCGGCCTCAACTGCGACATCTCTTCATCGAGAACTACAGGAATAACATGCCAAAGCAGCAGGCACTAAGTACGATCTAGCAAAGATCGTAGATTACCCGAATGAACCACTACGTCACTACATACGACGCTTCTCGAAGTCTGGACAACAATTCCGGACATTTCAGCGATCGAAGTCATGTCCCTTTCGTACAGGATTACGACAACCCGAAATATTGATCTACGAAAAGAACTTTTGAGAAGACAACCCACTACAACCGACGAGATGTTCGAATAGCCCGTGAATTCGCTCGCGTTGACGATGCCATGCAACAATTGCCCGAAACCGGACAAGGATACGTAAACTTCGAAGAAACGATGACGAAAAAGAGATTTGCAACGCAAAGACATGCGCGAAAACGACAGACGTGACAATAACCGTCGCAATGAACGACGACGCGACAATCGCATACAAAACAATTATAGCGAGACACGAGATCAACGCGTCCATTCGGTACCACCTAGCGAGAAAAGAAGCGAGACTTCGATCCAGAATATGAGAAGATTCTAGGCCGGACTGCCCTAAACACCCGGGAAAAGGGCATACCATGGGCGAGTGTCGCGGATTCACAAAGCAATCTTCGAGGGCAGCCGCCAAGAAACGAGAGATTAATAAAACAAAGTAAGGAAAAACGGCCCGAATGTAAGGACAAGGCCGAGGAAGAAGAAGAAGACAGCGACAAAGATCCTCGGCATCGCTTCAACGAGCCCACTAAACACTTGTCGGCTATGATTTTTGGCGGCAAAGTTGGTCTCGAAAACTCACGGGACAAAAAGTTACTAAAAAGGAGGATCATGGCAATCGCTAAGTCCGATGGACCAAATACGAGACATTAAAGCTCCGGCTGGTCGGAACAACCGGTAACCTTTAACGAGCCGACATGTGGGCAAATATACCGACGCCGGGCGATTCCCTTTGGTACTCGACCCGGTCGTTAATCATATACGTATGGAAAGAGTACTCATAGATGGCGGCGGTGCTTTAAACATTCTATTCCTACAAGCGTTTCGCGAGCTAGGTTTAAAAATCGAAGATCTCGAACCTTACGACTCACCATTCTGGGGAGTCATGCCGAGCAAACCTTCAATGCCATTGGGAAAAATAACTCTACCCGTTCGATTCGGAACAAGACAACACTTCGAAAAGACTACGTCGGCTTCATTGTAGGCGACTTCGAAGGCGTTTACCACGCCATACTCGGTCGACCGGGATCGCAAAATTCATGGTTGTCCCTCACTACGGATATCTAGTGTTAAAAATGCCAACATCAAAGGGCATTCTTTCTCTCGAGAGGCAATGTGCTTATGGCTCACGATCAAGCGAAACAAACGCCTACGCGGCGGCGGGTGCGAGACCTCAAAAGCCCATATGGAACAAACATGCCTTGAAGCAAAACAGATACCCGAAGCGACCTTCGATCCCGATCAAGCGATCAAAAGGTCACCGACAAAAGCAATGACACAAAGAAGATCGAGCTCATCCCCGGAGATAAGGAGAAAACTGCTCTTATAGGAGCCAATTTAGACGATAAATAGGAAGAAGCGCTCGTCCAATTCCTACGGGACAACATAAGCATATTTGCTTGGAAACCAGCAGACATGCCAGGCGTCCCAAGGGAAAAGGTCGAGCACTTCCTTAATGTCTCAGAAACCGCCAAACCAATCAAACAAAGATTACGACGGTTTGCTATCCAATCCAGTTCTTGTACAAAAGAAAAATGGCGAATGGAGAATGTGTGTTGATTATACCGATCTCAACAAACACTGCCCTAAAGACCCCTTCAAACTACCTCGCATCGATGAAGTAGTTGACTCAACCGCAGGCTGTGAACTGTTGTCCTTTTTAGATTGCTATTCAGGGTATCACCAAATAGCCCTAGCAACTCACGATCAAATAAAAACATCATTCATCACGCCTTTCGGCGCATACTGCTATACGACCATGTCGTTTGGCCTCAAAAAATGCTGGTGCAACATACCAACGCGCTATCCAAGAGTGTCTTCAAAAAGAAATTTCGACCACTGGTCGAAGCATACGTAGACGACGTAGTCGTAAAAACAAAGGAGAGCGGATCCTTAGTTTCAAACCTAGAGCGAACCTTCGCTTTTAAACAAATTTCAGTGGAAATTAAACCCACGAAATGCATATTCGGAGTACCATCGGGATACTACTCGGCAACGTAGTTAGCCAAGATGGCATTAAACCAAACCCCAAAAAAGTTAATGCAGTCTTAAAAATGACGCAACCCAAAGGTATAAAAGATATCCAGAAACTTACTGGATGCATGGCGGCTTTAAGCTGCTTCATATCAAGACTTGGCGAAAAAGGCCTACCCTTTTTCAAACTATTAAAGGGCAAGCAAAAATTTGAATGGACAAGCGAAGCAGACAAAGCCTTCTTCGAGCTCAAGGCATATTTAACATCGCCACCAGTGCTAACAGCACCTAAAGATGACGAAGAATTATTGCTATACATTGCGGCTACCGATCGCGTGGTCGGACACGGTAATAGTCGTCGAAAGACAAGAAGAGGACATACATATGGCGTACAAAGACCGCCTACTACATCGGCGAAGTATTAAACGACTCGAAACAGATACCCACATGTACAAAAACTTTTGTACGGGATCCTAATAACGAAACGAAAGCTGCTACACTACTTTGACACATATCCGATCACAATAGTAACAGAGAACATGCTTTGTTGGCGACATTCTTCGCAATAAAGACGCCAAAGGTCGGATCGTCAAATGGGCAATAGAGCTCGGCCCATACACACTAAAATTTCAAAGCCGTACAACCATCAAATCCCAAGCCTTGGTTGATTTCCTAGTAGAATGGACGGACATGTCCCTACCACCATTTCAAAACGAAGCCGAACGATGGGAAATGTTCTTCGATGGCTCCCTTAAAATAAAAGGAGCGGAGAGCGGGCGTCGTGTTCAAAGCACCAAGCGTTGATACCCTAAGATACGTGCTGCGTATCCATTTCAAAGCTTCAAATAACGCGGCCGAATACGAAGCTGCACTTCATGGCCTCAAGATAGCCATAGAATTGGGTATAAAAAGGCTCCTCGTCTTTGGAGACTCTAATTTAGTTGTCCAAACAAATCAACAAAGAATGGGACCGTACTAATGAAAAAATGGAAGCATACGTGGCGAGAGATAAGGAAGCTAGAAAATAAATTCTATGGCTTGGAATTCACCTATATACCAAGAGAAAAGAACAAACTTGCGGACCAATTATCTAAATTGGGATCCGAAAGAGCAAAAATGCCACCCGACGTATTTGTTCAAGATCTACTATTACCTTCGTCACACGAGGAAGCACGAGAACCACCACAAAAAGAAACAGATCCATCGACGGCAAAACCAAAACAGATAATATTCGCAAAGCATACTGGCGGCCCACCTCCGACCAAGAAAACGGTATCATTCTTTTAATCCGACCAAAGACCTTTCGAATAAGTGCTCCAAGTAACAAGATCGGGCAAAAAATCTATAGATAACTCCAAAGTTATTTATCCAAAGAAAAGAAAGCGACAAGATCCCTCAACTACAAAGGGATGTAACAAGCAAATACCATCGAGTGGAACCTTTGGAACAAACAAAGGAGATAAAGCCAGGATCGAGAATTCCCTTTATTCGGTATCTCATTGATGAGGACACACCGACAGATAAAATAGAAAAACAAATCTCATAAGACGCAGTAAACATTATGTCCTAGTCGATGGGCAACTTATGCGCAAAATGCAAGCGGCCAAGTCTTGCAAAATGCATTTCTTTCGAAGAAGGAGTAGAACTACTACTACGTATTCATGAAGGGATGTGTGGAAATCATGCGGCATCAAAAACACCGGTCGAAAAAGTATTCCGAGCAGGTTTTTACTGGCCAACCGCACTCGCCGATGCTAAGAAACTAGTTCGAGATTGTAAAGGTTGCCAATTCTTCGCTAAACAAATTCATGTCCCCGCACATGAGCTTCAAACAATACCGGCCGCATGGCCCTTTTCATGCTTTGGGGACTAGACATGATAGGACCATTCAAAAAGCCCCCGGCGGCTATCAATTTGTCTATGTACTTATAGACAAATTTTCAAAATGGATAGAATATAAGCCCTTAGTCAAGGCAAATGCTCAAAAAGCCGTTGTTGAGTTCCTAACGTACGTCGTACATCGTTTCGGCGTACCCAACACCATTATAACAGATTTGGGATCCACATTCACGGGCGGTGAATTTTGGGATTTTTGCGAAGACTTAGGAACAAAAGTAAAATATGTATCGGTAGCTCACCCTCGAGCTAATGGTCAAGTCGAAAGAGCAAATGGGATGATCATAGACGCCCTACGAAAAAGGCTATATCGAGACAACGACACCCATCCGGGAAGATGGTATCACGAATTACCCGTGATATGGGGACTCCGAACCCAACCAAGCGAAATACCGGCGTCTCACCTTATTTCATGATATTTGGTGCTGAAGCGGTTTTGCCGGATGAAGTAGCATTTGGCTCACCAAGAACAAAAAATTATGACGAAGAAGCCACGAATGAAGTCGAAAACTATCATCGATTCGGGAGAAGAGCGGAACTTGGAAACACTCCCAAGAACGGCTAAATATCTAGCGTCTCTACGGCGCTATTACAACGAAATGTAAAAGAGAGACGGTTTGTGGTCGGAGACCTCGTCCTCAAGAGAATTCGAAAACAGACGACCTCCACAAATTATCATCTCATTGGGAAGGACCCTTCCTAGTCAAAGCGATCACAAGACCAACGACTTATAAACTATGTACTCTAGACGATCCACCTAGAGATTTGCCAAATTCTTGGCACATAGAACATTTAATAAAATTCTATGCCTAGCACCAAGGCAATTGTAATCATTTTCGGACATACAACTACCAATTGTATCAAAACACACCGATATTGTTACAAAACGGTGCAAAGCACCACAGAGTTTAATACCACAGCTGAGTTTTAAATCATTGTTCTGGGACAAGATCTATCTTGTCAGCAATAACACAAGCGGTGCCTGTTGACGGTCGTTAAGTGTCAATTTTTACCGTCAACTAGACATGAAAAAGGACCTAAACATAATTACTTTCTAGATATAGGGCTTACACTAATGGAATTCCACGAGTTTTGGTGAATGTCTGTTTACGGGTGTCACCGAAAATACACAAGGAAGGCCCACATGTCAGGTTTACATAGAGATAATCGGGAACCGGTGAAAATTTTGTAATCTGGAAGGTTTGAGAAGGCTCTGGACCAAACGGGAGCCCGAACCGGCTCGGTGGAGAGTCGGCCGACCCAACCCTAGAGTCGGCCGACCCGGCACTTCAGCCAATCAGCATCAGCCTCGCGGATCCCTGTCCACCACCTTTGAGGATGAATAATAATCGTCCGTTTAGGTCGGTTTGATCCGAGGGCTGTGGTGCATCCTAGAGGGCTATATAAACGGGCCCCGGCCCCCGGAGGAGGCATCCCTTAAACCCTAATTCATTATCTCTCGACGGATCGAGTTGTAGAGGCGTCCCTTGAATGGATGACTTCTCTTCTCTAGAGAATTAGAGCTAGACATTCCAATGTAGTAGATTAGATCTAGATGAGAGTTAGGGAGAGCGGAGCTATGCTCCGGTTCTGGAGAAGTCTTTAGAGATTTGGTATGTCTTTGTATCTATTCTTGTAAGACTTATGCTTTAATATATTTATCTTCTCTATCTACTTTATGCCTTTCATATGTATGCTTAGTATAGTTGTTACATTCTAGCATGGGATCTTCGCTCGTATTGAGTGCTCTAGTTATCATATGTAATTAGAGTAGTAATCGATAGTGTAGGCATGGTGTCTAGACTATAGGTTACACGAGGTTGCGCCCAACCCCACGGATAGTTGTGGTAGCCCCGCAGGTGACAGCTACGTCGGGCCTTTGTATTCCACCACGTTTGGGTTGGTGTCTCGTAGAGCTCTCGGCAGCCTTCTCCCAACTACTCTTTACCCGGTCTTCTTCGAGAGTTGGAAAGGACTCTTGCTCCAAAGTGCTATTCGTGATTGCTATATCTAACCATTCCCTGTTATCATAGAACCAAAGTAATAGAGAAGTATATAGGAATCTTGATCTCTCCCGTTGTCCTCTCACTCTAGCTAGCTACTCATTTATTATAGAATTCTCATGTGTGCTTTTATTCTTATATCCTATCATATATCATTTACCCCTGCTTTAGTCTAGTTGGTTTACTAAGTTAGTAGATACATGATGGTGAATTATCAGATTCTTTAACCCTTGCTTCCCTGTGGTAAAATATAAATAACGATACCTGGTTTACTCCCGGTAAAATGCTACAATGGTAAGTTACTAAACGCTATGAATCCTTCTTATTTTATGTGCACTTAATTTATACCAACAAGCATTTTTGGCGCCGTTCTTGGGAAGCAATCGGTGTTAAGTTTTTGATAATGATCTTGATGTCTGCTAGTTTAGTGTACCACTAGCTTTAGTAGGATTACCCCTTGTTCCGTTGAGTGTGGAATAGACGGGACAAAAGATGTCGTTTCGACCTTCCGACAAGTTTCCACAAGACATTGAAGAGCCCGGGTCCCTCAACATTCAACATTCAATCGGAACCTTGCCATCTCACGGGTTTGTGTATACATATATATTATTCTAACCATGTGCGCATTGGAGAAAATGTCGTCGTCACAATAAGTGATGAACATAGATGCCGCAACACTACTCACAAATTTCATCCCGTGAGTCATGGTAAGTATGATCAAGAACGGTGAGATAGTCTTGCTCATGGACTTTAAAATTATGAGTAGTTATCTTTTTAAAATTCTTGCACCTCACTACATGTTTACTTTTAAGAATTCATGCATCCACTCCACTCTTTTATGTTTGCTCATCCATTGCATGTTTAGTTTCTTGCATTCATCCATACGTTTTGCATCTAAAAAGAAAAAAATTCCTCACCATGATCATGCTCTTTCATCTCCTCTTGAGTAAATCACTATAGTGCTTTTCATGCTACCTCCGTTTGCTATAGTATACTTTGGTTTGGAAGTCTTTGGAATTGAGTACTTCTATGGGCTTTTAATGTAAGCGTGGTGCTTAGGTTAAATTGCCTGCTTTAGTCAAATTAGACATGGAGTCTAGTTTGGTTTTTGAACTAAAATTATGCTTTAGTAGATATTGGTTATTTTGCTAGACTAACCCTTGCAGAGAACTCTCAAATCCAATTTGGCTAAGTCAAGGGATGAACACTCATTGGAGATGAAGCAAGGCATATGATGAATTCCAACAACTTCGCACAAAAGACACAACTCATCCATCGTTCAAGGAAGAATTTGATGGAACAAAGAAGAAGACAAGAGTGCCACAAGAAGGAACAACAACTTTAACTCACTCAAAGAAGTGGATCAAGGCAACAAGCTATGATTGGCATCACCTTGAAGACATCATAGCATTGAGCCCAAAACTCGAGCTAGGATGCCAATGAGGAGCATGGTGCAACTCATCTCATTTTAGCCAATTAAAGACCTCCGCTCTCATTGTTCTGAAGACACCATCTTGCACATCGACAAAGAAGGACAAGGATGGCATGATAAGCATACATCCTTGTGTCAACCAATCACCAATCAAGGGTTGACCATCGACCAAGCCTTGAAGGACCATGACTATGGTTGCAAGATGATGTCCCTAAGCCATTAGAGATGAAGCCTACGCACAAATACTAAAGAAGCCTCTTCCTTGATCATCAAGACGGATGGCATATCATTAACCCAACAACTCTTCGGCATACTGCTAGAAGATGAAGACCATCAAGGAAGAACTCGAGTCTACATCTCCAATGAACATCAATGCGTCAACCAAGACTCAATGAAAATCAAGAATGGTTGATGAAAGAAGATCATGAAACTGTCTGTACGCTCATCCTGGATTGGACAGTACAATCAAAAGTAGAATGCAAAAGAAAGATCTTTGCTCAATGGACCTATAATCAGAAGTCCCTCTTAGATACATGAAGGCTTACAAACAGAGGACAAACAAGTCCGAGGACATAGGAGTACAACACACTCTGAGGGATGACTCAACACTCGTATTTGGTTTCACGTGACGAGCGACAACAAGGTCAAGCTTGGGGGAGGAAGGCCGATGACTCTTCAAACATTGATCCAGCAATGCTCTTCCTCTTTTCAAGCCCCCATTGCTCTAGCACGCTGAGAAGAAACAATAAGTGGAGCACAAGGTCTAGGCATAAGAAAAAAAAAAAAAAAAGAAGGAGTGAAATTTTAGAAGACAAGATGCTCAAGGAGAGAGGTCAATCAAGCAAGGCAAACTCCAAGAAGAAGTAAAGGATCACTAGACGCATCTACCCTTCATCACAAGGATCAAATGATACACTGAAGGAGTGAGCAGGACAAGAAGTCTTGTTCAGAGGACTTAAATCATTGAACCCTCGCCAAGGAGGTAACTTGGTATTTATCAGCATTTCCTTTCACAGCATTGCATTTTCCTTTAAGCATACTTATTTTCCCTATATGCATCTTAATTGCATCTTCGCTTTACTATCTCTCGCACTAGAAAAAGAAAATAAAGATGTTGTGCATTTGTATCCGTAAAACTACTAAGCCCCATGTGAACAATCATTCACCGTGGTGGCATAAAAATAATTTTTTTCAGCATATCTATTTTCTCTGTCATCCGCATCCCTTGATTATAAAAAGAAAAAAATATATATATTTCTTGTGATCTGTTAGAAGACATTTGAGTTAAAGTGTTCTAGACAACCAAGGCTTAGAGGTTTTATCACTAATGCTTAATCAGTTCCACAAGCTTTGTTGTCTATTTGAGCTTCCCGAACATAAAGGATCAAGAAGAGCTAACGAAAGAAGGATGTCCAGTCTCTGTCAAGTGCTGCCCTCAACAGGTTGAACGCTTGTCTCCAACGGCAACTATCCACGAAACTCCGGGAAGACTAGAACTCCTTCACTTTGCTGTCGGCAATATCCGTAGACTATGTCAACATCCGGCTTGGGGAGGGCATCCCTCGTGTACCAAGCTAAGTGTTTCCAACTTATCTATTTTATGCCTTGTTAGAGTGTGCTTTGTTAAAACAACTAAAAAGATGCATAACCATAGAAACCCGTAAAGATTTCCTTATTTATCTTATGGAGAGCTCTTGCAATGTTTGTCTTTAAGTTATCCCGTAGAATAAACTCTACATGGAGATGATGAATAGTTGCTCTGCTAGTAATTCCTTTCAAGTACCTAGTTTTCAACCTTGCACTCTCCCGAGTTTTAGACACAACTTGTTTAGATTTGAGATTTGCTCGAACCTGAAACTTGTGGGTAGCGAATGCTTGATCTAAGTCTAGGTAGTTGGTGGATATGATATGGGAAGGTTTTGAGTCTGCTTGTCCATCTTGTTCCTAGAGATACTAGAGTTACGGAGAATTTATCTTTGAAAATATTAAATTCCTGCATGATGAGTTCCTTTATGATGAGAGTTTAAATTCCTACCACGGCCATATATTCATGCTTACTAGATTAGGAAAACCCATCTATTTATATAGATCATATTGTAGGCTTGAGTGTAGTCTTTGTAGGCATTGAGTGTAGTTATCTTTGTGGACCCATAAGGAATCGGTCATGCGGTTAAAGTCAATACTATGTGCTCTCTATCCATTGATCTATGCTACTTACGTCCCCGAAGCATGCACCCATTTTATAAATGTTACATTCATTCGTCTACTACTTGTCCCTAGAAGTACCACCCACATATAGATCCACATCCATCACATATTGTGCTATCTCTACCCCGGAGGTACGCACTTATCTTTGCTCCTACCCGGGGAGTACGCATTCCCCCACATATTGTCTTGTCTCTACCCGGAGATACGCGCTTATCTTTGCTCCTACCCCGGGAGTACGCATCCATCCATCCATCCATCCATCCATCCATTCTTCCACATATATATATATATGCAACTCATTTCGTTCCATTCGAGAAAATGTTCTACTCCTACACCGGGAGTGAACACTCAAAAATATTCATGGCCATCCTATCCGGGAGTGAACATCTAGAGATAATCATCGCCATTCCAATTGCCTACATAAAAGCTCCAGTCATTATCATTTCAAGTTATACACTCCCCGTTGCTAAAGTTTTGTTTTCGAGGATTGGTTGCTATGTAAAAAAAAAAAAAAAAAAAAAAAAAAAAAAAAGAAAAAAAGAGAAAAGAGAGAGCCCAAGTCCTTCCTTTCAAGAAGTTTCAAAGTTTCCGAATAAAGAGAGTCATGTTATCCCCAAAGGAGTAAGTGTAGAAGTAGATGTTCACCAAGTGATCACCCCTCATAATCATTTCCTTATCATCATCATCTTATCATCCATTCCATTTCCTCATTCACATGCACATATGACTTTATTATTATTTTAGTTCCTATTGGATCCATGGTTTAAGCTGTGCAATATATGCAAGTGAGTTTGAGTGTCTCCCCACCTATGAGCTCCACATAAGCCTATTAGAAAGTAGGGTGAGAGAGAGAAGGCACTTTCCACTATGCCTTAGTTCCACAAATACCACATATTTTGAGAGAAGAGAGAAGGCATACACTACTCATGCCTTGGAGAGGATCCGAAATACCACAAATGAGAGATCTGAAAGGTTCATACAAGGAACTCGAGTTTTTATTTGAAAATCTTGCAAAAACTCCAGAATAATAGTTGATCAAAGAGCGAGAAACATAGCGCTTGACTTGACCGTTCTGTCTTTCAACCGCTCAAGACCCAAGTGACGGTTACAAGCCCCATGGTGAAAGGTAATATGAGTAAGTTTTGAGTCGAATAGTTCACTCTAATCCGGAGGAGAGTTCTTGTTTGAACGCATGTGTACTTTTGAGGCGTGAAAGCATTGTAGCAACTCCCGATCCACACTTTGAGTTTATCTTTGCTCGGGGACGAGCAAAAGGAAAGCTTGGGGGAGTTGTTGACGGTCGTTAAGTGCCAATTTTACCGTCAACTAAACATGAGAAAGGACTAAAATATGTTCACCAACTAGATATAGGGGTTATACGACGACGAATTCCACGAGTTTTGGTGAATTTACGTTTTACGGGGTGTCACCAAAATACCCAAGGAAGGCCCACATGTCGGGTTTACATAGAGATAATCGGGAACCGGTGAAAATTCATGTCTGGAAGGTTCGAGAAGGCTCGGACCAAACGGGAGCCCGAACGGGCTCGGTGGAGAGTCGGCCGACTCCCACCCTTGGTCGGCCGACTCATGACTGGACCAATCGGCATCGGCCTCGCGGATCCCCGTTCCACCGCCTTTGAGGATGAATAATAATCGTCCGTTTAGGTCGGTTCGATCCGAGGGCTGTGGTGCATCCTAGAGGGCTATATAAACGGGCCCCCGGCCCCGGAGGAGGCATCCCTAAAACCCTAATTCATTATCTCCCGGCGGGATCGGAGTCGTAGAGGCGTCCCTTGAATGGATGACTTCTCTTCTCTAGAGAATTAGAGCTAGACATTCCAATGTAGTAGATTAGATCTAGATGAGAGTTAGGGAGAGCGGAGCTACGCTCCGGTTCGGAGAAGTCTTCGGAGATTTGGTATGTCTTTGTATCTACTATTGTAAGACTTATGCTTCAATATATTTATCTTCTCTATCTACTTTATGCCTTTCATATGTATGTTTAGTATAGTTGTTACATTCTAGCATGGGATCTTCGCTCGTATTGAGTGCTCTAGTTATCATATGTAATTAGAGTAGTAATCGATAGTGTAGGCATGGTGTCTAGACTATAGGTTACCCGAGGTTGCGCCCAATCCACGGATAGTTGTGGTAGCCCCAGAGGTGACAGCTACGTCGGGCCTTTGTATTCCACCACGTTCGGGTTGGTGTCTCGTAGAGCTCTCGGCGGCCTTCTCCCAACTACTCTTTACCCGGTCTTCTTCGAGAGTTGGAAAGGACTGCTGCTCCAAAGTGCTATTGTGTGATTGCTATATCTAACCATTCCCGTTATCATAGAACCAAAGTAATAGAGAAGTATATAGGAACTTTGATCTCTCCCGTTGTCCTCTCACTCTAGCTAGCTACTCATTTATCATAGAATTCTCATGTGTGCTTTATTATATTACCTTACATATATATATATATCATTTACCCCCGCTTTAGTCTAGTTGGTTTACTAAGTTAGTAGATACATGATGGTGAGTTATCCGATTCTTTAACCCTTGCTTCCCGTGGTAAAATATAAATAACGATACCTGGTTTACTCCCGTAAAATGCTACAATGGTATGTTACGTGCGCTTTGCGGAATCCTTCTTATTTTAGTTGCACTTAACAAATACCAACGGTGCCCCACAAGCCTTTTGCAAATCTCGAGTTTTTCGGGAGAGGTATCTCGCAGGCCTCCCGGACTCCAAACGCTTGAAATCCGCCCGAGGAAAGTGAGATAACGCAAGAGCCGTAACACTTGACGCAACAAAGCGGCTCCCCTTCCCGACAAACTCCTTAAGCAAACGCCACGAACGACGGCATTGATCCACAACGAATTCGGGAACGAGAAGGGGATTTGCTTTGGCCTCACTTCGCCCGCGCAAGAACAAAACGGAGGTTGCAATCCATTCGCCATGGACAAGTAACGCTCCGTCGATGCTGATTATCATTTTTCGCACGCCGAATTGCGCCATATGACGCTCATGCGTTTCTACATAAGTATAACCTATAAGACACGAGATCGAAACAAAGCAACGAGAAAGATAAAAAGGGAGAAAACGCACCTCGTGCCTCCCTCTCCAAGCGCTCAACTTCGCACGGGCTTTGTTCTCCGTTCCGTTCGACGAGCAATTTCAGCGGCCATCAAGGCTTTATCACTCTCCAAACCTACAAAGTACAATCAAGTACCGACATATTCAGTAAAACAACAAGTAACGAGTGAGTAAAACAAACCTTTGTTTTGCTCCCGAAGGATGCAACCTTTTTTAACAAGGAATCTTTCTCAAGTTCCCAAAGCTTTTCACGACCTTCGTGAACACGGATCTGCCGCTCCAAATCTTCATTTTGCTTCCGAAAGACCGTTTTCACACATGGTCGGTTTGAATTGCTCTATGCAAAGACGGCGCTCTTCGAACATCTTCAACTACTCGCAAAAGAGATCCTTCACAACGTGATTTAACGGGCAAAATAGAAAAATTCACCAAAAACAAGTACCAACCTTAATACGAGCACGAAGATCGGCAAACACTTGCTCAAAACCATCGAAAACGGCACCCCGGTAACATTTTCAAAAATGTGCCATTCACCGTTGTCATCTTGACGAGCAACATAGGCTGCGGCTACCGGGTATATGGGGACCGGAAGAAGTTCCCCCCGACCTCTTCCATTATCTCGGGGCGTCTGCCGATGCACCGGGTCTAAAACTACCCAAATGCATATTCGAGATATTGATCACCCTCGGCGAAGAAGCCGGGGAAGAATCTAACGCTACTCCGGGATAAGATGGTGAGTATCCCTAGCGGAGGCCATGATGTTGATACCCGGTGACCACCGCAGTTCAGCAACAACATTTGCAAGAACTATCCCTGGATCATCAACGGCATCGGTAGCGGGTGGCACAACTTCAGAACAGTTTCTTGATCAATGACGGCATTGGCGGCGGGAGTTATGACTTCGGAACGGCCTCCCGGCTTGTTCCGAAGATTGACCAAAGCTTCATGACCCAAAGGGTCCCCGACCAAGTCATCAACAATAGGAGCCCCGCAATGAAAATTTTACGGCAATTAAAAAAAAAGGGGGGGGCATAGCAAAAAGTAACAAGTTTGCAAAACTTACAAATCGATCGCTCAAAATGCGAGACTAAACCGGTCGGCATATCGGTCTCCTCATCCCTAGAAGGGACAGATGTACCAACATCAAAGTCATTCCGCACCACCGGATCACGAAGAGGAGAAGAAGGATCGGTGGCGGCAAGAGCTTCTTCATCTTGGGCCACGATGACGGCGGAGCACTCCGGCCATCCACGGACGACTCCGAGAAGTTATCCCGTGCAAGGACTCCCGAATGACCAATCTGGTCGGCCGTTGACATAGGCGCTCCACGACACGACTAGCTCCCCGCAACAAAGGGAGAGTGCTATCCCGACCACTTTCGTAGCGCAATTTTTGCGCCGAGCAAACTCGGCAAAGAGTCGGCTCGTCTTCACAATCGGAATCGGGACCGACGATTCGCAATCCGATGACGCCGACGTTTCCGGCCGCCGAAGCACAAGGTTGTAATGATAAAGCTCCACCGGTCAAGATGCCGATCGTTTCTTCTTCTCATAAACAACCTTCCGTTTCCCATTGCCTTCGATCGATCAACATCGGGATCAACGGTATCATCGGCCACCGTCATCCCGTCAATACCTCGATCAAAACCCGTACGGCTGGCATGCGAGCTTCTCCGGCGGCAAAATATCAAGAGGTACTCGGGACACGTATATATGACGGCCCTATAAACACATGAAGATCGGTCCAACGGCAAGGATACCAAAAACGTCCCAAATACGAAGAAACAAATAAGTAAGCGAAACATACCGGTGGAGGCGGCATCCTCCAATCATAAGGCTTAATGGTAGGACGAGGGATATGAGTATCCTCTCCGTTTGAACATCTTCGAAGTCTCGGATTAATGTCATCAAGTGAAATTTCCTCCGGAGATTCACGAGAAGGGTCGTCTTTTAGACGATATTCCCACAAAAAATTAAATCTCTCCTTCGAATGCTTTGAATACGGCGAGAGATATAAAACAGTAATCGTAAATCCATTCGGACCCTTGAAGTTCATCATGGCAATTATCTCATTCACCTCAATCATCTCGGTAGCATTTGGTCTATCCGACCAAAAATGATTGGGTTCGGGAATATGTGTAATATCACAAGGAACGGGTCTCCCCGCTCATTGACATTTACATAAAACCACTTCTTGAACCAGTCCTTCACATTATCGGTATGGGTGAAAGATAGCCGGCGGGAGCGCATTCCATCACGAAGAGAAATATAGCATGCCCCGGCCACTGGACTACCACCCAAGTTTCCCCTCTTCTTCGTTCATAAAAATAACGGAAGACATTGAAGTTTGGCGGAATTGCAAGATACATCTCGCAATAAGCAACAAAGAGCGCAATTGTCATAATTGAGTTCGGGTGGAGGTTCTGAGAGAGATATCTTCCAAAGGATACAAAGCTCCACCAAGAAAGTATGGATTGGGATACCTAATCCCCGATAAAATAATCCTCGAATACAACTATCTCGCCATCATAAGGGCGGGGAATGCCTCACCTCGAGGTGGCACACGCCATACTCCAAAGGATGCCGGCGGGACCATGCCGCCATCCGCTAAAGCATTCACCGACGCCGCCGTCGATTGAGTGGGCGACCAAATGCGCTTCATCTACTTCTCATACTCTTTCTGCTCTTTTTTCTCCTTTCTTTTCCCGCGTTGCGATTGACGCCTCTTCGCCATGACCCTCGAAACAACGGGATGCGGTTACTTGAGCTAACCCTAGGCACGGAGTTTGGGCGGCGAATGAACGGATTGCAAGAGCTATAGGCAAAATGCAAGCAAACCAAATGACGGTGGCACCAAGAGTTTTTAACCACACTAGGGTTTTTTCCTTAATGGGCCGGAAAAAGCTGGGCCGCTTCAAGCTAAAAGGCCTTTTTGGTCAGTTTTCTCTCCCCATTTAAATTTACAAAACATTTCCCATTACGACGCACAAACTTACGAGATAACACGAAAGCGACCCGGTGAGCAAAGCTGCGAAGGTCATTTAAGTCTGTTTCTTTTGCTATAGTCTTAAAACAAACCTCGCTAAAAAAGACGGGTTCACAAGAAAGCTGTTCCAACCCGCCGTAACAAAGTTGCGATATAGCATAAACAATTCAACCCACACAATCCGACAAATGGCCGGGATTTTTTGGCCAATGATACCGGTTATTCGGCACACAAATAGCTAAGCTATTTCATGGGTTTAGATTCAAAACCATGGTCTCACCGGCCACGGGGGGACGAGTTAAGTAGCAAAGGCGCCTTAACTTAATCATGACAAAGTCATGGCATGGTTCAAACCGACCAGCCCCAAATGAAATTTGGCACCTCGGTCTCACTCAAAGAGTGGTCGGAAACACATAAAGCACGATATAATGATCGGTTGTCTTCTTTTTAGACCCGACATAACGTGTTCCACCTCATCTCGGGCTCGGGGACTACGTGGGCCCACGTCACCCGAGAGGTGACATGGGCTAGATCCTTCTTTTAGAGCTTGGCTTTGCAACATATACTATCTTACAAAGCAACCTCGGGGACTACGTGGGCCCACGTCATTTGCATGACTCGGCCGATCCTTTCTCTTTACAAAGAGTTTAGTTTCAAAACTAAGCTAAGGCAACAACCAATCACGACAGATACCATGTGATGACGGGCATCACATACTAACGTGGGCCCACGTCTCCCATTTGGGACCCTTTCAAAATTCTTTTTCTTTTCGGGAGCATCATAAATCTTTCGGTCAAAACCGAAAACGTCAACCAAGTGTAAACAAAGTGTGGTCGGAAGCATTAGACGGTCCTCCAGCCTGCTCGGACCACATGTCGAACGTGTGTCCGACCACCCTTTCTCACTCAACCAAGCAAGACGGTGTTTTTTCCCTCAAGATCCATGATGCTCGGGGACTAGCCGTGGAGGTATAAACTCCATATACCCTCACGGCCTAGTTTGGGCCGACACGCTATCGCCGGGCCGGCCCATCAAGCTTCAAGACCGATCGGCTCGGTCGGGCGGACGGCCTAAAACAGCAAGAATATCGAAGACCGACAAGGAGGACAAGACCTAGGCGATATAGGAAAGTTTAGACTTGTAAAGTATGTAAACTTAGTACCGAGATAGGCTAGTTCGACTTGTAACCTTGCTCCCCGTGATATATAAGGAGAGCAAGGACCCCGTGCGGAAGGACGAGAATCGGCATAACGCACGGACTCATACATCCACATCATAATCGAAACAGAGAGTAGGACTAGGGTTTTACGCATCTTTACGGCTGAACACAGGTAAACCTCGTGTGATTGCTCCCTGTTTACGTCTTGCTCGCAATCTCGTGCGCCTTCCGCCAATCCATTACCGGTCAGGGCATACCCCTGGTCGGACTATCGCCGATATTTCGTCGACAGCCCCCTCCTCTCCACCTATAAAAGGAGGTCTCCTCCTCCTCATTCAACACCATTCCAAGGATCAAGAGCTACTACACCTAGAGAATAAAGAGCCACACTCCATGGGCTTAGGCCCTAGCTAGCTAGTAGAGCTTGGTAGTGGAGAGATGTAAGGGAAGAGCGGGGAAGAGCCGGACTTGTCGGTCTCTCCCCCAACCTTGTACCTCAACGAACACTGTGCTACACTTCGTCGGGTTTTCCCGCTACGTGAGTGTTCGTGTTTTCTTTGGTAATAAGTCTTTCGCATTTATTCTTCATTTATACTTGTTTGCGGGTTCGTCGACCGTCCTCGTGGCGGTTGCTCTAGTAGAGGACTCTGATAGAGACGGATGTTCCCGTACGACGCTAGAGTAGTAGCTAATAGCATAGACGTGGTGTCTAGGCCGGCGGCTACCTTCGTTTGCTTCGTAGCCCACGGTTGAGGTGGTAGGCGGCGGTGGTGACGGCCCGTCCGTCCTTGTAATCCCCCACGTCCGGTTACGCCGTAGAGCCTTAGGCCGGCATCACCGCGCCGAGTGCGATCCGGCGCCCGGTGAGCAAGTATAGGTGTAGTTTATCTACTCTTAGACCCAAAAGCCATAGAATCCTTCTCCCCCTCCTACCAACTCTACCCTTGGGTTGTCCTTGGACGTATTAGCTAGGAGAAATACCTCCGTTCCCTGTGGAAAATACGATACCCTAAATACTTTCGGGTGAAAGCTACAACGGTACTTTCCGTACGCTTGTGGATTCTTTCTGCACACGTTAATAAGTGCCAACAAGTTTTCTAGTGCCGTTGCCGGGGATAGACTTTTTATCTATCTTTGGTGATTGCGCTAAGAAACGTCAACACTCGTATCTGCAGCGCATGCGGATTTGAGGGTGCGGGCATGTCCCGCAGCAGCATGGCCGCCGCAAGGACATTCTGGCTTGCTCGAGGGAAATCGGCTGGCTCGGGAGGCGCCTCTGGTCGCCCGTCATTGATGATGCGGTTGAGGACGTTACGTGCCTTTCCCCGAGCACCGGGGGGTCGAGGTGGAGGGTGCTGGCTCTGCTCAAGGGCGCGCTTGAGCAGGTCCAGATTTGTGCGTTCTGCGTCCATTTTGGCCTCGATCTCCCGGATCTGTGCCCATTGAGCCGCTCTAGCGTCGTTTTGGTTGTTCTGGTCTTGAAGTGGTGCCTCGCGAGGCTCGATCACCTGCAAGGCTCCAGCTGCTGACGTTCCGACCGCCGGCGTTACGTCCAGTCGGTTGGCTGCAGGAGCGGCCACGGCGGCGTCATCTCTGGTCTCCTCGTCCGACGGGACGTCGCCCTCGAGACGGAAACACTCGCGAGCCGGGTCATAGCACCCTGAATCTGAGTCATCAGAGTCGGGGTCAGCGCCGGACGGATTCCAGGGCCTTCCCGTGCTCTCCTCCTCTATCCAGCGGCGCATGCTCCCGACCGTGGTGCGGCGCTGTGAGCCGGGCGCTCTATCAAACCCGCGGTCCACCGACGCCGGCCACACGATTTCCAAGTTCATGGCGGCGCGCAAGAGGGGGCCAGGGGTCTCCTCTTGCGGCCCCATTGCTGACTGGATCTCATTGGCATACGTGGTGGCGGCGTTGGTGAGCCCAAACGGGAGCCTGCGACGAGCTCGATAGAGCCCGTGCGGCAACAAGTTGGGTGACGTCGGCCGTGCGCTTGCTCGAGGTGCCACGCCGGGCTCTCTCGGCGAACGCATGGCGAACGTGAAGCCAGGGTCCACGTCGAGAGTTCCACCGCCCGCGCGCCCTCCGCCGCACTCGGCACCCCCGCTGGGTACGTCGCGGCGTCCGGCCGGGAGGGCACACGAGCCGGGTGCTCAAGGCCCCGTGGTCCGCCGGCGATGACGGTGCGCCGTGGCGTCGGTGCCGTGGCGGCGAGCCGTGGTGGCGCGGTCGGCGCGTGGCTCCACCCGCCGCGTGGGGTGACGAGCGCCCTCCCCGGTTCACCGATCGAGAGCGAGCCATGTCGTAGCCCGTACCGAGCGACACGAACTCTAAGCTCCCAAACCAGATCACCGTAGCGAACGGAAGCGAGGAAGTGGGTGATGCCATCCGGAAAATGGCGGGAATCGGGCGAAAACACGCAGGGACCCTACCCGGCGCGCCAACCGGTGTTTCGTACCACTCTCGGGGTGTCACACCAACAAGTAAATTTCTAAGCGTGCTCCTAATCCGGATGGTGATGCAAGAAGGACACAAGATTTTTATCCTGGTTCGGGCAAAAGAAGGCCCTACGTCCAGCGGGGGGAGGGGGGGAGAACTGTATTATCTTGCACCTAGGTGCTCGTACAGGGGTGAGTACAAGGCAGTCCTGAGACTTTGCGAGCGAGAGCGTGAGCGTGTGTGTGTGGTGTGTGAACTTAGGAACCTGCCCTAAACTAGGCCCTGGCATCCCCTTTTATAGGCCAAGGGGAGGCTCAGGGGTACAAGAGTTGGTAGGGCAATCGTATGCATGACATCGAGGTACGGGCGTCGGGTCGCGTCGTTGGAACTGTGGGTGCCCCTCTCGATCCGGTTCGAGCCTGTGGATCTATGCTTTTACCCGGGTCGAGACTGTAGCGGCATGGTCGATGGAGGTCTGACAGCCCGGTGCTGACACGAGCTGATGTAACCGAGGCATGGGCGATGATGGCCTTCCCGGGAAACCCGTCGAGCGGCCGTCGAGGGGGGATGGACGTATTACTGCGCATCTTGTACATCGGTCACATCCGCCATCATTTCTTGAGCGGCGGCGGACTGTCTCGAGGGGTCGACGACCCGAGCGATGGGACGGTGCGACGTGCATGATGGTACGGAGAGTTGACAATGGCTTTTTGAGGGGGTGCCATACGCGGCACAGTGCAAGGCATGGCGTAATAGTGGCGCCTGCCATCCTCGAATCCGGGGGATGGGCAGCGTAATGGTGGAAGCGACCGGTGTACGCTCCACCATTGCGGGCCCTGTAGCCATGGAGTTAGGCAGCGTCAGTGTACTTTGGCGCTGTTCGAGCCCTGTAGCCATGTGCATGCCCTGAAAAGGCGATTATTGCTGGCAGACTCGAGCGGGCGCTCGCTCGAGCGGTCTCCGTCTCGCTCGAGCGGCTGCTCGCTCGAAAGTTTCCGTCACGTGTCTCGGCGGTCGCTCGCTCGAGCGGTTTTCGTAATGCTTTCTCGAGCGGGCGGCGGGGCCGCTGCTCGAGCCAGTGGGCTCTGTGGTTTTGTGGGCCTAATCGTGGGCCGGCCTATCTCGAGGAGGATTAGGGGTTTCTCTGGTCAATTTTTTGGGATTTTAGAGGGGAGTAAGGCTAGTTGGCTCGTCTTTAATCCACCTAGTTTAGGACCCCCTAATCTAGGTACCCGACAGAATTAGTTAAGAACTTAAGATAGAGAGGAACTATGGTTTCTAAGGTTGAACAAGGGAGTGAAATATACATGGTTTCCTTTGACAAGAGGAGGCATCTGTCCTTGGCTTATTAACCCCATCCATACTATGATGGTTGTTGGCCGGCCTTTCTATCCACGTCGCCTAAAATTCAGCCACGGTATCCACGTCTCCTTTTACTGTTACCGATGGATTGGCTTGGCTGCTAGGCTATCCACGTCACCCGGTAAATAACGGCCACGTCTTTTCGCGTAAATATCCCACTCCTCCTCCCTTCCCTTCGTAAAAAAAAAAAAAAAAAAAAATCGCTCCTCGCGGCCTCGCCCCCGAGCTTCTCGTCGCCCTCTCCCGCGCTCGCCTCCTCCACCTCCTCCCCGTGCGGCCTCGGGGCGGCGGGCGGCGTGGTGGCGCGAGAGGTAGGGCTGGCGCGGCGCGGGGAGCGGGCGGCACGGCGGGCGTACAGCCGGCGAGGGCGGGGCGGCGCGGCGCCGGCGAGCCGGCGAGCCGCGGGCGGGGTGCGACGGCGGCGGGGCTACGCGCCGCCGACGGCCTCTCTCCTTTCTCCTTTTCCCTCCGTCTCGATCGCCATCGAGGGTATGAGAAGCGCTTGACATTTTTTCCCCTTTCATGTTCTAGGGTTTCTTTGCGGGTGGATTTGAACTCAACCTTACGTGCGTTCTTAGATCATGCACCGGCTCGGCCGGCCCGGCCCCGGATTCGGCTAGGTCGACATGCGGCGCGGTGGTTGCCCCCATTGGCCGCGGCTCCGATGCGGCACGGTCTTGCGCCGCCGTTTCCTTACTTGCGGGTCCGTGCTTTTCTCCAAGGTGATGCAATCCTTTCGCCTCTCTTTTATTTTAGCAAGATTTATTTGCCCCGCTACCTCATGCTTAGCCAAGTTTTTAGGGTTTAGTTCTTTTGACTTGCAACCATGGTGCGAATATTTGTGCCCATCCTATTTCCTATTATGCTTTTGGGTTCTTAATTCGGTTCCCTCCAGTTAGCGACTTCGTGCAATTAGTTGCATATAGGTGCATTTGCATTCGACTGTTGTTCTGTTCTTCGGGAAGGCAATGCACCACCACTATACTATGTTGGTAATCTACAAGAGCTATAAGCATATATAAATAATTAACTATGGCGAAGACATCTCCAAAAGAACGATGCGGGTATAGGGAAAACGATTTGCACCATGTTTGTCTTCTAAAATCCAGAACGGTACCATCTCCATAAATATATTCGGTTCTTTGTCTTTGGATTGGGACAAAGAGCGTATTTCGAGCTTTATCATATGTGGTTCGAACCTACCACCATCAATGGGATTTTATTTATCCTTGCCAACGATGTGAGCTTTCACTAATGATTTTTTCCCTTGTATATATATGGCGTTGACATATGCTGAAAACCTCTATTTAGCCTTACTAGCTGATTTAAGCACTGACATTAACTAAAAAAAACATTGCGGGAGTGAGATTCTCGAGCTTCTAAACAAAGGAGAGGGTTTCGGCTAAGTTCGTAGATAGCATCTTTGTGAGTTTTGTGGCTCCTCTTGCTTGCTTATACGTATTGGCACATTCTTTCCACTGCCATGAAGCATAGGGTATTTGATTGAGTATGACAGGTTGACACAACTTCAAATGCGGCATATGGAATGATCTGAACCATTACATATACATAGTTATTTTTGTTGTCTTAATGATCTGAACCAATTGGGCATATTCAATGATGAGCTATTTTTACTGTCAACAATCCAATCTTGTTTCGTCTTCACCGCTATTTGAAAAAAAAAACAATATTGTCACAAGGTTTATGCTTTTGGGGAATTTAATTCTTTTGAGCAAGCGCCATCTCGTGCAAACGGTCCGCTATGCTTTTAAAGGACACACTATGTGAGTTTGTTCTCACTTTGTTTCACAAGTTCTCGCACATACTTCATGTTGTTCTCCTCGATGCTTCTCAACACATTGACAGTGTACCACATGGTACCTTCTCTCAATGTACAAGCAGTTACAAATGAGTTGTTAGGCCTAAATTTGGTTCATGCAAATACACATCGCAGTTCGTTTCAAATTTGAAAAGAACTACGATTGCCGCCTACCATCTCCTCCCTTTGCTCTTGAGTTGCTATTCCTCACCTTTTTTTTGACAATCATGCTTTTATTTATTACATGATTTTCAGTTTGGGAAAAGAAAGGAACTCCAATGTTCACTTCCAAGCACTTGTTCTTCCAGATTTAGCCTACCAATGTTAGCCACTTTGTGATATATTGGTAAGTTGTTTCATCCATATTGCTGCTGCACCTTTTCTAAAAAAAAATGGATGTTGCTTTGTGTTTCGTTTGTTGTTTGCTCATTCTCTGATTTTACTTCCAAAAGTGATTCAACCTTTTGCACCGGATGTCCTCTTCTAAAAGTGATTTACTTTCATCTAATTGTCTCATTACCATTGCATACCTTTTTTCCTTACTCTTTTCCTTTTTCGCTTGTACTTAACTCCATTCTAAGTTAGCTGTTTTCCACCCCGTAGGCTATGATCAGCAATGGCAAACGATTGGGTGCTAGGTCATTTTTGGTTGTTATATGCTAAGGCCATGGATACTGTGGATTTAGGATTTATACCAGATGCAAGTGATTCTCAAGACTACCTATATGTGAACTCATGAATATTTTTCTAAATTTTGTTGTTGCGGTTTTATGAATGCAAATGTGCTTTCCTAACTTATTCAAAGTATGTGGTGCAAACCAAAATGTTAGTCAACGTCTACGGACGAATATCATTGCCTCCTGAAATTGTTTTGGTATTATAAATGATGAAAAGTAGTGCGACCATACGAAGTTGATGCTGAATTTATATAGCCTCCAGTTCACAGATTCATGCTAAATTTATTTAGCTCCTCTTCAAAATCCCCATGGGACATGCAAAGTGCCACTCTTTGCCTGCTGGACACCGTCACTTTCAATTTTCTTTGGTGGACACTCCGGATCGGTGAACTAATGCCGGTGAACACGCGGCTCGGTCCAAGCGATCAACGCGGTGGAAAATGACCTCCGGTGCCCCCGGCGGTCCGGCGCCCGTTGCGGCCTAGTCCGGTTGGACCAGGTTAAGACGGCCCCCTTCCCCGGTTGTTCGGTCTCCGTCTTCCCTCCCTATCTCCTTTCCCCGGAGGTCATTTTCCACCGCGTTGACTGCTTGGACCGAGCCGCAGTGTTCACTGGCATTAGTTCACCGATCCGGAGTGTCCACCAGCAAAAATTGAAAGTGACGGTGTCCAGCGGCCAAAGAGTGGCACTTTGCATGTCCCATGACCCAATTGTCCCTTAGATTAATGTGTTCCATAGTCTACTGTTGTCATCCCATTAGTTCCTCCTGTAATTTCTATGGCTAATGTGAAGTTTATCAGCTCCTATAATTTTGATGCTGAATTTACATAGCCTCCACTTCACAGTCATTTGCACGAGTAATGCACATTTGCTCATATCATTTACATTGCCTCCAGTTCACAAATTATCAGTTCACAAATCATGGTTTAGTTTAGTGTGTTGAACATGAGTCGCTCAAAGAACCCTTTGCCCCTAGCCTGGGGTTGATTCCTTGAGTCCTCAATTCCCATTTTGCGGGAGGGTGGCCTTTATAGAATTGCCACACTCAACGATATCTGTGCATTGCTAAAATGAAACAAGAATTACTTTGTGTTTTTGGTTTAATAAATTCTTGTACATAGGCCTTCCTTTTATCAAATACATTGACATTGCCATATACGGGAGACCTTCGGCATGGGAAATGCGGGTGCCACTTTGCCATCATAGTGAGATAGGCACATGCTACTTTTGAAACAACCAGATATGCCCGACAGGTATACGTTGCGTAAAATGCCGGATGAAGCCCAGTAGGAAGTACATTTGAAGTCAACTATCGGCTTGTTTGGAATAAAGCAATTCAAAATAGAGGAATAGAAAATAAAAACTGAAATAGGATGCGTGAATTGTGCAAACCATAGGTTCTCACGGGAACTCGATATGTTTGGAATGCAGTGGAGCTTTTATTTTCTATGGTTTGCACTATTATGATTACATATACAATCTTTCGCTGTAAAAAATCATGATTCAAACTGGTCCTCTGTTATTAGTGCTCCTCTATTATTGGTGCATGTATTACTTTTTTAGGTACTTGCTTATGCTGTGTTCAGTATGCCACGTACTTTATTGCTCGTTGTCGCAAACATTTATACCCGGCGCGCAAGTGCGCGCCATTCTACTAGTTATATAGTCAGGAGGCAGGGGTTTACATGAGTTGGTATGTCTCGTGGTCAGATGGACGTCATGGGGGTGCATGCTAACAGTGGCTGATCCATCAATGCCGCTATAATCGTATCGTGCAATGGATGTGGCCCTAATCTCTACAGTATTCCACTGCTTGGAGTTTGGTTGGGTTAATCTTCTTAATGGGTCAAACTAGTTATTGATGAGGTTCCCTATTACTAGTAGTTAAAATATGTGACTTTAGTCCAGTCTTAATGGGAGTGAGTTTCATTTGTATTAAATAGATTATCACATACTCCGACATTTTCGATGACATGACACTGTATTTAAGAAGAGAGAAGAAATCGTTATCGTAGGGATGAAACTCTCTCAACACGATTATCATCTCTATATGAGTCATAGAATTAAACGTCTATGAGAATGAACGTTCGCATTGAGAGAGGATGTTTTATTCGAGTTCCATTTTATTTTATATCATATGACCGTTTTAGAAAAGATACAATGAAACTCGTCTTTAAGACTGGCCTTACAAAACATTCCATGTCAATTCCTACGTTCAGCTCATGATGTTTGAGGACTGTTATCCACGGCACACTCAACGGTGTTGGTGTTGACCTTTGACTTACCTTGTGTGGGAATTGATGTCGTGATGAGAAATGGCATCACAGATTCACAGAATCAGCACCGTCGATTCACGGGCCGTGGATACTGTACGTGCTCGTACCGTGTACAGTGGCTCCGAAATCCACGAGGAAGCACACCACATGCACATCGCTGCTCTGCCGCTCATCATCAGTGCACCGCAGCGACTGGCACGCGGCACATGGGCGGGGGACACGCGCGCCACGCCTCACGTCCACCAATAAATGGTTTGTCAGCTTCCCAATGCCCACCGACACGCAATTTCACTCACTGCTGTCCACTCTCTCCTTTCCTTTCTCGCCAACAAATTGGCAATTCCACAGTTCAAAGTGGAGCCGCCGGCAGTACAAAACAAAACGCTTTTACCACCAGAGTGGAGGCCAGCTGCTCGCCGAACCAGATGTCCGTCCGTCGGGTCGCGTGCTAGGCGCCACCATTGTGCCGCTGCCGCTTGACACACACGCTTGCTGTCGGCAGCCTCCTCACTCACCAATCTCGGCGCCAGATCGGACGGCGAGGCGACTCGCGGTCGCCGGCTCCTCACTTCCGGCCCGCTGCTCCGCCCGCTTTCACTCCTCTCTCCGTCGCCTTCCCCTTCCGGGCTTTCATCCAGCGCCAAGTGCTCGTGTCCGGACGCGCCACCGCCGCCTGGTCAACAGATTTTTGCCCGCAAGCGCTGCTGGCTGTCACTCCACGCGCAACGCTGCTGCTGCTTCTACTCAAAGCTTTTTGTTTTCCCACGGAATAGAGGCTCTCTGTCCCTCAGTGAGAGGAGGAGGAGGAGGAGGCGGCGGCGGCGGCGGGCGAGGAGCTGGCGGGGAGGGAGATGAAGACCCGGAGCTCGGCGAGGGGCGAGCCTCGGCGGCTCGGGAATGCGGCTCTCCTGGCGCTCATGCTCTGCTCCGTCGTCGCGCTCTCCCTCATCCGGGGGAGGTTCGCCCCGATTGGTACCCACCCTCTGCTTCCTCCTCTTCTCTGTACGGTCGGATTCCTGGCTGCTGTGAGCTGATTTGTGCGTGTTCTGCTGCCTGCCTGTGCCTGACTGCAGTAACCACCGCAGGAGACGCCATCAAATCCGAGGACGACGCGGCTTCTGCCGCGGCGGCGGCGGTGTCGGTCAGCAAGGCGGCTGTCAACGTCGACACCGGCGACGGCGCCGACGAGGCCGCCGCTGCTGGTAGGTTCTCTCTGCCGTTGCTTTTTTCGCTTCGATTTGGATAAGATTAGTTAGGATTTGGATGGAGCTGGTAGGTTGGTTACTTTGTGTCTGTGCAGATCTGCTCACCTGCTCCTTCCTTCCTTCCTTCCTAGCTCCACCTTCCATTTCTTTAGATTCAAAACCTGATTTTTCTAGAAGAATCATTCGTGTTAAGAATAGTGCGGCATTCTGCTCCATGATTGGGCATCAGATCTGACCCTTAATTGGGCTTTCAGAGGAGAAAGACAAGGAGGAGGTCCAGCCGAAGCCTGCCGATTCCTCCGGCAGCGGCGGTGGCGCGGCCAAGCCGGTGTGCTACGAGACGAGCCGCCGCTCCGACACCTGCGAGGCGGCGGGCGATGTGCGCGTCGTGGGGAGCGCCCAGACGGTGTACGTGGACTCGCTGGACCGGGAGTGGAAGACCAAGCCGTACTGCCGGAAGCACGACAACTTCGCGCTCACCCACGTCAAGGAGTGGACCCTAAAGCCGCTCCCCTCGGACTCCGGCGCGGCGCCGCGGTGCACGGTGAACAGCTCGGCCACGGCGTTCGTGCTGTCCACGGGCGGGTTCACGGGGAACCCGTTCCACGACTACACGGACGTGCTCATCCCGGCCTTCATCACGGCGCACCCGCTCCGCGGCGAGGTCCAGTTCCTGGTCAGCAGCTACAAGTCGTGGTGGATGAACCGCTACATGCAGATCTTCCAGCAGATGAGCCGCCACGAGGTGGTGGACATCGACGCCGACGACGAGGTCCGCTGCTACCGCAGCGTGGTGGTGGGGCCGACGTTCCACCGTGAGCTCGGCGTCGACGCGTCCAAGACGTCCCCCTCGGACGCATACTCCACGGCCGACTTCCGCAAGATGCTGCGCGACGCGTTCGGGCTGGAGCGCGCCACGGCGACGCCGAGCGGGGACCGGTGGGACATCCGGCGCCGCCCCCGGCTGCTCATCATCTCGCGCCGCCCGTCCCGCGGGCGCGCCTTCATGAACGAGCGCGCCATGGCGGACATGGCGGCGAGCCTGGGCTTCGACGTGCGGATCGGGGAGCCCGACACCAGCACCGACACGTCCAAGTTCGCGCGGCTGGTGAACTCGTGCGACGTGATGGTGGGCGTGCACGGCGCCGGGCTCACCAACATGGTGTTCCTCCCTGCCGGCGCCGTGGTGGTGCAGGTGGTGCCGTACGGGCGCCTCGAGTGGCTGGCCCGGAACACGTTCGCGGAGCCGTCGGCGGGGATGGAGGTGCACTACCTCGAGTACGTGGTGCAGCTGGACGAGACGACGCTCAGCGAGCAGTACCCGAGCGACCACCCGGTGCTCAGGGACCCCATGGCCATCCACAAGCAGGGCTGGAACGCGCTCAAGACCACGTACCTGGACAAGCAGAACGTCAGGCCGCACCTCGGACGCCTCAAGAACACCTTCCTCCAGGCGCTCAAGATGCTGCCGCACAGCCGGGACGATTGAATTAGTAGATGATGATTGACCTGGACGGATCTCTCAGCCTCGGTTATTTATTCAGAAGAGGAGGGTAAATGTATAGGTTAATGGTAGTTACTACTTTTTTTTGGCTTATTTGTTTTTTCTTTCTTTCTTTGTTTGTACTTTGTACGAGTAAGAAGAAGGTGCATGAGTAGCAGCAGCCAGCAAGTAGTAGTGCTGCTGTGAAGGGGTGCACTGATGATGAGTTCGCAGGGACAAGAACTTGTTGTAGTGTTCAACTGTTTATATCTTGTCATTATATATGTTGGTTTGATAGCATGAAACGAGGTTACAATGTGCTTTGAGTTATTATAGTTTTCTGCCATTCATTCAAGTTTTATGTAAAGCAATGATATTCAGTAGTTCTACATGATAGAGATTGGAAGCTAATTCTGAAGAACTAGCTGATCAACCGGTTTGTCTCCTTTCTTTTTTTCGAATAAGGGGGATCCCCCATTTCCATTAAAAGTTTTAACGGAAATACACAACAAGTCTGGGAATGTTTCAGGGAAGCAAAAGGTTTGTCTCCTTTCTGGAGGAAGGATCGCACATTTTTGTGAATTGGTTTTTGTATGTAATTGTTTTGATGCAAATCGTACAGTGCTAGAACAGGGGTCACAAAACGGTGTAAAGTCTGGCGTGGATTCATAGACGAGCATTCGACAGTCTGGAGTCTGGAGCCCTTCAGAGAAATTGTGAGATGCCAATTTGGGGGAACTAAAGGCCTTGTTTAGATCCCGCCAAATTCGGGTGTTCACACAGTCTTATTTAAGATAGAAGAATTTCATTGGTATTTGTGAAATATTATCCAAATATTGATTAATTAGACTCAAAAGATTCGTCTCACAAAGTACAATAAAACTGTGCAATTAGTTTTTGATTTCATCTATAAGTCTCCGACAAATGCGCCGACATTTTGATGTGATGAGAAATCTTCTTTTTGCAGAATTTGGGGAGAAATTCTGGAACTACAAGGCCCAAAATCACACAAAATGAGGTACTTGGAGGCTGGAGCCCTCCCATCTCTTAACCTTCGCTCAAAGGATTAAAATTCTTCTCCGATGGTCCACGAAGATATCGGAAGAAAAATAGGAGAAAAGTGGAGTATTATTCAGTCAGCACTGTTGCTCTGAATCGGCCAGGACAATATGGCCGTTTTGCCCGCCCGGCCGCCGTCAGGTTTTAGCCGCCGCGTGTCTCCGTCGTCGACGCGTCTCGCGCTCCCTGCTTTACCACCTCGCGACACGCACGGTATCTGCCTGAGTGTCAGTGGCGAGAGCCGAACTCCGTCCACCGTCCCTATCCCTCTGTTTCCCCTGTCTCCACCGTAGCGCAACACCGCCGCGGCATTCCTCGACCGTTCTCGCGCACCCAGCCAGCTTCACCACACTTCCACATGCTTCCCCGAACCGACACTGTCGAGACTCGTCACAGGTGCGGGTCGTATGGCCGTTTCTTCTGTCCGCTGGCCGCCATTGGTGACGAGCTCGAGCTCGCGCGGCCAGCCGCTCCTGCATTGCACATTTGGATCCCTTCCCTCTCTACTCGCTAGTGCGTCAGCTTCATAGGGTCTTCGAGGTACTCGCCCCATCCTATAAGTGTGAATAGCGTGTTTGGTTACGTTGAAACGCGTCACTGCTAGTCAGATATGCACGGCTCTGAAAGAACAGAATTCGGATCTGTTTCTGTAGAGCTAGGCCAGAAGTGGGTCTTGCATGCCAGGAGCCTGGCCCAATCGTGAGCCCAGCCATCGAAACCCCAAACGGAGCTGGTCTGGGCCGAAACCAGGTAACCAATCACACCCCAGACAGAGCCCAAAAGATGGAAGACACTAGAGACCATAATGACCGCCACTAATCCTATCAACCATCAGATTTCTCCAATGCCCGTTGTCAGCATGCCAGTGGCTCTGTAGTTTTTCTTCAGGCAGTTCGTCAACCTCTCCATCAGCATGTCGATCCTGCAAGCGTTGCTCCTTCTCCTTGAGTGGCACGTACTACTCCGTATACACTACGGCACTTCTCCAAGAACGACAACTAGCTAGAAAAGATCATTTCAACAGCTTGGTTATTTGGAAATTTGTGCTCAGCGACCATCTATTGCAATTATTCCAGCTCCCACATTCTCTACTTGACGACAGATGGAAAGGCAATGCGTGCAGCAACCTATCAGCACTTGGCGACAACAGGTGATATCCCATAGAACCTCCTGTTCCTCGTCCTCCAACAGTGGAAATCAGCAGTAAGATCAGATCTATCAACAAAATTGAAAATGAGCAGTTCGAATTAGACCTATGGTAGGCCGCCATTGGCTGCTCGATCTGCTGGTGCACACCTGCACGAGGAGACCCATGAGAACCTACACTAACAAAAAAAAAATGGAAAGCAGGTTTCCATTTCAACAAATTATTTGTCGCATGATTCGGTATCATCTCAAATCACACTGTGCACGGGTGTTGATTAGGCCATGCTTTCCATAATTGCTACATTCTCAACTTGATTTATAGCAGATCGTTGTCTATTATTATGCATAGCAGAAATGCACACGTAAACTAGTTTAACAAAAGCAAGTTTATGTTCCTTCCAAGTTACAATTGCAAGGAGTTGACACATTATTATGATTCATTCCGACCTTTGTATTTTAAAATACACAGCCAACATAACACAAAGCTTTGAATAAAACAATTAATGACTATCCATCCGAAGACTAGACTACAACGCATATATATACCTATCAACCTATGTGAAGAAATATATTTGGAAGGAAAGAAACCGGAGAACTTTTCAAAATAAAAGCCTAACGGTGCTTCAAGTCGCACAGCTCTGCAGAGATGATGTCAAACAGTTTCAGTATGCCAAAGAACCAACAACGCAACAGGAATAGAGTCGTGTTTTACTACTTCTATGTTCTCCTTAGTGGTAGCGTTGGTCGTTTGTATGTTTCAGAACAGGGTAGAGAAGATAAGAGTAGCTTTCAGTAGTTTGGAGTCGAGTGGTTTTTCTATCTCTTTTTCCTGTACATATTTTTGTAACCTGTTTTGTTTTCTTCGTCTAATAAAAATCGGCAAGACTCCTTGCCGCCCTTCTAAAAAAAACCTATGTGAAGAAAAGCGTGGCCACCTTCAGTTGTCGACATGTCATCGTACCCAAATCCCGTGGGCATGGCTTTTCAAGTGTAAGTCATCAGGTACAGAGGCAATGGAGAACAAGATAAGTAGCCTGCAAAGAAGATAAGAACTATAGCGACAACATGTTGCCCGCGCCCCACCTTCAGTTCATTTCCAATGTCCCATAGCCAACTACCAAGCATCAATGATATGCTCCGAGATTGTGATAGCCCTGAAACCACATTTATCATAGACGACACTGCATTAGCAAACAAACATTCGAAAAATAGATGGCTAATATAGTCTCCTCTTTGTGACAGGAGCAATACATCGTGTCTCCTTGCTAGTTACGTGTTTGGCTAAATTAATCTTTGTTAGTATTGTAGCTTGGCATAAATATCTCCTAGGAAAATTTTATCTTCACTTTCTATAGGTGCTTTTTGACGATTAGGACATCACTATGGATCATGTCTTGGTAGTATGATTTCACCGAGAACTAATTTCTGCATGCAGGTTACTCATCACGCTACTATTTTTGGGCCTAAGATCTCTACGACATGACATGTTAGCAGGTGGGAAAGAGCTCATACCTTTTGCTATTTGTATCATGTGTTGTTTCTCAGAATTTTGCATAAGCAATAAATTGTACTTATGTTATCCAATCACTTATCATTTCAGAACCCAATTGCTGGGAGCCATTATTTGTAATAAAAGCTCCAAAATAGAAAAATTGCGCTCCGTCTTCATAAAACTTGTCCAAAAATGTGAGTCCTCACTTGCGTTTTCTTTGACCGAATCGGTCGGGGGGGCCTCACTTGCGTTAAAGGCTCATTTCTTTTGGTAGGAGTATTTTTTACTGGTCAGTTGCTAGCTTGCTGCCATAAAGTAAGTCATTAGCTGCGAACAATTTAAAGAGCCATTTTTACTTAGCAAAAGAGACATTTTTTTTGTCGGGAGGTCTTGAGTCCCTAGATCTCCATAGTCTTTAGGTCGGCACAAAAATTTTGCAAACTCGTAAAAATCATATATACGAGGCAACTATGGAATTTGTTGAAAAGCACCATATTTAGCCTGTTCAAACAGTTATGCTACTTGCCACCTGGTCGGGCTCGGACGCTAGCACAACCCAAAATTAGTCAAATTTTAGTGGGTCACTAGCTAGACCTCCACTCTTGATTATTACTATAAATAGGCAGTGTCAAGACGGCCTTTTTCTCATCAGTGCGGACGCATTGGTCTCACTCTGTAGCATCACTTAGCCAGCTGCAGCCTGCACAGCTCCTGGTGTTAGTGCGTGGTGGCCATGGAGGAGCATGTCAGGAGAGTGGAGTTCGGAATGGCCTCCCTTCAGAGACGCCATTCTGTGTCATGCCAAACGGTGCGGTGATGACGCTTATCCTTTACCTCAATCCAGCATATTTCTTCACATCTTGGCTACATACAAAAAGTAAATTAACCATAACGTTAGCTAAGGCTTTTGCAATCGTGTCAGTTTGAGTTTAGTTTCATTACTGTTTGCATTCTTCGTATAATTGCATTGCTTTTGTTTTTCCTAAGGCGCGTAATATTGGGTCCTCTGATCAGTGATTCAGAATTACTGCTATTTTTTGGCAGTGAGTTGCGTTGTTCCAGTTCTGCACCTCGCCTTTTCATACGCCTGCTTTTAGCCTTTAAAAAAAAAAATCCGTTGCTCTAGACAACGTTGTGTTGTGTATGTTTGCTTGTGTACTGTAAATCTGAAATGCCAATCTTGATTTTAGGTTTGTTCGTTTCTAGCAGGCTCATGGTTGGTTGTCAGACCAATCGATGCGCACTATAAAACCAATCTTGAGTATTATATTGCTGCACATGTTGATTTGAAACAGGAAGAGATAAGACCAATCGATGCGCAGAGCTCAGGCATCCGTGGCCGAGAGAAGGCGCCACGGCGGCGTTCGACCAGCAGCCGGCTCCGCCCGGAGGCAGAGATGCCGGCCATGCCTGAGCAGGCCATGGAGTTCCTCTCCCGGACGTGGAGCCCCTGCTCCACGGATCTCCTGCAGATACTGTCGCCCGGGCTGCTGCTGGGATCGGCGTCGTCGTCAGCACCGGAAGATGGTGAACCAGCAGACGAGGTGAGCAAAGATGAAGACGGCGACGAAGAGAACGCCGTGCGTCTCAAGCCAGAGACAGGCCAATCGTTGTTGGATGGGACGCGGGTAAGTTCCGTTCTGCGACTGGCAGTGGCTGCTTCGTTATGTGTGCAGTGTTCGAACGAACGAACGATCACGTACTCTTGTTGCTTTGACTGGTACAGGGAGCTGTCGTGGCCCGTGGAACGCCGCGTCCCCCACCTCTGCCGCGCAGGAACAAGCTCACCCAACCTACCTGGGTACGACACGCTGCTCGTGCATGAAACAGTCTACACAATGTTGTAGCTAGCATTGCATTTTTGCACTACGACACAAAAATTAAACCGAGACTACACGCAACAAATTAATTAAGAACATATCCAGTAACTTAACACAAACAAATGAACTTATTGGGACAGCATGGCACGTGTAAGCTGGCACAAGTACGACAAACAGTGATGATATCCACGGTAACGCAACCGTCCTGGCAGGTACAGTAGCAATTTCGTTTGTATTTGTGAAATATTGTCCAAATATTAATTAATTAGACTTAAAAGATTCATCTCACAAAGTACAATAAAACTGTGCAATTAGTTTTTGATTTCATCTATATTTAAGACTTTATCGTATTATGCCACAAGTTTAATGTGACGAGAAATTTTCTTTTTGCATAGTGTCAAAGTTGGGAGTTTGGGGTGAACTAAAACCAGGCCTAAATATATATAGCTTGCCGAAATCGGTACAGTAACAGTGTGACAGAGCTCTGCTTTTTTTTTTTTTCTGTTGCAAATTTGCATCCGAACGGACAAAAACAGCAGCTCAACGCCGGGAACATGAGGGCCATCCTGCGAGGGCTCCTCCTGAGCGCCGTGTCGATCACCGGGAGCCAGCGGCGGCGAAAGAGAAGGGACGAGCTGCGGCTGCACGCGGCGCAGGCCCACGCAGCCGTGTCCGTCGTGCAGCTCGCCGCGGCGGTCGCGGGCATGGTGTCCGCGAGGAACCCGGCCGACCCTGCCGCGGGAGACAGCAGCAGGTGCACGGGCGCGGTGCTCGCGTCCGCCGCCGCGCTGGTGGCCACCGTCTGCGCAGAGGCCGCCGCGGAGAGCGGCCGAGTCGACGCGGCCCGCGTCGCGTCCGCGGTGAGAGCCGGCCGCGAGAGCCGCTCCCCCGCGGAGCTGCTCGCCCTCACTGCCACTGCCGCTACATGTAAGATGTAACCATGCATGGATCAACGAAAATACCTTCAGAAAGCTTCGGAATTCAATTCCTTTTGCTGCTGTTAATCATAAATGGGTTCTTGTGTTTATGTCTCTTTACAGCGCTGAGGGGTGCTGCGGCGCTGGAGCTGCGGGCGGCCGACGTGAGGGGCATTGGGAGCACCAACCCTGCCTTGCAGAAAGGCACAACTCTCAGGGTTTGCCTCCCTTGTGGTGCGTGAGATATGAACAGTACTATACACTACTTTGTTCCCACGGAGCCACGTAATAATAATACCATGTACACTTGACATGAAGTTGCACCATATAAATTGGACAGAGCCCCAAAGATAAAGATGCTGCATGATGCATGCATGTAACCAATTTCGAAATATGGCGTTTTGGTGTTATGCAGGGAAGGTGCGGGTGAGGACGGTCGCTATCTTCCCGCATGGCGCTGTGGTGCTGCTAAGGCTAGGAAAGAAGCTCATGCGTGGTGCATTCATCACCTACAAGGAATGTACGTAAGAGGTCAAAATAAATACTCTTTGCCTCGTCTCCCTCCATCCATCCAAAAAGAAATGCAAGGATTGTCTAAGTTAATCCATCCCGAATTTGATCAAACCAAAATGCGAGTAGTTTCATTAGATTACCCCAATGTTCACTAGAAAGTCATTTACCCATTCAGTTCGTTAACCGGTCGTTTATCATGACAACATTCAGTAATTAAAAACTATACATGTAGAAGTGTTTTAAGTTTTTTTAACAACAAATATATGTAATTCAGATTTAGATATTTTATTGAGCTTATTTTTAATAATTAATAGTATTAGCAATAGCATGCAGTAGGTAATTTGATGCAAATTTAGGTGTTAGTACTTCTCATAATATATACCATATATGTGGGTAATTTCAATGAGAATTAGGGGTTACCTTATGTGATTTTACATGACGTCAATATAGTGGAAAATTTAGATCAATATTTAGGGGTTACTTGAGCCTAATTTTGAAATGTCAAGGGCAGTTTTTTTTTTAATGAAAAACAACGAATCTAAAATCTATTCTTGCATATGATAATTATATTTACTACCCCAACAGTTGTCCATATATGTTTCAGTTCCTATTTGTGAGAGTTTATAGGATTTATTATTTTTTAAGTGTCTCGTGAGAATTAAAACATGGATACTTCGTAATTATGAGCTCCAAAAGTAGGACTAACGTGCATGAATCTCAAATCAATACGCAAATGACCGGTCGAAGTGCTAGAGCATATGGCAAATTAAAGTCAGTTTTCTTAAGGAGAATGTACTAGATTGTTGCTAGCTAGTAGAACAACACTTACTGTACGTCTTGTAAAGAAAAAGAAAACACATCAATGTTCGGTACTAGTAGAAAAGTAGAAGAGTTTTGGTTAAAGGCATCATTAGTCTCCAAACTTGACTCAAAATGCTCTTCAGGTCCCTAATGAGGACCTTTTTTTTTTGTACAGCTAATTAACTTCATCATGGAATCAGTTTTTCTTTTGGCTTCAGTTGGCTAAAGTAGCTTCACCCATGAAAACCTAAAGTTGTTCTTAAAAAAGGTTTGGCAAAACAACTTATTAGGGAAGATATAGTAGATAGACAAAGAGAGAGATCAAAGAAGAGAGTATTTTCAGCTTCACCTACTTCACCTGAACTGTGAAATGTGAGAGAAGATGGAAAAAAAACTTTTAGGAAAAAGTTGTTTCATTAAGTCCCGTTTAACTTTTTTTAAAGGAATCATACCGGAGAGCTGCCGATTATATTAAAAAGAAGAAACCGAGACTGGGTAATACAACAACACAACACAACACAACAGAAACAAACACTGTTGTACACATCTAAAGTCCCGTTTGATAGAGAAGTTGGAAACAACTTTGCCAAGCTGGTCCAAAAACTATATCAAACACACTCTAAATTTTTAAAAAGCAAATCTAGATCTCTAAACTTATAATTCGTGTTTTTGCCCAGAGACAAGACTTTGCAATAATTGGTCTGATTCTATCTTTTGATAGATGAAGCCGGGTATTTTATATCTATTATCTAAAAAAAAATCTAGATCTCTAAACTTATACAAGCTTTCCACATGAGGTTCAATCACCGTAACTTCAATGAATCCTACGGGCATGCTAATTGTAGGATGACACATGGCCAACATGTGGGCCTGCATGTTGGTCTCATCTCCTCTGGTCTACCGGCATGTAGGCCTCATATATTAGTGCCATTTTGTCACATAAATTAGCAATGCCACGTAAACGGATCATCATACGACACAGAGTTTAGTCACGTCGACACTACGCATATCACCTGATCCGATGATATATGGAGCTTGTCTGATGGTTGCCTGATTTTGATTGCCCCGAACCCCAATAAGGGTACACGGTCCCATCAGATTTCGTTCAAACAAATGCTAGCTGTTCACCAGTACACACATGTGGCGCCCCATGCTTACACAGTATAGTAGTAGTATCATTTATTGGCTCGATCTATAGCGCTGGGTCGAGCTATTTATCTCCTTTCTCTTACACTGACCTCAATGTTTTGATTATGCACGTTATCCACTGTCAATCGGCGCGATTCAGATGAGGTCCTGGCGGTCTCGGCCGGCGCTGGCGAGGCGGTGGTGGAAGGGCGGCCCTTTTTCCCGCTGGCGCTGAGCACGACGGGAGGGGCGACGGTGCAGCTCCTGTTCGAACACCAGGCGCACTGCATGGTCTGGTTGGCATCTGTCCAGGGGATGTTGTCGAAACAAAAGCTCAAGAATCCCATGAACTCGTGATAGCTCCGGCCGGCTTTCCAGAATGTCTACGATTGGCGCACATGGTTAAGAAATGTTTTTCTCAGACACATGGCAACGGTCTAGTCTGTGGATTGATTGTCCACGGTTCGCGCACACCGCACATGTATATATGGTCAAGATATATTTATGTACGTACTACTTTCTAGTAACCGTTTTGGTTGTTTGCATCTTGATAGGCAGTTGTCGAAAATGCTTTCAAGATAATTGTATCAAATCTCGATGTAATGATATTGAAATTTGAAACATATATAAGTAAATCTTTCTTCATCGAAAAAATCAACATAGGCACATATGTATGCATAACGTGGACCGGTGGTTCATCTCTATAGACAATGCGTAAGTGAACAAGGCCTTGAGTGAAAGTCATGAGATTTCACTACAATCAAGTTGTGGGATTTCACTAATCCATCTCCTATGCTCGTCGCTATTGCCAGCCTTCGACTTTGTTTCCGACTAGCAAATTAAGGAGTCATATAAATTCCTCCTATGGCTTCGTCGGGAGCTCATCATGACTCCTTAATTTGCCTTCTCCGTTGCCCATTAGATATCCCCACCACTCCTTGACCGGTAGTGCGTACCCATAAACCACCTCTAAGTCATCTAAGGTCGTTTCTTCATCGCCCATCAAATTTCCCACAACTCCCTAACCGATAGTGCGTACCCACGAATCACCTCTACTTTTAGCTACTGGTCAGGTCATGTAAGGTCATACTTTGTGACTCAAAGAGAACCGGCCCTCATATCTTAAGACATTGGCTAGATAGCTGAAGGAAGAAGGCAAATGAGGACGGACCTCATAATGTAGGCAGACATAGTTGCTGCCATGCATGTGTCTGAAAGAGTGTTGTTCTCACACTTTTATAGGAGTCATTTAGTCTCAAGTTTGACCAAATGTATATCAAAAAGTACTAATATTTTTTAGGTGTAATAAATATCATTATAGAATTATGAATTAATTCAATCCTAGAACTTTCCATGATGGAGTTCGATTGAGGGTTGCAGACCCGTTGGCCCATCAAAAGGATGTTCAGTCCGTTGATACGCGGTTGGCCCATCAATCTAGAGAATGCGATGCGGTTGTTGGTACGCGGCGTCTGCATGGGCCGTGCTCGCTTCCACATGTCAACTGCAGGCCCAGCTGTGTTTGCAAAATGGGAGTGGATGGCCCAGCTGTGTTCGCAAAATGGGAGTGGAACCTTTGCATTGACCAGCGACACGACACACCTACCTACCGTCCTAAATTGAAGAACCTCGTCCTATAATAAGGCCTTTACTAGCTACGCGACATGCACGTGCTAACCACTAGTACCAAAATGACGTGTGGGGCCCGCTTCTACAGATCTTTCTTGCCCACACTAGTGCAAAGCAATGCTTAACACCAGTTGCACGAAAAGTCTAAATAAACAGTTGCACGAAAAGTCTAGAAGAACGGGACAGTTGTACGAAACCATTACCTCAAGATTCGTAGCTCACACCAGTGGGCCTGAAGCCACATGATCTGTCCGGGCCCGCTGATCAGTGACCTAGCACCTAGCGCGTAGTACTGTAGCCGGAGTAATTCGCTTTCGTCTTCGCACGCGCAACCAGAATTTCGGCGAGACAGCGCGCATCAAAACCGAGCAGCTCAACTGCCAACCAAATGGCAGTACAACCACTACTGCCACTGACGCTGGGCCCCACCTCTGCCTCGTCATAACAAACCCACCGGTGGCGGTGCCCGTGTCATCTCGTGCCCAGTCACCAGTGCCGGCCCGCCGGCCTCGTGCGCCTCCGCTGCCTGCCGACCTCGCCCTCGCAGCCGCGCCGAGGCGGAGGGCGGCATGGCGGCCGGCGTGCTGTCCACCGTGCGGTGGTCCACGGCGTGCGCGGCGCTGCTCAACGCCGCCGCGGCCTCCACGGGCGCCGCCGTCGCCGCCGTCGCGCTCGGCCGCTGCGGCGGGGGCGCCCTTGGCCCGGCTGCTGCCGCCGCGTCCGCGGCGGTGGCGGCTAGGCTCCTCGCTTCTGCGGTGGCGGGGTTCGCGCAGGGCGCCGCCGCCTCCGCTATCGCTGCCGGTGCTGTCGGGGCCCACGTCGACAGCGAGCGCGACCTTCGCCAACTCTCCCGGGTAAGCTCCAAGCTCGACTGCTCGAGAGCTTAATGCACTCTGGTGTTCTATTTAATCCGCCTTAAATTGCATGTTTATACTTGATCCCTAAAATGCGAAGTTTTTTTTTTTTTGCGAAACAAAAGTAATTAATAATTGTTCAAAAATAGCATGGGAGAGTAGTAATGGCTCTGAAGCCCGGGGTAATGGTAGCAGCGGCATCGATGGCCGGATAGGACGCAAGTTCTCCTTGACCATGCAAATTGGGTTTGCAGACCACACCTCGCGGCAATGTGGGATGGCAGAGGTGGGGATCGTGTGGTGCGCTTGGTGGTTTTGGACATGTTGGGGCGCTGAGATATTTATGGCGCCGTTATTAGGTGCTTGCAGCGCGGAATTGGTTCTTGTCAGCAGAATTCTCTTGGCTTCTGTCCTGAGGAGTGTCATGGCCTCATGGATGTAACGAGATGCCAGTGGTGTCTGGGTTACTTATTCCCAGCTTGAGGCTTTGCTATATTATGTAGACTGGGGAAGCCAAGGTTGTGTTCATACATTCCTCATATGCAGCTTGCAACATTAGCATATCTGAATCTTTTACATCTTTGTCTCTACATCATGATTCATTGGAGATCATTAGTCATCGAAAAATGACAATGGTGTTCTCAACTGCTCCTTTTTTTTTTTCTCTCAAAAGCGAAGTGTTCTGAACTTGCTGTAAGCCATGCTGTTGAGTTTTCTTTTTGGTAGTTTTACTTTCACCATTATGGAGCAATGCATTACTTTGTCCAACAGACACATAGTGCTTCATTTTTTCACGAACGGGTGTGCACCCTCTTTAAGACGAAAGGAATTTGTTTTACAGCATTTTGTTAGTCCTGCTACCAGCAGCTGGTTTGCGAGGAGTAGGCGACTATGGTAGCGAGACTAACAACCAACACCAAATCTTACATATTATATGGCGGCAAATTGCGTGACCAAGGACCCAATGCCACTGCCACACAGAGTGCTTCATTATTGATAGTTTTTCCTCGTATTGTTTTTAAGTAATCGCCTTATAGCATTTTAAATGTTAATATAATGTATATCCACTATTGTAATAGTATCTGAGCTTTTTGTGAACAGCTACGATACAAGAGATGGCTTTGGTGGACAAGGTTTGCAACGATCATCACAGTGCTACAATTTGTGTTGGCAATTTATTTGATGTGTATCATCTTAAAAGATGTCTTGGCTGGAGGGTCTTCAAAACAGTGCTTTTCAGGTACATGCACACACAATGGCATAAACGTTTGTTCAGACTTATACAGTGATATATCTTCCTTGGGATCCCGGATTTATTCTGGTATCTTTAGGATTCTATGTGCCATAGTGCATTTCAATGCACTAGAATTTGTTGTTAACGAATCCACTTTTCTTTTACTCTTTCTTCCATTTCGTATGCCCTTGTGCTTCATTTTTCAACTTTTTATTGTTGGAGAGTGAGGCTGGTTTGGTGATGACTGATTCATGTTATCTGAATTTTATCAGGACAAAATCAGAACAGTGACCGGAGGCGAATCTTGTTAATAGCTTTTCTTGTCAGTATGTGGGTGGCAACAATAGTTCAGTGCACTACTGGTTCCGATGTACTAAGGTGGAGATCATTTTATGCATCCCATGATATTGCGTGGAGGGCTCACTACCGGGAGGTGTTTGATCATGGAATCCGTGAGGTCTTATGCTGCCTAGGGCGTGTTAAATATTCGTATGTTCTTGTATTCTTCACATTCTTATATCAAAAGTAATAACATCATTGATACTTGAACAATCTCAATGGCTAAGTCTTAACCTTGATAGGAGTGTGTTGGAAGATGATGATATATGTGTTGTGGCAAAGTTATTGGGTGATCTTATGGCTTATCGCGCATCTGGAACTGGTCATCTTGAACTTGTAGCAGGTTAGTTTTTCATTTACCTGCAGTACAAAACCCACCTCTGTTCAGCCTCGTTGAATATATGTGATTATATTTCCCTAATGGATAAAATCACAAGCATCAATATGAATTGCGATAAAAGGTCGTGGTTACATTAGATTGGTAGTCAGCTAAATTATAGAAGATGCTGTTTTCTATAGCATACATGTTAAAGCCTATCAGCATTTTCGAGAACCATAATGGAACTTAAATTATTTTCCCTGTTCAATATAAAAAAGTGAAACTTATTTTAAAAGCCTGATAATGTGGTTTCATGATACTACTGTTAACCATAGTTATCTGCATCCTAAATGTTTTTTCCTTCAGGACTTTCACTACTGCAGAAATCTAAGTCATCAACAATTATTTCAAAAGAACTAGTGGAGGCTCCTCAAGATCTCATCCAAGAGGCTCTTCTCTTCCATCCATTTGCTGAGGCTGCCTATACAGTTATTCTCTAAACCTTTGCTCTCTCTCATCTCAGTTATTGCCAGACATATTGAACATATTCTGCTTTCAGGGCCCACTGCTTGATTTTGGAAGGAATCCTCTTATGTTTCCCTGTGTGTGGCTCAACAGGCAAGGTGTTTTGACCCCATGGACTCGTGCTAGGTAAATGTGGGTTTTAAAATATTTTGTTGCCACCAATTACTTTATATTATGTAGTCTGCAGAGATTAGAATGCTTTGGTGGTGCCTGATTATCTCTGCAAAAATTTGAATAACTCATGCTTTCTCAGTTTGGTGTCTCTTTGTTCTTGTTGTTTGTGAATTTCCATTAGATTGGTGAGGCATAGGATGACTCATAGTAAAATGGAAATCTTTTTTTTTTTTTGAAGAGAAGGAATCTTGCATTTGCATCAAAGCCAATAATTTCCAAACGCACAATTATACATAAAACCTTACTTCCGCAGACGACCAGTTCTTGAAGGCGATAACTGGTGGAGAGGGCATGCGGCTGCTTTCCTAAAATATGCCAATGTAGCCCCGGAAGTCCTCCGCAAAGGTCGTGTTAACCAGGTAAATCACCACATCCCCTATACAATTTGTAGTTACAACTTTGTTGTGATCAACGTATCTTCTTTCTGTTTGCAGACAAAACGCGAGGCTGCCTATTTTGTTGTTGTCTTACATTATTTGAGTACAGTAGTCATTGCTATTCGTGGAACTGAAACACCAGAAGATATTATAACTGATGGCTTGTGTAAGGAATGTTCTCTTAATATAGATGACCTGGATGGGTTGATCAAGTAATTCACTATACTTTGCCTTATTTACTGTACCAAATCTATTAGCGGAGCTATATCGGGCTATAGCGGGCTATAGCGGCTAAATTGTACATGAATGCAAATAGCGGCACCATGCCTCAAAAAGCTATAGCGGGCTATATCGGCAGTCTTAGCGAGCTATTTATTTCATTGGATTCATGTCATAAGGCAATCTCCTTTCCATTTATGTTCTAGAAACAAGTCTATTAGGCTGTAAACAAGGAGTAGATGTTCTTCCTGACATACGCATTACCGTATAGTGCCAGTTAACAATTTTTGGACCATATAGTACCTACTTGTTGGCCGAATGAATCTGGAAAACATTTCTAGGAAATTGATCAAAGTAACTGTGATCTTCAAGTCATCTTTGAACAAATGTGATGAGACGATTTGTTCTCTTGCAGTTCTGATCATCTGTCTCCCAAGTGAAGAATGCTGTTCTCTCATCTCCACACTATGGACATGCAGGAATTGTTGAATCAGCTCGAGAGTTGTACGCAGAACTTGAGGGACAACCCATACATCAAAATCAAGGTCAACAAGAAAAGCCACTGTATCATTTTATCTTTTGTATGCAAAGCATGTTAAATATCTATGTTTTTTTCGTTCGTCTAAATTTCAAAGTACTATAGGTCATAACCTAGTATTGATTAGCTACAAACAAGAATACCTCAACGGCTAAAATAAATAATTTTACCATGTCACCTTATTCTTTAAAAAATTACACTGCAGTATGGGCGCTTCCAGATATGTTACACTGCTAAAATAAATAATTTTACCATGTCACCTCATTCTTTAAAAAGGCCACTGTATCAGCTTTCACAGTTTGGTGTCTCTTTGTTCTTGTTGTTTGTGAAAACTTTCATTATGTGATTGGTGAGGCATAGGATGACTTATAGGAGTTGTTTTCACTTTATCCTTTGCATGTTAACCTTATCAGTTACATGCACTATAACATTAACTGCTGTTGTCGTGATCCTTAACCCCCAGAGTAGCGGGACCACGACTGCGTGCACTGGTGATGGTGGCGCCAGGGCGAAGCCTGGCGCTTAGATAGAAAGGGGATGAGATTAAAGATAGAACGGGACGAGGGAATATTCCATTCAAATGAAACTGATTACATTATATAGAAGCCGAGCTCCCTAGAGGCATCAGCCTTTCACACTAGCCGGCTGATGCTTTGGCTGCTGATTGGCATTGTTGACCGAGCCAACTGCTTTTGGGATGCGTGGACGTCGGCTGTAATGCCTTCCCCACATGACAGCTGTCATGTAACTGCTTGCAGATAAGTCAGACACAGTGAAAGTTGGATTCTTATCTTCTCTTCTTGGGGATGGTTGTGAGTGCCATGGATACAATATTCAAATTGTTGGACATTCTTTAGGAGGTTCTGTAGCTGCACTTCTTGGTATTAAGGTAAGTTTATTTATTTTTCAATGTACAGGGAATTTATCTCAAGCCACCTGATGAAGTTTGTCTTATGTAGTTATAAGAGTCCTTTTAGCTGTTTCACTTGAATATGGACACATGTCCATTAGGAATGGTGACTGTTGAGTTCAGTGTGGGAACTTATGGCTGCTTGGATGAGCCCATTGCTAATATTGTTTTAGATTTACTTTCTTGGATGATGTGACAAAATGCAGGGCAACTAGATGAGGTTAACACACGAACAGGAGAGTTAGAGGGGTCTTGTATGGTTTTTTCTACTGAAATGCATGTCATATCAAGGAAGAGGAGCTGATTAGATTAGACAAAAAAGAGCATTGTTTGTCAGACCAAAATATCGCACCCCCCCCCCCTCTCCGGCCACCCACCCACCCAAAAATTGTTGAAGTAAAATATACAAAATGCTGAGTGATTAGGCAGTAAATGAAGCATGGAATGCTGTATCTGTTTCTGGAATCCATAGCTTGGTTCTTGTATTGTTTAATATACTTTTCATCTAACTGAACCATTTCCTCATCATAAAAACACAGCTGTATGGACGCTTCCCAAAATTACATGTGTATGCGTATGGAGCTGCACCATGTGTGGATTATGTGGTAGCAGATGCCTGCTCACGATTTGTTACCAGGTGAAATTCAAAACATTTTACAGTTGAATTTACTGTATAGTTATTTATTTGGCAATGTTCTGATAAACCGTCCATCACTTACAGTATAGTCCATAATGATGAATTTTCTGCACGATTATCCATGAATTCAGTAATTAGATTGCGTAGCTCAGCTGTGACAGCTCTTTCAAAGGGTACTTCCCCCAATTCTGCTAAAGTTGGTAAACTAGTTGGTGGAATCATGAGTGCCAGAACAGATGACAAAAATGCATTAGATCATTGTACTTCCGCTGGTGCTCTGCAGAAGGTTAGTGAGGTTGAGCGAAGTAATGATCAAATGTACGGAAGGAACCCAATGCATACAATTAGAGGTGGTTTATTTCTCTTTGGCCAAGCAATATCTTGCTTGATAAATACTCCAAAACATCGAGTTAGCTCCACAGCAACAATTAACTATGAGTTGGGCAGATCTAGAATGACTACTGTTAGTGATGGAATGAAATCCATGGTTGATTCCCGTGGTTTTATGGATGTTTCGCACTGTGGAGAAGGTAATGCACACATAGACAGACAGTCTCAAGAAGTTAATTTGTATGAATGTGGTGGGGCATACAGATCGCCTCATTCAAATGATGGTCCTGGATTGATTTCTGCTTCTGATGATCACATCATTACAATAAGCTCATCTGAAGGACAGGCACCAGAGGTATATCTTCCTGGTCTTGTTGTTCATGTTGTTCCAGTAAAGAAAGGTGCTTCTCCATTGCAGAAGACAATTGTAACACGTCAAAAGAACAAGAGTTACAAAGCGTTTATTGCTTGTCGAAAAGATTTTATGGACCTTGTTGTGACACCTCGCATGTTCCTTGATCATCTCCCTTGGAGGTATGTCCTAAAAAAATCTACTCAAATGGAAGTTCTATATATTTAAGGTTCATATTTATGTGATATTCAGACCATTCTCATTTAGTCGGATTGAAATTGCATCAGTCTCACTTAACCCTTGAATCAATCTAAACCAAGTGCAAGTTTGCTGCAAGTAACCTTGCTTTAGGAAAGCTGTCTGGCAAGGACAAGTGTAGGACTTATTTAGCGAATGGCAATGGTGCATCCATTGTATTCTTGTTTGTGGATTGGTTATGCATTTTCTGAACTAACAGAAATTGACCTTTATGGTTTGTAGGTGCCACTATGCCATGCAAAAGGTCATAGAAACACGAAAACGGGATCAGCTCACCAGTCATCCGTTCACTGCAGAGGAAACTGTTTAAGTCTATTAGTGCATGCCTCTTTATTGTACATACGTTAGGAAATTAGGATCACTTGTAGAGTTATGGGCAATACAGGCTGATGCTTACATATAACACTATTGTCTGTATAAGTAGAGCTTTAGGAGAGTTTAGGCCGGCTGAAACAGGGCATCTGCCCATTCTGATGAGGATTACCTGAATCTCAGCATTGTTGTATGCCGCCTTTGATGAAGGGCTCTCTGTGAGATCAACTGAGCTGCCATTGTTATTTATGGAACCAGTGTGGTAGATTACAGAGCCTATAGCAATCTAAGTTTTGCTCCAAGCAGTGTTGTAAGTTTGGTACATATGCACTGTCAGGCATGTCACTATGATCAAAAGTAAAACAGTACCAAGCATGAGCAGGTAGTGCGACATCTGCGTACTGAATAAACTACGATGTGCCTGTTGGATGAAGTTTCCTTGACATTCTGCTGGTGCGAAGTCTGAAAGAATTCCAGCTTTTCTTCTTCCAACGAAAGTCATGGTAGGAGTATGCATTTGAATTCATTGACGAGGAGCATTTTGACTTGCTTGTGCTGGTATGACTTGTGATTTGTGAAGCAGATCTGCGTGACATGATTGAAGGTGAGTTTTACTCGCAAGTGCAAAAAGATACTACGTGATCCAATATAGTCAAGAAACATAACTTGGAGGTTACAACTTTTATACAAGCGCAAGACTTTCTTTGTCATTGACTTTGTCAGGGTTCGCTTTTAAAATTCATATATACCGGGTATTTTTATTAAAACATATTAATTTTTATATATACAAAAAAACATAATAGAGATTTATCGTTTGCAGAGATGGAGTGCTTGCATGGAATAATCTATGTCAGAAAACATTAGCACACATACAGCCACCGTACCCGCTTGAACGATACCTCATTATCCATTGATCCCATGCGAGCACAATAAATAAAGCACATGACGTCAACAAGCGGCCGGGCCGAAACCCAGAAAGCGAGCAAGGTGAAGTTGCGGTGACCCTTTTGGCGCTAGGGCCCATTGATCCGATTCACCCTTTGATGGTCCCATCTCCACTCGTCTCGTCGTCATCTCCTGTCCTAGTAGGAAAAAGGGCGGCAAAGTAAAAATGATTCTATCGATGATCCTGCGGAAAGGGAGGCAGCTGATTCTCAAAAAAGGAAAAGGAAAAGGAAAAAAAGGGAGGCAGCTGTGGCGTCATCATAGTCAATCTCATCCATCAACTGAAAGAAGGTTGGATTGGGAAGAACCAATGCTGCTGCAAGTGCAAGGATCGGAGGAATCGTAGTACGTGATGACGCGAAGCAACTACGAAGTGATAGATAGAAGGATCATCGATGGTCGGTCCAGGCACGCAATCCAGTCCCAGGAAATTAAACTACTACATGATGCAGGATTATTGCAACGCAAAGTGGAGCCTGGAGCTGCGCTGACCTAACGAGTGATCAGTGATCAGCTATCGCAAAACCAAACCAAAAGTCAGGCCCATTGTCTTCGCTCATCGCTACCATTTGTTTAGATTATTCCTAAGGGAGCGTATGGAATACAAACTGGGTATCTATACAAACTATACAAACTGTAATTAGGACCATTAGACTCTAATCCAATGGTTAGAGGGAGAGGTGGGTTAATTTGGCACTTAAACCCCCCTACCCATCCATCTAATCCATCTAATCCCAGGTCCCGTACTCCGTGAGTCCGTCCGTCCGTCGTTCCCAGGTGACCGCCCGTTACGTCCGTTCGTCCGCCCGTCGTACTGCCCCAACAAAGTATGATGGTTTCCACGATCCAGCGCCGCCATTCACGGTCGAGTCCACGTACGTCCAGCGCCGCCTCGTGATCGTCCTCATCGAGTCCACGGTCCAGCGCGCCGATCGTGCCGTGCCTCCGCCGACCGCTCGAAGTCCCTCTGCACCTCCGCGCATGGAGACGCGGGAGAAGGAGCAGGGCAACGCTGGAGACGGATTAGGGCTGGGCAACGCTGGAGACGGATTAGGGCTCCCTGGCCCCCGCGCAGCCTTGGAGATAGCCGCCACCATGGAAACCAGCGCTAAAGCCATGGTGATCAGCGCTGCCGCCATGGAGATCCCCGTTGTTCCTGTCCTCGCCGATGATCACACTGTCATCACGATCGACGCGGTCGATGCCGGAGTTGGAGCCCATCTTGAACAACCAAGCACACCTAAACCGACATCTTCTCCGAGTTTAGTAGTAAGTTGCACTATTCATATGATTTTTTTTTCTTTTGCACAGAATTAGTTATGTGCCTGCCTGATTCGTTGCTCATACAATTTTACACGTGTATAGGACACAAATTGCAAAGAACATTTGAAGCCTATGGTTGGAATGATCTTTGATAGTCTCAAAGATGCGGAAAAATTTTACAAAGAATATGCACATGAAGTTGGTTTCTCGGTTCGTAAAAATCAGCACAAGAAGGAAAATGATGAAATATTATTCAAGCGGTATTGTTGTTCAAGAGAAGGGTATAGAAAGGAGACGATAAAGAAAGTTAGTGATAAATCCGGAAAAAAAAAGGAAGTCACCAAATGTGATGGAAACCAGATGTGGATGTGAGGCACATATTGTTGTCGTGGCTTGACAGTGACAATAAGTATCGAATATATTCAGTGGTTGAGGAGCACAGCCATGGTTTTGTGTCGCCAGATAAGCGGCATTTGCTAAAATCCAACCGTAATGTCAGTGAGAGAGCAAAGAGTACTTTGTTCAACTGTCATAAGGCTAGCATTGGCACCTCACAGGCATATCGACTTCTCCATGTCAGTGAGGGTGGTTTTGAGAATGTTGGGCACAAAGAGGGATTTCCAAAACTATTACAGTGAACTCAGAACAAAAATTAAGGATGCAGATGCACAAATGTTTGTGGCACAACTTGAGCGAAAGAAGGAAGTAAATTCTGCCTTCTTTTATGAATTTATGGTTGATGAAGAAGGACGTCTTGTTCGTGTATTTTGGGCAGATGCTGTATGCAGAAAAAACTTTAGTCTTTTTGGTGATGTGATTTCGGTAGATGCAACATATACCACCAACCAGTATAACATGAAATTTGTGCCTTTTACCGGAGTCAATCATCACTTGCAAAGTGTTTTCCTTGGGGCAGCATTCTTAGCAAATGAAAAGATCGATTCATATCTATGGTTGTTTCAAACCTTCCTGAAGGCCATGGGTGGAGTAGCACCTCAGCTAATCACAACAGATGAAGATGCGAGCATGACGGCTGCTATTGCTCAGATTCTACCAGATACAGCTCATAGATTTTGCATGTGGCATATCATGGAAAAGGTACCTGAGAAGGTCGGGCCAAAAACAAGAAATGATGAAAATTTTTGGGAAAGACTAAACAAGTGTGTTTGGGGGACTGAGAATTCAGAGGACTTTGTGTCACAGTGGAATTCTATCATGACTGATTATGAACTTGTGGGAAAATGAGTGGTTTTCCACTAGGTTTGCCATTCGTGAATCGTGGATTCCGGTATACTTTCTGGATATACCTCTAGCAGGAATGCTTAGGACTACATCACGATCGGAGAGTGCAAATTCTTTTTTTAACCGTTTCATTCGTAGAAAGTTGACCTTTGTTGAGTTCTGGCTAAGGTTTGAGATAGCTTTGGAGTGCCAACGCGAAGAGGAATTGAAAGCCGACAATGCAAGTCTTCACAGCGCTCGTAAATTGATGACACCATCGGCAGACTAAACGGCGCCCTCATCGTGCTCCTGCCCAAAACCGCAGACACGCACGAGCCGGGCCACTTTCGCCCGATCACCATGATTCACAGCATCGCCAAATTGATATCCAAGATCCTTGCACTAAGGCTGGCGCCGTTGATGAATGAGATCATCTCGCCCAATCAAACGGCGTTCATACGCGGCAGGTCTATCCACGACAATTACAAGTACATTCAAGGCGCGGTCGTCATGCTGTGGAACAAGAGGTCCCCCAAGATCTTGCTCAAGTTTGACGTCGCGAAGGCCTTCGACACCGTCGAGTGGCCATTCCTCTTGGACGCGCTCCAGGCGATGGGATTCGGCTAGCAATGGAGGAAGTGGATCGCGACACTACTATCAATCGCCTCCTCCAGGATACTGCTCAACGACCAGCCGGGGCCGGCAATCGAGCACAGATGGGGCGTCCGCCAAGGTGACTCCCTGTCGCCCTGCTGTTCATCATCGCCATGGAAATCCTGGCCAGGCTCTTCGCGGCGGGCAGAGAACACGGTGTGCTGAGCGACCTCAGTAGGGACCGGATCAAGTTCCTTTGCAGCATATACGCCGACGATGTGATCCTGTTCGCTCACCCCACTGTGCACGAGGCCACCGCCATCAAGGGGGTCCTGGACATCTTTGCGGACACCTCTAGGCTGAAAACAAACATGGCGAAGTGCTCCATTACCAGCATCTTCGGCGCCGACGATGTGATGCTCGACATCCAGCAAGTGTTGGGCTGCCAGGTCACCCACTTCCCCATCTGGTACTTGGGATTGCCGCTGAGCACCACCAAGCTTCCGAAGGAGCAAGCTAGGCGAACCGTGGAGGCCGTGGCGAGGAGACTGCCACCCTGTCATGGTCCTCTCATGGCGAAGAGCCTCCGGTTGGTATGGATAAAGTCAGTCCTATCCACGATCCCGGTGTACTGCATGATCGCAGACGGTTTGCCGCCATGGGCGCATGCGAAGATCAACACTATCTGCAAGCGATTCCTGTGGTGTGGCAAAGACAGCGACGCCCGCGGCAAATGCGTGGTCGCATGGAAGACGTGCACAAGGCCAAAAGAGCTCAGAGGTCTTGGCATCATCACCGACCTAAAGCTTGCTACAACAGCGTGCGAGGCCAAATGGCAGTGGCTCCAGAAGACCGACAACGAGCGAGCTTGGGTGAACCTACCTCTAAAGCTGTCTGGTGAGGCCGTCGATTTCTTCAGAGCTTCAAACCACACGGTCATCAGCAATGGTCGGAACACCATGTTCTGGCAGGACAGCTGGATCAACGGGCTATCCATCAAAACCTTGGCCCCGACGCTGCTGCAATTCATCCCCCGGCACGTCATCAACAGGCTCACTGTCGCAGAGGCTTTGCCCAACAGGCAATGGATACGAACGATCACCGGAGGAGTCACTGTGCCGGCGGCCGCGGAGTACCTACAACTCTGGCAGATGGTCAACAGGATAACCCGCTCCGACGCCCCTGATAGGCTGGTGTGGAGATGGGCATCGAATGGAGTCTTCATAGTCCAATCGGCTTACCAGGCACTCCACATCGGCTCCCATCCTATTCCCGGCTGTGTGAGAATCTGGGAGCTTTGGGCACTGCTGCGAGTCAAGCTCTTCCTGTGGCTCGCGGTGCGACGGCGCCACTGGACAGCTGATCGCATGCGACACCATGGCCTTGACGCCCATGACACATGTTGGCTCTATGATCAGGAGCGAGAATCAATAGACTATATCGTCGTCGAATGCAGCTTCGCCCGCCTGGTTTGGTTTGAGGCGGCGTCGGAGCTTGGCGCAAGCATGCAACAGCAACCGGCAGGAACCATCTCCGACTGGTGGGAAACATGGCGGGCTCTGTGGCCACAACAGCTCGCCAAAGGCGCCGACTCTCTATTCGCGCTCATCGTGTGGGAGTTGTGGAAGGAGCGCAACGCCATATGTTTCAGGGGTGCAGCCACGCAAGTTCAGGCGGTAAAGGCCACCATCAGGCTTCAAGCGCAGCTATGGATCCTCGCGGACGCCAAGGGCCTAGGTAGTTTAGCGCAACAAGTAATAGGTTAAGGGAAGTCGATCGCGTGGCCTGTTCCTTCTTTCACATTTGTTAAGCTCCGTTTGTAAAAAACTTTTTTCCTCTCTTAATACAAAAACGCGCAAATCTTTTGCGTGATTGACAAAAAAAATAACTTAATTTGTCCACAAATATAAAGACTTGTAGGGAATATTATGACTTTGTCGATCCATAATATTCATTACAAGTCCTAGTTATAAAATATACTTTATCCATCCATAATATTAATTACAAGAAATGTGGTCTTTCTCGATAATTTTATTGTAATTAATTTATCCATCCATATTGTTCGTTCACTACAGGAAATGTGGTCTTCCTTGATAATTTTATACGTGTGGCCAATATAGTTTGGCCGGCTTGCACTATTTTTTAGCATATTTGCATATTTACCAACAGTTTTTTTAAAATCGCCAGCATTTTAGCAAACTGATTATCCACATCTTTTTTTTTTGGCACAAGTATATTAGAAAACCATGTGCAGCCCAATGTTTGGAGAAGTTAGTATTGTAGTGGTATGGACTTGTAGCATGTCAAATTAGTCCACGAATATAAGGACTGGTGAGTACAGATTATGCCTATCCCTTTGATTGCATCAATCATCAGTAGCCGACCTCCCTCCATTTGAGCAATTACCAGCTAACTAAGCCGTCTCTTAATTACGACTATCAGGAGCTTGCCGCGCCCTACCCTTTAATTGCATCATTTCAAAACTAAGTACAACCAGAGCAAAATTTTCTTCTAAAAGAAACCTAGCAGCTCGGGACACTAAATAAGTTGGTGTGATTTCGTGAAAAAAATATTTGTCCTAATCCAAATAGAGCTTTATTTTGTTCCAATCTGATCCGACGACGTAGCCAAGTGAAACACATGCATGCATGTAATGCATTGTTCGTATAATTCGTGTCACACAGCTAGACCGTGTGCTGCCCTGCACCAGCCGGCACCCAGCCAGGCGCCAAGAAGCTTCAGAGGTTTAGCAGCTCCCGTATAGAACACCGCCAGCCGCGCATGCATCGATCATCGATCTGCAGCGTCGCTCTCGATCTGGCCATCGATTCCTGGAACTGGAAAGCACACGCAGGCACGGGGCACGGCAAAGAGCCCGGAGCCTCGCTTGTCCATCTGGGAAAACCAGAGTGCCCGGCAGACTTTCAAGTTTCAACGCCGCCGGCGGCCCTTTCCAATTTTTGTCGTCCGGTCCGGCGCGCGCGCGGCGACGTACCATGGAGGGCTTTCCTTTCCTCGCGCCACCGCCACTTTATTCCTTCCCGAGGAAAGCAAATCCAGGGGCGCGCCGCGCGCGCGTCAAGTTTTTCCTCTGCCTTTTTCCGTTATTGTGTTGTGGTTTCAGCGACCGGAGGCAAGAAGCCCGGAACAAGCACCGGCACCGGGCGGCCGGCCGGCCGTCCAGCCAATGTGCAGGCCTGACAAATAGACGTTTGTCGATCGAACGAGAGACGTTAGGTTGTTTGAAGCTTTTATTGTCGCCGATGGAGACGATGCAGTACGTGAGGATACAATACAATGTCGATGGATCTTCGTCGGCCAGCTAGCTACTGCTAGCCGGGCGGGCCGCCGACGAACCTGGAAATTCCACGGCAAGCGGACGGCGCGCGATCTCAGGTGCCCTTTCCCCCGGCTGGATATCAACATCGGGACGTGCTCCAGCTGCCTCCCGGTGGCCGGCACATACAATAACGCTGCCTCCGTCGTCCGGCAAGCGATCTCAGGTGCCCTTTCCCCCCGTTTCCTTTGTTCTCTTCATCCCGCTGCTCGTGTTGTCGACCTGCAGGGACCGCATGGAAGATGCCTTCTGTATCATTGGCGCCATCAATAAGGAAGGCTTTCCAAGTGATTACAGCTAAAGATGACGGAGTTCTTGATCAAGCTTACGGCAGGAAACTAATGGCCGTATCCCAGCAGGAACTTTGGCTTGGGGCGTCATCTCTTTGCGAAGGCTCGGGCAAGTTCTGGGACTCTGAATCCGATTCAGAGTGCGAGGATTTGGGTGATGCTGATGCCGTCCCTGTGCCGGAGCTTGTGGTCTCTCCAAAAACACCGAGTCCCGTTGCAACAGTTGAAGTGAAGAAAACCAAGACCTTCACTCCACGGAAACAACAAGCACCTTGGAGAAAGATTTGGAAAGGCCCTCTTCCACCGAGGCGCGTCACGCCTTTGGCGACCCTTGGAGACGTAATTCTGCCGGTCCTACAAAAAAGAGAGGCCAGCGGCGCAAGGGCAGCAAGGGGCGATCCAGATCAAAACTGGACTGGGCCCAGCGCAGAATTAAGGGGGCCCACCAGTCTTCAGCTCCTGGCGCAGACCCCGGAACCGATTGGGGGTTTTCCATCTTCGGAAGCGATCGTGAACAAGCCAAAACGTCGCCTCGTCAACCCTATCCTCTCGAACTCCTACGTCGCGACGATCATGGCTGGAGGCGGGAGGTTTTGGGGTCGCGGTGCGCAAGGACGGAACAATGATCTCCATCCAGGCAGGGGCGGCGAATCGGCTTCGGGAGCACGTGGTCGAGGAGAAGCCGCCCGTGGACGTGGCACTCGCGGGGGCGGCGCCCCACAGGCGGCGGGCGGCGGCGTCCCGCAGGCTGGGGGTGCTGGTGGTCGAGGCGGCCCAGGTGGACGGGCACCCCCACAGGCAGCTGGCGCTGGGGGCCGTGGTGGCGCGCCCAATCGTGGGGTAGCCCGGCCGGTCCGGCGCGACGTCGCCAACCGCGGGGGGGGCGATCCGGTACTGGAGAAGCGGCGGCACAATTTCGGCTCCGGAGGAAGCGACCGGGCTGCAAATCAAGGGGCCATCGCAAATCAACGTAATCCAGCCGGCGGAAACCGTGAAGCCGCTCCCGACCTTGACGAACGGGGAAGAAAAGGAAGCGGAAGGCGTACCCGAAGCGCGAGTGCACGATGCGCTTCGAGGAACACTTCACCAACCAATGCCCGCTCCTTCGTGCCTCCAAGCCAACGGTGGGCTTATCGTGGTGCTGCGCGATGACGGTGTGGGCTTCTTCCGCATTCGGCCGCAAGAGGTAATCGCATTGTTTCCCCAACACGTCCTCCGCGGTAGCCCTTGTGACAGTGGAGAGAGGCGATGTGTCTGCGGAGCGGCTACAGTCTGAGTTGGCCAGGATCATCCCAGTGCAGTGGGAGTGGGAGGTTCAGGAACTTGGGAATCAAACTTATGCTGTACCTTTCCCTAGCAAGGAGGAACTGGACCGAATGATTCTCATCGGCGTTGTCAACACAAAAAACAAAGATGCCACTTTTGCAGTTGAGGAATTTGTTGATGACATCCAACCTTATAAAATGTTAGAACAAGTTTGGGTGACAGTCACAAGAGTGCCACGGGCACTACGTTCTTTCCTCTCTTTATGGGCGAGGCACCATTGTTGGGGCAACTCGGAGGGTGGATATGTTACACCCGAGGGCGACCGGACAGTCCGGATCCTTGTAGCTGTTATTGATGCAAAGAAAATTCCTCCGCCGGGCTGATGTGTGCGTCGGTAATGGCATATACCGATTGTTCTTCCATCCGGATGTGACTCCGCAGCTTATTGAAGGGGGTCCTAGTGAACCAAAGGACGGTGGAGACAAGGACAAAGATGCGGACGGGGAAGATAAGGAGATGAGGGATGCTGAAGATGATGCTGAGGATGATTCTCTTCCTAAAGATCAAAACAATGATCAAAATGCCTCAACCCAATCACAAGCACCACCTCGCCAAGAAATCAAAGCAAAGAGGCCCTTTTAGTGGATGACCAATATTTGCTTTCTTTGGTGAATGGTGCACTCGATCGAACTTGTGACAATCTCGATTGAAGAAATTGTTCACAAGGTTATGCTTGAGCCAAGTGGATTCCTCGCCACCTCCGATAGATTCTAACCCGAGATCGAGGAGGTAGATTGTTCTCGTTGGGGTGTTACTCTTCCCTAGCACCTAAATCTCCGCTAAGGGAAGCCGACGAGGGCGAGTCTATCACACCGAGAACGCCATCTTCGACTCGGGCGTGGCGCCACCTCCCATACCACTTGCGGTGGTGAACGACGGGGCGGCGGCCGCGGTGGAAGCCGATGATCCGCCGCATGTCCAAGCCACCGAAGACGAAGACTTGCCGGAGCCCTTGGTGACGCCGGTTCCGGCGCCCTCGACAAGGCTACGGCGGCTGCGGTGGAAGCCGAGTTGGCTCTGTGGCCGCCCATGCGTCGAGGACAAGCCGCAGCGGCTACGGTGGAAGCAACACTCGCTCCCGTGGCCGCCCTCGCCGTGGTGGAGACACCGCAACGTTGGAGCGGCTGCGGTTGAAGCCTTGTTGGCTCCCGTGACCGCACCTACAGCCATGGCGGAGGGCGAGCTGCACACCGATGCTTCCGCCTCTCCTCGACCGGCGCGGTGGAAGATACGACTCCCGCGGCCCGTCCTCCTTGCCGGCCGCGGTGGAAGCACCGCCCGCGGCCGGCTTCTCCCGTGGTCGCGGTGGTAGCTCCGGCTCCGCGGCCATGTCTCCTCCCCGCGGTCGCGGTGGAAGCTCCGGCTCCGTAGCCGCCGACGACGAGGGAGACGCCTTGCTGGACCCGCCGTCCCGGCCACAGCGTTCCCGCGGCCACGGTGGTAGTGAAGGTGGCTCCCGTGGCCGCCCCGACGGAAGCCGAGGATAATGCGCGGTAACCATCCCAATAAACGGTTTGGGGGCTGCCGCATTACAGAGGACATCAGCCGAGGTGGTGACCCCTTTTGTTCCTCGTCGTAGCCCGTGTTTGCGGCGACGGTGGATGAGCACACCCTATCCAAGGCGAACGGCCGATCGCGAAGAAGAACTTGGAACTCAAAGGTACTTCATTTACGCATTTTTCAGATTCGGTCATTAATTCCAACCTTGGTAGGATAGGCATCAACCTAGGACCTTCGGGAGTAACAAAGCTTAAGAATATAGAGGTTGATAGGTTGGTCCTCCATGCTAAACAAAAAACTAGCATCTCTACATCCCCTGCCAATAAACTAGGCAGTGATGATGAAAGAGAGGACAGACTTGACACGGTTCTCAGCCAAGCAACTATAAATGAGAACGATTCTGACCTTGGGTTTGATCAAATACATGATCTCTCGCCTAGCCGTCGGAAGAAAAAATACAATAATGCCAAAAGAACAAACAATGGCAATCTTCCAAGGAAACCAAAGACCCCATCAAAAATAATTTTAAAATGAAAGGGGTCTTCTGGAATAGCAGAGGTCTTGCAGACTTGGCTAAACATCGTTTCCTGGCGGAACTAGTTAAGGAGGAGCAAATAAATTTTATTGCTCTCTCGAAACTGGAAGGGACTCCTTCTCGATACGGCGTCCTCAAAAATATTTGTGGTGGACGTGATTTCTGTGGCATGCAATGGCGCCACATGGGAGATCTCGGGGGTTGCTTCTTGGTGTGGATCTCTCAACTTTTGACATTGGAGCTATTAGCGAGGGGATTTCTACATTAAATTCACCCTAAGATGTAAAGCTAATGACTTCAAATTTGTGCTTTACTCGGTCTATGGTCCAAGACAAAAAGTCAAAATAAGAGTGCCTTCCTCTCGGAGCTAGCAAATACATGCTCCAAAGAATCACTACCATACATTGTAGGTGGTGATTTCAATATTATGATTAAGCCGGAGGAAAAAGCTCGGGGATTTTGACCCTAGATGGCCTAACCTCTTCAATGCGGTCATTGAATCTCGGATCTTAAGGAGATAATGATGGGCGGCCGTCGGTTACTTGGGCGGGAGCGGTGACAACCCAACTTTCGAGAAACTTGATAGAGTACTCGTTAGTACGGAATGGGAAATTCAATTTCCTTTATCTTCGGTTGAGCCCGAAACAGGAATATATCGACCATACCCCCATTGTTTTAAATACGGTGGCTCGACACACCAACCCCAAAACCGACCCTTTAAATTTGAGAGGGCTGGCTTTTACGGGAAGGTTTTCGTGAGATGGTTGCAAATATTTGGCAATCCGAGAATGGGGGTTCCTCTCCTCTAGAGCGTTGGCGGTACAAAATTAGGAGACGAGGCAACATCTAAGAGGATGGGCCAAGCACACAAGGGTCTTACAAAAGAGAAAAAGACCTTGCCGACTCTTTTAGAAAATCTAGATAAAAAGCGAAATAACTCGCATTGTCGAGCAAGAGATTAATTTTAAACTATATCTAAAAGAGCGTTTAGTTTCTCTTTTGAGGGAGGAGGAACTAAAGTGGTATGAAAGAGCCAAAGTTAAAACCCCGTTAGAAGGGGATGCAAATACTGTTTCTTTCATCTTGTGGCTAATGGGAAACATCGCAATCAACACATCTTTAAATTAGAAGATGACCATGGAACTGTTGTTGGCGATAGTAATCTTAAAAGCCATATTACCACATACTATAAAAATCTTTTTGGACCACCGGAAAATTCAGATATCAACCTAGTGGAAAATGAGATTTCGAGACATTCCACAGTTACCCAAGAAGAAAATGAAGCCCTCATCGCCCTTTCACCGAAACTGAAGTAAAGGAGGTTTGTTTTCCGATGGAGCATAATAAAGCTCCGGGTCCGATGGTTTCCCGGCTGAATTCTATCGGTTTTTGGGGTCTAATAAAGAACGACCTCCCGCCTGTTTGATGAGTTACACAAGTGAGGCTCTCGACTTACATAGCCTAAACTTTGGAATAATTACACTAATTCCTAAGGTTTCTAATGCCACTAAAATTCAGCAATACGAGACCTATCTGTGTCCTCAATGTGAGCTTTAAAATATTCACAAAAGTAGGCACAAATAGACTAAACAAAGTGGCTAGAACAGTTGTAAATCCAATGCAAACAGCGTTCATGCCGGGAAGGAACATTATGGAAGGAGTCGTAATCTTACATGAAGCCATCCATGAGTTACATACTAAAAAAAGAAATGGTATTATAATCAAAATCGATTTTGAAAAGGCCTATGATAAGGTCAAGTGGTCCTTCATACAACAAACCTTACGTATGAAAGGGTTTTCCACTAAGTGGTGTAGATGGGTACGAGCATGGTCACGGGTGGAAGTGTAGGGATTAAAGTTAACGATGATGTTGGCCCCTACTTCCAAACCGGCGTGGCCTTCGCCGGGTGATCCTATGTCCCCTATCTTATTTAACATCGTTGCGAGATATGCTAGCTCTACTAATCAATAGAGCAAAGAACGATGGGCAAATAAGAGGTATCCTCCCCGACCTGGTTGATGATGGTCTGTCTATTTTACAATATGAGATGACACCATCATTTTTATTGATCACGATCCGAGAAAGGCAAAAAAATCTAAAACTTTTGCTATGCGCTTTTGAGCAATTGTCTCGTCTCAAGATCAATTTCCACAAGAGCGAAATCTTTTGCTATGATGCTTTGCCAAAGAGATGGAAAATTACTATACCACTCGTTTGGTTGTAACACGGGGATTATCCTTTCGGGTATTTAGGAATCCCAATGCACCATAGACAACTCCCGAATTCGAATGGAGGAAGGTGGAAGAACGTTTTCAACAAAAACTCTCTTGTTGGAAGGCAAAATACCTTTCTTATGGGGGGAGACTTGTTCTTCTTAACTGCGTTCGAGCAGACCTTCCCATGTTTATGATGTCCTTTTTTGAGATTCCAAAGGGAGTTCTCAAAAACCTTGATCATTTTAGATCCAGGTTTTTTGGCAAGGATCTTCGGAAAAACATAAGTACGAGACTTGCTAAATGGGACATCTTGTGTCGCCCCAAAGACCAAGGGGGTTTAGGTATTCTTAACTTGGGCTTGCAAAACAAGGCCTTGCTAGCTAAATGGTTGGTGAACCTAATCAACACCGACGGCATGTGGCAAAGTATGTTAAGAAATAAATACCTCACCTCCAAAACACTAACTCAAGTGACACCAAACCTAATGACTCCCACTTCCTCGGAGAGGTCTCATGCGTATCAAAGAAGAGGTAATGGCTAATGGGTCCTTTAATATTAAAGATGGGACCATGGCGAGGTTTTGGGAAGACACTTGGGTAGGAAATCAGCCTCTAAAAGTTAAGTATCCATCGTTATATAATATAGTGAGGGACCCACACGCAACGGTGTCAAAGGTGGTAAACTCAAGCCCTCTTAATTTATCCTTTAGAAGGGCTTTGGTGGATAACAAACTTTTAGAGTGGCGTAGTCTAGTAGCTAATATGTCCAATGTTGAGCTGGTGGATGGATCGACAATTTTAAATGGGGTCGACCGGATCCGGGACTTTTTCTCGGATCTATGTATCTTCACCTAATGGATGCACAACCACCCTTCCAACATAGGAAAATTTGGAAAATGAAGATCCCTCTAAAAATAAAATCTTCCCGTGGTTCCTACAAAGAGGTGTCACTCTAACAAAAGACAACCTTGCTAGGAAAAACTGGAAAGAAAGTCAAAAATGTATCTATTGCAATAGGAATGAGACAATTCAACACCTGTTCATTGATTGCCCTTGTGCAAAATTGCTTTGGAGGATCATTTTTTTTGCTACTAGTCTACAACAACCTAAATCGATAAGGCATATGTTTGGTAACTGGCTTGGAAATCAACAAAAGAAAGCCAAAAACTTGATCTCGGGTTGGGGTGGCTGCCTTATCTTTGGCCATCTCGGAGATGCCGGAACGATGTTATTTTTAATAAACTAAAAACTAACTCCGTGATGCGGAGTTATTTTCGGGAGAATACCTGCTACGCTTAAGACAAAGGCACGGTGCAGGCGTGATGAGGAGGCCAAAGACGCCCTCTCGGAGATGAGTAAGAAATTAGAGATGATTGCTCTAGAAATAACAAACCGAGGGTGGAAACATTTATACCGTCTTAGCTCCTAGGTGTTTTGTAGCCTAAAGACTTTTGGCTTCTTCTCTTTTTCTCTTTGTAAGACTCTGTATTTTTTGGCTGTGTACATCCTTTGGATGTAGAGGCCGGATGTTTCATCCTTTATTAAAAAAAAAAAGCGGACGGCGCGCGATGCATGCTGTCCCAGCTGGTCTACATTACTACTACAAGCAAAGGGCAACAAGCAAGGCAGGAAATGCAGCAATAGCAAGGCAGGAAATGCAGCAATGCGAGCCCGTGGGCGACTACTGACCCCCACCTGCCAGCTGCAAAGGAAGACTCACGACGTACTCGTACTCATACGTGGCAAGCCGCGCGCAGGTTGGTTGGCCAGTTGTCGGAAGGCGGCGCGAAGCGAAGGTCCACCGCCCCGGCGGCCCCGCGCGCGCCACCTTGCAGCCGTGCACCTTGCGGCTCCGCGCGTCGATCGTCCAAGCTGGAAATTCCACCCGCGCGAGGCGGGGACTGGGAGTCTGGGACGCGCACGGTGCGCGTAAGTCGTGCACGCCGCCGGCACCGTCATCGTCGTCCGGATACGCGCGCGCACGAATTGTCAATCGGGCACCAGGCCCCGACCTAACAAGACGCAGGGGCAGAATCTCCTCTAGCTACTCCGTACTCCTACGTGTACGAGTAGTATCACTGCACAAGTACTATAGCAGTGCAGTGCTGTAGTTAGCCATGCAGAGACAGCAAGATGAATGATTGATCCACGTACAATACCGTGCCATTATCGTGATGGACTTTAGTGCCACTGCCAGTACTACGTAGCATGCATGCCCTTTGTAGTCTGTGTACCAGGCTACAGTATAATAGTGGCCATTCAGCTGCTGCTACTGCCCCCTGACCAGTCTCATCTCATGGTGCCATGGTGGCTGGCCAAAGTCTCCGGTCGATGAGTCTTTCACCGCGCACATCCCGATGCGCACGGCGCCGTTGCATGTGCCTGACCGCGTGGCCGCATGCACCCAATAATCCATCCACATGATGATGAGTTTAACTTGCAGCAGCTCATCTTTGGCTGGCTTTCAAGTTTCAAGAGAAGACGACTTGCAGCTGCTGCCGCGGAAACGCCCGCAGACGCCCGGAACACCCAGCAGCGGACAGGAAGCAAGCTGGTAGCCTCGTCGATCGCGTGCTCGCTTTTGCGACCCACCCACACGGGCGGCGTGCAAGCGGTCAAAGGAGGCCTTCAATTCGATTCAATTCAACTCCTCTTTTGCGCTCGCTTGACACCAACCAGCAAACACCGTCATTATCAATGCGCTTTCCACAGTTAGTACCAGTAGTTCCTTCCGGATTGATCTGATCCTGATCGACCGATGATCTCGACAATAATGCAAGCAATTAAACTAATGGTCGCCAGCTCCATCATCGCAGCTCGCTTCTTGTTCGCAACTAGCTACTCACTCTTTATCCATAAATAAATTAATCAAAATTTATAGTTATCTTAATTCTCAAATTAAGATATTTTACTATGCTTAGGAATAATACGAGCCCTCCGCCTCTTTAGATCTAACGGTCCAAAAAAAAAAGAAGAAACTGCATAAGAGTAACTTCATAAAAAAAAAAAAACTTATGAACTAGAACTGGGACTGAAGGGCACGAGAGTCTTTGACATATACGGAGCAACTTCTCGAACTTCTTCTGAATCGAGTTAACTTTTTCTCGAATTTCTTCGTCGGAAGGGTGCCGCTGAGCAGGTTGTCCTGGAGCTCGAGCCGCGCGAGATCCCGCAACGATGTGGCGTACCCGTGCGGGAAGGTTCCCAAGAACCGGCTGCTGGACAGGTCCATGGCGCGGAGCCGTGGTAGGCCGTCGAGCCCCGGGAGCGCGCTGGAGCCGCGACACGTCCTAGAGCGTGCTGCGTGGGAGCGTGCCCGTGAGTTGCGTGCCGTCGAGCGCCACGCACCCTTGCCGTCACACGGCACGCCGTGCCATCGACGCAGGTGATGAGGAAGGGCGGCTATGGGGGGAGGAGAAGGATCCGCAGTGCGGGCTCACGTCACGGCGGCGACATCGTCTGGAGCAGCTGGTGCTGATGGGGAGGCAGTGGGCTACTCGATGGAGAAGGGCGCCAATGGGGAAGGCCGGCGATGGGGAAGAGGAGAAGAATCCACTCGCGGCGGCGGAACCTTCTCAAGCACTTCTCATGGAATTGGATACGGAAGCTAAGAAGTTGTAACTTTGCAGAAGTACTAAACTACCCTTAATTACTAATTAAGGAGGGTAACCGGCTGGAATGCAAATTATCAGGAGGAACCACTGGTTCCTCCAAGCACCGTAAAAATTCTCAATTCTTAAATATGTTTTAATAAATTAACTAAAATTATAAAAAGTCACACACACTTACCCTATGGATGCGTCACCCACTAAAAGCACAATGCCGTTAAACTTTGAAAAAAATTGCTGCTACAGTGAGTCAAACGTAAAAAGCACAATGCATACAGTACCATCTGTAGGCGTAGGCACAGACTACGATGTCCACCGGAAACCAACGGAATCGAAGCTCGGAGGACCACCTGCGAAATGATGATGACACAAGTAAGCCTAGTGTGTACTATGACATACTCCTACTACGTTACGTGTCAACTGGCTGCTGGCGGTACGTCGTTTGATCTACTCACAGTAGGCACATCTCCGCGCCGCTGCGGGCGCCGTCGTTGAAAAAATAAAAATCCAAGGTAACGGCTTCTTTCATGATGTTTGAGGAATGACGAGAGACCCCCGTGACGGAAGGCGACTGTTACGTGTACGGGATGAGGACTTACGTGCGTACCGTTGGTCTAACAGATAACTGCAGTCTGCAGATTATACAGGTCATCTTTGGTCACGACCTTGATCTCGCTGGACTTTTTTTTTTATACAGCTAATGCTAGATCAGTAGTAGCCTAGTAGGCTTAGGTACGTATGCAGACATGATGGTACGTGGTACATTGCTACTACTAGTACACTTGCGCACGCCTTCCAAGTTTTTCCTGGAAGCGGCACGGCACGGCACGGGGCCGGGCGACCGATGATGATGCGTGCGTGCACCGGACTGCATTTGCATGCGCCGCCGTCCGGCACCGGCCCATCGATGCCACTTGTACTTGTGATGGTACGTGCCACGTACTAGCACGTTGAGTCGCTGGTGCCGCAGCACCCGATTCGGCGCCCGGCATGGACTGGACCAGCTGGACTGGACGACGACGACACTGGTGCGCCCGGTCGCCGGCTGCGGTTACCGAGAGTGCCACCGCATCGCACGCGCACAATGTACGGCGCCGGGCCATGCATGGAAGATGAATTGCGAACGATGTGATGCATGCATGGAACCGGCGACCACGGTACATTGCACCCGGTCCGCCAACAGGGCTAAAGTAAAAGCACGGTCCAAGCGCCACGGAAGAATCCGTCACCGGAGACGACCGGACCGGAGACCTTATCGATCGCTGTCGTCCGTCCGAGCTGCTGAGTCGTCTGCGAGTCATCAGTTACCATGGACTTGATCCAAGAACCGTTGTTGCTACTCGTTCGTGCGCGCGAGTGTGTGATGCGCTGCGCCAACCTCCTCCCCCAATGCAAGATGGACGACGACGACGGCCTCTTTTTTTTCGCTTTGGCAATGGCAGGGTGGCCGGCCGTCAAAGTCCGGCGCGCTGGCGCCGGTCGGGGCTCGCACGCGCGCCTAACTAGTACGTCGCCGTCGCAGGCCAGCCGGTCGACGCGATATTTCCATCAATTCCTGTGTGTTGTTGATGGAGGCCCGGGCCCCGGCGTTGGTCCGGCAGGGATCGCTTTCCGTTGACGCCGAGTTAAAGAGCGCGGGAGCCGCGCCATCGAGTTAAAGAGCCGCGACATGTCGACGAGGCTGTGTGCACGTCCGCTTCAGTTCAATTCTATATTCTGCAAGAAGTCAGCCATGTATGTTCACTCTGCTATAGCAGTCTCTCATTCGGCAGTAAGTAACCCTCAGGTCCTTAATGCCTTGGCACTGTTGCGCTTGACCACGACGTCCTCGATTGATCGATCTCTCGCCCGGGCCCGGCCGTCGAGCGTCGACATCGATCGCTCTCTCAATAACTCCACGTCTCCAGCAAAGGCCCATCTTCACGTCAACCCAGAGCGAGCCAAGCATCCTAATGATAGATACAAACAGTACGTCGGGTGAGAAACACACGATATATATGTAGTAAGGATGATAATGGATATAGTAGTATTACACCTAATTAGTTACTAGTACTATATCCTTTAACCGTGCCTCTGTTCTTATGTCGTCAACAATCACTGTCAACAATCAACTCAGTGCGTATGCCTACGGCGTGGTGGCCGTCGGGACCGACTCAGCGGGGAGCTTCGAGTCACCCGCGGCACACCGAGAGGCTCAGGGCCGTGCGAGCGCTGCGCCGCCGGCCCTGGGCATGGCTTACTTGGGCGGCGCCTCGGGAGACTTGCCTTGGCAAACACCCGAGACCGTGGGTGCGGCGCCGTGCACACCGGTGGGCGTGGCGGCACCCGACTGCGACGACGACGACAACGATGACGCGCCCCCGGGTTTCTGCACCCCGCTCTACCGGAGGGCCGTCGCCACGCCGACAGCGGAGGAGAGGTCCTCGAGCAAGGAGGGGTCCTTCACGGGGCGCCTCAAGAACTTCGCCAAGCACGCCTTCCGCAAGGCGACCACACCTCTCCTGCCGCGGCCGACTCGGGTGGACGACTCCAGTTCGCCCAAGCTGCCGCTACGAAGCAGGCGCATCGCAGCCAACCCCCTCTCCAAGTACCCGGTCGCAAAGAGAGGAGAGATCCTCGCCATGCAAAAGTTGGGGTTCGTCGAGGCGGAACCGACGGAGGAGGGTCAGCAGAGGCCGGACGCGATGTTCAAGGAAGACCCGGCGACACACGGGCCATGCGGGAGCTGTTCGCGAGCGGGAGCGGCGGCTGCGACCGCGGAGCGCCGCGGGGCCGGGGCCAAGCGTGAGCGCCGGAGGCCGACGCGCGGGAACTAGAATGTTTAGTGCGTGAGTAATCCGTTGTGTTGGCGTCCCTGGGGTGGCGGGCAGTGTTGAATATTTGTATCCACCCCGGAAAATTTCTTGTAAAACTTTCTTCTACTTAATGCAATGATGCGCAAATCTTTTTGCGTATTCGAGAAAAAAAAGTGCGTATGCCTACGATGCATATAACGAGCTACTACGTAGTTCCGCGCACCAAGGTGATCAAGCGCGTACAACCTCAATTCCTTCTCTCTCTTAATATAGAACAAAAAATAAATCCAAACGTACTAGTAGTAGCTAGTTTCTTGCTGGACTGTAACTCTGAATGTTTTGCTTGCTGGTTTGGCAGATCGAGTTAATAAGCAACCGGCAAGTGAAGGAATAATCCACCGCAGATTCCACAAATAAGAAACTCTATACAGAGGACCGACCGAACGACTGGACAAGCAAAGCAAGCAAAGGCAGCAGCATCGATCTCACATTGAACAAGCAACACATGAGAGCTTTGCTAAAAAATAAGTGATGGTCCCATGCCAACGCACAGGGGCCACAGAAATGGCCTCCTCCTAGACCGAGACCGAGCGCTACGTCACTCGATCCCATTGCTTTGGGCGTCGCAGTCCCAGTCGTAGTCTTGTTCGTAAGCTGTAGCAGTATAGCCGTGGCCCTATCTAGGCGCACACTTGCACAGCGTCACAGATCGATGGAGAGCACGTCAACGCCTTGATGACCGATGCCTACAGCGCAACCGCAGCAGGGGACGCCCAATGCAAGTCAACACGAGCTGCATGCCTGCGCTTCTTTTATTCAGCTCCGATCCCCCCTCACCCGGAAAGTCGTGAACACCGTCAACCATCTGGATCCGACAGTAGCCGCTAACTAGCAGTCAGCGTGACTGATTATATTATTGTTTCCTCAAAAAGTGATTATATTTTTGCTTCCGACCTGACAAATTCTCATCCTGTTCCAATTTGTCCAGGAATTTCAGACATCACGTGGTAACGGTAGATTCCAATAATTTTGGGACCTCTGACGTCGTTAAACTTGTTAGCTCGGCTTATCAGTCAAAAAACACCAACCGCCTTATCAATCATAGAAACCATCAACCAGACAAATCTTCCGCTTTGAATCAAAATCTTCCTCTAGCTCATTGGACCAATGACCGTCGCGCCAGACACGGGTTTGAAACTAGGTCATCTGCGACTAGGTATAGGAGAATATCGATCACTTGCTATGCATTTGCCCCTATGCTCGTGAGATCTAGTTTCATATATGCCAGGCGTTGGGACCTGGATATAGATTTCCAGACGGCCCATGGGCTGGCGGCACGGCACGTGGCACGGCCTTTTGGCATGGCTCATGGCCGCACGGCATGGCAGGCACCATGCCCGTGCTGGCACGGCACGAAGGCCAGTGCAGTGCATGGGCCGCCAGCCTGGCCCATGACACGGCACGGGCACGACACGGCCGAAAGGCCGGCACGGTGGCGGCACGGCAGCTCCGCGCCGCACCGCGTGCTCCTCCACTCGTCCTCGCGTCACTCCTCTGGTCGTCCTCGCGCCGCTCCAGCGCTCCTCCATCCCCTCGTCCTCGTCGTCGTCGTCAGGAAGTGCCGATGCGCCGGAGGCTCGTTTCCTCCGCACGCTCGCCGCCGCCGGCGGGAGGCGCCAAGGGCTCGCTCTTCTCCAAAGCGACGCCGCGCGGCCACCTCCTCGGCTCCTCTTCCACGCCCCGAACTCCGCTCCCCAGCTCCGCCTCCGTCGCCGGCATCTACCTCCTCGGGGGCGAGTGTGCTCCCTGCTTCCGTTCCGCTCCCAGCTCCGCTCGAGCTCGGGCACACGACGGCACGGTGGCACGGCGACACGCCGTGCTTTCGGCACGGACCGACGGCCCATGTGTCGTGCCATGGGCCACAAGCCTGGCCCATGGCACGGCACGGTGGCCATCTATAGACCTGGAAAGACCTCTACCTCCAGCTAAGCACATGGTCCTGCAGTGGTGGCAACGGCTGCAGGAGTCTTGGCAAAGTAAAGCCATAAAGGGGTTCAACTCGCTCTTCACTTTTGCCTCATGGCAGATCCGGAATGATAGGAACACGCGGCGCTTCAAGAATGCTCCATCATCGATGATTGACTTCTTGATCGTCATAAAAGCGGAGGCGGATTAATGGTTTAAGACGGGTGTGAGGAACTTAGAATGTTTGATGATAGAAGAGTAACAGACTAAGCCTCTCAGTTTTTTCTTTCATTTTTGTTCCCTCCCTTCTCTCTGTTTTGTTTTTTTTTTTTGAAAAAAATGCCCATGCATCAGCCGACTTTCTAATTATTGGCTTTTCTTCAATAACTAAATAAAATCCCCCCTCTAGTATTTTTCTGAATATCCCTTCTTTATTCGTCTTGTTGGATCCATCCAGGCATCGCCAAATTAATGGCCGAAAGGCGAGAACAGAAACGCTGCTGCTACTCGGCGACAGACGGGCCGTTGACCCTCGTCGCCCATCGGTGACCACTCTCCACCATTACTCCCGAGGTTCGAGACCGGGACGACGGCATCACATCGGTGGCGCTAAACGTCCTGAAAAGCTCAGCCTCGACACCTATATGATGGTGCAGTGCCCTTGTCCAACGCCGCCCCAAAAAGGGCCTGCGCGGCCACGTCGCTCGGTGACGGCCGACGGAGTCGCGTCGTGGTCGGCGCGCGGCCTCGCTTCGGCCACGTCCGCGTGGATCGATCGATCGTGGATGGATGGCCGACCTGCTTTCCAACCAGCGACCTTAATGGCGGATTGGTCAGCTTGAGATTGCCCTAAACTTTTCGGCATAAATACCCTGCGCCTAGCTTCTAGGAGCGTTGATGTTGTAGTTGTACGTATGGCCGTATGGGGCAATATAATGGTGGTATCCTAAAAGGTACCCGGTAGTAATGTTTTTGAGGTGTCCATACCGCGCCCGCCTGCTTGGAACCTACTCCTACCACACAACAGAGCAGGCAGGGAGCTCTGCAGATCAAAGCACATATTATCAGAATATGTATATACAAAGAACTAGAAATGTACTAGTCTGAAAAACGGTTATGTGGGGGAATGGACTGACAATTTCCATTTTCAGGTGTGTAGGAGGGTATCTTTTTTGGGACGATCGGTTCAAGCATTGGAACATGATTTCTGAATGATTGGGAACGACGCAGACAGAGAACACAGAACGTAATTATTGTTAATAAAATAATTCAGAAATCAAATCTAGGTACAAGATGGTTATCAGTATTTATTTATTTTTTGTATATATAAACGTTTATACGTATAAAATAAACCTGAACGATGATGAAAAGAAACATGAATCCATTTCAGTCTGTAGCATCCGGGCCCATTTATCTGTCGCATTAGGTTCAGTTCGTCAGTCGCAGTCTCAAGAAACGCGCCGCCACCGGGCGCCAGCACTCGGCACCGCCGTGGCTCTCCGCAGCTCCACTGCATCGCCGACGCCGGCTGCCCACGGCCGCCGGGTCTCATTCCATTGAAGTCCTGTTTCCTAGAACCACGACGCATTAAGTTTACTCACTGAATTTGGGGATGTCGTTTTACAATTTCTGCATGCCATCTTCTTCGGTGTTCATCCGTGTCTCTGGTCAGAGTTCAGCCACTATGCCTCCACTTGCCAAACTCTTTTCTTGCCTTTTCAACGAACAAGATCATCACAACACAACACACTTTTTGTGGCCTCTCCGGCAGGAATCGAAATCCCAATAGATTACTCATCATAATCGCAATTAGTCCTCCCTTTTGGCTTTTGCATATCCAATCGCAATTATGCGAGAACAGGAGACGCCCCACAAAGTTATTGGCAAAAGGCCGCGGCAGACTGCAGCTCTCCTCTCAACTCTCACCTTCCCCTGTACCACAGTGGGAAGACACCGTGGACGGATGGATATCCACAGGGGATTGGGACATGTTTGCTGCAAGCCACAGCATCAAGTGAATTCCATTCCACGCGGTCTCCTCTTTATAAACCCCCAGACCCCTGCGCGCCTATCTTGCTCCATGCAAGGAAACACTCTCCCACCATCATCCTCCCCCTCACCGCCGTCTATGGTCTTGGCGTTCCCACCGCCAACGACATCAGCGCGCTAGTAGCTCATGGCCTTGGCTGCCACCACAAACGCAGCAGCGGTGATCCATCATCAGCAATGCGGCAGCGCGACGACGACAGACCCGCGCGCGCAGCGGCAGCGAGTCCGGTGCCGCGTGGCTGCAGCTAGCAGCGTCGCCGCCGTCGCGACAGCGTGCGAGCGGCCGGTGGAGGCACAACGCGGGGCGCGGAGGAGCACGTGCACGGCGGCGACCGTGGCGGGCATGTGGCGGCAGCTGCAGGGGTGCAACGACTGGCAAGGGCTGCTCGAGCCGGCGGCGGTGCACCCGGTCCTGCAGGCCGAGGTGGCGCGCTATGGCGAGCTGGTGAACGCGTGCTACAAGGCGTTCGACCTGGACCCGGCGTCGTGCCGGCACCTCAACTGTAAATACGGCCGCCAGCGGATGCTGGAGGCGGTGGGCATGGCCGACGCCGGGTACGAGATCACGCGGTACCTCTACGCGGCGGCCGACGTGACGGTGCCCACCATGGAGCCGTCCACCAGCGGGCGCGGCCGGTGGATCGGCTACGTGGCTGTGTCCACGGACGAGATGACCCGGCGGCTGGGCAGGCGCGACGTCCTCGTGTCGTTCCGCGGCACGGTGACGCCTGCCGAGTGGATGGCCAACCTGATGAGCTCGCTGGAGCCGGCGCGCCTGGACCCCTGCGACCCGCGGCCGGACGTCAAGGTGGAGTCGGGCTTCCTCAGCCTCTACACCTCCGTCGACAAGACGTGCCGCTTCGGCGGCGCGGGGAGCTGCCGGGAGCAGCTCCTCCGCGAGGTGTCGCGCCTCGTCGGCTCGTGCGCCGGCGAGGACGTCAGCGTCACACTCGCGGGGCACAGCATGGGCAGCGCGCTGGCGCTGCTCTCCGCATACGACCTTGCCGAGCTGGGCCTCAACCGCGGCGCGCCCGTCACGGTCTTCTCCTTCGGCGGACCCAGGGTCGGGAACGCCTCCTTCAAGTCCCGCTGCGACGAGCTGGGCGTCAAGGTGCTGCGCGTGGCCAACGTCCACGACCCCATCACCAAGCTCCCGGGCATCTTCCTCAACGAGGCCACGGCGGGGGTGCACCAGGTGCTCCTCCCGTGGCGCGCCTCCTGCTACACCCACGTCGGCGTCGAGCTGCCCCTGGATTTCTTCAGCATGGGTGACCTGGCCAGCGTCCACGACCTGGGCACGTACGTTGCCGCATTGCTCAAGAACAAGCCGGCCGCGACCAGCAGGCGCAGCGACGCCGCCGGCGTGCTGGCGAAGGTGGCTGAGTTCGTGGGGCGGAAACGCGCGGGCGCCGTGCCGTGGCAGGACGCAGCCCTGCAGATGGGCGGCCTGGTGCAGACCCTGGGGCTCATCTGACTCTGACCTCAAGAACCGGCGGTGGCAGGCTAGCAGTGATCCTCTTGGTTTATTTTTTGGAGGATCCCTGCCCTGGTTCTGGTTGTTTTTTCAGCCGATTTATTCTGTATAGATTAATTGATTGATCGATCCATCGATTAGCGTAGCTTGATCCTTCGCAGGGAAGATCAAAAGGGAATTTCTTTGTTTAAATTCGTTTTTTTGTTGGCACAGATACATTGTACAGATACTGACCATTAACGGAAGCAAAGCTTGCTGTAAATAGAGCAGACAAACACGCCTATACATGTCATGGGTTCAATTTACTCGAAAAACAAATCTCTTCACTCTGTTCCTGCTTCTCGTTGGTCTTCAACTTGCTCGTCAAATGGCCCAGACATTGGGTCTGGGCCGAATGGCTGTCAATAATAATTGGTTAAATTGTATGCAAATTTAGAATGTATAACACTTGCATAAATAAAATTGTAGAATCCATGGAAAATTATTCAGGTGGGGCTCGCCTCCTTCCGGTGACGTCTTAAAAAAATGTATTTAGAATATCTATGGCTTTATATTCCAAAAATAATAATGTCCAGAATCCATTTCACATTTTTCAGAGTAAATTAAATACCAGTTATAATTCCTACTACAGAGTATCTTAGCTCCCTAACTGGAGAGGGCGTTTTCGGTTTTTTGCGATGCTAAAACTAGGATGACGTGACATGTCGCTAGTGCGTCACCGTATATTTTGTTGCTGGGAACGTAGGACTTCGAGGAGGATTCGTCACGGCTCATGGAACTGTTGCTTCTCTCTATATATTTCTTTTTCAGGAAACGGACACCTTGCCTACAATATTATATCGACAATATTCCATCTAAAAGATCAGACAAAGATGTGGCACGTCCAATAAAACTCGGAACCCTCGATTGGAGCTGTCTTTCAGGATCCGGGCATGCAGATTGCAGCTTGCTAAGCAGCAATGGGAATCCCCCTTACCCAATTGTAGTTTACTTCAATACAAAATTGCAAATATTCTGCTTAATCTTGTGCAGTTGCTTGTTCAGTTATCTTGTGTGACGAGAGACAGAGATTCCTGCCGATCCAATCCTGGAGTTCCCAGTTGCTTTCCACTAGGATTTGTTCGTCCTGCTCTTGCGAACCTGCCTGCCCTTTTGGGTTTCTTTAGCGGTGTTGGTTGAGAATAAAATCTTTTGAAATACAGCTCATGCACCTGCGTGAGCAGGCCGAAATCGACATGCTTATTTGGTCAATCGCTCTGTGCCTCCGTCCACCGACCACGCTGGCCGCATTGCCGCTTGCTTTCCCATTCGTAGGAGGATCTCCGTCCACCGTCCTCCGGCCATACGCGCCGCAAGTCCAAACTTCTTCACAAGTCAGTCGTATTTAATAGCACATAGTACATTCCTTCTGTATTCACTTATGTCAACATGTCATTGAGTTGTAAAGTCAAATAAAAACTTTGAGTTGTAAAGTATTACTTTTTTTAGTACTATAACATTTGCACATGTCATTGAGTTAAACAAAGTTTCACATCTCCTCGAGTACAATAACTTTATTTTAAGCCATTTTTCGTATGAGAAACTTTTAAGTCAAATAAAAAAATGATTTACAAGAATCTAAAAACTCAAAACAGAATGTTCGGACTCCAAATGATTTCAAATGAAAATATCGCCAATTACAAAGTCTCATATCTCTTCGAGTGGTTGATTTATCATTTCTTCATCTGAGATCATTTGAAAAAAATAAACTGATTTTCAAAATCTAAAAACTTTAAACAGATATTTTTATGCACTAAATGTATTCAAATGGAAATATCGTATATAAAATTCATCTTCATAAAACTTGATTTTAAAAGAGGAGTTATGAATTTTACTGTACCCTAACAATATTTAGAGATGGCTAGAATTGTAACCACCGCTAGGAATCTTTTAAAGAAGACAAACACTCTAATTTTTACCCCTCCGTCCTACGTTTTTTTTTTTTTTGGACGGAGGGAGTCTTATCTAAAAATTAGATGTCCACTTGTGTGTCTAGAAAAAAGAACTTCCTACCTACTTGCGCGAAATGTTGTACGAACAAGAAGCCAATTAGAAGCCTAGTGTCTATGCACACTTCTATCTGAGTAAGAAACAACCACATAGTACAGCCTTTGACAAAAGGCAAAAGGGTTGTGACGTGACGGTGACTAACTGACTATCAAGCCTCCAAAGCCAATTGACAAGAGGCTAAAGAATTGGTAATTTAGTAGCCAGTAAAAAAAAAAAAAAGAAGCTCTGTGCCAATAGCCATCAGATCAATCCGAAAGACCGCACCACGCCGCCAATGCCAAGGACGGCCTCTGGCCATGCAAACGCGGCGGCGCGCTGAATCCCGACGAACTCCATCGCCTTCGCGAGAATGGTGGCGCCTCTGCTGTCCGCCGGCGCATTGTCGGGCTTGGACACCTTGCCAGCGGCTTCGGCTTCGGCCTTGATCGACGATATGTACGCGCCGAGGTCATGAACGCTCCCCGGGTCGAGCAGGCTAAGGAAGTCGAGGGCGAGCTCCACGCCGACGTGCGTGTAGCGGTCACCGGCAGCCGCCCAGGAGTCGAGGAACCCTCTCGTGCCCTCGTTGAAGATGGCTCCCGGGAGCATGGTCACCGGGTCGCGGACGTTCGCGACGCGCAGCACCTTCACGCCGAGCTCGTCGCAGCGGTCCTTGAAGGCCGCGTTCCCCACTCTCGGTCCACCGAACGAGAAGACGGTGACGGGGACGCGGCGCCCTGACGCGTCGCGGTTGAGGCCGAGCTGGGAGAGGTCGTAGCCGAGCAGCATCGCCAGGGCGCTCCCCATGCTGTGCCCGGCCAGGGTGACGCTCATGTCATCGCGGGGCCTGTCCTTGGAGAAAGACTTGACGACGCGGGACACCTCGCGGAGGAGCTGCTCCCGGCAGCTCCCCATGCCGACGCCGCCGCCGCCGGGAGAGGAGGTGTAGAGGTTGAGGAAGCCGGCCTCGACCTTGACGTCCGGGCGCGTGTCGAGGACGCGCGCCGGCTCGAGCGCGCTCATGAGGTTAGCCGCCCACTCCGCCTGCGTCACCGTTCCGCGCAACGAGACGAGGACGTCGCGCCTGCCGAGCCGCCGGGTCATCTCGTCGGTGGACACGGCGACGTACCCGACCCAGCTGGCGCGGCCGCTAGTGGACGGACTACTGCCGGCCACAGCCACGTCCGGCGTTGCGTAGATGTACCGCGTCACCTCGTACCCTGCCCCGGCGATACCGGCCTCCTCGAGCACGTGCTCCTTGGCGTGGTTGCAGCACATGTACCGCGGCGACGACGGGTCCACGTCCAGCACCTTGTAGCAGGCGCCGACGAGCTCGCCGTAGCGCGCCACCTCGTCGCGCACCACGGGGTGCAGCGGCTGGAGCAGACCGTCCCAGTCGTGGGACCCCTGGACCTGCCTCCACATGGTCGCGATCGATGCCGTCCTGCTCCTCGCCGCGCTCGTCGTCGTCCTCGCTGATGAGGCAACCGACGCGCTCGCGCTCGCCCCCGCCCTCGTGGAGATGGACGGCGATGTGGTGGCCTCGTTAGCTGCGGCGGCAGCCGTGAACGCGAAGCTTGCACGGGACGGTTCAGGGCGCCCGGGGCTCCTGATCTGTTGCAGAGTGCAGCGCGGCTGGATGAGAGCAGAGGAAGCCATTTGCTCACCACGCATGAGAGATTTGGTACAGAATCGGCACACCGAGCGCGCATATCATATATATAGCGGCGTTGAATCCAGCAAGCATGCACAAGCCGATCCTGGCACTGTTGCTAGCTAGAGCACGACGTCCTCTCTCGCTCTCTCATTAACTGATCCGCGTGCATCAGGTGAGAACACACGATATATATAGTGCAGGATATAGTACTGGCCTTTATTAAGGTTGCCATTTTCTAATGCTGTCAACAATCACTGTTACTATGTAGTCACCTCAGTATATATACGTACATTCAACTAGTTAGAAGGCCCCTGCGAATACCTCTCGCCGGCAGAAATCGTCCTCCACTGCTCCATAGCTGATGTCTTTCTTTTTAGGTCACATGACCATTATGTATCTCGGTCTTCTTTTGAAGACCTCTATGTACTTGGGCTGCTTTAATATATGTTGTGGTAAAAAAAAAACGAGTTAGAACGTAACAGTACCACTAATAAGATGATCAAGCAAGTATAATCTCGATTCCTTCGCCTTTTTCATCATCGCGTTGTTGCATGTTTTTCATTAAGCGGAAAAAAGTTCGCCTGTTCCTGCCCGAGAATAGTTCGGGGCGTGCGTGTGTTGGCGGCTGGAGTCCGTGCGTGTGTTGGCCTCTTGGGGATTGGGGGCAGCGCCAGGAAGTTAGGGATAGGATTTTTCTTTTCTTTTTTTATTCATTAATATATTGACAGGGCGCCAACGCCAAAACGGAAAGCGCGAATGCCAAAATGGAAAGCGCGAACGCCAAAACGGAAAGCGCGAGCACCAAATCCGAGAGCGCGAACGATTTTTTCTGTGCGTTAGAATATTTTTTCTGTGCGTCCTCTTTGAACCCACAGAAAAACACGATTATTTCCGTGAGTTTTAAATATTTCCATGCGGGCGCCACCACACACAGAAAAAATAGACCAATTTTCTGTGGGTTTTCTAATTTTTCTGTGGGTTATATTTATTAACCCACAGAAAAAATAGAATTTTTCCGTGTGTACCGAAAAAACGCCCAGAAAAAATGGACACCGACGGAAATATTCCAGTTTCCAGTAGTGGCTATTCAAATTACATTAGCATTCCTGAGAAATGGTTCTTAGGCAAACGAACAAAGCCTAAGCTGGCTACGGTAATCCACTGGTTACCTGCGACCGAAAAAAAAATACAAACGCCTAGCTTGTTTCTTGCTGGAATGTAACTCTTGATGTTTTGCTTGCTGGTTTGGTAGAGTTAAGCAACTAACCGGGGCAAGTCAAGGAATAATCCAGATTCCACAATAAGAAACTCGAGACGTAGGTACAGATTGGACCGAACAAGCAAAGGGAGGAGCAGACAGCAGAGGCAGCACAACAGTGAGCGAACAACACAACACATGAGAGCTTTGCTCAATAAGTGACGGTCCCATGGCAACACACACGTACTACGGTCCACAGAAACGGCTACCTCCTAGACCGCCCTTGCTTTGGGCCTCCGCCCCCCGGCCGGTCCCCGTCCCCGGCGTAGGCTAGGCTTGTCTGGACTCTGGAGCAGCATTGCCAGGGCCCTATCTAGGTTGATGTCATGATGTGCACAAAGATACTCCGTACATTTATCTCAAAAAAAAAAGATACTCCGTACATTTTTTTTCAGTGACCACTGCACTGCATCAAAACGTTCACTATCCATTGTACGCACAGGTCTACTAGAGTGGGGCGTCAACGCCACCTTGATTGCCGATGCCTACAGCGCAACCGAAGCCGGACCGCGGGATCTCCAACCCTGCGGTGGACGTGGATCCCCTCCATGCCCGCCACCATGTCAACACGCGAGTTGCATGCCCGCGCTTCTTTTATTCAGCTCCGCTTCCAGAGAGCCGTCAACACTCAACACTGTCAACCATCTGGATCCGACAGTAGCCGCTAACTACTCCATAAAAATAATCTCGCTACATTTGTCATTTGTCAACACTCAACACTGTCAACCATCTGGAGTAGGTGTGAACACCGGTGTGACTATTGCAGTGATTTAGCTTCCATAAAAACAATCTCGCTACATTTGTCATTTGTTTAATATTTTATACTCACTCGTTGATAAAAGAAGTCATTTTTGATAAGATTTAAGCCGAACATTGGAATATAAATCATAACTAAATTTTAACTTATTGAGTTTGGAAATGTGAAAACCATACAGATAGATTCGTCTCGAAATACACTTTCATAAAAGTATACATATATCTTTTTCAAAACATACTTTTATAGAAATATGAAGTCAAAGTTATATTTGGAAACCATATCGTTGTCCAAAGCGATTTTTTTATCAACTTGGAGGGAGTATTGTTTGGATATTTTTTTTGGTCCATTTAATCTGAATTGAATAGTCATGGGAATCATAGTGTTGGATGGATAAAAACACTCGATTTTTGTTCCGCTGTCAAGAGTGTTTATGTGCACACCAGCATTCGGGTGTTACATGCACCAAGAACTGCTGCTCTTGTTACTTCTAAATAGAAGTAGTTCTTCTCCTGGAAATGTACACCTTGCCTACAAATTCTTTGATAACTTTGGTGCAATCAGACCCAGAAACAGAGCCAATGCGCTCGCCTAAATAGAACCTGCAAACACAGTTCTAGGTCGAGATTTATTAAAAGCCCTCCAATTCCTTGTTCAATTATGTTGTGTGATGAAAGTGACTCCTACCTGGAGTTCCTAGTTGCTTTCCACTCACTAATAGAGAAAGAACTTTCGGTTTAGTACATTAGTCTCAGCTAGAATTGCGTCTAGGACTAACTCTAGAACTATGTCGCGTTATGCACAAGTTTGTAAGTAAGCTATGCGTGAGATGAGAGGTAATGAGTTTGAATCTCACACACCACAAAAAGGGAGTTCCACGTTTAAATACTTTTTTTTTTTGCCTCGAGGATGTGCTTTGGTTCTGGTTTTGTGACCCGGATCCCGAATTTTGGTTGGAAAAATCCGGATTAAAGCCCATTCCTAAATGGACTGAAACACGTCTATCTACTTGTGACTCAGGCCTTGTTTAGATTGCTTCAAAATTCCAAATTTTTACACTCTCTCTTCATCACATCAATCATTAGACACATGCATGGAGCAATAAATATAGATAAAAATAACTAATTACATAGTTTGGTTGTAAATCATGAGATAAATCTTTTGAGCCTATATTTAGTCTATGATTGGACAATAATTGTCAAATACAAACAAATAAAGTGCTACAGTACTTCGAATTGTAAGAAAAATTACAATCTAACCAAGGCCTAAGATTTGTTCGTCCTGCACTTGCAACCTGCCTGGCCTTTTAGGTGTATATATTCGTTGGGAATAAAATCTGATGAAATGCAGCTCATGCACCTGCTTGAACAGGCCGAAATCTCCTAGTCCTAGCTTAGTTGGTCAATCATATCGCTGCGTGCCTCCCTTCACCGACCACGCGGCCGCATTGCCGCCTGCTTTTCCCATTTGGTAGGAGGATCTCCATCCTCTGCCAATGATAATCGAAAAGGGCTTCATGATGACATGAGAGACTCCCGTGCCCGCCGGCGACTGTTACGTGTACGGGATGACGATGTACGTGCGTACCGTTGGTCAACGGATCATCTTGGTCACGATCATATCGATCTTGATGGACTTTATAGCGAATTAACAAGCTTATTTTTTTCGAATACGCAAAAAATTTATACAAATTAACAAGCTTCATTCTATACGTACTAGTAGGCACACTGCTTGCGTACGTATGTATATGTACTGTACGCAGACATGCATGGTATGTACCACAAAACCCACGTACACGGAGCTGAGTCGATCAGTACGGCAGTACCACGGACTTGATCGTAGAACCGCTCGTGCAATTGGCGTCGGGCGCACGCGCGAGTGTCATGCGCTGCGCCAACCTCTTTTCGGCATTGGCAGATAGCAGGCAGGCCAGCCGGCCGGCCGCCAAAGTTCAAATGAGCCAGCCAGCTGTACGAAAAACGCACACGTCGCCGTCGCAGGCCGGTGGAGTGGTGGACGTACGGATATTTCAACCATGCAACTATGCAAGTGAAATTCTTGTGTGTGGATGGACAAGCATCCCGTGGGTGAAGTTTTCTTGACATTCTGCTAGTGGCAACTGGCAAGTCAGAGAGAATTTCAGCCTTCTTTTTCCAATCGAAGTCATGCAAAGTATTCTTCATTTGAATTCATTCAGTGACGAGGAGCATTTTGCATTGATTTGCTTGCCGCATGGTATGACTAGTGAGTGAAGCACGTAGATCTGCATGTCATGATTGAAGGTGAGTTTTACGTACTCAATCAATCCTAAATTATAAGATGTTTTACCTTTTTAACCCAAAATTTGGTCACTTGTCTTATTCAAAAAAGTATACAAAAAATAGTAAAACTCACCTTCGATCACGCCCGTTCGTTTGCTCTTATCGCTTCCAAATGATTCAAGAGTTTTTCTCTCACAAGAAATCGCGGATTCGAGAATCACCAAATTTAAACGACCAAACGAACAGGCCGGATATTTTAAATAAATTTTAAATATGACAAACGGTTAAACTTAGTGTTAAAAAAGTCGAAAAAGATACCACGTCTACGTGCTCCAAGCCAAAGCAGTCAAAAAGGGTAACTTGCATCAAGCGCAAGACTTTCTTTGTCATCGACTTGTGTCATGGTTCACTTTTAAAATTCATAACATACTAGACATTTCTATTAAAAAATATTTTTTTTCATCAAATATACCGTATTTTTCATACATATGCGCGTGTGTAGATGCTGCTCGTCCCATTGCATCCTCGTATTCTTTTTGGTTATTAGAGAAGCGTCCCGCATATCTTACAAATATTCCCTCATTGGACGTCCCTATGAGACTTCCAACCAAACAGCACCTGAAAAGGGAAAATACCACTACCCCATCCTGCCAACCAAACAGGCAAACACTAAGCATTGAATCGTATAACCTCATCATCCATACAAGCACAATAAATAAAGCCGGGCCAGGCTCTAGAAAGCGAGCAAGTGAGGTTGCAGCCGGCCGGTGACCCTTTTTGGGCTAGGGGGCCGCCCATTGATTCACTTCACCCTTGTACGTATGTACGTATGTATCGATCGTTTCGTCGACATCTCCTAGGAAAGAAGTAAAGAAAGGAAATGCAGGCGCGCGTCATCATCGTCGATCTCATCCATAGTCCATCCATCAAATCAGACATACAAAACAAAGACGGGATTGGGAAGAACCAATGCTGCTGCAAATGTTCCAAGGATCGGAGGAATCGTACCTGATGACGCCAAGTAACTAAGTGATAGATGGGTCATCGGTGGTCGGTGCAGGCACGTAATGCATGAGTCCATCCTGTTCCAGTCCTAGGAAATTACTAAACTATATATAAAGCAGTACTATTCTGAACCCAACTTGCTGTAACACCTGGTGACACATGATGCATGGTGGAGCCTGGAGGAGGATGATCGAAGGAGTGATCAGATATAGCAAAAATAAACCAAAGGCATAGATTCAACGCGACCGTTATTTATTTATCGTGTTCAAGTCTAAAAGCTCGTCGCTCATCGTTATCGATTGTACTATTCCTAAAGTGCAAATTATTCCTAGGCAGGAATTCCTTTTTAATGAAATACTACACCCCTTCTTCAATCCCTTATTGCTTCCAAAAAATAAACCAATAATGTAATGGTTTTTACTCCTCCTATCCCTCAATAAATCAATTCCTAGGGTTTTTATCTTTCGAAAAAATTCCTAGGGTTTTCTTAACTCAATTTGTTTTAAGTTTGATAGAAATAAGTTTTTAAAAAAGTTCGAGTCGAAAGGTCAATATTCAAGACATCAAATTAGTACTGGATATTACCATAAACTATATTTCATAAGTTCTTCACTTGTCGTCATAAATATTTATAGTTTATTGCTATTAATTGTGTCAAACTTAGAAAATTTGTCTTAAGAAAAAGTTAAAATTGATTTAATAATTAAAGAAGTTTCAGTAGCATTTTAAATTTGTGACAAATAAAAAGACTTAGGAGCACTCCAATCCTAGAAATTAAGCAAAACAGTGATGTGGAATTTTGTAATTAAGGAAGATAGAGGGAGAAATGGTCTAAATCCGTACTATTTTTGACATCTGAAAAATCCGCATTCACACCCGAAACCGTACAATATCCGATCCTCTCCGAATCCGATCAAAAAACATGAATTAGGATATGGGAAAGCCATTATCCGTTGCTATCCGATCCGTTTTCATCCCTACATGTGGTTCACTTGTGCTCCTATGATCTACCAAGTGTGTCTCTTACCTAAGTCTTATAATACGTGCGTACATGTTTTTTTTGATGAGAAACAATTCATTAGACGCATCTATGCTTACATAACAATAAATTAAATCAACTACTATACAATAAAAAAAATATACTACTACGCTTTAGCCTTTGTAACACATACATCATCGATGATTAAAAAATATTACCATATATTCACTAGGATTAGTTTATACTATAATTGAAATCTTCTTCAAGCGTAAGCGTAAGAAGCCTGACCTTACATCGGACCCACGACCATTCTCTCACCCTCCTAATCACGCGCGCTTGTGAAAGGCTCGCCACATCACATGGCACCCAGAGTTCGATTCCTGCCCTACTCCCCGAGCCCCTTCTTTTCTTTTTTCTCTCTTCCGAGAGCAGAGGCATGGTTACGAGAGTGCGGCGGCGGCTCTACAAGGCGGATCTACCTCTGCGGCACGCATGCCTAGGCACGGGGCAGCCGCCAACCTCTGGGGAGGCATCGTCGTTTTCAACCGCGGCAGCATGGGATCTAGCGAGGAAGAGGATGCGCCAGAGCCGGAGACGAGAGCGAGGCGACTGCATCTTCCCCCGCACCACAGCCGCCAGAGATGGAAGACCAGGCGACCCTTTGGCGGGATCGCCCTGCTCCCCGACCGCACCAGCCAACATCAGGCCTCCCTCGAGGACGACGACGCCGGGAGCCTGAGATGACGCTCTGTCGCTCGCCCGTGCCGCCGCCGCCGCCGCCGTTTTTCCTCACGCGCGCTGCGTCTGCATCCCTCCGGTCTTTCCCTCCTATTCCATGTCGGTCGCTTGCTCCTCGGGGACCTTTGGATCCGATCGTCCTAGGGTTCCTAGCGACGCTGCCAGCTCCAGCTCGCCTCCCTCCCTCCCAATCTATTCCTCGCGAAGAAGGTCCGCTCATCGATGCCGTTTGGATCCAGTCGTCCTTCCTGACTCGATCTGATCATTATTAATGTTTACTATTTTCATTTTTCTTACGAAGTTTCTGATAGAATTGCAGCCCGGAGCACCATGACGTCCTCGACGTACGTGACTTGATGTTGTGGTTTTGTTAATCTCTATATGCACGGTAAAGTTTCTGAATATGTGCATTCCTAGATCATTAACTGATGCTTTGGACTTAGCTAATCATCATGTTACTCACAATGTTTGTCACTGCTGAAATCAAGATGTCTATATATTCAACAGTGCTCTTCTGTTATCTGCCACTTTAGAATAAATATATCCTTGTTAATTTTTAGTAGTGTGATCTTTTGGAATATAGCTACCTGGCAGTATATGCCGTAGAAAATTTCCAAAATTCTTGGAAACTTCGTGCTTTTTTTTTATGTTATCTGCCGCACGGGAACTATTATTTAGTTTGTTGCAGAAGCTTTTTGTAGGAGGTTTGCCTCACGATTGAATAATTCAGCTTCAAGGTTTATCTCCTCCAGTTCAACGTGCATTGGTTATGTCACACTGATGCCATTGATCACCTACTGCTTGTTTGACAAAATAACACACAACTCTAAATACGGTTGGCTCATGCCCTTTATTTTTCTGGATGAAAGGTTGATAACTAGCCCTGATATTGCTATATTGTTCCGTACAACTTTTATCAGTTGTTGGATTTATCCCAACAATTCAACATGATAGCCATCCTCGAAGGTAGATGCCTGTACCCTTTTTCCTTTTTGAACTGCAATTACAATTCTGATTTATACTATACTTTTCATCATTCAGGTTGGTTTGCCACAATGGATGGTAGACAATATTCTTGGTCAGTTTTCTTTTGAACACTAGCTGGAGATTTTTGGGCCCTCAATTTTATTGAGGGTATCCTAATGATGATCTCTGCAGTTAATGTTTCGGATTTCTGTGAGATAGTTCCAGTTTCATGCTTATTAGTGGTGAGGTTCTGTCCATCTTTGCTTTAGAGACTTATTAGTTAAGCTAGCAACTCAAGCAACAAAATATCTATTTGGAGTGGCATTTCTTACGATTAGCTAATTCTGCATTTTAATTTAAACAAGTTTTTACCCTGTGTTACCATTTCTATTTTTTTATTTGGTCTTTCAGTCTTTGCATGCCCAACAGTGTTCCTGTGATTGATGGCCATGGAAATGATGCAGTGCAAGCACGGCTTCAATATTCATCATCTTCTTCTAATATGCCTGTACAAACCTGCTTTGAATAGGAGCAAAAATGCAATTCTACTGTATGAGTTTGACTGATTACAGAATTCCATATAGGCTTTAGTGTATCATTATTCCTATTCAGTCCATTGTCAGATCTGTATAATCCTTGATATAATGCCTTCTCTATTAATCACAGTTTCCTTCCTACTAATGAGCTACAGCATTTGCTTCCCAGGTACATGTTGACAAGCACAATTAAAGTTATTTGCGGTGCCATTTTAGAAGTAAGTTTTTTTTATTCCATAGGATTGTTCTCTGTAACACATTATTTGCATTTGCAGCAGTAGTTCCTTTTTCCCCTATGCAAAAACCAGCTCAAGTAACGGCAAAATCACATCAACATATATGGTACTTTTCATACCTTTTTTCCTTCATTAGCTGAACACTAGCAGATTGAAAGAAAATGTGTTTCTAAAACATGTGTCAACACATATGCCATTTGTAGGTCCTTGGAACACTAGGCACCAAACTACAGGTTACTGTGTCAACACATATGCATTTGATATGTATGGAATACTCATATCATCCTTCCTTGCCTTACACTTCTTCTCATGCAGCCGAGGCTGTATGCCCAGAAGGTACTGAAGGTGTCATACATGAAGCTATGATAGATAAATAAAAGCCTTTTGAACGTTTGACATGTGACAGTAACCTGATTTGCTCATGTTAAGTTACTAAAATTTCAATTTATTTCAATTTCAGACCAAGAATGACTAAGAGGAGAACGACCATGTGACAGGAATCTGATTTACATTAATCTGCACAATGGCGAAGAGGAGTACGCGAGGGACCAGCTGAACAAAGGTTTGTTCACTGCCATGGCCAGCCTGATTAAGGTAGGACATATGTCAGCTTGAGACAACCATGAAGCTTGGACATTTAAATTGGACATGCATGGTTCATAGAACTGATTTTTTTCTACATTTAAATTGGATTCAGAAGATTTTAGTGTTTACTTAAGTTATTTTCTATAAATCCTATGACTATAAATGAGGTATGGTGTTTTGACAAAACTGCTGGAGAATTTGGACAGCGCTTCAATGCAATTCTGAAAGGGGAAACCAAAAGGTAGCAAAAGAAGGTCGTCACCGGAGCTGGAATAAAAGACCTTTGTTCTCTTGAAAATGCTGCTATTAATTCATAGAGGAAATATCCTGTATCCTGCTACCTTTTGGTTATGATGACTGAATTCTATGAATTTGATAAGAATGCTTATCTTTCTTTGTTTTTTTATAAGAATGCTTATCTTTCTTTGTTCTATTTTGATAAGATGCTTATCTTTCTTTGTTTATGAATACCCGAAGGCTATTACATAGTGGTGTGTGATGTTGTAGTTCAACGCATTCTAAATTGTAAACATGGGTGTTTTCTAACTTGTTGATTTAGTGATCATGATGCCATAAAAGTTGATTGAAAATGCCACATTTTGTGAATTAGTTCTTGGCCTTATAGCTGCTAGAACATGCCTGTCATTATCACGTGACAAAATATTTGGTTGTTTAATTTACATTTCCTCAAATATTACCGTAGCGTTAGCACGGGCATTATACTAGTATATTTAGTTGAGGAGCTTTGTGTGCGGGTTACAATATAATAATGTTGGTGTCATGGGTTAAGCTAACTTGTATTACATTGCCACTTTTCCTTCTTAAAATATTCAGATTATCCTATTATAAGTGTCGGATAATCCCGGATTTTGCCAAGTTCCATATCTTACACCATATCCGCATATAATCGGATTTGGATTATTATCCACATTCATACGGATATTAAAAACACTTCTCCTCTATATCCTTAAAATTCGGATTTGGAGTGGATTTTTTTTTCTTTTTTCGAACTCGTGCTTAGCATGTTACTCATTAAGAGGAAAAGGAATATTTAGGTTACATTCCTTCGGCGGCTTGGGCGAGATGCCCTAGACACCGTCGGACAGCACACAACACAAGGCGCCGGCTCTACGGCGGAGCTTCGGAGGATGTACTAACGCGCGTAACCCGTTGTGCTCCTGAGAAAGGCGAAGTACCTAGGGCCAACCTACCGCGGCCAGCAGCGGCGCAAGGCCCCTAAACCCTGCAGCAACCCAAGAGGCCGCCTCTTCGCGGACGCGGTCGACGACGGATGTTGCTGAGGCCGTGGAGCCGTGGAAAGTCCTTCTGTTGCGCTCCTTCCAAACCAACCAAGTTACCAGCAGAACAAGGGAGTCGAAGGGCTTCCGCAGATCGCCTGAGAACAGCTCCCGGGTTCGCAGCCACCACGTGTCAAGGCGGTCTCCCTGCAAGGGCGCTAGGTGGCCAAGGCCGCCCAAGGCGAGGACCCGGCTCCAGACCTCTCTGGTGAACACGCAGGACGCAAGCAGATGGTGGAACGACTCCGGCTGTTGCAGACATAGGACGCAGGAGTCGTCCTGCTGAAGGCCATGACGCTTCCGTCGCTCAGCCGTCCATAGCCTGCCGTGGAGCGCGGTCCAGAAGAAGAGCTTGACCTTAGGCGGGGCCGACGCTCTCCAAAGCTCCTTGGCCCCCCGCAGAGCGGTCCTGCCCAAGAAGAAGGCTCTGTAGGCGGACGCGCTCGAGTACTCGCCATCCGGCGTCCACCTCCACCAGAAGCGATCAGGCTGACCTGGCTGCAGCTGCACGTGCTCGAGCATGGTCCAGATCCTCAAGAAGATTTGGAGTGGATCGGAACGGAGGATTATCCATACTTTCACTCCTAAGGTCCACATGCAAGAGTGCGTTTACAAACGCGACGTTCGTGATTCGAGTGACACAGCTCGATCGGGTTTGTGCTGGGGGGCTGGTCTCTCGTTTAATTCTGCACCGCCGGTGGTGCCCGGGCCAGGCGCCAAGAAGCTTCAGAGGGTTAGCTCCCCGTATGGAACTCTGCCAGCCGCGCACGCATCGATCATCTGCACTTCCGCGGCGCCCCTCTCGATCTATCCTCAAGTCTCCATCGATTCCTGGAACCGGAAAGTACCACGGACGCACGGCCGGATCCTCTGATCTCTTGCCCATCCATCATATCTGAGAAAAACGCAGGCCCAGGCCCGGCCTGCCCCGGCAGATCGACTTTCAACACGCCCTTTCTTTCCGATTTTGTGTCGTCCGGGAAGAAGAAGCTAGCACCGCCTGCCGTCTGGCCAATAATCAATGTGCACGTTTGACGAATGTTTGTGAAACGAGAGACGTACTGTACGTTCGATTGTTGCTCTATCGTCGTCGTCGATGGATAATGCGAATATGCGGTGCAACGAGGGATACAATTGATGCAATGTCGACAGCTCTGAACGCTGAATGTCGATGGATCTTGCTTGCTCGATCGGCCAGCTAGAAACTGCGTGCTAGCCGGCCGGGCGGGGCGGCCGACGAAGCTGGAAATTCCACGCCATTATTGTTCTGACGGCCGGCGGCGGTGCATGCTGCATGCGTGCTTTGCTCTCGTGGTTGGTCCACACCGTACTCGTACTCGTACGTGGCAAGTCGCACGTCGTTGGTGAGCCAAAGCGCCGACTGGCGTACGACGTGGCTGTACTCTCCTACTGCCGTACCCGGGTAGGCGAGGAGGTAGGTGCATACAGTGGCCAGGTGTCAGAAGGCGACGAAGACGGAGGTGCGTGCTACTGTAGCTGTGGATGCCGTACGGGGCGCCCCGCGCGCGTTTGCATTGCATGCGTCATGCGTACGGGTAGGGTGGTCAGAGTCAGAGCAGCGAGAGGCGGCTGGGGGACCGGGAGATGCACGCCGCCGCCAACCGTGGTCGTCGGCGGGACACCGCGCACACACGCATTATCGGCCGGCACCGCCGCGCCCCGCCGTGACTATTACTGCCGGTACTTGAGTAGTGCAGTGCAGCACTGCTGCCAAGTGCCAACAGAACAGAAGCGCTAGCTCATGCATGGTGGCCTCCAGAGTCGTCTTTCCCCGCGCACGTACATCCACATCAAGAGGGATCGAACGCACACAGACACCCGCAATCCAGCAGCCGGATTCGGGAAACAGGCTACCGTAGGCTCCCCGATCGCGTGCTCGCTTTTGTTGCGATTGCGACCCACCCAGGGGCCGGGGCCAGGGCGGCGTACGTGCAGTCGAAGGAAACCTTCAATTCAATCCAATCCGATCGATGCTCCTGCGCTCGCTTGACATCAACAAACACCGCCAATATTAATGCGCTTTTCACAGTTAAGTATACTAGAGTACCACTAGTAGTTCCTTCCGGATCGAGGATCGATCTGATTCTGATCGACCGACGACCTCGACAATAATGCAGTGCAAGCAATCAAGCTAATGGTCGCCAGCTCCATCATCGCAGCTCGATTCTTGTTGGCACTTACTCACTTTATCCCGATTAAATTACAATTTTATTTACAGCTATATTAAGTCAAACATTTTAAATTAAATGATTTTCTTTGGAAAAAAACATGTATAAATATCTATAACACTGAATTTGTATTGATAAACGTACCATGTACTATTCTTTTCGAATGCGTAAAAATAGTCTTATACTAGCGTTCTAGCTAGGACGGTTCAAGTATTCTACTGCCGCATGGTACAAGAGCAAACTTGGGGATTACTTTCTGGCTAAAGTTAATCATCCTTTAATATATAGATTTGAACCAATTTATTATTTTCTTGAAATAACTCTAAAATCTATAAGTTAACAGTTTTTTAGATGGAAGGTTCCCCTTGCTTTTATATTTCAAAAAGCAAAACAAGCGTTTTCGTTCTGTTTTGTGGCGGGAACACCTTACAACCCAACGTTAAGGCAATCAACACCAAATAAATACTGTCTACAACCAACGATTGTGAAGAATCACTTTTACTCCCAGTTGCAGCGCTGCAGACTGAATGCTGAACAGCCGATTGATCCCATCGTGATGACGAAATCCCCATCCTGTCCCACATCAGTTGAGGCAAGGGATGCAGCTTTTCTCTTTTCAGGAAGACGATCACTCGCTTCTTCGTTCCAAAAGTTTATCTAAGGCTAAATAGAATAGTGCCGTTTAGTGGCAGTGCTGCCTCAACTAAGCAAAAAAAAAAAAAAAAAAAAAAAAAAAAACGATTGTGTGTACCCCCTTCACTGCTGGTTTGGATGTGCCCGATCAAAGCCTGGTAGTGAAGGAGGGTTTGAAACCAACGATGATTTGACAATCTGAGGTAGTGAGTAGCGGTACGTACTGATTATATATATGTAACACGTGTGTGGTGCACACGCAGCCCTACGACGTCCACCGGAACGTATGTACCAACGGTATCGAAGCTCGGCGGACCACCTGCGAATTGATGATGACAAGCAAGCATAGTAGTGTACTAGGAGTCCGGCTACTACGCGGCTTTCACAATTCACATGATGACGAGAGCTCCCCGCGACTGTTGTTACGTGCACGGGACTTCGACGACGTCGTGCGTTGCGTTACCGTTGGTCAAACATCAGATCATCTTTGGTTACGATCAACCAATCGATCTTGCCGGACTTCACAGCTAGCTAGGCTAGCTAGTACCAGAGTCATAGGTATATATATACGTATAAGCTTTCCGTACGTACGTAGTATGTACGTGGAGACATGGTATGATGGTAAGTTAAGTAGGACTACTTGCATTACCACAACTGGAAACTCGAAATTCCTTGACGGTGTCGAATTACCTTGACGGTTATTGTAAAAACCGTCAGGGTAAATAGAATTACCTTGACGGTTTTTGAAAAACACACAGGGAAATTAAATTACCGTCAGGGTAAATGAATTACCTTGACGGTTTCGGGAAAAACACGAGAAAAAATTAAATCACCGTCGGGAAAATGTGTAATTAACTTGTGAGTGCACATAACAGTCAGTCGGGAAATTATCTAAACCGTCGGGGTAAATAGAATTACCTTGACGGTGTTGTATTTTTTTTACGGTTATGAAATAAACCGTCAGGGTAATTATATGAATACCTTATTGTGGTTTTAGACAAAATTAGTTAAACGAGGCACTAAATGACTCCAAATGAAAAACTTTTGAATACGAAAGAGTTAGAACTCATCAAGATCTACATTTGATACATGCATTAGGAAAAATTTAAGTAAACTCTAGTCACATGTTTTAAAAATCCAAGGCGTAACTTGGTCAACCTTGATCAAACAAGACACTAAATGACTTCAAATGAAAAACTTTTGAATACAAGGGTATTAGAACTCATCAAGATACACATTTTATACATAGGACATTTTTATATTTAAGGAAGTGTTAGTAAACTCTAGTCACAAAGTCTTCAATCTCGTATAGACTTTATAAAACTATAGGTGAGACTTGTAGATTTAGAACTACACTTTCGTAATAATTTGTCAAAAAAAAGGTCTTATATATCAAGATCGGAAGTGTTAGTAAACTCTAGTCACAAAGTCTTCAATCTCGTATAGACTTTATAAAACTATAGGTGAGACTTGTAGATTTAGAACTACACTTTCGTAATAATTTGTCAAAAAAAAGGTCTTATATATCAAATGTAGATCTTGATGAGTGAAACAACCTTGCTATTCATGACTTTTCGGGGCCGTCTAGTTTTAGTAAACTCTAGTCACGTGTTTTAAAAATTCAAGGTGTAACTTGGTCAACCTTGGTCAAACGAGACACTAAATGACCTCAAATGAAAAACTTTTGAATACAAGGGTATTAGAACTCATCAAGATACACACTCCATACATAGGACTTTTATGCATTTGAGGAAGTGTTGCTAAACTCTAGTCACAAAGTATTCAATCTCATATAGACTTTATGAAACTATATGTGAGAGATATATCCATTTGTGAACAATTGTATAGTCAAGTTTATTAAAATGATTTAAAATTTTTACAACAAGTATGCAAATCAAAATTATGGCCTCACACAAAATCTTAAATTTTTCTGACTAATTTTGATTATTATTACATTTATTTTATTTTAAACTAGAGAAAGGAAGTTAAATTACTCTTTCAAAATAATATAATTTTACATCCACCTCGAACAAAACCGGTTTACTAGCCATGCGAGATCAAGTAAAAAAATTTGGTCCCATTTTAAATCGTTTCCTGTGTAGCCTTAGTTCAAAATCTAATTTGGTTGTACCGTCACACGAAAAATAATTTAAACTACATAAAATACAAAACCATATCCGAAAAATCTGAAACTTGGTGTATCTTTAACCTGTGGCGTGCACAAGGTTGAGAAAAAGTTCCAGGCTCATACGACGTTGTAATGCATGAGTGGCGTAGAAATATTGTTTCACAAACAAACTTATATCTTTTTTTTTCTGAAATAAAAATAAAATATATCTTAATTCGGCCTTTGAAAAAAAAAAGAAACAGGCCAAAACAACATTCACGGTTTTTGGGCCCGCATTATGCGGCCCAATGTATTCCATCCGTTGGATGAATCCACGATGAATCAGAGCCGTCGGATCGAAAGCACAAGTATATAAGCCCCGTTTCATCACTCCCGAACCCTAGGTTTCCTCGTCCAAATTCCTAATCCCACCACTCCACTCCACCACCAGCCGCCGCCCGTGACCCACCGGCGAGCGCGGCTGCTCCGCTCGCATCGCGCGCCCTCCTGGCCTGCTGGCTCCGCCAGATCCCCACGCCCCACGCAGTCCGTCGTCGTTTCTCCGCTCCGCAGTCCGCCTGCCGTCGTCTCTCCGTCCCCGTGGCGTCCCGGCCTTCGTGGCCCCTCCCCCATCCGCCGCTTCCTCTCCGTGCGTCGTGCAGTGGCCGTATCCGATTGGAGGTTGCGGGATCCAGTGGCCATGGCCGGTTTGGTGGAGGAGGGCGCGGGATCCAGCGGCCTCGGCCAGATCCGTCGAGGAGGGCGCGAGTTCCTGTGTTCACGGCCGGATGCGACGAGGAGGATGCACTTCAACACTTGATCTCCTGTACGCAAGCGTTGGCCAAGGAGTTTGAGATCGTCCGATCCCGTGGCACCGTCGTCCATGTGTTCCCACGAAGAGTGCTGTGATCCCTTTGTTATCAGGTTTGTTTTTAATTTTTGATATGTTTGTCCAGACATTCTTTTCCCATCTATATTGCAATAGGATAAACAAATTCCTTGTCTGCTATTTCTTTTGTCTCTGAGGTAGTTCTGTAGAAATTTGGATCAGTTACTAGTAGTAGTCGATTTCAATGAATTTCTGTATTAGTTCAAAGTTACATGGGTTCTGCAGTTTGGCTACCACGTTTCCAAACAAAGTTTATTATTAAGAGAGTACAAAATTGTAAATGAATCATCAGCTTACAAGGTGCTTGTCATTGCTATTCCTTTTTTAGGCCTTAATTCCACAATTGCAAAGAAAGGAGTTCTTTATTCTCAATGTCAGTTCAATTTACAAGTATTGATGTTACAGTGGACACAGGGAGCTGGCGTGGTTCCGGATGCTGGCCAGGGAGCTGCACTGGAGCTTCGTCTTCGGATGGTCAAGCCGCTCTGGGGCCTGCTCACCGACGTGCTCCCCGTCGCCGGGACGTGCTCCCCGTCGCCGGGTACCGCCGCCGGCCATACTTCATTCTTGCAGGTGAGGAGCAGTGGCTGTGGGTGGTGTGCTGCGTTGGTTTTTTGCCTTTTTGGTTAGAAGTCGCTCCTGAGTCCTGATTTCTGGAACAACCACTGTTCCTTGTCCAATTATTAGGTAGGAACTTTACAACTGAGAAATATTCTTGCTGAAATTTAGGATTGCAAGTAAAGTTTGATGTCTTGTGCTGCTGAAAAGGTAGTGGCAAAATGTGGCAATGGCAACGAGCATCAAACATTCCTATGAGCTAATTGGCTATGCGCTAGCTGACTTTACAGGATAAGTGCAGCATAAGTTCCAAGCTAGTAAATCATTTTGAAATGATGATGAGTTCAGTACATCGTAATTTTGATTCTTTGAACTGCATAGATATACCTTTGTAGTTTATTCATTTTAACTTGCAGTAGCATAGCAGCTTACTTGTATGTTCAGATAACCTGTAGTTGTATGACAGTAGGTCACTGATATGTTTAGTAGTTTTCCCTACCTGGAAGAAACCATAGGACGACTGAATATTTTATTGTTGGCACTGTCCAGACACTTCTAAATGGAGTACTTTATTTTTAGAACCAGGACAGAACAGTACATGTGATTCTTCCTTTTTAAGGTTACTTGTACTGTTGGTAATCTTGTTAATCTCTGATATGCAGATATTCACTTCCATCTCTGTCATGGACTTTGTATTCAACTGTGCAATAGCACTTGGAAAGATCAGTTCCTATTTGGTGAGGCAACATTCGGGCTGTTTTTCTTCATATCTTGTCCAGTGGCCAATGCTACAATGCTAATTTCATATCTAGCAACTTAGGTTCTCTAATTTAGGTAGCAGTAGCTTCATAGTGAGAGCTGTATGACTTATCTAGCAACTTAGTTTCTCTGCTGACTTGTAGCTGCTTCATGTATGACCTAGGATGGAACATGGTACTAGATGTATGAATTTCTAGTGATGATATATGTATTGAGTCATTTGAATATAACATTTATTGCAATCTTATGGATTACTGATCTATCTATTTCTATATATATATCCATGACTGTATTATATTTATGTTGGTTTCTTTCAGTGATTCTGTGTATATAATATTAAATACATTTGTTTTTAATCGTATAGGAAAAAAATATTTTTTTTTTGTTTTGTGGGGGACATTTCCCTGACGGTTTTACCCCGACAGGGAATATAACACCGACAAGGAAGGGTTTATTTTTTTTGACGGTATACTGACCGTCAGGTAAATGTTGCTTATATCCTGTCGGTTTTACACCGTCAAGGAAAATATTTTCCCTGTCGGTAGGTCATATTTTTTGACGGTTCTTACCATCAAGGAAATTTAATTTTCCCTGACGGTTTTATATTTTCCTTAACGTTTTTCCACCGACAAGAAATTAAAATTCTATTTCCTTGACGGTGAACCGTCAAGGAAAATGCAATTACCCTGACGAGCCAGCCCTGACGGTTATTCCCTGACGGTGCACCGTCAAGGAAATTAATTTTGCTATTTTCCTGACGGTTTTCCAATTTCCCTGACGGTTATCGCACCGTCAGGGAATTTCGACTTTCCAGACATTAGTTAGTTCCACACGCAGACATTCCATATGCGCGCGTACGCCTTCCAAGTTTCCTGGAACTGGAAGCGGCACGACGCGACAAGTATATATACGTACACTTTTGTGTATACCGGCCGCGCGCTTACCACGGCACCATCAGAGATGATGATGCGTGCATGCACCGAACTGCGGCACCGGCCGATCGATCGATCCGCCGCCACGTACCAGCACAAGTGTGTACATTGCCCTTTGACTAGCTCCCTGGTGCCGTTGCTCATAAAAAAAAGAGCTCCCTGGTGCCGCACACAGGTTAACCAGCCAGCAAGCCAAGAACCTACCGAGAGTGGAAAAGGCCCGCGACAAGTATACTTGTGCCGCGCGCTTACCACGGCACGGGACCAGGGATCGTCGATAAGCAGTTAAGCGCAATGTTCGCCCGGGCCCGGCAGGAGGCCATGCATGCATCCATGGAATCGGCCGGGACCCACCCACCCACGTACGGCAGGCACGTTAGTGCATTGCACTCAATCCCCGTCGACAGGGCTAAAGTAAAGTAAAAGGCAGTCCAAGCGCCTCGGAAGAATGTGTCCTCAGTCGTCATTTCGTCACCCCGGAGACGACCGGACCTCGCTCGCTCGCTCTCTCGTCCGATCCAGCTGATGATGGATGAACGTGATGCGTTGCGCCAACTTCTCCAAAGATGACGACGACGACGACGATCTCTTAATTTTAGCATTATTGGCAGATGGCAGGCAGGCGGCAGGCCGGACACCGGCCCGCCAAAAGGTCCTGCGCCAGCCCCCAGCGCGCGCGCGCAACTAGCCGCGCGCTAGCTGTGCGCAACGCACGCGCGTCGCCGTCGTACACACTGGCCCGGCGGTCGACGGTCGACGACGATATATATTTGCATCAATTCTTGTGTTGTGTGTTGATGGCCGCGCGCGAGGCGGACGGATCGCGCGCCCCGGCCCCGCCACGGCTAGGGGTCGCTTTCAGTTGACGCGGTGTTAAAGAGCGCTAGGCCGTTGTAGGCGTGGCTGGCCAGGAACGCGCCATGTCGACGGACCGGGGCTGTGCACGTCCGCTTCAATTCAATTCGGCCAGAAGTCAGCCATGTATGTTCACTCTACCTCTAGCTTCTGATAGTACGTCTCTCACTCGCCCGGCCGTGTCCATGTCGCTGTCGCGGGCTGACGGCCAACGGGGGCGCGTACGTCGCCGTGGGCGGCGCGCGCGCGGGGCCTCGGTTCGGCCACGTCTCGACGTCCGCGGGCGACCACGCCACGGATCGATCGTGGATCGATGGCCGACCTCTCCTGCTTTCCAACCAGCAACCTTAATGGCCAATTGGTCAGCTTCAGCTTGGCCTAAACTTTGCAGCATAAATACCCTGCCGTGCCTAGCTTGTAGCCTTGTAGGAGTTGTACGTATGGGGCAATGTAATGGTGGTACTACTCTTGAAACATGAAAGGTACTGTACCAGGTTAGGAGTCTTGTTTTTAAGATGTCCATAACGCGCCCGTGACCCGTCTGCTTGGAACCATCCACAACAGAGCAGGCAGACATCTCTAGCTCTGCACATCAAAACAAGAAGGATTAGAAATGCAGTCTGAACAGAAGGGTGGGAGAATGGAGTGCTTTGGTCGTTACATACATTCTAGATGGCCAGCTAATGGCGGTCGCGGTCATTTTCAGCTGAAGACATGTTTGGATCAACTAGAACTAGTGATAATCCAACTAGTAAAATCACTAGTCCTAATAGTCTTCTCATACTAGTGAACCAACAACTAGTTGAGTCTTATATTAGTTGTTAGTCCATTCACTATTCCACATGTTTGTATCCTCATGAACTAAACATTAGTCAACTCAGTGGCGGATCTAGAAACACCTCAGGGGAGGGCTAAAAATAGTGGAAGAGATTTTTTGTCCAATTGAGTAAGGCTGAATGTACAATATATTTTTACATACTATGGCCTCGTTTAGATGGTCATATTTCTAGCCTGAAGAGCACTGTAGCATTTCGTTTGTATTTGACAAATATTATCCAATCATGATATAATTAGGCTCAAAAGATTTGTCTCATGATCTACAACTAATCTGTGTAATTAGTTATTTATGTTACTAACATTTAGTGCACCATGTATACGGCACAACATTTGATGTGATGGAGAGAGAGTCATATTTCTAGCCTTTTTGAGGCAACTAAACACGACCTATATTAGGCAGATCATAGGAGTTATCAAAGGAATTTCTAGCCTCCGCCCCGGGCTGCAGCACGGGGTGTGTATGCGCCCCTGCAGTCAACTAGTTGTTAGTTCGTAGGATCCAAACAAGCACTTAAAAGAAGAGTAATTAGTAACTGTCTAGTTTTATTTGCCCAGGTCCAATCTAATTATCAGTAGAAACCATGCAGTCATAAGGCTATAGATTCTCAATGTCGCCTGACCGTCTCCCAAATGAAGCATCGCCTGACCATCGCTTAAATGTCGCCTGATTTGTCTCCAAAGGCTATAGTGCTCTGTCTACTATACCAATCTAGCAGTCTGATTTGGAGAAAAAAAATATGTTGCCTTTTGATGGAGAGCCTTTCGTCTTGTTGCATAAGACTTATAAGCCGCAAAAGCCATCAACCGGTGAGGAAATATGTGTATAGAGTGCTCATAGCAGACAACAGTCCAACCTGCACACATGAGAACTATCCTAGTACGTATTTCCTATCCTGCTCTGCTTAGTAGCCAGCTTGATTGCTTGAGCTAGGTTCAACAAGATAGGATCATCCAACAGAAGTAGGGAATTTATATTTAAATTTTGAGGATTATTTTTAGTTATTTTGTGTATTACAAAGATGGATAATTTAGATGCAAAAATAGGGGTTACTTTATGCATTTTTTAGTAGCACAAGTAGGCAATCTTTTTTATTACAGTAGATCCAATGAAAATTATCGACGATGATGATTCGGCTCTACCAAATTAAAGGCTAAATGTTTTCTGTTATTATGAAATTTTATATAATTTATTATTTTTACTAGCACGTCGATGAGAGTTGACATGGTGCCTTCGTTGTGGATTATATATTTAGTATAAGATGCGATTGCACTTGTCAAGGATTAATAAGCCTTTACTGTACTATATATTATGGTGAAAAATGCACTCCGCCATCCACGTGTAACATACTCCCTCTCACTCTATCCGAGCACCCATCCACGTAAAGACCCTAACATATGACTTTAAATTAATGTTACTGTTTTCTTGCGCTAAAAATAGTTGGATGCATGCAGTGGTGTAAATAGTTGGATGCATTATCAAAACATTTTGTATTATAAATTGAGACATTAAAAATATTGGGGGACGGAGGGAGTATGCTTTAAATTGGTGTCAGGCTTATCAAAACATTATTATGTTAAAAAAGACGTCTTTAGTGCTTAACATTTATCTTGAAAATCATGGTAATATGTCCGCAAAAACTGATATGTAAATTTTTCATACAAGGGTCTAGTGCGAATTAAAATAACGTTAGAATTAGCAACGGAGAACTTTGTATTCTCTTCGTCTAAAGTAAGTGTATTTCTACATATATAATTGTCTGGATGTTTATCTAAATAAAACTACACTTAACGAAATGGTGTATGCTTAATATCAACATCTGGTAACCACATAGCACGTTCCTTTCTTTCCAATGGACCTCCTGTACCGAACCAGAATTACTAGCAAAGGACAAAAACAAAGTTGTCAGTATTGAACTCTGTACCTATCAACAGATCCTGGGGTCATGTCAGAATATTTTCTTCCTGCTGATTTTTCATCGTATGCTGACCTCATATCGTGTATAAATATACTTGGGTTTCGATACGTGCACATGAACCCTTCAAGAATCCTGATATCTATCTACTGTATTAATATAATAGCATTTAAGAAAAACCACCATATTTGTCGAAAGAGTCTAAAAATTTCAGAAATAATAAAAACATAAAAGATAAATATGCCAATGGAGTAATCCATACACTCTAATACTCTCCCCATTCCAATATACAAGTGTTTTCGTGTTTTCTAGACACACCAACTATTATTATATATCTACTAGGAGTATAATAAGAAGCTATGAATAAATATGAGTAATAATACTAGTTATATACTCCATACTATACTGTTTCTATTAATTGTGATCGTGCCACGGCACATATTTCATTAAGAGGAATTATAAGTATATTACAAGTTGCCTACTCAATGATAAGCGCCAAGCTTATTACCGGATAGAAGAGAACCAAAAAACACAAGAAAGAAAGAACAACTAAAACAAGAATTGAGGGTGGAAAAAAAGTGAGCCTAAAGACGACACTCTTTACCGACGCTATGCGCGGTCAGTCCATCTGGGTGTATGCATCTTTGACGCCCCTGCGTATAACCCTCACCGGCAGATTCGTCCTCACCTACACCTTAGTCGACACTACTGTCTTCTTTTCTGGTTGCTGAACCTTGATGTAAATTGGTTCTTCTTAGAGGACCAATATGTATTATGACTGCTTTAATATATAATCTATGTTGTTGTAAAAAAAAAAAAAGACGACCTCAACTCCCTGACCATACAACAACGCACACAGCCACTTAACCCGCGCATACCAAGCAACAGAAGACTGGATTGGGACTCCAAGCACAAGTTTTCAAATCTGATTGGACTACATGTTTTCATAGGTGGCACCATATATATAAGAAAAAAAAACCTCTACAATGACATAAGACTGGATAAAAAGAGATACATTGGCTGTGTTTGATCCAAGTGCTAGAGCTAGTTTGTGCTAGTTTGAGCCAAACTAGCACAAAAGTATCCAAACAAAAGGGCTAGAGCTAGTTTTTTTGGAACTAGCATACCCAAAAAAACTAGCCCTCTAAAGAGGTGCTTATTTGTGCTAGTTTTGACTGGGCCTACCTCCTCCACACTTTTAAGTGATTAAAAAATGTTATAACTCACAAACCAAAATACCAAATCAAATTCCGATTACACCATTAAATTTATTTCAATAAATCCTTTAAAACAAGATTTCACATGGATATGTTTAGATAAAGTGACAAGTGGACCCACAGTGATTAGAAAGAGACAATTGATTAGAAAAATATATTTATTGTCAAACTAGCCCTTAGATCCAAACACCTCTTTAGCTAGAGCTTTTTTTAGATAAAGGATAAATATATATCCGGCTTCATCTATCCAAAGATAGAATCAGGCCAATTATTACAACTGCAACACACTCTCGAAACCGTTGCACGGGCAAATAAAGAAGGTTTCACAAACTAACTGGAAACTAAAAAGTTCTTGACTACGCGAACCCAACATATCTATTTGAAAGCCAACCACACGATCCAAAGAAATCTAAAGCCGACGTCTCTAGATGTTGGGCTACAACGAGCATTTGGTCTTTGAGATCCTCATGCCGCTGTAAGCTGGACCACTGACGTAGCCAATGTGTCCCCCGGAACAGTACCTGCAAAAGAGATTTGGGTTTGCATTTGTCAAAAACTATCTCATTCCTTGTTAGCCAAATTGCCCATAGCAGAGCTGCCGCTGCTGTTAATACCAATGAATTATACTTCTTGTTGCCTTTCTTAGACCAACCTTCAAACAGATCAGTTATATTAAAAGGTGGTGCAATCCCAAAAAGTATATGTATCGAGCGCCACAAAAATTTAGCATAAAAGCATCCAAAAAAGAGGTGGTGAATAGTTTCTGGGAGATGGCAGACACAACATGACGTATCACCATTCCAGTTTCTCCTAGCCAAATTATCTTTTGTTAGGGTCACCCCTCTTTTTAAGTACCACAAAAAAACTTTTAGTTTCATAGGTAGCTTTGTTTTCCAAATTTCTTGCGACACTCTTACACCATTGTTAATTAACGCAGCGTACATCGACTTGACTGAAAATGCACCAGAGGCGTTTAGACCCCAAACAAACACATCCCTTTCCTGTTGTAAGTTAATTTCTTGTAAGGAAGCTAGTTTCAAAGTAACTCTAACCTCTAGCCTCTAGCAGTGCTAGTTTGATCCAAACAGGGCCATAGTCCATAGCAGGTCTGGCGTGGAGATGGAGATAATTAGCATCGTCCAACTGCTCTCGAAAATGTGAAGCGAAGCAGATCGATCACGCGACGGGCGACCAGCGGAAACCGCGTCGCATTCGATGCTGAGGATCCCGGAGGCATGCGTGTGCCGCTGCCACGCCCATGGCGCAGCTCGCTTGATCGAGCAGGACAAAAATCTGCGATCCCAGATCTGTCCCTCCTATATCCTTGTGTTATCCAAGTCACATCACCCTTGCAAGTTGTAGTTAAAAGAAGAGGTTGAGATGCACTACTAGTAATTTGGAGCTGATATCATCATCAGGTCAGGCGATCTTAATAACCGATTCCCGATGCATTGTAGCAGGACAAAAATCTTGCGATCCTAGCTAGCTTAACTCTGCAGAAAAAATGTAATGAATGCAATCCGTTCTGCTGCTGTTTGCTCATCGAGACTACGGATATTTTTAGTACCTTGCCACTCCTCAGCGCGCTCTTCGTATCTGTACTTCTATATCCTTGTGTTATCCCAAGTCATATCGCCATTGCAAGTAGTTAAATCTCGAAATAAAAAAGAAGGTTGAGATCGATAGATATCATCAGCAGGTCAGGTCGTAACCGATTCCATCCCGATGCGTTGTAGCAAGAGGGGACAGGTTGGATACGCAATGGCGGAATGGGCCACTTTTGTCTTGCTATATGTTGAAGGCGAACCTGCAATGCAATCCAGCCGCATATACAGAACTGAATCGTAAAGCAGTGTAGTGTGTAGTATAGACTTTTGCGGTGCACTATGATTCCATTCCATATGCAGCCACCAACTAGCAATGAATAAAATTATATAAAGATATACTAACATTTATAATAATACTACTAAATAAGTATAATAGATTAATTATAAAAAATGTTTTTGTAATAATTCATGTTTGAGAATTTTAAAAACTTAAGCCGCACAAATCTCATACTCATAATTATTTAGGATAGATGGCCGTACTATCAAGAGGGGTAATCTTGCTTGCATATCGGTCATCTAGTGCCACTTGAGCGATCTAACATTGCGATGTGCTAGGATCGAGTGGCGTTGTGAGTTGAAGAGAAAATCCTTTGAAAATGATTGTGAAAATGCTAACACACAGGCACATGGAGTTGTACACTTGGTGGTGTTGGCACATTTACAAAGGTGGCGAATGTTCGCGCTGTGGTTTGTAGGGTTGAGTTGGGCCTGGGTCCCTCTCTCCCTCCCGCCGAGCTTGCGAGGCGGGATTCGGCGCTTTCGGGAAAATTGGAGGCATATTTTCCATTGCGCCAGATGCAAAATGTGGTTGAAAACATGCTATCTCTCGGTGATCAAGTTGGTATACTTGTTGGATAGCATGGTGGAGAAGATCGCGTTTTCGGGCTGTGAATCATGGATTCACAAGGCGCCGGACGCGGCGGGCGGGCCGGACGCGTCCGGCGCGTGCTTTGGAGTCAGCATGGGCATCTTTGGCGGGCGCAGTGGCGCCGGACGCGGTCGTGGCGCGTCCGGCGGTCCCAGACGCCCGACCAAAAACTTTCTGGTCGGGCTCGGTCTCGCGCGGTTGGGTCGCCGGACGCACGGCGGACGCGGGCGCCGGACTCGGGCGGTGCACTGTTGAGCGTCCGGCGCGTGTTGCGCAGGATTTCTTCGCGCGATCGGCTGCTAGCCGTTGGGGCTTTAACGGTCGGCTTTGAACGGTCTGGACACGTGGAGCGCGGAGGAGCGCCGGACGCGTCCGGCGAGTACTGCGGAGTTGCCCGAGGTGGCAACGGCTCTTTCAGCCCTTGGGGCTATAAATATGAGTCTTGGCCGGCTGTGGCCGGTTGCTGAGCACGCCCAAGCTTTGGTAGCTTGTGTTGTGGTGCTTGGAAGCCCTTCTACTCACATATGCTTGGTAGTGACCATCCGATAGTGTGAGAGAGTGATTTCTAGTGCATTGCTTTGCGAGGTTGCATCGAGTGGCACTAGGTGTTTGTGTTGCAAGCCGGAGAGCTTGTTACTCTTGGAGGTTGCCACCTCCTAGACGGCTTGGTGGCAAGAGGCTCCGTGGTAGCACGCGTGGAGATACGGTGCTCCGGAGAAGAGATTGTGAGAGGTCGGTACTCACCTCGCGGGGATCGCGAAGAGTAGCCCTATTGGATTGCGCGTGTCATTGAGTTACCACCCTTGAGTGTGTGGGTTTGCTCGGTGCCTTGAGGGGCTCACTTGAGAGTGGTGTCTTGCGGTGCCTTGCGGGGCGTGCCTTGAGGGGCAAGTGACTTGAGGGTCACACCGAAGAACCATCTAGGTGAAAAGACCGGAGGAACCACCGAAGGTGTTGGTCGACACAACGGGACGTAGCTTGGGGGCAACCAAGTGAACCTGGTGAAAAATCGCCGAGTCATCTTGTGTCCACACTTCGCGGTGGTTTGCAATCTCTTTCACAAGCTTTGTATTTACTTTTCTTACATTCTTGTATAGCTTGTGTAGTTGCTCTTGTGGTTAGTTAGCTTGAGTAGCTTGTTAATCACCTTCTTGCTTGTGTAGCTAGAAGTAGAGTAAGTTGCCTTGCTTAGCTTGTGTAGTTAAGTAAGATTGAGCTCTTGGGTTTGGCTTGTGTAGCTTTGTCCATGAGCATCTAGTGAGCTTAGGTTGGCTTTGTGCTTTTGCTCATTAGAATTGTGTAGGTGCACACCGGTTGCTAAAGTACTAGTTGCTTAGGTTTGTGTGACCTTGCAAGCTAGACTTGTTTAGTGTGCACTAGCTAGATTGGCACCTTGTCTTCTTGTTTAGGATCTTTTCCAAGGTGCATCTAGAGACATAGATAGAGGGGTGAAAGTCTTGGTTAGGCCGATAGATTTAATTCCGCACTTATATCGGTTAGCCGGAGCGATTAGTTTTAAAAAGGACTATTCACCCCCCCTCTAGTCCGCCATCTCGACCTCACAAGTTGTATCGGAGCCGGGTCTCTCATTTAGTGGTCTTAACCGACCCGAGAGGATGGCGGATTATGGGCTAGATGTTGAGTGTCCACACATTTTTGATGGCACACACTTTGCACGGTGGAGAAATTGGATGTCATGCAATTTTAAGTTTATTTCTCCTCAAATGTGGTGGATTGTAGATGTGGGCTTCTCTTGTGCAATTGAAAGGAAAACTCAAGCACAAAAGAATTGCTTCACTCTCAATTGCCAAGCTACTAACATCTTCTATAGATCTTTGGATGATAGCATATTTGAGGAGATCATGGATTTTGAGTCCGCTCATGAGATTTGGGTATATCTCAATGAGAAGTATGGAGCGACCTCCGATGTTGTTGATGAGGAGTCCATGTTGGTGGCACATGAGGTTGTTGAGCATGACCATAACAAGGTTGTTGTGGAGGATTGCTCCACCTCATGATCAAGTGAGGAAGATGATCGATCTACCTCAAGCTCACTTGACAAGATGGAGGATGATGCCTCAAGTGATGCAAGTAATGATTCTACCCCAAGCACACTTGATGGCGATGATGGTTCATGCTCCAATGATGATGCTACTACAAGCTCTCCGACATCATCATATTGCTTCATGTCACAAGGTGACACTAAGGTATCAAGTTGCAATGTGATTGATCATGCCTCTTATGATGAGCTTGTTAGTAGACTTGTGTTGACGGTCGTTAAGTGCCAATTTTTACCGTCAACTAAATATGAGAAAGGACTAAAATATGTTCACCAACTAGATATAGGGGTTATACTAACAGAATTCCACGAGTTTTGGTGAATGTCTGTTTCTGCAGGGTGTCAGCTGAAAATACCCAAGGAAGGCCCACATGTCAGGTTTACATAGAGATAATCGGGAACCGGTGAAAATTATGTAATCTGGAAGGTTCGAGAAGGCTCTGGACCAAACGGGAGCCCGAACGGGCTCAGTGGTGGGTCGGCCGACTCCCTCCTTGGGTCGGCCGACTCGTGACTTCAGCCAATCAGCGTCAGCCTCGCGGATCCCTGTTCCACCGCCTTTGAGGATGAATAATAATCGTCCATTTAGGTCGGTTTGATCCGAGGGCTGTGGTGCATCCTAGAGGGCTATATAAGAGGCCCCCCCCCCCCCCAGTTTGAATCATTATTCTTCTACGATCAAAAGCTAGGGTTTCAACCTCCATCCTAGTAGAAGAAGGTCCCTCTAGTTCATCTAGTTCTAGTCTAGTTCGTCTAGTTCTAGTTCTAGTTCATCTAGTTGTATCTAGAAAATAGAGAGAGATAAGAGGAGAGAGCGGAGGAGGAGCGGGTCTCGTCGGATCTTCCTCAACATTGTACTTTTGCGGATCTAGTTCGTCTTCCAGCTCTACTCTCCAGGTTCATCAATTCTTAATTCCTAAGTTCTTTATTTACTTTCGATTTACTTTCAAGTTATTTATTGGATTCCCGCTTGCATCAAGTGCTCTAGTCTTTGCAACGCTAGAGTAGTAATTAATAGATTAGGCGTGGTGCTTAGTCGCGATTACACTGAATTGCACCCAATCCTACGGATTGTTGTGGTAGCCCTAGGGTAGTGGACAGCCTAACGGCCGATGTATTCCACCTCGTTCGGATTGGTGTACGTAGGACCGTAGTCGACCTTCCTAGCCCCATTCTCATCCATTTCCGTGGCTAGTGCTCGATGTCCCGAAATAAGTAATCTTGAAGTAACCTTGATTCATAGATCAATTAGAGAACTCATAGGAAAACACTTTCTATCTCTCCACAAAAACATATAGTTATCCTTGGGCGATCTTGAACCTTAATTAGTACACTTCACGTTCCCGTGGAAAATCGATACCTTGGAATACTCCCGGGTGAAAGCTACATCGGTATCCGTGCGCTTGCGGATTATTCTGTGTGCGTTTAAAATACCCAACAAGCTTTCTGGCGCCGTTGCCGGGGAACGGTAGCTGTGCTAGTTTCGAGCCAAGTCGTCCGTGTATCCTTTTTATTTTCCTTTTACCACCTTTCTCATCTCACCACATGGATTCCACACCTATTCATAAATTCTCCACACCAAGGGCCGAGTTCTTAGAGCCACCACAATCATCGAAGCCAATTACGGCTTCCGGCTATGAACTCCGTCCCGGCTTTATAGCCATGGTTCGGGATCAACCCTTCTTCGGCCTAAAAGATGAAGACCCTTACAACCATCTTAGGGAATTTGAGCTATTGTGTTCTTGCCTAACAATTGCCGGCATGACACAAGAGACCCTTAAATGGAAATTATTTCCGTTCTCCTTTCGGGTAGAGCAAAACAAGGTATGCTCATTCTCAGTAAGAGGTGTAGATGGAAATTGGGAAGAACTTCAAGAAAAATTTTGTCATGCTTTCTTCCCTCTTTCTAAAAGGGCAATCATCCGTAGAGAAATTCTTGACTTCAAACAAAAAGAGAAGGAGACACTAGGAGCAGCTTGGGCTAGATTCATGAGCCTTACTATATCTTGTCCAACCCATTCCTTGCCTGAAAATGTCCTTTTAGAACACTTTTATCTAGGACTTAACAAGGAAGCTGCTCTACATCTCGACACCTCTTCTGGAGGTTCATTCTCACACAAAACCATAGATGAGGGGAAAGCCATTCTTGAGAAAATTCTTGAGAACACCCCTTACACTGGCATTTTTGATGAGTTTCCCGAAGAAGAAAAAGAAGTCGAGCCCATCCCCAACCAAAAGAGGAGGAACCCACAACTAAATTAGATATTCCAATAGACTCTTCTAAAAATTTGGTTGTTGAAAAACCTCCTAGTAAGGGAATGCAAACCCCCTAGAGGATGATGAACCATCTCCTTTAGAGCTTCCCTTTGAATTCGAGGAAGATCTCTTTGAAGATTATGGAAATGCCTCGAATTTTCCAATCCAAGTGAGACCTCGAGCAAAGACCACTCCATCTAATCCACGTAAAGAGTCGATGGTCTGTAGAACACATTCAAAGCCTTTCGGCGATCATGAGTTATGAATGGCTAACCGAAGCGAGATGTCCCCCGAGGTAGCTCGAATCATCTCTCCTTCAAACATTCTTTTGTGCCAGATTAGAAGATCTGCTAGGAAGGTCCACTACAATCCTTCCTGTCGGATAAATATTATTTCAAAAGAGTTAGCTAGAACTCTTTATCCCGACACGTCCTTAACCCCAACTCAAAAACTTCTACAAGATCCATCGATTTATTTTAGAAAGTCATGGGGGCCGAGGACCATTCCCATTAGAATCAAGAACTCGGGATATGTCTAGATTTTCACATTTTTGACATCCCGAGATTCCTCTATTGATTGGCGTACCAATCATGAGACTACTACAGAACAACCATTACGAGGTCAATTAGACTTCAAGGTTGGGAATTCCACTATTGTTGTTCCTCTTGATCGATCAATTAACACAATAGTGGAACCCAAACCTGAACTGACCCTATTGAGGAGGTCTTAATGGTGTCTCAAGAGGAGATGACTCAACCATTCTTCGATGGAGAACACTTTGTTCAAGAAGAAGATGAGTCGGCGCCCATTGAGCTAGACATAAATGAACAACCTCCACCTCCTACGATAGAGCTAAAACCTCTTCCTCCCGGCCTTAAATATGTCTTTCTTCACAACAACCCAAACACTCCAAGAATCATCGACAAGCTTTACGAATATGAAGCACAACAACTTGTCACCGTCCTTGAAAGACATAGATCAGCTTTTGGCTACTCACTCGAAGACCTCACGGGCATTAGTCCCGCTCTTTGCACGCATCGTATCCCCACCGATCCCAATTGTACACCCTCTAGGGAGCCACGTAGACTTAACAACGCTATGCGAGAGGTTGTTAAGAAAGAGGTCCTTAAACTCCTACATGCCGGGATTATTTATCCCGTGCCACATAGCGAGTGGGTTAGTCCCGTCCAAGTAGTGCCAAAGAAAGGAGGAATGACAGTTGTTGAGAATGAGAAGAATGAACTCATCCCTCAACGATTAGTCACCGGGTGGCGTATGTGCATTGATTATAGAAAACTCAACAAGGCTACAAAGAAAGATCACTTCCCGTTACCCTTCATTGATGAAATGCTGGAACGGCTTGCAAATCACTCTTTCTATTGTTTCCTTGATGGTTATTCTCGATATCACCAAATCCCGATCCACCCAGATGACCAAAATAAGACAACTTTCACATGCCCATATGGAACTTTTGCATACCGACGAATGTCGTTCGGGTTGTGAAATGCTCCAGCTTCTTTCCAACGGTGCATGATGTCTATTTTCTGTGACATGATCGAGAAAATCATGGAAGTGTTCATGGATGACTTTACCATCTATGGAAAAACCTTTGATCATTGTCTCGGAGAATCTAGACAAAGTCTTACAAATGATGTGAAGAAAAGCACTTAGTCCTAAACTCGGGAGAAATGCCATTTTATGGTTCAGGGAAGGAATAGTGTTAGGACATAAAGTGTCGGAACATGGGATAGAAGTGGATAGAGCAAAGATTGAAGTTATTGAAAAACTTCCACCTCCCATAAATGTGAAAGGAATCCGTAGCTTCTTGGGACATGCGGGGTTCTATAGGCGATTTATAAAGAATTTCTCTCAAATCGCTAGACCCTTGACTAGTCTCCTAGCTAAGGACGCACCTTTCATCTTTGATGATGAGTGTTATGAATCCTTCCAAATCCTTAAAGAAGCACTCATCTCACCTCCAATCATCCAACCACCCGATTGGGAGCTTCCTTTTGAGATCATGCGTGATGCTAGCGACTTTGCGGTTGGTGCCGTTTTAGGCCAAACCAAGGATAAGAAGCATTACGCCATATCCTACGCTAGCAAAACCTTGTCCGGACTACGCTCAATTATGCTACAACCGAAAAAGAGCTATTGGTCAGTTGTCTTTGCTATAGACAAGTTTAGATCTTACTTAGTGGGGCAAAGGTAATTGTCTATTCGGATCATGTCTGCTCTTAAGTACCTCCTCACTAAGAAAGATGCTAAGCCTCGGCTAATACGATGGATTCTTCTACTCCAAGAGTTTGACTTAGAAATCCGAGATAGAAAGGAGTAGAAAATTCTGTAGCCGACCACTTGTCTAGGCTTCGGTATAAGGAAACACATGAGCTTCCCATCAATGACTACCTAAGGATGACACCCTACTCAAAATACAAGACTCCGATCCATGGTACGTAGACATCGTGAACTTTATAGTGAAAGGCTATGTCCCACCTCGGTGCAAACAAAAGAAAATTGCTACATGATAGCCGTTTTCACTATTGGGATGAGCCTTACCTTTTTCGAGTCAACCGCGCCGATGGATTGTTGAGGAGATGTGTCCCTATGGCCGAGGCTATTCAAATCATGGATAGATGTCATTCCTCGCCATATGGAGGACACTATGGAGCATTCCGGACACATGCCAAGATCTCGGCAAAGTGGCTTCTTCGGCCAACGATGTATGAAGATACAAAGGAGTTTGTTAGGAGATGCCACCGATGTCAAAAACATGGGAATATTAACTCACGAAATGCAATGCCTCTCACAAACAATCTCCAAGTTGAACTCTTTGATGTTTGGGGCATTGATTTCATGGGGCCATTCCCTATGTCTGGGAATTGTGAATACATTTTAGTAGCGGTGGACTATGTGTCCAAATGGGTAGAAGCATTGCCCTGTCGTAAAGCTGATTCAAAACATGCCAAGAGAATGTTCCATGAAGTAATCTTTCCTCGCTTTGGTACACCCCGGATAGTCATAAGCGATGGAGGTTCCCACTTCATCGATAGACTCTTCCGAAAAGTATCTAGCGATCATGGAATTCGTCACAATGTCGCTACGGCATACCATCCTCGGACTAAGCGGTCAAACATCCAATAAACAAATTAAGAATATTCTGCAAAAGACCGTAGATGAAATGGGTAAAGGATGGAAAGACAAACTCCCGATGCACTTTGGGCTTACCGAACCGCATTCAAGACACCCATAGGCATGTCACCTTATCAACTTGTATATGGGAAGACGTGCCATTTGCCTGTGGAATTAGAGTTCAAAGCTCACTCGGGCAATCAAGAAATGGAACATGGATCTCCATCTAGCTAGCAAGAATCGTCTCGATGCAAATATCCGAGCTAGAAGAGTGGAGAGAAAAGGCCTATCATAGTTCTAAGATCTATAAAGACAACAAAAAGGTGGCACGATAAGAGAATTAAGCACAAGGAGTTTAAGCCTGGAGACAAGGTTCTACTATTCAATTCTAGAGTTAAACTCTTTGGACATGGAAAGTTGCGAAGTAAGTGGGATGGACCATACAAAGTCATTGACACTTCAACCCACGGGGCCATTACCATCCAAGACGATGTAGGAAACACTTCTAAAGTAAACGGCCAACGCTTGAAAGTGTATCTTGAGCCACAAATTAACACGGCTGAGGAACTCGATGTTATTGAGTTCATAGAATTCCCGCATTAAAACTCAATCAACCAAAGCTCTAGGCAACTCTTGCTCGATTACCTAACCCTTAATATGCTCCATGAGTTTTGTTGTCTATTTGAGTTCGGGGATTTGCTAAGTTTGAGAACAAGAGATCTACATCAATCAACCCAAGAGTGAATGACTATGCCAACATCTAGCTTGGGGAGAGCACCCCCATGTATTTAGCTAAGTATTTCTTGTTCCCATCTTATTTATTTTAATTTGCTTGCTATATTTAGTTTTGTATAATGTCTATATTTGTTAAATAAAAGAAGAGTGTACAAGTTTTTGCTTGCTAAAATAAATCCCTAGAATAAACTCTTTGGAGATGATGATTAGTTGCTCGCCGTAATTCCTTTCAAGTGCACGTTTTCAACCTAGAACTCTCCCAAGTTTTGGACACACTTTGTTTTGATCTAAGATTTGCTCTGAACCTGAAACTTGTGGGTAGCGAATGCTTGATCTAAGTCTAGGTAGTTGACGGGTATGATATGGGAAGGTCTGAGCTGCTGTTTATCTTGTTCTAAGTGATACTAGAGTTCTGGAGAATTTATCTTTTGAAAATTCAAAATGTTGCATGATGAGTTCCTGTATGACGAGAGTTTAAATTCCTACCATAGCCATATATACATGATTGCTAGACTAGGAAGTCCACTTATACTTACTTATGCTTTGAGTGTGGTCGATTGTGTTGACTCTTAGAAACTCGTCATACAGTTAAAGTCAAGATCACACACACGTACATCATGCACCCCTCGCTACTTCTACCCTGGAAGTACGCGCCACCATATTCATCCATTTAGACACATCCCAAAATTGTTCTACTCCTACACTGGGAGTGAGCATAAAAAAATATCCCTTCATCCATTGCTAGCCCTTTTGTTATCCAATAAAGCTCCAAGTATGTGTTTGTCACTACATCCATCAATATTTTCAAAAAAAAAAGAGACCAAGGTGCTTCATAAAAAAAAAAAAAAAAAAAAGAGAAGAAGAAAAAAAAAAAAAAGAGAGAAAGAATAGAAAGACAACAATGTCCCATCATATGCGAGATCTTCACTTGTCAAGTTCCATCCGGTTCTTCATAGTTCAATTGCAAAGGAGGTATGAATTTCTTCAAGGAGCTAAAGTAGAATCGGGTGTTCACCATTATCATCCCTCTACCCCTTCATTTCTCTTATATCTATCATCACCATTTTCCATTACCACCATATATCCACTTAACCCATATATAGGGCCACACACATGCACATCTTGATTTGATTGTATGTCCAGTTTCTTCGGATCCATGGTTTGACTATGCAACATATGTATAAGCTCCCACCTACAAACTCCACATAAGGCTATTAGAGGTAGGATGAGAGAGTGAAGGCACAATGTTACTCGCCTTATGCCAAAAATACCACATATCTTGAGAGAAGAGAGAAGGCATACACCATCAATGCCTTGGTAAGGATCCGTAAATACCACATAAGAGAGACTTGAGAGGGTCATACAAGGAATCTCTCGAGTTTTATTTGAAAATCTTGCAAAACTCCGGAATGAAGGTTGAGCAAAGAGCTAGAGACATAGTGCTTGACTTGACCGTTCGTCTTTCAACCGCTCAAGACCCAAGTGAAGGCTACAAGCCCCATAGTGGAAGGTAATACGGGTAAGTTTGAAGTCAGAATAGTCCACTCTAATCCGGAAGAGAGTTCTTGTTTGAACGCATGTGTACTTTTGAGGCGTGAAAGCATTGTAGCAACTCGTGATCCACACTGAGTTTATCTTTGCTCAGGGACGAGCAAAAGGAAAGCTTGGGGGAGTTGTTGACGGTCGTTAAGTGCCAATTTTTACCGTCAACTAAATATGAGAAAGGACTAAAATATGTTCACCAACTAGATATAGGGGTTATACTAACAGAATTCCACGAGTTTTGGTGAATGTCCTGCTTCTCAACGGGGTGTCACCTGAAAATACCCAAGGAAGGCCCACATGTCGGGTTTACATAGAGATAATCGGGAACCGTGAAAATTCTGTAATGTCTGGAAGGTTCGAGAAGGCTCGGGACCAAACGGGAGCCCGAACGGGCTCGGTGGTGGGTCGGCCGACTCCCTCCTTGGGTCGGCCGACTCGTGACTTCCGCCCAATCGGCCGCCTCGCGGATCCCCTGTTCCACCGCCTTTGAGGATGAATAATAATCGTCCATTTAGGTCGGTTTGATCCGAGGCCGTGGTGCATCCTAGAGGGCTATATAAGGAGGCCCCCGGGGTTTGAATCATTATTCTTCTACGGATCAAAAGCTAGGGTTTCAACCTCCATCCTAGTAGAAGAAGGTCCCTCTAGTTCATCTAGTTCTAGTCTAGTTCGTCTAGTTCTAGTTCTAGTTCATCTAGTTGTATCTAGAAAATAGAGAGAGATAAGAGGAGAGAGCGGAGGAGCCGTCTGTCGGATCTTCCTCAACATTGTACTTTTGCAAAGATCTAGTTCGTCTTCCAGGCCTACTCTCCGGGTTCATCAATTCTTAATTCCTAAGTTCTTTATTTACTTTCGCATTTACTTTCAAGTTATTTATTGGATTCCCGCTTGCATCAAGTGCTCTAGTCTTTGCAACGCTAGAGTAGTAATTAATAGATTAGGCGTGGTGCTTAGTCCGGTGATTACTGAATTGCACCCAATCCTACGGATTGTTGTGGTAGCCCTAGGGTAGTGACAGCCCTAACGGCCGATGTATTCCACCTCGTTCGAATTGGTGTCAGAGGACCGTAGTCGACCTTCCTAGCCCCATTCTCATCCATTTCCGTGGCTGTGCTCGATGTCCCGAAATAAGTAATCTTGAAGTAACCTTGATTCATAGATCAATTAGAGAACTCATAGGAAAACACTTTCTATCTCTCCACAAAAACATATAGTTATCCTTGGGCGATCTTGAACCTTAATTAGTACACTTCACGTTCCGTGGAAAATCGATACCTTGGGATACTCCCGGGTGAAAGCTACATCGGTATCCGTGCGCTTGCGGATTATTCTGTGTGCGTTTAAAATACCCAACAACTTGCTAGCATGACCATGTCTTTAGAAAATGAGAAAGCAAAAACAATGAATCTTGAAAGTGAAAACTCTTTTCTAAAGACAACATGTGAACAACAAAAGCATCTACTTTATGTTACTACTTGTTCACATGATGTGCTAAAATTGACTCATGAGCAACTTTGTGTTACTCATGAAAACTTGTTGAAAGATCATGCTTTTCTCACTAAGAAGTTTTCCTTTGAAGAAATTAAAACTAGTGAGAGCTCATCACTTGGGTTGAATGATCAATCACATATGACTAACCTTTGTGATGTAGGGAAGAAGCATGTATCCACCTCTCATAATGATTTACTTGATATGCCATGTTCTTCACAATTAGATGCTTGTTCTACTTCTATGTCTTGTGAGACTAATCTTTTGAAGGAGAACAATAGACTCAAAAGCAAAGTGAAGAATTTGAACAACAAGCTAGAGAGGTGTTACAACTCTCAAGTCACCTTCGAATATATGTTGAAGAACAAGAGAAGATATGGTGACAAAAGTGGCCTTGGTTTCAACAAGGACAATGTTGGGTTGAGTGAAGTGCCAAAGATCACACATTCTCAACTCTTGAAGAGCTACAAGAGATTTGGCAATATGAATGGCATCCGCTACAACAACACCAACATTAAGGGAAAGAAATGGGGCAAGAGAAAGTATGAGAAAGAAATGAAGAAGCTAGAAGAAGAAAGGCTCTCTCATTTCATGTGCTTTCAATACAATGAAATGGGACATCTAGCAAGAACTTGCCCAAACAAAGAGGAGTCTCAACCAAAGCCACAAGATGAGCAAGAAAAGAAACCCCAAGATCAAGTCAAGATCAATCATGAAGATATAATTGATGACTTGAAGATGATGAAGAAAAAGAAAACAAGAAGGGGTGGAAGAGCAAGGCACCCAACTCCTATTGAAAATACCAAGATGATGATGAGCAAGAATCAAGAGAAGAAAGATTTGGTTCACATCAAGTGCTTCAAGTGTGGAGAGATGGGACACTATGCCTCGGGGTGTCCTACCAAGCTTGAGAAGAAGGCTCAAGCAACTCAAAAGAGGCAAGGCAATGAAGAACATCACATGAGCAATGAAGAAAAGGCTCAACTGAAAAGAAGATGTTATTCATGCCGGGAAAGGGGACACATGGCTCATTCATGTCCCCTAGGTAACAATTCTAAGCCTATTTCAATTGATGCAAATAGTATGCTTAGAAAGGATGGTAATGGTACCACTACGGTCTCTATTGCAAAACATCCCGCTACTCATACTAAGGCTTTGCCTAAGTATGTTGCTCCTAACTTGAGAGGACCCAAACATGTTTGGGTACCATCAAAAAGTGGATGATTGTGTGTAGGTACCATGGCATTGGAGACTTGATTCAATTGAGTTCATTTCATTCATCATTTGATTGAATCAAGTATTGAAGCTTAGTGCTATTCCTCTCCCAATGCCAAGTCATGACAAGTGAAGTCCAATGTGCTACAACATACAAGTGCAATGATCAAGTTGTGGTAATCTATTGGCAGTCGAAGGCTTGCAAAGTATTTGAGTTGAAGCTTGCTAGTGGATGATCATGAGCTATCAAAGGTATATTCCTAGTTGATCTATTCATTTGGGTGCATATGAGTTGATTGAATTGGATATATATGCATATGTTGCTTGCTATGAGATGTTTGAATGGATTAATTATTTAGTAGTCAAATTTGGATTAGTTTGGTTCGATATGATCACAAGATGACTCTTAATAAGTGATTTGAATGGATATATGTCTTGTGTTGGTATTCAAACAAGTTGATATCAAGTTTGATTCAATTTGAAGAAGCATAGCTCAATTGCTTAACTCTGTCCAAAATCTGAAATTTGAGCTGGCTGTGGTCAAGTCTGAGTTTGATAGATCAAATCTTATTGGATTGGCTTAAAATTTGGTATGCATGCTCGACACTTATGGTATAATATGCTGTACAAATTTCATGAAGATTGGATAAGAATTTCTTCAGTTTTGAAGTATATCTTGTCAGCTATAGTGCATCAGTTTCCAGCATGCAACAGTAAGTGAAGATGTGAAATCTGGTAGCAATCTAGAAGGCCAATGAAGCTCAAATTTTTATAGCTGCTGGTATACTCAATGTTGCACATCTCCACCAAATTTTATGGCATTTGGAGCTGTACATTGGGAGATATGAATTATTCTTTGAAGGGTACAGAATCTGCCAGAAAAGTGACTATCATTGGATATATCAAGAGTCACTTAAATTGAAAGGTCCTCATGTTGGTTTCATGTTTACAAGAGGTTGAGGAACCTAAGTTTGGTTTTTGAATTGGTCTACAAGCATGAAGAATAATGAGTAACAAGGACATTTGATTGTGAAGTGTATTTGTTACACTATTTGGTACTCAAATCGAAGATCAAGATCAAACTCAAGATGAAGATGAAGTTTAAGTTCTAGTGACAAATTGAAGATCATTTGGTAGAAAGAAAAGAACTTAAACAAGAAAGAAAAGGACTTAAGGAAGATTTCAAGTGATTCATCATATCAAGTCCAAAGGATCAATCAAAGAAAGGCAATTCAAGTGAGTGTCAAGGATAGTTCTTGGTGATCCAAGAGATATTGGAGATGCTCGGTTGAAGCAATCAAAAGGGTTGATAAAGTAAGCAAGCAACACCCAAGATAGAGAGCAATACATGACAAGTCAAGAAATAATACAAGTGGTGCACAAGTGGTACCCATTCAAGTGGTATTCTCTCATGCAAGCAAGAATCACAAGAAGAAGCGGGCCAACCACAACAAGAAAGTGCACTTGATCTCAAGTGGGTCTTCATCTCATATTGGTGAAGCATGGTATTCAATCATGGTATCTATTGGCTTCATCAAGCTTATAAATGGACTTCACATTGCTATTGGAGTAATGAAATTGAAATCTATGTGACTACCCTCTACTCCAACATAGCAAAGGTATCATTGTAATGTGCATGATCATTTCATCCCTTACTAGTATGCGGTTAGTGCATATAGTACATGCTTATTAGGATCATGCATAACAATGAAATGTTTTAAATTCATAGTCTACCACTATTGCTTGATTGTTTGATTTATCTAGTGGTATGAGTATGAGTTTGTTCATGAGCTAGTGAACCCAAGTACTTGATCTAGTTTGAATTGCATATAAATTTCAAGTACAACATTGGCAAGATAACCCTTCTAGTAAGGTGTGAAGAAGCTTGTCATTGGTTCAAACCGGACTTGAATGTTTATAAGTGATTCATATTAGTTCAAGTCAAAGAGAAAGAAGCTCATGAAAGTTTTCAAGTTCAAGAATTGGTTATTCATGACAAATCCAATGAGTGGTTACCATAATGTTAGTTCTTGCAAGAAATGTCTAGCTTATCACTACCTTCACAAGTGGTGTTCCTACAAGTGGTATGGTACACATGGTTTTTCATACAAGTGGTATCTAGTACATCAAGAAGATGGTTCCACAAGTGATCCTCAACTTTAAAGTGATCAATTCAAATCAAGAGAAGCTACCCTCACCGACAAGAAAGTGTTTACAGATTGGTTTGACTCATGCTTTGTCATAGGGGGAGGAGCCACACTTCATCGGTATTAGAGACAAAGAAACTTCAAGTGACCTACATGTAGTATCTTTGGTGCTATGACAAAGGGGAGTGCCCAATGCATAGTTACAAGTGGATTCCTTGCAACTACATGTGGATTTTACAAGTGGTGTCATTCCAACATATGGTGTTGTCCATCAAAAATGAAGATTCAAGACTCAACCATCAACCCCTAGTTCCAATCCTTTGCATCAAGAGGATTATTTTATAAGTGGTATCCTACATGTGGTATCTTCAAGTGGTATTGCTGCATACCTTTATGGTCATTGATGACAAAGGGGGAGAGAATTGTACAAAGATATGCGAAGAAGCATACAAAGGGGAGAATGCGAAGAAGCATACAAAGGGGAGAAATATGAAACAAAGATATGAGTGGATGCAAGAAGCATACAAAGAACAAAGATATGAGTGGATGCAAGAAGCATACAAAGGGAGTAGAAGATGGACATGGACCGAGAGGGAGCAACATTGAAAATGGAGGAGGATCAAAAATTCTTGGAAAAGAGGAACACACAAGTAGGGGGAGCAAGCTCATGAACTTGATTGATTGCATTTGAGATGTGCATATTCATGTGCTTGCTTGCATTTGCATAAGTTCTTATATTTCAATATGCAATGCTTGTGTGGTGAATGCTAGTTATAGAACTTGATTGATGATTTGAAAAACTAGCATGTATAGGATGGTTTAGCTAGTCACATGTGCTTTACAAGTGGTATTAGAACCTTGCTTATAATGTTGTGCTTGCTTGCATTTGCATAAGTTCTTATATTTCAATATGCAATGCTTGTGTGGTGAATGCTAGTTATAGAACTTGATTGATGATTTGAAAAACTAGCATGTATAGGATGGTTTAGCTAGTCACATGTGCTTTACAAGTGGTATTAGAACCTTGCTTATAATGTTGATCTCATGAGGTATCTAGTGTTTTGTTTCATGTGATTTCTAGCTAACCATGATGCTAAGGATGAACTTCAATGGTGCAACTCCGATTTGTATCACGCTTCAAAGGTTTATCTTATACACCTTAGCATCACTTAGTAGTGCTAACTCTCCCAAAATTTCCATATTTATGCATGTGTGCAAGCTTGAAACCAAACCATTTGGGCACACATGTAGGGGGAGCTATCACTACCAAGTTGACTTTGTGGTACTTATCCAAATCATGACATTGAGCCTAAATGTTGGATAAGTGACATAAAGTCCAAATATTCTTAAATTCCATATCTTTGTAGAGTTGTCATCAATTACCAAAAAGGGGGAGATTGAAAGGTCCTTGTTTGGTTTTGATAATTGAGTGACAACTTTAGGTGGACTAACATGTGTGATGGTTGAGATACACAGGAGTTAGTTCACAGGTACATGTGTGTGAGCAACATATGCCATGGTGGAGATGGCTTGGAGATGTTGTGAGGCTCAACACATGAGTTGATAAAGGAGCTCATTGCAAATGAGACATGACATGGAGTCATGTGACCAAGAGGTGAAGATCAAGATGAGGCTTGGCTTGATGGACCGGTTGCAAGTGTGAAGGGCAAGTTGAGGCTGCGAAGCGAAAGACCATGCGATGGTGAAGCTTGGGCAAGACTTGGCGCCGATGGACCGACGCAACGGTGAAGAGCAAGTGAGGTCAAGATCGATGGACCAAGAGTGTCACATGATGATATGAAGTGGATCATATCATTTGATGATCGTGTCGTGCATGCGGTGCATTGGCACAATGGAGGATGACGGTGGAGATGGAAATGCGCAAGGCAAAGGTATAACCTAGGGCATTTCATTTCACCGGTCTAAAGGTTGAGTAGAGAAGTACTTGACCGGATTTAGGATAGATGGCCGTACTATCAAGAGGGGTAATCTTGCTTGCATATCGGTCATCTAGTGCCACTTGAGCGATCTAACATTGCGATGTGCTAGGATCGAGTGGCGTTGTGAGTTGAAGAGAAAATCCTTTGAAAATGATTGTGAAAATGCTAACACACAGCACATGGAGTTGTACACTTGGTGGTGTTGGCACATTTACAAAGGTGGCGAATGTTCGCGCCGTGGTTTGTAGGGTTGAGTTGGGCCTCGGTCCTCTCCCCTCCCGCCGAGCTTGCGAGGCGGGATTCGGCGCTTTCGGGAAAATTGGAGGCATATTTTCCATTGCGCCGGATGCAAAATGTGGTTGAAAACATGCTATCTCTGGTGATCAAGTTGGTATACTTGTTGGATAGCATGGTGGAGAAGATCGCGTTTTCGACGGCCGTGAATCATGGATTCACAAGGCGCCGGACGCGGCGGGCGGGCGGACGCGTCCGGCGCGTGGCCGGAGTCGCATGGGCATGCCGGCGGGCGCGATGAGCGCCGGACGCGGCGGTGGCGCGTCCGGCGGTCCCCGACGCCGACCAAAAACTTTCTCGGTCGGGCTCGGTCTCGCGGGTTGGGTCGCCGGACGCACGGCGGACGCGGGCGCCGGACTCGGGCGGTGCACTGTTGAGCGTCCGGCGCGTGTTGCGCAGGATTTCTTCGCGCGATCGGCTGCTAGCCGTTGGGGCTTTAACGGTCGGCTTTGAACGGTCTAGACACGTGGAGCGCGGAGGAGCGCCGGACGCGTCCGGCGGCTTGCTCCGGACGCGTCCGGCGAGTACTGCGGAGTTGCCCGAGGTGGCAACGGCTCTTTCAGCCCTTGGGGCTATAAATATGAGTCTTGGCCGGCTGTGGCCGGTTGCTGAGCACGCCCAAGCTTTGGTAGCTTGTGTTGTGGTGCTTGGAAGCCCTTCTACTCACATATGCTTGGTAGTGACCATCCGATAGTGTGAGAGAGTGATTTCTAGTGCATTGCTTTGCGAGGTTGCATCGAGTGGCACTAGGTGTTTGTGTTGCAAGCCGGAGAGCTTGTTACTCTTGGAGGTTGCCACCTCCTAGACGGCTTGGTGGCAAGAGGCTCCGTGGTAGCACGCGTGGAGATACGGTGCTCCGGAGAAGAGATTGTGAGAGGTCGGTACTCACCTCGCGGGGATCGCGAAGAGTAGCCCTATTGGATTGCGCGTGTCATTGAGTTACCACCCTTGAGTGTGTGGGTTTGCTCGGTGCCTTGAGGGGCTCACTTGAGAGTGGTGTCTTGCGGTGCCTTGCGGGGCGTGCCTTGAGGGGCAAGTGACTTGAGGGTCACACCGAAGAACCATCTAGGTGAAAAGACCGGAGGAACCACCGAAGGTGTTGGTCGACACAACAGGACGTAGCTTGGGGGCAACCAAGTGAACCTGGTGAAAAATCGCCGAGTCATCTTGTGTCCACACTTCGCGGTGGTTTGCAATCTCTTTCACAAGCTTTGTATTTACTTTTCTTACATTCTTGTATAGCTTGTGTAGTTGCTCTTGTGGTTAGTTAGCTTGAGTAGCTTGTTAATCACCTTCTTGCTTGTGTAGCTAGAAGTAGAGTAAGTTGCCTTGCTTAGCTTGTGTAGTTAAGTAAGATTGAGCTCTTGGGTTTGGCTTGTGTAGCTTTGTCCATGAGCATCTAGTGAGCTTAGGTTGGCTTTGTGCTTTTGCTCATTAGAATTGTGTAGGTGCACACCCGGTTGCTAAAGTACTAGTTGCTTAGGTTTGTGTGACCTTGCAAGCTAGACTTGTTTAGTGTGCACTAGCTAGATTGGCACCTTGTCTTCTTGTTTATGATCTTTTACAAGGTGCATCTAGAGACATAGATAGAGGGGTGAAAGTCTTGGTTAGGCCGATAGATTTAATTCCGCACTTATATCGGTTAGCCGGAGCGATTAGTTTTAAAAAAGGACTATTCACCCCCCTCTAGTCCGCCATCTCGACCTCACAGCATCACCGCCCTAAAAAATCATCGATTAAGAGAGACCTTGAGATAACCTCCTCATTAAATCATTCTAAACGATGTCTCCATAAATCAATTTACGGAGGCGGACCACGAACGTCCTAAGATGTTTGTCTCTATATAATCAATTGCAATAAAAAATAACATATGACTTCTTATATAGACTCAGATGAAGACAAACTTTATACAAAAATTGTAGCCCTCAATGCAATCTACAACTTTGTAGTGGAATAGTTTTTTTTTATTTCAAGTCGTTTAGAGTCCCAAATATATGTTCTAAGTTTATAGGTTTTGAAATTCAAAATTTAGAATTCATAAATGACTTCAAAATGTTCAAATAGTTAATACCAAAGTTTTAGTGGCCAAACTAAGCTCCATATTTATTGTTGGTAACTTTTTTATTGAAGTCGTTTAGAATCTTAATTTATTTTAAATTCACAAATTTTGATATTCAATTTTTTTTTCAAATAGCTCGGATCGAGAGACATCCTATACCAAAGTTGTAGTGCTTGACAAGATTTAAATATTGTGGCTATATTTTCATTTGAATCCATTTAGCAGCCAAAATATTTGATATAATATTCTGAAATGTTGACAAACAAAGATAACATATATTATACATTGCACAACAGGCAGGTTTGTGAGTTTAACTCCCCAAAGATGCAATTGTTTTAGTTTGAGGGTTTTCCTGAACAACATTAAAATACATTCAAAAAATAATATGAGCACTCATATGAAGTCAGGGTTTCCATGACGAATCTATAGATATCAACTATCTTTTTCATAAAGTGAACTTTCAATTTTAATTAAAAAGTTTGGCCAACTAATAATAAAATCCAAAAACAACATTAATATGGAAAGCGTATGGAGTACATACATGAATTGCATTGTTCCATAATACTCTATGTCGGCTGTTGATAAAATATGCATAAAAGTATGTTTCCCATGATTTTAAGCTTTGCGGTGTCCAATCAAATAAGATATGCCACTACAACTTTGCACTGCGCGCATAAAGAACAACAAAACCGGATACATAGTGTACATCACCTGATCTGGATGTATGGTTTCGAGTCCTTTTCGCTCCACTTTTCGGGAGCAAATGAAGCTCACATTGCCAACCAACCCCAATCAAACCTCAAAGCAAGCTAAGGTAGATTTTGAGGCCACGTACCTACGTAAGACGATGGTGGCAGCATCATATCATGCTAGATCTGCAATCATTTCATCGTTATGGGGCATGTGCTAGGGGCCGGTGCTATGGTATATTGGTATGTGTGGCCTTTGTTCATGCATGTAGGGAGCCTAGCTAGCTAGGACAAGGAGGGTCATGGGCTCAGGGCTCAGCTCCATTGACGTAGGAAACCATCTCCATCTTCCAATTCAATTCGAGCCATACCATCATATTTATATTTGTTCACATATAGTAACTTTTCAAGATAATGACATGGTGTAATGCATTGAGAGTTGCCTCGTACCGTTGCACGGAGGCATGCTAAGGGTTTTTTGGTTCCCACCTCCTAAACCAGTACTGAAGTGGACTAAAATTTCTAGTCACCTTTTAGTACCTTTTTTTAGATAAAGAAAATATATTTCCGGCTTCAGTCATCCTCTCACGAGAATGCATCAAGCCAAATTATTACAACAGAAAATTAAAAAACAAAACTGACGGAAGAGAATTACATCCCCGACAAGGGGTTCGACTAGTCCTACGCGACATGATTTGCTACGCGATGTTCACCAAGATCACCAGCGTCGATACACAGTCGTCACACGTCTGTCAGACCAAGAAAGGGTACTGAGAGATCGTCGGACATCGGCCACCATTGAAGACGGGCATTGAAACCTGGCAACAGCACGAAGCCTCTGGTGCAACTGCATGGGAGCGACCATTCAAGGGGTCTTCCAAAAGCGATGTCTCCACCGAGAAAACTGACATCTACAGACGCCATCATCGCCCCACACTGGAGATGGGTTTTCACCCGGAGATCCCCCGAACATGGAAGAACTGACACTGGTCACCATTAGCCGAGCTGTTACGCCTCGATTGGCACCTCCGTCTTGAGGGACTAGTGAAACTAAAGTGTTTTAGTCACCTTTTAGTCAGTTTGTTTGGCACTTTAGGCCTTACTTGATTCCTCAAAGACTAGGGACTAAAGACTAGTCCCATTTAGTCCATAAGTTACCAAATATAGGGACTAAAAGAATGACTAATAGTCCTTAGTCCACTAGTCTCTCAAGATGTGCTAATTGGGACTAGTGGTGCTCATGTAGTCCCTAAATCCCTAATCCTTAGTCCTAACTCCTAACGACCAAACAAGCCCTTGGTCCCTAATGTGACTAAAGTTTACTCCACTTTAGTTTAGAAGGTGAAAACCAAATAAACCCTAAATTAGTGTTTAGGTTCTATTTCCCCTGATGTCCACCACATGAGCATTTTATATCATACCAGTACACATACGCATGCGTACTCTTCCATGATGATTCCTTATTTTTAGACTACATTGTTTTTTATGAGTTAGATATAGGATTTCTTTCCGTTGTTTGAGACCTAGAAGTTCGTGTTACCTTTGATTTCAGTAGTACACACAACTTTTAGCAATAGGGATTTTTTTAGTAGAATCAACTTAACCGAATTACCCTAGGAGGCAGCTTTTTTGCTATTTTTTCGAGACTAAATTATAATTTATGAGAAATGGTTTGTAGAGGCGGTTGTATTTCGAGTCATCTCTAGAAACTTGAATTGAGGAACATTGGGACACCGGTGGTGGAGAAGAGGGAGAACAAGGGAGTGCAGGAAATGTTAGGAGACTTCAAGGATAATGGATAGAACCCTAAATCATTCGGTCTCATAAGGTTGATTTATCCCTAGTATCTATAACTATTATATAAATAAACTCCACTATCTAATTCCCTCGACATGCAATGCGTCCACATCAGCATCCCACTATTTATTTCTTTGACATACAATGCGTTCACCTCAGCAATCCACTATTATTTGCTACTAGCAATTTATCTTGGCATAAAATGTGTACACTATTCTAATATATTTTTTTCCTCCTTCATACCCGTGGCAACGCACGGAGAATTCTCCTAGTTTATTTAGAGACAAAGGGTGAGTCTTTTATTATTGGGGTTTTTGCGCTAATGCCCCTATTCTGAGACTTAATTACTCGTTTGCCCTTATTTTTTTAACTTTGCTCGTTTGCCCCCGTTTTTTGAAACTGAAACCTCCGTTTGCCCCTGTTTCCTTATTCTGTTAGCTATCGTTAGATAATGTGCTCGAAAAAAAAAAGAGAGAGAAAAGGCCAAAAGACCAAAGTGCCCCTTATTACTTCCCACCGGGTCAGGCTCCTGTCGTCCCCGTCCCCGTCCCGACCGTATCTGGATGCCGAAGCCGAGCGCCGTCGTCTAGGGGTTCGAGCGGCCTGGGCGCGCGGCGTGGGGAGCGGCGTCGCGCGGCCCTGCGCGTGCGGCCTGGGGAGCGGCGTCGCGCGGCCTGGGCGCCGTGTGCGGCGCGGGCTTGTGCGGCCTGGGCGCCGATGTCAAATCTGCGACCTGGCTGACCCACGAGCATGGTGCCCAGGACGGTGGCCCCTGGTGCCACGCACCTTCCCACGCGGGGGAAGTGAGCACGGCCGGCCGGCTCTCCCTTCCGTGGCCGACGGGTGAGTGGTGGTGTTTCTCTGGATCTGCTCCGGCAAGTTGGTATGTTCGTATACCTATACTAGTTTTGTTGTTTCGTGAATGAAAACGATGGTGGATGGGGAAGCGCACGGTGGCTCCTACTGTCCTTTGCTGATCCAGATCCACGCATCAGTTATTCATTTCTTTTCTGGCTATTCCTGTTGAACGGATGCCTCATTTTCTGTAGTGCAGATTCTTGAGTACTCATCCGATGGATTTAGATTTTTTTTTTTAGCAGAATCCGATGGATTTAGATTCCATTAGGAGTTTTAAGCATTGATTTTTTTCACAACTGGTTTCAGATCGGACTTCAATATGAGACTACACATTATCATCAAATAGAGTTTCCGTCTGAGTGAAGCTGCTCTGATCCGCATCCACTGCCCGCATCTGATCTGATCATACTAGGTGCTACCTAATGTCAATTTCAACAGGCATACTGTGTATGTGTATGTACTAATCGCGTCAAAAAATATGTCCACATACTAGCATGCTGCCTGGATGTATAAGGATATACTAAATTAATTCCCAAAGTATATGGATATACACCTAAGTATATTGGCACAAAAAAAAAGATATACACTCAAGTATATGGATATACTATGTTCCAAAAACTATGTATAAATACAATATATTTTAAAGTATGTACACGTACTCTTAAAGAAAAAAAATTATGTACAAATAAGCATAATTCTTTGACTTCTACGATTCATGTTTGACTGTTAATCTTATTTAAAAATTTTAATAAATATTATTTGTTTTATTATGATTTATTTTATTATTAGAGATATTTTTATAATATCTTTTTTATTTGCATAAAATTTAAATAAAACAAATGGTCAGACAAGAATTGTAGAAGTAAAAAAAATTGCGTTTATTCGTGAGAGGAGGGAGCATGTGAGTAGATATCAGTGGTCAATGGTCAAATATGACTAGATGACTAAATAAGCATAGAAAACTGCCGAGTCAAATAGGATAATTATTTTCGTTGGGGGGACTGTAGTCAGGCAGGAAATATGGTTACTTGACGACGGGTCGACGGCGGAGGGACGTCATACTCGTGCGCCAGCTTATACCAGCGCCTGCAGCTGCCAATTGTCATGGTTGGTTACGATACTTCCTTTGCTCAGCTCGACGACGTGTCTCCACAGAGAGGCGGCACGTGTGCTTGATTCTACTGTTTCTATCTCGAAAACTGTGCAATTATGATGCTTGTAATTATAAAAATAATTTAAGTTCGGCGAAGTTTAGAGTGAATATATTCATATTTATGTCCTTTTTTGCGAAAATCATATTTATATATGTCTTTAAATCGAATAAAAATATATTCACTCATTAATCTAATGTTACTTATTTTTTTATCATATCATAAATATCAATATGTTGAATAATGTTGAAAGCATTTAAATTTTTGAAAAGGGAACAGTATCCTTTTCTGGAGGGGGAGCTCCCGGCTATATATTCGCTTGGTCTGCCGGTCCTGTACCAATCTGTGCGAGCTGAACAAATGGCTTCCCCTGCAACAATCCAACCGCGCTGCACCCTGCACCACGTCAGGAGCCCCGCGCAACCAGAAACCTCCCGCGCAAGCTTCGCGGCTGCCGCAACAGCTTACGAGGCTTCCACATCGCCGTCCATCTCCGCGAGGGCGAGCTCGAGCGCGTTGGTTCCCTCTGCAGCAAGGACGACGAGCGCGCCGAGGAGCAGGACGGCATCGGTCGCGACCATGTGGAGGCAGGTGCAGGGGTCCCACGACTGGGATGGCGTGCTCCAGCCGCTGCACCCCGTGGTGCGCGACGAGGTTGCGCGCTACGGCGAGCTTGTCGGCGCCTGCTACAAGGTGCTCGACGTCGACCCGTCGTCGTCACGGTACATGTGCTGCAATCACGACAAGGAGCGCGTGCTCGAGGAGGCCGGCATCGCCGGGGCAGGGTACGAGGTGACGCGGTACATCTACGCAACGCCGGACGTGGCCGTGCCGTCCACTAGCGGCCGCGCCAGCTGGGTCGGGTACGTCGCCGTGTCCACCGACGAGATGACCCGGCGGCTCGGCAGGCGCGATGTCCTCGTCTCGCTGCGCGGAACGGTGACGCAGGCAGAGTGGGCGGCCAACCTCATGAGCGCTCTCGAGCCGGCGCGCCTCGACGCGTGCCTGGACGTCAAGGTCGAGGCCGGCTTCCTCAACCTCTACACCTCGTCGCCCAGTGGCGGCTCCGGAATGGAGAGCTGCCGGGACCAGCTCCTCCGCGAGGTGTCCCGCGTCATCAAGTCTTTCTCCAAGGACAGACCACGCGAGGACATGAGCGTCACCCTGGCCGGGCACAGCATGGGGAGCGCCTTGGCGACGCTGCTCGGCTACGACCTCTCCCAGCTCGGCCTCAACCGCGACGCGTCAGGGCGCCACGTGCCCGTCACCGTCTTCTCCTTCGGCGGGCCGAGAGTGGGGAACGCGGCGTTCAAGGACCGCTGCGACGAGCTCGGCGTGAAGGTGCTGCGTGTCGCCAACGTCCGCGACCCGGTGACCATGCTCCCTGGCGCCCTGTTCAACGAGGGCACGAGTGGGTTCCTCAACTCCTTGGCCGCCGGTGACCGCTACACGCACGTCGGCGTGGAGCTCGCCCTCGACTTCCTTAGCCTCCGCGACCTGGGGAGCGTTCACGACCTCGGCGCGTACGTGTCGTCGATCAAGGCCGAAGCCAGTGGCCAGGTGTCCAAGTCCGACAATGCCGTGGCGGACAGCAGAGGCGCCACCATTCTCGCGAAGGCGATGGAGTTCGTCGGTAGCCAGCGCGACGCCGCGTTCGCATGGCCAGAGGCTGCCCTGGGCATTGGCGGCGTGGTGCAGTCTCTCCGCTTGATCTGATGGCTAGGACAGAGATTCTTGTTTTACTGGCAACTACTAATTCTTTAGCCTCTTCTCAATTGTTTTTGGAGGCTTGATGATCAGTTAGTCAGGGTCACATAACAACCCTTTTTGCCTTTTGTCAAGGACTCAAGGCTGTAGTATTAGGTTGTTTCTTACCGACAGATTGGAAGAATGCACAGACAATGTTTCGCGCAAGTGGGTGCGGAGTTTTTTTTTTTTTTCAAGTAAGTGGATATCAAGTTTTAGATTGATAGACTAGACATTAAAGTGTGTGTGTTCTTTAAAACTTTTCCTTATAGGGTGTGTACCCTGCTGCACGACAGAGGTCGGGATGTGTACGAGATGACTGTACCTTCTCGATGGATTGCTTTTAATTTTAACACAAGATTCCATTATAGAAGCACATTGCGTCAATATGTTTGACATATTTTATATTTAGTTCACAAATGATTCACAAACCATAATATGCTATTACAGAAAAAATAGAAATAGAGGTATTTATGGGCTCAATAAAAATTCACCTAAAAAGTTAGCTTCTGAGACGTCCCGTGGCTGGAATTCTAGATGTCTTTAAAATTTGGTGGAGTATAGTAAAATTCATAACTTTTTTAAAAACTCAAGTTGGATGAAGAAAAAATTCATATCAAAGTTGTAGTATTAGAGGAAATCAAAAACTTGTAGTTGACGATATTTTCACACAAAAAAATCTGTTCAAAGTTCAAAGTAATAAGTTTTTCAATATTTTTTAATTTTTTTTAAAGTACCTTGGAAGGAGAAATGGTCCAAACCAAAGTTACGATACTCGAAGAGATATAAAACTTTATAGCTGGTGATATTTTTATTTGAAATTTTTTTAGGTCCAGGATTTCTATTCTGATATTAATGATTTTTGAAATTCATATATATTTTTTCAAATGACCTGAAATGACCTTAACCAAAGGTTTAGTACTCAAAAAGAACGGAGAAATGACATGAGCCAAAGGTTTAGTACTCAAGAAATCTAAAACTTTCCATTCCAAGGTTTTAAATTTGAAATCATTTGTGGTATTAAATATGCATTGCAATGTATTATAAAGTGAATACAAAAGGAATGTATATGCTATTTAGACATGACTGACTTTAAGGTACAATGGTAAGGGAATTACATCAAGAGGCCTAGTTTGCGAGTTTAATCCTCGGCAACCTCACGCGACGGCTAGTATTCGGCCCATTTGATTTCTAGATATTATTAGAGAGGTAGAGGCGGCTGAAATATATGCTTATGATTTTCATATTTTGTAATACGTCTAAATAAACGGCATTGCTATACATGTTATGATCAGGCGCATGAAAATGATGCGACACGGCAGAGCAACCAACTTCTGATGATAGTCCTTATCTGGGATGATGTAGGCCGTTTGCATAAGCAGCAATCTAGGCTGGCAACTTTCGTCTAACTGCAAAAGGCATAGCAATCAAGAACGGGCGCACACACCACGCAGGTTGCGTTTTCAGGTTCATTAGCCACCTCTCACTCATAGTTTCAGAGTTGAGTTAGGCCAGGGGAGCGTCTGCAGCCGGGGTCGTTTTCGAGCCTGCCATGGTTAGCCACAGGAGAGATTCTGTGACGAAACAGCTTTTCCGGTAAGGCCCAAACCACAACGGATTGCTCGAGCTGTGCAGGAAAGGCGATGTCGTTTAAACATTCGAGCTTCCTGTAACAGATATTCAGTGTTTGGAATTGGATGCTCGAGGTCTACAGGAAAGGCGACGTTCGTTTAAACATTTGAGTTTCCGGTAACAGATTTTTTTTTTTCCCATGAGAACATGACTTCAAGCATATTTCGTTAAGAAGTAGAGAGCCGAAAGAATAGCTTACATGACGTAGCTACGACAGAATTTTTCAAAAGGGCGGCAAAAGCTTTGCCGCAGATTTTATTAGACGATAGAAAAAGAAAAAAGAGAGAAACAGTTACAAATATTTACAACTCAAACCCGCCCGCTTGGCGGGAAGCAACTCAAGCCCCCCTAAAGCCTAGAGGCAGCAAAACGAAGAGAAGGGAAAAACATATGCACAGCTACTAATGATCTACTGCACTGCTACTCGGCGCCAAGGACAGCCTGAACTGCATGATATCCTCCCTACAAAGCATCGCCACTTGTGCTGGAAGAAGCTGTTGATGTTGGAATTGTCTCCTGTTTCGCTCCTTCCATATATTCCACCAAAAATAGACAAATATCCCATCCAATTTCCTATGCTCATTCTTTAGAACCTTGCGCCTACAGCGACTCCAATAGTTGTATATTGAGCCCGACATGCTTACTGATTGGATCGCCGACAACTGGAACCACTGAACCACCATTTCCCACACCTCCTTTGTGAACTGACAATCTTTACATAAGTGGTTTGGTGTTTCCAGCATGCTTCCGCACAACCTACAATCTGTGTCCTCCGTCCATCCCCTCTTGTTGAGGTTACTTGCCGTTAGAATCTTATTGTGCAACAGGGTCCATGCAAAGAACCTGCACTTTGCCTCGGCATGCGCCCTCCATATGGGTGTTATTTTGATTTTGGTGAATCTCCCGGCAAATTGTGCAAGGTACGCACTCTTAGCAGAATACTCGCCATCCGGTGTCCATCTCCATGTTATCACATCCTCCGCTGCATCTGTTAGTTGGATTCCATCCATGGCCTCCCATAGAGTTACAAATTCCTTAATCTCCTCTGACGAGGTTAACGGATATATATGATCGATCCACTTATTGTTGGAGAGCCCTTGCTGAACCGTGAACTTCTTCCTCTTGGACTTACGAAACAGGGTCGGTGCTATCGTTTTGGCCGCGGTGCCATTTATCCAACTGGAGGACCAAAAGATGGCTTTCTTGCCATTCCCAATGGTGACTCTTGTCGATGCATTGAATAGGTCTCTATCGGTTCTGTCACATGGTATCTCTAGTCCATTCCAAGCTCTATCTGGTTGTTTCCATTGAAACCATAGCCATCGTAGCCGAAGAGCTCTAGTGAACCGCTCCAAGTTGATGATCCCTAGACCACCCATCTTCTTGGGGGAGCAGGTTGTAGGCCAATTCAGGAGCGAGTGCCCGCCACACACTTTGTTTGGGGTCTCCCCCCTCCAAAGAAAACTTCGGCGGATCTGATCTATCTTTTTTATTAACCACTTTGGAGCTTGGAAAACGGTGAAGTGGTAAATTGGAATCGATGATAAGACTGTTTTGACTAACAATTCTCTGCCCGAAGACGATAAAAATTTTCCTTTCCATCCCGGCAACCTGGCCCCAATCCTATCAATTAGTGGTTGGACATCTATCTTTCGTAACTTTCGCGTGTGCAGCGGTAACCCCAAATATTTGCCTGGGAATGACCCAATTCTACCCGGAAAGTTTTGAATCAGATTCTGCATGGCGCCGGGCTGTAGCCTGATCGGGAATATCTCTGTCTTGGCCAAATTTACACGTAGCCCCGAGCACTCCCCAAAGAACAACAATAACCCCTGCAGGTTTGCTAATTCCCTCGCAGAGGGTCTTGCAAAGAGCGCTGCATCGTCGGCGTATAACGAACATCGAAGATTGGCTGCCTTTGGGAGGACCGGTTGCAGCAGCCCCTGTTGCGCCGCCCGCTCAATGATCCTCTGCAGGGGGTCGATTGCCAAAATGAAAAGTAATGGCGATAACGGATCTCCCTGCCGGAGACCACGCGCATGTGAAATGGCCACGGTTGGCGTTCCATTGACGAGTATCTTGGATGATGATGAGCGAAAGAGATCGGGCATCCAGTCTCTCCACTTTAAACTGAACCCAAGCGCCTGTAGGACCTCCAGCAAATATTGCCAACTAACTGAATCAAAAGCCTTGGAGATGTCCAATTTGATGAATAACGACGGCTGTTTTTTCTTGTGCAGTAGTTGGATGACTCTTTGGACATACAAGAAATTATCATGGATACATCTATGCTTGATGAAAGCGTTTTGTGCATGGGAGACAAGCTCGTTCATGTGAGGCGCCAACCGATTAGCAAGGATTTTAGTTATGATCTTGACCAGGCTATTGATCAAACTGATTGGTCGATAGTCAGTGATAGTTGTTGGTCCTGCTATTTTTGGCAGTAGAACAACATTGGCCTCATTGAAAAGGTGCAGCTTCGAAGTCTTGTGGGTATAAAAACCCATGACGGCCTCTAGTAGATCTCCTTTCACTATGTCCCAACATTTTTTATAAAACAGCCCAATATAACCATCAGAATTCATATAACAGGTTATTAGTTATAGAGCCATTGAGAAACTGGTTAGAGATCTTAACGACGACACAACAGAAACAGAAACCATTGTGAAGAAGGTCTTGAAGAACAAATAGGCACGTCACAGGAAGAGGGAAGTAGGAGGCGTGCTGCAGTCTGCAGAAGTGCTCCAACGATACCTTTCAAGAACAGTGTCTTCGACCTGTAACAAATTTGAGAAGCCGTGCTCGTAGAGCTCATTTCCTGACCCGCGTGTGCTCATGGCTCATCAGCCGGCATCTACCAGTTACCAGTTACCACACGGTTCATGAGCTCCCAAGTCCCAAACCGGGCTGCCTGAGATATTTATGCACAGCAATGCAGACGCAAATCGACCCGAGAGACGTGAGGAGGCTCTCACGTCACAGAAGCAGATCCGACTAAGTTCATCCGCGCGCGTAGCTAGAGAGAAGACTAGCATTCTAGTAGTAGTAGTTTCAGTTCGAATTCGGCGGGCGGTAGCGATCGAGATGGCTGGCGCGTGGAGCTAGCAAAGCTATGTTTGGGTATTGGCAGAGAAAGACCAGAGAGAGAGACGGGCGTCTTCATCGCTGAAAAGGCTCCCAGTTAAGTTGCTCTGTTCGACTTCGACCAGAACCGAACTTGCAACAGATTATTAATGTTAAAGGGGCTCTCCAATCTGCACGGAGTGTTCATCTATACTACTACTGCTTACAAACATGGCGGGCGGCGTCATTTTCGACTCGAGAGCTGGCGTAGTTGCCTACGCCTTCCTGGCTAGGTGGCGGGAAGAAGAAGAGGAAATCCTCGCGCCATAACGGTCTTGCTGCTCGGTGCCTCTGCCCGCGTCTCCACACGGCGATGTCGCCACGAGCAGCAGAGTTGACGCGGCCCGAGCCCAAATACGACCGCGGGCCTACAAGAGAAAGGGTCCAGTTCCCTTTGGTTTCCGATATTTTCAGTGTTCCCAAAGATAAAACCGCGTTCCAACCTATTTCGGGTAAAAGATTTAAAAAAACATTTTTTTCGGATAAAAAAGGGAAACAAACCTGAACGCGGACCTACCTGGTCATTTGAAAACGGCAGTAGACTCATCATTTTATAACCGTCAGCTGCATAGCATGAATAATGTAAGTTGAAAAATGATGCTCTCACTGTCTGACAGAGCAGCCAAACTTCAGACGATATCTGGGCAGATGAGCCTAGCTTCGCATAAGTGGTACTCTACGCTGCCAACTTTCGGCTAACTGCAAAACGCTTGGCGAGCGAGCACGTGGCCACACACGCAGACTACGTTTTCAGTCGGGTAATAACGCTCGTTGCGTGTCTCGCCATCAGTGGCCGTCTCACTGTCACTGGCGTGGCGTCACAGTTTCAGAAGCGGATCCAGCGACTAATCTTTCGCGTGAAGCTATATAGCAAAAGCTTAATTTGCCAGAGACGGGTTGTGTCACGCCGCCGCCGCCGCGCGCGTCATCCGGCCGTTCAAGGGCTTCCCGGTTCGGTTGCCCTGAGCAGCACTGGCTGCAGAGGATCGGAAAGGCCCGGGCGGAAACGGCAGCTCGCAACAGAAGGCGTACATGCATGCATGTTAAGGGCATCATGGTCCATGCAATTTATGCCATGGCGTCAGTCACTGGTTAGTGCGCGGCTAACATGGCACGCAGCGTCGCTTTAGAGAATTAGAGCTCATGCTGGCGTCGCTGGTTAGGCAGCCGGCCGGCGGCGGGAAGAGGAAGACTGGAAGAGGAAGCGGTAGATCGAAGAAAACGGCAGCGCCGCGTGGCCAGCTGCACGGCACGGGCAACGTACTTCGTAACTGCAATGGCCGGTATGGGAGCCGTGTGGGCTACAGGCTCACAGTTACAGTTGCACGTCGAGATCGATCGGCCGAGCGAGATGATGATGGCGCGCGGTGCGTGCCGGCCATTCCAACGCTACGCCGCCACCGCATCAGATCACTATTCACTCGCGCCATGACCGTCCTGGTGATGCAAGCACGAGTGCATGACTCACCGCTTAGATCTCTCCGTGACGTCATGTCGATGTCGCCGCCACCAGCTTGCCGCCGCTCCCCGTGCACCGTGCACGGCGGCGCCCCGGCGCGCGTGGCGCGGGTCCGGCCCCGGCCCCGGCCCCGGCGCGGGTCTCCGATTACGCGATTATGCAGGTGAGGACGCGGGCCCAAGTCCAATTCCGACCGAGAGCCAACAAGAGAGTGGATCATGTTCCCTTTTGGTTTCCGATAGATTCAGCGTGGGCCTGGGCCCCGCTGCCTGGGTTCAGTCCACTTCTCTTTTGGTTTCCGATAGATTCAGCCCTTGTTGCTCTTGCTGGCCCAAATATTCACACGACCCAGATAGGCAGGGAGACGAGGTTTTGGGCCGATATTACACTGAGGCTTCGGCTTGGGCTTCCCTGGTTGTCAAGGCCCAGCCAAGTACATGGGAGGTCGCCGCATTTTGCCGGCCTGCTGCTTTGCTGTCTCACACAGTCACACCACACACGACTACACGAGGAACACGGAGAGCGTTGGGTTTTGTTGAATCAAACAACTAGGTACAAGAACAAAAGGAGATCCAAGTAGTAGATCACTCCAAGTACTTTATCTTCGCTTTATGTAAAAACCTTTTAGATAATCAGCAGTTTGGTTTAGTCTGTGTCTATGGTGATCCTCGTCACCGTGACACCCATCTTATATGGCAGCAAGTCACAAATTTTGTTGTTATTAACAGTGGCTTGCCTATGTTATGCACTGGTGACATGAATGATCTTATGTATCCTCATGAAAAATCAGGCCCTGGTAGGCCTGATCTAAGACGCATGGATGCTTTCTGTAACTATGTAAAGCAGTGTGGTTTTGTAGATCTTGGTTACAGTGGTCCAGCCTATACATGGTCCAACAAAAGACGTGATGTTGATCCTACCTTTGAACGTCTTGATCGGTCTTTTGCTAATGCAGATTGGTGCCATGTGTATCCTAATACTATTGTCTACCATTTGCCCATGCTTCGAAGTGATCATGCCCCCATACTTACTTTACTTAACTCTTCGAGGCAACGTACTAACAAACCTTTTAGGTTTGAGAATTGGTGGTTATTTGAACAGGATTTTGAGCAAACAGCCAAGACAAGTTGGCTTAAATCGGCAAAAAGGAACTTCCATCAGAAAACGAAATTCCTTGCAGGTGACCTCAAGCAATGGAGAAAAAGGAAACCAAAACTAACTGACCAATTGCAGGCAATTGAAGATCGCATTTTGCAGGAGCAACTCAAGCCGCCAAATCAGCAGGACTTCAACATCCAGCAGCAACTAAGTCAACATCACCATCAGTTACTCATCAAGGAGGAGCAGTATCATCTTCAGCGTGCCAAAAAGGACTGGGCTCGTTTGGGTGACAGGAATACTTCTTACTTCCATCAGGCTATTACCAAAAGAAAGATAAAAAATAGAATTACTTATTTACTCAACCCGATGGCTCTGAATCAACTACTCATGATCAGCTTGCTAACACTCTCAATGAGTATTTCCAAAATATATTCAATTCCAATGTCATAAATAACCAGAATCATCAAGATTCTCTCAGTTTCCCTCTGAATGCAGGTACCAGGAGCAAAACGCATGCACTAAATCAGAATATTCAAGACCAACAAGAAATGCACAGCAGCACCAGCGGGCCATCCAGAGCCTTCTCCAAACCAACGATACAAGAGCTTCATGAAATAGTTAAAGCAATGAGAAGTAATGCCTCCCCTGGACCTGATGGACTTAGTGCAGCTTTCTATAAATCTACTTGGTCATGGATTGCTAATGATGTTCATAAACTGGTAACAGAATTCTATACTTCAGCCTTTATGTTGCCAGAAATTAATCAATCCTTTATAGTCTTGATTCCTAAGAAAAGTCAACCGACTCTACCGCAGGACTTTCGGCCTATAAGTCTTTCTAATGTTGCTTACAAAATTATTGCAAAATCTATAGCGGAAAGGCTTAAACCTCTTCTTCCTGACTTTATTGACCATGCGCATGCGGCTTTTGTTAAAAAAAGACACATTTCTTCTAATGTCATTATTACGCAGGAAATCATTCACTCCTTTCAGCTCCGTACCTGGAAACACCAAAGCTTTCTCCTCAAAATTGATTTGGCAAAGGCCTTTGACAGGTTGAATTGGGACTTCATTGTTGCCGCTCTTATCCGGCTAGATCTTCATCCTCAACTCATTAGGCTCATCTATGCATGCATCTCCACTCCTACATTCTCTGTTCTTGTCAATGGTGAGCCATCCACTTATATTAGTCCTAAACGTGGCATTAGACAGGGGTGTCCTCTCTCTCCATATTTGTTTGTGATTGCCATTAATGAATTGTCTATTGCTCTTCAAGATGAATTGCATAACCATAATTTAACAGGTATCAGTCTGGGCCCTGGATGCCCACCTATCCACTCACTCCTGTTTGCAGATGATCTTATCCTCTGTGGTAAAGCTAGTATTCAAGAAGCGATGCTGATAAAGTCTATCCTTCATAGATTCTGCGAGGCTTCAGGTCAGACACCCAACCTTAAAAAATCTGCTATCCTTTTTAGCAAAAACATTAATGCAGATCTAGCTCAAGCGATTAAGCATATTTTCCCTGTCCCTGATCTTCTCCCTCATATCAAGCACTTAGGACACCCCATTATTTTCAACCATGGTGACAGGAATAAAGCCTACAATTTCATTTATGGTAAATTCCAATCTAAACTGACAACTGTGCGTGCTAACAAACTCAACCATGCAGGCAGGCTCACTTACATTCAATTTGTTCTCTCTTCTATTCCTATTTATTACATGTCTACAGTTCTCTTTTCCAAAGGTTTTATCAGTAAAATTAACACCATTATCAAGAGGTTTTGGTGGACAGGTGTACAAGATGAGAACCCTACCTCCCCTATTGCCTACAGGTCGTGGGATGATATTTGTCAGAGCAAAGAAAATGGAGGCCTGGGAGTCAGAGACTTAGGGACAATGAATAAAAGCTTAATTATCAATGCAGCTTGCAATATTGCCACTAATAAGAATCCTATGCTAACTGCTGTCCTTAAATCTAAGTATTACCCTAACTCCTCCTTTTGGATGGCAAAAAATATAGGTACTCGTTCTGTCTTCTGGTCATCTATATTGCAGGTAAAAGAGGAGCTTCACAACAATGTCATTCTTCAGTTACATGCGGGCAACTCTTCTATTTGGTCAACTCCATGGTTCCCTCAATGGAACGCTATTTATCAACATATGAAGAGCCCTGTCACTGTCAACCCTCTACCTTCTAAAGTCTCTGATCTTTGGATACAAGACACTCATATTTGGAATCTTGATCTTATTAACGAAATCTTTGATTTTGAAAGTGTGCAGGCAATCACTTCGACCATTCCAGTGCCTTCTGACTCACAGGACATTCTCAGATGGGAGATGTCAAGCACAGGCGCACTATCTACCAAGGAGATCTACAAGACTTTATCCAGAAATAATGTCATCCAATTACCTCCACAAGGTTCGAGAAGCATTACTCCACAGGCTAACCAAATATTATGTCGAACATGGAAAAGCAAAACTCTCCCTCCGCTTATCAAAACCTTCACATGGCGACTAATTAGAAGGGCATTAGCAACAGGGGACAGGGCAGCAAGGTATGCTACTCACATAGATAAACATTGTGCAACTTGTGGACAGGTAGAAAACAATTTTCATATCTTCTTTGAATGTCAACTCCCAGCTGAGGTATGGTCCACCTTCCAACCTTCTCTCAACACCGCTAACCTTATACCTGAAGACGACGGTATTCAGCTTACTTTGCCTATAATTATATCTTCCACTATCTCTGATATAAATTTACAAAAAATTCTATTCACTCTTTGGTACCTTTGGAAAGCAAGAAATGATTATCGATTCAATCGCAGGCAGTGGAAAGCTTCCCAGGTACATCATGCAGCTGAAGCTCACATCAGCACTCATACCATGGCCACCAGTATTCAGATGTCTAATCCCACAATGCAAGGCCAAGTGCATCAATTGGCTGATCAAAGAATGCATACTGTTCAACAAGGACAGGAACCAATGGAGCTACGTTCAGGTGGAAGTAATGAAGCCACTTCCAATACAGATACATTCCGTCAGTAGCAAACTACTATAGGTACACTGGATTCTCTGCACTTGCAGGAACGAGGAAATTGGAATCAAAATCACCAGGTTGCAGACCCAAGCCATCTTCACGGATATATATGCTTTGTTGATGCTGCAACGCCCTCAGACCAATCTCAAGTGCAGTCCAGAAAAGCAGGTCTTGGTATTAATTTCTTAAATCTGCAGGAACAACATACTCAGGAATTACGAATCAGAGCAGTTGTGCATGATTGCACTTCGGTTTTGATGGCAGAGGCTGCAGGACTTGCTCTTGCATCTGAGGTTGCAGCAATTTTAGGCCTACAAGGTGGCAGCTTCTTGTCGGACAATGAACAATTAGTTCATTTCCTGCACAAGACTGACATCTCCAACCCTCCAGATTGGCGGATCAAACCTTATACTCAGATCTTCAAAAATAATGCTTCCGCAGGACATTACAGGCTATTCAAGATTCGGCGAAGCTTAAATGCTAATGCTGACTCTCTTGCTAAACAAGCCTATCAGGAATCTCAACAGAATCATATGTTACATCTCTCATGTGCAAATTCAGGAAATGTATCTCATTGTCACTGTCTACAAGCTTTACATCTTGTAAGCTTGAACAATGTAACTATCTCAGCAGCAATTTGCTGCTAATTAATATATGCTTGTTTGTTGTAAAAAAAAAAAAAAAAAAAAAAAAAAAAAAAAAAAAAAAAAAAAAAAAAAAAAACCCATCCAGGTCGGCAAGCTAGCACATATAGTACTGCTACTCCAGTATAGCTGAAGCTTATCTGATTGACTTTATTTTTTTATTTCTAAACATATACTCCACCTCGTATTGTGAGTAGTACTAATAAACAAAAGCTGAGACGACTTTCAAGTTTCAACAAAAGGCAAGGCAATCAATTGTCAACTCGCGGAGCTGACCACGAGCTCGAACCACACACCATTTGACTATTTGAGCTCGATCGAGCAAAGTTGACTTCCCCCCAAACACTTTAATTTTTTGCAACAGATGAGCTAGACGCTGACTTTCAGCAAAAGCAACTGGTACGGTCAAGCAGATTGTGAGTTCTGAACCCGATCGGCTTCCAGCTCGGCGCGCACCTACCACCTACCTTGAGTGTTACCTCACTCGGTACGTGCGTACGTGCGTACGTGGCCTGGCTGCGCGCCACGATTGATCTCTCCAACTAGCAACTAGCATAGGGCACTCCGGTCTCCCGATCGATAGATACTGACGGAGTACTTGGCGGTTGGCGCCTGCCTGCTGGCCATGCCATGGCATGCCACCTGCTCGCTACAGCTCGTGGCCCGTGAGCTGCCAGGTGCAGTCGTGCAGATGCAGATGTGGCGAGCGCCGCCACGCCACTTGGTCGTGGCGGCTAGGCCTCTTGGGCCTCCGGAATCAGGATGATTCGGTGCGACGCCGGCCCGCGTGCTGCGCCACACATGCGCCCGCACACCCGTCCAGGCGGGGCATCAAGCAACTTGTCCCGGCCGTCCGGTTGCAACTGCAACTGCAAGTGCGAATCATATATTCATATCGATCATCATCTGCAGGCAGAGCTGGTCTCCGTGCCAATTACTGTATTTGGGGCGCTAAAACGTCATTCAAAGTTGAGAGCACGGTCGCGTCCTGGATCTTGGCAGAAATCCACGGTGTACGTACAAAAGGCTGGTTGGCATGCCGCTCTGTCTGCCTTCCTGTCCCACTGACTCCCAGTCCCAGGGGCGGCCGCGCCGTCGTGCGAACCTACTTTCCCCCAGATGGGGAACCGGAACGGAATATGGATGGGTGCCAATTGGGGAAAGTTAGCGGAGCAGACCCCCGGTGGCGCACCCGTGCGTCCCGTGTCCGTGTGCACGCCTGCATCCGGCACTGCACCGGAAATGCTGCGTGCGTGGCTGTCGCCGGAGCCGGCTGGTGAACCAGCAGCCCCCTCACTCCCCAGGGGATCAGCAGAGCAGAAGCAGGGTTTATTAATTCCTTGGGTGGAAATCAGAGCAAACACTTTTTATTCTTGGCTGCTGTCACTGCCACCCAGGGAATATACGGATATACAATTACCCGATTTCAACGACCGAGACGTGGCGCTAGTACAAAATGAAAAGGCAGATATGCATATGCATCTGATCGGTGCAGATGAGACATGAGCCGAGAGCGACAGCGGCATCCGCAGTGCGCGCGGGCGGTCATCACCTAATCGCCGCTAGCCCTATCGCGACGCACGGGGTGGCAAAACATAAGACTGGAATCCAGAATCTGCAAAACCGGTGCTGCTACAATATACGAGTACGGTTTTGGTTTCCGTCTCGCTCATGACCCTGAGACGTCTGAAATGCAGCGTCAGCAGCCAGCAGCAAGCCATCCGATCCGTCCCGCGGGCCGCGGGGGCGATGGGAGAAAGAGACGGGACGGGCCTTGACCCAGGCCCGGGAAAGCCCAACAGAGCGAGAGTCCGGTCAGCGTTGTGAACGACCGCGCGCATGTCGGCTCGCACGCGCGCACATGCCAGTATGCCACACCCGCGGCTGACTTGGCGCCCCGGTCCTCGGTCCATCTGTACCTCCCGCCCGCCCGCCAGTCACTTCCGCCACAGCTTCCTCACCCACGTGGGCCCCACCAGCCCCCAACGCGGTGCCGGTGCGTGCACCATCCCATCCATCCGGATCATGAGATGAGAGAGAGCATGATCCATCCCCCCTGGCCCCCGACGCCGGGCTCAAAAGCAGCAGCCAGCCAGCCCCGCCACCGCACACCCGCCTCCCTCCCTCGCACGCACGCCGCACAGTCCAGCGGGATTGATCGCCGTGGGGGAGAGCAGAGGATCGCCCGCCAAATCGCCAGCAGCTAGCCATGAACCTGAACCGTCTGACGCCGGCGCACCACGGGGCGATGCGCCCGCCGCCGTCGGGGCAGGGGCAGGGGCTGGCACGGTACGGCTCCGCGCCGGGCTCGCTGCTGGCGGCCATCGCGGAGTCCGTGACGCGCGGCGACCCCGCGCCGCCGCCGCCCGTGAGCCGGTTCTACTCCGCCGAGTCGTCGGGGCTCACCTCCTGCGAGTCCAGCTGCCGCACCGACGGCGGCGCCCGCCCCCTCGAGCGCGCGTACGGCGGCTCCGGCGAGATCCGCGTGCCTCCGCCGCCGCATCAGCAGCAGCACCCGATGGCGGCGGCGGCCCCAGCGCCGGCGGGTTCCTCCACTCTGTTCCGCCACAGCAGCTCCCCCGCCGGGCTGCTCTCCCGCCTCATGGCCGACCCGCACGGTACGTTTGCTCTATCTCTTCGCCTCGCCGTCTCGCCGATTGCCCGCTTGCGTACTCCATCCAGGCATCCAGCTCGTGCTTGCTGGCGCACGTCTCGGTGGGGAGGTCATCATTTCCGGCTTGCAGTGATTAATTAGGCCGCAGGATCGCGTTGAATTTCAATCCAAGGTAGGAGTAGCAGCTGATTTGGGTGGCTGGCATGTGCCCGGTGACCGTAGAATAATACTCCTCTCCAGCTCTGCTCGCCCAATTGCGTTAGTCCTAATTGAAATTGAGTACTCCTCTAGTATTGATCACCTCATCGTCGCATAGAAATACTACGTACCATTGACTCGTCATCCTGACGCGAGGTCCCCGGCACGCATGTGCGGTGCAGGAGTATTCAAATGTTCTCGGCTTTAATTAATTAATTACAGTAATTAACAATGGTAGTGCCTTTTGCCCTTTGGGCTTTGGGTAGTGACAGTTGCAATGCACCTGCAGCCGGCCGTAATCCCTGCCGCGTGCACTGAAACCGGCGAGGCCAATAGATCAGACCAAGCGCAGGTGACGTGACGGATTGGCCCCGTCCCCTCCGCTCTTTCCGATTTCGGAAAGGCGGCCGAACCCGTCCACGTTTCGTATATGCTGCCGACGTCCGTTACCGTGACGTGACGCGGCCGTTCCTCGCCGCCGGGCTGCGAATCCGTTCGTACAACGCCGAACCTGTCGCGTCGCACCGTTCCTCCAACGACTTTTCAACTAGTGCATAGATTAGAGTCATAAAGAGAAGAAAATTGAGATCTTGACGTCTTGTTGAAAATTCAATTCTACTAGCATATTGCCAGCACGTAGTGTGGAACGCGTCAGCCTTAGCATAAACCGATCGATGGCAACAGCCTATTCTCGGGGAACATATAGCTTGTGGGACAAAGTGGCTTCGCACTATGGAGCCGACGAAAGAATTCGAGACCAAATCTTTCTAGAAATAGTAAAATGTCTTTCTTTCTTAAATGACACTGTTGGAAAACAGCGTGAATAAATAAATACTACAATAAATATAACAAAGAAATGCCTTTTACTTCAGACTCGGAACAGCCACTGACATGTGGGCACGGGTCATCTACCCTTGCTTGACGTCTGGTTAAGCTGCTTTCTTTCCTCCTCATGAATCATCATCACCATTTCATTTCAATTCCGATGAACACAACAGATGGTTGCGAGTTGCGACGGCATGCACAAGCAGAGCTGACGCGCTAATTCTTTGCGATGCAGGGATGGCGGCTACCGGAGGGATGGGGAGCTACTCGCAGGCGGGCACCGACGCGGTCGGGATGGCCCACGGCCACAGGCAGCTCAGCTCGCAGTGGAGCTTCTCCAGGCAGGACCTGCCGCAGATCTCCGAGATGGGGATGATACCCGACATCGGGGAGAGCATCGTCGCCGGCGGATGCAACAGCTCCAGCGACGGCGGCGGCGGCGGTGCGCAGGCGCAGTCCTCCTCCTACCTCTCCAGGAACTTCTCCGTCAGCTCCTGGGACGACACCAACTCCATCATGTTCTCGTCCCCCAGCAAGAAGCCCAAGGTGGACGCCGCCGATGACATGGTCACCAGCTTCAGCAACATTGACTCGCAGGTCAGCGCACACCCTTGCCTTGCCGCGCACCCCGGCATCATCGATGGTGTGGCTCTGTGCTGATTGGAGTATGCTGTTTTGGCTTGCTATGTATGTCCAGTTCGGCTTGTCCAACTCGTCCTTGGAGCTGCCCGGCATGGACGACTACCTGCAGCTGCAGCAGGACTCGGTCGCTTGCAGAGTCCGTGCCAAGCGTGGCTGCGCAACTCACCCGCGGAGCATTGCCGAGAGGGTTAGTTCAGTTCCCAACTCATTTGCTAAAGCGCTAGTAACAAAGTATGCAATGCTGTCAATGCAACTTTGGTATTGGATGTCAAAACTGAAATCAATTTTGTTTTCCTTGTTTGTCGATGTTCAGGAAAGAAGAACAAGGATTAGCAAGAGGCTGAAGAAGCTGCAAGATCTCGTGCCCAACATGGACAAGGTAAATTAAGCTGAAAAATTACAATAAGCCATTGCCATCGTCATCATCCAGAGACTTTTCGTGCGGAATTGCTGACACCCAAGACTCGCTAAACAACTGAATAATCTAGCAGCTCTCGTTGTTTGTGGTTTTCCATTTCTTCAGTGTGTTTATTAGTGTTTCTCCTGAATATGCAGCAAACAAATACGTCGGACATGTTGGATCTTGCTGTAGATTACATCAGAGAGCTGAAGGACCAACTTGAGGTACACAACTACGCATCACTTGTTGTGCAACGCTCTGCACATTTTATAAGTCCTTTGCTAGATAAATGAACACACAGCCAGCCAGGCCCCCATTTATTTTTTACATGTGTAGCTGTAGTCAGCTGCTATTCCACTTGTTTTCAAACCAAATTCATATTTGTTACTTGAGTTTTATCTCGACATACCTACAAATAAAAATATCTCTCTTACTATGCCAAAAATGGATCCTTGCAGAAGCTGAAACACGACCAAGCAAACTGCTGTTGCCTAGGCAACAAGGGCTGCTGATGCTGGAGAAGCAGATCGACGGAGGAGGGTATTATGTCGTAACAATGTGATTGTCGAACCAGAATTGTTGCTTCAGAAGATCAGGCTCCGATTGTCAAACAAGAATGGTTCCTTCAGAAGGTCAGGCTGTGTCTTCCATGATTCAGCTTCCTCGTTCTTGGTTGTACCACGGATTAGCGACTTGGTGTCAACGGCTTGACGACTAGGAGATAACAAGTAGGCTTTCGTAATTTAATTACTGCGAAGCGGTGGCTTGTGTGTAAAAAGTCCTCCCTTTCAACGCAATTGGGATTGTTGCTGATAAAATTATTGTAGGAATATCATGTGTGCTCATGTTTCACCGAGCTCATTTTTTAAGATTGCTAGATTTTGACACGACCGTGACTCAGAATCAGTATAAATGAGCACTGAACATTCATGTCATCCTATAAAAGTCCAAGAGAATTTTAACGTGACAACTTGAGCATCCAGTTTTTTTATGCAGCCTTCCTAGAGAACCTTTGTGTCAAATTGAACAAAAGAATATTCTGCTCGCGCTCATATACCGACTCCCTAGAGGCATTCTGTGGTGCAAAATGATTGAAGCAACTTTACACGATCACTTGATAGCGGGCATGGTACCAGGTAGCTCAACTGATTTTCTCGAGTTTATTTTTTATTTATACATCGAACGTTGAAGAACAGAACAGGTTGGTACAGTCAAGCCAGGTATAATTTTGTATTTGCTCTATGGCCGTGTCGAATTGGAGCAAAATAGCATCGTTAAATCTTGAGCTGCTCACAGTTATGCAGCCGTCCTATAGAAGAAGCTTAGGTACCGCAGTCCCCGGTTATCTACACACCTCGCCTGCAATTTTACATGAGTGGAATACTGATGCCAAAATAGTAATTTAGCAGTTCAAAGTCTGCTTATTGTCGGATTCTGTACAGTGCTGTACTTACAGTCTTGATTGTGTTCTTCCAACTGATGGCTGAAGCGCGTCGTAGTGCCCATAACCATCGTAGAGAACGCGGACCGGATCGTCCTTTCCATATTCCTGGCCATATTCTGCTATGATCCTAGGGCCATCAGAGCTGCTTGTATACATGTAGACGGTGATGGGCATCCTGCAATGCAGCATTTTTTCAGTTCTCACTGAACATAATGAACAAAGGCTGCACTTAGCACAGATAAGTTGGCTGCCAACCTGAGAACATGGGAACACATGAACAGCTCAGGTTCTCCTCCCCAAGCATGAGGCTTTCTCATCTGTCTCACATAACTCTCAAAGTTGCCTTCAAGGAACCTAACATTGAAAAAGAGTTAATGCAACATACTTGTCTTTGTATATTTGTACCTAAAGCATATTCTTTTGACATAGAATTTTATGGATGACAGTACTTTGAGACTGTTATCAACAAAGGTGTAATTTCTTTTTTTTTTTAAAAAGAATAAAGGCATAAAGTTGCCGTATGAGAATAGTAGTCTGCCCATTTTGAACATATGATTGCCCTGTTTACTACTAGTGGGAGAAAAATTGTCCAGGGAAACTAATATATCAGAAAAGTAATAATGGAAAGAGGATGAAACCATTCAGTGTCTCCTCTTCTCTTGACAAACTCATCAGCTACCTGGAACAGACACAACAGCAGGTTAACAACAATACAGATGGGGGGGAATACAAGAAGAGTGCATCGCGTAACATTTAGGGTGGGAATACTTTGAGAAGCCTGAGATGGGGGGGAATACTTTGAGAGTTATGTGAATACAAGAAGAGTTATGTGAGACAGATGGGGGGGAATACAAGAAGAGTGCATCGCGTAACATGGGCTTCTTTCAAAATGCATCGGGCAAGGATGCACTTAATAATCAGAAGCCCATGCGATGGACACTCACTTTGGATCGAAGCTCGTCAGCCAGTTCCTTCTGGGCGCTGTCGCTCGGTGCATGCTTTCCTCTCCTCAAGCAGGCGCCATAAGCAACGGACCTGAACAGGCATCGACCGTCCCCTGTGATTCCTATAATCAAACGTGAGGGCAGCGTCAGTGCAATTCATAAGGTACCTGTGTTCTGTAAACCAGAACATCTTGACGATTGAAACCTCCATGGGGGATTGCCCGCACATAAAGAAAACAAGTTGTATTACTTTAGACTTAAGATTATTAGCGTGGATTGTCAGGAGATTATTTGTTTTGTCGATCCGGTTTCTGATTTCTGATTTTATTAGCAAAGGAAGGACCCACTTCGATCTCTGAAGATGCAGCTTCAGAACTGCTACCATAGTATACCGTTATACACACATACACAAGCAAAAGGATTGGTGGAACGAAAAGGGAATATATGTAGAGATAGAAAAGGCATATTTCTGCTACACCATTGGTAGCTTATCATTGTTAGGGTGTCTTTTGTATAATCAGCAATGATGCAGGCACTTTATTCCCGATCGACGTCCAAAACCAACGATCTCTGAACCATAAACAAGCCAGGAACCGCTACCAGAAGGAGCATGTAACCCCCCGCTTTCGATCACCGATCGCCACCAAAAAGAAATAAGCCTATTCTTTTTTTTATGAAACAAAGAAGCCTATTCTTAGCGCTAGCAAGAAACACGCAGGGGATGGATGATTGGCGTTTGGAACATACTGATGGAGCGCAGGAGCTCCCGATCCGACATCCGCCGGGGCCGGGGCGGCGGTGGCGGTGGCGATCCTCTCCTCCTCCTGCCCCTGCCGGCTGCCGGTGCCGGGCACGGAAGGGTGGGAAGCAGGAGGACGCAGCGAGCACGAAAGGAGGGAGCTGCAAAAATGGGATGGACGGAATGGAATGTAAACAAAGCGGGCAGAGAGGGGACGTGGGGCTGGAATTGGAATTGGATTCTCTCGCTCTCGCCGCGCGGCCGTGGTCTGCGCAGCGCACGCCTTTTTCCGCGGGCCTCTTTTCGCTCTTCCAAAGAATTTCTACCGCTCGCTCGGTTGAGTAGTTGAGTGGAGCCGTGGAGGCCTCACCTTGCCGCCTTTGCCTCCGGTCGATCGGACCCGGAGCTGTGCTGCCATGCTCTCTGCTTGCTTTCCCGCCACAAATAATTGCTGACCCGTGGCTTTCAAATTAACCTCGTGGTCGTGGGTGGACGCAGATTAAAGCAGCAGGAGAGCAGTTGATCGACTGAGCTACGACTACGATGGATCCAACACCTTGGTGATGATTGCATGAACGGAAATGGGGGCCGTCAGCCCAGCCTAGCCACTCGGGGTCCGGCCCCTGTGATGTCGCATGTCGGGGACGAGGCGTCAACGAGCATGGCGTCGATTCCGGGTGATATGTGGCGCTCAGCTCTGTACGTTCGTTCCTGTCGGCAGGATGTGCGGATGCCATTACGTTATTTCCCTTTCATCTCCGACCTTGGTGTCATTGTCTCTCTCCTGCTCTGATCGCCTCACTTGCTGACTTGCTGTCAATCTTACCCAACATTGTCGCCACACGCAGCAGTGCGCTAGCCTAGCCATAAGCTTTCTGGAGCATCACCTGTCTTTCAGTGATCTCAGTCAGCCATGGGGCAAGCCTGTTCTCAACTCTGGTTAGGTTTTTGCGTCAGGCTGCTGATAAAGAGCTGTGCGTCTTCATCTCACAATGCAATGTGCAAAGGGTCATCATTAAGGCTGGAGAAACAATCAGTTGCTAGCAAGCTGCAAGTCATGTTGGGTTTTCAAGGGCGAAGACGAAGCATCTGATCTGAAAAAAGTGCAGAGTATCAGAGACTGAAGAAGAAACAACTGTACACATCACTTGACAAGGCCAAAGCCAAACTGGAAAATGCCCTACATCGCCCCACCGAGGAGGGGGGGAAGAACATCAAGGTTTTTACTCTCTTTTTAACCCCAAACAGAACAATAACCCAGAGAAGAAAGAAAGAAAGAAGAACAGCTGGGAAACAAAGGCAGAAGATGATGTACAGACCCCACAGATCAACTCAGAACACTACTCTAGCATGCATTCTAGCACTGGTACAGCGAGAAGCCTCTGTTCTTCCACAGCGAGCTCAGCGTCCTGCCCAGCTTCCTGGACTTGGACTTGCACAGCGGCTTCGATTCCCGGTGGCACACGATGGCGCCGCCGCCGCCGTTCCCGCCCTCTGCCAGCTGGCTCGGCAGCTGCTGCTGCTGCTGCTGCTGCTGCCTGCTGGGGCGGCGGCGCGTCCCGCTGCCTCTGCTCCCTGAACAACTTCAGGAGCTTCTGGGCCTTCTCTCTGCCCCTCCCCGTCCCGACCGCCGAGATGGAGACCAGGGACGGGACCACCCCTTCCTGGAGCACCGGCGCGATGCACTTGTCGTCAGCGCTGCACATCACCAGGAGGCACGACACTGCCTGCTCTTGCTCTGTCAGCTCGCCTGTGTCCAGCAGCGTCGCTAGTGTGCTGACCAAACCGGGGGTGGACATGATCTCCTTCCTGCCAGCTTGGGTGGCCGCGAGGCTGATGAGCACCGCGAGAGCCTTCTCTGTCCAACCAAGGCCCTCCGACTCTGAAGAATCCGTGACGAGGCAGCGGAGAGCATCCACAATTCCTGCAGTTAGAAGCGCTGGGACGCTGGCCTGGTGGTTCGAGAGGTTGTACAGAGTGTACAAGGCATCATGCTTGCCGGAGCTGCCTTTCGTGTCGCTGGCATCTTGGCTATACAGACGGTCGACTAGGAATGGCACGGCCTGGCTTGAGCCGATGACAGCCTTTGCATCAGGAAGGCAGGAAAGATTAAGGTAGAGTGCTGTGGCAGGACCAGATAGGCGTGGATTCGATATCATCTGCTCAAGTAGATTGGCAACTCCAGCAGATAACAGGAGTCCCTTGTTTCTGAAATAAAAAAGGGATTCTGATAAGCAAAAAATGCTATGCAAAAATACTTCACTAAGTTTAAGTACTAACAAGTATTTCAAACTAGCAACAATCAGTGAGCACCACACAACTAGGAAACAATACCTGTTATTGTTGACTGCAAGATTGAAAAGAGCCATTGCACCAACTTCTTGTGCCTTCTCATTTCCATCATTCACAGCATTCCTCAAGAACTCAACCAGTGCCTCGGCAAAGCCATTTGAGCCCAGCTGGATCCTTGCTTCCTCGTCATCTTTCAAAAGATACCTTATCTGCTCCACCAACCTGCACTGCTTGTTCATGTTACTTCTTTCATGAAGCAAGAGCAGCAAGTTCCCATAGCCCTCGTTCAAATCAAAATCGTTACAAGAGCTGTCATCCAGCATCCCCGATTCACTGTTTGCTGGTTCCTCCACTCTAACATTCTCCGCTGGGACAATTTTGACACTCTTTGCATTAGTACAATCAAAACTTTCAACAGACACACAACCTGCAGCCTCAGTGTCAGAGAAAGCAAGCCTCCAGTTTACATCAAAAGTTCCTGGTGGACCATCAGGAACTGGAAAATCGTTCTGCTCACACCAGCTGGCAATCAGGGCCTTAACACAGTAGTTTGGAGTCAATGACAGGTGGGCAAGTTGCTGCTGAGTTTTAGGACATGTGCTGTGACCATCATTGAACCATTTCTCAATGCAAATACGCTCATAAGTCTGCCCAGATGAAATGATGACTGGATCATACATGAGTTGTAAGGAAATAGGGCACCTAAGCTCTTCAGGAGGGATTGACATATTCTCAGACCTTGGACCACCGCCACGTCTGCAATTGAATGATCCAAGCCTAGAATTGAAAGATCCGAACCTCGAATTGAACGACTGAATGCTTGAAAGTTGTCTACTGAATGCACGGCCATTGCTGTACGGCCCATACATATCATCCATGCCTAATACTGTTGGCGAGCATGGAGACGATCCCTGAGAATCTGTGTCATCACCAGTCTCACTTCTGAAGAACTTTGAGTACTTTCTCATGAGATTGTATAAGTACGACACAACAAGCTCCTTCCGCTTGTCTTCATCAGTGCGAGCCTTCTCAATTAGCTTCTTAAGGGCTCTTCTTTCGGTGAGTGCTGCCCTAGAAGATGTAATTCCCAATTTCAGAGCAGACAAATGGAAGACCTCAAGCTCCCCACTATCACTGGAACCATTTGTTTTATTGTTTCTCTGGAGCAAATTGATCAGCTCATCACCAGCTTCCTTCTCTGATCTATCCAATGTAAAAACAATTTCCTCCAGCTCACCAACAATCTCAACAATCTGTATAGAAACATGTTCAGGATGTCAGTACGTACTACACACTAATAATTGCAAAACCATAAAGCCACAAAAGCAAAATGTCAAAGATTGGTGAACCAAAGTTATTGACTAGATGAGTTTTGTGTACAATATACCTTACACCCGATATCTTCTGTTACTATGCTTTCAGTGCGCCTTAGACTCTCCTGAAGCTGGCCTCTAGACTTCTCAAACTTTAAAAGCACAGTTTCTGAAGTGATGGCCTAGAAGTGAAATATAATATCTATTAAAAAAACTGTTCCAATTGCCAAAAAAAAAAAAATCCAGAAGAAATGCCCTACAACTACAAATGAAATAAGTGTGTTGCAGTAGTAGCAGGGCAAGGGGAATAAGAAGTTACCAAGTAGAGTCTGCTGCACTCTGCGCAATGTTGAAGAAGCCCTTTGGCTTTATCAAGAGCTACATGTAGTGAACACAATGCCTGTATACCAGACTTGCTTCTGGGTCTTGATGCTTCGATAAAGGGGAAAATGGCGGAAAGCTTGGATACAGAAGGATGAAATGCTCTACAAATTCCTGCGTGCAACTGCATAGAAACCAAAAATTCTTCAGATTCGCTGCGAAATTAAGCAAATCCCAAAACGGAAAGCTATAAGGTCCCATTAAATACAGTACAAGTATAGTGTTTGCTCAATACAGTACAAACTAGTATTTTAAAGAAAAAGGAACCTTATAGAAATCAAAGCATTGCGATTGTACTAACCATTGAAACAAATACTACCTAAAGAATATGGAAAAGAAAAGGTAACTCTAATTGCTCAACAAACATAACAGGCTTTTAAGATGTACTTACAAAAGGTAGGCAAGCAACAGATTAACAGGAAATCAGGAATATCAGACATTTTCACTGTAAAGATGATACCTTGGCATCATTAGCCAGAAAAGGACCTTCTTCGGCCTCCATTGCTTCCATCGTTGGCCACTACCTGAGCTCCAACATCTGACTGCAAGAATCACAAGAAAAACAGATAACATTAGCATTTCACTCTGACTATTTCTCAAGGCCTTTCTTAGGCTAAAAGGAAAGAACAGGGCAGGGCATTGTAGAATGGGGCAAATCAAATGTCCGGCTATTACTAGCAGAAATGGAAGAGTTAAAATCTACTGGCAAGCCCGCAATACACTGTTCACGAAGAATAAACTTTGGCTCCCATAAACAATAAACAACCCATTGAAAGGGACGTTCCCTCTACAAATTTTGAGATTTCCGGCCACTTAGAGCCTGCTAATTTTTTTGCTTTACCCAATTCACACAGTTTTGAATAAATCTGAGGCGCAAATGTACCCAGTGAACAGCATTTTGACTATTCTTGTGCCCAAAAATAAAAGAAGAAAAAGAGAAACACGATGTCGGCAGGTTCAGGGATGGACTTAGCGTGGGCCACGGGAGTTGTGATGAACCGATATTTTTTCGGGGTGGGGGCAGGGAGAGCGAGCTTGCGCGATGAAGGACTAGCCGAGGCACAGATGGATGAACGGGATTAGTCGGACCTAGCGCGACGGGAAACACAAATCCACAACTTAATGCTCGATTTGATTGCTCATGGGTCATGGCCACGGCAAAGGATGAGTTCCAAGAAAACGACCTCTCCGAGCATCCACCGAAACAAGCTCAAGGATCACTTACCCAGAAAAGAAGAAATCAATCCACGCCCGGACGGATCTGCTAGAGTGAGGGTGAGAAGCGCTGGCAGCCGGCAGCGGCGGCACTAGATAGAGAATCCAGCACAGGCAGTATTGGCGGCGGGAAAGGTTGAAGCTTGGGCTTACTCTTCAGAAGTCTTCAGAGCCCGAGCCTTGTAGGTAGCCGGGCGCGCGCGTGGAGAAGCGGGAGGCCGAATGCAGCCACAGCTTGCCAGTAACCACGCTCCAGCTTTGATACCTGCCCGTAGAGACGGCTGACAGATCTCCCCGGCGAGGTATCCACGCGGCTCCGTGGGGGTCACCGGTGAAGAGGGAAGGACCGAACTCAGAGGGTGGAGCAGCAGAGGGGAGATGTGCCTGCCGCTCGGCTGCTCTCACCGGGCACCCGTGAGTCCAGGCCACAGCTGTAGCCTTCAACGGTCAACCTGCGCCTCGCCGGCCCGTCGTAGCTCGTAGCAGCGCACTTGCTGCTATGGACTATGATGCCGCCGCCGGCTGGCTAGCCTTGCGCCCACACCACAGGCCGCGAGGCACACAAATCGGCCGGGGCCCGAGGCGTCCGGCGGCCGGGCGTTGGAGAGTGGCGGACGAGTGGAACTGGGGAGCCGTCGAAGCCTGCTGCCGCACGGCGTGCGGGGGCGGCGTGCTTGGGTGGGCGGCGGTGGGGGAGGAGAGAAGGAAGGAGGCAAGAATAATGGAGAGTGGGGGACGTTGGAGGTGAGAGTGGATTTTATCAGATTTCAGGGTCTGAGCCTGGGGGAAGTGAAATAAATGACATTTTTAATATTTCTGTTTTTATTTTATCAATAATGCTTCCCATCAAGGGATTAAAAAATGGTTCAAACTTCCTCTTTTTTTTTTTTTTTTTTGCTTATCATGTTTCTGGTGATTGGTGAAAGTTTGGATAAGACATTTTGTTTCTCGGAAATGGTTTGTTAGCTACAGCGACGGGGCCAGGAGAGTTTCCATTGAAGTTTTAAATTTTAATTAAAATTTAAAATATACACCTGGTCCCAACAAAGAAAGAAAAACTATTTTTGACTTCGTCTTTGTCAGATACAGGATGCGAGATGCGGATTTCCATTAGTATGGCTGGTTAGTGAATGGAGAGCAAGTGTGATTAAATAAAATGTACAAAATTCATTTATTAGAAGCCTTAGAAGTCTGGCTTTGGTTTTGTTTATTCATTTTGGTTTTTTTAAAATCTTGGTTCAACATCAACCAATTGCCTCCTCTGGTTCTTATCTAGTAAAAGAAAAATACAGGAAATTGATGTTAATGAGTTGTACTAGCTATCTTTTAGGAACACTATAGATAGTGACTCAAGGATTTATTGCTGAAATCTAGACACCAACAGGGATCGTGTGTAAACCGTACTCAATATTTATGTGTTGAAAAATGTTTTAGCCATTCTTGGAAATTGTTTAACGGTTTATAATAGTTGTGGATAAGTATTTGCTACAAAAAGCTGTTAAGCCGGCTGTCTTTCGTTTTAGTGAAAGTAGGAGAGACGTCACTGTTCATGAAGGGTTCATTCGATCCATATGTATGACTTCTTATAGTTACAATCCAAACTCATGTCAGATACAAGTTGTAGGAAGAGATCCCCATCAAAGCAAGATAACCTGCTAGATGGCAAGTCCTGATGTTTACCATTGTTCCTCTCACTCTCTTTCTCCACGATGATACTGATGTTCAAACCACTTGGCCAAATTTTTCAAAATGTGTATGTCTCATCTTCTTCTTCTTCTTCTTCTTTTTTAAAAAAACTTTGCAGTGAAGAAAAGATACATTTAGCAACGCATTAGTCTATCTGGCCGACGTTACGTGCAAATATCTGGAAAAGAACATAAAAAAAGTGAAGATTATCTCCATGAAAATTTTGAGTTGCCTTGTCATCCTCACGAGCATCTTTTATGTACTTGGTCGAGAGCAGAGCAGTACTGCGACGATGTACTTAGTTAAATCACTACAATTTCTGCTAACAGCACATGATTGATGTTTCTGCCACTTCTTCATAATAAAGCCAGCTTCTCAAACACACTTCTCTAGATAATGAATCCACTAATGATCGAGTAAATTGCAGCTAAATCAAATCCCAAACTCAACAACTGGAACCGAGATTAACACAGAGATCTGATCGAGCTAGTGCCTGCATAGTGACCGACCCCCTCCAAGTGGAGGCTTTTATATTCCCTTGGCTGCAAGGGATCTATCTCTGATTCCATCCATCCATCAGATGCCGAGACCTGACCAAACCAGCTGGAGGAATAGACAAACAAATCTTGTCATCCCAATAAAATTGTTTATGGCAGTAGTAGTAGTAGTATAAACCAGTTGATTAACTAGTATAATGGGAGATAACTAAATCATAGATGAATGCGTGATGAATAATGGCCCTTCCACTAGCCGATGATTCCATGCATGCAGCATCATGCCCTTTAAATAAATTTAGCATTTGTCAGAGATAGATCAGAGCCCCTGCTTTCCCGTGGATCCTGAGACTGAGAGAAACCAAATGATGCATTCGCTGAGGCCTCGTTTAGATCCCCGATTCGGGGTGAATGAAGTTTGCACACTGCTCCCGCGAGCACTGTAGCAATTTCGTTGTTTTGTGGTAATATTTGTCAAATCTTGATTAATTAGTCTCAAAATGTTCGTCTCAGTAAAGAAAATAATAAAACTGTCGCAATTAGTTTTTGATTTCATCTACATTTAAGACTCTACGTATGTAAACATTTTGATGTGATGGGGAATAGAAATTCTGCGTAGTAAAATTTGGGAGTAAAATGTGGAATCTAAACAAGGCCTGAGTAAGTTAAGCTTTGTTTTATTTAATTCAGTCATCAGAAGGCTATAGTAGTAGTAGTCTTGGTTCTTGGACAGGTCTAAGTGCTGACTGCTTTGAGGTGATGGATGCCTTGGGGCTTTAGGCGACAGGCACTTGGAGTCATGGATGATAGGGGCATGTAACGTGTCAAGGAATTATTAGCATCTTTAGGGGCAGAGAATAAGGGGGAAAAGATCTTGCTGTTGGGGTGGACTGGGTTTGGGTGATCGTCACCACCCTTTGGGCTTTGGCGATGGATTAAAAAAAGAGAAGGGGGAGAACTGACCACTAATTCCTCCATGGTGTGTGTGATGCAGTGTCTGGTTAGTGATCACTCTTTGAGCTTTGCAAAGTGCTGGGTGTATATGTGTTTTGCACCAGCAAACCTTGAAAGATGGAGCAATTGTGTCCACTAGTTAGTTACCTAGCTTGTTTCGGAGTGGAGAACCTAAAACAAAGTTAGCAAGAATCCTCATCTTTGAAACAAAAGCAACGGACGGAGAAGATTGCAGTCTTATCTTGGGAAATATATTTATGCCACGGAGGAATACATCAGGAGCACTTGCTAATTTTTAAAGAGAAGCAGAGCGAGCTTATGTGTCCTGTGTTAAGCAACTGTTGTCAATTTATTATTAGTTTATTACTAGCTGGTTATGAGAGGCAGCCCTACACGCAACTACTACTACTACTCACTATACGTAATTTATTTTCATTTAGTATAATTTTATTTTATTTTATTTAGGAAAGCTAATTGATTTATTTTATATAAACCCAAAATGCCGGCGGATTAAACTAAATAAATCACTGTGCATGGGTTGTACGGTATGGAGTATTATTTCGCTTCTACTAGCTCTAGAGAGTAGAGACAGCATTGCTTGTCTATGCTAGTACACGGTAACGACAGTGATGCACGGGAGTAGTGATGACTCACGTACGTGCAGTGGGGAAGCATCCACGGTAACAGTGGCACGTAGGACGTAGCACATGTGAAAGTGATCCATCCAAATTAATCAAGCCCGATCGAGCTCACAGTCACAGGCCGTTGGATGGGTGTGGTGTTGGACTGTGGGTGCATGTTTCGGCCTGTACTGTACTATACATCAGCCTCCCGTACGTACGTCTGGTCATACGTACATGGTAGTGTGTTACTGCAGTACGTACATATACGGGCTATATTGAACCCGTTTTCATTTCATGGCAACGACCTTGTTAAATTTGCTGAGCAGCACATGGCAGCATTAATCATCGGTGGTTACAGTAACCTAATAGGATATACAAAATCCCAAATCAATGAATCCGGAATCAACCGATGCATCGATTAGACTTTTAGCAGTACTAGTCAGCCTGCAGCGGGCTATTATGAGTTATGACACGGACACATTTTACAATCATGTATCAGTTCAGCTGTTTTGCATCTGGTGTCCAGCCGATGAACAAATGAGAGAAAACATGTCGCGCCCTTGGCCCTCGCGGTGATGACTGGTGGATTCCATGGCGCCACCGCCAACGGCGACGGACGGGGTTGACGGAGGAGAGACAGACGACCGGAGCCCGGGAAGACAGCGGCACATGCGGCCAGCCGAGTACTAGTCCCCTCGCCGCCCGGCCTGCCTGTCGGCGCCGCCCGGCCTGCCTGTCGGCCAGATACCGCCGGAGCTCGTGGTCGAAGGGCAACACAACACAACACAACACCGGGACAAATACGAGGGGTCCGGCGCGGGCGCCGCCCAACGTAGGCCTTGGATCGGACGGCGGCCGTCGCAGACCGATCACCCACGTGGACGGACGTGAGACCTCGTATCGTACGGAGTACTATGCCCGCTGTCACGTCATGCTGCGCTGCAGACCTGCAGGCTGCAGGCTGTAGCCACCAACGCCCGGCGGTGGCATGCGGCTGAGCTGGAGCTGGTCCGCCTGGACACGCGGCGCCAAGCCTCGTGCTTTGGAGCCAGCCTACGTGGTCCGCGCCGCGCCCTGCGTGCGCGTACAGCTGTCGCACCACCCCTTCCGGCTGTAGCACTACATTTGCCATGCCAAGGGAATTTCTGAACTTTACGTTGTTAATTAAAAACATTATGAAAAAACTTACTACTAATATAATTCACGAACACCGTTTTTTATTGGCAGATGGCTGGGAATTCGAATTCCTGTGAAGCAGAAGAGAAGGTACACAGATGAAGCACGTTACGGCACATGCCTGGGCATGATCTGATCCGGCTACCACCATTCATTCCGTCGCCTTCACTTCACTCAAAATACAACACCCATGCATGCATGCATGCATGCATGCATATTGTTGGTGACTGATTTTTAGGTACCATACCAACCAACCAAACCCTGCATCCACGATTCCACGCAGGAGCTAGCGTGCCACCGCCACGGCGCCACCGTCGTGCTGGCGCGTGCGTGCATGGATGCATGTCGGCTGCGGCGCGACCGTTCCCTTCCCGCGCACCAGTGGCGGAGCCAGGAATAGAATACAGGGGGGGCTAATTTGCCAATTAAATGCACAAGTACATAGCCAGTGGAGAAATTAGTCTTCATAGTTACTACTTATAATAATCAGGCCACCGTAAACAAAATAAAGTTGACTGTGTGGTCTGTCCGTGAAGACCATCACATCCTTAGATTAATATATAAGATATATACATATATAGACACATACACCCTAGAATACACGTTATGGATAGAACTATCGCTTGTCAAAAGTCCAGTCTCCTTTTGGGGATAGAACTATGCAATTTGGGGATTATTAGTTTAGGGCAAATCAAATAGCCGAACATCTAAAATTATTCTCTAGAAAAAGTAACAGTAGATCTCAATTGAATACAAAATCTCACTCAACCAGCCACTTATGCCTATCGATTTTAGTCTAGAAGCAAAAGGAAAGGAGAATCGCTAAGAAATCAAATATACCTATAGGCTATAGCCTGTACCGCTGTACGCAGACCAACGGACGGAGAGGCTAGTTGTTCGGAGGCATCGGAGCGCTCGTAGCTGCTGGAGTGCTGGTCGAAGGCCAGACGGGCGGACGGTGTCCAAGAGCGCAAGAGCCGCCCCACCGTCGATGGCTCTCCGGTCGCCGCGGACTCGCAGACTGAGGCGCCGACTCGCCTCTCGCGGCTCGCGGGCGTCACGGCCTTGCCTCTCGCAGAGACGCGGACGAAGGCGTCCTCGACTCCTCGTAGTCGTCGTGGACTCGTAGCTGAACTGCTGTGCGATTGGGCTGAATCTATATGGGCTCCTATAGAAAAACACAGAGGCAAGGGGGGGCCACGGCCCAGTATGGCCTGAATGTAGCTCCGCCAGTGCCGCGCACTCCTCTCTTCGTGTATCTGCGCGCCGGCCTCTCCTCTCGTTTCTTTGTTTTCTCTGCTCTCTGCTCGCTTCAAAACCTGACGGCTGCTGACTGGACGCGCCAGCCAAGCTCGCGTCTGTCTATGCATCCATGCACGCGATTCTTCGTCCTCACTCTCTCTAAGCTGCTGACTGGGCGAGCTGGAGTGGTTTCGAACTACGAGTACGTGCTCTGTTCCCAGATGGAGATAGAATAAGAAAAGGCTTGCTTTGGGTTTTGATCTGTGCCTGCGTGGTCGGCATCGACCACATGCGAGAGTCCTGCTGTGTGGCTGTGGCCTGGCCTCTTCTCCGGCCGGCGCCACCATCAGAGTGAACAGAGTTAACCAGCCTTGATCCTGCTTATACGACGTTGATGACGCCAGCTGCATCATTCTGCAGCACCGGTGACCGCATGGTCATGGCCACCATCTGCGCCCCGCCCATGGGCCCTGGCCGGCCACCGACAGGTCAGCGGCGACAGCCATCACTGGCGCTTCGGGGATCGCGACGATTTGGCATTTCCATGCCATCACAGAAATACTTTTCGCAAAAATAAAAATAAAAATAAAAATAAAAATAAAAACAGAAATACTTAAGCATTGAAGAATTAAGATCTTCAAATCTTAGAGTTGTGCGTAATGGACTAATGGGCGTTTCTTAGGCTTCTCCTTTACTCGTTGCCACTAATTTTGGAACCAGATTCTTTACCTCGTGGAATCAAAATAATCCATAGCTGAGTTGCTCCTTTGTATAAAACCGATCACAGAAAATGAACAATGTTTTCTCATTGACTCTCTCTTCATTGCTCCCCTCTCTCGTGCTTGCTGTTGCTGCCGACTTTTTTTTTAATAACACGAGTTCCACATATAGGTTTAATAACCCTTGGTTCTAAATATTGGAACCAATTTAACAGTGGATGTCAAGCTATTTATGAAAATTGATTCCACACATTGTTGTCGCCTTAGTAACAAATATCATTAGATTAATACTAAAATATGATTTGATAATAAATATGTTTAGATGTATATACATTGGTACTATTTCTACAAATCTAGTCATCAAAATGTGAGATATACATTTTCTTTTCTCGGGGACACAGGGAGTAAACAGGGAGAAGAAGCACATTCTATTTCCTTAGGGAGTGAAGACTTTCAGCCTGTTGTATGTCTCCCTGCATGTAGACTTTTCAGAGCAAGTATTATCTAGGGTGGGAGAGCCAAGATGTCCACCTCAACGAGGAACGCGACGAGCGGACAAGCTTCTTCGAAGACGGGAAGCACAAGCTCATGGCCGGGTTGATTTACAAGGCGTCGGTGCGCGGTGACCATCAGAACGCGGCGTTCAGGTTCGTTTGGCGCAGCTTCGCCCCGCCCCGCGTCAAATTCTTCGGGTGGCTCCTCACCCAGAACAAGATAAACGTTCGCGCTACACTTCTTCACAAACACATCGTGGACAACGCCGTATGTGAAATCTGCGGCGGCGCGGAGGAAACGGCGGACCACGTCATCACAGGGTGCCCCTTCGCCCAGACTTTCTGGGCTGACATCGGTTGGGACCCCAGGAAGGTTGCCAAAGTAGAGGAACTCTGGCTCTCGGAGCCGCCGCCGTTCGTGGCGAAACAGGTGCTACACCCGCTGCTCCTCCTCTTGTGCTGGGAACTGTGGAAGCATAGGAACGCGATCGTGTTCCGGGGATTGACCGCCGACGTCGGGCGACTGAAAGCTGCTTGCAAAGAAGCCGTCAAGGATTGGGCCTGCAGGATCCCATCCAAGAAGAACGATCTTGCTCAGCTGTGGAGACATTCCTTTCCCATGTAATCAACCTCTTATGTCGACGGCTCGCCGTTTGTAACAAAACTCTCGAGGCTCCATGCCTCAAAGGCGTTTTAGCCTTCCACCCACCGGGCTCCCCCCGGCATCTGTGGAAATGAAGTAGGTGGGGATGATTTTATCCCCCCGAATTTGCATCGAAAAAAAATATAGGGTGGGAGAGAGAGAAAGTAGGAGAAAAATGAAAGTGGCGACATGCAAAAAAACGCCGGCTTTGAGCGGGCGGGCGACAAACGTAGCAGTTCTACATTAAATATCAGTGAGGTCCACCACTATTTCTCGGTAGTTCGAATGACGTGGGTCTTCTTGCAGTCCGCGAGCGGACGTAACCATAAAATTTGCTCTTCGTTTTTTTTTTAGCATCATGGCAGCGGTAGTGAAGCGGAAGCCGAACAGATCGAGATCAGGACAGAACAGAACAGAGGAGAGAGCCTCGTTTTCCGAAGTCAGGTGTCCCCAAGCATCATCATGGCAAGCCGGACCATTACAGCTTGACCTCCGTGCAACAAGGAGACAACCTATGGCAAATGGTCGGCGCAGCGCAGTCACATGAGAGAGAGAGAGAGAGAGAGAGAGAGAGAGAGAGAGAGAGAGAGAGAGAGAGAGAGAGAGAGTGCGGGATCAAGTTTTAAACGAGCAGCAATATGGAGTACAGTACTTGCATGATTTCTCTCCTCTCATCAGTCACCAAATTGCGTGGCTTCTATATGGTCAACAACAATAGTGATATCTATTGTTGGGTTAACAAGCTCGAGTCATTCAGGCCGGCACACCAATGATTGGGCAAGGCCGGTGCCTGCCCTGCTCTGGCTCCATTATTTGCTTGCTGTTCCGTTTCCATCCTCCTATCCCCACGAGCTCTCTCATCCAAACAAGTAAAGTCGGCATGCAAAAAAAAAATATCACACTAACGTAGAGAGCAGACAATCAGTACAATTAGCTAGTAGTAGTAGTATACTATATATCATACGTGTCATCACATACTATCATATCATACCATATTCGATCAGATCCCTTGTAGTATGTGGCCCAACCCAACACGACATGTAGTATGTGGCAAGGCAATATATATCTACGCATGGTACAAATCATTTGCGTGCGTGGCGTGGTCGCATTGCATGCTAATTTGCTATGGCGTCCAGCTACCTGCACTGCACAGGTGCTTGCTCTCTCTGCTATCGGGCGGCTGCATGCTGTATCTGTGTATCGTCGTGGGCTCATCAACCCGCCGCCAGCGGCTCGACTTCCTCGTACGTGTAGGACGGCGCTCGGCCAACAGTGCCGGCCTGTCTTGGCATTTCGCTGCATTCTGCCGTACGCTGCTTGCATTGTCATTGTCATATATTCTGCCCGATCGAATGGGCGATTGATGATATATATATCATCGTATATACTACTACACAACGCCAGCAGATTACATGCGTCGTGTTCTATGTTTTCATGTGTCGGCGGCTTCGTGGTGCTAGTGCTGTATAGATAACATAAGCACCGGTGGCATTCATATTTTTAGGCATTTAAAATATTTCTGGCTTCAAACGTCGTTATCTAACGAAGATGCAACATACCACGATTAATAGAAAGTATCCATCGCTATCGGTTAGGCACATTTCTTAAATCATAAAGCTAAATTACAATCTGAGCAGTCATTCTTTGTGTGGCTTCTTTCATTATGTCGACTCTCATCAAACCATCTTTACACCAGTCTGTCTTATCAGCATAATATAGTGTTTTTCTCACACAATAAATTAATAAATAATATTTTTCACCCTCTTTTTTTATGAAACATACCGAGTCACACTGAAGATGGACAGAAGAATGAGAAGCTGGAGATGCTGATAAAAAGTCTGAAGATTTGAAGTCGTTCCAGCTCATGTTTTAGCTGATCCATCTTCATTTGAATTACCTTGATTCCACCTTTTTTTCTGTGTTGCTGTTCGGTGCTTTGTTGTTTAGCTGGTAAACTGTTCGAGTCCCCTTTTACGTTGGTTGGTCAAACGCAGTCTGTTGTGGCGTCGCCCACGGTCTAGGGCCTTCTTTCTTCTGTTACTTCCGCTGAAATACTACGTATTTCCGTTCTGTGGAATGGGAATGGGGAGCCCTCAAATTTAAAAAAATAATAATAAAAAAATACCGAGTCACACACCAAACTAAAATTAACCACCATTAGAAGCCTCGCACACTCAATGAATCCAAAAAACATTGATAGCTATTGGGGCCAAAACTGTGAGGAGAAATGAGGACCAAGTTGTCATGCCCAAAAGCTCAGTTATTAAGTAGATCCTAATCACATTCATGACACCATACCATTTGTCTTTGTTCGAATTCAAGGATGAGTCTCCAAATCCTCCAAGAAGGTTACAACATTTAAAGATGGATCGCTATCTCTAACATGACATACAAAGACCAAGGTTTCACCCGGAGTTTCCACGTGTTGATCCTCGAAGCATGAAAATGAGGGCAGAGGTTTCACCACAACGTGTAAATTTACATGGGAAAATGTTTTCTTCACCGCTGAACTTGGTAGCCACGCATATGAATATTCATATTTTTTCAGGTCACGAATATTCGTATTAGTGGCTCTGATCACATTGCTCTCTCTTAGTGCTACTTGTACGTATACTAAATATGTTGGCCCCGACACGGTTAGCTGCCGGAAGATGGATGGCGACACGATGAGAGTCCGGATGGTCATAAACCCCCAAAAGGCGCTTTGATTACAAGTAGTTTAGGGCGTGGATCAATAGAGAGAGACAACTCGTCCCATCAAATCCAGTTGCAAATTGGGGGGTACTACTAGCCAGCACTTATCAATCATCATTATTCCAATCAAAATCATATCAAGCGGCCTAGCTAACTTCGACCCAAGTATATGTGGAGCTAGCTTGCTAGTCAAACGGCCGAATTCCCGGACGATCTTAATACCGAAAGGCGACGTCTTCGTGGAAGAGCAAAACAAGTGGCCAAATCATGATGTTCCTAGCTGCGACGACAATACTACAGTACTGATAAGCATTGCGTGTTTGAATTTTTTTGAAGGATTTGCATGATTGATTTTCTTTGAAATTAAAGAAACTTCTCCATGGTGCAATACAGTAGTCGCCTAGTCGAATCGGAACGAACTGTATTTTATACATGTTAGCCCCTTCCCTATTTCCAATTAATATTGTAGTTGTACGTATTATTTTTATTAGTTGTTGAATTATCTAATTTTATATATGTTCGTCCAAGGGATGACGTCAATCGAGAGGTCAAGATTCCTGCCGAGACTATGGCTGTGCATTGCAAAGACCTCTTGGGCGGGCTCTATGGCGGACCATATGATGTGATGTGTCTTCCCAATAGTCAGAAAACAGCTTGATTATTGGCACACCAGAGAAGAAATTTGGGTAGTATATAGTATCTTCCAATTGTTTTATGCGGACCATATGATGGCTGATTACTAATGGCAAGGTGGACAATGAACAGTATAGAGTACCGTTGGAGATTGGAATCACAAGAAGCTCTCACCTGAAAGGGCTGAAACGGTCAGTACCACACTTACAAAAGTTAGTATAACTAACTCAATAACGGCGCGCGCACACGCACAGGCACACACCAAATCATCACTAATAAATCGGTGATGATCAATGCTTGCTAATGATGGCCACGTTGGTACGCCAGATACATTTTCGTCGATAGAAAGGGCCAAGCGATCAATGCACATGTGCATATGCCTAGAGGCCTAGGAGTACTACGTAGGGCATAAACCTCCTCACCAAACTTGTGGCGCCACCAACAGAAACTAGGATTGCTTATGTGTATTGCAAGGGCATCTGCAAAGATGGAAAGGAGAACTTGGAAGCGACGGAAAATGCACCCGCCACGAGGCGTGCTGGCGTCACCAACTCATCATCGTACATGGTTCGTTCGTTCCCTCTGGCAAGAGACATCGAGATTGACCACTACAGGCTGGGGTTTGGGAGCATGTGAGCGGCACATGACGGTGTCCCCGGCATCGCAGGGTCGTCTCGACCGCGGCGTCGGGGCACTTGTTAATGCGAGGGCGACGGGGACGGACGGCTCCGGGCTCCAGGTGCAGCGCATGTGGCGCCACGGACAGCGGCCGCAGCTAGGAACGAGGAGGACAGTGTCGCTGCCCGCGCTGCCGCCGCGTTGGATGGCACCGCCACCGGCACCGGATCGGACGTACTGCACTTCATGCCACGCCAGCCACCGCGCCTCCCGGCGTTGCGTGCGTGCGTTGTTTGGTGCGGCCAGGGAGACGAGGACGGGTCCCGCGGGGCGGCCGGCTACGGAACACAAGGGCCAGGTGGATGGGGATGGCCGATGGGGATGTGGATGTGGATGGCAGCAGAGCATCCTGGGGCGACGCCGACGGCGATGCCAGTTCATATCACGACGAGGCGTGGTGCCTGTGTTCGTGTGCAGCATCGCGGCACACTTCTGTAGTGTACTACGTGCTCTTGCCGTCACGCGTCGAGGGTGGATTGGATCAGCGGAGAACACCACACCACGCCAGGGTGCTTCAGCCTTCAGGTGGCAGTAAAGTACCCACACAACCTGGTTGTTGGATGTTTGTTTCTGCAGGCATGGACTTAATACTCGCCGTGCAAGTAGTTTACCGAGTGTACCCTAAAGGTGATGGGCACAGTGACAATAACAACAAAAACAAATTGAACTTCTACTAGTAAAGTAATAAATGGATAGTCAAACAGCTATTAGTTTCCTACTAAATTCGTTGCGTTAAGATGAGGCCCCAAGAGAGCATTTATCTAGTTTGATAGTCTCAACTATCTCTATTAATTTACTGGTTAAGTGGTTGTTGGGAAACCAGTTGCTCAAATTAGATAACGCACATGGCGCTCAACAGAGAGCAGCACTGTCACTCTCACCTTAACAAAGGACACTCCCCGCCCCATAAATTATTGCTGTTGACCTGCTAAGGCGTAGTACACTCTCCCAGCAGATAACTACTACCTCGCCAAAAGATTTATTATAACTGTCGCCTGAAGAAACCTTGGATTGGATAAAATGATAAAGGCAGCGAGTTAGTACTTCCTGATCACCCTTTTTACGCCACAACGAACAAAAAGTAGTGCCAGAAAGAAATCATTTCCTGCATCAACTGGCACCTGAAAAGCAAGCCACTTTCATGGTGAAGAATAAATAAAAAAGGGAAAAAGATGGCACTTTGTTGGTTGAACAGGCTATAGGTACCATTCCTCCAAGAAAAATTTGCCTGGAAAGAGACGCAGAAAAGGGGAGCAATGGACAGGAACCTGTCAACGGGCCTGACAGGCAAAACACGGATCAGCCCAAATGAAAGGGCCTGTCAACGGGCCTCATAGCCAAAACACGGATCAGCCCAAATCAGAAAAGCCAGTCACATTGTACTCCACTATCTGGCATCAACAGACACCATCCAAAGACCAAAACTAGCTACTCCAAGCAAAAAACTAGGCAAGTACAGGAAGTTGAAAGAGTTCAATGTAGTTCTAGCAGCACCCAATAAAGAATGCTTTTGAAATTGACTTCGACGTGACACTACGAGTTCAAAATGTGCACATCATATATACACGACCACGCCACTACACCCGTCGCTTACTAAAGTTCAAATAGCCACAGACCACAATATCTCACCCTTCCGGGCTTACTTCAACTTCCACCTCTCAGCTATCAGCATGATTTCACATAATGCGAATTCTCTTCATGCTACGCTACTGTATGAGCACAGTAAGAACTGAAGTCTGTTACAATGAGATCACCAGAACACCACACAGGTCATGTGATCCAAACGGTGGTGCTTCAGACCCAAAATAATGTTTTAGGGAACAACTGCTCCAGAAATTCTGTTCCCACTTGCCGGCACATCAGATCACTGGTTAACCTTCGACTACGGCTCCCAGATCCTCTTCTGACGATGCTCCAGGAGTAACAATCTCTTCAGGCGTGACAATCTCTTCAGGCAAATCACTCGGCGAACTATCTTCTGCCTCCTGCTCTTTAGGTGCTTCAGTTCTCATCAATCTCTTTAGTTCCATCTCCAGATCATTTGCAACACTCTTGTTTTCATCAAGGTAAGTTTTAAGATTATGTTTACCACAGAAAGCGATATCATTGAAACTATAATATGCACCACCAGTCTTTTTGATAAGCTTGTGCTTCAATCCGAGTTCAAAAAGTTCAGAACTGCGGCATATCCCCTTTCCAAATTCAAGCTCAAACTGTGCAGTCTTGAAGGGTGGCGCATGCTTGTTTTTTACAATCTTCACAGCAATCTGACTACCTATTGTCTGCAAATGGAAGACATCGTCATTCAAAAGCTACACAAAGTGTAAACTGTTTCAGGGACCACCGAATCTCACTACTGCAAAGTCCATATGCATCTGTGTAGTCAGTTGTTTTGGTTCACTAATAATTTATGCTTGTACAGTGACAATCACATGTAGATGCCTATAAATTATCTATTTCATATCTCTGCTAACTCAAAATCATGCTATGAACATACTGAATATCACACACTAAGTACTGGATACTAAACTAAATCGGGTAGTGCTAAAGAAATGATTTAGTTAATTACCTCTTCGCCTTTCTTTACCAAACCGATACGCCTGATGTTCAGGCGAACAGAAGCATAAAACTTCAAGGCGTTGCCACCAGAAGTGACCTCAGTTGGTCCTCCAAATCCAAATGTGGCTACCTTGGCCCTGATCTACAATGGAGATAAAGAGACTTAGGTGGCAGCAAAAATACATGGCCATTTTAAGGAAAAGAAGGGATATAACTGCAGAAAAAACAAATGATCAATTGCATGAAAAAATCGGTAATGAAGAATCAGGTATATCCCTTCAAAAGATAGAATTGTATGCTGATGTTTCCCAATTTACAGTGGCATTCCTGTTTTGCTTATAAGCATGTAATTCCAGAACTTGAAGGTATAAAAAAACACAACTATATTTATAGCCTTAAAGTGCAACATGGCAACAATCTTCTGAATTATATGAAACTTCGCCTCAATAAGATACATAATGGAATAACATAAACAAATTACTTCAACTAACACTGAGAAAAGTATGTATGATTAATACCTGATTAATAAATAACAAAATTGTCTGTGAAAGTGAAAGGGAGTGGCTGAGCTTGCGAAGAGCTTGGCTCATCAACCTAGCCTGAAGAGCAACATGTGCATCACCCATCTCACCATCGAGCTCGGTCTTTGGAACAAGAGCAGCTACCTGCATAGTAGAATAAGATAATATGAGCTGTGCAACTAAACTCAGAACCAAATGGAGTCTTTGAGGTTATTAAGATCAAGCTGCCAATTGAAAAATGTTCTTCAAAACTCATACGGAACTAGAGAGCAACTCCACTCAAAATGAGAAAATCAGATTGGTAAAGCAGCTAGATGGACCTAGGCCATACACTGTCTACTACAACAACATCAACAGATCCACTTCGAATCAGTGTGTCCACAAGGCTGAGTGCCTGCTCAGCACAGTCTGGCTGAGAAAGGAGCAAATTGTTGGTGTCAACACCAATTTTCTCTGCAAGAGCTGGATCCAAAGCATGCTCTGCATCTACAAAGGCACAGTAACCTAGAAAACACAAGAAAAAAGGTCATTAAGATTTTCGTATAGAATTACAATAGAGTAACTAAAGCATAGAATTCTGGCATAATTGAAATTACAATTCAAACTCAAATGATAAAGCATGCCAGCAAAAAAAAATTATAAGGCTTAGTAAAGTGTACACAAACGAAGTTCAAAATTTAAACTAGTGAAAACTACATCCATGTCTAACTTCTTTACACATTTTGTTCATATTCTAAAAAATTTAAGGACAGCTTTTCTTTCAAGTTCAGGTATTGCGACTTTCAACCAATTATTCAAAAAGCTTTGTTACGTAGGCAGGCCAGCAACATTTTTAAAAGGAAAATCAGCATTTGAGAATCAAAATGTTCATGACTTACTTAAAAAGAACAGATAAAGTTGTTACAGAGTTCTGTTTTTGTAATGATGATGCATGGACAAACTGCCTTATAAGATTTGAAGGTTGGGGTCTCCCTTCCTGGATCAGGGAGGGCGGCCAAAGTAGGACCAGTTTCCCTAGTCACTTATCCTATTGTCAAGCTAATTTCCTCTGTTTTTCCCATCCCAAGGAAATCATAAAGTTCAGAGTTTACCCCCATTCTTTTGCGCTTCTGCAATGACATGTAGAGCAAGTGTTGTCTTCCCAGAAGCCTCTGGACCATAGACCTCTATGACACGCCCCTATAAAAGATATTAAACATGAAACTTTACAAAATAAAGTACATCAACTTATAAAATAATAAACTAGACTTATCAAAATATTCCAATTTGAAAATAATATCATATGGTGATCAACAAAAAAGAAGATCTACTTATATCATCAATACGCAAATGCTTACCTTTGGAAGACCACCAATTCCTAGAGCCATATCCAAAGCAAAAGACCCAGTAGACACAACAGGTACATCTCTATGGCCTTGTGAACGCCCAAGCCACATTATTGCCCCCTTCCCAAATGCAGACGTTATTTGATCGATAGCCTGGTGTAAAGCCAAGTCTTTCTTTGACATATTCTCCTCACCGGAGTCTGTTCCACTTGACTTCTTCTTTTTGGCTACATAGGCAAGAGAATAATCAGTAACTGATCAAGTGGGCAGTGACAACGTAGTATAACATAAGCAAAGGAAAAAAAATCTGTATTAGTATAATCATGTCACAATACAGGTAAAAATAAGAAATCAAGACAGCAAGCAATGTGCAGAAAGCATAACGGAATTTATCTATGACCTTTTGTTGCGAACTCTCGGCAATGAAACGTGGAGCCACAAATCCCTTGCTTATAGCTCTGCACAAATATTAAAGCATGAGAAAAATAGGAGTCGTATTTTTTTAGAAAAAAAATCTAGTGCACGTGTCATATATAATCCAGTTCCATCAGTATTTAATCTCGTGTTGCCATACATACTACAAAAATTATTGAGCCATTATAGTGAGTTACACAGGACATCCAGTTAACAAGGAATGAGTATGAGACTGATTATAACATAAGAAAAGGAGTTGAGCCTCTCTACTACTCTCTACTAATCGAACACTAAGGTGTTTTAAGCATGCTGTTGAGCTAAAAAAATGTTAATAGCAATGGGGAGTGCTTATGATTTTGTCTCATGGTCACACACTAGGAAAACAAATCTACCACGCAGTAGGACCACACAACATTTCCGACAGAACAGTGGTATTTGTGGGGCGCTCGACAATAAGGGTTTACCCAGTCGCGAATTGAGATTGAAATCGAGAGGAAACAGCCCAAAAGGCCACGATTCTGCATAGAGAGGATCAAACTCCCGTGAACACATTAGGGCTCACTCCCAATCAGCACAGTAGAAAACTCAACTAAACGCATCCAGCATTCGACCGAGAATCGCCACTCGCCAACCCAATCCGGCTCACCCCAACCACAAAAAAGGACTAAAATACAGCGGAGAGAGCGAGGGTTGGACCTCAGGGTGAGAAGAAGAGGCGGAGGCGGCGGCGGCGATGACGCGCCGCAGCGACGCGCGCCTGAGGAGGGTCGCCATGGCGGCGGCTTCGCCTTGGAAGCCGCGCGGAGAAGCCCGGAGGCGGGGGGCTAGGGTTTAAGGGTTTTGCGGGGCTTGGGTTTTTGGCTGCGCTCCGCCTCGCCCCCTTTTGATTTGAGGGAGTCCGGTCTCCGCCTCTCCGGGCTCCCACTCCGTCCGGGTGTCGGGAAGAGCGCCCTGCGGGAGCCTCCGATGGACCGGCCGTGGACCCGAGAATGCGTGGAGCCCACTTGTCAGAGTCACGGAATATCTGATGACCTGTGGGTCTGTGGATGTGGTCCACGAGGTTTCCTTGTGTTGTTGACTGCTGGGTCCACGTAAACTGTCGAGGTAGTTATCGCCAGATGGGCTCGCCCAGAAGCCTCTCATGGCCCATCAGTGAGGAATTCGGCCTGGCCCATCTGGCATTCTTCTTTCCCTCTTCCATTTATTAGTTTTGCAGTTTCCTTCTACTACTGTCTTCAGTTCTTCAGTTCAGGTGCCAACTTTTTGTGCTAGGAATTCAGGTGCGTTCCATTGATCCTTTCCCTGTTGATTGCTGTGCTCGCTGCTTTTCTCCTCCGGCTCACTACGTCGCTGGCTGCATCCGAGGTCGCTTCCTAGTTCCTAGTGAGGCTGAGCAGTTCGCCACAATCGTCTGTCTCTCGGATGCGGTGAATCAGGGCAGAGAAAGCGGCACAAGGCAGCGGGGGCTGCGGGCACGGGGCGCGGCGAGCGTGCGCGCCGCAGGAGAGGACATGCGGCAGGAGTTGGACGGCGGCCCCGCGAGGAACGGCGGGACGGGGAGGGTTGCGTCCGCGGCACTGGCACTCCGGCGACATGGACGGCAGCGTATGTTCACCAAGCCTACCTGTTGAATGCCGCCAGCTCGGGTCTTGGCCCAGCAGGCGAGGCCGCAACCGGGACGGCTGATGCTGCTGCAGTTCACGGCCAGCAGACGAGGCGGCGCGCGAGACAGCCGCCGCGTCACGCGGCCAGGCAGCACGGGCGCGGACGGCGCGCCCCGCGGGACCGACGGCGCACCGCGCGGCCAGGCAAGCGAGGCGGCGCGTGAGACGGCCGGCGCGCCAGGCAAGCTCCCGCCGCCAGCCATCCGTAAAAATTGTTCTATCTTTGGTGAGAGAAAAGGAGAACAGCCCTAATTGCATTTTAGAGCAGTTGGATCTTGTCATCTTGATAGGAGGTGTGAGATGGATGGAAAGTTACAACAACGTGGTGACTTTGTGAAGGAAAGTTACTGAATCCTGGTCTCCTTCCGGTTCCCCTTCTCTTCCCGTTGCTTCTCCATGTGTGGTTGCCGTGAATCCACCGTCTTCTCCGCCTACAATCTTTCAACAAAGGCAACAAGGCCACCAAATAGCTGGTGATTTGGGGGAAGGCCTCCTTTGAGTGAGATCCAACCCTTGTTTGTCCCTTGGCCTTGGGGCATTTCCGCCTGCGTCGTCCGCAATAGAAGCTGGGCATTTCCTATGTCAGTCGCTGTTCTTCCAGCCCAGCTCGTTCCATCGCAGTCGCTGATTGCTCCTGCTCCCGCGGCGTCGAGAGCTCGCCAAAACCAAACCTCGCGGCGGCGTTTCTTCGGTACGCCGACATTGTTCTCTTAGCTGTATGTGATATTTTTGTGCTTGTGGTCAGGGAAAAGAGACTGGCCTACTGGCCTTTGCGACTTGTCACTGACAGCACATGGATCAATTGAACATGTGGTGTAGAAAACGTGAAAAAAAAAAACTGGTGGTGGAAAATGGGAATTGATTTGTGTGTGTTTTGAGCCTTTTGATTGGGACAAAGCCAAATGCTGATCCGTCTACTTCGTGCATATGTTTTCTACAGCTATTTTTCTTTTGCACAACTGTCACATGAGTGATGGTAGTTCATAGCGACCTTGTATTGAATGCAATGCTAGTAATGCTGTATGGAACTTAGCTAACACAAGCTCGTATACTGCTGGCGCTGTCTGATTCCTGTATATTTTGACATTTCTTTCAGCTGAAACAAGACTAACCATGGATGGTAGTAGTTTTGACCTGACAGAGCACGAAGGTTCAAATTTGTCGCCGTTTCTACAAAAACTTTTTAATGAGGTTTGTACTTTTTACATGCATCAGACACATCATTTTTGCATTCCGATTATGATTTGTATTGAAAGAATGCTAGTTAAATTATAAACATGAGAGGTTATTTGCAGTGGGATGATCGCAAGACGAAGGGCTTGTTTCACCATGACATCAGTTCCTGTGAAACAAAGGTTTTCTTTTTCGTTATCTGATTCTCTCCAATTAATTGGTCAGGTATCTTTTGTGTGATTTCATTTTTCTCTTAATTTTGCACAATCATGTGATAGGTGCTACCTGGAGAACACAATTTTGTGGCAACATTAGTTGAAGGACGTGATCAAAAGAAGCGGCCAACTGAGTTCAGAATGAACCAAGTCCTCCAGCCATTTGATAGTGAGAAGTTCAATTTCACTAAAGTTAACCCATTAGAGGTGATCTTTAGATTCAATGAAAGTGAGAAGGACTCTGCACAATATTTTGATGGTGCTCCTGATACTGTTTCAGCTTCTTCTAGTGCCATCTTGATTAATGTCAGTGCACCCCCTCTCTCAAATTTACTTAATGCTTTACTGATAGATAAAAGTACAACATGATTTGATTAACATTTTTGTCATTTTTGGCGTCACAGGTGAGCCCAATTGGCTACTGCCATGTGCTTTTGACTCCCAAGATCCAGGACTGTTTGCCACAAAGGATTGATCAAGAGAGCTTCTTAATAGCCATGTATGTAGCAAGAGAGGCAAGGAATCCCTTCTTCAGAGTTGGTTATAACAGCCTGGGCGGCTTTGCAACTATCAATCACCTCCACTTCCAGGTTAGTCTTCAGAATGTCTGTCATATACTTCTGGGTTACAGTGTGAGTGTTCTTACATTACAATCCTCTCAGCAAATCATATACTGGCATTTTGTTCATCAGGCATACTACCTGAAGGTACAGTATCCAGTTGAAAAGGTTACCACGCAGAAGCTGACGAGCATAGGGAATGGCGTGAGCATTTTTCACCTGGTGGATTATCCAGTCAATGGCTTTGTGTTCGAAGGTGGTGCGAGCCTGGAATATTTGTCAGATGTGGTCTCCAAAGTCTGCATATTCTTGCAAGAGAACAACAGACCTTTCAATGTCCTCATCTCTGAATCGGGCAAGAGAATTTTCCTCCTACCACAGGTATTGCCATGCAACATCATTTGTTTGAAGTTCTGAACTCTGAAACAATGTTGACAACTCATACTTCAGCAATGAGTTAACATTTATCTCCCTCTAAATTGATTGGCCAGTGCTATGCGGAGAAGCAGCTCCTTGGGAAGGCAAGCCAAGAGTTCCTCGACATGAGAATCAATCCAGCAATCTGGGAGCTCAGTGGCCATTTGGTGCTGAAGAGGAGGAAGGACTACAACGAAGCCTCTGAGGCAAAAATATGCAGATTTTTGGTTGAAGCAGCTCTTTCTGAAACAGAATTTCAGGAGCTGAATCGAAGTGTGCTCGACTTCCTGACCATCTCTTGTTTGTAACTCGGATATAGGTTCCTAGAGAGTAGCAATTCTGAAGTTCTAGTTAACAGTTGTATTGGTAATCGGTAACTGTTACTTTATGATGGTATATCGTGTATTAAGTATTTCTTATTTGACTCATCACCTCTGCGACGAAAATGATATGTTTTCTTCGAATTCAGTTTTGTGTCAAACCCATATAATCGTGTTGTTGTATGGTGAAGGCTTTCTTCCGAGGCGAGCATAGAGCCTTAGTTGCTATTCTCAACCTGCTTGCTCCAACTGAAATAGATATCAAAACAATACTTTATATCAAATGGCCTATTAGCTCAGTTGGTTAGAGCGTCGTGCTAATAACGCGAAGGTCGCAGGTTCGAGACCTGCATGGGCCAATTGTATTTTTTTTTGAAATTTTAACCTTTCTAAATTTTCCTTCGACTATTACTGTATTTTTCACCTTTCCTTTCAACTATTTTTTTTTAAAAAAAAAACTCTCCTCCATGTAGTACTGTATTTTTTTTTTTTTACCTTTCCTTAGAACTAGTACCATTTCCCTTTTGACAAGTAACTTCAATTAGTACTGCATTTTGACCTTTCCTTTCAACTATTTTTTTTTTATCTTTCCTTATAACTAGTACCACTTGTCCACTTCCCTTTTGACAAGTACTAGTGTTTTTTTATAACTTTCCTTCAACTAATACTATATTTTTTTAAAAAAACTTTCCTTTCAACTACTACCACTTCCGTTTTAACAAGTACTAGTGTGACATAATTGTTCCGTCTTACTTACCTTCCTTTGAACTAGCACAAGTGTGATGTGAATATGTGATTTCATCAGAACGTTTGTTCGACCAGCTCTCCATCTCTGCTGAACCAAAGGCAAACGGCTTCCTCTTTGTGTGTGCTGGGCGGAATTACAAATGTACGCCCAATATTTTTGGCCAAAAAAAGACACTACACTATTGTGCGTATTTGTACTTGAGACAATTTGTGTCAATTTGAACTCAAACACGCAACAAACAGCTTGGTCCAAGTGAGTCCTTCGCACCTCCCTTCTCTTGATGGGCATGCCTCCTTAGTTGTTCCATCTAGTTAGCATTTCACCCAACTGAACGCATGGAGCCAGAGCCACCGGCTTTGCCGTTTGCGAGGAGATGCGACGTTGCCAACACCGTCGGGTGCCCGGATGAGCGAGAGAGCAGACGCTAGACGAAGGCGAAGCGTGACACGAGCAGCGGAGGTACGCCGGCTGGTCATGCATATTTTGCCTTCTTCGCTTATCGTTCGCTGTCGCTGCTATAAGGATCTGCACCTCTTGCATATCTCTGTCTCAGCCTATACTACTCTGGTAGTCCTGCACGAGTTCGACAACAAGAATGGCTCATCAAAGCCGACACCTCATCTGTACAATTGTTCTTCTGTTGTAGTCTCTACTTTAAACTTCTAACCTAGCATGGTTGGGATAAACCGTATTGTTTTGATAATGTTGTTGGCGACCTAGATCTGACATTCTAATTGATTGTGAACAAGAGTGATAATCGGATAAACGAAACTATCGATTTTTATGTAGTTAATTATGCATTGCTCGTCGACTTGCCTAGCAAATTGAAATGACAATTACTGACGCTGACGTTAACACTGATATATATAGTGATGTGATGGTTCGTTGACACTGGTATACTGATGTGATGGTTGAACCCTTCCAAGGTCAGCTGGTCAGGGATGCTCCATGACATTGCTACAGTAATCCTTCTCACCCGCTGTCCATTCATTCACCATGGGTTGAGCATGATTGCGAACCAAAATATTAGATATAAAGCTTGGGAGGGGACTTAGCCAAACATATAACTGATCCAATTCTCAATCGACAATCAAGTGAGCTAGATCGTGCACACACCTTTTACATGATCTAGGAATATGTAGGACATCCACTGACTTGAAATGCAATCTGATCAAATCCTGCGCTTCCTTATGCAGAACAGAAGCTGGGCCAGATCGAGAGCGTCAGAGCTCAAAGCCTTCGTCGTGGTCAGTGAATCGATCCGTTTCCAGAATAAGCTTGACACTACCTTACTTGACGCCGATTGTTGCGAAGAGATACACGCTTAAGATTATGCACAATCCGCGTCATGAACAGCTTCTAGGAAGCCGTACTTGCTGAGACAGGTTGGCCATGGTAATCCCGTATCCACTTATAAACTACTAAATCATCAACATAAATCAATCAAGTAATCAAAAGCCTATTTATTTGGACCGGACCGGCCCAGCGTTCGGACCGGTAAAAGACCGAACTAGAGACTACAACGACTCGGTTCACTTAAAAGACCGTTCATACAATGAGACCACTAAAGGCCGGTTCTGGCTGGACCGTCCCGGCTGGAGCTGTGGTCTCGTGATCAAAAGAGAGGAACGGCATGCGCGCAAGCGAGCGCCTTGAGAAGCGACGTTTGTTAATCCAGCGCACGAGCTAATTAACAAACGCAACGTGCCTACTGCCTACGACGACGAACGACCCAATACCGACAAGCACCTACTAGGAGGCTAGGACTAACCGGTACCATTGTACCAACAACTGCTCAGCCAGTACTCCGTCTACAGAAAAAATGCAAGAAAATTCATGCTGATCAATTTTTTTATTAAATCTGACTAGATTCATATAAAATATTAGTAACATCATGTTCAAATAAGTAAAACATATATTCAAGGATTTATTTAATGATACAAATTATGTACTATAAATATTAGTTTTTTTATATATTAGGTGAAAGTTAAAAATGGTTACTCTTCGGGAAGAAAGAATACCACTTTTTATAGGAGAGAAGGAACTAGTATATGACTCTTTTCTTGCCCCGACTGACTAGAGGTGGAGTTAAGATCGTTCATATGCATCTCTCTCTCCAAACAATACCTAGCTTTTATGGAGAAAATATATCATATATACAGACCATGTTAGGCTAAACTCTCTAATTTTCATGTGATATAATAATTTGGCTCTAAACTAGTCCACTTTATCCATACAATTCTCAGGCCTGGGTGACTCATCCGCATATCGACAAGCATCAGGTGCTGATGGTATGGTGGAAGTTTTTTTATTTTCCAAACCATCTCCTATAAGTACTAGTTGCACGTGTCGTTGTTATAGGATCCTTGTATTTAGAACAAGGATATCAATCGAGAGGTTGTCACGGGCCCGCTACAATGAACTTTGAGTTCGTACCTAGGGTCAGAAGAAACATATCTGGCTTCTTGTTCTCAAGGGAAAATCATTGTGAAAATGCACTCTCCCTGTCTCAAGTTGCAAGTCATTCTAGGAATCTTGGAGAGTCAAAAAAAATTTAGTTTGACTGAATTTATATAATAAGATAATATTAATTAGAATGTCAACTAAGTATCAATGAATTGTCCGTTGATTATAATTTTATATATCTATTTGACGTCATAAATCTTTGTAGCTTTCTCTATAGTTTTGGTTAAACTTGAGACGGTTTGATTTTCCAAAATTATTGGATTGACTTACAGTTTGGAACAGAGAGAGTACTTGCGAATGGTATGTGTCTCCGTGAAATGGTAGCGAATAATTTTGTGATGATTCTCGTTTTTATTTATCCAATCTTCGATTTTCACCATCTGAATCCATACACCAATAAAACAATCTCATCATGTGACTTTGTTTCTCTTAAGTGTTATGATAAATTCAATCTCGAAACGTTCATCGAAAACTAACGATGCCATTGGGCACCCATTGGATAGACAGTGATATAATATATCTTGGATTACCGTGGGTGAATTGTGTGTGAATTAAGAGACTTGAATTGTACGTGAATTACCCATTAGGTAACCCAATGGCATCATTATCGAAAACCTAAATCACTATCAAAAGCGCCCTTTGCATAAGAGCAGTGCCAAAGCGCTCGCTAGCTGTTTCATGATACCAAGGTCGTCTATGTCATCATCAAGGGTTTATAAGTACCATCTGAATCTATCTAGCCTTTAATTAGTGACTATATGTTTTGTTTACGACCGATGATTGGCAGTGGATCATGAGGAGGGGCGCCATCGCCATCAGCCAAAGTACGACTACATGCACCGTATCCTCACGTTAACTGCGTCTTCTAGAAATTCCTGCAAATAATATTTGATGATTAACAGAAGTTTCAAAAAAGAAAGAAAAGTGAGAGAAACAGAAAAAAAAGGTCCATGCACCGACGATTTCGTCGGTAAAAAAAAAAAAAAAGAAACATGTACACCGCCTAGATATGGCCCACCACATCTACCGCTCGTGCCAGGACTGTACTCGGCCACGTCTCGCTGCGTTTCTGGCTCTCTGCCGCTTGCACCTCTCGTCCTGGAATCGGATCGGCTGACTTCAACGCCAATGAAGGCTGGCTGCAGTCGGCAAAATCGGAACGTCCGCTCCTATCGAACGGCCACAAGACAGAGATGAGCCACTCCCAGTTAGCCTGTCGTTGGCCCATGAAGAGACGGCCCATTTACAAAAACAACGAGATTGGCTGCTATTTCTGTCGCGGTCTCACGGCTTTTTTGGCGCACATTCGGTCGAGTCCGCCGGTGTTCATTACAAGCATTGACACCCCGCAAAAAATAGAGGAAGCATCAACATGATCGCCGTGGCGTTCCCGGCGCGAGGCAGCACCGACGTGGGGCCGGGGCGGGGCACCGGCGTGGGGGCCCGGCGTGGAACGCCTTGCGGGGCCTCCGTCGGCGGCGGCTCCTCGCGAGGGCGGGGGCTCGTAATTTCCGCCGGGAGCACGGGCCACACGGGATGAGGAGGTCCCGGAGCGGCGACAACGGCGACGAGGCTCCGGCGGGGCGGAGGGCGCATGCGGCGGTGGCGGCGGAGACTTGCTACGGTTCTTGGAAACGAACCGGAGGACGGGGAATCGATTGTGTGTGCTTGGTGGGCTTCGATGGGCCTTGATTGGTCTTGTGCTAGATGGAAGCGAGGAGAGTCAAAAACCGTTAGATGCAAATGGACGGTTCGATTTATGTACAGCCGCGTTGCGTTGAAGTCGGCCTGATCCGATTCCGGATCGGGCCGACTTCAACGCCAATGAAGGGCTGCCGCCGGCAAAATCGTTCCGCTCCTATCGAACGGCCACAAGAAGAGATGAGCCACTCCCGATCCCCCATGTCGTGGCCCATGAAGAGACGGCCCATTTACAAAAACAACGAGATTGGCTTGCTATTTCCAGGCGGTCTCGGCTTTTTTGGCGCGAGATTACGACGACGCTGTTCATCATTTTGGCGCGAGCAGCGCTCGGGTAAGGCGATCTTCTCGTCGCCCGCATGCTCAGCTTGGGCGATCGTCTCGTCGTCCTTGGTGCTTAGGTGCCGGCGATCGTCCCGTGGTCCTGCGTGCTCGTGTGCGTGCTCAAGTGCTCGGGTTCCTGCGTGCATTGATCTGGTTCCTACATCCTTTGGTTGTTTTTGTCCTCCCTAATAACTCTTCGATTGTTTTGGGTCCGATTCAAGAAAAATATGTATGTTTGAGATGGAAGTTTGAGGAAAATCTGTTGCGTGCATCGATACAACATGGAAGAGAAAAGGTGTGTTACACCATGGCTGTTCTTTTTGTCCATGAGATCCGATATGGTTTTGTTGTTCAGATTTGTAATTAGCAAGACATATAACATTTTCTAATCATTAGTTTTTATTTGTAGAGAGTATTTTATTCCTGGTTTGGTACCTCAAGTTGGCATGGAATTTAATAGCATAAATGCAGCTTGGATGTTTTGGGTTAGTTATGGAGGTCAAAAGGGCTTTGAGGTTAGAAAAAGGTACGCAAACAAAAGACAGTCAGATGGAAAGATCATAGAGTTGAAGATAAAAGACATCGTATAATCAAGTGTCCAAGGGCTGAAACTAGAACCGATTGTCAAGTTCGCATGGGTCTTGTACTAGACCGAGAGAAGGGAAATTATAAAGTGACCGATCTGATGTTGGAACACAATCACATCCTTCAGTTGCCACAAACCTCACACTTGATGGTGTCTCAAAGGAAAATTTCAGATTTACAAGGGTTTGAGATTGAGACAGCTGATGATGCGGGAATCCGACCCAAATTGGCACATGAGTTGGCTACTATCCAAGCTGGTGGCTCATTTAATCTCAGTTACACACTTCGTGATCACAAGAACTATTTACGAGGCAAGCGGCAACGGGAGATGGCATATGGTCAAGCAGGAAGCATGCTTATGTACTTTCAGGAGAAAATTGCTGAGAATCCATCATTCCAATATGCATTGCAAATGGATCAGGAAGAACAGATAGCAAATATTTTCTGGGTTGATGCTAAAATGCTCACTGACTATGTATATTTTGGTGATGTTGTTAGTTTTGACACTACTTTTGGAACAAACAAAGGAGAGTAGGCCTTTTGGTGTATTTGTTGGGTTCAATCATTTTAGGGAAACGGTGGTTTTTGGTGCTACTCTAATGTATGATGAGACATTTGAGTCATTCAAGTGGTTATTTCGGACATTCCCGAAAGCACATAATGGAAAGCAACCAAAAACAATCTATACTTGATCAAGATTATGCAATGGGAAAAGCAAGAAGGAGGTGTTTTTAGAAGCATGGCATGGTTTATGTACATTCCATATTATGCAGAATCTTTGTCAAACATCTCGTTGAACCCGACAATGAAGAATCAAGTGCTTCTCCTAAAAATATAGTTAAGGGTAGCAAGAAAAAAACAAAATCTTCAGCCAAAAAGGAAGATGAAGGCAAAAGTGAGAAAGAACCTAGTATTCTCGGCAGATTTTAGTGCATGTATGTATGAGTATGAAGATGAGGCAACATTTGATCATGAATTTAATATGTTGAGGACAAAGACGAGCAAGCAAACTTGGCCGGATAGCATATATAAGTTGAAGGAAAAATGGGCTGAATGTTTCATGAAAGATGTCTTCACATTAGGCATGAGAAGCACACAATTGAGTGAGAGTCTAAATAGCGACCTAAAGAGACATTTCAAATCTGATTTTGATATAATTCGGTTTCTTAAGCATTTTGAAAGGTTGGTGGAAGATAAAAGAAATAACGAGCTGCATTCCGAATTTCAATCAAGGAAAAAATTACCTAGAATCAAAATGAGGACGCCTATGCTAATCCAAGCTAGCAAGCCAGTACACACCAGTAATATTCGAAGCTTTTCAAGGTGAATACGAAAGGTCCATGGCAGCATGCACCACGACATTAGAAGGTAACCATGAATATCTTGTGTCAATTAGGAGTTTTGATGGAACTTCTACATTGGAGAAGGAGTATAAAGTTATTGGTAATCCTATAGAACAGACCAGTACAATTAGTTGTGGGCGTTAGGTGTTTTTTTGGAGCTTTTGACTGATGGTGATGCTTTGCAGATTGGTGGCCTTTTAGGCACCATGAGAATTGTATAGCTTTTGGTTTTATGGGTGAATTGTAAAGTTCTGTCAGATACATTTTGTGCGGCTTCATATGCACTTGATACTTGAAGCAATGAGTGCAAGGATATCTTTAAGTAGACTGAACTTTCAAAATCAGCAATGCTTTTTCTATATTCCAAAGATCAATATATTTTGTTACATTCTTATTGCCTTGTGACTTGTGATTCGGGAACATACAAGCACATACATTGCTTCGGGACATATAAGCACACACAAGTAGACCGAACTTTCAAAATCAGCAATGCTTTTTCTATATTTCAAGTATCAATATATTTCTATTGCCTTGACTTGTGATTCGGGAACATACAAGCACATACATTGCTTCGGGACATACGTAGACACACACAACCGCACACACACATTTCGATTCGGGAACATATAGGCACACGCACATCTTTCAATCCAGGGAACGTACAGCACATACACACACGCATTTCAATTCTTGGAACATAGGCACACACACATTCGTCGGTGTGCATCGTGTTCATTACAAGCATTGACACCCCGCAAAAAATAGAGGAAGCATCAGCCATGATCGCCGGCGGAGCCGGCGCGAGGCGAAAACCGACGTGGGGGGCGCGGGGAGGGGCACCGGCGTGGGGGCTCCGGCGTGGAACGGCGGGCGGGGCCTCCGGTGCGGCGGGGCGCCCCTGCGCGAGGGGCGGGGGCTCGGACGCGGGAGCACGGGCTTCGACGGATGAGAGGAGGTGGCTCCGGAGCGGCGACAGTTCTCCGGCGACGCGGGCTCCGGCGGGGGCGGAGAGGCGCATGCTCCGGCGGTGGCGGCCGGAGACTTGCTACGGTTCTTGGAAACGAACTGGAGGACGGGAATCGATTGTGTGTGCTTGGTGGGCTTCGATGGGCCTTGATTGGTCTTGTGCTAGATGGAAGCGAGGAGAGTCAAAAACCGTTAGATGCAAATGGACGGTTCGATTTATGTGACCAGCCTTCATTTGCGTTGAAGTCACCGATCCGATTCCTCGGATCGGGCCGACTTCAACGCCAATGAAGGCCGGCCAGCCGGCAAATCGGAACGTCCGCTCCTATCGAACGGCCACAAGACGAGAGATGAGCCACTCCCGGTTAGCTGTCGTTGGCCCATGAAGAGACGGCCCATTTACAAAAACAACGAGATTGGCCGCTATTTCGGCGCGGTCTCGGCTTTTTTGGCGCGAGATTACGACAACCGTTCATCATTTTGGCGCGAGCAACCGAGGGTAAGGCGATCTTCTCGTCGCCCGCATGCTCAGCCCGCGGCGATCGTCTCGTCGTCCTTGGTGCTTAGGTGCCGGCGATCGTCCCGTGGTCCCGCGTGCTCGGTGCGTGCTCAAGTGCTCGGGTTCCTGCGTGCATTGATCTGGTTCCTACATCCTTTGGTTGTTTTTGTCCTCCCTAATAACTCTTCGATTGTTTTGGGTCCGATTCAAGAAAAATATGTATGTTTGAGATGGAAGTTTGAGGGAAATCATTGCGTGCATCGATACAACATGGAAGAGAAAAGGTGTGTTACACCATGGCTGTTCTTTTTTGTCCATGAGATCCGATATGGTTTTGTTGTTCGATTTGTAATTAGCAAAGACATATAACATTTTCTAATCATTAGTTTTTATTTGTAGAGAGTATTTTATTCCTGGTTTGGTACCTCAAGTTGGCATGGAATTTAATAACATAAATGCAAACTTGGATGTTTTGGGTTAGTTATGGAGGTCAAAAGGGCTTTGAGGTTAGAAAAAGGTACGCAAACAAAAGACAATCGATGGAAAGATTAGATCCTGCATTTGTTTGTGCAAATGAAGGTCATAGAGTTGAAGATAAAAGACATCGTATAATCAAGTGTCCAAGGGCCGAAACTAGAACCGATTGTCAAGTTCGCATGGGTCTTGTACTAGACCGAGAGAAGGGAAATTATAAAGTGACCGATCTCGATGTTGGAACACAATCACATCCTTCGGTTGCCACAAACCTCACACTTGATGGTGTCTCAAAGGAAAATTTCAGATTTACAAGGGTTTGAGATTGAGACAAATGATGATGCGGGAATCCGACCCAAATTGGCACATGAGTTGGCTACTATCCAAGCCGGTGGCTCATTTAATCTCGCTTACACACTTCGTGATCACAAGAACTATTTACGAGGCAAAATGCGGCAACGGGAGATGGCATATGGTCAAGCAGAAGCATGCTTATGTACTTTCGGGAGAAAATTGCCGAGAATCCATCATTCCAATATGCATTGCAAATGGATCGGGAAGAACGATAGCAAATATTTTCTCGGGTTGATGCTAAAATGCTCACCGACTATGTATATTTTGGTGATGTTGTTAGTTTTGACACTACTTTTGGAACAAACAGGGGAGAGTAGGCCTTTTGGTGTATTTGTTGGGTTCAATCATTTTAGGGAAACGGTGGTTTTTGGTGCTACTCTAATGTATGATGAGACATTTGAGTCATTCAAGTGGTTATTTCGACATTCCCGAAAGCACATAATGGAAAGCAACCAAAAACAATCTATACCGATCAAGATTATGCAATGGGAAAAGCAATGAAGGAGGTGTTTTTAGAAGCATGGCATGGTTTATGTACATTCCATATTATGCGTAGAATCTTTGTCAAACATCTCGTTGAACCCGACAATGAAGAATCAAGTGCTTCTCCTAAAAATATAGTTAAGGGTAGCAAGAAAAAACAAAATCTTCAGCCAAAAAGGAAGATGAAGGCAAAAGTGAGAAAGAACCTAGTATTCTCGCGATTTTAGTGCATGTATGTATGAGTATGAAGATGAGGCAACATTTGATCATGAATTTAATATGTTGAGGACAAAGACGAGCAAGCAAACTTGGCTGGATAGCATATATAAGTTGAAGGAAAAATGGGCTGAATGTTTCATGAAAGATGTCTTCACATTAGGCATGAGAAGCACACAATTGAGTGAGAGTCTAAATAGCGACCTAAAGAGACATTTCAAATCTGATTTTGATATAATTCGGTTTCTTAAGCATTTTGAAAGGTTGGTGGAAGATAAAAGAAATAACGAGCCGCATTCCGAATTTCAATCAAGGAAAAAATTACCTAGAATCAAAATGAGGACGCCTATGCTAATCCAAGCTAGCAAGCTGTACACACCAAGTAATATTCGAAGCTTTTCAAGGTGAATACGAAAGGTCCATGGCAGCATGCACCACGACATTAGAAGGTAACCATGAATATCTTGTGTCAATTAGGAGTTTTGATGGAACTTCTACATTGGAGAAGGAGTATAAAGTTATTGGTAATCCTATAGAACAGACCAGTACAATTAGTTGTGGGCAGTTAGGTGTTTTTTTGAGCTTTTGGACTGATGGTGATGCTTTGCAGATTGGTGGCCTTTTAGGCACCATGAGAATTGTATAGCTTTTGGTTTTATGGGTGAATTGTAAAGTTCTGTCAGGATACATTTTGTGCAGCTTCATATGCACTTGATACTTGAAGCAGTAGTGCAAGGATATCTTTAAGTAGACTGAACTTTCAAAATCAGCAATGCTTTTTCTATATTCCAGTATCAATATATTTTGTTACATTCTTATTGCCTTGTGACTTGTGATTCTGGGAACATACAAGCACATACATTGCTTCTGGGACATATAAGCACACACAAGTAGACTGAACTTTCAAAATCAGCAATGCTTTTTCTATATTTCAGTATCAATATATTTCTATTGCCTTGACTTGTGATTCTGGGAACATACAAGCACATACATTGCTTCTGGGACATACAGACACACACAACTGCACACACACATTTCGATTCTGGGAACATATAGGCACACGCACATCTTTCAATCCAGGGAACGTGTGGCACATACACACACGCATTTCAATTCTTGGAACATAGGCACACACACATTCGGTCGGTGCGAGGCATCGTGTTCATTACAAGTATTGACACCCCGCAAAAATAGAGGAAGCATCAACAGTAGATCGCCGTGGCAGTGAGCCCGGCGCGAGGCGGGGCACCGACGTGGGGCGCGGGCGGGGGCACCGGCGTGGGGGCTCCGGCGTGGAACGCCGGGCGGGCCTCCGGTGCGCGGGGGCGCGTCCTCCGGCGAGGGGGGGGGCTCGACGCTGGGGAGCACGGGCCAAAGACGGGATGAGGAGGTGGGCTCCGGAGCGCGGCAGGTTCTCCGGCGACGAAAGCGGGGCTCCGCGGGGCGGAGGGCGCATGCTCCGGCGGTGGCGGCTGGAGACTTGCTACGGTTCTTGGAAACGAACTGGAGGACGGGGAATCAGATTGTGTGTGCTTGGTGGGCTTCGATGGGCCTTGATTGGTCTTGTGCTAGATGGAAGCGAGGAGAGTCAAAAACCGTTAGATGCAAATGGACGGTTCGATTTATGTGACTGCAGCCAGCCTTCATTTGCGTTGAAGTCAGCTGATCCGATTCCCTCGTCCTCCCTCCTCCGTTAATGCTCGCTCGACGAGCCCACAACTCCCAACCTCCCATAATCCGATCCCCGGCGGCCACACCAACTGCGCAATCCCCACGACACCGAGCCAGCCAAACCGATCCGCGGCGTCTCTCCCGGCCGCATCCGCGATGGCCGAGCCGTGCCCGCCCGGCCCCGGCGGGATCGACCCGCGCAGCGGCTTCTGCGCCGCGACGCGGACCTTCCACAGCCTGCGCCCGGCCGCCGCGCTGCCGCCGGACTCGCTCCCGGCCACCGCGGCCGCCTACGCCTTCTCCATGCTCGCCTCCTCCCCGCTCCCCGACCGCCCCGCGCTCGTCGACGCCGCCACCGGCATTGCCGTCTCCTACCCGTCCTTCCTCGCCGCGGTCCGCTCCCTCGCGGGGGGCCTCTGGTCCGTCCTCGGCCTCCGCCCCGGGGACGTCGCGCTCGTCGCCTCCCCGTCCCGCGTCGACGTCCCCGTCATCGACTTCGCGCTCATGTCCATCGGCGCCGTCGTCTCGCCCGCCAACCCGGCGTCCACCGCCGAGGAGTACGCGCACATGGCCGCGCTCTCCAGGCCCGTCGTCGCGCTCGCGGCGCCCGAGGTGGCCGCCAAGCTGCCGAGGGGCCTCAGGTGCGTCGTCATCGGCTCGGACGAGTACGAGGGCCTGTTCTCCGCCGGCGGTGCGGCGCCGCCCCCGCCGGTCGCGGTGAAGCAGTCCGACACGGCGGCCGTGCTCTACTCGTCGGGCACCACGGGCCGGGTCAAGGCCGCCGCGATCTCGCACCGCAACCTCATCGCTCTGATCTGCGCGCACAGTGACAACCGGGCTATAGCGGAGAAGGAGGCTGCCGAGGCCGGCGAGGAGCCGCTCCCGCCTACGGTCACGCTGTTCCCGCTCCCGCTCTTCCACGTCTTCGGCTTCATGATGATCCTGAGGTCCGTGGCCATGGGGGAAACCGCCGTCCTCATGGACCGCTTCGACTTCGTCGCCGCGCTGCGCGCCATCGAGCGGTACCGCGTCACGCTGCTTCCCGCCGCGCCCCCGGTGCTGGTGGCCATGATCAAGTCCGAGGAGGCGCGCCGCCGTGATCTCTCTTCCCTCCTCGTCATCGGCATCGGTGGCGCGCCACTCGGCCGCGAGGTCGCCGAGCGCTTCGCCGCCATCTTCCCCAACATCGAACTCGTTCAGGTTCAATACTACAACCAAAGGCTGGCCGCACCGCAGATTCCGTTCTGAATCTACTAAGTTCTTGTTCCCACTATCCAGGGATACGGTCTGACGGAGACATCTGGCTCCGTGTCTTCGACGGTCGGGCCGGATGAGTGCAAAGCGTACGGTTCGGTCGGGAAGCTGGCATCGCATTTGGAGGCGAAGATCGTCGATCCCTCCACCGGCGAGGCGCTGGGGCCTGGGCAGCGCGGCGAGCTCTGGGTCCGGGGACCGGTCGTCATGAAAGGTAAGTAGAGCAACTACTTCTTTGACTATGTAGTGGTTTGAAGACCATTGTTATACGGTATACCATAGCAGAAACTTTGCAGTGGGTTGACTATGATATAGTTTTGTCTATCGGCTGAACTTCGCATGCGAAGGTTCTTCCCATGGATAATTCTGAAAAGGTTCTTCCCATGATGCTTCTCGTAGGACTTTCTGTTTCTGTCATACTATATACTACTGTCTAATCACATGGTTGGATTGTACGATTTGGTTTGTCTTAGCGATGGAGCTGTCACTTGGAAGCATGGTTTTCCCGGCATGTGTTTCATGGGGCTTTTGGTCATGCTGCTTAAACATCTGTCGCAACCAAATACATGTGCTCAGTGCAGTACCTTTAGGGATTATTAACTTTGTTTATTGGCTGAACTTTGCATGCGAAGGTTCTTCCCGTGGATAATTGTAAAAAGGTTCCTCCCATGATGCTTCTCCTAGGACTATGTTTCTGTCATATATATACTACTATATAATCACATGGTTGGATTGGGTTCGGTTTGGTTTGTCTGAGTGATGGAGCTGTCATTTGGAAGCGTGGTTTTCTGGGCATGTGTTTCATGGGGCTTTTGGTCATGCTGCTTAAACATTTGTCCCAACCAAATACATGTGGTCAGTGCAGTGCATTTAGAGATTATTAGTTATAACTACAGATCTGCATCACGGACATCATGTCTGCTTGTTCTGCAATTTATTCCTATTGAATAATAATGCCACACTGCCACTGATGTTTATTGCAATATTGCCACACGGTGTTTTATATCTGAAAACCAGAGTACCTTACTTATGCTTTCATGCAACGTAGCAGCTGTTTAGAATGTTAGCTACCTGCTATTGTGTGGTTTGGATCAATCCGTGAACCGATTTCATCGGGTTATTTGAAGGTTTGCTAGTAGCAGTCCTTTTCTTAAGGATACTGCCACAATCAGATATCCATGTGAACTCTTATTTGTTCGCACTTCATAAAACATAGTAACGAATTGGCACAATTTAAAGGCAAATATGTTCCCAGAGAATTTTGGTATTTTAGATATTTCCCTTCAATCTTGGAACATGTCTTTTTGGGGGGCGATACTGCATGAACCGTATGATGATTTTTTTTCAGGCTATGTGGGTGACTACGAGGCTACTGCAGCAACAGTGGATTCAGAAGGCTGGTTGAAAACCGGTGACCTATGCTACTTCAATGAGGACGGGTTTCTCTACATTGTTGATCGGTTGAAAGAGTTGATAAAATACAAGGGATATCAGGTGCTCCACAGCTAGTTGAAAACTGCATTAGCATTAAAATCGGAGAGTTTATCTCACAAGTTTTTGTTTGTGTTTGCATAGTACTGACATAAATCTTGCTCCAGGTACCTCCAGCCGAACTGGAGCATATCCTGAATTCTCATCCTGATATCATTGACGCAGCTGTTATCCCGTAAGTACCTTGTCAAAAATCTGGGAAACTAATGGACCATTGATTCAAACTAATGCTGCTGTAAGATTTCTTCATCATAAGACAATATCTGAGATATTCCTTCCATATGCACTATGCAGGTATCCAGACGAAGATGCCGGGCAAGTACCAATGGCTTTTATAGTGAGGAAACCGGGGTCAAACCTTACCGAGCAACAAGTCATGGATTTCGTGGCTAAACAGGTATCTTGTCATTTGATTACATTCTGCTCCAGATACTAATAACTTAGTGATAATGAACTAAATGTGTCCCATCATAATCAGTGTCATTCTACCTTTTTCCTAAGCAAACTATGCAAGCTGCCAAGTTGTTGAGTTGAAGTTCTTGCTAAACAAACTATTTCAGTATTGTTATTAGTTCCCTGGTTCGTTTGCTGATATTAGATAATAACATTCTTTGTCCTGATGCAAAAAGGTAACACTGATAGGTTGTTTGGTTGTCATGACCTAACTTTGCACTTTCTATTAGCCATGGAAGCATGGCACTGGTCCTTCCCTTTATGCAGGATATTCTTGGCTATGGGTTATTGTAGACTGTGCATTGAGACCTGATTTTATTTTATTTTATGACAGGTCGCACCGTACAAGAAAGTCCGTCGAGTGGCCTTTGTTTCTGCAATTCCCAAATCGCCTGCTGGGAAGATCTTGCGGCGGGAGCTTGTAGAGCAGGCCGTGTCCATAGTTACCTCCAAGCTTTGAAGTACTGACGTGGAAATCTAGGGGATTTCTTTTGTATAATATAATACTTGACCTGGGATATACTATGGTGTACTATGCTGCGGCGGTTTTCAGATTGTTCAGATATTCAGACCAGATGGTTGTACCTCCGCATGCTTCTTTCATGTAACCACAGGAAGAAATAGTAGCGTCTATTGTACATTTAGTTGCGGAAATACTTATTTATCTATGGCTGACGGATATTGTACTTAGTTTTTCCTATGAGATTTAAGTTCTGTTTGGTAAAACTCTGTTTTCATTTACTTTTAGAAGGGCTGATGAACACTTGTGAACTGTTAGAGCTAGTAAACTCCATTGAATTGAATGATGAGGAGGATGCTATGGTTTGGTCTTATAGCTCCATTGGAAGTTATAATGTTCAATCTCTTTATGCCATTGTCAATTTCAGAGGGATCTATCCTGTTTATGTCAACTCCATTTGGAAGCTTTATATCCCTCCAGGAGTTCAATTTTTCTGTGGCTTGTTTCTAAAAAAAACTGCTTACTAGAGATAATTTAGCTAAAGGAAGACCTATTAATGATCCTACCTGTTTACTATGTGCTGAGCAAGGAATTGTCTGTCATCTGTTTTTTGATTGTCTTGTTGCTAAACTGATTTGGCAACATATCTCTGAAATCTTACAAATGAATTTGGGTCAAGATTTTGAATATGTAGCTAGATATTGGATTACTGGCAAAAAACATGTTGTGACAAAGACTGTTTCAGCAACTATGATGTGGTCTTTATGGAAGTTTCGAAATGAAATTTGTTTTCAGGGCCGCGTCTGGTTGGGCATGAAGGAGATTCTGATCAGGTTGCTAGAATGTTGAAAAGATGGGTGCCGCTTATAAAGGTGGAAAGCGTGGAAGCCGTGGAACAAGTGATCGCCCAACTGGAGAGAAGAGCATCATTGCTGCCTCAACTGATGTGGAACAGAACGGCGAATTCATCATTAAGGTGGACTCGATTGGATGCTCAGCTTGGGGTCTGCAGCGGTGTGACTGGGACTTGGGAGGCAAACTGATCCTTCGGAGAGCGCTAGGTAGCCTGTCCAGGGTGTTATGTTTCCTTGTCTTAGCCATGAGACTGGTTTGTAAGGCGTTCCCGCCACATTACTGAACTTAAACGCCTGTTATTGCTTTTTGAAATATAAAATTAGGGGTAACTTTTTACTTAAAAAATTCTGTTTTCATTAGTTTAAACTGAATATCGGCGGACTCGCTTTCTTATAAGGTTTCAATGATTTTTTGGATCGAATATTCAGTTCTCATGACATGGGTTCTAGAAGATCCCTGTTAGCTATGGCACTTAAACTGTAAGCGAGGAATTGCAACAAGTAGCAAATATGAATTCGGAATTCTTGTTTTTCATTAAAAAAATGTCAGAACTATTGTAGCAAGGCACGTAGTGCATGATGCAGCAAGTACGTGATTGCTTTCCTGCCTTCTGGGAGCAAAGCCGCAGGCGCACCTTTTCACGTCTTATGCTGTGTTTTAATTTGCTCTGAGTGTTTTTTTTTCCTTTTTTTTTTGGGGGTGGGGTGGGGGTGTCCTAGTATGATTCGGTTCGGTTTTGGGGGCGAACGAAGCCGTCCATCACCCTACATAAGCCGCACGCACACGCCGAGAAAGCCCGCCGAAGCTTGCTAGTTGCTCATCACCAATCCGTGTCACAGAGTTCTTCTAGTTCTACACGTCCTACTCCTGCCGAGACTACGACGTCCTGTGGCCGCGCGCTGAGAAGGGGAAGGAGCCGCCGAGCCGGCGACCTCGGTGTCGGAGGTGGTGTGATGGAAGTGGAGACCGTGGCGGAGAAGAGGGAGGCGACTACGATGTCGCCGTCGGAGACAACGCAACAGGAGACACAGACCTGTAACATCTTCAGGGTCTAGGTGAGTCCAATGGTCCTCTCTCAATCTCAATCTCACGTTAGTAAGGGGTGCAATGAACTCAGTACTAGATGGAATTGGGACCGGCAAGAGCGATGAACACGGCAGGACCTTGGGATTTCGTATTTGGTATTCAGTTTTGGTACTGTTAATATACTCTTTTTGCTTGCCCAACTCCTCGTCAGCTGAATCCGGCTTGTATCTATGCTGGCTGCCGGCTTACACACCCAGCCACACCCAGCCACATCCACGACACACTCCTAGCTTCCTTGTTCCTTCTCCTAGCTAGTAGTAGCTATCAAAGGACATGAGAGGGAAAAAAGAAATTCTACCTCCACGGGATATAACGTTGGGTGGACGTGGGTCTTTAGTCTCTGATGGTTCATTACTTAGACTGCAAGCTTATACTAAATCATCTCACTCAATGGTAGAATGGGCAGCTTACGTTTGCCTGATGATTTTGTTTGTGTTTTATTTTTGCAGGTGCCAAGTTGGGCAATGGTGGAATTATCTTGGTGCTTTTTGAGACACCATCTGGCTTTGCAGTTTTCTCTTATGACGGTGTCATTCTCCTCCGGCCAAATGCAATCGAGGTATTTGTCTTTGCCAATGCATTTGTTTTACTCACATGGTTGCTTTTTGTTGTAGTGGCCTTTGACATCAACGTTTTTTTTTTCCACTTGTCCTACAGGATATCTGGGCAGACTTCATTATTGGTGACAAGGCAAAATTAGTTAGTGCCTTTCTCTTTCTGATTGTTTTTATATATTTTTATATATATTATTTGTGTTTGAGAACAATATGAATTCTGTTTACTCCCTTAAGAATATGACATTCATATCTATTGGTGTTTATATATTTATGTATAAGTTTATTTATATATGTATATACCTACTGACATGTGACTCACTATTTATTTTGTATTAGACTGCTTTGCTAAAGGGAGTGAGCCTTTTCAAGCTTAGAATGAGCATCACCAAGTTTCTCATGGTCTTCCACTAGACACTCATGAGTGGTCATAAGCTCACCTAGGGCTTTCTCAAGTATTGCTACTTTCATTGAAAGCTTCTTGCACTCCTTTTCCTTGGCAATAGCTATATCTCTAGTTTCTTGCATCAAGTCATATAATTGATCCTTGGAAGGTTCATCATCATCATCAACATTATCAACATCGTGAGCATATTCCATCTCACTATCATCATCACTATCATCATATTGTACCTTGGTTTCTTTGGCCATGAAGCATGATGGTGATGAAGAAAATAATGAAGGCTTCTTGTTGATGGCGATGGAAGCCATAGCCTTGTTGCATGTATCTTCATCTTCATCATCATTGTCACTCTCCCAAGTGACCACAAATGCACCATTCTTGCCCTTCTTGAGTGTCATCTTGGCTTCATGCTTCTTCTTCTCAAACTTGCCCTTGTTGTAGTTCTTCTTCTTCTCATATGGACATTCGGCTTGTAGATGCTCGGTGCTATCACAATTCAAGAACTTGAAAGGTCTTGTGCTAGATGGCTAGAGGGGGAACTGAATAGCCTATAAAAATTTCTACAAACTCACTAAGCAAACTTCGTTAGATAAACAAACGGCGGAAAGCAAGTTACGCTTAGCCTACTAGGTGTTGCAAGCCTCCTATCCAACAATTCTAGTATGTGATCACTAGTACACACAAGAGCTACCACTAGTGATCAAGAGTTCTACCCACGGGATTTAATCTACACAATGAGTGGTTCCCGACCGACCACACAAGCAATTCTACCCATGGGATTTAGTCTACACAAGTTGTGGTTCCCGACCGACCACGCAAGCAATTCTACTTTGCAAGAATGTAAACAAGATAATGCAAGAGAGGGTAGGAGCTTGTTATACCAACGCGTAGAGTCGAGGTTGCCAATCACCAATAGAATGAACAATTAATTACAATCGGCAACACACAATCGATGACGACCAATCACCGGAGACAAAGATGAACACAATTGTTTTATCCCCGGATGTTCACTTGGGCACCGCCAAGCTACGTCACCCGTTGTGTCGATCAACACCTAGATGGTCCTTTGGTGTGACCCTCAAGCCACTTGCCCCGCAAGGCACTTCCCCGCAAGGAAACCACAAGGCGCCACTCTCAAGTGTGATACTCAACGACACGCGCAATCCAATAGAGTTACTCTTCGCGATCCCCGAGGTGAGCACAAGAACCTCTCACAAATCAACCGGAGGTGGCCAAGAACAATCACCTTCTCTTGCCAACGCCTCCAACAATCTCCAAGCCGGCTAGGAGCGGTACTCTCCAAGAGTAACAAGAAATCCACCGGCGAAACCACCCACAAGTGCCACTAGATGCCCTCAAGCAATGCAATGCACTAGGTGATTCACTCAATCTCACTTAGGATGAACAACCAAGCAAGGGAGAAGAGTGGGAGAGAGTCTCTTAGCTCAAAGAATGCACAAGGGATGAGAAATGGCCAAGAGACCTCCCATCCCCAAGGGCCGGCCACCTTCTATTTATAACCCCTCAAACAAATGTGACCGTTACCCCTCGGGGCCGAGCCGATTTCAACCCGCCGGACGCGTCTGCCGCAAACCGCCGGACGCGTCCGGCGCCACCTCCCGCGCGCGGCCGTCAGCCGACCGTTGGAGCCGCAGCCAACCACGAGCCGCCACGTCGGCGTCCGGCGCGGCGTCCGGCGCGCGCCACTTCGCGTCCGGCGCCCGCGTCCGCTCGCAACGCCGAGCTCTGGAACTTTCTGTTCCGAGTCCGGCGTGCGCCGGACGCGGCACCAGCGCGTCCGCCGCCCGCCGAGCCACCGCTCCGCGCCGAGCCGCAAGCCCACACGCCGGACGCAAAGACAAGCGCCACGGCCACTGCGTCCGCCGCGCGCGTCCGGCGCCGCGTCCGTCGCGCGACGCCGCCGAACGCCACCAGTTTCTGGTCGGCGCCGCCCGCTCGCCGGACGCGTCCGGCCCGCGTCCGGCGCCTCTACCGGGCGCAACCTCCGTTTTTCATCGCCGTGTCGTGACACTAAATTCTCCAACATGCTATCCAACAAGTATACCAACTTGATCAACAAAGATAGCATGATTTCAACCAAATTTTGCATCCGGCGCAATAGAAAATATGCATCCATTTTTCCCGAAAGCGCCGAATCCCGCCTCACAGGCTCGGCGGGAGGAAGAGAGGACCCAAACCCATCTCTACCCCGCAAACCACACGCGCCCAAACGCCACCTTTGTAAATGTGCCAACACCACCAAGTGTACATCTCCATGTGCTTGTGTGTTAGCTTTTCACAATCATTTCCCAAAGGTTAGGTTAGCTCACTAGGCCCTACATGCAATGCACTTCATGAATTCACCTAGTGGCACCCGTGCGTCGAATAGCCGATAAGACTTCCCCTCTTAATAGTGCGGCTATCGATCCTAAACCACTCACACCCTCTATGGTGTCTTGAGTGCAAAACAAAATGGCCCTATAGGTTATACCTTTGCCTTGAGCCCATTTTGTTCCTCCAAATGATATGAACGCTTCACACCATCATGTGACCGTCTCGATCCATCGATCTTGACTTCACTTGCCCTTCACCGTGCATCGGTCCATCGGCGCCTAGTCTTGCCCGAGCTTCACCATCGCATGGTCCTTCACTCCGAAGCCTCGACTAGCCCTTCACCTTCAACACCGGTCCATGGAGCCAAGCATCGTCTTGATCTTCATCTTTGATCACATGACACGTGTCATGCTTCATATTCAATATGCTCATCATGGGGACAACCTTTCTCTAAATCAACCACTTAGATAAACAAGGTTAGTCCTAGGTTTCATCAATTAGCCAAAACCAAACTAGGGACTTTCAATCTCCCCCTTTTTGGTAATTGATGACAACCTCAACAAAGATGATTTTATAATAAAGATTTTGAACTTGTCATACTTGTCCAAACATTAAGCTCACAAGAGAAATTTGGACAACTATAGCAAGTTCGGTTTTGGTAGTATTGCTCCCCCTACATATGTGCATAGAGTTTGGATTTGAAGCTTTGCACATATGCATGGATAGAAGTGTGGGGAGAGTAATTCTACCAAAATGATGCTAAGGTGTAAAAATGGACCTTTGAAGCGTGATACCAATCGGAGTTGCACTTTACACCATCCTTAGCACCATGAAGTAACTAGACATCCATCAAAAACTCAAGAATCCCGTGAGATCAACATTATAAGCAAAGTTCTTGAACCACTTGTAAAGCAAGGGGAGTCTAGTTACAACCTATGCATGCTAGTAGATCATTTCATCAATCAAGTTCTATACTAGCATTGCACCACACAAGCAAGGAGACACTACTTGTATAAAACTTTAAAACTAGGTGCCATGAGCAAGTCATATGAGAATGCACAAACAAATGCAACAACTTTGTTCATGAGCTTGCTCCCCCTTCTTGTGTGCATCAAAATTTTATTTACCCCTTTATCATGTTCAATCATCTTTTTCTCTCCCCCTTTGTCAACAATTGCCCAAAAATGGGATCAAATTGTGGAGAGAAAAAGACTTTGATGGAGTAAACAAAACTTTAGTCAAATTTGGTTCAATCTAGATCACTTGCCAAAGACATTTAATTCGGTTTGAACCAAAGACAAGCTTCTTCACACCTCATGACAAGGGTTATCTTGCCTATGTTGAATTAAACACTTGTAGCAAATATTCTAGATTCAACACTAGGATTGCAAGCCCACAAACATGTCATATGTCACCACTAGATCAAGCAAAGCATAGAAGCAATAGTGGTAAACATATATACATCAAACACATTTGATTTATCATGAATGCTCCAAATGCACCTTGTATGTCTACATGTGCTACCACAAGTATAATCCTAAGAATGAATGACATGTCAACCAATGGTACCTTGCTTTGTCGAAGGAGAGGCATGTCAATAAGTGGTGGGGTGCATTCAACACATGTTTGAGAAGTCAAGAATGTTCAACTCATTCCTTAGCTTGCAAAACCTTCTTTCATCAAGTGGCTTGGTGAGGATGTCGGCAAGTTGATCATCGGTGCCCACACTTTCAATGGAAATGTCACCCTTTTGTTGATGATCTCTAATGAAATGATGCCTTATGTCAATGTGCTTTGTTCTTCCATGTTGAACCGGGTTTTGTGTCATCTTGATTGCACTCTCATTATCACAAAATAATGGCACATTCTTGAAATTGATGCCATAATCCTTCAAAGTTGACTTCATCCAAAGCAATTGTGCACAACAACTCCCGCACTAACATATTCGGCTTCGGCGGTAGAGATTGCCACACTATTTTGTTTCTTTGAGGACCATGACACAAGTGATCTTCCAAGAAGTTGACATGTACCACTTGTGCTCTTTCTATTGATCTTGCAACCACCATAGTCGGAGTCCGAATATCCAATCAATTCAAACTTTGACCCCTTAGGATACCACAATCCAACATCTCTTGTTTGCTTCAAGTACCTCAATATTCTCTTTGCGGCCGTGAGATGACTCTCTCTAGGTGAGGCTTGATATCTAGCACACATGCAAACACTAAACATGACATCCGGTCTTGATGCGGTGACATAGAGTAGGCTTCCAATCAATGACCGATAATCCTTTTGATTCACCATATTGCCATCATGATCACTATCAAGATTCCCATTGGTGCCCATTGGAGTTGAGATTGGCTTTGCATCTTGCATTCCAAACTTCTTCAACATGTCCCTTATGTATTTCCCTTGACTCACAAATGTCCCATTCTTCAATTGCTTGACTTGAAGACCAAGGAAATAGCTAAGTTCACCAATCATGGACATCTCAAACTCATTTGCCATCATTTCACCAAATTCTTCACAATATGCTTGATTGGTTGATCCAAAGATGATATCATCAACATAGATTTGCACAATGAAGAGATCATTACCAATCTTCTTGGTGAATAGAGTAGTATCAACCTTGCCCATAATGAACCCTTTGGAGTGAAGAAAAGTCTTCAATCTCTCATACCATGCTCTAGGTGCTTGCTTCAAGCCATACAAAGCTTTCTTCAATTTGTACACATGGTTGGGTCTCTTCTCATCTTCAAAACCGGGAGGTTGCTCAACATATACTAGCTCATTGATGATCCCATTGAGAAATGCACTCTTGACATCCATTTGATATAACTTGATATTGTGGGCACATGCATAAGCCAATAGAATCCTTATTGCCTCCAATCTTGCCACGGGAGCATATGTCTCATCATAATCAAGACCTTCAACTTGAGTATAGCCTTGTGCAACTAGTCTTGCTTTGTTTCTAATCACAACACCATCTTGATCTTGCTTGTTCTTGAAAACCCATTTGGTTCCAATGACATTGTGATCCTCCGGCCTCTCAACTAACTCCCACACATCATTTCTTGTGAAGTTATTGAGCTCTTCTTGCATTGCCATGATCCAATCGGCATCATCCAAGGCTTCCTCAACTTTCTTTGGCTCTTTGGTTGACACAAATGATGCATACTCACAAATCATAGCCACTCTTGATCTTGTTTGCACACCACTTCTAATATCACCAATAACACTATCAATTGGGTGATCTCTTGCAACATGTTGTGGTTGTATCACTTGCACTTGATTGCTTGAACTTGGTTGATCACTTGACTTGTCTTCATTGGATGAACTAGCACCATGATCTTGCACTTGAGCATTGCTAGCTTGTCTCAATGGAGAGTTGAGAACTTCATCTTTATCATCTTGCACATCAACCACTTGCTTTGCTCTTATGTCACCAATGTCCATGTTCTTCATAGCTTCAACCAATTGGTTTCCACCAACATCTTCTAGATTCTCATCTTCATCTTGTGACCCATTGGTTTCATCAAATTGCACATCATGGACTTCCTCTCTAATGCCACTTGAATTGTTCCAAACTCTATAAGCCTTGCTTGTAGTTGAATAACCGAGTAGGAACCCTTCATCACATCTCTTTTCAAACTTCCCCAATCTAGTGCCCTTTCTCAAGATGTAGCATTTGCAACCAAATACTCTAAAATAGCCAATGTTGGGCTTTCTTCCATGAAGTAACTCATATGGGGTCTTCTCTAGCAAAGTATGACAATAGAGCCTATTGATGTAGTAACATGCCGTGTTGATTGCTTCATCCCAAAATGATTGACTAACATTGTACTCATGAAGCATTGATCTAGCCATATCAAGCAATGTTCTATTCTTTCTCTCAACTAGGCCATTTGATTGTGGAGTGTATTTGGCCGAGAATTGATGACCAATGCCATAGTGATCACACAATTCTTCCATTCTTGTATTCTTGAATTCACTCCCATTGTCACTTCTCACTTTCTTGATTCTCATGTCAAACTCATTGTGAACTCTAGTGAGAAAGGTCTTGAAGGTGTCATACACTTCACTCTTGTCACTAAGAAAGAATACCCATGTGAATCTTGTGAAGTCATCTACTATGACAAACCCATACTTGTTGCCACCAATACTTGTGTATGTAGTTGGGCCAAATAGATCCATGTGCAACAACTCAAATGCCTTGCATGTGCTCATTATGCTCTTCTTTGGATGTGAGTTTCCAACTTGCTTCCCGGCTTGACATGCACTACACAACTTGTCCTTCTCAAATACAACATCTTTCAAGCCTTCAACAAGATTGTGTTGTGTGAGCTTCTTCAATTGTTTCATGCCAACATGTCCAAGCCTTCTATGCCAAAGCCAACCCAAACTTGATTTTGATATCAAACATGTTGTCAAAGAAGCTTCACTAGTGTTGAAATCAACAAGATAGAGATTCTCATATCTAAAGCCTTTGAACACCAAGTTGGAGCCATCAAGAGAAACTACCTCAACATCATTTGCCCCAAAGATGCACTTGTAGCCTAGATCACAAATTTGTGCCACCGAGAGAAGATTGAAATCCAAGCTTTCAACTAGTAACACATTGGAGACACTCATGTCATTTGATATAGCAATCTTGCCCAAGCCAACAACCTTGCCTTTCTTGTTATTGCCAAAAGTGATTGACTCAATGCCACTATCATTCTTCTCAATTGAATCAAACATTCTTGATGTGCCGGTCATGTGTTGAGAACACCCACTATCAATAATCCAATGCCTTCCTCCGGCTTTATAGTTCACCTACAAGCAAATCAATGAAACTTAGGTACCCATTTTTGCTTGGGTCCTTGTAGGTTAGTAACTAAGCTCTTTGGAACCCAAATAGCCTTCTTCTTTGGGCCAACAATGGGTGTACCAACAAACTTAGCTTGCACACCTTTCACACCCTTGGTAAGCACATAACAAGAATCAAAAGGTATAGCATTGTCAAGTTTCTTGTTTTGTTGCTTCTTGTTGCAATTTTGCTCTAGGTGCCCAACTTGCTTGCATCTATAGCAAAACCGACCATTGCTCTTCACAAAGCTAGGCTTTGGAGTTGCAAAGGCCGACTTGCCCTTCTTGGGGTTATAGCCCAATCCCTCTTTGTTAAGAGAGAACCTTTGGCTACCCAAGCACTTTAGCAAGCGGGCCTCACCACCATAGGCTTTGCCTAAGGCATGAGTGAGCTCATCCACCTCCTTCTTGAGGGTCTCATTCTCTACCATTAGTGTAGCATCACAAGTGAAGCCATCACTAGTAGTGGAGATAGAGTCGGTGGTGGTGGTGGATGATGTGCTACAAGAAGGGTTAGCATTTGTCATGATGATAGGTTGATAAAATGACTCATCAATGATGTCACAAGTAAGGCCTATATCACATGATGCAACCACCACTTTCTTTGCTTGTTGCTCAAGTAGAAGTGAGTGAGCCTTTTCAAGCTTAGAATGAGCATCACCAAGTTTCTCATGGTCTTCCACTAGACACTCATGAGTGGTCATAAGCTCACCTAGGGCTTTCTCAAGTATTGCTACTTTCATTGAAAGCTTCTTGCACTCCTTTTCCTTGGCAATAGCTATATCTCTAGTTTCTTGCATCAAGTCATATAATTGATCCTTGGAAGGTTCATCATCATCATCAACATTATCAACATCGTGAGCATATTCCATCTCACTATCATCATCACTATCATCATATTGTACCTTGGTTTCTTTGGCCATGAAGCATGATGGTGATGAAGAAAATAATGAAGGCTTCTTGTTGATGGCGATGGAAGCCATAGCCTTGTTGCATGTATCTTCATCTTCATCATCATTGTCACTCTCCCAAGTGACCACAAATGCACCATTCTTGCCCTTCTTGAGTGTCATCTTGGCTTCATGCTTCTTCTTCTCAAACTTGCCCTTGTTGTAGTTCTTCTTCTTCTCATATGGACATTCGGCTTGTAGATGCTCGGTGCTATCACAATTGAAGCACTTTCTTGGTTGCTCTTGCTTCTTGAAGTTGTTTCTCTTGAAGCCTCTTCTCTTGATGAACATGTGTCCCATCTTCTTCACCACAAGAGCTAGTGCCTCATCATCAATCTCAAAGTCACCATCTTCCTCATTGGTTTCTTCTTCTTCAAAGATTGGTGCTTTGCCCTTGGAGGATGTGGCTTGGAATGCCACGGTCTTCTTCTTCTTCTCCTCTTCCACCTTCTCATCATCTTGATCAAATTTGTCATATGTCAAGACTTCACCAAGTAAATCATTTGGCTTCTTATTTTCAAGCCCATCTCTTTGTAGCATTAGCTTCAACATCTTGAAGCTCTTCGGCAAGCAAATCAAGAACTTGTGACAAAAGTCTTCATCTTTTGTCTTGTGCCCCAAACTCTTGAGATCATTCACAATCACTTGTAAGCGATGAAACATTTCAATGATTGTTTCATCCTCTTTCTTCTTGAAGTTCTCGAACTCACTCTTGAGTCCATATAACTTGGCACTCTTCACAACCTTGGTGCCCTCATAGGTCTCACCCAACCTAGTCCACACTTCACTTGCAAGCTCCAAATCCTTGATTCCCTCAAACACCTTTGTATCAATGCCATTGTATAGAGTGTTGAGAGCCATTCTATTGCATGTGATGTTGGCTTTATCTTCATCGGTGAGATGATCATTATCAAGAATAGCATAGTCATGCAATGTAACTTGCAAGACTCTCTCTTGTATTGAACCAAGATACATGATCATCTTTCTCTTCCAATGATCAAAAGAACTAACTCCATCAAACATAGGCGGTTTGCCCCCAACATGGTTGAACACAATTTGAGCCATCTTAACACCGTAGGATGTTAAGCCTTGCACTAAAATGGTGACCTCGGCTCCGATACCACTTGAAAGGTCCTAGATGGCTAGAGGGGGGTGAATAGCCTATAAAAATTTCTACAAACTCACTAAGCAAACTTCGTTAGATAAACAAACGGCGGAAAGCAAGTTACGCTTAGCCTACTAGGTGTTGCAAGCCTCCTATCCAACAATTCTAGTATGTGATCACTAGTACACACAAGAGCTACCACTAGTGATCAAGAGTTCTACCCACGGGATTTAATCTACACAATGAGTGGTTCCCGACCGACCACACAAGCAATTCTACCCACGGGATTTAGTCTACACAAGTTGTGGTTCCCGACCGACCACGCAAGCAATTCTACTTTGCAAGAATGTAAACAAGATAATGCAAGAGAGGGTAGGAGCTTGTTATACCAACGCGTAGAGTCGAGGTTGCCAATCACCAATAAGAATGAACAATTAATTACAATCGGCAACACACAATCGATGACGACCAATCACCGGAGACAAAGATGAACACAATTGTTTTATCCCCGGATGTTCACTTGGGCACCGCCAAGCTACGTCACCCGTTGTGTCGATCAACACCTAGATGGTCCTTTGGTGTGACCCTCAAGCCACTTGCCCCGCAAGGCACTTCCCCCGCAAGGAAACCACAAGGCGCCACTCTCAAGTGTGATACTCAACGACACGCGCAATCCAATAGAGCTACTCTTCGCGATCCCCACGAGGTGAGCACAAGAACCTCTCACAAATCAACCGGAGGTGGCCAAGAACAATCACCTTCTCTTGCCAACGCCTCCAACAATCTCCAAGCCGGCTAGGAGCGGTACTCTCCAAGAGTAACAAGAAATCCACCGGCGAAACCACCCACAAGTGCCACTAGATGCCCTCAAGCAATGCAATGCACTAGGTGATTCACTCAATCTCTCTTAGGATGAACAACCAAGCAAGGGAGAAGAGTGGGAGAGAGTCTCTTAGCTCAAAGAATGCACAAGGGATGAGAAATGGCCAAGAGACCTCCCCAAGGGCCGGCCACCTTCTATTTATAACCCCTCAAACAAATGTGACCGTTACCCCCTCGGGAGGCCGAGCAGTACGCGTCGGACGCGTCTGCCGCAAACCGCCGGACGCGTCCGGCGCCACCTCCCGCGCGCGGCCGTCAGCCGACCGTTGGAGCCGCAGCCAACCACGAGCCGCCACGTCGGCGTCCGGCGCGGCGTCCGGCGCGCGCCACTTTGCGTCCGGCGCCCGCGTCCGCTCGCAATGCCGAGCTCTGGAACTTTCTGTTCCGAGTCCGGCGTGCGCCGGACGCGGCACCCGCGCGTCCGCCGCCTTGAGCCGCCGATCCGCTCCCGCCGAAGCCGCACACACACGCCGGACGCAAGACACGAATGCCGCGCGTCCGCCGCACGCGTCCGCCCGCGTCCGTCGGCGCGACGCCTTCGGCCGAACGGCCGAAAACCACCAACTTTCGGTCGGCGTCCGCCGCGCGCCGGACGCTCCCCGGTCGCCAAGCGCGCCGCGCCTCCGCCGCGCAGCTCCCGTCTTTTCATCGCCGTGTCGTGACACTAAATTCTCCAACATGCTATCCAACAAGTATACCAACTTGATCATCGGAGATAGCATGATTTCAACCAAATTTTGCATCCGGCGCAATAGAAAATATGCATCCATTTTTCCCGAAAGCGCCGAATCCCGCCTCACGGGCTCGGCGGGAGGAAGAGAGGGACCCAAACCCATCTCTACCCCGCAAACCACGCGCGCCCAAACGCCACCTTTGTAAATGTGCCAACACCACCAAGTGTACATCTCCATGTGCTTGTGTGTTAGCTTTTCACAATCATTTCCCAAAGGTTAGGTTAGCTCACTAGGCCCTACATGCAATGCACTTCATGAATTCACCTAGTGGCACCCGTGCGTCGAATAGCCGATAAGACTTCCCCTCTTAATAGTGCGGCTATCGATCCTAAACCACTCACACCCTCTATGGTGTCTTGAGTGCAAAACAAAATGGCCCTATAGGTTATACCTTTGCCTTGAGCCCATTTTGTTCCTCCAAATGATATGAACGCTTCACACCATCATGTGACCGTCTCGATCCATCGATCTTGACTTCACTTGCCCTTCACCGTGCATCGGTCCATCGGCGCCTAGTCTTGCCCGAGCTTCACCATCGCATGGTCCTTCACTCCGAAGCCTCGACTAGCCCTTCACCTTCAACACCGGTCCATGGAGCCAAGCATCGTCTTGATCTTCATCTTTGATCACATGACACGTGTCATGCTTCATATTCAATATGCTCATCATGGGGACAACCTTTCTCTAAATCAACCACTTAGATAAACAAGGTTAGTCCTAGGTTTCATCAATTAGCCAAAACCAAACTAGGGACTTTCAAAGTCGCCGGCGGATCCGCCTCCATCGCCGAGCCGCGCGCCGGCGGGCCGCGCGCCCACCCTCCGCCGCGGGCTTCGGGATGCAGCCGCCGGGCGCCGGGGCCTCTTCCTCACGCCCCGCGCTGGCTCTGGCGGCCGACGGCGGCGCGCCTGGGTCGGGTGCGGGCGGAACCGGAGGAGGAGCGGATCCCGTCGATCCCGTCGATCCCGACGACCCGGACCCGGAGCTTCCTCCAGCGCCGGAGCATCTTCGTCCGCCTGCCTTCACCAACCCTGCGGCCGCGGCTGCCTATGATGCCGCCGTAGCCGCTGGGCCGCGGGCGGGTCTCGGACCCGGCGGGCCGTGGCCCACTACGCGGCGATCGGCTGCTCTGCTTCTTTGCTCGGCGGGCTGGGGCTCTCTCCTTCGCCCAGCAGCGCCCTCTCCTTCCGGCAGGGGGGCAGCGGCACCTCCAACCCATCCCTCCAGCAGGGGGGCAGTGGCGACCTCCCATCTGCACAGCCTGCTGGAACTTCAGCTGGAGGCTTCACCTTCCCCGCACCTCCGCCGGTGACACACTACGCTCCCGGCCCGACTCCGCCCTTGCTTTGCGCGCTTGTCTCCGCGCGTGCGGCGGGCGCGGCGGGCGGAGCGTCTCCGAGCCCGGGCTGCCGGGCAACGGCGTGAGCGGGACGCCGCCGCCACCTTGGCTCGCCCAGTTGCCGAGGCGGAGGCGCTCCGCTCGAGCCTCCGCACCTTGCCAGGGGCCCCGCTCAGGCCTCCGGCACCTTGCCAGGGGACCCCTCCTCCAGCTCGACGGGCCACCGCACCACCTCCACCGTGGTGACCCGGCACGACCCGGCCGACCCCTTCGTCGCGCAACTCCACTACCAGGCGGGGGGTGTCCAGAACATCGGCCAGCTCATCCGGGTCGTTCTTGACCCCGCGTCGACCTCCTACGCCCGCTGGAGGGACCAGGTCATCCTCACCTTGCGCCGCTACGCCTTGGACGACCACATCCTCGTCGAGCCGCCGGCCGGGACCGACTGCGTCGTGGCTCCGCCTCGACAAAGATCGTCCTCTCGTGGATCCTCGGCACGGTCAACTCCGAGCTGCAGGACCTCCTCCGCAACACTTCCTCCGCTCGGCACGCCTGGCTGGCCCTCGAAGGGCAGTTTCTGGGCAACGCTGAGACCCGGGCCCTGCAGCTCGACCTCCGCTTCCGCACCTTCGAGCAGGGGGACCTCGCGGTTGGGGAGTACTGCCGGCAGATGAAGGCCATGGCGGACTCCCTCGGCGACCTGGGTTACCCCGTGGCGGACCGCACACTCGTCCTCAACCTCCTCCGCGGGGTCAGCGAGCGCTACGCCTCCCTCCGCGCGCTGATCGTCCGCCTGCGGCCGTTTCCCACCTACCTCCAGGTCCGCGACGATCTCATCATGGAGGAGCTCACTCAGGGGGGCCAGCGCGGATCCACCTCCGCCGGGCCTCTCTCTACTGCTGCAGGTTCTTCGACGTCCTCGACTGCTCTCGCTGCCACTCCACCGCCACGTCCACCTGCTCCGTACACCCCACCGTTGGCTCCTCTTCCCACCGGGCCGAGCGGGGGGGGGGGGCCGCGGGCAGGGTGGCAACGGCGGGGTGGCAAGGGCAAGGGCAAGGGCAAGGGCAAGGGCGGGGTGGTGGCGGTGGGGGGCCGGCCGTGGCGCGCCTCGGCCGCCGCGTCCTCCGGTACACGGCCCTCCTACAACAACCCCTGGTCCGGGCGCATCGCCATGTGGCCCTTCCAGGCCCCGGGTGGCGAGCCTCGTCCACCGGCGGCCATGTTCGCGGGAGCTCCTTCGACGTTCGCCATGTGGCCCTTCCAGGCCCCGGGTGGCGAGCCTCGTCCACCGGCGGCCATGTTCGCGGGAGCTCCTTCGACGTTCTACCCACCAGCGGCGACCCCGTGGGGCACATCTTCCGGCGCCTCGCCGGGGCCGGCCGGCTGGAGTCAGGAGGCTCTGGCGCGCTCCTTCTCCACCCTGGGCTTGACACCTCCTGTCGGCCCGGAGTGGATCGCCGACTCGGGTGCCACCTACCACACCACCCCGGACTCCGGTATACTCTCGTCCTCCTCTCCTCCTTCTTCCTCACACCCTTCGTCTATCATGGTCGCCAATGGCTCGTGTCTTCCCCGTCACATCCGTGGGTGCCGCCGGTGCCCATGGCTCTTTCGCCTTCCCGATGTTCTTGTTGCACCCCGATGGTCCACAATCTTCTTTCTATTCGTCGTTTTACACCGACAACTCTTGTTCTGGAGTTTGACTCTTCCGGTCTTACTTGTGAAGGATTTGGCTACCCGGCGTCCTCTCGCTCCGATGTGACAGCTTGGGGCCCCTTTACACTCTCCGCTTTCCGACCTCTTCGCCATCTTCGTCAGCTGCCCTCGCCACCACTACTTCTTCTACCTGGCACCGGCGTCTCGGACACCCTGGACGTGATGCCCTGATGCAGCTTAGTCATAGCTCAGACATTCGTTGTACTCGAGTTCATGATGAGCAGTTGTGTCATGCGTGCCAGTTGGGCCGTCATGTTCGTCTTCCTTTTTCCAGTTCCTTTTCTCATGCGGCTCACCGTTTTGATCTTGTACACTGCGACTTGTGGACATCGCCTGTACTCAGTATTTCTAGCTATAAATATTATCTTGTGGTGGTTGATGATTTTTCTCATTACTTGTGGACTTTCCCCTTGCGTGCGAAGTCTGATGCTTTCCCTGCGATTCACCACTTCTTCGCTTGGGTGTCCACACAGTTCGGCCTCACTATCAAGGCCGTCCAGTGTGACAATGGTCGTGAGTTTGATAACTCCACCTCCCGTGCGTTCTTCCTCTCTCACGGTGTCCAGTTGCGCATGTCTTGCCCGTACACCTCCTCTCAGAACGGCAAGGCTGAGCGCATGATTCGCACCATCAACGACACCATGCGCACACTTCTTCTCCAGGCCTCCCTTCCCCGCTCGCTCGGGCCGAGTGCCCGCACACCACCACTTACCTCCTCAACCGCCTACCTTCCGCCGCCTGTCCAGCTCCTACACCACACCACGCTCTCTTCAGTACCCCTCCTCGGTACGATCACCTTAGGGTCTTCGGGTGTGCGTGCTACCCGAACACCACCGCCACCACTCCCCACAAGCTGGCTCCTCGGTCCACCTTGTGTGTCTTCCTTGGGTACTCCCCGGATCACAAGGGGTACCGGTGCTATGATCTCACCTCTCGTCGGGTTCTCATCTCTCGCTATGTGGTGTTCGATGAGTCGGTTTTCCCTTCTCCACCCCTCCTCCTACCACTTCCACTCCACAGGAGCTTGACATTTTCTCTGTGTTTCCCACTGACGCGGTGGTCGAGCCACCTTTCCGGTTGTCACCCGGGTACTCCGGACCGTACTCCTCGCCGGAGTCGTGCCCCGGCTCACCGGCGGCCGGTGTCTCTCCCGACCACGCTCCCTACTCGACCATGGAGGGGCCGAGTGGGGGTAGGGGGCTGGAGACACCGCCTCAGGAGCTGCCTCAGGCGCCACGCGCGCCACCTCAGGAGCCACCGGCTCGCTTCGCCCAGCCGGTGCACGTCTACCACCGTCGTGCCCGACCTGAGCCACCACCACCGCCGCCTCCGCCGATGACCCCTTCTTCGCCAGGGTCACCTGCACCGCCGGTGGTGTCCTCCTCTCCGCCGGGGACACCATCGCCACCGCCTCGACCGACGGGTGCCCGTGTCACCACACCGGTCTACCACCCGCCGCTGCTTCACCGGGACCCTCGTCACACTCACCCTATGGTGACGAGGCAGGCGTCCCGTCCGCAGGCCCTCTCCGCCACTGCCTGCGAGACGGGGATCTCTCCGGTACCCTCTTCCGTCCGCGAGGCCTTGGCGGATCCTCACTGGCGACGTGCGATGGAAGAGGAGTACGCGGCACTCCTCGCCAACCAGACCTGGGATCTGGTGCCCCGTCCGCGAGGTGCCAACGTTGTCACCGGCAAGTGGATATGGACCCACAAGCGCCGGGCTGATGGTACACTTGAGCGGTACAAGGCTCGTTGGGTACTCCGGGGTTTCACTCAGCGTCCTGGAGTTGACTATGATGAGACCTTCAGTCCAGTGATGAAGCCTGCTACTGTCCGCGCCGTGCTCTCGCTGGCTCTCACTCGCTCTTGGCCCGTGCACCAGCTGGATGTGAAGAATGCCTTTCTGCATGGTCTTCTCACTGAGACAGTCATCTTACGATCGGCCGGTTTGGGTTTGTGGACTCCTCCGCTTCGAGATGGTCTCGCCGGCTCAACAAGTCTCTATATGGCCTCAAGCGGGCTCCCGGGCCCGGAACCACGGGTTTCGCTTTCCTCCCGACACTTGGCTTTGTGGAGGCCGGGTCGGACACGTCCCCGTACATCTATCACCATGGGGCCGAGACGCATATCTCGCTACTCTATGTGGATGACATAGTCCCGGCCTCCGGTGAGTCGCTTCTTCGCCGGATCATCACCTCTCTTCAGCGGGAGTTTGCGATGAAGGATTTGGGTGTGCTTCACCACTTTCTTGGAGTCACCGTTGAGCCTCATCCAGTGGGCTTCTTCTTCACCGGCGTCGGTACACTCTGGACATACTTGAGCGGGTCCGGGATGACGGATTGCAAGCCCCGCACCACTCCGGTTGACACTCGAGCAAGCCGTCCGAGGCGGGAGGGCCCCCAAGTGATCGATCCTACGGCATACCGCAGTCTTGCTGGTGCTCTTCAGTACCTCACCTTCACTCGGCCTGATATCACCTATGGAGTTCAGCAGTTGTGCCTTCATATGCATGATCCTCGGGAGCCGCATCTCACTGCTCTCAAGCGTCTCCTCAGGTACCTCCGCGGCACTGCTGATTATGGCCTCCTCCTGCACCGACGATCCTCCTCTACAGAGTTGGTTGTCTACACTGACGCCGATTGGGCCGGCTGTCCAGACACTCGCCGGTCCACCTCAGGCTACGCCGTCTTCCTCGGAGGCAACCTGGTGTCCTGGTCCTCCAAGCGCCAGCAGGTGGCCTCCCGCTCCAGTGCTGAGTCCGAGTACCGCGCCGTTGCAAACGGTGTGGCTGAGGCTTCCTGGCTCCGGCAGCTCCTGGCCGAGCTCCATAGCCCCCTGCGCCGGGCCACGCTTGTCTACTGCGACAATGTCAGTGCGGTCTACCTCTCCACCAACCCCGTTCAGCACCAGCGCACGAAGCATGTGGAGATCGACCTTCACTTCGTCCGTGATCGGGTGGCCATCGGCGAGGTACGGGTCCTCCATGTACCGACCACCTCCCAGTTCGCAGACATCTTCACCAAGAGCCTCCCGTCGTCGACCTTCACCGACTTCCGCTCCAGCCTCAACATCACTAGTGGCTAGTTGTAGCTGTGGGGGGCATGTGTGTGTGCTCTTGTGTGCTCTTTCTTTTAGATGTCCAGTCTTGGAACTCCGCTGTGCCGGTAGTTTAGACTGCGGGGGAGTGTTGGAGTATATATATGTATTAGACCCATGAGGCTTGGCCCATGAGGCCCATGTATGCTACACTATATAGCTACCCTTCTAGGGTAAGCCAAATCAATAGAGAACACAATTCAACAGGAGTTAATATAGAGAATTAATTTTGACGTGGCTTTCTTCAGGAAATACCCTGTCTGTTTGATAATACTGTAATGGAGTTAATGTGGGGATTGAAGAACTGCATGCAGTATTTAGTGCCTGAAGAAAAAGTAAAGCTGGCTAGAGAGGATTGTCTTCAAATGAGTGAAGGAATGAAAATGGTCTTGAAACATTATGATGTTGAAGTCGAACCAGAGATTGTAAGTTCATCCCCTCCTTCCTAATGTATTTATTGTTTCTAGCATTAGTATTGTATATTGTTAAATTTGTGTGCATCCTTAAATTTAACTGATTAAACTACTTTGGTTCAATATTTTTAAGCCTTTTCAAATTTTAATGTTGATGTTCAAATGCTCTTTAATAGGTCAATCAAGATATTATTAAGGCTGCATGTGGTATATATTGTTGTGATCGTGCTGTGAACAGACACTCTGACAACCTAAGAGCTGCTGGAAAGCATCTTAAGGAAATATCAGGCATTGACACTCAGGATTGGAATTTAGTGAAACTTGCTGGTGCTCTGAAGTTAATGTTTTATCCTGAAGAGGAGTTTTATAGTGCTAAAATGGTATATCATGAATACTTCGTTGATTTATTCTTGTTTTTTATGTGTCTCTTTTGAACGAATGTAACTTTCATTAAATATCAATTTCTACGTCTTTCAGATCTTTTCAGAAGCGTATTGGAAGTTGGTGAAAGATGGACCTCTATACAATGGAAAGATTTTCAAGATGCCATGCAAGATAATATTTGAAGAAATTTTAGAGACCTGTCGCTTTAGAAAGGAGTTAATAGATTTGTTGTATTATGAGGTGAAGAAGGCAAGAGAAGGTGACTGCTGAGTTTTAAAGCTGCTAGATATTAGAATTACTCAGTAACGGAGTGACACTTGTTTGTAAAAGAGTAAAATGCATGTATAGGCCATTAACTTGTGCGCAGGTGTCGATTTAGGCCAACAACTTCGAAAGTGCATTTTTTGTTCCAAAAACTTGAGAAGTGGTTCATAAATAGGTCATACCCCTTCGTTTCATGTTTATATTTGCAGAAACCTCCCTATATCTATTTTTTCTTTCACAAGTTCGTCCTCCGGCGACTGCGAGGTCTCCGGCGACGCGGTTGGGCTCTATGTACGTCGTGCGCGCGCCCGCGGCGGCGAGGCGGAGCTCGCCGTCGCACACAGCTAGCCGGTGAGAGGACTGAGGGGGAGGGGCCGCCGCAGATCGAGCGGAGGTGGCCCTCACGGCCGCGGATCGGGCGAAGCCGGCCCTCGCCGCCACGCCTCGCGGAAGAACGGGGCTCCCGCGGCCTGCACGCCTGCGCCCAAATGGACCACGCCGCCGCCGGACCGGTGGTGGAAGGCTGGTGCCGCGCCATCCCCATGCACGACGCAGGGCGGCGCTCCGCCGCGGCGGCCGGCGGGCTTGCCGCCGCCTGTGCAGCGGCTGAGCGGGCTCCCCGCGCCGCGCCATGGGGACCGAGCGGGGCTCGGGTGCTCGTGCCGTGGAGCCCAACCGCGTCGCCGGAGACCTCGCCGTCGCCAGTGAAGGACAAACTTGTGAAAGAAAAAATAGATATATGAAGGTTTCTGCAAATATAAACATGAAACAAAGGGGTATGGCCTATTTATTAACCACTTCTCAAGTTTTTGAGAAAAAATGCACTTTTGAAGTTATTGGCCTAAATCGACACCTGCCCACAAGTTAATGGCCTATACATGCATTTTACTCTTTGTAAAATAGTACTTACTCTTTGTGCATGTGACAATGAGATGCTTACTCATTGTGGGATGTGGCTATGAGATGCTTCATGTCACGTACGAACCAATTTAGGCTGTACATTTGCGTGGAACTGTTTCGCTCAAAATCCTCAGCTTGGTAGGATGCAGAGCCTGGTCTGACTACATTTGCGTGGAATTGTTTCGCTCAAAATCTCAGCTTGGTAGGATGCAGAACCTGGTCTGACTACTCAAGGAGGCAACCAGAATCTGCATCAGTCTGTGCATGAACCTTGTCAGGCACTAGTAGAATCTCAAAATAGCTAGTTTGATGATGATCAGATGATGAGAACTTGGGCCGCACCGTACTACCAAATCGGATTACGTCTTCAGATCAGATCACGACTCTGTCCTCAAAGTCCTAACCGAGGCGGATTCGTTCTCAAAAGACCGGGTCTCGTCTCGTCTCGTCATCTATTTGATGAAGAGATCTCCCCAAGCCACATATCAGATCAAAAAATCGGCCATATATATCACAGAGATCGAAGCATCTACACGATCGCCGCAGCGTATGGAGCTCCGGCTGGATTTGCCCTGCATTGTCTTCCACGACTATGACCACCCCTCCACGGTGCTATTCAGCATGTCCGAGTCCGAGGACAAGCGCATCGTCCATGGCGAAGCGGAAGAGGTTCTAAGGAACAAGGTCATCTGCCCGACCGCGCAAGGACTGCTGCTAGTTCGTGATCCTGACACCATGGCGAGAATCACATAACCCCAACCGGTTGGCCCGCCATACCTTATCTCCGGCCGTCCATCGCATTTCCCATCTTGTGCTACGTCCGACACGTGCACCTCCCGGCCACCTGCTCTGTTGACCGCTTTTTCTTCGGCCTTCTCGTCTAAACGCTCGCGACTTATCGCAGATGTATCTCGCGTCAAGCCTTCCACCCCAGACTCAGCAGGCCCACTTCGATGCGGCCGCGACTTCCGGTTCCTCTGCTGTTCGCTCCTCCGCTTCCTCGCCGCCGCCGCCCCCAAGCAACAACTTGGAAGCACTAGTATAAAGATTAGTGGGGGGAGAGACAAATTTAAAGAAAAAAGTCAAGCACAGCCTACCTGCCTGCTGGGATAGCTGCAGGCTGACCTTGATCAGCATATAGTTGAGGCCAGTAGGAAAATTGGATTCTGACAACAGCAACGTGAATCAATGAGGAAATATCCATTACTGCTAGAACAATAAGGATAAAGAAAAGGCAAAGATATTAAAGGGGATAGCTAGCATCAATGGTGGAAGTTAAAGAAAACACGAATATACAAAAGTCTATGCTTCGTAGGTACATGGAAATAAAAACCTGGTGGAACTCAAATTGGTTATTCATCAGCTAAAAAATTATTTTAGAACAAATCAAGTGTGATTAGTACAGGACAATGCATCGGTAACTATCACATACCAGGGCACAAAGACATACAGACACAGCGCAATCAAACTCTAAAGAGATAAAACCATAATGGATCATTAGCGACAATTACAGCTATGACCTCAGGTACAGAATCAGTGATGATCCCCTCCCCTTCAGTACATAGATAACCCACACTAGCTAGCTCATGAGCTGCTTCATTACAAGATCTATTAGCATGAACACACACAAAACTAGCAAAATTAGAACTAGCCTGGAACTTTATCTCCTCAATCAAATGACCAAAGATTGAATCATCATACATTGGTGAATTCAGCGCACTAACGACCTCCTGTGCATCTGTTTCCAGTATGAGATGACCAATGCCAAGATCAGCAGCAACTTGTATTCCTTGAAGACAAGCAATAAGTTCAGATTGGAAAGCATTTAGGAGTTTATCAACTTTGCCTCTTCCTATCATGATCAGATCCCCATCACTATCACGAATTATAAAGCCCCAACTTCCTACTTTCTCATTCAGTCTGAAAGAGCCATCAACATTTAACTTGAGCACATTCTCTGGCGGCTTACTCCATTTTTTCTTGCATAGTCCACCGTAAGATGACGCACTATTGTTTGACTGAACATTCTCATGAATTAGCAGATGAGTAATGGAAAGCCCAGTTTCAAAAAAAAAATAAAAATAAAATAAAAAAACCATAATGGATCGACTCATATATGTTGTAATAAATAAAAATATTGACCATCTTAGCGAAACAGTGTGATTAGTACCAAAATATGTATTCAATTAATTTGTTGGAATGCAAAAAAAATTCTACCAACATCTGAACCAAAAAGAAATGGAATTTCTAAAATTGACAATGTCGAAAGAATTTTAGATAATTATGTATTCCTAAAATTGACAATGTCAAACGAATTTTAGATAATTATGTAGATGGACTCAAATTTAGATAATTATGTATTTCTAAAATTCACAATGTCAAACGAATTTTAGATAATTATGTAGACGGACTCAAATTTAGATAATATCTAAAATTGACAAAGGAGCAAATCAGTAAATCACAAACAAACCAATAACGACTAAATGTTTTGGTCAAGCAGTATTTCTTACATATAAATAGGCAATGTAACATGGAAGACTGACGCTACTAATATATGGAGGGAGATTTGAAAATGTACCTGAAAAGTGAGAAGGAAGATTTCATAAACCGGAGGTTAAACCATTTCACCTAGACAGAGAAAGAGATCTGAGAGGGGCAGTGAAGAACGAGGTGAGAGAGACGGGAATAGAGAGGGAGCGGAGAAGAGAGATAGGGGCGGAGCAGGGGGAGAGACGTGAGAAGAAGAGAGAGGATGGAGTGAGAAGAGGAACGAAGGACGGCAGGAATGAAGGGAAGAGGGAGAAGGGCGGGCGGCGGACGGCGGAGGGCGGCGATGGAGATTTTGCCGGAGGGGAGAACGACGAACAGGAAGAGGAAGAGAGGGAAACGGAGGAAGAAAGAGAGAGAACACGGAGAAAAGGTAGGCGTCGTTTACATATCGCGAGATATCACATAGCGGGGGTGAAGAGAACTCGCATGAAAAGCGTTGTTGACCGGCAGACATCTTGAAGAAACGACAGCCACGGGATAAAGTCCGGCCGGCCAGACGGTTGGGGAAAAAACCTATTGGCACCATGGCCACCTTCCTCTGGAACCCTTCGAGGAGCGACGATAAGGTCCAACTGCCAGCCCTTCGAGAAGTCGACGACCCCGTGCTGATCGACAGCCACTGCCTCCTCTCCGACGCGCCCACCGCCTCGGGCTGCGTCGTTATCTTGGTCGAGGGCTGGAACGACACCTTCATCTGGTACTGCCGTCCCGGAGACGACCATTGGGAGAAGTACGAGTACGACATAGGGTCTCGCGTCCTACCGTACCCGGACGGAGAAGAGGACCAGATTCAGAAGGACGTCATCTGCTCCATCGCGGCATGCGGCGGAAAATTTTACTTCGACTGTTACCGTGGAGCGTCAGAGCTCTGCGTGATTGACTTCGCCGGCAGCCCCGAGCCGACGCTCACTGCCGTCGCCGTTGACGACACGGTTACGGCCGACGGCGGCGACCACAGGCATGGCAGATATCGTCCAGGCCGAGTGTTCCTCGTCGAGTCCGGCGGCGACCTCTACATGGTGCGCCTGCTCTTTCGCTTGCCCGACGACGGCGGCGATGAAATCGACAAGTGCTGCGTCTATAGGATGGAATTCTCGACACTGAGGTGGTGCAATGTGCGTGACATTGGCGGGCGCGCGTTCCTCCTGTCCCGGTTCTACTTCGGAGCGTCGTGCTCCGCCGGCGGTGGCGAGCATGGGCTGCTGCCGGACCGTGTCTACTTCGTGTTCGATCGGAACAAGACCCTGCAGGTGTTTGACGTGCAAGACGGGAGCCATCAACTTCAGAAGCTCGATGGAGCTCCGCAAGTGGTGGACAAAGCGTTTTGGTTGCTTCCGATTAATCCGTAGTGGGATTTTATTATTTATTTAACAATAACAATGTGATGCCGTCTTTCTTGTAGTAACAGTTTCGTTTCTTCCTGTGAAGTGTGAACTCTTATTATTTGTCCCTTTATAATGTTCATAGTAATAAATAATAAAAGGGAACGTATCCTATGTAACCTGCGCAGTTGTCGAAGCTTCAAACTTTTCGATCGCGCCACAAGATCCCAATCCGATGGACATAGAGAGAGGTGGAATATTTTTTTAAAAAAAACGCCCCCATTAGACTAACTAATATGGTTTTCTTGCAAGTCACCCCTTCCTCATTGTTTCACCTGTACGTGAGATTCCTCATCGTTTCTACCGGTGTCTTCGTTTCCTCTCCCGTACGGAAGTCACGTTGTGGTCGCCGCCACCGCCGCCCGTGATTCTCGCCGTCCGATCCAGCCGCCCACGGACGGAGCTCGTCGGACTCGGACCAGATGCGCCACCGCCACCGCTGCCGGATGCGGGTGCAGGCACGCAGAGCAGGTCGGAGGAGGCCGGGAAGGAGGATGGGGGTGAAGACGACGACCGCAGGGAGCAGTGCTTGATGGGGAGCGGCGCAGTGGAGGCCAAGGGTGGGTGAGCCGGTGCGGTCCTCTTTACGGGAGAGAAGAAGCCGGAGACTAACCTACGCAAGAACAGGGAGGGGTGGTTTGCAAATAAACCAGATTCGTTTGACTACAGTCGGGCGTGTTTTTGTAAAATTAGCACAGCTTTGTTCAGATCCATCGGATTAGGATCCTGTGGCCTTGATCAAGAGTTTTCAAGTTTGCACAGCTTGGCTGGTTTGCACAGGATACATTCCCATAATAAAAAGAGTACATCATGTCTGATTGATAATTATATTAATGATGAAAATGGTAATTTGTACAAAAGGACGAATTAACACAACCGGCTTCTTAGAAATAAAAGTACATCAAGTGATTATACCTTATAATAAATGAAAGTGCATATGCATATTCAATTATTCACCAAATACACACGTCCTACATACCTATGTGATCTATTGTTGATTTTCAGAATTCAGATTAATAAAAGTCATTATAAGAGCTGATCTAAAAAAAAGTCATTATAAGTACGTAGCCTATCACTGAAACAATAACTAGTCATATTTCTAATTGAGATAGTGCTCCCAATTCACCTAAAATTATCTTGTATTGTACACTAACAAGCCCACGTTATTTTTCTTCCACGAATCGTTTGGATGGAGTTTCAGGAATCGAATCGAGGCCTAGTTTCCTTTTGTTGCGCTCACTAGTTGGGCTGAATTCTGTTTTCTTCATGATTCTATGAGCCTTATGGCTTTGGTTTGTTCTCTGACCTATACATGGACACCCATCACTATGAGCACAGAGCTTGAAATTGATAAAGTCATCACAAAAGTCTCTATACCTCTCAGAAGGAGTACCAGGAATATTGACTCCAACAAGGTTGTGCTGGAAACTGCTCAGGAGTTCAAGAGGAAGTGGAACCTTGATGATTCAGTATGGATAAGAAAAAACCCCTCATGCCTAAACCTATTTCTAGTAATAAATTTGCTGCTATTGCCAAGGACATTGGTATTTCTTTTGAGGATGGAAATCCTGTGGTAGAGAAGTTGGTAGATTTAGATAGCAAAAGGAGTGCTGACTTTAGTAGTAGCTTTAATTTTGAATCTTGTGGTAAGATGAATAAGGTAGATATTGTTAGCTCCCCTGGTGGAAACCTGGGTGCTGAGAGTGAGCAAGCTGAAAGCAGTGCTAGGACTAGCAATGTTGTTTTTACAATTTCTGATGTTATTGATTTGCAGTTAGCTGACTCCCAGGAATTGGGATGGTCAGAAGTTAGACATAGGAAAAAAAAGAATAATAAAAAATGATAGGTCTTTTTTGGAATATCAGGGGGCTAGGAACTTTTGGTAGAATACCTGTTCTAACTAGTAGAATTAGATATTTGAAGGTTCATTTTCTTGGCATCATGGAAACCAAGAAAAGTTTTATTAGTCCTGGTTTACTTAGATCCTTATCTGGAAATATTCCTTTTTCTTGGCATTATCTCCCAGCTAAAGGCTCTGCTGGGGGTATTCTTGTAGGTGCAAATTCAGATAAGTTTAATATGGTGGTGAAGTCTGTGCTTAAGTTCTCTATTTTTGTTATGTTGACAGATAAAAGTTCTGGTTTTGTGTGGAGACTAGTTGTAGTCTATGGGCCAGCTTATGATGATTTAAGGCAAAAATTCTTAGATGAGTTACAGAGTGCTATGTGTGATTGGTCTGGTCCTACTCTATTAGGTGGAGATTTTAATCTAGTTAGAGGTCCAGGGGATAAGAATAATGGTGTTGTTAATCATAAATGGGTGGACGGTTTTAATGATTGGATAGATAGATGGGCTTTGGTAGAATCACCTCCATATAATAAGAAATATACTTGGACCAATTTTTATCTAAAATAGATAGATTTTTTGCTTCTACAGAGTGGTTATCAAGTTTCCCTATGGTTAGTGTCAAAGCTCTGGAAAGAGTACCCAGTGACCATAATCCTTTAGTGCTTGACTCAGGGGAAAATGTTTCTTTTGGTAAGAAGAGGTTCAGATTTGAGAAATGGTGGCTAGAAAAAGAGTCTTTTAAAGATGTGGTAGCTAAAGCATGGAACACACCATGTGACTGTGAAAGTAGTATAGACAGGTGGCAATTTAAGGTTAGAATTTTCAGAAGATTGGTAAGGGGGTGGGCTGCAAATGAGGTGGCAGCCCAAAATAAAAGGAAAACTGAACTCTCCAAGGATTTCACTAGGCTGGAAAGCCTAGCTGAAACTAGGGAATTAGATCCTAATGAGAGGCAGGAGATGAAAAATCTAGAGGAAGAGTTAGGGAAAATCTGGGCTTTAGAGGAAATTAAATTTAGACAGAGATCAAGAGATAGAGAGGTCCTAGAGGGAGATAGGAACACTGCTTATTTTCAAGCAGTGGCCAATTATAGAAATAGGAAAAAGAAAATAGACTTCCTGGAATCACCCACTGTTCCTGTCTATGACCAGAAAGGGATGATGAAAGTGGCTTCTGACTTTTATAAAAATCTCTTTGCTAAGGAGGTAGAAAGTGGGGTCAGGTTGGATCAGGATTAGTGGCCCCTTTTAGTGAACAAGAGATTAGAGATGCTGTTTTTAGTAGCTATGCTTTGAAGGGGCTCCTGGTCCAGATAGTTTATCATTCATCTTTTACCAAAAATTCTGGGAGCTTATTAAATCGATCTAGTTGCCTTGTTTGAGGATTTTGCTAAAGGAAAGCTAGATTTAAGTAGGCTCAATTTTGCGCTGGTAACCTTAATTCCTAAGGTTGGAGAGGCTTCTAACATGAAGCAATTCAGACCTATTAGCCTCCTCAATTGTAGTTTTAAATTTTTTCTAAGTTGCTTACAACCAGGTTGCTACCTGTGGTCCAGAGAATAGTTGTCCCTTCCCAGTCAGCTTTCATCAAGGGTCGTTTTATTTTAGAAAGTGTGGTCACGGCTCATGAATTGGTTCATAGTGTGTACAATAGTGGTAAACCTGGGGTAGTGATTAAACTAGACTATGAAAAAGCGTATGATAGAGTGTCTTGGTCTTTTCTTTTTGATCTACTAATTGCTAGAGGTTTTGATCCCATCTGGGTTAACTGGATTAAAAGCATTGTGACTGGGGTTCTTTAGGAATTTTGGTGAATGGAGAAGAGGGTTCTTTTTTCAAACCAGGAAAAGGCTTGAGACAAGGAGACCCCCTCTCCCCTTTCCTGTTTAATCTGGTAGGAGATGCTCTGAATAGGATGCTTTCTAAAGCTCTGGATAAAGGTCTAGTGAAGGGTCTGCTAGAAGATTTTAGAGAAGGACTCATGACTTTGCAATACGCTGATGATACCATCCTCTTTTCTTCAGCTGAGGAATCAGCAATAGAAAATCTGAAAGTTATTCTTATGTGGTTTGAACAAGTCTCAGGAATGAGAATAAACTTCCACAAAAGTGAATTAGTCCCGGTTAATCTAGAAGAGGAAGATGTTCATAGGTTAGCACACATTCTTGCTTGTCCTGTAGGTAAATTTCCCATTAAATATCTGGGGGTGCCTTTGCATTATGAAAAAATGTCTAGGGAGGATATCCAACCCCTGGTAGATAAAATCTTGAGCAGGATTGCTGGGTGGAGAGGTAAACTATTGTCCTTAGCTGCTAGAGTAGTTCTCCTCAAGTCATGTCTGGTTAGTATTCCAATCTACTTGTTGTCTTTTATTAAATTTCCTAAATGGGCTATTAAGCTGTTGAATACTGTTGGTATTTCTTAGCATAAGCAGATAAATCCGCAAGCGCACGAAGTACCGTTGTAACTTTCACCCAGAAGTATTCAGGGTATCGTATTTTTCACAGGGAACGGAAGTGGACTAGAGAGAAGCAAGAACGTCCAGGAGAAGTAGGTAGAAGGATATTTTTTAGGGAGAAAGGGTTTTCTAAGGTCAGATCAAGATCACTAGATAACTAAAGTCTCGGCTTACTAACTTACTCACTTCGGAGCAGCGGTACCTTTCCAGTTCTCGAAAAGACTGGGAAGACGTAACCGGGGTCAGGCCGCCAAAAGCTCTACGGAAACACCAACCCGAACGTGGTGGAATACACAGGCCTGGTCGGAGCTGTCACCTCCGGGGCTACCACAACTATCCGTGGGGTTGGGCGCAAACTCAGGTAACTCCCTAGCCCAGACGCCACGTCTATGCTAGAGGCTACTACTCTAACCCGGTACCTTGGACTAGAGCACTCGGTCGAGCGGAGATCCCGTAAGCAAGAGAAGTAAGCGCTAAACTTTAATTATAAAGATCACTAGGAAATTCCGCGGATATTACTCACGAAGGAGTCGGCTCCGTAGAGGTACAAGTTGGAGGAGAACCCGACAAGCCGGCTCTGCCTCCGCTCTGCGCCTCCTCTTTCCTCCTCTTTTCTCGCTTATACAACTAGGTGAGAGCACCTAGAGGGACACTACTACTACTATGAATATATAAGTGGAAGCTCGAGAGATGGTATATATATTGTATAGCTCAAATCTGTAGTGTAGAGTGTGTTTTACAAAGGGAGAATGGCCCTATATTTATACTAGGGAGGAGGAGGAGACTTTTACACTTGACCCCCTGCCTATAGGCGGTTTGGAGCATGCAAACCGACCTCCCTAAGGCGGTATCTTGATTGCCAATCAATCTGTGGCGAAAATCCGGAAGAGAACCGGACGGGAAGGCCCTGAACCGGAGCCAAACCGGCGAGAAATGCGCTGTCTGCTGTTTCTGGAAGGTAATCAGCAAATTCGGGCGGCTGAACCGGCCTGATCCGGGCCGAACCCGCGGTTCAGGCGCCCGCGAACCGCGCGCCCACGCAACCGCCTCGGGGGGTCCAACCGCTGGGCGCCACGTGCCCCTGCCGGACCGGCCTCCGCACCCGCGTCCCGCCCGCGTGCGGGCGCCTTGGCCTGGGCCCCGCGGCTGCCACGCGGCTCCGCCTGAGTGGCCACGCCGGGAATCCAGCTCCCGCCTCCGCCTTTCAAACGCGCGCGCGCGGGGGCGTTGCGCGTCGAGGCCGCCCGGGCCACGTGTCGCTGGGCCACTGGCCGCCCAGGTCGGCGGTTCCCACCAGGCCGACAGCAGCTGTGGCCTTGGGGCCCCGCTGTCAGCGCTGGTTGGCGGACCCCTGCTGGGCCGGCAGCAGGCCATGTGGCCTTCCGTGGTTGGCTCGGCTGGTGGACTTGGTCCCCTCCTGGTCCGGCAGCCGTGGTGAACACCAACAGCTTGCTGCTGCTGTACTCTTGCCACGTGGTGGTCTCTGGTAGGTCCACGTGGCACCATAAATTGGAAGTATTATATCTTTTTATCGGGAACTCCAAATACAGCAAATAATATGTCCATTTTGATCAGCTCGACGAGCCCGTCGCAATGGTGCACTCCGCTTTGCTGTTTGAGATACTTTTATTTCATGAAATGTTACATTTCCTGCAAAGCAAATTTGAAAACCAAAACTCGTGGAATTCGTTAGATAATTAAAATAATTACTACGATGCTCTCCAAGATTTGGTCATTTTGGATCCTTTTGGTGGTCAAAATGTATGCAATAAGGAGCGCCAACAAATACTCACTTTAGTAACTTCCTGTGGAATGATGAGGAGAATCACCATAGATATCATCTGGCCAATTGGGAGTTGGTTAGCATGAGCAAAGAAGGTGGGGGTTGGGGGTCCCTAGTATTAGAGATCTTAATCTTAGTCTTTTAGCTTCTTGGTTGAAGAGGTATAATTTAGATAAAGATAAGCTCTGGAAAGAGCTTATTGATTTTAAATATAGAACTGAGAATCCTAATGTTCTAGTTACCAGATTTACACATGCTTCCAGTTTCTTTAAAGGTTTCATGTGGGCTACTAGAGCAGCTAAGTTTGGTTATAGATGGAAAGTTGGTAATGGACAGAAAATTAGACTTTGGGAGGATACTTGGATTGGGTCAACCAGTCTTGCTGTGCAGTTTTGGCCACTTTATAGGATTCTTAATGAATATGGAAAAACTTTAGCTGAAGCTTGGGATGGTTCTACTTTAAAATTTACCTTTAGAAGGACTCTTTCTGATCATCTTTACCAACTTTGGCTGGAAGTGGTAGAGTTAGTTTCAACAGTTCAATTTTCTTTAGAAGATGATGAAATGGTTTGGCAGTATACTACCCAGGGGACATACACTTCTCAGTCTTTTTATAGAATTATTAATTTCAGAGGGATTCAACAAACTCATATTCCTGCTGTGTGGAAACTGAAAATTCCACCTAGGGTACAAATGTTCCTCTGGTTAGTAATGCACAATAGGGTGTTGACTAGGGATAATTTAGCTAAAAGAAGGAAAGTTGAAGATCCTTCCTGTCTTTTTTGTGAAGAGGAAGAGACTGAGCACCACCTCTTTTTTGAGTGTGTGGTGGCCAAGAGATGCTGGGAGGTGACATCAGGGCTATTAGAAGTCCAGTTTGACAATAGTTTAGAGGGGATTGGCAAGTTTTGGTTAAGCAATAAACGAAATGGCATGTTAAATATTATTACTTCTGCTATTCTTTGGTCCTTGTGGAAACTCAGGAATGAGTTCTGTTTTCAGTTTACAGTGTGGAAAAGCATGGAAATGCTCTACTTCAAGGTGATTGGGACACTGCAAAACTGGGAAATTTTGTGGCCAAGGAAAAAAAAGGCAGAGCTGGAAGCTTTCATCCAATGGTTGAAGAAGGAAGCGAAGGAGATGCTGTGGCTCCAATATCATCCAAGAATTGCTGTGTGAAGGCTTTGATTGGAAGCAAAGCTCATTGCCAAAACCCTGATACAGATGCTGACATCCCAATGGAGAACAAGGTGGCTTCAGCGCTCACCTGGTGGGGAGAGCTCAACCAAATTCTTGGAGAAATGTAATAGGATAGCGTTATCTCTCTTGGTTGTTTTGTTTGTGCTGGTAAACCAATCCGTGTGAACTAAGCTGCGGCTGACCCATCTGCCGGGGGCGTGGGTTTCTCTCTTGGAACTTCATGTAATAACTGAATGATTTGGTCTGTTGATTAATAAATCAAAAGGCCGGGGCTGGTTGCCCTCGTACTCTAAAAAAAAGTCTCTATACCGCATATAATATCTATCTATATCTAATATTAAAGAGCCAAAAATTTTACCCCAGTTTTTTGCCCGGCCCTCTCTAACTAACTATGTGGATATGAAAATTATCTCTATTCGACAATCTATGGGCTACAACCTCCCCCTCCTGTTTTATATGACTTAGATTCGATAATTCGGAATGCTAACTTAAATAGGAATTCTAATCAAATAGAAAAAGAAAAGGAGTACAAATTAAATCTATTATAACATTAAACATGACGAGTTTTCTAATTTCAATCATTCTTATATTTTTATCTGTTTTTTGTTCCAAAAAAAGTGTTGAGACTACGTGTGTTCTGAAAAAGGATTTTTTTTTAGAAGAAACATGTATTCATCTTAGTGCCTTAAACCGGCCCTTTTACGATTGGACTCCAAAGAAAAGAAAAATTACATAGAAGTTTACAACTCCCGTTCATCTTCCTCGAAGCCTTCGAGAGATCCATCCGTCACCGCCATCGAAGCCGCGTACCAATCGTCGTCGGGCACCGAGCCAAACTCCACGGGGTGGAGGCCGCGGAGGAGGACTTACTTCTGGGCGAATCAGCCGACGTTGTCTCCCAGGCGCATCGGCCAACTCTTGTACCCATGACGCATCCTTCGACTCCATCGCCGGCAACCCGAGCAGTGCTCAGGTTTTCACCAAACATGTTCCTCGAGATTAACAGGGTCAACAGCATCATCACCTGACGAAGACAACGATGCGCCGGCCCTCGACTCCAAGAGAGTTCTCCCAAGCCTCTCCGTTGACGTCGGAGTAGATCGCCATCGGAGAACGAAAGAGACTGGGAGAAATTATTCCGCTGCGCCGCCGCCGCTTCCGCATCGCCGGCGTCGCCTGAAAGACCAAGTCGCAAAGGAGCCACGCTCCTCCGACCAAACATAGCTCCGCCGCCGAAATCGACGACGAGCAAACTCTAGACCTAGAACTCGATTAAGACCCTATGAAAACAAGAAAAACTGGAAATCGAGGCGGACCCCCGCTCCGCGTCACCGCCGGCAGCGAGGCCGGAGGCGAGGGAACGGGGGCCGCAAGCGGTGGAGGCGGCGGCGGCGCCCCTCGGCGGTGGTGGCGGCGCCCCCAAACCTAACTTCCCTTCCGTAACCAGCCGCTGACAAGTCCTTGTTGTGTTGATGTTTGTTGGTCTTTTTAAATTGGTTTTCATATCTTTCTCAAGAAAGAACGTGAGACCCTGGCATGTGCATGTTCTGATTTTAACTCAGAAACATGCATATTCTGATTTCTTTACAGGAATAATATCCGAGATGTACATAATTAGGCTTGGAAAAAATTGGGCTTGCTGCTGAATGGTATCACCTCATCATGACCCCCTAGGGCCGACCGACTTAAAGTCAGCTAGATAATATATCAAAGCTTCTTGGCGTGTTGTCCTAATTAAATATCAGCAAACTTTCTCTACCTTAATATAAATACGTGCAAACCTTTGTGTGTCCTAAAAAGAATTAAACATCAACAACAAGAAGAAGCAATGAAGATTTTCTTAATTGGTAGGATGTGTGTTCACAGGGATAAATGTGCCTTCATGTATTGTAATTTTTTTCTCGAATACGTAAAAGATTTTGCGTATCATTGTATTAGAAGAAGAGTTTGACAAACATATTATAATTGGACCATTCTAACAGGGAATCTCTAGGCTGATACTACATAAAGAAACGACCAAAGTTGACGCTATGGCACGACCTACAAGGTGTTCATGTATTGTGATTCATACAAGGAAAAAAGAAAGAAAATAACATGGCATGGACCGTTGGTTCCCTAAAAAAAAGAACCGACAATACAGAGAACGGTATTACAAAACTTTGTCCATATATGAATTCACTTAATAATGTTGAAGCATTGGCACATCAATGGTACTTCGGGCTGTTTGTTTTGCCGGTTCAAGGTGGGCATTATTCTAAACTACAGTTGCAACCCCTTCGTGCCGGACGATGTCACTCTGTGCCTCAATCCACACGGATCGGATGTATGTTCAGACGATGGCTCCGGAATGTTTCCGTGATGCAATCCAAACACGCTGTTGCCGGCAGGAAGCAACCAAAATGCCTTATCAGCTGTCGGAGCTTCATCAAGCTTGCGCAAGCAATTCGTCCCCTCCTTTACGTCGAAGATCTGCATCTCCTTCTTCCTCGGGAACATAATGTAGACGCAGTCCTGTCGCAACAACCCATGCTCGCTGCCCGGACACGAAGCGCCAAAGTAGAACAGGGACAGAAGGAACGTGCGGCCTCCGAGGTCATCCACGCCGCGCCACCGCAGCTTCGAGAAATCCCACTTCTCGACGAACCCGTCGTCGATCTCACGGTTGAACGATGCGGAATACACAAAGTGCAAGGTCACCCTGTAAAGCTCGTCGCCAGACTCCACCAGGAACACCGCGCCGTTTGTAGCCCAATTTACTTCCTCGTCGTCCACCGCAACGAAGCTAAACACCGGATCAGGGCCGAACTCAAGCACTCCCAGCTCCGTTGAGCCGGCGTCGAAGTAGAACTTGCCTCGGCATGCCGCTATGGGGCAGATTGGTGTCTTCTCGTACTTCTCCTCCTCGTCTGGCAGTGAACAGATCTGAGTTCCTATGTCGTAATGGTGCTTGACCCACGCGTCGTCTCCGCGGCGGCAGTACCATAGGAAGGTGTTGTTTTCCCCTTGGGCCGCCTCGAGGCCCTCGACCAAGAGCACGACGCACCCGGGGGCGGATGGCTCGTCGGAGAGGAGGCAATGGCTGTACATCAACGCGGCATCCTCGAGCCCTTGGAGCGGCGGGAGGTGGACGCGGTCTCCGTCCTGAGGGTTCCACAGGAATGTGGCCAGTGTGTCCGGGTCGCGGACGAGCAGCAGGCCGCGCGCCGTCGGGCAGATGGTCTTGTTCTGCAGCTGCTTGTCCGTGTCGCCGTCGCCTGCGATGAGCTTCTCTTTGGAAGCGCTGAATAGCGCCGTCGAGTGGTCCTCGGAGTGCAGGGCGAGGCAGGGCAGCTCCATCAAACTGTTCGTGCGGCAGCTGTCGACTCGACGAGACGGTCGCGTTTTTTCTAGCTTTCTGATCCCGGACGACGATCGGTACGGCTTGGTTATTCTCCCCCCTTCCCTTTAATAGACGCGTAGGCGAGCACAGTACCAACCGGAATCGGTAGATTTTTTTTTTTTTTTGAGAATTCCTTCCGTAGTTCGGTAGGTACGTATCCGATGCCGATTCGGACCTTCGTGTTCCAATCGTATACGGACAAGATGGGCAAGAAGGGAGTTGTGAACTTCAAAAGCTCGATGAAGCTCCGCATACAAGGCATGCATTCTGGCTACTTCCGAATAATCCATAGTTGGGCTACTGAGAGATGTGATTGGCCTCAGTATTGTAATTGTGTCGTGTCTTCATTATTGTCTTTGCGAAATCTTGTTATTTGCCAGTTTATTTTGATGAAAAAATCAGAAGAGCAAATCATAGATATTTATATTTATTCCTAATTCCTCAATTTGAATCTGGTATTCATGGTGAATTTCCAGTGTAATTTTCATGGGAGAAAAATTGAAGTTTGGTCATGATTCTAGGCATGTGAGAAAATTATTGTCAAATTAGTTGGATGGGCACCGGTAGGCAGCGGTCATGTTTTAGACATAAAACCATGGGCAATGCATGCTGAAGTTGCAGAGCATCGTCTGCAATAATCGAATAATCCTTGCTGGTGATGTCGTTCACCGTTTTCCTCTGCTGATAGTTTTAGTTAGGTTAGCGGTTATACTTTGTTAGTCTACCTTAGTATGGATATGAAGTCCGTAAGTTAGAAACATGCATATTCTGATTTCTTTACACGAATGAACACTAGTATCCATGATGTAAATAATCTGGCTTGTAATTGGGCTTTACTACTGAATGGTATCACCTCATCACCATGAACCCTAGGGCTGGGCGGCTGGCTGGCTAGACCTTACATGGAACGATCTAGTTTCTTATCGTTGTGTTGACGTAATTATTAAACGTCAATAGGTTTCTCCACTTTATAATAATAATATAAAGAGAAAACGTGCAGAAATTTCTTGGGTGATTGAGAAAAAAAAATCTGAAGTGGCGTAGTGCCGTTTGTTTCTCGCTCCTTGTTGGTACTTGGAGAACTGGCAACCCCAAGTTTTGCCCTTTCTGTAGTACCTTTGCTGTCCGTAGTTCAAATGTTGTCAAGCTTTATAAAAGCTGGGTTAGAGCATTTCCAAGGGTTATGTATTTGGACTTGGCATTTACTAATTTGCATAAAACTCCTAAAAAACCCTCTCCAATGGTTATGCATTTAGTCTTTGCATTTTTCTTAACTTGACATTTGGAGGGGGAGACTTGGCATATATGCCAAGGCAGTCCGGTTTGGCATATCTCGGACCGGGTTTCTCGCCCCCTCCCCGCGCGGCCTTTCTTTCCCGCGAGACTCCACGCGCATCGCCCTTCTTCTTTCCCGCGAGACTCCACGCGCGCCGCCCTTCTTCTTTCCCGCGAAGGCTCCACGTGCGCCGCCCTTGTTCTGCTGCGAAGACTCCACGCGCGCCCGAGACTCCTCCATCGATCGACGGGGTTATCCTCTCCAAGGTCAGGTACTACTTTGATCCGATCTCGCAACAGTATCATTGTATCTAGGGTTTATGGCATATGTGGCTAGGGGATGAATGGGATTGGGGAGTGGTTGCCGGCTAGGGGGGTGGACATGGCGGTTTTGGAGGTGGTATGGCCTCATGTGGGGGTGCTCATGGCGGACGGGATTGGATGACCAACCATGGCGGCCATGTTGCTAGGGTAGATGATAACATATTCTGTCAAAAGATTTATGAAGTATATTCATTGTTCCATAAGTGTTCACCACCCCATGAATTTTATCCTATTTTGTAGATTCGTTCAAATGGATGAGATCGGATTCTATGCAGGCATACTCACAACTGTTTCTGATCATATTCCTGGCCTAAACGAATTGCCCTTTCCATTGACGGCGCGAGATGACGAAGAACGCCCGCCAAAATGTTGCCGCGGAAAGAAAAAACGAGCGCCAAAGAAAAAAGGCCGGGAAAAAAATAATTGTGGGGCCACAATTTCTTAAAATGCCAAGTGCAAATGCATAACCCTTGGAGATCACACCTTTTTAGCCTTGCCATTTTCATTTGGGGGTTTGCAAATTGCCTCAAATACATAACTCCAATTGCATAACCCTTGGAGATGCTCTTATCCTCTGTCAAAAAAAGAGAAAAAATTAAACTTCAACAAGAACAACCTGCCAGTGGGTCTCCTTCCGCGTTCCCTTGTCCGGTGGGACGGTCATGGACCGGATGTTTTCGTCGAAATAGTTTTCAGCCGGCCCATAAAATGCTGGTTCTATGCGTGCTCCGCGCAGGAGGGCCCATGCGGGATTTGCCGGGAGACGCAGCAGGCAGGTGGGCCCACACGGTCAGGGGCGTGCGGGGTGGTGACGGATCCGAGTTGACGATAACCGTACCTACCCCCCCCTCCATCACGGGCAAATTGCCCAGACCGCCCGTCCATCCACTCGCCTCCCCCTTCGGTTCTTCCCCGGATCCATAGAGGAACGAGTGAACGACACAAGCTCCATGCCCTCTTCAATCCTCGTCTTCCTCGCCGTGGCACAGGCGCACAGCCCGGCCAAGCCGCGCGGCATCCACCACCATGGAGGAGCATCTTCTACCTAAAGAGATACGATTTCTGCTTCTCTTCCTCGTTCCTATCATCCACAGAACAACCCCTAGCCGCCGTGCTTGTACCGAATCTAGATCTGGCCGAAGACCCGAGAAGCCACAAATATGATCCCTGATTATACATGATTTATGCATGTATACACACATCTTTGCGAAAGGCGTCCTTTTTTCCTATCGCCTGGTATCCTCGTCCGTGCCCAGAGTGTCTCCGCCGCTTGGGCAGCGACCTAAGGCTGAGGTGTTACCGGAGCATGGACTGGCGGTGCCTTACCGGAGCTTATGGGCTGGCGGCGCATCAAAGGTGACAACTTTTTGCGTTTTTGGTGGAATCTCAGAGTTTTCGTTCTACGTTAATCTAGATTTATTCTGCAGATCTGTTGGTTTTGTTGTCAAAATCGGAACTTTTTGCGCCTCGTTCCGCCCCCATCCCCAGAGCTTATCTACTGGCGGCACATCAGAGGTGAATACCTATACCTTGTCAGCGGTTCTCAGAGATTTCGTTCTACGTTAATCTGACTTCTTCTGCAGCTCCGGTCCGGTTGGTTTGTTCCCAATATGCGTCTCTGCTCCGCCCCCACCCTTTTTTTGAGGTCTCTGCGGATTCGAAGGTCCTGGGGTTATGCTGCTGAGGTGTTTAACAGCCTTCTCTTCGAAGAGACGAGATGAGGCAGGTACGGTTCCACCGTTCTATACTGTTAAATATTCGCGGCCAAAAACATAACAAAAAAAATTCTTTGATTATAGTCCTACATAACAAAAATTGCTTTGATTATGGTCCTATACAAATCTACCGCTTCTAGTGTCTTGGATTAAAAAAAATCTGCACTAAAATCTTATGGACCAATGCAAAGTACATTTTCATGCATTACTGTGGAATCTTTACTGAGCTCAATGTTCATTTCCATTTGATTGAATGGATGACAAAACCATTGGAAGAATGAACTTTCATACACAGCCATATCTGCACCTGCAGACTAATGGTTACCTGAAAAAATCATAGTTTTGAGTTCCTAAATCATGTAGCACAAATCATAGTTTTGAGTTCCTAAATCATGTAGCACAGTAGCAATCTACTGGATCCAAAACATTCCACATTTCAATTGTTTCCAGCAATATTCTTCTGCATTTAATGAGACCAAACATTAATGCAGAATGCTTTGAAAGTAGTTTGTCCCACACAAGAGTTTTAGAATCACTTTTGTTTGTCTGATGAATTGCTCTTCACCTGTACAGTCTCTCACTTCTACAATTGGTTGCCGAACCTGAAAGGGTAGAACAATAAAATGTCAGTTTAGTTTAGTTGACTGTAGGTTGACTATTCAACATAAATAGAGCGTATGAATAGCCTCAGATTTTCCAATAACTTTGGATCATATTTGTATCCAATAACTGGAAAAGGAGCACTGTCCCCTTCTATAAATCATACATTATTGAAATAAATTTGTATCTAGAATGTTCCCTGATTCGTAATTTTGGTGCCAACTTTTCAGGTTTCCTTTCCTAGGTCATAGTATCAGGAAGATAATGAAGAAGTTGGAAGCTACCTGCTACATTCTAGCAGCATGACAAAGGTTAGCCTTTAGACTGTTTTAGTACTTTTGCGCTTTCTATATGCAAACATTACAATAAAAACTCAGGAAAAGGAGACACCACATTATAATTTTTTTTAGTGGGCAAAAGTAGTACATTTTAGTATTTTTTTATGTACCAGGCATTGTAGTACATTTTCATGCATTACTGTGGAATCTTTACTGAGCTCAATGTTCATTTCCATTTGATGGAATGGCTGACAAAACCAACAGAAGAATGAAATTTCATACACAGCAGTATCTGCACCTGCACAATAATGGTTTCTTGAAAAAATCTTAGTTCTGAGCAACTCCAACAGTTTGGCAAACATTACTTGGCAAATCTCTAGTTTTGCCAAGTCTAAAACCCATTTGCCAAGTGAAAAAATAGCCCTTCTCCAACAGTTTGCTATTTCGGGCTTGGCAAATTGAAAATTAGTGGTCCACATATCTTACTTTTTTGTGGGGACGCATGCAGCTTGGTGATTCCTCTTCTTCTCGCGTGAAGGAGATGGCGCATGCACCATTTGCCAAGCGCTCCCATGCGCGCATATTTGCGCCGGGAAGGCCTCTTTTTGCCAAGCTTGCCAATTTGTCAAGTGCTTTTGCCAAGTTGTTGGAGGAGGTTTTTTATGGTTTTGCCAAAAATTCTAATTTGCCAAGTGATTTTGCCAAACTGTTGGAGTTGCTCTAACACAGTAGCAAGCTAGTGGAACCAAAAGCATTCCATATTTGAATGAATCGATTATAGTTTGCAATACTATTCTTCTGCACTTAAACCAAACATTCCAGCAGAATGCCACACCACTAAGGCTGTAACAGTGTGCTTCAAAACTAGTTTGTTACGTACAAGAAAACATTTGCTTGTTGCAAAACTAGTTCAGGATCACTTTTGTTTGTGTGAGTTGGTCATCACCTCTACATCGTGTCTTCAATTCGTCGTGGGAATCTGAAAAGGTAGAACAATAAAATGTCTTTTTACTTTAGCTGACAGTAGGTTGACTATCAACACATGATTTACATAAGTTTTTTACGTGCCTAAGCTTCATATTGCCAATTTTGCATCATATTTCTCTTTTGGACTAAAAGAATTGTACGTGCCTAAGCTTCACAATCCAGACATGCTTAATTTATCAATCAGACAGTGGGCAATCACACCAGTCATGTAGTAACTTAAGAATTCTCAAACTTATGTAGAAGATGCCACTTAGGTTTTCCACACCACTGTCATAGTGTCATTGTAATGTTTTGTGTCCCATTTCTGCCTGATGTTGCAGGTCATCATGCCAAACTGCCAATGATTCAAATCTCTTGGATGCCCTGTATTAGTGCTAGCAGTCATGATGATTTGCTTCTCTACCATTCTTTCTGGTGGTGTTCGTACCAGTTCAAAAATGTGGCTAACAGGAATAGTTTTTTACTAGATTTTGGCATCATGTCCAAACCCTATTGGATTACCTTACTGTTTCGTGACTGCTTAAATGTAGTGTTTCTTGACTCCATTTGGTCATGAGCAATGATTTGTTTTATTTTCTTTGTATTCTATGCTTGAATCATAATTTTCTACCCTCCTGCACTCATTTGTTTGAAAATACACAGCTCTGGTTGGAAAACAAATGGCCAGTGCTGTTTCTCTGATTAAATGGGTGGTCAAGGGAGTCATCACCGAGATGATGTTCAGCCCTTATATATGTGCCTTAGTTGCTGGGATAGTCCCTAGAAGGTGTTGTCAGCATGTATAGAGTCAGACAAATACTTAGTAGCTAAGTAATAACCTGAAATAAATCCTTCAGGATGGCATAGTCTTCCCTCTCTCCAGTTCTCATACTTCTCATGGTATACCGTTTTCAAACCCTTCCCTCGATTAAATTTCAGGCCTTGCAAAATTTGCAGTTTTGGACATCTTTCATCATCTGCTATTTGAAGTCGCTTTACAGAGCTACCCCTTCTATAGTTTACATGCTTTTACCGTCTATAGCATAAAGGAACCTATATACATAAGGTTTCTCTGTCATTCTTATGTCTTCCCAAATGGAATTAGTTCAATGCTTCCCAAGTGCTTCAGTTCCATCATAGTAAAGTTGACCGTGGTTTTGCAAAATTTAGAAGTTGCATATTGTTAGCCTGCAGTTTTTCCATTGCCTCCTTCATGCATTTTGTTTTCTTGGCAGGGGGACTGAATTATCTTGGTGAATTGACTGCACACAACACCTTAAAAATAAAAGGTCAGGTCTTCATCTCTGTAGTTTGCACCCTTTGATTTGTAATTGTAACACAAATGATCACCTGGTCAGTGCCATATGTGACTTGTAATTGCAACACAAATGATCGCCTGGTCAGTGCCATATGTGCATTTTCAATTTTTAGTAAATATCATGGTCAATATTCTTAGTTGTATGATGTTTAAGCTATATAAGTCTTGCTGACTTGAAATTCAAACTAATCAAGCAAAATTTTTCAGTGTATCTTAGTCTCACTTGAAATAACAATGAGTATATACCAATTCTCATTTATTTAAAAGAATAAGGTCAAATAGTTGCCTTCACTTTTACATTTGTTTCTTTAGTATATTATGTATATCTCATAGTAATTGTGCAAACAACATGGTATATTTGCGTCACTTGCATTTTAGGTTTTCTCAGTAGATTTAGATCTTTCACAAACTGGAACTACACAAAGCAGGAGACAGTTTTGATTTTACTTGCATGACAGCATGACCCAATAGTCTTTCATTTCAATAGATCTGTGGGATGGAATGAAATCAGCTCCAATTTTTTGTTGCATATTTAGGGTGTGGCTTATCTATCACCTAGTTAACGAATGCCCATTTGTCTGTTGCAGGGGTAATTGAGGATTGATGCTGCCAAGTTAGATTTCATAAACCCTCCATCATTATATTATATATAAATGGACGCACCAAGAGTTTATCATTCTGTCCCCGTTTGTCTCAAGTAATGTAGTCATTATATACGCTAATGAATGTGCTACCATATATGATATATGCATTAAAGATACAATAATGTGGCAGTTGTTATTTCAGAATAACATTAGCATTAGATGTTAACATGGATTCAACCATTAGCGTCACATAAATATTAATTTACTATGTCCTTTGCAGGAATAATGATTTCCTGGTGCTATGGATAGTACTGAAGGACATTGATGCTCAGTACACTAATATGTGCTTCTCTGTACAACATCTAGTGCCAATGGTTCGCTGTTCATCGTTTTAAGAAACTACTTCTGAAAATAGGGTGCTGGTGGTCCGCTGGACGATTTAACTCTATAAATGGAAGGTCTGTGCTTCTCTCCATTAATTGAATCGGTTGAAAAGATGTTGCCAAGGTACCATTATGTATCCTCTACTAATTTGTGTCATTCAGCTATGCTAATTTGGGACAATGAGATGCATGCATTCTTTTTACAAATTTCATTCTCACACACTGCTTTATACTTCAGAGCCCTGCAGATTTGAGTACTTCCTGCCTATTCAAACTACTGACCCCCCCCCCCCCCCCGTGATGGTTAGCTCCAGTGATGGCAATATTTTTTGCTCCATAGCTTGTGATGAAGATGGATTCTATATGCTACAATAGGAAAGGTAATGTATATGTTCGCTTCCTGCTGATAACTTGGATTTTTGCAAAGGATGGTAGTTTTCTACTTCTGCCTATGGATAGGACTGTCTATGTCTAAAGCCTGCATTTTTCGTGTTTCCTTCACACCAGAGATCCCTGTACTAGTTTGCTGCTTCCTGCTATGCAGAGAATAGCAGATTAGGTCTATTTTATCTTTACCGCATATGATATATGAGGCTAACAACGTGTGCTTCTTTGTAGGCCTAATCTGGCTGGGAAGCATTAGATGCAGCAAAACATGTTTGGCCAACCTAAGATCCATGGTGAGTATCCTTGCTAGGCTCATACGGTTTGCTGGTTTGCAGTGATTCCATATTTCTTCCATATTTCCTTTTACAATTTAGTCAGTGAATACCCATGTTGAAGGTTGTTTTACTTGTGTTGGTCTTTGCTGTTTTTTTGTGTCTGTATATTTTCTCTCAAAATTTAATGCACTACAGCTTAGTGTGTGGATCCTTATATTCCGGGTTGATTTACTTGATAGTTCTGTTTTGGTATCCATGGGAATATTTTGCTGTCAAATCTATGTTTTTGCATGGTCTGTGATATTTGGTGGCACAAAGCTTGATTTGATTGAATTCATTTTTATCTATTGTAGTCTCCAGCTGGGACACTGATGCCAATGTGTTCATTGTTGCCATGTGGGCTGCATGCTTTCTTAATATTTTTTTTCATGCTTGTTATTACATGATCTGCCCCTCCTTACATGAAATTCTACAACTTTAGTTAATTTAAGCAAATATTCTACATGTAACATGCATTTGTTTTGCACTGCAGCATGGATTAAGGTCCATGCTGTACCTACATTCAGAGATATGGCCTAAATCATCAGGATGCTTACTACCAGCTGGTAAGATTTAGGCACCTGTTAAGAAGGCCCTGAAGCTAATATAAACACACCGATTCATGTTGCTGTTGTTACTGCTCTCACCGAACCTGATAATGCACTGGGAACCAGCACAACCTTAAACTGGATGGTTTTGGTCCCTAGATGCCTTTCTTGGTCTTTGGATTTGGAATCAACGATTTAGTATGTGTATTGAATGCCCTTTCTCTTTCTTTACAGGGCTCATGCCTTTTTTGTTTCCAAAAAAAGCCTTGTACTTAGTCCATTGACCCGAGTCATCTCTGAACCTTGGTGATTTTTTTTTTTTTTTTTGTGATGCTATTTTCATGATTATAGGAAGCCCTCAACCTTTGATCTACTGCTGAGAAGGGTAAAGGGTTCATTGATAGAAATTCATAAAAGAGCCAAATATGAGAAATGGATAACCAATCTGAGAGGAGCAAGATGCTAAGCACGACACCAGCAACAAGATCCTGATCAATGCAGGTATCTATAAATATATCAAGCACAGTTCCTCATTCAAAAATTTTCCTATGCCTAGCTCTCGAGCGCCTTCCACTAGTAGTTTTATCATTATTTCTAATTTGTTGTAGAACAAACAAAAGGTGTTATAACGACCACTAAAAGTTTAGAGTGATCAAATCAACTTTGCACAAAATTGACTAGCAGTTGCAACTTGCTAAGAAAATAGAGTTAGCCTATTGAAATTTTCATTGCAGAGATGAGAATGCAATGCTGGGGCACCCACATGCCACATAGGACTCTTTTTAACAAATATGCTAAAGGAAAGAATTGTTTCTTGCGGAGGAAACAAGAGTTGATTTCAGTTCTTTTTTTACAGATATGCTAAAGGGAAGAGCTGTTTCTTGCTGAGGAAACAAGAGTTGATTTCAGTTATTTCCTGATCCGTTCTTTAACCTGACAGTAAGGACGTGTTACGGTATGGTTATTTGTACAAGGTCAAACAAGTTTTGACATGTTTTCCAGCATTTCGTATGGATGTAATTAGTCATCGTAAAGATTGGATTGAGCTTGGTAATAGATCGAACACCTGGTGTGCTAGTGCTGCAGAGAAGAAAACTTACCCCTAACCGCCCCGTCTCCCATGGCGCCTCCTCTGGCCGCCCCTGACGTTTCCCCTGTTGCGGTCCCCGCGGCCGCCCCTGGCGCCTGGCTCTGGCTGTCCGTTCGCTCCCCTGTTGCGGCCCCCGCCATTGGCACCACCGCCTTGTCCTTGCCCCGCGCCGCCGATGCCCTGGCCCCGCGCGGGCCGTGCGCCCTGATGGTACAGCTCGTAGTGCTCGTCGGCGTACTCTTCTAGGTACCAGCCGTCCTTTATCCCGCACGCGGCGCAGCCCCATCGCATCCTCCCGTACTCGTCCCACTCGACCTGCCGATCCATCTGCAAAGATGATTGTCAGGCCAGATACCAAAACAAGATTTGAAACTAAAATTTTACTAGCCAAATCGCGACCGTGAAACTAAAGAAATACCAAATCAAGATTCGAAACAAACGATTTAGCTAAAGATTTAGTAGCCCTGGTAAAGTTCCAACTACCAAATCAAGATTCGAAACTAATTTGGTAGCCCAGGGATTGAGCGTACACGAAATTCAAGGTTTAGCGAAATCCCACATCAAGATTAGAGGGAAAGGAGGGAAATAATGGGAGGGATTTGGACCTTAGCTGTTGATGAGAAACAGCCGGCAGGAAGATGGTCGTGGACGGGAGATCGTCGTGGACGGGCAAGGTTGCAGGGCGGACTAGGGAGATGGTCGTGGACGGCCAAAGGTTGCAGGGCGGATTAATTTCTGCGTTTGCCGTGAGCGTGAGAGGGTTAAAGAAATTACCGTTGAGATATATATAATCCGGCGGCGTTCGAAGCTACGCAGATGGGCCCTTAATAAAAATGAGTGCGCCCTTTATTTTGCACGGTTGTCCAAATGGGCCTCCTTCGGGACTTCAGAACTTTGCTCGATTGTGTGTGCACTTCGACCCATCCAGACCAGTATGCGTGCCGCCTGAATCATTCAATTGAAGTGATAATTGTATTGGAGTGTAAAACAGAACAAGAATTAGTACAACATCCTATTTTTCCATTGATCTCTTGAGAGTATTTATAGAAGTGAAAGAGTGCATCTGATAGGTATTCATTCAGCAGGCAACTCCTCTGAATAGGTGGTAATTGTTGGACATGCCCTTAGTGCTGGATGGAGACAAAAAGGCCTACATAATAAAGATTTAGGGTTAGAGTTAGAGATTAATGATGATTTAAGGCTAAGTAACATTGATTTAATGAAGAAATAAGGCTCACTAAGGGGATTGTAGCTTGGCAGCCCTCTCTTTGGATCCGTACCTGCAGACAACCAAACATGTAATGCTTGCATTGGCTAAAGTTGGCTAGAGCTAGCATGTCTTAGTTTTGCTAGCTAGGTTTAGCGAGGAAATGAACCAAACACGCCCATTGGCTAAAGTTCATTTAGCACTCTAGTTACCCCCTCTTTATCTAGAACATGTTTGGGTCCACCAACTAAATTTTATCAAGCTAAATTAGCTGTGGTGGATACAAACAGCTTATCCTTTTAGCAGTTCTAACTAATGGGAACCGGCTAATTCCATTAGTTCCAACTCAGATAATGGCAGCTAAAACCCGGCTAAATACGAAATCGCCCTCGCACGGGGACCGCGCGCTTCTTTTCCTTCCCCACCTCTACCACTGAGAAAGCGCCACCGTCGAGGTCGGGGATGGCCGCCGTCGGAGTGGAGCAGGGTGTCGCTGCCTGGCCTCCCCCGTGGCCTTGCCCAGCCGCAAATCCTATCCGGCCTCGACACGCTCGACGGTGTCACACCGTCACGGTTATGTACTGGACTTCATTCCCTGCGCCGCTGCGCGCACCCGCTCAACTGCAAAACTGCAGCACACGCTCAATCCCACTATTTTTTTTTTTTACAAAAATCATACTAATTATTAATGTCTTGTTTCTCATTCGTATCCCAGGCGACTTGGGCGATGACATGCTGCTCAGCTACAGAGACAGGTCATGCCTAGGCAAGGCCCGTCCTTCTCTTTCAGGCCCCAGGTACGTCGCTCTGATCCGATCCGCTAATTATGCAAATTATTAGGCTAGACTAGATGAAGTTGCCCAGCTCCATCGTGTCAGACATCAGGCCATGATGACAACATTGGCCACCGTATGTCACGGCAACTGGTGCATCACTCTGGCCGCCTCCGTCACGGTGGATGCCCCTGCTTGCGCCTGGCGGTGCGTCCTCGTCACTCCGATCCACGCAGGAAGAGATGCTTATGCCAATCAGGTTCGCCAGGCCTGCTACGTTCTTGGCCAGGCGGAGCGCCATGTACTCTACGAGAGCCGCGACGGCCACGCAAGAGCCAGTACACGGCCACGCCAGACTCAGAGCCAGCATCGCGATGCCTGCGTCGTATACCATCAGGTGCCCCACGAGCGGCACGAGGGCGCGGTCGTAGGCTCGTAGCAGACCGGGACCATGGGCTACCAATGAAGCAGCGCTGCGGGCGGCACGACGTACGTAGCCCACGGTCCATCGTGCATCGTGATCGTCAAGAATGCGCTTGTCAGTTGTCGCCCATACCATATATCTCTGGACTAGCTTGAGTGCTTGACGACCAGTCCTGTACCAGTGTACCTTTCTCGGGCTCTCGAGCTAGAAGCCTGCAGAGAGTCCATGGCCTTCGTCCATTACGATACGTTCATTACGTCTACGACGACTTCTTTGCAGTTCGATAAGGCCCTCTCTAGGAGAATAGGACGTAGAGGAAATCTTTCAATATGTCCTATTTTTCTTATACAAATAATCTGATCTATGTGAGATCATTGTATCCTGTGAAATTACTGCTTCTCACAGGGACATCACTGGCAGTCCACTGCATATCAGCAGTTGTGCTCTCGGAGCAAGCCTACGATATCACTCCTGGAACTCCCAACCCAGAAACCACATGGTTTCTAAGTTTATTAATTAGAATATTAACTAAGAATAAAAAGAGTGTAACACTGCAATTAAAGAAAGAGAGGAGGCAATGGTTTCTTAGGGCAGTCCCGATGGAGAAACTAAAATGGTTTCTATAGCCTAGGATATCGTGACAACAAACCAACCTTTCCAATGTAAATTTTTTATCTAGTATGCATGTAAAAATCTAACCAATCATTTACCGTGTGCTTCTCTCATGTCTCTATGCATTCTCTTCAAAAAAACAGCTACGAGTACGACTGCAGCCACAACGAGCTAGCAGCGGCAACACCTACAACACGGATCAAATGCTCGCATCGAAGTTCTTCGAGCTGGTAGCCGGTAATAGCGAACGAGCCAGTGGCTTGGCAAGGCACTACCAATGCAAAAACCATCATGGTTTTATGGTATGTCACCTAAACTTTTATGGATGTGGCAATGTAATTATTAGAGAGAGAGAGAAAAATGGTAGAAACCGAGTCTAAGTTAGAAACTATGTCTACAAGAGAACCAAGACACGAAGGTATGCAGTTAGTAGAGAATGGAGAGAGAATTATGTGATTAGATAAAAAATGTTACGTAGAAACTATCCATTGGGACCATGATTCCTATATACAATATTTATAAACATTAATAGGTATAGAAACTACAATGAGGCCACTCATTGGGAGTGCCACCCACCCGAGTTCGATTCTTGACTGGATAACTTGGGTGTCGTACGTCAGGATTTTGTCTGAATTTATTTATTGTAGGTCGTGGTTACCTCTAAATAACTTGGGTGTTGTACCTCAGAATTTTACCTGAATTTATTTATTGTAGGTCCTGGTTATTCGCGTGGCTCCACAATGGAATCACGACATGCCTATCGTCTAGTAGGCCCATGTGGCTTCGGTGATCTCCAGAAGGTGTGTGTGTGTACTGTGAGTCCATTCAATAGAGTTTTTCTAGGAGTGCATTTTAAACACTACAACTTGTATATGAAATCATGTAAGGTTACACTTCATGCAAAAAAATGTGCTACATAACTTAAAAAAACTATAACTTTGTGCTTCAACATAAAAAAAAAAAAAACTAGAGGATATAGAAAGTAGGAAGCTTCTAGTATGCCAAAACCAGGGTGATCCAGTGTGCCAAAGCCCGGCGGTATGTTTTTTCTAGCCCGTAAGACATCTCAATCATCACAAATTTTTCATATCCCAACTTCGAATTATGTGATGCCTATGGGGTGGTGTATTCAAATGCACGATTTGAACTTACTTTGGTGACGTTTTTGCACGATTTGACCTTACCTTGGTGACGTTTTTCAAGGGCTCAATTATGCATTCAATGAATTCCGTAAAAATAAAAAAAACTCAAAGGTATGATGCTCTCAACTTACAAATTACTTTGCCATTACCCTAAAAAAACAAATTACTCTGGCATATCAAAATCATGGAATAATAGACCTGCCAATTTTGGTAGACATGACAAGGTTTTTAAAAACAAATTTTGATTAAAAGTACGATGCTCTCAGTTTCGCTTATGCTTATGAACTTGAAAAAACTGGATAATACACTTAATTACAAGTATTTTTTGAGAATAGGAGGGGTTTACCCCTCCTAAAATTCTATCAATAAAACTAAGGTACAAGTTGGAGAATTAATTACAAATATAACTATGTCAACTATGTTTTATAGTAATTGTAATTATTAAATTATTAGCCAAATTATTGTTCAAACATTTTTTTCGAAAGGCCGGCAAAAGCTTTGCCGAGATTTCTATTAGACGAATAAAAGAAAAAGGCAAGTGCCAGTTCAGTTTTTGACTGAAAACCGGGCCAAAAAAACCATACAATTTGGAGGCACTTACTCCAAAGCACACCTAGGTACCAAGTTACAACTTGACTTGGCCAAATGGCCCAAATCCACTGTCAAACTACTCAACTACTACAACAAGGCCAAAGAGTCCCGTCAATTCCAAGCGACACAAACTTGGTCCCAGCTACGACCAAACTAAGGCAGAAACAAAAGAGCGTCCCAAGCCGCACCAAACACACTCGACAAACGAAACTCCACCCCGGATCCCGGATCTCCAAGACAACTGACAACTGCCACTCAAGCGCGTTGGATTGGGACATCGACCACAGAACCACTGAAACTACTCCTTGGATCTCTGAGGTCCCGAGCTTTGTCCGCCATCGGGGGTGAGATGGAACAACCGAGCCACTCCGCAGCCTCACCATAATCTCGCCATTGCCAAAATTTCAGCTGTCCCAAAAACACCACACAAGAAGTTTCAGAGATACCATAGAAAACCGTGGTCTTCACCTCGTCCGGTCGGATTGGGACATCGACACGAAACTTAACTCAGTCAGATTGGATCATCGACACGAGCCTTCACTTCAACTACTTGCAACTCAATATGGTCGAATCACGACCCAACTAGCAACTCTACTGCTAACAACTAATAAGAGAAAAACATAAACAAAGCAAAGAATAACAGGGAGAACGATCTCCCCCATCGAAGCCACCGGAAGCACGAATAGGACCTGGCAAAAGGAACAGGACAGCGGAGCGGAGCTGGAAAGCCTCACGATGCCTTCAAGAAGGACACGACGCCGAAGGCACCGACATCGCAAGCCCGCAAGGGGAAGGTTTTCGCATGCAAGTCCAAACCACGGATGGGGGAAGAGGTGCAAGAAGGACGCCTCCAAGGAGGAAAGCGACATCCACAGACGCCAGTATCCAAGCTTTTGTCGTGACCTCCTCCCCCCCCACGTGTTCAAACAATTAAATGAGTGTACGCTTTATAGAAAAGAACGGAGGGAGTATATAACAAAATAAAGTGTCCGCCGACAGATTTTATGTGATGAAATTTATTAGATTTTTATAAATTCGACCTAATAGAAAATTGTACACAAATCCTAAAGCACAATCAAATATATAAAAATATGAATTGTCAACAGATAAATAGCAAAAGTTATATAAAAAACACTTATCATATGCGTTCTCGGGGATGAAATGTGCTTTCATGTATTGTGGTTCACGAAACTAAAGGACATCGCTATAATAATTTTTTTTGACCGAATCGGTCAGGAAAACCCTGACCATCGCTATAATAATTTGAAGCGAGAATAATACAGAGACCGGTGTTTAACTTTGTCAACAATAATTAATCCCCCTATGGACCGGCAGGAAGCAACCAAAATGCCTTATGAGCTGTCGGAGCTTCATCAAGCTTGCGCAAGCAATTAGTCCCCTCCTTTACGTCGAAGATCTGCATCTCCTTCCGCGGGTAGGCAATGTAGTAGACGCAGTCCGGTCGCAACCCATGCTCGCTGTCGTCGCTGCCCGGACACGAAGCGCCAAAATAGAACCGGGACAGAAGGAACGTGCGGCCTCCGAGGTCCTCCACTTCGTGCCACCGCCGCCCCGAGAAATCCCACTTGTCGACGAAGCCGTCGTCGATCTCACGGCCATACGATGCGGAATAGGAGTATAGCAAGGTAACCCTGTAAAGCTCGTCGCCAGACTCCACCATGAACACCGCCTCTCCAGCATTTACACCTCCGTCCTCGTCCTCATCCTCATCCGGCTCATCGATTCCACCATCGGTCGAGCCGTCGTCGTCGTCCACCGCAACGAAGCTAAACACCGGGTCAGGGCTGAACTCAAGCACGCCCAGCTCCGTTGAACCGGCGTTGAAGTAGAACTTGCCTCGGCATGCCGCTATGGGGCAGATCGGGGCCTTCTCGTACCGCTCCTCCTCGTCCGGTTGGGAACAGATCTGAGTTCCGACGTCGTAATCGTGTTTCACCCACGCGTGGTCTCCAGGGCGGCAGTACCACAGGAAGGTGCTGTTGTTGCCTCCCTCGACCAACAGCACGACGCATCCGGGGGCGGATGGCTCGTCGGAGAGGAGGCAGTGGCTGTACATCAGAGCGGCATCTTTGAGCCCTTGGAGCGGCGGGAGGTGGACAAGGTCTCCGTCCTGAGGGTTCCACAGGAACGTGGCCAGTGTGTCCGGGTCGCGGACGAGCAGCAGGCCGCGCGCCGTCGGGCAGATGGTCTTGTTCTGCAGATGCTTATCCGTGTCGTGGTCGCCGACAACGACCTTCTCTTTGGAAGCGCTAAATAGCGCCGTCGAGTGGTCGCCGGAGTGAAGGGCGAGGCAGGGCAGCTCCATCGTACTGTGTGTGCGGCGCAGGCGACACGACGACACGGCCACGTTAATTGTTGCTAGCTTTCTGATCCCGGACGACGGTCGGTACGGCGGCCCGGCGTTCTGTCGTCCCCTCTTGTTTTCTTACGCGGCTTTGGGTGGATCCTCCTCCTTTAAATAGACGCGTAGGTGAGCAGTGTCCTGATCGGGATCGGTACAATAAAGAACGTCTTTGAATTCCTTCTCTGTACTTCTGTACGTATGCGTATCCGATGCCGATTCAATCGCGCGTTCGTGGTTCATTCAATCGTCTCGTGGCTCGTGAGTGTATAGGATAGAGAGATGCCCCTACATCCTACGCACAAGGGAGATTTTTTTTAGATAAAGGACAGTTCAATATCCGGCCTCTACACGCACAAGGGAGATACATACAAGTAGAAATAGTTCACCACGATCAACAGAAACTCGAGTGGCCACAACCAGGAATCAGCTGCCAAGGACGATGGAGGAGCTGCCCTGCCTCGCCTTCCACAGCTGCGGCCGCTCCACGCAGCTGTTCAGCGCATCTGAATACAAGCGCGTCGTCGACGCCGGCGGCGACATCAACATGGACGAGGTTCTAACCGGCATGGTCGTCTGTCCGACCGCGCAGGGGCACCTTCTCGTACGCGATCCGGCGACGCTGTTGGCCTTCCTGTGGAACCCACGGAACGGAGACAAGATCCACCTCCCGCCGCTCCGCGGGATGGACGACAGCGTGCTGATGTACTCGCACTGCCTGCTCTCTGACGAGCCGACGGCCCCCGCTGCGTCGTGCTCATTGTCGAGCCCATCGACGCCTGCATCTGGTACGTCCACCTCGGGGACGAGGACGGCAGTTGGGTGAAACATGCAATATGCATACGAGATAGGAGAACCCATGTTCCTGGAGTACGACGACGACGGCGAGCCCGTGTACGACAAGAATCTGATATGCTGGATCGCGGCGTGTCAGGGCAAGTTCTACTTCAACTCCTCCGCGACTGAGCTGGGTGTGCTCGAGTTCTGCCCCGGCCCAGTGTTCAGCTCCATCGAGGTCGACAACACCATCGCCGCCGATGGGAGCTACGGGTATGGTGCAGAAGATGACAGACCAGGCTACATACACATGGTGGAGTCCGACGGAGAGCTCTACATGGTTAGAGTCCTGTGCCGGGGCACAGCTAGGACCCAGATCTACCGAGCCAGCGTCCACATGATGGACTTTGCGGAGCGGCGGTGGCGTAAGGTGGACGGCCTTGGAGGTCGCGTGTTCCTTCGGCGCTTCGTGCTTGGGCGGCTCCGCCGGCGGCGACGACGACGGCGACGACCATTGGTCATTACGGCAGGACTGCGTCTACGCCGTGTGTGCTCGGGAGAAGGCGCTGGTGGTTTTCGATGTGAAAGACAGGACTATTGAAACGCAGAAGCTTGATGATGTTCCTGCGTCAGATAAAGAATTCTGGCTCGTAGGGGATTTTGGAATGTGTTTTGTTTGAACTTTTTTGTTTGCAGCCCTACATTCAGCTGTTATATTTCTTACTTTATTTTTATTTTATATTTATATTACAACATAAGTGTACATGAAACTTCTATATTGATTTGGGTGATTATATGAAAGACATTTTTCTATCAAAATCTCGTGTTAAAAGAAATGTATAAAGCTTTCACTGTGTTTGTCTGATCAGCCATCTACTTTTTTATGTTGCATGGTCTTCTCAGTTTGATTCCAATTGGTGTCAGTGAAACCGCTCCTAACAGAGGAACTGAACTTTCGAATCCTCAAGCCATGATCAATGCCCCCTTAACATATCGCAGAATTTGCTTCACAGCCCCACAGTGAACATCATTGAGTCGAGATTAGAGCTGACAGATCTTGTTCATAACAAAGGAAATGTCCAGCCATGTCAAGATTAGATACTGAAAAAAGGCTCTGGCAGCACTCCCATACAGAAAAGCATCAGTATCACCTAGAGAGCACCGAGGTCACGAGACATTTTGCCTTTGTATATATGGAATGCAAAGGTGTAGAAAATATACTAGGCTTAACATCTTCTATTGTGATTATGTTACTGGCAATCTGCTATGAGAGTGTTAATCATCAAATGTTTGTGTTGTCCAGACTCCAGAGTCTAATCTAGACCATTTAGTTGTGCAGCTATTCTCGATTTGCTTTTAGAATTACAAAAAAATGGCAATCGTGACTGAAACTATTTACATTTGGGCTAGACAGGTTTACAGTGGAAGAACTAAGATGGAAGCCACCGATTAACCCTTGTTTCTAGGCTTAACATCTTCTATTGTGATTATGTTACTGGCACAACATGTTTGTGTTGTCAGTATGCCATTTTTGTGCAAATATAAATACTAAAGAAAAAAATCAACTCCTCGTGGGAGTCAATGAACAATAACAACAAATTAGTGGACACAAATCATCGTTGTTCTAATCACATTTTAGATTTCATCAATCATAACCATGACATTATCGAACAAATGTTCTGTACAACAATCCTGTGAACATCACCTTGACATATAATCACTTTCCATCAGAACTTACAACATTCAACAACACTACAGCACCAAGTTGCAAATCTTACCAATACCTAAAGTAGCAGAACACTAGAGAAACTTCTTCTCAAGTCCCTGCAATACAAATGCTACAACATTTCTGCTGCACCTTTGGAGCTCAAACGAATAATTGTCCTGCTGTGGCTATCGTGCACCCAAGCAATGCACCAGCAATCACCTGGGACCAATTTGGCACCCAAGAAATTAGGGACGCATAAAAATGGTAATTCATAAATGTATGCCGTAAGAAGATAGTGGCACTAACGAAGTTGCATGATGTTGATAGTAGATAAGCATATCTACATATGTTGCCAAGTAAAATGAGGCATTGTGATGTGGGGTCGGCCAGTTTAAGGTTCACTTGGTATCCACATTAACCATAATGCCAATAAGCTATCGCTTTCATTTTGCCAACAACAATGTACTCCCGTGAAAAACAATAAAAAGGACATCTGAACAAACCTGGGTTGGTGTATGGCCTAAAAGTTCTCGCAGTGGTCTTGATTCAGACAAGGGATGTTCAGAAGGAAGTTCACAAACTATTTGATTCAATACCTAAACATTGGAAAACACAAAACTAAGTTCAACATAAGCACAACACAAAATGTTACCATAATGCATAGAGAATCATCACAAGGTTGTAACGATATAGAAAGGCTAACGAACCAACAGTATAGATGGCACACAAAGACCTATTACATACCGCTGCTTGCTTTCCAGCATGCAATCTGATACCAGAAGCATCGTACATTACCTGCCAAGTCACAAAAGAAATTCGTGAGACCTCAAAATTTGGAATTAACCAAATGGAAGTCAGCATAAACGTGTGCAATATGACCACATGCAACAGAATAATGTCCAACCAAAACTGAAAATTGCATCCAAGCAACAACAATATAAAGAGACAATTCCCTGCGAGCCATTATAAAAGATGATCTTCCTTCTGTTCAGAAGTAAAACCTGTTTAGAAGGAACATGGGTTGGGATCGAACTGATAACCTACCACACTTGCGAATATAGTGGCAGTTGCAAAGAGGGAGCAGTTAAAGCCATCTTGGAATCCAATCGCTACTGCTAGTGCTGTAACCGTGGCAGAATGTGATGAAGGCATGCCCCCAGAGCCGATAAGCTGCTTGGGGTCCCATCTGTTCTCCTTGTACCTTTATTTAAAAACAAGAACAAATCAAACTTACTGCAGCATGGGAAATTGTGTAACACCTGTTCAGACTTGAAACATAAATTTATTTATTCTTTTGAAGAAACTTGAAACATAAATTTATCGCTGATCTTCCATAAAGTGCATGCTGATGTATCTATCTACATCAAAACTGTGGAAAAAAAAAATATGAGAAAAGAAGCAAGAGACCTTGATGCATAATCATTCTTTTGCCAAAATAAAGATCCCACTGGGATCCTAAGCCTGGCTGCACTGTTACAACTTACAAGACAGACCAAATACGACATTCTAATGTATAAACACAATAACGACTCTCTGTGTTCATCTCCCTGACTGGCTTCACTGTTGCAATAGTTCATTGACCATCTACCAGAAATCCGATGATTGAACTCAAGGTCCGCAATCACAGTGGACACTGAACAACATGTTTTTTTTTTAAAAAAAAAAAAGTGTCAACCTATTTCTTCATGCATATATTGCTGGTAGAATTATCAAAGTTCTCTGAATGGAACATAAAATTTAAAATGCAGACATCATAACATGTGAGCTCCACAGCCATAGGTCAAACTGTTGCCAGGACAGATCAATTGATCAAATGTGGTGTAAATAACCAGCAAACTGCATTCCATCAATGATCGATGCATTCCAGTCCAAAGGACACCCCACAAAAAATGCATTGAGCCCACAATTCTTCCCTAGTTTGACCAGATCAAGGCCAATTCCATTTGGTTCCAGCTCAATTCACCTAAACCAGCGAGAAATGAAAGCAAATCCAGCATATAGGAAGCACTTACGTTCCCAGTCTATCATCATTCATTCATCCCTCTAGCTGTATAGCAAAGACAAAGAAACAGCAGGGACAGACAAATTCTTAAGCTCGTTTCGGGTGTCCAATGTCAATAGGCAACTTTGACCATCGGCACCGCAGGCGGATCCGACCACGCTAGCGCCCGATCCCAGACCCAAACGCAACGGGGGAACGCGAGGCGGTTGAAGCAGGAAGAGAGGAGAAAGGGAATCGTGCACGGGCGAGGGGCGAGGGCGCGTACCATGTGACGAAGAACTTGATGGACTGCGCGATGGCGAAGCCGAGCAGGGCGGCGACGAGGGGGTAGTTGTGGAAGACGGCGAGGTAGGAGAATCCCCCGGGCGGCGGCGGCGAGGAGGCGTCGTCAGCACCACCGTCCCCCATAGCCTGAACCCGAAAGTCGCCCCTGGCGAGCTCCTGCCTCCTGGACGGGCGGTCCGGCCGGCGTCGCGGCGCTGCCCTGCCTAATCCTGCCCCTGCAGCACGGCACGTTACCGGACCGGAGCAAGCGCCCTCCGACTATATATATCCCGCCTCCGCGATCCCCGGCCGCGCGCGCTAAAAAGCTCCTCCTTTTCGCTTCCTTCTCGTCTCTCTCCCTGGTCGTCCTTGCCTGCGCTGCGTCGCACGGCCCGGGCTCGCACGCACCGCACCGCACCGCACCAATGGCGACGGCAACCCCGCTCGCTGATGTATTCTATCGCGGGACAGGACGCCTCCGGATTTTGTTTATGTTTATTGCTCTGCTCTTGGAGGGAAGGAAAGAGCAGCAGCTAGCCGGCGCGGCCTCTCGGAGCTGCGGATTGGAGTGGAAGAGGAGGGAGAGGGAGGCATCAAAAGGGAAGCCTGCTGGCGAATATGCCGATCGGTCGACTGGCGCCCACGGAGGCACGGAGGCTACGGAGCGATGGATGCAGCGCAGGAAGAGCCAGCTGCCGTGGACCGTGGCAAGCTTCAGCCATTGGTCCAAATTGTTAGCGTACTGTACGTTTATTCCGAGTATTCTGGCAGGTAGATCTGGCCGGGCTGTCACGTCCCTCCGCTTTGCGTGGTTGCGAAAACAATACTGCCTTGGTGCAAAGAGAGTGTCATTTTTTACTTCAGACATCGTATTTGTCCATTTCGTTTTATTTAAAATTTTTAAGTATATTATATAATAAATAAATCGGTGTTAAAGTATCTCTAATGATTAATAAGTTATAACAAAATAAATAATATTTATAAAACTTTTTTAAATAAGATGGATAATTAAATATGATGGATGAAAAATCTAAAGTGACACTCTTTTTGGACGGAGAGAGTAAGACGCAACGGGACCACGGCTTACGGTGCCAAGACGGTGACACTGCGCTGGCGGCTAGCAGGCATGTTGCAGATTGGAAACCTTGAGATCTCTAAAAAAAAAGTTCCGGAGTAGGAGTATCTCTGAATTGGCCAATAGATGCCACCGGATCCTGATTCATGCATGCGATACAAGAGCGAAACTGTTCAATCTAGCATGCTGATTGGATACGGTAGGTGCATGGGGGAGGAATGGACAGGGACGTGGTGCTCGGGGCCAATAATCTTGCGCGGACAAAACATTTGCTGGCACGCAACGTTCATGATAGTGTGGTACTTGCACAAACACAAAGCTTCACGCATAAACCAGACCAATACTTTTTTTGAGTGTATAAACCAGACGAATTGATATCCTAATCGCGACGTGAAAGCGTAGCTCGACCGCCGGCGTTCGATTTTCGAGTGCAGGGTTAGGTCGACAAGTAGAATGTTTGACCTGGTTTTATGTTGTCTGTTCAACACACGCCCATGTTAGGTCCCAACTAGTAGTAACCATCAGTCTTCTTTCTTTCAGTCCTATATAAACATGAGCTCAAGTTGCAAACCGTCCAAAAATCGTTTAATTGTGCGTGTTTTCACTTGGAAAAGCTGACTGAAACATTGATTTAAACGTCTAACAGTAGAAATTGCCATTCATCAGACGAACATCACGGTCAAAATTGTCAAAGCACAACTCTGAACAGGCGACCAGGCAAACAAGCATGATCTCCAGCTTCTACTAGTGCTATATGGCCTTTTTTTGGCTGCAACCAGAGCCGACCCAACACCCAAGCCATTTAAGCCAGCAAAATCTAATGCTACCAGAATATATATTCACATCTCTTGCGCAACCAACAACTACATCTAACCCGTGGCGAGCAAGCCTAACATTTCATTTCGTGATGTAAAACCGGTTGTGTGGGGCGCGAGGATCGGTCATCTTTTTCAAGTCCAGGTCCATGCCGTCATCGTACTCCTCGTCCTCCTGCGGCTCGGACGCCTTCCTCTGCCTTTCCCTCGCCTCAGCTGCTTCCAACCGCAGCTTCTTGCGGACATAGTCATCATACGACATCTCGCACCATTTCTTGGCATCGCCGACCACCTGTTGGTTGTGGCGCTCCACGTCCCGCTCCACCTTGGTCTTCTCGGTGTTCCTGGGCTCGCCCCAGTAGTCGTAGCGGTACATTGGCTTTTCTGGGTCATAATAATCCTTCCCATAGACCTCTGTCTCGTCTACGTCATACCGCCCGGGCTCCTCGATAGGAAGACCAAGTGCTTTCCGACTGCAGAGCTTTAGGAGTCAGCAAATTGCCAAATTGTGCAATAGGTGTGGTAAAATTCGTACAGGTAACAGATGTACCAGCATATGTCTCTTATAAGGGCTTCCCTTTCTTCAAATGAACGGCGCCATTGCATCAGATCATACTCATCCATTTCTATGTTTCGTCGGAGCTTCCCAACTTTGTATTCCTCTCCTCTTTCCTCGGCTTCCTTTTTCAGCTTTTTTATTAGCTGCACCAACTGAAGTTCAGTATTGAATGGCAAAAGATTAAAGAAATATTGTCAGTGTATGTAAAAATAGGTACCTGGCGTTCAGCACGAGCAGCATCCAAATCAAGTTCATTGACGCTTATATTCTAACAAAAGAGGTCAGGACAGGATGCCATTAGGGGATAAATCTACTTGCAACTAACAAGCTGCAAAGATCCAAAGATCATAATCAGGAGCTAAAAAGATTACATACCACAACTGTCTTTTTTAGCAGTGTCTCTTTGTAATATCCTTCAGTGTATTCAACTCTGTTTTTTTCATCGATTGAGGATGCATCAACTGTGGACTCATATGTTGTATCCTTGAATTTATCTGGATTTTGTTCCTCATAGTCCAAAATCATCTGCTCTGCATTATGCCATTCCCAAAGCTGCAAAGAAAAGAAACTTAACTGACAAACCTATTTGATGGGAATGCAAAAAACTAAGATGCAAAAGCCACAACATGATGCAAAATAATATATAAGACGCATGAGGCATATGATTGTGATTCATGGACAATACCGTATCAACAAAAGGATGGTCTGATACCAAAGGTTCCTTTTCCATATCTTTTAAAGGTTTTTTCCTAGGAATGGGTGGCCGTCCAGCTTCACGCTGTCAGTTCATAAAAAGGTTAGATGCACATACCAGTATAAGATCCAAAAAAAATAGAAGAAAACTGAATCAAATAGAAGTTAATTCGCACCCACAACTGCTCTAGGTTAGTATCCTCCTTACGGTGAAATATTGGTGGGAAGTCGAATCTATTAAATCTGCAGTCAGAAAGAAATAGCACATTGAAATAAACCGAAGCACAGGATATGGGAACTGGCATTAATATTCATATACCAGAACTGAGCAAGCAATGACAATAGTGGTACTCACATTAGGTGATCAATGTTAGGATATACAAATCGCATCTCAAGTGGAAAGCGGAAGCGGTAAGGGTCTCGTTTGGCCTGCACAGAAATTGATAGATATTACTAAGGCCGGTCTACTTAAGATGCATAGACTTCCATGTGTACAGAGTGTTCTAAAAAATGAGAGAATGAACAAAGGATGCACTTTAGTCAATGTAAAGGCATTAGATGTCCTTAAACCACTCACTGTAAATGTGGATTTCTCAAGATCGCTTACCAGAATCTCCACATAGACTTTCATGCCAGGTTTGATGTGATGTCGGATCCAGTACCAGTCATTTCCTTTTATCGGCACCCACCTAAAAGCATCACAAGTTGTAAATTTCGACAAGGTAAATAGCAGATGATGTCTTAGAAACTATGCTAAATTAAAAATGGGTAAAAGACAGAGGACTATCCTACAAGGCTACAAGTGCAAAATCAAGAAGCTTGGCAGGCTAGTCTATTGCTGAAAGGTGGAGAGTGCTGATTGGATCTAGATTATGTGTTGAATCTTATGTGCTAGTTTTAAAGCATGCTTATAATAATCTGAAGTGTGGCAGTTTCTAGTACGCAAAACAGAAAAAAGGTACGGTAACAAGAAAACATGACACCCAAATTTCAGGCATGTGCATGGGATAGCACAATTTATAGTATACCAAAAAAAAAAGTTGTGTTAACATACAGTGAAAAGAGAGTTATGATAATCCTTCATGGTCTGCCTTCTGCTAATTAAGTACATTAGGTTCATTGTCATGCATCAGAATTCAATGTACATACCCCTCATGGACACAACCGATGTTCACAAAGGCTCCCTGATAGAGGTGAACAGTCGTTACTTGCCCGTAACAGATCTGCAAAAGCATCAAACCATTCGGAAAATGGTTAGAATGAAGTGGACTAGCTAAAAGGGAAAAAAAAGGTGAAGTTGAGATGTTCCAACAGAACCTGTCCAGGATAATAGAATGGAAGTTCATGCTGCATCAGAGCAAACAATACATCAGTAACTTAAAGAAACGAATCACAAAATGTATGGGACTCATTCAAGAGCTGAACATACCATATCTTCGCTGTAGTCCTTACCTCTTTTTCGTCTGCCAGGGAAGTAATCCTGATCAAACTGCACAATGGATACAGCCCAGGTTTAACATTACATGAGCGCAATGCAGAGGAACACTATAAATACTCGATGGGATTGCAAGACAGACACAAATCAATTCTATTCAATTATGCACACAAATGACAACCAAAACTAGCTTCATGATTTGCTAGACGATCATAAAAAGGATGTTCCCCAATCCCCATTAGAATTAAGCAGTAAGCACTAAGCATCAACCTCAATTATACCTGGTAGGACTCCTGCTCCAACCTATCTCGGTTTGCCTCCACCCATTCCTTGTACTGCTTCAGGAACATTTTGTACCTGTCTAGCGCCAGATCCTGTGGCGCATCCTCCAGCTTCTCCACGTTGGTCACCCCGGCTGCGGCTGCCGCCTCCATGTCCAGCCTCTCAGAGGCCTCCCTGTGCGCCTCCCTTATGAATTCCAGCTCGTCCGGGTCCACCTCCCAGCCAGGCGGCGGCCAGTCCCGCGGCGGCACGAGCCGCAGCGGGAGCCTGCCAGCCCACGTCGTCTCGAGAGGCTCGGGCGTGTCGCGCGTCGCGAAGAGGCGCTCCATGTATCCCGGCTCAGCCTCCACCTTCTTCCGGTAGGAAGGCGTGAGCATGCGGAAGGCCTCGAGGGACTCCGGCGACTGAAGCGGCACCTCCTCGCCCTCGTTGAGGCTGTGGCGCGCAAAGGCGACCTCCGGGGTCATGATTTCCTCCCACGGCGCCCATCCGTGCTCCACCCAGCTGCGGCGGCGGGCGACCTCCTCGGGCTCAGTGTTCTTGATGCTGATTGAGGGGATGACCGGTGGGTCCGCGGCGGGGGTCTCGTCGTGGGGCGAGGGGTTGATGGACGCGGCGAGGCGGCGGAGGCGGGGTCTGAGAAGTGTCTTGGGGCGGAGGCTGGGAAAGGGGAGGGGATGGGGGAGGAAGGTAGCGGCGGCCGGCGGGGTGGTCGCCATTTTTGCTGGGTTTTGGGAGCTCGGACCAGTGGCCGTCGCGTCGCGGGGTTTAGGGAGCCGAGGCGCGGGGAGGATAAGGTTCGGGTGGTGGCCCACATGTCGGTGAAGGGCGTGAAATTTTTTTTGGAAACCCTTCACGCTCTGGTTTAAAAAAAAATCATATGTTTACACAAATTGTCCTTTTTTTTTTTTGATAGATACACAAATTGTCCTTGGAATAGACAATAGAGTCACTACAGTTTACACAAATCATATGTTTGTCGATGTCCTTGGAGTAGAGTCACTACAATTACGACCAAAGCAATTGTGCTGCACTTTAAAGCCATGGGATATGTATCTTCTTACTAGTTTTCATATAGTCTACAAATTTCATTACATTGTCTTTTGCTACACTACTTTTGCGCATCAATGCTTTGGTAGTAGAAACATTGTCGAACAGGCCAATGTCATAAACCAAATAGGTCCATAATGTTCTGCTCCAAAATGAAAGGTCGAGATCCGGTCGTAAAACAAACACGCCATGTTCTACTTCAGTCGAGTCACTATATTTCCTTGACTAGATTGCTCTTGTGCTTGTGACTTTGATTTAGTTGGACACTTAGGTGTAAGTAGAACAGTAGTCAGAACAACATACAAATTGGAATGGACGGACAATAGATGAGATTTGATTAGAAGGTGTTTCATAATTTTCCATTCCTCATTTTTTATATTTTCAAAACTTTCACCATTGGTTTATTGAAAAATCAATTACGCAGACAGCAAGTGGGATAGAGTTGCTAACTACCTCTTCTCTCCTTCTATTACATTCATACCCTAGATCCTTTGTAGCATGTGCGGCGACATTACAAACACGACTTTTAAAAGAACATTCAACATGAACAACCTTTTTGGACCATTTGGATGGTTTAGTTTCTTGTTGAAAGTGAAAGGACATTGATTTTCACAAAACGGCTACGCGTACAAAAGTTCCCTCCAAATCCAGCCGTCCACCCGAAAACCACCGGTCAGATCTCTCATATCTTCGTGACCTCCGCTCGCTGAGTCGCTGGCTCAGCCGCCGCTACCGTTCGCTTGTCTCTCTCACCGCCGCCCACTCCGCCACTGGGAAACCTTCTCCCTTCCTCGCCGCCCGCGGCCGGCCCCTTCTCCAGAACCTTCTAGAACCCTGAACCTATCGGGGCTCCGGGATGGAGCCCAGGAGACGAGAGCGCCGGGTCATCGCCGTCGCCGGTGCGGCGGCGCTCGTCGCCGTCGGCCTCAACATCGCCTTCTCCGCCGTCGCCGCCCACCGTCGGAGGAAGCGACGAGGTGAGCGCCGCAAAACCCTCGGTCTCCGCGTTTGAACTCAAAGCTCATCTGATGCTCTGAAATTGAGCGACCTGGCACTGACCCGTCCAGTGTTTTGGTTCAATCTCGTACCAATGCAGCATGCAGATACAGTAATTCGTGTTTGCTTAACACGGTCCGATTTGCTTTGCCCTTCAGCGCTATATACTTGCTGCGTGAACTCTGTTTCATACGTCTATTGTTTGAAATGTTAACTTTTAGATATGGAATTTTGAAAAGTTATCGATGTGTGTTTTTGAATTTTGAGTGGTTGCAGAGCTTCCAGGGTTTACTGCTGAAGTCAACCTGTCAGCAGCTGAGATTAAAAGAATGGCTGACCGTATCATCTCTAAGTCAAAGGAAACCTATGATTCAGTGGCCGCGGTGCCCCTAGATAAAGTATGTGTGCAACTCTTTATGCCACTACATTTTACTAATGACACTGTTTTGTGGAATGTGGCATTTATAGAAGCCCATACAGGGCTTTGTCTATAGTCTTCTATAATTATAATATTCAGACAACTATATAGTTGTAGGGAAGTATACATACGTTTGCACCATGCTGATTCTTAGAAGAATACAATTTGCAATGAGCATATACAGACCTCAAATCTGGAGAATTTTCTAACGGTTTTGTAGGTCAGTTTTGCAAATGTCGTTGTACCATTGGCAGAATTAGATGCGCTGCAATTTCCTCTGGTTCAAGCTTGTGTTCTTCCCAGGATGGTATCACCATCTGAGGATGTTCGCAAGGCCAGTGCTGAAGCAGAGAAGCTATTGGATTCCCACTTTGTGCTGTGCAGGTGCAAAGTTGCCACATTATTTCTTATCATTCACTTGGATATAGTAGTAATAGTAATGTATGTTCGCTAACTGATATTAGTGTAGGATCTGGTACCATTGTCAACTAACATGAACTGGTAATGTACAAAACAAAATTATGAAAATAGCTTGTAGCTTAGTATCAGTATTACTCGTACTCACATTATTTGCTTGGTCTGGTGAGCATCTGTGGCATAATCTTGGTGACACATCCATCATGTTGTTTTGTAAAATCTATGAACTAATGCATGTTCTGTAAAGTTTATGAAGTAATGTGTCATTTCTTGAGAATAACAATACTATAGGATGTGAGGTTCCCTTTCTTCTATCTCAGCCAATGCAATGATTTGCTGAACATCTTTTTCCTGCAAGGTGACCAGGCAGCGTGAAGATGTTTATCGTGTCATAAAAGCATTCGCTGTGAAAGGCGAGAGAATAGGTCCTGAAGCAACCAGATTTCTTCAGTGCTTGGTACAGAATTCTTTCGCTACATGTAAAATTGATCGAAATGTTCTATACTGAATTTTTATATGTGATGATTTGGTGTCAACGCTTTAACCCTGAATATCAGTTTTCTATAATTGGTGTGTCCTTATTTATTTCAATCTGGACATACATCACATAGGTATAATCTGGCTCCTGACTGGTCTCGTAAGATGCTCATCTAGTTCGTCTTCTCTTACGCTGACATGTCTTTGCGTCTGCAGCACCCTTTGTCTCATTCTTCTTTTACTTGAATTTCTGAATTATTTGTTAGCATAAAGGATTAATATAACCGTTTTTAATTAATTAAGGTGCATCAAAGCTAAAAGTAAAACATATAATTAATTGATCGTAAACTTACTGAAAGATATGTGATGTGTCTTGCTATTGCATTATTTGCAATTTGTATGAAGGCGATTTTGCAAATCAGTTTCACTAATTAGTGTTGTTTTGCTTAATTGTCTAATCATGGCTGAACAGGTGAAAGAATTTGAGCGTAATGGAGTTAAACTATCTCAAAGCAAGAGAAAAGAAATGGAGAAATTGAAATCTCATATAGATGTATTAAACCTGAAGTATCTCCAAAATCTGAATGATTTCAGCAAATTCCTTCTTTTAGGCGAGGATGAGCTAGCTGGAATGCCCTTTGAGTTCCTAACGGTAAGCTAGAGAGAAAGCTTGAATCAAGCATACCTTGAAGAAGTACAATAATCTTTGTGCTTGAACAGAAGTTTGGGTGAATGAAAAATGGGATATTATTGCTTTTTAATCCTCTTTTATTCAAACTCTTCAACCCAGGATCTGGAAAAGGCTGATGGGAAGTTTAAAGTTCCATTGACCAGTTACCATGTTACTCCAATTCTTGAGCATTGTAAGGTCAGTTCCCTGTCTTATGCTTTATCACACAACTGCACATTTCCTAATTATGTATGTTGTGGGGTACTATTTTTTCTTGTTTTCTTTATGCTAGAAAGTATGCTGTTGACCATTTGCAATTTATATTTATGCAATCGAATTATGTATGAACCGGATTCAACTAGTTGCATCATTTCAAGGTTGGCTCTACCAGGAAGCAGATTGCTGTTGCTTATGGACAGAAAGGTGGGAAGGATAATCTAGCCATCCTAGAAAATTTGGTAATCACAAGTGCCCATCTGCACTATAACTCCATATCTGTTACATTTGATTATTTTGCAAGAGTTTCAGTGTAGGAAGGAGCCCTGAAACTGACATGTTGCAATTTCATCTTCTATGTTTATTCAGGTTCAGCTAAGACACAAGTTTGCTAGATTGCTGGGGTACACCAACTATGCTGATTTTGCTATTGAGCCCAGAATGCCAAGAAATTCAAGGAAGGTTTGTGCTTTCCTGCCAGGAAATCTACTTGATTCTTTCTTTTTAGCCAAATCTGCTTTGATTAAACACATTTGTCAATATCAAACTTGGTAGAAAAAATTGATCCTGGTCTAGTCAGCTTGCTGGCAAAATGTTGTTTTATGCTCACTTTCACACTAGGAAAATAATAGATGTCAAAGTGTTTTCTCCTTCAGGTCTTAGAGTTTTTGGAAGAGATGTCAGAACAATTAAGTGATGCAGCTAATAGAGAGCTCAGCATACTCAAAGACCTTAAGGTTTTAAGAAAGCTCCTTTCTGCTCTGCTAATTTTTTTATCAAATTCTTTCATTGCTAATCAAATTATTGCTATCAATTTTCTGATTTCAGATCAAGGAGGAAGGAAATGCTCAGTTCGGAATGGAAGATTTGTTGTACTACATCAAAAGAGCTGAAGAATTCAAGGTTGATCTTGACATCGGTGAAATTAAACAATACTTCCCTGTTAGCCTGGTCATATCTGGAATGTTGAAGATGTTTCAGGATCTATTTGGTAAAATGTTAGCCATTAACTATGCACTAGCAACCTCTACTTTTATAAAGTATGAGCACGAGCACATATATATTTTCTGCTAATTCCTTTGTTTTCCTTTCATGAAGCACTACAATTCGATGAAATTAAGGATGTTGATGTTTGGCATGATACAGTTCGTATGTTTTCTGTTCGGGATGCAAATTCAAGCGATCTTTTGGGTTACTTTTTTCTCGATATCTTTGCCAGGTTTGTTCTGAAAGCATGCTAGCGAAGCTTGAATGATTTCAAGATTTCATGATATGAAAAACATGTTTGATTGGATAGAAATGCTGCAAGTCCATTGGTTTTCATACATGAAATACATTACAAGTTGCTCTCACTGCCACAGGGAAGGAAAGTATGCCCACACTTGTGTTGTGACACTTCAGAATGGATGCTTGTGTTCTAATGGTACACGTAAGGTAACTCAAAAATCTCATTCATATTATATAGTTCAATCAGAGTATGAATTTCCTGTTAGAATCACTGTAGTTCAAATGATTAAATTGTACTCTCTTGTAACCACAAAGGTTTTGTATTGAAGCAAATTTAACAGGTGATCTAATACAATCAAATTGTTAAAAGTTCAAAAGTACTTGTTCTCTCACGAACTCACAGATACTATAATCTTTGGCAAGTACTTCTGTAGCCTGCGTGTATGGTTAATTATTTCATGCTGTAATTATTGGATGGTTGCTGACAGGTTCCGGCTGCTGTGATATTATCTCAGTGTCCAAAAGAGTTTGATGGGAATTCAGCATTGCTGCGGTTCCCTGAAGTCGTGAGGCTATTCCATGAATTTAGCCATGTGGTAGTGATATATTTCTTTCTCTATTGGATTCTGACATTGTATAGATATCCGGGCATTTGTTGACACTAAATGAATAGATGCACTGATTTCATTACCCTGCAGGTTCATCATGTATCCAACAGAGCCACCTTTTCAAGATTTTCGAGTCTTCGACTGGAGGGTGACTTTGCTGAAATTCCAAGCCTGCTGCTCGAGAATTGGTAGGCATAGTTCTTTTCTTTAGTAAACTACCAATTACCAATACTTGTTTAATCCATCGGAATGGTGTTTCTGTCTTTCTGATATGTAATGCAACCTTGTCATCTCAGGTGCTATGAGAGTATTTCTCTGAAAATGATGTCCGGTTTCCATCAGGTAGTGCAAATTTAGCATATGATGTTTATGTGTTGAATTTATCCTACCTTGCATATTTTCAATAACCAAAAATAAAGATGTAAGAAAACTGACAAATAATGTCTGGTTAGTCTAGAAGATGGAACCAGTTTCATGAATAAAAACAATATTTGTGACTTTGCATCGTGAAGAATCCCTGTTTACTGAGTAATTTGGATAGGATCCAGAGACCAACCAATGCTTTTGTTTTTGCATAGGATGAATTTAATGACACCAAAAACATGTTAATGCTGCATTGCGATAAGTATCTGATACTATGATAAATTCTTGTGAGCCTTCTAAGACTTGTTTAAATTAGTGCTAAAATTTCTCTCTCCATTTTATCATTGTAGGATATTACGAAATCCATAACCAGCGAAGCTTGCCAATCTCTGAAAAGAAGGCGTGATTTATTTGCTGGCCTGAAAATGAAACAAGAGATCCTTTTGTGTGAGTCATTTCACTGTCTTCCAAATGAAATGTAGTGTTCCTCAAATGCTATCTACTCTGAAACTCCAATAAAATATAGTGAGGTTGTGGTCCTAATACAGTTTGACTGACACCAGCCACCTCAATTTGGCTGGCTTTCATTTCCTCGTCACTTAATTCTCTTCAGTAAAAAAAAGTATTCACTAATTATCTGCCCACTTACTGTTATGCTAGTAGATACTGGTAACACAAATTACTCTCCTTTCTTCCATCTGCTCTCTGAATCAAGTTCCCGCTGATACGCTGTTAATTTGTCCGGCAAAAAACTAACCTAATTGGTACTTGTCAATTATGGGCATTTGATTTGTATCCTATTGTTAGCTCAGTTTTATTAATTAGTAGGAAATTTGTATTCAATATAGTAACTTATGTATTATTTTCACTTTTACTAGGCCTTGTTGATCAGATAATACATTCAAGTGAGAATGTGGACATTGATGACTTAATCAAGGATCTTCACCCCAAGGTACACTTGAAATGACTGCTTTACTGTCTATAGTACTCCATTCATTCCAAATTACCGATCATTTTGGTTTTTTCTATGTATCCGGACATATAGTATGCCGAGGTGCACAATAAAAACTATGTACCTAGAAAAGGCACGACATCCTATAATTTGGGATAGATGGAGTACTTTGATGATGAATTAAGGCAAATGTCTCTTTTCCAGGTAATGTTGGGTATACCTTTATTGGAAGGGACCAGTCCAGCTTCATGTTTTCCGCGTATCGCTTTTGGTTATGATGCTGTGTGCTACAGTTACATATGGAGTGAGGTCTGAGCAATACAAATCCTAACCCATATTGCCTCCTCCATTTATTTAGAGAGTAGGAAAATGAAAAACCTTTTATCTGAACTATGCAGGTGTTTGCTGCTGATCTTTTTGTATCAAAATTTAAAGATGACTTGCTCAATCAGCATGCTGGATTGCGGTTCAGAAATAAGGTAATTGCTAATTGCTAATACCCTCCTTGCATGCTCATGTGAACTGTTGCATAATGCTTACATCACTGCAGGTGTTGGCTCCAGGAGGCTCAAAAGATCCTCTGGAGATAATAACGGACTACCTAGGAAGAGAACCATCACTCCAACCTTTTATTCAGAGCAGAACAAGGAATAGTTTGTGAGGCATCATTTATGATGTAAACATTAGGGCTTTTCTTTCTTTCTTCTTTTTTTGAGTGTAGCTATTGAAGGTTAGCTGATTGTCGTGAGTTCTTTCTTCTTCTTCTTCTTTTTCATAAGATTGAGAAGTCTGATCTGTGTGGCATTCTGATTTCGGACATTGTTTGACCCTTTAGTTAAATTGGAATACAAAAGATGTCCATAGATTCTGTTGGACCATTTTTTCCTAACCTTAGCGTACTTTCAAGCTTTCACCTCATGTCTGAGCACGTGAGTTAAGTAAGATTGTACAGGAAGTTTCAGAAATAAGAACTTGAACTTCAAGTTTGATGGTGTAAGCACGAAGCACGTCTTTTACAGGTTTTGCTTTAAGAATACTTTGGAAATGGATGAAAGCTTGGCATACACACAAAACTCACTTTCACTGAACATTTATGGAGCTTACAAAACGAACAACCTTCAAATGATACCTGGCACACCGATATTTGGTAATACCGTAATAAAACCCGATGGAAATGTAAAATACAGAATTTAACAAAAAGGATGCATGCCGATCTACACGGAACAATATGAACGATCAGGTTACATGTTGTATGAAGCTATGCTTCACAACTGTGACCACTGAGATTGATATTTCTTCTCAAAAAATGGTAACCTCAACCTCAAGCACCAGTAATTCCATAAATACACAAAGGGTACAAAAGGAATGAAAGAATTGAGCTCTACAAGGGGGAAGAGTATCCTTTGATTACAGTCTACAACTTTGCACATTACATTCTTCCACAAAAATCGCTGAAGGACTCAGTACTCACATTAAGCTAACTGGTTACCCGAGTGTAATCCAACATTCCTCTTTCCACCAGTTGAAAAGAACAAGTTGACACTTCCCTGTAAAGGGCCTATTTCACAATGCATGATTTTTTTGCTACAACTAATATGAGAACTCATGCCCTCGGAGGGATATATATTTCTTCATCCATATGGCGATGTCTTCGGCACAGGCTTGTGCCTGTGGTGTTTTTAGGAACACATCCAGGGTTGCAAACTCGTGAACTGTATCCTTGTAGTCAAGAACCGGCGAGTCAACATTAACCTTGCGGAGTTCCTCAGAGTAAGCAATTGCTCGATCCCTCATCCAGTCATGCTCGGCAATAACTGTCAAGGTCGGCGGCATGCACTTCAGTGGGGGTCCTCCTCTGCCAGGCGCTAGAGGGTTGGCAGCAGGGTGGTCTAGGTTGAACTCTTTCTCTGACAAAAATAATCTCCAAGCGAGTAAACATGTTGACTTGTCATAGAAGTATGAGTTCGCAAGCCTTATTTCCGAGTGTGTCGGAACACTCCCTATGAAAAAGGGATACATCAGAACTTGTGCAACAACCTTAACTGGATCAAATGGTTTCCCATCTTCGACCACTTTCCGAGTGACATAATCAGCAATATTTGCACCACAGCTTGCACCAAGTAGAACACATCTACACCAAGGAACACATGATACGGTCAAATTCCACAAAACCAACATAAAACAGTTAGCACAAAAAGGAACTTCAACAGCTGAGTGGATGAAGTACTAACAATGGCATAAACGTTAATATGAACAACCAAGAGAGTCACAACTACAAGAGTGGAAACAAGAACGTTAAGTCATTGATCCAGAGAAAGCAGAATTCAAGGGATTTGCTCAAGTGAAGCTCCCTTATATATGTGGTGTTACGCAAACAGAATTATAATACTGGAATCAACAACACGTCACCATCCATTCCATTTCCATTAATTCAAGAGGATTCCATTTTCATGAGTCATGACGGATGGATCATGGACGGGACTAAATTCAATCACAGGAAACATATAGAACAATCTTCTCCAGTTCTAATTACATGAAATACAAGACTTAGTTCTGTCAAAGTTCCAGTCACCTACTCAATACATAGCTTGGAAATAAATAAAACTTTGTCAAAAAGTTGTTCATGGACAATTATAAACAAAAGGCCTTCACCCATGCCAAGCGAAGCTTAAATTCACATCATACATGTGCCAACGTTAAATTGAGAAAAAAGGAGTCATGGCTAACGATGTTTGCATAGTTTGGAGAAGCCTCTTATTTATCGCAGGGGCTTTGACACAAAGAATAACAGCTACAGAGTGCATACAAACAGTGTGATACAGCATAACCGTATACGACATGTTGACCAAGCTTAACTATCAAGAGTTAGACATTAAAATCTTCTCAGGGAACATAAGCATGTTGTGAATCACTGATGGCCACTAACCATTTTACATGCAACTTCAAGCAATGCAATAAAAGATTCTTGCACAAATTCATGGATTTCCGCACTCAATGTCGTTTTGGCACCTACCCTTACTCATCAATTAGTAAAGTCTAGGACACATTTATGCAGCTATATAAAGAGGAGGATCAGTAAAATTTACCTATTCAATCAGCAAAGTTTAGCACACATTTATTCAGCTACATAAACAGGAGGATCAGTATGATTTACCTAGCTGGATCACCATGTGCAGCAATCCACGGCTCAACCGTGGACGCACCAAAGGTGTCCACACCACCCCCGACCTTGGTCATCATGGCCAGATTGGCCTGCTTGGCGATCCACTTGAGCACCTTGACCCCGTCCTCGAACGCGGCGGGGTACCTGCTCTCGGGCGCGAGCCTGTACCCGACGGCGACGACAATGGCATCGCAGAGCTTGGCGACCCGCCTGCAGAAGGCGTCGTTGGCGGCGGCGGCGCTGCTGCCGGTGACGAACCCCCCGCCGTGGAACTGCACGACGATGGGCAGCCTCCGGCGCGCCGACGCGGCGGCGGCGCGCGGCGAGGCGGCGGCCACCGCGTGCGGGAGGTACCCTCGGTACGGCGCGCCGTTGGCGGCGGGGGTGGGGGCGGGGGAGGTCGGGGTGGGGTCGCTGGCGCGGCGGGACTGCGCGTGGGAGAGGAGGCGCGCGTGCGGGGTAGGGGTGGGGGCGTGGGGAGGAAGATGCGGACGGAGAGCGAGGAGTTGGGGTCGATGTGGAGGTCCTTGGACGCGACGCCGTCGGCGGACGCGGAGAAGGCCGGGTTGGGCGGCGCGGTGGCCTCGTCGGGGCGGCAGGAGACCCCGAAGGCCGCGGAGGTGGTGTCGAGGTCCCGGTCCCCGGCGCGGCGGCGGCGAGGGACTGGAGGCGGTGGCGGAGGAAGAGCTTGAAGAAGACGCTGTAGATCTTCACGCCGACGCTCGGCATGGCTTACTCGCCCCTCCTCAGCCGGATCCGCGCATCACACGGGGAGGAAGAGGAACCCTCGGGGGCGGGAGGGAGAGATCTCGGGCGCGGCGCCGGCGGGTTGCGGTGCGGCCGTGCCGGGGGATAGGATCGGATTGGGTCGGGTGACGCGGCGGAGGCGAGATGAGCGGAGTGGTTGGGGGAGGGAAAAGCGAGGCGGGCGGGCGGAGCGGAATGGCGATTGGCCCGGTGGCCGCCCCGGATGACGATGGCGTGGCGGCAGCGTGGGCCGGGCGGTACTCGGCGGGCGGGTACGGGGGAGGAGGAGGAAAGAGGCTGGCTGGCGAGGCAAGCAAGGAACAATCGAGAGGAAACAAGGGGGGTGTGGTGATGGTGGTGGTGGGTGAGGAGGAAGGATGGAAGGAAAAGACGGGGAAGGCAGGTGATGGTGCTGCTGCTTTGGCTTTCGAGTTTGGGAGTTCGGATGGAGGCGTCGGCCGCGTCCCCCTCGCAACGTGACGGTGCCGCGCCGGTGCTCGCCTGGATTCATTTCAAACCCCGCTCCCGGTCTGCCTGTGCTGTGACTGGTTTTCAGTTTTTCACTACCCTGCCGCAGTGTCACTGCCCTTTTTTTTCCCTTTTTTTTTGGTGTGTACAAAGATCTCGTAGTTCAAATGCATATAATGAATTTGAAGCCTTTATCGGTAATTTATTACTAGTAATATTTTCATCAATAGCTTCGTGACTATAGGAATATCACCTATTCCATGACCGTCGAACATTATTATTTTTTCGCGATCGGGAAATATAGCCCGTTTTTCATTTAGAGGAGTGAATTACAAGTCAGCTATGAGAGAAATCTCAAAGCACATGTTACCAATCACTAAGATAGTAGTGAGTAACCTGGAATAACTAAGTAACAAAGAAAGAAGAAAGAAAGATACATAAGAGAGCGACGACCCTCAACACCAACCTACAACTAGGGATACAATTGTGCCTGCAAAAGGATCCAAAGCAGTAGCTTCCTGCGCCAAAGACGAAGCCGCGGTGGTAAAGCATCCACCCAAAGAGTGAGCGACCCGAGCAACGACGGCAAAACATCCGCCAACGAACCAAACAATCACGACGGCAAAGCATCCGCCAACGGACCAAGCGACCACGGCGGCAAAACATCCGCCAACGAACCAAAAGCACGGCGGCAAAGCATCCGCCAACGAACCGAAAGCGAGGCGGCAAAGCATCCGCCAACGCACCAAGCGACCACAACGGCAAAGCATCCGTCGAGAGAGTGATTGCGGCAAAGCTTCCGCAACAACGACGTCGGCGAGATCATTGGCAGCAGAAAACCCTTGCAGTGGGACACAAAAAGCACAACAGGCATAGTAGGAACTTCCCCAACGGCCGCCAGCAGGACGGGAACCGTGAGCATCACAGGGAAACCAGGTGAAGGGTAGTGGGAGAAGAGCTGCAGAATTGCTCCAACAAGGCCTTCAAGAAGGAAATTGACGTCCGCGAACGCCAACCATGTTGGGCAGCAGGCGAGCAGGACATTCGTCCCAAGCCTGGTCCAGACGACGAAACTTCAGCGACGCCTCCAAGGAGGAAGATGGCACACGTTGCGCCACCGCCGCCGGCCCAGAACTACGGGCGGGGTTTTCACCCTGCTTCTTGCCGTGGACGCAGGACACTCAACTGCAACTTCCTACCACCACAGTGCTTGCTCCAGCCCGGCCGACCTCGGAGCGGAACGTGCTGTCCCGGAGAGGCCGAGGAGCTGTGCCCCCCCCCCCAGTAGAATGGCGCTGAGCCCGGGTGCTGGCCACACCGCCAAGCCCGGCCGAGCGCAAGGCGTCGTCCCAACGCAGCCAGCCGATGCCGAAGAAGAGGTGGCGATGGAGGGGCAGCAGCGCGAACAGGTGCCAGGCCCCCGGCAGGAACGACTGCGTGAACGGCGAGGTGGCAGCTCCAATGCCGACGCCTTCGACGGATGATGCCCCCCACGAGAGCGGCAACGAGCCAGACCGACAGATCCGCCCCCTACCGCCCAGTCCACGACGGCGCTACGCCCAGGCCGCGCGCAGGGCGCAGGCCACCCAAGCGCGAGTAGAGCACCGCCTTGGCCCAACCTCCCAGGAGCAGCATGCGTGACCTGGAGCGTCGGGTTGAGGCATAGAACGAGGACAAGGACGACCCGCTGCAGCGCCAGCAGGAGCCTGGGCCACGGCACCCGCACCCGCGGACGACACAGAGAGGCCCTGCGACCCCCACGCCCCCGACCGCACGGAGCACAGCTCCACCTAGGAGGAGGCCGGATCCGGCCCAGAGGAGCCCGGATCTGGCCAGCCGACCGACAAGCTCGCCGGAGAAGCGCCGGAAAAAGTTGAGGTGGTGGAGGATTAGGAGGGAGAGAGAGATGGGAAGGGAAGGGGGACGGCGCAGAGGCCACCTTTTTTCGGGGCCCTGAGTGGCCGCCGCCGCCGCACGCCGGTGGGCAGCGACGGCGACCGGGGGAGGACGGCCGGGAGGAGGTGGTTGGAGCTTGGCGGCGGTCGCCCCCCAATGCACCCCTAAGAGCGCTCGGGGGTCGGGAGGACGAAGGGTACTCTACGAAGATGTGCGAGAATCACCGTCGAACATTATCATTCTCTTTCTTCTTCTTCTTGCTAGTGTCATAGCCTTTTTCCCATAAACTTATCAGCTTGACATATCAACCATGGTACAATATTTTTCTCTCACAACAAAGTAGCATCATCTGGCTTATTAGCCATAGAAACTATCAACTGAACAGAGTACCATCTGGTTTGCATCTTCACACACCTACTGAGCACATTTACAATACATACACCGCCCTACTCTTTTAAGACGATACAAGTGTTTGAAGTTTTGACTATGCAAGAGGAAGATGATTTCACATATGAATCGGAGGTCATGTGAAGAGAATAAGTGATAGATAGTCTATCGCATTGCAATGAAATTGAAAAGCTAGACTAGCTATCGCAGAGTGACATTGGCATGTGAAAGATGCAAAAGTCACAATATACAGGCTTAAAAGTAATTTTTGGGAGGGACAATATTTAGATTTTTTGCTGTCCAAAGTTGTCATGGAAATTTTACGAAGGTACACAACACATATAATGGGCGCATTCGAAAAGTCACCAAATTTATATGGTTTTTAATAAAGCCGTGTAATCATCAATCGTGTAATCTGAAACCAGAGGAAGGAAATAGAAGGGCGAAGTTCCCAAATATCTCGGCGGAAAGGTTGAAAGCTCAGCTGAGAGTGATGGCGCATAAAAGATTCCAACGGTGAGACTCATTTTCCGGCTATATCCTGTTCCCTTTTTCCCCTTCGCTAGTCTGCTACTAGAACCAGAAATTAGCAGCTCGGCAGGTCGCAAGCAGGCAAAGCAACGTGGTGGCTGAGTAAGCAAAACGATGTGCCCCGCGTCATGTGCAATCAGTTGGGCTAACCAGTAACCAATCAGTCTCCATTTTGCCTTTTCCAAACTCGCCAACGAACTAATCACACGTTCCACGCTGGATTCCCAACACAGTTCAAGGTTGTCTGCCGCGACTTGTCCCTGAAAGCAGCAGTCAAAGGCCGCCCGACGCCCGTAGCTGAGCCCGCGTGATCCGGCTGCCGATTATTGGCGTGTGGGCATGACTGGAACCGGGCGCGCGCGCGGCATGCCGTCGTCATCCATCGAGACGAGGCACGCCGGGCACGCTAGACGTGACTGTGACTCGGTACGCCGGGACGTGCAGTGCGCTTCGTTTGGAACGCTTCAACGGCGTGGCCGCGTGGGGGTCTCGTCTCGTGTGGAGGCATGCACAGGGATAGGGGGCAGCGCAGGGCAAACAGCAGCCGCGTCAAACGGCCGTCGCTCGGCGAGTTCGAGATTGACCGCGGTTCCACTTCCACGCAGTGTTTTCCACGCCGAGGACGCCGAAATCGACCGAGGTTTGCTCAAACAGAAAAGGAAATCGACCGAGGCATTTTTCCGTCAGCCATATCCATATTTTTGGCGTTAGCCCTGTCGCCAGCTCTTATTGCTGATTGGCGCCGCTGGTGTGAGCGTGTGGCCAACTCCAACCGGCGTCAAACGACTTTCTGTTCGACTTTTGTCAGCCGGTGCCGAGAACGGCGAAATCGACCCGATTCTTCTTGTGGTTGGACTGGGCTGTACCTCTATGTGCCCAATGGGCCATGGCCCAACTGTTTTCTTTCTAATTCTGCCCGTGCTCGTGTTAAGAATGTACTGACTGAAAGGTACTAGTAAATTAGCACCACCTTCGTCCTATACTCATATCCTAGACATCTCTGGTACTGAAAGGAAGAAATTAGAACCACTTCATCAATATAACCGCCTTCTTAGAATGCGGATATAATGGGCGTGGATACTGAAACAAACAGAATCTAAAAAACTGGCTAATGCATGCAGATTACCAAGTGAATTCGTACAATTCTCACCGAAGAGATCAGATTCTATCTGACAAGATCGACCAAGTAACTTTGACTTGCATCCTGTGGCTACCACAAGTAATCTCAACCTTGTCTGCGCCTTTAATTCGTGGAGTGAATTCAAAGATTCTAGGATCCGAATCACCACAGCGGGGATACATATGGAATATCAAAATCTGATCTAGCGAAACTGCAACAACACGGCGCAGCAGCTTGAGAACTCCGTCATTACCCATGGTATTTGCGTCATGAACATCACTGTCATACAGCAGAATAGGACTTGGAACATCAGTGGTGCAAACAGTGACTTTCCCACAAAAAGCACTGGAACCTGACAGGATACTTATCTCGATGGTGCCCTCCAATGCTTTCTTCACATATGAAAACATCAGATCCGCCTCGCTGAGCCAGGTAACTGTAGTTTCCGTTTTAACCTTGTAGTTAATTCTTGCACTATCCACGTCGATCAACGTTTTGCTAAATTGTCTGTCGTCGCTCTCTCTGTCCTGCTTGATCTTCAGATTTATCTCAAAATAAGCATCACAGCGAAACACAATGCCTCTGGTTGGGCCAGTCAGAATCAAAGATTCACCCTACAAGCAAGTTCCAGAAAATGTCAACAATATATCCCTTACTATCTTAGTATACACAGAAAGTCATTTCTCATTGAATTTGTGTAGGTTAAATGTGTTGGAGATGGAAATAGCAAAACATCGCAAAAGTTAGCATGCTGATAAACTGGAATAAGAAAAATGAAACTGAACAAGGTCAGCCAAGATCTTCATGGAATGTGGTATTGTGATGATAGATTAATGACACCTATTTTTAATGACAGATTGGAAGTGTCTTCATGATAGTCAATGGCCACCTACATGGACAGCGTACCATGCTAATATGCTATAAAACTTCGACTGACAGTTTATCGTCCAGAAAATCCAGATTAAAATCAAGATCTTTCCTATGGAATTAATTAAAAAATTTACTACTAGAGTGAGAATGTGTGGGATAAGTATTGCTAAAATTCAAGTGAATAATAAGCAACAGAATCACAAGTGTTACACCCATGCCAATGTAATATCAAAAAATGATAGGCCAAAGGAATAAACCCATAAAGTACAAATTACAAATATCGGAACCAGTGAAATAGCACATTTTTTTACATCAGAATGATAGAATGTTGCGGTCTTTTAATAGTAGAATTATAGTATTAAAGACTGATAAAACAATTATATTTGCATAAACTAAAAAGAGGAGGGAAATATAACTTCATACTACAATCTTTAAAGTTCTTTAAAATACCTCTGACTCAACAAGTTGACAATTGTTCCTATTGCGCTGGAAGATGTAGTTGCATTTCATATCCAAACGATCTCTGACTATCACAGTCCCATACACATTGATAGGGTAACCAACATCCGAAGACCTTATCTTTAGACAAAGAATATTTAAAGAGTCAATCAACTCGTCATCATCTTTGATAAGTGAATCGGTAAAGCGCATCGGTCCATATTGTGCTGAGGAAAAGGAAATAAGATTATTTTACAACGAGAAGAATAGTATGGTACAAAAAGTAAATATTGATAATCTATAAGGTTTAGTAAGTTTTATGTTTTCATAGATGCATGTCAGGATTCTATCCGAACAAGAAGATCGTTTACATTGCGTAGAGCTAATCGGTGAAAATGGTGAAAAGTCAATTAACATCAACCTAATAGGAATTGGAATAACAGTCAAAATGCTGCACATGTCCAGACAGGTTAAGCACCCTGCAAGACCTGACCTACTCAATGAAAATGCCGATGCCCACCCACACCCAGCATGAAGTGCAGGGTCACAACCATTCCCTTGTCTTTTTTTTTTCATCACAGATATTACCAGATTTGCCCAAAATATACCCAAACAGTCATTAATACAATTCGAGACTACTTGATATTGTATCTTCAAATACGAATGGTCACTATAAAAAGGACGAAGGTCAGGCGTGAGGTGTTACTTTCATCATCAAGGTTGAAGGTGCTGAAGTCGACGAACCAAACTTGGTTGTAGCCGCCTGCTCCCGTCTTAGGGTCAATCTCGTAAAGCTTATCCCTCATCGCTCGTCTGAGCTCCCTCTTCGCCTTTTCCTCCGGCGTGGCGGTCTCCCACGGGTGCTTAAACGGCGGTTTCTGGCTCTGTTGCCGACGCTTCTGCTTCGCCGCAGCTGCCGACTCTTCATCCTCCTCGATGTACATGGGCAGCCCGTCGCAATCATCGGTTGCCATCAGCCCTGGAACGGGAGAGGATCAATTGATCAAAGCGCCAAGGTTGTTGCGGCCTATGAGCCCTAGTAGACCATATGAAAACGATTGGGTGAACACGAATCACCAGCCAGACAGGAGAACGAAACACTAACCTCGCCTGTGCTGACGCTATCCTCCTCCTCGTCTCTTCATATCCGCCGGCCGCCGCCGCCGCTCAACCTCAAGGTGGATGGTGAGGGAGCCGTCCAGGCCCTTGGCCACGTAGTCTATACTATAATTGAAATCTTGTAAAGGCGTAAAAAGCCTGTCCCTTACACCCCAGGTATCTCTGCACCCCAAATCACGGAACCAACCACGCTCCCAACACCTGCGAATTCAAAATTCAAACTCCTCACCCCTACGGGGAGAGAAGAACCCGCAGTCTCCTCCCGTGGCCCGGACTTTGCGTGTCCACGATTACGTGCAGTGAGGGGCAGGAAGGCCGGAGCGGATCATCGATCGCCAGCCGGACTACGCGGATCCCCGTCCCTTGCGTCCACGACTACGCGGATGCCCGTCACTCGCGTCCACGACTACGCGGCGGCGGCGGCCAAGAAGGCCGGAGCGAATCGGCCACCGCCAGTCGCAACAGGTAGATCCCGCCTCCGCGGCCTTGTGCTCGCTCTTCACCAGCCTCACGACTGTCGTGGTCGTCCGTCCGGCCAGCGTTCAATAATCCTTATCTGGGTACATGCATGCAGAGTGAGATCGATGTCGAGGGAGGTGTTGGTGGCGGCGATCAATCAGGACACGGCGTCGGCTAAGCGTTGCCATCGTCCCTCGCTGTCCGTCCGGTTGCCGCCCCTGCTGGATCCAGGTGCTAACGCCACAGCCAGTCCACCGCATTTGTGCAAGCAAGATCGCGATCTAACGGCTGCATTTATTTGCTCCGCTGTCTGCACAAAGCCAAAGTTTGCGCAGCCATTAGATGGTGAACTTGCACAAATATTGTTTGATTTCTTTCAGAACCGTGTCTATCAACCAGCAACACATGCCTTCAGATGGTTGTGTAGTTACGCACATCCTTGGCCTGGTACGTCAGTATTGAGGAAATTGGTTACGACAATGATTCACCTTGGCAAACTAATGTACAATCCCGTAGGTAAAGTGCAATGCATTTTCATCAACCCTGCAGCAGTTTCTGTTATATTTTTTCTGTCATCTCATTCCTGTCAAACACACGGTGGAAGGCTAGCTGGGTAGGTAAAAATATTAATTGTTTAATTTGCAACTGATTCTATTTTGGTAACAGTCGGCTAATTACGTTTGTTTCTATTCTTCTTTGTTCTATATATGCAATGAGAGATGATAAGTGAGATGGGAACAACTAAGAGTGTGCAGTTTGAAATATTCGGGACTGGTTCCTACTTCCTAGACTGCTCAAGAAAGGAGAGAAGTTCTTTTCTGAGGTAGCATTTTGGCCATCAGTTTTTGTGCCGCTTCTGCTTGTTTCCGTAAATATTTGCACATTCTTTAACACTGTATCACATTGTTTGCACATCCAGTGCATTTTATGTGTGACGATATTGGCATTTTCAGGGAGAAGTTTAACATATTTCGGATATTTTCCTGTGAGCTGCCATGATGGTGTCGCTGCAATTACCAAAGTTACAATAATGATGTAACATTGAAACAAAGGTAAGCCTGCACTTTATTTCACAATTTTCACAATATTACTTGGAGTTTAATATTTGGTACGGTGGGCAAGGCACTAAAATTAACAATGGCAGGGTTTACTTTTCTTAGAGAATCTTTCATATTATAAATTTTAATAACAGGGCAACCTCTTTTTCTGTCATATTGCAATAACAGAGGAACTTTTTTGTCATATCCAAGAGACTTTCTATACCGATTTCAGGAAAAGCCATATTATAAATTGCAATAACAGAGGAGCTTGTTAGGAGCTTGTTAGAATGGTGTCCTCGCAACAAAATGAGGTCTTTTTTCAGATCGAAAAATGCTGTGCTTGCTACTTTGCAGGGTTCTTGGTTATTATGCAAGAGTTGATTCGTGATCTCTGCAGGTTTCATTCAAAGACTGTAATTGTATAGCTCAAGGGGGGTATGGAGTACATAGGTAATTTATCTCATGTTTTTATTTAGTTTGAACCAGAACATTTTGTTTCCCATATACTGCACCTGCTCTTAATCGAACTGAAAAGCTTTTATTATACATTCCCAGGCTATATTGTTCTATGGACTCCTATATGAATCTCCAGGTACTAATTTAACAGTTTGACTGTCGTACTATTAGAGCGGTCATCTATTAGATATTAATGACATACAAAATCCATCGCTGCCTTTTTTTTCTACTGCTTGCAACCTGCCAACACCAAGTACATTGATGGGCAATTTTCTGGAACATGGGAGAGGTTCTAGCTTATGTCAAGTAGTGTTGCTTTGTAATAATAGATATCAAACTAGAAAAATTGTTTGTTACATAACATCCAATTTGGTAGTAATAATTTGGACTTGATGCTAATCTTTGTGGATAATTTTTACTATAGATTGTGGGTTCGAATTCGAATTTGGACTTGATGCTAATCTTTGTGTAGCCACTATTTTTAATTCATTTTTGCTACCTTGTGGTGGATACATAGGCATACAAATTCAAACTAATAAGTGCAGTTAGATGTGCAATTTGATAAGTGAATTACATGTTGCCATTTGGTTTTCGTGAGCATCTATCAGATAAATCTATGGCCTTAGCTTGTCTTATAATCGGTGCATGATTGCAAGTAAACTATGGGGAAAAACATTGGTTGTTTTCATGTACATCCTTAAAAAGGACTGGCATTAAGACGGGCATTATACTTGGTTATAAAAGGCTTCGTTTACTTGGGTTTGTGCCACGAGGCCTCTCTGACTCTATATTAAGAATTTGGTTGAAATTTGACTGTAACGACTATTGTTAGAAGAGTAGCTAGAGAAATAAGCTATTGGCACTTGGGAGCAAGTTTGTAAACAATTTATTTTTCCTTATACTTCAAATAAAATGTTTCCTTAACTGTAACTAGGAGTAGAAATATTTCTAAGCTTAATAACTGTTAACATTTGTATGTTCAATTATAGTAGAGACCAATAGTACCGAATTTGGTTCGTGTAAGCTGCTTCACTTTAACAAAGTGGTAGTATAATTTGTTCACAAGTAAATTTTCATGAATGCATATCATTCTAAACCTCTAATTTCTTAGTGCTCTGATCTTGCAATTGCCTTTTGCTCTAAACTACTATTTTTACCAACAACACTAGAGGAACTGTGCGAACTAAGCAGCAGGTGGATCCAGTACTCCCATTGCTGGCAACAATCAACGAAGGTGTGCGTTGCGTGCTGGATCCAAAAGAGAAGTGTGCTTGGTTCCTCGCCTCATGTTGCTTGTCTTTGCCTCCTGGTGACTTGCTGCACTGGCCAATAATGCTGGTATGGGTTTCCTAATTTTGAGTACTCAACAAACTTGCTGGTTAGTACTTGCATGCATATGTTTACTAATTCGTACAACAGTGGTGCAATCTAGGATGACGCATGGCTTCAGGTCAGCGGACTTGGCATCGGCAACGACCCATGGTGTGAGGTGGACAACGTGTAAGCAGACTGTAAACATGATGGTTGAGGCGAGGCAATTTTATTATACATGGTCTTAGGCAATTGTTTTCTAAATTATATACATGCTCATATAAAATTGTGTGAAGCTTGAACTATGGAAAAATCTCGCCATTTCGTTGTTTTTATGTACACCTCCTTGAAATGAAGCCGTAGCGTTAGCACGGGCACTATACCAGTAGAGTAGACGGCCGTCTGCTCGTGCAGGTGCTTCGGCGAGGACGAGCAGGCCGAAGGAGCCCATCGCGCTGCGGGCCGCGAAGCCCCCGCTAGTGCTACAGTTGTAGCCCATGTCAGCCTCGTTGAGGGACATGCATTACGGCGCGTCGGTCCAGCTCGAACTCTCCACGGGCCAAGCAGGTTGCTGCCCGTCCTGGTGTCTAGCAGCACTGTCCGGGGAATACCCTCTTCCATGCAGCATCATTCGAACATAGATAGATATATTGTTGTGTTAAATTTGTATTATTTAATTTAATTTAATTTATATCTTTTGAACGCTTGCATGTTGCAACATCGGAATGGAAATCGAAGCGTACAGCTGAAGTCGAATGGTGCTAACGGCTATGCAGGGGCAGACACGTCTTTGAGTTGAATTAACACTAAAGTTCAGCTCTAATCCAAACAGAGAGGTCTAAACTATAACAAGTGAATTTGTGCAATCATCCTCTTCTCACTGACAACATCGACCAAGTAACCTTGACTAGAATCCTGTGGCCACCCCAAGTAATCTCAACATTGTCTGCGCCTTTAATTCGTGGAGTGAATTCAAAGATTGTAGGATCTGAATCACCACTGTGGGGATATATATGGAATATCAACAACTGATCTACAGAGACTGAAACAACACGACGAAGCAACTTTAGAACTCTGTCATTACCCATGGTATTTGCACCATGAACATCACTGTCATACAACAGAATATGACTTGGAACATCAGTGGTGCAAACAGTGACTCTTCCATGAAAAGGAACTGGACCCTGACAATATTCTGATCTCAATGGTGCCCTCCAATGCTTTCTTCACATATGAAAACATCAGATCCACCTCACTGAGCCAGCTAGCTGTAGTTTGCGTTTTAACCTTGTAGTTAATTGTTGCACTATCCACGTCAATCAATGTTTTGCTAAATTGTCTGTCCTCACTCTCTCTATCCTGCTTGATCTTCAGATTTATCTCAAAATAAGCATCAGTCCTAAGAACAATACCTCTGGTTGGGCCAGTCAGAATCAAAGATTCACCCTACAAGCAAGTTCACAGAAAATGTCAACAAAATATATCCCCTCACACTATCTCAGTAGGCAGCAAATCGTTCCTCATTGATTTTGCATAGGTTAAATGTGTTGGAGATTGGAAATAGCACAACATCACAAAATTTAGCATGCTGATAAACTTGAATGAGAAAAATGAAACTGCACAAAGTCAGCCAAGATCCTTCATGGAACATGGTATTATGATGATGGATTCAAATTGGAAGTGTCTACATGATAGTCAATGGCCACCTACATGTAGAGCATACCATGCCACATTAATGAAAGCAACAAGATCATGCTATTAAACTTTAGCGACAGTTTTATTTGTCACATTTCACATAACATACTGTTTATTGACATGTTATCACAGAAAATCCAGATTAAAACCAAGATCTACCATCTGGAATAATAAAAAGTTGCTATTAAAGTGAGAATATGTGGTATAAGTATTGCTGAAGTTCAAGTAAATAATCAACAGCAGATTCACAAGTATTACACCCATGCTAATATAATCTTAAAAAATATATATATGCCAAATGGATAAACTGATAAAGTACATATTACAAATATAGGAACTAGTGAAATAGCACATTTTTTTGCACCAGAATGATAGAATGTTGTAGTTCGTTTAGTAGTAGAATTCCAGTACTGAAAATATTTATTGTTCCAATCATACTTTATGCCTACATTCTTTAAACTTCTTTAGAATACCTCTGACTCAACAAGTTGGCAATTCTTCCTGTTGTGCTTGAAGATGTAGTTGCATTTCATATCCAAACGATCTCTGACTATCACAGTACCATACACATTGATAGGGTAACCAACATCCGAAGACCTTATCTTCAGACAAAGAACATTTAAAGAGTCTGTCAACTTGTGGTCATCACCAATAAGTGAATCTGTAAAGCGCATTGGTCCATATTGTGCTGAGGAAAAGGAAATAAGGTTATTTTACAACTAGAGAAGAATAGTATGGTACAAAAAAATGTAAATAAGCTAATCGATCAGTGAAATGACAAGATTATTTACATTGAAAAATGGAAATTAACATCAATCTAATAGTAATAGGAATAACAGTCAAGATGCTGCACATGTCCGGATAAAGCATACATTTCACAACACAGGGAGGGCTAAAATGACTGAAAGATGATAAACGATGAAGGCACCCCACACCTTTTGCATGGCATGTGATAATATGAAGTGATTTTTTAGGCAGACCTTCTTAGTTGCTTCCCACACAGAACCACTTCCTCCATACAGTTTATCCTAAAGAATGTTTTTTAGTCATAGAATCACTTCACACAAAGAATCAGGAGGAGCTGTACCAAACAGGTCCTAATCAACAGAAAATGTCCTGCACGTAGTCACCTCCATGATCCAGTAGAGGCCTCATTTCTAATAGAGGAATGGGAGGTGAAAATATTTCATTTTTTTTCCCATACCAGCTTGTGCATATCTGCATTCCCTAATGCAACCAAATCTGGCCTTCTAGCTAATCCTACATTCCTGCCTGAGAATTGTGCAAGTCTGCATAAGAGGTTCTACGGACAACCAAACACAGGCAGACTGCACTGAACAATCAATGCAGAACCAAACAGGCCCATTCTCTATTGCACTAGTTCGTTCAGTAGTAGAATTCCAGTACTGAACAATCAATTTCTGCAAAGTTATTGATTCCACGAAAAAAATTTCTATTGCACTAGTAATCCATTTTGGCCTTCCCATTCTCTATTTTTTTCACCAAATATTTGCCGGATTTGCCCAAAAAACATCCAAATAGTCAGTACTAGTCTTGTGCAATTCGAGACTAGTTGAGATGGCCATTATTAAAAAAAAAAAAAAAAAAAAAAAAAAAAAAAAACCAAATATTCAAACAAAAAAATACCCAAAAAGTACTAGTCTGTGCAATTCGAGACTAGTTGAGATGGCCAATTTTTTTTAAAAAACAAGGATGAAGGTCAAGAGTGAGGGATTACTTTCATCATCAAGGTTGAAGGTGACGAAGTTGACAAACCAAACTCGGGTGTAGGAGCCGAACCCCGTCTTAGGGTCAACCTCGTAAAGACTATCCATCTTGGCAAAATTGAACTCTCTCCTCGCCTTTTCCTCCGGCGTGATGACCTCCCACGGGTACGGCGGTTTCTGGCTCTGCTGCCGACGCTTCTGCTTCTCCGCTGCCGCCTCCTCTTCATCCTCCTCGACGTACATGGGGCAGCCCGTCGGAATCTTCGGTTGCCATCAGCCCTGGAACGGGAGAGGATCAAAGCGCCAAGGTTGTCACGGCCTACAAACCCTAGAACATGAAACGATTACAAGGGAAGATGAGTACTGAGGAAACGCGAATCACCAGCCAGACAGGAGTGATTGAGGAGAACGAAGCACTAACCTCACCTGTGCTGACTCTATCCTCCTCGTCGTCTCGTCACTCGTCAGTATCCGCCGCCGCCCGTACGGTTGGAGGTGTCGACGGCGAGGATGGATATTACCAGCGGCGTACCTGCCGGGCCTGATCAGCCTATAATGAATCACCAACGGACCAGAAATAGGCCTCAAATCGACGGCCCAGAACTTTGGCCCGCTGTAGCAATGTAACCTATAGAACTCCTTTTCTGCTCAAAAAAAAAAAAAAAAAATAGAACTCTTGGAATTTGAGAGAAGAATTGTTCAATTTGTGGTGAAGCTTGGATCTTTTGGAGAGATCTTATGGGATTACCTAGTTAGCCAAGGTATGGACCAAGTTTCATGATTTTTGAATTTTTTTTGGATATTTGGAGAAACTTGTTTTTTTTTTCATATCGTGGTTCCGATTTTATGGACATGTGACTTTTGGGGAGATCTTGATTTTGATTCATCTTGATGTTGTGAAGTTCTAATTTGAATTTCATTGTTCTTTGAACTCATTTGAATGATTTTTTTATTTTTCTCACAAAGAAATCGCGGGCCAAAATCTGCATACCATGGATACCAAACGATCCATTTTCTAGCGTGTTTTAGTGTCTCTCCATTCTTTATTCATCTTGCTTCCGCAAATCATCTTCTCATTCCTAAGAGGTTAAGGGCGTCCGTGGTGTGGAGCATCGAGGGCGTTCCGATCATGGCATGACTCGTCCGGCTATTTAGTCCACATTTGAAGCGGACCTAGGTCAATTGCTGGACCCACACATAAGAACAAGAGAGAGTGTTTCTCCATCGACAGCTTGGACCCAGCTCAGAGCTACTCCTCCATCGAATCCACCCCACAATGTTAGGCACTCGGTCATTTAATTGCATTTAATGCATCGCAATGGCTACGAAACCCATGGACACTAATAGGTACGTTGTTACCGCATGATTTTGGTGTGAGCGACAAGGGAGGAGTATTTGATTGGAAGTAGGACATAGGTTTCTTCCTAGAGTGAGGACTTTTATCGGCTCCAGTTCACCCCCTTCACCTTTTTATCTAAAAAGCAATAGACTAGTGTAGCCCTTGTGTATATCACATAGCGAGACAAAAGAAGGGAACAGTTGACAGCCCTGGACTTTGGTTTGGAAGAACATGGATGCCTCCAAATTCTAAGTTTTTTCACTTTCTCTTTCCATCATATCGAATCTTTAGACGTATGTATAGAGTATTAAATATAGTTAAAAGATATAATTATACAGTTCGCATCAAATTTGTGAGACAAATCTTTTGAGCTCAATTAGATTATGATTGGACAATAATTGTCAAATACAAACGAAAATGCTAAAATAATTTTAAGAAAAAAAAGTCATCTAAACAAGGCACAAAGTGCCGCTACACCGGCGGCGGCGGAGGGGACGGGCATGACGTGACGCGTCCCCTGAAGCCATTATTGGTCGCCGTTTTTCCCTTGCACTCACCGTGATGATGAATCCCCATGAAAAACAAGCATATCTCCCATGGACCATCCACGGCGGTCGACGTCACATCTCCTGCAAGCCTGAAATTCCATGATCCGAACGCATGGTGGCGCGCCGGCGACAGCAGAGTCGGGAGGCGCGATTGGCCGCCGTGACCCCGTGAACCAACATACGCGCGTGTTGTTTCTCGTTTGCACACACGGTCGCATCGCACCTCGACGCGGAACCGAAGTTTTGTGCCGTAGCGGGCGATTCACCGTCACCGGTGGAGCGGCGCACACGGCTCCTCGCCTCTAGTCCCCGTCCCCGCGGCGCTGCGCTCAGAGCCTGCGAATTCGCTGTGGACGCTGGAGAGACGTACGGCGCGGCGGTGGCGCCGCGGGGCCGACGCCGTCTGCTGGTTCGGCGCGCCAACGAAGACACTCCTATAAAGACACCGTGCCGGTGCCGTTCCTGCGGAAGTTCCCAACTTTTTTGCAGACACGGTGCGCCCCTGGTGGCTTTGGTGACTGACTGACTGGTGAGCTTGGAGTGTAGCGCGCGTGGCCAAGTACCCTGGGACAAGCTAGAACCTAGCAGTGGGCAGGGCAGTAAAGGAGCAGGGAAAATATAGAAATCTATCGGATAACGAGACTGCAATCATCGCCGCCGGCACTAGCGCACGATCCCAACCAAATCATTGGCTGTATCAGTAGACTACGCATTTCGTATGACAAAGTTACGAAAGTACAGGACCGTCGCTCTCGTATGGACCTCCACGTCTCACGACAGGCAAATGAGAAAGGCTGCCGTGAGAGGCACATGCACGATCGAGCAGTGTAAACGCACATTTCCATGGAACTGCAATATTATTATGCTGCATATCCAAAACACCATTCGTGCCCGTGCCGGCGGCCCACGCCCAGTTTGTCCTGCGCTCTGACGTGCTCACAAAACCCGCCGTGTTGCAGGTGAAGGCACGGCATTCTGTCTGTGACACCGAAGCGGAAGCATCACGCACTGCGCAGGTGCACATTTTCAAAGCATTTTGCTATCAGCTTACGGATTTTTTTTTTAAAATTTAATCCTTTTTTAAACAAATAATCAAAAATATCCCCACTGGAAAAATAATCGCACCTCGTATCCCTTTTGGTCGCGCTTAACCTGCCGGCGCGACAAATACACTGTGTCGCGCCGGACCACGTCACTCTAGGTCGTTTGACCACGCTCCCGTGGGCCAAGGCTGGGCCCCGCCAGTCGCGCCACATGCTTCGGCGCGACAGGCTGTCGCGCCTGCACTTTTGGCGCGACTGTGGCTGCCTAATGGGCCGGCCCAATTCTGTTATTTGGTGGGCCCGAAACTCTGTCGCGCCACCCGATTTGGCGCGACTAGGCGACATAAATGCAACATGCAGTCTCATTCACTCCATTTTCTCCCTCTCCACCCACTCCCTTTCCCCTCCTGCATCCCGAGCCTCCCTTCTCCCCTCCTCTTTGTCTCTTCCTTTTCTCCTCATTGCAATCCTTTATTTCATCTAGGTTTGGTGTGGGGATTTCTTGCTAATCTTCAAGTGTTTGAGGTATGGTTACCCGATCTACACTTTTGTTTTAAGATTATTGGTCATTATTTGTGCATTGGTTAGTTTTTGCTATGTGGTGGGATTTAGTGATTGAAGCAAAGTGTTAGTTATGCAATTGTTCTCATATGTCATTTGAATACATTTTGTCATGATGTAGTGGTTGTATTTGTTATGGATGGGAGTCTTCTAGGATTTCATGTTTAGCCATGTCAAAGGTTAGTGTTGTATTGTCTTAGGGTTTGAGAATGATGAATGGAAAATTGATTAGGAGTGTACTTGTGGTTGTAATCTTTGTGTCTGCTTGTTCAAGGGTTTGGTGAAAATGGATGTATAATGTTAGTGTTCATGTGTTGTAATTCTATTTCTTTAGGTTGGTCATGTAGGGTATAATGTGACAAGTATGTATTTGACTCTATTTTAGGTTTCATGGACGATCCTTTTGTGCACCATCCCCCCAATCACGGTGATCACGATTTGCACCCTCCGGATGAACCGCCACCAAAATGTTATTGTGGTTTCCAGGCATGGGTGAAGCAAAATAAGACACCTTCTCTCCTCCGGTCGTGCTTTTTTCTCGTTTGTTTATATCGGCGTGGCCCCGGCACCGGATGCGACTTCTACCGTTGGATCGATGGTTCTGACAAGTGGGATCGTCGTATCATGTTCTTTCCATACGACTGAAAGGTCACAATGGCTAGAGGGGGGGGGGGTGAATAGCCTAATAAAAATTCTAGCAATAAAACTAGACAACCCAATTAGATAGCAAGGTGGCAAATGTGCAAAGCAAGTGCTTTGACTACTCTATGCAAGCCGTCCTACCATGCAAGACTACTTAATTTAATTACACGCACAACAACGGTGATCAAGCTACACAATGTCGGTTCACCGAAACCAACCAAGCGATTCTACCTTGCGGAAAGTAAAGAGATGATCGAATGTTATACCGCCGCGAAGAGTAGAAGATACCCAATCACCGGTGTAGAAGCCAATCACCTAGAGAGCTCAAGCATAAGCACAAGGAGGTCGAAGCCTCGGCAATCACAAATCAACACAATGATTTTTTACCGAGGTTCACTTGCTTCCGGCAAGCTACTCCTCGTTGTGGCGATACACTTGCTTGGTGAGTTGCCCGCTCAATTGGCTCGGTGCCAAAGACCCCAATGGGGAGCCGCAATCTCCACACAAGACAAGGATCCACAAGCCACGAGCAATCCACTAGAGTATCCTTTCGCGAACTCCCACGGGGAAGGATCAAGAACCCTCACAAGAACCCGGTGTGGCCTCGAACAATCACCAAGTCGAGCTCAACCACCACCCGCCGCTCCAAACCGTCTACGGTGACGGGAATCACCGAAGAGTAACAAGAATCCGCAGCCCACTCGAAGAACAAGTGCCACTAGATGCAACTCTCAATGCAAATCACTTGTTCTCACTCAAATCTCTCAAGATTAGCAAAGAAATCAAAGAGATGAGAGGGGGAGTGTCTCTCCCGCTCAAAGTATGCTCAAGTGAGTAGAAATGGCGAAGAGAGCCTCCCCAAGCCGCCAACCCTCTATTTATAGACCCAAGGTCGAAATAGAGCCGTTGCCCTCGGTGACGACTTTATCAAGCGCCGGACGCGTCCGGCTGGCGCCGGCGGACGCGTCCCGCCGCCTGCCTGCGCGCCACTTGACCGTTAAGGTTTGAACCGTGCCACGTCACCACGCGTCGGACGCCGCACGACAAGAGCCGCCCGAAGTCCGGCGCCCGCGTCCGGCGCGCGTCCGACGAGCGGACCACGCAGGAGCTCGCCCGGCCAGAAAGTTTCTGGTGCTCGTCCGGGGGACCGCCAGACGAGCCGAAGCCGCGTCCGGCGCGCAGCCGTCCGCGAGCCAGACACCCAGCCAGCCCAGCGTGCGCCGGACGCGTCCGGCCCGCCAGGCCCGGCGTCCGGCGCCCGAGTCCGACGCCCAGAGACGTGCCACCATCTCGTGTGATCTACGATGTCGCGCCGTCGTCGATCCAATCTCCAAACCACTTGTCCAAGGTGCTAACTCCACAGAGTAGATCACTTCTCAAGCACCGGAGTTAGCGTATCTTCTCAAGATCACGTCGACAAGTGTTAGCTCTCTAGTTAGCCTCTCATGCATCATGCAAAGTCACAACTAGAGGCACTTAGGACCGCGAATGAACCGAGGAAACCCCTCTTGATAGTCGGTTATCGATCCTAAATGTGGTCACACTCGCTAAGTGTCTCGACCACTAAACCGGAAAGCCCTATCAAGTATACCTTTGCCTTGATCTCCATGGGCCTCCATCGGAGCTCGATCACCTCACTTCCATCAAGTTCATCACCGTGATCGCCACGCTCCATCATCCACCGTCACGTTGCTATGTGTCTAACCACACTTAGAGCAAAGCATTAGCAACGTTGAGTGTCATTAATTACCAAAACCAAACCGGAGCTTTCAACCTCCCCCTTTTTGATAATTGATGACAACCCCTCGACAAACTCACAAAGATATGGAAATTGAATTCAATATGAAATTGAATTGCTTGCCCAAGACATTTTGATCATGAATCTTGGATTGGACAAGCATTTCAATTCTGCTTTGGTAGTGGTAGCTCCCCTACATGTGTGCATCAAATGTTTGGTCGATTTTCAAGCACACATGCATAGATGAAACTTTTGTGAGAGTTACCACAACCAAAATGGTACTAAGATTTATAGAATTGACCTTTGAAGCGTGATACCAATCGGAGTGCGATAATAAACCTTCCTTAGCACCATGGGAATCTAGACATCCATCAAAACTCAAAATACCCCATGAGATCACATTATAAACAAGGTACTTGAACAAGAGAAACTCTATGTCTAGAGACCACCTAAGCATGCTAGTACTTCATTTCATCAATTAAGTTCTATACTAGCAATACACCAAACAAGCATGAATATTGAATTTAGCTTGCAATGCTCCATATCATCGTGTATGCACACACAATATGCAACAAATAGTCTATGAGCTTGCTCCCCCTATTTGTGTGCTCATGGTTGGGTCATATCATAAAAATTGATCCCCTTCCATTGCTCTTTGTGACTTATTTCTCCCCTTTAGGAGTAAACTTCTAAACTTCTCCCTTATACTTACTTCTCCCCCTTTGTCATCAATGACCAAGAAGGGTGCATAAGATGAGAGAAACAAGTCAATCAACTATGGCCAAATCTAAACCACATGCCTAGAAAATGTATCTCGGTTTGAACCAAGGGCAAGCTTCTTCACACCTCATAAGAATAAGGGTTATCTTGACCATGTTGAGATACACATCATGAGCAAGTGCTAAAGATTCAACACTAGGTTCACAAGCTCACAAACAAGTCATATGCCATCACTAGATCAAATCAAGCATAGAAACAATAGTGATGCCATATATCCTTCAAATTCATTTGATTTGCAATGAATGATCCTAGCAAGATGCACATGTATACATGTCTACACAACTAGCAAAGGATGCATGAAATGCAACAACCAACTTTACCTTGCTATGTTGGAGGAGAGGCATGTCATATATGGGGTGCATCAATCCATGTTGGAGAAGCTAAGTATGTTCAACTCATTCCTCAACTTGCAATATCTCTTCTCATCAAGAGGCTTGGTGAATATGTCGGCTAGTTGATCTTCGGTGCCAATGCTTTCAATGCTAATATCACCCTTTTGTTGATGATCACTAATGAAGTGGTGCCTCACATCAATGTGCTTGGTTCTAGAATGTTGAACCGGATTGTTTGTCATCTTGATTGCACTTTCATTGTCACAAAACAAAGGCACATGTTTGAACTTGATCCCATAGTCCTTCAAGGTGGCTTTCATCCATAGCAATTATGCACAACAGTTCTCCGCACTAATATATTCGGCTTCGGCGGTGGAAAGTGCCACACTATTTTGCTTCTTTGAAGACCATGACACAAGAGATCTTCCTAGCACTTGGCATGTTCCACTTGTGCTCTTCCTATCAATCTTGCAACCGGCATAGTCGGAGTCGAAGTATCCAATCAACTCAAAGCTTGACCCCTTGGGATACCATAGACCAACATCTTGAGTGCCCTTCAAGTATCTCAACACCCTCTTGGTTGCCGTCAAGTGACTCTCTCTTGGAGAAGCTTGAAATCTTGCACACATGCACACACTAAACATGACATCCGGCCTTGAAGCGGTCACATATAGCAAGCTTCCAATTATTGATCTATATAGCTTTTGCTCAATCATCTTCCCACTATCATCAATGTCCAAGCCACCATTGGTTCCCATTGGTGTACTAATGGCCTTAGCATCTTGCAACCCAAACTTCTTGATCATGTCCTTGATGTACTTGCCTTGACTCACAAAGGTGCCATTCTTCATTTGCTTGATTTGAAGACCAAGGAAGTAGCTCAACTCACCAAGCATGGACATCTCAAACTCACTAGCCATCATATTTGCAAACTCTCACAAAAGACTTGGTTGGTTGACCCAAAGATAATGTCATCCACATAGATTTGCAACACAAACAAGTCATCTTCTATCTTCTTGGTGAAGAGAGTAGTGTCAACTTTTCCCATCTTGAACCCTTTGGATATGAGAAAGTCCCTCAATCTTTCATACCATGCCCTTGGAGCTTGCTTCAAGCCATACAATGCCTTCTTGAGCTTGTAGACATGGTTGGGCTTCTTGTCATCTTCAAAATTGGGAGGTTGTGCAATATACACTTCCTCATTGATGAAACCATTGAGAAATGCACTCTTCACATCCATTTGATAGAGCTTGATGTTATGAGCACAAGCATAGGCTAGTAAGATTCTAATTGTCTCCAATCTTGCCACCGGTGCATATGTTTCTCCAAAGTCAAGACCCTCAACTTGTGTGTACCCTTGTGCCACTAGTCTTGCTTTGTTCCTCACCACTAAGCCATCTTGATCTTGCTTGTTCTTGAAGACCCACTTGGTTCCAATCACATTGTGCTTCTTTGGCCTCTCAACAAGCTCCCAAACTTCATTCCTAGTGAAGTTGTTCAATTCCTCATGCATGGCATTTATCCAACCGGATCCTTCAATGCTTCATCAATCTTAGTTGGCTCAATGAGTGACACAAAGGAATAGTGCTCACATATGCTTGCCAATCTTGATCTTGTTTGCACACCTCTTTGAATATCACCAATGATATGATCTAGAGGATGATCTCTTGCAATGTGTGAAGGTTGAAGAACTAGCTCATTAGCATTGCTTGCTTGATCTTGATCATGATCTTCATGTTGAGTACCACTTGTGCTTGCCTCATTGGAATCATCAATCACAACTTGAGTTGGCACTTGCACTTCATCACCATCATCCACTTGCCTCGGCCTAATTTCACCAATGTCCATGTGCCTCATTGCATTGTTCAATTGATCTCCACCCACATCATCTTGATTTTGATCTCCAACTTGAGAGCCTTGGGTTTCATCAAATTCAACATCATGAACCTCTTCGACTAGCCCACTAGCCAAGTTCCACACTCTATAGGCCTTGCTAGAAGTAGAGTAGCCAAGAAGAAATCCCTCATCACACCTCTTGTCAAACTTTCCAAGTCTTTGCCCCTTCTTGAGAATGTAGCACTTGCAACCAAAGACCCTAAGTAAGCAATGTTGGGCTTCCTTCCATTCAAGATTTCATATGGAGTCTTCTCTAACTTCCCATGGCAATAGAGGCGGTTGCTATAGTAGCAAGCCGTGTTGATAGCATCACTCCAAAACTTCTCACTCACATTGTACTCAAGTAGCATGGTTCTTGCCATCTCAATCAAGGTCCTATTCTTCCTCTCAACTACACCATTGGATTGGGGAGTGTAGGTTGGTGAGAATTGATGCACTATTCCAAGCTCATCACACAACTCTTCAACTCTTGTGTTCTTGAATTCACTCCCATTGTCACTTCTTATCTTCTTGATGGTAGTGTCAAACTCATTTTGCACCCTCTTGACAAAAGACTTGAATAGATCATAGACTTCACTCTTGTCATAGAGAAAGAACACCCAAGTGTATCTAGTGTAGTCATCCACAATCACAAATCCATACTTGTTGCCCCCAATTGATGTGTAGTGAGTTGGGCCAAACAAGTCCATATGCAACAACTCAAATGCTCTTGAAGTTGACATCTCATTCTTCTTGGGATGTGAGTTCCCATGTTGCTTCCGGCTTGACATGCACTACAAGGTCTATCCTTCTCAAATGTGACATCATTCAAGCCTCTCACTAGATCATGCTTCACCAACTTGTTCAATTGCTTCATGCCAACATGTCCAAGGCGCCTATGCCATAGCCATCCCTTGCTTGACTTGCCAATCAAACATGATGAAAGTTGAGCTTCACTAGCATTGAAATCCACCAAGTACAAGCTTCTATGCCTAAATCCCTTGAAGATGATATTTGCTTGATCCTTGCTCACCACCTCAACTTGCTTGTCATCAAATATGCATTTGTAGCCAAGATCACACAATTGTGCCACCGACAAAAGATTGAAGTTTAAAGTATCAACTAGCAACACATTGGAGAGATCCTTGTCATTGGAAATTGCAACCTTTCCTAGCCCCATGACATCACCCTTGCTATTATCACCAAATGTGATGGAGTTGAATCCACCATTGTCATTCTTGTCAAGTGACTTGAACATACTATCTTCACCGGTCATATGATTTGATGCACCACTATCAAGCACCCAAAGTGCCTCCCTCCTTTTGTAATTGACCTACAAGAAGACATCAAGCTTTAGGTACCCACTTTTGCTTGGGTCCTTGAAGGTTAGTCACTAGAGTCTTTGGCACCCAAATAGCTTTCTTCTTTGAGCTCATCCATGGTGTACCAATGAATCTAGCACTCACACCACTCTCACTCTTAACAAGCATATAAGAAGCATTCAACTTGTAAGAGGAGGCACTAGTGTTCTTGTTCTTGCATGCATGCTCTAGATGACCAACTTGCTTGCAACTCTTGCAATAGCTACCATTGTTCTTCACAAAACTAGTCTTGTGAGGAGCAAAAGCGGCCTTGCCTTTCTTGGGGGTGTAGCCCAATCCCTCTTTGTAGAGAAGCTCTTTGGCTACCCAAGCACATAAGCAAGCGGTCCTCACCACCATAAGCCTTAGCCAAGGTGTGATTGAGCTCCTTGACTTCCTTCTTAAGAGACTCATTCTCAACTACTAGTGTAGAATCACATGCATGATCAACACTACTAGATGAAGTAGAGGCATAAGAGCATGAAGGGCCAAGTGATGCAACTGTTGACGGTCGTTAAGTATCAATTTTATACCGTCAACGCAGCAAGAGAAAGGACTAATATGAGTTCACCTGTTAGATATAGGGGTTACACTGATTGCATTCCACGAGTTTTGGTGATTGTCTATTTCTCGCGGGGGGGTTATCGAAAGAGAACCAAAGGAGGTCCACATGTCATGATTACATAGAGATAAAGACCGAACGGGTAAAATTGTATAATCTAGAAGACTCCGAAGGCGACCCCCGAAGGCTGGGCCCCACTGCGGGCGGCCGGTCGGCCGACCCGGGAGTCGGCCGACTCCCCACTCCACCAATCGGGTGGAGTCTCGTGGATCCCGCCTCCACCGCCTTTGAGGATGAATAATTATCGTCCATTTAGGTCGGTTTGATCCGAGGGCCGTGGTTCATCCTAGGGGGCTATATATTCAGAGCCCCTGGCCCCTGGGTGAAACCCTAATTCATTCTCTCTTCATTCATCTGAGAGGATTCAGAGAAGCCAGAGCCACCATCTCAATTAGAGCTCCATAGTTTAGTAGCATAGCTACATAGGAATAGATCTAGAGGGAATCAAGCCTAGCTTGGAGTCCGGATCTGTCGGAGTTCTTGGTAATTCCCCTTTACATTCTTGTAATATTCATCATTGTTCGTGATACTATGAGTAGTACTTTATTCTATTCTATTATATCGACTTGACTTTGCTCTATTTGATTATGTTCTCAATTATATTGTTCTTAGTTTACTTTGATTATATGTTTAGCATAGTTGGACTAGAATTATGTTTATGCATAGGATCGTATAGTGCTTGCTCATTAGATCGATGGGTGAGTGGTAAATATTGTGTAGGCGTGGTGCCTAGACCGTATTTATCTCGCGATTGCACCCTATATTCCGGATCGTGAGGTAGATCGCGGGAGTGATAGTCCCGTTGAGTCCTTTGTAGCCCTTCTCCCGAGTATAGGTCTAGCGGAACAAACCTATTACATTGAAGTCATTGCTATGTCTCTTGTCTTCTCTGGTAATATCACTATGCATAGGTGTAACCTTTTCCCGCCATGATTGCTAGATGTTCTTGCACTAATCATTGTATGCTTTGACTTTATAATTAGAATAACATAGGATTATACCCTAGATCGTCCTAGTCCATGCTAGTGTTATAAGCTTAGAGTGCTAAGTTGAGATGGCTTATTACTTGTTATTTTATGTGGCTAAATGCTCTCATTTATCTTATGTCATTTATCATTCATTCCTATATTTTATGTGACACTTACCCCGTATGAGATGATCGATACGAGACAAGGTTAAGCTCTCCATTATTGAATGTGCATTGCTCATCACTCATTATCCAAGTGCATTCCCTTCCCGGTGGTAAAATTATAAATAACGATACCGGATTACTCCCGGTTAAAATGCTACGATGATATATTACGTGCGCTTGCGAACCCTTCTTATTTCAGTTGCACTTAATAGACATCAACAAGCATTTTTGGCGCCGTTGTCGGGAAGGTTGAAAGCCAAAGGATAATGAGCAAGATCGCACTAGATAATGTGATCGAGTAGTCTTTTTCATACTAACCCATCTCTACGGATTACCCTTGTTTTGTCTACTTGTGTATTTTATGCGGGGTAATCAAGACTACTCTTCCCGATAACTATATTGACAATCCGAAGCTTTAATCGGGAAGGCCGGAAGCAAGTTGAAGAAGACCAATCAATCATCATCATCAACTCAACTTGGAAGTTTGTCGGAAAGCGTAAAGTCGACCTTTCGTTCGAGACTTGACACCAGCGTTTGAAGCCATGGCGAACAAGTCACTCCGCGAGTTCTCGGCTCCCACTACGGATAACATTCGCCCGGACCAGGTACTGCGGACATCGAAGGAGCTTTTGAGCTCAAGCTGCGCTAATCAACATGGTGCAAGCAAGCCGGTTACGTGGGAAGGCCCATGAAGATGCTAGTGCTCATCTCCAACACTTTACGGAGATTTGTAGCACATTCACTATCAAGGATGTCCCAAGAGATGCTATACTACTTCGCCTCTTCCCATTCTCACTCTTGGGGAGAGCGAAGCGGGTTCTACGCCAATAAGGAGAAGAATACTACGTGGGCATTATGTTCCACCAATTTCTTGGCGAAGTTTTTCCCCATGGGCAAGACAAATGCTCTTCGTGGGAAGATATCAAGCTTTCAAAGCAACACCATGATGAGACTGTCCCGAGAGCTTGGGAGCGCTTTCAAGATTACATCCTCGAGTGTCCTCATCATGGCATGGAGAATTGGCCGCTTATGCGAGACATTCTACCATGGGCTTAGCAATAGCACACGTGAGACGATGGATGCTTTGCTGCTGGAGGTGCATTCTTATCACTCACTATTCCTCAAGCCACGGCTCTTGTGGAGAAGATGGCATCCAACCAAGGTTGGAGTGAAGAAAGAACTCAAACCCGCAAGAGAGGTGGAGGAATGCACCCAGTGAAAGAGGTAGACATGCTTTCTACGCCAAAATGGATTTGCTAATGAAGAGGCTCGATGAGAGAGTCCCGAGAGAAGAAAGAAGTCATGCATATACATGATGCTCGCATGACATGTGAAGAGTGTGGAGAGACGGGCACACAGGTGCTAACGCCCCGAGCGAAGGAGGACGTGAACTACCTCAATAACAACAACAACAACAACAATAATTACTACCGTCCTCGCGAGAATCAAGGTTGGAATCAACAGCGAGGCCTAACTACTCGGGCAATTATTCGGGCAACTATCAAGGTAACAACTCTTCCTACAATAATTACAACCAGCCGCCTTTGAGAGAGTTGGTGCTAAACCAAGGCAAGATGATGGACAATGGGTCCAAGAAGCCGACATCAAATGACAAGGTCCTAGAGACACTCGGCAACGGGATGGATGGCTTTTCCAATGCCATCAAGAGTCGGCTTCAAATCTTCAACAAGATACTTGAGTCGCGGTACAACGAGCTTGTTAACCTTGCTCCTCCACTCGGCCAAGGTAACCGGCGACAACCCGAAGAGCTCGAACCGCAAATCTTGTTGATATATTCAATGTAGAAGATAGCCGAAGTGATCCATCAAAAGGGTCATGGATTGACTCAACTTTGCCAATCAAGAAGGGCGATCCGGGGAGACCAAATCATTCCGATCTCCATTGGAAGTACTAACTTTAATGAGGCAATCTGTGACTTCGGTGCAAGCATCAACATCATGCCAAGAGTGATATATGAGAAGCTATTCGATGCCCCTTAGCATACACAACCATGTGCTTACGGCTTGCGGATCGGTAACTCCGTGTTCCTTTGGGAGTGCTTGAAGACATATGTGTACGAGTAGGCAACTCGTATGTTCCAGCCAGACTTCGTGGTAGTGGATACGAGCGGTGATGAAAGGTCCCCTATCATTCTGGGACGACCATTCTTGAACACTGCTGGAGCCATCATGTATGCCAACACTGCCAAGATCATCTTCAACATTAAGGGCAAGAGAGAAACCTTCTTCTTCAAGAACAGAGTGCTGCAGTTCCCAGCACACCCTCATCAACAGAACAGTGAGAAGAAGAAGAGTCCAGCTAAGAAGAACAAGAATAAGAAGACCAAGAAGGCGGAGATAGTAAGGATGGTCACTGCAGTCCATAAGGAGCATGACCACTTACTCAGGTCCCCACGTCTGATCAAGAAGGATGACCCAGTGTGTCCCAACCATTCAATGCTCCATCAACGAAGCTCTTTCAATAAAGGCATGCGTGACACCGGGTCGGGCGTCAACATTATGGCCAAGGTAACTTATGAGTACCTATATGGCACTATGCCTTTGGAGCCTACCTATGCACAAAATGCAGATGGCGGCGGACCCGGACATTCCGCTTCGTCGAAGGAGAAGTAAAGGATGTCCTCATCGAGATAGATGACCATTATGTCCCTACGGACTTCCTAGTCATTGACATGGGAGATGACTATGATCCTCCAATCATCCTAGGAAGACCATTCCCGAACACCACCGAGCTATCATCTACATTGGGACGGGAGAGATTCACTTCCACTTTCCCACCGAGAAGGTACGCCGCTACTTCAATAATAATTATATAATCACCGAGGAGCCCAAGAAGAACGAGCAAGGAGAAGGCAGCGTACCCGTCGCGAGAACAAGAAGAACATCACTACGGATGGATGGGCCGACTATGAAGGAGAAGTGTCAAGATATGAAGATCGGTACCCGGAAGAGAAGAACATTGTAAAAGAAGAAGAGGTGCTACCGAAAGAAAACCAAGTGCCCCAAGAAGCTTCCTCCTCAAGGTCACCCTCTCCAACAAAGAAGGTGTGGAAGGTAAAAGCAAAATCGAATCAATTCCTACACACGAGGCGACATCATCCGAGGCGCCAATGCGCCCCTTGAAAAATGAGCGAACATGACAAGTCCTTTCGGAGGACTTAAAACCACCGAACGCCGCGCCAAGAGGTAACTTGGTATTTATCGGCAATTCACTTTTCAAAGCATCGTAATTTTACCTTAGCATATTTGTTTTCCTATTTGCATCTTAGTTGCATCTTTACTTTTTTATCTCTGCATTAGAAAAGAAAATAAAGATGTTGTGCATTTGCATCCAGAAAAACTTTAAGCCCCATGTGGATAACCATTCACTGTGGTGGCACAAAAATAATTTCTCAAAGATATTTATTTCCCCTGTCTGCATTCCTTAAATAATAAACAGATAAAAATAATTCTTGTGATCCTGTTAGAACAAGTCTAAGTTAAGAAAGTTCTAGACAACCAAGGACTAGAGGTTTTATCACTAACGCTTAATTAGTTCCACAAGCTTTGTTGTCTATTTTTGAGCTTCATAGAACATCAAGGATCAAGAAGAGCTAACAAGCGAAGGACATCCAGGTCCCCGTCGAGTGCTTTTGCCGCGACAATTGAATGCTTTGTCTCCAACAAAGCAACTATCTACAACACTCTGGAGGACTAGAACGTCTTCGGTGCCTATCGGCAACATCGGCGAGACTATGTCAACATACGGCTTGGGGAGAGCATCCCCGTGTATCAAGCTAAGTGTTTCCAACTTATCTATTTATGCCTTATTAAAGTGTGCTTTGTTAAAACCACTAAAAAAGATGCATAATCATAGAAACCCGAAAGATTTCCTTATTTATCTTTTCTACTTTTGGAGAGCTCTTGCAATTTGTCTTTAAAAGTGATCCCTAGAATAAACTCTACATGGAGATGATGAATAGTTGCTCTGCCGTAATTCCTTTCAAGTACCTAGTTTTCAACCTTGCACTCTCCCGAGTTTTGGACACAACTTGTTTAGATTTGAGATTTGCTCGAACTGAAACTTGTGGGTAGCGAACACTTGATCTAAGTCTAGGTGGTTGACGGGTATGATATGGGAAGGTTTTGAGCTGCTATCTATCTTGTTCCTAGAGATACTAGAATTCCGGAGAATTTATCTCGTGAAAATATTAAATCCCCGCATGATGAGTTCCTTTATGATGAGAGTTCAAATTCCTACCACAAACCATATATTCATGCTTACTAGATTAGGAAAACCCATCTGTTTATATAGATCATATTGTAGGTTTGAGTGTAGACTTTATAGGCATTGAGTGTGGTTATCTTTGTGGACCCATAAGGAATTAGTCACGCAGTTAAAGTCAATATTATGTGCTCTCCATCCATTGATCTATGCTACTTCGTCCTCGAAGCACGCACCCATTTTATAAAAATACTACATTCATTACGTGCTACTTGTTCCTCGAAGTACCACCCACATATAGATCCATATCCACCACATATTGTGCTATCTCTACCCGGAGATACGCACTTATGCTACTCCTATCCCGGGAGTACGCATTCCCCACATATTGTCTTTGTCTCTACCCTAGAGATACGCACTTATCTTTTTGCTTCTACCCCGGGAGTACGCATCCATCCATTCATCCATCCACATATACATACGCCATTCATTTCACATCATCCGAAAAGGTTCTACTCCTATTGCAGGAGTGAACATCTAGAAATAATCATTGCCATTTCATTGCCTACATAAAAAGCTCCGGTCATTATCATTTCAAGTTATACACTCCCCATGCTAAAGTTTCATTTTCGGGGATTGGTTATTTAAAAAAAGAAGAGAAAAGAAGAAGAAAAAGAAAGAGTAGCCAAGTCCTTCCATTCAAGAAGTTTCAAGGTTTCCGAATAAAGGGAGTCATGTTATCCCCAAAGGAGCGAGTGTAGAAGTAGATGTTCACCAGTTGAGTACCCCTCATAATCATTTTTCTTATCACCATCATCTTATCATCCATTTCACTTCCTCATTCACATGCATATATGACTTTATTACTATTTTAGTTCCTATTGGATCCATGTCTTAACTGTGCAATATATGCAAGTGAGTTTGAGTGTCTCTCCACCTATGAGCTCCACATAAGCCTATTAGAAAGTAGGGTGAGAGAGAGAAGGCACTTTTCACTATGCCTTAGTTCCATAAATACCACATATTTTGAGAGAAGAGAGAAGGCATACACTACTCATGCCTTGGAGAGGATCCGAAATACCACAAATGAGAGACTTGAAAGGTTCATACAAGGAACTCTGAGTTTTATTTCAAAACCTTGCAAAAACTCCGGGATAATAGTTGATCAAAGAGCGAGAAACATGGCGCTTGACGTGACCGTTCTATCTTTCAACTACTCAAGACCCAAGTGACGGTTACAAGCCCCATGGTGAAAGGTAATATGAGTAAGTTTTGAGTCAGAATAGTTCACTCTAATCCGGAGGAGAGTTCTTGTTTGAACGCATGTGTACTTGTGAGGAGTGAAAGCATTGTAGCAACTCCTGATCCATCACTGAGTCTATCTTTGCTCAGGGACGAGCTAAAGGTAAGTTTGGGGGAGTTTGTTGACGGTCGTTAAGTATCAATTTTATACCGTCAACGCAGCAAGAGAAAGGACTAATATGAGTTCACTGTTAGATATAGGGGTTACACCGATTTAATTCCACGAGTTTTGGTGATTGTCTATTTGCGCGGGGGGTTATCGAAAGAGAACCAAAGGAGGCCCACATGTCATGATTACATAGAGATAAAGACCGAACGGGTAAAATTGTATAATCTAGAAGACTCCGAAGGCGACCCCCGAAGGCCGGGTCCCACTTTGCGGGGTGGCCGGTCGGCCGACCCGGGGGAGTCGGTCGACTCCCCTCCACCAATCGGGTGGAGTCTCGTGGATCCTGCCTCCACCGCCTTTGAGGATGAATAATTATCGTCCATTTAGGTCGGTTTGATCCGAGGGCCGTGGTTCATCCTAGGGGGCTATATATTGAGCCCACGGCCCCCTGGGTGAAACCCTAATTCATTCTCTCTTCATTCATCGAGAGGATTCGGAGAAGCCGAGCCACCATCTCAATTAGAGCTCCATAGTTTAGTAGCATAGCTACATAGGAATAGATCTAGAGGGAATCAAGCCTAGCTTGGAGTCCGGATCTGTCGGAGTTCTTGGTAATTCCCCTTTACATTCTTGTAATATTCATCATTGTTCGTGATACTATGAGTAGTACTTTATTCTATTCTATTATATCAGACTTGACTTTGCTTTATTTGATTATGTTCTCAATTATATTGTTCTTAGTTTACTTTGATTATATGTTTAGCATAGTTGGACTAGAATTATGTTTATGCATAGGATCGTATAGCGCTTGCTCATTAGATCGATGGGTGAGTGGTAAATATTGTGTAGGCGTGGTGCCTAGACCGTATTTATCTGCGATTGCACCCTATATTCCGGATCGTGAGGTAGATCGCGGGAGTGACACCGATCTGTTGAGTCCTTTGTAGCCCTTCTCCCGAGTATAGGTCTAGCGTAACAAACCTATTACATTGAAGTCATTGCTATGTCTCTTGTCTTCTCTCGGTAATATCACTATGCATAGGTGTAACCTTTTCCCGCCATGATTGCTAGATGTTCTTGCACTAATCATTGTATGCTTTGACTTTATAGTTAGAATAACATAGGATTATACCCTAGATCGTCCTAGTCCATGCTAGTGTTATAAGCTTAGAGTGCTAAGTTGAGATGGCTTATTACTTGTTATTTTATGTGGCTAAATGCTCTCATTTATCTTATGTCATTTATCATTCATTCCTATATTTTATGTGACACTTACCCCGTATGAGATGATCGATACGTAGACAAGGTTAAGCTCTCCATTATTGCATGTGCATTGCTCATCACTCATTATCCAGTGCATTCCCTTCCCAGTGGTAAAATTATAAATAACGATACCTGGATTACTCCCGGTTAAAATGCTACGATGATATATTCTGTGCGCTTGCGGAACCCTTCTTATTTCAGTTGCACTTAATAGACATCAACAACAACAACAATTGAATCATCAAGTGAATCACATGATGTAGACATATCTTTCTTCTCTATGACCACCACTTGTGATTGCACTTTCTCTTGCTTCTCAACTAGCGAGGAATGAGCTTTTTCAAGCTTGGAGTGAGCAATCTCTAGCTTCTTATGGTCTACCTTTAGACTCTCATAAGAGGCCCTCAACTCCATAAGTTCTTGCTCAAGGTTTTTCTTATCCTTGCGCAAGCCCCTACATTCTTTCCTAGAGTCATTGAAAGCGCCTTTGCAATCCTCAAGCATGACCCATAGTTCTTCTTTTGTGGTGCCATCATCATCATCACTCTCATCATCACTATCGGGTGGATGTTTTACCTTAGTGGCCTTGGCCATGAAGCAAGATGATGGAGCACCAAATAGAGAAAGCTTCTCTTGAATGGCAATGCTTGCGTGCCCCTTCTTCTTCTTCTTCTTGGAATCGTCATCATCATCACTTGAGGAAGATGAATCACTCTCCCAAGTTGCCACATGAGATTCACCCTTCTTCTTGTGATGGGAGGAGTCTTTCTCCTCCTTCTTCTTTTCTTGCTTCTTCCTCTCCTTCCTCATAGCATCTTCATCATCACTTGCATATGGGCACTTGGCAATGAGATGATCCTTGCTATTGCACCGGAAGCACTTCATGGGACGGTCACTAGACTTGGATGAGCTTCTCTTGCTCTTGGACCGGTATCCTTTCTTCATGAGCTTCCCCATTCTCTTCACAAGGAGTGCCATTTGTTCACTCACTTCTTCTTCTTGCCCACTTGAGCTCTGACATGGTTCATCTTCACTTGATGACTCTTCTTTCTTCTTCTTGCCCTTGCTCTTGGATGATGTGGCCTTGAATGCCACGCTCTTCTTGTCATCATCCTTCTTCTCATTCTCCTTCTTCTTCTTCTTCTTCACCAACTCTTCCTTCTCATGATCTTCTCTAAACTCATCATCGGCCATTATCTCTCGAAGGACTTGGTTGGGAGTTGGCTTCTCCTTCATTGTTGTCTTCACCATGACGGTCTTCAACATGTCAAATCTCTTGGGAAGACACCTCATGAACTTGGTGGAGAATTGAGAGTCCTTGATTTCTTCCCCAAGTCCCTTGAGCTCATTGACAATGACTTGGAGCCTATGGAACATCTCCGGCACACTCTCATCCTCCTTCATTGTGAAGCTTGCAAACTTCTCTTGCAACATGTAGGCTCTTGCGGTCTTGACACTTTCGGTGCCCTCATAAGCTTCTTCTAGCTTCTTCCAAATGTCATGAGCCACCTCAAGGTTCTTGATGAGCTCAAAAGCTTTATCATCAAGTGCCTCATGGAAAGCACTCACGGCAATGTCATTTGCTTGTTGCTTCTTCTCTTCGGTCGGTGTTGGCACCGCACCCTCAACAAGCTCAAACTTTGTTTCCACCACTTTCCACACCTCAAGGTTGATTGACTTGAGATGACTCTTCATCTTGAGCTTCCATTTGGCATAGTCATCACCTCGAAATGATGGTGCCTTCTTGGTGTTGTTGATATGCATAACCAATGCCATTGTTTCACCGTGGGATGTTAATCCAACTCAAACAAACGGTGCCCGGCTCCGATACCACGTGAAAGGTCACAATGGCTAGAGGGGGGGTGAATAGCCTAATAAAAATTCTAGCAATAAAACTAGACAACCCAATTAGATAGCAAGGTGGCAAATGTGCAAAGCAAGTGCTTTGACTACTCTATGCAAGCCGTCCTACCATGCAAGGCTACTTAATTTAATTACACGCACAACAATGGTGATCAAGCTACACAATGTCGGTTCACCGAAACCAACCAAGCGATTCTACCTTGCGGAAAGTAAAGAGATGATCGAATGTTATACCGCCGCGAAGAGTAGAAGATACCCAATCACCGGTGTAGAAGCCAATCACCTAGAGAGCTCAAGCATAAGCACAAGGAGGTCGAAGCCTCGGCAATCACAAATCAACACAATGATTTTTTACCGAGGTTCACTTGCTTCCCGGCAAGCTACTCCTCGTTGTGGCGATACACTTGCTTGGTGAGTTGCCCGCTCAATTGGCTCGGTGCCAAAGACCCCAATGGGGAGCCGCAATCTCCACACAAGACAAGGATCCACAAGCCACGAGCAATCCACTAGAGTATCCTTTCGCGAACTCCCACGGGGAAGGATCAAGAACCCCTCACAAGAACCCAGTGTGGCCTCGAACAATCACCAAGTCGAGCTCAACCACCACCCGCTGCTCCAAACCGTCTACGGTGACGGGAATCACCGAAGAGTAACAAGAATCCGCAGCCCACTCGAAGAACAAGTGCCACTAGATGCAACTCTCAATGCAAATCACTTGTTCTCACTCAAATCTCTCTCAAGATTAGCAAAGGAATCAAAGAGATGAGAGGGGGAGTGTCTCTCCTGCTCAAAGTATGCTCAAGTGAGTAGAAATGGCGAAGAGAGCCTCCCCAAGCCGGCCAACCCTCTATTTATAGACCCAAGGTCGAAATAGAGCCGTTGCCCTCGGCTGACGACTTTATCGCGTCCGGCGCTCGGCCGGCGGACGCGTCCGCCGCCCTCTGCCGCGCCGCGCCACTTGACCGTTAAGGTTTGAACCGTGCCACGTCACCACGCGTCCGGACGCCACGGTGTTACGCCGAGTCCGCGCCAGCGTCCGTAGCGCGTCCGACGAGCGGACCACGCAGGAGCTCGCCCGGCCAGAAAGTTTCTGGTGCTCGTCCGGGACCGCCAGACGAGCCGAAGCCGCGTCCGGCGCGCAGCCGTCCGCGAGCCAGACACCCAGCCAGCCCAGCGTGCGCCGGACGCGTCCGGCCCGCCAGGCCCGGCGTCCGGCGCCCGAGTCCGACGCCCAGAGACGTGCCACCATCTCGTGTGATCTACGAAGTCGCGCCGTCGTCGATCCAATCTCCAAACCACTTGTCCAAGGTGCTAACTCCACAGAGTAGATCACTTCTCAAGCACCGGAGTTAGCGTATCTTCTCAAGATCACGTCGACAAGTGTTAGCTCTCTAGTTAGCCTCTCATGCATCATGCAAAGTCACAACTAGAGGCACTTAGGACCGCGAATGAACCGAGGAAACCCCTCTTGATAGTCGGTTATCGATCCTAAATGTGGTCACACTCGCTAAGTGTCTCGACCACTAAACCGGAAAGCCCTATCAAGTATACCTTTGCCTTGATCTCCATGGGCCTCCATCGGAGCTCGATCACCTCACTTCCATCAAGTTCATCACCGTGATCGCCACGCTCCATCATCCACCGTCACGTTGCTATGTGTCTAACCACACTTAGAGCAAAGCATTAGCAACGTTGAGTGTCATTATTACCAAAACCAAACCGGAGCTTTCAACGACCCATGGAAGAGTGTTCCCCCATCCGACTATGTTCCATGGGTTGCTCCACGCAAGTTTCATGAGATGAACAACGTTGACAAGATGTTGGCTGCATCGGAGCAGGTAAAAAATCCTCCTAGATGCTACTGTGGCGAGGTTGCGCGACTCCAAGAACCTAGCGAACCGAATCGGTTTGTTTCTTTCTTCCGTTGTGATCAAATTGATCGTGTAAGTATTCGTTTGAGTTATGTTTTGCGATATCATGTACGTTGATTACATTTTTGCAATTTCATTTGAACATGGTCTTTTGTAGGGTGGGTTTCCCCGTTGTGAATTTGATGAGTTCATCTATGGACCAAAAGACACATGGCCTTCTAGAGAAACGATTAAAAAGTTACGCAGGCGAGCTTCCATATCCATGCTTGTCGAAGCCGCCCCAAAAGTGCAAGTGTGGCATCGTTGCTAATGAAGGAGTGGTTCCTTCGAGCTAGGTTTTGGCTTCTATTGTGGCAATGCTTATGGAGGGCCCAATGAGTTCCATGTTAGTGGACAAGCATTAGTTTTGATGATGTCACCAACTTGTTTTGTTTGCTCACCGTCTTCCGTATGTTTTCGGGCGGGAAGACATGCGGTTGGGAGTCTTTCAAAGATTGTCAAGAGATAAAGAGGTTCCTAAAGCTAGATAAATCCATTAAACGGACACCAGAGGAGATGCGGCAGTTCAAGGATAAACTGCATGGCTTTAAGGCCAGAACCCGGCAGTTGTACCGTGTTCACCTCCTAGGTCCCGATACATGGAACCATGTTCTAGGTGACTATGAGCGGATTTTGAAGAAGGAGATGGGCGAGTTGAAGTTCAGGAGGGCACGCTTTTCTCTTGTGACGGAAGAGAACATCATCCGTTTTTGGCGCCAAAACAAGGAACGCTACGATGCATGGGACGAGCTTAGGCAGAGCCAGCAAAGGCATGCCGCAAGGCAGAAGGCAAAGGCAGACATTAAGAAGATGGAGGGCGAGAACAAATGGCGTGAGAAGAATGGGAAACCCATAAAGGAGATCCCGGATTACTTATATCGCATGGCCTGTAAGTACTTGCATTGTCAAAACTTCTATGGGTAGTTGTTTGTTCGTCTTGCACCGATTTGAAATAACAGTTGCTATATTTTTGTAGTACCTCCTTCACCACCAAACGACGGTCATCTCCCAGCTCCTATGGAGGAGGAGGAGGAGGAGGAGGAGGAGGAGGAGGAGGAGGGCGAGTACGAGTGCAACTCCGACCCTGACAAACCTCAGGATCCTCCCGGGGGTTATGACCCCGACCTTGATGGGCCTTACGACGAGTGGTGCGACCGTATGGACCGTAGCCCGCCGAGCCCACCTGTGTGGGAGAGGTTGCCCTACTGGCCCGGGTGGCCCGGGGAAGGAAAGTAGGCTTCGTGGTTCCATGTGTTGTGGTGTTGCTTGTCCGCTTTTGCAAGTAATCTCGATGGCGATGACTTCTATGTTGTTTTAGGAATGGAGCTTTCGAACCTTAGTTGTTTGTGCTTGTAAGACTAAATTCATGATCGATGTTGTTGTAAGACTAATCTGAGAACACTTGTTTGTTGTAAGATTTAATGGGGAAGAAGACCTTGGACATGCTCACTTTTATGTTTTGTTTTAGGTACGTGGTCACTTTGCATTGTACAATAAATCTAGATTAGCTGCAGGGAGATACATGATGCATCGAAGATGATGAAGGCTTGCTTGTTCTTGGAAACCAAAGAATTTTAAAAAAAAATTAAGTGCTGTCGCGCCTAGGTTTTTCGGCGCGACAGGCCTGTCGAAGCCCCTTGGTTGAAAATTCGGGCGGGGAAAATTGAATTATAACCCGTCGCGCCGCAAGTTTTGGCGCGACTTGCTATAATTCAATTTTTTTCGGCTCAATTTTCAACCGGCGGGGGCTCTCGACCAGGGCCTGTCGCGCCGGCAACCTAGGCGTGACAGTCAGTCGCGCCAGAGAGTTTGGCGCGACAGGTCCTTTTCTTTTCTCCCCATCCATCCCTGGTCTGAGCCCAAGTTTGGCGCGACAGCGTGTCGCGCCGAAGCTTCCGGCGCGACAGGCCCTCGTCGAGAGCCCCTTCCTTGAAAAATTCTGCCGAAAAAATTGAATTATAGCCTGTCGCGCCAAAAATGCCGGTGCGACTGCCTATAATTGAATTTTTTCGACAGAATTTTTGAACGAAGGGGCTTTCGATGAGAGTCTGTCGCGCCGGCAGCTTCGGCGCGACAGGTTGTCGCGCCTGCAACTTTGGCGCGACAACCATGTTTTTTTAAAAAAAAAATCATTTTTTCAACACTCAAATTCCCAGGTTTTTCACACAAAAACACAGAATTTCAACACAAGCATATTTCAACACATGCATATTTTGACGAATGCATACACAAGCATGTTCGACGACAATAGCCTAGTTCCACCATACACATAGTTCCATGTTTTTCGCATAGTTGTTCGCACAAGCATATTACACACATAGTTGTTCGCACAAGCATATTACACACATAGTTGTTCGCACAAGCATATTACTTCAGAAAAGCGTACACAAAAGCATACACACAACCACCATGTTCGACGAACATGACACTTACTTCCTCCTTGTTGTGGCTGGTGTGTAGGGTTTCTTGGCACGCCGCTGACGCCCTGGCTCTGTCGGAAGAACATTGGCTGTGCCAACCTCGCTGGGGCCACGCCTGTTGGTGCGTCGGCGTTGCCTAGGCGGTGGCGTCACCTACAAAAGGAATGGACTTAGGACCTGTCATCACTTCATCTTGATTGACCATCTTTGCAAAAGGAACATACCTGTGTGGGATTAGGAGCATCATCAAGCTGTGAACCCCATATTTCCTCCCCGCCCATATGTTGGATCTCCTTCTTCATCATCACTTGTTGTGTCTCCTCCACAAGGCCTACCACGAGAGCTCCCCCGTCTCAACTGCCGTGGCGTGCACGGAATGGGAGGGCTCTCCTCTCTCGAGTAGGCCACCCTTGCACGTCATCGGCGTGCATGCGGCTCAACTTGCGTGCCATGCGCCGGCCGAACTTCATCACTTTCTCGCGAACATGCCATGCAAATTAGATAAATGTAAGTGTTGATTGCACTAAGTCGGCAAGCAAGTTGTTTTTAGTTACCTCTGTGAATTCCCCAAGCAAACTATTGTCGTTGCCCCCTGCGGCTCCAAGGTAGTATCCAGCTTCGTTTGAAAGCCAAGTAAGTTGAGTTGCCTGTTCAACAAAATGGGGTTACGTTGCAGGTTCATTAGTGACATTTGCTAAGGTTTCTGTGCATCCGAATGCTTACCATGTAGTTCTGTACAGGAGCCTGTTGTGGTTCTACTGCCCTCCTAGTTATCTCATCATAGGGGTCTTCTTTGTTGCTATCATCTTCTAGAATTGGAATGGTCGACGACGGTGGGCAGACCTTAACTCTTGTGTTGGCGTGGAGGTACTTGAGGTACTCATTGAACGCAGCCCTTGTAACCCGGGGACCTGCATGCGGTTCCACCATCTCTTTGTTCATCCACTGGTCCACATATCTAGCATGCTTCTGGAGAAAGTTGTTGGTGGTGGCACCAAACCTTTTCCTCCTCGATTCCCTGCAAGTAAGACAACGCATAAGTAAATGTTTGGTTACAATATCAACATATCTACGGAACACAAGTTAAATCGAAGAAGGTACGTACCCGTGCAATTCTGGTGTTGTGTGCTCGAACCCAACGAGCGGCCAGTCCTGCTGCTTCCCAAACTGCCTCTTGCACCTCCGGGGCTGATGGTGCTCCACCACGTAATAGAATATCATGGGGCAGTTTGATCGCCATAGCATCCTGTCCGCTTGAACTATTGGTGGAAGTTCCATGTTTTCCACCTCATCTCTGTCATATGGTGTCCAATCAACCTGCGTACATGTAGCTCACACATAAGTACATGATATGAAGTTTCGATTCAAGAATACAATGGGTACAACAGCCAACCCGATCCGCTAGAAGGACGTCCAGATCATTGCGGTACTTTTTGTAGCGTCGTGGCAACTCACCCTTCACGCACTTGTTCTCGCTCCACAGGAAGCACAAGGGGGCGGCGATCATCGGCGTTCCATGGCTGCGAACAAGCAACATTAGCACACAAATATGATAATATTTGAGACAATGTAGATCCCAATGTACACAATGTTCTTACCTCCTTTAATGCCATTCTACGTGACCGCCCAATGGGGATGTGCTCCCAAATCCAAATCGAAGCAAGTAGGCGCGGCCACCTAGGTTTGAATCATCTTTGGACCGCACACAAGCCATACAAAGCTGCCAATACAACCACGCAAGGGTTGCGGACCCCAACCGTACGTGGCTATCTCGGGCCCAATTCTCCATCAACCGTGGGAGCACCATCCGAGACCGTGTTTCCCGAACCATCCGGAAACAGAAACAAGCCACCATGTGCCACAACCATACCTTGGCATGCCTCGGACCACATCTGCAGTGCGTTGTGCGGGCACACGTTGAAGTTGTCCTTCGGCCACTTTGAGCTCACACCCGACGTCTTGTGCCATCTCTTTCCTGGCGAATGGGGAGGTGGGTACAAGCCAGTGAATTCGTGCACTAACTCCTTCCAACCATCAGTGTCAATGGTCCCGCTCACCACTGTCCCGCTCACACAAAGCCCAAGAATGATGCCCACATCTTCAAGCAGCGGCGCCATCTCTCCACAAGGCGGTGGAAGGTGTGGGTCTCTCGGACGCCCGGCCCACGAAGCGATGAGGAGTGCTCCGTCCATCTCTGGTAGACCCTTCACGATCGAACGGGCCAGAGGAAGAAACCCCGCCACCTCCAGATAGGGAGCGTAGCGGTCGTCCCACTTCATCGGCTTGTGGGTGCGGGCTCGAAGAGGTGTCAAGTCCTGCAAACAAACGTTTCAACAATAAGCACAATTATGAAAGGTACAAGCAAGTAGAACAAAATACATGGACAACTAACATCATCTTACAAAGTTACCTTTCCCTGGTCCGCAAGCAAGTGCCCTCGATGGTCCTTGTCGATGTTCCGGTCAAGAAGGGGTAACGTGGATGGGGTGCCGCCATCCCGCAAATCACAAAAGAAAAAAACAAGGTTAGATCATACATAAAATTATTACATGTAAGTGATTAAAGATAGTAGAAATTACAAAGTATGAACAAATATTGCAAATCTAAGAATTACCTTGCTAACCACTAATTCCTAAGTGGTGCTCTACCTCCACCTACTTTTTGCGCCTTCATGGCTCTCTCATGAGTGGTGGCAGTATGACCACTTCTATGGCATTTGGAGCATCGAACCTGACCGGCTGCCTCATTAAAATCTCCATAGCCATACTTATCGTCGCCGTAGCCATTGGATTCGTCCATCTCTCCTCGGAGCCTCTTTTTTTCTCCTACCCTTCATTGTCCTTATAAGCTCGGGTCCGAACATAATCCAACCCAACGTACGGTGGCCACCTTGTAGGATCTAGGTATGGCTCGAAGCTAGACACCCACACTTTCAGAGTGTGTGACATGAGATAAAATGGAGACATGAACTTCTCATCTTCATGGTCTATTCCCCTATATGTGCAAGCGGTGATGACATGAGAGCGGGGGCATGATAAAGCCGAGGAATGTTACTGGTTGCATTCGACCTTCTCAAGGTCCACCTTGTAATTCCTACCCCCGTGTTTCTCTCCACCAGGAGTAGTCCGTCCAGTGAGTATATATTGTACACCATTCTTGATGGCCCATACACATCACCCACTTGGTTGGTAGATATCATCTCCGCGATCTGAAGATGCTTCCTACCCGCTTTGCCCCACGTTTCTTTGCACCGGTTGGCTTTGTTCCATCGATTGACAAAGTACTCATTGCATTTCCCGAACGAGTACTCCACAATTTCGAAAGCGGAACGCACGGATGCCTTTAAACACTTTGTTGAAGGACTCCGAAGAATTGGTGGTCATCAGGCCGTACCTAATGCCACCTTTATCGAATGCTAGAGCCCACTTCTCCCTCTGCGGCAACTGATCCTTTAACCAATAATAATCCCTGTCCTCCAGGAGCTTATCCAACTCAGCAAGTTTCATGTCAAACTTCTCCTTCGTACGACAACAACAAAGAGACTTCAACTTCTGCACAACTTCCTTTTTCTTCTGCCGACTCCATATGTTGGCAGCAAAGTGCCTCATGCACCACCGATGCTCAAGTGGAGGCCATCCATCTAATTCCTCTCTCACAGCTTTAAGCAAACCATGATGTCGGTCAGAGATCATACAAATTCTGCGAGAGGTACGGACGACATTCTGCCGCACTTTCTTCAAAAACCAAGACCAACTATCATCATTCTCACTCTCGGCCAAACCAAACGCTAATGGGACAATCGATTGTCCGGGTCAACTCAACCGCAATCATCGGGACCCCACGGTACTTGCCTCGTGAGAAATGTGCCATCAACAAGGAGTACGGGCCGGCAATGCTTGAAAGCCTCAACGATCGGAAAACACCAGAACACCCTCTGCAAAATTGACTTCGGAATACCATCAACGTCATCCACTATTCCTCCAACATGGCAATACCATCTAAGGCCTGGATTGAAGTGTTTCATGGCACTTAGAATTCGAGGCACTTGGTTGTACGCCTCCTTCCAATCACCCCACAACAACTGTATAGCGTGTTGCTTTGCACGCCATGCCTTTGAGTACTTGACTCTGTAACCAGTGAAGCCCCGTATAGTCTCAATGAGCGACGAAACAAATGTGTCACTATCGGCCCTCACCACAGCAACAATACGACGGCCGAGATAACTAGCCGTGTTCGTGAATGCACATTCTTTACCTTCAAAGACCGACAACGTGGGGTGGCCCGACATTGCGAATCCTCCATTTCTCGTTCCTCAGCTTTCGAACCCACACTCCCCAACCACAACGAGACTTGCACAGACCGTGTACCGCTTCGCCTTATCGCAGTGAGTCACACGGTAAGGCCTGTGAACCCTCACGGCGTAGTCCTGCAGAAAATACTTGACATGCTCAAGCGTGTCAAGCACCATTCCCTTCTTGATCTCCATATCCTCACTCTCAGGCACCTCATCTTCCAGCATGGACAACCCGGTGTCACATACTGCCTCATCCACCATACTAAGATCCATGTAATTCGGAACCGAAGGTACCTCAACATGGACGGCCCTCAACATCCTTCTCTCGCGTCATTCAACTCCATTCTCAATGACCCGTCCCCGGGGCTCGTAAGGACTCATGAAACCCTGCGCCTAACGGCATTCGATTTCGTCCTCACTAGCATCGTCCGACCCATTGTCACCACCTATCAACAAATCATCGACAAATCATCCGACATACCATCGTATGACGTGACATCACCTTCCACTTCACCAAGCAACCACCTCAACCTCATCCTCCGATCCCTCGGATATAGTGTCATACATAGCATCCTCCTCATAATACCCTTCTTCGTCAAAGTCATCACCGATTGCACCGTCTTCACTAACTACGTCACCTTCTCTAAGCTGGACTTTGTTCGAACTCTACCTCTTGGGTAAGGTTCTCAACAACCTCCACATCAACACATTCATCCTCGGCATCAACCGAGCCCCACGCCCCTTATAGGCAACAACTTCTAGGCACCTAACGTTGCTACTCTTCACAACATCCACGTAGTCCTTCCATTCATCCTCACAAGAGAGTGGCATCAACACATAGTGTGGTCGTTCCTTGCCACAGTCAAATCTGCCTTGCAAACTAACTGGACATCCAAACCTCTTAACCAATGCATCAAATGTAGGTGGCCCACTAAAGAACTCAACATGTTTTTTCATGCTTTCAAACTCCCCATTTTCTTTGATTTTGCCACCATAATAGCAACAAACTAACCGTTCCATCTACAAAATATATAGACTACCACCAACAACCACACATAATTACGTAGAATACCATATCAAAAACGATGAAAAAATACTAACATACTTCACTATCTCCTAACCAAATTCAACTCAATGACATCTCCTAACCAAATCAAACCCATCATCACCTCCTGTACCACATGACACTATCAAATTCCTCCAAACCACCACAACTAATTCCTCCATGCATAAGTAAGTACATACATGCTACACAATGTTGAGGTCAATTCCACAGACAAACTATACCTACAACAGATTCTACGCATCAAATTGTGTCAATAAACGATATAATCATAATCAATCACCAAATTTAATACCCTAACTAACAACTACAATAACCAACCCTAGTACCTACAGAGGGGAGAGGAGAGGGAGGAATACCTGCACACGAGAAGGAGGGGCCGAGAGAGGTGCAGAGGAGGCCGAGATGGTGCTCCACGCGGCCGGCAATGGTGGCCGACGGCCACGCCCTAGACAGGCGCGTCTAGAGGCCGCCTGGCCTCCTAGCCTGGCCGCGGGGTCGCCGCATTGCCCTAGCCGCCCTAGTCTGAGGAAGCCGAGGAAGGCCGGAGGAGCATTGACGGCGGCGGCGGCGGCGGCGATTCGGCCGGACAGGGGCGGCGCAGTCACGCGGGGCCGCCGGCGTGGGCTCGCCGTCCTCTTCGCCGTCCAAGGAGCAGGGGAAGCGAGGTGGAGGCCAACGGCGCCGGCGGATCCAGAGGGGCGGCGGCCGCGGCGGCGCGGATTCGGGGAGGCGGCGGCGCGTTCGGGCGAGCGGGGCGGCTGAATGGAGTTAGGGAAAATGAGAAGCTGGCCGCGTCGCCCGTGCCCTAACTCCACCTGTCGCGCCAAACCCGGAGGCGCGATAGGGGGATGGGCCGACGTCAACACGTAAATGGGCCGGCCCAGAAAAAACCCTAGATCCCACCATTCGCGCCGAAGCATGTGGCGCGACTGGCGGGACCCACCGTTGGCCCACCCCAACGTCGTCAAAGCTCCCCCATCTACGTGGAAAGCTAGTCGCGCCAGACCTTCCGGCGCGACACAGTGTATTTGTCGCGCCGGCGGGTTAAGGGCGCGACCAAAAGGGATATCCAGTGAGATTATTTTTCAGGGGGGATATTTTTGATTAATTAATTAAAAAGGATTAAATTTAAAAAAAAATCCTCAGCTTACAGTTACCGCGCTGGCGCTGCTATTATAAACCTGCTGCTGCTAGTCCTCCCTCTTGGTCTGTCTATGCTCGCTCGCTGCGTGCGCGGTCACCATTGCGTGCTTGCAGGGTCTCAATCTCACTCTCAAATTGCAGTTGCTTCGCAGCGCCAGCAGCCAGTCATTTCATTGGCAACCAGGGCAGCAATATTCGTGGATAAGAGCTGCACTGCTGCAGCGCTAGCTGAAATATCAAGAACGTAGGGTGAAGATTCAAACAAGGCTCATTTTCGATTAGCCCAAGGCAAAGGTCCGTTTCTGAAACCGCTTACATCAGGTTTTACATCATGACTGATGAACAAAAGTTTGGACAATATTCACCGATTCCTTGCCTTTACCTTTTGGTGATTCTGTTTCTGAAACCCCTCTTCCTGAAATGGTTCCATCCGTCCATGGTTTCGCAATCCGTCCATGGTTTCGCAATTCCCCACAGTCAGAGTCGTTTGGTCGTCACCTGTGGAGTTTCTCTCCTGAACCACAGCTGCTGCGGGAAGCATGGAGGTGGAAGCCGTGGAATCAAATGGCTCGCACGGCGGCACCGATCGCCGGACACCCAAGAGGGACCGCCGCATCTTCTGGCCCTGCGTCTTCATCCTCGGTAATATACACCTGATGTTTTTCTTCTCTTTTTTCAGTGTCTTTTTTTTTTTCCGTCTCAACATTTTGCCTGTGGCCTCTGCATGCACGTGGTGATGGCTGAACTTGGACATCAGCGAATAACTGCTTCCAGTGTATCGCCTACTTCGCCGTGTCGACGAACCTAGTGAACTACCTCAAGGACCAGCTGCACGAGGGCAGCAAGGCCGCCGCGAATGGAGTCACCAACTGGCAGGGCACGAGCTCTATCACGCCGCTCGTCGGCGCCTTCCTCGCCGACGCCTTCCTCGGCAGATACTGGACCATCGCGTTCTTCCTGGTCATCTGCGTCGTGGTATGTCGTCGTCGTCCACCATCACCTGCAGTCCTGCACCTGCACTGCACGACGCAGAGTTGCAAAAGCAAGCTCACCCGCCCGGCCTCGTTGCCGTTCTCTTGTTTTGTTCACGGCGGCGCAGGCCTACGTGGTGCTCACGGTGAGCGCGGTGGCGGCGCTGGAGAGCGCGGCCTTCTACGCGGGGCTGTACCTGCTGGCGCTGGGCGGCGCGATGTCTCCGGTGCTAACGTCGTTCGGCGCGGCCCAGTTCGACGAGTCCGACGAGGCGGAGCGCGGACGGCAGAGCTCCTTCTTCAACTGGTTCTACTTCGCCATCAACGTCGGCTCGCTAGTCGGCGGCACCGTGCTGGTGTGGGTGCAGACCAGCGTCAGCTGGGGACTTGGCTACGGCATCCCGGCGCTCTTCAGCGCGCTGGCCGCTGCGGCGTTCCTGGCCGGCACCACGACGTACCGCCGGCACCAGCCGCCGGCCGGCAGCCCGTTCACCAGGGTCGCGCAGGTTGTCGTCGCCGCCTTCAGGAAGTGCGGCGTCCAGGTGCCGCAAGACGCGTCGACGCTGCACGAGTGCGACGTTGACGGCATGTCCGCGATACAGGGGAGCCGCCGGCTCGCGCACACCGATCAGTTCAGGTCAGTAGGTAGCAACTCGTCTTAGGTTTGTTTGCTAGTAGGGATATTATCACTCCTGCTATATGTGATCGTTAATAAATTTCCGGTTATAAGAATAAATTCTTCAGGCGAAATCTTGAATTGTTTGTCAATATTTAGCTCCTCTATGAATGCATCCAACTAAAGTTAGCTAAACTTTAGCTGGGGTGTTTGGATGCTCCAGGTAATAGAGCCATCTAAATTTTGCTAGTCTATTAGCTAACTGTGTTTGGATGTCTAGTAGCTAAATTTTGCTAGCTAAATTTTAGCTGGTCTATTAGCTAAACTATTTGGATGTCTAGCCACTAAATTTAGCCAGCTAACAAACAGAGCCACTTCGAGATATATGGTTCAGATTATATTTTATCCATACTAACAAAAGGAATAGCAAGCCCAAATTTTTTATTACTGTAAAATCCAAAAACTAGACTACAACTCCAATGTAGTAATTCCTTAACTGATATGGACTAAGGTATAAATAAAAAACTAAGATATATGGTTGAGGTTATTTTTTAATGTGTATTGACAAAAAATCAAGGCTGTTTTTTATTACTGTAAACTCCAAAAACTTGGCTATAAATCCCATGTGGTAATGGTATTGTTAAACTAAAATGGACTAAGTATAAGTAAAAATACAAGTATTGCTATGGACCCTATGCATCTGCTTTAAGTATTAGGTGTGCGTCCATTGACAACAACACACACAATTCTTTGTGGATGGAGACTCTCCCTTAAATGTATTTTGCTTTTTTTTCTTGGGTTTTGAAAGCTTTGCAATATGTATACATGAAAATTGAAAATAGAATGAAAAATTTAGGTAGGGGTCTCCTCTGCTGTTCTCTCTCTCAAAAAAAAAAAGGCCCGCTATGTTTTCAATCTAAATATCTATGGTGCTAAGAGAAATCGGGTGTGGGACTTGGTGGGTTTCACCAGAGCACAATATATCAAACTAATGCCCAAGAATTTATGTATTGGTATAAATTCATAATCCTTTGAAGTTGAGTCATGTTATTGCTAGCTAGACGTTACTCATTTAACTTAGTCAAAAGAAGTTGATGATCGAGTCATGTCATATTGTCATTGCTCACTAGGTGTTACTCGTTTACCTTAGTCAAAAAAAACTTGATAGCCTATACGACCTAGCATGACACCCTACGTGCGCTGTGACATCGTCGGCCACATTTGATGCTAGCAGTGTGCGAGATTTTTCTCGGTTTGCAACATTATTGTACGCCAAGTTTGTCGTGTGCATGCCTAACTGATGATGCAGTGCGAGAAAAAAAATATTATTTTCAGATCGTTTCATTTCGTTTTCTCGCCCATACCTTTCCTTTCTGCGGCAAGCTGTTGTGGTAGTGGTCATTGTCAGACAGAGGCCACTGAATGAAGGCATGAAGCAGCAGCCGCCAGCCGGCCGATAATATTAGGATAATATTAATATATGCGCAGCACATCGGCAGCTGTCTGATGCAGAAATTTGATTGCAGAATTTCATGCAAATCTGTCTTGGACGCTGGTTGCTTAGTCGTATCATAGCAACTTTACTGAAACCAAGGGCCCCATATGACCATGACCCAGCAAACTATCCTGCGTGTGCAGGTTCCTGGACAAGGCGGCGGTGGAGACAGCGGCCGACAAGCAGGCGCGTCCGGCGAGCGCGTGGCGCCTGTGCACGGTGACGCAGGTGGAGGAGCTCAAGTGCGTGCTCCGCCTGCTCCCCGTGTGGGCAAGCGGCATCATCTTCGCGGCGGCGTACACGCAGATGAGCACCACCTTCATCCTGCAGGGGGACACGCTGGACCCGTACGTGGGCGGCTTCCGCGTGCCGGCCGCCGTGCTCTCCGTCTTCGACACGCTGAGCGTCATGCTCTGGGTGCCGCTCTACGACCGCCTCGTCGTCCCGCTGGCGCGCCGCGTCACGGGGCACGAGCGCGGGTTCACGCAGCTGGCGCGCATGGGCGTGGGCCTCGTCGTGCTGACCGTCGCCATGCTCGCCGCGGGGGCGCTGGAGGTGGCGCGGCGAGGCGTCATCGCGCGCCACGGCATGTACGACACCCACACCGGCGCCGGCGGGGACGGGCGGTACCTGCCGCTGTCCATCTTCTGGCAGGTGCCGCAGTACGTGGTGGTGGGCGCGTCCGAGGTGTTCACGTTCATCGGGCAGATGGAGTTCTTCTACGACCAGGCGCCCGACGCGATGCGGAGCCTCTGCTCGGGGCTGTCCATGACGTCGTTCGCGCTGGGAAACTACGTCAGCTCCGCGCTCGTCACCGTCGTGGCGCGCGCCACCGCGCGGGGAGGGCGGGACGGGTGGATCCCCGACGACATCAACCGCGCGCATCTCGACTACTTCTTCTGGCTGCTCGCCATGCTCTGCGTCGGCAACTTCGGCGTGTACCTGCTCATCGCGCGATGGTACACGTACAAGAAGACCGTGGATGATGAAAGACCATGATGGTCTACTAGTAGATTAGTAGTAGCGTGGGGGGTGTGCTAGTACCGATTTCAATTCAATTCAAAGAAAGATAACTTCACCCTTTTTTGGAAAGTTGGAATGTGGGTGACGCAAAGCGACGACGGGCCCGTGGGGAAACAGAAAGGAAATGAGCCCGCTGTTGAACAATGAGTGGGCTTGGCCCGGTCCAATAAAGCTTATTAGTTGAGCCCATGGATACTGAACTAGTTAGTACTAACGAGTACTCCTCAAACGGACGCTTCGACCTCATCGATCGATCGTCGGTGATAACGACAGGTTCGGGGTTGCCGATCGACGAATTAGTGACCAAAAATGGCTCCGTCGCTACACCGCAGTCAGCGTCACTACTTAGGTCATCTTCCCTGTCCGTACCTCACTTGTACTGTACTAGCATATCACTCGCCGAGTCGCCGTCGATACAATGCAATGCATGCGATTTTAGATTATTCTGCCCGGAGAGCGACTGTGTGTTAAGCTGTGACGGCGACGTGGATCGATTTTTATTTGATTCCTCAAACGCTACACAATCAACCGGTCATTATTATTTATTACAGGTCTCATTCGTAGGCTGTTAACCAAGACGTGAATCCAATTTGACACACGACTTTTTATAGAGTGATCTCTCTCTCTCTCTCTCTCTAGTGGGATCGGCCAGCAAACATATTCATGAGATTTTTTTTCTTTTGTTGAAATGTTTGGACTATATCTATAACTTCTTTTTTTTTAAATTTTGTTCTGGATTTTCTCTCTCTAATTTTGTTTCTTATTTTTTGTTAACAGGTTTTTGTTTTTTTTTTTTTCATAATAACATATGTGGATCTAGATGTAACTCTGATGTGGTTTTTTTAATTTAGTTTTAAGAATGACACATGCCAATTTGTATAGTTTAGATGTATTTTTTATGGGATTACTTTAGATAAACCTTAGTAATGGTAGATATGAGTAGTTAAGATGCAAAGGGGGGTAAATGTAGCTATCGTTCATACTGAAAAGTGGTAATTTAGATACAGATTTAGTGTTACTTTAATTATTTGTCTCTTTCAGAATGAAAGAGTTAGGTAGTTTAATTAGATGCAAATTAGATTCAGCAGCATTATTGCTAATAATGATATTAGACTATACTGAATTTGATATCCTAATATTTTGTTTTTGTGAGAACTTCTAGTATTTTTCTCTCTTTTTATGCCTCCCTGTTAAAGTAGAGGCTCTACAAGGATGGGCATAGAGCCGAATGATCATGATCTATAGGCATCACATTCAAACAAATCACACGATTCCTTTTCTTACAAAAACCTCGAAGGATAGTAACAATGTGGTGGCCAAAGCAAGACTTTGGCATATTCTGTTTACATGTGTCGAACAGGGAAAACAGGAAATGACAACGGCGACGGATGACCAATTCTCGTACTCCTGTAATTCGTTATGACTTATGAGCTGTAACGGTACGGCTTCGCTACCTAGCTAGCTAACAGCAAGCTAAAACACACATATATACGCACCCAGGACCAAATAATCCTAATGTCTAATGACAAGGACAGATAGATTTACTCATGTACAGTAATTTCGTTCTCTAGTGTATATAAAATGGGCACGGTTTTGTTAGGTCATGGGTGACTGAATGGATTATGTAGGATGTTTTCACCTACTCTGCTCTGTACTAGGGACAATTTCTCCTTTATGCTGCTCCGAAAGGTACAAAACCTAGGTAAATGTAACAAAATTTAATTAGTACTCATATGCAGTGCTGATTCTTAGCGTCCCCAAACTTTTTTGGAGGCAAGGTAGCTTATCAGTACGTGTGATGTGTCTGAGGCAAAATGCTCAGTATTTGGAGCCAACCAATCGTTCAGCTTGACATCACACCCGACCATACGCTTTATTACACAAATGGCCCACATCCTATATGGCCCACATCCTAGGCACGGTACGTAGTGCTACAGTCTAGTCACAAAAAATACAAATGATCGAAGAGAAACTAAAAGACTAAATATTCATATTTAAGTTTTTACTCGGCCACCTGAGTGCTTATGTGTATTACACAAATGCATTTTATGTCCACCCTACACATTTTTACAGGTATATTTGGTCGGCTACGAGCTCCTCCGCGGTGGCTCTCCAAGATAAAAGCCAAAACAAAGATACTTCATTGTGGCAGTGTCCGGAGCAACGTTTTATTTCTTGCTTTGGCACAAAGGCCAATCTATTGGCAATGTCTTCGGCCTAGTTGGGCATTGTCCATTGTGTCAGTGTATACACAACTTGCACCATGGTCTTCGGTGACCTAGTTAGCTCGGTGAAAACCCTTGGCTCCTGCAACAATGTAACAATGGTACATGTCTGAGACTTGTAGGCTACATTCATACCGACATCAAGTACTCAACCAAGAAACAATTGACTACTGAGTCAAGAGGTTACCATACGCATGATTTGTAATCGAGTGAGGTTCAGAAAGTAGGAAGAGCTACACTTATTAGGTGCACTTTGTGCCCCAATAAACAAGCAAAGATTTTGAGGCAAGAACAAGGCCTTCATCCCAACTCCATTGAGTCAGCCGAAAGCTCGTGGGCTACACCCAGTGGGTGCATTGTCCATAAACCCATTGCAAAGGTCAAGTTCTTATTTAAGATGCTAGCGTTCTCAGCTACGCCCCTGGCGCTCTCCTTCAGCGACATGAGTTGTCTAGCGAGAAGTTCGACGGCATCAGGCCTCCTCCCGCTCGGCGTTCTCCTTGCAGTTGTCAATCCCCTAGAGGATGCCCCCCTCCTTGACGGGATTCTTCTAGATAACTCATGGGTTGGGGCTATGGTGCAGGCGAGATGAGGTTGATGTTAATTTCGTCCACTAGAATCCAAAGACGGTGTATTACTTGCTAAGCACTCGGTCCCAACTTTGAACTTTGACCATCTTGAAGAAGGACTTGATTTTGGTGATACCTAGCATGGAGACGGGACCGGAGTATCTTGAATAGGAGGCTAAGAGGTTTGCTTGGACCTAGTTCCTCTAGGCACCCAATAAAAACCGTCTGTCGATCCATCCTTAGTTTAGTTGTCGTGGTATTTCTGCCTTCATGATCTCCCTACAAACAAGAATGAGGTGCACTTATGGGGTGGAATTCAAAAAAGACTTGGTCAAGGGAGAATGCTATAGTACTGTCGCTATTGGGATACCATAAAGATTGTTGCACTTATTGATCACCAAGAACCGGGTGGGTGGGTTGGGTGGGTGGGGGGGGGGGTGCGGCTACTAATGAGTACATGTCCTACCATCATGGAGGGCAAAAATGGCTTCCTATACGTAGATGATCTTCACAGACTTGGAACATAAGACATAGATATGTTGCGTATGCATACCTAGATATGCTAAGGTTTTGTTGTAGCCAACTAGGAGACCAGCTTGTAAACCGATTGGGCTAGGACTCTATTTGTATCCCTACCCCCTGTGCCATATGAGGCGGTGTATGAAGCCCATGGTCGGTGATCCTAACATACTCCCAAATCATTTGGCACCCAAGCAACACAATCCACAAACACATATGTATTCTTAGGATTATCAGAACCCGCATAAACTCATGTCTCATGTGCAACTATAGATCTATGTGTACCATATACCATTCATTGTCCACTGCTGACAGAGTTGCTATTACATTTTTCTAAAATAAATTTGGTTAAGGTATATATAAACTTGTATTAAAAAAACACTTGATTTTTTATTTAATAATACCATTTAGAAGAAACTTTTAGTAAAATATAACAAAGCATATTCTGACGGAAGAGAGTACCTCATTATCCGGTGGGGGAATAAAGAACAGAAGCTCCATCTACACACATCTTGTATCCATCAACTTTGTGTTGGTGGCTATCGTGGGAGACGAGAGGGTGAGCTGGTGAGGGTGCGAGAAAATACATTTTAGTCTTTTGGAAGAAACTTTTAATCAACGATGAAACCATGAAAATCAAATATAACAAGCATTCTGACGGAAGTGAGTATCTCATTTATCTGGTTGGGGAGTAAAGAACAGAAGAAGCTAGCTCCATACCCACATCTTGTATCCATCAACTGTGCGTTGGTGCCCATCGTGTGAGACACTGAGACGAGAGGGTGATCCGGTGAGGGTGTGAGAATCCAACGCGTGTTTCACGGCAACCATCACAAATTCACAACAGTCTCTCGTGCACGCACGCACGCATTGTGCCCGACACATCGAACTACTCGAACCCGGGACACTGTATACGTACGTCTCACTGTCTGAGCCATAGCTGACGGAAAAGCAAGCACTCATCATAACCAGCTAGCTGCAGCTGATCACTCACCTGTCAAAAAGGCCAGCTGCTCCGGCGTGCATCGTCGATGGAGGAGAATCTAACTAATCACACGTCGTCCAGCTTCGTTCGTCCCAGCTTCCTCGGCGGTGTCATCGGGTCTTGCCCCTCGGTGGGTGATCGCGGCCGCGCCGGTTCAAGACGAGCCAGATGGCGTCGTCGCTGACGTTTTTATTGAAAGGGGACGCAATATCCTCCAGTATTTTTCTGACAAGACCGAGCCACGAATGCAGCAAGGCAACCACCGTCCACCTCTTAGCTGTTTTGGGCACTGCATACCTAGCTTGGTGTGAAACAATTAACCTTGCGTGTCTGATTACGTGCCGGCGTGTGCAGCTGGACATCACTGGACATCATCAATCTGTACATCTACGTTTGTTATATTCGTGCCAAGATCAAATGATGATCATGTGCACTTGGTTTGCAAGCTTGCACTACTGGACACAAGCATCCAGTATCTATGATCTTCACTAGGCGGCTCACCAGATTCTTGTGGATTCTGGGGCTGTTGTTTTTGCGTTCGCATTGGTTGGCATTTTTTACTGCTACCCAGTTTGAGAATTACCCTACAATAGACCAGAGAGAATCTCGTCCCGTTCTCTTTGAAACCAGGAAAGAAAAGTGTGGTCGAATAATGTCGTCACTGAATGGACACAAAAGATTATCTGAGCGGCAAAAACTTCGATCCTAACGAAGCGACTAATTCATCCTTAATTCGTCCCCGCTTAGTATTGCACTTAGTCGTGCTACTACTCTAATCTAATAAGATTCCATCGCCATCTGTTTTACAGCTTTCTCTGCAGCCAACCGGAAGCGGACTGAAACGCCTCCGCTTGCCAAAACCTTCCGTGCCTCGGACGCGATCCTCCATACATACCTTTCTTGTGGTATCTATCGCTACAACAATCAGCTGGACAGTGAAAACTCATTTTTTACACGTACTTGGATCTGTGTGCGCCATTGTGTTATTATCCCATCCAAACTTAAACGTCACTGATGGAATGGAATTAACAGTGCTGAACGAATACATAGATGTTCTGAATAGTTTTCCCCTGTAGCCAGATGATTGTTCATTTTTATGCCATGCTACAAATTAAGATAAACTTTCTTTGTAATATTGTATATATCTGTATATGTCCAGAGAGTACCAAGTCTTTCAATACTTATTTAACGAAAAAAGGAACAGGCAAACCTGAGCTGTGTGTTACATACACAAGTAGCTGTTCTTAGCTGGTTTATTAGCAGAAAAGAAAGGGAAAACAGAGAGAGAGAAACCAAGTTGTCTCCTGAACAATCTCTATAAATATGCTAGTTGGTTGAACCACGTAACGAAGTTAACTAGGCCATTTGCCTTCGCAACAAGGCCTAACTGACGCCAAGGAGCAGTGTGAAGAAGAAGCACACATGGGGACATCTGAACAGCCATGCACGAGCCCGCCCAACCTGAACTTGTTCACCGCCTCCTCCTATGGCACCTCCCAGCAGATTCATCAGCTGCTGCCACCGCACGACTCCGTGATCTGCACCGAGCCAGGACTGGGCTTCCCCTACTACTGTGCCACTGATCAGCAGGAAGCGACGTTCGACGGCGACGATGCGGACCTCGGCTTCCCGGTTTCCAACAAGGCCACCAGGGTCGACTACTACAGCTCGCCTTACCAACCGTCGTGGCCGCTGGCTCGCGCCGCGGCCGCCGAATCGTCGCGTGTCAGGAAGCAGAGGTTCCGGGATGTTCTTGAGAGCTGCAAGCAGAAGGTCGAGGCCATGGAGGCGATGGAGTCCCCGGTGGCGTTCCAGGAAGGTGAGGACGCGGGTGCCTTGGGGGATGGAAGTGGCGGTGCCGGCGCCACCGCAGGCGGCGGCGGTGGAGTAGTAGGCAGTGGAGGAGGCGCCGACGGGATGCGGCTCGTGCAGCTGCTGGTGGCGTGCGCCGAGGCCGTGGCGTGCCGTGACCGTGCGCAGGCCGCGGCGCTGCTGCGGGAGCTCCAGACCGGCGCGCCCGTGCACGGGACGGCGTTCCAGCGCGTCGCGTCGTGCTTCGTGCAGGGCCTGGCGGACCGGTTGGCGTTGGCCCACCCGCCGGCGCTGGGGCCGGCCAGCATGGCGTTCTCCATCCCGACGTCGTGCACGGGGCGTGACGGCGCGCGCGGCGAGGCGCTCGCGCTGGCCTACGAGCTGTGCCCGTACCTGCGCTTCGCGCACTTCGTGGCCAACGCCTCCATCCTGGAAGCCTTTGAGGGAGAGAGTAACGTCCACGTGGTGGACCTGGGCATGACGCTGGGCCTGGACCGCGCCCACCAGTGGCGCGGCCTCGTCGACGGCCTCGCCGCCCGCACGGGCGCCAAGCCGGCGCGCGTGCGCGTCACAGGCGTCGGCGCCCCCGCGGAGGCCATGAGAGCCGTCGGCCGCGACCTCGAGGCGTACGCGGAGGGTCTCGGGATATGCCTCGAGTTCAGGGCCCTCGACCGCAGCCTCGAGAGCCTGCAGATCGACGACCTCGGGATCGACGCCGACGAGGCCGTGGCCATCAGCAGCATCCTGGAGCTGCACTGCGTGGTGAAGGAGAGCCGCGGGGCGCTCAACTCGGTGCTCCAGACCATCCGCAAGCTGTCGCCCAAGGCGTTCGTCCTCGTGGAGCAGGACGCCGGGCACAATGGGCCCTTCTTCCTGGGCCGCTTCATGGAGGCCCTGCACTACTACGCCGCCGTGTTCGACGCGCTGGACGCGGCGCTACCGCGCTACGACGCGCGGCGCGCGCGCGTGGAGCAGTTCCACTTCGGCGCGGAGATCCGCAACGTGGTCGGCTGCGAGGGCGCGGCGCGCGTGGAGCGGCACGAGCGCGCTGACCAGTGGCGGCGCCGCATGAGCCGCGCCGGGTTCCAGTCCATGCCGATCAGGATGGCGGCCAGGGCGCGGGAGTGGCTGGAGGAGAACGCCGGCGGCGGCGGGTACACGGTGGCCGAGGAGAAGGGATGCCTCGTCCTCGGCTGGAAGGGAAAGCCTGTCATTGCCGCCTCCTGCTGGAAGTCCTAGGCCGGCAACCGGAGAGGTATACCACCCAGCACCGTGCTGGCTGGCATACACGGTGGATGGATGTCTGGTGAGGGTAGATGAATAAAGAGCTCAAGCTTAGAGATGAGCTCGCGCATGCTTCTGGTTGTTCAAGCAGTTATATTTGCTTGAGCAAACCTGTATTAATAAGGCCCACACATTGTGCTTGGTTGAGTTGTTCGACAAATTGTGTAGGTCAGTTAACCAATCTAACAGCATGATGAGGTTTCGATTTCTTGCTATATCTTCATCGTTTTTTTCCCTCATGATACTTTTTGTCATGGGAAAACTAATGTAACGTTTTCTATACAGGAATAGAAACTGATGTTCTTTATCCATGGAACTGAAATGATCCTCCATTGATAAGCAGAGATGCAAGGCAGAACTGAAATGATCCTCCATTATTAAGTAGAGAAGAAGCAACAGGTTTTAAAATACTAATTTGTGAATCAAATGGGCAAAACTCACGTTTATCGGTCTGATCGCCACCCTATAAATTCAGTACGATGTTTGCGCTGAATTAGTTTTTGTGGAAACGTTGGACGAGTCTGACCGGGTAAAGATCATCAACGTTCCTTGTGACAAATGAAAAGAACAGATGGAGTATTTATGTTTGCCCCCACACGATATTTAGAGTATTTTCAGCGTATAATAGCATAATTTTTTTAGGGAGTATAATAGCATGACTGTGTACATGGGTTTGGATGTTTGGTACAACACGGTACAATATTGACACACACACAACACTCACTCCATGAGCACACGTACGCAAAACTCTTACCCTACGAGAAAAGGATTGAGCCGGCAGATTTGGAGAATAAGTCATCACTGACGCCCAGACGCCCAGCCACGAAGCCAGCGGCAGGGCAAGCAGGGCTTCAGCCCTGCCTACGGATGCCAAGTATGTGGAGCCCCACCTTAAATTTTTATGCATAAATATATGATTAGTAGAGTTAAGTCATCGTATATTGTTGTTTAGCTCGTCCTAAATTTTTTTCTGGCTTCATTACTGCTAAAGCCTCATTGTCGACAGAAATATCACTTACCAATTAAAACATAACGTCAAAAAATCCTAGAATTCAGGTGGACAGTTCCACCACAAGAGACCTAACCGACTAATCTTGACCAGTTCACATTTCCTTTTCTTCTACTATCTCCATTCTAAATTGTAAGTCACTTTAATTTTTTTAATACATTCAGATCTAGGTGAAGAGTAAAATGAATATGCCAAAAAAAAGTTAAAATGACTTATAATTTAAAATAAAGGAGTATGTAACCTAAAAATATATTAGGGCTCAGTTGGACTATGAAAGGCCTGTGGACCGTGGCCCATTACCACACCTGTGTACATGTCAGCTTCCCATACAATCCCCAACCATATACTAAAATCCAAATAACACATTGTGATAAAGGAAAGAAGGAATGAGCAACATCGTTGAGTCAAATAACACGCACCCAATGTAAATGAATGTGATGTATTGTGAATATAAGAATCGAAGGCTGGAGTTTTTTTGGCTACTTCCATTTCATCACAGACTTGTCCGTATATCATATATTCTTTGATGGTCCCTATCCGGCTATCCCCTACTTCACCAAAACAGTCTCCTGAGAAAACTTCTCTTTTGCTTTCTAGATTTTGAAGCTGCATCAACATGACATAAATTTAAATTAGTCAATGACTCCATCTCTCAATCAGAACGCACGGTACAAACAAATTATGCAGACTAAAACACATTTACCGCTTTGTCTTCCAGCTTTTAACAATGCTTCCTCAGCGATTGGTCTCCAATGCTGAGCACACGAGAATGTAAGGCCCATCCCTACAGTCAGCCCTCGCAAAAGCTGAATTGTTCGAAGCACTGAAAATAGCTCTTCTGGGAAGCTCTTCAAATAGGAAACAAATAGAATAAGTCATTTAAGAAAGCAGTTTAGGAAGTCAAACTACACATTAATGCATAGATAGACCACCTATGTGCGTAGATAATGCAAATAAATGGATGGAGGCAAATACAGGATTGGTTAAGAAAAAAATGTTATGTACCTCCACTCCAATTTTATTAAGCGAAGAATCATCAGCAAAAGGTGACATAAGGGTTACACCTGGTGGCAATCTTGTATCAAACATACGCAGGGCTAATTGAAACAATTCTTCTAGCTTGTTATCACTTACGGCCCATGTTCGGATACCTAGCTCCCTGAAATATTTTATAGTCCATGAGCAGAATAAGTAATATATCAAGAACTATTCAATAAGAATCAGAACCCATCTTTTCATTTTGAACAGGAACCAATATGCCATATTATCTTCATTAGTTTGCTAACCCAGACCGCTGTTTTAGAAAAACAACATAAAATATTTTTGTTTTCTGACTTGCAGAAACTCCAAGTGTGTACAAAGTAGAGCATAACACAGCGCTAGTGCTTTCCTAAACGCTAGACAGTCGGTCACCTACCTTTTAGCAATAATAATTCATGCAAAAAGCCCTTTGAATGGGATAAATGGATGATTAAATGGAAACGGTGTGCCACAGCTTAGTGTCTAAATGGGCTCAACGACTGTTTAGACAAACAATGCATGATGCGCAATTGAGCATACCTGAAACTTTCCTCAACCCTCGAAAAATCATCATCAGCCATTGCAATTACAAGATTTGCATAAGCAAGCCGCAAATCTTCTGGCATTTCTTTCACTTGTCCATAATCAAGTAAAGCCACCTAAGAAAAATCACAAAGAAAAACATTTAACTGGAAGCTGCCATTGCCCTGTAAAAGGGGTTTGAAGGGTTTAAAAGGTCTCTTGCCTCTGTGTCCTTACAGATAAGGATGTTTCCTGGGTGAGGATCTGCGTGGAAAAAGCCATCCTTCAATATCATTTGACCATATGCAAGAGTAAGATCTGACAAAATCTTCCTGCAATAGAAAAGGGGTACTTTTGAGATAACTTAATCATTAGAATTTGAAGCTATTGAAGAAATGACTATAAAAGAATAACTGAATTTACAAAAAAAGGAATGTTTCTAATTATTCACACCCTCTGTTAGCAACATTGGTTTAACACTGGATATATTATAGCTTATTGGTGAGGCATCAGGTGTGAAAACAAACGTTCACAAGAGCAGCAATGTGCTACCTATCCATTGCACCAAGGAGGACATCACATCACACAGATACAGGACCTCATGACATGTCAGTTACTAGACTTTCCTATATATATCTTGGAATCCCTCTCCCTCTTCCTGTCCCTCTCTCTCTAGAGAAACTGACCTAAGCTCAAATCCAGCCCATTATTGATAAAATAGCAGATCGGCTTCCAGGATGGGTGGACCTGTTAACACGTGCTGGTAAACACATGTTGGTCCAATTTTTCCCCAACTCAATGCTAGTCTACATGGCAATGGCCACTGAGCTTCCACCATGACCCTAAAAGCCATTGATAAGATCAGGTAGGGCTTTCTTTGAAGAGGACATAAAAACACAGAAGCGGGCATCTGGTGACTTGGACTAAAGTACATCACCCACCCTGAGCCGGGAATCTTGGGCACCTCCAATCAACAAACCTTGGATGGGCACTCGATTAGGTGAACATGTTTGCAAAAAAGTAAAAAACAGACCTTCATCATCTTTGGTTAGCCTTAACTGCACAAAATGCAATATTTCATGGTGCTGTCCTCTTTAGACCTGGGGAGAGGATTTGAAAATCCTGGACAGCTGATCGCGCAGCTGGGCCTCCCACATCCTGCTCGTTGCCCAATTTGTGATCAAGCTGATGAAACAATCAATCACCTGCTTGTGTCTGGCATTTTTGCACGAAAATTCCAGTTCCTCCTGCTGCAAAGACTCGGTTTACAAAGTCACTCCCCACAAAATGAAGATGTATGCTTTGATGACTGGTAGGCGATGACTGAATCCAGGGTGTATGGTCCCATCCTGTCAGAAAAGGTCTCAATTCTATCACCATCCTTGGAGCTTGGATAATTTGGAAAAACCACAATCAGGTGCGTGTTTGATGGGGCTTCCCTAACAAGGCCGGAGCATTTCTGGTCTCACTGAGGAGTAGCTGCTCAATTGGAGTCCCCCACACCCCATTCAATACTATTGACCCATCAGTTCAACCACAGAATCTTAAAACTAGTATAAGGTTCTGTAAACTAAGCAAATGAGAATCATACTCTTTTGAGATGAAGGGGCTTACTGCTTTGCCATTGCTGCGATCTTACCACCAGGATCTATGCCCCTTTTAGCCATTTCATTGCCAAGATTCATTATTGGGGTCCCTTTGATGAATTCCATTACCAAAACCTCTCTAACAAAGCATATAAGCAAAAAAAAATGAACATTTAATTAATACTACAACAGAATAACCTCATATATTGATTGGTCTAAAAACTGTCACAGGTTACTTATGCAAAGAAACACAAGAGATAGTAAGCTCTACATCTTCTATCTAACAGCATACAGTATAAAAATCAAGTTTTCTATATTTGGAATACAAGAAGAAAGAAAGGTATGATTTAAAATCAGCAGCAGAATTCTTGATATCGTGAAATAGCAGTGATAATATTTCTTTGTTTATTAGCTCTTTTTTTTGCGACCGGAACTTCATCTGTTTTTCACTAAGAGGATAGTTGCTTATACTAAAAATCCAAACAAGCCAGTACAAGATAATGTTAATCTCTGGATACAAAACCTAGAGGGTCAGGAAGATCCAATAACATAAAGTCACTGCATGATGGAGGAAAACACACTAGAAATGCAAATACTAACTTTGCATAAAGAAGCTTCATGCAAAGGGAAAATCTAGTGTGGCCAATAAATATTTCTTGTTCCAGTATCAGTAAGTCTGTAAGTGGCTGATTTATAATTGCTCTGATGAAACTATCAAACTAGAGACAACGCTTGCATCCAACTGAACATATGGTAGAGAACTAGGATTCAATTAAATAACCTAAAGAACACTTTGGCTAAGCAGCTATGATATTATACCTGCTAACCATCCCCGGAATCACACGAGGCACCATAACTGGAGGTTTCTTATTGGTGACACGTAGGAATTCTCGTATTCTTTCCATTGCTCTTGCTTCACGTACAAAGTCAAACTCATAGCATATCTTCAGAAGCAAAAAGACATATCAATACTCCAATACCACAAAGGCGTGCACTGGTGTGAAATAGAGATACTACTAACAAAGAAAGGAAACACAACAATATGTTCTCATTTAGGAGATGCATGTTTATGAAGACCAATCTATTTGAACAGCTAACCTCCTTTGACTAATGTAAATATGTAGCTGGTCATATATGGTGAGCTGTTCCTTGTCTCTAAAGGTTAAAATATGAACTCTAAATTTCTCTTGTTTGTTCTTTTGTGCGCATGCATATATCTAATATTTGAAGCTTCTATTAACCTTACCTTGCATTGCATTACTGCTTCACCAGAGATACATATTAGTTACCATGCACTATAGTACGAAAACAATGTTAAAAGGAAGCTTTAAGATTTGCTCTAAGGTAAGAACTTAAAATTTCGATAGTGATGAATGAAGAAAAAAAGATAAGAAAAAGGTTGAAACCCTTTTTAGTGGTCATAAATTTGAAAGGTGCTGATTAATCAGATATAAGATAGTAGATATCAGAATTCCATGATGTGTACAACTCTATAAAATGATCTGCATATAGTACCAACCTGTGCAGTTTAACAGGGTTCAATACTAATTTGAAACATGCAGAACGACTTGCTTTATCTCAGCATAATTATAAACACAGAAACAGGCTCGACATTTTCTTGGTGTTTTAGGAAAGGTGTAGAAAAGTATACTGGATTATTGGGACAAGCAACAAAACAGAAAGCTAGGGGGGTGGGGAAGAAACCTGCTTTTCCATCTCTTTGGTGGCAGAGAATAGATCAAAGTTGATGTCATACTTCTGCAGAAACAAGGCCATTGCTTGCATATTCCGAATATCAACCATCATCAGATGTTCGGCTCCTGGATGTTGGACCTGGTCAATTCCTAATTCATTATGACATATCCGCAGGGGGAGGGAATCTGAGGTTTCAAATGGCTGTTTACAAAACACATAAGCATATTACTAACCTTGACAGCAACGTCTGTCTTTGATAATTTAAGCCTTGCTCGATGCACCTAACAAAAATGAACCAAAATATAACTTGGAAATTATCTAAAGAAGTTATAGTGAGAAAATAAGTGATCTGTTCCCAGTCTGTAGCGATGTTATGTTACAAAGAAGCAAACAACATGTGCACAGGCTAACATTGGCATGAATGGTAGAAAGTACATATATTACTCGCACTCCCCGGAATTCACAGATGAAGAGAAATACCTAAGCACGAACCTGTGCAATAGAAGCAGACCCAACCGGCTCAACATCGAAGAATTCGAACATGTCGTCAAAGCTCTTCCCAAACTGTTTCTCCACAATATCTCTAACCACATCAAACGGCGTGGCTGGGGCCTGATCACACAGCGTAACAAGTCTCTTCACCCAAGCCATCGGTGCCAGGTCAGGTTTTCCCAGAATTTGAGCAGCCTGTTCAAAATCCACCGATCCAGTGTCACAAAGCATGCAAATCATAACACGATGATACAAAAGCACCACAAGCGCGATCACCTGCCACACGCCCCTTATTTTTTATTTTTGGTGGGCGAAAATGAGGGCGTTTGAAAATCAGAGTTGAGGAAAGAAAAATTAGAATAGGGCGGGCGAACCCAAGCACACACAAACCTTGAGGAACAGGCCGCCGAGCTCGGAGCAGAGGGAGTACATCTTCCGGGCGCCGAGCTCGTGCTGCTGCTCCCACATGGCCTCCCGCTGGTCCTCATCCTTCACGAACCCCGCGCGCAGCTGGCACACCTGGACCGACCAACCGACCAAAGCGATTCGCAATTAGAATCCCCCGCGCCTGAGAGGCATATCAACGAGCACATAGAAGGCGCGCCACCAATGGAACAGCGGCGAGCCGACTCACCTTGTAGCTGGTGTAGATGTCGGCGGCGCGGACCCAGAACTGTGCGGAGCGGCTCCATGGGCGGAGGCGGTCGGAGAGGCGGTCCCGCAGGTCCTGCAGCTGCGCGAGCGCCAGCGGCATTGCTGGCGGACGGAACGAGGCCGAGGACGGGGGTGCGCGCGACTGTGCGAGGGGAGACGGATATTATACGTGTCCGCCGGTCGAGGAGTGGGAGCTTTACAGCCGCCGCCGCGCCGTGGCTGCGCCGTCCCGTTCCTTCGGCGCCGTGGTGCCGTGGTGGAGGGTGTCCGCGTGTTGTGTTTCTGTGGCTGACTGGCTATCGGCCTACGGCGAGGCTGGCCCACTAGGAATCGATTGAATAAATATGAGTAAAGGATGTATGCATGAAGATAAAAAAAAGTTTACTGTAGTGAGGGAATGAGGTTTTTTCGTGTCGGGATCAGGGTACAGTACACGGCAGCACAGCAAGCCACCCACCACACATGCCCGTGGCGAGAAGAGATGTCGACGGGTCGGCCACTCGCACTCGGCAGTCGGCACTAGCATTATGGCGAGGCTGCAATGAGAAGTTTTTTTTTTTTTTGTTGCTCTGGCATAATCCTATAGTCGTGGGACAATTTTTTCGGTTGATAATTTTATTTTTAATTTTTATAATAGCCTTAGATCTCGTTATTTGGCTTGTGGCGGAGATTATATATGACACAAAAGGTTGAAGAGTGCGTTTCTATCGTTCATTTTTTTTTTGTTTCATGCAAGTGTTTAGAAGTGGAAATTATAGAGGTCCAAGTATCGTTCTGGTTTTCTATGGATTCAAACATTAGGGCTTTGTTTGCCGCCTCAATACATCATAACCTAACTATGGCGCATCCTTATTACATATGGTTTCTGCCGCAACCTAGATTGCTAAGACAACTATGGAATTTCGTACCGAGGATAGCTACGCCAACTCACGCCAAAAGCGTGGCACTCGAATTCACCGCCGAACTTTGATAAGCCATATCTACTATGTGGCTAGTTGAGGGAACAAACCATAGTTTCGGCATTGATATAATGTCTTAAGAGGCTGTCATCTTTTGTTATTTTCTTGCATTCTGGAAAAACTAAAAGGATTAGGTACTTTGTATTGCTTTAGCTTTATATAAATGCTAGGTTTACCCCGAGCCATGAAGGGGGTAAATCAGAGAGCGAGGGGCATGAGCAACTTTTCGCACTTACTGTTGTCCACGTGGTGAGCCATGAAGGGTGATGGATAAGATTGAGCTGCAAACCAATAATTTAAGACTAAAATGGACAATTTAAAAGTTTGGGGACCAAACTGAACCTCAGACGATACTTTAGAGATAAATATGACTATTTTGCTAAAAAAAACTGTATAGGTTTTCATGGTTTCAGAGTGTTTCCCACAAATATTTTCCTTGGCCTTTGAGTTTTGTCGTTTGCTCGCTCCATGAGTCCGGCTCCTGTTTGTATTTTTTTTTTTCGATTTGTCAGATCAGATGCTCTCGCACTGAATAGAGGCGCGCGGCTTCGGCGGCCGCCGCGCGATAGGCGAGCTGCTGCTCCGGTGGGCGGCGCGTGCAAGTCTACGATAGAATCAGTTTGCAACACTCCTTTTTCCCTGTCTATTTCCCCTTCCCTCCTTTCGTATCCCGCACTCGTCTTATCCTCTATGGCGGCTGCGATGGGCGCCGTGATCCGGCGGCTGCACACGGCAGCGGCGCAGCCCCCGCGCCTGACGAAGTTCGCGCTGCACCCGCCCAAATCCGTGAGTCTCCGCTTCTCAGACGACAGCGCCTCCTCCTCCTCCGTAGATCCTACCTACCTAAGGTTTCACCAGATTCAGTGATTCCTGCTACTGTCTACTTCTCGCGTGGTGGATACTGGATGGTGTTAATGTCTAGTGTGATCTAGGGTACTGTCCTCAGCTGAAAGGCCAAATTCACAACATCGCGAGGGCCCTAGGGGCCACCGTGTTCTGCGGTCTGAGTTCACCTGATTGTTGTTGTCGCCTCAAGGAGTAGCGTTGCAGCTACTCAAATCTTGCGTGCATTGTTTGGTTGTCATGCGTGCAAGCAAAAACAAATCAAAATGGTCCCTTATGTCCACTCGTGATTGCTCGATTACGAAACATTAGTGTTATACGCTATTTCGGGCATGCAGACCATGTGAATAGAAATCGTTCTTGTGCTGAATTTCGTGTGAGACCATGTGTGGTGAAGACATAGCTCCCAGTCAATGTCATGCGAACAGTTCCGGCGTCGTTTTTGAAGTTATGGTCTTATTCAGTTGTCTTACTGTTTCCAAATAATCACATCCACATTTTAGGACCATATGCATCTTATCTGGAAGAAATGGGCCTGCACATCTTGATTAGGCAGCCTGGCACTTACCAACTGCTGCCCAGTTGATGGATGTATCATCAACAATGCTGTAGCATTGCATGAGATTATTTGCTGGCGAACGAGATAAGTTGGCATGTGTATCTTGATTGGAACGTGTAATTCTCTGAACATGATAACCTTCGAACATCGCTCTTGTTGATATGCATACTTTTCATCAAATTACAAGGGCCTCTTTTCCAATTGGCCACTCTTACAAACTTGCTGTGAAATTTACTCTGGCAGTGGTTTGCGAAGTTATTTGGGGCATGGGCTGTGTATCTGTTTTGAATTTAACTAATTTATAATTCATCCCAGGTTGAAATCGAATTCGCTGATGGTAGTTCATTTCATCTGTCAGCAGAATTTCTCAGAGTATACAGCCCAGCAGCTGATAGCAAAATCCGTTCAGTGGGTGGTGAAAAGGTAATTTCTAGTATACTTTACACACTCCATGTCAAAATAGGTTTTCTTGAGTTTTTTCTGTTATCCCTCTTGACAGCTTTCTGTTTACAAATTACAAATAATACATTGCCATTTCTGTAAAGGGAAAATTTTGCTCATATAGCCTTTTTGAAGGGTAAATTTTCTGTGAATGAATCTGTAAATTTGGAGAGATATTAGTCTTGAGTTTATGACTGCAGATCATTCATATAAAATACTAGATGACACCTTTGGAGATAAATATCTTGTAATGGGCCTGCGATTTCCATAAAATTCTGAGTTTTACAGTGGAAATTATCTGATCAGGTTATATTTGGTCGACGGCATGTTGGGATAATGTCAGCTGAATCAGTAGGAAACTACGGAGTCCGGTGAGGGTTGTCCTGTTTCATAGCATGTTTTTTCTCAGTTCTCGGCCATTGCAGAAGTCAGCTGTGCCATTTCTATCTATATAAAAGGTTTTATTTGCATGCCTGGTTTCATGACCTGCTGTTGTTTGCATGTAGGATACTCTTTGATGACTTGCACAAGACAGGGATCTTCACATGGGATTACTTGCACCACTTGGGTTCGAACAAATTCAGTCTGATGAGAAGTTACATCAGAACTTTGAGAAAGCATAGTCTTAGTCGCGATCCCCAGAGAAGGAAATGACGGAGGAACAGTCTCTAGACAGCCTTGCATCTTAACGCATGGGTTGCTCCACCAGGCTTGCCAGCCATGTAACAAAGCTGCTCAATTGAGCATTTGAGATGTGAAGACGCAACACAAGGATACCATTAACTAGTGACCAGCAATAACCGTGATGCAAAGGAGTGACTAAAGTACAAAGAACTGGACAAGTGGACAGGCGGCTTCAATCCTCATGATGTATTCTGTTTTTCTTTCCTCTGTGTGAAGGAACAATGGGTGCTTACATTGTTTTGATCAGGTGCACGATAAATTTGCATCATTTAGCGAAGGCTTACCAAACCTTCACTCTCGTCTCAGCCCCTGTGCTCTCCCATTTGATCGTAACATGTTTTGATGAATATTTGACTAGGACAACTCAATACAGGCTACTATTGTTCATTGCAGAGAGAAAAGGAAGGATGATTAATGATGGGGATGTGTCATTTATGACTAGTTTAAGCACTATCAAACTTAATTTCTTTCAACAGCATAAAGTATCTTAGTCGTCACTAAAGCATTGTTCACCTAGACGATCGTAGTCTGTCGAATCAGTGCCTACAAGAGTACAAGCTACGTAGTGATACACCATGTCTGTCGATCGTAGCCTTAAACCAATTGTTTAGCCCGAATAATAACTGAATGGTACATGTTTGATTATTAAGAATAAAAGGTAAATCGAAAATAGGGGCAGGCGCACATAAAATATTAGAAATACTAGAAATAAAAGGTAAGTTCGCAAGTCAGAAATATCCCTGACCCTGATAACAAATGCCTGGTACATAACATTACATGGTCGATCTTCAACACAAAATAATTCAACAGCTAATTACACATTGGGTCAGATGAAAGCGCATAAGGTAGAAGGCAGTCAAGGTCATCATGAACGTCACGGCATGAGGTTAATTACAGCACCTATTTTGATGCCATTGCCTGACAAGCGAGGGGCTTGAGCCATCAAGCAGCCACAGCATCAAGTAATTCCAGGGTTCAGCCTTCATGGAATAGTTCTCCTGGCAGAATAAACAGGAAATGTTTTTTATTACAGCAGCTGCTTAAATGACAGATTTGGACTTATATGCCTAGTTTTGGTTCAGACTTCAGAACATACCTTCAGAATGTACACGCTGTGTATACTGATCATCTCTGTTTCGAAGGCACTGTACGTGTCACAGTGGACACACCATCAACAAATTTTGTTCGGAATATCACATTGGCATTGTTGAACATACCCTCTTTTAAAGAGACAACTATGAACTGCAAAAAAACAAAACAATAGTTCAAACTTTCAGAACCTAGTGTTGCAACTGTCTGAACACAAAGACCAGAGCATCTGAATTGATACACAAGGAATTCAACTGTCACAAAGCAGTAGTAGTAACGACACATTATGTAGAAAGTCAATTGCCTTTCAAAACAGTCTACCTACTACATATTAAAATGCACTACCTCCCTACTAAGCAGGATTATATATTACCTGGGATTGAGGAAAATGAGCCTTGATCATTCTACCAATGTTTTGGGTGTGGCTCAGATCAAGAGCAGCATCAACCTGCAGTGCATGAACATCAGTCAGTTGAAAATGGTCAGTCTCAGACTCAGCACCAATCTGTAAACAACAAACGTTTGACAGACAAGACTATAAGAAGTGTCATAATAAGCCTTGCCCAATCCCTGACTAGATAGAAGTTTTCTAAACGAATTATCCATGTGAAGGAAAAAATACCAAGTACTGCTCAGCATCATTTTCCAATTTCTTTCAGTTTAAGTCACCCAACAACTGAGACCTTAGCACGAGACTAACTTGCAGTGGTACAGCAATAAAACAATCCATTCTAACACATACTCTGAATATCTACTTAGTCTTCACCATAGTATTTGTAAAATAGAGCAAGGTTAAGATTTGCCTAGATGGGATGAATTTGTGCTCTAAATAGTTGCTCTAGTCTACGCTATCACAGCCAATGACTAATGTTGTCCAACGTTCAAATATTTTTAGCATCTGATCTAAAGAAATAAAGCATTGAGCTTCAACATCTCAAAGCTGAATTTGCCTAAGTTTCAATGGATCAGCTTCTGGAAAACTGCCTAACATATTTACTTGCAGCACCATCTCATTCTTCCAAATACAGCAAAGTTATACTAGTTCAAGAACAGTATATTGCAGTAGTAAGGAATATTCAGAGATACCTCATCCAATATGTAAAGTGGTGCAGGTTTAAAAAGAAGCAGAGCCAGTATAAGACTAAGAGCAAGAAGGGACCGTTGCCCTCCACTAAGTTCAGATAGAGACTGCTTCCAAACTGTCCCAAATGCCACACGAACTTCAAGACCATCCAAGAAAGTGCCACCTTCTGGAGGATCAAGTTTTGCCATTGTACCAGGCAAAAGAGTACTGAATATAGATCCGAAATCCCTATAGAAAAAGAATGTAAGAGTTAGACTCCAATTTGCACATTTATGAGTAAGGAACATCTTCAACAAAATTTAAAGGGCTCTGCTGGGATATATAATAAGTTACTAAAGGATTCATATACTGACTTGTTTACTTTGAGCCATGTGGCTTTCAAGGTTTCCTTCTTCTTCTCATCCAACTCTTCTATCACTTTCTTGATTTTTGCCTTGTCATTCTGCAGATGAGAAAAAGGTTTTTTGTCTGGATATCAAAACTATTTTCACACTATCAAGAAAACTGTACATGACAGGACATACCTCGATGATGTTTTTCTTTGACATCAAATCATTGTACTCATCCTCTGCCTTCTCAAACATTGCCATAACTTTCTTATTGACCCTCTTCTCAAGACTGGAGGCAGGTAACAAACGGTTGGTCAATAAATTGCAAATTACAGAACTGAGAAGACGATATGGGACAGTTATTCAGTACCACTAGCAACTTGCCCTAAATGTCATATTTAAATAAATGCTGGGAGTAACATGATAGTTTATAGTGAATTATGGAGCACCCTAAAAGTCATATTTTAAAAAAAATTCTGGGAGTAATACAATGTTTTATAGTGAATTATGGAGCCGACAGAAATATCAGATGTACCTGGATTGTTGAGCTTGTAGATTTTCAAGTTCCTCGCGAGCTTTATGTGGTTCACAAGATTGAAAATCATAATCTGTACCGCTTTTCCCAAACAACTGTTTCTCAGTTGCAATCCAGCTATACTTCTCCAGTAGCTTATCAACTCTTGAAGAGCAATCCTTCTGCTCTGTCTCCATCCTCTTAACCTAATATGTTATCATCATCAGGTATTAAAGCATGTTCAAGCAATAAATTATAAAGTGAAAAGTGAAAACGTAGCAGAGATTAGAACCAACAACTACCTCATTTTCCATTTTCTTCCTTTCAACATTTGAATCACTTAACTTATGCTGAAGTTTCTGCTGTGCCTTTGTCATATGGTTTATCTGTGAGTCACATTCCTTCAGTTTAGAACGCCCAACATTGAGCTCACTTTCAGCTTGATCATATTCTTGCTTTATGGAAGTAACCTGTATTTCATGAGCACAAAGCATGTTTAACTAATTAAATGCAAAGCTCAAAGCTCAGGAACACCACCAAGTACAAAGTAAATATAAAAAACATCATGCACAACCTTATCCTTTTGTTCTTCCAAGGTTTCAGACAGCGAAGTAATTTGAGCTTTTGAAGTTGTTAACTGCTCTTCCAGTGTAGCAAGCTCATTAGCAACTGCATCTTTCTCCATGATCAGTCTCTCCCTGTCACTTTCATAAGCCTATATATGGGATATATTAAAGATTGAATTGTCAGGATGACTGTTGAAGTAAACATAAAAGAATAAGTCATGGCCACTATCAGAGTAGAAATTCAATAGAACTGATCTTAATATGGTGCTTAGGAAAGATGTCCAGCCTCTTCATCAAACCTAACCGCATAGTTAACTTGTGAAGTTAAACGTATCTGACTAAAGAGTTTCCAGCTAATTCATGGTAATGGATGAAATTAATTTTCAGCTATATGCAGCTTTGAGAAAATATCTTACCTATCTTCACCAAACCAAGAATACTCCTGCTCCAAATTATGTCAATTTAGATTTGCAGAAATACATATCAACATCTCTAACTTTGACCAAGTTTGCGGAAATACATATTAACATCTCAATTTCAAAATAATTGCACTATTAAGACATTTTATTGGTTAATGAAACTAATTTGATGTTGTAGATGTTAAGGGTATTTTTCTATAAACTTGGGTCAAATTTAAAGAAGTTTAACTTAGGAGTTAGGACAAAGGAAAGGTGACCTACAATTTGGAACAGAGGTAGCATGTATCAAGAAATAATACTGTCTATCAAATCAAACTATTGTAAAATTACAAGTCAAATGAGTTAGACCAAACGTAATGTGGGACCACACGTGCAAGGGGAACTCCATGGTTGCAGAATCAGAGATCCATCCCCTGCTCTTTTTTGCTTTGAATTAGCAAGTTCTCACAGAAAAGATAGAGACCAATTAGATGGAGTTATTTACTACCAGACGCTCTACATAGAGGGAAATTGGCAGTATGTTGCAATTAAGCAATCAGATTGACCATCGCCCCAGTTGCTTTTATGCCCGCATAAGCAGTGCAGTAGCCAATCATGACTCCTAAGTCACACCAATAAGGTCCAGGGCCAGCATCCAGAATTCTCTGACAACCATTCCCATAGATCAAGTGCTTGAATGTGGCAAGAATAAGAAAGTAAAAAACCTTTAATTGCTTTGACATGGACTGCATCTCTGATTTAATTTCTTTGATCCTTTTCTCCAGTGCTTTGAGTCTGCCCTCTCGTTCAGTGCCATAAGTCTTGATGGTTTTTTCTAACTCAGAAACTGTAGACACACAATTTTCATGCTGCACTTTCTTTTCTTTCAACTCTTGTTCTGATTCTTGAAGCTGTTGTTCTATTTTCTTTACAAGTTCACCTAACTGAAGCCCAAATACAAAAACTGTTATTTTAGGTTGAAGTTTTTACTGTGGTAAGGCACACATATCGATTGTGTAAGCAAATACCTTGTGATGTTCATTTTGCTCAACTCTGCTCTGAAAAAGCGAGAGATCATATGACTTGAGTTCAAACTGAGATTTCAACTCAGTATACCTTTTCTGCAACGGTAAAAGGGCTTCAATCTGGGAGAGGAGGGGGTAACAAATTAGAAAAATCTAGAAAATGAAATTTAGCATAAGTTTAATAACCAATATATTGCAGTTGCAACGAAGAGAGATAACTGATAGTGACCAGCACAATAGATCACTCAATTGACAAGAGATGAAATTTCTATATCTATCTGTCCAAAAAAGAAAGACCTTACAGGTTTATCCAAAGTCTATATTTAAAGTATCAATATTTATGACACCAAATAGTTAGTACGGAGTACATGCTAACAACATCAAAGAATGTGTCCCATTACAAGAACTATTTTGCAAGCAAAAGGTTTTTTCCATTCGATAGTTCAAATGTGCATTCATGTCTCATGGTATTCTTTCTTAATTCTTATGAGGAAACATAAATATTGATGAATTTACAAGCTCCCATAATAATAGATTAAAGCAGCAGTTTAAAGGCAAAAGGTGGTTAGTAGGACATGTATATTTTTTATCCTGTAAATAGATTAATATGAATTCAAACAGTAATAAGGATAATAAAATTCATGTGTTGTGCATTCGCAGAATACCTGCTGTTCAATGACAGAGAGCCTTTTCTCATGATCAGATAGATCAACCTCAGCTTTAGCTAGTTCATCGAGTTTCCTTAGCAAGTTCCCTCTACCCCTGCATCATTATGGTATACGTTACCAAGGAAAACGATATGTCCTTGTCTGACCACAGGACAGACATTTTGACTGTCTCGCAAACCATGTAATTAGAACCAGTAAGAAAAATGACAAGACAAACACAGGCATCTATGGTGTGAATTTCATCTATCCCTCAGCAAACCAAGACGATCAGAGAATCTAATAAGTATTTCCCTTCTAAGGATACGTAGAAGAAGCTTGAAAAATACTGTTCTTCATAGAAAAGCATTTGTATTATTCAAACAACAAGAATGCGAAAGGAAAATTGAATAATAAATTTAACAACAACAACAACAAAATGATCAAGTCAAAACACTAGCATTAAGTAAAATATTATATTGGTAACTTACCCTTTACTACCTCCAGTCAAAAGACCACTAGGCTGATAAGTGTCGCCCTCAAGGGTCACACTAGTACTGCCAACTTCCCTATTGAACGCAACCTATATATCAAAATAAGAAGGGGCCCAAATAAGAATTAACAATAACACCATCACCACATATTTTGAATTATACTTTGTATACAGATTGACCTAAATTATACTATCAACCAAATTCCTGAAGACGCAACACTACCTCTTTTGCCGCATCCGTATTACGACACACAAATGTTGAGCCAAAGACATAGGCCACGGCATTCTGCAATAAGATATGAAGATATCTATGAAACAGATAGCCAGTAGCATGCAATCTTACGATTCGGGTTACAACAAAATTTTGAACAACACATCTGATGCAGAATGATTGTCAGTCTTAAATTTGAAGAAACAACAAAACACTGCTAGACATGATGTACATAAATCTACATGAGTAAATCATTAGTATTTTTCAAAAATTAACAAAATAGTTGGAGATACCAACCTTTACTTCCTCACCATATCCAACCAATTCTAGAGCTAAAGTTACATTGTCAGGACCAACCTACAAAGCAAAAAGTATATACTTCTCATTTAGACAATTCATCAATAACCAAAAGGCTACATCCACCAGTATAACAAAAGAGTAAAGGAAGGGAAATGTTAACCAGTCTACGAGCTGCCTGCCGAACTCTATCAGGTATCGTGTATGTTTGGATTTTGTTGAGAGGTATGATGGTTACTCTACTTTGTAGATTCCCATTCTTTAATAGTTGCTTTCCAGTTTCTTCTGTGTCAACCACCACATTAAATAACCTCCCACCTGCGGCAACCTGCAATATTTAACTAATAATTGAACCAGGATGACTAGACCAACTCCATCAGTCAAACTGAGAATTAACTTCAAAGCAAGCAGAGAGGAGTTTGCTGATACAAACCTCCAGTGCTGTAGCTGTCGAGCTATCCTTAATCCTAATGAGACGTGCAACGACCCCTTTGACTTTTGATCTGTCAAAATTCCTTTCAGGGTCTCGATAACTGAAGTGAACATTAGCAAGCTCACCAGAAAGCTTACGAACACGGTCCTTTAATTTCTGAACAATTTCTAACTCTGTAGAACGCTCCTGTTAATGGTCAGGACAAAAAAAAGAAAAATAGTCAACAATCAGAAGCATAGCCTTCCTACTGGGACCTTTTATGCCACATCAACACTTTTTAACTTCACCAGTGTATACCTTTTGCAAAGCTTCCATCTGGCCCTCATCATAATTAATAGATCCCATGGATGCCTTGATACTATCCAAGTCTTTTTTCCTTGTTTTCAGCTCATTCTCAGCTGCGACAGCCTCATCACACTTGGACACCAACATAGCTTTCTTCTCCTTCAACTCCTTTTCAGAATGGTTTATTTTTGTGGCTAGCTGCTTTAGTCCAGATTCTGCATCTCCAACTGCAGCTTTTGCATCTCTAAGTTGATCTTCAAGGCATTTCTTCTCACTTGCACTACTTTTTCCTGCTAGTACACCCTGTGCAAAAACGAATTTAATATGCATACACAGAACCAAGAGGCTATATGTTAATATTTAATACAACACATTTAAAGATGTCACCCTTTACATACCTGGTATTCTTTCTCCTTCTCGTCCAACTCCTTTGTGAGCTCCTCTGCTCTTCTTTTCATATCAGACGCATCATTCTCTACACTTTTTACAGCAGCATCTCTCTCGAGGATAGACCTTTTTATGTCTTCAATGTTTGAGAGAATCTACATGTGAAATGTATAATGCAAACGTTGTAAGGTATTCAAAACAAAAGTTAACATGTCTAGTAACTGACATCAGTGCAGTGTTACCTTCTCAGCACCCTTTTCCTCAGACTTCAGGGTTTCCTCTTGATTATTCATCACAGAAGTTTCCTTGATAAGTACATGTGATAATTTATCAACTTTATCTGACAAAATCTTAATCTCACCACCTACTTTAGCTTCTTTTTCAGCAGCCAAGGTAGAAATGCTATTGTCCATTTCTTGTATCTCTGCTTTTATCTTTTCTGTATTTTCATCCAGCTCATCAATCTTTGCCCTGATTTGTTTGACATCATTGAGTGCACCATCTCGCACTCTCTCAGCTTGAACAAACTCATAGGCAATACAAAATCTTTTGAGCCTATCCAGTTCAGCATTGCCATTGGCCCATTTCATGTATTGGCACCGCTCCTTTCTAAGCTTCTCTAGTGCAGGGAGGATTTCAATATCAAGGAGTTTATTAATCTCTTCAACTTTATTCTGCTTCTTCTCAAGTGTCTTAAGAGCAGATTCTTTCTTCATTTCATACATCCTTGTGCCTGCTGCCTCTTCTAACATGGACAGAATTTCTGGAGGCTTCATGTTCAGCACTTTCGTTATGCGACCTTGCATAATTAGAAAATGTGGATTGTTTACATTAAGCTGCACTGAGTGGAAAAGGGTCTGGACCCGGGAAGGTTGTGCAAGATGGCCATTGATAAGGTATTTGTTCCTTCCACCAACAACAATCTACAAATATAGGACAACAATAATTAACTGATGCCCAGTAAAATTGGGACAAATCTGGTCCACCAGAAACAACACAAAACTTTTTTGAAAAAAAAAAAGGTGGAATCAAAGTGTAAAAGAAATAATGACTGAAGCCGATATATTAGCCATTTTACGAATTAATCAAGCAAATGAGATGAACAGCCACCATATGTATTTCAGTCATACTAGATACATATCTAACATATTAACAAAAATGCAAGCATACCGTCGATACACCAGCAATAAACAAGTGTTCAACTCAACAAATGGATCATCTAGAACAATCTTGAAATAAAATAGAAAATATAGTTTCATATATATTGCAATCTAAAACCAACCAGATGAACCAACAAAAGCATCACTCCACATTCAATCTAAATAGCACCGTTTCGGTCAAATTAAACTCCTGGACCTAAAATAATTTCAAAATTTTAGCTGCGAATAATGTCATGAATCACTGGGTGCAAAACATCCACATACACCATTGAGAAACGAAGTATTTGACTAAAAAATGTGTTGGCTAGATTGAGCATCAACAAAAATTCAGTTCTATTATAAGAAACTTCGCAGTCCCTGATTACTCTTAAGAAAAATTAATCAGTCGTTAGAACATCCATTAACAGAACTCCCGATTCAAAGTGTAAGCAAGCAAAAAAAAAAGTTAGCTACCGTAACAAAACTCCAGATTCATACACTATGTGTTTGACTGAAAAAATAGAAAGCTAGACATATTTGACTGAAAATCAGCAAGCCAGACACAGATTAAAAAACTCAGCACGCATAGCTGATTAGCAGTTCCAAACTCCCATGAACAGAACTAAATAAATCAACTCTGAATACACAAAACCTAAGAAACACATCCAGTTGATCACTTGGATGAACATATTGAACAGACACTAAACCTCAGTTAGCTACCGTTTTTAGCAAAGAAACAAAAAGTACTTCAAATCTCCATAATGGCCATCTCCAACCCCTCCAACCCTTCAGGGTACAAAAAATAAAAATGATTCTAGTTCACAGAAACTAAAACGAGAAATTTCGAAATTTGACCCGTTATTTGCACGCCTCGAAGATTTTGACCCGCAATTCGTCGTCCTTTTGAAATATGACCCAAGTTGTGCGAATTGCTTTGAAATTTAACCATCTCGGGATTTTCTCCATTTCTATAATTCCAGGGGTTGTTTCCACTGTTCAGGGCATGGGAAAAGACATTACTGCCCCTTCCTCCTAGGTGGTCTCATCTTATTCCCATCACTTACAGGTGGGACCCACTAGTCAGATTTGTCTTCAACCTTCAGCACCCATCCACCGTTCCCAGTTCGTTGCCAACAACCGTAACAAGCCACCGCGCCGGAGCACCCGTCCTCGTCCCGCGCTGAAGCTCGTGCCCCCCGCTGGAGGACACGCCCGCCGCCAAAGCACCAGACCACCGCGCCGGAGCCCCCGCCCTGCGCCGAAACCCCTGCCCGCGGCGGCGGCTGCTTGCCCGCGTGCTCGCGGCGAGGCAGGCAGCTGCTCGCGCGCGTGCCTGCGGCGAGGCTGCGGCGCGCGTGGCCGCGGGAGGAGGAACTGCAGGAGTCGCGAGGAGCAGGGGGGCGCTAGCGGTGGCCGGCCCGACCTCGCCGGCGATGGGCGGCGACGATGGAAGGCCGGCCGGGCGGAGCGATACGGAGAGAAGAGGAAATAAGAGGAGGGCATGAACAAATAGTGCGCGAGGCGCTGTGCAGGCGGCGGCCGGAGCTGGGAACGATGGCTGGCAGGGACGGCGGAGGTTAACTGCTGTCCCAAATAATAAAACGGATTTCTAAATTTATAGAAATAGAGAAAATCCTGAGATGGTCAAATTTCAAAACAATTCGCACGACTTGGGTCATATTTCAAAAGGTCGACGAATTACGGGTCAAAATCTCCAAGGCGTGCGAATAACGGGTCAAATTTCGAAATTTCTCAACTAAAACAACACACAAACAATTGAACCTGGTATGAACAAATTCAACAACTTAGAGACGTGAAAGACTAAATCACACAATCTCCTTAAAATCCAGCTCCAGTTACCGCAAATCACCATTTCCTTTAATTCGAAACCACCTCATCTTAATCCAATTTGACACATCAGTGCCGAATTCGAGAATATGCAAATCAAAATTGTGAGGCAAGCCCCAAAATCACCTAAAAAATGGAATCCCCCAAGGAACTCAACCGCGCACTAGCAAGGATACGCTTCAGCAGGCCGCATGGGATAACGAAGACGGCGAGGGGATGCGTAACCTGGCGCGTGACAGTGATCTCGGGCGAGTCCTCATAGCCGAGCGGGGCGCGGGAGCGGTCGGAGTTGTCGAAGACGATGGAGACGGTGGCCTTGGTGACCCCGGCCTGGCCCTGCTTGTAGACGAGCTCCTGGAGCGAGGCGGCGCGCACCTGGCGTAGATCTGTGATGCCGAGCACGAAGCAGATGGAGTCGAGGATGTTGGACTTGCCGGAGCCGTTGAGCCCGGTGATGGCGTTGAACAGCGGGTCGAACCCCGACACCACCGTCCGCCCCGCGTACGACTTGAACCCCTCGAGGGTTACCTCCTTGATGTGCATCTCGCCGGCCGCCGGCGAGGCGTCGACAGCCGGTGATGGGTCTAGGGTTCGAGGGGTTGGAGCGGGAAATTTTTTGGAGGCGTTGGGGTTTTCGCCCTTTCGGGGAATGAGGAATTCGAAATGTTTCGAAAAGGAAGAGCCGGGAGGGGAGCGTCACTCGTCACCTCACCCCACGTGTGAGGAGACTGGAGAGCAGGAGCAGCCGAGCGGGCGGCCGGTGTATATTCTAAACAAGTGGGCTCGCATAACGAGTTGGGCTTTTAATGGGCTTGGATGATGCTACTTTATCCAAGGCGTGTACCATTGATTTTTTCTTGTTTTCTCTCTTTTTTTAAAAAAAAAAAATATAGATTGGAGAGCAGGAAAGCCTTTTAATATTGCTAAAAAAAGGTTTTGGGCTTGTACTCCATAATCATGAACCGCGTGACTCTTGTCAAAGCATTAATACATCGAGGTGATTGAACTCCTGATTTTTCTTTTCTTTTTTAATTAGAACAGAGCTGAACTTCTAGCTTCAGATAATCGGTTACAAAGAATTTAAGAATTTTGAAGGAAACTAGATTCGGAGAACACTGTAACATTAGCCCAATAGAAACATAACACATATCCTGCGAGCACATGAAAAACCTTTGACCCTCCTTACAACATTATTTTTTAGTATTCTCAAGAATTTCATAGGAATCAATCCAATCCAAAAAAGAAAAAAGCCACATAACCCATGAAAAATATCTTGATGGGGTGAACGGAAGAATATATCATTGTATTTATATGCTCAGAAGATCACATGTTCTACAAATTGGCAGTTCCCGGCAAGGGAGAACTAATTAAGGGTAAGAAAGTAATGTATGAAACTTTACACTATAATAATGAAAGAACCTATTATTAATCAAATACAACAGCACTGGCACCAAAAACTGCTAGCAGTTTACGGGAAGTTTTAACAAAAGAGGAGGCTTTCGCAAAGGTTTAAGTCCTTTGGGTTCTTCTGACTCAGATAACTCAAAACAGATGTTAGCCTATACAGTCCCAGGACCATAACCTTTTATGCATTATACTTCCAGAAAGTAAAGTTTGTAGATATTGCCTATTCTATAGTCAGAAATGGTGTCTGTAGAAAAAGGAATACTCAGACATGGGCCTTTACACTTCTAGAAACCCTAGATCTCGAAACGTTTCTCCTTTGCTCAGTGAAAAACATGGAGATTACCAATAAGAACACCACAATTGATAATGCCCATACAGCAATTATCCACATCCTAGAAGACCTGGCCAGTCTCCTTGATCTATGTAGAGGTTGTACAGTAGCTGCAGTCCTTTCAACAGTCTTCTCCCTTCCCTCATCCATGTACTCGATGTTTCCTCTACTTACACTTCTTGACATTTGCGCAACTCTCTCAATTTTGTTAGAAGCAGAAACTTGATCAGTTTTCTTAGATATGCTGCGAATGGTGTCTAGCCGGGGGCAATTTCTGCGCTTATGGTGCAGATATAGGGCTTTATTCAAAGCTCTTCCGCATTCAATGCTGAGAAGATCCCTCTCCCGTGTTTCTGGATCTTGTTTCATGACTGTAGCAGGATCAGGTGGTTCAGGGAACTTGGTCCAGCATGTATTTACCACATCAGCATTTCTCCAATCCGCCTTGTCAAAGCTCCAATTACCAACTCCAAATCTCAAACCATAATGGAAAACCCTGTATTTTGCCCCAGGCAATGGAACATAACCTGGATATATCATTATGTCCCTTTTAATGATGTGTCGCAGGTTAATCTGCAAGTTAAAAGGATGTCATACAGCAAGACAGAGAATGAGTAGGATGCATGAAAAAAATTATTAATTGAAATGCAACAAGTAACTGATAACTGCACCAGATGATCAGAGCACCATTAGAACATATAAGGGCAACTTTTATTACTACCTTCTCTATAAAATTGAACGAAGCAATGTTGGATTTAAAAGCTAGAAGGGGTCATTGACATTAGTTTACACTTACAATGAAGAAAAAAGTGTGATCCTTGAAACTTGAAAGAACAAAAAATGAGAAACAAGAAAAAGACAGTGCACATACCTCAGCTGCTGCAAAAGAGTAGCCATACATCTCGCTAATCCAGCCGGAACTATATATGTCACCAGTAATGTTTGTTGCATAGTGAGCTTTGTCTGCACGAACCTCCTCTGATTTGTGAAGCCACAGTAGAGCAAAACGCCGAAGATCATCTATATGCATGATAATGACACCGCCAACCTTATCACATGCAGTGGGATTGCGAGTGTGTATCTTTGCAAGTATGTTATCACAACCAATGAGGTACCTGATACACATAAAGGGTAACATTACTACATAACCATACGAAAACATATGCTACTCTCATAGCACAGTAAAGTCTTACTCATAAGGAGTAGAAACAGGATGACCACGTTTTGCACCATATTCCCATGGGGTAATGGGGCCTCTCATGATCATATCAGCATCTAGGATAACAAGGAACTCAGCATCAGTCTGCACATGGTTGAGCCAATGGAGAACTGCTGCAGGTTTGTTAATTGCAGGGTACCTAGCAAAAGAATTATATGAGCGGGTTGTCTTGAACCATAGCTTTAGAAACTATGTTAAACTAAGAGGTTATACCAGTCCCCTGTCAGTGGATGTTGGCTCATAGATGGAACATAATGTGTTGGAGCAAGATCATGGCCTTTATAGTTCTTCAAGTCCTCGTCCGTACAGCTCAATAAACGTGTAATGTTACCAGGCTGTCCACTTAAACGAAAACTATGCATAAGCCCAACAGTTTGCCAGTCAAAATATGATGAACATTCCGTAGAGAAAAGGGTGTGTATTTTTGGATATTCACTGTTTGCCTTGGACAATGCAACATGTTGCATGGTCACTATGCTGTCAACCTGTTGGCCCTTCCAGTACTTTGGTTTTGTAAGCTCTGAAAACCTCCTGCTTTTAAGGAAACTCAGGTATTTTGACCACTGTGGTTTCGGGCACCCAACAGATGCATGATGCAACAAGATCCCTTCATTCAAGGTGTTAATGCACTCAATGCTTAGAAATAAGCCTCGTTTTATATTTGGGTCAGATTCCATCATCTCAACCTATAAAGTTTGCAGCATCACAAAAATCTTCATCATAAATAGCTATAAATGAGCACACCCAATCTATGATTAGAAATATTGTTTACCTCTCTAGGAAAAGGAGGTGGAGGGAACAAGCGGTTGCAATCATAAATTATTCCATCGTCATGGTGTTCTAATTTACCGAATGACCAGTTTCCAACTTTAAATGGCAAACCATAGTGCAAGATAAGTGGCTCAACGCCAGGTCTAGGAGTATAACCTGGGTAGATCATTATGTCATCATTTATTTTGTGCCGTAGACCTACCTGTTCATGAGGACCAGATAATGAAGCTACAGGAAGAAGTTTACAATCCATAATGAGAAATTTTTTACTTTAGCAAAGACACAAAGCGAGGAGAGTGAAAGTCAGCTTACTTCTGCAGCACCAAATGAATACCCATACATCTCACTGATCCAACCCATGCCATATATATCACCAGTAATATTGGTTGACCAATGGGACTTATCCTGCCTCACTTCTTCAGTTTTTGAGAGCCACAGAGGTGCTAGAGCCCTTAAGTCATCAATATGCATGGCTAGAATTCCTCCAACTTTGTCACAAAATTCTGGATGTGCAGTGTGAAGTTGTGCTAGGATGTTATCACAACCCCTCAAATATCTAGTTAAGAGTAAATATAGATTGAAACCAGTTAGATGCTTGGTGCAAATCAGGCATTATGATGACCTACTCAGATAGCATCTGGCATCCAACAGACAGTGCTCAAACATAGAATGCAGATGTAAATATATTTCTCAGGATAGAAATAGGAAGTGGCACACAGACTTCCTCCTTGACATACAGGCCCAATTTGGAACGAAAGATTCCCAAAACGTGGGAATAGGAAAAGCACAAGAGGCAAGCTGTTGGCAATTAAAATCCTACATGAATTTAGAATGCAGAAAACTTTCCAGCGGCACATTCGGAAAGTTCCATTTGGAGCACAGGAACTTGAGGAGAGAAAGCGAGAGAGACAAAGGAAATTTCCAAGAGGCACCTCATGCTAGATTTACTACAGAATTTCTATGGATTGAGCCATTCCATAGGAAATTTGTAGGATTCTAAGATGTCCAATACTTTGACATAGGAGAAATTCCATGGGATTCTAGTCCCAAATTCCACACTGATTCTTTGTTCAGAGGGGAAGGGTAGAGGGGGTGCTACAACTTTATACAGCAAATTTTCTTACTGTTCTAACAGGCAAATCGAACCCTAGTTAGAAAATCACTATTCCAAACATACGTAAGTTCCACGTAGATGGATAGGTATTCAATGTCACTCCAGACTATTGGAACCAAAGGATAGTTCAGTGATTTATTGAAGTACCATCCTTTCCAATTAATTATGACTGCCTTGGTACAAAAAGGATAAATCTAGAGTTAATAGCTGAGCAAGTACAAACCATACCCATAATAAGCAGCAAAAGGCTTGCCTTTCTCTGCTCCAAGTTCCCAAGGAATAATGGGCCCTCGAATAATCTGATCTGCATCCAAGATTACAACCCAATCAACATTGTCGGCCTCTGTACTGTGCTTTAGCCAATGCACTATCCCTGCTGGCTTGTTGATGGCTGGGTACCTTCACATGAAAAATGGCAGGATGCCCAATGAGACCATTTTCATTTGAAACAAGGTACTTAACTTGAAAAATAGTAAGCCAAACTTCTCAGTGTATCTTTAGGATCTCTCGTCACAATAAAAGTGTAAAACCGCAGTCGACTGAACAGGTATGAATTCTAACCAAAATTCCTGCCAAATAAAATACCTCAACCACAGCACCTAAACCTAAGAAGTCCGCTTGCTTATATTGCGCTGGAGCTTGACCGTTCATTTGGCGCGCTGGAGCTTAACAGTTCATTAAGCCATCGATGGACAATCGTATTCCTAACCTATAATTTCTACTCACCAAATTGAATCAGGGGTTTGTTCACAGAAATGCTTCCAGATTTCTTGACAAAACAAATATTCTGCCCAAAATGCACATTCCACTCCGAAGCAAGACAACAATTTTCACGAAGCAGAACACCTCAACTCGTGAAATAGACAACAGGTATTAATTCTAACCAAAATTCCTGCCAAATAAAATACCTCAACCACAGCACCTAAACCTAATAAGTCTACTTGCTTATATTACGCTGGAGCTTGACCCATCATTTGGCGCGCTGGAGATTGACGGTTCATTTGGCCATCGATGGACAATCCTATTCCTAACATATAATTTCTATTCACCAAATTGAATCAGAGGTTTGTTCGCAGAAATGCTTCCAAAATTTCTAGACGAAACAAAAATTCCACCCAAAATGCACATTCCATTCCGAAGCAAGACAACAATTTTCACGACAGAACGCCTCAACTCGTGAAATAGGCAATCGGGATAACCAACACTGATAGGTTCTTAAAGTTTTGCCTTAGAAAAAAAATACAATAGAATAGCACGTGTGCAACGACGAGAAGAGTGATAGTTTTTGTATGTGACGGCGAGGGTTACCAGTCGCCGGTGCGTGGGTGGCGGCTGAAGGAGGGGACCTGGAGGGTGTGGCCGATGCGGAGGCCGCGGTAGGAGGGGAGCTGGTCCTCCGCGCAGCTGACGAGGCGGGTGACGCCGCCGGGCTGCCGGGCCTTGCGGAGGCTGTGGAGGAGCCCCACCGCCTGCCAGTCGAAGTAGTCGCCGCACTCCACCGAGAACAGAGTGTGCAGCCGCCGACCCTCCCCCCGCCGCCGCCGCTGCTGCCCGGGCCGGATACAGAAGCAGGAGCGCGGCCACCACTGCGCCGGCGATCGCCGCCGCCATTGCTGGTGGGGTGGTGGCGGATCTCTCGCCCGGACGGATCCCGCCTTGTGCTGACCTTCGTGTAGTCGTGTCAGAGGACTTCTTGAGGTCGCGGGTTTTTAGAAGTACGCCAACTGGCTTAGTTCGCGTAAAACACCCTCAGGTGTACTGCTCGGAAAAACAATGTAGTGCTCGATCTCATACGAATTTAGGTTAGGTACAAGTACGATCTCAAATTACACCTGCTAGTTGCAAAATGTGCTGTCAAATACGCAGGTTCAATGTATCAGTTCGAAGCGCTGAAGAGAATTCAACGGCAGAAATTGCAGCTCGCCATAGCATCTTGTTTAAGCGATCTTCAGAAGCTCAGAGGCAGTGTCCTCTCTGCTTGGCATCAGAGACCATCAAAACGAAAGAGCATTCAGATCATGACCATGGACGCAGAACAGCAGCCTTTTTTTTCTTTTGAGGGAAAAGAACAGCAACCTGTCAAGCTACGCGACCGATCGTTAGATTGGGCTAAACGTTCAACGTTTCTCTCCTATCAAGCTAAGTAAACGATCTGCAGATTGAGCTAAACCTTCAACATCGTATCCATGTAACACACCATATAGTTCTCGTATAGGATATATGCTTTTATTTTTTGCAGGAGACATTGGACAGAATGAGGTCTGCTTTTCATCGTCAGAGTTATTGGGCAACTGACAGAAAAGGTGCATAAAACAACAAGGACTTATGCAAACCTGTCAGGTTCAGGTAATAACTCAGATATATCAAGTTTCCAATGTGAAAGTGGCTAGATTTTCAGAACAGTAACATTCCACTCAAGGTACTGTCTGTAGTTCTGGCAATACTATCCTGCATTACAACTGGCGTCAGTAAATCTGCCACTTATGGCCTCCAAGTGATTCAACATCCATGGGGAGCACTGATGCAGCAACCGAGTACCTGTGTGGCCCAATTTAAGTTGAACTAGTCTGTATGCAAACTAGTTCACATTCACATATATATAAAGACAGATTATACACTATATCTGCATCGAAATTGCACTAGAACTCTGCATACAGCCGTATCATTATCACCTTCACCTCCAGCTGTATATTTTTTTCAGGTTAGATCAACAAATAGATTCATATTCTGCAGCCCCTGCAGGAGTCCTCTTCACCTATGCTAAAAGTTACCAGTGAGATTTATAAGTCTCACATATGTGCAATGCTGCATCAGATATTCAGAGTAAGAATTTAGTGCAAAAGTCATTTGTGCAAGGCAAAGATTTGACTGTCTTCATATGTAGTATTGATCATCGTGAAGAGTATATATTGCAGTCATTGTACCATGGCACAGTCTATAATACAGACAGTTATCAAAAGTGGAGGACTACAAGTTAAATCCTACCACCACAGGATCAAGTTAGATTAATAGCCCTACAGGAAGCACTATACGGAACATACCAAAGAACACCATCCTTGCTCACATAAGGGCATGGTCGAAAGGTAGGGCTGGCTGAGGCATTTATGCAAACAGGCCTCCGTGCAATGGGAACTCCATAGTTTCACTGCTAAACTCTAAATCATCATACCAGTTATTCTGCAGTCCAGGTAGTGCCATTGCATCATTGCACTGAAATAAATCGATGCTATTCAGTCCTATATTCCCGAAGGAGACACCTTGAAGCTGATAGCCAGACAGGTCATCATGTAGACAAGTCAAATCAGTGCCGCATATTATACTTGCCTCTTCTGAAGTAAGCAAAGTGGCTTGGTTCCTTTCCTCATCAAAGTCACAATCTTTAATGCTGGACAACCCCTCCACACTGGAAAACTTCTGGTCACTGTTAGTCGAGGTCACAACACTGTCACTAAGTTGAGCAGAAACTGACTCAACTGTACAAGTCAGTGCCGGTGATAAGGACTTCATACAGCCAAGAAGATCTGGTTTTACGTCTGAGAGGTCTCTGACATCTCCCTCTACACTGCAACTCATCGATATTACTGGTGGTGGGGCATACAAGTCCGGTTTGGGCAGGCAAGAATAGTCTCCTAGCAGGTCGCAGCGCTCATGGTTATGCTTTGGATACTGCATGAACTGCTTTGGCGGCACACTTCCACTCCAGGATTGACATTCCAAGATCATGGTCTCTGATAACTTCCTGTCCTGATTCATTGGCATTCTTTCAAAAGAGAACACCCCACTTAAAGGTGAAGCACTGGTGATATCCTGAGAATCAACAGCATCACTTACTGAAGATCCATGTTTATCTGGCACCTTCAAGGGCACAGAAGTCTTCGTGTCATCCAGATGAGGATCGGGAATGTTGGTCTGAGCTTGGATCTTCTGAGAACTATGCTGAAATCCATTGGGAAGGTTGCCTGGTTGCTCTTGGAAGGAATTTCGGAGGTTCAGATTATCTGATGGTCCCTTGTGACTGAAATCTTGCCTAGCAGCACCCATTATCCTTTCCTCGTTCTGCTTTTGCAACCTACTCAAGTAGAGGCGATATTTCTGCACAGAAAAAAAAAATACGATTAGGACAGTCAAGATATAAGTACAAGCATCAGAAGAGAAAAGGTAATATTAGAGAAAAAATTATAAATTCTAAGGCATACAACGATGTTAAGTAAGTATTGAATTACATGATCTCTTTCAAACTTTGTTGGTCCTTTCCATGAAATCTTGGATGTCTTGATATTTCAATTTTTAAGTTAAGGATGAAGCACATGCAAATCGCTTGAAACAAAAAGCTTTGTTGATGTTGTTGCAAGTTTTTCTTCAAAAAAATGTTGTTGTTAGTTAAGGATGCAAGTAACTGTTGCTTGGAATGAGTGTATGTAAGGGATGTTTTATTTTTTGTAAATGGGGTTGTCATACACAAAACACTAATGCATGTGCTTGCACAGGTTTTTTCTATCCATTAATAGATGACACACAGCTCTGATGTGCGTTCTGAGGAGAAAAAATTGAAAGTTGCAAATTAGTTTCGAACAAGGCATGTGGATCGTTACAATCTTAGGACCTGTTTGTTTCAGCTTGCAAATTGTAACAACCTGCAAACTGCAAGCCACAATCTGCAAGCTAAAACAGACGAGGCCTATGCCATGTCAAACCTCATCAGCAATCAGCATAAGATCCAATTTTTAAGGAAAGAGAAATATAAAAAATATTACTGTTTGAACATGATATCTGCCATACCTGAAGATGGCTAGCCACATTCTCTCTTGTCAGGCCAGGAACATTCATAAGGTCCAGTATTTTCTTCGGCCCAACTTCTGCAAGAGAGCAATAGTTGCAATTTAAAATTGGGATCATGCATTATTATTTTAAATTTACGAAGTGAATTGCAAATTTATCAAACTTTAGAGAGCACTCACTGTCAAATCCAATTTGGTTGACAGCATTTACAAACTTCTGGTGAAGGTCAACAGACCAGACAACTCTAGCCTTCTTAACAGTAGCTCCATCACCTGAGTCCTGATCTGCATGGTCCACGTCTTTTCTCTTCCTCATGGTATCAGAGTCAGCTCTCATAAATAGGCCCCTCTCGTCAAAACCCTCCACACCAGTTCTAAACATTTGGAGATCATCACAGCTGTCATTACCTTCAATCTCTTTCACCTCATGCATTTTCTTCCTATACACATGTTGCCAAATGTTTCGGAGTTCCTTCATCCGAACAGGCTTGAGGAGATAGTCACAGGCACCATGCTGGACACCTTTCATCACCCTACTTGTCTCTCCATCTATGGACATCACTGTGAAAACAGATCGGAGCAATTTGGTATTTTGATAATAGATATTGAAAACAAGTAACTTGCAGAAAGACATGTGTTGGTATTGAATACTGACTTATAACGGGTAGATCCATCTCAAGTCCAATGAGTTCGAGAAGCTTGAAACCATCCATGTCAGGCATGTTGACATCACTGATTACAATGTTAAACTTGTTTCCCCTCTCTCGAAGAATTTGAAGAGCTTCACTGGCTAAACCACATGTGGTGACTGTAGGTAAATAACTATTTTAGTAGAAGGCAGGATAATTATCGATCATAAATATAGATGCATGCTTATAATACAATTTCAGCTGATAGTAGTGATTATTTGCAACAGAACTTATCGAAGAAAAGGCCATTCAGTAGTGATACAATCGGTAATATGTCGACCAAATGGACCAACAATTCTGTCCAGATAAAAGATGTTCTCAAAGACGGATAAAATATGCTAGTTGGGTATTCACTGAAAACTTTTTCTGCTCCCAAAGGCAGCTATGGTGCGACAAAAATATAGCAAGTAAATAGGCTCCACTCTGCAGCACCATAAAATCAGAAGACAAGGAAAGGATATATGTCTAAACTATAGTTCTTACAAATTTATGCACGACTGGAACCAAGTGCTTAGCCATCGATCTAAAACGGAGAGGAAATAATGATAACTTCACTGTAAAAGCAGGCTTAGAATGCCTATACCGCTCCATGTTTCACCATCTGAATTTTTATCTGAAAAAGCTAACAGACAAGGGCTATAGCTTTCACCCGTAAAGTTGTACCATAGTTGGAGAAGCTATATCAAAGGTAGAAATGCATCCTGTCTGAGCAATCGCGATCCGATCACTCATAGCATCTATCTACGAGCAAAAACAAGAAGATAAAAGAAGTCCAAAAGTGGGAAACTTAATTGATGGCATGTATCTGTATAAGGGAACTTCCCGGACAAGATACATAGGAAATCAATCGCCTTTACGATAGCTAATGCTAAACACACACTTAAATCAACGAGGGATCGGCAAAAGGAGAGACTGCTTATCCGAACGTAGTCATAAGCGCGATCGATACGCTGTGTAATTTGAACGAACACTTGGCGTGGGCGAGTGAGCCTTCCCGGCTTCCCGACTGCCAAGCACATGATGAACTACCATCTTTTCCGTTCCCAACCCAACTTATCCATGAAGCTGCTGAAGAAGCAGAGAGGGAAGGAAAGCAGAGAGATTCCAACCTTCGTAGGAGCACTTGCGGAGCATCTTCTCGAGGATCTTGAGCCACGTGGGGTCGTCGTCGACGACGAGGACGCGCAGGCCGTAGGGGAACGCGGTGGCGTCGGCCAGGGCCATGGCGCCGCTAGCGCGCTAGCCCCTCCGCGCCTCGGCGCGCGCAGCCGGGGGAGGGCGAGGGCGAAGGCGAAGTGGGGAGTGTAGGGGGAGCAGCAAGGCAGGGGAGGCCGGGGGAGCTTTAAAAAGCGGTTAAAAAGGGGGGGAAGTGGAGGCGGCGGAGGCCACCGCCGATTAATATTGGCGCCCGTTGGTTAACTAACTTTATTCCCTTCCACTGTGGGACTGTACGTGCCCGCCGCGACGGTACGCGTCCCTGTCGTGACCAAAACAAATGGTGGCTTGCTTTGGAATAACAAACAACTCGAAGGAAGTGTGTCGCGACCAGTCTTGATCAAGTGGAATATGAACTAGTAGCAGCGAGGGTCCGGCCCCGGTTTCCTTTTCCTTTCTGCTTGGGAAATGGTATATGTACTAGCCTTTCCTTGTTTATCGGGGTCGAATTAATTTCATTTCCACCGAGAAAAAGGGATTGTGATCAACAACATAGACCGACTTTTTTTATGAAAATAGGTATTAATACTTGCATTTTTAGAAATCCGATAGAATCGTGATTTTACATGAAGAAAATGGTTGGAGAATCTTTTTGTGAGATTGTTGTGGTTGATACTGAATAGGAGTACACCTCGAATCGGCTTCCTAAAGGATACACAAGGACTTATTTCCAAGAAAAATGTGTTCACTCTACCCAGGATTGTAGTTATGGTCTTTAATGTACGATCGGGATTCGGGAGAATCACACATAGGATCGGCAACAGCAACGTGCCTAACTATAATCATAGATCGCTAGTTCAGGTTCCATCACTTAAATCACTTTATTGGAGTTTGTTGCATGATTTATGTATGTGATTCAAATGTTGTATATATAATGGTAAGATATGGATTAGGGGAATTAAGATTATGTTCATCAAAGTCAATATAATTAAGTGCACTCGTATCTACATATTTAATTGGACGTATCATGATTGACAACATAGACCTTTGTATGTAATCCTTCTGTGTGTATGGTTAGACGCCTTCAGTTAAATTCCATGTATGTAATTCTTGTACTCTTGTTCTATTATTTAAATAGAAAATGACATTGTGGGGATCTTCCCTACAATTTTTGTGTAAAAAAAACATAGACCTCAATTTTTGCGAACATAGGTTAAATACTTGCATTTTTTGAAATCAAATAGAATTGTGATTTTACAATCTACTTCCATCAAGAAAATAGACAAAGAATCTTTTGTGTGATTACTATTGTTGGTACTAAATAGGAGTACACCTCAATAGGTTTCGTAAAGTATACAAGTAGACTCGTTTTGAAGAAAAATATGTCCAACTAGGACTCTATATATAAGTGTCGGTGTTTCGTACCCCGGGGGGTATAACACCAACGAGTAAATTTCTATGCGTGCTCCCTAATCCGGATGGTGATGCAAGATGGACACAAGCGTTTATCCTGGTTCAGGCAAAGAATGCCCTACGTCCAGCAGTGGGGAGAGATTTGTATTATCTTGCACCGGGGTGCTTGTACCGGGGTGAGTACAAGGTAGTCCTGAGACTTAGTGAGTGAGTGTGAGTGAAGGCGTCGAAAAACGTGTGTGAGTGTGAGACTCTCGCCCCCCCTGCCGTAACCCCCGGCGTCCCCTTTTATAGGCCAAAGGGAGGCTCGGGTGTACACAGTAGATAAGGCAGAGGTAATGATGACGTTGAGGTATGGGCGTGGGTCGCGTCGTCAAGACTGTAGAGGCCTGCTTTGGTCCGGTCCGAGCCTGCAACGGCGTGGGCGATGATGGCCTGTCCGTCCTTCTCCTGGAATCCTGCGTACGGTCGTCGAGGTGGGAGAGACGGGTTACTGCAGGCGACGTGCGCTACCCGGCCTGCCATCATTTCCCATGCAATAAATGACGCCGAGGGATGCCTTCGAGGAGTAGACGTCCTTGGTGATGGGACCGAGCCACGGAAATGCGGACTTGAGAGTCGACTATTGCGTCTCGAGGGGGTGTTGTACGGGACACGGTGCTCGGCACGGTGTAATAGTGCTACGAGCATCTTGGATTGCGGGGTATGGGCGGTAAAAGCGATGGGGATCGGTACCTTGCTCACCGTGTGCATTGCTGTAGCCATGGAGTTAGGCGGAAGTGGTTGGAGGGATTAAATGCTCATGTACGGATGTCACGGGAGATTTTTTGAGGGGTGACCGGTCCCGCTCGAGGCACCCCATTCGATCGAGGGTTTACGTAATTCCCTTTCGAGGGATCTTGTGGATGGTGGCCGATCCGTTCGAGCTCGAGGGTCACGGTCTCGAGCCCGGAGCCGGGGCCTCGAAGGCGTGCGGCAAAGCTCGAGCGTACGGGTCTCGACTCCGTCTGTGAGCCTCGGAGTTACGTATACATGCTCGCATATATATGTATACGGAGATGGCAAAGTAGTAACAAAAGCTATCTAGCAAGATGCAAGTGCAAGATATCATATACACCTACGCATGCATGCGGCATTCCTACATATACACGTATGTATAAGTTAGTGCAAGCATCCCAGCTTCGTGCAAGCAAACAGCTCGACCGTGCGTGGCCACGCGATAGTGCAAGCAAGCAGCATCATGCAAGGTGGCTCGACCGTGCGGGGCCACGTGACCACGAGGCCACGGGCTTTGATCACGCGAGTGGGCTCGACCCCAGTCGCTCGAGGTCCAGCCGCTTCGAGGGCCGGCTCCGATCCCATCGAGGGCCAGAACGTCCTGCGCTGTACGGTTGTCTGTTTTCTTTAGGTAAGAGATTAGGGGAAGACAATGATAGTTCTAATCATCTCTAACCCCCAAGGTTTAGAGGCCCCATAATCTAGGTACCCGACAGTAGCCCCCGAGCCCTTGTTTGAATGTGAGGATTCATGCAAGGGATCATGAAGTGGAGTTAAAGTACTAGATGGGTGAGAGCTGGTTTCGAGGTGTAGGAGTTTGTTCCTTTTTCTGCGGGGGCGCGGCGTCCCGCGGGGGTAGCCCCCGAGGCCCCAGAGGAGTGGAGGACTCTTCTGGGGGCTTATATTTGTATTTTGTCGAGGGGTATTGGCTTTAACTGGAGTTGTAGCGCCCCGTCGAGGGGTTGTCTTTGAGCCTCCGGTCTTTGATCGTTTTCGATCCTCTTTCGTCGAGGGGTGTCGTGTGCGCCGAGCCCCGAGCCTCGCGTGGCCGGTGCTTTGCTGCTTCATTACGTTCTTCCCACGAGCCCTTGCGCTCGGACCGTGGGGTGAAGAGCGTCGTGCTATCCGCGATCGGACGAGCCTCGACGTCTTCGGTGAGCTAGTAACGGGAAATCCAAGTGAGAGTTCGTTCCCTTTCGAGGGAGACGACTTCGAGGCTCGGAAGCACCCTCATTGAAGCACCATACATAGCGACCCGGGGTACCGGCCTCGTTCGACGAAGGCCGGCGGCTCGACTACCTCCCCATCGAGGATCCCTTGGTTGCATTGTATTTGGCCTTGGATACGTCCATGGGGGCCTCGAGAGTTCGTTCTCGAGCGTGGCCTCGTATTGGCTCCCCACTAGGTCGCCCCTGACTCGAGTGCTCAAGGGCGGCTGTTCGAACCCGTTCGCGGGTCAGCCTTCGCTCCCTTGAGACTGTACGGTGGGACAGCTGTCCCGCGTTACCTTATAGCGGAAGGAAGCGCATGTTCGATGGGTCGTGTCGTTTCACTTACCGAGGAGCATCCGTCCGTTGGGGCGCTCCTTTTTAGGCGGAGAGTGGAGCGACGCGATAGTGGCGGTCCCACGGCGGTTCGGCGTCTGCTCACGACGCGTGTACCTGCAGTGGGAATCGAGGAGGTGGTTGGAGGGCGCAGTAAATGCAGTTTTTTACCTTGCCGTTGGGGAATCCGTCAGTCGCCTCGTGCTGTCCGATTTGCCCGCCGCAGCCGTCGGATCCGTCCGTCGCCGCCCAGCCCCCGTGCCTAAAAATGTGAGGGGGTAGGATTCACCGTTGGCCAGGGAAGCCGCGGCAGAGGAGTCCGCGGCAGGCTCGAGTGAAGCGCTGAAGGCCTCGATCCAGACCGCGGATGACCTGACCTCGGGTCGGGCGATCCTGGCAGCAGGAGCCGAAGGGTCTCGGCGATGCGTCCGAAGGCCGGGGCAGTCTGGAGGATCGCAGGGCTTTGAGTAGAGGTCGAGGAGGCTTCTGCGTGTCGCGAGGCCGCGATTGGCATTCGCGGGGGTCGGCTTCGAGGGTCACGGTCTCGAGCCCGGAGCCGGGGGGTCTCGAACGCGTAAGGCAAAGCTCGGACGTACGGGTCTCGACTCCGTCTGTGGGCCACGAAGTCACGCATACGTGCTTGTATATGTATTATATATACAAGGAGATGGCAAAGTAGTAACTAAAGCTAGCTAGCAAGCAGCAAGATGCTAGTGCAAGACACCACATATATGTACGCGTGCATGCGACATGCCTACATATGTACATATATATACGTCATCGCGAGCATCGTAGCAAGGATGCAAGCAAGCGGCTCGACCGTGCGGGGCCACGCGATAGTGCAAGCAAGCAGCTCGACCGTGCAAGCAAGCAAGCTATCAAGCCGCAAGCAAACTGCTCGACCTGAGTTTGCAAGCAGCTCGACAATGCAAACAAGCTAGCTAGCAGTAAGCAAGCTAGCTAGCAGCGGGATGCAAGCGCAACATATCACATTTACGTACACATGTTTGTGGCATGCCTACATATACATGTATATGTAAACTAGTGCAAGCATCGTAGCTTTGTGCAAGGCGGCCGCAAGCAAGCAAGCAAGGCGGCAGTGCGTTTATGCATCAGGCGCTCGACCAAGGCAGTTCACCGTGGGACTTGGACCAAGGGAGGCGGATGCCCCGACGTAGTAACCGCCAGGCCAGCCGATTGGGTTCCCTGGTGCAGCGCTCGAGGGCCGTGGGGGTCTCGATCGGGAGGCCACGACCGTGGCCCGGGCAGCCTCGAACTCCAACGTGTGCTCGAGTGCGACCGTGGGAGGCAGAGCCTCGAAGGCTGGATGGGCGGTCCCGACCGCGACCGCGAGGCGAGGGGCGTCGAGCATGGGATGGCACCGTCTGCGGGGCCTGGGCGTCGAGCGCGTGACCGAGAGGCTCGATCGCAGCAGGAGTTCCGTCCACGGGCCAGGGAGACCCAATCGTGAGGGGGTCTCGACCGAAGTCGAGGGGGCCTCAAATGACGGAGACTCCCTGCTTCGAGCGGCTCCGCCTCGAGGAATTCTGACGGAGGAGCTGGCCGCGATCGTAGTTGCGGGGTGCGACGCAGAGTGGTGGAAGGCGATGCTGGAGGAGCACGCCTTGTACGCCCGACGCCGAGGGAAGGAACCGGACACCTTCGGGGTGTACGACGATACGGCAGTGCGGGCGGTGGACATCGCCGCGTCCAAGCGCGAGATGGCAGCTTGATTCGAGACGAGTGATCTCGGCGCGCTCTCCTGCTATCTCAGCAGGTGAAGCAAGGGAGCGACTTAATCACGTCCATGCCGACGACGATGGAGGGGCGGTTCAAGCTGTCGATCGGACAGCGGGCCACGGAGGATCCATGGCAGGATCACTTGACGTCAGAGAAGAGGCTGACGGTGTTCAGCGAGGAGCTCGGGGCGAGGCTGGCGTAGAAGTTCGAGGACGACGTTCTCCCTGCTTGAGCCAGGTGATGATGGGGTGGCCTGCGAGCCAAGTCTGATAGTTACGAATCGGGAATAGAGATGAACTAAAATGCATTTGGATGCTTCTTAGTCGCTTTTATTTCTCGAGCCGCTCTTACTTCTACTGTCCTGACTGTTCTACTTCTTGACGTGAGCGTTGGACGCGCGCTTGAGTCCCTCGAGGGGGGGAGCAAGTGGGAGTACCTTAGCCCGGGGGCGTGGGAGAGGTCCCGGCTTGGCAGCCCTCGACCCTTGAAAGCCTCGAGCACGTTTCCTACTCTATCGCGAAGCGTACTTCGAGGAGTAGAAGGAAGAGAGGCGTCGAGTGGCGACCGAATCGCCTTAAGTTATGAATGAAAATAAAAGTACTAGGGTCGCGGACTTTTTATTCATTCGTAACACGATAATTGTACATAAATACGGAAATGTACGAGGCCTAGAGGCCTAGAGATAAGAGTGACGTAGCTGCTTTTGACGCTTCATGTGTTGGTGAGGGTAGGGCCCCTGCTGTTCGCCAGCCCGTGCGTTCCCGGCTTCACCACGCGTCGTAGTGGTCGAGGTCGAGGTCGAAGACGCCGGAGTGGAAGGCGCGCGGCTCCCAGCGTGGTTTCTCCTCATGCTGCCGTCGCATGGTACTGTGGGTGTAGTTCCTCGGGCCTGGGGCGCACAGGAGAGCCCCCGAGCCGTCCCCGTGCGCGCCCGCGGTGGCGTGTATCGCCACAGAGTACGTTGTGGCGGCGTTGGTGAGTCCGAACGGAAGCTGACGACGGGTCGTGCAGATCCCGTTCGATGGTGGGTTAGGTGGCAATGGCGGTGCGCGCACCGGGGGCTCGGCGGGCTCCTCGACGTGCGCATGGCAAAGGCGAAGTCGGCGTCTCGGTCGAGGCCGCCGACGCGTTCCCCGACCCCGGGCGTGGCCGGGCAAGTCCCCTGCGAGGAGACGTGCGTTCAATGCCGAGGACGGGGAAACGCACGACGCCGTCCCGGGTGCGGGCCGGCGGCGATGGTGGCGACGGTGACGCCTCCCCCGGGAGGAGAGCCGTGGTGGCGTGGTCGGCGCAAAGTAGAGTCATGCCGTTGCGGCCTCCGCTCAAGTCACCGACCGAGAGTAGAGTCATGCCGTGGCCCGAGCCGAGCGACACGAACTCCAAACTCCCGAACCGGATGATCGTGACACGCGGAAGCGGGAAGTGGAATCTCGCCATCCGGAAGAAAAGCGGGAAATCGTTAGTAACACGCGCTACCCCTACTCGGGCGCCAACCGTCGGTGTTTCGTACCCGGGGGGTATAACACCAACGAGTAAATTTCTATGCGTGCTCCCTAATCCGGATGGTGATGCAAGATGGACACAAGCGTTTATCCCGGTTCGGGCAAAGAATGCCCTACGTCCAAGAAAGTGGGGAGAGATTTGTATTATCTTGCACCGGGGTGCTTGTACCGGGGTGAGTACAAGGTAGTCCTGAGACTTAGTGAGTGAGTGTGAGTGAAGGCGTCAAAACGTGTGTGAGTGTGAGACTCTCGCCCCCCCTGCCGTAACCCCCGGCGTCCCCTTTTATAGGCCAAAGGGAGGCTCGGGTGTACACGATAGATAAGGGCGAGAGGTAATGATGACGTTGAGGTATGGGCGTGGGTCGCGTCGTCAAGACTGTAGAGGCCTGCTTTGGTCCGGTCCGAGCCTGCAACGGCGTGGGCGATGATGGCCTGTCCGTCCTTCTCCTGGAATCCTGCGTACGGTCGTCGAGGTGGGAGAGACGGGTTACTGCAGGCGACGTGCGCTACCCAGCTGCCATCATTTCCCATGCAATAAATGACTGCTTCGAGGGATGCCTTCGAGGAGTAGACGTCCTTGGTGATGGGACCGAGCCACGGGAAATGCGGATTTGAGAGTCGACTATTGCGTCTCGAGGGGGTGTTGTACGGGACACGGTGCTCGGCCACGGTGTAATAGTGCTACCGAGCATCTTGGATTGCGGGTATGGGCGGTAAAAGCGATGGGGATCGGTACCTTGCTCACCGTGTGTCCGGCTGGCCGTAGCCATGGAGTTAGGCGGGGAAGTGGTTGGAGGATTAAATGCTCATATACGGATGTCCGGGAGATTTTTTGAGGGGTGACCGGTCCGCTCGAGGCACCCCATTCGATCGAGGGGTTTACGTAATTCCCTTTCGAGGATCTTGTGGATGGTGGCCGATCCGTTCAAGCTCGAGGTCACGGTCTCGAGCCCGGAGCCGGGGCCTCGAAGGCGTGCGGCAAAGCTCGAGCGTACGGGTCTCGACTCCGTCTGTGAGCCTCGGAGTTACGTATACATGCTCGCATATATATGTATACGGAGATGGCAAAGTAGTAACAAAAGCTATCTAGCAAGATGCAAGTGCAAGATATCATATACACCTACGCATGCATGTGGCATTCCTACATATACACGTATGTATAAGTTAGTGCAAGCATCCCAGCTTCGTGCAAGCAAACAGCTCGACCGTGCGTGGCCACGCGATAGTGCAAGCAAGCAGCATCATGCAAGGTGGCTCGACCGTGCGGGGCCACGTGACCACGAGGCCACGGGCTTTGATCACGCGAGTGGGCTCGACCCCAGTCGCTCGAGGTCCAGCCGCTTCGAGGGCCGGCTCCGATCCCATCGAGGGCCAGAACGTCCTGCGCTGTACGGTTGTCTGTTTTCTTTAGGTAAGAGATTAGGGGAAGACAATGATAGTTCTAATCATCTCTAACCCCCAAGGTTTAGAGGCCCCATAATCTAGGTACCCGACAATAAGGACTTTAATTATGATCTTTAGTATATGATTGAGCATATAGGATTGGTAGTAATGTGCCGAACATTAATTATAGACCACTAGTTTAGGTTCCATCAATTCAAATACTTTATACGAAGTTGTTACATGATTCATGTATGGAATACAAATGTTGTACATATAATGGTAAAACATGGATATTAAGGGAAGTTTAAGATTGCATCCTCAAAGTCAACGTAAATAAGTGCACTCATATCTACAAATTTAATTAGACGTATCATGATCAACAACGTATACCTCAATTTTTACTAACGTAGGTATAAATACTTGAATTTTTAGAAATAAGATAGAATCGTGATTCTATGATATGTTTCCATCAAGAAAATAGCTTGAGAATCTTTTTATGTGGTTATTACCGTTGATGCTAAATAGGAGTATACCTCAATAGGTTTCCTATCGGATACATAGAGACTCGTTTCCAAGAAAAATATACCTCCCTAACTGGACTACTCCCTAACTGGACTACTCCCTCTGACCTGGAATGCTAATCATTCTTGGAGTTGGGGTCTACTAAGGAAGCCAACAAATGACCCTGGTTGCCCTTACTCCCTCTGTCAAAAAAGCTATTGTGAAATGGGCATGTAGAAAGAGTGGGTGCCGAGTTGATGGGCCAAAGGCTGGTGCGCCTGACATGTAGGTTGTTGTGTATGCACAAACAAAGGAAGAGCTAGAATGTTTTTTTTCTATACACATTTTGAATGATAGATAAACACATCTATGATGTCTTTAATTCTAGGACGGAGAGAATATACATATATAAGGAGGGATGTTGCTTAGACTCGAGGAAAACATCTCAAATCATATACATCAACCCAATAAGTAATAACATCTGTCTTTACCCATTTCTAAAGATATATATGTCATTATTGTAGAAAAAATGAAAAATATATCAATATTTACAGGTCTAGATAAACACAATATATAATATATACATAAAAAATTTGTGACATTTGATCAGAGTTAAAGAAGATTGGATTGTGATAATACCAAATTTATCTAGAAATTGTAACGAAGGTGTCGAAGGGAATTCAATCTAACACCTGTTACCTAGTTTAATTTGCATCAAACACTTTATGTCATTAGCTAGCAGGCTGCGCGTGCAAGAATCTACGTACGCCGAGCAGTCGTTAATATTCACTTACTATACAGTAAACAGTGATGGAAAGATAGGCCTTAGTGCCCAAATTTCAAATTTATTTACGGTCAAATAAAGCGTACGTGCACCTTTGAGCGCCGGACAGGTGCTATTCCGTCTGTTTTTCATCTCATCTTTTCCCCTCGATGCGCCCATGGTGGTATCTGGCAGTCTTGTCAGGCGAGAGATGAGAATTTTGCCCGACAAGAGAAACCTGCCCGGTCGGATAGTGGCCACCACCGGCGAGTCCAGCAGGCCGGCACCACCACGCGCGCCTTCGAATCGTGCACACCTCCATTTGGTAACCTGTAAAGGCCGCGCACCTCACATCGGACGAACTACCTATAGTGACGATCGAGTACTCCGTCGTCCTAGCGTTGCATCTACCCCGCCGCCGCGCGCTGCACACATCGTGTGGCCAGCGGCCTCCGGCGCGGTGTCACGCATCGCCCGCGCGCGGTCGACGACGCCCCGGCTGTCACACTCTGCCACTGCGCCACCGGCCGGCAACGCCGAGGAACCTTTTGGTGGCGGTGGCGCGCGAGATAGATTCGTGCGCTCTACGTGGAGCCGTACCCGCCGGAGAGAGAGCGCTGGTGGCTGTCGCGCCGAGGCGCAGGAATCCGGAACCTGCGTGCTTTCATCCACAGGGCGCGGGCGGTCCATTCCCGTGTGGACACGACGCGACCGTCGACGTCGCCAGTCAGTTCCGCCGCCAGCCGTCCGGAGAGAGCACCGGTACGGTCAGCCGCTGGCACGTACGTACTCCTCCTACCAGCGATTGCAGTTTGCACCACGTACAGGCGCTCGCGGCCATAGCTTAGCCAGGCCTAGGCAGGTCGCGCGCGCGGCCAGCGCGCGCCGAGTGGTGGACCGCGGCACCGCGCGGCTTTAGGACGCACGCCAGATGCCCGCGCGCCGCACCAAAGGTGGCCGGGCCAATGCACAAGAGACAGGGCGGTGATCCCTCTCCGCACACGTGCCGCGCCGGCCCCGGCGAGACGCGAGAGGAGAGGTCACTTTGCCAGCCGCAGCAGGCCGGGTGGGGAGGAATTGGAATGTGCTCGGGGGCCCGGGCCGGGCAGCACAAAGAAGCCAAGGACTGGAAAGCTAGGCGGGGCAGGCGGTGCCGGTGCGCGCCCAACGTGGAAAGCCCCCACCGCGCTCGTAAAATATGTGCGCGAGTGGCCAGTGGCCAGTGGGGGCGTCGCCATGGGAATGTTCCTTCGTTTCGTTCGGGCGACCACTAGTCGCGTCGCCGAGGCGTTCCGTGGTAGCCGCACCGCGGCATTCGGTGGTAGCGGCAGGGCAGGCCATAGCGACGAGTAATTGGGAGAGAAGCAAATCAGAAATCACTTCGTCCCCGGCGGGCCGTGGTGGGGCTCGGCGGCGCTGCTGGTGGATTCGCTCATAATTCCGCGGCAATAATGCCATCAGATGGTTGTACGTACTTGGGCGTGGTTGGCATCGGCGGCATCCATCGGCAGGAGTCTCTGATGAGTGTTGCCGAAAAGCCTGAGGGCTTTAAGCCCCCCTGTCCTCTGTGGGTTTCTTTACGCAGCGGCGCACGGGCTCGCCGAAGTGGGGGGAGGGCAGCCTATGGGCGCTGGGATTAGTGGAGCGGACGGAGAGGCCACGCAGCGCCGCGGCCCTACTACACCCCATTTGCCTTGCTTCCTTTGGTTACTGGCCAATGGGCTGCTTCGAGCTCCCAGATTCCTCTCTATCTTCGTATTCTCATGGTTGTGCAGTGGGCACCCGGTCCTTCTTCCATTCCCTGTATACAATGATCCATCCGTCTCTCGTGCTATCTGCTATCCATCCATCCACCTCATGTGAATTTTGCTGTTATGTGTTCTCTGTTATAAAAGTATTATCGAAACAAAATTTATTAGGGGATTCAGAGGATGGGTTGATTAGTCCTCCTGCCGCCAGTCCTTTTCCGTGATTATTAAAATAAAATAAAACGATCCAATCCAACGGATCAGATGGATGTCCTTGAGAGGTACAAACGGTGCACTTGATGACTCGCTTTTGCAGCAGATAGATAGATGAACCCCTCCTGAAATCTATCTGCCGTCTTTTTTCCAAAGCGGAGATCTGTCTGCTCTCTAGTGGTTGGCTGGCGAATGGCGATGCCGGTCTTTGTAAGCTTGAGCTGAGAGGTTCAGGATCCACCTTTTACCTGCTCTTACAGTGAAGTCCAGTGTGCCTTGCACCTGCCTCCAATCATATGGTTCCTTCAGTGGCAATTATCATCCTGTTCTTATTCCTTTGCCAATTGCAGTTGCCACTCAAAAGCAGCAGATTCTGCAGTTACCGGCAGAGTTGACCCTGCCAGTGAAAGTGTGTCTGTAACTGAAAGACAGTAACTGCAATAGATAAACAAGCACCAAGTCTCTGGTTGGCCTCCGGAGCAGCTCAACAAACCGAATTTCACGGTTTTTTATATATATGCTGGTAGTGACTTATACTAGAGTAGTGACTCAAAAGATCCTGATTGGAGCACTAGCATTTCAGCTGGATGCTACGCTGAATTGTCTGGCTGTCAGCAGTAGATGCAGAAAACTAGGCCACACGGTGTGAGGCCAATGAGGAGCTTAATCATTGAAGGTTTCTGTTCAGATATGCCGAATGAGAGGGAGTTCTCATGACATGGGTACAGTATCTGGTATTCCCTTTTTCTTAATGTGGTTTGTGTGGGGGACTTGGAAAAGGCAGCAGAGAATACCACCCCCAATTACAATGGCCTTAAAAGCCTTACTAGCATTCTGTAAAGCAGTTATAGGGCTTAGGGGGGAAATTTTGTGTGTGTCTTATCTGAAAGGCATTTTCTCACAACCAATGGCAGCAATAGCTGCATTTTAGTAGGGGGGAAATGGAACAAGAATACTTGTTGGTGCCTTCACTTTCACATGGGCTGCATTCTCTCTCTGTCTTTTGAAGTGGTGCTGAAATGATTGTTTAAATTATGCAAACACTTTGAGCTCTTTTTTCTGGCTAGTCCTGGGTAGGGTAGGCAACTGTGGGTCGCAGTCTCTGGTGTAACCCTGAAGGAAGGAAGGAAGAAGATGTAAAGAAATATATCCTGCTCCAGAATTTGCCAGATTGGTCTAAACCATTTGACTCATTAGTGCCTGTAGGGCTTACTTCAATTCCTGCTATCTAAAAGGTCAAGTAATGGGGCGAGCAGCTATGTCTGCCGACTGCATTGCATGCCCAAAGATGAGCAGTCAATGGTGCTTGTCTTGCCACACTTATGTTGTTTTGGAAAACAAACAAAAAAAAAAAAAAATGGGTGCTCCTCTCCTATCCTGCCTTTGCAAACTGCAAGCACTGACTCTCAGGATAATGTTTCTGATAATTCCTTTCTCCATTTCATCAAAAAATATTTATTCCTTTCTGCAGCTTGCTTGCCTTTTGCAGCAGATTGGCCTAAATGTAGAACTCCACTAAATCCTTGCCGCAGCGGCTAGTGATCACTGTCATCACTGCTCAAATTGCAGCAACAAAGTATTTAAATAATGTCCAGCTGAGCAAGTAGTATTAAAATACAGAGAAATGCTTTCTGTGCAGTGCAGCACTAGAAAATACACATACTGGACAACTGGAGATCATCCTAAAACTTCAGGAGTTATTGCTAATTAACAGTTAGGCACAAAGCGAGCCTTTGTCACTTTGGCGATTGGTGCAGGCATTTCCTTTCCCTCATGGAAAAAGCCCGGAAGCACTTGCTGATATTTGCTGCCAAATGTTGCCATGATGATTAAGTAAACAAGCACCATACATGCCGGTGGTGTTGGTGCAAAGCTCCTACCTACCTAACATGCATTTTCTTACTTTGAGCAGATGGATGGAAGCTATTAGTGAAAATAAAAAATATTTAGGGTAAATAAATAAAAGAGGATAGGCTCCACTGCCATGCCATTGCTGTCTCCACAACAAGAACTTCCGACAGGTCGTGCAAGACTCTACGTGGAAAAGACCCGCCGCGTTGTAGCGTTCGTGTCGATCAAAGTGTCTCTGATAATGCTCGAAGAAAGCAGCGGGCAAAGGCAGTGACAGCGAGTGCACCCACCGTGGCATGGCCCCATCGATCCCCTTCGTGCTAGCTGCAGCTCAAGCTTCGTTCGTCTTCGCCTGCTTGATATGGACAATGCCCGCATGCCTTGTTCTACAACTCGATCTCCACTCCACAACAGCAGGCCGGCCCGGGGCAGCAAAAAGCTTTGAAAATGCAGAGGGCCGGGGCAGCAAAAAGCTTTGAAAATGCAGAGCGATGCCTATATATAGATTCTATTTCTGCGTCCCATCGCACACGTCGTGCGTGTGGTGTGTCGTGCGTGAGGTTCTCGAATGCACTCTTTGACTGGCATTATTATTGCATTATTATCACTGCCGGTTCTGGTTTATATTAGCGGCATGTCAACAGATAAAGAATGGCTTTTGTTTGAAGAGTTTTTTTTTTTTTTTTTGGTCGTGCTACCTACCAGAGGCCATCATCACGCCGTGACCACTCTCGCAGTCGCAGCCGCTGCGAGCCTACGGGTGCCGACTGCCGAGGATATCCATCCATCCATGGTCCAAGCAGGCCGGGCACAAAGTGGCGTAGGGGGGGACAGCACAGTTGCGTGGGGGGCGATCGACTCGTCAGATCAGATCACCATGTGGTCGCCACGAGCATCATCGATGGCCGATCGCGATCGATCAGTAGCGCCACCGGGCGCCTAGTAGGGCGGCTAGCTACATCACCGAGGCATTACTCTACTAGATAAAGCACTGCCCCGGCTGGCCGGCATCAGCAGCTCGAGCGAGGCGGCTGTGGGGATGCCCTATCCATCGTTGTACATGAACATGCTCATGAGCTCATGGCATCGAGTACGTCCTCCTCTGTTCTCAACCATACAACAAAGATACTCAGCACTTTGTACTAAAAAGTTGAGAATATACTTCGTGCTTAAGTTTCCAAACGGATGATAGTCAGTTGTACTGTACTATTTCACACTGCTATGCAATCATGAGTTGGATAGACTGCAGAGGACAAAGGGGCAGCACCAGGCCAGTATGGTATTTGTTCTTTTTATTTACATTTTACAGTGGTATAGGGCTGTGATATTGTGAGGCAATGCTAGCATGCTACTACTTGCTTTCTATTCCTTGTTTGGTCCATTGCACATGCATCAGATGTTGCTCTATGGGGCCAAGCATTGACAGACCCATGTTCCTACATGGTCATTGCACATTTGCACCTTTATTCCTTTCTGGGGCAGGCAAACATTAGTATTTTATTATATACCTGGGCTGAGACATGCTATACCACCTTTATTTATTCTCCATTTCTCTGAACATTACGCTGAGTGAGGCAGGCATGTCCGGTCAACATGGAGGTTGGAGGGCTGTTTTTGTTCAATGTTCAGTTCATCCCCGAAAAAACTTGTAAAACCATCTTCTTCTTAATACAATGATGCGCAAACCTTTTGCATATTCGAGAAAAAAAAATGTTCAGTTCATCCAGCGGACAGGGCAGGAAAATTTGTCAATCTAAATTGACCAGGGTGTCCAGGAATATATCGTCCAATTGTGCACTACAAGCTCGTGCGAGAACGAACACGCATGAAGCTACCTGCCTGTTTCCTGCCATCAGTGGCATGCAGCAGCCTCTTCCCAGCTCTCTCCAAACGCAGGCTCGCAGGCTGCAGGCTGCAGATTCCGATGGCCAGAATTTCCTGCAGCCTCCACACGACGCGTCAGCCGAAAGAGCGAGGGAATCTGAATGTTTTATGCAGTGTGTGTGTGCTACTGTTAGATGCCTTCGTGCACAGTTGCGAAGAAATTCCCATTGACAGATGCCAATCAGTCGCTGCTCGTTAGAGGCATCAAACAGGCAGAAATGGAGCGCCGCAACGGCGGCACGTATCTTTAGGCCATGATGAACTGGAAAATGACAAAAAGGTGACCGCCATACACACGCACACGTGGTGTTTATGTGTCCGTTTAAACAAGGAAGCTGGCTGCAAAGATCGTTCGTTCGAATAATCCGGTGACCACCGCCAGGCCTGAGAGAATTCTATATACAATTGCAATGGTGGACAGCTGAAAACAAGCTAAAGATTGTGCACGTGGAGTACCTGTGTTGTACTCCGTAGTTCTAAAGGCAGTGGTTCAATGATACGCAGGATATCACACGCATATTGTGTTTAAAAAAAAATGTATCACACGCAGAAATGAGTGTCCAAAACTGGCCGGTGCAAACCAACCAGATGTCTCTCATCAGGCTCGTATCGGCGATCGTCCGTCCTTTTCTGAAAGAATTCACACCTGGGCATCATTCTTGAGATCGCGGTGTTCTTCCTCCAGGATCCTCCCGCCAATATTTTAACCGACGGAGAAGGCCGACGGAGCACTAGCTAGTCTCCGTAGTACTAGTAGTAGAATCAATGCAAGCCTGGATAAATTTTACATGATGAAATTTGAAGCGTGCAGGGCATCGAATCCACACCCTCTTTTCCTACAGCACTCGAGGGAATGAAATCCGGCCGAAGATCGCCCGATCCCGTTCGGTTTTCTCTCGTGTCTCGTGGTGTCAATGGAAAACTGACTCCCTTTGCTGGCGGGGGCTTTAGTGCTGCCTGCGGTGGCCGACGACGACGATCGGGCGAAGCTACTTGACACCTCCGCTTTGCTGTGAGATAATCTTGATTATTTCGGAGATACCCTGGTTATAATCGTGATGTGATCTAGTGCTCAGATTCTGTGCAGAAAACCATGGTTGACGCTGAGAAGCTGCCCCAGGGGGGGAATGTAGCTGTGGGAGTTGTTGCGTGAATGAATTCTCAAGGCTGGTGGAAAATGCACGGGACACGATTGCTGACAGTGTCTGCGGAACGGGCTCGCTAGCTCAAGTATTTTGCAGTAGTTTTTTTTTTTTTGAGTGGAAAGTATTTTGCAGTAGTGGCCATGGACTAGGACTAGCCCAGAAGTTAAAGTAATTGGGCCGTTAAAAGATCTATGGTATCTGTTGTGCCCATGAGAGCAAGGCCGGGCCGGGAGAGCTAGGGCGGCCGCAGTCCCTACTGTACAGACGAAGAAGCCCAAGACTGTCCCAGGCCAGGCCGTAACGTAAGTGTCAACTTTTTTCCCCACACGGCCACAACTATTAGGCCCTCCACAATGTACAGCGATGCCAAAAATTTTTAGTAGGCCACACCTCTTATTCTGGAATCGCTCTTCGTAGGCTGCAATGGCCAGGGTGGGAGCGCTCCGCATTGCTTATGGGTCCCACCACTCGTACCGACAAGGACCAGCTAAAAATAAAATCCGGAGCCAACGACTCCAGTGGACAGTGAAGAAAATAATATTCTATGATTTGGGAACCGACGCAAGTAGTTGCGTCGCTCTTCATTTTTGTGGCTGCGCTAGAAGTTAGTTGTGCTCGCTGCAGTGTTAAGGAGCGACTCTAGAATCTTCTCTCTTCTCTTGGGTGAGCGACACATTGTGGCCGGCCTTATAGCAGCCGCCAGAGATTTTGCACAAAAATTTAAAAAGAAAAAGAAAAGGCAGACGTCAAAGGGGAGTCAAAATGGACTTTAAACTTTGATTATACTGCAGACGCCTGAAATTTGATATTGATCAGTAAATTATGTGGTTTCAAATTTGTTTTTAAATATCCTTCAATTCCTTTCCTTACAAAGGTTCCAAATTACTCATTCGGTCATAAAAGGAATCCAAGCGGTTTTTGTCACTCTCATTTGTCATTTGTGTTTCATTCTTTTACATCCAAGGAACAAGGGAGACAGCCCACTGCCCCACATGCAGACTCTGTTGACTCATGAGCGCTGCTCGTCATAACCAGAGCCGCAGCAGACACATCCAAATGTTTGCAAATGAAGCGGTAGACCGCAGACGTCAAATGGGAGGCGAAATGGACTTTATTAAACTTTGATCATTCAGAATCTCCCTTCTTCTCCGTTGTTGTACGTGCACAGAAGCAGCTAAACATCTCCTTCGAACAATCCCGACAGAGATTGGGCAACATCATTGGCCGTGTACCTGACAGACTTCCCAAGCTTCAGGTGCTTTTGCAGAAACGCGCCGTAAACCGGAACAACCATTTCCGACACGGCCTTCCGCAGGTCCGCTCGGAGCGCGGGATCCGGGACGACCTCGCCGACGTGCATTTTCTCAAACGCGGCATTGAATTTCGCCAGCGCTTTCGCCGGCTTGCCGCTGCCCCGCACGGTCGTCTGCTCCAGGCAAGCGACGACTGGACCCCAGGAGGCCTGGAGGTAACTAGCCGTGTGCTGCTCGAGACGGCTCCGACGCCGTGCGGCCCAGTCGTCACCGAGCAGGGACACCACGCCGGCGTCCTCGGCGCGGTTCAGCACGAAGCCTGTGTTGTTGGCCAGGAAGAGGTGCTGCGACGGCGAGCCGTCCGTGAACGCGAGCGCGGATTTCTCCTCGACGTTGTGTTCCATGGCGGTGATCAGCTCCGAGACGAGGCCGCCAAACGAGCCCACGCGCTCGGCGCCTCCTGCAGCTGCGCCGCGTTCGTCTTCGCCACCGCTCGCGAGGACCAAATCCAGAGCCCCGCGGTGCGGCGCCAACAGTTCGACGCAGGTCATGGCGTACCGCGCCAGCGGATGGACGCCGACCCCGTGCGTTGCCGACGCACCCGCTGCTTGCGAACAGTCTTCTCGGATCTTGGTGATGAGGCCGCATGCAGCAGCCCTCAGTGCGCGTGCCAGCTTCGCTAGAACGACGGGCAGCTGCCGGGAGATGAGCTCCGCGTGCTTCCCGGTAAACAGGGGCAGGAGGCCGGGAGCAGAGTTGCTTAGCGTCGCGTACATCTCGAGGACGTAGATGAGCTTTTCGGGTGATTGAGTGCTGGTGAACCCGTCGGCGAATTTGAGCAAGACGACGATGCTCTGCTTCGCGATGGCCATGAAGTAGTCGTCCTTGAACCTATCGAATGCTCCACAGTTCTGCCCGTGGAGCTGCCTTTGCATGACGACGAGGGCCTTCGCTACGAGCTTAGTCGCCAAGATCCAGCGCTTCACCATGTCCTCCGTTGTCCACCACTCGGCGTCCTCGAAGTTGACTCGGTTGGCGTCGAAGGAAGGTCGCTCCAGTTGAAGGATCGATAAGAACCTGTTCCATTCATGATCATCAACTCTGGAGGAAGCCATACGGTTCGAATCAAATTAAGAAACAACAAATTGCAGTTGAGGTGATTGAAGGCATAAGAAGAAGATTTGCACGCACCTGTCCAAAACATGGCAGGAGGCCTTGGCGAATGCCTTGACCAGCTGTTTGGTGTACCCGGCACGGACGGAGCGCGATCTCATGGAGGACAGGCAAGCTTGCTGGGCAAATCAGGTCGAACTCTTCCGAGAATGCACCATCAACGATGATGGTCAGAACGTCAGGCCAGCTCGAGAGACTCGTGTCGGACGTGTACAGTTCGTGGCTGGTGCTGAAGCTAAACTCTGCGGAGCTGTTGCTTCCCCCGACGCTGAACGCGCACCACACGCCGTCAAAGCAAGGCACGGCGATCGACAGCTTGAGCTTCTCGACTGCGAAGAGAAGGTCGACCTTTCCCTGCAGCTGGGAAGCGTCCCAGACCCTGAGGACGAGGAACTCATCCAAGAGGCGCGACATTGCGACAGCGAGGGCGCTGTCCATGCGGCGGCGGGCAAGGGAGTCAATGGGGAACGCATGGATCCGCTTGAGGTGAAGTATCTCATCGACCGCCGCGAGGAGGCTTCTGTTGGTGCATGTCGCCTCCGCGTCCCATATGCGTCCGCGTTGACCGAGGGTGTAGCAGAACCGACCAACTAATTTAATTACCAAGCGCTAATCAAGCTGACGTGGCAACTTAATTAGAACTTAGTAACCAAACCAGCCCGGTAGTCCGTGAAATCTCGAAGGATTTCAAACAACTCTACAAACAAACCTGAATCCACAGTTCAGCAGTTCCCATTCACCTGTTTTAATTACATTACGCACATAGGATTATTACAACCCAAAATAGAAATAATAGCGGAAGAAAACACTTTTGATAATACACTCACACCTATACTTTTAGATATAGTGTCAGCTCAGGGTCGACTCCATCAACAGCAGGTAGATGAGGTATAAGAGTTGACTTTGCCCGAAGTCTATTCCTCCCGTAGTGGGATATAAGTCCACCGTGTCGCCACGGCAGTAGTCTCCAACCTACAACAACAACATTGGGAATTGCACCCTGAGTACATTGTACTCAGCAAGACTCCTTTTCTTTGCCAAAAGATGAGCTTATTAATAATCGTTTAGTGGCAAAAGGACTCTCTAGCTTATCCAATTAAGTTGGATCCTGCCGTTACTACATTAGCACCTACAACTACTTCATCATTTTAAGGTAGAAGCAATCAACATTATATCATACCGCATTGATTGAGTATTCATTAAACCATCATGAGTGAACATAACCAACTCGCATTTCAAATCTTATTTGCGGCACCAGAATCGTCGATCAAGTTAGTCACTATCCAGGACCGATGGCGATTATAATCGATTGCAAACCAAACCGGCGGGGTATTCCTCACACAAACCGCACTCACCCGCTAAGGTGAGGTATAGGTCACCACGATCTACTCGGGAAACACGGGATCAACAACTCACCACCATGACCAAGGAAACTCCCTGCCGCCAACAGGTAAGCGTGCCCATCAAATGACACCGCCCCATCTTAAGGACTCACGACCGGGCCCTTGTTTACTACCACCCCCATCGCCGGCATGGATACCCGGAAGTTGAAACCCGGCCCAAGTAGATTCAAGGCTTCGCGGTTGGGCACTACACGCCCTTCCGGCTATCCGTGAGGCATTGTTCAAAATGATCCGAGGACGCTCGTGTGCCATAGTATATTAGAGGTGATTTATCATGGCCACATGGTTATGTTCATATCCAACATTTCACCAAATCTCAATCCCAAGGGGTAGTAACACCTACCTCGCGAGTGATAGTCGATCACTCGGCTTCTACCGTTTAAGTAGCGTGCCTAAGCATGTAGTCGATCCCGTACGTAAAGTAGGATATTTACGTGGCAAGGTAGTCCCGATGCAACTACGTTTTCAAGCAATGCCTATAAACTTAATGCATCATAAGGAATAAAAGGACGCAAAGTAAATCATTTGCAAACTTAGGAGGGATGCTCCGGGGCTTGCCTTATTTAGAAGACCTAGGTTAGTGCCCCTGTGTACTCGACTATTCCAAGTCGAGTCCCCGGTGCCGGATCGCTTCGTGCGGATCTTCTTTCGCGACTTGTCCTTCTCCGGATCCTCGACTCCACGACGAATGTTCTACACGTGATCCCGGAATGATGCATGTGCATATGTATGAGCACGTGATTGTCGGTGTATGCATGATCAAGGATGATAGATGCTCATAGGTGAATACCTTAATCAATCGGCTACACTTATCACTAGCAAACAAGCCAAGTAAAGCCAAAGACCTATACTTATTCATTCATCCTAACCCAACCATCATGACATACTAATTAACAATCAATCATACATAACATGATCCATAAAAGCCATTAGCATTAAGCCCTATATACAAGCAACACTCAATCAAACTTCACTAGCATTTAGACCTACAACTGGCAGTCTAGTAAATAAATCATAACTGTAGATTTATAAATCTTATGGACACAAAAGAGGACAATCTGGAAAGCTTATAAAATTGCCCATAAAACATCTCAAGATATCAGAGCCTAATTCTCAAGTTACCTATACCTAAAATAGTCAACAACAGAACTAGGTTCTGGAAAAACAGCAATTAACAGCCCCTATTGACTAGATTGCAGCAACCATAACTACCAAACTATCCATACAATGCTCACCAAATTTGAACAGTAGATAAATCAACTAATTTCAATCCTATCATATGTTGACAAGTTTCCCAGAAAACCAACCTATACTATGGTTAAGCATAGCATCGTACCAGCAACCCCGCTTTAAGCAACTATGGGTTGAACAGCAACCCATAGCTAGGCACATCCTAAAATCCTATAAAAATTACAGTAGGATACAAATGGCAATACAAGCCCATCATCCAAATTTTACCCCATTTGGATGAACCTACTGTCCTACACAAAAAGACATGGCAGCACAAATAGGTGAACCTAAAAATACTTTGCACTACTAACTTGATCAAACCATGAAACCAATCACATAAAGAGCTACCTACTTGCATATAATGAGCCTACAAAAATTATCAACTCCATACTAGGCCTCTATATATCATTTATGAATTATCTCAAGAAACAAGCAATGAGGCCACTTGAACTACAACTTCATAAATTTACACAGGAGGCATGCATGATATAATTATCATAGGTAAAGCATGACAATACAAGGCTAACAAAACAAGAACCACATTTTTCTCGAGCAACCAATGAATTACTATGCATTTCCTAAGATTACAAGCATTTCAAGAATTAAATCTAAACTTAATATAAAAGTATCTCAAACATGGCATTTCATATTTTCTATGCATATCTCATCTAATAAGAAAAATACTACAACTTGATTCACTCCATTTGGACAAATATTGAGCAAGATATGATTTTCTAAAGCATTATACAAATCTCTGGAATTTTATTTATAAACCGAATAGGAAAACCACTTTACAGAAAGACCCCTGTACTTTGCCCGAATTGCATAGGGGCAGATCTGTGTTTCTCTGAGTCTGCTGCTTTTGCAGGAAGGTGCCTCACCTTCTTCTTATTCTGAAGGTGAGGTCCTCGAGCATGGCAAGCAGGGGAGCTCGCCGGCCTTGCCGTTTCCCGGCCGGCAAGGACCCGACGGCGGCGACGGGCCGGCGGCGAAGTGTCGGGCGGCCTCGCGCCGCAGATCAGCGTACCGGGCGGCGCGCGAAGGCCCGTGATGCCCGGTGACGGCGGCCGGCGGCCGGCTCTGCGGCGCGTCGCCGGTGAACGCAAGCGGCGGCGGCTGGCGCCGAGAGGCGCGCATGAAGACGAGCGCGACGAGGCGGAGCGCCTGCGCGCACGATGGAGAAAGAGGTGGGCGAGGAGGAGTCGACGGCGCCGCCGTCCATGGCGGCGGAAATCGGCCCATCGCGCCGCCCGCCCTCGCGTGATTGAAGCGGCCGGGCCGTGGCGGAGATAGCCCCGAGCTAGGCGAGGCGCCGTACGCGAGCGAGAGGAAATGGCGCGGTGGGGGCGAGCGGCTCCGGCGTACGGCGATGATGGCGCCGTGACGCGGCCGGAGAGGGAAAGTGCGGTGGCGCGAGGCGCGAGTGTGGTGGTGGTGGTCTTTGGCCGCGCGGTGGCCGGCCACAATGGCGAGGTGCGAGCCGAGCGCCGCGGCGGCGGCGGGCCGAGCTCGCCGTGGCGGCGGCCATGGCGGCTTCGCCATGCGTCGTCGCGAGAGGGGAGGAAACCGAGGGGAGAAGGGCGGGGAGAGTGAAGACGGGGAGAGGGATGGGGAGCGGCCGGGCGCCGCCATCCTAGTTAAGGCGATGGACGGGCACCCAGCTCGCCGCCACGCGGCGAGAGCGAACCGAGCCGGTCGGGGACGATATTTTCGTCCTCACCATTTTCGTGACGGTCATTGACCGGTACCGTCACGGAAAACCAATTTCCATTACTCGTTATGCAAACTTAATTGCCCTATAGCTCCTAAACCAAGCCGAATTAGAAGAAACTTTCTACATGAAAGTTACTCCTCTTGATGAGTAGATCATTTGATCCAAAAGGAGTTTGGTCAGATTCCCACTAGATTTGGAGATATAAAATTCCAAATGAAAATGCCTCTATAATTCCCTAAAATAGAAAAACAGCTCCCAAACCAGTCTTTTTCGCCCTTTTGGAAATCGTGCACTCATTTTCACAAAAAGTGAGTATTGAGACTTTTGATCCTTATAAAATTCTACTCGTAAAAGGTTTAAAGCGCATCGCCATGCAAAGCTTCTATCTAACTCTTTTGAATCGGTCAAAGCAAGCACTTTTATAGACCTACCATGATTACCACACAAAGAAGCAAGGTTAACCAAAGATGTTAACATAACCCTAGGTTCATTTGGTGTCCTAATCATGTCTAGATTATTTTAGTGGTCAATCATCAAGCACTTGTATTACTTTAACATAAGCATAGCGGCTCAAGCATAATCAAGCATCAAGGTGAAATGCATGTCAAGCTGTGATGCACTGCAAATGGTATGATTATGCTGGTGATGTGCAGAGCTAAAACATGATTAACATCGTGGATGTTACAGCCTAACCCCCTTAAAAGAAATCTCGTCCCGAGATTTGGTGGAAGTAGATTAGTTTTTCGAAAAACGATACCTCACATAACGAACCTTCATGCTTTACCACTTCGCCATCACGTTTGTCCATAAACTTCTTATTACTTGTCACATGCCCAAGTGACTCGTTCCAAGTTACATGACCTCAATGCCTAATATCCAATGCATCTCCGTATAACTCCGGTTCGATGTCGTGTTCCAAAGACATGATACTGTTTTATCAAAGATAAGCCAGTTTGCTCTGGTTATGACATTGAAGACCCGACAAGGTCACATTCCGCTCGAAAGGTATACCAACATAGGCAACCTTGATGGAATCCAAATTACCACACCAAGCTTGATTCATTCTTTGCACAATACCGAACTTGCGGGGCGAGGTGGTGGATACGGAGCTTCATTGACAAGGATTGCCAAATGAATAAAATCATCTATTTTCAGCTTTGACTCGTCAGGTTAATCCATACTCACTCCCAAGCGAGTATCTTCAAGCATAACTGTAACCGACATGCCCTCTACTATGATGATGCTACCATTACTATGTCAATCTTAAGTATGAAGATGACAAGGAATAGTATGATAAGCATGCACCTAGAACCCGAGACTATATACCAATAGGGTAGGTCATCATACAACATGACCAATTAACTACCCACTGGAAAAGGTCGAGGGTTACTTGAGAGGAAATCGCTATTCGCATCATCAAATACATCAAAAGGTGCTTCACAAATCCATAGTGCTTACCATTAAGAAGCATAGCGTAGATTCCGCAAAACGGAAACCACGTGACTCACTTCAGGGATGGCAGCATAGGATTTTGTTAGCACAAGCTCGATATTGGCACAACCCTTCATAGGAACACCGGCTTCAAAATGCCAATATGAACCAACCGGGCCAGAAATTTCAACTTGTACATGTAGAAGTCAAAGTTCTTAGGTCAAAGGTATCCAACCCTTCTCATGTAGAAATAAAAATTCCTAGGTAAAGAACTTCTTAGCAGAAACCGCCAAACTTTTCTTTTACGTAAAGGTGTCCAACAAGCAAAGTGGATCCCGTAGCAAGCATCTACGGTACCACTTGCTTGCGTAGGACACGTGCTCTCGGGTTAGGGGTTCGCTAACCCCGTATACCAAAAGTACTTTTTTCCAAACATACTCGTGCCAAGCCCTATTCAAAAGGTACTAGTCTTGAGCCAAAATTTTATGTCCCGACAATGCTTGAACGACGCGTGAGACCCATATAGATAATCCCAAGGTCGTATCAAAATACTCATGTCAGGCATACCCAATGCACGACAGACTCAGGCGTACTGGCTCGTTAAATACTCTTGTCCGATGAATCCCCTGCATTGATTCCCATGAGGTAAAAGTACTTTTTAGGACGTTAGACAGTCTAACCCCCTTAAAAGAACTCTTTCTTCTCGATAAGGAGTAGGATGAAGTAAAGATTCATTTCACTGATCGGCAAAGTCCTGTATCCCATTTAACTCAAGCTGACTGCTCCAACTACTCTGACGCTGGTGTCGGCAAGAGTGATCTCGACAGTGTCAAAGGGATCGCTAGACGCAATCAAGAGCTCAACCATTACTACTCGTACTTTGGCTCTCAAAGTTCTCAGCTTAGACGCATGGTTGTTCATCTTATGAAAGATCGCCAACAGCTATCATTTCATTTGGTGATCGACGGGCTTACTACGAAGCTTAGCGTCTATCGGATAGATAGTTTTGACTCGAAGATTAGTAAGGCTGGTTTCGTATTATGGTCTACACGATAGACAGATCTACTACGATCGTTCTTCAACATTCACGAGTCAGTCGACCTATTTGGTTAGTTATCTCGTCTACGTTTAGGCTAGAAAACAGCCCTCTCATTAGTTTACCGATAGGTTGCACTTCAACATTAACAGCTTCACGATGGTCGCAATTAATGTCGACATAGGCATTATTCGTGAGGGATAAGAAGGAACAAACAGACACTAAGGAAGTAAAGACTCTATTTAGTTCGAGGTTCGCCCGAACTCGTCCTACACGAAAAAGGTATATCCCTACAAATATTACAAAGAGAGGGACACACGTTCTATACGAGATAGTACAACTCGTCGAAAATTCTCGATTGAGTCCCCGATATCCCTGCATGTAGGTGCATGCTACCCGAATCATCGTCAGAAGACGGCATCCCACACATGGGACACGTTCATATAAACATGTGTGGAACATGTAAATAATCCGGTGTCATATAAGCACTCCCCTAGATCGGCAGTGTATCCGATCATGCTCTCACAACTCACACTTACCTTGGGCGTAGAGGCATATGAAACCAAACATAACCATTCAAGTGAATGGCCCCCATACAAAACTGTCGTGTATGAGCGCGACAAAGGAAAATATGATGCAATACCCATGGTTAGCCTGTTAGATAGCCACCTAGTAGTCCTTAATTGGGCATATAGAATACGACCACTGGCACACTTTAGTTTGAACACATAATTTTCCAAACACCTATATGGCTATAAGTTGACAAATAGTTTTGTGAAACCAAATTCTTTTTGTTTTGAAACACCCAAGTGAACGGTAGATGCTGAACCATGGAGCTGATACCGCTGTAGCAGAACCGACCAACTAATTTAATTACCAAGCGCTAATCAAGCTGACGTGGCAACTTAATTAGAACTTAGTAACCAAACCAGCCCAAAGAGTCCGTGAAATCTCGAAGGATTTCAAACAACTCTACAAACAAACCCGAATCCACAGTCAAATAGCGAGTTCCCATTCACCCGTTTTAATTACATTACGCACATAGGATTATTACAACCCAAAATAGAAATAATAGCGGAAGAAAACACTTTTGATAATACACTCACACCTATACCTTTAGATATAGTGCCACGGGTCGACTCCATCAACAAGCAGTAGATGAGGTATAAGAGTTGACTTTGCCCGAAGTCTATTCCTCCCGTAGTGGGATATAAGTCCACCGTGTCGCCACGGCGAGTCTCCAACCTACAACAACAACATTGGGAATTGCACCCCGAGTACATTGTACTCAGCAAGACTTACCCGACTAAAAGAAAATAAAGACTCTTTGGTGGATGCCAGGCTTTATAGTGGGTTAGCCGACTCCTTTTCTTTGCCAAAAGATGAGCTTATTAATAATCGTTTAGTGGCAAAAGGACTCTCTAGCTTATCCAATTAAGTTGGATCCTACCGTTACTACATTAGCACCTACAACTACTTCATCATTTTAAGGTAGAAGCAATCAACATTATATCATACCGCATTGATTGAGTATTCATTAAACCATCATGAGTGAACATAACCAACTCGCATTTCAAATCTTATTTGCGGCACCGTAATCGTCGATCAAGTTAGTCACTATCCAGACCGATGGCGATTATAATCGATTGCAAACCAAACAAGCGGGGTATTCCTCACACAAACCGCACTCACCCGCTAAGGTGAGGTATAGGTCACCACGATCTACTCGGGAAACACGGGATCAACAACTCACCACCATGACCAAGGAAACTCCCTACGCCAACGTAAGCGTGCCCATCAAATGACACCGCCCCATCTTAAGGACTCACGACCGGGCCCTTGTTTACTACCACCCCCATCGCCGGCATGGATACCGGAAGTTGAAACCCGGCCCAAGTAGATTCAAGGCTTCGCGGTTGGGCACTACACGCCCTTCCAAACTATCTCGTGAGGCATTGTTCAAAATGATCCGAGGACGCTCGTGTGCCATAGTATATTAGAGGTGATTTATCATGGCCACATGGTTATGTTCATATCCAACATTTCACCAAATCTCAATCCCAAGGGGTAGTAACACCTACCTCGCGAGTGATAGTCGATCACTCGGCTTCTACCGTTTAAGTAGCAGGCCTAAGCATGTAGTCGATCCGTACGTAAAGTAGGATATTTCTGTGGCAAGGTAGTCCTGATGCAACTACGTTTTCAAGCAATGCCTATAAACTTAATGCATCATAAGGAATAAAAGGACGCAAAGTAAATCATTTGCAAACTTAGGAGGGATGCTCCGGGGCTTGCCTTATTTAGAAGACCTAGGTTAGTGCCCCAGGTACTCGACTATTCCAAGTCGAGTCCCTGGTGCTGGATCGCTTCTCGTGCGGATCTTCTTTCGCGACTTGTCCTTCTGGATCCTCGACTCCACGACGAATGTTCTACACGTGATCCTGGAATGATGCATGTGCATATGTATGAGCACGTGATTGTCGGTGTATGCATGATCAAGGATGATAGATGCTCATAGGTGAATACCTTAATCAATCGGCTACACTTATCACTAGCAAACAAGCCAGTAAAGCCAAAGACCTATACTTATTCATTCATCCTAACCCAACCATCATGACATACTAATTAACAATCAATCATACATAACATGATCCATAAAAGCCATTAGCATTAAGCCCTATATACAAGCAACACTCAATCAAACTTCACTAGCATTTAGACCTACAACTCGGCAGTCTAGTAAATAAATCATAACTGTAGATTTATAAATCTTATGGACACAAAAGAGGACAATCTGGAAAGCTTATAAAATTGCCCATAAAACATCTCAAGATATCAGAGCCTAATTCTCAAGTTAGCTATACCTAAAATAGTCAACAACAGAACTAGGTTCTGGAAAAACAGCAATTAACAGCCCCTATTGACTAGATTGCAGCAACCATAACTACCAAGCTATCCATACAATGCTCACCAAATTTGAACAGTAGATAAATCAACTAATTTCAATCCTATCATATGTTGACAAGTTTCCCAGAAAAACCAACCTATACTATGGTTAAGCATAGCATCGTACCAGCAACCCCAGTTTAAGCAACTATGGGTTGAACAGCAACCCATAGCTAGGCACATCCTAAAATCCTATAAAAATTACAGTAGGATACAAATGGCAATACAAGCCCATCATCCAAATTTTACCCCATTTGGATGAACCTACTGTCCTACACAAAAAAGACATGGCAGCACAAATAGGTGAACCTAAAAATACTTTGCACTACTAACTTGATCAAACCATGAAACCAATCACATAAAGAGCTACCTACTTGCATATAATGAGCCTACAAAAATTATCAACTCCATACTAGGCCTCTATATATCATTTATGAATTATCTCAAGAAACAAGCAATGAGGCCACTTGAACTACAACTTCATAAATTTACACAGGAGGCATGCATGATATAATTATCATAGGTAAAGCATGACAATACAAGGCTAACAAAACAAGAACCACATTTTTCCGAGCAACCAATGAATTACTATGCATTTCCTAAAATTACAAGCATTTCAAGAATTAAATCTAAACTTAATATAAAAGTATCTCAAACATGGCATTTCATATTTTCTATGCATATCTCATCTAATAAGAAAAATAGTACAACTTGATTCACTCCATTTGGACAAATATTGAGCAAGATATGATTTTCTAAAGCATTATACAAATCTCTGGAATTTTATTTATAAACCGAATAGGAAAACCACTTTACGTAAAGACCCCGTACTTTGCCCGAATTGCATAGGGGCAGATCTCGTGTTTCTCGAGTCTCGCGCTTTTGCGGGGAAGGTGCCTCACCTTCTTCTTATTCGAAGGTGAGGTCCTCGAGCATGGCAAGCGTGGAGCTCGCGGCCTTGCCGTTTCCCGGCCGGGCAAGGACCCGACGGCGGCGACGGCCGGGCGGCGAAGTGTCGGCGGCCTCGCACCAAGCATCGGCGTACCCGGGGGGCGCGCGAAGGCCCGTGATGCCCGGTGACGGCGGCCGGCGGCCGGCTACGCGGCGCGCGTCGGTGAAACGGCGCCCGGCGGCGCTTTGGCGCCGAGAGGCGCGCATGAAGACGATTTGCGCGACGATGAGAGGAGCAGCTGCGCGCACAGACGGAGAAAGAGGTGGGCGAGGAGGAGTCGACGGCGCCGTCGTCCCGAAGCGGCGAATCGGCCCATGGCGCCGCCCTCGCGTGATTGAAGCGGCCGGGGGTGGCGGAGATAGCCCCGAGCTAGGCGAGGCGCTGTACGCGAGCAGGGAGGAAATGGCGCGCGGTGCATGGCGAGCGGCTCCGGCGTACGGCGATGATGGCGCTCGTGACGCGCCCGGAGAGGGAAAGTGCGGTGGCGCGAGGCGCGAGTGTGGTGGTGGTGCTGCGCTGCGCGGTGGCCGGTCACAATGGCGAGGTGCGAGCTGAGCGGTGCGGCGGCGGTGGCCGAGCTCGCCGTGGCGGCGGCCATGGCGGCTTCGCCATGCGTCGTCGCGAGAGGGAGGAGGAAACCGAGGGAGAGAAGGGCAGGGAGAGTGAAGACGGGGAGAGAGGATGGGGAGCGAAGCCAGGGCGCTGCCATCCTAGTTAAGGCGATGGACGGGCACCAGAGCTCGCTCGCCACGCGGCGAGAGCGAACCGAGCCGGTCGGGGACGATATTTTCGTCCTCACCATTTTCGTGACGGTCATTGACCAGCCGTCACGGAAAACCAATTTCCATTACTCGTTATGCAAACTTAATTGCCCTATAGCTCCTAAACCAAGCCGAATTAGAAGAAACTTTCTACATGAAAGTTACTCCTCTTGATGAGTAGATCATTTGATCCAAAAGGAGTTTGGTCAGATTCCCACTAGATTTGGAGATATAAAATTCCAAATGAAAATGCCTCTATAATTCCCTAAAATAGAAAAACAGCTCCCAAACCAGTCTTTTTCTGCCCTTTTGGAAATCGTGCACTCATTTTCACAAAAAGTGAGTATTGAGACTTTTGATCCTTATAAAATTCTACTCAGAAAAGGTTTAAAGCGCATCGCCATGCAAAGCTTCTATCTAACTCTTTTGAATCGGTCAAAGCAAGCACTTTTATAGACCTACCATGATTACCACACAAAGAAGCAAGGTTAACCAAAGATGTTAACATAACCCTAGGTTCATTTGGTGTCCTAATCATGTCTAGATTATTTTAGTGGTCAATCATCAAGCACTTGTATTACTTTAACATAAGCATAGCGGCTCAAGCATAATCAAGCATCAAGGTGAAATGCATGTCAAGCTGTGATGCACTGCAAATGGTATGATTATGCTGGTGATGTGCAGAGCTAAAACATGATTAACATCGTGGATGTTACAGAGGGCTTGCGCGGCCACGGCGAGCCGGGCCTCAGCTCGCGTTCTGGGCACGCCGGCTGAGTGTTGAAGTGCCTGTGCCTTAGCCACCGCGGCGCCCATGCTGGTGTTTGCCTCCTTTCCCGGGTGTTGGGTTTGGGCCTAAACACGTCATCGAAGAGTCAGGACAACATTGAATGCAAATTGGACAAGGCGCAAGCAAGCGAACAGCTCGTTCATGAAGGAGAACGCCTCGCTCCGCTCCGCTCCCCTGGCTTCCGCTATTCCCGCTACGATTTACCCAATGACATAGCAATCGCACGCGTACCTGGTCCACCGAGTGGTAGTCGTCGGCAATCCGTGAGTACCGCCGGTCCAGCTGCCGGACCTTCGCCTTGTTGTTGAACAGGCGCGCCGTAGTAGCCGGCGCTCGGGCCCTGTTTTTTTAATAAACGCTCGGGCCCTGTTCCCTCCTCCTCCGGCTCCCCACTGCGGCGACAACTGCTGCTGCTAGGAGGTCTGGCGCCGCCCGTGGTTGCTCCCGTGTCGCGAGCTGTGGTTTTGCCCCATGGCTCTCGGTGTGTGGCCGTGTGGATGGGTTGCTCGGTCGTTCAAATGGATCCCGCGTACGGCGGCGGGAAAGCGGCTAAGCGACGTCGGCTGCCGCCTGGCGAGAGTACTGCGAGGGGAGGAGCCTTTTTTTTAGGGGAAACGAGGAGGTGGGCGGTGCGCGAAGAAGGAAAAGGGAGGAAGGGAGGAAGCGGCGCGCGCAGGGCTGGTAGTTATCGCTGGTAGTTATCGCGAAGGGCCTCTTCACGAGAAGATGAGCGGCACGGCTTTCCCTCTTTCTGCTGAAAAGAGCGAGCGCGCCCTTTTTTCTGCTAAAAAGATCCAGCGCGCCCACCGCCAGCCGGGTTCGTTCGCTCCCCTCGGCTAGCCCGAAGCCTTACGATCCCCTCCCATGTTTTTTATTAAGATAAAATTAGCTGTGGGACACCACCAATGTTTAAAATTGGATGTCATACACCTCTACTTTCAAAATTGACTAAAAGACACTGTGTGAGAGCACATTTGCTGCTAGACACTGAGAGTGTCCTTGAACAAATGTTTTTCACTCAAATGTGCTCCAAATTCATTTGCTGAAAGACACTCTCAGTGTTCACCAGTAAATGTGCTCTCACTTCTAGTGTCCTTGTCAGGAGCTGGGCCGCCGGATGGGCTCCTTAGCTGGGTCGGGACAGGAGCATTAAGCTAGGCGAGGACCGGAGAGCAGAATAAAGACCGGAGCGGCCTATGGACGGAGGCATCGAACAAACCAGAACCTGACGGCTTCGTCTTCCTCCTTCCGTCCGAGACCCGGTCCCTTGCTGTTCTTGCTACCTTCCTTTGATCCTTGCTATTTCCAGCCCAAATTCCATCTAATTCTTGCTTATTTGTATCGTAAACACTTGTAATTGCTATTTCCCGCTCCTATGCGCTCTGACAGCGGCTGCTCCTCCACACACGCTGACGAGGTAGCACCCTTCCCCCCTCCTAATTGTAGGGTTCCGACAAGCTTCTCCTCTCTCTTTTTCTCAACTCCGGTGGCCTTAGAAAAAGGAAGAGCCCAAGGAGGTACGGTAGCCAGGCATTGGGGACAGGAGCATGCGGCTTCGGGTCTTGGCGGCAATGGAGGCAAACGGTGCAAGTTGCAACGGGGACTACGTCAAGGGCGGGGTAGGGGGGTAGGGAGGCTACCGCCTCGACATGCTAGGGTTGAGCTGGGTGGCGGTGGCATCCAAGCCTTTTTTTTAACAAACGTCTAGATTATAGCAAATCTTTTTTTAAAAGAAAATAAAGGAAGAGGTGACCGAGCAAGTTAGGTCGTTTGAAATTTGTTTTAAGTATCCTTCAATTCCTTTCCTTATAAAGATTCAAAATTGGGAGCTGCTAGCGATCGAACGTTCTATCGTAGAACGCTCGTCGCTAGCAGGGCCCGGCCCACTTCCCCCCGCATCCGCACACGCACCACCCCGCCTCCACCCGCATCACACACGCACGCGGGAAGTCCGCACGCACACCGCACCACCCCGCGCGGGCACGCGGACGCCGCCGGAACGCGCGGTACACACACTCGCGAATGCACGCGCGCCCCCCTGCTCCCACCTCCATGGCCGATGCAGCCTCATGAAACATCACAAGCCCCATCATCTCAAATAAAAAAAAAAATGAAAATGAAACAAAAAGAAAAATACAATTAGAAACAGAGAGATGAATACCGTTGAAACATGGAGACAAATGCAGTTGAAACAGATAAAAAATGCAACTAGAAACACACAAAGGGGAAACTGAAACAAATTTTGCTGCGCTTTTGAAACAAAAATGAAAGCATCGTTGAAACATGGAGATAAATGCAAATTGAAACAAATCAACAATGCAACTAGAAACACGAGAGGGGACAACTGAAAACAAAAATTGCCGCACTTTTGAAACAAAAATGAAAGCAATATAGAAACATATGATAAAACCCATCCGAGACAAAGAACAGAGAAAAAGAAACAACGAATAACAAAAACAAAACAATTTGAAACACAAAAACCGAAACAAAAACAAATACGAATCTGAAACAAAAAAGGCAAATGCCCCGAAACAAGATGAAAACAAATCGAAAACAAAAATGAAACTCGTTGTTTCGAATGAAACCAAACAAATGAAATCGAAACACCCGGTCAAAAACAGTTGAAACACCCGAGAGATGCCGATGAAACACCGGGGGAAAAGAAAAAACAAGAGGTGCGAGACCTACCCGGCCACCGGAGACGAGGAGGATCCGGCGGAAGGCGCGCTGGACGCGCGGATCTGCGCCATTAGCCGCGGATCCGGCGGATCCACCCGGCGGTGCCGGATCCGGCCGCCGCCCATTCGCCGAAACCCTAGGTCGCGGTCCGTGGCCGCCGCCCACTCGCCGAACCCCAAGGTCGCCGGGGTCCATGGCCGCCACCCCACGCATCGAAACCCTAGGTCGCCGGGGATCCCGTGGCCGCCGCCGGATCCGGTGGATCCGAGGTCGCCGCGCGATCCGGCGGATCCGAGGCCGCCGGCGGCGGATACGCGCGGGTCCGAGGCCGCCGCCACCATGGGGACGAGGGGAGGGGAGCGCGAGAGCACGGGAGGAGCTCACCGCCGCCATGGGAGGGGGGGGGATGGAGGAAGGAGCGCGGACACATAGAAGGAGCTCGGCGTTGTCAGCGGGGAGGATGGAGGAGGAAGGAGGAGGCGCCGCCGTTGCCGTCGTCGTCGGAGAGAGAGATGGGCGAGAGGGAGGAGAGAGCAGGGGCGAGAGGGAGAGTGAGTGTGGGCGGTGCTCGCTGGAGTGGTGCAGCCGAGACGTGTGCCATGGGGTGGCCGGGTCCGCGTGACACGGGTCGCACGGTGCGGTGCGCCGGCCCACTAAAGGCCCGCCACGCCGTTCTACTGTTAGAACGTATAATAGGAAGCATTACTGTTCAAAATTTGCTTATTCTGTCATAAAATACAAGGGGCACAGCCCACAGGCAGGCTCTGTTGCAGACGCATACAGATGTTCACAAATGAAGCGGTCGACTGCAGACATCAAAGGGGAGTCAAAATGGACTCTAAATTTTGATTATTCAGAAACTTCCTTCTTCTCCGTTGTTGTACGTGCACCAGTGCACGGAAGCAGCTAAACATCTCCTTCGAACAATCCCGACAAAGATTGGGCAACATCAATGGCCGTGTACCTGACAGAATTCCCAAGGTTCAGGTGCTTTTGCAGAAACGCGCCGTAAACCGGAACAACCATATCTGACACGGCCTTCCGCAGGTCCGCTCGGAGCGCGGGATCCTGGACGACCTCGCTGACGTGCATTTTCTCAAACGCGGCATTGAATTTTGCGAGCGCTTTCGCCGGCTTGCCGCTGCCCCGCACGGCCGTCTCCATCTCCAGGCAAGCGACGACCGGACCCCAGGAGGCCTGGAGGTAACTAGCCGTGTGCTGCTCCAGACGGCTCCGACGCCGTGCGGCCCAGTCGTCACCGAGCAGGGACACCACGCCGGCGTCCTCGGCGCGGTTTAGCATGAAGCCCGTGTTGTTGGCCAGGAAGAGGTGCTGCGACGGCGAGCCGTCCGCGAACGCGAGTGCGGATTTCTCCTCGAGGTTGCGTTCCATGCCTGCGATCAGCTCCGAGACGAGGCCGCCAAACGAGCCCACGCGCTCGGCGCCTCCTGCAGCTGCGCCGTGTCCGTCTTCGCCACCGCTCGCGAGGACCAAGTCCAGAGCGGCGCGGTGCGGCGCCAACAGCTCGACGCAGGTCATGGCGTACCGCGCCAGCGGATGGACGCCGACCCCGTGTGTAACACCCCGGCCCAGAGTTTAACAAGATTAATAGGATACTTCATATCAACAAGCCACAACTTCTTCTTCCTGTCATCTCGTAAAAACTTCCAAAGTTAAGCGTCTTTGGCGCGGAGGCGATGGGTGGCGACCGAGGAAGTTTCTTCCCGCGCATGAGTGAGGACAAAGTGCGCGAAAAGGCCAACTTGGCTCTGAGTGGGGCCTATATCCTAGTTAAGCGGCCGATGATAATGCGGGCCCGGCCTCGGAGGCAGGACGTTACGATGGTATCGAGAGCCGACCCTTGCGGTTTCACGGGCGCGTGTGTCGATTCTGCATTGTGCATGGTGCGCATGGCTAGTGTGGATCCGGAGTGGTCGCTCGGCGAGCTCATGCTACTTCAAGATCGACACACGAACGTGGCCAAAAGGGGCGGTCTTGGCGCAGGGTTGACCGACGAGGGCGTCGGTCTTCTAAGGGGTGAGAATGTAACACCCCTACCAGCCTTAACAAGATTAATGGATACTCATATCAACAAGTTTCGCAACTTCTTTTCCCAGTTCGTCTCGTAAAAAACTCCAAAGTTAAGCGTCTTGGCGCGGAATGCGATGGGTGACCGACGGGGAAGTTCTTCCCCGGGCGCGCATTTAGTGAGACAGTGCGCGAAAAAGACGCCACGTGTTGGCGTGGCGGTCCTATATCCTGGTTAGCGGCCAGGATGTAGCGGGCGGCCTCCGGAGGGCGGGACGTTACACCGTGCGTCGTCGCGCCCGCTGGTTGCGAGCAGCCTTCTCGGATCTTGGTGATGAGGCCGCCGACAGCTGCCCTCAGTGCGCGTGCCAGCTTCGCTAGAACGACGGGCAGCTGCCGGGAGATGAGCTCCGCGTGCTTCCCGGTAAACAGGGGAAGGAGGCCGGGAGCAGAGTTGCTTAGCGTCGCGTACATCTCGAGGACGTAGATGAGCTTTTCGGGTGAGTGGGTGCTGGTGAACCCGTCGGCGAATTTGAGCAAGACGACGATGCTCTGCTTCGCATAGTCGTCCTTGAACCTATCGAATGCTCCACAGTTCTGCCCGTGGAGCTGCCTTTGCATGACGACGAGGGCCTTCGCTACGAGCTTAGCCGCCAAGATCCAGCGCTTCACCATGTCCTCCGCTGTCCACCACTCGGCGTCCTCGAAGTTTACTCGGTTGGCGTCGAAGGAAGGTCGCTCCAGTTGAAGGATCGATAAGAACCTGTTCCATTCATGATCATCAACTCTGGAGGAAGCCATACGGTTCGAATCAAATTAAGAAACAACAAATTGCAGTTGAGGTGATTGAAGGCATAAGAAGAAGATTTGCACGCACCTGTCCAAAACATGGTAGGAGGCCTTGGCGAATGCCTTGACCAGCTGTTTGGTGTACCCGGCACGGATGACCCGGAGCGCTATCTCATGGAGGACAGGCAAGCTTGCTGGGTAAATCAGGTCGACCTCTTCCGAGAACGCGCCATCAACGATGACGGTCAGAACGTCAGGCCAGCTCGAGAGACTCGTGTCCGACGTGTACAGTTCGTGGCTGGTGCTGAAGCTAAACTCTGCGGAGCTGATGCTTCCCCCGAAGCTGATGGCGCCGTCAAAGCAAGGCATGGAGATCGACAGCTTCTCGACGGCGAAGACAAGGCCGACCTTGCTCTGCAGCTGGGAAGCAACCCAGACCCTGAGGATGAGGAACTCATCCAAGAGGCGCGACATTGCGACAGCGAGGGCGCTGTACATGCGGCAGCGAGCAAGGGAGTCAATGGGGAACGCATGGATCCGCTTGAGGTGAAGTATCTCATCGACCGCCGCGAGGAGGCTTCTGTTGGTGCATGTCGCCTCGGCGTCCCATATGCGTCCGCGTTGGCCGAGGGCTTGCGCGGCCACGGCAAGCCGGGCCTCTGCTCGCGTTCCGGGCACACCGGCGGTGTGGTCAAGTGCCTGTGGCTTAGCCACCGCGGCGCCCATACTGGTGTTTGCCTAACATATCATCGAATCGAAGAGTCAGAACAACATTGAATACAAAATTGGACAAGGCGCAAGCAAGCGAACGGCGCCTGCTGGTGTTTGCCTAACATGCTGCTCTCGACGCTTCGCTCCCCTCCCATCCCCTTCCCTGGTTTTCCGCCATTCCCGCTACGATTTACCCGGCCAATGACATAGCAATCGCACGCGTACCTGGTCGACCGAGTGGTAGTCGTCGGCAATCCGCAAGTACCGCCGGTCCAGCTGCCGGGGCTTCGCGGCCGCAGGCACCGGAACAGCAGCAGCAGCGGTGGGCTGGTACGCCGGGGTCGGGTGCGGCACGGCGTACGTACAACGGCGGGCCGTAGTAGCTAGAGCTCGGGTCCTGTTGGTAGTGCCCTCCTCCGGCACCCCACTTTGCCGACAACGACCACTGCTGTCCCGACTGCTGCTAGTAGAAAGGCTGGCGCCGCCCGTTGCTGCTCCCGTCTCGCGAGCTGTGGTTTTGCCCTATGGCTCTCGGTGTGTGGGTGGGTCGCCGTCGCTCGGTCGTTCAAATGGATCCCGCGTACGGCAGCAGGAAAGCGGCTAAGCAACGTCGGCTGCCGCCTGGCGAGATTGTGCGGCGAGGGGAGGAGCTTTTTTTTTTTTTTGAGGGGAAACGAGGGAGGAGATGGCGGAGATAGGCTCGTCGGGTTCGATAAATCTCCACGACTAAAAAAAATTCTCGGCCATGGAGATTGCAACTCGGTAACTCCTATTTATGCTGACATGTGGGCCAGTCGCGCAGGCGCACGTTGCCCACCCCGCCTCGCGCTTGGCGTGGCTTTGATGTGGGAGAATGCCGGGGGACCGAGGCGGTTTATATAGGGGGTGGTTGGCCGGATGGGGTGTGATTTTGCGAGGAAGGAAAAGGTAAAGAAGCGCCAGGAACCGGCGAGACCCGACTACGGCACCTTTGACGTCAAAGGGGCCCGCTGTCACACTCACACCCAAGATGGGAACAATGGCCCAGTTCCCCCAATTTGGGGGCCCCTAATTTAGAGATTGCAAAATTGGCGTCTCTAGCGTAGGGCCTGTTTGGTACGGATTCGGATTCACTAAATTCAGATTTATGTATTTGGATTTACCAAAAAAAATTCTCAAACGTCTCAGATCCACCAAATTCAAATCTACCAAATATATGAATCTGGAGGCCAGATTCACCACCCGGTGGAGCTCCTCGTGAGGTGCTCCACGAATAGATATTTCATAGCTGGTCATGGATTTTGGTAGAAATTACCCACCTTTGCCACTGGTTAAACATACCGGTTCGTTTCTTTCCCCAAAATCCCCGTCCTGCACCGTCTCTCCACCGTACGAAGGAACAGGGCCGCGTCTTCTCTTCGCGTCGTGGCAGGCAGCGCCGCCGCCCGATCTTCCTCGTCGGCCCCCTCTCCAATTGCTGCGGCGTACTCATGCGTCATCTTTTTCATCAGCCTCTACCATGGCATGCGACAACCATTTCTATTTTTAGGCCCTCCCACTTCCACGAGTTCATGATTTGGGGATTGCCAAAGGTGCATGCGTCATCCCTCCCACTTCCACGAGTTCATGATTTGGGGATTGCCAAAGGTGCATGCGTCATCTTTTTCATGAGCCACTACCCAGAATGCGACAATCATTTCTATTTTTAGGCCCTCCCACTCCTACCAGTTCATATTTGGCGATTGCCAAAGGTGTTCGATGATTTTCGAACAAGTGCATTTCTTAGCTTCCATAGATACACAAACTGTAGTAGAACACATTTTAGTTCCATAATGTAGAAAATAGTTATTATATATGTATTTTTATAGCTATCTCGAAATTTGTTATACTAAACCATAACACTTCCAACTTCATTGTAGAAGAACTATAAAAAATCCTTCTATAAAATCCTTGCAGCAACGCGCGGGATATCATCTAGTATACCAAAAATCACATCCCTAGGGACAAAACTTGTCATTTCCCATAAACACCTCAATTTCGTGAATCTTAATCTGTTGTTTTGTCAAACAGTGTTTTAGTGGATCCACGGTCAATTTCAGATTCACGGTGGATCTGATCCAGATTCACTTTTTGTTGTAGTGAATCTCTACCAAACAGGCCCGTACTCTAGCATTTCGTTTGTATTTGGTTAAAAATTGTCCAAACATTAATTAATTAGGCTCAAAGTGTTCGTCTTGCAAAGTACAACCAAACTGTGTAATTAGTTTTTGATTTTATCTATATTTAATACTCCATACATGTGACGACATTTTGATGTGATGTGGAATCTTCTTTTCGTATAGTGGAATTTGGGGGGAAATTTGGGAACTAAACAAGGCCAAGAAGTCCAATGTTTTGACTGACATGCTTTGACTGTCAAGTGGGTCCATCAACCATTAAAACCCTAAGTTAAAGATAGGATCAAGTTTATAGATACAGCCCATCCAAAGAAAAGAGAGGAGAATAGAAAAAAAAAATCAAAATAAGACCGAGACTATGCTATCCTTCCTCCTTTTTCTCGAGATCCTCTACCTCGATTTTCTATATGATTTGCTTATGTCATGGACCACGGGTTGTTTACACCTCCTCCCCTCCCCTTGCCACCCGGATACAGACGACACGCTAGCTGACATCTGTGCGCGGAACAGCGGAAAAGTCCTTGGCCCTGACCACGTCTGCAGAGGCGGCATCCAGTCGCCAACGCCTGTCCCAACCTCGTTCTCGACACCATATGCGAAGGACGTCCGACTGCTGCCTGCCCCGGCGTTGTCCCTAGCCCGTCTGTGACTGCATTCAACCGTCGTCGTCCAACCCTTATACCTTAGCCACCGTAGCCGCCCCACCATTAGCCTAGTGGTTCATAAGGTGGAAGAAGCCCCAACGACTAGGAGTTGTATCTAAGCTGATTTAGGGAGACGTGGTTGGTTTGTATCACCATCTGATGGCGTTTGTACTTCCTATGAGGATCAATAATAGGTTATGTTCCCTAAAAAAAGGCAGATGTATGAGATTTTTCTAAAAAGATAGATGACTGAGATTTTAGGCTCGCTCAGGCGGCGCGCCCTAAGCCCCGCTCCTATGCGCTCCGACAGTGGCTGCTCCTCCACACACGCTGACGAGGTAGCACCCCCTTTCCCCTCCTAATTGTAGGGTTCCGACAAGCTTCTCCTCTCTTTCTCAACTCCGGTGGCCTTAGAAAAAGGAAGAGCCCAGGGAGGTATGCTGGCCAAGCAGTGGGCACAGGGGGCATGTGGCATCGGGTCTTGGTGGCAATGGAGGAAAACGGTGCAAGTTGCAACGCTGGGGGGGTGGGACTACGGCAAGGGCGGGGAGAGGGGGGGGGGGGGGGGGGACTACGGCAAGGGCGGGGTAGAGGGGTAGGGAGGCTACCGCCGCGGACATGCTAGGGCTGAGCTGGGTGGCGGTGGTATCCAAGCCTTTTTTTTTTTAAAAAAAAAACAAACGTCTAGATTATAGCAAATCTTTTTTTTTTAAGAAAATAAAGGAAGAGGTGACCGAGGAAGTTACGTCGTTTGAAATTTGTTTTAAGTATCCTTCAATTCCTTTCCTTATAAAGATTCAAAATTTGCTTATTCCGTCATAAAATATAAGGAATTCAAGCGATTTTTGTCACTCTGATTTGTCATTTGTGTTCCATTCTTTTTTACATCCGAGGAACAAGGCGCACAGCCCACAGGCAGGCTCTGTTGCAGACGCATACAAATGTTCACAAAAAGAGGTAGACTGCAGACGTCATAAGGGAGTCAAAATGGACTTCCTTCTTCTGCGTTGTTGTACGTCCTAACGTCTACCAGTGCGCGGAAGCAGCTAAACATCTCCTTCGAACAATCCCGACAGAGATTGGGCAATATCATTGGCCGTGTACCTGACAGATTTCCCAAGGTTCAGGTGCTTTTGAAGAAACGCGCCGTAAACCGGAACAACCATTTCCGACACGGCCTTCCGCAGGTCCCCTCGGAGCGTGGGATCCGGGACGACCTCGCTGACGTGCCTTTTCTCAAACGCGGCATTGAATTTCGCCAGAGCTTTCGCCGGCTTGCCGCTGCCCCGCACGGCCGTCTCGAGGCAAGCGACGACCGGCCCCCAGGAGGCCTGGAGGTAACTAGCCGTGTGCTGCTCGAGTCGGCTCCGACGCCGTCCGGCCCATTCGTCACCGAGCAGGGACACCACGCCGGCGTCCTCGGCGCGGTTCAGCACGAAGCCCGTGTTGTTGGCCAGGAAGAGGTGCCGCGACGGCGAGCCGTCCGCGAACGCGAGCGCGGATTTCTCCTCGAGGTTGCGTTCCATGCCCGCGATCAGCTCCGAGACGAGGCCGCCAAACGAGCCCACGCGCTCGGCGCCTCCTGCAGCCGCGCCGCGTTCATCTTCGCTACAGCTCGCCAGGACCAAGTCTAGCGTGGTGCTGTGCGGCGCCAACAGCTCGACGCAGGTCATGGCGTGCCGCGCCAGCGGGTGGACGCCGGCATCGTGCGTCGCCGTCGCGCCCGCTGCCTGCGTGCGGTCTGCTTGGATCTTGATGACGAGCCCGCGGGCAGCAGCCCTCAGTGCGCGTGCCAGCTTCGTTAGAACGACGGGCAGCTGCCGGGAGATGAGCTCCGCGTGCTTCCCGGTAAACAGGGGCAGGAGGCCGGGAGCAGAGTTGCTTAGCGTCGCGTACATCTCGAGGACGTAGACGAGCTTTTCGGGTGATTGAGTGCTGGTAAACCCGTCGGCGAATTTGAGCAAGACGACGATGCTCTGCTTCGCGATGGCCATGAAGTAGTCGTCCTTGAACCTATCGAAGGCTCCGCATCTCTGCGCCTGGAGCTGCCTTTGCATTACGACGAGGGCTTTCTCGACGAGCTTAGTCGTCAAGATCCACCGCTTGACCATGTCCTCTGTTGTCCACCACTCGGCGTCCTCGAAGCTGACTCGGTTCGAGTCGAAGGAAGGTCGGTCCAATTGAAGGATCGATAAGAACCTGTTCCATTCATGATCATCAACTCTCGAGGAAGCCATACGGTTCGGACCAAAATAAGAAACAACAAATTGCAGTTGAGGTGATTAAAGGCATCTAAGAAGAAGATTTGCACGCACCTATCCAAAACATGGCAGGAGGCCTTAGCGAATGCCTGGAGCAGCTCTTTGGAGTACCCGGCACGGATGACCCGAAGCGCGATTTCATGGAGGACGGACAAGCTTGCCGGGCAAATCAGGTCAAGCTCATCCGAGAACGCGCCATCCACGATGACGGTCGCGACGTCAGGCCAGCTCGAGAGGCTCCTGTCGGACGCGTAGAGTTCGTCGCTGGCACTGACGCTAAACGCCCCGGAGCTGGCGCTGCCCCCGGTGGGGAAGGCGGGCCACACGCCGCCGCCGGAAGCCTGCATTGAGACCGAGAGCTTCTCGACGGCGAAGAGAAGGCCGTCCGTGCCCTGCAGCTGGGAAGCGTTCCAGACTCTGAGAAGGAGGAACTCGTCCATGAGGCCCGACATGGCGACGCCGAGGGCGCTATCCATGTGGCGGCTAGCCGGGGAGGCCATGGGGAACGCATGGATCTCCTTGAGGTGGAGTATCTCGTCGACCGCCGAGAGGAGGCTTCTGTTGGTGCAGGCCGCCTCAGCGTCCCATATGCCGGCGTCGGGGGAGCAGTCCCACTGGAGTAGGGCGTGCAAGGCCACGGCTAGCCGGCCCTCCGCTGGCGTTCCGGTCGCGCCGGCGGTGTCTTCAACTGCCTGGGCCTTGGCCACCGCGGCTCCCATGCTGGTGTCTGTGGTCTGCCTCCTTTCCCGAGCGTGAACTGGATGCTTTGCTGCCTACGAGAAGAACCGAACGGTCCTATGATGATTGATGAACAGTTTTGTCCCAGAGCCATCGCCGGAACAGGTAATGGCGCGTTGGCGTAGCCGCGTACTGGTCCAATCACACGGATGTTTACGGTGCTTGCTCCTAAAACTTATTCACCGACTACACCACCCCGATGACTCGGTGTGGGCGCAATGGGCTGGCGAGCGCGCGAACCTGGCAACCTTGGAAGGAGGCATTGCCGGTGCGCACTGGAGTAGCTCCTTCCTGCGTATCAGCGCATCACTCGTGTCGCGATCGGAGATGGCCGTGACACGGACTTTTGGAATGACTGTTGGCTTGATGATGCTCCGCTGACCGAGCTCATGCCCGCCCTACACTCACACTTCATGGGCAAAGGGCGCTCCGTACGTGAGGTCTTGGGCAGCGACCTGAGGGGTGCGTGCCAGCGCCGGATGTCCTCCCAAGCAGTGCTAGAGCTCGATGACCTCACAAGCCGGTTGCAAGATGTGATCCTAGAGGAAGCTAGAGACCAACGCTCAAGTTTTTTCGAAGATGGCAATCACAAGCTCCTGTCGGGGCTCATCTACAAAGCCTCCCTGAGAGGTGACCGCGACCCGGTCGCCCACAGTTTCATCTGGAAACACTTTGCCCCTTCCAGGGTCAAGTTTTTCGGATGGCTGCTCACGAGGGATAGGATCAACAGCCGCTCCAACCTGGCACGCAAGAAAATCGTCGACAACGAGGTATGTGAGATCTGCGGCAAGCAAACTGAAACTGCTGACCACATCTTCTCCCAGTGCAGCTTCGTGCACACCTTCTGGGTGGCGATCGGTTGGGATCCGCACAACATCGCCAGGGTCGTCGAACTGTGGAACACGACTCCTCCTCCTCACGTCTCCAAAAAAGTCCAACACCCTCTCATCCTGCTACTCTGCTGGGAAATTTGGAAACACCAGAATGCAGTGGTCTTCACTGGTGTGGCGCCAAGCATCGATCGCCTCATTGCTGCCTGCAAGGGGTCGATCAAAGACTGGAGCTGCCGGATCCCGAGGAAGGATCACGTCCGCATCAAAGAGTGGAGTCACACCATGCTTATGTAATCACACCCCTTCCCACATTCGCCGGGCTGCCGGCTGTAACACTTTGTAAAACTGTGAAAGGTATCGCCTTCCACCAACTGGGGGATCCCCCAGGTATCTGTGGAATGGAAAAGCAGGTGGGGATTGTTTATCCCCCCCGAAGTTCTCTCAAAAAAAAAATACGGATGTTTACACAAACCTGTACACAGGCGCCATCTGTATTTAATGTAAAATAAAAGAATGGAATACAGATGATAAATGGCAGTGAATTATTGCTTATACTGGATCTTAGGAGTTTGCTAGCTAGTTCTAATTATAAATGAAATGAAATGAGACGAAACTCGTGTGAGCCTAAATGCATATAAATCTAAGGCAAAAATATATGTTAAATTTCATAAATTTAAGTGAGAGATCCATACAGAAGTCGATGCATTTAACTTATTCAAAGCTACATTAAGTCCTATTTCTTTTCTGTATTGTCCGATCTGTTATCAATGACCCAGAATAGAAGATACCCCTTCGCTGGTAAACTTCATAAAGAGTCCCTCGGTTTCTAGAAAATTACACTCTCAGTCCTCGCCCGAGGTGAAAATCAGATTCATTTTATTTATTTTAAAAATGCATAAACCCATTGATTTGTTTTGCTTATCAAAACTTCATTTTAACTCCGATTCGATCCGTTCGAGTTGCTTTAGGATCGTAGTGACGTAATCTACATGTTTACAACATTGTTAACCATGTTGCAAACTTTTAAATTTCGTGGTTAGATTTAATTAATCATAGAGATATAGGAAAACTTGTTTTATTCATAGCTTCCGTGTTGTAGCTCCGTTTTTCGTGATCTTTGCGTCGATGTGATCGTAGTGAGACATAGATTCTTTCTATAAACCTTTTATCTTGTGTTTTCATACTTCTGGTGTATTGTTCCCTAACTATAGGCTTGTTTACTATGCATGAATGCATTTGGATTGCGTGTTGTTGATTATCGGTTGAGTTCAGATGGTGAGAAGTACGTTGGGAGCCAGGAGTTCTTTGGAGATTAGCAGGACTATCTAAGCAAGGCAAGTAGAGCATGGGTCCCTCCTTGATGTCCTATTCACCATTAACTATTTATTCATTTGCATGAGTCTAAATTTGATAACCGTAAAGACATCCTATTTGTTGATATCCCGTTTCCTTTTCCTATGGGTTATAAAATGCATATGGGTAGTTTGCTAGTGCTTAGCTTAAATTATACATGATCTACATGATGACTAAGGTTCTATGGAACATGATGGTAAAACTTGTTTCAACAATTGATCTTTAGGGTGAGAGCAATTGCTTCTTAGCCCTCCGGTAAGGACTTATCTGGGGGCAAAATTTGGAATTGACAGTGCAACCATGAGGGTTACATGGCTCTAACTTTAACTCAGTATAAGAAACTTTACTAACTTGTTAGAGGTTACCTTTATGGCGTGAAAGGGGCTTGCCATGTTGGGTATAGGTCTGCCTCTGTTCCTATGTGTATAGTAACGATGGAAATGTGACATGGGAAAGGGGGTTCCTACACTCTGCCGAGGAAACCTAGCGGGCTTAACATGTTAGTATAGGGGCCTTTGAAAGGCTTCATAGTGAACCCTGCCGACCTTCCGTGGAAGTGGACCAAGAGGTTGATCACCTCGAGCGAAAGGGTAAATCATGGCTCACGGTGAAAGTGCACAACCCCTGCAGGGTGTAAACTGTTATAATATCCGTGCTCGTGGTCATGAGCGACCCGAAAAACTCACAGAGTTAATGATTACTTGTATGTTGGTTAATCATGTTGATATATCTCTACTACATCTCTACTACATATAATACACCAAAAAAACATTCCTAAAGCCACACACCAAATTATCCCCCACAGTCATTATCTCTCCTAATTTTTTCTAAGTGTACCCAACCAAATGCACCCATAGCAAACTAATCATTCAAAATAAAAGGTCTAGATTGATTCTACTAATCACTTTCTCTTACTCACCCATATCCAACGGACAAGATTGATTGGATCAAACCTCATCACTCATCCCTCCTCACCTCCCGCACAAACCCCACACGGCCACGCGCGGCGGCCCCACGCGCGAGGCGCGACTCGCGCTCTTCCCGACGCCGACTCGCTCCCCGAGGCCGCGCGAGACGGAACGGAGGACTTCCCGCACCAATCGATTCCTCTTCCTTTTCAAAAAAGAAAGAAAGAAAGAAGGAATCCATTCATCTCCCACGGTGCCGCACGGAGCCGCCGCCGCCCGGGACGCCGTATCGCCTGGGACGCTCGCCCGCCGCCGCCTGGGGCCGCCGTCACCGCCAATCCAATCCCCTCTCCCCGTCTCCCAACCCTAGCCCGCGCCGCCGCCAACCAGTCTGCTCGGGTGGCGCGTACGTGACCCACCCATCCTCGTCGTCGTCCTCCGCCCCGCCGGCGCCTCCGCAGCCGCCGCCGCCCTGGCCGAGGCCACCTCCCTCGCGCCGGGCTTCCGCTTCCACCCCACCGACGAGGAGCTCGTCTCCTACTACCTCAAGCGCAAGGTCCTGGGCCGCCCGCTCAAGGTCGACGCCATCGCCGAGGTCGACCTCTACAAGCTCGTGTTAGTCCATAGGATCACTAGCAGTGACATCTAAAGGGGAATAACTTCGGGAATCGGGTAGGCAGTGAGGTAGAAAGAGAGAGGACGAGTGGGAAAGGCTTTACCAGAGGGCTTGACAGGGGCGGTGGAGGAGGATCCGGCGGCGGCACTGCTGCCCTCGGCCATCGCGTCGGGGCAGAGGGGAGTGGCGTCGGTCGAGGAAGAGGTGGACGACGGCGCAGTGAAGTGACGGCGGCGGAGGAGCTTTCCGTCACTGGCTGCGCCCCTCAGATCGGATTAGGGTTTTGTCGGTGGGTGTGGCGGCTCACGGTGAACCTCGTACTGAGAGCCGCCGGCCCCCACCTCTTTATATAGCGCAGTGTGACAGGGCCCTCCAAACCATAGATGGGCCGGGCGCCCCGATCGGGCGCAAGGGTCAAGGGGCCCGAGTTGGGCCGTTGGGCCCAACTCGGGATTGAGATCATCCTAACATTCTCCCCTTGATCTCATCTTTAACTTTATCTTTAACTTTACTCTTTTCACTTTAACCTTTTCATTTTACTTATTCCATCTCGCATTTGTGCATAGAACATGTTTCATCGTCACGGTCTATTGCCGTTGGATTTCACAACTACAATACACATCTCTCGGTTTGAAATAAATAAATACTTTATCTTTGGGCCCTTATTATCATCCAGGAATCATATGCTTCTCCTTAAACCCATGCCGCTACGTGTTCAATGAACACTTTGGGTGGTAAGCCTTTTGTAAGCGGATCCACGAGCATCTTTTCGGTTATGTGCTCAAGATTTATAACACGATCCTGGATTTTCTCTTTCACAACATAGTACTTTATGTCAATGTGTTTGGCAGCACCACTTGACCTATTGTTGTGAGCATACTCTATAGCTGGATTATTATCACAGTATAGTGTCATTGGTCTATTGATGTCGTCGACCACTTTTAAACCAGGTATGAATTTCTTTAGCCAATTCACCTGCCCTGATGCCTCATAGCATGCTACAAACTCAGCATACATAGTAGAGTTTGTAGTAACTGTTTGTTTTGAGCTTTTCCATGATATAGCTCCTTTTGCGAGAGTGAACACATATCCGATGTGGACTTTCTCACATCTCCCGCATAATCGGGAACTGAGTATCCTAAGATCTTTAGGGACTCGATCTTCCGTACGTTAGCATCGGTCTTTTGTACCTTGTAAATATCGCAAAACTTTCTTTACCAATTTCCAGTGTTCTACACCCGGATTACTTTGAAATCTGCCAAGCAACCCGGTTACATAAGCCAAGTCGGGCGTGTACATACTTGAGCATACCGTAAGTGTCCAACAAATGAAGCATATGGCACACTTTTCATTTGGTTGAGCTCATACTCATTCTTGGGACACCGAAAATCCCCATACTTATCGCCCTTGACTATAGGTGCAGTGTGAAGGACTACATTTATGCATCTGGAATTTCTCCAAGACCCTTTCAATGTATGCCTTTTGAGACAATCCTAATACCCCCTTTCTTCTATCTCGGTGAATTTCTATGCCCAAAACATAAGAAGCTTCACCAAGATCTTTCATTTCAAACTTTGAGGACAAAAATCTTTTTGTTTCTTGTAGTAGACTCATATCATTACTTGCAAGTAAAATATCGTCCATGTACGGACTAGGAAAATGTATTTCCCGTTCTTAAACTTTGTATAGACACAATTGTCCTCAACATTTGCTTTAAACCCAAAATTCTTTATAGTTTTATCAAACTTCAAGTTCCACTCGCCTTGAAGCTTGCTTTAATCCATAAATTGATTTCTTTAGGCGACATCCCATCTTTTCTTTGCCTTCCACGACAAAACCTTTCGGTTGTGCCATGTAGACATTTTCCTCCAAATCCCCATTTAGGAATGCCGTCTTCACATCCATCTGATGCAACTCTAAATCATAGTGTGCCACCAATGCCATTATTATTCTCGAGAGAATCTTTGCATGAGACTGAGAAAAGGTCTCAAGTAGTCAATTCCCTCCCTTTGTGTGAAACCTTTAGCCACAAGTCGCGCTTTAAATCTCTCTATGTTCCCTTGGGAGTCATATTTTATTTTGTAGACCCATTTACAGCCTACTGTTTTGGCTCCTCTGGGAATTTCTTCCAAGTCCCAAACATCGTTGGCACTCATCGATCTCATTTCATCTTCCATGGATTCAAACCACTTGGATGAATGATCGCTTCTCATGGCTTGTTCAAATGAGGTGGGATCACCCTCCATTTGATACTCTTCAGCTCGAAGTAGAAGGGGCAATATGCAACATGAAGACGCAAGAGGACCAAGATACTACGGCTAAAAGAATGCTAGAAGAACAAATCTTCTAAGTGGGGTAGCCCCCGAGAAGATTTGGAGTTTTCCGAAGACCAAATAATTAGATGATGATTTAAGAAAAGGGGAACAACAGCGGGACGACGAGGAACATTGCAGTAAGGCAAAAGAAATCTCTCTCTCTAGACCTTTCTCTCTCTAGGTTTTCTCCTCCCTCCTAGGTTTTTTCTCTTTAGTTCGGAATCCCAGTGACGAGATTCTTCTAAGTGGGGTAGATCCGTAACACCCTGTGTTTTGCATCATTATAAAATTCACTAAAAATTTAAATTTTTTTAGAATTTACAACAAAATAAAACTTGACTAATTTATTTTTGCTTGGGAAAACCTATTTTCTTAAAATAAAATATTTTCTAAAAACCCCGCATTAAAATTCACCATATAGAGATATAGGTCGTTGTTCGTCGCCTTGATGATTGCTTGTGCTCTAGAATTTATTTTGGCATCAAATAATATTTTCCTTACCATCCTCCATTTCCGTAAATCACCAAGTCCACCACATATTCGGTCCCTCTCAAATCCAATTCGAATCCACTCATGAGCGCTAGTTTATTTTCTAGAAAACTTGGGAAGATAAATCTTCTTATCATATGGGAGATGAAAAGTACATAGATACAAAGGCATGTACACATATGCGTATATATGTATATATGCGAGCATATGTGTGTATATATGTATATAAGTATACGTGCATATAAGTATATATGTGTATATATGCATACATATGTGTATATATGTATACGTATATATATGTATATGTGCAAATATGCGTATATGCGTACATGTATACCACTAGCAAGCAAGCGGCACGCACGCACGCACGCATGCACGCAAGCAAGCAAGCAAGGCAGCTAGCACGCAAGCAGCACGCACACACGCACGCAAGAAAGCAAGCAAGCAAGCAAGCAAGCAACTTGGACAGGCAGCACACCGCGTGGACAACGCGTACGCACGAACCGCCTCTCTCCGTTGTCGTCATCCATCGGTTGCTGAAGTGGCCACCACCTTGCTCTGCCTATAAAAGGACGGCAAGCTCACCATTGGGGAGGCGTCCAGGAGAGCATGAGCCGAGCTCGGAGCCGGAGCGACCGACGCCGAGGCCTGCAAGTCGAGCACTGCGCTCCTGCCTTCGTCGTGTCGAAGCCGCGCCAACCGAAGCCTGCCGGCCGCCGCCCAGCCACCTGGTCGCCGTGTCGAGGACGACGCCGTCGTAGCCGCCGCGCTCGCGAAGTCGCCCGTCGCTGCGCCCAGCTGCTGCCGCTGGAATACCACACACGTATATATATAACCCACACAAACATATATATGTGTATATATATACCACACACACCCGTATATATATAACCCCCACACACATATATATATAGGTATATATATGTATGTATATATATATATATACCACCCACACCCATATATATACATGCTAGCTCGTGCTGCGCCTCGGCTGTCACCCGGCTGCCCTGCGCCGTTCCATCCCGTCACCGAGTTACCGTGGCCACTGTGCCCATTGACCTGCCCGGACGGAACCATGTCCGCCTTGCCGCAAAATATCTTGCTGGAGCGCGCCTTGCCGTGCGAGGTCCGCCATTGCCGAGATATTTTCTGGCTTTCACCTCACCGTGCTCCACCGTCCCACCGTGCTCCACCACCTTACCTCAACTATAAAAAGGATGGCGAGGCCACCATGGCCGGACACCGGGGACTAGCTCGAACACGTGAAGCGGGAGAACGAACTCGCTTATCTCCAGTCGCTTGCTCCGGCACCGCCTATGCTCGCCACCGCCTTATTGTGTGCACTCGCCAAGGCTATAAAAGCCAGCCATCGCCGAAGATATTTTCGTGCGCACCGAACTACTTCGGCTATAAATAGCCGTCCATGGCCGCCAATGAGGAATCATCACGGAGCTCGAACACCGAAGCCACCACCAAACGGATGAGCACCGTGCGGAACACGTGCCTTACGTTCGTCGCGTAGGAGTCACCAAGGGCCGCGTGCCGTTGTTGCCGAGTCCGCCGCCGCACCGCGGACCAAGCTAGAGCCATGGTCGGCACCGCCGCCGCCCAGCCTACCGAAGGCCGACGTCGTTTGCGCTCCGCCGCGCCGCCACGTGCAAGTACGACCCCGGAGCCGATGAGCACCATCGACTCCGTGGTCATCGCCGCGGTCCGTGAGAACATCGTCGAGCACCCCGACTGTTCCGAAGCACCGCTACGGAGCAGCTGCCACACTCGATCGCGACGCCACCTCGACCTCGCCACGATCTACCACCGTCAAACGCCGTGCTCGCTCCACCGGTCATACCAGGAGCGCAGGACGGAGCCGCCGGAACTATCTCCCGCCGTGCACCACCGGGAACGAGTCGAACGAACGTTGTCTAGCAGTCTCGAGGCGGCCATGTCGCATGAGCCAAAGTGAGCACGCCAAGCTCACATTGCCGTGTACGTGGCATACGTGAACCACACTTAGCAAAGTGAGTTCGTTGAACAAACGAACGAGCGGGTTCACGTAACAATGCCATGCCAAGCACGTTTGACAGGGTAGTGCACGTTAGCAACAATATTGAGTAGAGATGCTACGCGCACTCGGGAGATGTGTGCAGGAGCCTGAGCAAGTCCTCTCTCATTACGTAAAATTCCCAAAATTCCTAAATAAACTAGGTACACTCTAGATCCTACCTACGAAGTTCCACCCCATTCCCATTATTCCAATTTCCAGAATAAATTCTCAAGTTCATTTTTCCATATATCAACTCATGTCCAATCCTTACAAGTTCATATCTTCTTTATCCTAGCTCCGAGTACTCCCGCTCCACTTCCTAAATTCCTCTAAAATCAAGCTCTATTTATACACACCCCTTGCTCCATTATTTGGTGCCACTTAAATTCTAGTTTTGGTTGCCTTGTTTTTCTTTTATAAAATAAATAGATATACAAAAATCTTCACGTACAAAGATATTCCCCGTGTATATATAAATATATACACTTGGGAATATGCCTATGTATGGCCGACCTAATCTTCCACCTTCCTCTAAACTAACCCAAGGCACATGCATATGCATGAGTGTATGTGTCGCTAACCTTGTGGACCCGCAAAAGCCGATCGTGGCCATCTCGTGATGACTTGGTCGTTTCCTCCTTTCAGGTTCACCTAGTAATAATAGGCTCATCTAACAATCCATCCCCTCTATCTTGTTTGATTATGCTTGTGTTGTATGCCTTGCTCGTTGTTTCCTTCGGGTGCCCGCTAGACAAGCATAGGATAAAAGACATGGAGAACTTGAAGGACCACAAGACCGCTACACAAGAATCAAGGAGCCGAAGCATCGAATCGAACCCTGATGTGCTCATCTTCGAATAGAGGCAAGTCCTAATTCCCACCTTTTTCCTGCATTACATTCCTTTAATTATTTCCCTCTGCCATCTTCATATTTTGCTAGCCTCCACCATTCACCCACCATGTACCTACCCTACCAACTAATAATATTAATATATACTACTTATTAAATCCTCTTTCATGTTAATATTATTTTATGATGAATTATGAGATTATTTATGATAATGTGATTTATGAGAAGGTATTTGTTACCTTGATGAGATATGAGTATTATGAACTTGAGGATAATAACTATGAGACTTAAGTTGGTCAATTGGCTAACCTTGACATGGGGCGAGTGAGGGGTAATTCATGTGGTATGGATTACCTTGGCAAAAACGCCTGGTGAGGGTTCCCGTTGGGAGATACTCGCTTCGGTCGCATAAGGACCGGTTCATTTGCCATCTCGCCTAGCCAGAATTTCGTACCCACATGTCTATATGGGTAGACTTGATCTCACACCCCGTTAGATAGAAGTATAATTTCCGCTAGGAGGCCGGAGTGGCAACGGACTAACAGGAGAGGACACGGCTGCTGTGTGATCTACCGTGGTCTGATCGGCATGGTTGCTATGTGATCTTCCATGTAAAACTTATTGTTGTGCCGTGTGCGAGCACCCTTTTTTTTTATTTTGGATGCTATGTGATCATCCAACCACTTGATATTTGAGGATGCTATGTGATCATCCTGATGCTTGTGGGTTTCGATCCCTGAGTAGTCCGTGGTGGAATTATATGGAAATCTAAGGTAGCGCCCTCTCGGGTACGAGGTCTCGTTAGGGCCGCCACAGCCCAAATCGCGATGGTGTTGGACCGTGCCTATCATGTGGGGAAATTTGTACACCTCTCGCAGTATTATTGAATCTATTCGAATAGCCACGCCCTTGGAATGGACAACCGGGATGAGGTCCAAATGATTAGACTTCCACAACTATGATGATCTGGTAAGACGTGTTTATAATTTGGTAACCTATAACTAATCCGGGAACTGGTGAGGATGGTAATACCCTGCCAGGGCCCAACCTATCTTTATAACTACCTTACCATAATACCTTTACCTCCGCCTATACCACTAACCACCTCCACATATAGCCGTCCCATCCGCCTCTTTCACCCAAAGTTAGGGCTTGCTGAGTACTTTATGTACTCAACCCCCTCTATTTTATGTTTTTAGGAGTGAAGCTACAAGAGAGCACATGAGGATGGAGCTACCGAGGAATACGCAAGGATAGGACAACTGGATTCTACATGAAGACGGAGTGGTACGACCACACAAAGGAGCTACTCGAAGACTACCACAACAAGGATGTAGAGTTACGCATAAAGCTAGGGTTGCGTCCGCACTCCAAGTTGCCTGTAGAAATGGAACCACGACATCATAGGACCGCTGTAGTAGAAGCTCTGATGTTTATTGTAAGGCCAATGGCCCAAGCTATCTAAAAACATATAAAACTTGTAACATGTTCCCCCTAGATTAATAAAAGTATGATTTTTGATATCAATCTTGTCTCAATTGTGCGTATCACCTATTGATCCCAGGAGTGATATATAATGCACAGTGGACCCTAAAAATTAGGGGCCGACAGAGTGGTATCAGAGCCGTACTTGGACTGTAGGACGAACCTTAGCATGGGCGTTAGATAAGAATGATTTTCCAAAAATCTATTTTCAAATATTACGCTCTTACCTTATTCTCTATTTCAAAAATAGCTTTTCTCTCTCTTCTTATCCCCTTCAAGATATACGAGTAGATAAGATGACATAGGAATTAGTTCTAAAGACTTGGAGTGACTTGGACAATAGATATGCGAAATATACTAAGCGTTGCTTGCCTGTTTTTTGCTTGTTTTAGTTACAGTCACCCCCTTTAGGACCTCCTCTCTTTTCTCACCCCATAGCATTTCGTGCTTTTCTCTCTCGCCCCTTCTTGGAGCAAAAGAAAATTATCAGAGACAATCAGGAGTCTGTTTAAAAAAAAAACAACAAAAAAAAAAAGAAAGAAGAAACTCCCGACGACAAGCACTACGCGACGAAGCATCTACCAACGCCGCACACGCCGTCGTGGCCTATCACTCTCTCCCCTTTTCTCTCTTTTTTCTCTATCGCCGCTGTCCCCTCGCCGTCACGCACGACCGTCGCCGTCGCGCACGCCGTCCCGTCCCCGCCACCCATGACCACCGTCGCCACGACCATCGAACAGCCGACCCCCGCCGTCCAACCCCGTTGCTACTGTTCCCGCATGATGAAGATGACCCCAGCAACCGATAATCGCGCGCACATGGCCCGACGCCTTGACCTCGCCGCTGATCGCCTATGAAAGATACCCTGAGCTGCCACGTTTGCATCAACACTCAACACTAATCACCCACCTAAACACCCAGCTCAAGTGTTGATACAATAGAAGAAGCCCAGAAAGTTGCCACTAGCCAGAGATTGTTGAAGAAAATATCAAGAAGAAGAAGAAGAAGAAAAGTACCCCATGAGAACCGAGAAGTGAAGCCCCTCAAGATGACCTTATTTGGAGATGAGTTAGTCGATTTCAAGAGTCACCGTCGAGATTATCATGCTGATAGCATCCCTAATCCTACTCTTTCTTGTAACTCGCCCGATGCCTTATGAGAGGCCATGAGATAAATGGTGAAATGAGAAGGATGAAATGAAATCCCCAGAATAAATTGGTGCTAGTATCATTTTAAGAAGTTTGGATGCAAATTATAAAGAAACAGTGAAGTCAGTACAACAAGCCCTAGCCGCCTCGTTATCTGGAAGCCACAGTGCGCCACAAGCCACCAAAGACTGCGCACAGTCGTCAAAACTACACCACCCACCACAGTTATATCACTGTGCAGTGGAACCCACTTCCCTTGTTTCCTTCCACCACACACCTCAAGACCGGTCAAAGCGTCCCAAGGAAGCCTCACCCTCGACCCTCAATAAAAGAGGAACATCTCCACTCTTCATCACCATCCCATTCCAATCATCCCGTTGCTAGCTTTCCATCCCTTCCTCCTGCAACCGCATCCCTTACACTCCACCAACCCCTGCCACCAAAACCACCACCAACCCCATCCACACCCATGGAGATGAACAAAAATGTCTGGGTTAGCTGCAACTGCATCCACACCCCAGGCTTTCCCCAACTCCTCTACACCACCATGCAAAGATTAGGCATCCGAAGTCGCCCTGAGTATGAAGGCCGAGAGTATGACAAACACGGCTCTGAGCGCTGTGAAGTCACCGACTACATCGACCCGAGCGAAGACTACCCCAACGTCGTCACCGAAGAATGGAGTACCACCGCCACCAGTTTTCGCTTCACCGACACCTACCAAGTTGTCGCCCGCAAAGCTGTACGCCGCCTCTGCAAGCTCTATGAAGGACCCATCAACCTCACGCCTATGAAGTTCTTCCCGCCCGAAGAGAAGAATGATCCGTTCTGGATTGCCCGCCTGGAGGCCCTGCAAGGTCAAGAAGCCGACCCCACGACGAAGCACCTGACCGACTACCTGCTTGCCCTCGACGAGCAAGACGACCGTCAAGCCACCGCATTGAGGACCCGATCCGCCGAGCCGAAGAAGCCGAGCTCTACTCCTGCACACTCCACGTTCGGTACGCCCAAGCCCAAGCCCGCGCCGCCTCCGCAGAAAGTCGCGAGACCACCATCGCCGAGTACTTGAAGACCATCATCTACCAACACGCCGAAGAGTTGAAGCGCGCCTTCCTCATCACCAGGCCTAGGCGCAGGATGTTCGCCATGCACGGGAATGAACCCGTGATCCTCGAAGGAGAACCCATCTACCCTCCAGAAAGGAGACGGATCGACCCTGTGCTGCCACCAGCACCACCCTCGTCTAGAGACTTTGACGACGAGCCCCTTCTCCCACTCACTCAACCTCCGCCAAGAGAAGGAGCAGATCCCACCACCAAGACCATCGAAGACCTTGGAACCCGCCGGAATGAAGCCTCACTGTCCGACGTAGACTAGTACTCCTAGGGAGATGTACTCGTAGTTAGCACCTCCCTCTTTCCCTCAATTGTTGTAACCCCACGTGGCAATAAAAAAAAATTGTGTGTCTGACTCGCGATCCTATGACATGCATTAGCAAGAACAAGGATGCAACATAAAACCAATAAGATAAATAAGGGCGGTCACAAAAGGATAATCATATCCGAGAGATAATATAAATAGAAGATGTAAGGATAAATCTTCTAAGTGGGGTAGATTGGAAGCATATGGAAGATAGAAAGCACCGACCGCATTGGGCGTAATCTACTAAAAAGGCAGCAAAGATGTAAATTTCAAGACGAGAAATAGAATCCCAAAGGCACCGTGATTGTTGCCCAAAAGAAGCATGAAGACTCCAGGAGAAGAGCAACAAGAGAAGATTTGCAAGAAGCTAAAATATCAAAATACGAGATGAAGAACAACACACCAAAATCTCCACAGCTCGAAGTAGAAGGGGCAATATGCAACATGAAGACGCAAGAGGACCAAGATACTACGGCTAAAAGAATGCTAGAAGAACAAATCTTCTAAGTGGGGTAGCCCCCAGAGAAGATTTGGAGTTTTCCGAAGACCAAATAATTAGATGATGATTTAAGAAAAGGGGAACAACAGCGGGACGACGAGGAACATTGCAGTAAGGCAAAAGAAATCTCTCTCTCTAGACCTTTCTCTCTCTAGGTTTTCTCCCTCCCTCCTAGGTTTTTTCTCTTTAGTTCGGAATCCCGGACGAGATTCTTCTAAGTGGGGTAGATCCGTAACACCCGTGTTTTGCATCATTATAAAATTCACTAAAAATTTAAATTTTTTTAGAATTTACAACAAAATAAAACTTGACTAATTTATTTTTGCTTGGGAAAACCTATTTTCTTAAAATAAAATATTTTCTAAAAACCCCGCATTAAAATTCACCATATAGAGATATAGGTCGTTGTTCGTCGCCTTGATGATTGCTTGTGCTCTAGAATTTATTTTGGCATCAAATAATATTTTCCTTACCATCCTCCATTTCCGTAAATCACCAAGTCCACCACATATTCGGTCCCTCTCAAATCCAATTCGAATCCACTCATGAGCGCTAGTTTATTTTCTAGAAAACTTGGGAAGATAAATCTTCTTATCATATGGGAGATGAAAAGTACATAGATACAAAGGCATGTACACATATGCGTATATATGTATATATGCGAGCATATGTGTGTATATATGTATATAAGTATACGTGCATATAAGTATATATGTGTATATATGCATACATATGTGTATATATGTATACGTATATATATGTATATGTGCAAATATGCGTATATGCGTACATGTATACCACTAGCAAGCAAGCGGCACGCACGCACGCACGCATGCACGCAAGCAAGCAAGCAAGGCAGCTAGCACGCAAGCAGCACGCACACACGCACGCAAGAAAGCAAGCAAGCAAGCAAGCAAGCAACTTGGACAGGCAGCACACCGCGTGGACAACGCGTACGCACGAACCGCCTCTCTCCGTTGTCGTCATCCATCGGTTGCTGAAGTGGCCACCACCTTGCTCTGCCTATAAAAGGACGGCAAGCTCACCATTGGGGAGGCGTCCAGGAGAGCATGAGCCGAGCTCGGAGCCGGAGCGACCGACGCCGAGGCCTGCAAGTCGAGCACTGCGCTCCTGCCTTCGTCGTGTCGAAGCCGCGCCAACCGAAGCCTGCCGGCCGCCGCCCAGCCACCTGGTCGCCGTGTCGAGGACGACGCCGTCGTAGCCGCCGCGCTCGCGAAGTCGCCCGTCGCTGCGCCCAGCTGCTGCCGCTGGAATACCACACACGTATATATATAACCCACACAAACATATATATGTGTATATATATACCACACACACCCGTATATATATAACCCCCACACACATATATATATAGGTATATATATGTATGTATATATATATATATACCACCCACACCCATATATATACATGCTAGCTCGTGCTGCGCCTCTCGGCTGTCACCTGGCTGCCCTGCGCCGTTCCATCCCGTCACCGAGTTACCGTGGCCACTGTGCCCATTGACCTGCCCGACGGAACCATGTCCGCTTTGCCGCAAAATATCTTGGCCGGAGCGCCCTTGCCGTGCGAGGTCTCGCCATTGCCGAGATATTTTCTGGCTTTCACCTCACCGTGCTCCACCGTCCTACTGTGCTCCACCACCTTACCTCAACTATAAAAAGGATGGCGAGGCCACCATGGCTGGACACCGGGGACTAGCTCGAACACGTGAAGCGGGAGAACGAACCGCTTATCTCCGCCGCTTGCTCCGGCACCGCCTATGCTCGCCACCGCCTTATTGTGTGCACTCGCCAAGGCTATAAAAGCCAGCCATCGCCGAAGATATTTTCGTGCGCACCGAACTACTTCGGCTATAAATAGCTGTCCATGGCCGCCAATGAGGAATCATCACGAGCTCGAACACCGAAGCCACCACCAAACGGATGAGCACCGTGCGGAACAAGTGCCTTACGTTCGTCGCGTAGGAGTCACCAAGGGCCGCGTCTGCCGTTGTTGCCGAGTCCGCCGCCGCACCGCGGACCAAGCTAGAGCCCCGGTCGGCACCGCCGCCGCCCGCCTACCGAAGGCCGACGTCGTTTGCGCTCTGCCTCGCCGCCACGTGCAAGTACGACCCCGGAGCTGATGAGCACCATCGACTCCGTGGTCATCGCCGCGGTCTGTGAGAACATCGTCGAGCACCCCAGCACTGTTCCGAAGCACCGCTACTGGAGCAGCTGCCACACTCAGACTGCGACGCCACCTCAGACCTCGCCACGATCTACCACCGTCAAACGCCGTGCTCGCTCCACTGGTCATACCGGAGCGGAGGACGGAGCCGCCGGAACTATCTCCCCGCCGTGCACCACCGGGAACGAGTCGAACGAACGTTGTCTAGCAGTCTCAGGCTGGCCATGTCGCATGAGCCAAAGTGAGCACGCCAAGCTCACATTGCTGTGTACGTGGCATACGTGAACCACACTTAGCAAAGTGAGTTCGTTGAACAAACGAACGAGCGGGTTCACGTAACAATGCCATGCCAAGCACGTTTGACAGGGTAGTGCACGTTAGCAATAATATTGAGTAGAGATGCTACGCGCACTCGGGAGATGTGTGCAGAGCCCGAGCAAGTCCTCTCTCATTACGTAAAATTCCCAAAAATTCCTAAATAAACTAGGTACACTCTAGATCCTACCTACGAAGTTCCACCCCATTCCCATTATTCCAATTTCCAGAATAAATTCTCAAGTTCATTTTTCCATATATCAACTCATGTCCAATCCTTACAAGTTCATATCTTCTTTATCCTAGCTCCGAGTACTCCCGTTCCACTTCCTAAATTCCTCTAAAATCAAGCTCTATTTATACACACCCCTTGCTCCATTATTTGGTGCCACTTAAATTCTAGTTTTGGTTGCCTTGTTTTTCTTTTATAAAATAAATAGATATACAAAAATCTTCACGTACAAAGATATTCCCCGTGTATATATAAATATATACACTTGGGAATATGCCTATGTATGGCTGACCTAATCTTCCACCTTCCTCTAAACTAACCCAAGGCACATGCATATGCATGAGTGTATGTGTCGCTAACCTTGTGGACTGCAAAAGCCGATCGTGCCATCTCGTGATGACTTGGTCGTTCCCTCCTTTCGTGTTCACCTAGTAATAATAGGCTCATCTAACAATCCATCCCCTCTATCTTATTTGATTATGCTTGTGTTGTATGCCTTGCTCGTTGTTTCCTTCTGGGTGCCTGCGCTAGACAAGCATAGGATAAAAGACATGGAGAACTTGAAGGACCACAGAAGCACTGCTACACAAGAATCAAGGAGCCAGAAGCATCAGAATCAGAACCTCGGATGTGCTCATCTTCGAATAGAGGCAAGTCCTAATTCCCACCTTTTTCCTGCATTACATTCCTTTAATTATTTCCCTCTGCCATCTTCATATTTTGCTAGCCTCCACCATTCACCCACCATGTACCTACCCTACCAACTAATAATATTAATATATACTACTTATTAAATCCTCTTTCATGTTAATATTATTTTATGATGAATTATGAGATTATTTATGATAATGTGATTTATGAGAAGGTATTTGTTACCTTGATGAGATATGAGTATTATGAACTTGAGGATAATAACTATGAGACTTAAGTTGGTCAATTGGCTAACCTTGACATGGGGCGAGTGAGGGGTAATTCATGTGGTATGGATTACCTTGGCAGGTTCGCCTGGTGAGGGTTCCTGTTGGGAGATACTCGCTTCGGTCGCATAAGGACCGGTTCATTTGCCATCTCGCCTAGCCAGAATTTCGTACAGCCACATGTCTATATGGGTAGACTTGATCTCACACCCCGTTAGATAGAAGTATAATTTCCGCTAGGAGGCCGGGAGTGGCAACGGACTAACAGAGAGGACACGGCCGCCGTGTGATCTACCGTGGTCCGATCGGCATGGTTGCTATGTGATCTTCCATGTAAAACTTATTGTTGTGCCGTGTGCGAGCACCCTTTTTTTTTTTTTGATGCTATGTGATCATCCAACCACTTGATATTTGAGGATGCTATGTGATCATCCCGATGCTTGTGGGTTTCGATCCCCGAGTAGTCCGTGGTGGAATTATATGGAAATCTAAGGTAGCGCCCTCTCGGGTACGAGGTCTCGTTAGGCCGCCACACCCAAATCGCGATGGTGTTGGACTGTGCCTATCATGTGGGGAAATTTGTACACCTCTCGAGAGTATTATTGAATCTATTCGAATAGCCACGCCCTTGGAATGGACAACCGGATGAGGTCCAAATGATTAGACTTCCACAACTATGATGATCTCGGTAAGACGTGTTTATAATTTGGTAACCTATAACTAATCCGGAACTCGGTGAGGATGGTAATACCGCCCGGGCCCAACCTATCTTTATAACTACCTTACCATAATACCTTTACCTCCGCCTATACCACTAACCACCTCCACATATAGCCGTCCCATCCGCCTCTTTCACCCAAAGTTAGGGCTTGCTGAGTACTTTATGTACTCAACCCCCTCTATTTTATGTTTTTAGGAGTGAAGCTACAAGAGAGCACATGAGGATGGAGCTACCGAGGAATACGCAAGGATAGGACAACTGGATTCTACATGAAGACGGAGTGGTACGACCACACAAAGGAGCTACTCGAAGACTACCACAACAAGGATGTAGAGTTACACATAAAGCTAGGTTGCGTCCGCACTCCAAGTTGCCCGTAGAAATGGAACCACGACATCATAGGACCGCCGTAGTAGAAGCTCGATGTTTATTGTAAGGCCAATGGCCCAAGCTATCTAAAAACATATAAAACTTGTAACATGTTCCCCCTAGATTAATAAAAGTATGATTTTTGATATCAATCTTGTCTCAATTGTGCGTATCACCTATTGATCCTGGAGTGATATATAATGCACAGTGGACCCTAAAAATTAGGGGCCGACACTTAATCTTTAAACTATGCTGATTTTCTACTTCAGCCTTAAATATTTTAAATTTATCCAATGCTTCATCTCTTCCTTTAATTGGATAAATATAGCCAAACCGGAGTAATCGTCGCTGAATGTAATGAACGAATCATAGCCATCCACACTCTTTACAGAAAAGGACCACAAATGTCAAGGTGAATGATCTCTAATATTCCCGTGCTTCGTTTGGCATCCTTTTTAATTTGTTTTACATATTTTCCTTTTATGCAATCGATGCATTGCTCTAATTTAGCGAACTCCAAAGGAGGAAGAATTTCATTCTTTACTAGTCTTTCTATTCTCCCCTCGAAATATGGCCTAAACGACGTTGCCATAATTTCGCCGTTGCGTTTGTAGTTCGCTTTTTTTTCTTTTCTCATTTGTAGACGAGGAAACGCTATCATTTACATCACATATGGAATTCACACTTTCACATAGCGATAACATATATAATTCGTCTTGTCTCAAGGCAAGACCAACACAAATATCATTAAACCAAATGACACATTTGCCATGTCCAAAATTACAAAAATCAATCATCCAACTTTATTACACTTATTAAATTTCGCTGTAGTGTAGGAACATAAAAAACATCTCTCAAGATAAGACTATAGCCATTAGGTAAATCTAATGCTACATCTCCAATTGCCTCCATCGCAGCCTCTACGCCATTCGCAACGCTAATGGCCTCTTCTCTTTTAGCGTAGTTCTCGTCGAAGTGAATCCTCGTAAAGAATTTGCAACATGAATGGTTGCACCGAGTCAATAAACCATGTTGACTTTGAAAACTTTGCATACGAGATTCATTTACAAATGAAATAATATTCTCACCCTTTTTCTTCATGAGATCTCTTAACCATCCAGGCATGGGTCAGATTCTTGTGCCCCTCCTTACCACAGTGCCAGCACAAGTTGTCACCTGCCTGTGGCTTGTCCTATTGCTGAAACTATGGTTTCTGTTGCATAGGACCTCTCTTTGCTGGGTTTGGGTACTTGTCTCTGTTCCCTTCCCCCAATCCAAAATCTAGGGTTAGGGTTACTGTGTGTTCTTTGCCGATCCGAAATCGGTGTCTTTTCTTTCGTGATTTCACACGTCCCGATCTAGATCCACTGACTAGGAGGCGTCTGATACCATTGTTAGTCCATAGGATCACTAGCAGTGACATCTAGAGGGGAATAACTTCGGGAATCGGGTAGGCAGTGAGGTAGAAAGAGAGAGGACGAGTGGGAAAGGCTTTACCAGAGGGCTTGACAGGGGCGGTGGAGGAGGATCCGGCGGCGGCACTGCTGCCCTCGGCCATCGCGTCGGGGCAGAGGGGAGTGGCGTCGGTCGAGGAAGAGGTGGACGACGGCGCAGTGAAGTGACGGCGGCGGAGGAGCTTCCCGTCACTGGCTGCGCCCCTCAGATCGGATTAGGGTTTTGTCAGTGGGTGTGGCGGCTTACGGTGAACCTCGTACTGAGAGCCGCCGGCCCCCACATCTTTATATAGCGCAGTGTGACAGGGGACCTCCAGCCATAGATGGGCTGGGCGCCCCCGATCAGGGCGCAAGGGTCAAAGGGGCCCGGGATTGAGATCATCCTAACAGCTCGACCCCTGTGACCTGCCGGCCCGCTCCCACCTCCGCTCCCGCGACTCCCAGTGGTACTTCTCCAGCCGCCTCGACCGCAAGCACGCCAACCGCGCCCGCACCAACCGCGCCACGTCCGGAGGGTACTGGACAGGGAGGTCAGGGAGGTGCGCCATGGGCCCAGGGTCGTCGGGATGAAGAAGACGCTTGTCTTCCACGCCGGACGCGCCCCCAAGGGCGAGCGCACCAACTGGGTCATGCACGAGTACCGCCTCGAGGGCGACGGCGCCGTGGGGATACCGCAGGTATTCATTCAATCTATCGCCGTCGTCCGCCTTGTTGCTTGCGTGCTACTCTACACACTTCACAAATCCGTTTCATTGTCATTTATCAGATTTTACTATTTGTGGTGTGCTTCCTATATATGCTGGTCACAATACTCTGGATTATCTTCTATTAATAAGAAAACCAAATTGCATCCCATCCCACACAGGTATCTGAGTCTGACTACATGATAGATAGATAGATTTGGTGGGAAATAAGTTATATTGATATCACGACCTTTTACCTGATGATTACTCAATGAAAATGGATCCCTTTACCTGATTCCAGTGAAAAATGGACATGTGCGGACTGTAATGCGAATTTATAACCAAAGGGCTCAATTTACCTCTTTTGACACCACTAATTCCAGGGACGCGCGGCCTACAGTCATGCCAAGGTGAGTGATGCAATCACATATATTGAGATATTATCCTATTCAACTAAGTGTCTGAATGGTGTGGATGCTTTTCTTTTTGGCACATCATCTTCTTTAATTGGGTTCAAAAGCTAGCGGATCTTGCTTTTTATTCTGCATATCTGCCTCTAGACGGAGTTGATAGATTTTAGCTTATATGAGGGATCTTTGTGTTTAGGATTCAGATGCAGAGAGGGCATGCGTTCGTGGAGAAGTTCGGGCCGAAGTGAGGCAAGCACAGCTCTATGATATGATTACTAACGTTGTAATGTTCCCTTGCAACCGTGTGGTAACATTTGAATTCTGTGGTTTTGTAGGCGTACTGATTGATGGCATCTCGGTGGATGTTCCCATTACAGGATTGGCACAAAACCAAGTGGTATGTATAGCTCTGCATGCATGATAAATTACTACAACTTGGTGATGAATTATCTTTTTTTTGTTTGACTCCAAACAGAACTGGTGTTCTTAATTTGGAATGAGATGAGAAGAGCAGTTGTATAAGTCATGCAGGTTTCTCTTGTGGCTACCCACGCCATGGTATTTGGCAAGATCATTCCCTAACTATCCTTTCCAGTATTCTACTTATTTTATATTTAGTTCTAATTGTTTTTCTGAATTTTGGAACGAGCTATAAAATTGAATTAGCACTTGGATTATTGATTCTTTCCTGACTAACCTGAACTGATGGATTATTTGGTAAGATCATATACAGTGGTCTGTCTTCATACTGTGTTGTGATGAAAACCATGGCAGAATAAAAGGTGGTAATATATTATTAATGAGTACTTGTTTTCTTTGTACTATCGACTTTTCAAATTATTCAATACTGGTAATAATCATGAGTTGTGATTCATTGCTTCTTGGAAGCAATCGAGATATTTGGAATTGAACTGAATGAAAGGATCTTTGCCAGCAAAAATGAAAGGATCTCTGCTACTAGCACATTTTATTTGCAAAGAGTATATAATGTTTTTTGTTATCTGCTGTTTTTTTGCTCTTAAAAAGAAGGGCATTGTTTGTATGCTTAGTGATTCCTACCAACTAAAAATTTGCTCTCATGTATTCATTGTTTCACTGATCTGTAAATCTGATTTTTTTTCTCTCTTTTACATACTGTAGTCTACTAAGGAAGTTGGAGTATTTTTGTCATGCATGTAAAAACGTATTTTACCCCCATATTCTGCTTCTCAACAAGGTAGGTATTTCACCCTCATATGCAAAGGTATTGCACTATTGCCTTGAAGTATTTGCCAGCCATATAACCGTTGACCTCATATGCACAGGTATTGCCTTGATGGTGTTTTAGCAGGGATAAATAAATGGACCTTAATCAGCTTGGATATGTATTGAATTTAGGACCTTAATCAGCTTGCCAAAATATGTGCTGACCACTTTCTACACTAAAGAAAAAGAAATAAGGAGATTTAGATTCCTTCATGCTGTGTTGACCAGCAGATGTTTCAATGGGTGGCAAACAACCAGATCAGCTTAACTCCATGAGTCGTGGGTACATGATATTTTTGCATCTTGCCTTTGGGTATATACTGTAAAGGCTCATCATAATCTTGCTAATCACCTATTTCCATTTCCATTACAGAAAAGGAAGAAAGTTCTATAATTGGTGGCAGCCTGTATACAGAAAAGGAAGAATTTTTTGACAAAATCATCAAGGAAAAATCAACAAATCGACCAGCTTAATATTTCAAATCCTTCCTATTTGCCTCGGAGGTATATGATTGGTCTGGTCCGTATATGATTTTGTCATGTTCTGATGTGCTGTTCCTGAAAACCTGTAACATTCGAAAATGGTCTACTGCGTTTTTATTCAGAGCATCCTTTTCTGACCATGTACAAAGATTCTTCTCTTCAGTTCAAGCTGATGCAACTTGTGCTTGCCTAAATATCTTGTCTAATTAACTTTACATTGTTCTGTTCAGCAGCACATTAGTACATTTGCAGCATGTTCTGGTAATCTCAACAGGGAGCAATGACAGGAGCAGTATCTCAGCCATCAGGTAAGCACGTAAATTGTAGCACATTTTCACCAAAAATTTAGCCTTTCTTGCCCGTATAGTTTTGCCGCCGCCGGAGGAAGCTATTGGCGGGAGGCCCGTGCGGCTCTCTAGAATGGCTGCGACGAGGCTTTCATCTAAGAAGGGCCGCTAGCGTCGCGGTGCAGGGACATAGCTTGGCGATCGGGATGGTGCACGCAGCTAGGACGTCGTTGTGGCTATGGCATCGGTTCTAGCACTCAATAGTGGCTTCGATGGGGCATGCCTCGTGGCCATGCCATGCCCTCCTACGTTGAATGCCATAAGATGAACTAGCGGATGCGGGGGGCCGAACCCTAGCCGCCCCTGGCGGCTCCCTCCGCGCCGCCGCCGCCGGCGGCGCCGGCCGCCTCTCCGGCGCCGGCGCCCAGCCCCTACCCCCATCCACCCCGCCCCCATCTCTCCCCTCCACGCCGCTCTCTTCCCTCCCCGTTCCTCCATCCCCCGCGGGCGCTCTCGCTTGGCCGGGCCTGGACGCGCCGGCCCCGGCGCCGGACGCCGCCGCTGCCGCCGTGACGGCTTCGCGGCCGGCCGGGAGGCCCTCGTCCGCGGATCCGACGGCCACGGGGAGCTCCGGCGCCTCCCCCACTCCAGCGTCGTCGCCCGTCCCCGCGCCGTCGCCGTTCTCGCGGCAAGCCACCGCTGCTGAGCTGGAGGGGGGCGCGGGCCCTGCGCCCGGGACCTGCTCCTCGGCGGGAGGGTCGCCTCCACCCACCTGCGCCACCTCCGACCTCCCGTTGCCCGCCCCTGCGCCATCTCCGGACTCGTGGCCGGCCGCCACCGCCGCCGCCGCTGAGTTGGAGGGGAGCGTGGGCCCTGCGCCTGGGACCTGCTACTCGGTGGGAGGGCCGCCGCCACCCTCAGCACCCTCTCCAAGCCTGGAGGTGGAGGACACCTCGGTTCGGATCGAGGAGGCGGACACGAACGCGGTCATCGTCGAGGACGCATCTGAGGATGAGGAGGAGGACTCTGACGCGGGCGAGGAGGTGGACCTCGGCCTCGACGCCTTCCTCATCAATCCATCTGCCCCATCACCGAGCTCGTCGTCTTCCCTTTGGCCTCAGGCTCAACCCTTCCATCCTGGGAGCCACTCGGAGGGGCGCCCGAAGTCCCGCCGGTGGGCAGACGACGACGACGACGACGCGTCTAGCGGGGAGCGGCCCGCGTCCTTCCTGGAGGCTGCCCGCCCGTCTGTGGCTGCGCCTGTGCCTCCGCACAAGGCACCATCTGCGGCTTCGGGACGTTGCGGGGCAGTTGGTGGGCGGGCCGAACCCCGGCGAAGACGAAGGAGGCGCGGACGGCCGCGTCCACAGCTGGTGAGCGGCCTTCCGGTCCAGGTGAGCGGGCGTGAGCGACGCCCGTCCACCGGACGGGGTCAACGCGCCGTGCAAGCGCCCGGATGCCGATGGGTGGCGCGTGTGCTCCCCGATCCTCGTCAACCCGCGCAGCCGCCGCGGCGCCATGGGGCGCGCGCGTGGAGCACAAGCAATGGACCACGGCGGTTTCCGGCGCTTGCCGATGGTCGCGCTTTAAGTGCCTCGCGGCGGGCACCGCGTCGTCACCGCAACCTATCCCCGGCGGTGCCTCCGCCGCGCTGCCTTGGCCACCTTGCGCGGGACTGCGAGGCCGAGGCGCACCGGCGGCGCTGTCGGGCACGCCGCTCGACCAAGGCGCGACATGGGAGTTGGTGTCAACGATGAAAAGGGCGACGACCACTTCCCTACGGGTGTTGGGGGCGAGGCTGAGCCTGACCCCTCCCCCCAGCGCGGCCGCAGGTCACGCCGGCGCCGTGGTCGCAAACGGAAGAGGAAGCAGGAAACGGCTAGCGCCACCCAAGTGTCCAAGGTTTGGCGGCCGCGGTCTGCTCGCCCCACGGCTGGAGCATCGATCGAGCCTCCAATCAAGGGCTCGGGCATTGGGTCACCCTCTCCTGATCCTGATCCGGTGGCCACTTGGAGGGACGTCGCCTGGGCTGCAATTCTTGAAGGCCCGCTGCCGCCGATCGACAACGCGCGCCTGGCCACATCGACGGGGCCACCCCCGGAGCCGGTGGCCCCCACCCCAACGGTGCCCAGCCCACCGGCGCAGGCACACGCCGCCCCGGAGGCCTTGGAGGAGCCTCCTTCCGCGCTCATGCTGCCAAGCGCGCCCGCGGTGGGGGCACGCAGTCAAGACGGCGCGCCGAGGGGGCCTCAGCGGGCTAAGCCGCTGCTCGTCTACGCCCGCCGCAACAAAGCAACACACGGAGCGGACCTCACACGGGACGTGGTCGAGGTCCCCGCGACGGACGCGGCGGAGGCCCAGGAGCTCGACGCGCTTTGCTGCACACCGCCGCCGGGCTTTGCCTCAGCAGACGACGCGCAGCCCCCCGAGATGTCCACGCCGGCCACAACGATTCCTGGCCTGCCGGCTGAGCTGGGCACGCCCGCGCCCCTCAACAGTACGCCATCGCCACCAAGTGACTCCGGATCTGCTCGGCGGCGTCTCCAAGCGTTCGTCGGCAAGGTCGTCAAGCCCAGGCCTGCTGGCATTCTGCGACGACCTTCACCTAATAAGACACCTTCACCCACGAAGACACCATGGCGGAGGCCGCTGCGAAGCCGGAGGATCGCCGCCCAAAGCCTCTCACGGATTCCAGTGTCGAAGCGCGGGGAGTACCTCATCCTCAAGCGTCTTGGCCAGGTCTCGCCTCTGACCGAGTCCACGGCGGCTAACAAGTTCGACGCTCTTTTTGGTGGGCATCCGGAGGACGATGAGGCTCTCAGGGAACTCTTCCACGACGGTCGCAACGTCAGTGGGCGCAAAAGGCGCCGTCGTGCCCCACGCGCGCGGGGTTGAGCCAGCCATGGTTGTCGCCATGTGTTGCAACGGTTGTCTACTTAGCGAGTAATAGGCTTTTGCAGTTCGTTTGTGGGGCGTGCTTTTATTGCTTAAATTGTAAATTTACTAAGCACCCCGGTTGTACTAAAACTTTTCTTCTTAATCGAAATACGCGCAAATCTTTTGCGTGATTGAGAAAAAAATTTTCATTAGCCTATTAATTTAGTGATCCTATGCATTGATTAACTTTCTCTTGCTCTGATAGTGTTCGACAGTAGCATTTGTTCTAGAGTCCACAGATTTTGGCAGCTGCATCGTTCAGGTACTTCCTTCTCTTGACAGCTGCATTGATTAGCCTTTGTTGATGTATATTTTTTTCTAAAATAAGATGCATTTCCTTTTTCATTACCATTTGTGGGAAGTAAAGCGGAATAGAGTTTATTTTGAGGGAAGAAACAACGCCGAAACATTGATTACCTCAGTTGCCAGTTTAGTGCCCATTAGCAATTTGTGATAGAGAAACATCCATAGCATGAGGAGGTTGCTGTGTCGATGTGATCTGACATTATAAGCAAGGCATTTTCAGCTCTAACAAGTACTTTGTGCTCTGTACTGTGATCTGACATTATAAGCAAGGCATTTTCAGCTCTAACAAGTACTTTGTGCTCTGTACAGTTTAAATATATTTGTATGGCAAAACTCAGCTTCATATATTATTTTTTCATACTAACATGCATGTAGTCCTTGTAAGCAAAGGGCCACTCTATTTTTTATGTTAACTGAGATTCATAAATTGCAGTCCGGGGTATCTAACTGATGGTTGTTCTATGTAGACAGAGGCTATGGTTTTTCTCTCTCAGGTTTCATCAGTTCTTCAGTTCTAACTCGATACAGCACTGCTGGTTTAATGTTAGCATAAGCATTAAACTTGGCTGTCTCTTGCGGTTGTGACTTCCCTGCAGACCCTTAGCTCCGATAACTGATCCAGCCAAATTTCTACACAAATCAAATTTCAGATTATCTCATCCTCAAAGCAACAACCGTCTGAATTCCTTCCATTTGTATAGGCAACATCAACCATTTTTTTTGGGTAATAGATAAGGAAATGCAAAGGATGTTTTTGTTTTCCTGTTGTGTAATTACTGAGATTATCTTTATGTGTAGAAATTTGTGTAGAAACTTGATTTGTGTAGAAATTTCATTTGTGTAGAAATTTGATTTGTGTAGAAATTTTGGCTGGATGAGACAGTCATGAGATATCTTTATCAGCTATTGCTACTTGGCGTCAGACAAAAACTATGAAAAAATCTTATCGTCTGGATGTTTTTAAAGTGCATTCCTTAATTAAAACCGTAGCAACGCACGGGCACTATACTAGTGATGATATAAAGATGATGATGCTATCATGGTTCAACTGTTCTATTTCTATTATATGATCATGTGGGTTAATTGAGTTTGCTTAAGCATAACTTGATAGAACTTAATGATAAAACATTGACTTACTAAAAGTGCTAATCGCAGTAAACCAGTGTCTTTCCTTTTGAACTTCATAACCTCATGTTATCTTGCTAAGTACAAGGTGTACTTATGTTTGCTTTACTTTTCAATACTTGGATAAAAATCCCGGATGGCTATTAGATTGGAATAGTTAGGCTTGGTCAACCAGTTAGTTTGTCCCTGTGAAGTGGTGTCTATATCAAGATTGGAGTGGTCCTTCCGCTGATTGTTCAAGGTTTTATTTCCCTTTTATACAAGTACGTTATATTTAAGCATTATAAATTAATAATACTCTTTTATTTGTAGTTATATGTGAGATTTAATTTTCACGACTTATATATAGTGTATATTTGATTTTGTCAAACCGGGTGTCACAAAAATGTTTTACTATCCACATAGGGTACGCTTTCCACTGTGCTGTGTGGGAGGAGAGCACATCGATGTTCCGGTGCTCCTAGATGAATCAGAGTTGGCGGCAGTAACTGACGGACGGCGGGGCCCGTGGCGGGAGATGCGATGCGAGGCACGAAACTGGATTTGGTCGCTCCTCCGGTGATCGGTGATCGGCGATCGGTGGAGCCGCCCGCGCCCCGGACGTTGTATTTTACGGATGCGATTCGTAGTCAGTGCCTGACTGACGGCCACTTCCGGCCTCGCTTGTTGCCTTGTGTCTGTCCTATTTAATCACAGTACTACTCTAGTTAACTCTGAGGTTGCTCCGTCCAAAAAAAAAATCGAGACGTATTTTGGATTAACGAAGTGTCTAAAGTTTGACTAAATTATATAGTTATGAATACGTGAATCAGTCCATTTGCTATCTTTGTTGATTCCGATATTCTACCACTCCATCTTCCTTTTTTTTTTTGACAATAGAAAAAACTCATCCTTGTTGATTCCGAGATTCTACCACTCCATCTTCCTTTTTTTTTTGACAGAAAAAACTCGTCCATGTTGATTCGGATATTCTACCACTCCATCTTCCTTTTTTGGACGAAAAAACTCGTCCTTGTCGATTTCGAGATTCTTCCATTCCATCTTCCTTTGTTTCTCCTTTGCTCGAGCTCCCCTATAAATGGCGCTCACCTCTTCCTCTCGGCACACAGGTCCGCCGCCCGCGCACCTCTTCCTCTCGGCACACAGGACGCCACCACAGACAGGTTCATCGCGGCGATGGGGCTCGACATCGTGGAGATCGGGATAGGCGCCGATTTGAGCCTGGATCTGAGGCACTTCGCCTCCAGCATGGGGGCCGCCGCACGCGGGATCCATTCGCACTCAGTCCTGATGTGTTAGGCCCAAAGCCAACACGCAGGAAAGGAGGCAGACACCAGCATGGGGCCGCGTTGGCCAAGGCACATGCACGTCAATACACGGCCGGCGTGCCCAGAACGCCAGCGGAGGCGCGGCTTGCCGTGGCCGCGCACGCCCTTGGCCAACGCAGAGGCATATGGGATGAGGAGGCGACCTGCACCAACAGAAGCCTGCTCTCGGCGGATCCATGCGTTCCCCATTGACTCCCCGGCTCGCCACCGCATGGACAGCGCCGTCGGTGTCGCCATGTCGCGCCTCATGGATGAGTTCCTTTGCCTCAGGGTCTGGGACGCTTCCCAGCTGCAGGGCAACGTCGACCTTCTCTTCGCCGTCGAGAAGGTCTCCATGCCTTCCTTTGCAGGTGTGCGGTGTGCCTTCAGCACCGGGGGAAGCATCAGCTCCGGAGAGTTTAGCTTCAGCAACAGCCACGAACTCTACACGTCCGACATGAGTCTCTCGAGCTGGCCTGAAGTTGTGACAGTCATCGTGGATGGCGCTTTCTCGGATGAGCCCGACCTGATTTGCCCGGCAAGCTTGTCTGTTCTGCATGAGATCGCGCTCCGGGTCATCCGCGCCGGGTACAACAAAGAGCTGCTCCAGACATTCACCAAAGCCTCCTGCCATGTTTTGGACAGGTAAGTGCAATTTTTTTAGGCAATGCAAATCTTCTTGTGAGATGAACTCCAATTTGTCGATTCTTGATCTCTTGGTTTGATTTGATCCGAACTATATGTCTCCCTTGAGTTGACGAACAAGTGGAGTGACGATGACGACTGGCACAGGTTTTTATCGATCCTTCAACTGGATCACAATCACCATTTCCTCGACGCCGACCGAGTCAACTTCGAGGACGCCGAGTGGTGGACAACGGAGGACATGGTGAAGCGGTGGATCTTAGCGACTAAGCTCGTCCGGAAGGCCCTCGCCGTCATGCAAAGGCAGATCCAGGGACAGAACTGTGGAGCATTCGATAGGTTCAAGGACGACTACTTCATGGCGATCGCAAAGCAGAGCATCGTAATCTTGCTCAAATTCGCCGACGGGTTCACCAGCACCCAATCACCCGAAAAGCTCATCTACGTCGTCGAGATGTACGAGGCTCTAAGCAACGCTGCTCCCGAGCTCCTGCCCCTGTTCACGGGGCAGAACGCCGAGCTCATCTCCCGGCAGCTTCCCGTCGTTCTCGGCAAGCTGGCCCGCGCATTGAGGGCCGCTGTCGGCGCCCTCATCGCCAAGATCCGAGCAGACGGCTCGCAAGCTTCCGGCGCGACGGCGACGCACGGGGTCGGCGTCCATCCGCTGGCGCGGTACGCCATGACCTGCGTCGAGCTGTTGGCGCCGCACCGCTGCGCGCTGGACGTGGTCCTTGCGGACGGCGGCGAAGACGAACGCGGCGCCGCTGCAGGAGGCGCCGAGCGCGTGACCTCATTTGGCGGCCTCGTCGCGGAGCTGATCGCGGACATGGAACGCAACCTCGAGGCGAAATCCGCGCTCGCGTTCGCGTTCGCGGACGGCTCGCCGTCGCAGCACCTCTTCCTGGCCAACAACACGGGCTTCGTGCTGAGCCGTGCCGCGGACACCGATGTGCTGTCCCTGCTCGGGGAGGACTGGGCCGCACGGCGCCGGAGCCGGCTCGAGCGGCACACGGCTCGGTACCTCCAGGCCTCCTGGGGTCCGGTCGTCGCTTGCCTGGAGATGGAGACGGCCGTGCGGGGCAGCGGCAAGCCGGCGAAAGCGCTCGCAAAATTCAATGCCGCGTTTGAGAAAATGCACGGTAGCGAGGTCGTCCCGGATCCCGCGCTCCGAGCGGCCCTGCCGAAGGCCGTGTCGGATATGGTTGTTCTTGTTTACGGCGCGTTTCTGCAGAAGCACCCGAAGCTTGGAAAATCTGCCAGGTACTCGGCCAATGATGTTGCCCAATCTCTGTCGGGATTATTCTAAGGAGATGTTTAATTCCTTTCGTGCACGAGCACGACCTTATCTATATACGGTTGTTATGAAGTGGTTGTTCTAACATCAGCAAATTTAGAATTGGATGAGTCTTCACTGTCGACGAAAGGAAGCAGAATTGGGGCCGGCCGGGTGTGTCGAGTGTCCGGTTCGGGCAAACTCAACTCCAAATCCAATCAGCCGGAACGCGGCGAGGAGCAGGAGGGAAGGCGGCAGAAAGTACCGCGTTGACACCGGGGGCGAGGAGTCAAGTTAGATTATTACAACTTGACCTTGACCATCTCCGCGTGCACTGCCCGACCTGAAAACTCTCAGTAATGCTAGTGACGCCATCCCCGCTTGAACAACACACGGCAACGCGCACCGCACCCCTCGCACTCGCACTCGCACTCGCACTCGCAGCATGGGCGCCGCCGTTGGGAAGCCAGCGTTCGTCGTCGCCGTCGCGCCGAAGACGCAGGCGGAGGAGCGGCTCGCCCTTGCAGAGCACGCCCTGCTGCAGTGGACGCGCTGCCCCGGCGCCGACGCCGGCATCTGGGACGCCGACGCGAGCTACACCAACCGAGGCCTCCTCTCTGCCGTCGACGAGGTGCTCCTCCTGGCGGCGGAGGACCCGTTCCCGCTCCTCGCCTCCGCGCGCCGCCGCCTGGACAGCGCCGTGGGCGCCGCCTCGTCGCGCATGGTGGAGGAGTTCCTGCGCGTCAGGGTCTGGAACGCCTCCCGGCTCCGCGGCGCCGTCGACAGGCTCTCGCTCGCCTCTACTGGCCTGTCGCTGCTGGTCTTCCCCAGCGCTGGTGACAGGGCCAGCTCGCCCTCGGCGGGCACTGGTTGGGAGGTCGACGCGTCCGATGGGAGCCGGTCGAGGGCGAGCTCCAGCGTGCCTGACGAGGTCGCGGCGCTCTTGGACGCCGAGGTCTGGGATGGCATCGATCTCATCTGCCCCGCCGGTGTGTCCGTCCTTCACGAGATCTCGCTTCGGATCGTTCGTGCAGGATGCACCGACGAGCTCGTCCGGGCGTTCGCCAACGCTCCCTGCGATGTGCTAGACAGGTAACTTCTTCAACGCATCTGCTTTCTCTGGCCGTTCTGCTGGTGAATGGATTTGCAATCTCGGCTGTGACTGACGACCATGCATGACACGATCACGATGCAGCTTCTTGTCGATTCTTCGGGTCGAATGCTCGCAGCAGACGACGGAGGCCGTGATCAAGCGCTGGACGACGGTGACGAAGATCATAGGGAAGGCCATAGCCGCCATGCGGAGGCAGCTGTACGCGCAGAACCCAGGCGCGTTCGACGGTTTCAGGGACGATTACTTGCTGGCCATCGCGGAGAACCGCATCCTGATCCTGCTCGACTTCGCCGACGGGTTCACCCGCATCACGTCGCACGACAAGCTCGTGTACATGCTCGGCATGTACGAGGCGCTCACAGACGCCGCCCCGAGCCTCCTGCTCCTCTTCAGCGGGGCGCGCAAGGAGCTCGTATCGGAGCGGACGCAAGGCATCCTCACGGAACTGGCCGGCGCGATGAGGGTCATGGTCGGCGGCGTCATGGCCAAGATCCAAGGCGAGAGCCTGTCCCCCCACGCGCCGAGCGCGGCGGCAGGCGGCGTCCACCCGCTGGCGCGCGACGCCATGACATGCGTCGAGCTGCTAGCGAGGCACCGCACTACGCTCGATCTGGTCCTCGCGGACGCGGGAGGCGCCGACGAGCGAGGCTCCCTCGCCGGCGTCGTCTCGAACCTGATCGCGGGGCTGGAACGGAACCTCCAGGGGAGACTCGCCGTCGCCTGCGCCGACGCGGGGGGATCGCGGCACCTCTTCCTGGCCAACAACATCAGCTTCGTGCTGAGCCGCGTCGCGGACGCCGACGGCGGCGTGGCGTCCCTGCTCGGGGACGCGTGGACCGCGCGGCGCCGGAGCCGGGTCGAGCAGCACTTAGCGAGCTACGCCGCGTCGGCGTGGGGTCCCGTCGTGGCTCTCCTGGACACGCCCGTGTGTGGCAGAAGCAAGCCGGCGAAAATTCTGGCGGCGTTCAACGCCGCATTTACCACAACGCGCGACAGCGAGGCGTGCCGGGAGGTCCCCGACCCCGTGCTCCGAGTGGTGCTGCGGCACGCCGTGTCGGACATGGTGGTTCCTGCTTACTGCGCGTTTCTGCAGAAGCAACCAAAGCTTAAGAAATCTGCCAGGTACACGGCTGACGATCTGGCCGAGTCGCTGTTGGAGTTGTTCGAAGGGGAAGCCGCGGATGGCAGAAAAATCTAGTGCTTCTGTGCACATCTTCAAGCAGTGCCAAACTGACAAAGCTTGACCTCTGTATGACTGTATAATATGACCAAGTTCCATTTCTTCATCGATGTTATATATAGGTAGCAGTCAGACTCTTTCTTAGCATGCACTTGATAATCTGAACATTCCATTGCAATAAAAGAGAACGGAACAATCCGGACATGTAAAATGTGCCAGAAAACAGCAACATTTCCATGTTAACAGAAGTCAATATAGTTTCTTCTTTCGGCACTAAGGAACAGATGGCACACAGATCACAAGAACAAGCGATACAATAGACAGATAACATCAACATTCTGGGTAGCAATGGCTACTGCGTATTGGGCACGCGCACATGGAGTTGGAATGAGAGTTCAGAGTTACCGCTGAGTTCGAACTCGCAGGTGTCGCCTTCCTGGAGGCTGTTCTCCCTGCAGATGTCAACCCAGCCAGTGATGAAGCCGTTGAACCTTGGTGTGCATTGGTAGAGCACAGGCCAGAGTCTCATGCATGGGTCCTTGAGTATCACAACCTTCCTCCCATGTTTCTTCGTTCTTGGAATAACCGGCAGTCGACCGGGTAGCTCCTGCATGTACAAAGATATTATAGAAATTAGAACTATGGTGCAGAAGGTGAGCTCAGATCAGTCAAGGAAATAGAAAAGTCAGGATTACTTACAAGCCATGTTTGCCCTGGTGCAGGCACATCGATGCAAAACTTGATGCTGTTTGCTGTGAGTGCAAGAACACCAGCAGTTTCAGAGTTTCCACTGTGGATGGATTCAGAGCCATTTCCTGCAAGTTGTACTGAAACGCATGAACTGAATGTTGTGTGGTACATATGTGAAATTAGCATCCATCCAGTTCGAGGTTATAAATTTTTGGGAGAGCACGGGGAGTCATAAATCATGATGAACTCTGTAATACCAGTTTGCTGAGGATTCTGACTGAGATCAGGAGGTTCATGAGACTTTGCACTTCTCGACAGGGTTTCAGTAGCATGATGTCCTATACTATCTTGCATGTTACATTGGCCACCTTGTGGTTCATCTTGCTTCATTGTCATGGAAGAATCTGCTGCAACAAATATTGAATCTTTGTGGTGACTCTAAATTGGAACAGCAAACATGCAAACACAAAGGGGAAAAACTGCAAATTCAGAAAGAAAAGTTGGAAAAATAGTACTAACATTCTTTATGTATAGGTTGCTTGTTCATGAGAGGTGCCAAACTATTGCCTTTATCCTTCTTACAGCTGCTTAATCCACATTCATTAGAATGCATTTCATCGTCAGCTTGAGAAGGGTTATCCTCTCCAGATGATGGCGGCTCATTAGCGGGCAACGCGTTGATGTCTAAGTCATGCACTGAGGAGTCACAAAAATATGATGTTCCAGTTCCTAGTGCATCAGTCATCGATTTATTTTCGATACATGGTACCGCTTCTGGAATCAGAGAACGATGACCATCTCCCATGGAAGAAAGGTGATTCTGTGGGTTTTTCTCAAGGCAACTGAATCCTGAGTTTTGTCCAGTAATAATAGGCCCTTCCATATTCAGATCAACAGAAAATGATTCTGGGTCACACATATCACTTTCAAATTCATATATATCAGCCGACAAAAATATATCATCTATATTCATACTCACTTCATTAAGATCCATCATAGCAAGAGGTACACTAGCATCAAAATCTGTCGGCAGATTCAAGCCCTCGCCATGCTCTATTTCATTAGCAGCAGAGACTTGCACAATACTTGCAGAAATAGCATTGTAATTGCTTTCATTTTCTCCATGTCTTGTGCACTCATCTGCTATTTCTGCCGCTCCATCTAACACCTCCTGAGCTTCACACCCATGTTCTGTACGGGGCTCAGAAATCTCTTGTGGTTCTCCGGCCCCAGCCTCCGGTACTCTCTCTGATGTGTCTGAACATTTCGGTTCTTCAGGTGCAGAATCGGGAACGTCAGAGTCGTCGATGCAGACCTCAGCTTCTATCTTGCTCTTACGGCCTCTTGGGACTATACCATCTTGGTGACCATCTGTACGTTGTCTCTTCTTACAGTTTTTCACGCTGTTCTTGGTTACCTTAACGGTCTGGACACTGGGACTGGGAGAGCTTGTTTTCTGCCTGGGCTTCCTCTTCCGGCTCTGCCTCTTGTTCTTCTCGCAATGATACAGCCTCTCCACAGCCGATGGGGCAAACATCTGCACAGTGAACACCGACCTGGCGATCTGCCTGAACACCAGGAACTCGCCGCAGCTGACGGCATGGTCCAGCACAAAGTTCTTCCATCCATGCCCAAACGACAGTACGCCGTCGCGCAAGCACAGCCGCACGCGCCAGCGGAGCCCAAATGCGTCCTCAAGAAAGATGTTGGAGCCTGCCAGGTCCCGGATTGTCCTGGCAAATGGGGCTGGTATATCCTGCGTGTGTGAAATACATGGTTCATGTTTCGTCAACATCATTTTTTTTTTAAAAAAGCATGGTTCATCAGTTATGGTATCACTGAAATCATTGGGGATCAACTGCCGTAAACATCCACAGAATATAAAACAATGCAGACATGCAGTGAGATTAATACGAGTGATCCAAAGGGGAAAAGAACATACCATGTCCTCGGAGAAATAGCCCATCATGACCTTGAAGAAGGACGGCACCACCAGGACCGGCCACGCATTGCTGGAAGACGGCAATGCGGACGGCGAAGCAGGCCGGCCATGGATCCGGGCACACCTCTTGGTGCAATCAACGCATGCCCGCTTCTTGTGCGGATCGCAGGGTGTCTTCTTCTTCCTCCTCTTGACCACCACCTTGTCGGCTTCCTCCTCCTTCTCGTCACCGTCTTCTTCGACCACGATCTCCTCTGGCTCTTGCTTCACAGCTCCCCCTACCACCTCCGCGTCCGTTCCAGGCTGCATGCTAACACTTGCACACGCGCATTTCACAAATCACAGGGGCAAGGCAAAGGCAAGTAGTGCAAATGTTCCTCGCGGAACGGCAGGGTGGGGAAGAAGAAGACACCAATAATGCCTGCGGCTTGTTGCGTGTGCTCTTCCTCTGTTCTCGTTTCCGGAAAAGAACACATTAGAATTTAGAAATGGTTTACTATCCACATAGGGTACGCTTTCCACTGTGCTGTGTGGGAGGAGAGCACATCGATGTTCCAGTGCTCCCTTGATGATTCACACTCGGCGCCTGGCGGCAGAAACTGACGGACGGCGGGGCCCGTGGCGGGGGATGCGATGCGAGGCACGAAACTGATTGGCCGCTCCTCCGGTGATCGGTGATCGGCGCGCCGGACGTTGTGTTGTGCGGATGGGATTCCCAGAGGTGGCAGTGATCGAGCTCGTCCTCGCCCTCTCTGGCTGCCTAGTAGTTAGTGCCTGACTGACGGCCACTTCTGGCTCTTGCTTGTTGCCTAGTGTACCTCTGTCCTACTGTATTTCATGTTACAGTTAGTCCTATATATAGTTAAATACATGAATCAGTCAGTCCATTTGCTTTCTTTTTGCACGCCTTATCTGCTGAACTTTTTTTTTTAGAAAGGCGGCAAAAACTTGCCGATTTTTATTAGATGTATAAAATGAAAACAAGGTTTGAGTTTACATAACACGCTACTAAAAGAGCTACACTTCGTCAGCTAAGTGCTTGGTCGCTTGGGAAAAGTGCTGCACCACCAAGGATCTGGGAGGGCTAGGAATCAAGGACTTCGCTGTTCAGAATGTTTGCCTGCTCCTTAAACTGCTCCATAGGCTGCACGACTCGGACAATTCAGCATGGGCCGCTTGGGTCAGACAACATGCCAACCTAGCAACTCTCAAGGGCGATTTGCACGGCAACCACTGGGACACGCTGCGCTCGATCTTACCTCTTTATCAAGCTATCACAACGGTTCAGATCGTGGATGGGGCAGCCACCTCCTTCTGGCACGATGTCTGGTTCGAAGATGAAGCTCTTGCAGACAGATTCCCGGCTCTCTACAGCCACTGTACAAGCAGAGAATATTCAGTCAAAGAGGCCATCCATTCACAGCTCGCCAATGCTTTCGTCCCAAGATTCACTGCTCAAGCTTCAGCAGAGCTGCTGCAGGTTCAAACCATTCTGCACCAAACGACTTTGGAGACAGGAAACGACCGCAGAAAGTCCCCTTTCAGCAGAGGTCGGGGCAAGCTCGACTCCTCTTCCATCTATAAGCTCCTCAAGTCCAGACAACAGCCCGCTGATCCTCAATCTCAGTTCATTTGGAAAAACTCTTCTCCACCCAGGGTTCAATTCTTCATGTGGCTGGCATCCATGGGCAGACTGCAATGTCGGGTCAATCTTTTCAAGAAGAGGGTGCTCACGGCTCCCACCTGCGAGGTCTGCAACCTTGCAGATGAAACCTCAGATCACATTCTTTTACACTGTCCCTTTGCCAGGGGTTTTTGGAGTGCCTTGGGCATACAGGTGTTGGACAATCACACCCTGCGCGACATGCAGTCCATACCAAAGATCCAACCCATCCCAAGTAAACAATACAGCAGCTTCTTCGCCTTGTGCTGCTGGCAAATTTGGAAGCGCCGCAATGCCATCGTATTCAGAAATGAGACCCCCTCTCTACGACAAGTACTGCAGGCCTGTGCTCTTGATGCCTCTGCTTGGCAGCCGCGCTTCAAAAAGAAAGAAAGGCAGATAAACGACGCTTGGTGTAACTTCTTCCAACGCATCCTGATCCAGACTTTGTAAATACCTTGTTGTAAATTCACTCCACTTTGTAACTTCATCTCAGCCAATGGGGCACCATATATAATAAAATCAGGTGGGGACTTCCCCCCCGTTGAATGTTCAAAAAAAACTAAAAGAGCTACTAGACTACCACTGAAACTACTGAAACAGCTAACACAAAGCACAAAGTTCACCAAAAATGAACTAGGGATCCTAAACAGCGTATTCCACTTATAGTCCCATCTCGTCTTAGGAATTCTGGAGCGATCCATTTTGCCGCAAACTCGGAACGGTGTATGTCATCCTTGCATAGCAGTGCTACTTGGTGAGCCTGTAGACTTTTGTTTTGGAAGGTTCTCCTATTTCTCTCCTTCCATATGTGCCACCAAAAGTATATCATAATTTTATCAAATTTCCTCCTTTGGGTCTTGTCAAACTTCATTCGACACTTGCGCCTGTGGTTGTGAATTGAGCCTGTCATCGTGATTGAATTGAGCACCAATAGTTGGAGCCAAATTTCCGCATTATCTGCTGAACTGAAGGTTTTCAAATTATCACCAGTGCTAGTTTGGCCCTGCCAGCGTGTTTTAAGTTTTCAGTACATAAAGGTAATGTAGAACAAAGAGACATGTAAAATTGCAAATATTGTAACAAATAGTCCCCATTTTTCCTGCGCATATTAGGATTGTAGTTCTGAATAAACTTCCAGACACTGGATCGAGTGCATTAGTAGCACTAGCATCTTATCTGTTGGCTTAACAAGCAGTAATTAATCAGCAGTATGATTGGAATTTGAGTTGAAAAACAATTGTGTAACTATTTGAGGAAGTAATAAGCAAATGGACTGACTAGTTGACGCCTTCAATTCAACAGACAAGGCCGAGGAACAGTGGCCATTGATCTAAATTGCATTTATTTTCTTTTTCGTGTTGATGATATTTATAGACCCTCTCTTATTGATGACATGACATTTCTTTTTATTTTTTATAATTCTCTGATGGGACATTAGACAGAGAGAACAACTCACATAATTTCTTTGTTCATCACTATGTATAAGTGAAAGTAGTTCATGTCATATAACCGTTATTGTTTCAGTCAGTACCAATTTAAAATTGACAACAATTCACCTGTGTGAAATGCTAGGTCCTTTGTTCTCCATTCCATGCCAGAATATATTTCAGTATGCACGACTCACATTAATGACTACAATGGAACATGAAAATAACTATAGTAGAACGTTAATTTAGAAAAAAACGATCAAGTATCTATTCGTTGCGGTATGTTAGGACGGGAGACTGTTTTGCAGTCATGCAAGTACATTGTTTTTTAATTGTAAACAAGTCATACTCAGCCGAAGAGTCTAGACATGATTGTACCTAGTAGATGGTAAGATACATGTTAATTTTCCTCAATCGAACTGCGGATTAATAAGTGTCACATGATATAGAGGATTTGTACTTACAAAGGTCTTCCTTGGCCATTATCTGGCATTGTTGGGTCGAAGGCTAAAGAATTAAAAAAATATGTATCTTCATTTTTTAAAAAAATTCAGCAGAGCCTAGTGGCTATTATTAATATTCATTAACACAAAAGCCCAGAACAAGTAAGTAATATTACGGACCACACGTCTTCAAAATGCATTTGTCAACAATTAGCTTCTTGAGTGTCATATGTTGGTTACCAAGTATCCAAAATTATCCGTATCTAGTTTTGTGCTTGGAAACTTGTCAAAAATGTCGCTAAATGAGTATCCACATACTAAAATTAGCATAGACATTTGAGTTAGCACATAGTAGGTGTTTGGATGTTTGAATTATCGAGATGGATCTAAAATAATATTACTTCATCTAATAAAAATTCCTCTTTGACATTTTGGTAATAATTGTTTTGCTGCAAGAACATTAACACCTGTTTCTACCACTTTAGAATGTTGCAACATCGAGTTGACTCAATATATAATCGGTGTTGATAATATGCTTTCTGTGTATGATATGTGTAGAGAAATTGTGTTGTTGATATGTAGAGTGGTTGTCTTGCTGCTACGTGTTCTTCTATCTTAATAGAACAAAAAATAGATGTTTTGCAATAGAAAGTAAGATGGAGAAGACCACGCAGCAGCAAGGCGACCCCTCTACACAACAGCAAGAAAACCCCTCTACATATCACACCAAGGAAGTCTATTATCGATACCGATTAGAAATTGAGTCAACTTGACAAAGATGTTACAACCTTCGTACGAATGAGTTACGACAACGCCAAGGTGATAAAAAATAGGTGACAATAATCTTATAGCAAAAGAGTTGCACCCAAATGTCAAAGATAAATTTATATATTAGATGAGGTAATATCATTTAGATCCATCCCGACAATACAAACATGTAAATGCCTACTATGTACTAACTCAAACCTATACCTATGCAGGTCACAGTAATGTGGAGACTGATTCAACGTCATCCATAACAACTTTTCAAGTCTAGAAGTTAGCTATGAATAATGTTGGGTCATTAACTTAACCAACACATGACATTAAAACGAAAATGTATAAGAAAGACATTTTATACATATAATTATAAATACCGTACTTATAATTTGTATTTAGTCTATATCACAGTAAATTCATCTACTTATTTGTTCTAGGTTTTTGTGCCAATGAATATTAACAACAACTAGTGAGCTCTCCTAGTGCAAAATTTTAAAAAGATAGAGGAATAGCTCCCTAATTCCTTAGCCTCCGACCCAATAATGCGAGACGAAGACCAACAAAAAACCTTCGTAAATACAAATACGTAACACTGCCACTTATTCATCTATAGTTTGAGCAAAACATGTATCTCACCATCCACTAAGTGGAAGGCATGCAATCATGCCTAGACTCTTCGGTCGAGGATGGATTGGTTATAACTGAAAAACCAATGAACTTGCATGACTGAAAAACAATTATGTATCCTAACATACCGCAACAAAAATATGGCTAATCTTTTTTCCATCCTATATTAATTTTATACTCTAATTATTTATTTTATGTTTTGTTGTAGTCATTCATGTGGTGTGTACATAAACTAGAATAGTTGCTGGCATGGGATGGAGAAAAAAATGCCTACCATTTCACATAGGTGAATGGTAGGATTCTTGTCAACTCTAAATTGCTACGGACTGATAATGGTTTATAATTAATTAAATAAAAAAACAATTATTTTTTCGCTGTTGTGGCTTATAATTAATTAAATAATAAAAATCGCTGACTTTGTTGTAAAAAAATATTGTACAGAGAGATGTATGTACGCATTTAAGTTGGATGGTAAATCAGAAGAAAGGAGGCCGACTCAAATCTATGTTCAGCGAAATTCAAATTAACATAAGAGAACTAAGGGTAGAATAATTCAAGGAACAGTAGCGAAACGAAAGGGAAAAAAACATCTTTCACCTCTACTCCGCGACGGAGCCTTCGCAGGTTTGATCTCCATGAACCGCTCGGCGGTGCCACGATTGAGTGTCAAATAGGCGCCCGTGGAACGCGGAGAACGCGGCTGCGGGGCCTTCCCGGTGCACATTCGGTATGGAAGCCTTGCCGGCAAGGCGACAACGATGGCGACAACGAGGGGCCTCTCCCTCCGGCGTCCGGCGAGGCGCGTTCGTGCAGACAGCACGGACGTACGGCGGCCACGAGACGCCCGCCGTTGGACGAACTGCGGAACCCCTACCAAATGTGCAAGGCAGAATTTAACAGATATAAAGAGCACCGGCTCCTAGAAAGGAAGCCGGTGCTACGTCACCTGATTTTTTTACCACCATCAGATCTTACCTTTGACGGCTAAGATTAACTGGCCCAGCTTCTACCTAGACCGGCTTCTGCCTAGAATCAGCTTCTCCTCATCCTGCTTCCAGCTTCTTGTCCGAAGCTATCCAGACAAATATATACATGGCTTCTGATTCTCCTCCCACCTCCTTAAAAAAAAACCAAACCTTATCTCCTCCTCTCCTCCTCCCGTCCCTCTCCTGTCTCCTCCTCCCCATCAACGCCGCCGCTCGCGCCGCTCTCCGGCGGTGGCGGCAGAGTCTGTGCCGCGCGCCGGCCACGGGCACGCCGTGGCGGGTGCGACCCGGGGCGCGGCGCGGAGCGGAGGTGGCGGCCCGGCCCGGCATGGCGGCGGCGCCCGTAGCGCGCGCTTGCGGTGGCGGCGGCGCTCCCGCGACGCGGCCGGAGGTGGACGGCGGCGCTCCAGCGGCGCGGTGGCGGCGCCCGGCCCGGCGCGCGCGACCCGGCGGCCAGCCACGCGGGCGGGCCGGCGGCGAGCGGCCCGGCCGGCCGCCTCGGCAGCGGCAGCGCCCAGGCAGCGCGCCTCGGCGGCGGCGGCGGCGCAGGTCGTTCCTCTCTTCTCCCTCTCTCTTTCCCTCTGTCTGCCGTCCCTTTGTGTCCTAGGGTTAGGGTTAGGGTTCGGGTTCCGCGAAAGTGCCGAGCTCGTCGGTCGCCGGCCCTCGGCGCGGTGGCGTCGAAGGTCGCCGTCTCCGGCAATGGCGCAGTCGACGAGGGCCTGCTTGTGCTCGCGGGCGGTATTGCCCGCCCTCTGATGTGCCGCCCGCGGGCCGAGTCGGTCAATCACCGGCAGCCATGGCCAACCCCCCTCCATGCGAGCTCCTGCAGCCAGTTGACGCGGCTCCGTTCTCCCTCGATCTATATGCTCGCTGATTTACCCCTCCTCTCTCTCTGTCTCCTCCGCCTCTCTACTGTTGTGGCATATGTATGGAGGCAACATCGATTGCGCCATGGATCTGATGTGCTCCTCCTTTTTTCCCCACCACTCTACATTCTCTCCCTCTGCCTCTATACTTATGTGTCATATGCATGGAGGCAAGCTCGGTTTCACTATGGATCTGATGTGAAACCTAGACCGCCCGTGCAGCTCCTCCCTACGAACGGCAGCAAGATTAGGGCCATCTGATTTTCTTTGTTCGGGGAAAAAGTTATAAGTGGACTCTGGGTATGGATCCAGATGCATGGTTAGTATTAATCTCTTTTTCTTCTTTACATCTTGATCTGCTTTGGTTCGTCTGAATTTCAGAGGAGACCGCTATTATCATGCCATCGATCTGAGCATATGGCCATCTCAGTCATGTTTTGAGTATATAAAGAGCAACGGCTCCTATAAAGGAAGCCGCTGCTACGTCACCTTAATTTTTACCACCATCAGATTTCATCTTTGACGGCTAAGATTTACTGGATCGGCTTCTACCACATCGGCTTCTGCCTAGCATCAGCTTCTCCTCAGCCTGCTTCCAGTGATGATTATGATTTCCTATTGTTATGACACTAAAAATTGAGGGAACTGGATATTGCTATATATATATGATGGCTGCATCACAAGTTACGGTTCTTGTTCCGTGTAATCATTATGGTCTACCCTGATGCTTGCTGCAAATGATGGAAATGTTCTTTTATTGTATAGCCTGTGATGAAAATGAACTCTTATATGACTTTGGAACAATGGGCTGATGATCTCCAAGGACAACGGGCTTCACTACTACCTGTTTATTTATCGTCTCTCAGTTTTGCTAGAATTGGCCGCCAACTGGACTATGCATGGTTTCAGAATTATTATTGTTCCAACAGTTCTCGCTAGGAACAGCAGATCTGTTTTTTGCTCCTCTTCATTGTTTTGGCGGCGTGCACGCCCAGGTGTTTGCTCATTGCTGGGACACTCAAATCCTCTTTACATCCATTGTTTTCTGTCGGTGCATGCCCTTGTACCTTATTGCAGGAGATCAAGTGATGCCATTTTGTTAATTTCTGAGGCTACTCCTATTCCCTGCATTCTTTCTTTTTTTTTTAATTTGTCATGCCCCTGTAACAATCTGGGCCTTTTTCTTAATTCTAAGGTGTCACCTTAGTTAAATCTTTTCCTTGTTTACAAGACCCTATCCACAGTTTTTGGTAGCCAGATGTGGAGCATAAGAAACGATCAAAACATATGCTACTGTTTCCTCTTGATTGTGCAGGTCGCCGGGTACATCAGGGGCTGACCTCTTATTCTAAGCAACAAAGATTTACATGGTAAAGTATTGTCCAGTGTAACTAGATTATTTCTCCTCAAGCTCATATTTCACTAACTTGCCTTGTTGATACGTTCTCTAATTGGTCTCCTCTTCTTGCGCAACAGCTCCATTGCTGCTCAGGTCGCTCCATTGCTCTTCAGAACCGTAACTTGGTTTGGCCTGATTTTTACTATGTCAAAACTATGCAAGGTTCTAGACAGAAATGATCAAGGTTTGTCCTCGATTTCTACATATCTCCATCTAACCAAACACAAAAAAATCATAGCAACTTCAGCAAATTCTATGAAGGCAGAGCTGCCTTGTTTTATTTAAGGTTCCCTGTTCTTGATTTCTAGAAATTTCTTCATGCTTAGATTCTTAGAAATTTCTTCATGATTAGATTCTTGGAAATTTCTTCATGCTTGATTGAATATTCATACTCATGATATCCATTGAATTAAGGATATGTAGCAGGTGTAATGTGAACAACATCCCAAGCTTTGCTTCAGCACAGTGTCAGATTCACAATGTGCTTCCAAGGATCAAAGAGAAAAGATAGTCTGATAGTGTCTACCAATCCATTTGTCAACGGGTTGGGGTAAATGCTTCTGTGTGCAACATTTTGTTTTTCCCTGTCCTTTTTACTTTTGTGCCTCAGAACTCTGAGAAGGTTACATACTATGTTAAAGGAAGCATTATTACTCGATTCTGTTGTTTTGCGCAATGGTCATATTTTCTCACATGCATATGTTCTCAATTAATCAGTCTAGAGCTAATGTGAAACTTCATTGCCTCAGATATGATAAATCCACCAATACAGATTAGCTGGCTAGAATGCATAGTCATTTGAGTGCACCACCTTTTACCTTTATAATAGTGTCCATTGAAGAGCCTTACCATTATTTTCCATATGTTGCAGGCCATCAATAGAAGGACTAAACAATTGTAGTCGTCTACTTGGAAATGCCGCTCTCAGTGATAAAGTACAGTTATTCAGATGTACAAAATTTGTGACTTACTAATCTATCGATTATTATTGACTACTCAAATTCTCATAGGACGGCTGCACCCATCACACGAAGTGCATGGCCAAAAAAAAAAAAAAATCTGGTTAGTGCTGTGCTGCTGCTTTGTTGCCCTTATCATATAACTTTTCCCTTTTCCATATGCTTGCTACAGTGATTCAATTTATCTTAGCCTCATATATGATGTATGCCAGTTATTTTTGTTTGGTCTACACTCAAGACTGTACAATGAGCACCTCCCTAAAGGACACTCAAGCCTTGCTCTCCTTATGCTTATGTTTTTTTAATCTCTAAATTGATAGGTCCATGGCTTAGAGTCAATTGAATCAAGGATCTTAGCTGTGAACACGAGACAAGCAACTGGTTTGAAATCAATCGTTGCTGCATGTATGGTCCCCCTTGTCCTAATGCCTTCTATTATTGTCTTCGCATTGTCACTGCTTTAACTCGATTGACACAACTCATTTGGTTCACTGCTGCTCGACTGACAGTACATTGCTTAGTTTGCTTTGTAGAATTTAGTTACAGTTCTTACACACTGGTTGAACACAGGTTCAAAGACACTCCTATTTTCATCGACCAACCACCCCAACAGAGAACCCGGTAACTGTACAAGTGCAAAAAGGCCTTTACACCAGCAGGTCAGAAAAGAAAAGCCTTTGAAGGAGCATTTCGTTGTTAGCATGACAAATCTGTCAGGCCCATCTTGGTAGTGATACAAATCATGGTGTATAGTAACAGTGTCAACTAAAATGCATAGAGCAAATAATTAACTTCACATTTAGCTGGAACAATCCTAAGAACTAAAAAGAATAAGTAGATATGAATGACATTTGTCGGTGTTTCGTACCCCGGGGGTCACACCAACGAGTAAATTTCTAAGCGTGCTCCCTAATCCGGATGGTGATGCAAGAAGAACACAAGGATTTATCCTGGTTCGGGCAATGAAAGCTCTACGTCCAGCGGGGGAAGATCTTGTATTATCTTGCACCTAAGTGCTTGTACAGGGGTGAGTACAAGTGAGTTCTGGGACTTAGCGTGTGGAAATGTGTGAGTGCATGAACCTTGGAAGCTTGCCCTAAACTAGGCCCTGGCATCCCCTTTTATAGGCTAAGGGGAGGCTTAGGATTACATGATAGCTAGGGCGATCGTAGGCGTGACGTCGAGGCATGGGCGTCGGGTCGAGTTGCTGGAACTGTGGGTGCCTCCTTTTGTCCGGTCCGAGCCGTGGATGCATGCTTTGATCCGGTTCGAGCCTGTAGCAGCATGGTTGGTGATGGCCCGGTCGTCCTTTGCTGACACGAGCTGGCGTGGTCGAGGCGTGGGTGATGACGATCTGTCCGGGAACTCCGGCGTATGGCCGTCGAGGTGGGATGGGCGAATTACTGCGCGCCCCGTACACCGGTCTTGTCCGCCATTATACCTCGAGCGGCTGGAGTCCATCTCGAGGGGTCGAGGATCCGAGCGGTGGGACCAAACAGGAGGTTTAGTGGTACGGAGAGTTGACTTATGGCGTTTTGAGGGGGCGTCGCACGCGGCACAGTGCATGGCGTGGTGTCTCAGTGGCGTCTGTCACCCTTGAATCCCGGGTATGGGCAGCGTGATGGTGGAAGCGACCGGCGTACTCTCCACTATTACGCGCCCTGTAGCCATGGAGTTAGGCAGAGCAGGTGTACCGTCACACTGTTTCGATCCCTGTAGCCACGTGATCATCCAGAAAAAGCAATCCTGGAAGGTGGGTTAGAGCGGCTGCTCGCTCGAGCGGTTTCCGTCACCGTCTCGAGCGGGCGTTCGCTCGAGCGGTTTTCGTCACTCTTCTCGAGCGGGTGAGCGGGTGTGCATCGAGTCCACTGGCTTTGTGGTTTGGGCTGTGGGCCTGGTCGTAGGCTGGCCCAGTACGAGGCGCGGAGGAGAGCGGGGTTTTTCTTTATTTACTTTTGGGTTTAGGTGAGGGCAAAGCTGGGTTTGCTTGTCTCTAAACCCCTAGATTATGACCCTCTAATCTAGGTACCCGACAGTAGCCCCCGAGCCCTTGCTTGATTGTGAAAAACTTCATGCAAGGGGTCACGAAGTGGAGTTGAAGTACCTAGATTTGGGGTTTTATTGCCTTGTTTCGAGGGGTTGATCCTTTTTCCGTGGGGGGCGCGCGCGCGTCCCCCGCGGGGGTAGCCCCCGAGGCCCCAGAGGAATGAGGCATTCCTCTGGGGGCTTTGAATGAGTTGTCTTGAGCGAGGTCATTGTTAACTGGAGTTGTAGCGCGTGTAGTAGGGGGTTTTCTTGATTTCTCGAGCCCCCGAGCGCTTCCTGTTCCTTCCTCATCGAGGGGTGTGGTTATGTGACTCAAGCTCCCGAGCCTCGTAATGCCGGGATGCTGTCACCCTTGGCGTTTCCCATGGATTCCTTGCGTCGGATCCTAGTGGTAGGAGGGCTGGCACTACCCGCGGTCGGGCGAGCACCAACTGTCTCTGTGAGCTGGTAACGGGAAATCCAAGTGAGAGTCCGTCTCCTTTCGAGGGGGCGGCTTCGAGGCCCATGGGCACTCTCATTAGAGCCTGGCGTATAGCCTCTAGAGGACCAGTTCTGCTCGATTAGAGCCGGCGGCTCGAACGCCTCCCGTCGACGGGATCTCTTAGAGGCCTTATGCCTTGCCTTGGATATGCCTTCTGGGTTCGAGAGTTCGTTCCCGAGCGGGACCTTTCGAGGGCTCCTTCCCAGTGGCATCCCTGACTCGGGTGCTCGAGGGCGGCTGTTCGAACCCGTTCGTGGGTCAGCCTCCGCTCCCTCGAGGCTTACAGGTGGGACCGGGGTCCCAGGTTGCCTTACCGTGTAAGGAATCGCCTGTCGAGGCATCCCATCACTGCATCAGTCGAGGGGAATCCGTCCGTTGGCGGCGCGCCTTGCGTCACGATGATCGTGGCCTGGCGACGGTTCGGTTCCACCTCGCGTCGCGCGCCCCTGTTGAGTGGAGGGAGGTGGCAGTTGGCAGGAGAATTAAATGCGGTTACCGTTTCTCGGCGATTCCGTCGGGGCCGCGTGGCCGTTGGATCACGAAATCTGGGCCGTCGGACGTGCTGGGCGCTACTCGGCTCGGGCTATAAATTTGGGGGAGAGGGCTTCCCGGTTCCTTTCTTCCGCTTTCTTTGCCTTCCCGTTTCTCGCCGCCGCCAGTTGCATTCTTGCCTCCAACCCTAATCGCCGCCGCCGCCGCACTCGCTCGCGACCGCCGCCGCATTTGCCCACGGCCGTCGGAGAGATCAAGGAGGGCGAGTAAGATTGTTTGAGCGTGTGCGCCGCCGGAGCCGCCGCCGTTCACGCCTAGCGCCGCCGCCGCGTTTTTGCTTCCCACCACCGCCGCCGCCGTCGCCATGGGAAGGAAGCCCAGCAAGTCTTCTGGAAGGGGGGCTGGAGGCAGCAAGGCCGCCGGCAAGGAGCCCACCAAGGCTCCCTTGCCGGTGGTGATGTACCCGGCGCTCCTATGGCCTCAGTCTACGGTGACTGAGGCGGACCTGGTGGGCCTCGTCAACGAGGGGCTGCTCCTCCCCAATCCGCCGGAGGGGCCGCCGGAGTGGCAGGTGCCGGACCTCGCACACCGCGAGCCCGTCGTGCCGGAGGGCTACGTGTTGAGCTTCGTTAGATTCCACCGGTGGGGGCTCGGGCGCGGCCGAGTCGCTTCATGCGGGCGCTTCCGCATCATTTCGGGGTTGAGTTGCAACACTTCAACCCCAACTCCATCTCCCACACCGCCAGCTTCGTCGGCGTCTGTGAAGGGTACCTGGGGATGGCGCCGCAGTGGGATTTTTTCGTCCACATCTTCAAGGCGACGCTGTTCACCTTGGCAGTGAGTGGGGACGACAACAACAACAACAACAAGGAGAATGCCCGCCGCTACGTTCGAGCGGGTTCCTGCACGCTCGTCGTGAAGAGGCGGGAGAATTGGCTGCCCGGCACTTGGACGACGAACAACGCCGGATGGCACTCGGAGTGGTTCTACCTCCGCAACGAGGGGGGCCATTTCCCGAAGTACACCGGCAAGGTGTTGACCGCGCCCGAGCACAATTGGGGCTACGGCAACCCGAGCAAGCTCCACCCCCGTCTCGACCCCCTGACCGACGCCATGGACGTGCTTCGTGGTCGGAGGGCCGGCGAGATCTTCTTCAACCTCTCCCACATCGTCGCCAGGTTCCTTCTCCGCCGGGTCCTCCCGCTCGCCGAGCGCCAGCTGCGGTTGGACGAGATGACGGAGGATGCCGACCCCCTGGCTCTCGAGGCCAGCAGGATGTCGAGCGTGCCCCTTCCGGCCGCCTCGGTCGTAGCGCGAGTGCGCGAGGCAATCGAGGGCGGCAGGAGCTTTGGGGAGGGCCGGGTCGACCTCTTCCCCATGTGCCCTGACGCCGACCTGCTAGGCTACGTATGTTCTCCTCGAGTCCTTTCTTATTGTTGATTTCATTTTTTCTCCGGTTTGTGTCCATTTTATCGAAACGTGATCCCTCAGGACATCAACGACCACGGGGAGTCGGTGCCCCCGGTGAAGGAGGACGCGCCCGACCGCGAGGTGAGACGTCTTACATCTGTTCGAGAACACGCAGCAAAGCTCTCGAGAACAGAGGAGAAGGCGAAAAAGGCTGCCGCACTGGAGGAGAAGCAGAAGCGCGCGGCCAGGCGTCGCCGGGAGAGGGAAATGCGCCTAAGGGCGGACCCAACCGACTGGGATCCCATCCTAGCGTCGAGTGAAGATGAGGAGGAGGAGGAGGACGACGAGGAGGATGACAAGGCGACTGACAGTGACGGCGCCACCGCTGCTCGAGCCCTGATGCCTCCTCGGTCTTATATGCAGGAGGAGTCCCTGGCGCAGCCTCGTCTCGAGCTGCACGGGAGCTCATCATTGGTCCGAGCGGGCCAGCAGGAGAAGTCGTCCCACCGCTCCGGCCAGGACGCTCGAGCGTTGTCTCTACCACGGCGGGAGTCTTCTTCCCGTCAACAGTCATCAACACCGGGCGCGCGCACCCGGCAGCCTAGGGCTGCAGATGCACGCAAATCTTCTTCAATTCAGCCCGGCGAGCGCCCTGTCGAGCGCCGGGCTCCTTCTGGTGGTCACCGGCCCGAGCAGGCCCCGACTCGCCGGACTCAGGAACCCGCAAGGGATCCCACGCGGGGCTCGGCCAAGGAACCGGCTGGGGCGGGTGAGGCCGTCGAGGCCGCAAAGCCCCCGAGTACCTCGAGCCGAGCCACCGACGCTCGGAAGCCCCCGAGTGGCTCGAGCGAGGCGGCTGTGGCTCGGAAGCCCCTGAGCGGCTCAAGCGAGTCGGGGCCAGCCACCAACCCCCTCGGTGGCTCGAGCGGTTCCACCGCAGGTGCGGCGGTGAGGTAAGTTTTGCGTCGTGCCCTTCCTTGTCGGCCAATATTTCGTTCGTGAGCTCTTGTCATCATCGTCGTCCATTTTTCTCTTTCTTTCAGGGTCAAACGCCCCCTGCCGTCGCTCCCTCCCATCTTGCCTTCAAAGAAGCTGAAGGTTGCAGGAGGGTCGAGCGGAACCTCATCCGCCTTAGGTGGTGTGACTCTTCCCCCTACCGCTCTGACCTGGTTGGCGCAAGCCCAGGAGGCGATCGAGCGCGAGAGGCTGACGGCGGCTGCGTCTCGTGCAGGTGCCGGGGCCACGACTGCGGCGGCGGGAAAAAGGCCGCCACCACCGTCAGTGCCTCAGGGGGCGCCCCGCTCGAAGCGCCGTCGTCCGCTGCACAAGGTGAAGCGGCGGCCGGTCACCAGGAGGTGGTGGCCGAGACAGCGGAGCCCGGGGCAACGGTTGCCGCCCTGCACGCGGGGGCGGGGTCAGAGCACCAGCCGATCACCCTTGGGGACGAGAGCTCGAGCCCGGGCTCCCGCGACCAAGGCCCCGGCGTCTCGGCCAAGTTGTGGCCCAAGGGCTTGCGCCGGCTCGAGGAGGAGCGCAAGGAGAAGGGGGAGGAGGAGGTGAGCTCCGTGGCCACCGACCGGCCGGTGGGCAACGCGGAGACGCAGGGGTCGAGCAAGGTGCCAGAGCAGGCATCGGCCGCTCCTGAAGATATGGTGCTCGACCCCCTCGTCGGGCAACAAGCCGGGGCGCCGCCGACGCACCCCGTCGAGCAGGCCGAGTCCCACATCGTGGCTCAGGAGGAGTAGCAAGAGAAGCCGCCCACTCCCGCGCGAGAGGAGGAGCAGGAGGAGCAACCCGCCGCCGTACGGGAGGAGGAGCAGCGGGCTGACGCGCAAGGGGAGACAGCGCCGCCCCAGGAACTCTCTTTGGTGGCGCATCAAGCGCCGCCGCAGCCGCTGCAGCCGGTGGGGGTGCTCGTCCCCCGTCTCGTGCCCGACTCGGTGACAGGCGAAGTGGAGCACGTCACCGTGTCCCAGGCCGAGCACTGGGAGGAGGCGCAGAGGAGGAGCGTGGCGGGTACGGTGATCAACCACCACGTGCAAGCGCTCAGATTTGGGCCCGTCGTCAATGAGGCTTTCGAGTCGAGCGTCTTGGAGAGAAGGCGGGCAGAGGCGCTGGCGCTCGCCCAAGGTGCATCCACAAGACAATCCCAAGACGCGCCCACGCTCGCCGATCGAGTGGCGGAGGCGGGTGTGGACCTGGCGGGGGTGCGAGGAGCGCACGACGCCATGGCCCAGGGCATGCGGGAGGCGTTCCCGCAGTGAGAGAAGCCACCATTGGTGCTCCGTGACCCGGTCGACCCGGAAGCTCCTATGGTCGTGATGAACGACCAGAACGAGCTTCGGGTTAACACGGAGTCCGAGGAGAACCGGCGATGGCTCGAGAACTCCCTGCGGCTCGCCCTGAGGATCGTCTCCGAGGACATGCCTCGGTTGTCCGCTGTAAGCGATCTCAAGCCCGGTCTATTTCCCGCATTTTGTAAATTGTCGCAATGGCTGCTATTCTGATTTTTCTTTTCGTGGTTCAGTCGGCCCAGAGCCAGTCCTACGCCAAGTCTGTCCACCTTCACGCCATTCATGAAAGTGAGGAGGAGATTCGACGGCTTGTGCGTTTGGGCCACGATGCCGAGGCGGAACTGCATCGAGCTGCCCGGCATCTACGGGAGGCCAACGCCGCGCTGACCGCCGCCAAGGAGGACGCCCAGACGGCTAAGGACAATCACGCTCGGGCCGAGCAGGAGGCGGAGGCAGCTCGACTGGAGAACGAGCGGCTGAAGGAAGTTGCCGCTCAACTCAAGGAAGCCGCGGCCACGGCGAACGCCAGTCTCAAGGCCAAGGCCCAGCTCGTCGAGCAGCTCGAGAAGGAGAAGACCGCCGCCGAGACATATATAAAGGATCTGCAGACGGCGGTCACCCAAGAAACCACCCAGAAGGAGGCCCTCGCGAGTGCGCTCGAAGAGGAGAAGAAGCGGGCGGGCGATTTTCAAACAGAGGCGATCAATCTCCGTCAGGCGGTGACGGAGAAAGATCTTGCCATTCAATCCGCCGGCAAGGTCCTCGAGGAGGTGCGGGGGGAGAAGGTCGAGCTCGGCCGCGTGCTCAAGGGGAAGCAGAGCGAGCTCTCGAGCGCACTCGAGCGCGAGCAGGGGTTGTCGACCCGCTGTACAGGTGAGTGCTCGAGCCACTCTTGTTGTTTGCCAACTTGAATTTTCCCTTTGCTGACTTGGGTTTTTTCTTTCAGCGCTCGAGGCCGATCTGTTCGCATCGCGCGCGGCTCTCCAGCTCGCCCAGGCCGATCTCTCCACGGCGCGCGCGGCTCTCCAGGTCACCCAGAAGACGTTGGATGCCGAGGTGGGTGCTAAGGCCCGGATCACCGGCGCCATTGACACCCTCAGTGAACGCTGGGGGTTTACGCCCGTAGTGGACGTTGAGGGACCGGAGGCCGGCCGTGGTTATGCCGCCCACATCTTCGCCTTTGGCCTCTCCCTGCGAGACCGAGTCCGGGACGCCCTCATCTTCGCCGCACGCCGGAGCCTCGCCATCTTCTACTCCGGCTTCGACCTCTCGAGAGCCGAGGCTCAGGCTGGGATGGAGGCTGTCTCCGGCGGCTTCACTTATGCTGAGGGCGAGTAGGAGGGGGCCGTGAATCCAAGGCATGAGCAACTCCTTATCGACGCCGAGGGACCTGGAGAGCGGCTAGGCCAGAGCTTCGAGGCGTTCGTCCTTCCTCCCGCTATGCAGTGATGATGATTGTTGCCAGCCTGCGAGCCGAGATTTGGGTGAGAAGGCCCTTGTAAGAAAACATTTGATCGTGCAGTGGCCCATACGGCCTTTTGGATGTTATGTTTATACACCTTTTTTAGTTTTCTATTTATACTCTATGCTTTTTATCCTTTGCCTGAATTTGCTCCTTTTTGGCTAAGTGTGGGCGTCGCGCTCCAACCATCTCGAGGGGGGATGAGTTAAGGCACCGTAGCTCGGAAGCATAGGAGACCTTGTGCTCGATCGTTCCAGCTCGAAGGGCTCGAGGCAACGCTTGTACTTTGTTTTTCGAGGGCGCGTTCGAGGCAGAAAGGAAAAAGAGCGTGGAGAGCGTTGTTTTGAAAAAACTAAAGGTGTTTTTTTTTCGAGGACTTCAGGGGGCCCCCCTGGTCTAGCCCCCGAGGGGGGCTTGACTCTGTGGAGACAGAGTCGAGCCCACCTTGCATATGAACGAAAAAGAAGGTAGGAAGCTTTTACATTTCTAACGCCACTCAGTGTTAGGTTGTCATCCCCAACATGGCGCCAAAAATGCTGGTACTAAATAATGCAACTACTACTAGAAATAAATATGGGATCCGCAAGCGCACAGATAATACCGATGTAGCATTTTAACCAGGAGTAATCCAGGTATCGTTATTTATAATTTTACCACTGGGAAGGGAATGCACTTTGGATAATGAGTGATGAGCAATGCACATGCGATAATGGAGAGCTTAACCTTGTCTCGTATCGATCATCTCATACGGGGTAAGTGTCACATAAAATATAGAAATGAATGATAAATGACATAAGATAAATGAGAGCATTTAGCCACATAAAATGATAGTAACAAACCATCTCAACTTAGCACTCTAAGCTTATAACACTAGCATGGACTAGGACGATCTAGGGTATAATCCTATGTTATTCTAACTATAAAGTCAAAGCATACAATGATTAGTGCAAGAACATCTAGCAATCATGGCGGGAAAAGGTTACATCTATGCATAGTGATATTACCGAGAAAGACTAGAGACATAGCAATGACTTCAATGTAATAGGTTTGTTCTCGCTAGACCTATACTCGGGAGAAGGGCTACAAAGGACTCAACAGATCGTCACTCCCGCGATCTACCTCACGATCCGGAATATAGGGTGCAATCGCATATAAATACGGTATAGGCACCATGCCTACACAATATCTATCACTCACCCATTGGCCTAATGAGCAAGCGCTATACGATCCTATGCATAAACATAATTCTAGTCCAACTATGCTAAACATATAATCAAAGTAGACTAAGAACGATATAATTGAGAACATAATCAAATAGAGCAAAGTCAAGTCGATATAATAGAATAGAATAAAGTACTACTCATAGTATCACGAACAATGATGAATATTACAAGAATGTAGAGGGGAATTACCAAGAACTCCGACAGATCCGGACTCCAAGCTAGGCTTGATTCCCTCTAGATCTATTCCTATGTAGCTATGCTACTAAACTATGAAGCTCTAATTGAGATGGTGGCTCGGCTTCTCGAATCCTCTCGAGATGAATGAAGAGAGAATGAATTAGGGTTTCACCCGGGGCCGGGGGCTCGAATATATAGCCCCCTAGGATGAACCACAGGCCCTCGGATCAAACCGACCTAAATGGACGATAATTATTCATCCTCAAAGGCGGTGGAGGCGGGATCCGCGAGACTCGACGTGATTGGTCGAGGTGGGGAGTCGGCCGACTCCCCCTTGGGCGCCGACCCGGCCTATGCCGGTGGGGCCCGGCTTCCGGGTTTGCCTTTTGGAGTCTTCTAGATTATACTTTTTCACCCGTTCGGTCTTTATCTCTATGTAATCATGACATGTGGGCCTCCTTTGGTTCTCTTTCGATAACCCCCTGCAAAATAGACAATCACCAAAACTTGTGGAATTACGTCGTTGTAACCCCTATATCTAATAGGTGAACTCATATTAGTCCTTTCTCTTGCTGCGTTGATGGTATAAAATTGATACTTAACGACCGTCAACAAACTCCCCCAAGCTTACCTTTTGCTCGTCCCTGAGCAAAGATAGACTCAGTGATGGATCAGGAGTTGCTAAAATGCTTTTACTCCTCACAAGTACACATGCGTTCAAACAAGAACTCTCCTCCGGATTAGAGTGAACTATTCTGACTCAAAACTTACTTTTATTACCTTTCACCATGGGGCTTGTAACCGTCACTTGGGTCTTGAGTAGTTGAAAGATAGAACGGTCAAGTCAAGCGCCATGTTTCTCGCTCTTCGATCAACTATTATCCCAGAGTTTTTGCAAGGTTTTGAAATAAAACTCAGAGTTCCTTGTATGAACCTTTCAGGTCTCTCATTTGTAGTATTTCTGGATCCTCTCTAAGGCATGAATAGTGTATGCCTTCTCTCTTCTCTCAGAATATGTGGTATTTGTGGAACTAAGGCATAGTGGGAAGAGCCTTCTCTCTCTCACCCTACTTTCTAATAGGCTTATGTGGAGCTCATAGGTGGGGAGACACTCAAACTCACTTGCATATATTGCACAGTTAAGACATGGATCCAATAGGAACTAAAATAATAATAAAGTCATATGTGCATGTGAATGAGGAAATGAAATGGATGATAAGATGATGATAGGATGATGATGAGATGACGGTGGTAAGGAAATGATTATGAGGGGTACTCAACTGGTGAACATCTACTTCTACACTTGCTCTTTTAGGGATAACATGACTCCCTTTATTTGGAAACCTTAGAACTTCTTGAAAGGAAGGACTTGGCTACTCTTTTCTTTCTTCTTCTTTTTTCTTTCTCTCTTTTTTTTAGAGCAACTAATCCTCTGAAAATGAACTTTAGCAACGGGGATTCATATAACTTGAAATGATAATGACTGGAGCTTTTATGTAGGCAATGAAACGGCAATGATTATTTCTAGATGTTCACTCCCTGAATAGGAGTAGAACCTTTCTGGATGAAGTGAAATGAGTGGCGTATGTATATGTGGATGGATGGATGGATGGATGCGTACTCCCAGGGTAGGAACAGCATAGGTGCGTATCTCCAGGGTAGAGATAGCACAATATGTGGTGGATGTGGATCTATATGTGGGTGGTTCTTCTAGGAACAGTAGCACGAATGAATGTTGTAGTTATAAAATGGGTGCGTGCTTCGAGGACGAAGTAGCATAGATCAATGGATGGAGAGCACATAGTGTTGACTTTAACCGTATGATGATTCCTTATGGGTCCACAAAGATAACCACACTCAATGCCTATAAAGTCTACACTCAAACCTACAATATGATCTATATAAACAGATGGGTTTTCCTAATCTAGTAAGCATGAATATATGGCTGTGGTAGGAATTTGAACTCTCATCATAAAGGAACTCATCATGCAGGAATTTAATATTTTCACGAGATAAATTCTCCGAACTCTAGTATCTCTAGGAACAAGATGGACAAACACTCAAAAACCTTCCCATATCATACCCGTCAACCGCCTAGACTTAGATCAAGTATTTGCTACCCACAAGTTTCGGGTTCGAGCAAATCTCAAATCTAAACAAGTTGTGTCTAAAACTCGGGAGAGTGCAAGGTTGAAAACTAGGTACTTGAAAGGAATTACGGCGAGCAACTATTCATCATCTCCATGTAGAGTTTATTCTAAGGGATAACTTAAAGACAGTTGCAAGAGCTCTCCAAAAAGTAGAAAAGATAAATAAGGAAATCTTTACGGGTTTCTATGGTTATGCATCTTTTTTAGTTGTTTTAACAAAGCATACTTTAACAAGGTATAAATAGATACGTTGGAAACACTTAGCTTGGTACACGGGGATGCTCTCCCCAAGCCGGATGTTGACATAGTCTCGCGATGTTGCCGACGAGCAATGAAGACGTTCTAGTCCGCCAGGGGTATTGTAGATAGTTGCTGTTGGAGACAGCATTCAATTGTCGCGGGCAGTACTCTGATAGGGGACTGGATGTCCTTCTGCCTATTAGCTCTTCTTGATCCTTGATGTTCTGTGAAGCTCAAATAGACAACAAAGCTTGTGGAACTAATTGAGTGTTAGTGATAAAACCTCTAGGCCTTGGTTGTCTAGAACTTTCTTAACTTAGACTTGTTCTAACAGGATCACAAGAACTATTTTTATCTTTTTATTATTTAAGGAATGCAGACGGGGAAAATAAATATCTTTGAGAAATTATTTTTGTGCCACCACGGTGAATGATTATCCACATGGGGCTTAACAATTTTCTCGGATGCAAATGCACAACATCTTTATTTTCTTTTCTAATGCGAGAGATAAAAGAGTAAAGATGCAACTAAGATGTAAGTGGGGAAATAAATATGCTAAGGTAAAAATATAATGCTGAAAAGTAATTGCCGATAAATACCAAGTTACCTCTTGGCGCGGCGTTCGGTGGTTTTAAGTCCTCCGAACAGGACTTGTCATGTCCGCTTATTTTTCAAGGGGCGCATTGGCTGGCGCCTCTGATGATGTCGCCTCTTGTGTAGGAATGGATTCTGATTTTGCTTTTACCTTCCACACCTTTTTTGTTGGAGAGGGTGACCTTGAGGAGGAAGCTTCTTGGAGCACTTGTTTCTCTTCTGGTGATGGTACCTCTTCCTCTTCTATAATGTTCTTCTCTTCTGGGTACCGATCTTCATATCTTGATACTTCTCCCTCATAGTCAGCCCATCCATCTGTAGTGATGTTCTTCTTGTTCTGGCGACGGGTACGCTGCCTTCTCCTTGCTCTGTTCTTCTTGGGCTCCTCAGTGATTATATAATTATTGTTGAAGTAGCGGCGTACCTTCTCAGTAGGAAAGTGGAAATGGATCTCTCCTGTCCCAATGTAGATGATAGCTCTAGTGGTGTGTAGGAATGGTCTTCCTAGGATGATCGGAGGATCGTAGTCATCTCCCATATCGACGACTAGGAAGTCTGTGGGGATATAATGGTCATCTATCTGGATGAGGACATCCTTCACTTCTCCTTCGACGAAGCGGAATGTCTGATCTGCCATCTGTAGCTGTGCATAGGTGGGCTCCAAAGGCATAGTGCCATATAGATACTCATAGGTTACCTTGGCCATAATGTTGACGCCCGATCCGGTGTCACAAACAGCTTTATTGAAAGAGCTTCTGTTGATGGAGCATTGAATGGTTGGGACACCTGGGTCATCCTTCTTGATCAGACGTGGGGATCTGAGTAAGTGGTCATGCTCCTTGTGGACTGCAGTGACTGTTGACGGTCGTTAAGTGCCAATTTTTACCGTCAACTAGACATGAGAAAAGACCTAAATATAATTACCATCTAGATATAGGGGTTATACCGACAGAATTCCACGAGTTTTGGTGAATGTCTTTTCTCGGGGTGTCACCGAAAATACCCAAGGAAGGCCCACATGTCGGGTTTACATAGAGATAATCGGGAACCGGTGAAAATTCTGTAACCTGGAAGGTTCGAGAAGGCTCGGACCAAACGGGAGCCCGAACGGGCTCGGTGGAGAGTCGGCCGACTCCCCACCTTGGTCGGCCGACTCACCGGTTCAGCCAATCAACGTCGGCCTCGCGGATCCCCGTTCCACCGCCTTTGAGGATGAATAATAATCGTCCGTTTAGGTCGGTTTGATCCGAGGGCCGCGGTGCATCCTAGGGGGCTATATAAGCGGGGCCCCGGCCCCCGGAGGAGGCATCCCATGAAACCCTAATTCATTATTTCCGAGAGGATCGGGTGAGGGGGTCCCTTGAATGGATCTTCCTCCCTAGAGCCTAGCATTCAAGATAGATAGAGAGAGTATAGGGTGGAGGTAGAGTTGGAGGAAGCCCGGCATGTCGGTGTCTCCTCTCCGGTTGTACAACGGAATCAAGTCTCCTAACCCGAGGCTTGGTTCTAGGATCATTCTGCAATTCAACTTCTGATACTAGTAAGTTCTTGTTATTATTGCTCTTTGGTTTACGAGTTTACTTTATTCGCTTCCGGTTGGGAATAGAGTAATCGTTCGTAGCGTAAGCGTGGTGCTTGGGCTAGGTTCACTCGTAGATGCTCCCTATCCGGCCGGAACCGTGGTAGTATCGGGGGAGATGACAGTCCCTTTGTTACCTTTGTAATCCACTTCCCGTCGTAGGTAAGGTAGGTCCAAAAGTGCTAGGTTAAGCATCCTCTCGTGGTGTCTTTTCTTAGGTGCTCCCATAGAGTAGTAGTTGCAAAGCTTGCCATAGGTTGGAAGGAGACTGTGGTAGTAATCCTCTCTATATCGCTCATTTACCTTATCTGTAGCTCAGGGGTTAAGTATAGACTTGGGTTAGTCAGATGCACGTTTTCTCCTAGCGGATAAATAACTGGAATATCTCCCGGGTGAAGTGCTCACCGATATCCGTGCGCTTGCGGATTATTTCTCTTTGATTCTTTCGTGTGCGTATCTAGTATCAACAAGCATTTCTGGCGCCGTTGCCGGGGAGAAAGACGATCTGCTGAGATAACCTTAACTCATGCTTAACCTTGTATTATACTTTTATCTTTTTGTATTTTTATTTTGCCTTTTCTTTTATATCCTTATGGATAACCCAAATTCCACGCCTATCCACCAATATCTTGCACCCATGAGCACATGCTTAGAGCCTCTAGAACCCATGATTTTCACATCTAGCTATGAGCTACACCAATCTGTGGTTGCAATAGGTCAAAGCCAACCCTTTTCTACAGCTAGAGTCCTATCTTCTAATCAAGAGGGTATTGTACCCAAGGTCCTATCTTCTAACCATGGAGAAGGTAATGAACCCAAAGTCCTATCTTCGATCAAGTAGGTAATGAACTTTTTGCTACACTTAGGGAATCTTTTAATCTTCCTATAAATTTAGGTTTAGACCTAGCCTTACAAGACCATGTTCTTCTTCAACATCTCGTATATGGGTCTTGATAATATCACCTTTGGAGGAGTTTTCCTTTCTTTATCCATTAGTGAAGTGAGGTTTGTCCTTATTAGTGGACACACTCCTTGCTCTAGCCTTCATGATAACATCCTAGAGGTAGAGAAGGAATCATCCCCCAAACTAGAAGAGGAAGTTTTAATAGCCACTTTGCAAACATTCCAATCCCATGATTTGGCTATCCATCCCAAACCAGTACTAAAATTCTCTATGGAAAGAAGTAATTCTATCCTTAGAAATTATTTTAGATGGCGTTTTGGGAGGAGTTTTAACTTCCCGCTTCATAAGAGATCTTTTAGTGCATGCATTATAAATCTTCTCGGAAGAGATCTCTTACAAAGCGTCTCAAATCCAATCCCTTTGAAGGATGCTTAGAAAGACTCAAGGATGGCATATCAAGTGATGCCATGGAAGGAGAGAGTAGCCATCTAGAAACCATCTTTGTCTTCTCTCCTTTTCGCCCACATTAGATATAGAATACAAACCCATCTTTAAACCCATCCTTGATCCCTATGACTCATTCTATGCTCTTTGTCCTGAACCTCCCGATGATCCTAGAAATCTATCTACTTATCCCACGCATAGGAATCATCAAAACCATATAAAGGATCACGGAGAGCAACATCCATGGCTAGAGAGCATTAAAGACCTATGTGCTATTGCCATTGAATGGGTGGATAAGGCCTTAGATGAGATCATTTCGAGAGACGATCCAAGGGGAATTTTGGACATTTATGTCGAGTCACCCTTGGAAGTGGAAGATGATAGAGGCTTCAATGAGCAAAGTAGTTACTTTTTAAACACCCCATCAAGACCTTGCTCATATGAAAAATCTCTTGATTCACTTAGTCTCCCCAACATTACCCCACACGAGATCTTCAACCCCCTCATGCTCCTTGTTTCTAAAGACATTGAAAGGGTGGTTGTAGACGCATATGTTTTCCATAAACATTACAGATCTCGTCGTGTTGAATTTTGAGATAGTACACATAGACTAGTGTTGGAGGGGGAACCACTTCACCAATTCACATCTTGAAGGTTTCCCAAGGACAAGCTTAGTGTCCTAAAACAAGCACTGTTTAGACCATGACATAACTGTTCACCTTTCTATTGTGTTGTCCTTGTTAAATGAGCATAGAGTTATAATTGTGAAAATATTCCTTTGGGTATTCTTGCCACTAATCTTTCCAGGATCGAAGCAAAAAGATCAAAGGAACAACAAATGCAAGGTATGTCCAACCAATCACTATGCAACATCGAATTGCATTCATCCAATCTTGATTTCTGCCGAATTCAAGCTTGGGGGATATACTTCCATAAATACATCTTTTGCCATGTTGCTACATTATTTTGGTTGTCCCTACCTTTGGCATGCTCAATTTGCTAAACATCAATCATGCTCGCCATCACCGTTTGAGTAAATCTCTATAATGCTTTTCATGCTACCCTTGTCTACCACGGTAAGTGTTGGTTTGGAAGTACCGTATACACGCTTCTATTGGCTTTTAAATTAAGCGTGGTGCTTAGGTTAAATAGCCTTCCTTAATCGATTAGACATGGAGTCTAGTTTGGTTATTGAACTAAAACTGCCGTAGTAGACATTGGTATATTTTGTTGGACTAACCCCCGCGTAAAAACTTCCAAAATTCAAATTGGGAAAGTCCTAAGATGAACTCACATCGAGATGAAGCAAGGCATCCGATGAACCCGAACAATACTTCACACGAAGACATAGCTCATTCATCGTCCAAGAAAGAGTTGAAAGAATTTATGGCCTCGCCTATTCATGGTGAACTCCGCCAAATCACCACTTCGATGGAACAAAGGAGACAAGAGTGCTACAAGAAGGATCCACATCAATAGCACTCACCCAAAGGAAGTGGATGAACAAGGCGACAAGCTATGAGCAACCTTGAAGACATCATAGCATTGAGCCCAAAACTCGAGCTAGGACACCAATGAGAAGCCGGGAGAAACTCACCTCATTTTGGCCAATCAAAGACCTCGCTCTTGTTATTCTTGAAGACACCATCTTGCACGTCGGCAGTAAGGACAAGCATGTCATGATAGCATGCATCCTTGTGTCAACCAATCACCATCAAGGGTTGACTACCGACCAAGCCCAAGAAGAGCATGAGCAACTACATTTGCAAGATGATGTCCCTATGCCATTGGAGATGAAGCCTCGCATATAATTAATGATGTCCCTTCCTTGATCATCAATATGGATGGCGTATCATTAACTGCAACTCTTCGCCATGCTGCTAGAAGACAAAGACCATCAAGGAAGAACTCGAGTCTACATCTCCAATGAACATCAATTAGTCAACCAAGGCTCAACAAAAATCAAGAATGGTTGACAAAAGAAGATCATGCAACTATCTGCATCCTCATATCCTGGATTGGACAGTGCAAAGGAGAGATCTTTGCTCTAGAATCAAGATCCCTCTCCAACAGACTTCAGAACAGAGGATGGACAGTGTCTAAAGAACATAGAGTTACAACACACTTCGAGGGATGATTCAACACACACATTTGGCTTCCAGTGACGAGCAACAACAAGCTTGGGGGAGGAAGGCCGCCGACTCCTCTAATGATGATCCAACAATGCTCTTCCTCTTCTCAAGCCCCTGTCACTCTGGCACGCTGGTTTGCAATCCCTCCACTCGCAATTACTCCCTCTCTATAAGTTTGAGTGTTTTCTATAGATTTCATACACCAATCAAGCTTTAGACAAAATAAAATCAATCCTTAAGAGAAGAATTAATATTGAGCAAATGTTCCATGCTAATTAAAATTTTCACCCCAACTTTTCTGTAGAGCAAAATTTACCTCTATGACAAATCTACCCTTGTTATTATATTCCTTCGGGTATGTGTTGTCCACTAATCCTCTGCAGAGAAGAAATGATAAGTGGAGCACAAGTTCTAGGGAAAGGACCACTAGAAGCATCTACTCTTCATCCCAGGGTGCTCCAGTGATAAAGTTCTGAACCTGCAACATGCACACTAAACAAGATGCTGCTAGCATCACAATTAAAAGATTCACTTCAGACCGTGGACAAGGAAAGAGCATGGATGGCCCCTTCCTTAAGAGATATCAACTCAAGAGATGCAGTTCTCAAGGTCTCTACCTTTGAGATCGAATAAAGCACCGAAGGATTGAACACGACAAGAAGTCTTATTCGAGAGGACTTAAAACACCGAACCCTTGCCAAGGAGGTAACTTGGTAGTTATCCATATTTCCCACTTCAAAGATTGCATAATTTTTTCCTTTAGCATATTTACTTTCTCGCATAATCGCTTCTTGTTGCATATTTACTTTGATGCATCTGCATTAGAGAAGAAAATAATTTTGTCTTGCTTTCCATCTAGAAAATGCTAAGCCCCATGTGAATAATTTTGTGGTGCGACGCCCACAAAGATATCCACTGCGGTGGCATAAAAATAAGTTTTCATCTTAGTTGTATTTTTTCTGTCTACATACCATAAAATATAAAATTGCAAAAAATATTAAGATCCTCCCGAAAAGATTTTATGTTAAGAAGGTTCTAGACATCCAAGGCTTAAAGGGTTATCACTAATGCTTAATCGTTCCACAAGCTTTGTTGTCTATTTGAGCTTCACGAAATTTAAAGGATCAAGAAGAGCTAATAGGCGGAAGGACGTCTTGTCCCTTGTCGAAGTGTCAGTCTTCAACGATCCACAAGATCTTTGTCTCTACGACCATTATCCCCGACACTCTAAGAGGGGCGTACGCCTTCACCGCGCCGGAACATCAACATACTACGTCAACATCCAAAGGGGGAGAGCACCCCGTGTATCAAGCTAAGTGTTCCAACTTGTCTATTTATTTATAGAGCTTGCTTTGTTAAAACAACTAAAAAAAATGCATAACCTTAGAAACCCGAAAAGATTTCCTTATCTATCTTTTCTACTTTTGGAGAGCTCTTATTAATCTATCTTTAAGTAATCCCCGGAGTAAGCTCTTATATGGAAATGATGAATAGTTGCTCTGTCGTAATTCCTTTCAAGTACCTAGTTTTCAACCTCGTACTCTCCCGAGTTTTGGACACAACTGTTTAGATTTGAGATTTGCTCTGAACCTGAAACTTGTGGGTAGCGAATGCTTGATCTAAGTCTAGGTAGTTGACGGATATGATATGGAAAAGTTTTGAGTCAGCTTTGTCCATCTTGTTCCTAGAGATGCTAGAGTTCTCGAGAGTTTATCTTTTAAAAATCTTAAATTTTTGCATGATGAGTTCCCGTATGACGAGAGTTCAAAATTCCTACCACAACCATACATTCATGCTTATTAGATTAGGAAAAACCCATCTCTTTATATAGATCATATTGTAGGCTTGAGTGTAGTCTTTTTAGGCATTGAGTGTGGTTATCTTTGTGGACCCATAAGGAATCATCATACGGTTAAAGTCAATACTATGTGCTCTCCATCCATTGATCTATGCCGCTCCGTCCTCGAAGCATGCACCCATTTTATAAATACTACATTCATTCTCAGTGCTACTTCGTCCCTAGAAGTACCACCTACATATAGATCCACATCCTCCACATATTGTGCTATCTCTACCCTGGAGATACGCACATATGCTGCTCCTACCCTGGGAGTACGCATTCCCCCATATATTGTGCTGTCTCTATCCTGGAGATACGCGCTTATGCTGCTCCTACCCTAGGAGTACGCATCCATCCATTCATCCATCCATCCATCCATCCATCCATCCACAAAATACATACGCCACTCATTTCACTTCATCCAGAAAAGGTTCTACTCCTACACTGGGAGTGAACACCAAAAATATACGCCGCCATCCTATCCTATTCCATTGTGCAATAAAGCTCCAGTTATTTTAGTTGATATTCCCTATTGCTATAGTTCCATTAAGAGGTTTTGGTTGTTGTAAAAAAAAAGAGAGAGAAAAAAGAAGAAGAAAAAGAAAAGAAAAAAAAGAGAGAAAGAAAAAAAAATAATAAAGCAGCCAAGTCCTCCTCTTCAAAGGTTTTCAGTTTCCAAATAAAGGGAGTCATGTTATCCCCAAAGGAGCAAGTGTAGAAGTAGATGTTCACCAAGTGATCACCCCTCATAATCATTTCCTTATCATCATCTTATCATCCATCCCATTTCCTCATTCACATGCACATATGACTTTATTATTATTTAGTTCCTTTGGATCCATGTCTTAACTATGCAATATATGCAAGTGAGTTTGAGTGTCTCCCCACCTATAAGCTCCACATAAGCCTATTAGAAGTAGGGTGAGAGAGAGAAGGCACTTTCCACTATGCCTTAATTCCACAAATACCACATATTTTGAGAGAAGAGAGAAGGCATACACTACTCATGCCTTGGAGAGGATCCGAAATACCACAAATGAGAGACTTGAAAGGGTCATACAAGGAAACTCGAGTTTTATTTGAAAATCTTGCAAAAACTCCGGAATAATAGTTGATCAAAGAGCGAGAAACATAGCGCTCGACTTGACCGTTCTGTCTTTCAACCGCTCAAGACCCAAGTGACGGCTACAAGCCCCATGGTGAAAGGTAATATGAGTAAGTTTTGAGTCAGAATAGTTCACTCTAATCCAAAGGAGAGTTCTTGTTTGAACGCATGTGTACTTTTGAGGCGTGAAAGCATTGTAGCAACTCCCGATCCATCATCAGTTTATCTTTGCTCGGGGACGAGCAAAGGGTAAGCTTGGGGGAGTTGTTGACGGTCGTTAAGTGCCAATTTTTACCGTCAACTAGACATGAGAAAAGACCTAAATATAATTACCATCTAGATATAGGGGTTATACTGACAGAATTCCACGAGTTTTGGTGAATGTCTGTTTCTCGAGGTGTCACCGAAAATACCCGGGGAAGGCCCACATGTCGGGTTTACATAGAGATAATCGGGAACCGGTGAAAATTCATGTAACTGGAAGGTTCGAGAAGGCTCTAGACCAAACAGGAGCCCGAACGGGCTCGGTGGAGAGTCGGCCGACTCCCCACCTTGGTCGGCCGACTCACCAGTTCAGCCAATCAACGTCAGCCTCGCGGATCCCTGTTCCACCGCCTTTGAGGATGAATAATAATAGTCCGTTTAGGTCGGTTTGATCCGAGGGCTGCGGTGCATCCTAGGGGGCTATATAAGCGGGGCCCCTGGCCCCGGAGGAGGCATCCCATGAAACCCTAATTCATTATTTCCGAGAGAGGATCAGGTGAGGGGGTCCCTTGAATGGATCTTCCTCCCTAGAGCCTAGCATTCAAGATAGATAGAGAGAGTATAGGGTGGAGGTAGAGTTGGAGGAAGCCCGGCATGTCGGTGTCTCCTCTCCGGTTGTACTGCGGAATCAAGTCTCCTAACCCGAGGCTTGGTTCTAGGATCATTCTGCAATTCAACTTCGATACTAGTAAGTTCTTGTTATTATTGCTCTTTGGTTTACGAGTTTACTTTATTCGCTCCGGTTGGGAATAGAGTAATCGTTCGTAGCGTAAGCGTGGTGCTTGGGCTAGGTTCACTCGTAGATGCTCCCTATCCGGCCGGAACCGTGGTAGTATCGGGGAGATGATAGTCCCTTTGTTACCTTTGTAATCCACTTCCCGTCGTAGGTAAGGTAGGTCCAAAAGTGCTAGGTTAAGCATCCTCTCGTGGTGTCTTTTCTTAGGTGCTCCCATAGAGTAGTAGTTGCAAAGCTTGCCATAGGTTGGAAGGAGACTGTGGTAGTAATCCTCTCTATATCGCTCATTTACCTTATCTCGTAGCTCGGGGTTAAGTATAGACTTGGGTTAGTCGGATGCACGTTTTCTCCTAGCGGATAAATAAATAACGATACTCGGAATATCTCCCGGTGAAGTGCTCACCGATATCCGTGCGCTTGCGGATTATTTCTCTTTGATTCTTTCGTGTGCGTATCTAGTATCAACGGTGACCATCCTCACTTTGTCTCCGTCTTCTTGGTCTTCTTATTCTTGTTCTTCTTAGCCGGATTCTTCTTCTTCTCACTTTGTTCGTTGATGAGGGTGTGTCTTTGAACCGCTGCGACTCTGTTCTTGAAGAAGAAGGTTTCTCTCTTGCCCTTGATGTTGAAGATGATCTTGGCGGTGTTGGCATACATGATGGCTCCAGCGGTGTTCAAGAATGGTCGTCCCGAGAATGATAGGGGACCTTTCATTACCGCCTCGTATCCACTACCACGAAGTCTCTTTGGAACATACGAGTTGCCCACTCGTACACATATATCTTCTAGTACTCCCAAAGGGACACGGAGTGACCGATCTCGCAAGCTGCAAGCACATGGTTGTGTATGTTAAGGGGCATCGAATAGCTTCTCATATATCACTCTTGGCATAATGTTGATGCTTGCACCGAAGTCACGATTGCTTCATTAAAGTTGGTACTTCCAATGGAGATTGGAATGACTGGTCTCCCGGATCACCCTTCTTGATTGGCGAGTTGAGTCAATCCATGACCCCTTCGATGGATCACTCCGGCTATCTTCTACATTGAATATATCAACAAGATTTGCGGTTTCGAGCTCTTCGGGTTGTCCCGCCGGTTTACCTTGACCGAGTGGAGGGAGCAAGGTTGACAAAGTTGCTCATTGTACCCGCGACTCGTATCTTGTTGAAGCCGAGTGACTCTTGATGGCATTGGAAAAGCCATCCATTCGATGCTTGAGTGTTTCTAGGACCTTGTCATTTGATGTCGGCTTCTTGGACAGATTGTCCATCATCTTGCCTTGATTCAAAGACTAACTCTCTCAAAGGCGGCCGACCGTAATTATTGTTGGAGGAGTTGTTACCTTGATAGTTGCCCGAATAATTGCCCGAGTAGTTAGGCCTTTGCCGCTGATTCCAACCTTGATTCTGCGAGGACGATAGTAATTGTTGTTGTTGTTGAGGTAGTTCACGTCCTCCTTCGGCTACGGGCGGTTAGCACCTGTGTGCCCGGTCTCTCCCACACTCTTCACATGTCATGCGAGCATCATGTATATGCATGACTTCTTTCTTCTCTCGGGGCTCTCTCATCGAGCCTCTTCATTAGCAGATCCATTTTGGCGAGACAACATGTCTACCTCCTTCACTGGTGCATTCCTCCACCTCTCTTGCGGGTCTCTGCGTTCTTTCTTCACTCCAACCTTGGTTGGATGCCATCTTCTCCACAAGAGCCGTGTGGCTTGAGGAATAGTGAGTGATAAGAATGCACCTCCGCGCGGCATCCATCGTCTCACGTGTGATGTTGCTAAGCCCATGGTAGAATGTCTGCATAAGAAGCCAATTCTCCATGCCATGATGAGGACATTCGAGGATGTAATCTTGAAAGCGCTCCCAAGCTTCTGGGACAGTCTCATCATGTTGTTGCTGAAAGCTTGATATCTTCCCACGAAGAGCATTTGTCTTGCCCATGGGGAAGAACTTCGCCAAGAAATTAGTGGAACATAATGCCCACGTAGTATTCTTCTCCTTATTGGCGTAGAACCACTTTGTTTCGCTCTCCCCAAGAGTGAGAATGGGAAGAGGCGAAGTAGTATAGCGCTGGGGACATCCTTGATAGTGAATGTGCTACAAATCTCCGGGAAGTGTTGGAGATGAGCACTAGCATCTTCATGGGCCTTTCCACGAACCGGCTTGCTTGCACCATGTTGATTAGCGTAGGCTTGAGCTCAAAAGCTCCTTCGATGTCCGCAGGTGGTCCAAGTACGAATGTTGTCCGTAGTTGGAGCCGAGAACTCGCGGAGTGACTTGTTCGCCATGGCTTCAAACGCTGGTGTCAAGTCTCGAATGAAAGGTCGACTTTACGCTTCGACAAACTTCCAAGTTGAGTTGATGATGATGATTGATTGGTCTTCTTCAACCCGCTTCGGCCTTTCGAATAAAGCTTCGGATCGTCAATATAATTATCGGAAGAATTGTCTTTTTCATACATTACCCCGCATAAGATATAAAATAGACGAAAGACAAGGGTAAGGCCGTATGAGTAGAGAATGGTGACAGTGCTCAATCTCATTATGTAGTGCAATGCTTGCTCATTATCCATTGGCTTTCAACCTTCCCCGAAGAACGGCGCCAAAAATGCTTGTTGACATTTCTAACGCCACTCGGTGTTAGGTTGTCATCCCCAACATGGCGCCAAAAATGCTGGTACTAAATAATGCAACTGCTACTAGAAATAAATATGGGATCCGCAAGCGCACGAGATAATACCGATGTAGCATTTTAACCAGGAGTAATCCAGTATCGTTATTTATAATTTTACCACCGGGAAGGGAATGCACTTTGGATAATGAGTGATGAGCAATGCACATGCGATAATGGAGAGCTTAACCTTGTCTCGTATCGATCATCTCATACGGGGTAAGTGTCACATAAAATATAGAAATGAATGATAAATGACATAAGATAAATGAGAGCATTTAGCCACATAAAATGATAGTAAATGACCATCTCAACTTAGCACTCTAAGCTTATAACACTAGCATGGACTAGGACGATCTAGGGTATAATCCTATGTTATTCTAACTATAAAGTCAAAGCATACAATGATTAGTGCAAGAACATCTAGCAATCATGGCGGGAAAAGGTTACATCTATGCATAGTGATATTACCAAAGAAGACTAGAGACATAGCAATGACTTCAATGTAATAGGTTTGTTCTGCTAGACCTATACTCGGGAGAAGGGCTACAAAGGACTCAACAGGACTGTCACTCCCGCGATCTACCTCACGATCCGGAATATAGGGTGCAATCGCAGATAAATACGGTATAGGCACCATGCCTACACAATATCTATCACTCACCCATTGGCCTAATGAGCAAGCGCTATATGATCCTATGCATAAACATAATTCTAGTCCAACTATGCTAAACATATAATCAAAGTAGACTAAGAACGATATAATTGAGAACATAATCAAATAGAGCAAAGTCAAGTCTGATATAATAGAATAGAATAAAGTACTACTCATAGTATCACGAACAATGATGAATATTACAAGAATGTAGAGGAGAATTACCAAGAACTCCGACAGATCCGGACTCCAAGCTAGGCTTGATTCCCTCTAGATCTATTCCTATGTAGCTATGCTACTAAACTATGAAGCTCTAATTGAGATGGTGGCTCGGCTTCTCGAATCCTCTCGAGATGAATGAAGAGAGAATGAATTAGGGTTTCACCCGGGGGGCCGGGGGCTCGAATATATAGCCCCCTAGGATGAACCACGGCCCTCGGATCAAACCGACCTAAATGGACGATAATTATTCATCCTCAAAGGCGGTGGAGGCGGGATCCGGGAGACTCGACGTGATTGGTCGAGGTGGGGAGTCGGCCGACTCCCCCCCTTGGGCGGCCGACCCTGGCCTATGCCAGGTGGGGCCCAGCTTCCAGGGTTTGCCTTTTGGAGTCTTCTAGATTATACTTTTTCACCCGTTCGGTCTTTATCTCTATGTAATCATGACATGTGGGCCTCCTTTGGTTCTCTTTCGATAACCCCCTGCGCGAAATAGACAATCACCAAAACTTGTGGAATTACATCGATGTAACCCCTATATCTAATAGGTGAACTCATATTAGTCCTTTCTCTTGCTGCGTTGACGGTATAAAATTGATACTTAATGACCGTCAACAGAAGCTAATTCATAAAGCCTTTATTCGTTCATGCTAGCGGTACATTATATGGAAAAATGTACAAGGCATCGAGGCCTAAGGGAAAAAGCGATGTAGCTGTTCAATATTCCATGCGTTGGTGAGGATGGAGCCATCCTCGTCAGCTAGCTTGTAGGTTCCTGGCTTCAACACTTCGACCACGATGAATGGACCCTCCCATGGTGGAGTGAGCTTGTGGCGCCCCTTGTTGTCTTGGCGTAGACGGAGCACGAGGTCGCCGACCTCGAAGTCCCTTCTCCGTACGTTCTTCTCGTGGTATTGCCGCAGCTTCTGCTGGTAGCGTGCAGAGTGTAGGAGCACCATGTCTCGAGTCTCTTCGACCTGGTCGATGGCGTTAGCTAGCCTCTCTTCATTGGTCTGCTCGTTGTAAGCCTTGAGTCGAGGGGACCCGTATTCGAGGTCAGTGGGGAGGACGACCTCCGACCCATAGACCAAGAAAAACGGGGTGAACCCAGTGGCTCGACTCTCAGTCGTTCGTAGGCTCCATAAAACTGACGGTAGCTCGATTGCCCACTTTTTGCCGTGCTTGTTAAGGCGGTCGAAAATCCTTGGCTTCAACCCTTGCAGAATCATGCCATTGGCACGTTCGACCTGGCCGTTAGTTCGAGGATGGGCAACTGCCGACCAATTCACACGGATGTGGTGTCGATCGCAGAAGTCCAGGAACTTTTTGCCTGTGAACTGAGTGCCGTTGTCGGTGATGATGACGTTAGGGACTCCAAAACGGTGGATGATGCCGGTGAAGAACTCGACCGCTCGCTCCGAGCAGATGTTGGTGATGGGCTTGGCCTCGATCCACTTAGTGAATTTGTCGATGGCAACGAGCAAGTGGGTGTACCCTCCCGTCGTTTTCTTGAGGGGCCCGACCAGGTCGAGCCCCCAGACCGCAAATGGCCATGTGAGGGGGATCATCTGGAGCGCGTGCGCTGGGAGGTGAGTTTGCTTGGCATAGAACTAGCACCCTTCACACGCTCGAACGAGCTTGATGGCGTCAGCGGTTGCCGTGGGCCAATAGAAGCCTCGACGGAATGCGTTTCCGACAAGGGTCCTTGGCGCGGCGTGGTGGCCACAAGCCCCCGAGTGCATGTCTTTGAGCAATTTCCTACCTTCCTCGATCGAGATACACCGTTGGAGTATGCCGGTCGGATGGCGGCGGTAAAGCTCCTTGTTATCCCCGTAGAGGACGTATGTTCTGGCTCGATGAGCTAGTCGTCTGGCCTCCGTTCGGTCCTCAGGCAATTCCCCTCGAACCAAGTATTCGAGGAAGGGCGCACGCCAATCCGTCAGTGGGCTCGAGGGTCTATCGATTTCCATGACCTTTGCTCCCATCGAGGGGGGCTCGGTCGTAGGAATGGGTTCGACAGCTGGTTCCGCACCAGCCCCCGAGTCCCACTTCACGGATGGCTCATGAAGATCTTTGGAAAAAACGTCTGGGGGGATCGGCGCTCGAGATGACGCGATCTTGGCGAGCTCATCAGCGGCTTCATTGAAGCACCTGGGGATATGGTTGAGCTCGAGACCATGAAAGTTTGCCTCCAATTTGCGCACCTCGTTGCAGTACGCTTCCATCTTTTCATCATGGCAGCTCGAGGCCTTCATCACTTGGTCGATGACGAGCTGCGAGTCGCCCCGAGCATCGAGGCGTCGAACCCCGAGCTCGATAGCAATACGCAACCCAGTTATGAGCGCTTCATATTCTGCCATGTTATTGGAGGCCGCGAAGTGGATTCGCACTACATAGCGCATGTGCACTCCACGGGGCGAAATGAAGAGCAGGCCCGCACCCGCTCCCGTCTTCATGAGTGACCCGTCGAAGTACATGGTCCACAGCTCGGCTTGAATTGGCGCCGAGGGGAGTTGGACGTCGGTCCACTCGGCGACAAAATCTACCAACACCTGGGACTTGATAGCTTTTCGTGGGGCATAGGTGATGGTCTCGCCCATAAGCTCGACCGACCACTTAGCGATTCGACCCACTACCTCCCGGTTCTGGATGATCTCACCGAGCGGGAATGATGATACCACGGTCACCGGATGGCTAAGAAAGTAGTGTTGGAGCTTCCGACGCGTGAGCACGATCGTGTAGAGCAGCTTTTGGATTTGTGGGTATCGAGTTTTGGTATCCGAAAGCACCTCGCTGACAAAGTAAACCGGCCACTGGACGGGGAGCGCGTGCCCCTCTTCCTGCCTCTCGACCACTATAACTGAACTGACCACCTGAGTGGTCGCGGCAATGTAGAGGAGGAGTGGCTCGGCTGGTTTGTCTGGTCGAGCTGGTCTGGGTGGCACGAGCACGGGTGGGGAGGTGAGCATGCTCTTCAGCCCCGAGAGGGCTTCCTCCGCCTCGGGCGTCCACGTGAAGTGCTCGGACTTTTTGAAGAGTCGATACAACGGCAAAGCTTTTTCTCCTAGGCGCGAAATGAATCGGCTGAGGGCGGCCAAACACCCTGTAATTTTTTGCACCCCCTTTAGGTCTCGAATCGGCCCCATTCTCATGATGGCCGTGACCTTCTCGGGATTGGCCTCGATTCCGCGCTGGGAAACAATGTATCCAAGCAACATGCCTCGAGGCACGCCAAAGACACATTTTTCGGGGTTTAATTTAATGTTCTTGGCCCGGAGGCACCCGAATGTTAATTTGAGGTCCTCGACAAGGTTTTCTATTTTGCGCATCTTGACAACGATGTCATCGACGTACGCCTCGACCGTTTCCCCTATGTGTTTGCCAAAAACGTGAAGCATGCAGCGCTGATATGTTGCCCCGGCGTTTCGAAGGCCGAAGGGCATCGTGACATAACAGTACATGCCCATAGGGGTGATGAATGAAGTCGCGAGCTGGTCGGACTCCTTCATTTTTATTTGGTGGTACCCAGAGTAAGCATTGAGAAAAGAAAGTACTTCACAACCCGCAGTGGAATCAACTATTTGGTCTATTCGAGGCAAAGGAAATGGGACCTTGGGACATGCTTTGTTTAAACTGGTGTAATCCACACACATCCTCATTTTCCCATTCTTTTTCTCCACTAGCACAGGATTAGCTAACCACTCGGGGTGATGTACCTCCTTGATGAATCCGGCCTTCTCGAGCTTCTCGACCTCTTCACGGATGATCCTGCGCTTCTCCTCGTCGAAGCGGCGCAGGCGTTGCTTCACGGGTCTCGAACGGGGACGGATCTCCAAGGCGTGCTCGGCGACATCCCTCGGTATGCCAGGCATGTCCGAGGGACTCCACGCAAACATGTCAGCGTTTGCGCGGAGAAAGTCGATGAGCACTGCTTCCTATGCGATGTTGAGGGAGGCATTGATGATCAGCGCCTTCTCATCCGAGGAGCTCGGGTCGAGCGGAATCTTCTTGGTGTCCTCAGCGGGCTCGAAGCTGCCAGCCTGTCGCTTGGGCGATGGGGCGGCGGCCTCAGCCGCAAGGCAATCAAGCGTTCTGGCCAACTCTTTGGACGCGGTCAGGGACTCCCCGTACTCGACACACTCCACGTCACAGCAGTACGCGTGCTCGTACGTGGAATCGACGGTGATGACCCCTTTAGGCCCCGGCATCTTGAGCTTGAGGTAGGCATAGTTAGGGATCGCCATGAACTGGGTGTAACATGGTCGACCCAGAATCGCGTGGTATGTCCCCTCGAAACCGGGCACGTCGAAGGTGAGAACCTCCCTGCGGTAGTTCGAGCGTGTGCCAAAGTAGACAGGGAGGTCGATGCGGCCGATGGTGAGCGTCTTTTTGCCGGGGACAATGCCGTGGAAGCCCCCAGCGCTCGGCTTGAGGTGCGCTCTCGTGATGCCGAGTAGCGTGAGCGTCTCCATGTAGATGATGTTGAGGCTGCTGCCTCCGTCCATGAGGACTTTGGTGAAGCGGGTGTCGATGATGACCGGGTCGACGACAAGGGGATACGCGCCTGGGTTGGTGACGTGGTCCGGATGGTCATCACGGTCGAACGTGATGGGCGCATCTGACCAGTCGAGGAACCGAGTGGTGGCGGGCTTCACCGAGAAGATCTCCCTACGCTCCTGTTTACGTTCTCGACGCGTCATCTGGGTCGTAGGGCCGCCATAGATCATGAAGCAGTTGGCAATGGGCGGGAACCCATTGTCATCGTTGTCGTCGGCCCCGTCGCCACCCTTATCTTTCTTTGGCTCCTCCCTGTCGATGCCTAGCCTTTTGAAGTAACCTCGAAGCATGCGACAGTTCTCGAGGGTGTGCTTGGCCGGTTTCTTGTGGTATGGGCACGGCTGCTTCAGCATCTTGTCGAAAACGGCCCCGTCTGGAGGGGGTCGAGGCTTCTTGCGCTCGGCCACGGCGACCTCGTCTTCCGCGACATCACGCTTGCCTTGCTGCTTGCCTTTCTTCTTCTTCCCACTCTTCTTCTGGCCCTTGCTCGAGCCCTCCTCGTTGCCAGGGGGCGGCTTAGGCTTGTTTCCCTCTCCGCCAAAGAACGCTCCCACGGCCTCGTCGCCAGCGGCGTAGTCGGCGACGACATCCATGAGCTCATCAACCGTCTTTGGGCGGTTGCGCCCGAGTTCTCGCACAAGTTCCTTGCACGTGGTGCCTGACACGAACGCCAAGATGACGTCGTGATCGGGATGTGCGGCAGCTCGGTGCGCAGCTTGGAGAAGCGCCGAGCAAAGTCTCAAAGAGACTCCCTGGTCTGCTGCTTGCAGTTTCGGAGGTCCCATGAGTTGCCAGGTCGAATGTAGGTGCCCTTGAAGTTCCCTTCGAAGATCTGGACCAGGTCAGTCCAGTCGTAGATCTGGTTAGGGGGAAGCTCCTCGAGCCACCGTCGAGCGGTGTCAGAGAGAAACAGGGGGAGTTGGCGTATGATCGCCTTGTCCTCTCGAGCTCCTCCCAGCTGGCAGGCTAGCCGGAAGTCGGCCAGCCAGAGCTCTGGCTTGGTCTCCCCGTTATACTTGACCACGCTCGTGGGGGGTCGAAATGGATTGGGTAACGGTGTGTTGCGGATAACTCGGCTGAAAACTCGAGGGCCCGGCGGCTCAGGAGTCTGCCGGTCCTCATCGCTGTCGTAGCGCCCTCCTCGATGGGCGTTGTAGCCACGGTCCTCAGCGCCCGCGGCCTTACGCCGTCGGTTGTCGTTGATGTCGTGACGCGCATCTTGAGGCTCGCGGTTGTCGAGGATGCGATCGCGGACGGGGGCCCTACCACCTCGAGGGGGTGCCTCTTGGTGGACCGAGCCCTCTCGCTCGTGTCGTGGTGGGTTGGCCTGCTGCTCCGAGTCCGCCTCGCGCTGCCTTGAGGCCGAACTCTCGGCTTGCTAGGCGGCCGCGATTTGGAGGAGTCCCTGGACCTCGTCTCGTATCCGTAGGGCTTGCGGGTTCGAGGGCGCGGGCATGTCTCGCAGCAGCATGGCTGCCGCGAGGACATTCTGGCTTGCTCGAGGGAAGTGGGCTGGCTCGACCGGTGCCTCTGGCCGCCCGTCATTGACGATGCGGTTGAAGACGCCTCGTGCCTTTCCTCGAGCGCCAGGAGCCCTGGGCGGAGGAAGCTGGTTCTGCTCAAGGGCGCGCTTGAGCAGTTCCAGATTCGCACGCTCAGCGTCCATCTTTGCCTCAATCTCCCGGAGCTGGGCCCATTGCGCAGCTTGGGCGTCCTCTTCAGGCCGCGGATTGGCGTGTCGTTGTGGTGGTTCCTCACGAGGTGGAATCACCTGGAGGGCTCCTGCCGCCGGTGTCCCGGCCGGTTGATTGACGGCAGGGGCAGCAGCGGCGTTATCCCTGGTCTCCGTGTCTGTCGAGGCCTCACCCTCGAGATGGAAGCACTCGCGAGCCGGGTCATAACACCCTGAGTCCGAGTTGTCAGAATCCGGGTCGGCGCTGGACGGTGTCCAGGGCCTTCCCGTGCTCTGCTCCTCGACCCAGCGGTGCATGTTCCCAACCGTGGTGTTACGTCGTGGACCAGGCGCTCTGTCAAATCCGTGGTTCACCGACGCCGGCCACACGACCTCCAAGTTCATGGCGGCACGCAAGAGGGGGCCAGGGCTCTCCTCTTGTGACCCCATTGTGGACTGGATTTCGTTGGCGTATGTAGTGGCGGCGTTGGTGAGCCCAAACGGGAGCCTGCGACGAGCTCGGTAGATCCCGTGCGGCAAGTAGTTGGGCGACGTCGGCCGTGCGCGCGCTCGAGGTGCCGCGCCGGTCTCTCTCGGCGAGCGCATGGCAAACGTGAAGTCAGGGTCCGCATCGAGCGCTGCCTGCCTATGAGCCACGCCCCGTCTCGCGCTTGGTGCCCCGCGAGGGTGTACCGCGGCATCCGTTGGGAGCGGTGCGTGGGCGGCGTCCTGCGCGGGCAGGCGTTGAAGCTGGTGCCGGTGGCGCCGGTGCCTTGGCGGCGAGCCGTGGTGACTTGGCCGGCGCGCGACTCCACCGGCGCGCGGGGGTGGGGCACGTCCCCCGCTCGGTTCTCCAACCGAGAGCAGAGCCATGTCGTAGCCTGTGCCGAGCGACACGAACTCCAGACTCCCGAACCAGATCACCGTGGCGAACGGAAGCGATGAAGTAGAGGATGCCATCCGGAAAAATGGCGGAAAATCGAGTGAAACACGCAGTACCCCTACCTGGCGCGCCAACTGTCGGTGTTTCGTACCCCGGGGGTCACACCAACGAGTAAATTTCTAAGCGTGCTCCCTAATCCGGATGGTGATGCAAGAAGAACACAAGGATTTATCCTGGTTCGGGCAATGAAAGCCCTACGTCCAGCGGGGGGAGGAGATCTTGTATTATCTTGCACCTAAGTGCTTGTACAGGGGTGAGTACAAGTGAGTTCTGGGACTTAGCGTGTGGAAATGTGTGAGTGCATGAACCTTGGAAGCTTGCCCTAAACTAGGCCCTGGCATCCCCTTTTATAGGCCAAGGGGAGGCTTAGGATTACATGATAGCTAGGGCGATCGTAGGCGTGACGTCGAGGCATGGGCGTCGGGTCGAGTTGCTGGAACTGTGGATGCCTCCTTTTGTCCGGTCCGAGCCGTGGATGCATGCTTTGATCCGGTTCGAGCCTGTAGCAGCAAGGTTGGTGATGGCCCGGTCGTCCTTTGCTGACACGAGCTGGCGTGGTCGAGGCGTGGGTGATGACGATCTGTCCGGGAACTCCGGCGTATGGCCGTCGAGGTGGGATGGGCGAATTACTACGCGCCCCGTACACCGGTCTTGTCCGCCATTATACCTCGAGCGGCTGGAGTCCGTCTCGAGGGGTCGAGGATCCGAGCGGTGGGACCAAACAGGAGGTTTAGTGGTACGGAGAGTTGACTTATGGCGTTTTGAGGGGGCGTCGCACGCGGCACAGTGCATGGCGTGGTGTCTCAGTGGCGTCTGTCACCCTTGAATCCCGGGTATGGGCAGCGTGATGGTGGAAGCGACCGGCGTACTCTCCACTATTACGCGCCCTGTAGCCATGGAGTTAGGCAGAGCAGGTGTACCGTCACACTGTTTCGAGCCCTGTAGCCACATGATCGTCCAGAAAAAGCAATCCTGGAAGGCGGGTTAGAGCGGCTGCTCGCTCGAGCGGTTTCCGTCACCGTCTCGAGCGGGCGTTCGCTCGAGCGGTTTCCGTCACTCTTCTCGAGCGGGTGAGCGGGTGTGCATCGAGTCCGCTTGCTTTGTGGTTTGGGCTGTGGGCCTGGTCGTAGGCTGGCCCAGTACGAGGCGCGGAGGAGAGCGGGGTTTTTCTTTATTTACTTTTGGGTTTAGGTGAGGGCAAAGCTGGGTTTGCTTGTCTCTAAACCCCTAGATTAGGACCCCCTAATCTAGGTACCCGACAACATTGCATCTAGAAAAGTGAAAGCATGTAAAGATGATGCACTATTATTTGCATTTTAATTTGCAAGGCAATGCTACTCTAACAAATGACTGCTTATATTTTTTTTCTTGGTGATTTCAGATCTTTTATGGAGAAGCCCATTCACAATCTATCATGGACCAAGTTAGAATGGCTGTCATGCCAACCTGATTACCCTTCCTGCTTCCTGTTGCACTTTCATTGAAGACCAACTACATCGGACTAATTGTTAAATGAACACTTCGAAACAGGCTCTGAAGTGTTTAATTTTTTTCCCCTATTGCTAAACAGACTTGACCAACGCTTGTATATTTTTGTTTGGAGACTAATAATGTTATTTTCCTGCTGTGATGCTTGCTGCCCCCCTTGCCTTTGGAACAATTCCGAAGCCAACGGCATAATGTTATTTTCTTGCTGTGATGCTTGCTGCCCCCCTTGCCTTCGGAACCTGTCTGAAACTAACGGCAGCCTAGAAGGGCGCGCGGAAGCGCACGCCAATATACCAGTGTCCTATGTCATTGTACATCGCCATGCATCTCGATTTGTGATTACATTATCGGCTCCCGAACGGCGGCGGCGTAGTTGCGTGGAAGGATGTTGATCGCTATGGTCGACTAGGGTTGGCTTGATTTTCAGAGACCCTTTGATGTCTATATATAAGACTACTAGGATCGTCGGTTGTCAGAGTTGGAGATCTCAAATGCGATGTTTTTTTTTTTTTCCGAGAAAATCTCAAATGCGATGCTTGAGGTGAATGAATAGCGATAGCAAAGCGAGAAGCCCATCTATCTATGATGCTGGGTGTTGGGCCAAAATGGCCCCGACTGGGTCCGGCCTTTTAATACGTTGGCTTGATTTCTGGCCCGGGGAAAAAAAGGAGAGAGGCGAGGCTAGAAGATCCATGCCATCATCCACTATTGTGTAGTGTTGCTCTGCTTCTCCTTTATGATTTTTATTAAATTTAATTTAATGTATGTAAATAGATGTCCTTTGTGAAATGCGCTTTAGGACCAAAAGGAAAGAGTCGACGAACGAACCATAACAGACCAGAGGAGAGCGGAGCTCCGACGGCGGCCGGTGGCAGGACTTAGGGACGAGTCCAAAGGATAGTGGTGGAGTTGGTAAGGTTGCCGCCGGAGAAACAGCGCCAAACGCTGGTACATGCATTTTGTCCGTCTCTCACTCTCTCGCGTGCTCTTTTGCCGTCTAGCGAAACATCTTTGGACCCAAACGAGCAACACAACATAGTCTAAGCTGGTGATTAGTTGGACCGCGCACCACTGTTTAATACACTAATCCCAAGCCTTTCTTTTCCCAGTGCTAGACAGCGTTCATATTTGGACTCATGGTCAGTGGCTGCCATAGTCCACAACTTTGCAGCGTGCCTGGTCCAGACGCCACGACCACACACACCACCGCGCGGTTCTGCTGCGGCGCGGCGCAGGGGCCCCGCCCGGCGCCGGCCAGGCCATCCGGGCCTCGGGCTCGGCGTTGTGCCGACGTGCGCGGCCATCATGGGCGCTGCCGGTGGTAGTGGCCGCGCCTTTCGCCCGGCGCGCCCCGGTCAATCGCGCAACCAACACACATCGTCCAAAAGCACCGCGCGCAATCGATCGAGCGGCTTTCTTTCGCGTCTCCCTTTTCACAGTTTGTCAAGCACGCTTTACCCCCGTCCAGCACTAATGATCCGTCCATCACCCAAAGACAACATCGCAAAGATTCATGTCAGGTGCAGAGGCGTGCAGCATAACAAAGATGGTCCTCGTACACGTACGGGGCTGCAGACGGACATTTCACCTAACCCTGTACATCACTTCGGTTCACATCCTTAAAGCACGGTCCCATTTTCTTTCAAAGAACATCTATTATTATTCGGTCGCAGGCTAATCAGCGAACGGTGACGGAGGCGGCGCAAGGAAAAGACGCGACGACGAGCCGTCCGGGCATGTCCGCGGCGATTCTCTGCCGGGGTCATTCGGCGCGGCGATTTCGTCAACAAAAAAATCTGGGAAGGCGATTCCCTTCCCGGTTACGCGAGAATCGCGATGTCCTGTGTCTCCTCCTCCCTTTGTTTACCAAGGCCGGTGGTGTGCTGCAATGCAATGCATTAGGTGAGTGCCGAAAGGCTTTCGGTTGGCACGTCCGTTTCGGCCATTGACTTGCCCTCCTCGCGAACGCTTGCCTGCCGTGTGGCGTCCCATCCCAGAGAGACCAAGTGGCAAGTGCCAAGCTTAGGACCTGCTGCTTGTGGATAACTGAACCGCGGATCGATTGATTAGTCCGGCAGGCAGGTTCCGGCGACGGATTATTATTACGAGTTTACGACGAAGAAAACGTAGGCGGGCGGCCGTCGCCGCTCAACTACGACTCCTGCGAATGAACCGCAAGCGATGACGCGGGGGTCCCTGAATCCTGGATGTGTCTTCCTGTCCAAGAAGCCAAAACCCATCATTTGGCTTGGACGCATCATTTGGGTGATTGGGTCCTTTTCTTTTGCAGCAATTATACCTGTGCGCCTGCATGATCGATCGAACAAGTGGACATGGAATCGCCACGTGGGCTCATCACGGTGCACTCCATCTAGTTGGGCGGAAGTTGAGCAAACACGTAGGAAATAAATAATCAGAGAACAGGTGAAGGTACAGGCGCTTCCTTTCCTTCCTGACGCTTCCATTTCAAAGCATGGGCGCTTCCACTCCAAAAGGAAAGAGGCGGCCGGAGCACGAGTCACGTTTCGATGCCAGACCTGGGCTGCGCCGGCCTCGCCTAGCTTAGCACTCCACTGACGCTCATCGTGGCCATCGGCGTCGGCGTCCAACCGAAACCCTGCGATAGCGACGATCACCATGCGGACGCCGGACGGCGACAGAAGGGAGGCTCCGCACCGTTCGCCGGCCACGCCGAGGAATCCTGGTCACAGAAGAATCTAAGCTTGTTCAGTACCCGATCGGCAGTCGCCGTGCTAATCCAGAAGCACTAGGGAGACCCGTGAGTGTGCGTGTGTGGTTACTGGCTAATCGAGAGGTGTGTTGACCGATCAACGGAGCACGGGCGCACGGCTGCTGGAAACATCATGCGACCGTACTCCGCCTCTGACCGCGCCTCAATCTTGTTCGTATCAGTGAAGCAAATGCAGGTGCAGTGCGGCGTCGGCCGGCACGCATGTGTGGCCGTGACGCGACCTTCCCCAATCGGGACGTGTCGTGGCGATCCGATTGGACACATGATGATCCAATGATCCGTCCGTCCAATGATTGTCCCAACCGGAGCTTCCAGAACGGCGTACAGGCGGCGGCGGCGTTCTTATCCCTCGAGTCTAGCTCGCTTTTTTATATTTTTCTATTATATTAATTTGGTATCGACGAAGCTCGCTTCGCATGTGTGTGTTTTTTGCGATACGTGTGATTCTGTTTCTGCGACTTTTTCGCGGACCGTATCGTCGGAGAGTATACAAATCCAGGAGGCGCACAAGTGTTTGAGGTCACGTTTACGCGATCGAGTGCAGGCCGCGTGAATCTTCGCCGGAACGGACAATATACACGACGGGAATCTCGATGAACTCGACAGCTAATAAATCTCAATATTACCATATTTTTTGAAGGGACTAGAATTAGATAGTATAAACCTCCGGAGGCCTAAAAACAGCTGTTCTCAACGCCGCGAAAAAGCAAGTTTCAGAATACTCGTCCCCGGCAGCACCTTTCGGCGGCGTAGCCGTCTCATGCTTCCTGCACCCTGAAAGCCTAGGAACCACCGTCGTCAGACGACACGGACACGGCATGGAATGGAATCCTTGCAATCCCAGGACAAAAACACGGAGACCCTCCGGGAAAACAGCGACGAGGAGGCGGTGTGTGTTCCGTCCGTGGGCACGTCATGCCTGTTCTGTTGAACTTGTCGCCCAAGAAGGCACGGCCTCTCTCGTTCGTTCGCCTATTCGAGAAGTCGAGAAGGAGACCCAAGTACTACCCAATTGAGCAGGGCAACTCTGAATTCCAGCTCCAACCACTCCCAGGCGGCACCTCCCAATCCATCACGGGCATCGGGAAATCCGTCGCATAATCGCGTCAGCGAGAGGATCAGCAGGAGCGGTTGATGGGCACCAGTTCGATTCAAAATGGCCTCGGAATTCCAATTTTTTCAACTAAACATGTTGCCCGCCGGTCCAGTTGTTGCTGAAGACTGATGCAGTTCGGTCTTCGTCTCTGAATCTCCCCGTGATAGTGTGATCACACGGTCAAACTCAAACCCCACTAGCCTTTCCTGACTGATTCCAAATTTCCAACTGCCATGGAGAGAGAACCTTTCCTGCTTTTCGTGCTTCTGAGGTGATGAGATCATACCATCACAGCTTGCCTCACCCCAAACGATACTCTAGTACTCGTATAATTTTTTTTTCTCGTTCTTCTTGTTTACCTTGTTGACTACAAAGTCACAGCCGCTGGTCGGAGATGACTGAAACCGCGGCAAGAACCATTTATGTTTGCCAAAACGACAGTTCTCGCCAATATGAGTCTTTTTTATATAAAAAGAAGTGATGGAGTGTAAGCCATATATACTACACATGAGCTCAGGATATTTGTAGCATGTCGCGCAGTAGCAATCTCGAAAGGACAGACAGGGGCCGGAAATCTAGCGTAAAGCTCACTGGAGGAGCCTGCAATGATAGACGTTGATCGATCAGATCAGAAATGGTGAGGCAAAGGCAATGCCCTTATCCTCAGGCTGAGCTGAGCAGACCATGTTTTCCTGTAACTTGCCTAGCATTAGCAATGCCCCCACTAGATATATTTGATGCTGGTCGCTGGACAGATCAGAGATACAGTAGATTCTCGCTTTTCTTGTAGTGGGAATCCGGAGGGCCCGGTCCCAATGGACAATGGACAATGGTGCTGCCAGGGCCAGATAGTGAAACAGGACCACGGACCAAACAGGATTGTTTACACTGTTTGCATCGCACTTGTACGCGAAGAACCATATGATGATTGTAGTCATGTCTGTACGATCAAGATCTAGAAAACCATGGTATGATGAACTGTGGGTTGTATAAGCCAGAGGCGTGTAAAACCAAAGTTAAGAAAAAAATGGTCATAAATAGAGTTTCTAGAATTCTAAGAACTACTGTTTCAGACAAACCAAGTTTTAAAAAAACTATTTTGTCTAAATAACAGTGCAAACCTAGAATAGCACCAAGTCAAACTATGTTATCTGTGATCAAATTTATATATAAAAACATTATTTATGATACAAAATAAGCATAATTGCATTCCTGACAATATATCCATTTATTGTCTTAAATATTGATATTCTTTGATTTGACCAGGAATAGCAATTTATTTCAGATGGAGGTAGCACAAAGCATGTTCACTGCCGCTGCAGCTACCGGTATCTGTTTACCACTTGTCATGTACTCCCTCCGTCTCAAAATAGATGTCACTTTCGTTTAAACAACTACCTAAGCAATTATTTATTAAAATATATAAATATTTATCTTAAGTAATTAATATCATCGGAAACATCTTTACATCTAGTTTTTTAACAAATTTATTTAAAAATATAAATATTACACATATTTTCTACAAATCGAGTCAAACTTCATGTGACGAAAACCCCAAAACGACATCTAAAAAGAGACGGAGGGAGTACTTAGGAAGACTTATGACAACTTTAGATGATTTGATCAAGAATAGTAAGTTTATTGCATTTAAACATCAAAGAACTTTTTTTAAAGATAACATTTTTTGCAAAACTATAGCATTTATCCAATGCTTTAAAATACTCTGCAACCAGCTAGATCTAAACAGTGTCAAAACGTATCTACATCCCCTAGTGTCGAAATATTATCTTAACATTCGTTAGTAACACATAGTAGAAAAAAATGTTAACATTCCTAGGTGTGGAGAGTATAAAATATCACCAACGGCGACACTAACCAAAGTTTAAAAATAGATAGTAGCCTAGCTTAAAAAAGCAGTAAACAATAACCTAAGTTTAATGTCTAATCATAAAGGAGGCTAAACGGCCTATCAGAAATGACACGCTCAGAAAAGCGACATATGATTTTCTATAAATTTGCGTTGTAGTAGTTTACCCTTACAAAAGTTTATTTTTTGCAACCTCCATCCGGAAAGCAAAATTCTACTGTAACCATCACGAGACTACAATTTCCACGTCACGTAATGGGTATCTCTATCGATGGGCACAATGAATCACAAGGAAAATGATAGTGGGTCCCACAAAAACCGGGGCCGGGTCCCACGTTGCCGGTAGTGGATAGGGCCAGCCAGGCACCTCAGAGGCCCCCTTTTCTGTGTGTCATCTGAGCCCTACCTTCAGCCGTCCAGCGGCTTTTATCACCATCCGTTCGTCATCAATCTATCCACAAATATTATTTATTCCCACTTTTCTCTCTTTTTTTTTTCCCCCACAATTTCTATCTCTGAGATTTTGCGTCAGAACCTTTTCTCATCTGTAACGGTTCCAGCTTTCAATAGATAATTCAAACTGTAAAAATAAACTACTCGATAATTATTCATCTAGCTTTTCCCTTACAAATTTCTTTGTGTCCACGATTTTGTCTTAAAATAAATTAAAAATTAGACAGGAGAGGAAATTTGGAGACAGCAGAACATCATCATAACTGCTCCTAATCTAATTCTAAGGACCATGAATGCCTATTTGTGTAGGCTTTCTTCCTCAGCCTTTGTCTCCTTCCCTCCCCAAACTTTATTCCAAAGCTTTTTGCACTTGTTGTCAAGCAAAACAAAGCAAAACAATTCGCAAGTTGCCAAGCCATCATCTCCTACTCCGTTGTGCTTATATAAAACCCAAGGGACGGACCATGGGCGGGCGCAGCGCAGGACGGACAAAAGGCCCCCTTCACAGCTTCCCTCCCCAACCAAAGCTACTTTCCCACAAACCCAAACCAAAACAGCTTGCGTCTTCCATTTCTTTTCTTGTTGGCGGCCTTTCTTCTTGCCTTGCTCTTGCTTGCTCGTTGCTTCTTGAGGTCGAGCCCCCTTCTGCGCTTTGCCCAATTCTCTGTGTGTTTTATAGGCTTGAGAGCTTTGGATAGAGGGGTGGAGTGGAGGAAACGGAAGAGGAGGTCGGATTTGTCTTTGGGAGGAGCCGAGGAGTCAGTCATGTTTCATGGCGGCAGGCCTCTGTCCCTCCGGGGGTCTCTCAAGGCCCTTGAAGCTGATATCCACCATGCCAACACCCTGTAATCCTCGCCTCCCTTTTAATCTGCTCTGTATTTCGTATTCTCATGATTCTTGGTGTTCTCCTCGGCTGCTTGATTTTCCAGGAAAAATATGTAGTGTAGAGAAAAGTTTGTCCTTTTTTGTTTTCCCTCTTCTCCTGATAGTGTTCGGCTCGTGTTCTATGCGTTTACTGATGAATATGGGGAAAAAATCCCTCTTTTTTCTTCAGGGCGCACGCGATACACAGGGCGTATGGGGGTGCCTGCGTGCAGATGAGGCTCTCCTACAGCTCCATGGCTCCAATCATTCTCAACCTTATCCAATGGATGGACTGCAGCTGCTCCTTGTCATACACGCTCCCTAGTTACCTTGGACTGCTTGAGGTTCTTGTCTACAAGGTACTGATGAATTGCACTTGCCGAGAGAGTTGCTGAACTCACGAATTGGGGGTTCTGAGTGTTGACATGGTCTTGGTTGAACATACAGGTCTATGTCGATGAAGATGCTTCTATATCCACCATAGAAAGGAGAGCGAGCCTGAAGGAGTTCTACGGTATGCATATTATCCACCATACAAAGTAGTAATTAAGAAGGTTTTCAGTTCAAGATCTTTTTGTTGCAGTGGTTTAATATAATTTTGGGACCCCATGGAATGCAGCTATCATATACCCTTTCTTGCAACAACTGGAGGGCAACTTGATGGATAAGGACTGCAAGGACAAAGGGTGGTGCAAGGAGTCTGCAGCCGGCGGCGGTCGGAAGCTTGTTGCCGATGATGACAGGGAGGATGAGTGTGGCATTTGCTTGGAGACCTGCACCAAGATGGTCCTTCCAAATTGCAACCATGCCATGTGCATCAACTGTTATCGAGACTGGTATTGCTCCCTGTTGCTCTTGCTCTTGCTTATCCTTTTTGGGGTGTATTATTTAAGTACCAAGATATCTGAGCCTGGATCATTATCATTTATCAATTAGGGCCCAGTATCATACGCTACCATAAAAAAATCGCTAGCGCTTTGAATATCCTGAATATGGTATCGATTTTAAAGATAAGGTTTGAGGAAACGCGTAAGCATTGACACAGTCTTGGTCTGTGGTCTCTTGATAGCGCAAGGGTGGTTCAATAATTTTCTTAAAAAACTTGTCCTCTGTGGGCTACTTCTACTCACTCATTTGTTGGTGCTTGGTTGGGAGTGGGAAGGGGGTGGTTCAACAACCCAGCATAGTCCTAATGCACTTCTTTTTTCATATTCATTATTTACAGCCTCCATTTAGTCAAATTCAGATGCTACATTCTCCTGAATGTTTTGGGGGGAAAAATCCATTTTATTCTTCGCTGTGGTTCTGCAGTGCAGCTTATCCTTACTCATGTGCTGAGTTAGTTTTTATTTGTTTTGCACCACCATGGTGACATGGGAATCCATGTGTTTCTTATTCTAAATTTTCAGCCTTCTATTTGTCAACTAGGAGGGATTTGATGTGATCTAATGATCATGTGCCATGTTAGGGGATTCATTCTCTTCATTCCTCCAGTTTAATGCTGCATTAGCAAGAGTGTAGTGGACAAAATTATGATACTTTACACCATTGGTAGAAGCCCCCACGTTTCATCAACAATTAGCAATGGTACATCAATGGAATTGAAAGCAGACAACCAGGAGAACTGTAGCCTTTTTAAAGTTGTTAAATCATTATTCATTAGTGCCAACCAACTGCTAGGTTACAAACAAAAATTAAATGGATAAAAGGGGCATTGACGTGGCATTCTATATCCTAAGTGTTATTCTCTTAGCTGGCAGATCATGCTTGTGTACCAAGGATGTCATCTGCAAGTCATTCTAGATCAGGCTGTTGCTTTTAATGATACTCATTAATCGGCTGCATCAGTAGAAATTTGGCAATAATGTTGCCTCGGTTAGATTATGGATAACACTCAGGGCAGTCCTAACCCAGACTCTACTATGGAGTCTATCCCTATTAATTACACTGCCATGTAGATATTTTGCTGACGTGCAAGCAATTTATTGAGGAGAGAGAGCCAAAAACGTAGAAACGGAGTCTAATTTAGACTCAATGTCTACGCGAAAGACGAGGCCGGCGATCTCGCCTCACAGACAGCGTTTTTTTTACCGGTCGACCTTACCGGGCCGGTCCGGTTCCGGTTCGGTCCGGTTCAGACCGGCCCAAATTTCAAATTTGAAGTTTGAAAAAAAAATGCTGAAAAAATTCCTAAAAATAGCTCTTGAATTATGGAACCCAATGGTGTAAAAATTTTTTAAATTTGAGTTCGTTTAATATTTATTTAGACGTTTAGAAGTTTGAAAAAAAAAAAGAAAAAGAAAAAATACACAAAATGGCCCGTGAAGGCCCATTAAATCATGAAGGTCGAAAAACATACTAAACACACTCAAATTTGAGTAATTTTGACATCATTGGATTCTACAAATCATGAAGTATTTTTAGGAATTTTTTTAGCATTTTTTTAAAAAAATAAATTTGAATTTTAAAAAAACCGCTCAAACCGCTCAAACCGGGCGGTAAACCGGACAAACCGGGCGGTAAACCGGACAAACCGGAACAACAGCGCCATTCAAATTCAAATTTGAATTCGGGCGGTTTTTGCCCGGTAACCGGACAAACCGGCCGGTTTACCGGTTCCGGGCTCGGCCGGTTCGGTCGTCCGGTTCGGTATAAAAAACACAGCTCACAGATCCTATACGGCTGTCCACCCTGCTACCACGCCACCAGAGGGATCCAGCACGGCGTCGCAGCGGAACCTCGCGCGGCACCGACGCGATCTCGTGCATCGCTGGAAGGATGCCTCGTGCGGTCACCGGTAGGAGCTCGCACGCCGCCGCCGCCGCCGTGGAGCCTCGTGCGGCCGCCTCGCGTGTGGAGTTGGCCTCCGGTTCTCCTGCTCGCTCCTGCGTTGTGGAGTCTGCGCAGCTCGCGACCGCCCGACACCAGGCCTGCTCGCGCGCGGTCGCCGGGCCACGCCGCATGTGGACGAGACGAGCCCCGCCTCGGCCCACTGCCCTCGTCACCGGTTCTGCTAGTAGCCGTCCTGAATACGGCACGTTCGTCTCTCCTGCCTTTGTGCATGCGTCCACATCCTCCGCCTCCGCCAGCGCCCGCTCGGCACTCACGGAGAAGAAGCGCTAGCCGCTACTTAATTTCCATCTCATGCAGGAGGCAGCCAATAGCATGCAGAGTTCTGGCCGGCGAAGGGCGAACCCGATGCAAATGCGAAATTGCGTGTACTCTGAATTTTCAGTACTGTTCTTACCAATCGCGGCAAGCACGCCACCGTGGCTGCTGTCAAGGCGGCGCTACCGCTCGCTGGCCTGTAGCAGCAGCAGCCGGTGCCCGCCGCCTGGAACGCGCTCCAGCCGGGCCGAGAGGACCTCGCCGCCGCGGCCTGGGGCTAGCTCCGCGAGTTCCTGCATCTGTATTGTAACGAGCGGAGGAGCAGAGGATCCATGACTGAGTGGCCGTATTTTTATTTAGACTCTATGATAGGCAAAATGCATTGTGAAGTTTAGTTTCTTTGACACAAAGTCCTAAGTTATAGACTCCATGGTGGAGTCTGGGTTGGGATTGCCCTCAATGGGATTGGTTGTAGCAGTAGATTCTTTTGGTAACCACTGGCCCGTCTATTATTGTCAGTAACTGAAAATCCTAGCAGCAATCAGAGGGATCGGGATAGGATTAAGCATACCATAATCGCAGTAGATTGTAGTCCTGAGCTCCATCTCAACTAGACAGACGCCTCTTCCTTTGTGCTCAACCCCATTGTGTTTTAGTGGCGGAGCTAGAGCAAATGCGCGGGGGGTGCGCTTGCCTTGTGTGTGCATAGGATTTTATCATATTGGTGCGAATATGGTGAAAATTTGATCATGATCACTGATTTTTAATAATTCTGTGGGTGCGTCCGCACCCAGCACCTTGTATGTAGCTCCGCCCGTGTTCTGTTTCAAGCAACATAATGCTGAACTCTGAATGTATCGGGACTGCAGGTATACAAGATCCCAGTCATGCCCATTCTGCCGCGGAAGCCTGAAACGGGTCCGGTCCAGAGACCTCTGGGTGCTTACCGGCGACGACGACGTGATCGACACGGTGACCCTGGAGAAGGAGAACGTGAAGCACTTCCTCAGCTTCATCGACAGCCTGCCTCTGATCGTCCCCGACAACATGCTGCTGGTCTACTACGACTACCTAGTCTAGCAAAGCTTCCCCTCCCCTCTGAAGCACTGGAAGAGGAGAAGGCATCTGGGAAGAAGATGAAGCGGTGGTGTACAAGCGATGAAGCAAGCAAGGGTTCTAGCAGCCGACCATCCACTGTGGATCGAGTTGGCAAAGCGAAGCCGTTGCTGACAAACAAACTCTTGTGGTATGCCATGCCATTGCACTGGCCTTGCATGATGGCGTTGCTCGCTGTAATAATTGTATGTAAAGAAGAAAAATGTCTCGGGTTTTACTAGCTTGACATTTCTCGCCTGGCAAATTGCCGGATTATTCAGAAAAATGAAGAAAACAGGGGGGCCTTTGTGCTTTCCATTTCCTGAGCCACTACCTTTTCTGCTACTCGTACTGCAAAAGTGCAAATGTTGTGATGGACAACGCTAGATAGCTCTACGGAAATAGAATCGACCAGAGAATTGTAATGTTCGATCTGAACAAACGGGAGGAGGAAAGGACATTTTCCATCACTGTTGGATGCTGATGAGAGAGCAAACGAAAGGAAGATAGATGGAGGGCGTTTCAACCATCAACTACTATACCGGTGCTGCAAGGAATTCGGTCCGAATCGATTTAGCCATCGGTTTATGTATGATTGGACACTGAAACTGAAACTCTGGTAGTAGGTTGAAATGTACTAACTGAGAGCGACCACTCAATCTGTATTGTACACTAGTGTACAGTTGAGCAGCCCGGGCGTGGTAGTGACAGTGACCTTTGCAAGCCTTCCATTCATCAGTTGCTGAAATAAAATGGAATCCCTTCAGCCACACGCTCCCAAATACTAATTCCAGCACGGAAAATTACCTGCACAAGGTGGGACAGCTCGGGACCGTTCTTTGACGCTAGCCTCTGGTGAAACGTACTCTAGTACACAGGGACGTTGATGCACAAACCATGAGCTCATTCAGTCTGAAATTGATTTCGCTGCAGCCACGAAAGCTGGCACCTTGCACGGGTGATGCTGTGAGGCCACGATCAATTGAAGTCTCTGCCTCCACCAGTCTACCAAAATCGAGAAGGACCAGAACCCTAACTCATCACGAGAAGGACGGGCCGGAGAACGACGCTGGAGCATTTAGGGTTTTGTTTTCTGCTAGCATGACTCAAATGTCAGATCTAAGCTTTGATCACCTATTTTTATCCAAAATCCAAAAAAGGAATCCAAGGCTGAGACCGAAATGTAGAACCTGACTCGACGGCCTTTTTCTTCTTATCAGACTCGACGGCCTGGATGCTTCACAATAACGGCCCATAAGATTACTTGTGGCCAAGCCCACACAAGCCCATCTTAGATGTGCGCTGTGGCTCCTGCTGCGACGAGCCCTTTTATCCCTTATCCAACCTGATCCCTCACCATTCCAAGCACACGAGTCCTCCCTCTGCTGCGCTCGCTCCATTCTTGCCCCATGGCGCTGCTCGCCATCCAGGGCATGGCCATGTCCACCGCCGCCGCCGCCCTCCCGTCCCACACCCATGGCGCCGTCTCCTCCTCTGTATCCACTTCCTCCTACGCACTCGCTGCCTCCGCCGCCTTCCCCCGCGTCCGGGCTGCGTTCGCCGTCGGCGCCGTCACGTCGGCCACTGTCACTCCGGTTCTTGACGGTAACTAAACAGCTACCTCCTCACTTCCTTTTTGTCTGAGGTAGTTTCTTTTTGGTACATGTCAAGAGCAATGGCCACTGTTTAACTTGCAATAGGGGAGAAAAGGCAGTGGCTTATAGTAATGGTACATCTCCAATACCTCATAATTGTAATGGTACAGAACCAAATAACCCGAAGAACAAGGGGAAATTCGTTTCAATTGGGATAATAAAGATTTTCATTCCTTATATAAGATGGTCAAGTAAGGAATCTGTCACTGAAACGGACAGCATTGATCTTTTCAGACAACAACAAAAAGTCAAATTATCCTTTGCGAACACCAGAACAAGATTAAGCAACCATCTTACTGAGTAACATCACACAGTATCAAAAGTTCAAAATTGTAATAAGGAAGATGGCTTATCAAACAGAATTAGAAGATGCAGAAAAGGGAACTAAAATGTTCTACTTCTATCCAAAATGGCTCATCAAGGCAAGGACTTAGTATTGGTTCAGAGTTCTGTAGGGAAGGGAGTTTCTGCTTCTGATAGCTTGTGCTCTGATCTGAATTTTCTCTCTAAGCAAAGTTTTTCCTCTGAAACTTATCTCAAAGCAAAGGTCTGAAGATCCAATCTTTTTCCCCACAAACTGGATAACGTCCATTCACTTCCTTCCATAACTATGTCAGGACCTGCTGTTCTATCTGGTGAAACTGAAAATTCTGAACATTGTCCAAAGGATGAATTTCAGTACCTGCTGTTTATCCTGTTCTTAGTCGATCTGCGTCAATTACTGATAAAGTTGTTCCACATGAAAAAAAAAGGTATTAGGAGCAGAGCCCATATATGAACTGAAAACGGCTAGTAGATTATTAAACCTCTACCTATTAACTGATTCACCTGACATAATGCCAGGAATGAGTGGCGAACAAGGCAGTTAGCTTAACCTTCTGTTTATCGCTGCTACCTAAAGTTTCGGTCGCCTCTGATGCCACTGGCCTCAAAGGTCTTGTAAACACTTGTTTCTGCTTTATTATTAGTAATACAAAGAATCAAAGATAAATACTTCTTACGCGTGTTCTTATGCGTGTTCTTCAAAGAAGACACATGTAATTTAATTTCAATTCAAATTCTGAGATTCTAATGTCCAAAGCCTGCTCCTGAATTTTGTTCTCTCTGATTGCAAGAACCCAACTGGGGTGCAATCCATCTTGGCTTCTGCTTACATAAATACTGATGACCCTGTGGACTGAGTGTTTTAAACTTTATTTGCTCTTGCTCAGTCTACTGTGGGAGAGGGGACAAGAAGACGAAAAGGGGCAAAAGGTTCAACCATTCATATGGCAATGTGAGTGCTCCAGCACAATTTTCATTGCATTTTGATTTTTTTGATTCTGTCTTATCTAGCTGTCTGATCATGTTAGGCGAGGCCACGCAACAAGAAGAAGGGAACTGGGCCTGCGCGTCTCTTTGCTCCTCCAGCTCCTCCAAGGAAAGACCAGTTCGATGACGGGGAGATCATTTCAATCGAGATTGATGAGGACATCCTGGAATAGGTTGTCCTGAGTTTTGCTTTGCTTTATATTTGCCCTGAGCTTAACTGGCGTAGCCTGTACCAAATCGAATGCTACATATTTCTAAGTAATTATTTCCTCGCCTATAAATGTCAATGTGCAGGCTGCCACACTTTCCTTTGGCGTAATTTTCTAATTACTGAGTTGTTCTTAATGTCACTCTGCATTTGAACTAAGTAATAAACCTCTAACAGTTCCTAACTTTGACTAGGTTTATATATATATATATAAAATATTAACATTTATATGATTCATCTAGTGATAATTATTACGATTTGAAAGGAGAATGAAATTATTTTTCTTGGATGGAGATTACACGCTAACAGCTAAAGAAAAATTCTCCCACTGATTTATTCATACACGCTAACAGCTAAAACAAAACAATCGATACACAGCTTTGGTTTGTTAAAGCTGGCAAGATCTTACTCGAAAATCCTGCTACTGATTTAATCACACACGCTAACAGCTAAAGCAAAATTATTATGGATACACAAGTTTGGTTTGTTAAAGCTGCCAATCGTGGTTGTGAATAAGAATCTGTTGTTAACTTGTTATTAATTTGTGCTTCAACGTAATTGTCGTTGGTTCATGTCATGTTTTGCTTCAAGGTGTCCAGCGTGTGGATATAACAGACTCGTGGTATGTCTAAATCTCATGAGTTCGTCTCCTCAACAAAATATGATCCAAACAGTTGTTGTTCAACTCAGCATATATAGAATGGTTTTTGCCGATACATAGCCAGCATTACAGCATAGTAGATAGAACAAAAAAGAGGCTGCTCGACTCTCCATCGGCAGGGCCAAATTACACGAAATTTAACACCAAAGACTAGTTAATATACGAATATAAAGATAACCAGCATCCACATAGGAAGTTTTTTTGACGTCCGAATATAAGCTCAAACGAGCAAACCACACTCAGCAACCTAGTTCGTAGGCATGAGTTCCAAAACGGGCACGCAAAGAGAGGCAACTCAGTACTTGTAGTCCTTGACGTGGAGGCTCTCGGTGTCAGCGGCAGCATCACCCTTGTAGGTGCCGAGGGTAGCCTCAGAGTTGGCCTTGCACCTGGCGAGGAAGGCAGCCCTAGCCTTCTCGATGTTCTCCACCTTGCCAGCCCAGGCCTTGAGGGTGCTCGCCTGGAGGGCACGGCCGAAGGAGAAGGACAGGGACCACGGCTTCTTGGTGTTGAGCTTGTTCATGGCATTGAGGTTGAGGGTTGCCTCCTCCTCGCTCTGTCCACCGGAGAGGAAGACAACAGCAGGCACAGCAGCAGGGACGGTCCTCTGGAGGGTGCGGACGGTGTACTCAGCAATCACCTCAGGGGTCACCTTCTTGGAGTCAGAGCCTGGAGTCACCATGTTGGGCTTCAGGAGGGTACCCTCCAGGAGGACATGGTGCTCGTTGAGGGCCTTGTAGCAGGCAGCAAGGACAACCTCAGTGACATAAGCGCAGCGCTCAATGTCATGTGGGCCATCGACAAGGATCTCAGGCTCAACAATGGGCACCAGACCGTTCTCCTGGCAGATGATGGCATAGCGAGCCAGGCCCTGAGCGTTCAGGTCAATGGCAAGCTGTGATGGCTCATTGGGGCCAATCTTGAGAACAGCTCGCCACTTGGCAAAGCGGGCACCGGCCTCGTAGTACTTGGCGCAGCGCTTGCCAAGGTCATCATGGCCCTGGGTGGTGGTCTCCTTGTCGGTGCCAGCAACCTCAATGGTGCCCTTGTCGACCTTGATGCCAGGGAGGACGCCTCCCTCCTTGAGGACATCGACAAAAGGCTTGCCATCCTTGGTCTTCTGGTAGAGGGTCTCCTCGAAGAGGATCACACCGCTGATGTACTGGAGGGCACCAGGGCAGCAGAAAAGGAGCTCACGGAGGGCACGGCGGTTCTCCTCCACGTTCTCGACATTGATGCTGGAAAGGCGCTTGCCAATGGTGCCAGTGGACTCGTCAGCAGCAAGGATACCCTTGCCAGGGGTGCCAATGTAGGCAGCATTCTTGATGAGCTCATCTGCAAAATTAACAGACACAGAAATTTAGCACAAGAATAGTGGGACTTGACAATCTGGATAAGCATGGTTATCTAACAAGTTAAAGGTCATCCTGAATAATACAAAATTACTTTCAATTATTAATTCATGAAATTAATAATAGATAACCAAAAATTGCTTTATATATTACTACTATATTACCATAAACATGCTTGATAAGTACAAAGGCCATCCTAAATAATACAAAATCACTTTAAATTATGAAATCATGCAATTGCTACTGGTTAACCAAAAAGAGCTTTATAACTACTGTACTACCATAAACATGCTTGATATAAAACTACTATGTTACCGTAAACATGCTTCATATATAACTGTATTACAGTAAACATCATCATCATGACTAAAAGGAAGCACAGATCAAGATTCGACTAGCACAGTAAGCTTAAAAAGATTTATAGATCTGACTATCCTAGATGCATGCATATAGCATCTATTCTAGCAGCCATGAGATGATATGAAAAATTTTAGATTGAACAATCATTTGAAACAAGCACACAAAAACTACAACATGAGCCAGCAGTGCATGCCAGAAGGAGAATTTATCTTTTTTCTATCATGAACCAGTACCAAACCGGACATAACCTAACTCTATATAATCTGATCCCACCATGTGCCTCAATTAGAAACAGCATGAACAGATGCATACCACCACATGTACGAACAGAATCAAAATCAAAACAAAAATAAGCGAATCCCGTATCAAATTAACCGATCATAGAGGCATCACCTGCTCTACCACCTAAACCCTTTCGGCGACCACCAAACCCCTAAAAGTTAAGTAGGCACTAAACGCCAAACAAAAGTAGGCAACGACCGCACAAGCCTGTACGGATCTAAACAAAATTCCACAAATCCTACACCCAAACGGGTCTCTCAGAGCTACACGAATCGTTAGCATACTCGTAACACACCTAGATCTGAGCGCACAAACAAGAACAGCTAACAGATCTACGATACATGAGACCAAACGAGATCACAACCAGATCAGCAACGAACGAGCGAGGACACAAACAGAAACGGGGAAGGAGGAGACGACGTACCCTTGTACTTTCCGCAGTAGGCCGACATGATCGATGCTCGACGGAGGCTACGAGGAGGAGGATTGCGGGAGCGGCGGTGTTGGTGGGAGGAATGGTTTGGCAGACGGAGACGGGAGACGGGGGATGCGGGGGACGGGCCGAGGCTGTATTTAAAGCCGGGGGTTCCTGGTTTGGGCTTGGCGAAGGGGAAAGAAACCAGAAAAGAAAAGGGCATCTGATCTGGGTGCGCCAGCAGACCTTGCGGATCGGAACCTTGTGCGGCGTAGGCGGTTCGGTTCTGCCCCCGGTTTTCGCCTGTATTTTCGTCCACGCCCTTTGGGTTTTTCTTTCTTGTTGGGCCGGTTCTCTTTCTCGACGAGGCATTTCTATTTTACAACCATATTTTGATTGGCTGTTTTATGCATAGTGTAAACTGCATCGGTATCATCGAGTCTTTTTTAATCAAACTCTTTCTAGTCTAGAATTAGAATAACTATAAGGGTAATATTATTGCCCAAGTAATGATTTTGTTAAACATGTGTTTAAGTAATTATTGCCCAAGTAATCTTATCATAAGCCGTGACATGCTATGGACGCTCAACACTTCTTCCCGGGTGCCGCACGAACCACAAAGCCCTCCCCCCACGCGAGCGCAAATCCGACCGTTGTGCCGATCCGAACCGGGTTCACTTCGTCCAAGCGTGCCACCAACCCCCGCCGGTTCACGAGTGGTCCGTAGGACCGCAGCCCGAACCCCAAGGCCGCGGCCCAGGCGTGACGCGGCGTCGCAATCCACCAACGCCGCCGCCAGACGCGGGTCCCACGCGCGTGACACCTTGCCGCGCCGCAGACCCCGGCGGTCCACCCGTGTACGGCGCCTCCGGGATGGAGCGGTTTTGTCGCCGGTCGCACGGAGCGGACGGACGGGATGGCGGCGCGGCGCGCGTCGTCGCGGCTTCAGGCAATCAGGCGTCCGCCACCAAAACCGTCGTCGCAGCGGCGCACCAAAACCGTCGGTCGCAAGCGCGGTTCCCGGCCCACCACCACCTAAACCTGGCGGTGGCGGCCTCCCCGTTTTCGGCCTGCGGGCTGCGGCTCCGCCCCGGTTTTGCAGGGCGGCGGCTCGGTGATCCCGCACCGCACACATGGACGCGCGCCCACGGTTCCCTCCGCTCCAGCCGAACTCTTTTTGCCTTCCGTGCCCCGTCCCGTGTGCTCCCTCACGTGCTCGCAACAGCCTCGAGCTTTTCCGTTTCCGCTCCCGTTTCACGGCGATCACGTGCTCATCCCCTCGCGAGCCCGGCTCGTCGGCGTCCTTGTCGGGCGACGGCTGCGCGGCGTCTTCCTCCCGTTCACGGTCGCAGCTAGACGTCGGCTCGCCAAAAACTTCCAGAGGGCTGACGAACAGAGGGAGACCGCGCGCAGCAGGCTGCAGGCAGGTCTCTGGCGGCGTGCGCGCAAGGTCCAAGTGGTGGCGTGGCGGCATCTGCCTGTGCCGGACGGGACCGGACCGCTGGACCATGACCGTCGTCGTCGTCGTCGTCCCGCAAGTGCGACCCGGCATCCGGTTCTCGGGCCATGGACATCCCGAACTTTTCACGTGGCGTGACACACACTGGAATGCGGTTCACCGGTCGCCGTCGCGGCCTTCCTTTGTTTTTCCAACGGAGACGAAAGCCATGGCAGCTTCCACTTTCCCGAGCCGTGGTTCGTATTCAAATGCAAGTGTACGATGCGTGCGCCAGAAAGGCGACGAAAGCAGCGGTGTTTTACGTGGCAGCCGCCGTAGGGGACTGGAATATACTTCTGGTCTTCCACGGGGGCCGTCGCCATCGGTGCGCACTGCGCGCAGCCTTGAAAAAACGGATGCCGGCAACTGGTCTGTGCTCGGTCGGTCTCACCGGAGACGGCTTCGACAGGTCAGTTTGACAGAGACTTCTTCGAGTTGAGAAAATGCCTTCGGCATGGGTGATTGGGCACTGGGCAGTGGTTGTTTCTAATGAGGAGCGACCTGGACAGCATGTATACAATCGTTCTTTGGCCTTTGTCGCTCATCATGTTCTTTTAATACAAGCAGCAAAAGTAGAATCTTGCTACATCAAGGCATGGAATGGAACTCTATGATGCAATAGTGAGTAGATGTCAACTGAAAGTCTGAAACAGTTGTTCAATGACTAGTATCAATTAAATACTCCTAGGCGTTCGAAGAGGAATCTAAATTGACTACTATCAGATTAAATACTTCTAGGCGTCCAAGAGAGGAATCGAATTATATGTCTGGGCTGCAAGAAGAGTTGGAAGTTCTTGATGTCATAAGAAGTCCACTCAAATTGAATATTGAACAATAATGCTTGTAAGGGGATGTCAGGCTTCACGCGTTTGACCTTGCAAAAGAAATGTCAAGGTGCAATCATACGCATTGTAATAATTAACTAATGATAGAACCATGTCCACCCAGTGTCACACACCCTTCTGTCCGCTCACTAAGAGCCCCAACAGGGTTTCCAAATCGCTAGGCGAGTTGAAGATCGGAAACAATTAAAAAAGAAGAATAATGGAGATGGCAGACATAGTAATAGAGCTGGTAGAGAGAGTTTTCTTGGAGGAAGTGGGAGACGGGCAAAGATGGAAGCGCTTAGCTCATTTCTCTGTCCTCTGCAGCAATAGAATTCAACAAGAGCCGGCGATTTCACCACCGTTGGGAATAAGGCAGAACAAGGAACCAAGTCGATGAATCAACACATAAACCAAAGAGACCATCTCACCAATACGGAACATTTTACTTCTTCAGCCAGACCGTTACATATCTATAGTGTTACAAGAACTATGAGGTGCAACCCTTTGAAGTGGCCCCAATTGGACACCACAAAATTTAATATGAATGAACCTAATCACCAATAAACAATCAGAGAAGGGGAGAGAAGGAGACAGAAAAGATGAAAACAAAAGGGGGTGTACAACAAGAAGCCCCGCCAAATCGAGGGCTGAATCCCTGGTTGGCCTTCCTATACGTCATATTTCTTTGGCTGGTGCCATTGCACTAGAGTTCTTGACAGGTAACCAAGCAATGATTTATTAGGAGGATATGTCCTCTTGCCATATAGATGCTTCCCTCCAAGATCAGTATATTTTGAACTGTTCTCTCTTTCGATCTGCAAAACCAATAAAAATGAGACTTTTAGGAAAACCTAAACATTAAGAGGCATTTTGTATGGTCAATTTTCTTTAAATATTTTCAAGCAAATTGACTTATTCTCTTAGAGGAAAATGCCAAAGAATATGCTGCATGTACCTTGCTTATTTTCCCATCTCTCAAGTAGTATCGGATACCAGACCAATTGATTGATTGGGAGAAATGTGATCTGAATGCAGATATTGGATAAAGGAAATTGTCTACCAACACAGCAATGAACACCTGAAATTGAAGCCCGGCCATAATAAGGTTATCACAGGGGAGAAAATCTTAGGGTCCTAAAATTATTTGGTGTGGTGAAAAGGGACACTCACAAGCCCCCAATTTAATGAATCAAGAGATACTTTCGGTCCTTCAGGAGACAACATATTGCATAGTTGAATTTCCACCTTTGTCAAATTCCACATTGAAACAAGCTCGATGAGAGTGCATATGAACAAGAGGCCCACTAAGAACAAACCTGAAATAGCATGTCACAGGATAACGAAAGTGTGATGCTCAAAAAAAAAGGATAACAAAAGTGTGGTGAGACATTTTGACAACAAAAAGGTTTGGGATTGGAAGGCAAGAAACTGACCCCAAGATGAATTGGATGCTTCCTTTACAACTTCGCTGTATGGTGCTCGAAGAGCAGCTAAAACATGGACCAAAGCCATGATATATGGCGAGACAAATCCCCATGATAGATAACAATGACTTGTAAATAATGCACGGTTCATCATCCAGTTGACATTTGATACATATGACTCAAGAACAAAAGTTTGTTTCCTGAGGTAATTCCAGTATCTGCATGAAATACAAACATGTATATGAAGAAAACAATATTAGTTAAGATGCATACATTAGCATAAGCATGTGCAGACAAAAGAAACCCAAAGTATTGTGGCACTAGTAGAAATCCATAGTATATTAGTGTGTGTTTTCTCGAATAGTATATTAGTGTGTGTGTTTTTTGAATAGTATATTAGTGTTTGAAAATATAACTCTCAGTAGGGCAATTTGTCCAAGCACCATAGACAGTATGAAACCAGAGTAAATCAAGGGCCCCTTTCCAACTATCTCCAGCAATTGCAATCATTATTGTACACCAGAAACCAGAATTGTGCCACCACTGTCCTAGGTATTATGTACCACTCACCACTACACATACGGTGAAGGAAGATCTTAAGCCATGTATTTTTCAATAGATAGAGCATATTTTATTGCTTATTTTCATTGACCTGCCTACATATCCATCATGGTTTTTCACAGAAAATATGTTGAGGGGGACATCCCAACAGTTTAGCGTAAAATTTGCTTCGCAAAATAGGAACTTTGTCATTGTGACAGAATGAATGGGACTTATGTGATTTACTCTTTCTTTTACTGCCTGCAAATAAGCTGCATAGCTTTCCAATGCAAAATTTGCTGTACCTGGAGAAGCTAAGATCACTGGCAAGAGGGTGTGGAAACACAGCAACAGGAGGTGAAGATATGAGCCTTTTGTGCTGTCCTGTGAAAGATACAGTCCAATTATTATAAGTAAATGCTGTGTGGTCAAAAGGCATGGACCAAGAACACAAAAGATTGATATGAATAAAGTTAGAAGTCCCAAATAGAAAATGATTGAAAATCATAGTAGCCCTTGGCCTTGAAGCATGTAGAAGTAATTGTCAGATTGTATTTCATTCCTAATACTAAATTTTGGCCTTCTGTAACAAAAGAGTCATAACTCCTGGCAAAGAAGAATTACCTGCTATTGCAGCGAGTGTCATATCATCTGAGTAACCACCATCCCTTAATCCACTGACAACACCATATCGGTCTTGCCTAAAATCATCAGCATGCATCTAAAGTGAAGCCTTGTTAGAAACACTATGGATGATTAAAATTTATACAGAGCAAATCTAGAGAAAATGCTCCCATCAAGAAATAGACTATATATACCATCATACAGCCACCCCACAAGAAGAAAGTCTTCCCACCAGTTGCAAATCCCATCGAGCAAGGCTGCAGTATAGTTATTGTCACTAAATTGCAAGGATGATCAATAGCAAAAACGAATGATGGATATACACAAAAAGAACTACATTACTAACTAGCAAAAACTCAAAGATAGAATGACAGGGTAAGATATGCTGATGAAGAAACATGATGACTAAAAGAAATAACCGTTTGGACGATACTATTGCATTGCAGAACGATGATGATGAAATTTCTTGGTGGTTGACATTTTCCCAACATTAATGTTGCTTAGAATTCTGTTTTTGTGGAATAATAGGTACTGTTAACAGATAGCATGACTAGATCAGTAACATGAGGGGACTTTTTAATGGTGTAGATGAAAAAAAGAGAAAAAGATCAAGAATGCGTAGAAGCAATAAACATTTATGCACGAGGCAGTGTCTTAGCACATCGGAATAAACAAGTTAATCCATGGAATAAGTGCACACAATGTCCTAGATTAACTTTCTTGTATTTAATGAAAGGACAAGCAGACACCCATAATGTATGGTTCTAATTAAATAACTTCATACCATGTGGTATTCATATATGCAATAGCTGCCCAAACTGCCAGAAGGTAAATCAAGGGGATATCCAGTTTGTATAAATATCTGCCAGCCACAAAAACATACAATGTTAATGCACTGAGGGCAATAGAAGAAGGGGGAGGAGTTCAAGAAAAAGCAGACCTCAGGATTCTTCTCCATTTCTTTTGTGAGAGCTCCGATAGTCCCAGGATGCAGCCTCACATCATCGTCAAGAAACAAAACATATTTGGTATCCTTGTGCATCTTTTCAACACCAATCTATTTCAGTTTGATAAACATAAGTAACTAGTCAACTTATTGGGCTTTTTTGGTAAAAAGAACAAGGTCAAGAGATGACCATATAGTAACTGCAGTAACAGTCAAAATTTGTCGCATTTGTTAATATTCAGTGTGACTATGCTCATGCTTGCAAGGTACATAAATGTAGCACTTACAGCTTACCACCTTTCAAGATGCTTTAGTTACTATAAAACGTGAAGATGAATGATATGTAAAAGGCAAAAAAAGCATATTGGAAAAAAGAGGAACACAATAGAATGGAATGTTCAAATGCATGCACATTCAACAGCTCCATTCCATGCACTAGGAACATCTACAAGCATAAGCTAAAATGAGCATTCAGTGTCATGAAAAGACCATGAAATAAACATCGAGAATGAGAACAAAGTCATTTACATACCAATTGATTGTGAATTTTCTGACTACAGGTTGTTGACAACCCAGCCACAACCACCTTCGCTTCTAGATTGTCCTGAAAATTATATCTAATAAGGTTACAATAGATGAAGAGTCTGAGAATAGCATGACTGTAAACCTTAGGAGGCAACCCACTTACCTTGTACTCTGCGATCAAACGGGAAACGGCATGATAAGCCGGATCATCTTTGCTCTCTACGATAAACAGGAATTCCAGTGGCCCCCCATAAAGTGATGTAATCTGTACTTTTACGGATAGTAAGGGCACATAACAATCCAAGACATAAACAGCAATTGTTATATATGCATAGTGCAGTTTGATCATACCTGAGTTCGCCAATTTTGCAAATTATGTTCACCAAAGCCCTTCAATGGCATAATTACAGAGACTCTAGGTAAATTCTCCTGAACAGAGTGCTCAAGCTCATCTATGTTGTCACAAAGAAAAGCAAAACTATTTCCATCTACAATGTTGCGCCTCATGTTCTTTATAACCCTTTTTCTGGTAAGAGAGCATAGATTGTATGAGAAATCAGCTGATATGTTGTTTCCATCCTTGTCAACTAAAACCAAAAATCACAAAATTCCTTTCTTTACCTGACAATTGACGCAGCCGCCCACCCGAGAGCAAGAACTAAACAGATACAGCACCCCTACATAAATAGGATAACCAGCATACAAACAAGAAACAGTAAGAAAAAATGCCAGTAAACTGAAAGCACCAAAAAGGTATATGAGGTCAAGCACTCGGAAGGGTTTTTTTTTTTTTTTTTAAACTAAAAAAAGAAATTCAAACTTTAAACTGAGCTACAAAATGAACACATGCCATATCCCCGTGGACATTCAAAATGTATTCCAGAAAGGTCAGTACAATTGGAGCGCCTATATCAGTAACAGGTAATAAAACAGAGTGAGACAGACTGAGATCGACAGCACTTGTCCGAACAAAACCGACAAATCTCCAAAGGATATGCACCAATAGTTGATACCGTGGTCTTGTGTGGAAATTTGCTGGCTTTTCAAACGTAGTAATCAAACTTGTGCATCATCCCATCTCATTCAGAAAGCACAGTTAACTGGTTTATCCACTGTTAAAACTTCCCAGCATCCGCAAAACAGTTGCGCCGTCAGAAAACACTCTGTAACTTCCTACTTGCGCGAGAACTCAGAACAGAATCGTTAAAAGAAAAACCCTGACGGCCAAAACTATTCCTCAAAATTAAAACACCGCGCTTTCCGCGGAGCTCCCAGACAATTCCGCGCCGGCGTCCACAATGCGAAGGGCAGGGGACGGGGTCTCACCTGGATCTGAATGGCGATGGCGAAGGTGCTCGTGAAGGCGCGGCTGGCGGCGGCGAGCATAGCGTCGGCGGCGGCTTCCATCGCCGCCATTGCCCGCGGCGGGCCCCTCCCCTCCTACGAGCCGCGGCGGTGCACCTTCCGAAGCTTTAGGCGCTTCTGGAGGGGAGTGGGGGGAGCAGGAGGCCGCGTCTCTCGCCGGATCTCTCTACCGCCGGGCCTGGCCTGACCTGACCTGGGCGGTGAGAGAAGGGGAGAAGAGTCTGGCCGATGTGGGGGAGGAGGGAGAAGAGAGAGCAGGGGGAAGAAGGAAGGGGGTTGATTTGGGCTGTCTCGGCTGCGTGGCCTTTGTGATTAGGGCCACGGCCCTGATTCCCAAAATGCTTCTGGCCACCCTGCTCCACAATTTTTGAATTGGGATTGCTACGCGTACCAAACTTAAAGATTTGAAGAATAAAATCGACACAAATATGCATCTGCTCTAATTTTATGGCACTCTAATTTTATATTTTTTTTAAAAAAAAAATAATTTTTAAAAATCCACTAACTTCATATTCAACAATATCAAATTTTCATTGAATTTTCTAAAATATTTTCTAAAAAAACTAGTATCGACAATATCAAGTTTCGATTATTTTCTACGGCATATGTGCCATATGTGTCGATAGTGCAATTATTTAACATGTACATATAATATATTTTAATAAATAGAATAGTTAAATTTAGAGAAGCTTTACTAGGATACAATTATATACTTGTAAATTGCCTGTTGTAATATTTTCACAAGATTAATTATTATTATTATTATTTATTTTTATGTTTTACTAGTTGAAGAATTACCAATAGTTCATGGGATTTTTTATGTCTAGTTGATATTTAATTAGCAATACTCTCTATTTTCTTTACGTGTGACATAGACTACTCCCTCTATCCCATTAAACGTGTCGCCCGGGAAACGTATTTGTGAGGGGGGGCACGCTTTTCAAACTATAATTTCAATGGGACGGAGAGAGTACTTCATAGTTGAACTAATCAAAATCATGTATAAAAGAACATAGAGAGCTACCGAGTGGTAATCTATTAACAATATATTACTCCCTTCATTCTAAATTATAAGATGTTTTGGATTTTCTAGATACATTTTTTTGTTATACACTTAGACATACACTATCTAAATACATAGTAAAAGTAATACATCTAGAAATACCAAAAGGTCTTATAATTTAGAATGGAGGGAGTAACATCTACAATATCAAATACACTACCAAAATATATCGCATGGATAACAAATCAAGTTTGATGTTGTAAATAAACTAGGTCAAAATTAGAGAAATGTTTGCATAGCATAAAGTTGAAACGATTTATAACGAACTTAATACATCTAGAAATACCAAAAGGTCTTATAATTTAGAATGGAGGGAGTAACATCTACAATATCAAATACACTACCAAAATATATCGCATGGATAACAAATCAAGTTTGATGTTGTAAATAAACTAGGTCAAAATTAGAGAAATGTTTGCATAGCATAAAGTTGAAACGATTTATAACGAACTTTGCACGGAGGATGGTGCGAGGTCCTGAGTGCGCGTAGCAGGAGCAGTTGTTTGAGCCAAGAAAACAATCTACTCTGGGCTGGGACAGGGAGATGCCAGTGTAGGGATGCGCATCTGTTCCACATTTCATGTTGGCCAGCCAATCACATCCCTTTCCGTTTCCTCCCAAAACGGCCAAAACCCGTCGGGGAATTGTTTAAAGCCTCTGGTTTCATTGTCACTACAGCCTGTTCTGACGCTGCATTTGCCTATTACTGCTGATCCCGGCCGGACCCAGCTAAATCCTCCCAGAAAGGAACGCCCGCGAGCTCATCATATCACTCGCCTGGGATGACAGCTAAATCCTGGAAAATTTTGCATTCAGTTTCTTCTGTATCTATCAATAAAATTAGCATAATCTCGTGACTATTGATCTTAAACAAAGATTTTTCATTCCAAAGTCACCAGAAATTTGGAGGAAAATGACTAGGGCAATATTTGGAATGCAAGAAAATTTTATGTTCCTATATTTTTTCTGTGAAATTGAACTATAGATTACTACTGTACATAATTTCTGTAAAATTCTAGGGTTCCAAACATGGCCTAAATGAGCACCATGATTCGTGAGAACCGATACATGCACCACTGGCTCTGGGATATCTGAGCATCGAGATTTTTTGGGATATTCCTCGTGATAGCACCACTGTTCATCTGCTCTGGACTTCATGATTATGAGATGCAGGTTGTCCGATGTCGTACTAAGAACTAATCTCTGAACATAGGACGTCGTCTATACAGAGCGTCAGGCGGTTTTTATTTGTCGATATTGCACATGGTTCATCAACTTTTGAATATTTTTCTAATTAACAAATCAAAAGGTTCAGCTTTAGAATAGAGTATAGAGAAAATTCTGAATAACCACAGCTCGGAAAACATATTAAATGAGCTCTTCTCTAAAAAAAACTTCTGGAATTTCAAAAGCCAAACATGAACTTTACTCACTGTTTGATTTGTATTGTGTAATCGGGAAAAAAAAACATGAGCTGTAACTTTTTAGGGAGAAAAGACAAGCGAGTCCAACTCCTTTTCAGTGTATCGAAGCACCAAAGCCAAGCAAGTCATTAAACTAATCTCAGATCGGAGTGGCAAGCAGCAGAGAGAGATTTGACTAACCAAACTGATTAACAGAGGGAAACGGACGGGCACGGCGGGCACACATCACGTGCGACGTGTCCATTAAAACATGGCGGCAGCAGGGTTTAACGTTTCGTAGGGGAGTCTGCATCCCAGAAAACAACATGGGGGTGGGGGGGGGGGGGGGGGGGGGGGGGGGGGGGGGTACCTGGATGGTCTTCAGGGGGGAGCAACCTGTACCTGGATGTCAATATGTCATACAGCACCGCATTGAATTACGCTCTGCCAATCTGCCATGATTGACCAGTGGAGCAAAGAAAAATATTGTGGGATCAGATCGGCAGCTTGATCTGAATTCTTTGTCGACATCCTAGTTTGTCTAATTCAGACTAAATGCTCGTTTGATGCCATAAGTTAATTGCTATATGCTAAAAAGATCTAAACATGAGGCCTAACATGTAAATAAGTGGGGTGTACGGTGATACATATCATGCTTCTATGTTTTTTTATGAGGGAAGCCATTTGGCACACTTTATTATAAATAATTATCCAATATAGTTACATCATTCACTAGAGTTCGAATAATAAACTCTGGGGTTCTTCGATCCAAATACAAGATTCCTTCAAAGATAAAGCTATAAAATGCGTATTCTGCCCGTTCTAATTTTATAAGATGTTTTGATGTTTCTATAGATAATTTTCAGCTTATAAGATGTTTTGATGTTTCTATAGATGTATATTTTGTTATACGCTTACATATCTACTATGTCTAGAACTCTAGATACATAGTATAAACAGTATAATTCAGAATGGAGAGAATACCTTGGGATACTTTTTATAATAGCAAAGGTAGGTAGTGATGTAGATTTATGTGGTTATTTTATAATATACTTAGTAATACTAGCGGTAGATTGTAAACTAAAATATGAAAACTACGAATTTGAGATCCATAAATCTTCATCTGAAAATTATCTATCGTTATTATTATTAAAAATTATTTTTTTAGATTGTAAACTATTGAAAGTTGAACTTCTAGAAGTTCGACCATATTTCAATTGAGACACCAAATATTTGTGATTGGATGGAGCATATATATATTTAAAGAGTTACTTTAGATTATTCTCGCAATGATAATGCACAAGTGTGGTTTTTTAACCTTTCTGTCTTAAAATACAAGGAATGCATGTATTTAAAAAACCAAACATTGTTATTTTTTAGATAAAGAAACATTGTTATTTTTGACCAACAATTAGTCTCATCATATGAAAAGTTTATACTACAAAATAGTTACATTTCATTTGTGAAATACGCTCCAATGACCAAACTTTTATTGTCATAAATTATAGTCACATACTGTAAAAGAAATAATGGTTAGTGTAATATTAAAGATCACACCAAGTCAAACGATTTAGAACAGAGAAATTATAAATAATAGATAACGTGGTTAGTGACATAAGGATTGGGTGGATATTTATCTTCTTTTCCTTGTATCTGGTAGAGTACTTGTATATTTTACTCCTCCATTCCAAATTATAAGGCGTTAAAGAATCTTGGAGAGTCAAAGTTTTTAAGTTTGACCAAGGTTATAGAAAAAAAATATAATAACTTGTGACATCAATTAGGTATGCAATAAAAATATAAGTAATGGAGAATGTAATGATACTTAGTTGCCATCATAATAATTATTATTTTTCATATAAATTTGGTCAAACTTGAAAAACTTTGACTCTCCAAGATTTTTGAAATGACTTATAATTTGGAATGGAGGGAGTAGAAGAGGAAGTTATAACAGAATAGATAATGTGACACGTAACATAAGGATTGGGCGGAGATTTATTCTTCTTCTTCTTTTCTTTTAGAGCTCTAGAAATTATCACTGCAATGATCCTAACATCTGCGTGCTGCTTTAATATTGCTATACAAGTCGAAACAAGCTGACCTAAACCAGCGGCGAGCGCTGTTCGATCGTGGTAGCTCGTCTGTGGTCTCCATATCGCTGTCACGTTGTGCGTCTGGACTAGAGAGACCTGGACCCATGCACAGAGGAGCAGTAAACCATCCTGTCTGCCCGGTTGGTGAATCCGAGGATCTCGGCTATTTTGCCCCCGGTCACATGCGCATGTGAGGCCTGCGTTGGCACCGCGCAAGTGGCAGCAGCAGTCTTGCCGTTGCCGGAAACGAACCACGACCCCTCGAGTCAGCCAGCACCCACTCATCACTCCATGGCAGTTTTGAGGAAAAAGAAGTATTTTCACACGCTCAAACGGCAGCTACCACAGAACCGGATTGAGCACTGCTGCATTCGTGTCATGGCCTGCATCTGCAAGATCCTATTCCTTCCCATGACTGAAGTCTGAAGAGAACCACTTTCATCATCTTCCAAGATCCATCACCTGCAGGTGTTGCAGAACATCTCAACTGATTGAAGCAAAGGGTTCTGGACTCTGATTACATCGCAGGTAGCCAGGTAGCATATGACCTTCGATTGCTTGGTAGGTGGAGATCCTAATGAGAAGATCTGGAGTACAGGTCATCGTGCCATGTGAGTATGTGACGCAATTTCGCTGGAATGGATGGGCCGGAAAAAAAGGGGATAGGATGGATACGTTGATCTGCAGATATGTTATATGTGTGAAGATGTGACGTGTACGTAGTTATTTTGAATCCAGCTTGAAGTTTTCGTGTTAGGCCAAGAAAACGTCTTCAATGATTGATTGTGCGAATATTCTTTTAGTAGGGTGCATATGCCGTTCTTGGATGACAAGCATGTCAATCACAGGTACGGTAATTAATACTAGACCATACCATCGTGCCTTGCAGAGATTGCTAACCTCGTGTCGTCTGACGGACGTACTGAACGGACGACCAACAACGACGTCCTTCAAAAAAAAAAAAAAGAATGAAAGAAAAACGATTATACGATCACATGAGTATATAATCTCTTGAGGTTTCATGCACAAAGTGACAAAACCAGGAGGTAAAAAAAAAAAATCTTATCTTATAGCTTGAACTATCTCAAAATCTCCATGCTACAACTGAGCTATTCGTTCTCCGCAGGATGGGATAGTCTGTCAAAATGGTTGTTATACACTGACGGTTAACAGTAAACGTGTACACAGTGTGGAAAGAATTTCCTATATCTATGTGCACTGCATGAGGGGCGGCAACTATGAACACAACGGCGAGCCACATTTTTACGCGTTGAAGAGCTTGCGGAATGGCCCGTCCTTCCGATCTTTGGCCGCCTCCGTCAATGCAAGGAACCTCTTGAAACCTGTGGTGGCTGCTCCGCGCCCAAGCGCGGCAGCACGGGCGAGAACGTCCTCTTGATTCGCCAATGCTCCCTTCAAGGAGGCCATGCTTGGTGTAATTGAAACGGGTGGAGTTGCCACCGAAGGTACTATCTGGACAGATGCTGTGGCAACTGGTGGTGCGACCGTCGGAGCAACGACAGGGTGTTTGATGGCAGGGGTTGGGGCGGGGGCGTGTTTGTTGAAGTCCTCCAGGATAGTTTGTTGGTCTGCTTTCTTCAAGCCCTGTGACAGTCAGTAACAATAGAAGCAAACAATTGAGTGTCAGATTAGCCTGGGAGGTTGAAGTTGGCATACAAAAGAGGTCAAATTTTAATGTAAAAACCTTGAGGTCAAGTATCCGCTGAAACTCAAGAGGCGTGCCTTCGGGAAGGAGGGCACGGTATGTGTTAGCAACAGAATCAACTGGTGACAAAATGACCTGCATGAAGTTATGTCATCAGCTTGATACTACCTGGCGGTAATCATTCAGCAAAGTGCCTTTTCAGCAATCATTACAGCATTCTCCCTAATTTACCTTAAGTAGTGCTTCGGCTTTACTCATTTCCCGGCTGACAAACTTTGAGTAGCTAGCTGCACCTGTGCTCTGTAACACACAATGCAAGGAAGCCACATTTAAGATTTTGAGATACCATAACTAAAAATATATTTTCTCATTAGGACTGCAATCCAGCATAAACTACAAATCTGCTGCATTAGCAGCCTATGTGTACATAAGAATCAGACCATTTTAGCTGAACATGCACACTTTCCAGTGCTAGATTTCATTCCACAGATTCAAGAATACATGAAACAGAAGAACTAGTCCACTTTGACTGGTAGCCAATATAAGACACGGTAGATATTAAAACATGTAGACACTTGTTCAGATTAGAAGGTTACCTGTTTTCCAAGAGCTGGGATGTCTAGGAGAATAGTCTTGACTGCTTGGGTGTCCAAAAGCATCTTGGGGGCAAAATACAAAGCCATGAGAGAAGTCCGAATAAGTAGTAAATAAAACAAAATTAGCTTCACATGGCATTTAACATGTACCTGCTGTGCACCAGTTTCTGATATATGTCTGCACTTGTATATGTTGAGATAAAACCGAGGACCAAGAGAGGCTGCAAGCTGGATCAGAACAAACAAACAAAGTATGATTGACCAAGCTGACAGCCAATATGTAGTTCATAACGATGAAAGATATGTGATATTTTATCTTATTACAAAGATGAATACTGAACTTACTTTGTCCAGGAAATACTGGAAGTAAGTAGGTGAAAGCAGGGTACCAAGCACAGGAATACTGCTTGACAGAATAGAGCTGATACCATTCACATATCTGGCACGCAAGAGTGAATCCTATTAGATATTTATAGATATTGAATCATATCCTCTCTCTCTCCTTTCTAGTAGAAAGACATTAATAACACCACAGCTACAAAATGCATGACATCATTGCTACAATATGACATGTGACAGACCAAAATATTATAGCATTTCTCATCAAAGACATGGACTAAAGCATATGGCCAATAGTCCTTTGATCTTCAAAGCACACAGAATGAATATCAGCAAAGGATGCAACAGAATACCATAGGGGATCCAGTAAAAATCTTACTCTGATTGATCACCAACGCTTTCAAGGGTAGCCCATGGAACACGAGTCATTGCAACCATTTCAGCATCAAATTTGGTTTCAAGTCCGTGAACAAGAGTCATTAATGCTTTTGTGATCACGGCCGAGAATTCATCCTGCAAGTATTGAGGTGTTGAGGCCTTCTCTCCAACGTAACATAAATAAAATATTCACATAAGTTAGGGACAAAAACAATGAAAGATCAGTCACCTGAACTTCAGACATGTCCACCTTGTCAGCAAACTGAGGGTTAATCATCTTAGCAACATTCTCAGCTAGTTCACCGGACTGTAAAATTACAGAGAAAACTAATAGTCAGTTTGAGAGGAGCTTGGTCACAAATGCATACACACGACAAGGAAAATTAGCCCCATGCGACAACCAATAAACTTAAGCACTAGACTAGATGCCACAAACTATTGAGCTGCTTATCTCCAGTGCCACCATTCCCAGGGGAGGTCTTAAATTAATTTACTACGTGAGTGGTGCCCATGGAAAAATGTGGTAGTAACATAAATCTGGTACATGGTTATAGAGAACGGCAGGCCAGGCTGCAAGAAGTCTGAAAAGATGAAGATGCGTAAGGGGGTGAATTTAAATTATTTTAATTTCTATTATTCTTGACGCCTGAAGTGTCATTTTGTGAACTAATCAGTGTTAACAGTAGCATATCTCAAAGAGGCTTGCTTATAGTAGCACTTGCAAGCGGACTATGGAAAAAAAATGAAGTGGCCTACGTCCACAAGTATTCAGTGAAGAACAGAAATGGCCTCATAATTTGACTACATCATTTTCTGAAATTTTGCTTTTGTCAAGCATGAGAAGTAATCAAACACTATGTGTCCTTCTACATCAGGCTAGCATAATGCTTTAAGGGAAAAGTTGTCATACTGTCTGGTGACAATATTCAGCAGTGTTGACGATGTAGCATATCATTCTCTCGTCCCTGTCCGAGGTCTGCAGTAATGTAAAAAGGTCATAAATTGCTGCCAAACAAATGAGGAAAACAAGAGTGGTTCAGTTGTGACCATCATACCCTGATCTGCCCATCCGTACCAGTGGCAGCTGCAACAATACCAGTTCCACCCTTTGGTAATCTAGCATATAACTTAGCCGCATAGGCCTTGAGTATTCTTTGAAATACCTAGCAAAAATAGAGGGGCAAGCAGTTATGAGCCCCATTCAGAGGCTAAACTTTATTGGCTCTGATAAAATAACTAAGAGTAACCAATATATTCGTGATTAGCACATTGAAGGACAAACTTCATTGGCTTTGATAATCGTTTAAATCTAAACATTAACAATCATAATAAAATATGTGCACAAATAACAATTAATATTAGATAGGCCAGTTTTCACTCTACATTGTTACTAACCCAGACTAACACATTCATGTGAATGGCAAATTTCATTTCATATCGCTTTTGCTAGTGCAAGGGTTGAGCTGTTGAGCATGGTGCATTTTTCCTTCTGTAGGAATGCTTACTGCCCTGTACCTTCTCACTGATAGCAAAGATACTAAACAAGAAAAGGTGATACTGGATACTATAACCAGTAGCCATGCACGCCAGTATAGGAAATACAATCATGAGGCCACCTAGTGTTATGCCCAAAATAAACTTTAGAGTCTCAGCAGAGTAAATTATTGGATTTATCAGATTGGCTCTGTTCAAAGAGGCATCAGAGTATCAGTCAAGCTCATTAAGGTGACACAGACAAACTGTCTAGAAGTATATAAACAGTAAATAGATTAGAAATAGCCAATTGCATGAGCAACACACATCAAAGAACCATTTTATTCATGTTATATTATTTAAGGGAATTTTCATGATCTGAGACGTTCGTGAGTACATTCATATTTGATTAATATCCATTCCATTCGGTATTTGATGCAAGGTGTTCCTATTTGTTTCCAATACCAGCAGCATCTGGGGAAAATCTGAAAGCAAACATTGTAGCCCGTACACAGCAAACAAGGAAATGTACATAAAAGGGAAAACTGCCTACCTGAAATAAGTTGAACAAGGTTTGGTTCTTTGTCAATGCGCTGCACCGCTTTAAGCTTTTTCTGATCACCAAAAAAACCTGCATAGGTGAAATTGTAAACCAATTAAGATGGTTTGAGGGGCACAAAATGGTATCATAAAACTGAACCATTGTATTATCTACCTGCATGCTGCTTGATAGAATGTTTGTTTGACTTCCTTCCTCTGTTTCCCATCTTTCTTCCTGGCAGAACAGAAGGATGAGCCCAATGTAGAGATACCTCAAGTGCAATGGTTGCAATTATATTTATGTTGTGTGTACCTGGACAAGTTTCTCTAATTGATCCACTAAAGATTTTTCCTCAAGTTCAATGTACACACTCATATACGGTTCAAAACAAGAAGATATGATCCCGTGGAAGTTAAACTGCAAGAACAACAGGCCAAAGTATAGATATGAATATACAGAATGGGTCATCACAGAAACTTGTGGAAACACTAGTAAGTATGCACAGCACAATAGCTGACATAACACTAACCCCAGCACCCGGAACCGACAAATCTTTCTGCTTATCTTTGTCCTGCCAGTAAAGAGATGCTAGAAGAGTTGTAAAATATATAATAAAATGAAAAAAGGGGGTTAAATTTAAACGATAGATACTTGTTCAGCTTCATCACTGGGTCCTGCCAGTTTCTTCTCATATTTCTTCCGTATGTCTGAAACAATTTTATTGTGTTCCCCACCCTCTTCTTCGTCATCACTTGCTGTCTCTTTATTTCTAGCATTCGTAGTTCCACCACTGAATTTCTCTGCCAATTCTTCCTCAAATTCAAGAGTTCTCTGGAATGCCTGCATTGCAAGTATCTCAAAATGTTTATTACAGATGTAACACACAGCAAATGGATGAGCTCACATGCTCAACTCAAATAACCAAACATTTCAGAGATATCTCTATCGCTTCAATAATTGTATGCAACAACATCATGCAACAACAACAACAACATAGCCTTTTTATCCCAAGCAAGTTGGGGTAGGCTAGAGATGAAACCCAGAAGAGACACGTTACAGGGCAACCCAAAAGTCATGGTTCAGGCACGTTGATAACTAGTCTTCAAGCGCTCCTATCCATAGCTAAATCCTTGGAGATATTCCACTCCTTAAGGTCTCTCTTAACCGACTCGCCATGCAACAACATCATGAAGTACGTAAATTTTGTTTGTTTTCTTGATCATTTGTTATTTTCAGGGAATGGAAGATCTGATAAGAAATGGGCCTTAAGAATGCTAAAAAAAAAATTACCTAAAGACCTAGAAAACATAATAGAAAGTAGGCTATAAAATATCTCTAATAAAGAGGCTATAAAATATAAATCAGTGGCACAACATTGGAAGATATAAATCACAAGGGGAATTACCAATAACAAAGTTGCCACATCTGGTTTTTCTTTGAGGTTATTAAGGATATCAACCAGCTGGGCCCTGAAAACAAGAATTTTCATCGGTAAATTGACTGGTAAGGTGAAAGATAAGAATTGACCATTCTGTTATAAGATAAATTTACAGCTAAGAGAAAAAAGAGATAGTTAAAGAAGGCCAAATCATTCAAAACAAGTACCGATATAATGCATCAAACAAGAAGCACAATAAACTGAAAGTGCTGTTTAAGTTCTACGTAATCTTAGTTTGGAGCAAGATCATTAATTGCAAAACTAGATAAGGTGAAGTCAAACCTTGTAATCTTACAGAACTGGATACACAGTAGATAGTCGACATGCCAGGAAGGTGGAAATATTTTCCAGGTCTCTTCATTTGACCTTAGTCGACGTTTAATCCAAGCATATCTTCTTTCAGTCTTGTCTAATTTGGCAAGTTCTGATTTTTGTAAGAAGTATCAAAACAACAATGAACTAGGGAGTAAGTAAATTGGTACTAAAATTACAAAGTAAACTGATATATGTAGCATATACAAGGTCAAACCTGCTCCTTCAAAGATCTGCCTATATGAGGTGAGTTCCTTGCTGCAAAAGTTCTTCACTAGTTCTTCCCTTACAGATGGCTCCAATGCATCAACCACCAAGCAAGCATCAGATAGCTGCTGTAATAGCATGGGATCTTCTGTTTCCTTCCCAGTTCCTAAGCTGAAAAAGTATAAATTACTGGGTCTATTTCTCCATACGAAGTAATAGGCATAATAACAAACAACTGGATAAAACATTGAATTGATCTTTTGCTGATTTAACAACAAACAACTGAATAAAACATTGAATTGATCTTTTGTGTGTTCAAGAAAAAATAAAAAACTGAATTGCTTGATTGTATTACAATTGACCCGGTGCACAACATGCTCTGGGAAGCTCAGGCTGGGTTCCCAAACTGTTCTTTACCAGCGAGGATCAGTATTTTGTAAACCAAGTGATTTAAGGAACAGATATTACAATGTTCAGAGGATGCAAAAGACCAGATCCCTCTTTATATTATCAAGAAATTACATTGTTTTTAAAAACAGGCCTACCAGGCTGATGAGGCCCATAAAGAAGAAACTCATCCCCTACCAGTTATACGTCTTACAATTGACCAGGCATGTAACATCTTTAGGAGGCTGTGTTCCCAAACTGTTTGTTACCAGCGGGGAACAATATTTTGTAAACCAAGCTATTTAGGGAACATATATTACTTGTTCAGAGGATGCAGAAAACCAGACCCCTCTTTACATTATCAAGATATTACATTGTTTTAAAAACAGGTCTACCAGGCTGTGTAGGAGGCCCATATAGAAGAAAATGGTCCGCTGACTGTTACCAGATGATTGCTGCCAAGCCGAAAAGGTTGTACAAATGTACAATCATTACTACGTGTGTGACCGAACAGAAAGATGTTATTGATTTTAGAACTTCAATTACACATTGTTCCTGGCTCACCTGTTTTCAGCTGACACATGGACTCAAATTGTCATTTTCTTAGTTTACTGTTCAGGAATTAACCAGAAACTGGTAGTACCATTAACAGGTACTAGCATGGTATCTTTTTCACAATGATGAAAAAGTCTAATTGTTATGTACCTTGAAAAATCGGAAAATACATGAGATTTGAGGATTTTCTTGATGTTCTTGAATTTCTCTCTCAGCTCTGTTATCTTGGGCACATCTCTATAGGCTTCAAAATGACTGCATAGTTGGTTCACTGCCTGGAACAGAGTTAAAAATTGGTTGGAAATCATGTGCAGAATCATGCAAAACAATCACTACAAGTGTTAAAATATTTCAGACAATGAAAACAATTCTAGAGCTTTTACAGGTTTATCAGCTAATTAAATCATTCTTACCTCCAGCTGTGCAGCTGCTTCTTTATACTGCCGTTTTGACGCCATAACCTGAAGTTGCTCAACAGCCGAAACTGTACATAAGTTAACACGATTTAGATGAGGCTGATGACCTTTGCTATTTCACAATAAAGAAAGAGAGGGAGGGAGGGAAACTAACCAAGCATAGTAAGACGGTGAAGAGCGGTTATTGTAGTTGTTATGTGCCTCTTAGCACAATCCAACTTTTTGATGTCGCGACAGATTTCTTGAACCATAGTTTCACTTTGTTCAGCCTTTGTTTTTATTTCATGTATCTTGTGCATTAATTCCTGTCAGTACCAAATTTCATCAGAACTATGCTTTTATTTCACTTGTTATGCACTATTAATTGCTGCAACAAATCCAGAAATCAGGTTGTTTTATTATCCATTTATCTGACCAGGAAGCAGGCATGATGCTTAATCAACTGATCCACTAACAATTGAAAAAAAAAAAAAAAAACTGACCTGAACAGCATTTGTTGCAGCAGCAAGTTCTTCCTTGGCCTTGGTTCCTGAGTTGCTCTGTTAAGTTAAACAATCTTTCCATTATCCAATGTAGCATAACCATGAGCAAAAGCATAATTTCATTAGGAGCAATTGCATTGACATAGCACTGATCAAATTATGAGACACGTCGGTTTGGTCAGTTCAGTTTAACTGTCACAGAACAAAGAGTGTACACATTACAAGTGCATGACACAGAACGTGGGATAACAAGGCCAAACCTGCTGTCGAACAGCAGCGAGGATGCTGGCGTCCACTCGGCGAATCTCACTCTGTATCTTTTGCATCAGCGGTTCCACGCCAGACAACGACGCCTCTGCAGGTCACAGGAAAGCCAGAAGCAAATTGTTACCCTAGGAGCTCCGAACAACAGCACAAGCTGAAAGTCTGAAACGAGCGCATTGCCGCAGCATAGCATCACGAGCAAAGTCCCCGTGCGAGCGAGGAAACGCCGATTCGATTCGAGCGTGGGCATGCGCACCTGTGGGGAACATCTGGTTGATGTACTCGAGAGCGCTGGACTTGTCCATTTCTCCGGCGAGATCTCCGCCCCGCGCGGCCGCGCTCGGAGGATCTGGAGAGGCCTAGAAGGATCTGGAAGGAGGAGGGCGGTGCGGAGGCGCTGATCTGGCGGGGAACGAGCGCCGGGCAGCCCCTCGCGCGCGCGAGGGGAGGTGGTGGCGAGAGAGGTGGAATCGCCGGCGGGTACTCGCCGTCGTCGGCAGCTCGGCCGTTCAACGGGTGGCGCCCAGACCCAGCTGATGGTTTATGAGTCGGTTGCTGCCCGCGGAGTCCAATAGCCCGCTTTGCTATCGTACAAAGCTGAAGTGTTCACTCGTTACCTGCCGCTGAACACACTGATTCTTACTAGAACTCTTATTATATGTTGTAAGACTCAAACTTTCATGACAATCTGGTCTTCCAATCTGATAGATTGATTTTCAATTTGGTGGTGGTACAAAGTAAAGAAAACCATGAACAAGTATGAAGCAATGATCTTGCACAATTAGTAAGTACCGGAAAACTAACAAGAAATCAACAATAATAAAATTACTTGTCGCTTCAACAACAACAACAACAAAATCATGCATAAAATATAAGAACAATTATTGGCTATAAATATTTGAGCTATTTTTATTGAACTTTTAAATTTATTTAATTCTCATGGTATCTTGATCTAACCTCAAACTCTAATGGGTGTTGCTATACTTCAAAGTCATCTCTTAAAATAAATTATAAGTTGTTAATACGTCTCCATTTTATAGACTCGTAGGACGCCCTCCAAATTCCAAAGTGGAATTGCTGCCAAATTTGAGGTTTAGATGGAATTAGTTTCATGCACAGAACCATAAGCTGCCCTCTGAAACACTGTTTTTTCTTTTTTTTTTTAATGGAATACTGAACCTATATCATGCACATGCTCAACTTGGATATGCCTCAAGTTGGAGTATTTATATTTATTTTTTTATATATACATCAGCTAAGGGAAGCAGTTCACATACAGACTTGTTACAGGCTTACATCCAGATTTAACGACACATGAAATTCAAGATCAGGGCCCTTCCTGCGCTGATGCGACTCTTTAAGAACACATCACAGCTACTTCGGAGCCTATGCAGCTTCAAAATCAAGGGCAGCCCCTGTGTCAAAACCAACTGCCGTCTTAGAAGCTGCACTTCTGAAACTTCCTACACTACACCTGTGAGCAGTAGTGCAGTACAGAAGCACCAAGCATCAAATTTGAATTGTCCCTTGAGACACTTCACAACAGAGATTTGGTGACCACGCTTCCGTGTCTGAACTCCGAAGCTCCAGTGGAAATTTCCTTAGGAGTTAGGTCTTCTCTTGTAGTCTTGTTCTACTGTTTCTTAGACAATGCAAGGACTTTTAACAAGTTTGATTTGGCCGCATCAGGTAGGGGATCAGATTGCAGAGCTTTCTCAAAACAGCTTCTAGCATCCTCCCAACGGCCCTCGGCGACAAATACAAGGCCCAGGTTATTGCTGGCTGGTGCATATCCAGGACACAATTCCAACGACCTTAATAACATCTTCCTTGCAAATTCATAGTTCCTATGCTGCCGATAAAGAATCCCAAGATTCGAGAAGATTGCGTGCAGCTGCTGAGTTGATGATTTTATCAGTGCCCGCTTATATACAGTTTCAGAGGATGGATCATCTGATAGTTGCAACGCGATACCTGCAGAAACAGGAAATCATTCTCAAACAGTGATTATACTGTGCATACTCATTACTTCATTTGATAAATTGCACAAAAACAGAATATTCCACTAAATAAGGATAGACGTTCCTTTATTGAGATGAAAGGTATGGGGAACTTCTACGACTAATTAGATGAATTGGTAAATTAGGAAACTGTTGGAGCCTGAAAAAGATAGATATACTAAACAAATCATTTTTAAACATTTCATTGGATAAACATAAAACATCAGTCTCCTAGCAAAAAAACATATTTATAGAACAGTTTTTTTGCGATCATATTTATAGAACAGTTTAGAACTTGCTTTTAATAATAAATAATCTTCGTGCAAGAAAATGCTCAGACAATTAAGATGTTGTTAAGTTCTACTAAATTTTGAATCAAGAAAAAAAGGACTCAAGTGAACTTAAAACTTACCAAGATTCGACCAAGCATAACTGCAATCTGGGGAACGAGCTAAAGCTGCTTTAAGATAATTTACAGACCTGCTGAACCGGGTCATGCAAATATTGTACAGGCCAAGTTGATGCCATTGAACAGCATCATCTGGGTCCTCTTGGATTGCCTGTAATGGAATTTCAAAAGTAAGAATGTTTATGTCGTTACTTTCCCATGTCCATGTTTTGCATTTGCCAATAAGATTGAAGAGAATGAATTCAGTTCTGCTAATAGTTTGCAAAGCACCACCTGTTTTAGTGTATATTGAGCTCGCTCTTCTGCATCATTAAGATTGGTGTTTTCGGCATCATAGACGGCAGCAATTTCATGTTGTGCCCTATGAGCCATTGCCAACCCAGCCCATGCAATTGGGGCATCAACTGCAGAAGGGTCTCCTTCTTTTAGAACTGTTGCCATTTCATTTGCAGCCCAGTGAAGTTGATCATCAGAACATTGTGACCTTACAGCATCTCTGATACGGTGAACTGCAATAGCATACCGAGCAGGCATATGATTGGGTTCCAATTTTGCTGCCTGCAAAGCATACCATACAAAAGTTTGTCACATACTTACCTTTCTATCTTACAGCGAGTACAGATTGGTTTTCTGGCATATTTACCAGATCAGAAGGAAAGTAATGAACGGTACTGTATATAGTTAGGCCTTGTTTGGGTGTTATCGGATTCACCTCAATCGACGTGTGTTGGGGTGGAATTTAGTTCAAGTTCCACTCCTATCCACCCCAAAACATGTGGATTGATGTGACTCCGACTACATCGAAACAAGGCCTTAGTAATGGACAGTAGTGGCTGGTGAGTTTGGAATAAAAATGAGTGCTAGACAAGCAATTTTCAAGTTGAATGGCCATAATTTTCGCTTTAATTTAGAACCATATAGTAGTGGTGTAAGACAGTGGAGCAGGACAAGTACCAAATGTAGAAAATAGTTTTTACTGCAAAAAACCTAGACTAAGAACCAGCTCCCCCGATAGGCCACAGTTTTCGAGTAAATTATATCACTAATTAAATAATAACTTTTGCTGTACAGAGTTTTTTTATTATTTTTACTGTACAGAGTTTGTGAGGAGTAGCTGCTAAAAAAATGTGGTTAGTTTCCAAAAGACCCAATTTGTGGGCTTGCAAAAGAGAGGTCTACCAGGTTAGGTACTAACAGAATTCTCGTGACTATGTCAATGGAAATTTGTGTTAAACCATCCAAACAGTTCCAGAAAGTTAGTTCCTCGTGTCTAAAAAGCTTTGATCTAAGCTGAGATGGTTAGAGCACTTGAGTAGCACCACTCAGGTCCTGGGTTCAACTCCCGGTGGGAGCAAACTTCAGGCTGAGGATAAAAAAGTCCCCTTGTCTGTCCCATGGCCAAAGCACAGGTCAAAAAGGCCTGGCCCGGTTCTCACGGTGCCCCTGTGTCAGGGTGGGGCACGGGTTAGGGGTTTTTCTTGGCATGTATGAGAAGGTCTTCTCTATCACAGCAATGTCCGGGGGGCGGAGGGAGGTCTTAACCCCTGCAGGTCATTTTTTTTAAAAAAAAAAAAAAAAAAACACCAATCCCCACTGGAGCTGAGCTGACCACAAACGGGTCACTGGTCAGCTTTTGAACAAATATTTTTTGTTAATACCAAATCTCGAAAGGCCAGCCTTAGGGTACAAGATGCTACAACTATGAATTAAAGGGAGTTTCTCCCTGCGAATTAAAAAGCAGCACACAGCAAATAGCGAATCTACATCTATCCATTACAAGTCAGCATAAAACAACTTATTGTGTTCTCATCAGATATATTTCTCCAGCAGACGACAAAGCAAATCAACATTACCATGTTTGTGACAGTTAATTTGAGTAATACATGTCAATAAAAGGGAAACTGAAATAACAAAAATTGTTACCTGCTCCAAGCACCTCTTTGAGTTCCTATGCTCACCATCCATGTAATATGCATTTGCAAGATTAACCCAAACTGATGCAGCTCTAGGATCAGCCTTCACTGCTGCAAGTAAGCACTCTTTTGCAACAACTAAGGCTTCTTTCTGATGCAGATAAGGGCCTGTGCTGACATTGCTCCCTGCCCCTGGATTTGTAACAAAGCATGAGGCGGGAGCGAAAAGAAATTACTACTCATAAAACACCTGTGGTTTCTTAATTTAATTTTTGGAGGAAGTGAACCTAGCTCAACTGGTTAGGTGGAGGTGTACTCAACTGCTCATGCACCCAACCACCCAGGTTTGTCTTCTCTCAGCTTGAATTTGGGTACCTATTTTCCTCTTAATGAGAAAACACCTAGTTCCTCCTAGGTTGGTCACATTTTTGGAGGGAAAACACTTTCTAGACTTATTTATAGTGGATATAAAGAACAAACAAATCATTGATATAATAACATGTCCGACAATAAGGTATGTGTTATCTAATTGTCTAGTGTCACTGTTTTGGCTAGACAAAACAGCATAGGGACAAGATAAGACAGGAAAATGGAAAGTACTAGAAGATTATGGCAAACAAGTGTTCATGTACCTGCAGACAAAGATCCATATCTACAGAGAAGAAGAACTGCATAGTTCACCAGAGCAGCCGGGTGGTTTTGATCTTTTAGAAGAAGTTCTTGAAAGCACTTTGCAGACAGATCTAGATCCCCACTGAAATTTGATAAAGAAATATTAAAATCTGAAGTAAGACAATGACAACTGAAAATAGTACTTCGAACCTTTGAATGTATGCGACACCAAGATTCGCAAGGGCGTCCAAGTAGTCTGGAGCAACAGCCGTGAGAGAAGATAGAACTGAGATAGCACTCTGGATAGGGTGAAAAAGTCAGCAAGTAGTCTTTGCAGACACAGCTGCACGATCAATAGAGAGAAATGTAACAGTTTCAGCATATCATACCTGTATTTGACCACCCCGAAGAAGAACTAAACCTAGGATATTCCAAACAGCTGCTTGCCTGTGATCTGACTCAACTGAGCTCTTCAACTTGGCAAGAATGTCATCTACCTCACCAGTTCCAAGCTCTTCATCAAAACTATCCCCCATACTTGCTTGCAAAATGCACTGTGTGAAGAACAAATTGAGTCAAGAGGGTGTAAAGCCACTTTATTTAATAGGGACCCAAAAAGAAAAGGCAATGACCGCATGAAAGAAAATAAAACTAGAAACAAGGTAACTTTTTGTTGATCAAGCTGATGAACCTGTGCGTGGTGTATCCTCACTGATGAGAGTAAATCAGGCCTCCGCACTTCTTCCTCATCTTGTTGCAGTATTTCAGTTGACTTTTCATATGATGTTATTGCCTGAAAGGTTTCTGCAGCTGCTTGAGCTTTACGCAAACGCTAAGCAACTTCAATTTTTTTTCAAGAGAAGATTTACCTTCTGTGCCTGACCAAGCCTTTGATACATCAAACCCAACATAAAATGTGCATGAGCATTCTTAGGCATTTTTCGGGCCACATGAACCAAAGCCTGCAAGAAGGAAGGTCAGGCCCTCAGCCATTTCTATTAGCCATACCAGAACCACAAATTAGGACAAAGGTAGAACAATATCAGCATTCATACGACATTAAATATGTTATAATACAGTGCCACTTATCCATTGCATGCAAGATTAGTTATTACAAATCGCATTAAAACCAAGACTCACAGCTTTCAGGTTGCTAACTTTTTCCTCACGTGGAGCAGAAGCCCCATGACAATGTTGATCGGCATCTGTTCATGAAGAATTGTAAGCAATCAATTCACAACAGAAATTTTTCCTACTACTGCATTGCACGTTGACTATCATGCTACCTTCACATTCAACAGTATCGGTGTCCTTTGTAGCGATCACATTTTTTGTCAAACCACCCTCCTCATTGCCACTCCTGCAATTACAATTCTTTTTTGTCAAACCACCCACCAATTTTCATTGTCTAATATAATAAGGACTCAACAGAAAACTTGTCACATAGACGTCATCTCAGGCTATGACTCAACAATTAGTTTGTAATATAATTTGTAAAACTTTGCAAGGATTTGGATGCTATTCCGGTAACCCCTTTTTTTTTAAAAAAAATAGAGCACTACATGTTACCTCCTGTTCAAATAAACGATGATTGGAATTTATAGGACTACTATATTCAAGGAACAGCAATTATTATAGAGAACATATGCATGGAATTTCTATTTCAGAACCATGTGGTTAGCATAATTGTTGGGTTCGTAACAATTCTGACGAAATTCCCGAGTTGTACATGAACTCCAGGAATGAAAACAAAAGAATAATTGCATCAAGTGCTGGGTTCCGGCTCCCACCAGCATCAGCCCACTGGTACCAACACGCCCTAATTCCTAACTACCGCAGCGCCCGCAACTGGCAAGTGCACAAGTGGCGGAAAACCCCTCATGTTCAGATCGAACAGTATTCTCGCTAAACTTACCTCGTGGAGGAGTCGGTGGCGACCGCCGGAGCCGCGGAAACGGCCCCGGCGGCGGCGGCGGCGGCTGGGGCGGGTGTGGGGGTCGGTGGGCGGTCCTCGCCATCGCTCTCCGCCGGTTCGAAGTTGAGGTTGAGGTCGGCGAGCATCACCGGCCTCGGCGGCGGCGGGTGTGTCTCCGGCATCGTCTCCGCCCGGGCTCCGGTGGCGGGGGGCTCCGACTGTGAGCTCCGAGCTCCGGATGCGGGTTCAGGGCTCTCCACTGGACTAGCCCTTGACTATTGCAAAAGCTTGGACGGGGCAGCAAAGCAAGGAGCACGAGAGCTGAGAGCTCTGCGCCAGTGCGGCCCTGCGACTGCGAGTTTAGGCCGAATCACGCCGGGCCCCAGCGGCTGGTTTCAGTTGGGCCGGATTGGGTTAGGCCCATGGGTGATGTGCTAGCATGCAGGTTGAAATCTGAGGCCTGAATTTTGTACAGGCCCATGGGTCACGTGAAGCAACCGTGTTTGTAACCGAACAGTTTGTCAGTGGCATGCAACGTTTTGTTGCATTGCAACTTGTGACAGAGCAGTACGCCCAGTTGTGCTTTGATTCTCTCTAATTGCTGTATATGGTGGTAATCTATATGCATTCCCAGCTGGTGCGTGCGTGTACAGTCCTTTTTTTCTCCTTGTGATAAGACAAGCTGTGTATGTTGACGGTATCGAATATGCAACGCACGGTTGGCACCTTAATCTATTCAGTACTATTCATCAACGCGGGAGAACATTTCATCATTCTTATCCCAGGACTCTCTTCTTCCTTGATTCCTTGAGGTTCCTTCACCGGATGAGGCATATACAGCTTACATTAGCCTAGCGCCTAGCATGCATGATGCATCAGAAACGAACAGCAAGCCGAGTGGATACGCACTTTTCAGGTTGTCCTTAGCGTTAACGTGAGCCCTTGGACAGCCATACATTACGCGTCGACGACGAGCCAGGTCGATGGAGAGACATACGTACGCTGCAAAGTACTCGTCGCCAACTGTGACGCCTCGAACTACCCCAACCTACCCGAAGAGTCCAAAAGCAAGCGTCGCCTTCCGTGAAGCCCCCGTCGGCACCGAACCGTCGAAACACCGATCTCCGAGCGCGCGCACGGGCACGGCAGGGCAAGGCCAATCGATCTCGCTGCACCAGCAGCTGTCTCCTCCCTGCTTTGTCCGCACTCTGCACCTGCACCTGCACCTGCACCCGAGCCAACCGTGAGAATCTGATCCGATCCATCGGTAGCCGGAGGCTTAAAAAACCCCAGCTCCGGTTCGTCGCCGTCGCCCAACGTGGCGGCTCCTCAGCGGCGGGAATCTGCTGATGAATCAGCACTGGACGTCGCTACTGTTCGCCTGTGCCAGGGAACGCCGAGCGGCTCGCTTAAAAATACGGCACCGGAGGCCCAGCGCATGTGCTGCGCCCGACCGACGCGGCAATCATGGCCGTCGCCGGGCGCCGGCGACTGTGAAGGTGGCCTGAATCCAGATTGTCCTCGTACTATTAGCCAGATGCATTCCATTTCGTCTACAATACGACACGTCAGCACACAGGCGCGATTAGGACCACGGACACCTGACACACGCTGACGTGAACGGTCTCCCCTTCGTTACAGCATGCCCACATGCCGGTGTTCTGCGTACGTACGAGCGCATGATCCTAGGCATATTTCGGTCGTCAAGATCACTGGCACAGCTCTGCCGTTTAGATTAACGGATTACGGATGTAATGTAAACGCATTTTTGTACGATTCTTTTTGTGTAAGAACTTTTTCTATAAGGACATTTGGGATAGAGGATTGACTTCTACAACGATTTTTTATCGTGCAGTGAGACATTCGAATTTGATGGAAATTTTGTACGGGAAATAAGCATTTGGTCTGACCACATGTAGTCAAGTCTTCCTAGTGCTTTAATTAATTTCTTTGCTTGGTCCGTGTCGTAGAAGCTATTTATGCATTCTTATGAGTTATGTACCATCCAACCGTCTTTTGTTGCCAAGGGCTTGGGTCATCTATACTGCAAATCATCTAACATGTGAGGTCTTAAGTTGTGTTTTTCATAGCGTACTTTCTTTTAATTCAAAATACTTGTAATAACTTGATACACATAGCTATCATATAATATATTTTTCTCGTAAAAAAAAAAACACTTCTTTTGTAAATTTCTATTGCTTCTACTGGGTCCCTATTTGATTTCAATTGCACGAGCAACTCAATTTTTAATGTCGCTTCTGCGAGAGTTGGGTGGGCATTTTTTCCACACTTCAAATTACCCTAATAATAAATAAAAACAAACAGCATGCTATTATTTCAGGCCTACCAAACAGTAATTTAACAAGGCAATTTGGAATGAACAGTACTCCACCTGCTACAGTTACAACAGTGTTCCACCGACCAGTTAGCCGTAAGTAATCAGCAGCCAACTGCCTCCTGCCGGGGGCGAGCGATTGATTCCGCCGGCCCCGCCACTCATGCAGGCGAAACCGTGTTTGCCACCTCCCCATGTGCTGCCGCTTCCAACCGCCTCGCAAAAGTCTCACAAAACCACCAGTTTTTAGGCCTTTTTCAGCGCTCTCGCCGCCTCAGCAACAGGTGTCGCCTAATCCGTTTTTAATTAAGGAAGAGGAGGGTCTTGGTCTTGGGGGTGTTAAACAAACACAGGTTAATCGCCAATCATTTCCGCACGGTGGACGGTCTCGCCTCTGTCGCGACTTAACCTCCTCCCGTTTTGTCCTCATCGTCCCGCTTCTCCCCCTCTTTAAAATCCCAGGCCCTGCTGCCCAGTCCCGGCACCGATCGAGAGACACAGCCAGTGATCGACCGAGACAGAGACAGGAGCAGAGCAGCTAGTAGAGACACCGAGAGCAGCTAGGAGCGGAGATGGTGAAGATTCCAAGCCCCAGGAGGCTGTTCAGGAGCCGGTCCAGGAGCACGGCCACGAGCAGCGTCGGCAGCAGCGCGGACATCTGCGCCATGGTCGCCGAGCACGAGAAGATCGAGTGGGAGGTGCGGCCTGGCGGGATGCTGGTGCAGAAGCGCCGGTCGCCCGACGAGGACCTCGACGCGGCCGCCGTGGAGTACATCCTCGTCAGGGTCTCCACCGGCTGGCAGTGGCACGACGTCTCCATCGACGCCACCGCGACCTTCGGTACGTCCGCCGCCCTCCTCCATGCTCTATGCAGCACTCTGCATTGCCGTGCTGCCTGCTCTCCATTGTTGGCGCTGTTTGCTAAGCTGCGTTTGCTCCAATGCAGGTGACCTGAAGGTGATGCTGTCGCTGGTGACGGGGCTGTGGCCCAGGGAGCAGAGGCTGCTGTACAGGGGCAAGGAGAGGGACGACGGCGAGCACCTGCACATGGTGGGTGTCCAGGACAAGGACAAGGTGCTGCTCCTGGAGGACCCGGCCGTCAAGGAGAGGAAGCTCAGGTCAACCACCTTGGCGCAGCTCATGGGCGTGCCCTGCCACTCCTTCATCCAAGTGTAGATAGAGAGAATAAATCCCCGGAATTTCTTGCCAGTTTTTCTTTTTCCAGTTTGTCTGCGTGAGCGACGGAGCGAAGGTTTCAGTTCAGTCTAACTGCAGTGTTCAAACTTCAGAGCCTGCTGAGTTTCAAGGGCTTGAATTCGGTAAATCGAATCACGACATTTGCAAACAATAGGATATATATAATATAAGATGATAAATACATGCTGTAAATTGCTGTGAACGGGTAATGCAATCCCAGTGCCAGTGTGAGCCAGTAATTCTTTGTCTCTTAACTCTGTATATATTCTTTTCTTGAGATCAGCAATACATTTCGGAATTTCATAGATGCTCTGTAAATTCATGTCTTTTGCCAGAATCTAAGTGCTACATAGCCTCATTTTCTCCATCAGCTTGGCATGTACTCTGATCTGAATCCAGAACATTTTCTCCATCAGCTTGGCTTGTACTCTGAATACGGAAATCGCGATTGCTCGGTTTTCAGTTCCGATGTACTTGCGTACACATGCTGTTTCATGTTGCAATTGACAAACCAAGCGGCATCAGGTTTACGGCTACCAAACTTGTAGGAGTAGAAAACTGCCAGCTTGCGCTGAACTGCAAAGGCTGGGACAGAAACCTGCTTTAAACAAGCTGCCCCTACCCACCGTTAACCACTACTTACAAAATCCTCGCAGAATCAAAGGAAAATAGTTGGTACGTACTATTATCAGGGGAGAAAAGGACATGATCTGTGCAAATTAAAGTTTTTTTTTTTTTTTTGCATGGAGGAAAGTACGCACTTTGCGGATCAGCATTGCAAAGCAAAAATATGTGATAGGACAGGTGATAGCACGGACAGAAAAAGTCGTCGCTTTCAAGTGTTGATTCTCCTACTCCCATTACTATCAGGCTGCATTTGGTTTATGAGGTTTTTGCGCTATGCTGCGTTTGGTTTATCAACCTAATCACGTACTCCATCCCATTACGTGATTAGCTGATAACCCCAATCGCAGTTTCCCTTGTACATCTGCCAATCAAGTTGCAATTGACCTATGCCAAGAAAAAAAGCATCGAGGGTTTACGGTTACCAAACATGTAGCGACCGCCAGCTTGCACTGAACTGCAAAGTCCGAGCAAAAGCTTTTTTTTTATTATTATTTTTAGCAAGTTGTCAACCGTATACCTGAACTTTTATAAAGTGGTCGAGATCGAGCCAGCGGTCTGCGCTCTGCGCTCTGAATCCCTGATGACGTTGAGGCGTTGAGCACAAAAAGTTCAGTCGTAGTTTTCACTCGTCAGTCGCGAGGCAAAGGCTGCTGTTTCTACCGTGCCCAGGGCTCCTTTTTCCGGTGCCGTTTTTACAGCTCTCACACGCACGCAACCGGCGTGACTATGATGACTCGACGGTAACAAGTCAACGGCTGTGGATCGTATCCGATCAACTGAACCCATACAAACAGCCAAATAGGCGCGACCAGAGACCGTGGGCTACGGACCCTCGAGGGCCAGGGGGCAGAGACAGAGACGCGAAATCTAACACGTGATCGTCGATCCACCCGGTGCCTCCCCTGAACTCGTGCCGGAAAGGGAGGGCGGGATTGAATGCCGGTGGCGCACCGCCGGCCCAGGGGCGTGCCGATCCGCGGCGCATGTGCCGGCGGCACCCAGCAGAATCAGCGTAGACGGCGACGCACGTACGCCCTGATGGATCAACTTGCCATGTTACCCCGGTCGCCCCCCGGCCCGGTACGTAGCAGGTGGCCCGGGGACTGGGAGTCGCCGTCTCGCCACTGTTCAGTCGCCACGCCGCGCGGGCTTATCCGAACGGCGCGCGCCGGCAGGTCGGCAGCCGCATGCCCAGCCCGCACGTGCGTAGGGTTCCCACGCAGCCAATGGGATTGCGCCGGCGCGCGTCGTCGTATCCGCCTATGCCTATCCGGTGACCGCCGCGCGCGGCGCCGCCGCTGGATCATCGATTCAGTTCGTGTGTGCTCGCGGCAATTAAACGTTCATGACCTTTCCTAGATCCGTCAAGGTCTCAGCAATAAGGCATAATAGTGTGCGTGACCACAGATGCAGAGAGAACATGTTGGTGCTGCAGCGTCTGCTGATCGCTACATCTACATGCATGAGAGCCTGCCGGACGTGCAACCACCACACTATCTACCAACCTCCGGCTGCATTTGCTCACAAGTGCACACGCTGAAAAAGAGGAGTTCCTCTTTTTTCCTTTTCTTTTAAAGATCAATTTCTTAATCGCAAAAAAAAACTGAGGAAATATCAACTAAACGTACGATATGGTACAGTTAAGATTTTAGTCCTCCCAGTCTCTCTTTGATAATAGTGTTAGTATTAAACTACAACAATCGCCAATGTTTTTGCTTTCTAGTTCTCTTTCATTGAATAACTCTCTTCGGAGGGAGTTTTAGTAAGTGCAAACTTGTATAATGGCGTGATCTAGCTGTGAGAATTGCTAATCTATGGTTAAACGAGGGCAGCGATAATATTAAATTAGCCTGACAAGAACGGTGAATACTCACTAAATTCAATGTATAAGTTTCTTGCTACCAATGGTGTGTGAGTTATTAAAAAAAGGTTTATTGTAACACAAATACCTTCTATAGTTCTACGAGTAAAAAAAACTTATCTACTGAATTACGAGTGTTCGCCGTTGTTCCTAGCTAGCCCCCATTTTTTAATCTTATGTACAGCTTGTTGGCAGTAGTAGCATTGGCAATTCATAGTAATGGTGCACTAGTGCTTGCTTTGTAGAAAAGAATCTGAAGCCAAAACCATTTTTCCATTAATAAAATAAAATTCCCTATACACCCCCCAAAAAATACATTTGTCACTTCTTAAATTTGTACAAAGTGGTACTGACATTTATATAATGAACAGTAATCATTAGATTAATTATAGAAAAAATTATAGTAAATCTAAATAGGGACACAAGTACTGATATTTTTTTCCCATGAGTTTGATCAAATCAAATTTAGAAAAGTTTAACTTGGATTCTTTTGGTAAATTATTAAAGCAGGGGACAATGATTGCTACACTGCGTGGGCCGATTCCTGATTGCATTTAGGCCTTTCCGAGTCCATCAGACCTCCGGGCTCGGCCTATGACATCTTCGGCCCGTATTCAACCTGGCCAGCATTTGTGAGACAGCCCAGCAACGGTTCCAGCCCACAAGTCGACAACGCTGCTCTCCCTTCGCAGGACCGGACTGTCCCACTCCGCCTCCCCTCTACCGCCTCCGGTCAATCAAGCGATGGCGGAGATCGCCGGCGGCGAGGCCCCAACGCCTCCTCCTCCTATCTCCGGCGAAGTCTCCACAGACCCGTCCACTTCTACTCCTGCCTTTACCGGCAGCAACGAGCCGCCGTTGCGCACGACGAAGCCCGGCGTGAAGCGCCTCATCCTCACCGCCTCCGTCCTCCTCTCCTTCCTCGTCGGTACTGCCCACGACCTCCCCTATGCCATGGCCAGTGTTTTTTGTGCACATCTCTGTAGAAATCACTCACATCTCTGTATGTATCTCTCTAGGACTGCCCATCCTGCTGAAATCTACCGAGATCCATCGTTCGCCGCTGCCTTCGGACGCGATTACGGCACTCGCCCACCGCCTCCACTCCACTCCGCCGTCCTTCCCATGCGGCCTCCACGCGGTCTTCCTCCGCTCGGTTCCCGATCGCCCTGATGCCTCCCTCGCCCGTCGCCTTGAGCAGTCGATTTCGGCCCAGCTCCAGCTTCTCCCAGCCGCTTTTACTGCAGGTAATGTCTCGGTATCAGTCACCGTTGAGTCGGCTGGTGGCTGCTCCAGCAGCAGCAGTGTTGGCTCAGGTTGGGAGTGTGGCACTGTGACCAGTGCAGACCTGGTTGTTGGCGATGAAGTGTTTGATGAATTGCTGCACTCAGCTTTAGGCAGCGACGGAGGGGATGGGTCTAGGGTTTACACTGTTGTGGTTGTGGAGACTGATGATGCAGAGGGTATGAGGGTTGTCGTTGGGAAGCACCAGCATGCTTGGGTGGTTGGACAGGCTGATGAGGTCAAGGCTGTCTCGGTTATTGGCAAGGTATTTGCCAAGTATTTCATGAATGCGGGTATTGAGGAGGGTGAGGCAGGCATTGGGAAAGGCGAGTTCATGCCAGTTGGATCAGATGGAAATGTTGTTCTGTCCTTTAGCTTGTTGAATGCTGATCCAAGTGATTGGGTGTATGATTGGTAAGAAAAAGTCGCAACTCTGCTATACTTCTTTAATTCTGCTCTTGCTTTACTGTAGTTTTAAAGTAATGTGCAACATATTAGATTGCATCAATAAGGTACTTGTGCAAAACATTACTCTATCTAGACAATGAGGATATGGTATATTTCTTATTTACATAGTTAGATGTTCTGTAGGCTATGTTTAGCTTCTTGCAAAAATGAAACCTATTTTCCTTTGCTGCTGCCACCGTTGGAATTTTCACACTTAAGGCATTCTACATGCAGGGATTTTGAAAAGATTGGTGAGAGGATGTTGAATCCTGTGGTTGAGGCATTGCGACCAATTGCAGAAATCAATATAGAAAGTCAGGTGCTAATTTGCATTAAACTAAACTACCGTTTTCCATTTGTTATGAAAATCATGAAATTCCTTTTTGTTTAATATTGTCGATTTTAATAAGTAATAATCCTATTACTTCTTTTCAGGTTTTGTACCACACTCCTAAGTCGTCCTATTCTTATTTCGATGATAAACTGGGTGGCAATGTCCTTAGTATGGGAGACATTCCTTTCTTCGTATGTGTCTGACCTGTCTTATTGAAACCGTTTGCTCTTTATTGTACTACTTTCTATCAATAGCTTGCCACAATCATCTATAGTGATTAACTGCGAGCTCCAAAAGTTTGATCGCTCCATGAAAAATATGATGTTGACAGGTAAACTCAAATGAGTGGCACTTGGATACATCAATTTCAGCTACAGGACGATCAAAAGTTCTTCAATTTGTGGTGTATGTTCCTTGGATCAAACTTGATTATTAACCTCAGTTTTTTTCTTGTACATTAAACTTTATTGAAGTCTTAAAACCATGATGTAATATAATTTGTTCTCTTCAACAAAACTTCCTTTCCCTTTTTACCATCACATCATCATTTTCCTTTGTTAAACTTCTGGTAGATATAATATGTTCATGATGTTTGTTTTTTCTTTGAAAACTGATGAAAGCCTAAGAACACAACCCGCTACAGAAAATGTCATGTTTTCCCTGTATTTCTGATTTTTAAAGTGTCAAGTGTGCACAGATAAAAACATCAGGTTGATGGTTCATTTATCAAGTTTTCTTATTACTCATAATTTGTAAACTATCCAAAATGCCAAACCAACACCAAAAGCTAATTAAACCATTACAAGCAAGAGAAAACTAAACCAAGATAAAAGTTTGCTATTAGAGTACTAATGTTTCTCAATGCTCTGCTGAACCATTTATTCAATAACCATCAGATACATTCCATCTGCAAGGGAATGCCCATTATATTTGCAACTTCCTGACGGCAGGCTTTCAAAAACTAATGCATTTATATCCCCAGTAAGTGGTACTATACCTAGCTGTAAAAAAAAACCAACTTCTTTCTGTTACCCATCTTGCTATTTACTTGACAGCATTATTTTGTTACATAGATGTGGGGAGGTGTTCTTATCTGGAACCCACCGGACTGCTCACTTGATTCCAAGAAGACTCATGGTACCCAGAAGAAAATGTCATCACAGGTGTGTGGCTTTTATCATTTTTTTGCCTCTTTGATATCCTGGCATGTTCATCTGCCACCCTTTCAAATCTTCAAATACACTTTTTGCAATAGCATTATTTGTTGAGATGCCTATATGAAACAGGAACTTATGGAGACCCTCGAAATCTTCATTGGACAACTAAGGCAGTTGTTTGGTCTAAAACCATCTTATCTCTCACAAGATATGGATGTGCCAACTAAATTTTTAGTTAGTGAAAAGGCGTTCACAGAATGGTAAATATTTTCTCAACTTACTATATTTAGCACAGTACAAAATCATCTTTCTATGGTGAACATAACATCACACGACCTGTACTATCCCATATTCATTGCCCCATGGGACAACATTATATTCATTGCCCCATGGAACAACATTTGGTGATAATTATTTTCGTTCTGATTACACACACTGCGTATTCTCAAACTGTCAGTACTATAGTTTCATTACATTGGTTGTACCGATACATTATAAAATGGGATCATCTCACCCTTTGAACATTGAGTGTTAATCGATCATGGTGAACCGGGCGTTCACCAAAGGTAGATGATGCCAATGTCTAGATGTTCTAGCTGTTCATTGTGAACACAACTGTTGACAGTTGCAAATCATATGTTTGATGGTATGCATCCACAAACAAGTCTGATTATAGGGTTGATTTTTGAACTTCTCAAATTCTAAGTCCATGCCCCCAAGAAATGAACATGTAAAGCTCTAATGATCATTTTGTGTTTCGTCCTCCCCCTCTCTTTTTTCCCTCACAGGGAGTTAGATTTATTATATCGACACCATGCACGTTCCAATCTGCTGTCATGCCTCACCACGTTGGAGTCTCTATCCAGTCTGGTATGGCCCATCTGAAACTAGTGCTTAATGATATACAAAAGGCTGATCTGCACGTGGGCGTCACTAATGTTATTACGTGGCCAGGTCCACTCTCTCCCTAGAATGATTGTCATGGATGAAATTGGAAGACAGGTTCTGCCTTCTAACCACTCTTGCTATAGATGGGAGCCCATTGATCTGTAAACTAGTTTTATCTTTCTGTCATTTTGGTTATGCACGCTTAAAGCAACAGAAGTAGTTACAACTCAGATAATATGTTTGTTTAAATATTTCACAGAACCTCTATGTTTTGTATCTTACCTTGTACTTAAAAACACATGTGCATGGGTTGATATGATTGTTTACAATTTTTGATTGTAGCATTTGATCAGTTTGTTGGAATTGGTTCTCTATTGATTTGGCTAACCCTAGAAGGGTAGCTATATAGTGTAGCATACATGGGCCTCATGGGCAGCCTCATGGGCCTAATACATGTATATACTCCAACACTCCCCGCGCCCGAACTACGGCGCGGAGTTCTAGGCCGGACATCTAAAAGAAAGAGCACACACACATGTCCCCCACATGACCACAACTAGCCACTTTGGTGATGTTGAGGCCGGAGCGGAAGTCGGTGAAGGTCGACGACGGGAGGCCCTTGGTGAAGATGTCGGCGAACCGGGAGGTGGTCGGTACATGGAGGACCCGCGCCTCGCCGATGGCCACCCGATCACGGACGAAGTGAAGGTCAATCTCCACATGCTTCGTGCGGTTGGTCGCGGTCTTGGACGGGGTTGGTGGAGAGGTAGACCGCCCGACGTTGTCGCGATGAGACGGCGTGGCCGGCGAAGGGGGCTATGGAGCTCGGCCGGGAGGCTGCCGGGAGCCGGGAAGCCTCGGCCACACCATTGGCGACGGCGCGGTACTCGGACTCCGACTTGGAGCGGGAGGCCACTGGCGCGCTTGGAGGACCGGGACACCGAGGTTGCCTCCGAGGAAGACGGCATAGCCGAGGTGGACCGTCGAGTGTCCGGACGGCCGGCCCGGTCGGCGTCGGTGTAGACAACCCGGCTACAGTAGAGGAAGACCGTCGGTGCGGGGAGCGAGGCCATGGTCGGCGGTGCCTCGGAGGTACGAGGAGACGCTTGAGAGCGGTGAGATGAGGCTCCGAGGATCATGCATATGGAGGCACAAGCTATTTGAACTGCATAGGTGATGTCGGGCCCGAGTGAAGGTGAGTGCGAAGAGCACCGGCAAGGCTGCGGTATGCCGTAGGATCGATCCACTGGGGGCCTACGCCTCGGACGGCTTGCTCGAGTGTGAACTGGAGTGGTGCGGGGCTTGCAATCTGTCATCCCGGCTCGCTCAAGTATGTCCCGAGTGTCTTGGCCGGTGAAGAAGAAGCCCAGTGGATGAGGCTCAACAGTGACTCCAAGAAAGTGGTGAAGCACACCCAAATCCTTCATCGCAAACTCTGCCGAAGAGAGGTGATGATCCGGCGAAGAAGAGACTCACTGAGGCCGTCGGGACTATGTCATCCACATAGAGTAGCGAGATATGCGATCTCGGCCCCATGGTGATAGATGTACGGGGACGTGTCGACTTGGCCTCCACAAAACCAAGTGTCGGGAGGAAAGCGAAAACCCGTGGTTCCATGCCCTGGGGAGCACCGCGGGCCATAGAGAGACTTGTTGAGCCGGCGAGACCATCTCGGAGCCGGAGGAGTCCACAAACCAGTGGGCCGACCGATGACTGTCTCGGTGAGAAGACCATGCGAGAAAAGCATTCTTCACATCCGGGCGGTGCACGAGCCAAGAGCGGGTGAGAGCCGGTGAGAGCACGGTGCGGACGATGCGAGCTTCACCACCGGGTGAAAGTCTCATCATAGTCAACCCCAGGGCGCTGAGTGAAACCCCGGAGTACCCATCGAGCCTTGTACCGCTCAAGGGTACCATCAACCCGGCGCTTGTGGGTCCAGATCCACTTGCCGGTGACGACGTTGGCACCGCGGCGCGGGCACCGGATCCCGGTGCGGTTGGCGAGGAGGGCTGCGTACTCCTCTTCCCATCGCACGGCGCCGGTGAGGGTCCGCCAAGGCCTCGCGGACGGAAGAGAATGCCGGAGAGATCCTCGTCTCGCGAAGCGGTGGCGGAGAGGGCTGCGGACGGGGCCTTTGCCTCGTCACCATAGGGTGAGTGTGACGAGGTCCGGTGAAGCGGCGGCGGGTGGTAGACCGGCGTGGTGACACGGCACCCGTCGGTCGAGGCGGCGGCGATGGTGTCCCCGGCGGAGAGGAGGACACCACCGGCGAGGCGGGACCCCAGCGAAGAAGGGTCACCGGCGGAGGCGGCGCGGTGGTGGCTCGGGCCGGGCACGACGGTGGTAGACGTGCACCGGCCGGGCGGCGAGCCGGTGGCTCGAGGTGGCGCACGTGGCGCTGAGGCGGCTCGAGGCGGTGGCTCCGAGGTGGCGCACGTGGCGCTGAGGGCGGCTCTGGCGGTGGCTCGGCCCCACCCCACTCGGCCCTCCATGGTCGAGTAGGGAGTAGAGTCGGGAGAGACACTAGCCGCCGGTGGTGGGGCACGACTCCGGCGAGGAGAACGGTGTCTTGTAGTACTGCGGGGAGACAGTGGAAAGGTGGCTCGACCACCGCGTCGGTGGGAAACAGAGAAAAATGTCAAGCTCTGTGGGGTGGAAGTGGTGGGAGGAGGGGTGGAGAAGGGGAAAACCGACTCATCGAACACCACATGGCGAGAAATGAGAACCCTACGAGAGGTGAGATCATAGCACCGGTACCCCTTGTGATCCGGGAGTACCCAAGGAAGACACACAAGGTGGACCGAGGAGCCGGCTTGTGGGGAGCGGTGGCGGCGGTGTTCGGGTAGCACGCACACCCGAAGACCCTAAGGTGATCGTCCCGAGGAGGGGGCGAAGAGAGCGTGGTGTGGTGTAGGAGCTGGACAGGGCGGCGGAAGGCGGGGGCGGTTGAGGAGGTATGTGGTGGTGTGCAGGCACTCAGCCCAGAAGCGAGCAGGAAGTGAGGCCTGAAGAAGAAGCGTGCGCATGGTGTCGTTGATGGTGCGAATCATGCGCTCAGCCTTGCCGTTCTGAGAGGAGGTGTACGGGCAAGACATGCGCAACTGGACACCGTGAGAGAGAAAGAACGCACGGGAGGTGGAGTTATCAAACTCGCGACCATTGTTACACTGGACGGCCTTGATAGTGAGGCCAAACTGAGTGGACACCCAAGCGAAGAAGTGGTGAATCGCGGGGAAAGCATCAGACTTCGCACGCAAGGGAAAAGTCCACAAGTAGTGAGAAAAATCATCGACCACCACAAGATAGTACTTATAGCCAGAAATACTGAGTACAGGCGAGGTCCACAGGTCGCAGTGGACAAGATCAAACATGCGGGCCGCATGTGAACATGACGGCCCAGCTGGCAAGCATGACACAAGTGCTCATCAGGAGTGCGAGAGCACGGCACAGCGGAGCTGTGACTGAGCTGTGTCAAAGCAGCCCGGCCGGGATGGCCGAGGCGACGGTGCCACGTAGTGGAGGTGGTGGTGGCGAGGGCAGATGCCGAAGGAGGTGAAGTGGAGGGAAAAGAATGTGCGGCGGAACTAGGAAAACGAAGAGTGTAGAGAGGTCCGATCTTGTCACAACGGAGAAGAGGACGCGGGAGGCCAACTCCCGCACGGTGAGGCCACAAGGGTCAAACTCAACCGAGCAAGAGTTGTCGGTGTGAAACGACGAATAGAGAGAGGTTGTGAACCATACCGGGAGCCACAAGAACATCGGGAATATGAAAGGAGCCATGGGCGCCGGCGGTACCCACGGACGTGACAGGAAGACACGAGCCATTTGCGACCATGATGGACGAGGGGTGAGAGGAAGAAGGTGGGTGGGCGGAGGAGAGCATACCGGGGTCGGGAGTGGTGTGGAAGGTGGCACCCGAATCGGCAATCCACTGTGGGCCGACAGGAGTTGTCGGGCCCATAGTGCCGAAGGAGTGTGCCAAGGCCGCCGAGTTCCAACCGGCCGGCCCAGGCGAGGCGCCGGAAGATGGAACCCACTGGGACGCTGCTCGATGAAACCCCGGAGAAGCAGCAGCGAGCATGGCGGTGGCCGGCGGGCGAGGCTCACCACCAGGAGCTTGGAAAGGCCACGGAGAGAGGTGCCCTAACCACGGGTCGTGTAAGCAAGGACCGCTGAAGGTATAGTCCACGGGAACGCCGGCGGGTAAAAACCCGGAGGAGCGGCGAGCATGGCGGTGTCCGGCTCACCACGTCCCCGTCCGCGACGGCGGCGGCCACGGCTCCCCACCCCGCTCGGCCGGGGGAGAACCCGCCATGGCGGGCCATGGGCGCCAGCGGCCAAGAAGAAGTCCGCACCATGGGCGCCCGCGCCGGTCCAAGCGAGTAAGCGGCTGCGCCGCGCGGCCCCGCGCTCGCGGCGGATAGGCGGGCCGAGGACGGGCGGGCGGCGGGGAAGGAGGTTGGGCCACCTGCGCCAGTGAAGAAAACAGTGCTGGGAGCGCACGCCGCTGCTCCCGCACCAAAGCCCGCTCCAGGGAACGCTCCAGGGAAGGAGGTTGGGCCGCATGCGCCGCGCGGCCGAAGAAGGCGGTCTTTGGGAACGTCTTCGGCGCGCGCTTGCTTGCTCCGCGCCCGCACGCGCGAGGAGGTCGCTGTGCCCGCGCCGGTGGCGCTGGAAGGGCGCTGGTTGGCGCTGGGGAAGAAGAAGTCCGCTTGGAGAAGACGGGCGTCGCGCACAGGATCGACCTCCTCGCCTGGATGACCTCCGCGCGGGCCTGCAGGGGTGCGAGCCTCCATGACATCCGCGAGGGCCCGATGCTCCCCGGCCTGGAGGACCTCCTCGCGGGCTGCAGGGGTGCGCCCGCGTCGGGGCTGGGGCCATGGAGGCCGCGGCCGGCGCCCGAGACGCCCCGCGACGGCGCCGGGAAAGGCGGCGGCGGGGGCCGGTCGTAGGAAAGGCCGGCGGGGCCCTGCGCCGCTCCCGCTCCCGCGCCCAAGGGAGGAGCGCGGCCGCTCCGCGCCATGGATGCCGCGGCCGGCGCCCACACGTTCCCGCGCGGCGCCTGGAAGGCGACGGCGGCGGCGCGCGCCCCGGGCCGCTCGTGGAAGAGGATGGAGCGGCCCCGCGCGAGCCTCCGGGGGCGGCGGCGGCAGCAGCAGCTCCGCCCGCGACCTGCGCCCAGCTCGGCGCGCTCGGGAGAGGAGGGAAGCCCAGGGAGTAGGAGGGAGGTGGAGGGGGGTGCTCGCCGGCCATGGCTGGCGGCCGGCGGCGGCGCGCTGCGGGCCGCAGCGGCGCTGGATCGGGAAGGGAAGGCTGGATCGGGAAGGGAAGAAACCCTAGCTAGCAGATACCATGTTGGAATTGGTTCTCTATTGATTTGGCTAACCCTAGAAGGGTAGCTATATAGTGTAGCATACATGGGCCTCATGGGCCTAGCCTCATGGGCCTAATACATGTATATACTCCAACACAGTTAATAGCGAGCTTAAGCTGTGTTACTGTGTCTTACATTGTACTTGAAACACTTGTGCATGGGTTGATCTGATTGTTTACGATTTTGATTATAGCATATGATTTGTTAATAGCAAGCTTAAGCTTGTTCCAACCATTTTCATTTTCTTATCCAGGTTGAGCTTTCTCTTGAAGCTGCAAACTTAGCTCAGGGAAATGCAACTCTAGGAATAAGTGACTCTTCAGCAGGCAAGTTGACGATAATAACGTTCCTTATAATGTCCTTGCATGTTTATGAACATTTGCTGAGAATTGTGCTAATGTACAGTATCTGCAACAAGAGCCAGGGCATTGGCTGAAGATGCATTTTTCCACCCATCCATTATGTCAATCAGTTATGCTTCAATTGAGCACTATTTCGCCATTTACATGGTCAGTACACTATCGCAGACTTGTGTCAGCTTTCCAAACTTTTATGATGGTACTCATAATTTTCCTTAATCCTGAAAGTAAAGTTAAAAACCTAGTTATCATCCGATTCTTCAATCATCTATTTTAAAATCTCATATATAGCTTACCAATGTGCGACACATTTTGTCAAACTATAGAGTGGTGAGGTGACAACTGTATAGCATACATCAAAACCCATGTGCATCAGTGCATGTTAATCAGTGCTAGTGTAATACATTGAAAAGGAATTCCTATTGAAAACTCCATACTTTCTGCAGCCATTTTTCGCACCAGTTTCCTTGCATGTGCTGCTGGCGGCAATCAAAGAGCTAAAACGTTACAAGGCAGAGCGGGCAAAATATTCCGCATTTCTTGCTTCCCAGGCGACATCCTCCTGATCTGGTGGTGATTAGCACAGATTTGCATCAGAAAAGTCTGGACATTTATACGAAGCTGATGGTTGCTATTGGTAGTGCACATTGTGGAGAGCCTGCAGCACTGCAACGTCACTTGTTCTGATGCTCACGGAAATGGTTAGGACGTCCAGCTGATGTCAGGCAGAGTGCTATGCTTGTCATGGGGTAAAGTGCTTGTAAAGCTAACTGCATGTAGTAACATAGTCACCAGTTGAAAAGTTCTTGTAACCCAAATTTTGTAGATACCTCATACCACTCACATTGAAGGTTTTTTTTTTTAGATTTAGAAAAGATGCACATTAATATTCCAGATTGAAGACATTGCGATGGTTAAAGCATTGCTGCAAAATCAGAGCGTCTGAAAGCCGAACAAACCAGTGTTGCTCGAAGTATCATGAAAAGTTTGATGAAACATGTTTTTGGTATGCTTTGAACAGAAAGCTTTTGAATACTCTTGTAGTCTTGTGTCAAATGCAAGGAATTTGGACATTAAGATTTAGAAAAGATGCACATTAAGATTCCAGATTGAAGACATTGCGATGGTTAAAGCATCGAGCCACGATTGCAAGGAGTTCATGTGAAATGCTTTGAAAGAAAATCTTTATCAGTTCTTCGACTAAGCATCAGAGAACTTCTCAGAAGGAAAAACACGCAGTTAACTTCTTATGGGTGTCTTATTTTGGGTGCCACTGATGAAACTCTTGAGCATCTTTTTCTTCTGACTTCGCATAGAGCTCCTGGAACCTGAGTAACCAGCTTCTCGAATACAGAAAGTATTAAGGTAGAGGGTTTGCAAAAGAATACAATCGATTGTCGTGGCGAAAGCCCCTTTTTTCAGTATTGTAGAAGATATGTGTCTGTGATCTGACACATAAATCATAATCATCATGAGTTGGAGCACCTGATCTTCCAGAAATGATTTGATCTCGATCTTCCACCAAAATACTATTACTGTACATCTGAGTACTCAATAATTGTCGGTGCAAAGATTACTTCCTCAAAGAGCTAACTTTGCTTTTCAATTGAACAAAGAAGAAATATTTGAAACGGTTTGATTAGATGATCTAAGTACTACAGCCAAATAAGGTATATGCCTTTCCATACGTACATATTGAAAGCCTTATATAGTATCCAAAAAAACGTACATATTGAACGCCTAGAGGCTGGAGACAATCCGATGCAGGCACACACATATGTCAGGGATGCTCTACTCTGTGTCTGCAGGCTTCTTCCACGCCGCCCTGACCGGCCTAGCGGGGCGGCGCTGAGGGTGCCGGAGGCAGTCGCAGAGGCGCACGAAGAAGTCGACGACGGGCTGGAGGCGCGACAGCAGCACGAACACCGGGGTCAGCACGCCGCCGGCCACCGTCACAATCGCCAGCGGCTCCATGGGGACCTTTCCCTGCACCTCAGATGGAGATCTCTTTGCTCCGGGAAATTGCACGATTATTGTTTTTAGCACTCTCGGCAGACCGCTGTTTTCTTCTTGGCTCCGAGGAGAGTGTTGAAAGGAGGTGCGCAGATTTTATGCAAGAACTCAGGGTAACCGCAAGCTGGTCTCCACGTCTATTTTCGGAGCGAGGATGTAAGGACGCATGGAAGCATGGTTGAGAATGGTTGTTACTTTCTTGCACTACTTATTACAGACACGTTCGATTCTTAGATTAACTCTTTATACATGAAAAAAAAAGCTTAACTGCTCACAATGTTATGAACTGAACGAGTACAGGAATCCCCACGAACGAGTACAGGAATCGGGAACGCCGGCACGCAGCCACCAACACCTCCCGGCCGAGGTTGGCGCGACGAGCCATCACACGCGGCGATGGCCCGCGCACTCGGAGACGCGTCTTCCGTGCGACGCGCGAATTCGAGTCGGACTCCTGCAAGGAAAGCCGCAAGTTCTGCTCTTCTATGTAAGTGGAGCATGTCCCCAACCTAGTGCCACAACGATCGCAAAGCAATCCCAAGCATCGCAGCCCCCAGAGCATCGACGGCGCTGCGTTTCTCGACGGAGGTCGTCGGCGACACCTGCGCCTTCGAAGCCCGATACGCCGACTACTTCGCACCCGGTCACTTCGACGACCTTTTGACCACGCCGTCGCCGCCCTGAGCACCTTCTACATGCGGTCACCACGCAGCCAGAAGCGCGACGGCATCCAAGGTAGCGTCGTCGATCCTTGCGACTTCAGCGACATGGCTGCCGTCGATGACGACACGTTCTTCGGCTTCATGAGCCCAGTGGACCTGGACGTCAAAACCCAAGACATGGACGACTTCTTCGATCTCGCCACTGCCTACGCCGACTCCCACGCGCTCACCGCCAGCGCGACGAAATTGCCATCGCCACGCGGCCAGAAGCGCGGTCGGGGCACTGCGGACGACGATGACGCGCGCGGGGCTCGTGGCGCGCCACGGCGCGCCCCCGGCACCGGCGAGGACGCGCGGCTGGCATACGAGCCCGTCATTGCGACGCCGATGGGCTCTAGCAGCGGGAAGCGGGACGTGGCCACCCAAGTTTCTGAAGCTGACCTGCTGCCGCCGGTGATGTGGGACGCGTCGACACAATTTCCTGAAGTCGAAGAGGAACGGAGCGTCGACGCCTCACGGCTAGAACGCTCGTCGCCCGTGGACAATGACCAGGGACTCATCGTTGCCGCTGGCTGCTGCTTCCCAGAGTTGGAACTGGAAGTGTTTCCCGTGGGCGGGACAGAAGGCCATGGCAGCGTGGCGCCGGATGCAGTGGGCAACGATTCTGAAGAAGAGCTGCAGCTGCAGGAGCTAACCGAAGCTGAAGCTTATAGCTTCTTCAACTTCTAGTTCTTTGAAGCTTTCTGTCAGCTTCATTGCTGATCCCTACGATGCAGCGCCCTTGCGCTAGTGCTGCTGGCGAGCTTTACCGTGTGGACAATTTGGTCCTCCCGTGTCTGAATTTCTTCTGTCAATCATCATATACTACATTCTTAATCTTAAGAACTGGTTCCTGTTTTCCTCGACAAAGTGATTGCTACCATCTCTGTATTTGTGACTATTTTAGGGCTTATTGGATGGAAGCTATGCGATATTACAGGTCGTTTTTATGCCATTGTAGTCATCTGCAGTTACGTGTATCGATTCAGAACCACGGTTGATCCCTTCAGCACAACTTTCGCACAATTAGGACAATACATACGTTTTTTTATCCCACAAGGACAATACATACGTGTATCAATCAAAGACTGCAATTGATCCTACAGCTCAACTTTCTATTCTATTAATATACACCTGGACATGATTTGCAGACTTGTGGGTTCCATCCATATAAGTTATGTGTATAGATAGATTAATGCTCTCAATAAACATTTACAGAATGGCAAGTGTAACAACAAAGAAGAATCTAATAATTCAAGACATAACAATGCAACACCAAGCTCTTGCATTGGCATGGAACTGAGCAGAGCCACCAAACTGTTTCACATCCAAGGAACATCTTCAGATCAATGCTCTCAATAAACATTTACAGAATGGCAAGTGTAACACCAAAGAAGAATCCAATAATTCCAATTCCAATACATAACAATGAAACACCAAACTCTTGCATTCGCATAGAACTGAGCAGAGCCACCAAACTGTTTCACATCCAAGCAACATCTTCAGATCTACAAGACTATAACTAAAAAGCCCAGTTAGCTAAATGGTCAGGCACCCAAGGAGATTGCACCTCTTTGCTCTGAATGGCGTGGCGCAAAAATAAATCAGTACATAAAGGATTCCATCAGAATGCTTGGATGAGGGGTCTGAAGCAGATTTCCAGTGGATACAGAAATTAGATAATTTGTCTAAACTCAATGATTGGGAAGATGAAATCTCTTGGAGATTCAACAAGGATGGAAATTACACAGCGAAGTCAGCATAGAAAGTTTAGTTCATTGGATTCCAGATTGAAGACATTGCGATGGTTAAAGCATCGAGCCACGACTGCAAGGAGTTCATGTGAAATGCTTTGAACAGAAAATCTTTATCAGTTCTTCGACTAAGCATCAGAGAACTTCTCAGAAGGAAAAACATGCAGTTAACTTCTTATGGGTGTGTCTCATTTTTGGGTGCCACTGATGAAACTCTTGAGCATCTTTTTCTTCTGACTTCGCAAGAATACAAACCTACACAAAACTCTTTTAGTATACAAGGATTTTGTTGTGTAAGTGTCTATTATAACTCGTAACGTGAATGTTAAAACTACAATGGTCAATTTTGCCCCTCCGCGTGTTGTCTCCCTAAGTTAATGAGAATGGCTACTTTAGTGAATAGGGGGTCGCTAAACTTTGAAGGTTAGACTTTAGGAGTCATTAAACTTTAGAGGGAGAACCAAACAACAATCTAAACATATGAAACCAGCAAACCATCATCTTAGCACTTTCAATTGAGACAAAATGGCATCCAAACTTGGCTCTAAATCCTAGGTACTACCTCCACCCTAAAACAAAAAGAACAGAAGTCTCGCTTATGAAAATTTTATTTACAATGTGCAATAAGTATAATTAGATTACCCTTAGGCTATTTTCTTGTTGTCTATAAATTTAGAATTATTTGATTTCTCGTCATGTGATTTCTAATTTTTTTTGGAAGAGGGAGTCCATGAAACCAAATCTAGAGAAAAAACGAAGAATTCCAAAATCGACTATACCAGATAATAAAAATAGTCAGTAAAGGCTTAACATTCTCCATCGCGGCACCACAATTCACACAATCAAATCAATCATCAGCTTCCATTGACATACTGCGTAGAACAAGTCAAGTATTTTTTTCTCCACAAATACAGATGTGGATGTGAAATTGGAGGTATGTGAATCTTTGAATATTATGACCGAATCCCTTAATGATAAATATTTGGGATTGCCTTCTTTGGTGGGAGTAGATAGAAGCGATTGTTTTCGATACCTCATTGATAGAATTGCTCAGAGAGTTAGTGGATGGAAGGAGAAATTGCTAAGCATGGGTGGAAAGGAGGTTTTAATTAAATCCATTGCCCAAGCCGTACCAACTTATGCGATGATGGTCTTCAAAATCCCAAAAAATATTTGTAAAGGGATGACGGACGCTATATCGCATTATTGGTGGGGTGACGATGATGAAAAAAAAGGATTCACTGGCAAGCTTGGTGGAAACTTTGTGTACCAAAGGATAAAGGTGGCATGGGATTCAGGGATTTCCATAGTTTCAATTTGGCCATGCTTGCAAAACAAGTTTGGAGACTCCTATGTGCGCCAGATTCCCTATGTGCTAGAGTCTTGAGAGCAAAATACTATCCTGATGGCAATTTGCTCCATGCAAGAGTGAAAAGTGGAAGCTCGTTCACATGGCAGAGTGTGCTAGCGGGCTTGGAGTGTTTCAAGAAGGGGTATATTTGGCGAGTTGGGGATGGCACGCAGATAAATATATGGGATGATAATTGGATTCCAAATAGTCATAACATGAAAGTTTTGACTCCGAAAGGTAATATTCTAGTTACAAAAGTGGATGAGCTCATTAATCCAATTGATGGTCGGTGGGATGAAGAATTGATTAGATCCATCTTTTGGTCTGTGGACGCTAATCGGATTTTACAAATACCGGTCGCTCCTGGGCGTGAGGATTTGGTAGCGTGGCATTTCAATCGAAACGGTTTGTTTTCAGTGAGATCAGCTTACCGCTGTCAATGGAATTTTAGTTTTGGAAATAATGTAAATCAAATAGCAGCAAGTGGAACAGGGGAAGCATCAGTATGGAGACAACTATGGAAGTTATCAATACCGAGCAAAATCAAAATTTTTGGTTGGCGTGTACTCCACGGTTGCATTCCATGCTTTGCTATGTTGGCAAATAAGCACATTATTCCTAGAAGGAAAAGAGAAGGAAGAATTCTAATCCTAGTCCGTTTATATGTGGGCTCTTACCGAAACTCTTGGACCTTAGCAGGACTATATATACGTGGGAGCTCTATATTGTAATTACCAATATTCAGAGAAATAAAGAATAGTCTCCCTACATCTTGTGTCTACTTGTTCTACTTTCATCTACCATGTTGATCGTGAGAGACGGAGAGGGGAAGGTCCTAACCGCTGGCAACATGTTTTATAACACGTTATCAGCACGACAAGCTCTTTGTCGACATCGCCGTTGAAGCCGCCGCCGACCTTCGACGTCGACGCTCTTGCCGACGTCCCTGCCGCGACTACTTCGACGACGTCGACATGCCCGACGTTGTTAGCGGAACGGATCTGCTTCCTATACTTACAACTGATCTGCACTGCATCGACATATACCGTCGTCATCAAGCAGACAGGTCTACGACAATGCCAAACGCCCTACGCGGTATGTATCTACTAACCACTGCCCTACGCGGCATGTGAGGTAGATCAAATTGGCATCCTTTTAAGGTACGAACGAACCACATCTTGCAGATTGCGTTTATCTTGGCCATCGAGTTGGGCGATTGTTTTTCTTGTCCTGATTACCATACACACCGTACATATGAATATGTATCCGAATTGAAGTGTGTATGTATTTGAATTTGTATCCAAAGTGGTTACACTATGGTAATTGCATCTATAGTAGTTAAATTGTGGGTTAATAGAATAGAATAAAAAGAGAAAGAGCAAGGAAGTTCTTTTTAATTGTTCCTGGCTTGCACGTCAGCGACATCATGCGCTGTGGTGCTCCGCCTAGTAGACACCATGCATCATCACGAAGAGGATGCCGGCTCCTACACTACCACCTGCACGTGGTGCTCCGCCTAGTTGATCGACATCAGAATGTGTCGCATATGCATATTTTGTGCATGATCCACACGACAGAGCAATACCGTATATATGTAGCCATGCCATGACCACAATGCTAGACCTCCCGTGCAGTCTACGCATCTTGGCTAGAATGTTGCACCACGCCCTCTGTCTGCATGCAGAAGTACCACCAATTGTTGGACCGTAAGCCGTCACCCTCACCAACGGCCAGCTTATTGACACTGTCGCCTCTAGTGAACTTGAGTCGATGTTTCCGCAACCTGAAGCTGCTGCAACAACAACTTGGCTTATATAAATACGTAGCTCCTGCTACATGGCCTGTAGCCAAGACCCACGGCCACAGTGAGCGGTATGTATGGCTGGTTCAAAGTCACCGCGGTCTGCACGCTGCCGCCGCCGAGATATATCCCCGTGTACAGTCGTACACCACCAAACATCGCTTGGTCTCGGCCTGCATGCCGAGCCAAACACATGAAACGTGTTTTCGAATGTTAGGATTTAATCATCCTTACGTGATGGGCCTAGTAGGCACGAGTCTAGGTGAGCAAAAGTTTTTTTTGGATACAAGAAATATCTGAAAATTTCAGGAAAAGAAGAAAAGACCGTATTAATTTAAAATTTTACGGTAGACCTCTCTCAATCCTGCAGATTTATAATGTATATATATTCTTGAAGAATAGATACTACACTTTTGAAATTATAGATTTGAAGTATGTTTACGTTCTTTTATTTATTTAAATACATTTAGTATCACACTAGAAACATGGTATATGTTTTATTAGCTCTCTATAAATCCTGCAGACCTTAAACTACCTTTGAGAGACTCATGCTTATTTTTCCTAGCATAATGAATTTTGGGATGAATGAATGTTTGGTACAAATTCTGAAATTTAGTATGTACCATAATCCTAAAAAAATGCTAGGATGCTTCTAAGAATATTTTAAATAACCATTCACTACCTTTTTGCACCTTACTACTTGTTTACACGCACTAAACATATAGGCACATGATTTTATTATAATAATATATGTATATTTTTATGAAGAAAGAATATCCTGGACTTGTCTGAATGGTATAATTATTTGTTACGGTCATTATTAAATCCACGTAGGATATTTGACTACCATTGAAGTGTAGTAAACTCTAGAATGAGTATATGGCCAAGAAAAATAACAAATGCATTGTGGAACTCACTGCATGAGTAAAATCTCAAATTATGATTATATCATATTGCACTGAAAGTTGAATTTTCAACCTTGTACGCCTATACTTAGGTGTAATGCTGCTCTATAAACAATAGCTTGAAGCTTTGTGCTAAATGTCTAGAAGACAAGATGGTAAATAAGATTTTACCAATATATATTCTCGAAGAATTATCTCTTATGTATAGAATATCACGTAAACAATGTAATACATGAAGTATTTAAATTTACCATTACTCAAATAGAAATTGAGTTGACTTTATAGACAGCTTTATAAACCAGGATATCTTTAGTTGCAGTAACTTTGAATATATGACTTGCATATATCATACTCCTAGAAGGATCGAGCAAGCATGAAGCTGCTAGATGTCAAGCGTTGAAGCTAAGACATATAAGAACTTTTAAAGAACTTAAATCATGTGCTTATAGATTTGTTTCTTTTGAATTCATATCCTGAAGCATTAATAGTAGTGGCAATGGTGCATTAAATTTTAATTCCCGTTGAATTAAGTGGATTATATAAACTCATAGAAGAGTTAACGGTTACTTTATTAGCTTGAAGGCTAATATGAAATATTTAATATTCTTAGTTGCAATTGTTACATAAAGTAACATTGGATAATTTCTCATGGAATAAATTAGATTTATATGTTTCACATATAAACAATTGCCTATATTGCCTATCTAGATAAGTTTTGCATTATTTTATCCACAAAAGAAGCCTCAATTAACCATGAAGGTTATAGTTCTTTGTGTACCACTACCATGTAGGTAGAAGAGAAACTGAATTTCCTTGAAGCACATGAACAATTCGATTATACTGGCATATGAATTGCTTCTAGAAGGACAAATTTAGCCACGAACTAGTATAATCCTAAAAACTAAGTATTTAATATTTTAAGCCCAAGAATTAGAAGTTTTTGTTCTACCCTATGTATGTGAATTTTATGCAATAACCAATGAATACTAGAAGTATGATTGGATTCTATGGAGCATTAAAAGTGATTATTCATAGATGATGCAAAAAGCATATTACTACTTGAAGTAATTATAGCATGAAAATGGGGAGAAATTTTGGGTAAAGGCATAAGAAAATGTGGGTAATATATATTTAATAGGCATAGCCTTTCTAAATCTATCTTTAAGTGCATGTATTAAGACTTGAAGTTTTGCCTGTGTCCCTTCCGGCCGAGTTAACTTTCTCTACTGCACTAATTGAAAGTAAGCTTGTAGCTTTGCATTTTTATTGTTATCTACTACGTTGGACCGAATACCAACATTCCACATTATACACATGCAAGTGTATTACTATTTTATTCTCTCATTGAGCTAAACTATCTACACTCTTTGCATGAATATTAGCATAGAAGCTATAGTTGTAGCTAGTAGCTACATTTACACCCTCTATAATGAAATTGACTAGCTAGCACGCTATGTCCGATGGTTCTTGTTGAACTAAGAAATATGTTGCTTTCAATGCATTGCATGCATAAGCAAAAGATTGATCTATGACCATGTAGCCTAAGATCAGGGGGAGTAAGTTAATATGTTTGCTCAATGGAGACTAACTCAATTGATTGAATGAATAATTGTGGATGATGATGGATAACATATTTATGATGATTTGGGATTTATGAAGAAAAGGCATCAAGGGAATTTTGCATTAATGGCAATTAAAAAATTCTAGAAGAATTCCATGTGAATTGGATGTTGTGTATTTTATATATTTGAAATATATAGCCTATTTGTTTTTAATGTATGAGTACTTGGATCAATTATTTTGGCTAAATAATAAAGAAGCTAGACAATGAAAGTTTTATAAACTATGATATGTGCACATCGGGGAGAACGTCCACGAGTTTGTAGGAATGCTGAACATTCTTAAATGCACTTTATGTATTCTAGCTCACTGCATATAATATAGCATAACCCCCATGTTTAAATATGTGTGTGGATATTTCCCATAAAATTTCATTATAGCATACATAAATGGGCCTCCGCTTGTAGACGGACATAAATAAATATGATTTATTATAAGCCCATCATAGGGGATTATTTCGAAGTATGCTATTAAAGATCTAATATTGGCATTAGGGGGAGAGAAAGCCTATTTTGAATGCCAAATATTATTTTCACAGAAGGAAAATGATCTAGAGAAAATATTCCTTGAAGCTTGAAGCAGGGAATATTATCACACACTAAGTCAACTATTAGTTTGACCAATGCTCTTGTGAAGCATGAAGCGGAGCATATGCAAGATATTGAAATGAGAGGAGTAACTTGAAGTAATAAACCAGAAGTTTTGTTTACTAGTAGTAACTAATTATTGTATACTATCAAGCTACAATCTATGGGGACGCCTATGGATTATAGTTTTAATGTATACTTATTGAATAGAAATAAAATAAAACTCCTCTATTCTAATGAAGAGAACACATCATGAATAAGGTTGAGCACCTTATGAAGAGGATCATCGTGGAGATGGAATCCAACACACTAAGTGCACACATCATTAGTGTTGGATATGCGGAACAATAAAGTATCTCTTGTTTTTAGAAAATGACAAAGAGACAGAATAATCTCATATGATGAGAATATTGGGAGAGAATAATAGTTGTCGACAATGCTACCTCTATAATTGCAAATGTTTCTCTTATGAGAACCCGGATCCGGAAACAAAGTCCATGACAAAGTCGCTTGTAGCGATTATATCGGGTCGGTGAAGAAATACAATTGAGGATGAGTCTCCTACTAAGAAGAAATAAATGTTCTGCTATATCTCTCGGCAAATGAAATTGAATGAATATGAAATATGCAGTTAGTTTGTGGATTATGAAAATCCATATAATTTCTAAAGAATATAAATTGGAACATATGAAAATTAAATCTCATACAAGTATTATGAAGTCTAAGGTAGAATATATTCATGAATGAATATTAAAGACTCTAGAAGAGTATATCCTAGAAGAAATAGTCATCGAATGACTATATAGTGAATAACACTATCTCATTGTGTATATCACTTAATAATCTCTCTTGTAGTAGAGTGAGAACATCCTTGAAGGAACTAATCCATGAATGATTTACTAGTCAATTCTTGAAGAAACACCATTTATCCCCGAAGTGAATATAGACCCAAGAGAAAAGAAAATGAGGAATTCTAAACACCATTAAGGTGTCATACAAACACTCGGAAAGTATAAAGCTAGCAATAAAATATTAATATCCTCTAAATACCATAGAAGGTATAAGAGTAATGGTGACTTTGGTATTTAAATTATCCTCTAAATACCAAATGCAAGACTGAATTTATTATTTAGTGGTACTATCAGAATCTTGAAGATTTTAGTTTTAAAACACACTAAGAAAGAATTAATAAAGTATTCAAACTTGTATAAGTTTGATGCACTATCTAGAAGATATTGAATATCAATTTATTTACCCCTATAATTCTCTGAAAGGATCTATTACCCCGAAGGATAAATTTTATTTGTTTTGCACAACTAATAAGTGGTTATTTATGCATGAAGCATATTGCTCTTTGTTATACCCATATAATTCATAGAAGAATTATGAGCCAACTTTTTGAAAGTGTGGTTTGAATAATAAAATTCAAAGGATGCCTTTATTAGGGGGAGTAATTTTATTCAATTTATCTTGAAGATAATTGAAACCACTAGAATTATAAAGATCAAGTAGATTCTATTTTCTAAAACATGAAAGTTTATGCATAAATCATGAAGATCAATATCTATTCACGAAGAATAAAATATCCTGAAGAATATATAACCAAGAAGGTTAAATGTTGTACTCTTTTTCCCTATGTGAGTTTTTACTCGAAGGTTTCTCACACAAGGTTTTTAATGGGACAACATGTGCAATTCAATTAACGAATGCAATGTACTCTTTTCTCCAAGAACCGTTTTTTCCCACTGGGTTTTCGGATGGAGTTTTTGACGAGGCATGTGCATATCGTGGTAATCGCCCAAGGGGGAGTGTTGTAAAACATAAGGACTCTATCCTAGAAGGAAAGGAGAAGGAAGAATCCTAATCCTAGTCCGTTTATATGTGGGCTCTTACCGAAACTCTTGGACCTTAGCAGGACTATATATACGTGGGAGCTCTATGTTGTAATTACCAATATTCAGAGAAATAAAGAATAGTCTCCCTACATCTTGTGTCTACTTGTTCTACTTTCATCTACCATGTTGATCGTGAGAAACGGAGAGGGGAAGGTCCTAACCGCTGGCAACATGTTTTATAACAATTATGAGCTCAGGAACTTGTCCGATATGTCAATCAGAAGCTGAGGATGTCAGACATGCTTTATGTCACAGAACCGACCAATTTATACAAGATTAAGTACAGATGTCCCCGCTAATACGTTGACACTCATATACTTTGTCTTATATAAACCCGGTAGTCCAACGAAATCACGAAGGATTTCAAACCAACTTGCAACGAACCAAGATCGTAGTGATTCAGCACAACCACATCACCTGTTACAACCTTTTACAAATAATCTACATAGATTATATAATATCGGAGTACACTTTAGTTATTACAAACCAGAATACAAGGTGGCGGAAGAAGCATAGTTTTGAAACAAAACCATAGATAAGGTTTACATTGCCAGTCCAAGCTCATATCTTACAAGAGCAATACCAGATAAGAAGTCTACTAGAGACCATGCCCAATGGTCTAGTCTTCGTTCCCGGGGAGAAGGCGATGAGTTGCGGAACCGTTATAGAAGATGTCATCTCGCAACGGAGGAATAAACCCCGAGTACTCAATTGTACTCAACAAGACTTACCCGACATGAAACAAAATAAAGACTCCAAGGATTATGCAAAGCTTTATAGGTGGAGTTGGCTTAACTCATTTTTTTGCGTAAAAGCTTTAAGTGACAAGAGTAAGCATGTTGTTATTAGCATCAAGTTAATCTTCATTAACCTGTTATCTAGATTTGCACCTGTGCTAAACAAGCAACTGAGTAGAGAAATACATAACCATATCGAGGTTCATCAATAGCTATCTTGTGAAGTTCCATTAACCATCCAAACAACTTATTGTTTTCAAGTATGGAGATGATCCCGTCAAGCTTCTCACTATCCAGAGACGATGGCGATTCGAATCGATTACAACCTAGCCGGGAAATAATCCTAACACTCTCCCTAAGACACCGGCCAAGGGTAGCCGTAGAACACCATTCGTACAACTCGGGAATCACGGATCCGAACAGCGCCTCACTTAGGGTTGCCACCATGCCATGAGGTCAGGAATTATAACACCTGCCTCTGGACTTACGGACATGACTTCCCACACGGACATACCACGCCGGATATGTCAATGGATCAGGAATTATAACACCTGTCGGCGGGTGAGACTTTATACTTTTCGCGATCCGGCCTAAGTTGAGCTACTAGGCTTCGCGGCGGATAACCTCGGATCCCGGCCCGGCTAAGTGCTAGGCACCGTTCAACATGACTAAGATGGGCTCCATTCCTTGTAGGTGATTAATCGGTATGGCGGTTCGCTTGATTACAAAGCTCCCCGGCCCCGTGACGTCCACGTTCCGCCTTACCGTCGATTTACATCCATATGGTTATTTGCACGATAGCACATATAGCCAACCGTGAACCATCATCCTAATTCTCGCAAGTGATCATTAATCACTCGACTTCTCTTGTTTAAGCATGGCTAAGCAAATGCTACGGTATCATATCATTAGGATTTCAGGAATGATAACTGGACAAGGAATGATATAAATGCAACAAGGGTTCCGATTCAATTCCTAGAACTTAATGCAACAATCATAAAGCATTTAATAATTATAAAAGTTAGGAAGTTAAAATGCTCCGGGGCTTGCCTTTCACGAACGTTGAAGGTTCGTGTCGTGGACACTCAAGAACAACCTCCTCTATGGCGTCGGGTTCGACCGCCTGACGCTTTTGCTCCTGAGGAATCTCCAGCTCCTGCGGGCACGTTCCCTCGAACTCCAACAGAGTCACTCCCGCGGGCGCACCTATTGCATGCATATGCATTGAATAAGTATAACGATTGCATAAGTGAGGATAGTGATGATGACATGATGCTCATGATGACAAGTTGATATGATTACATCACTGGACACTCGTTTACCGAGTTCTCCAGCTATATTCAAATCACTATAACAAGGGTTTTGAATTTTTCTTAAGAAAAGCAAACACACTTACCAGATCTACACAATTGAACATATAACAACTCATCCTCAGTTAAAGACCTAACACCTGCACCTAAGATCTTACTTTAATAAGTTTTAATCATCTAAAATATCATGTAAGTAAGTTACTTGAAATAACATTTATCGTGCATATAATATGAAAAGGCATGAGCTCAACTAATTAAATAAAGGTGCCAAAGGTCATTAGGTAATGACCTAGGGTCAACACTCAATCCAAAAAGTCAAACAATTCCTAAAATGATTAATCAAGATTAAGGATTAATTGAAGCATTAACCGATTAATAAATTAAGCAAAAATAAGGCATAAAATAAAATTATTCCAATTAAGCCTAAAATTTTATTTTAAGCTACTTACATCATAAATAAGTCATAAAATAAATCTCGGGATTTTTGGAGCAGTAAATAAATTATTAAAATTGGAAGAAGAGGCATTTATTAATTAAATGAGCTAATTAATTAACATGCAAAACATTGCCCAAATTCAGATTTCATATTTTTCCTAGATCAAGCATCTCATGAGAAGGCTACACAAAAATTTTCATAATTTTTGGAGCTATGAATAATTTTATATAAAATAGACAAATACTAACACTATTCATTCAAAATTAAAATGGAAAAGCATTTTCAAAATTGAAAACCGGCGCTCGGGCCGATTTGGCCGATTCGGCCCAGCTCGGCTCGGCTCGCTCGCGCGTGGCCCAGCTCGGCTCACTACGCTGCGAGCACGCGCCCAGCCGAGGCGGCGAGCCGGCCCAACAACAGTGCGGCCCAGCGGCGGCGGCTGCGCGGCCCACGCGGGCGTGGCACGTGCGCGGCGGCGGCCGATGGCGACAGGTGGCGCTTTTGCGAGAAAAGGCCTCGCGCTTTACTAAATCTACAAACAAGTCCAACCACTATTTGACACTATTCAACTGAGTCTTTCACTTAACACTAAGGCCCCTGAGTGTTCTCAAATTTACAAAATGAACTCCTCGATTGGCTCCCGAGCAGAGCAAGGCGCAGGGCGCTCGGCCGGCCGCGGAACTCGCCGACGGCGATGTTTCCGGCGACGGGACCGAGTCGACTCGACTCCTAGTGCTGCCGTGCATCCAACGGGGTAGAAAAAGCTAACTACAACGGACTAAAGACGGCGGCACACGCGACGGCGGCGCTCGAGCTCACGGCGGCAAGCCACGTTCCGGCGAACTCGAGGCACTAAAGCCGACAAGATCTTCGGGGTAGCCTTCCTCTAACAGGCGATCCCAAAACACTAGAAAGATGGAAGAGACGGGGACGGGAGGAGGTTGGCCACGCGAGACCGAGCTCGCGGCCATGGCGGCGACACGATGAAGTTGCTCACCTCACAACGGCACGAAGCACGGATGGGTCGGGAAGGCGAGGAGGAGCTTGTGGCGGAGCCGTGTGCGTGCGAATTGGAAAATGGTGGAGCGGTGGTGGCGAATTTTGAGGCGGCCGTGTGGTGTTCGAAGGCGGCCGAGAGAGAAAGAAGAAGGAGAAGAAGTTGGGGTGGCCGGCTTCCACTTTAATGACGCGGTGAGGTGGCCGGCGACTTCGCGGCGCCGTCCACGCGCCGCTTGCGCGGGAAGGCCGGGGAGGTGCTCGATGGCCACGGCGTCGAAGGTGAGCGAGGGAAGGGATGGGCGCGGTGCAGAAGCGGTAGGTGATTTTCTTCCCTTTTTCATTTGCTCACAAAATCATATTGAAACATGAAAATCTCCCAACGGGAAAGTTACTCAAAATAATGAAAATGACAACTTTGCTTTTTGAAGCATATCAAAATTCTAAGTATTTTTGAAATTAGGTTTTCAAATTTGAATTTGAATTTGAATTCCATCATCAATCAAATGCAATGTCATTAAGCACTTTAATGATGCTTATGCACATGTGATAATGCAATTTGGGCTAATAACACCTTGAGGTGTTACAAATTTTCCTTAAGAAAATCTCGTCCCGAGATTTTGAAAAGAAACGTACCATTTGAAATAGAAAGATGGATAAGTATTTTTCAGATAGTCCTCTCGTTCCCATGTTGCATCTTTCTCACTGTGATTACTCCAAACCACTTTGAACAATTTCACCACTCATTGCGAGTTACACGCTCTATAACATCGAGACCTTCACTGGCTTTTCTTCATAGGAAAGATCGATTGTAATTTGATACCCCCGACTTTAACTTCTTCTTCCGAGATGCGAAGACATTTCTTCAACCGGGAGACATGGAAGACTCGGAAAGATAGTTCCCATTTCGGGAGGTAGTTGAAGTTTGTAGGCTACTTTTCCACACTTCTCAATAATTGGATAAGGTCCAATATAACGAGGTGCGAGTTTACGCTTCACCCCGAAACGTTTCACACCTCTCATGGGCGACACCTTGAGATATACATGGTCACCCACCTTGAACTCAATAGACTTCCTTCGCTTATCAGCATAACTCTTTTGTCGAGCTTGAGCAGCTTCCATATTTTTTTGGATTTTTCGGACTTGCTCTTCGGCATCCTTGACGAAGTCACTTCCATAATATTCTCTTTCCCCGGTTTCTACCCAATTCAAAGGAGTCCTACATTTTCGGCCATACAAGGCTTCGAAGGGAGGCATCTTGATACTGTCTTGATAACTATTGTTATAGGAGAATTCTGCTAAAGGCAACCATTTGTCCCATGGTCCCTTACAGGCTATAACACAAGCTCGAAGCATGTCTTCTAGAATTTGGTTCACACGCTCAGTTTGTCCCGAGGTTTGCGGGTGATAAGCCGAGCCGTGAAGTGTTTGAGTGCCAAGATCTTGTTGGAGACGTTTTTGAAAACGAGCAGAACCGGGTTCCCCTATCGAGAGATAATAGTCTTGGGTATACCGTGAAGACGAACTACTTGTTCAAGGTAAATCTCGATACCGGTGTGGACGGTAAGTAGTCTTCACGGAATGAAATGAGCCGACTTTGTCGACGATCAATGATCACCCAGATAGAGTCAAAACCCTTTGGAGTGGTTGGAAAGCCAACAATAAAGTCCATACTTATTTCTTCCCACTTCCAATCAGGAATAGATAAGGGTTGCAGCAATCCAGGTTTCATGTGTATCGCCTTGACACGGCAACAATTGTCGCAACGAGCAACAAAGGCTGCAATTTCCTTCTTCATTTTAGGCCACCAGAAGTAAGGTTTTAGGTCTTGGTACATCTTACTACTTCCAGGATGGATGGACAACTTAGAAGAATGAGCTTCGGATATAATTTCATTCCTTAGCTCCTTGTTGTTTGGCACAACAAGTCTATCCCCAAACCAGAGAATTCCTTGATCATCAACTCTAAAATGCTTGGTTTCTTGATCTTTCATCTTTCTTTTGATACCTAACACACTCTTATCGGTCTTTTGAAGTTCAATAACTCTGTGCCGAAGAGAGTTGTCAATCATGATATTATGAAGAACAATAGGATGGAGAAGACGAGACAAATGAAAATCTTCACGACTAGAGAGTGGCAATGAGACTTCCGCTTAAGGCATCTCGCAACCACATTTGCCTTGCCAGGGTGATAATGCACTTGAAGATTATAGTCCTTGATCAACTCCAACCATCTTCTTTGACGCATGTTCAGCTCAAAGTTGAGTGAAGATATATTTGAGGCTTTTATGATCGGTATAGATATTGCATACATTACCGAGTAGATAATGTCTCCATATCTTGAGCATGAACAACAAAGACGCCTAACTCTAAGTCATGAGTGGGATAATTGACTTCATGTTTCCGGAGCTGACGCGAGGCATAAGCAATGACTCGGCCATCTTGCATAAGAACACAACCCAAACCGGTGCCTGATGCATCACAAAATATGTCAAAAGGCTTCTCAATATCCGGTTGAGCTAATACAGGAGCGGAAGTCAACAAAGTCCGCAAAGTATCAAAAGCATTCTCACACTCTGGAGTCCAGAGGAATTTTTCATCCTTTTGAAGCAATCGTGTCATGGGCTTGGCAATTTTAGAGAAGTCCTTAATGAAGCGACGATAATAGCCGACGAGACCAAGAAAACTCCGAACTTCATGAACGGAAGTCGGGGCTTTCCAGTCTAACACCTCTTGCACTTTTGAAGGATCAACGAAATTCCATCTTCGATAATATATGACCTAGGAAAGGTACCTTCTTCAACCAAAACTCACACTTGCTGAACTTAGCATAAAGGCCGATGCTCACGCAAGCGAGTCAAGACAATTCTCGGATGCTCGGCATGCTCTTCTTCATTTTGAGAATAGATAAGAATGTCATCAATGAAAACCACCACAAATCTATCCAATTCGGGCATGAATACCTTATTCATAAGGTATGTAAAGTGGGCGGAGCATTGGTCAAGCCAAAAGACATGACAAGATATTCAAACAACCCATAGCGGGTTGAGAAAGCGGTTTTGGGAATATCTTCGGGACGAATCCTGATTTGATGATATCCCGATCTCAAATCAATCTTGGAGAATACCTTAGCCTTTGATAGTTGATCAAACAAGATATCAATATGAGGAAGAGGATACTTATTCTTGACAGTAACGGCATTGAGCGGGCGATAATCCACGCACATGCGCAAAGATTGGTCCTTCTTCTTCACAAAGATAACAGGACTACCCCATTCAGAGGAACTAGAGTGAATGAAACCCTTCTTCAAAAGTTCACCTAATTGAGTTTTAAGCTCTTTCAACTCATTGGGTGGCATTCGATATGGTCTTCGAGAGATAGGAGCACGATACCGGGGATTAATTCAATTTTGAACTCCACATCACGTTCCGGAGGTAATCCGGGCAAGTCATCGGGAAAGACATCCGGAAACTCACAAACCACGGAATATCAAAGCAATGGCCTTTGCTTTGGCAAAGCATTAGCCGTATTGTGAATGGTGACATCACGGGGGAGCTCAACTAAGAAAGCCTCATTATTAGTGGGATCTCTCAACATTACCACACGAGTGGTAGTGTCAATAAGAACTCCGTTCTTGCTCATCCAATTCGTACCCGAGAATTGCATCGATTCCTGACCGTGCAACACTATAAGGTTCACCATATAGGTTCGACCCTCAACTAAAATGCTCACATCTTTTACTATCGATCGGTAGAGACGCGAGTCCCAGCGGCACTAATGCAATAACCCCCATGAGTTACGGTAGTTATGTCTTGGACTGAACTTGGATGCAAAAGTAGGGCTTATAAAAGAATGCGAAGCACCCGAATCAAATAGCACAACTTGTGGGTTGTTGGTTCACTAGGAACTTACCGGTGACAACCTCACCGAGATGGTATCTCTTCAACAGTAGTATAATGAACATTACCAGGACGAACATTTCCTTGATTAATCTTCCTAGGATGAGGACAATTATTCGCCCAATGTCCTGGCTGGTTGCAATTCCAACATGGCTTGTTGCTTAGAGGAACATAGGAACTGCCCTGACCAGATGTATTCTTCGGAAGAGCAATAGTATAACCTTTGCGATAACCAGTCTTAAACTGAGGTTTCTTCTGAGGAGGACGATATCTGATATTAACAGCAGGTGGACGATTCTGAGTTCTAGCCATGACAGGAGCCCTGGGCTGAGAAGCTCCTGCATCATACGCCCTCTTGCGGCTCTTAAAAGCAACATAAATATTGTCATTATTCTCTTGAGTTAGGGCATCACTAACAAACTCATTGAAAGTTGTACACTTGCAATTGCCCATAGATTTCATCAGCTTAGGGCCGAGTCCCCTCTTGAAACTAGCAATCTTCTTGGCTTCAGTATCAACCATTTCCGGAGCATAACGAGACAAATGGTTGAAAGCCCGATGATATTCAAAAAGTTTTGGTGTCTTGAGTCGTCTCATGAACTCCGTATGCTTGATAGCCATAAGACCGGGAGGAATAAAACGTGCTCGAAAACCTCACGTAATCGATCCCGGACAAGATTGGTATTAGCGAGGTAATGCCTTCCAATAGTTGGCCCACCAAATACCCGTGAACCTTGAAGCGAGATAAGAAGCATACTCCACTTTCGGGCCCTCGGTAAGCCCGAGCAAACGAAACCTCTCGCTCTACGTAAATTCAGCCATTCATCACCTGAAGTGGTTCTTTTGTCTCTTCAAAGGTAGGAGGCTTGGTGTCCATGAAATCCTTGAAGTTACTCGACGATTTGGTTCCCGATGGGCATCACGACCACCACGATTCGCCAACATACGAACCGTTTCACCCATGAGACGCTGACTTTCCACCATGGTATGCATAAGCGCCTCTGGAGTAGGCGGAGGTGGAGGCTGAGGAAGGCCATGGTGCTCACCGTGGTGGTGGTTTTCAGCCATCTGCAGATATGCGCAAATAGTGAGTATTGATGATGTCCAAAAAGTGTGGGTAAATTATATAATCATGCCAAACTGAATTCATTGGAGAAGAAACTCGAACAATAAATAGAGGCACAATCATAATTTCCACAATACACATCACCAATAACCTCATTGGGCGCAATATCGCGATGTATCTGAAAACTCATTTTACTTAACAACTAAAAGTCCCTATATCTGAGGAGTTTCATTAAGACCATCTGAAGCAAGAGATGCAACTTCTTGTAAGAGGACAATTTTTAGAGAAAACGGCGTATTAAAAACTTTTGAGGTAAGAAGTTTTATAAGGGAGGACAAGTGCAAAGATTATATGAATGTCATGATGCATGCACGATCCGTACGTCCTCACAATCCTAACTTTGATTCTGACGTTCTATACGGTGGCATACATACATTCTCTCATATATCGTAACTAGTCGAACTAACGTGAGCGTTGTTAGTGTACCTACAAGAAATTTTCATTTCAGCCCAACAATTCCCAATATAACACACAAGGAAAGCAGTAACACATGTTACGCACCCCCCTCCACCTATGCATATTCCCAATATACATAGATGTAGGTGCACGATACCCGAATCATCGTCAGAAGACGGCATCACCAAGAATGGTGGAAAACACCCTCACATGGGGCACTTTCATATAAACATGTGTGGAACATGTAAATACTTCAGTACCATATAAGCACTCCCCTAGATCGGCGTTTGTCCGATCTTGCTCTCACAACTCACCTTACCTTGGCGACGATTCAAACATTAACACTAGCGACATATATGGCTAATTCATATATGAAGGTTACCACCACCATTAGACCACAGGGTAACTATTGCGGTCAAGTTATCACTCTTCATACCTTAGCAAAGCGTCGATGCAAAATTTAAATTTCCCCCAAGTTAGTACTTACTAAGCCACCTGTAAGTCCTTATATGGGCATAAAAGATATGAACACTGGCAACCTTTAGATTTGAAATTAAGTTTTCACAAAAGCTTTTGTTTTATTACACAAATGACGTGTTTAGTGCTGAACCATGCTCCGATGCCAGCTGTCACAGAACCGACCAATTTATACAAGATTAAGTACAGATGTCCCCGCTAATACGTTGACACTCATATACTTTGTCTTATATAAACCCGGTAGTCCAACGAAATCACGAAGGATTTCAAACCAACTTGCAACGAACCAAGATCGTAGTGATTCAGCACAACCACATCACCTGTTACAACCTTTTACAAATAATCTACATAGATTATATAATATCGGAGTACACTTTAGTTATTACAAACCAGAATACAAGGTAGCGAAAGAAGCATAGTTTTGAAACAAAACCATAGATAAGGTTTACATTGCCGGTCAAGCTCATATCTTACAAGAGCAATACACCAGATAAGAAGTCTACTAGAGACCATGCCCAATGGTCTAGTCTTCGTTCCCTACGGGGAGAAGGCGTGAGTTGCGGAACCGTTATAGAAGATGTCATCTCGCAAGGAGGGAATAAATCCCGAGTACTCAATTGTACTCAACAAGACTTACCCGACATGAAACAGAAATAAAGACTCCAAAGATTATGCAAAGCTTTATAGGTGGAGTTGGCTTAACTCATTTTTTTGCGTAAAAGCTTTAAGTGACAAGAGTAAGCATGTTGTTATTAGCATCAAGTTAATCTTCATTAACCTGTTATCTAGATTTGCACCCGTGCTAAACAAGCAAGCGAGTAGAGAAATACATAACCATATCGGGTTCATCAATAGCTATCTTGTGAAGTTCCATTAACCATCCAAACAACTTATTGTTTTCAAGTATGGAGATGATCCCGTCAAGCTTCTCACTATCCGAGGAGACGATGGCGATTCGAATCGATTACAACCCAGCTGGGGAAATATTCCTAACACTCTCCCGGCACACCCGGCCAAGGGTAGCCGTAGAACACCATTCGTACAACTCAGGAATCACGGATCCGAACAGCGCCTCACTTAGGGTTGCCACCATGCCATGAGGTCGAATTATAACACCCGCCTCCTGGACTTACGGACATGACTTCCCACACGGACATACCACGCCGGATATGTCAATGGATCGAGAATTATAACACTGTCGGCGGGTGAGACTTGATACTTTTCGTGATCCGGCCTAAGTTGAGCTACTAGGTTTCGCGGCGGATAACCTCAGATCTAGCCAGCTAAGTGCTAGGCACTGTTCAACATGACCAAGATGGGCTCCATTCCTTGTAGGTGATTAATCGGTATGGCGGTTCGCTTGATTACAAAGCTCCCGGCCCCGTGACGTCCACGTTCCGCCTTACCGTCGATTTACATCCATATGGTTATTTGCACGATAGCACATATAGCCAACCGTGAACCATCATCCTAATTCTCGCAAGTGATCATTAATCACTCGACTTCTACCGTTTAAGCATGGCTAAGCAAATGCTACGGTATCATATCATTAGGATTTCAGGAATGATAACTGGACAAGGAATGATATAAATGCAACAAGGGTTCCGATTCAATTCCTTGAACTTAATGCAACAATCATAAAGCATTTAATAATTATAAAAATTAGGAAGTTAAAATGCTCCGGGCTTGCCTTTCACGAACGTTGAAGGTTCGTGTCGTGGACACTCAAGAACAACCTCCTCTATGGCGTCGGGTTCGACCGCCTCGACGCTTTTGCTCCCGAGGAATCTCCAGGCTCCTGCGGCACGTTCCCTCGAACTCCAACGAGTCACTCATGCGGCGCACCTATTGCATGCATATGCATTGAATAAGTATAACGATTGCATAAGTGAGAATAGTGATGATGACATGATGCTCATGATGACAAGTTGATATGATTACATCACTGGACACTCGTTTACCGAGTTCTCCAAACTATATTCAAATCACTATAACAAGGGTTTTGAATTTTTCTTAAGAAAAGCAAACACACTTACCGATCTACACAATTGAACATATAACAACTCATCCTCGCTTAAAGACCTAACACCCGCACCTAAGATCTTACTTTAATAAGTTTTAATCATCTAAAATATCATGTAAGTAAGTTACTTGAAATAACATTTATCGTGCATATAATATGAAAAGGCATGAGCTCAACTAATTAAATAAAGGTGCCAAAGGTCATTAGGTAATGACCTAGGGTCAACACTCAATCCAAAAAGTCAAACAATTCCTAAAATGATTAATCAAGATTAAGGATTAATTGAAGCATTAACCGATTAATAAATTAAGCAAAAATAAGGCATAAAATAAAATTATTCCAATTAAGCCTAAAATTTTATTTTAAACTACTTACATCATAAATAAGTCATAAAATAAATCTCAGGATTTTTGGAGCAGTAAATAAATTATTAAAATTGGAAGAAGAGGCATTTATTAATTAAATGAGCTAAATAATTAACATGCAAAACATTGCCCAAATTCAGATTTCATATTTTTCCTAGATCAAGCATCTCATGAGAAGGCTACACAAAAATTTTCATAATTTTTGGAGCTATGAATAATTTTATATAAAATAGACAAATACTAACACTATTCATTCAAAATTAAAATGGAAAAGCATTTTCAAAATTGAAAACCGGCGCTCGGGCCGATTTGGCCGATCGGCCCAGCTCGGCTTCGGCTCGGCGCGCGCGTGTGGCCCAGCTCGGCTCACTACGCTAACGCGAGCACGCGGCCCGAGCGAGCGAGCGGCCCAAATGAGGCGGGCGAGCCGGCCCAACAAAGTGCGGCCCAGCCAGGCGGCGGCCGCGCGCCCACGCTGGCGTGGCACGTGCGCGGCGGCGGCCCGATGGCGACGGTGGCGCTTTGCGAAAAGGCCTCGCGCTTTACTAAATCTACAAACAAGTTGTTGACGGTCGTTAAGTATCAATTTTATACCGTCAACGCAAAAAGAAAGGATTAATATGAGTTCACTTGTTAGATATAGGGGTTACACCGACGGAAATTCCACGAGTTTTGGTGATTGTCTATTTCTCGGGGGTTATCGAAAGAGAACCAAAGGAGGCTCACATGTCATGATTACATAGAGATAAAGACCGAACGGGTAAAATTGTATAATCTAGAAGACTCCGAAGGCAACACCCGAAAGCGGGGCCCACCCGGCAGGGGCCACGCCGGCCGCCCAAGGGGGAGTCGGCCGACTCCCCACCCTGCCCAATCACGTTGAGTCTCGCGGATCCCGCCTCCACCGCCTTTGAGGATGAATAATTATCGTCCATTTAGGTCGGTTTGATCCGAGGGCCGTGGTTCATCCTAGGGGGCTATATATTCGAGCCCCCGCCCCCGGGTGAAACCCTAATTCATTCAAGAGTTCATTCTCTCATCGAATTCGAGAAGCCAGAGCCACCATCTCAATTAGAGCTCCATAGTTTAGTAGCATAGCTACATAGGAATAGATCTAGAGGGAATCAAGCCTAGCTTGGAGTCCGGATCTGTCGAGTTCTCGGTAATTCCCTCTACATTCTTGTAATATTCATCATTGTTCGTGATACTATGAGTAGTACTTTATTCTATTCTATTATATCGACTTGACTTTGCTCTATTTGATTATGTTCTCAATTATATTGTTCTTAGTTTACTTTGATTATATGTTTAGCATAGTTGGACTAGAATTATGTTTATGCATAGGATCGTATAGCGCTTGCTCATTAGATCGATGGGTGAGTGGTAAATATTGTGTAGGCGTGGTGCCTAGACCGTATTTATCTGCGATTGCACCCTATATTCCGGATCATGAGGTAGATCGCGGGAGTGACATGGGCCCCGTTGAGTCCTTTGTAGCCCTTCTCCCGAGTATAGGTCTAGCGTAACAAACCTATTACATTGAAGTCATTGCTATGTCTCTTGTCTTCTCGGTAATATCACTATGCATAGATGTAACCTTTTCCCGCCATGATTGCTAGATGTTCTTGCACTAATCATTGTATGCTTTGACTTTGTAGTTAGAATAACATAGGATTATACCCTAGATCGTCCTAGTCTATGCTAGTGTTATAAGCTTAGAGTGCTAAGTTGAGATGGCTTATTACTATTATTTTATGTGGCTAATGCTCTCATTTATCTTATGTCATTTATCATTCATTCCTATATTTTATGTGACACTTACCCCGTATGAGATGATCGATACGACAAGGTTAAGCTCTCCATTATCGCATGTGCATTGCTCATCACTCATTATCCAAAGGCATTCCCTTCCCAAAGGGTAAAATTATAAATAATGATACCTGGATTACTCCTAGTTAAAATGCTACGATGATATATTCTCGTGCGCTTGAACCCTCTTTATTTCAGTTGCACTTAATAGACATCAACAAGCATTTTTGGCGCCGTTGCGGGGAAGGTTGAAAGCCAATGGATAATGAGCAGCATTGCACTAGATAATTTGATTGAGTAGTCTCAGGTCATACTAACCCGTCTCTACAGGATTACCCTTGTTTTGTCTACTTGTGTATCTTATGCAGGGTAATCAAGACTACTCTTCCTGATAACTATATTGACAATCCAGAAGCTTTAATCAGGAAGGCCAGAAGCAAGTTGAAGAAGACCAATCAATCATCATCATCAACTCAACTTGGAAGTTTGTCGGAAGCAGAAGGTCGACCTTTCGTTCGAGACTTGACACCAGCGTTTGAAGCCATGGCGAACAAGTCACTCCGCGAGTTCTCAGCTCCCACTACGGACAACATTCGTACTGTCGGTGTTTCGTACCCCGGGGGGTATAACACCAACGAGTAAATTTCTATGCGTGCTCCCTAATCCGGATGGTGATGCAAGATGGACACAAGTGTTTATCCTGGTTCGAGCAAAGAAGGCCCTACGTCCGGGGGAGATGAACTTGTATTATCTTGCACCGAAGTGCTTGTACGGGGGTGGATACAAGCGAGTCGTAAAGACTTGAGCGTTTGTGAGGGCGAGTGTGAGTGAGTCGAAGTGAGTCGATGTTTTGTGCCGTGCCCTACACTAAGCCCCGGTCCCCTTTTATAGGCCAAAGGGAGGCTCGGGTGTACACGAGATAGGGCGAGGTAGTGATGATGTCGAGGTATGGGCGTGGATCGCGTCGTCGAGACCGTAGAGGCCTCGCTTTGGTCCGGTCCGAGCCTCGTAGCGACATGGGTGATGATGGCCTGCTCGTCCTTCTCTCGGAATCCTGGCGTACGATCATCGAGGTGGGAAAGACGGGTCACTGTGAGCGACGTGCGCTCTCCTGTGGCCATCATTGCCGGAGCGGTTATTAACCGCTTCGTGGGGTATGATTCGAGGGGGAGGTGTCCGAGGTGACGCGACTGAGACACGGGAAATCCGGGTCAAATGTACAGTGGACGCGCTCCGAGGGAGTGTTGTACAGGACACAGTGTTCAGCACGGTGCAATAGTGCCACTGTGCATCCTGGATTGCAGGGTATGGGCGGTAAAAGCTGATGGGATCGGTACCTTGCACACTGTGACTGCTGCTGTAGCCATGGAGTTAGGCAGGAAGTGGTTGGAGGCATTAAATGCTCCTGTTCGGACGTCTGGAAGATTTTTCGAGGGGTGGCCGGTCCGCTCGAGGTGCCGTTCGCTCGAGGGATTCTCCGTAACATATTTGTGGGGTCGGACAAGTTCACCTCGAGACAGTTGTTTGGGCTATGTTGTGTGGCTCGAGCCCGTTCGTGGGCCTGCCCTGTACGGTTGTGTGTTTTCTTTAGGTAAGAGATTAGGGGAAGACAATGATAGTTCTATTCATCTCTAACCCTCAAGGTTTAGAGGCCCCATAATCTAGGTACCCGACAGTAGCCCCCGAGCCCTTGTTTGAATGTGAGGATTCATGCAAGGGATCATGAACTGGAGTTAATGTACCTAGATGGGTGAGAGCTGGTTTCGAGGTGTAGGAGTTTGTTCCTTTCTCTCTGCGGGGGGCGCGCGAGCGTCCCCCGCGGGGGTAGCCCCCGAGGCCCCAGAGGAGTGGAGGACTCTTCTGGGGGCTTATATTTGTATTTTGTCGAGGGGTATTGGTTTTAACTGGAGTTGTAGTGCCCTTTTGAGGGGTTAACTCGAGCTGTCGAGCCCCCGATTGCTTTCGACCCTCTTTCGTCGAGGGGTGCCGTGTGTAGTCGAGCCCCCGAGCCCCGCGCGGCTGGTGCTTTGCTACTTCATGGCGTTCTTCCCACGAGCCCTTGCGCCCGGACTCGTGGGGTGAAGAGCGCCGTGCTATCCGCGATCGGACGAGCCTCGACGTCTTCGGTGAGCTGGTAACGGGAAATCCAAGTGAGAGTTCGTTCCCTTTCGAGGGGAGACGACTTCGAGGCTCGGAAGCACTCTCATTAAAGCACCATACATAGCGACCAGGGTACCGGCCTCGTACGACAGAGGCCGGCGGTTCGACTACCTCCCTTCGAGGGATCCCTTGGTCACACTGTATTCGGCCTTGGATACGTCCATGGGGGCCTCGAGAGTTCGTTCTCGAGCGTGGCCTCGTATTGGCTCCCCACAAGGTCGCCCCTGACTCGGGTGCTCGAGGGCGGCTGTTCGAACCCGTTCGTGGGTTAGCCTTTGCTCCCTCGAGACTGCAAGCTGGGACCGTTGTCCCGTGTTTCCTTATAGCGGAAGGAAACGTCTGTTCGACGGGTCGCGTTGTTTCGCTTACCGAGGGGCACCCGTCCGTTGGGGCGCTCCTTTTTAGGCGGAGACTAGAGCGGCGCGGTGGTGGTAGGCCCGCGGCGGTTCGGCGTCTGCTCGCGACGCATGTACCTGCAGCGGGAATTGAGGAGGCAGTTGGCAGGTGCATTGAATGCGGTTTTTACCTTGCCGTTGGGGAATCTGCCAGTCGCGTCGAGCCGTCCGATTGGCTCGATGTAGCCGCTGGATCCATTCCGCCACCGCCCGCCCCCTACGCCTGGCTCAGGATGATAGCGACGACGAGCAGGCGCTGTTGATGGGGGCGTATTGTGCACTCGAGGTCGGCGAAGCAAAGAAGGCGGGGGCGGAGCAGGGTACTTGCGCCGCAGCTCTGTCTATCTCGACGAGCCGCGCTCGCAGTGCCCGTCTCGGTGCGGTCGATGTCTTGGAGCAGGTGGTGGTGTCCCGAGAAGTCGCCTCCAACGAAGGGGCCCGGGATCGGCCGGGCGAGGGAAGCGAGGTCTGCGGCAGCCGAGGTGGAGGAGCCACTCCCTCTCGACCGAGCTCCTTCTCGCGGAATACCTCCGCGACCGAGTCTGCGAATCTGCGCTCGAGGCACGGGGCCTCGACCGAAGGACGAAACAGTCTAAAGGGCCGAGAGGCCACAGCCGCGGAATGGGGAGGCGCGACGAGGATCGCGGAGTTTCGCCCACGATCGGGAAGCCGCAGCGTGGGAACCGGAGCAACCAGCGGTGACCGGTGCGTTGGGGTCAATTCGAGCGCGAGGAAGGAGCGGTCTTGACGTTCATCAGGTCGTGTTCGGCGCATGGAGGATCGGGCGGCCTCGCCCGCGTACAGGCGCGCAGCCTCGAGCGTGGAGGCTCGAGGGGCTTCGAGTATGTACGGGCGAGTGGCTGAACTCGTACGGATCTCGAATGCGTACGTTCTCGAACGCGTACGAGCGGGCCTCGAACGGGTACGGCCTCGAAGGCGTACGAGCGAGTGGCCTCGAACGTACGTGCATGGCAGCTTGTCCTGCATGGGCCTCCATTCTGTTTCTTCAGACTTTTTATTTTATTCTTATTGTTTATTTATTATTATATTTTTTTTAGCCATAGCTAGCGAAGGCCGAAGGGAATACGGACTGATGAGTGATGACGAGTGCATCAACTTTTTCTCTCGGGTGGCCTCGAGGCTCGAGCGCGTTCAAGCAGCCGCGAGCATGGACGCTTGGGCGGTCTCGACCGCGAGGGACGAGGTCTCGAGTGCGAGCCGCAGGCTCTCGACATCGGGAGGGGACCTCGACGTCAGAACTTCTACGCTGTGAACGACCCAGCCTCGAGGAACTTTGACGGAGAAGCCAGCCATGTTCGTAACTGCGGAGCGCGACGTGGAGCGACGGAAGGCGACGCTGGAGGAGCACGCCTCGCACACCCGATGACGGGGGAAGGAACCGGACATCGTCCGGATGTACGACGCCACGGCGGCACGGGCCGTGAACATCGTCGCGTCCAAGCGCGAGACGGTAGCTCGCCTCGAGACGAGCGATCTCGGTGCACTCTCCTGCTGCCTCGGCATTGAGGCGGAGCAGGGGAGTGACTTCATCACGTCCATACTGACGACGACAATGAAGGAGCGGTTCAAGCTGTCGGTCGGACAGCAGGTCACGGAGGATCCATGGTAGGAACACTGGATGGCGGAGAAGAGGCTGACGGTGTTCAGCGAGGCACTTGGGGCGAGGCTGGCGTAGAAGTTCGAGGACGGCGTTCTCCCTGCTTGAGCCTGGTGATGATGGGGTGGCCTGCGAGCCAAGTCTTATAGTTACGAATCGGGACTAGAGATGAACTAAAATGCATCTGGATGCTTCTTAGTCGCTTTTATTTCTCGAGCCGCTCTTACTTCCACTGGCCTGACCGTTTCTTCTTGACGTGAGCGTTGGACGCGCGCTTGAGTCCCTCGAGGGGGAGCAAGTGGGAGTACCTTAGCCCGGGGCGTAGGAGAGGTCCCGGCTTGGCAGCCCTCGACCCTCGAAAGCCTCGAGCACGTTTCCTACTCTGTTACGAAGCGTACTTCGAGGAGTAGAAGGAAGAGAGGCTTCGAGTGGCAAAATCGAATCTGCCTCAAGTTACGAATGAAAAATTAAAGTACTAGGGTCGCAGACTTTTTATTCATTCGTAATGTGATAATTGTACATAAATACGAGAATGTACAAGGCCTCGAGGCCTAGAGATAAGAGTGACGTAGCTGCTTTTGACGCTTCATGTGTTGGCGAGGGTAGGGCTCCTGCTGTCCGCCGCCCGTGCGTTCCCGGCTTCACCATACATTGTAGTGGTCGAGGTCGAGGTCGAAGACGCCGGAGTAGAAGGTGCGGCTCCGAGCGTGGCTTCTCCTCGAGCCGTCGTCGCATGGTACCGTGGGTGTAGTGCCTCGGGCTTGGGGTGCACACGAAGCCGTGGTTACGGGAGGCCGGCCACACTAGCTCGGAATCCATGGTAGCGCGCAGGAGAGCCCCCGGGTCGCCCTCGCGTGCTCCCATGGTGGCGTGTATCCCAGTGGAGTACGTTGTGGCGGCGTTAGTGAGGATGAACGGAAGCTGTCGACGGGCTCCGTAGATCCCGTGCGGCAGCAGGTTAGGTGCTGATGGTGGCGCGCGTGCCGAGGGGGCCTCGTCGGGCTCCCTTGACGTGCGCATAGTGAAGGGGAAGTCGGCGTCCTGGTCGAGGCCCGCCAGCGCGTTCCCCGACCCCGGGCGTGAGCCAGGCGGGTCCCTTGCGGGGAGACCCGCGTTCAACGCCGAGTATGGGGGAACGCAGACGACGCCGGCCTGGGTGCGGGCTAGCGCTGGTGGTGGCGCCGGCGACGCCTCCTCCTGGGAGGAGAGCTGTGGTGGCGCAGTCGGCGCAGCGCCCCTCCTGATCGTGGGGGCGTGTTGCGGCCTCCGCTCGAGTCAACGACCGAGAGCAGAGTCATGTCGTCGCCCAAGCCGAGCGACACGAACTCCGAACTCCTGAACCAGATGATCGTGGCACACGGAAGCGAGGAAGTGGAATCTGCCACCCGGAAGAAAAGCGGGAAATCGTTAGTAACACGCGCTCCCCTACCTGGCGCGCCAACTGTCGGTGTTTCGTACCCCGGGGGGTATAACACCAACGAGTAAATTTCTATGCGTGCTCCCTAATCCGGATGGTGATGCAAGATGGACACAAGTGTTTATCCTGGTTCAGGCAAAGAAGGCCCTACGTCCAGCGGGGGAGATGAACTTGTATTATCTTGCACCGAAGTGCTTGTACGGGGGTGGATACAAGCGAGTCGTAAAGACTTGAGCGTTTGTGAGGGCGAGTGTGAGTGAGTCGAAGTGAGTCGATGTTTTGTGCCGTGCCCTACACTAAGCCCCAGCGTCCCCTTTTATAGGCCAAAGGGAGGCTCGGGTGTACACAGTAGATAGGGCAGAGGTAGTGATGATGTCGAGGTATGGGCGTGGATCGCGTCGTCGAGACTGTAGAGGCCTGCTTTGGTCCGGTCCGAGCCTGTAGCGGCATGGGCGATGATGGCCTGTCCGTCCTTCTCCTGGAATCCTGCGTACGGTCGTCGAGGTGGGAGAGACGGGTCACTGCATGTGACGTGCGCTTCCCAGCTGCCATCATTACCCGAGCGGTTATTAACCGCTTCGAGGGGTATGATTCGAGGGGCAGGCATCCGGGATGACGCGACTGAGCCACGGGAAATCCGGGTCAAATGTACAGTGGACGCGCTCCGAGGGAGTGTTGTACAGGACACAGTGTTCAGCACGGTGCAATAGTGCCACTGTGCATCCTGGATTGCAGGGTATGGGCGGTAAAAGCTGATGGGATCGGTACCTTGCACACTGTGACTGCTGCTGTAGCCATGGAGTTAGGCAGGAAGTGGTTGGAGGCATTAAATGCTCCTGTTCGGACGTCTGGAAGATTTTTCGAGGGGTGGCCGGTCCGCTCGAGGTGTCGTTCGCTCGAGGGATTCTCCGTAACATATTTGTGGGGTCGGACAAGTTCACCTCGAGACAGCTGTTTGGGCCATGTTGTGTGGCTCGAGCCCGTTCGTGGGCCTGCCCTGTACGGTTGTGTGTTTTCTTTAGGTAAGAGATTAGGGGAAGACAATGATAATTCTATTCATCTCTAACCCTCAGGGTTTAGAGGCCCCATAATCTAGGTACCCGACACGTACTGGACCAGCTGTGGACATCGAAGGAGCTTTTGAGCTCAAGCCTGCGCTGATCAACATGGTGCAAGCAAGCCAGTTCTGTGGGAAGGCCCATGAAGATGCTAGTGCTCATCTCCAACACTTCCTGGAGATTTGTAGCACATTCACTATCAAGGATGTCCCCAGAGATGCTATACTACTTCGCCTCTTCCCATTCTCACTCTTGGGGAGAGCGAAGCAGTGGTTCTACGCCAATAAGGAGAAGAATACTACGTGGGCACTATGTTCCACCAATTTCTTGGCGAAGTTCTTTCCCATGGGCAAGACAAATGCTCTTCGCGGGAAGATATAAAGCTTTCAGCAACATCATGATGAGACTGTCCCTGAAGCTTGGGAGCGCTTTCAAGATTACATCCTCGAGTGTCCTCATCATGGCATGGAGAATTGGCTGCTTATGCGGACATTCTACCATGGGCTCGGCAACAAGACACGTGAGACGATGGATGCTTTGCTGGCGGAGGTGCATTCTTATCACTCACTATTCCTCGGGCCACGGCTCTTGTGGAGAAGATGGCATCCAACCAAGGTTGGAGTGAAGAAAGAACTCGACCCGCAAGAGAGGTGGAGGAATGCACCAAATGAAGGAGGTAGACATGTTGTCGCCAAAATGGATTTGCTAATGAAGAGGCTCGATGAGAGAGCCACGAGAAGAAAGAAGTCATGCATATACATGATGCTCGCATGACATGTGAAGAGTGTGGAGAGACTGGGCACACAGGTGCTAACCGCCCGTAGCCGAAGGAGGACGTGAACTACCTCAACAACAACAACAACAATAATTACTATCGTCCTCGCGGAATCAAGGTTGGAATCAGCGGCGGAGGCCTAACTACTCGTGCAATTATTCGGGCAACTATCAAGGTAACAACTCCTCCTACAATAATTACAACCAGCCGCCTTTAAGAGAGTTAGTGCCGAATCAAGGCAAGATGATGGACAATGGTCCAAGAAGCCGACATCAAATGACAAGGTCCTAGAGACACTCACAACGAATGGATGGCTTTTCCAATGCCATCAAGAGTCGCTCAGCTTCAACAAAATACTTGAGTCGCGGGTACAACGGCTTGTCAACCTTGCTCCCTCCACCGGCCAAGGTAAACCGCGAGAACAACCCGAAGAGCTCGAAACCGCAAATCTTGTTGATATATTTAATGTAGAAGATAGCCGGAGTGATCCATCGAAGGGGTCATGGATAGACTCAACTCGCCAATCAAGAAGGGCGATCCGGGAGACCGGTCATTCCGATCTCCATTGGAAGTACTAACTTTAATGAGGCAATCTGTGATTTCGGTGCAAGCATCAACATCATGCCAAGAGTGATATATGAGAAGCTATTCAGATGCCCCTTAGCATACACAACCATGTGCTTACAGCTTGCAGATCAGTCACTCCGTGTTCCTTTGGGAATACTTGAAGATATATGTGTACGAGTGGGCAACTCGTATGTCCCTGCAGACTTCGTGGTAGTGGATACAGGCAGTAATGAAAGGTCCCCTATCATTCTGGGATGACCATTCTTGAACACTGCTGGAGCCATCATGTATGCCAACACTGCCAAGATCATCTTCAACATCAAGGACAAGAGAGAAACCTTCTTCTTAGAATCCAGCTAAGAAGAGCAAGAACAAAGATAAGAAGACCAAGAAGACGGAGACAGTGAGGATGGTCACTGCAGTCCACAGGGAGCATGACCACTTACTCAGGTCCCCACGTCTGATCAAGAAGGATGACCCAGGTGTCCCAACCATTCAATGCTCCATCAACAGAAGCTCTTTCAATAAAGCTGTCTGTGACACCGGATCGGGCGTCAACATTATGGCCAAGGTAACCTATGAGTATCTATATGGCACTATGCCTTTGGAGCCCACCTATGCACAGCTACAAATGGCAGATCAGACATTCCGCTTCGTCGAAGGAGAAGTGAAGGATGTCCTCATCCAAATAGATGACCATTATGTCCCTACAGACTTCCTAGTCATTGACATGGGAGATGACTACGATCCTCCAATCATCCTAGGAAGACCATTCCTGAACACCACCAAAGCTATCATCTATATTGGGACAGGAGAGATTCACTTCCACTTTCCCACTGAGAAGGTACGCCGCTACTTCAACAATAATTATATAATCACTGAAGAGCCCAAGAAGAACAGAGCAAGGAGAAGGCAGCATACCCGTCGCCAGAACAAGAAGAACATCACTACGATGGATGGGCGACTATGAGAGAGAAGTGTCAAGATATGAAGACCGGTACCACGAAGATAAGAACATTATAGAAGAACCCGAAGAGGTGCTACCAACAAAAGAGAAACAAGTGGTCCAAGAAGCTTTCTCCTCAAGATCACCCTCTCCAACAAAGAAGGTGTGGAAGGTAAAAGAAAAATCGAAACTATTCCTACACAAGAGGCGACGTCATCGGGCGCCGGCCAATGCGCCCTTGAAAAATGAGCAAACATGATAAGTCCCGTTCGGAGGACTTAAAACCACCGAACGCCGCGCCAAGAGGTAACTTGGTATTTATCAGCATCACTTTTCCAAAGCATTGCATTTTTACCTTAGCATCCTTGTTTTCCTACTTGCACCTTAGTTGCATCTTTACCATCTCTCGCATTAGAAAAGAAAATAAAGATGTTGTGCATTTGCATCCGAAAAAAACTTTAAGCCCCATGTGGATAATCATTCACCGTGGTGGCACAAAAATAATTTCTCAATATTTATCTTTCCCCGTCTCGCATTCCTTAAATAATAAAAAGATAAAAATATTTCTTGTGATCCCGTTAGAATGAGTTTTAAGTTAGGAAAGTTCTAGACAACTAAAGCCTAGAGGTTTTTGTCACTAACACTTAATTAGTTCCACAAGCTTTGTTGTCTATTTGAGCTTCACAGAACATCAAGGATCAAGAAGAGCTAACAGCCAGAAGGACATCCAGTCCCCTGTCGGAGTGCTGCTCGCGACACCTGAACGCTGTCTCCAACAGCAACTATCTACGACACTCCTGGAGAACTAGAACGTCTTCATTGCCTTTTAGCAACATCAGCAGACTATGTCAACATCCAAATTGGGGGAGAGCATCCCCGTGTACCAAGCTAAGTGTTTCCAACTTAACTATTTATGCCTTGTTAGAATGTGCTTTGTTAAAACCACTAAAAAAGATGCATAACCATAGAAACCCGAAAGATTTCCTTATTTATCTTTACTACTTTTGGAGAGCTCTTGCAATCTGTCTTTAAAAGTTATCCCCTAGAATAAACTCTACATGGAGATGATGAATAGTTGCTCTGCCGTAATTCCTTTCAAGTACCTAGTTTTCAACCTTGCACTCTCCCGAGTTTTGGACACAACTGTTTAGACTTGAGATTTGCTCTGAACCTGAAACTTGTGGGTAGCGAATACTTGATCTAAGTCTAGGTGGTTGACGGGTATGATATGGGAAGGTTTTGAGCTGCTGTCCATCTTGTTCCTAGAGATACTAGAGTTCTGGAGAATTTATCTTTGAAAATATTAAATTCCTGCATGATGAGTTCCTTTATGATGAGAGTTTAAATTCCTACCACGGCCATATATTCATGCTTACTAGATTAGGAAAACCCATCTGTTTATATAGATCACACTGTAGCTTGAGTGTAGTCTTTATAGGCATTGAGTGTGGTTATCTTTGTGGACCCATAAGGAATTAGTCATGCGGTTAAAGTCAATACTATGTGCTCTCCATCCATTGATCTATGCTACTTACGTCCTCGAAGCATGCACCCATTTTATAACTACTACATTCATTTTTGTGCTACTTCGTCCCTAGAAGTACCACCCACATATAGATCCATATCCACCATATATTGTGCTATCTCTACCCTGGAGATACGCACTTATGCTGCTCCTACCCTGGGAGTACGCATTCCCCACATATTGTGCTATCTCTACCCTGGAGATACGCACCTATGCAGCTCCTACCCTGGGAGTACGCATCCATCCATCCACATATACATACGCCATTCATTTCACTTCATCTAGAAAGGTACTATTCCTATCCTGGGAGTGAACATCTAGAAATAATCATCGCTGTTCTATTTGCCTACATTCAAGCTCCAGTCATTATCATTTCAAGTTATACACTCCCCGTTGCTAAAGTTTCGTTTCCAGAGGATTGGTTGCTCTAAAAAAAAAGAGAAAAAAAAAGAGAAAAGAAGAAAGAAAGAAAAAGAAAGAGTAGCCAAGTCCTTCCATTCAAGAAGTTTCAAGGTTTCCAAATAAAGGGAGTCATGTTATCCCCAAAGGAGCAAGTGTAGAAGTAGATGTTCACCAGTTGAGTACCCCTCATAATCATTTTCCTTATCATCATCATCCTATCATTCATCCCATTTCCTCATTCACATGCACATATGACTTTATTATTATTTTAGTTCCTATTGGATCCATGGTTTAACTGTGCAATATATGCAAGTGAGTTTGAGTGTCTCCCCACCTATGAGCTCCACATAAGCCTATTAGAAGTAGAGTGAGAGAGAGAAGGCACTTTCCACTATGCCTTAGTTCCATAAATACCACATATTCTCGAGAGAAGAGAAAGGCATACACTACTCATGCCTTAGAAAGGATCCGAAATACCACAAATGAGAGACCCGAAAGGTTCATACAAGGAACTCGAGTTTTATTTCAAAACTTTTCAAAAACTCCGGGATAATAGTTGATCAAAGAGCGAGAAACATGGCGCTTGACTTGACCGTTCTATCTTTCAACTACTCAAGACCCAAGTGACGGTTACAAGCCCCATGGCGAAAGGTAATATGAGTAAGTTTTGAGTCAGGATAGTTCACTCTAATCCGGAGGAAAGTTCTTGTTTGAACGCATGTGTACTTGTGAGGAATGAAAGCATTGTAGCAACTCCTGATCCATCACAGACAGGGACGAGCAAAAGGTAAGCTTGGGGGAGTTTGTTGACGGTCGTTAAGTATCAATTTTATACCGTCAACGCAGCAAGAGAAAGGACTAATATGAGTTCACTTGTTAGATATAGGGGTTACACGACGTAATTCCATGAGTTTTGGTGATTGTCTATTTCTGCGGGGGTTATCGATAGAGAACCAAAGGAGGCCCACATGTCATGATTACATAGAGATAAAGACCGAACGGGTAAAATTGTATAATCTAGAAGACTCCGAAGGCAACACCCGAAAGCGGGGCCCACTGGGGGCCGGCCGGGCCGCCGCCCAGGGGGAGTCGGCCGACTCCCCACCCCCGCCCAATCACGTTGAGTCTCGCGGATCCCGCCTCCACCGCCTTTGAGGATGAATAATTATCGTCCATTTAGGTCGGTTTGATCCGAGGGCCGTGGTTCATCCTAGGGGGCTATATATTCGAGCCCCGGCCCCCGGATGAAACCCTAATTCATTCAAGAGTTCATTCTCTCATCGAATTCGAGAAGCCAGAGCCACCATCTCAATTAGAGCTCCATAGTTTAGTAGCATAGCTACATAGGAATAGATCTAGAGGGAATCAAGCCTAGCTTGGAGTCCGGATCTGTCGGAGTTCTCGGTAATTCCCCTCTACATTCTTGTAATATTCATCATTGTTCGTGATACTATGAGTAGTACTTTATTCTATTCTATTATATCGACTTGACTTTGCTCTATTTGATTATGTTCTCAATTATATTGTTCTTAGTTTACTTTGATTATATGTTTAGCATAGTTGGACTAGAATTATGTTTATGCATAGGATCGTATAGCGCTTGCTCATTAGATCGATGGGTGAGTGGTAAATATTGTGTAGGCGTGGTGCCTAGACCGTATTTATCTGCGATTGCACCCTATATTCCGGATCATGAGGTAGATCGCGGGAGTGACAGTCTGTTGAGTCCTTTGTAGCCCTTCTCCCGAGTATAGGTCTAGCGAACAAACCTATTACATTGAAGTCATTGCTATGTCTCTTGTCTTCTCGGTAATATCACTATGCATAGATGTAACCTTTTCCCGCCATGATTGCTAGATGTTCTTGCACTAATCATTGTATGTTTTGACTTTGTAGTTAGAATAACATAGGATTATACCCTAGATCGTCCTAGTCCATGCTAGTGTTATAAGCTTAGAGTGCTAAGTTGAGATGGCTTATTACTATTATTTTATGTGGCTAATGCTCTCATTTATCTTATGTCATTTATCATTCATTCCTATATTTTATGTGACACTTACCCCGTATGAGATGATCGATACGTACAAGGTTAAGCTTTCCATTATCGCATGTGCATTGCTCATCACTCATTATCCAGTGCATTCCCTTCCCAGTGGTAAAATTATAAATATAGATACCTGGATTACTCCTGGTTAAAATGCTACGATGATATATTCTGTGCGCTTGCGGAACCCTCTTTATTTCAGTTGCACTTAATAGACATCAACACAAGTCCAACCACTATTTGACACTATTCAACTGAGTCTTTCACTTAACACTAAGGCCCCTGAGTGTTCTCAAATTTACAAAATGAACTCCTCGATTGGCTCCCGAGCAGAGCAAGGCGCAGGGCGCTCGGCCGGTCGCGGAACTCGCCGACGGCGATGTTTCCGGCGACGGGACCGAGTCGACTCGACTCCTAGTGCTGCCGCGCATCCAACGGGGTAGAAAAAGCTAACTACAACGGACTAAAGACGGCGGCGGCACACTGGCGACGGCGGCGATCAGAGCTCGCGGCGGCAAGCCACGTTCCGGCGAACTCGAGGCACTAAAGCCGACAAGATCTTCGGGGTAGCCTTCCTCTAGCGGGCGATCCCAAAACACTAGAAAGATGGAAGAGACGGGGACGGGAGGAGGTTGGCCACGCGAGACCGAGCTCGCGGCCATGGCGGCGACGCGATGAAGTTGCTCACCTCGCAACGGCACGAAGCACGGATGGGTCGGGGAAGCAGAGGAGCTTGTGGTGGAGCGTGTGCGTGCCGAATGGAAAATGGTGGAGCAAAGGTGGCGAATTTTGAGGCGGCCGTGTGGTGTTCGGCGGCGAGAGAGAAAGAAGAAGGAGAAGAAGTTGGGGTGGCCGGCTTCCACTTTAATGACGCGGTGAGGTGGCCGGCGACTTCGCGGCGCCGTCCACGCACCCGCTTGCGCGGGAAGGCCGGGGAGGTGCTCGATGGCCACGGCGTCGAAGGTGAGCGAGGGGAAGGGATGGGCGCGGTCTTCAGAAAGCAAAGAGGTGATTTTCTTCCCTTTTTCATTTGCTCACAAAATCATATTGAAACATGAAAATCTCCCAACGGAAAGTTACTCAAAATAATGAAAATGACAACTTTGCTTTTTGAAGCATATCAAAATTCTAAGTATTTTTGAAATTAGGTTTTCAAATTTGAATTTGAATTCCATCATCAATCAAATGCAATGTCATTAAGCACTTTAATGATGCTTATGCACATGTGATAATGCAATTTGGGCTAATAACACCTTGAGGTGTTACACTTTATTTAATTGCTCTCGTGCTAGGCAGGTTTGGAACGCACTTGGGATTGAGCAAGAGATTGAGTCGCTGCTGGCAGTGGATAGATCGGGTTCGATCGTGATGCAAGAGGCAGTCGAGACGGGCGGACTTGCTTTGCAATGGGACAATGTTGGCTTAGCGGAACTCATATTGACAGGATCTTGGTATATCGGTGGCAGGCGACGACAAACCGTCCATGGCGAGGATGTCCAGGTCGCCACCGCGATCAGCTCTATCCATTGCTGCGATCACGACAAATTATAAATTGGCTAAAAAGAAATCTATTGATGTTAATAAAGGATGGAGAAAGCCCCCTGAAGGTATATTGAAAATCAATGTTGATGCAGGGTATGATGAAACTAAAGGAGTTGGTAGTACAGGAGCAGTTATTAGAGATTCTACAGGCGGTTTCATTGCTGCGTCGCACAGTAATATTCCGCATGTGGTGGACACAGCCATGGCTGAAGCAATAGCTTTGAGAGATGGTTTATTGTTGGCGCAACAAGTTGGTTGTAATCGCGTGGAATTCCAATCAGATTGTATGTAAGTTGTCACGACAATGCAAGAGGGGGTTTCTCGACGACAGCAGCAGGGACGATCTATGATGAGTGCTACATGTATTGGCTAGATTTTCATTCTATCTCAATTAGTCATTGTATCAGGGATTATAATGCTGTGGCTCATGAGCTAGCTAGCCAAGCTTTATTAGGTAAAAACTCTTTTGTTTGGATAGATGAACCTCCTGCCTCAATTCGGCAGTTGCTTGTAAACGATGTAACTATTTTGTCCAATGAATAAAGCTTGCTGAGATTTTTTTTTTAAAAAACGTACGCCACGTAAGCCAGGCCGCCAGGGGTCAAGTCCAGGACACGCACCAAAAACCACCGGACCTAGCCACAAAAAGAAAAATGTGCAAAAATACCAAAACCGCTATGTGTAGGCGCAAAACCCGAAACCGTCCCGCTGCGGCGCTGCCGCCTCCTGCCGTGTACCCAGCGAGAGCGCAGCCCGCGGCCGGCGCCGTTTCCCTTCCAGGAGAAGGAAAGGAGCGCCATCAGCAACCGAAGCAGCGCCAGCGGTTGCAGGCTGCAAAGGCAAGCGGGCACGCTCCCCCTCGCCTTCTCCACTCCACTCCCGTTCCCCTCCCAATTTCACAAATCACAAGAGCCAAAGCCCCCCCATTCCAACCAAAGCCCCCCTCCTCTGTCCTCTGCTCCTCCGCTCTGCTCTGTTCCGCTCCGACCCAATGCGCGTCTAGCGCCGCCGCCTCGATCGATCCCCACTCATCCAAGCACCCCCACCCTTCTCCATGGCGTCGTCCTCCTCCTCCCAGGGCGACCCGGTGCCCCCGTGGCTGCGGTCCCTCCCAGTGGCGCCGGAGTTCCGCCCCACGCCCGCCGAGTTCGCCGACCCCATCGCGTACCTCCTCAAGATCGAGCCTCACGCGGCGCGCTTCGGGGTCTGCAAGATCGTCCCGCCGCTGCCGCCGCCGCCGAAGCGGGCCACGCTCGGCAACCTCTCGCGCGCCTTCGCCGCGCTCCACCCGGACGACCCGGCCCCGACATTCCCCACCCGGCACCAGCAGCTCGGCCTCTGCCCGCGCCGCCCGCGCCCGGCCCTCAAGCCCGTCTGGCGCTCCTCCCACTGCTACACGCTCCCCAAGTTCGAGGCCAAGGCTGGGGCCTCCCGCAAGGCCCTGCTCGCGCGCCTCGGCGTCGACCCCAAGCAGCAGCCCCACCTCGCGCCGCTCGACGTCGAGGCGCTCTTCTGGCGCGCGGCGGCGGACCGCCCCGTCGTCGTGGAGTACGCCAGCGACATGCCGGGGTCCGGGTTCGCCGCCGCCCCCTGCGCCGCGCGCCCGGCGCACCTCCCCGCGGCGAATGTGGGCGAGACGGCGTGGAACATGCGCGGCGTGGCGAGGTGCCCGTCCTCGCTGCTGCGGTTCGTGCGGGAGGAGGTGCCCGGGGTCACGTCGCCGATGCTCTACGTCGGCATGATGTTCAGCTGGTTCGCCTGGCACGTCGAGGACCACGACCTGCACAGCCTCAACTACATGCACTACGGGGCGCCCAAGACGTGGTACGGGGTGCCGCGCGACGCCGCGCTCGCCTTCGAGGAGGTGGTGCGCGTCCATGGCTATGGCGGGGAGGTGAACTCCTTAGGTGAGCCGCCCGCATTGCATCCTTTACCTGGTACCACCCCTGTTTTTGTTCTCTGCTGTTGTAACTGTCGCTTGATTTTGTATTCCATTTCGGAATGCAGAAACCTTTGCAATGCTGGGTGATAAGACGACGGTGGTGTCTCCTCAAGTGCTCGTGGATTCAGGGATCCCCTGCTGCAGGTGTTTCTACCGCTTCCTTCCTTTACCAAATGAAAATGACTTCCTTTGATACCTTCTCAACGGTTGGTTGGTTCTGTGTGTTGGAACAGATTAGTTCAGAATGCAGGGGAGTTCGTGGTTACTTTCCCCGGAGCATATCACTGTGGCTTCAGTCATGGTGAGCCGTCTCAAAAGTTAACCTCCATAAAAATCTTCCCTTTTATGTTGCAAAGAGCAATGTAGAATAATGCCTGCTCATTAAGTCATTATATTCTACTTTTTTCTGACCCAGTGCTTAGTCAACTATACCCCTGCCCAAATAATGTCTTAATGTGACCCCATTTTATCACTAGATTTGTGGAAGTAGATATGCCTTGAACAGTAAGGTAGTTTGGCAATTTTTTTATGTCCATGTGACGTGGACTGATTTAATTAATAGGAATGGTATGGCGGGAAAGAAAACTCCTTTTTTCTCGCTTAAACATTCAAATTTGGTAGATACGTTGTGTAACAGATACAAGGTGTAACGGAAGAAAAGAAAACGACAACGACAGTATCTCCGGACTGTTTGAGTTTTAGAACGGACAAATGTAGGACATTTATGCTTGGGTTTAACATTTGTTTGCCAATAAATGGAAACTATTTATTCTTCAGAAATTGAACTATTTCCTTTCTGGTAAAGTTCTTCAGTTTTTCCTTTTACCTAGTAGGTTTGGTCATGCAACTCTGCATTGAGCCTTCGTAAATCCATGCCATATAGAGTACATGTTTGCTTGAATGTAGCAGTGCATCTGCATATGGCCACATTAGGATTTCCTTCTGTCACATGCTATTGGAAAATTAAGCTTAGATTGTTATTTGATCACTGCTTTGCTGTCTATTGCGGTTAGTTCTTCCGATCAGCTTGTGAGGAAGTTTTTCTTGTATATTGCAGGGTTCAATTGTGGGGAAGCATCAAATATAGCCACTCCTGGATGGTTGAGAGTTGCAAAAGAGGCAGCAGTCCGGAGAGCTTCCATCAATCGACCTCCCATGGTTTCACACTCTCAGTTGCTATATGAACTTGCACTGTCATTGTGCTTGAGGTATTCATCACATTTTGCATGTTTCATAGTGCAGATCTTCTTATGAGAGAGTTTTTGGCAAAAAAAAAAAAAAAATTGAAAAACTGTTTTTTTAAAAGGAAAAAGAAAAACTGATTTCGCTGCCCAATTTGGCTGTAGCGTTTGTCTTTTCATGGGTTCAGCTTCCATCATTTTATCAACAACAGTAATAGGTGTGCTATAAAGAACTTCCATCTGATTAATTACTTACATAATGCTCTATTCTCAGTGGTGTCCATGTCTGATATCCCCATTTGAGTTTCTGCAATATGAGGCAATAATTTGCATAAGATTTTCTGCTTTCTTATATTACAGTAATCACGTATCTGTTATTGGAGCTGCATTCTTTTCTAGGTCCTTCTATGCTGCAATAAGTCTCTCGTTACATGTGTATCTGGACCCTTTTTAAATTGATTTGGTTTAAACTTGTACATTTCTAGGGATGATCCATCAAATGGAGCTATGGAACCTCGAAGCTGTAGATTGAAGGAGAAGAAGAAAAGCGAAGGGGACCAAATGATCAAAAAGATATTTGTGCAAAATGTTATTGAAGACAATAAACTGCTTGGTCATTTTCTGAGTGATGGGTGTCCTTGCATTATTCTTCCAGTCAATTACAATGAGGGCTCTCCACTATCAACTTTGCTCTCAAAATTTCAGTCAACAACTGATTCCAGGATATCGCATGACCAGTGCAGTAAGACTGAAGCTCCGAAAGACTCAAGACGCTTACCAGTGGATGGGGCTGACAAGAACCAGGAATTGTTGTCATCCAACAAAATTTCATTGTCAGGCTGCTCGGGAAAGACAATCCCAAACGTGTCTGGCTCATCATACACACATAATGCCGAAAGTAACAAGGGGGATATGAACAGTGCTGCTGGGCTTTTAGACCAGGGTTTATTATCTTGTGTTACTTGCGGGATTTTGAGTTTTTCATGTGTGGCAGTGATCAAACCAAGGGAGTGTGCAGCAAAATGGTTGATGACTGCTGATTCTAGTTTGATCAGCGATCGACTTGCTAGTTCTGGAGAACATCATATGATAGATGCATTACAAGGTGGGAGGACAACTGGTGGAATATTACGTAAGTCATACTCTTTCAATTGGCACGGGACACATGATGCATTAATTCTTCTCCCATTGATGAATTCTGGATGACCTTTAGTTCAACCTCTGGTGTTTTAGTTCTGAGTTATTTTTATTTCCTTTCATTTTCTTGTCATGGAACTGAATAGTTTATGATTTATGTATATCTTATGTTCCATTCCTTTTCCTGTGATATTAGTATGTCTGCATGCATTTGGCCATCATAGACACTCAAACACAGCAAGAATTGCAGGAGCCTGTGGAAGGTGCAGCGTTCCTAGTGTAGTAGTTGAACTTTATAGTTTCTTTCATATTTCAAATTGCAATTTCATCTTAGCATGTTTTGGTTCATTGCATAAATCCATCTGATGAATGTATGTAATTTTAATCAACATGCAGGATCAGATTCTGAAATGAATGGCAATGCTCTCAATGGGCGTTCTGCTCTTGATCTTTTGGCATCAGCTTATGGAGATCTATCAGATTCTGATGAAGATGTTATGAGCAAAAAAAATCAGGTCCCTAATGTCTCCAACGAATCAATAAATCACACGGTTGAATCACAACCCAATATTTCAAATAATGGTGATTGTATTGGAACAAAAGTGTCCTCAAGTAGTAAAGAAAGCCAACAAGGACCAACTTCCCAGAGTTCAAAGTGTACTGGTAACTCAAACACCTTTAATGGACCAAAAGGTGTTCGCACTAGAAATAAGGATCTACTTAAGATGGTGCTTTCTGAAGGTAAGATGGTGCTTTCTGAAGGTTTTCAACCAAAAGATATATATTCAGAAACGCATAAGAAGGTTCAGTGTGAACCAGCAAGCTCAAACAAGACATCAACAGAGAGCCCTTGTGCCACAGATTATCATGTTAGCCATAGCAGTGCCACAATCTGTATGGACAGCAACAGAGGCTCTGTGACTATGGTGAATGACTTAGTCACATCAGTTGTGAAACCTGATAAGGATTCATCAAGAATGCATGTATTTTGTCTTGAGCATGCTATTGAGGTTGAGAAGCAACTTCAATCTATTGGTGGTGCTGATATTTTTCTTTTATGCCGTCCGGGTCAGTCATTAGGCTTGCTCAGTCATTACCCTTTTTTAATGCAATACAATATGTTCCTTTTTTATCATCCATTTTTTGCTCCATGATCTTCAAGAATGCACAAGTTCATCATTGACCAAACCATTACACTTTGAATGCATTAACACATGTCCCATTGTACATATTGTCCTACATTATCATTCTTTCTGATTTACTTCAATTAGCTTTGGTGAAGTTAGAATAAGTAGGTTCAGACCTCCATTGCTCGAGATCATAATAACACCAAATAACAATCGTTGAATCTTAGGTTCTCAAAACCTTAAATGACATATTTGTTATCGTTTGTACAGAATATCCCAGAATAGAAGTGGAAGCAAGATTGCTGGCTGAAGAAATGGAATTTGTGTATGATTGGAAGAATATTCTTTTCAAAGAGGCTACTATCGAGGATAGGGAGAAGATACAGGAAGTTGTGCAGGATGAGGAAGCAATGCCAACAAATAGTGATTGGGCTGTAAAACTGGGCATTAATCTTTACTATAGTGCTAATCTTGCCAAGTCTCCTTTATACAATAAACAAGTGCCATACAATAGAGTTATCTATGAGGCATTTGGCTACGGTTCTCCCAAGAACTCACCAGTAAAGCTGAAGACTTATTCCAGAAGGCAAGGCAGGGCCAAGAAAATAGTCTTGGCTGGCAGGTGGTGTGGGAAAGCATGGATGTCAAACCAGGTCCATCCATACCTGGCTGACAGAATCAAAATTCATGAGCCAGAAGAAGTCGATGAAATCTTTCCTTCTGATCAGAAATCCAATGCTGAACCTGTTGAAGATTCTAGTAGAGAGGCAGCTTCCACAAGAAAGAGTAGCAGCAGAGCAATTGAAGGAAAAACAAACAAGAGGGAGAAAGAATCATTGGAGAAAGCTAATGCGAAGAAGCCAAAATTTACTGAAGATAATTGCAAATCATTAGAGGGTACTGCTGAAGCCTCCACACAGAAGATACAGAGCAGAACAGTTCTAGAAAAAACAAGCAAGAAGGAGAAAGAACATGTGGAGAAAGCAAATGCCAAGAAGCTCAAACTTACTGAAAAGGTCTCGGAAGCAATAAAAGGTCCTTCAGAAGCCTCCTTCCCGGCACCAGTTGGGATGGTAGTCCGCAGTAGCTCTAGGATTGCAAATAGGAAAAACATGTTGAAATCAAAGATGGAAGAAGAGGATAATGGCTCAGCTAACCGTCCAAAGTCAAAGGTTGAAGACGACCTAGATAATACTGCTGGACGTTCAAGAGCAAAATCACTAAGGCAAAAGACTAAAGTTGACGCGAAGAAGAAAACAAAGAAAACTGGAGCAGAAAAGCGAAAGGCTCCTAGTCCAGTTTCTCAGAAGGATGAAGAAGAGCGGCCATATGATGTTGAGGGATGTTCTATCAGTAAACAGCGGTTGTCTTTACTTAAGAAGGGGGCTAAAATAGAAGAAAAGCAGCAAATGGAGAAATCTAGGTACAGGGGAAGAGCTCCCCCAAGTTCTCCAAAGCACAAGGAAGAGTATGCGTGTGACATTGAAGGTTGTTCCATGAGTTTTGGCACAAAACAGGCGCTGTCTCTGCATAAGGATGATATCTGCCCAGAGAAGGGCTGTTGCAGGAAGTTCTTCTCCCACAAATATCTTCTACTGCACCGCAAGGTTCACACCGATGACCGTCCACTGAAATGCCCATGGAAGGACTGCAGCATGGCGTTCAAGTGGCCATGGGCTAGGACAGAGCACATGAGGGTTCACACGGGCGACAGGCCCTATGTTTGCCCTGAACCAGAGTGCGGGCAGACATTCAGGTTCGTCTCTGATTTCAGCCGCCACAAGCGCAGGACAGGCCATGCAGCCATGCCAGCCAAGAAAGCGAAAGCAAAGAAGTGAGGCGAAGCAACAGTAACTTAAAGTAGTCGTGGAAGGAATAGGAGAAAGTTTGTACATTCCATTAGCTCCCAGAACCCCCATGGTGGTCTCTGCTCACAATTCCATTAGTTGCTAGTTAGACGGGTTCTAATGAGCCCACAATTAGGTTGGTCCCTGTCAGTAATTTGGTTATCATTAAGACATTAACTAATTCTCATAGTATGCCTTGCCCGTACCTGGTAAACAGGCGGATATTGTTGCCTGTCGTTTGTTGATCTTTTGCTGGATGTTGTCTTAATTATGGTAAGCACAAGATCTGTCTAGCCCTTTTGCCTTGGTGCCACTGTTTCTTCTGTTTGATCCCAGAGTTTCTAAAGATTGTCTGTTGCCACGTGAACACGAACACGGCAAGGGTTCGTTTGCTGCCGTAGATCTGTTTTTGCTGTTAGCTGCCGCCTACCGGCTTGAGCACGTTGCTATCAAGGCTTGAGAATTTGAGATTGCCCGCCTGGTGCGTCAGCGTCATGCTGGAGATCCCACAGGAGAACATCTGCTGACCAACCCTGAAAACTGGTACGGAGGCCCGTTTTACCCTTTCCGGTATTTCTGTTCAAGCACAATGTTAACCTCTCAAAGGTTTCTGCCCAATCCTTAGCAATGCGCTGGGGTTATGCATCAATCTTGCATAACAAGGCGTCACCACTTCCGGTTACTGTGATTTTTATTTTTTGGCAAGCAACCGAGGCCTTGTTTAGATTCCAAATTTTACTCCAAATTCCAATTCCTATTCCCCATCACATCAAAATGTTTACATATGCATGGAGTACTAAATGTAGATGAAATCAAAAACTAATTGCACAGTTTTATTGTACTTTGCGAGACGAACATTTTGAGACTAATTAATCAAGATTTGGACAAATATTACCACAAAACAACGAAACAGTGCTCGGAGAGCACTGTGCAAATTTGTTCCCCCGATTCGGGGGAACTAAACGAGGCCTTGCGAGTTGCGTCCTGTGTATTGCTGTGCATTAACTATTCAGTTGTCCTAAGAATGCGTGAAAACGTCCAAGAATCTGTAGAGAGAGCATATAGGAACGCAATCTTGTTCCTGTACCGCCGTCACAACGCCCAGAATCCTTATCGCAACCGACTTGCAACCATAGATTCATAGTACTCGTAGCTCCTCGACCTCAGCGACCACCGCCATTAACGCCGCCTGTGAGGATCAGTGATCTCCTCGACGACGGCCATCACACCATGGCTACCGAGTAGCATCCATTAAACTGCTGCACACATATCAATACGGCCGGTCACCCCCACCACGAAGGCACCGGACGCGAACGATCCATGGAAGGAGACGCGGATGAATCTAGCCTGAATCTTCGACGCCCCCAACGGGCAGGGGCAGCCCAAGAGCCCAGCCGAGGCAGCCAACTTGGCTGCTGAGGCCGCCGCCCAGCCGCAGGCCGCAGCCATCGGCCGGTCTCAGCCTCAACTCCCGAGCTGAATCTGACACCATCTCCCCCCGCTTTCTGTTACCGCCATCAATTCAATTCAAATCGTTCCCGCCGCAAAGGCAAAGGCGGCAAGGCCCCTCTCGCCCCGCTCCCCGGTTATAAATACGGCTCCTCCCTGCTCGTCCCAACCCATCAGCTCACACTCCAACAGCAGAGTGATCGAGCTCCCCAATCGCTAGCACGCTAGCACAGCCAGCCACTGACTACACACAAGGGTCACTTGCACTTGCAGGATGGCGCAGCTCGCTAAGACGCTTCTCCTTGTGGCCCTGGTGGCCGTGTCGGTGGTGGAGCTGTGCCGCGCCATGGAGTTCGACGAGCGGGACCTGGCGTCGGACGAGGCGCTGTGGGACCTGTACGAGCGGTGGCAGAGGCACCACCACGTGCACCGGCACCACGGCGAGAAGGGCCGCCGGTTCGGGACCTTCAAGGAGAACGTGCACTTCATCCACGCGCACAACAAGCGCGGCGACCGGCCCTACCGCCTCCGCCTGAACCGCTTCGGCGACATGGGCCGGGAGGAGTTCCGGTCCACGTTCGCCGACTCCGCATCAACGACCTCCGCCGGGCGGAGTCCCGGGCGCCGGCCGTGCCGGGGTTCATGTACGGCGACGTCAGCGTCACCGACCTGCCGCAGTCCGTGGACTGGCGCCAGGAGGGCGCGGTGACGCCCGTCAAGAACCAGGGGAGCTGCGGCAGCTGCTGGGCTTTCTCCACTGTGGTGGCCGTGGAGGGCATCAACGCGATCCGGACGGGGAAGCTGGTGTCTCTGTCGGAGCAGGAGCTGGTCGACTGCGACACGGAGGAGAACGGGTGCCAGGGTGGGCTCATGGAGAACGCCTTCGAGTTCATCAAGTCGTTCGGCGGCATCACCACCGAGTCCGCGTACCCGTACCGCGCCGCCAACGGCACCTGCGACAGCAACCGTGCCCGGGGCGCGCAGGTCGTGTCGGTGGACGGGCACCAGATGGTGCCGGCCGGCGACGAGGACGCGCTGGCCAAGGCCGTGGCGAACCAGCCCGTGTCCGTGGCCATCGACGCGGGCGGCCAAGCGTTGCAGTTCTACTCGGAGGGCGTGTTCACGGGCGACTGCGGCACGGACCTGGACCACGGCGTCGCGGCGGTCGGCTACGGCGTCAGCGACGACGGCACCCAGTACTGGATCGTCAAGAACTCGTGGGGCACCTCCTGGGGCGAGGGCGGCTACATCCGGATCCAGCGCGGCGCCGGCAACGGCGGCCTCTGCGGCATCGCCAATGAGGCGTCCTTGCCTCTGCGGCATCGCCAATGAGGCGTCCTTCCCCATCAAGGACTCGCCCAACCCGGCGCGCAAGCCTCGCCGCGCGCTCATCTCCAGGGACGTCTCCTCCCAGTGAGGCAGTGCACAGACTGATCGATCCATCTTGGCGTCGTTCTCGTACCGAACAGCAGCAACTGGCACGTAAGTATACGTTGCCAGGATGACGTACTACTACTGTTTGATATTTAATTTGCTTTTACTATTATCGATTGGGTTTGTACTGATGACAGTTTGATTGTGCCGGTCTCGGTCAGAGACGATATAAACACACTAGAATAAAGTATAGCAGCGCGTGTGCGCAACAAAGTAAGATTAGGGGTGTGATATCAAAGTTTGTGCTTGTAATTTTGATGTAATGTAATACGGTGTGGCATGTGCACCGGGTTATCGTATATTGAAGGAGCTATGCGTAAACAAGCAGTTGTTAATTTCATTGCATTGCATGCTTGCCATGCTTGGATATGCCTCTGTTCTTCATCTTCTACCAATGGTGGAGTGTCCGCTTGTCAGCTGTGTGACGTTCGCAGAAGATCTCCCTTTCAGTTCCGCCAATTGAATCGATTGTATAAGCGGAAATGTTTAATTCGCGAAATTTAAATCAAAGCCTGTTTATAACTCACAATCTTAGTGTATTTATTATGCGGCACTCTTCATGGACTGGGCTGGACTTCGTTCAGATACGCATGGTCGCGTGTACATTTTCCACTGTTTTTTTTTTTTTTTTGAATTGACCAAAATTTGGGCCGGCCTCTCCTTGCAAAGGAAAGTTCCCATTTCTAAATAGGCCACAAGAAAAAACAGGTTACTAAAATTTCCACCGACGATTCTTAGATTCGATCAAAATTTTAGCAAAAAAACTGTACTTTTTGCCCCGCGAACAAAGAGTTTTACATTTATGGCTCCATTTCTGCACGTAAGGGAGCAGAGACGAGGTCCATTAGATACAATTTACTAGTACAATCTTGTTTGTTTGAACTTATCAATCAATTATGTACAATTGTTTTTGCAAAAAAATTATGTACATTGTTTTTCTCTTACAACTAAACAACATCGTCCGATGTATTAGCCGCAGAAATCATCATGCCGGATTCAAATCGATAGAGTGATATACGAAATGGTTTAATCCCGGCTGAAAAAAAACCGTTATGAGCTTCCGGCCATACCAACATGGATTAAGCGGAACAAAAGTTTCATTAGGGCATCATGAGAATGAGCAATCCAAACGACTGTTTTATCCGTCCTAATTCATAAGAATAATTTTTTTTAAAAAAGAAGTATTCTCCAATATTATTTTTAGTTGGATCTCTAAGTATATATATTTTCTATTTCAGGCCTCCTGCTAGCCAAAGATTTAGAATAAGGATTGTTGACTTCCTAGAGTGCACAAGTCTTTGGCTATAGAGTAAATATCTTGTGCACGCTAAAGAGTCATCAATCCTTAGTTCTCAATCAAGTCAAATGATGCCCTTAATGCCAATATCATCTTAGGAGAGCTCTGTGTGCTTTGGCTATACTTTTATGGTCTCAAGCATACCATGTGTCTCCACGTAGGGGCTTCTAATGCATTACATTTAGAAGCCCTAGCTACCATGTCGGATCCAAGGTTTCTTGTTAGAGCTAGTGGTGGCTTTGCAGAGGTCGTGACTAACGTGTAGAAGCAACAATGCCGAGTACAAAGGAGGCATCCACGACAACACATGATAAAACTATTTTTTTTTCTACTCATGCATAACAAAACCGGGCGATGTAAGCGTGGTTCATGAGACCATCTCTTGTGCTCACCCTCAAGTCCAAAACAACAATAAAATAATATACACGGAAAAATTGACTAAAAATTATGAATGAGTACATGATGTAAAGATACATGCTCATGCAAATTGGGATGACAAATATTTTGTGCGAGAAGAAACTAAAAAGACGAACCCAGATGTGAATCAGTGAATGGTTTGGGTTGTTGATCTACATCAACCCTACTTGTTGATTTTCTTTTCTGTTTCTTCTTGCACATAATTTTGTTCATCCCCGAGTTTCACGAGCATGCATCTTGCGTCATCTAACCATTTATTTATACTTTTGGTTGATTTTGGGCCTACTTGGATGAAAGCCAATTTTTGCTGAGCAAATTTTAGGGCAAGCCAACAATTTAGTTTGCTGCCAACAAGAGAGAGAAAATGTTGCCTTGCCAAATAAAATTGGAAGGTATTGCCAAAATTTTGGCATCAAACCAATTCAATGCCAAATCCTCTTAACTTGCCAAACTTTTTAAAATTTTTCATATTTTGGTTTGGCGAAGATTGGCTTTGCAACCAAGCATGTCCTTTTTTCCATCTGCATTTTTTTTTTTTTTTTTTTTTTTTACAGAAGAGGCCGTTCACTTCCAGAATCCTCCGAACAAGTCCCAAAAGCGCACAAACCCCGCAGTCACCGATCCATTCGGCATCGGTACCCCTCTGCGCACGTCTCCGAGAGGACTTCCCCAGCGTGTTCGCGAATCCAATCCTCCCATCGTGGGCAAGACATGGTAGTGATCGAGCTGGAGTCCGAGGAGCCGCCGCGCCCCTCGTCGCCGCCGGCGGAGGAGCAGGCGGCCGGCGGGGAGGCGGCGCGCCCCTCGTCTTCAGCGGCGCCCGATGAGGCGGCGGCCGCCGCCGCCGCGGCCGGCTGGGAGGCGTCGAGGGCGGCGGAAGAGGAGGAGGAGGAGGCCTTCGAGGACGCGCTCACCGACGAGCAGCTGCGAGAGGTAGCGCCATGACCGCCTCCACGTCCTTGTTGCATTTCCCCGCACGGTTGTCGACTGCGATGCACGAATCTGGGCTTCAGTTGCTTGGTGTTTGAACTAGGTCGTAGGATTGGTTGCTTGATTCGTGCTTAGAGTTGGAGTAGCTAGTAGTTTCGTTGCTAGATTTGATTGTGGGTGGTGATGAAACCTCCGTTAATCGCTCCTGTTTGTTATGAACAGCTGTAATAGTAAGATGGTGATATGTTTAGTACTTAGTGGCTGACTTGCTATATTCCATTGATCAGACTTCATATATCCTCTAATTTGATGGTGATATGTTTAGTACTTAGTGACTGACTAGCATTCCATTGATCAGACTTAATAGATATCCTTTAATTTGACAACTCCTTGAGATTACCTGGTGAAGAAACAATGGTGCTTCTGTTCATATATATGATATTACAATATCTGAGCTTTGTACCCTGCTCAATTAGAATAAAAGTGATTGGTAGTTTGGTTATACCATGATTTATAGGAGATACTGATTAGGTGTCTGGTTTGGTTATAAATATGTACGATGAATGAATGCATTAAAGGCAAGCTCTTCTGCTACAAAAATTATGCATATACATGTGAAACATACAAAGCTGATGTGGCAAACGCGATTTTTAGAAGGCTTATCCTCAAAATTTCACTAATGGTAAACCATATCTTATCTGTAAAATTTGCTAATTTTCGTGGCGAGACTAGGTAGGAATGAATGACCGCAAACAATCAGATGTAGTGTCTTGTATATAATTGTGCTGGCAGTAACTGCGACTGCATGATATAGACAGCAATTCAATTCATTATCATCTTACAACCTTTTGTAGGCTATTGCTTGTAGCTCATTATTATTGTTAAATTATTTGTTGGTTTGGATCCAAATTCTCTAGCATCCTTTCTGGGGAGATTTATTGCACTCTGGTAAATGAGTACTCCTACTACTTGCTGTAGAAAGCTAGAAGCCACGCAAATGATGCAAAAGCAGAAGGAAACAAGCTTTTTGGTGCTGGACAATATGAGGAAGCATTATCTCAATATGAAATGGCATTGCAAATTGCTGCTGAGCTGGAATCTTCTGAGGATATACGCGCCGCTTGCCATTCAAATCGTGCTGTGTGCTTCCTGAAATTGGTAAGCCATTTTTCTGACTGTAATATAGCTTTGGTGGGCAGAGCATATTTATGGGGCCATGATTTTTCCTTGATGTTTTGGAAGTTCATTAGTGCCTTGTGGTTATGTATTTTTCATAAAGATGGTACCCACTGGCCTGCTACCACTACTGTTATCCCCTGATTGATATGATTCCTTCTTACTGTTTTAATCTGAGAGGACTTGTCCTTGCACTCTTGTTTAAGTTTGCTAGCAAGCACTGTTTTAGTCTTGTTTTAGCCTGAACTTGCTAGACTCTGAGCTGTTCTACCTGGTGTCTTGGTAGTCGAAATCTTTGCTTCTAGTTTTGCTAAATATTTGGACTTATTTAGTCTACTTTCAAATGTATTGTACTATTCACCTTTAATCTCTTCATTTTTTACTTGGATCACCACATATGTTGAATAAAGCTATTTTGTCTCATTATAAGCAGACCCCAATGATGAGTTTTGTGTTATTAGGGAAAACATGATGAGACGATTAAAGAATGCACAAAAGCACTTGAACTCAACCCAACATACCTGAAAGCCTTGCTTCGGAGGGCAGAAGCGCATGAAAAGCTTGAACACTATGATGAAGCTATTGCCGGTTAGATGTCCTCTTATGTGTTTTTATGTGTCAATTGCACATTATTGCCTTTCACATAAGCATGCATCATTGCTGAAGTTCACTAGTTCTGATTGCTGTCAATTGATCACTGCTCATAGATATGAAAAAGGTTATTGAAGTGGATCCTTCAAATCAACAAGCCACAAGGTCTCTTTTCCGACTTGAGCCCCTTGCAGCTGAGAAGAGGGAAAAGATGAAGGAAGAAATGATTGGTAATGTGCTGCCTTTTTTTTTCAAGTAATTATTGGTGCTTTGTGATCTCATTGTGGAAAGCTGTAGATATCTCTTCTGTAAAATGGCTTTTCTTGCAAAGCATGTTTGTTTCAGGAAACACTAGGAGATGAAATGTGAAGTGCTTAGGAGCTGCAATGCATTGTGTGCAAGCGAAATGCCAAAGTTTTACATTTCTCATAAAGCTAACCACTGAACAAAATAATTTCAATGCCCCCTTTTTGTTATCAGGATTTGTTTATTTGTTTGTTTTACTGATAATCTCATGTGCCGTTGTGCTAGTGATGATCAAGTAGCGGACACATTTTTCTCTTTGTATCATTTTCCTTTTTGCTACTAATGGAGCCATGTTATCTTTTGCAGGAAAGCTGAAAGATCTGGGGAACTCTGTGCTGGGGCGCTTCGGAATGAGTGTTGACAATTTCAAAGCCGTCAAAGATCCAAACACTGGTTCTTACAGCATTCAATTCCAGAAGTAACACGACGTGAAGAAAAGGCATGGATGAATATGGCTAGGTGGCTATTTTAGTTGTAATTGTTCAGGGCACCTGTGCGTCACATACCTGGACTATATCCAAGTAGGTACCTGAAAATCGATCTGAAGGTCGAACATGTAAAGAGGAATTGGATTATTGGGTCGCGTTTGCACTTGTCGCACGGTTGACTGTTAGAGATCCTTTCCCAAGTGCGAACTTGCATGATCATTTTGGACACTAGTATTTTCCTCTATACAAAGTCTTTTTTTCCCCCTACTATGTTGTAACGACGCCTTCTCGCTTAAGGCCTTGTTTGGCTGTGTGGCTTGTTTTGTTGTGAGAGAAAAAGGACAGACATGGCGATATGTTCCTGCAATGTATTAGCCTTAGCCCTGGCGATGTTACTGTGTTGTCTTAGCCCTGATGTCGCCTTCCCGTGTCGTGGGAAGAGGCCCAGTCTTAGTGTAGAACAGTAGCATCTGAACATGTGTTAGTATCTTCAATAGGTTAACTATTCTTGTTTTCAACAAAAAAGGGCTAGCTGTATAGATGACCTTCCAACGTGTTTTTTCCATTTTCTTTTCTAATGAATGGAGCATAGTTCAAATTGGTTAAATCTATTCATTCAGGTTTTGTAAAACTTATTAAAAAGAACCAAGCACGGATGCAATCCGGTCGGAACAGCAAGAAAGCGGCGTCTAAGTTTGGCTGTGCTCACTTCCTTTTTCATGGACCGGGCGTCTTTTCAGATAGTAAACTACTTGACCGATTCTCTCTAAAAAAAAAAAAAAAAAAAAAAAAAAAAAAGATGAACGGTGTGCTCGGCATAGCCGCATGGGCAAGGGAGCAGCGGCGGCAGGAAGCCACGAAGGCGAGCAGGGATCCGTACGCGTTCCGAGTCCGGCAGGTGAGGTCGCGTCCAATCCCCACCCTGTTTGGAACTGCTACGCCGTGCTCCCGGCTCCCGCCCGCCAAACCCCGTGTGCGTGCACACCACACCCGGACGCGTCCGCGCGCACAGCAGCACTGCGCAATCTCCTGTTTAGCTTAGAGAAAAAAATGCAAGGATATTCTTGCCATCAATCTTGAGCCACCACGGGCACAGTGGTGGCCACTGGGGAGCTCGTGGCCGTTCCCGTGCGTCATCCCTGCTGTACGCAGGGCAGGAGGCTACAGCGCCGTCGGCGTGCCAACAGACGTGACAAGACGGATTCATGTGCCGCCGCTGTGCGTGACTCCATCCATGTCTCCATTGTTGGCCACGCACACAGGCCCTTGGGCTGGGCCGAACCAATTCTGGGGGGAGTGTGAATGTGCTGCGGCCGGCTCTCATCAGACATCAGTCATCATCAGAGAAAAATGGAAATTTCTTTGATGCATTAAGGATGAAGCTTAAACCATGCTCAACAAGCGTTCCCGATTCGTCATCAACAAGGCTTTTTCAGGGGCCAGTATTCTCTGACACTTTTGGTGCAGGAGACGCGACCGCTGCTGACAGCATATATAAAGGCAGGGCACAGCTCAAAACCCGAAAGTCTCGACCTCCGGGAGGGACCGCGCGGCCCACGCATGCATGCCATGGGAGCACCAAGTTGCCCACCGGTCAAGAACCGGGGCGTGCAGTGCCAAAACGAGAGGGGTTTCGATCGATTCCGTCCAAGCACGCACGCATGCACACACGGTGTACCCTAGCCCGTGCCGTGTCGTGTCGTCTCTCCTGGTCAAAACCCTTGGGGAGACCAACCACAAAGCGATCCGGCCATCACGGTCCCCCCACGGCCCACGTAAAGTACTCCAGGGATTAGCAAGCGAGATCAGACTTCAGAGCGCTACTGTTTGCATGTGGTTAGTTCTCCGGTGGAGAGCTACCTGCTCCATCTGCTGCTGCACGGGTACTGGATCCAGCCATGTATTGCTAGGCGTAAGACGGTAACAGTAGTGTCATCCTTGCCGGTCTAGCGGCCGGGCTGGCTCTCGCTGCCTGTAGGGCCTGGGCTGCCCTACACGCAGCCGAGGGTACGTGATCAACAGCCTACTACGGCGCAGCGTGCAGAGCCCTTTTGTTGCCGTGCACATAAATGAAGTGGACTTGGGGAAGCAACTGTAGCCGTAGCCGTATTCGTCCCCGAGCGCGGGTCCGTTTCGGTGCAACGGCCGTGTGGTGCAGTAGGCCCCCCGTGGCCCCATCGGCTTTCGCGTTCGTCGGCGGCCGCCGGGATGGCCAGTGGCCACTGACAAAACCAAAGAAACCATTGGTTCGCGCAACGGGGCACGGCCGCAAGGGCTGCGCGGACGTGCTCGTCTCGGCTAGAGGCCGGGCCGCTTCGCGGTGCGCCGGCGCGCCGCGAGGCGACGCGAGGCCATTATTGAGCATTGGTGGCCAGCGCCCACGACCCAGCAGTCCTGCACCCGCACGGCCTCTCTAGCAAACCGGACCGGCCTCTCTAGCAAACCGGACCGGGGGCTGCTTATTATCGTCTCCATCCCACGTAGGAGTACAGTACTATATAGGAGTGTATACCACTGCGTTCGTTCTCTGATGCTGCACGCTCGCTGTGGCGCTCAGGGGATGGCAGCACAGCGTAGCACATGTATAGCAGCAATGATAACTGTAATGGCCTTCTTTCACTGTACACCGACTCTGCTCGCCGGCCGCCAGCACAGTAACATAACATCACCACGTCCATCATCAAACCACATGAGCGACACAGCTAGCGTAGTAGCTGCAATGCTGGCTCTCAGTAGCTGAGCCAGCCGACGCCTGCAGCCAGGGGCGTACTTCTACTGTTCTAGTATACCAGACGAATACCACAGTCCACAGTGCCCCCACCTGGTACCACTATTTTTCCGGGCCATATATAGCTAGGAATAGGAGACCTGTGTTAGACCCGCCAGTTTTTTTTTCTGCTTGCGTCGAGCACTCGAGCTGCAGGGTATGACGAATTGGCGATAAGATGATCAGCGTGCACACACGATGATCAGCGTGCACACACGGGCCTATTCTCTGCGGCTGCGCTTTCTCATGTACTAGCAGGATTGCAGGGAAAATCGCAGGGTGTCATGTAGTAGGTTTAGATTCACCCAAAAGTTAAAATTTTTTCACTCTCTCTACGTCACATCAATCTTTATACGTACGTATTAAGCATTAAATATAGTTTAGTTATAAATCACAAGACGAATCTTTTAAGCATAATTAGTCTATAATTGAACACTAATTATAAAATACAAACGAAACTGCTACAGTTAGAAAAATTCTAACTTTTTCGAACTAAACAAGGCCCTAATCTATGGAGAGGGCTTTCCTTCTGCCCAACCAAACAGTCCATATCTATCGTTTAGCTACAGCTGACGTCCAAGATATGCAGAACTGCCCTCAGACCAGCTGCACTGGCGAACGCAAAAGCTTACGCAAAAGCTTTTGCGTTCCAAAATTCGCTGCAGCGGGAGACTCCACGCCGAACGCAACGCTTGCGTTCGAGCCACCGAACGCCACATTTGAGTGAGTACGGTCGCAAACGCAAAAGACAGTGCGGGCCCCTCGAGAGGAGAGAGAAGGCCGGGAAAGGACGGGCCGCGCGGGGAGAAGAGAGGGGAAGGAGAAGGTCGCCATGGCCGCCGGGAGGAGCACCGCCGCGCTCGCCCGCCTGAGAGGCCGGCCGCCGGCGCGACCCGCTGGAGGAGAGAAAAAGGCCGTCCGCGCGTCGTGGAGGACCACGCGGAGCCGCTGCGCTGCTCGGGTGCGTCGAGTCCGCCGCCACCGCGGTTCGCCGAGGCCGCCGTCGTTCGCCGAGGCCGCCGCTGCGATGCGCCGCCATGAGTCGGAGGCGGCCGCGAGGGGCTTCCATGCGCCGCCCGCCGTGCACGGCCGCCGCAGGGGGAGAGGGAAGCACGCCGCGCATCCGCCGCCCGGGAGGCGAGGAGGCTCGCCATGGCTGTGGGGGGAGGAGGAGGAGCGGCCGCGCGCGCCGCCAAGGGTGGAGGAGGAGGCGCCGCGCCCGCCGTCGGGGAGGAGGAGGAGGGGCCGCGCAGCCGCGCGCGCCGCCGAGGGAGAAGGAGGAGGGGCCGCGCCCGCCGTCGGGGAAGGAGGAGGAGGGGCCGCGCCCGCCGCCGGGGGAGGAGGAGGGGGGCCGCGCCCGCCGCCGGGGGCGCCCGCCGGGGGGGGGGGCGCGCGCGCCATGGGAGGGAGAGGAGAGGACGGGGCGGTGGCGGAGAGAACGAGGGAGGAAGAGAGAGATGGCGTCAGGTGAGGTGAAAAAATAAAAAAAATAAATGTGTGGGTCCTATTTTTTGGTATTGAGGAAACTGTAAAAGATCGATGAGTGCGGGAGAAAGTTGTATAGAGTAAGGAATCTCGCTGACCAGGACGGAATATTCCTTTGAAGGGATGAATATAGAGGTTGATGAGTACGGGTAGTCTCAGTCCCTCCGCTTTTTCTCTCTACTCTAAAGGCTAAAGACTGACATTCTGCATGCCTCATGTGGAACATTCAAACCATGGACGGCCGCTAGTAAGCGAGATTATGAAAAGACCTTAGTGAGCGATGCCGGTGTGACTACGCTCACGTGGCAGCTCTACCAGCGAGCGTCTCCCTGTCTCCAACCAGCAGCCGCCGGCTCCGTTCACCGCCGGGCGCCTGGAGTATCGTCTCGCCGCCCAGCCGAAAAATTCCCGTGGTCTGGTCTCTGGCCTGGTCCGCGCCATCTCGGGCTGTCCGGAGGCCGGAGCGGACTGCGGCTTTGCTGCCACTGGCGGACGCAGTATGTGGGCATGGGTGATGGGTGTGCATCTGCACACCCAATAATTCTGAGAAAAAAATTACAAGATATATGTATATACATGTATAATACAATTATTATGTATATTTGGTCCACACACTCCACACAGATAAGTTAAAAGGCCGTGTTTTGCTTGCTCATGCCCGTCCACCATCTACCTGGCCGGCCTACAGCGCACGAAGGCAACTCACGAAGGAAAATTGGTGGCCTCCAGGCTCCAGTGATCAGGGTTCGTCGTCACCGCCTCCTCTGTTTCACTCGAAAAAAATCCCCTTTGTGAAAGAGAGCTGCGCCGCCGCTAGGGATTAGGGAAAGAGAGCTGCGCCGCTTTGAATTGATGGATATTTAGCTTTACATACCCAATGGTTTCGTTTTGTATATGTATATATGTAGAGCTGCACACCCAATTTTCAATTCCTGCGTCCGCCACTGTTTGCTGCAAATACCGACCTGCAGATGGCTCCTTCACCTGCTACAGCAGCGGCGGCAGAAACGGACCAACAGTGGCATCCATGTGAAAGATCGATCGATGGATGGATTTTTTTTTTTGACAGGAATCGACGGATGGATTTGATCAGAGGACGCAATTTGCGTAGTCGAGACGTGAAATGTAAAGTCCTGCTGTGGAGTGATAATACAGGTGTCAGGCTGCATGCGGCGATAAGGATACCAACTATTGCTCAATACGCATATTAATATACACCTCGACAAGACCGGACATCCGCTTACGCTGGGACCCACTCTGCAACACACGTCTAAACCCATGCCACCGTTGGAGATCAGTGCCTTGTTTAGTTCTCAGAGTTGAGGGTCAAAAACAACCAAATTTCACAATAAAAAAGAACATTTTCATTATATTAAAATGTCGGCACATACACAAAGTATTAAATGTAGATAAAATCAAAAATTAATTACACAGTTTTATTGTACTTTGTGAGACGAACATTTTAAGCCTAATTAATCAATATTTAGACAATTATTACCAAATAAAAACAAAAAACTACAGTGCACTACAGGATTTCAGGGTGTCCCAACTTTGAAAACTAAGCAAGCCCCAGGAAGCAGCCCTCGCGCCGGCGAACCGCGCGTCCCCTCGTGCCGGTGGACCGCGTGCCTCCGTGCGGGCATGTTTGATACGTGACCGGGTGGCCTGGGGCCAGGCTATCGACGAATTTGGCTAGTTCGGTGTAAAGGTCTTGTTCTCTTGTCCTTATTTCAACTAGTTTACTTGTATTATTGAATTGATCAAAATCTATCGATTTATAGACAAGCCGAACAGCCACCAAAACCCCCCATCCCTAGCTTGCTCTTGGAGACAAAACTATGGTTCGTGGACGTTGTTGTCTCCGAGGCGATTTCGCAAGACGACATGTTGCTCGGGCAAACTCGCGCGGAAACGTGGAAACTTTTACACACGCTCCACCCACTAGGGATCCCATGAATGACCAACGGAGTGTGACAAGGTGGTGTCCATCGTGGCAATGTCCTTCCATTTAGGGTTTCATCTCCATTTCCTAGCCTCGGATCTGCTTGGACGTGGCTCTCCTTCTCCCGTTGTAGTTCTTTGTTACCCTCTTTTGGCTTCGATGCGGTGTTAGTGCCATCCAGATCCGCTTCCTCTCTCTCTCTCTCTCTCTCTCTCTCTCTCTCTCTCTCTCTCTAGATTTGCTTCGACTTCACTGCTAGGGTCTTCTTCTCCTCCGTGTTGCAGAAATGCTTTACTCCGACGACAACCCCGAGGTGACTATAAAATTGAGAAACTGTGAGTTACCACGCGACAAACCAAATGGACAACTGACTATACAAGTTGTCTACTATGGTAACTCATGATGGTGCCGAGCTAAATAGGCTTCTAGTACTCTCTCCGTCCCTAAAAGGATGCATTCTAGAACCGTGTGGTGTTTTAGTATTTTAAGCTTGATCAATTATAGATAAATAGAATCAACATTTATGATATCAGATAAACACCATTATATTAAGTGAGAAACATGTTTTCATAATAAAATGATTTGGTGCCAAAAAAAATAGATAAATAACATCGACATTTATGATATCAAATAAACACCACTAGGTTAAGTGAGAAGCATGTTTTCATAATAAATTGATTTGGAGCCATAAATGTGAAATATTGTACCTTAAAAATTTGGTCAAATGTGAAACACGCAACCTATAGTTGCATTTCTTTTGGGACAAAAAGATATAAGATGGCTCCAAGACATGAAAAAAAAACATTATTACGATGAATCAAATTATATTGTAGGAAAAAGAAACTATAGAACATGATACAAAAAACAAGATTATCTTGAATTTAAATCTACAAGAGGGGTAAGAAATTGGGCCAGGACTCGGAAAGCGATTTTAGCGCTAACAGAGGTCACTAGGACGAGATTGAAGGCTATTTTTGGCCTCAGCTAAAATGACACTGTCACGAGAGAATAATAATAGGGAAAAAAAAAGTAGGGACGAGAAACATGACAATAGCTCTAAGTCAGAGTCGGAGTCCATGCTAATAGGTAGGGTAAAGACACAATGACACATCAAGATAAAACAAGTATATACAAACACATAAATGAAGCAATTTGTATTTATAAAAGAATATCAAAATACCTCCTACCTTTGCCATATCTATACGTGCAAACTTGCTAGTTCTTTTAAAGCATACGATTCTAGTTGTTTTTGTTACAAGATTCTAGTTGTTTTTGTTACAAGAAATTTAATTTTGTAAGAAAATTGTAGCAACAAGATTTTTTCCATATCGACATGCCCTAAATAATGAAAATATAATACATTTGTAGCCAGAACAAATATCTGTACCTGGTAAGTTAGGGCCTGCTTGGTTCAGTTGTAACATCTCTGATGTTATATCAACTAAAATCGGCCATGTCATCATGTTTAGTCGCAAAGCATTCATGTTAGGTTAACCCTGATATGCATCAACTAAAACCAAGTTTATATTCTAGGTTGGTTGTGCCCCTGAGATGATGCTTGTTACTGCTTTTGATAGCCTAGAGGTGTGTCGGCTCGATCAAACGCGATTTCATTTCGAAAACCCTCGTTTCCGACAAACTCCGTTTACCCCTTTTCTCTAATTCAAAATCTACAAAGAATTTGGGGTTGGTCCAAAAAGCAATATTGTAGGGCTTGATGAGACCTACAATGTTGGTGAACAAAGTTTTTCAAGTTTTCAAAAAGATTTTCAAACAAATTTGAAAATACGGTTTTCCGACAGTTGTCCCCTTTTCAATTTCAAACCATAATTCAAAAACTATGCATATTTTGGAAAAACATCTTTTGGAGAAATTGTGCAGTTTGAAAAGTTGAGTTTTTTATAGTTTTGGAGTTTTTCAAGTTCTTTAGAAAAATCCAAAGTAATTTCAAATATTTCATTCTAGGGTTTTTGTCCCCTTTTCAAAATTTGATTCAAATTCAATTTTCCTTTCAAAATTTGAAAATGTGCCAGTTGAGAAAGTTGTAGAGAATGAAAAATTAGCTGGGGTTGCTTTTTGGAATTTTTCAACTTCAGTTCAAATTTTTGGAGTAATTTGTAAAATACTTTTGCTGCCACCGTTGATGACGTCGGCATCTCCCCCTGTTCCCCACCGCGCCATCGTCGCCGTGGCCATGGCGGCCATGCCGCCCGGTCGCCGCCGGTGGCCGCACGGCCGCGCGAACCTTCTCCGCCCGTGTCGCCTCGCCGTTCCTTTGTCCCGGCGCCATTAAGCCGGGCCGGCCAACCACTCCCTCCTCCTCCTCCTATCCTCCGCCTCGGCCGCCGCCATCACCATTGCCGCGCTCGAGCTCGCGCCTCCGCTCGTCGTCGTCTTCGTCTCGCTCCGGCCCAAGAAAACCACATCAACGTGTCCGCCTTGAGCTCGCGAGTCCGGATAGCTAGGCCAAGGCGCCGCCCCGCTAGAATCGCCGTACGCCTAACTTCTTCTCCGCGACGGTGGCCGAGCCGCCGCGAGTCGCCACCGCCGTTCGTCGTCGCCCTTGGCCATTTTCTCGATTCCTTTTGCCTTCGTGCTCGCCTTGATGCGCGCTCACGATGCTCCCCTTGGTTTGGTCAATGGTGGACGTCACACCGGAACGCCGCCCTTGCCATCGGAGTGCGCCGCCCGCCATTTCCGCCGCCGCCGAGCTCCCACCTCCAGCCACCCCGAGCCTTCATCTTCAAGCGCGCCGTACTCAGGGTGAGCTCTTGGTCATGCTCGTGCCCTCGGTTTGGCCTCTAGGGCACCGTAGCGCCCGGCCGCCGTCGTGTCGCCGTCGCTTGCCGTGCCGCCCCGCCGTCGCGTCCAAGGCCGAGGCCGTTAGGGCTTCACGCCGCGTCGCTTGGCTAGCGCATCGTGTCCGCGTAGTCGCGTTTGAACTAGCGCGCGTTAGCCGCACCGGAGGAGCTCCGGTGAACTTCCCGTCGCGTCGCCGCACCGCCGCTCCGCCATGGTCGCCGGCGAGCATGCCGCCGCTGCTCCGCCGCCCCATTAGCACCACCGAGCGTGTTCGCCTTCTTGAGTAGGTCGCGTAGGTGCTAGCCGTGCCACGGAGACCTCGCCGCCGGGCGAGAAATCGCCCGGCGAGCTTGTCGCCGTCGTCGGCCCGCGCGGGAGGGCCTTGTTGGGCCGGCCTGCCCACTGTTGGGCCAGGCCACCAACGGTGTTGGGCTGAGTCGAGGCCGAAATCAGCCCGATCCAGCGTTTTTCCCATTTATAAAACCTTTTTCCATTTCTATTTAGGCGAGAAAATGTTTTATTCTTCCAAAATTCATAGTAATTTGTATATTGCTCCACAAATTCTGAAAATTTTTGTGTGTGTTCCTTGTGATGTCCTCTATCTAGGAAAATTTCAAAATGCCAAATTTGAGTAGTTTTGATATGTTCAAAAATTAGCTCTTTTAATTTAAAAATGAGTCTTCCTTGATTTTTAGTAATTTATTTATTTATCCAAAAATCATGAAAATTTATTGGTGCACTGTTTTTGATATAAGCTACTTGAAATTAATTTTTGAAATCATTTTGACAACATTTGTTTTAGGATTTAATTTCCTTAGTTAATTAATTAATTGTTTGACTTTGGATTTGAGTGAAGACCCTAGGTCATCAACCCTAATGACCTTCGGCACTTTAATTAATTGATTGCGCTTGTCCTTAATATTCTTATGCATCTGTTGAGCATCATATTTATATTCCATCATGTTGAAACATATCAATATCGTGTAGATTACGTGAAAGAAGAGAATCCCGTTGACCCCGGTCCAGAAGGAGGAACCGATTCGGAGTCGGGTTTCGGTGTCTCCCGTGTTGACGAGTCCGGTTTCGTCTACGCTCTCGACCAAGGCAAGCCCGGTTTACATTCAACCCTACCTTGTATTACAAAGCTTTTATCATTTGTGCTTTTGCTTTGATGCATTAAGTTTTAGGAGTTGCGTTATAACCTAATTGATGCATTACCTACCTTGTTACTTGTATATCATCCTTGGTACCGGTTTATTTCGAAAATGCTTAGTATGCTTAGTCTTGCTTTAGTAAGTAGGTTTTCAACCGAGTTACTTCGAACCTTGTTGGAAGTTGATTTCACATGTGGCATCTTAATGTTGGTAGCTAATGATTAGTAAGATCGGTCGGGTAACTTGCATCATATGGTTGATGTAGTGTTTCCGACTTGTCGATTAAGGACCGGCCGTTGTTTGGCCAGTGGACAAGACTTTGCAACTACTCACATATCTACGGAAAAGCTTTACCCTAGGATAATCTAAGGACTAGTACGGTGAGCCCGTGCCTTTGGGAGTGGCGAGATGGCGGGAGTACAATACCCTCGTGGGCCGTGTCCCCGGAATGGAGGTGTAAGTGTACTCTCGGGTGGCGCGGAAGCCGAGCCTAGTTCTAGAATGTCCGACGGTATTGTTGATATAATTGTGGGTTAGAGTCCCACTTATATCGTGTGTTTAGGGATCCTCGAAATGAGTAAATCGATTCGAATCGTCGTGCTCCTCGGTTATGGAGACTTGATCCTCCGACCATACATCGTAGATAAAAGTGGTGGCTACTTTGTGATAGAGATAAAAGAGAGTTGTATGAATTATCTTGATCTGTTTGTTTATTTAGGAGCTAGTTTAGCATAAATAACCCCACAGTTAACTTGATACTAAAACTTGAGGTTAAGGACTCACTTTTAGTGGCCTTTACGCAAAAGAATTGATTCTTGCTTTAGACCTTACCTTGATTCCTATCTCGGCTGCATTCTTGAGTCTTCACCACCTTTTTCGTCGGGTTAGTCTTGTTGAGTACTTTTGTACTCGGGGTTTGTTAAACCCTTGTTGCGGGTGAGTCTCATGCACGGGTGTGCTTCGAACCTGTTGCATGACGGTCGTTCGGAGAGTGACGACGAATAGTGTGTTTGGCCTTGGGCAAGCATCACGTCGAGGTGTTGTATAGAGTTATCGTAATGCTATCTACTACTTTATGGTTTGTAATAACTTAACTTAGGTTTTGTAAGATTTAAAACTTCTAGGGTTGTAAACTTATGTTGTAAGACTTCCGCTTATCACTCGATGTATATTATATTATTGTAAAAACTTGTTGTACACTTTGCAATGTCTCTTGTAATGATTGATCCATGCTCGGAGAATCGTGGATACTTCGGGTTTAACCCGACGAGCTAATTAAGTCTTGTGGAACACGTGCATTATCATCCGAGGTCTGTTAAGACAAGGATTAGTGCATGTGGGCCACATTACTTAGGAGGTTCCGCGCCACACCGTATCGAGCCGGATCGTTATTCCGCAGTATTGTGGTGTCTATTGCAAAACTTCAAAAGGTTTTGGATTTATAAAACTTAATATGACTATTTTGAGTCCAAATTGCTTATTCCTTATCTAAATTCCATTCTTTTAGTCCCCTATAGGCATATTTGAAAATCCTTGTGGTGGATAGCATGCATTATTGCCCTAATTACGAAAGTTTACTTTAAGTATGTGCTTAAGTTAATGTTTTTATGCTTAGATCGTAAGTTCGTTCATGCATCATGCTTAATTAACCTGTTTTAATTACCTTCCTTCTTAATGTGGTTTGGGTTAAGTAATATCAATCCTATTCATGCTAACTTCCGGATCCCATCTATCTATCCCTTCTCTTTTGTTCTTGAACCTTAGTAGCTATGGGAAGTCTTGAGAGGTGCGGTACCGTTGTAACAAAAATAATGTATCATAAGTGTGCTTAACTTCGTATCATCGGCTTGTTTAGTTCAATAAATTATGTGAATAAGTGTGGTTGTTTATGAAACGGATGTCGATAACGGTGCTCCATTTCCGCCACTGTTCCACCCACTTTGGTTTGAAGCTATTGCGGCCTTAGTTAATGCCACCACTACCATGGTTCAAAATCGAGAATCGAATGCCCGGCATGGAAATCGTGGTAGAAATAATAGAGATGAAACCACATATGTGGATTTCCACGAGACACCCGTCCTCCGGTCTTTTCCGGGCGAGATGAACCCATGGAGGCGGATGAATGGCTCCGCACTATGGAGCAGAAATTTGGGCTGATTGAGTGTACGGAATATCGAAGCCCTTGTTTGCCGCACGACAACCGAGGGGCACTTCTTTGGGACTTGGTGGGCAAATTTTGTTCTTTGAACAACCCGAAGGTCATCATATTACTTGGGCTGAATTTCGTGAGGGTTTCCGTGCTCATCATATTCCCGAGGGTATTATGCGTATCAAACTTGATGAGTTTCTAGCTCTCCAACAAGGTGATATGTCGATGTCGCGGTATGTTGGCAAGTTCAATCATCCGTCCCAATATGCCCCCGATCATGTTAACACCGACCGCAAGAAGAAAGAATGCTTTATCGAGGCTGAATACTAAGATTCGAGTAATGCTCACGGGATCCCCCAATGCTACATATCAAGAGACCGTGAACATTGCCATTTCATCTCGAGGAAAAGCATCGCAAGCATAAAGAGCCGAAAAAGAAGAAGGGTGGTTTCTCTAGTTTCTATGGTGGCAATGCAAAGCGCCAAAAAGTTGTTTTCCATCCTCAAAATCATGGTCGTTTTCCTTATCGTCCACCCCGGTTCCGGCCCTAGGCCGCGGGCGTTTTTCCGTCTGCTGCGGCCCTTCCAGGCTCCACGTCGGCCGAATGCCCCAGTGTTCGTATCCAAACCCCACCAAACTATAACTACCCATGCTTTAATTGTGGCAAGCCTGGCCATTTCTCAAGGGACCGCCCGTATCCGAAGCGATGTCGGTATGGTTATGGTATTCCAAGAGCTCCCGCTCCACGCAACGACAGCAGACGAGAATCAGAATCGAGGTGGTAACCAGAATGCTAAGAATGACAAGAATGACAAGAAGACCGGTCGAGTTTTCCTCACTCAAGCTGGAGAAATTCCTGACGGTGAACCTATCATGCTGGGTATGTTTTACGTTGCCAATCATCCTGCTTACACTTTTTGATTCGGGTGCATCACATACATTCATCAATGGCACCTTTGTTAAGAAGCATGACATACCTATAACAATTACAAATGAAGAGTTCTTTATACGATCGCCTGGTGGGCGAATGTGTACTAGAGAGATGGTACGCGAAGTGCCTATAGATTTGGGAGGGCATATCTTTCCCACCAATATGATAGTCCTGGAAAAGCGAGACAATAGATGTCATAATAGGAATGAATTGGCTGAGTCGGCATGGAGCGCGTGATTGATATTTTCAATAGATCTGTGAGAGTCAACATACCTAATAGTAAGTCTAAGCTTCTCATCCATTTCCCAACTCTCAAGAGAAAGGTTGAGGTAGTCAATGCCATATCGGCAACAAAGATTGAGCATATTCCAATTGTTCGAGAGTTTCCGGATGTGTTTCCCGGAAGAGTTACCGGTTACCTCCCGACGAGATGTTGAGTTTGTGATTGAGTTGAAGCCCGGTACCGCTCCTATATCTAGAAGAGCATATAGGATGGCACCTCCCGAATTAGCAGAGCCGAAGAAACAATTGCAAGAGTTCTTGGATAAGGGATTTATCGTGCATAGTAAATCGCCTTGGGGTTGCCCACTATCTTTGTGAAGAAGAAGGATAAAACTCGAGATTGGTCGTAGATTATCGTCCGTTGAATGAAGTGACTATCAAGAACAAATATCCTTTGCCTCGTATTGACCTACTTTTTGATCGGTTAGCGGGAGCAAAGGTGTTTTCTAAAATAGATCTCGAGATCTGGGTATCATCGATCAAGATTCGCCCGAAGATATTCCAAAGACGCATTCACTACCGAGATATGGCTTATATGAATACTTAGTTATGTCTTTTGGGCTTTCCAATGCACCAGCCCATTTCTCATACCTTATGAACTCGGTGTTTATGCTAGAGCTTGATCAGTTTGTAGTGGTATTCATTGATGACATCCTGGTTTACTCCAAGAATGAAGCGGAACATGCGAAACACTTACGCATTGTTCTTGAACGTTTAAGGAAACATCAATTGTATGCTAAGTTCAGCAAATGTGAGTTTTGGCTAAAGGAAATTCAGTTTCTTGGGCATGTCTTGTCAGCTGAAGGTGTTTCTGTAGACCCTAGCAAAGTTAAAGATGTACTTGATTGGGAACCTCCAAGAACAGTTCATCAAGTTCGCAGTTTTCTGGGAATGGCAGGATATTATCGTCGGTTCATTCCGGATTTCTCAAAGGTGTCCAAGCCTATCACTGAATTGTTGAAGAATCAAGTGAAGTTTGTCTGGTCACCTGAATGTGAGGAAGCTTTTCAGACCTTGAAGAAGTTGTTGACAACGGCACCAATCTTAGCACGGCCCGGATGTCCGAAAGCCGTTTGATGTTTATTGTGATGCTTCGAGCCTTGGTCTTGGGTGTGTATTGATGCAAGAAGGCCGAGTTATAGCATATGCTTCAAGACACTTAAGCCACATGAAGAGCATTATCCAACTCATGACCTTGAGTTAGCGCGAGTTGTTCATGCATTAAAGATATGGCGTCATTATCGCACAGGCGTGCACTGTCACATTTATACGAGATCACAAGAGTCTAAAATATATTTTCACTCAAGATGAGCTAAATATGAGGCAAAGAAGATGGTTAGAGTTAATAAAGGACTATGATCTAGAGGTGCACTACCATCCTGGTAAGGCGAATGTAGTCGCCGATGCACTCGATCGAAAGAATCAATGTAACTTGTTTGACAGTGAAGCCTCTGGATATTTCATTGTGCAATGAACTTGATAAACTTGGCATAGAGATTGTTCAACAAGGCAGCTTGTCTAATCTGAATATTGAAACAACTATCGAGAGATCAAATTATTGCTTTGCTCGAGAAAGGCAATAAGGGAATCAAATGTATCAAGGAAAAGATTAAGGAGAAGGCCGGTAAACATGAAGATTCTTGTTTTAGAGTTGATTCGAGAGGGTGTGGTATGGTTCAAGAATCGGTTGGTCGTGCCAAAAGTTCCCGAGCTACGTCGAAAAAATCCTTGATGAAGCACACAACACTAAGTTCTCTATTCATCCGAGGAAGCAACAAGATGTATCATGATTTGAAGCGAGAGATTTTGGTGGACCAAAATGAAAATAGAAATTGCTAGTTATGTAGCAAGGTGTGATACATGTCGAAAAAGTGAAAGTTTGTGCATCCGAAGTCGGCAGGAGAGTTACAACCATTGCCTATTCCTGCGCAAAGTGGGAAGATATTAGTATGGATTTTATTGTCGGTTTGCCCAAGGTATCAAAGGGCTATGATTCCATCTCGGGTCATTGTCGACCGTCTTACCAAGTCAGCTCACTTCTTACCTGTTAAGACAATATATCCCGCATCCACCTATGCGGAGTTATATTTGAGTAATATTGTGAAGCTTCATGGTGTACCAAAGACCATTGTGTCTGATAGAGGTACTCAATTTCGTCAAATTTAAAATCTTTCAATGAATCAATGGGTAGTGATCGCTTCGGTTCGGCTTATCATCCGCAAACAAATGATGGTCGACGAAAGGGTTAATCAAATCTTAGAAGACATGTTGAGATCTTGTGTGTTGAATTTTCCGGAGAAATGGGATGAATGTTTACCATTGGCGGGGAATTCTCATACAACAACGGTTATCAAGAAACTATCAAAATGGCACCTTTTGAGGCACTTGTATGGTCGAAGATGCGAACTCCACTACACCGGTCGAGCCGGGAACGAAGGTTGTTTGGAGTTGATCTTGTGAGAGCAACGAAGAGAAAGTTCAGCGAGAGTCTGAGAAGAATATGAAGATAGCACGGTCCCCGCCAAAAGAGTTATGCGAGATAGGAGGCGTCGGCCATTGATATTTGCTACGGGAGATTATGTGTATTTGAAGGTATCACCTATGAAAGGAGTTACCCGATTCGGAGTTAAGGGCAAGTTAGCACCACGATACATTGGCCCGTTCCGGGTTATTGGGTGCTTGTGGAAAAGTAGCATATCGTTTGAAGTTGCGAACGGTTGTCGGTGTGCACAATGTGTTTCATGTGTCACAACTCAAGAAATGTCTTCAACCACCCGACAAAATTGTTGACATTGAAGGAATTGAACTTGAGCCCGATCTAACCTATTCGAGTATCTGTCGAGTTACGGATCGGAAAGATCGAGTTACTCGCAAAGACAAAACAACCAAGTGGTACAAGATACGGTGGAATCGTCACTCGAAAAAAGAGGCTACTGGGAGTCGAAGAGTATCGTCGAACATTTCCCGAGTTCTATGCTTCTATCTAAGTTATAATTCCCTCTATGAGTTATAACTATTCTAGTGTGAGTTGTAAAAACCCCTTTCCTTATGTCCTTGTTTGAAGATGTGTTGCTTGACACATTTCCTTTTCCATTACCTAACCCAAGGCTTTAAATCTCGGGACGAGATTTCTTTAAGGAAGAAGGCATAACATCTCGATGTTATATCAACTAAAATCGGCCATGTCATCATGTTTAGTCGCAAAGCATTCATGTTAGGTTAACCACGATATGCATCAACTAAAACCAAGTTTATATTCTAGGTTGGTTGTGCCCCGAGATGATGCTTGTTCTGCTTTTGATAGCCTAGAGGTGTGTCGGCTCGATCAAACGCGATTTCATTTCGAAAACCCTTTCCGACAAACTCCGTTTTACCCCCTTTTCTCTAATTCAAAATCTACAAAGAATTTGGGGTTGGTCCAAAAAGCAATATTGTAGGGCTTGATGAGACCTACAATGTTGGTGAACAAAGTTTTTCAAGTTTTCAAAAAGATTTTCAAACAAATTTGAAAATACGGTTTTCCGACAGTTGTCCCCTTTTCAATTTCAAACCATAATTCAAAAACTATGCATATTTTGGAAAAACATCTTTTGGAGAAATTGTGCAGTTTGAAAAGTTGAGTTTTTTATAGTTTTGGAGTTTTTCAAGTTCTTTAGAAAAATCCAAAGTAATTTCAAATATTTCATTCTAGGGTTTTTGTCCCCTTTTCAAAATTTGATTCAAATTCAATTTTCCTTTCAAAATTTGAAAATGTGCCAGTTGAGAAAGTTGTAGAGAATGAAAAATTAGCTGGGGTTGCTTTTTGGAATTTTTCAACTTCAGTTCAAATTTTTGGAGTAATTTGTAAAATACTTTTGCTGCCACTGTTGATGACGTCAGCATCTCCCTGTTCCCCTCACTGGCGCCATCGTCGCCGTGGCCATGGCGGCCATGCCGCCCGGTCGCCGCCGGTGGCCAGCGCACGGCCGCGCGAACCTTCTCCGCCCCGTGTCGCCTCGCCGTTCCTTTGTCCCAGCGCCATTAAGCCGGCTGGCCAACCACTCCCCCTCCTCCTCCTATCCTCTCGCCTCGGCCGCCGCCATCACCATTGCCGCGCTCGAGCTCGCGCCTCCGCTCGTCGTCGTCTTCGTCTCGCTCCGGCCAAGAAAACCACATCAACGTGTCCGCCTTGAGCTCGCGAGTCCGGATAGCTAGGCCAAGGCGCCTCGCCCCCGCTAGAATCGCCGTACGCCTAACTTCTTCTCCGCGACGGTGAGCCGAGCCGCCGCGAGTCGCCACCGCCGTTCGTCGTCGCCCTTGGCCATTTTCTCGATTCCTTTTGCCTTCGTGCTCGCCTTGATGCGCTGCTCACGATGCTCCCCTTGGTTTGGTCAATGGTGGACAGGTCACACCGAACGCCGCCCTTGCCATCGGAGTGCGCCGCCCGCCATTTCCGCCGCCGCCGAGCTCCCACCTCCGCCACCCCGAGCCTTCATCTTCAAGCGCGCCGTACTCGGGGTGAGCTCTTGGTCATGCTCGTGCCCTCGGTTTGGCCTCTAGGGCACCGTAGCGCCGGCCGCCGTCGTGTCGCCGCCGCTTGCCGTGCCGCCGCCGTCGCGTCCAAGGCCGAGGCCGTTAGGGCTTCACGCCGCGTCGCTTGGCTAGCGCATCGTGTCCGCGTAGTCGCGTTTGAACTAGCGCGCGCGCTAGCCGCCCGGAGAGCTCCGGTGAACTTCCCGTCGCGTCGCCGCACCGCCGCTCCGCCATGGTCGCCGGCGAGCATGCCGCCGCTGCTCCGCCGCCCCATTAGCACCACCGCGTGTTCGCCTTTGCCGAGTAGGTCGCGTAGGTGCTAGCCGTGCCACCGAGACCTCGCCGCCGGCGAAATCGCCGGCGAGCTTGTCGCCGTCGTCGGCCCGCGGGGAGGGCCTTGTTGGGCCGGCCTGCCCACCGTTGGGCCGGCCACCAACGTGTTGGGCCGAGTCGGGCCGAAATCAGCCCGATCAGCGTTTTTCCCATTTATAAAACCTTTTTCCATTTCTATTTAGGCGAGAAAATGTTTTATTCTTCCAAAATTCATAGTAATTTGTATATTGCTCCACAAATTCTGAAAATTTTTGTGTGTGTTCCTTGTGATGTCCTCTATCTAGGAAAATTTCAAAATGCCAAATTTGAGTAGTTTTGATATGTTCAAAAATTAGCTCTTTTAATTTAAAAATGAGTCTTCCTTGATTTTTAGTAATTTATTTATTTATCCAAAAATCATGAAAATTTATTGGTGCACTTGTTTTTGATATAAGCTACTTGAAATTAATTTTTGAAATCATTTTGACAACATTTGTTTTAGGATTTAATTTCCTTAGTTAATTAATTAATTGTTTGACTTTGGATTTGAGTGAAGACCCTAGGTCATCAACCCTAATGACCTTCGGCACTTTAATTAATTGATTGCGCTTGTCCTTAATATTCTTATGCATCTGTTGAGCATCATATTTATATTCCATCATGTTGAAACATATCAATATCGTGTAGATTACGTGAAAGAAGAGAATCCCGTTGACCCCAGTCCGAAGGAGGAACCAGTTCCGGAGTCGGGTTTCGGTGTCTCCCGTGTTGACGAGTCCGGTTTCGTCTACGCTCTCGACCAAGGCAAGCCCCGGTTTACATTCAACCCTACCTTGTATTACAAAGCTTTTATCATTTGTGCTTTTGCTTTGATGCATTAAGTTTTAGGAGTTGCGTTATAACCTAATTGATGCATTACCTACCTTGTTACTTGTATATCATCCTTGGTACCGGTTTATTTCGAAAATGCTTAGTATGCTTAGTCTTGCTTTAGTAAGTAGGTTTTCAACCGAGTTACTTGAAATGTTGGAAGTTGATTTCACATGTGGCATCTTAATGTTGGTAGCTAATGATTAGTAAGATCGGTCGGGTAACTTGCATCATATGGTTGATGTAGTGTTTCCGACTTGTCGATTAAGGACCGGCCGTTGTTTGGCCACTGGACAAGACTTTGCAACTACTCACATATCTACGGAAAAGCTTTACCCTAGGATAATCTAAGGACTAGTACGGTGAGCCCGTGCACCGGGAGTGGCGAGATGGCGGGAGTACAATACCCTCGTGGGCCGTGTCCCCGGAATGGAGGTGTAAGTGTACTCTCGGGTGGCGCGAAATGAAGGCGAGCCTAGTTCTAGAATGTCCGACGGTATTGTTGATATAATTGTGGGTTAGAGTCCCACTTATATCGTGTGTTTAGGGATCCTCAGCTGAGTAAATCGATTCGAATCGTCGTGCTCCTCGGTTATGGAGACTTGATCCTCCGACCATACATCGTAGATAAAAGTGGTGGCTACTTTGTGATAGAGATAAAAGAGAGTTGTATGAATTATCTTGATCTGCTGGTTTATTTAGGAGCTAGTTTAGCATAAATAACCCCACAGGTTAACTTGATACTAAAACTTGAGGTTAAGGACTCACTTTTAGTGGCCTTTCTGCAAAAGAATTGATTCTTGCTTTAGACCTTACCTTGATTCCTATCTGGCCTGCATTCCTGAGTCTTCACCACCTTTTCGTCGGGTTAGTCTTGTTGAGTACTTTTGTACTCGGGGTTTGTTAAACCCTTGTTGCGGTGAGTCTCATGCACGGGTGTGCTTCGAACCCCGTTGCATGACGGTCGTTCCGAGAGTGACGACGAATAGTGTGTTTGGCCTTGGGCAAGCATCACGTACGAGGTGTTGTATAGAGTTATCGTAATGCTATCTACTACTTTATGGTTTGTAATAACTTAACTTAGGTTTTGTAAGATTTAAAACTTCTAGGGTTGTAAACTTATGTTGTAAGACTTCCGCTTATCACTCTGATGTATATTATATTATTGTAAAACTGTTGTACACTCGCAATGTCTCTTGTAATGATTGATCCATGCTCGGAGAATCGTGGATACTTCGGGTTTAACCCGACGAGCTAATTAAGTCTTGTGGAACACGTGCATTATCATCCGAGGTCTGTTAAGACAAGGATTAGTGCATGTGGGCCACATTACTTAGGAGGTTCTGCCACATCAGTGCCATTTTTTGCCAATCCAATTTTAAGGCAAGTTAAAATATGGGTACACCAATAATTAGGCAAGCCGATATTTTGGTAAGGCAAGAAAGGTAGGTGTTTGGTTTGCTATCTATCAACAAGTGAGAGAAAAAACAACCGTGTTGCTAAAGTTTTGGATAACTTTTGCCAAAACCTTAATAACCAACCAATTGTATGACAAATCTTTAGAAGATTTGTATTGAACCAAGCAGGCCTTAATGCATGGCATCTTGAAAAGCTAAAGCTAACTCCGAAAACAAACAACAAAATCTCCCCCAGCAAAGAGGCAGACGTGGGGCCTGTCATGTACGCACGGGGCATGACTCGTGCAAGAGCAACAAGTGCTGTCGTTGCAGAGGATCCGAGCTAAGCACACGACGGAGGACGGCCTCTCTCGTCTCCCTTCTCTTCCCTCCGTACCGCTCCCTCTCCTCGTCTCTCTCCCCTTTGTCCCTGTAGAGCTACTAGCTCCGAATAAAACCCCACCGGTTTTCTTTTCCCGCGACAATTACCATAAAAAGAGCTCCCAATCCCTCTCTCTCCTCTCTCCGGCCCCTCTCTCTCCCTCGTTTCTGGCAGCAGTGTTGTGTGGTACTACCACCGCTCTCACTCCACACACATACAGCTAAGCAGGAGAGAGAACGGGGCGGGGGAGAGAGAGAGACGGGGTCCCCAAGTACAATTCTCGCCTGGTTCTTGATCGAAGGCATGATCAAGAATCACCAGGAAGTTCTAGATCTTTAGCCCGCCGCCGTCTCCCCTCGGTTTCTTTTGTTCTGAGCTCTAGCTAGCCATGGAGGGTGGGGGAGGGAGTGGAATGGGTGGGGGGTTCCCGGGAGCCCCGGGTAACCTCCTCGATGCCGCAGCTCAGGAGTTCCACCCTATGGTCTCTGCCCCCTACCCTCTACAGCCGCTCCCGCACCAGCTATACTGCCCCCACGGATATCCAGCCATGCCGGTGCCGCCGCCGCCGATGCTGCAGCCAGTGCCTCCGATGGCGATGGCCATGGCGCCGCAGCCGGGGTACGCCACCTTGCCCGCGACGACGCCGGTGGTCGACGGCCCGTCGAACCGCGTGGTGGTGCTGTGTCTGGTGCCGCCGCACGCGCAGGAGCGCGACGTGGCGCAGGCGATGGCGCCGTTCGGCGCGATCCGCTCGGTCGACGCGTGCGGCGTGGCGTCCGAGGGCGTGGCCACCGTCCATTTCTTCGACATCCGCGCCGCCGAGCTCGCCGTGGCCTGCGTCCGCGAGCAGCACATGCGCCAGCAGAGCCGCCTCGGGCAGCTCTACGCGGTGGCCGCCGTGCCCCCGGCGTGGGCTCCTGCTGCACCACCGACGACGCCACAGGCCTGGGACTGGCCCCACTACCACCCCAGCGACGACGGCCGCGGCCTCGTCCTCGGGCAGGCCGTGTGGGCCCACTTCGCCCCCGGCGGCGGCGCCGACGACGGCGAGAACCGCGGGTCCCTGGTGGTCCTGAGCCCCCTGCCCGGCGTCTCGGTCGCTGACCTCCGCCAAGTCTTCCAGGCCTTCGGTACGCGCCACCGACCGAGCCGACCAACCAGGCATTTCGTTTTCCCACGCTCGTTTTCTTGTGTTTCCCGCAGCAATTGTATTGGTGCTCGCGTTCGCAGGGGACTTGAAGGATGTGAGGGAGTCGGCGCACCGGCCCGCCAGCCACAAGTTCGTCGACTTCTTCGACACGCGCGACGCCGCGCGCGCGCTCGCGGAGCTCAACGGCCAGGAGCTCTTCGGCCGCCGCCTCGTCATCGAATTCACGCGCCCTCCCGGCACGGGGCCCAGCAGGTAAAACACCGCAAATTTCAATTCAGCCAGCTATAGCCTTCCCATCACCCAGTTGGCGGCTGAATTTTTGCCGTGTGCCTGTCGGTCCTAGGCGCGGGTACGTGCCCCACCACCACCGCCCCGCCGCGCCGACTCCGCCGAGGCTTCAACAGGCGACGTGGCGACCGACCCACCCGACGTCGTCGTCTCAGCCGCCGACATCCTCCTCGTCGTCGTCCGTTTCCGTAAGGAGGAGGGAAGGAGTGGTGCTTCTGAGGAGGCCGAGCGATCAGCAGTCCAAGGGAGGCAATGCCGGCACGAGACATGAGCGCAAGAGCAAGGGCGGCAAGAACGTGGCGTCGTCGTCGTCCTCGTCGACCCCGACGACAGCGCCCGCGAAGCAAGCCCAGAAAGAGAGAGGCGCCGGGAGCAGCGGTGGCAGCAGCGGCGGCGCGAACTGGAAAGGACGAAGGAGCGGGTGGGAGGCGCGCTTCCTGTTCAAGGACCCCGAGGCCGCCGGTGACACCACCGACACGCAGTCGTCGCCGGCTTCGGAGAGGGACACGAGGACCACCGTCATGATCAGGAACATACCGAACAAGTACAGGTACCCCTCCCTATCTCGACATTGTTGCATTGCAACAACAATATAATGCTATATTTCATGGGCGCCGCACGCCCAGAGTTGCAATTCTGCTGACGCCGGAGGCCGTTTGGGGTCGCAGCCAGAAGCTGTTCCTCAACATGCTGGACAGCCACTGCATCGATTCTAACGAGCGGATCGCAGCGAGCGGCGAGGCGGAGCCCTTCTCCTCCTACGATTTCGTCTACCTCCCCATAGATTTCAAGTGAGTTGCGCTCGGCTAGATCAACCTCCCACATGTGTACAATTGCATCTACTAGCTGTTTGCATTAACTTATATTTTATGGTGCCCAATGCAAGAACACACGCTTGGCAGCCTGAATTCGGTTGTTTTTCTGGGAATTTGGTGCCTTGAAAATGGTTGGAATGGGAAATGTGGTGGGAGGCGTGGAGGGAGGAGCTCTCAGCTGGAAGCGTGAGCTTCTGGATCGAGGCATCTTATCTTTGGGTGGGTAGAGTACTACAGTGCAGCAGGCATAGTAGATGGCTATGGCGTTACTAGCCCAAATGGAAATAAATTTGGCAGCGGCCCAAGGGAGACCACGCCAGATCCTTCTCGTTTTGATGCCCCCATGGATTCTTTGGTTGCATGCTGCGCGCATCTGCTGGGTGTTGGCTGCCGATGCCGATGCCAAGGGGGCCTCCTGCCTCCCTTTCTCGCCGTGCTGCCGTCCCTTGGGGATCGCCTCCCTGCCTGCCTTTCTTGCTTTGCACAGCCGTGCACTTCCATAACAAGGCCAACACATACAAAAGGAGCGGCACCGTCCGGTGGGGGGTGTAGTGTTGAGACTAGACAGTAGAGACAGACGCGGGATGGAGCTGTGAACAAAAGAAAAAGAACAGTTGCATCAGTATGAATGAAAAGGAAAAAGTCAACACTTTCGTTCCAATCCAAAGAGAAAATTGAGCTTTGGATCATATTCTTTTTTTGACAACAAAGCTTTGGATCAAAGTTTATACATGCAAACAAAATGTTCTTTCTAAAGTGAAAATTGAGCTTTGGAGCAATTGCTTAGTTGAGCAAAAAAAAAGTCTCTCAAGTGTGCTTAAGGCTAGTCTCAATGGAGTTTCATGAGAGTTTCATGGGCATTAAATATGCTAATGTGGCACTGTATTAATGAAAAGAGAGAGGATGAGAGTTTCATGGGAGCAGAGAGAGTTTCATCCCCATGAAACTCTTGTGCACTGTTTCTAAAATATAGAGCATTGGAACCTGGGACATGAAACCTCCCACTGAGACTAGCCTAATTAGTTAAGCACTTGCTTTATATATACCAGCAGCTTTTCTCTTGGACGAAGCAAGTTGAGAAAAGACCTATCAATGCCCAATGACGAGAGGACATTAGTGGCTGTCAAAAGGCATGCAGCTTCACATACTCCATGTAAAGTAGCTGCAGCATCATGCCAATTTGCCAAAGTTTTTTTTTTCTTTTGCTGTCTCAATTGTCAAAATTCTATCAAGTCTTTAGTTCTTCCATGCCATACCATTCTGAATTTCTTGCTCTAGCATGAAATGAGAATTTTGTCGTCTATCTTTGACACTAGTTTCTTCTTATGCAAAAATGAAAAAAAAAACACTAAAATATAATTGCAGCAACAAGTGCAATGTGGGCTACGGCTTCGTCAACCTGACCTCGCCGGAGGCCGCTGTGCGGCTGTACAAGGCGTTCCACAAGCAGCCATGGGAGGTGTACAACTCGCGCAAGATCTGCCAAGTCACATACGCGCGCGTACAAGTACCTACTGCAGCTGCCCTTCTCCTGCTACGCCACCAAAGATATTTACTGTACTTTGCTCACATGCTAATGTTCCAATTTTGTGGCTTCTGCCACGCTCACGTTGTGGGGTTTGGGCGGCGCAGGGCCTGGAAGCGCTCAAGGAGCACTTCAAGAACTCCAGGTTCCCGTGCGACAGCGACGAGTACCTGCCCGTGGCCTTCTCGCCGGCCCGCGACGGCAAGGAGCTGACGGAGCCGGTGCCCATCGTGGGCCGTTCGTCTGCGGCGGCGTCCGCGTCCGGCGCGTCGTCGTCGTCTCCCAGGAGCCGGGCGGCCATCGTGGACCTGCTTGGGCAGGAGCTGATGCCGGCACCCTCGTCGTCCGGGGACGGGGCGTCGTCGACCACCACATCCACCCACGCGCCGTCCGAACACGCCGACGACGACAACGAGGAAGACGTCAGGCTCGCCGGTGAGCTGCTGCGCCTGGGCTACACCGACTAGCTGGGCCCGTTCCTAGCTCGATCAGCGGCGATCGTCGGCTGGCGTGCGTTGCTTTGAGAAGCGTGGAGGCAGTCTTTGCTCTAATCCGGAGCTCCTGCAAGTGCAGGCGCAGCAAGTGGAGTGGAGTGGCAATTCATTTATGGCACATGAAGAACATAGAAAAGACTTGACGACTTTTGGAGAAAAAAAAGGGAGGTGATGTTCGTTTGTTCGTGTAGTAGACACTACAGTGACAGGAGGAGTCGTGTTCTCTTGGATTTTGGTTTGAAGTTTGTTGCTACTAGCTTCTTTGAAACTTGTACCTATAGCTAGCTTAGGCTTAGCTAGGACTGGGTGGTGAAAGGGCATGCAGGGTGCATCAATTCGTCGTTCGTCATGCGTTCGTTCTTTACTTCTTCATTATTCATTATTATTACATTAAGGCCATGTTTAGATGACCGAATCGGGGGTGGCCGATTTGCACAGTGCCACCCCCAGCAGTTGTTCACCGTTTTGTTTTTTAGTCGAAAATTGTCCAAATCTTGATTAATTAGTCCAAAATGTTAGTCTCATGAAAGTACAATAAAATTGTGCAATTAGTTTTTGATTTCATCTACATTTAGTACTCTGCGTATGTAAACATTTTGATGTGATGGGGAATAGGAATTCTGCATAGTAGAATTTGGGGGTAAATTTTGGGATCTAAACAAGGCCTAAAATAAGATTGTCACTAGTACAGCTTTTACCAATTCCGAGAGAGCCTCAGTTAGATCTGATATCATCATGAGTTGCTAGATTTCGTCGGATCTCTTCGATAGATCTTTCTCTACTACCGCACGGCTGCATCTGCGCCCGTTTCAGTCTAGTATATACACACTTGCAAATCTTCTCAGACTTCCATTTTGTTCAATTTTACATTTTTTATTCTGAAATGTGTCCAGTTGCAGTTAAATTAATTCGTTCACTGAAAGGAGATGGGCTTATCCAAACAATTCTTAAACACTCTCTTCGTCCAAGGATAATTATTATATTTAATCAGAATAAAAATCAAATCTTTATCTAAAGAAAACGTGCATATCCAAAAGATCTTAAAACATGCGATCTACTGTTGAACCTTGTCTAGACTCTACACCTGAGTCCAGTTTATTGGACGCTTAATTTTGACAGCTAACTTTCAAACAAAATAGTAATGGACTAAATATAGATAGATATTATACTTTTTTTCTCAGAATACGCCGAAGATTAGCGAATCATTATTATAATTAAAGTAGAAAATTTTCATCATATAAACGGCGCGCTAGGAGGTCTCCACTCCATTTTGGCCCCTACCTATATTTTTGTATTAAATAAAAAGAATATAAAGTACAAGACAGAGATTACAAGGCCACCAAGGCCCAAACTTGTTGAGAGTACAAGACTTCATTCCTTATTGAGAGCTTCAGTACGTGTAGGGAAAAGGGATGGCCGAAACTTTTAGAGTAATGAATGTATGGCCATGTGTTTACTCTGGCCCGGCCTGGAATTTGATATTTTCCAAGATTCCAGTGGGAGTTTAATTCATTGCCCTGTTGTTTCTTTCCTACATTATTGTATCCACTTGTTGGAGAGGTTAGAATTTTACCTCTAGAAAAACTTCAAAAATATCACAAAAAGAGTACACGCTACATCTTTAAGAAGAAATCAAAATGTTGAAGCAAACATGAAAAACCCCACCTTGGAATTAGTACATACGGAAATACCCTGTTTGGTTGAGCTTATCGGACGAATTGGTCAGAGTGTTTTTCCTTTGCCACAAATTAGCATCAGCTAGCATCAGTCACCCAGAAACGATCAAGTGAACAGGGTTTTGTGAGCGCTCGTGGTCAGTCACCCAGAAACGATCAAGTGAACAGGGTTTTGTGAGCGCTCGTGGTCACCTACAGCTCCAATTATGCGCTAGCTCGGTCGGTGACGTCTCCGGATGGCGGAGCCACCGATCGTGGGTTCAATCCACGATTTCCCACTGGAACAGTGTTCCCGAATAAAATCATGTTGCCTCCTTTACATTATGCCACAGTGGTCTGTACGACGTGCTCGTGGTTGATGAAGCTCTAAGCGGTTCCGTCGATCTCTAGAAGGACGCAATTTCTTTTGTGTAGTCGTAGGTCTGTAGGTGTGCATAGTGGCGTGTGTGGTGTGCGTCAGGTGTGAGTGTGTGAATGAGTGTGTATGCTGAACGGATACTACAAAATGTACTGTAAGAGGCAGTAAAAATAGATGCCTTGCCTTCTCGGTTTTGTTTGAGCTCCATTTATTGGTAGATGCACGAACCAATAGCAATCTGCCGTCGATGTACTTGTCTATATTTCATGTGTTGGACACATGGACCTCGTCTCCCCGCTGCAGGACACTGCCCTGCGGGCCCAGCAAGTCTGATCACAGCCCCACCCCACGCCACACTCGATCTGACAGCATCCATTGGCCGCTTTAACGGCCAGGGTAGTAGTACGGCGAGAGTGCATCGCATTGCATATGGGTCACAACGATGCACTCTCGCGTGGGTACCGAGCCGCGTGGGTGCGCGTCGGTCGTAGGGCTCCATTTGACCGGCCGGCTGCCTCGCTTAGACTAAACGACACATAGTACATTCATGCTAATGAAATACTACTATTATACGTTTCGCGATGTAATACTAGTATTAGGTTAAACTACTAGCAATGTAATACCACCAGTTTGAATGGACCTGCTAGACGTTTCGCGATTTCAACTCAAACAATATAGTAAAGGACCAGCTAAAGTTTAGCTATGTTTAGTCCAAGCAATTTAATTGTTTTTCACCCGAACAATATAGTAAAGGACCAGCTAAAGTTTAGCTGTGTTTAGCGATTTCAACTCAGCTAAAAACAATTTTTTAGTGACAACTAAATCCAGCTTGAGTTTCTTAGGGCGTCCTCAATGATAATAGATAGCATTAGCTACATAGCAAGCTCACATGAAGGTGAGAGATAAGAAAAAAAAATTATTTTATAATTATTTTATAATACTCCTCTCACATACATGCTTATTTACTCTCACATTTTTTTTGTTTGCCATGTTATAAATAGCTAAATTGCTGTAGATAAGTTATTTATTTTTACCCTCATATTTATTGTATTTTGCTGATGTGGCGGCATATTTACACTCTTGTGGACTCTTTTAAGACTTTTTTGGTTTTTCTTCTTCTTCATAAATATCCGCCACATCTACAATAAATAGCCATAATAAATAGTCTTGCTAGCAATTGTGAATGCCCTTAGTAGGCTAATGTTTAGCCAAGAAAACTTTTAGCCTGTTCAAATTATATTTTAAAATTTTGGCTACCTAAATTTCAGTTGAGCGCATCAAAATCTCCCACAGCTAGCAAAGATTGTGTATTGCACGACATTATGTGGGCCTGACCTTCGCATGCATGCGTGTAACAACCGAACGAGAAGCAGATGGAGAGCGAATCGAGCGAGTGAATCAAGCGAGCGAAATTGCCAGTAGTGGCTTTCTTTAAGGCAATTATAATACTGTTGTAAACGAGTACTCTCTCTGTTCGAAATTGTAAGTTATTCTAAAAATCTAGTGGTACTTAATTATCATAATAAATGTTACTATTTTAGTATATAAATTTGGTCAAATTTTAAAAAATTTTGAATTGTGAAGATTTTTAGAATGACTTATTGGATTGGAGGCAGTTTATGGTACACCCTGCTGATCGATCATACCCCTCCGTCCTAAAAAGAATGTCGTTTTAGACTTTTCGACATCATGTTTGATCATTCGTCTTATTAAAAAAATTATATAAATTATTAAATAAATAAATCATTACTAAAGTATCTCTAACAATAAACTAAGCCACAATAAAATATATGATATTTATATAAAAAATTTTGAATAAGACGGATGATCAAACACGATTTCTGTCGGTCAAAAAATGATATTTTTTTAAGAACGAAGGGAGTATCAGATGTGTGCGTGGGAATCGATGATCAATGCCATCATCCACGGCCGCCGGAGGAAGCTGGAGACGCCTCTCGAAAGCCTGCCACAGACCACACTGCAGCAGTGCAAAGCTACCTGTGCGTGCGTACACGTACAGGCGTGCATATAGAAGAGATCAATGCAGCACAGTAGTCGTCTATGGAGCACAGTTGTATATATTAAACCCTTGTTGCACGTACGTATATATGATGTGATGACACTCTCGACCACCCCCCAGCTAGCTAGTGTGGTTTGGCGTAGTTTATGGGTTAGTGTCGAGGCCGAGCGTTTTCGGGTAGGATTTTGTACATGCTTTGTGCGCCGTGACAAAGCCAAGGCACCCAAAAAAAAAAAGTGGTAAAAATGGTGGCCAAGTTGCACGGTGTGAGATGCAGGTCCCGGGGGAGACGAAGCGAGCCAAAACCTGCGATTTGCGGGCGCTTTCGGGGTCACCGAGGCGCGCACGGTGGCGTTTGGTTTGGCCCCCCGCGAATTCCGAGGCACACGCCCAGCCCGTGTGTTGTTGTGACTCGAAACAGTGGGGGCAGACAGTCGCATGCATGCAACCGAGGAGACCCTTGCACGACCACGACAACACATACCATCTTTGCTACTCCTACCTAGCTAGCTCTCCTTCGTTGGTTGCATAAAACAATAGCTCAATCGTTGGTTTCGGTCGTCGTTAACAATGGGCTTTGTATATTTGTTTACGTGCACAATCTATGAGGTCAGGTTAGAGCAGGAGCAGGAGTACCAGTATCTCGCCGACCAACGAGGAGAAGCCTTTTTGTGGTTTTTCTTTTGGTGATGGAGTGGACCTTTTGTCTCCTGAGAAGAGAAGCACTAGTAGTCGTAGTGCTCGGCCACACCCTGGTTGTACGGCAACTAATTATCAACATTTTTGCTGCTTGATGCGCATCTGGGGGACTGGAGTACGTGGTTGCTTTATCGAAACTTTGTCAAACACAGTCTATACTTCCTTCTTATTTTTTTTTCTTGTTGCATGAATCTATACTTCCCTTTCTAAATTCACTATTTTTTATACCAACAAATCTTAATTAATTGCAACTACAACAAATGGTAAAAGCATGTTCCATTTGTTCTGAAATGTAAGGAATTTTATTTTTTATTTTTAAAAACTATCTTAAATTTAATAATGGTTGTACATAAAGATAGAAGTCTTTGTGTTTGATGATAGTTGAGGAGTAAACATAGGGTTGTGATACGCATGAGTGGGGCAGAGGCTCTTAAATCAAAGTAGATAGAAGATCTAGACCAGCACTATTCCCTTGAAATATATTTCCTTTTGACCAAGTAAATTAATTTCAAATTAACTAATTATGCAAAAAAATGGTATCAATATTTATGTCTCCAATTACTAGTTTGGATACAAAATAAATTTCATAATTAATTTAATAATATTAATGTGATATTACAAAATATTAATGTTTCACCTAAACTAAAAAATAAATATTGTTTATTTTTAAAAGCAAGATATAAGTACACCTAAATTAAAGGGAGTGCTCCAACTCGCATTCAATTGTTTGTACAGCTCGTACCATACCCCTCATTAGTAGCCGTCATGTCTGCGTCGTATCACCACATTTGTACACAAGCATAATGCACTCAACGTCACACATGCATGGAGAAGCCTACTCCATGTACAAGTAAATTTTCAAAGAAACAGCATTTTAAATTTAACTACGCAGTTCATCCGTCTAGTGATAAAAGTAATTCTGCGACCTGTTTGTAGCATATGGGATTTATTTTTCATGTTCATTCGTTTTTTTAAAATTAACATATTAAATTTATTCCTATTAAACTATTGCGCGATTCCATTGACATTCCTGCAATTCAAAGTTTCAAACAGGCCTTTATGCATATACATATGTGTGTTTGGTAGTGAGAAGCATATTCTAGATTCCTAGTAGAATCACTAGCTAATGTCGTAAATAGAAAAAACCAGTTGAAAACGATTCTCATTTTTGTACTAATTTTCACATAAACAATCCAAAAACATGTCTAAATCCAAAGTATTTCTAAGAGAAATTAGAACCCTGTCAAACACGTCATGAATTACTCATAAATCAAAATATACTATGTTTTTTTAACACTCATTCTTAATAACCGTGTCTAACGCGAAACAACAAATATTATAGGAAGGAGGAAGTAAAATATTCTGGAAAATTGATATGTAGCCTGTATTTAGAATATTTTGCAAAGTCCAATCCACATCCCTTTCCAATGCAAAGGTGCAGACACAAGAGAAAGGGTGCTCAAGAGAAAGGGGGATCCAATCGAGACGGTAGAGAAAGGTGGTAGAGAGAGCTGCAGATACCAGCTGCTGTTAGAAATGGCGACGACCGATGGATCGGAGACTCGAGAGAACGGGTGAGCAAGAGGCAGTAGACAGTCTGAGTGAGAGGCAGAAAAAGCTTGACCCAAATGGGACGACGGCCAAAGGCAATGTCAACGGCCCACATGCAGCCACCAGAAGATCCCATCCGTGTCCCCCAACATGTTTCTCGTGGCTCCCCCTCTCTCGTCTCGATCGATCGCCCATGCTGATACTACGACTAGCAGAGGGTAGAAGCCAAAGCAAACGCACGCATGCATGCGATCACGCACCACGTGGACGCTGACACGCGGGAGCCACGTGAAGGTGGGCGCGCGCACCAGGAGGTCCGCTCTGTCGTCTACCTCCCGATGTGCGTTCCAACAATGGCGGCCATGGCCGTGCCTGGAGAGAGAGGAGAGGATCGAGCGTGGCGCCTTGGCTGGCATGGAGAGAGAGAGAGGGAGGGTGCATGCTATTACCCGGTTAGAAGGGTGCTTCGGCCAGGCAAAAGGGTAACGCCTGTGACGGACGAGGCGACTGTGAGTGGGCATGCAGGAAATCATAAACAACACTCCAGAGGTCAATAAAAGAGGAGAGAGATGATTGCGAGCACGAATTACGAAGCGGTGGTGGGAGTGGAGGAACATGGCGCGCGGGCGGAGATGAGAGCAGAGGTGGCGACGGCGGTGCAAGCCATGTAGGACAGCGTCCTCCAATGACATGGCGGTCCAAGCCGTTGACTGTTTCCGTACGTCTACCACCTGCAGGTGGGCCCGGTGATGGCCTCCTAGAAAGAGAGCTGTCTCACTGGACGCACTCCTGTCAGGGACTGAGTAGTGGCCCCATGCACCCGCTACCTCTGCTCAGGTCAGTGGGTCCCGGTTTCATTGACCGTATTAGAGCAAGTATAGTAACTTGCCGCGGTAAGTTGGCTAAATGTCGTGTGAGAGAGAAGAAGTGAACCTTAAGTTTACAGCCAAATTGGCTATAAAAATTAAAAAACCATGTAACAGAGATCTTTACTACGAGTATATGAGTGAGTTGAAAGAAAACTGTATATGAGCAAATTGAAAGGAAAGTGTAAAGATCTTTACACCCAGCATGCCGGTTGTATTATTAGCCTTGCTCTTAGAGCAAACGAGTCATATTTACCGGCAGTAAGATTACTCCCAATTTCATAGTAAAATTATACAAAGGTTTCTATGTCCATGCTTGAGGAATGCTAAACGATGATGTCGTATTAGTTTTAAAAAGAAGATGAGAAATAAAATCTTAGATAAGAAAATATCGGCATAAGAACCACGTTATTTGACCTAAATTTAAAATACTTTCTTATATATATTTGATCAAATTTGATATTAATATTTTCTTGTAAATAATATTTGATTAAATTGAAAAGTACTTGACTTTTCAAGAAGTTACAATGACAGTCTTTATGTGGAGCAATTATCTAGATTTTAGCACGAGGACTATCCTAGAGGAGAAAGAACACTTGTGTTTGGTATAGAAAAATATTTTGAAGTTATTCACTGTATTATTTGGATATAAACTATGATTTTCCCTAAAATAGGTTTATGAGTATAGAAGCCTTTTGGCGGTGCTCAAATTTTTATATAATAATAATAGTAAAATTTTATATATATTTTGGTGGGAGTTATAAAATACCATTTCAACATTTACACAAAACAAAAAAAAAACAGCTTTCATTATTTCCTATTCGATTTTCACTTTTTAACCTACACTCATTTTTTATTCCTCACCAGAATCACTTTACTAGAAATTCTAAGAAATAGAGCTAAAAGTCAGCAGCTCTATCCAACAGAGCATTGGGCATGCCCTTACACTAGTGAAAACAATAAGATTATAGCTAGGCATATTTTATTCAGTATAAGAACAGAGAGTAGTATAATAAAAATTAAAGCTAAGAAAAGAGAACAGTTTTTCCGTAAAAGAGCTAAGCTTTTGTATATTATTTTAGTATGTTAAATGTGTTTTTTATATTTTTTGGAGTAGTATGTTGGATCGCTCTATTTTGATCTTCTTTTATACTACCATTCACCCCTATTGCAGAAGCTACTGACTTACGTACCGTGATTTTCTGCAATCATTTGACACTTGGCGTCGGCAACCGGTTTAACCTATAGGGCCACAAAAGATACGTTCATGTGGCTTCCAACCATAGGAAGACAGAAACAGTTGGCTTATATCGTACATCTATTTCTTAAATTAGCATTTAACAAAACATGATTTTAAGCCAACCGTTTGTTAAATGTTACTCCCTTCGTCCATTTATCTCTTTCATCTAAGCAAAAATTTATTTTTCAAAAATCTTTTTCATATTAGCTGGGACCATAAGTTTAGCTCCTCATAATCGCTGCACATTTGATGTTCATTGGCTTCGTCTTATTTGCATTATTATTTATTGGTTTCTCATTGGTTGCAACTCCTTGACTGTACCATGCATTTAATGCAAATTGGTGTTATTTACTGCTCCTTGGTCATTGCGCCGAAGGCTAATATGAAGGAGTTAAATGAACGGAGGGAGTAATTTAAGAAATGGTTCTACGATATAAGCCTATAAAAATTATATACATAAGCGGACGTCTTAAGATGACCACCTCTAAAAATTATCAATGAACACAGACGATTGTCATAGTACATCCATCTATGAAAATCACAATTATCAAAAGGGATAATGAAGTGCTTGTTTCTAAAAAAATGGTTTTAGATGCCAGTCTTTCTGTAAATAGTTGCACCAAATGGTAATTCATAAAATTTTCATATGAACTTGAATGAAGACATACTTTAAACCAAAATTGTTTTGTAGTTGAATAGTTACTTTTTAGAGTCCCAAAATATTTTTTGTGTTCATAGTTTTTCAAATTTAGTACTTGAAATTTCCAGACAACCTTGAAGGTTGACATGGGCACCAATGTCCTGTTAATAAAACGTGCAAAATAGTTTAATGATAGGACCATGTTACGAAATTGAACTCCGCATGACTTATCTAACATATATAAAAAAATATTATGCATTTGACATTGCAAAGGAATAAAAGTTCAGTTAGAATTTTGTGCATAAAATAAATTTTATCTATCAACTACATATAAGCATACCAAGGTACCATATATGAGATTTAAGTGTAAAATATAATGGTGCTCTATCTTCCATGAGTCCTTCATTGTCACAACTCTAATTGTAGGAGTAAGAAGAAAGAAATCAATTCGGTAAAACTCTGTAGAAGTGTACAACTATACCCAGATAGAAGACTAGACAAACCTACCCATGAGTCCATGACGAGGTAAAGGGTTGCCTCCACAACATTGCACTAGCGTGGCCAAGTAGCCAACGCATAGTATGGTGATGGGCCAAGATACAAGCTTTGTAGGTACCCCGCGCCCCACCCCAAGTCTAATCCATGGGTTAGAGCAGACAAGAATCACTTCTATATATACATTGGAAGCTACTATGAGATCAAAAGATGAAGGAATTTTCTATAGGTAGTTTCAGAATCTCTAATAGTATCGTGTTGTTTCCTATCCCGTATTGGTAGAGATCTAAATTCACCTAAAAACGTCTCAGGTCGGGAGATTCTTTCTAGAAATATATATTCTCTCTGTTGAATCAAAACTACTTCATGGAACCGTTTGACACAGGCATTGCTCGCTGTTAAACAAATCCCATTTTTTGTTTTATAGCACTCTAAACCGTCAATATAATTTCGGGGTTTAGCTAAGCTGGTCCGGACTTCCACATGCATGGAACAACTAGTCTGAACTGGTCGGTGACCCACAAATGCAAGTACCACAGCCTCCCAGTCCGAAGTAACCAAATGGTCAGTCAATGCTGGAGTTCAGTGAGACAGGTTCACGTACCACGAATGCATCTTGGTTCATCATACGACCGAGTGAGAAAAGCAGTGAAATTTCAGACATCTTGACACTATCTATATACAGAATTATTGTTTTTTCCTAATTGTGTTGCTTGCATATATAACTACACTGACACATCACATAAAATGTCGAGGCGTGTTTTTTCTTCACTTCACTGGAGGTAAAGTGCGTGGAAACACCAGTGCAGTTCTGAACACCGAATTTTGTTTTCCGGGTGTCGGTAATTCTCAAAGCAAAACAGGCATCCGGATTATGCGTAATCCTTCGGGCCGTTCTGGGAGCTGAGGTCCATTAATTGATTATGATATCTTTTGCCAGGCCGCTAGCGGTTGCTTTTTCGCAGACAGGTTGAGAAGACAAGGCGAGGTCGATGACACAACTGGAAGTGGGTACCGGTGGGCCAGACCGAAGTGGCCCTCGCCATTGCATGCGAGCACTGAGCAGCATGGCAGTTGGCTCAGGGGCACCGGCTGCAGCATCAAGCGAGCGGCCTGCGTCGATCTGCCATGCACGTACGTGCGCTGCTGCTGCTGGGTGGCATCGTCCCAGCGCCCACGCTTGTGAATTGCAGATGCAGATGCTGCTGTGTGTGCATCATGCATGCAACTATGCAAGCAGCTGCAGGCAGGCGAGCGCATTGGCACAGGCACAGTGGATGCCAACAAAAATTGGACGAGTGGCCAGGTGGCCTGGCCTGGCCAGCAGCGGACCTGCTGATCAGCCCGCCCGGCGGGCTGCATGCGGTGCGTCGTTTGCGCTGTAACCGGCCGGCCGGCGGCTGCTCCGAACAGGCCGGCAAACAGTAGCTATATCGGGCAAAGTCTTGCCGCGCCATTTCTGTCGGAGCGCGTTTTTGGCTTGGACGACGCGCGCGGGCGCGGACCCGTGTGCCCAAGACAAGCCAGGGGGCTCGCGCCCTCTACCTCTCGGGCGCTCCGCCTTTGGTGACATGCATGCCACGCCATGGAGAGCTGGACACTTGGGAACAGCAGGTAGAGGCAGGTGCTGATGAGCTAGCTGATCCGAAGTGTTTTCGCTGCTGTGTGACGCTCTTTTAAGCGCGCTAGCTAGTAGCTAGAATTCGTTGAGAAAGCTGCAACCACGACATGGGCGGAGAGGAAGGTATCTACTGGGCTGTCGGCTGTGTGGACTGTGAAGTTTAGGGCAGTAGCAGTCTTGTAGTCATGCATTCAGAACATTTGCGCCAACAAAGCATTCACGTTTAGGGTTAGTTTGTTCACATCTAGGAAGGGTTTGTTCACATTGATGCGATCCCCTTTGGATTCCGGAAAATTATATTCTTCTAATTTTACCGTATGCATGATTTTGTAACAGGTGCCAGTTCTTTAAAAAAATACACAGGAGGGCACATATCGTGTAGATTGACACTAGTACAATATCATATCATTAACACTGACGCTTTGTTAAACTGCATACTACATGTACTGCTGGGATGGAATATGGCTAGCTTGGCGGCACTGGACGGGCAGGAACCTGGAAGTCTGGAACAAAGGCTACTAGCATATCAACAGTAGCCGGACTGTAGCGCGGCTAGCAGGTGGACACGCGCGGCGGCGGCGGCATGCAGTCGTGAGATGGCACGCAGCGATGGGTGCATGCGGCATGCCGGTCGTGTGCGCGGCACGCGGCTACCAGTGGCGTTTGTCGGAGGCTGCTTGTGTGTCTCAATTGGAGTAACGCCAACCTCGTGTAGTCGTGTATGTTCGGTCCCCGTCGGGCTACATTCATATTACTAGCTGCAGCGCATCCGTGTCCCCGGCCCGGACGACGGCTCTCTCCCATGCCCATGCGTGTCTCCTGCGCCAACGCCGCACTTCGTAAAACCCGGAGCGTGAACTACGTATAGGAGAACAGCATTGCCGACTAGTACTAGTATACTAGGAGTACAGTACATCATCTATTGAAATGAATCTTTGGCCTTGATCTCTTCTTAATCATGCACATAGTAATATGAATAAATTGTACTACTGTATAATACTGTATTGGATAGAGACCACTAACTGTTTGTTATAAATTCGTGTCGTGCGAATTGCCACTGCTGTGCTAGTGTGATAGTGTCACGCATTCAGCAAATTCAGCATCAGCAAACAGTTTGATCCAGTAGTGGTCTGGTCTGGAGGTAGCAGTGCTTGGTTGCATGCATTAGATTCTGCGGTGGCGTAGTAGCGTGGTGACATGCTCATCAGGCGCCGCGCCAGCGGGTGGGCTTTCCATCGGCTGGGAAAAGCTGAGGCCGGCGCGCGGAGTCCCTGTTCCACGGATTTGGATTACGCCTGGATTGACGTCCGTCCATCCACCATAAGGGCACCCCCATCGCTGGCAGGCCGGCGCGCGGAGTCCACATTTTCCACATCGTTCCACGGAACCACGACGCTTTGGATTACGCCTGGATTGACGTCCGTCCATCCACCACCACTTTTTCTGATTCGGCTACAGTACGCGGACGTGGAGCTTGAGGCAGTACGCCAGCGTGGAGCGATGGGGAAGCCCCTAACACCGGCCGCAGCCCGCAGCACGCAGCGGCGAGGAGCAGCGGCAGCCGCCAGCGACCAGCGAGGGGGGCTGTGCCTCGCCAAGCTATCTCTGAGCCCTGTAGATTTTGTCGGAGGCGTTTACTAGATCCCTCTGAGCCTGTTGTAGCAGCAGCCAAGCCAGCAGCGGTACCCCCTGGCCGGTCTTCAGCCCCCTCATCAGTCATCACTGTCATCACTGGACAAAGACAAACTAGCGGTCGCACCCGTATGCATGTGTTTGCTTGCTTCGTCTTGTGCTTGTGCATCCTCTACCTAAATGCCGAGCAACAACTGCAACTGCACTCCATGGTCGATCCGATTCTGACGCCGAGCAACGCCGCGCCGAGCATTCATTGGGTATTGACAGTGCAGCAGCTGAGCTGCCCCCCTACTCGGCTACCGCCGCGCTACAACCCTCTCACTTGCACCGAGACGGGTTCCGGCGTGATCTCAACACCCTGCCTGCCCCTGCGCCGGCTGCGCCGGCGGCCGCGTCCGCAGCTGCAGCTGCGGAACTGCCAGCCAGCTGGGCGCAGCCAATGCAAAGCGGCACGCGCGCCGGCAGTCCCGGAGCTGAAGCTGAGCAGCTCTGGGAACGAGGGGAAAGACAGGGCCAGTCGTAGCCGGTTGTAGCCTTTCGGCGTTGCCGAAGCTGCCCCATTCAGGCCTTTCTTCGCCAAAACACAGCACAGTTCTGGAGACACCAACGGGGTATAACTGGCGCGCACAAATATCAACCCCCATACTACATGGATTCTCAGTTCCATCCCTGTAGTGATACTTCACCAGTAAAGAACCGTACAGTGCCGAACAATGGCAGCAACAAACCAAACGTGACAGGATACCATTTATGTCCAGGTGGTGTGATTACCTCCCAATGTTTTGTTGTGTCCAGGTGTACTTTAGATGACACGTTACCATTTATCAAAAGAAGAGGATACGATCCGTGGAAGGAGAAGCTGGTCGGCAGACAATCATCTGGAACATGTTACAGAATGCAGGGCGTCAGATTAATGTTTACAGTTCAGTTCTGTGTTTCTGTTGCAATGGCGGGGCTCGACCACAGTTCTAGCTGAACAAACACAGTAGCGCTCCAGGCGCAAACCAGATCGGCTCACTGCAACTTGTTGGCGACGTAGAGGAGGTGGCTGATGTTGGTTGGCGGGTAATTCTGCAGGAGCTTGAGGTTGGAGGTGAAATCGCCGGCCAAGAGGCGCTTCCGGAAGAGAATCAGCATTGCACAGCATATTCTGAGCAAGGTTTCCTGTGTTCGGCAGATGAAGTTTAGGTAAAGAACCAGAACCAAAGATCTTTGCAGAGTAGATGAAACAGTGTGTGCTCACCTGGGGGCCATCGGGATCACTTAATAGTGTGTCCCAAATGTGAATGGTGTCGGCAAAGTTGAATTCCTGGGTCAGCAGTAACGTTATCCATCTGAATGCATAGAACTGGGGATTAACCTGTAGAGAGCATGTTTTTGTCAACGAGAGCTGCAGACACCTGCCTTAAAACTGTTGGCATGATGCTTTAAAAAAAAAAAGATGACACCCTAAAAAAAGGTACCGCTAAACCATCTTAAGACACCAACCATAAAGAAGCACCTAAATTTATGTCATTATTATCATTAAAACAGATAAATCAAAGAAGTGCAAAGTTTAATTCATGTCAACAAGTGACCTGAAAGGCCAAACAGAAAACAGTCCTCAATACAGCAAGTAGCTTGGCACTACGCAGCACGTAAATACTTACTTCTGTAGTTATTTCCAAATGTTGTTGGAGTTCTCGATCATACTTTGCTACAAGCTGTGATAACTTGGCTAGTGTACCTTGAATGCCAACAGCACTGTTGTCTAGTTTCTGGCAGAAGTTGTCTCTAAACCCACTAAGCAGCTCAACGAAGCAAAAAAATGAATCCGCTTCCGCAAATTTCTACAAGGATTCCAAATAGAAACATTGTATAGTAATGACAAAACTAAACAAGAAAGCTTCGGTTATCAGCAGTAGAATGAAGGGCACTAAGAACTTCATAAAAACAATCTCTTACTCCATACAGCATTTTTATCATCTGGATCACTCCGAAATACAAAGAAGAGTGGTGCCAAAATTTCATTCATCCCTTGTACATATCTTATCCCAGCATTCAGCTTGGCAAAGATTAACAGTACATTTTTCAAAGATTCCTGATAAGGATAGTGAAGTGAAAAGATCAGACAGAGATCTGACAACACTGTTTAAACTCAGAGTGTGTGAAGATTTACCTGATTGGACTTTGCAAAAGATGAGTCGCCACAGAAGAAATGCATGTCAGGGTGGGTGCGCTTTACATCACGGTCAATCTGCTCCATAATCTCTGAGTACTGTTATGAAAAAAAAATCCAGACAGCATCAATTACCAATAAAAAGGCAATAAAGGAGGGCAAATCATTTCATACAAGCAACGACCCCAACAGCATATATGTGCAGGTACACACTGTATGCATGCACACTCAGACAGAAAGCTGTTTTTTCTTATGGGCAAAAAAAAAAGAAAAGCTGTTTTTTCTGAAACTAAATGGAAAAATAAGCTGTATTTTTAATAAAACGGAAATAAGCTGTGGAATAGTTGGCTCAAGGCTTTCTTACATCATTTTATTTTTCTCTAACCATAGCGAACCTACAACCTAGATTGTGAAGCAGGAATAGTGAAGTAAATCAATTGCATTATCCAGGTCCACTTGCTTCTTGCTTCTTGCAATGACCAAGTTATAGTACATGCCAACAATGACTGCCATATGCATGGTTCCAAAACAAGACATAAGAAAGTGTGGTTACCAATTAGAGGCGAACTGAACTTCTAGACATACTATATAAACATAATAATAAAGAGTTATAGTATCACAAGGAGACCTTTATACCTCAAAAAACTGATTCCAAGCACTGGTCTTCCCAAGGCTTAAAGGGTGCTCCTCTCGGGTTACTTCTGATCTGTGCAGGAACCCATTGTCAACGTGCTCTGCATTTAGGTTGTGGTGGCCTTCTGTTTGCTCCTGTTGCGCAATTTCTACCTACCTAGCAAATTCAGGATTCAGGCTCTCTATTTTCGGAAGAGGATCTAGTCAGGCATTGGTGGCCAACTAGGTAATATATGTGGAACAAAAACTGCAATCAAGATACCATAAGTATGACCTGAATGTGCAGTGACTTACAGGGTTTCTAAGGAACTCATCTTTGAAAGCAGCGTACTGTTCTCTCTTCTTTGCCAGCTCCTGCTCCCACAGTGAGCGGTCATTGGGCAGATATCCCAGTAGCAGCTGCACAACAATAACATGCACTGTCAGTGACTGAAAAAGGCAAAACCAAAAGCTTTGACTGCAACCTTTCCACTACTGACGGAATCAGAATGCGTCTTCAGTCTTCACTATAGGGCGAAGAAAAACAAGTAATGTACAGTTTCAGCCGGCTGTTAGCATCCAAAGCAAAAGGATTAACTAAAATTTCCTTGAGAAGAGGACTAATTAGAGGACAATCATCATACAAATTAAGGCTATCCTACATAGAAAACTATTTGATTCGCAGCAGATTGCAGTACCATTGCCTCAGTGAGGTCGACTTCTCAAATACCACAGCCTCTGATGATCATGCTCTGACCACAGAACAAAGGCTAAAAATGCCGGAAGGCGAGCCAATCCAGTACCTTCCACACAGTTGCCCGGACGCCCGCCGCGTCTGGGACTCCTTGAGCCGCCAGCATCCTCAATTCATCGAGATCTATCACCTTCTTAGACAACTGCAAGAGTCCAGCACCCCAAGGGCGCCTAAGCCAGAAGCCAATAAACCAAAAGCAAGGAACACCCTAACAGCAGGAGGCCTTACCGCCGCGAAGAGGCGGGACTGCCGAGAGATCTCGAATTCCGGCGTAGGGACCGGCGGAGGGGATCGCGGCGAGCTCGCCATGGATTTGGGCGTCGAGATGCACCCGTCCGTGCGGCCTCAGAAACGTGCCGGTTGGCCACATACGCATCCGGATCCATCTCTGACCGTCGATGCGTGGGCCCCACATAAATCTACCGTCCCGATCGTCCGCTGACTTTTCGTGATAACGTAGGACCCAGTTCGCACCGTTACTGCACCTTTCACGGGATGGGCCTTCATTGATCCAGAGATATAAAGCCCAAGAGGCCGAGCCCAGCCAGTTGAAGATGTCTGTATGGATTTGGTAAGGGCGTATGGCCCATGTAGAAATATAGGCCCATTAACCATGTGGCTTACGTTTATTTTATCTTTTAGACATGATTACCCATTTACCCTCAACATATAGAAGACTGAAGTTTGACGTCACGGTTGCTAACGCGCTGTAACTTTCTAGCTAGAAATATCGGAATTATCTAGCATAGAAAATTTTCTTGTCAGTAAAGGAGGGAGTAATTATTTTCAAGTCAGTATGTCACGGTCATTGTCTCAACGTGAAGCAACGAAACAGCACAAGAGTAAGAAGAGCATGCAACTGAGCAAATGACAACATCCTGTGTGTTCCCGGTTCAGACTTCTGATCGACCAACCAACCCCGTTGATGGTTAAATTTGGCGACCACGCACATAGGTAGCGAGAATATTATATATTCTATCGAGTTGGTGCTTGTTGGGACCTTCAGTTTGCTGTGGAAACTTGCTTGTGAATGAAAGGGTCCCACGATGACGATGGGACGGCAACAATATATACTATATAATAACTCGCATACAACCTTTTGTCACAATCATCATGAAGTCAGTGCGAGACCAGAAGCGGCGAGCATAGTAGATAGCAATGTCCTGCAAGAAAAAAAGGATAATACATCATATATACTCCTATGTAATAATAAGATAACTTGTACATCCAAGTCAGAGAGTCATGAGCTCAGCGCTGATCTGGTCATGTATACGAGTACACGCATGCAGTTTTTCAGATGTGCTGGAGGCTTGGCTGGCAAGTGTGTGTATTAACACCCCAGAGAAAGTCACGCATAGCAGAGTGGATAATCCATTTTCTTTTTGCAAGTTGAGTTGTATATTGGTTCTTAGCTACCTGGAAAAATAGCCAATGTCATGAAGCTCGTCACACGTACTAACATCTATTCATGGTATTCCCATTGCGTAGGTATGAGCAAGGATGCATAGAAAAAGAAATTGCAATTCTGAAATCGAGGTAAATCTATTCCTGATAGTCTCAAACAAATGCATAGAAAAAGAAATTGCAATTCTGAAATCGAGGTAAAAGATAGTCTCAAACAAAGTACTGTGCAACCGAATTGGATTCTTTTTTTTAATAAATACAAGGAGGTTTTATACTAATTAAGAACAGAGTAATGATGATACTGTTATGTGTTGTTATGTGTTGATGGTCTTGTTATGTGTTGCATTGTCGAATTGAAGTCCATAGTCGTTTGATGGTCTTATTATGTGTTGAGGACCGGCGGTTTCAAGAACGTGAAGGTAAATCCTTTGCAACTTAATTGATTATGCACTAATTATTTCTCATATGAAATTTAGATCACTCAATTTTCCCTACATTTGGTTCATTGTGCTATCATAGGTAAAGTAACCAGTTAAATTTCAATCACATTGATTTAACTTTATTTCATTTCATTTGATAGTGAAGTACTAAGGTCTGGATTTCCATAGTTTCACACTCCATTGGATTAATTTTTTTAGTTATACATGCGACTTGTTAGAAATCGTTCAATGTTGGACACACAATTGCATAGGTAGAAGCACACAGCAGAGGATCAGAGAGGTGGATGAATGGAGGAGGAACTGCTGTATTTCTTTCTCACTTTTCACTCATGTTCATGTACAAGGTGAAAGGGGCTCCCTATTTATAGGGGATGAAACCCATGGATAAACATTGCTACAGGGAAATGAGAACTCTCCAGATTGGCTACAAAATACCATGTTTTGAGATTCGTACATGCTTTGAGATTCATGCTCCAGAAATATCCCCCCCCCCCCAAATATAATTTGGCCATAATTTATTTTATTTACAACACGACTCAACTATAAATTGTTGAGTTCATTTATTTAGGATGGATTAAAATGGCTCACCAAATTCATCCCCAAAACGCATGTCATGTTATGAGCCTCATGCTTTGCCCTCGTTCAATTTTATCACTCTTAATCTGTTTGTATCTGTTTTTATTCGAAACTTCTAATTTAATTATACAGTCCATAGAACCAACAAAAAGAATTATACCGTTCATAATTAAAAATATTTAATCATGAATTTTAATAATCAGGCTACATTTTATATTGTAAAAAAAAATCCACTTTTGAAACCAGCAGGATCAATTTTGTCTGGTTTCGATAGGTGGAGGGTGTTTGCATGGTTAGAGTAGAAAATCATTAACGTCCAACTTGGAAGTTGAAGAAAAATATACTTTGCCCCGTTTACTATGTTAGTGTATTCATTATATATAAAAAAACATAAACCCAATTGGATTTTAGTTGGTTGGTACCGGACGCTGAAGGCAAGCATATTACCCGGTGGTATCCCGGTCAGGTCATATCTGCATCTTCTAGCTAGTCCGGGCATCCCCCTTTTCTAATCCCATGTGGGGGATTATATTACAACGTGTTCTTGGTTCCGACGAAAGATCGTGTTAGGTGCCCATCAACTTGTCACCTGCCTGTGAGATCGACACACTGCATTTCTGCAAGATGAGTACCATGCATGCACACCATGACACACGACACTAGTGAGTTGAGCACGGAGCGCCCCATAAACGGCAGGGTGATTAGGGTGGCGCCGGCGCGTCATTGTCTCAGGCACTAGCGCAGTCGCTGCTGCCGGTGCGTCCTGTAGTGCACCTGTGTGGATGGAATGGAGGAGGCGGAGTGCTGCCGGCAGGGGCCGGCCGGAATACCTCCTCGAAGGGGCAAATACACATGACACGGCGTGTGATACCGTGATGCGAAACGGCAAATGATAGGGAAACCCATGCCGCCACCATGCCCTGCCCGGTCGGTAAACGCAGTGATCAGATATCTCATATCTGGAGAGAGATCCATCGATCGATTTCAGGTGACAATGACGGCACGCAACGATGGAAGCAACTAGTCAGAACGAAGGAATCCGAAATAAGTTGGTCATCTGGACTGTGGAGCCTCGACGTAGACACTGCATTGCATTGGAGTATATCCTTTTGGTTGTGCAAATTAAAGCCTGCGAAGGAGACACATTCTTTGAAGCAGCAGGCTGTGCACATAACCTCGCAAGGGAAGGGAAGGGAACGATGGCTACTGCCCTGCCGATCGACTTGGCGTATTAGCGTTAGAGAGCGGATATTCCACGGCGCTTTTTCCACGACCGACGACATGCTTGATCTCCGTTCTTTTGACTCCTCAAACATCTGAAGAACCAAAAGGCAAAAAGCGCGCGCTAATGTAATCAGCAGTGCTCGTAAATCCGGTCCCTTTCGAGCTATTGTTTTCACTAACCTGTGTCCATTGATATTTGCAAGTGACGCAAACAGACAGCAGTCCAAGGTCAGTGGTAGCACAGCAGTAAAGACTAAGGAGATAAGAGCCTTGCAGGTTCAGAGACCAGGCGCCACGTCCGACACACACTCATGTGGCTGAGCCAAACCCCGGCAGCATCACATCTGCTCCTCCCGTGTGGGAGGTAAACAAATCGCCGCCACGTCGGACGGCTTAATCCTCTACCGCTGGAGTGCTACCGCCACGTCGGACGGTTTGATCCTACCACTGCTGGAGTGCTAGGCCCGCCGCTCGTAGCGGCAGAGGCTGAGCTGTTACCTGGCTGTGTTTTTTCGGCCCGGGGCTGGCCCATGCCGGCGGCATACGGATGAGGCCCTGCATGCGGGCCACGGGCGCGCTACGTCGGCACAGGGGCAGCCACATGTGGCGCTTCCTCATTCCAAGAGCCGTTTTGGCCACTCTGCCTCTGCCTCCTGCTGCTCGCGACCCCTCGACCTCGCTTGCCTTCTCGCAGCAGATGATCCATGAATCCATGTCCATCAGATCAGATAAAAAAAATAAAATAAAAAAAAACGAATCCATCAGATCAGATGGTCGTCTTGCGCGATCCACCCTCCACCACTTGAAATTTTCCTCCGTGCACATAATTAATTAACGAAATGCAGAAGTTTTGTCGATCAATCAAGATAAGGAATTTCACCTATACTATTTCAGCGATACACGCACACAAGACAAACAGCGCCGATATGCGCGTTCATGGCGAAGCACGTTCCGAGGACACACCCACGAAACGCCTGGATACTGCTGGTCATTTTTAACAGCGGGAAATGACGGAAGTGACGAGCAGCAGGAAAAAGCATGTGCAAAGACCAATCCCAAAGCCAAGGAGGTGGCAACTGCGAGGCCGTTTGTGAGAATCGCATTTCCCCCACGGGACTACGCTGCAAGTCTGGAAACGTGGGTCGGTCGGGGACAGGGGCGGCCAGCGCGTAGTTCTCCCGTTCTCCGTGGCCGCCAGCTCTCGCTCTCTATAAAAGCGTTCAATCGCCCGCGGCAATTGGCCTGGCCACCCAGAGCCCCCAGAGCACGCTGCAAAGCAGCTGCTGCGACGTCTCCCTCCCCCGCACCGGGCCCGTGCACAGATATTTTACTCGGAGAAATCCCCCCGCGGCTTTCCCTTCCGTCGTTCGCCTGTCCACGCCGGAGTGCCGGACAAGGAGATGTGCGAGGCACCGAGGCTCGGCTACCGTGCCGGCACCGGCGCCGGCGACGCGGCCACCGCCGCCGCCGTGGCCGCTGACGTCGACGTCGTCACCACCGGCGGACGCCGGAGGATCCCCGCGCATTCCTCTGTTCTGGTAAGCATCCAAAACGAACCAAGCCGGAGTCCTTGCGTTCCCTCTCCGACGACCGGTTCCTCTACCTTGGCGCATTGCTCTGTTCCCCTGCAAACGATCTGAGTCTCGCTCGTCTGATGAGAGCTTGTGTTCGTCTTTGGTTTCCGCGTGCGCTAGGCCTCGGCGTCGCCGGTGCTCCGGAGCATCCTGGAGCGGCGCCTCCAGAAGGATAGGGAGAGCGGCAAGCCCGGCAGGTCCGTCGTCCGGATCCGCGGCGTCACCGACGACACCGCCGCCGCCTTCGTCCGCCTCCTCTACGCCGGCAGGTTCGTCCGTACACACCGTGTCTCTGTTTCCCTTGAATTCCTGCCACCCCATGGGATTGCATGACCTGCTATGCTGTTCCTAGTCTTATTTTCGCACACGTCCTTTACTTGCGAGGCTGGGCAAAGCTAGCGTAAACACGATTATTAGCAAGGACTAATTCTGAGTTATTCTAAACGCACGAGGAGGGAAAGGGAAACACATGCCACGTGTGTACTCGAACATCAACCTTTATTCTTAGACATCATCAGCAAGTGTTTTTGTATTAATCTAGTATATTGTAGTACTTTTTGTTCTTTATTTATTTCGAAACGATTTGTTTAACGTTCTAGTCCATGTGCTAGCTTGAACAATCATTTTGAAAACTAGGTACCAAATTCTACCAAACCGGTCGAGCTCTCCCTAGAAAAAGCCGGCCTTGCACCCAAATTAAACATTTCCCAGATACTAATATCGATACATAAATCAAAATGCATTTGAACAGTTGATTGAGCCTTGTCGGTTCAATGAACAAAGAATCGGTGAATGTAGTGGTCGATCAAGACAGATCCCGACCTTGATATTTTTTTGCTGCACCATCCAATCACCGAGCCGGGTGTGCTCGCAATTTTGACTGATTGGATTGGGTTGGGTCGCCTCATCATCATTTGTCAGTGTCACGTCCCGGGTCGGCGGCAGCCACGTCGCCCGCCGGACGCCTCTGGTAAACCAGAGCCACACAAACACCCCAAACCCCGCGGCGGAAGCCGGAAATCGCCGGAAAAAATCTCGTGGCTTTCCCGGCGGCGAAAAGGACGGCGAGGGGGTAGTAAATAAAAGCCAAAAAGGATAAGTTAAAGCGAGGGAAAAAGCGCTGCCCTTTTTATATATTTTGTGTATTTTCCCGCCGCTAGGTTGCCTGGTTGGTGTGGCACTGTGGCCTGTGGGTAGCGCCTGGCCGGTTGCACCTGCACGACGGCTAGCTGGAGCTGGACCCTCCCCGGCCGCCGACGTGCGCGTCATCGCGTACCGCACGACTGGCTCCGCGGCGAGGGCGACCGCACGGCCGGCACGGGCACGCATCGTGGTGCTGCTTGCCGTGGATTGGAAATTATTTGGCCTACCTACGTGGCTACATGTGGATTCCGAGGAAGGGACCACCCGGACGATCGCAGCCTCGCCTTGGGCGAATGTTCTTGTGGAGCCTGTCGAAGACTCTTCTACCACACTACTATAAGTATATGATTCTTTAGCTAGAAGCCACACTACATATTCTTGTGGTTCACTCACAGGAATTGTCAGGTTCTGACTAAACTAAACAATGTCTACGACACTGCTGTGCTTATTTTAATTTTTGCTGATGACGAACGAACAAACGAACGATCATGTGCGAGCGCGGCGGTTAACTAACACGGAAAAGACAAAACGGTCTCTTGGCAGGTGCGGCGAGGCGGAGGATGAGGACATGGAGAAGCACGCGGTGCAGGTGCTGGTGCTGGCGCACGCGTACCAGGTGCCGTGGCTGAAGCGGGCGTGCGAGGGCGCCATCGGCGCACGCCTCACCGCGGACTCGGTGGTGGACGTGCTGCAGCTGGCCGACCTCTGCGACGCGCCGCGCCTGCACCTGCGCTGCACCAGGCTGCTCGCCAAGGAGTTCGCCGCCGTCGAGCGCACCGAGGCCTGGCGATTCCTCCAGGAGAACGACCCCTGGCAGGAGCTCACCGTCCTGCAGCGCCTCCACGAGGCCGACATGGTACGTTTTTTTTCCTTCATTCCCCTCCACCAAATGGAGACCACGATCATGTAAATCTGACAGATGCTTGCAGCCTTGCACGCACGCACCAACAAATGGAAGTGCGAGTGCACTGCAAGGAAATGAACATGCACGAATCATGATGACGCACGCCGGCCTGTCGCCGTGCGGCACAGTGGGGGTGGGGGACTGGGGTGGGGAGCATGCTTTTTCTTTGGCGTCAAGCTTTGTTCCTGGAAATGGCGGACATGGTGCTTTGTTCCTGGAAATGGCGGACATGGTCGGACCTCCGTGTCGCGTTCGTGCGAGTGCGTAGGACATGACGCGAGTGTTTTTCTATGTGGTTGGTGCGTCTGTGTAGGGCGGTTCAGGGCGGCCCGTCCACGCCCAATGGTCGGCGAATGTTCACATCTTACCTTTCCGCCTCTGCTTTATTTTTAAACGTTTTCATTTGGTCGTGACCTGGAACACAGTTTCCAGGCCAGCTCAGGTTTAAGACTTGACAAAAGCCAGCAGAATCTTGGCGGCTATTCGATCAGTCTTCAATCGTAGGATTTCAAAAGTCGCACGGAGAATCTTCCATTCATCATGTTTACATTTGTTGGACAGTTCTACGTTGCACGTTTTTTTGCACGTGTACTTCTTGCCCCGACCTCGTGAGCTAAGCACTGACCGATGTGCCCTCGACGTGCAGCGGCGGCGCAAGTGGCGGCGGAAGCGCGCGGAGCAGCGCGTGTACGTGGAGCTGAGCGAGGCCATGGACTGCCTGGACCACATCTGCACGGAGGGGTGCACGGAGGTCGGCCCGGCGGGGCGGGCGCCGGCGACGGCGCCGTGCGCGCGCTACGCCACGTGCCGGGGCCTGCAGCTGCTCATCCGGCACTTCTCCCAGTGCCACCGCAAGAGCTGCGCGCGGTGCCAGCGCATGTGGCAGCTCCTCCGCCTCCACTCCGCGCTCTGCGACCGCCCCGACAGCTGCAACACCCCTCTCTGCATGTAAGCGCCCGCATTGCTTCGTTGCCGCCGTCCATTGCGTGAGCTGGCGCCTGACATTGTTACGGTTGTCCGTGCAGGAGGTTTAAGCAGAAGGAGCAGGAGAAGGCGGCTGCCAAGGCCGGCGATGATGGCGACAAATGGGGGCTTCTGGTGAAGAAGGTGAAGACTGCCCGGGTCTTCTCTTCTCTAGCCAACAGGAAGCAGACGAGCACCTCCACCCAGTGCTGAGGAAATCCAAGAGCAGCCTGGGATGGTTAGGGGTAGTTAGACTAGTGAGTGTGAGTGAGAGGTTGGAGTGAGCAGTTTTTTGGGGTCCGTTTTCAGATGTACATGCCTACAATGTCAGTGTCACCATGTGATCTACGCTTGCGTTAGTAGAATTCTTTTAGTGAGGTTGGAGTCAGTGAGCCGAAGGTCAATGTAAAAACTGCATGTACCATAGATGGGAAATATGAGATAAATAAATATAGTCTTATGATATCTTTCAGGATTCTGGCACCCTGACAAAACCGTTCAATCCAAAATGACTGCCAACGCTCAATGAACGCCATCCTCATTTTTGGTTCAAATCATGGTTTCATGATCCAACTTGCTCTTGATAAAGATTTGATCTAGGCCTTGTTTAGATTGGCGCAAAATTCTAAGTTTTTTCACTCTCTATCACATCAATCTTTAGGCCTATGCATGGAGTATTAAATGTAGATAAAAAAAAGTAACTAATTGTACAATTTAGTTATAAATTATGAGACGAATCTTTTGAGTCTAATTAATTTATGATTAGACAATATTTGTCAAATACAAACGAAAGTCTACAATATCAAAATTGCAAAAATTTGCAATCCGAACAAGGCTCTACTAAGATTTCATTAAGCATAGAAAATTTCAGGGTTTTATGGAGTTTGTTTAGTGGCACAAGTTGTTGACATCATAATAAAAAGGCCATCAGCAAGCGAACAAGCAAATTGGCTATGGCGCTATGATTATAAAAGCTGCTTGAATCATCGGAAAAGCCCCAAAAAAGAGTTCAAAACAAAGAAAAATATTTTTAAGGAAGAGAAACAAAGATATACACGGAGCAGAAAATAGCACTACATTATTAACTTAGAATGGCACAACATAAAAGCAACCAACATGCTGCATATGTATCCTGGAACATGAGTAAAATATAACACGAGGTCACTTAAACAGCACCAAACATTCTGCTTGTCCCACAAGGGTTTCTTCAAGTGAACAATGAAATCTCAGTACAAAACAACACCTTATAACCAGACCAAAAAAATTGAGAGTAGAGTCGCGTTGCTCTGAAACAAGAACAAAAACAGCAAGCTGGGGCAGGTTCTTGCAGTTCTGCTAAGTTACAACAATTCAACATGAGCATACCCAGTTGCATTCAATAATGTTATAGCATCTCTCACTTTATTGGAGGTGTCGAACATACATCAGTCAAGATATCATCACTTGGAAATACAGCAGAGGAAATATGATAAAGGAACTGCCAGAAACAATTGGCCAGATGATAATCATGATTCATTCTCTTTAGCTTGGGCCATTAACTCTGCCTGCATTCTCTTTATCTCCAGCTCCCTTTCCAACCTCTCTTTCTGAAAAGAAAAAACACTATCAGCTGTTTCCAACAAAACATCACTAAGTATACTAAACTATAGACGCTGCCAGTGCACGTATTTGCACAAATGGGCCATGGTGGTCAGGCATGTTTATGTGTGATGAACTGATGATGGAGTTCTTGGTGGGAACAGAACACACAAGTGATTCTGTCTGCGTTTGAGTCTCGCACTACAAAAGTACATAATGCTGTCATGTCTTAACACCATCTTTGAAGAACAGGGATCCAAAAAAGGACTAAACATGCCTACAGAAAGAAAAACTGTGCACCACAGAAACACAACCACAACAACTTTCCATCTCTCAGAATGAACCTTTGGGTACAATGGAGACAAAATTTTAATCATAGTATCAAAGTATCATTGTGTGAACACACAATTATTATGAAACATGATGTGTTTTCAAACAGCTCACAAGTTTCCATGTTACTGTACCTCTCAATCTAAATGGCTTTCAAACTACAATCTAGGCACTCAGGATTCAGAAAAAAAGCATAACTATACAACCTTACAGCATGAGTAACGATGCCACTGCATATCCAGTGCTCATACCCAAATCCATACCCGTATTGTTTGGGGAGGGTATGGATTATCTAGTAAAGTATGGATATAGGGAGGGTACGCCTGCTGCTCCAAATCGTCTGCACCACCGCCTGCAAAAATCCCAACCTCAGAAGATGTTCAGGAGGTGCTGGACTAGGTGGCGGCGGAATGTCGAGGCTGTGTTTGATCACGGCATCACGGCCATGACACAGACACTGCCACAGTTCCATCGTCGTCTCCTCGCATGTGCCTTCGAAGCTGTTCTTCACAATAGGGAGCAGTGTCTCTGAAGTGGAGGAATTCTTGTCTTTGGCAGAGCTATAGCAGGGGCTGTCGTGATGGTGGAGCCCCACCTCCATGCTCCAGGCACTGATCAGCAGTCCCATGTCTCCGGTAGTCCGGTGACTACAACCATCCCGTTCTCCCGTCGAGGGTCGAGTTCATCATCAGCCAGGTTTCATCGTCAGTGCAAGAGCACTGGACAACGGCTCCTTCCCAGTTTCGCACCACCAACGGTAATGACAGGACAGAGGATACGGTGCCATCAGTCACAGCAGCTGGAATCTCTTCTGTGCAGAGATCGTTCAGTGAGCAGCAGGTAGAAACAGGCATACCCATACCCATTTGGAGATCCATGTGGATGGATAGAATAATTGAATGTGTACGGCTAAATTTTGGATTTGGGTACAGTTAATCCACAGTTGTGGCCAACGGCATCACTAAGCATGAGACAGCTAATGCAATTGAGATTAACTTTCAATCCACATTTTATTGTAGCCATGGAACACTATTTGATAGGTGTAGACCTGACTGATAATGGAAGCAAAACTACAGCTGCAAAAACTGAGTGCCATAGTTGCAAATTCATTAGAAAACTGAGTGCCATAGTTGCAAATTCATTAGAAGTCAAAACCCTAAGGTGACATATGCTGTTTCTTTCCTACAGTACATCCATTCTATTGTTTGAAATGGGCTGCTCTCAGATGTCTTCCATTTGCAGAATCTTCTATTACACTCTAATAGTCAAATGTTGTGGTTATTAATTTTCCACTAGTGGTTTCTGCCAGAAGATGTAACATCTGAGTTCGTTTCATTCCATGTCTGTGCACAACTTTACATGATCTGTTCCTTTTTTAGATAATGACATGATCTGTTCCTAGTCTAGGACACGAATTGGCGTCTCAAAAAAATAAAATAAAATGCAGAGACAGAGCCAGCGAGGGAGGGCAACACAGCAACTGAAGAGAGACTATGCTTCAGAACATCGCACTCAGAATCTCAGATAAGCCAGAAACTCTTCCCGAACCCACAGTTCATCAGGCCAGTTGGATCTAGCATATGCATTCGAAGATTCATGTGGTTCGAGCAGCAGCCAATCAAAGGGCATAGACAAACCGGATCTAACAAGCTAAGGCCATAATGAATCTACAAGCTGCACCGCATAGTAACAAGGAATGGATTTGAATTCACAAGGATTAAGAAGGGGAACAGATTGCGCCAGAGAAATGGTATCCGCATAGTACCTTCTCGTCCTGGTGAAGGGCGATCCAGACGTGGACCCTGTCCATGGACTGCCAGAAGAGGAACGCCCCGAAGGTCATCGCGAAGTAGGTCGCCACCCGCACCATCTTCTTCCCCCCTTCGCCGATCTGTCTGGCTGCGCCTGCGCCCCTCTCTCCGTCTCTCGTCTCCGCCGCGGATTTGGGGATTTTGCGATGGCTGCGGCGTCTTCTCAGAGACGAATACCTCCAGCTCCAATGGACGGCCGGGATTCTGTTTCGGGGCCGGGCAAGAGTGATCTGGGCCGGGCCTTCATTCCCTTCTGGGTCTAAAATCCTCTCGACGGTCTGACCTGCGAGTCGAGTGCTACTGAGCAGTGAGCACTGGCTTGTGAGTTGTGACTCTTTTTTCTTTCCGATTACTTATGTGTGTGTTTAAAAAAAACTGAAACTGTGGGGCATGAGCCCCCCGGGATTACTTGTGAGTTGCGACTCAACGAATCAATTTCATCAGAAGCAAAATGAATTCATGCATGTTTGACATACCTGAGTTTGTGGAGTTAAAGAAAAAGCGGATCAACCGAACATCACAGACAGGAACTTGCTTGCTGCAAGAACCGAATATCCTAAACCCTACATTCAAGCAAGAAAGAAATCTTTAGTGTAACAAATTCAGACTTTGCATTATTTTTTGTTTACATCGGGCTTCGTAAATTTGCCACTAGACCCACCAATTATAGACTCGGACAAGCCTATGTTTCATTCGCTCAGTGGCAATCATAATCATGGGGGCAATATCCAGAGTGGAAAATTCCCAACTATATCTATTAGTCTATAAAGAAATATAAAAGTGTCGATCTAATTATTTGGATAAGATTTATAAAACTTAGGGTGCCTAGAGTTCTGTTAACTTGGGAATTCTCGGTGGTTATTGTACATGTGGTGGCTTTGGCTAAGTAAAATGGAGCCGAAAACGCCATGGATGGTTTTTGATATCTCAATACACATCAATACAAAATCCATGATCAAGATCTCGATCACCACTTTGGTCGAAGATGACAAGAGTCACAAGACCACCCTATTATCGATGGACCTGGGGCTATTTGGCATATCAATTAAGCAACTAGCACATGCCCTATACCCCTTCATCTGCGTTGTACAGTGTAATTAAAAAAAGAAACAGACAAAGGTGAGGAGAACAATACATGAAGTGTTTTGTGAACAAAATTGGATTCAGGATATTTTTGGCGTTTTTTTGGTTTTGGTAGTCATAGATTGGCTAACTCTCGGATGCAACGATGGAGCTCGCTCAAAATTTTAGATAGTGTGAACATACATGTTTTTCAATTCCATCGCTTTCTTACAGTATACCCCCTCCGTCTCAAAAATCTTGTAAATATCATTCTTTGGCATGGGAATAACAGAGACATGAAATTACACATGTGCCCCTAGTTTTGTTTATTTCATAGCTCATCTCATCAGAGTTCTCCATGACAATCATTGCATCCAAAGAATTCACAAAAAGTTCATAAGACACAAGGATGCCACATGGGCAAACAACAACCACACAACATACCAAAGCCACATTTAAAAATTCGAGTAAAGCAGCGCCTAAACAACCATGACCACACATTTCAAAATTTTCACTTCCCGCTACTTTAACACACTACAAAAGCACGGTGGCCGCCACCAAATAACTCTCTCCTTTCATTAGCTGCTCACGAAGCTCAGGGTCTTTGCTCTACCACCCATGGTGTTTCATCTTAACTCAAAACCACCAGATCAAGGAGAGGCCTTCACAAACATGGATGAGGAGCCACCAGATGAATTACCATTTCCATTCGATGAAGCATTACCATACTTGAATGAGTGGCCACCATAAGAGGAACAACCCTTCGAAATCCAAGAAACACATGAAGCTTTGCTGGAGTGTCAATGTTTATAAGTGTCATTGGAGTCACCAAAGAACTTACCTGAACTGATTCCTTCATTTTGCACTCCAGCAATCCCCTCCAACTCAAAGACAACAAATATATGAAGCTTTGCTTGAGATAAGTGTCAATGGAAAACTAAGAAAAAGTAGTACAAAAAGGGTCGATGAATTGTTCAATGTCCATCGATCAGTAGTGTGGAGGATTTGGAAGCATGCAAAGCAATATGTCGTGAGAAAGGAATACCAGTTGATATCAGTTCTAGAAAGCCCAAGAATTCTGGCCGTTCAAGTTGACCTTTCACAAGTTCAATCTAGAAGGTCAAATAGATGGTTTTAGTATAAATTTGAGTTGAAGAGATTTGAACCTAGGCCTTGTTTAGTTCCAGAATTTCACCCCCCAAATTCACTATGCAGAATTCCTATTCCCCATCACATCAAAATGTTGGCACATGCATGGAGTACTAAATATAGATGAAATCAAAAACTAATTGCACAGTTTTATTGTACTTTGCGAGACGAACATTTTGAGACTAATTATTCAAAATTTGAACAATTTTTACCACATAAAAACAAAATCGCCCGTAGCGATGTGATCGCTACAGTGCCGATTTGGTGCCCAGAATGGGAACTAAACAAGGCCCTAAATGATTGGGTGCATGACTACACATCGGACCCAACCACTTTGAGTTGTTCATTTCCGATAATTTACACAGATTTGTATTTGAAAAAAAAACACAGATTTATAGAATTTTCTTAAAAAGTAATCCGTCCATCCCCAAACAGTCTTCTCATTTTCTAAGAAATTTAACTAAATCTGTATAAAACACTAATATTTATTGGTTAATTAACCATAGAATGTATTTTATAACAAATATATGTAAAGCACATTATTGTTGATTGCAAGAAGTGTTTTTTAATGGATGAAGTAATTATTACTCTTCCGTTATGAATTATAAGTTGCTCTGACTTTTTTCGTACATCAAATTTAATATATATATCTAGACAAAGCAATACGTTTATGTTATGTAACCTACAAAAGTCGAAGTGACCTATAATTTGAAAAAAAAAAAAGTCAAAAGCCACCTAATTTTTCAAGCATGGTATACCCAAAATTTTGAAACGTTGACACCTCCCATTCCCATTCTGAATATGGCTGTTGCAGCTTTATGACAAGATTTTGTTACAGACAAGATATACTTGTTGCAGATTTATGATATACTTCATAACAAGTTACAGTTACAACAGTTACAAAATGATTACAATAGCAAGTGCAAAAACCGCGCACCTAGCGTGTTAAAGAGGTGCAAAAGTACTGCGTTGCCATGACCCGAGGGGCAACATATTGTACAGTGGTTTTCTTTCACACACATGACCTGCCACTAGAGGTACACAGGATATTTCATTCCTTTCTATGTTTTGGCATAGTCAAATGAGCAGTATTTTCTGGCAGCAGTATCGAGCTGCATGCCAATCCAAATGGATGCAGTCGAATTTCATGCTTCCACAGTTTACATCATTGCAATAATCCACTTCTCTTCCCCCAACCCATGGCTATGATGTATAAAATCACGCAGCCAGCAACGGTCCCGAAAGTAGTTTCCCAAAATTTCCTGTTTGCTGCTCGAATTTCCTCCTGAGTATTTGGATTGTAAAGTGATATACCAATATTCATACCAAAAAGACCAACTACAGCCACTCCAGCAGTAATGACAACAGTAGCAGTTGAGAGCATAACCCCCATCTGCAGCAGTTGATTCTGCTTGTCGTCCAGCATTATATTGATATAATCTTCTGTGTCATCAACGTACTCCCTCAACTTCAATCATAGAGAGGACATTTAAAGTATCAGAAGCATGCAAATAAGACATCTCATGAATGTGAAGCACCATACACTATTGTCCTAGTGTCACTGATAGCACATGGCATGTCAAAAAGAAAAAAAAAAGCAACAAAAAGCCATGGGTAATTAGGTGCAGAATAAACTAAGCCACTGCCACAGCACAGGATTCACTGGCTTAAGTTATCTAATTTTATAGGAAGTTGCTAATTCTATGATGTCTTAAGATTAGCTTGTTTAGATAAAAGGATGTCATTACTAAACCAAACAAAAATAGCTTGTTGTTTATTAAAGAACTGGTTAAATACGTATATATAACAATAATTAATGACAGGGAATGCTCAACCAAACAAACCAGACACTTTGCCCACATTTAAAGGTTCAATATCTTTTCACAGTAGTGAACAAAACTTACAACTCTTAACATAGTTTGTTTTACTTGTGGAAACATCATTTCAACACAAATCAAATACTTTTATCATTATGTTAGCAATTCTGGTTCAAGTGACATCACACATTCGCACTTCAAGAAAACGTCTGCTATTACCAATAGTGCTCCTCAACACAACAATATTGGCAGCAATGTGAGTAAGAGGGCAAGTGAAATTACATGTGATAGCTTGTTAAGTGTGCCATCAATTTGCACAAAGTACGCCTCCAGAAGCATCTCCAGTTCTTCAATATTAGGCTTGTAACCAATAAAGCTACCATTGCTTCCATCTGGCTCACTTCTATAATCTTCATCCCTACACACACACACACAGAGACAAGAGATAAAGTACATTAAAAAATTGGTATGTGCAAATTTGCAAGATGCACTTTAGGTTATCGATGGATATAAGAGAAAACGAGTATTGCTTGTTCTGTTCTTTCAAAGAAAAAAAAATCTTGCTATGATACTTGCCTATCCTCTTCTGTCTGAGGTGGATCATCAACCTCCGCTCTAGATGAAGCCTCACTGATTTCTTGTTGAGTAAGCTTCTCTGTCAAGTACATTTCAGCCATATCCATTTCATCATCCAGTAAATGCTCAAGCTCATCCCTCACCTTGTAGAACATAATTTTTTCACAAGAGAAAACTGGATCAGTAAAACAAGTTTCTTGCAAGGAAATTAAAAGTGGGTACCACCTCGTACTTGAATTCTTGAAAGTAGCAGCACTAAACAACAGAATATGTTTGATGGTATGTACACACCAGACATCCCTCATTTACCTCAGCATAAAAGAAACATATATAGGATAATACAGCAACAAAGACAGACATTGACAAATCTGAAAGAAGACTGACATCAAGTAGATCAAAGAATTTCAACTGCCTACCTTCTGTACTCGACCAGATATCGCAACCAGACGGCTCTTGATTTGCCTAACCCTTTCAAGGTTTAATGTGCTGATCTTCGATGTCAGCTCATCCAATGCTGGATATGCCTCTTGCTCCAGAGTAGAAGTCTATGGAAGAGAATAAAAAAGAAGTGATGTTAGTCAACACAGGAATCTGTAAGGAACCTAAGTTTAGTTTATTTGTGAGAACTTAGTTATCTTACACGCACTATAGAAAACATTATAAAATAAATAAAGGCCAGAAGCATAAGGAACCTATGTTTAGTTTGGGCTTGATTGGTTGATTACCAAAATTTGCCACGCCAACAATTTGGCAAGCCATGACTTTGGCTAGTATTTGGTTGGCTACCAAAACTTGCCAACATCTCACAATTAGCTTGCCAATTCTATGGCAAATTTTTTGCCCTAACTTTGACTTGCCAAAACATTGGCATGGTAAACTTAGCTATCTTAAACGCACTATAGAAAATGTTATAAAATAAATAAAGGCCAGAAGCTATCCAAACAAGTCAGCTTCTACAAGAAGTAAAAATGATGTCCTGCATGGTCCATATAATGAATGAAAGCTTGCTAAAGCATGGAATGCGGCTTGTGAGAGATATGAATTCAATTGTCGTCAGATAACAAGTATATAACCAGATAAAGAATTCCAGATGCAAGGACATACTTCCTCTTCCAAAGATCTGCAGGCTGACTCAAGGCACACTTCAAGAGCTCGAAATTCGAAAGGCAAAACCTTGGTATTTCCATCTTTTGCAATGGCTAAATTGGGCATACTGCTGCTGCTAGTCATTTCAGGCACAACAGCGGTAGCCTTCTTAGTCATCTCCACTTCATGTCCATTGGATGAACTTGGTACAGGAAATGGTGAAGCAACCACAGATGATTCACCTTCCATGTCAGTGAGCTCAGCTGCCTAATAGATAAAGGGGAAAACCAATTAGTGATATATCCTCAATCACCATTTCTTATAACATTTACTGATCAAAATATAGCAATCCAATAAGATTCTTTTTATCCTTATGCCTAAATATCACCATTTTAGTCTACTTTGGAAAACTATCGTCCTATTCCATGAACTCTCTCTTCCACGATATATCCTCTGATTGCAATATCTTACACATAACACTAAGTGATCAAAACATATAAGTATTTGATCATGTTATTTTTATCTTTCTTCCAAAATATCACCATTCTGTCCACTTTGAAAAACTATATCTACCCACTGCATAATCCACAACAGGCTCAGAGCACATGCTGTATCCTGACCAAACTCCAAAACAAACTCTCCAGTATAGTGCCCTGCACAAATACTAAGAAATTCACACAATTCCTCCTCCCCACTTACCAAAATTTAAATATGTCTTTTATACTAAGTCAAACTTCTCTACCTTTGACCAAGGTTATAGAAAAATGCACAATCACCTACAACATCCAACAAGTTTAATTGGATACACCATGAAATATATCTTGTCAGGGTTAGCAAAGTTCGACTTGGAACAAACTAAAACAACTTGAAACAGAGAGGGTACTCCCTCTGGCAAAAAAGAATGCAATTCTCCTTTTCGAGCTGATTAAATTTATACAACAATACTAACATTTATAATACCAAATATGTATCATTAGATCAATCATTGAATGTTTTTCCTATGGCAAATCTATTTGGAGATATAAATGTTATATCATTCTCTACAAATTTAGTCAAAATAACTTAGAATTGGATTCTTCTGGGGACGGAGGAAATAATTCCTAAGACTGAAAAGAAAAAAATGCCTAACAAAAATTTAATAACTAGACAACATTACCTGGTCCGACGAAGATGCGAGGACGCGGGTCTGGAGGTCGCGGACGAAGCGCGCGAAGGCGGGATCCTTGGAGTTTGGAAGCAGCACCTCCGTTGCTGTGATCAGGGCTTTGACGCGCTCCAGGTTGACGACGATGGCGCGCTCGCGGCCCAGGATCGTGGATGGGTACGAGAGCAACGGGTCGAGAACCCTGAGATCGCGCGCGGGAAGCCCCGTGCGCGCCATCACCGCGTGCTTCCCGGCTTCCTCCACCCGCGCCGGGCCCGACGCCGGCACCACCATCCACTCCCGGCCCGCAGCAGCGGCAGCCCCCGCCTTCCGCCTCCCCACGCCACCGCCGCCCGTCCCCGCCCCGTGCGGCCTCATCGTTTACGCCGTGGAATTAGGGCTCCGGTCGGAATCGCGGCGGCGGTGGTGGGGAATCCGGAACGTGCGGCGGTGCGCTCGTGGCGGGTTAGGTGCTAGCCGGCTGGGAGGAGGTGCTGGGTGTTTGCGTGAAAAGAACTGACCAGAGGGGCTTTTCGGAAAATTCACCAAATCAAATGAGTTGGGCGGCCCAGTCTGACAAAACCCATGAGGCTTGACTAGTTGGGCCTGAATCGTCCTCCTTAAAAACAGGGCCTTCCTCCTCCTTTAAAACAGGATCTCCACTCATGAGTCATGACGGAAGAAGCGTGAACAAGAAAAAAAAATGAAGCGCGGCGCGCCGCCACCTGCTCCCTCGACGGCAATAACAACCCACGAAGCAGCGGGAGAAGAAGGGCAATCGATGCCACGGCAAAGAGAGTTGGGAGAAGGTAGCCGAGAAAGGACGAGGGATTTGGAGATTGACGGATCTGAGATACCAAGGTGTGTTTTGTTCTCTTTTTTTTCTCCCCTCACCTTCTATTCTTCATCACTCTCCTCTCTACCACAGACAATATTTGTCTATACCAACACATCTGATGGAGTTCAGACTCATAATGTGAAACTAAACCAACTTTTGTGAAATTATTCTTTGATTCATGTGAAATTTCAATGTTCCAAATGAGCCTTACTATCTCTAGAACTTTTAGAATATAGGTGGAAATTTAATGGAAGGAGGCCTTCTTATGTTATGTTAGAGTATCTTTCAGGAGTTTTTGTGAATCTTACTCTCTAAATCATCATTTGGAGAACCATTTGGATAAAAATTGCTTTCTATATCTGATCTCTAGTTAGAGATGAGTATATCACAAGATCTGATGGAGCTAAGACTCATACATGTGAAACTAACCCGATTCCTGTGAAATTATTATTTGATTGATGTGAAATTTCAATGTTTCAAATGGGAGGCGTATGTTAGAGCATCTCCAAGAATCTTGAATCTCTAAATCACCATTTGGAGAGTCATTTGCATAAAAATCACTTTCTATATCTTCTTGCTCTCCAACATTTTTTCTATATCGTGTGCGCTTTAAAGAGCCATTCTCGTTTTCTATCTTAGGCTAACGAAAAATCTGGAATAGAAGATGGTTAAATAACCAAATAAAGAAGTTGTTGGAGGGTATTTTTTTTCATGTTCGAGATTTTTTTCATCAAAATCTGTATTCCTAAAAATAAGGAAGGAGATGGACTTATGGAGAGTTGTAGGTTGGGCTTCTCCATTGATATTTTGAATATTTTGGATTCGGGACAAAGGGCAAGGGTCGAGGGTTTGAACACCTTAGGTTGAGATTGTTAGGCCCGGTTTAGGGTTTAGGGTTTAGGTGATTTTGCATAGTTGTGTGGGTTCATTTGCATCCCCTTTCTACCCTATATTGCTTTACCCCTTGTTGGAATACTCCAAAACCTAGGGATTCTTTTTAATCTGATTCTTAGAAAGTTAGAATCTATCGAGGTCCAAATCGGGCCTTAGGGATTTGTGGTTTTGGTGATTTGAGTTTTAGGGCTTGTTTGGATAAACCTTCTCAAGGGATTAGAGGGAATTGTGAGGGATGATGAAATAAATATCCCCTCAATACATTTCAACCTCTATAGGCAAGTATTTATCAAACCAGCTCTTAGAGGGTTAACCATACATGCATTGGAGATGTTGCTGCTTAGCTTGGTAGTGGAGGATGGTTAAAGCAAGGGTCGGGAGGCCCTTAGCTTTTGGCTTAACATAAGGCTAACACACACCTTGAGTCGTGTTTGGGACAATGGGACGACATGGCATTCCATCATGGGCGCAACCCCATTAACTAATGACCTCTTAAGGGCCAGATGTCACCCTTAGCCGATTTATTTGATCTCGATATGTATGGATGACGGATTTGTGATCTCAGCATGCATTTTTTGTTCATTCGTAATTGTTTTGATCTCGGTGTGTATGGATGACGGCTCAAGGAGTTGACTTCATTCTTTCTTGATATGTTCATCCGGCTATGCCAACCCGTCGAAGTATACAATGCCTAGTGTCATGCCTTGGCTACCAACAAGCCTATGGGTTGGCATGACACAACATGATTGTTAATAGGGCCATATCTGCCTAAGTCGAGGTGGGTTGTGCCTAATTGGGCTCGTGTTATGTCCGACTAGGTCGCTCGTTTGGCCATTCATAGCTACTATACCATTCAAACTGTGGGTGTTCTCGTTGATGATGTGAAATCGCACCGTCTTGTTAACTTTGGTCTTGGCTTGTGCAGTCGCTTACAAAATAGGAAAATGTCAAGGAAGTCCGTTGATGGAAATGATTCTAATGTCAATCGTTTGGAGCACTACAAAAATGTTCTGGCTAAATTGTTGCCGAAGAAGGGTGACTCTTTTTGTAAAGGAGTTAGTTATGAAGCTCAAGGCACTGATACTCAATCTAAAGAGGTCCATGTTTGCAATAGGGCCTTACCATTATTTGCAGAACAAATCAGTGGCCTATCAAAGAATGATAAGGAGGGAATAAAATACACACTTCACGAGATTATTACAATCCTCAACGATGATCTTGATGAGGTATAAACTTGTCATTGTTGGCTTATTATATCCATCATACTTCATGAATTTGGTTAGTTTTTCACAAAATCCTTGTGGTACCTTCTTGAAAAGTGTCCTTACTCATATATGACAATAAATGGGTGAAAGTTTGATCATAAGGAGTTGGGTCTCTTTATAATCAATTGCTAAGCATGTAAAACTGGAAATCCGGTGTATTTGAAGTTTTTCCTCCATAAAACTTAAGTTCTTTGATGCCTTGAGTACCTTCTATTCTACAATCCTTGTTTTCATATTCTTTGTTTTAGTATCATGGCTAGTGTTTTAAGTGATCTCAATAACAACAAAGCAGATGGATAGGGTATAGGTGATAAAATGTTGAATTAAAAAGAAGTCTAGTCGAGCCATGGTGGAGCACCTGCGCTAATTAATTGGATCGCAAACACAAGCCACGTTGTAAGGTCAATGCTAACTAGGCCTTAGTTTAGAGGGCTTTTCACGTTTGACTATTTTGATGACGATATTATTGATCCAAGGGTGTGAGTGTTCTCAAACATTTTATTTAATTCACATCAACTTTTGTTCTTGGTACCATAGACATGGTGGATAGCATTGAGCACTTCATTATTCTCTTAACAAAAAACTTTACCTACGTGAGGTAAGACAACCCTAGGCATGATGGAGCAGGTTGGAGCGTGGGGGCGATTCGAAGTGTAGGTGTAGGAGCTTGGTGAAGTGGCACCACGCCGTTGTGCCCTCATCCCGCTGGACTTGGAGGAACCACATCCGGGCGCCATCTTCCAAATAACGGGAAGCCATCCATACCTTTTCTTCCTCTATGATGTGCTCCCAGTTGAAGTAGGACTCACATTGGTTGATAAATGCCAGACGATCAGATTTCCCATCAAATTTAGGAAAATCCATTGAAGTGTCGATGGCTGTGGTGAAGTTTAGCGGCGGGGTGGTGGCCGATGAGGATCGTGTGGCTTTGAATACCAGGTTGTCATGGGCGTTGGGCCCTAGGGTAGCTAGACCTCAGATATGAAGTTCATAGCCTTGATCCATAAGGTTGGGGCGAGGTTTTACCCCTCAGCGCCCTGTTGTTGAAGGGGATGAGATTAAGTACACATATTGTTCTTGCTTGATTCTCAACATCCTGATTACAAAGATAAATAGGTCACTCGGCCAAGACAGCTTGGACCTAATCGGTCGGCTTCTCTTTCCTTCTAGCCGTAAGCCTGATCAACGCCTGCCTTCTGGCCACTTGTCTGATCAACATGCATGGTGATCGGCTCCTCTTTCCTTCTATTCTTGGCGCCCATTGCTCCTCTGGTTGCTCCTTTCCTTTCCTGCTGGTGCGGGTTGTATGGTCCGCATGGTGATCGCGCCCTACGGCGCCCACATGACAAAATCATGGGAAGTTCATGTATTTTTGCATTGCTTCTATCACATCTCAAGCTTTTTCTATCACCTAGATGATTGATAAAGGTCATCAATTCTAGGTAATAGAATTTGCTGCCAATCCCTGTCAAGATGATAAGAGTCGTTAGGTTTAGCTAAAGAGTCATGTTTACTTATTGATATGATCCTTAGATCATTAGGGTAAGTGTCCCAACCCTCTCATGTATGGTCCGGCATTAGTTGCCTGCCTCCAAGCTCTTCTGTTGGCCTCTCACCTCATGAGGAATCCATGTGCTGCTGCCATAACACACTCTGCCGCCAGATATTCTTAATCCATCTTCTCAACAAGAGCTTGGAGGCAGGCGATCAACACAATCATGTGATCGATCCCCCTGGAGATGTGACAGTACTCCTCAATGTGAGTGTTGGAATTATCTGCAGTAGAAGCCATGGAATCAGATTGAAACTGAACCTACCTGATACCAGATGTTATGATTGTTAGATCATTAGGGTAACCATTGCCAGGAAGATGACCGGGCAAAGTCAGATTGGAGGGGTACTAATGAAGATGAGAGTTCGTCACTTGAGGATGGGGCCGGGTACCAGTAGCACCACCATGTATAAGGAAAACTGGCACCTTCTATCAGGTGCTCTTGTAACCAAACATTCAGTTCTCTTTCAACAGGTGGAGTAGTCTATTCTGGAACCAACTGTTATGCTTGGTAGACCATGCGCCACATTTTATTTTGGCCTAGACAACAGAAAAAAAACATGACATAGCTTTTTATGTTTTTTATAGCACAGAATATCTTCATCTTAGCTATGTTTTCAGAGACCAAATGTCTTTCGAGACGATGCATAGGATGCAGTAGAGTTTCTCACTTCTGTGATCTTCACACCTGATAATCCTGCACTTAGGCAATCAGATTTGTTTGGTACTCTGCTAGGTAAAATTATGTACTGTATCAAGTTAGCCAACTGTGGAAACTTATTCACCTATCTTTCCTGCTTGCAGGTTGATCGAGATATTCATGGAATGCAAGACGGTGGTGAAACATGTCAAGAGGATATGAAGAAGTTATCTGCTGGTTTGTTGGGAAAGGTATGCATAGCTTGATGCTTGGATAGTCTTTCTAGCAATAATATGTCAAACTACATTGTAAGAGTTATAAAGTGCGGTATTTCTCTCTTTTCAGCTTGGTAAAATGGCGCAAGGTGTCGATGACTTGCTAAATACAGCAGCATCCAAATGCAGGTGCCATACTCTTGTCATATGAAATGAATTATGCGCTTATTTATGTCACTTTAAGAATTTGAGATTCTACGATCTGAAGACTACGCTAGCATAATTGAGTACTCATAGTCACCTTTCACTGAGCTGCATATCATTTTCCCTCCCCTGCAGAATTACAAATCAGTTGTGTCTAGTATCTGACAATACATCATCCTTTTGTTGAATTGTTGTATATCGGAAGACCTATGAGTACTGAGGAGAAGATTGAACTTGGAAAGCGCATTCGAAAGCTCCCAGAGGAGGCACTTAATCGTGTCATGGAGATAATTATGGCTAGGAAACTAGCGAGTGACAAATCTGATAAAATAACCTTGAAGTTGGCAGAATTGGTATGTTCCAGATTTTTCATTTTTAAATAAACTCTACCGTGACTCATACACGTTGAAAACATAATCAGTTTCTAAGTAATGCAACGCTTCACCATATTAGCACTGACCCTCACCTGTTTTTGTTTGGTTAGGATGACGCAACTTTATGGAGGCTGTATAGCCATGTGGAATGTGTGCTAAAAGAAAACAAGATATGATTCCCCATATGCTCCATGGGCATTGCATCCAGGTTCGACCGCATGGATTGCTACTTGAACCTACCCATAACTTGGAGAAACACCTGCAAGCTCGTTGTGAATTTGGGCACAGTACATCAGAATCCTCATGGTTGCAACATTTTTGGCTAGGCGAACCATCAGTACACTAAGCTTGTCTGCGGTAGCAACATCTGTATGTTTGCATGGACATTGGTGCTAGCAGTGAGGGATCTAGTGGTCACAACAGCATCTTGAATAGTGTGTGTACCGGGTAAAAAGAACATTGCCTAGAGTTGGGAGAAACCAGAGTGTGGCAACGCCTGGCAATTTCGCCCGCATGCCATATGCTGTAAAATTTACAAGCTCCTCCAGGTGATTCAGGAATGGATTATTGCGTCATCCTTGCGTGAAAGGTGAATTTCTTCCATGATGGCCTGGTCCATGGTCTTGTAAAAGCTTTCTTCTGTTACCATTACACCACACTAGCGAACTGTGATGGTGGATGGTCAATCAATCAAATCCTAGTCATCCTTTGTTTGTGACATAAAGTAAATTTATCAAAGTTATCACCATGTTTCCCCCTTTGCCTTTCTCAAAAGACAGCATGTGTGCTTTGCACCGAGATAATGGGATGATCAGAATGAGAGTAACAGGATATCTAATGATGGATTCCAATCATATTTTTAGTGCTGAAATGTTGTCCATCACATGAATGTTATGTTCATTGCCGTTATCATGAGATTAGGTCCATTATATTAGCTTTGCTTTTAGAGATGAGTCCAAATTCACGAATAGACTAGCATTGCTGACATTCAGGAACTAATGAGAAGATGGGATTAGGTTCGCTTTCTTTTTCATCTGCAATATAAGTTCATTTTTAAGTCAGTTTTAGCCAAAACGTGGGAGTATTACCTGAAACTAACTCGGTACTATAAATTTGAACTGGAGCCATATGCGCCCGACTGTTGGACTGGTGTACTGAAAGAATAAGAATAGCTCAAATTCTTAGTGATAGAAATATAGAATCTTGTGGAAACACTCTGACACAGAAATCAAGGGTGTGTTGGGTTGCTCGAATAAGATTTCATAAGAGTTGTATCGTATATATACTAGATCAGTGGAGACAGGCTGAGTGGATGTAATGACCCTTAAAGAAAGACGTGTTTGGTTGGTTGTATCTTCGGATGCAGTGACTCTATGAAGATGTTTGGTTCATCGTATGAGCGAATTCACAGACTATTTATCTGAGGTTGATGTGTGGGCTAGCGTCAGCCTCCTGTGTGAAGGTCAAAATGACCTTCTCTGTGGAGCCAGAATGGAACAGTATATTTGCACAAGTGGAGGTTATCGTAAACAGCAAAACCAAACAAGCTTAAAGCTTTCTGAGTTTACACTCACGAGCGAAACCAGGACGGGGAAGAACGAAGCAAACAACCAAACACGCCTGACGTGCCTGACTGCCTCCCCACCCGTTTCAGTTACTCCTCGCCAGTGCCCGATAAAGCTGGCACCGGTCAGCAGATGAGCGGAGCCTTGCCTTTGCCTCCGGCCTCCACCGCTGCAGCCCGCAGCGGTGGCCGCCGGCCGGCAGTCCGGCCGGCACCACATCACGCCGCTACATCACGCAACCGGCCTTTTTCTGCCACTCAGCTAACGGACACGGAAAAGCAGAAGACGGCCGACGACGCGCGGAGAGCGCGCGAGCAAGTTGGCACCGAGCTAGGATTACGACACTAATCCTACGTAACAGCAGCAGCCACGACGACGTTACAGTACTGATATGAGGCGCCGGCGAAGCAGTGGGAGAGTGGAGATGGAGACCGACCTGAGGAGAGAATCAGAGAACGAAATCGCAACCGATACACTAGCCCTTCGTTGCCATGTCGTCTATGGGAGCTCCAGTGCCTCAACTTTCGAAACCAAAGGCGTTGGTGGCGATATATCAGCTTTTTCTTTTCTTTTCTAGCCTGGATAGCTTATCAGTGGAGTGGAAATTAGCCTTTTCTTTAGGGGAAATACCCGGGGACGAATCGGCATCGTGGCTTTCGCATCTTCGTTATTTGCCTGCCCATATATGCATCGCCGTATCGGCTATAAATGCAGTGTGTTAGGCCATGTCCCTCCTGGACCGTGCAACGGTGCAAGGTTAGCTTAGAGCTCATTTAGAACAAGCAGGTGACAAGAGAGGAGCAATGGCTGCTGGTTCAATGGACACTGAAGCTGCAGGCCACGAGCTCAAGCAGGGCAGTAGCGGCTACAGCATCTCCGCTACTGCTCATGCGGTAGACACAGGTATGAACAGATCGATCGAAACACGCATGGCTCCTCTGAATTTTCTGATGCGGTTCAGTTAAATCGTGTTTGTATGGTTGTTGTCCATCGCCTGCGGTAGACTCGTGGCAGCAGGTGGGGCTGCTGATGGTGATCGGCTTCAACTGCGCCTACGTGCTCAGCTTCTCCAACCTCATGATGGTGCCCCTGGGATGGGCATGGGGCGTCGCCTGCCTGCTGCTCGTCGGCGCCGCCGCATGGTACTCCAACTGGCTCCTCGCTGGCCTCCATTTCGTCGACGGACAGAGGTTCATCCGCTACAGGGACCTCATGGGCTTCGTGTTCGGTACGTACTAGCTAAAACTACGTTTATGTGCTACATAGAGAGATAATTGTCAAAGTTGGACTAGTTTGATATAGGACAAAACTTAAACGACAATTTAGATTGGATTGATCTCATATGTTTGTCTTTTATATGCTTTGTTCTAAAGGGAGGAACATGTACTACATCACTTGGTTCCTGCAGTTCACCACTCTGCTTCTGTGCAACATGGGCTTCATTTTACTAGGAGCAAGAGCACTCAAGGTACAAGATATATCTGATCAGTGTATTCAGATATAGTACTCCTAGTATAATGCATATAGGAATCAGCAGCCAGCTTCACCACTGAGTACTACTTGTGGTTATTAACCAGGCAATCAACACGGAGTTTACCCACACCCCTGCCAGGCTCCAGTGGTTCATCACCGTGACGGGATTCATCTATTTCGCCTTCGCTTACTTCGTGCCGACGATTTCTGCCATGAGGAATTGGCTCGCCACGTCGGCCGCGCTGACATTAGCTTACGACGTTGCTCTGCTGGCTATCCTCATCAGAGATGGTGACCCCGCCGTTAATCTCTGTTGGTTCGATCTCGTTCTGCGCTTGATCGAATCTATCTGAGTATTGGGAGAACAAATTACCAGCTTTGCTGTCGTTTCTCTTTATCAGGGAAATCCAACAAGCAGAAGGACTACAACGTCCATGGTACCCAAGCAGAGAAGGTGTTCAGCGCGTTGGGCGCCGTCGCCGCCATCCTCGTCTGCAACACGTCTGGGCTGCTCCCGGAGATACAGTCAACCGTGCGAGAGCCGGCGGTGCGCGGCATGAGGCGGGCACTGCTGCTGCAGTATACCGCCGGCGCCTTGGGGTACTACGGCATCAGCGTGGCGGGGTACTGGGCGTACGGGTCGGCGGTGTCGGAGTACCTCCCCAACGAGCTCGGCGGCCCGAGGTGGGCCGCCGTGCTCATCAACGCCACCGCCTTCCTGCAGAGCATTGTCTCCCAACACGTACGCACGCTAGCTTCTTTAATTTCACGTGCGCCGACGGCCGCACTGGACACGCCGGCTAGACGACGTATACGATAGCGGCGCTAACAATGCAAGCCGGTGGGCGACGACGTGTGCAGCTGTTCACGGTGCCGATCCACGAGGCGATGGACACGCGGCTGCAGCGGCTGGACGAGGGCATGTTCTCCCGGTACAACCTCACGCGCCGCCTCTGCGCGCGGGGGCTCGTCTTCGGCTTCAACGTCTTCGTCACCGCGCTGTTCCCGTTCATGGGGGACTTCGTCAACCTCGTCGGCTCCTTCGCGCTCGTCCCGCTCACCTTCACGTTCCCCAGCATGGCTATCCTCAAGGTAACAATAAACTGCTGGCTCGTTGCTTGAGACAAGACTTCAGTTTGTCGAAACTGATGGGATGCATGAGTGTGATTAATTTGATGGCATCGTGCTGCATGCAGATCAAAGGCAAGAGCGGTGGGAAATGTAACAGACTCTGGCATTGGGGGATCATCGTTTTCTCCTCGGTTCTCTGCGTCGCCACCACCGCCGCCGCCGTTCGTCTGATCTTCAACAATGCTAGGATCTATCACTTCTTCGCTGACATGTAGTGAGTAGTAGTCCAAACACACGATGAGAGATGATATTGCCACTTCTCAAATTTTTTGTTTGGTCGAGGAATGGAAGGGTAGGGCCACCTCATGTTTGACACGGACATGAATGATTAATAAGCATCATGGAGTCATCCTATCAAAATTCAGAAAATGATCTTATTGTGATGGGCAACCTCCCGGCCTCAAACCGAACATCTCTATTCTCCATGAAAGCTTAAAGGCAACTCATGAGGTGTTCTTTGAGACTACCCGCACTCGTCATACTTTAAATTCTTCCTCTAAAAGGAATATTCCATCCTAGTCAGCGAAATTTCGTACTCTATACTGTTTTCTCCCGCACTCGTCATCCCCAATATCTTTACTCTATATCAACAATGGGATCCACATATTTTTCCCTTTTTTTCCACCCGGCTCCCCCTCCTTCCTTCCCTATCTTCTCTGGACGAGGACGAGTAGTACTTCGCCGGGGGGCGACCTCCACGCGCGGGGGCGGCGCGGGCCACGAGCTGCAGCTCCGGTGGCCGGACCAGCGCGGCGGGCGGCCATGGCCTCGAGCTCCCTCCCCCTTGTCCATGACGGGCGGCCATGGCAGCTCGGTCCAGCAGCGATGGAGCTCGGCCTCGGCGTGGAGCTCGGGGCCGGGCGGAGCTCGCGCTCCCGGCAGGCGGTGGCGTCGGCGCTCGCCGGGCGGCCTCCTCGCGCGAATTCGGCGGAGCGGAGGAGCAGGGCGCGGCCTTCCTCCTCGCGCTGCCCCTCGCCTCTCTCACCGCCCCGCCCCTCCCCAAGACGCGGAGCTCCTCGCCGGCGCCTCCCTCGCCGGCACGTCTCGCCTCCCTCTCCGCAGCCCGGACGGCGAGCAGGGCGAGCAGTTCTTCTCCATCTCGGGCTCTCCGTCGGCTTCGTCAACACCGCCGCCAAGCTCTTCGTCCAGAGCGAAGGAGCAAGGCGCGACCTGGAGGCGGGCGGCGCGGCCACGGAGCGCCCTCTGCTCCGACGACGGAGCCGCTCCCTCCGCACTCCTCGCGCGACGGAGCTCCTCCAGGGACCGTCGGAGGAGCGCCCGGCCTTGCTCCTCCGCTCGACGGCGAGGCGCGGCGGCGGCCTGCACCCCGGAGCGGGGTCCCGACGGCGGCCTTGCTCCGCTCGACGGCGAGGGAGGACGGCGGCGCGAGCAGCCATGGCGTCGGGGCGGGCGAGCCTGCTCTCTCTCTCTCCCCGCGAGCGCGGGCCCCGTGTGCGTTTCCCGGACGGTCGTACACACTGGATGAATCCAGGATCGGAGCCCATCTGGAACTTTCCCGGACATCACCCAGTATGCCGCTGCAGCGATATTTCCTGTAAAGCGTTACTCCAGTAACGCTTCCAGTACGCCGCTGCGACTCGTCTGAGACACCACATGTGATTCCACATGTTTATTTCTTGCAAGTCATAAGAGCAATGTTAAAGTTGTAAGCATACATATAACATATCTAGCCTTTGTCTCACGTGTATTAGGCCAGTCTCAGTGGGGAGTTTCATAACATTGTTTTTAAAGTTGTCATGTCATGTGAAATGAGACGAAACTCAGATGAAACTCTTACTCTCAATGCAAAGTTTCACTCTATAATTTTATAGGCATTTAATTCCATGACTCATAGAGAGTTGCTAATCTTGCCAAGAGGGTTTCATCCCTATGACACTCATTTCTTCTCTCTCTTCTTAAATACATTGCCATGTTATCAAAATTGTCTATGTGGCAAGCTATTTAATGCAAATGAAACTCACACAAAACTCCATTGAGACTGGCCTTGTACGTAGACCGATTGCATTATAGTGGTATATATGCTTGACCCTAGTCTTGGGCTCTCAACTCATGCCTATATAAATGTAATTGCCCTCACTTTGATTAATGAATTATTGTGTATTTAGGCCTTGTTTAGATGCAAGGCTAAAGTTAGAAATTTTTCACTCTCTCCATCACATCAACTTTTCCACGCTTGCATGGAGCATTAAATATAGGTAAAAAAATTCTAATTACACAGTTTGTCTATAAATCGCGAGACGAATCTTTTAAACCTAGTTAGTCCGTAATTGGACATTAATTGTCAAATACAAACGAAAATGCTACAGTTAGAAAAATTCTAATTTTTTTACCAACTAAACGAGGCCTTAGTCTGCACATGCTTCCATGCATCTACGACCTTGCAGTTACCACCACTGGTCTGGCCAATGGCCTAAAATATGCTCCCATCTTTCCAAAAAAAAGTCTAATTCAAAGACCTAAAATATAGTTCAAAGGTACAATTCTTCAAGTCTAAGATATGCATGGAACAAATTAATAATAAGAAATATGCATAATGCTTAAAGATAACAACAATTTTGCTTTAAAAGTGCGATCTTTTATGGCTTAGGAGCGGTTGATGATGTCTTTCTCCTGAACTTATAATTCTTCAGGCAATTTTTCTAAATGACTTTAACAACAACCTCTTCAAATTTTTGCAGCCAAACAACTCAAAAAAAATTCTTTATTAAGTGAACTTTCACTTTCACCATGCCCATGAGAAGCTAAATCTTACCATACAAGAAATATAACACATTTAACATAACTAGCAAACATGTACGTGCTTTGCAACGAGAAAAAAAAAGATATTATATGTCAACGAGGAAGAAAATGTTACAAATCAATTTATGCTCTATGCTTTCTTTAAATGCTATAATTTGTTTCATAATAAGTTATTGTTGACAGTAAGGGCATTCACAATGCAAAACTCTATCACAAAGTCCAAGACTATTTATTACACCTTATTTATGATTTTTCGCTGATGTGGCACCATATTTATTGAAGAAAGAGTGAGAAAAAATAAGACTCCAAGTCTTATTTAGACTTCAAGTCTACAATGTTCGAGGTAATAGATAAGTTTAGACTCTATGATAGAGTCTGCATTGGGACTGCCCTAATATAACAATGTCTCTCCTCGGTTCAGGTTTAATGTCTCATTAAATCGAGGACTTCGGGATGCAAAGGCCCAAGCGACCAGGAGCCCACCCACCACTGCTCTCCAGGAGTAGGTGGATTTAGGAGTAGAGAACTGAGAAGGGGATTGGGGATTTAGGGAATTGCTATCGTGGTTAGTATGCTCGTCATCAAGTAGTTTGTAATGCAAGTGTCACAGCTCTAGCTGCCAGTATTGTCTGTTCAGCTATAGCTTAATCATGGCATTGTAATGCTCGCCCTCAGTGCGTGGTGCAGATCAACGGGGAGAGCGGCGGGAGATGAAGCAAGATTTAGCACTACGGGCGTCATCCTGGTTGCCACGGTAACGCCACGCCAATCGTAAGGATTAAGGAACACGCACTGCAACGAAACGGGTTCGAACTTCAAAGAGACTCTGGGATTTCCCAACCCGCAGGCCGCAGTGCCCTCGCCTCTGAAAACCTGCAGTGCGCTCATGCTTCTCGTAGTCGTGCAACAAATTTACGCCAGCTGACAGGCGCCTCACGATCAAACATGACCAGAAGCACCAGCATATCAAGTGATGACCAGAAGCACTAGCATATGACCGTGCGCTCAATCATAGATGAAGCTAGGCTGCCCAAGCAGACTCGGAACACGCCTTCCAAGCACCATTTTTCCGATTCACCAAAAAATGCGGATTGAATTTCTTTTTACACAATTGCAAGCAAAGAACAAATCAACATATCTCGAACGATTCTAAAAGCACGGGCACAAATAAAGAATCCTCTAAACCTGATGTCAGAAGTCCAGATAGGCGCAATATTGGTATGTACAACTAGAGTTGCAAGTTAGAGAAGTAACCAAGGCACCAAGCTGAGTTGCGTGTCCCGGCCCTACACGCAATTGTCTGATCCACCACGCCACATCTTTTTTGTGTTTTCCTCTCCTTTTCTTCTCATTTATATTTTTTTGGCAAGCTGAGATTTGGATCATTCCTGGTGGATATGAATACTGGGACAACCCTGAGCGATGGATGAAAGGCCATGCAATCTTCGGCTCCAATCGATCCATGCTTGTCCCTGCAACCCTTAGATCCAATCGGTCTATGAAGTGTCGTTACAGTGTTCCGATTTCAAACGGGACCTGCTGTCCGATCTTCCAGTGTGACGCAGGGTGGCTCCAGTATACCACCCATTTGCAATGATCCAAACCACTACTTGCTAGTAGAGCTTTATCCTTGTAGCGATGGGAGTGCGACAGATTGGGCACAACTCTAGACTCGGTCCGCAGTCACAGCAAGTCTGCAAAGGATATCATTTGTGTTAGATAAGTATATGAAGCTGACGTTTCAACACACTTCCACAACTGAAAATGACTCATCTAGCAAGGCACTAATCTATCTTAGCATCATAAGAAAAACAGCACTAGCATACCAGTCCTCATAAAAACAAAGGTGCAGATCAACTGTAACACAAGAAAGAGAGAGAGGTAGGAGATTCACCTGGTGTCCACAGCCAAACGCCATGTCTTTGGGGTTCACAAGACAGATAGGACAGACCTAGAAGGCAGATAAATTTTGATGGTTAGACACAGATGCGCAGATACCTCTAAGAGACACATAACTCAGAGATCAAGCAGAATAAAATATTTTGTCAGGGCACATGAAATTGTACCTGGTTGTCATAAGTGGATGAAGGCGCGGCTGGGGTGGCAGTATGTGGAGTTTCATAGTGAGGATATGGTGGTGAGGATGAAGAGCTCTGTGGGTAGGTGGTTGGTTTACTAAAGCTTTTAGATGAGGAGGAATAAGCATCATAACTTCCAGTAGGAGGAGGCAGAGGAACTCTGTCAGGAGACTTGAAAGAGCGGCGACTGCTTGCAGCACATTGAGACAAGTCAGTAGGCAATTAGAATGAATAAATAATCAAATCACAGCAATAAAGAGGATATGATTCAGGAAAAGAAAACATACCCTAAAATTCCTAATTCTACAGTTGCTTTATACTGTTGTGGTATCTCCATCAATGCTGAAAGAGCAAATGCAGCCTCTTTCCTTGATTGTGCCATGTTCTTGGACATTATCTCCGAAAAGTTTACAAACTAGACAAGCAATAAATTCTCAATGTTAGGTAAAAAAAAGAATTCCTCATACAAAAAAACACGAACATGTTTAATGACATCAATCATCTCAGACATTAGCTATTAGGTTCCATGTCGACTTACTTGGAAATTGTCAAAAGCTCGAGCAGGAATGTTGTCATCAAATTGCTTCATCATGTCCCAGGGGCCATCACCAACTCCTACTAACACAATGGACAAAGGCAATTCACTGCAGACAAAAGACAAAAGCTGAAACAATAAGAAGTGTTTCTGACACAGGAGGCCAGGAAAATTATGAAACATGAAGATGCCATAGCTGTAAGTAAATCTCAAGACACCATTTCAGTAAGAGTATTTTGAAACAAGGTAATGAAGCACATTTATGTGGCTGTTACCTGGCCTTCACAATGGCATCAACAGTCTTTTGCTCTTGCGAACTCAGCTGTCCAGATGCAGTATCTACACTCCTCGTAACCTGAGTAATATACAGATTAACAAGAGAGAACTATTCAGCCAAGCAATACACCAACGAATTATACAATAACATCAAGTGAACTATTCAGCCAAAGGTTGCTATTGTCACTACTCGCTATTGACTAAAGGATTCATAGTTGCAGACTAAGGGGGGAAGGGAGAGTACAAGTGAAAGGAATCAGATAGAACACGTTTCAAACAGATATTATGATACTATAAATAATTTATTTTATAAGAACAAAATTCTATTTCATTGTTGCATGTATCGATATGCTAGATTTGGGTAATGGCAATATACAGGTAAGAAAAAATGACTTAAAAAGGGATAGAGTATTCAGCCATCAAATTAGTTGCATAACATCCCAACAAGAAGAGTTAATATGGTACCTGCCCATCTGCAATTATCAATAGGACGTGGTATTGCCCACCACTTTGCTCCACAATGGTCATTGCCATCTCAATAATTGGTGCAAAGGATGTTGGTCCTGTTAAGAATTATTTTTTAAACATAAGATGGAACATATGAACAATCCAATTAAATGGATGAACAAGTCATAGCAGCTTACCAGCTAAGCGCAAATGTGGTACAAGGTCCCTATAACGATCGAGAGCTTCTTCAAATCCGTTGCAAGGTCTCTCATCAGGAAAGAAACAGAAGACGTCTTGATCATGTGTTGATGCTGAAAGAAAAAAGTGCATGGTGAATAAGGATTTCAAGACACTATCAAATAGTGTAAGAAAGAGTCAACCGTGAATAAAATCATTACCATCTCCAAATCCGAAGCATGGAATCAAATTATCTTCATCAAATTTCGACAGTGTTCGCCCAATAATCGAGATGGCTTGTTCATACGGATTTGGTGTGTTGCTAATCTGATGTAGACTACGTCCATGGAAAGAGAATTTGCCTGGATACAAGAAAAGAAATCATTAGCATCAGGAGGCGAGGCGTTTCATCAAACTGTAAGGCAATGAAACGAACAAAAAGTCAATAATTGCTAACCTGTCCACTCGTTGCTCTTTGTGAAATCAATGCCAACAATAAGATTTGATGATTCAAGTCCTGCTTGAGCTAGAGCATCAGTAACCTGCAAAAGGGAAAGATGGGAAAGGTTGTCTTCAGAAAGATAGTCCAGGGGGTAGCATAACTGAAATGTGGCCAACCGAGCAACTCTAACCTAACACGACTACAACAATTCCTTCAATATTGCCAAGTTGCCAACCTTACAAAAAAAATATATATATATATGTTGTCTATTCTTCCAATGAGCTGTGAGCACTGACCCTGCACTAACATCTACTTTCGCGTGCACGAATCCTTCATGATTCATCAACAGTAATTGACGGTTGACTAACAAACAAACAGAACCATGTTTTCTGCCTCAGAATTTGCAGAGCCTCCAATCGTTTGGCCAACGATGGGGCATCTTAAATCTCCTCTGAAATTTCAACCTACTGCAGATTGAGAAACCACGAAGCACAGATCGACCGACCATGTTCCCTAAACTTCGTAGGAAGGGAGGAAAACTAGGGACACCATAGATCCACACAAGGCGCAAGCAAGCGAGCGGCGAGTTCAAATCGAGCCGAATCACCGCTCCCACTGTAACCAAACCCCAACACCTCGCTACGACGGCATAGCAATCGGGAACGTACCTGGTCCACGGAGTGATAGTCGTCGGCAATCTGCGAGTACCGCCGGTCCAGCTGCCGGGGCTTCGCGGCGTGCGGCGGCGGAGCAGCAGCGGCGGCGGTGGGCTGGTACGCTGGGGCCGGGTACGGCGCGGCGTACCCTCCTCCCTGCTGCGGCAGCCCTGGCGCGCCGTAGTAGCCGCCGGAGCGAGGGTCCTGCGCGTAGTACCCTCCGCCTCCGGCGCCCCACTGCCCCGACGTCTGCTGCTGGTAGGACGGCTGGCGCCGCCCGTGGCTGCTCCCGTCTCGCGAGCTGTGGCTCTGCCCCATGGCTGGCTGCCTGGGTGGCTCTCGGTCGGTCAAATGGATCCCGCGTGCGGCGGGCGAAGGAACACGAAGAAGAAGAAGCAGCACCCGCCCTCCCTGGGACTATTTCTGCAGGAGAGGAGGAGTATAGGCGGTGGCGGGAGGAGGAGACCAGATGTGGGAAATCGGCTACGCCACGGCGGCCGCCGCCTCACGAGAGAGAGAGAGGGGAGCTTCGGGTCTCCTTCCTCGGGACTCCGGCGAGCGTCACGTTTGGATTTGGTGGCTGAGGCAGAAGAGGGCGCTGCTGAGGTCCCAAGACTTATTTGGGAAGTTGTTTTCACCGGGAGATCACGGGCTGGATAAATTGAGTTTAGACGTACGTAGGGTCTGGCGTCTGGGTGGGGCCACACATCAGTTGGAGAAAGAGAAGGACGAAGCACCCGTGGACCTGCAGCCAAGCGTGAAAAAGCTATGGCCGTGCTATAACACGTGCAGAGAAAGGAAACTTTTCCATCACATGCATGAAGGACAACGGTTGATTCTAATCTAAAAAAAAAGTAGGACAAAGGTTGCGTGGAAAGCACGGATCTTAATGCATCACGGCTAGCGTCTTTTACGAAATCTTTGTGTATTTTTTCTGGTCACGGAGAGTTGGATTAGTAGCTAGCGTCCATTGAGAGACATGATCCTTGGGAATTTTGCCATGATTCCCTCACAAAGTGTACCCATCCTGTTCCAGGTTGATCTCTCACATGCATGATTCAATGATTGCGTATATTTGCATGGCATCGGATCCTTAAGTATCCGGTTATCCATGTGCAGCATGTCTTATTGGTGCGCACTCAATTTGCGACCATTTTTAGTTGCAATATTTCATTCACTGCCATGTCTACGTAACATAGAGAGAGAAACAATCCTTCTTCTTTACCTTTTTTTTTAATTTACATGTTAGTTTATTATATCACACATCACTTCCCTCGTCCACATCTTACTATTAATTATCACCTGCATGTTTTCAATCCACATCCAACACAAAAATCATGTTTGTAATCTGAAGTCAGCATGATCGAAATTCAATGAGACCCCATTCCAAACGAACACAATCTAGCCACGCATAGTCCGAATCGAAGAGGTACCAGATCAGAGTCGTGGTTTTATTGCATAAATCTCTAAACCACAAGTCATCTAGGTGACACGTGAGAAGTTGTACATTTCGTTGTAACATACGGATACATTTGCTAGTATAATATTAAGCTTTGTTATAATTAGATGACACTTTCAATAGCGAAACCTTCCTAACTCAGGTCAAAATTTACTGTCTAAAATAATATGAGTGACACTACTCGATGTATTATATGAACTAGAAATAATGCAACCCGATAAGATGATTGGTTTATGTGTAATCATTCAGAGACGACTTGGGCCGGTATTGAGGCAAGTCTTCGTGTCCACAGTACTATATATTGATCTTAAAGTCTGTGGACCTATTTAATTTAAGTCAATGTACGATCCTAATCTGAAGTATGACAAGTAGGAACGTTGTTCTTTTCGTTGATGAGGAAACTACACCTACTTGCGGTTGTATTGGCCGTTTGACGTCATCGATCTTGAGTACCAAAGCAATAATGGTCGTCAATTCAAGGGCGGTGTATTATACTACTCCGTCAGCAGCGCGTTTGAGATAAAATTGTCCAAGAAGAAAGACTGCAATGGGTACGGTGGACACATTTTGTTTTATTGTCCTACTCAAGGTCCTCCTACTGCTGAAGCTGAAGCGCTGATCTAGATAGACGATTCAGTCAGGAGGTGTCCAATACGGCACTGCGTACATTCAAAGATGAACAGCACAGCAATACCATCCAGAAAGGGAGACTACGACGTTCACTACGCGCGCGTATATACTTAGCTCGTAAGAAACTAGATAACGTGCAGTGGTGAGGTCAATGTGACTTATTCATATTAAGCTATAGAAGCTTAATTTTGCTGGCGGAGGAGAAATCCTCAAACTTCAGTTTTAACCGGCGAAGGGAGGAATTTTTTTGACCAGCTTGAATTCACTCAGTAGAACCGGTGCTATTAGGGCATTCACAATGCAGACTCTACCACAGAGTCTAAGAATATTTATTACCCTTCTATTTATTGTGTTTCTTTGATGTGGCGGTATATTTATTGAAGAGAGAGACAAAAAACAAGACTCCAAGTCTTATTTAGACTCTATGTCCACGCTTGAGGTAAATATCTTATGCCACATCAAGAAATATAATAAATAGGAGGGTAATAAATAGTTTTGCACTCTGTGATAGAGTCTTGCATTGGGACTGCCCTCACTCTACCACGGAGTCCAAGACCATTTATTACTCTCCTATTTATTGTGTTTTGCTGATGTGGCGGTATATTTATTGAAGAGAGAGACAGAAAAACCAAGACTCCAAGTCTTATTTAGACTCTAAGTCCACAATCTTCAAGATAAATATACCGCCACATTAGCAAAATACAATAAATAGGAGGGTAATAAATAGTCTTGGACTCTGTGATAGAGTCTTGGATTGGGACTGCACTTAAAGTACTTGTAATCAAATGACCCACTTGCTCTTTCGTCTTACCCAACCTACCTTCAACGACTAGTTGATGGTCATCTGAGAAAAACAGGTACTTAATGCTGCACGTTAGGCTGTCCATTTTTTTTGCAGGACAAGCGTCAAACGACTAGTCGGAGAAGGAAACGACCTCGAAACTCCGTTCCGAAAGCTGAATAATCCACAGCCACAGCTGATCGGTCAGTTCTATCCACACCTGCTTCTGATCGATCACGCTACCGGCAGCAGTTGCTTGCTGGTGCTGCCGAAGTGCCGCGGGAGCATCTTCACGTCAGTGGAAGTAACCTGAAAAGCGCTGCGCCTTTGGGATGGATCACACTCTGGCACGGCACTGGCGCCGGGCGGGCGCACCTGTCTGGCGCGGCGCGGACGGCACGTGGTATGGTAGTCGCCGCCTCACCGCCAGGTTACGTTACGTGCCGTCGCGAGGGACAGCAGACAGGTGAGGTTGCAAATGCAATCACGGTTGACGATCACGCGGTCGCTTGCAATCTGCACCAAACACTCTCGTCGCACGGCGGCGCACGCGTTTGCCTCTTTGGTTGAAAAAAAAAACTTGGGAGTCTTTGGACCCTCGGGCTCTAGAAGCCTTTAGGCTGACGTCCTACCCGCGGGCTGGGTTCTCTGGATATCCGAGGACGTCTGGGCGTCTGGCTTAAACTCTTTTGTTCCGAGAGAATGACTGCCTGAGGTAGACAGGTCCGGCCCTGTCCACGTGCTGTGCCTATATCTTCCGACGAAGCTTCTAAAAGTGCCGAGCAGTGAAATGGCCATTCATCAGCATTTCAGCAGCTTGCGATTGTCTGCTTATGTAGATGGTCGTCAAAAAGACTGCGTTGACGGGAATTGTTACGTCCCGACAGGGATGGAAGGTGTCTGGGCCTGATCCTGGGCCCAAAGCTTGACAAGGGTGGATTTTTAAGCGGCTGCTTCCACGTTTTTACGCGCTAGATTTCGAATTCGCAGGAGACGGTTGGTCACGACTCAGAGTCCTGAGCCGCAAACAGAAGCACGGGCGACGCCGCCGCCGGGGGCCACCGTGCGCCGCTGGCTTGCCGCCGTGCCCATAGGAAGGGCCGCGCGCTCGCTCACAGGCTGCAGAGTATATTGGTCATTTCTGGTGGCTTGGAAAGACTGAAGAGATTAGTGAATGAAAATAAAAAAAGAGATAAAATGAAGGTCCACAGCTACGGGGTTAAATTCCTAAAGACATACGAATTAGATATCAAATATCAAGAGGCGCACGTATTCAGAGTTAAGATGTATATACTATTCCTAAAGACATACGAATTAGATATCAAATATCAAGTGGAATTCCAAAGTCTAACCAATTTAAGATAGTGACATAGTAAATACACTATTAAGATGTACTATTTCATAGTTAATTTAACGAAACTAATGCGATGTATGCATGTTTTTCATCTTTTATGTAGGTTTCTTTTAGGTTTGAAGAGTTTGACTAATTAGAACAAATTTATAGTAGTAGTGTATGGCCTATTTGGTTGAAGCTATGTGCCATGAAACTTGTCGTCTAGACATCCATGATATCTCCACTCCAGGTCTCTAGAATCCAACGACTGAGGTCGTTGTCCCTAGGCAGCATTTTCCAGTTCCAAATCAAACAAGTTCTAGTAGTATGCAATTAGCTTACACAAGAGACTAATTTTTCTAATGATTTGAGACCGATACATTTGGCGCAATTGATGGGTCCACGTACATGTCTATGTATACAGCACGGGTCACGATCATAAATGACAAGTCCGTATTATAGATACGCGAAAATAAACGAGGCCGAGCGGTCGTTGAATCAATAAGTACGGCAATAAGCCTGACAACAAGGTAGTAGCGTCCACACATTCACTTGCTGTGGGTCAAAAAGAAATGAAGGGCTAACACACGTAGTCGTGCTTGCGTCATCTTGTCTAGTACATAGGCAACGTCAGCAGGAGAACATTTCAACTATGCCGTCTACGCGTCTACATATAGTCGCACTACCCAATTTCCATGTTGCAATTCCGGCTATGCCATCAAAAACACAATGCAAAATAGCTAATTTGGCCCCTCAACTACTGTGCAAGGCTCAATTTGGCCCGTGAACTATCAAAATGTCCACTTTTGCCCCTCATCTTTTGATTTCGGACTCAATCTCGTCCATTCACCATGATTGCTCGCCACGTGGACAGAGGACATGCAAAAAAGTCGAATTTGTCCCTCCCTATTTTCTTTACCTCGTGGCCACTCATAGCGTTTGCCTTATTTCTGTTTCTCTCCGTCCCCATCCTATCGATCTCTGTCCCCTGTGGAGGCCAGGGCGGCCGTGGGGCGAGCCCTAGAGGCACGTTGGTGGGGCAGCCGTGGAGGAGCGGCCGTGAAGCCGCGCTGGTGGGGCGGTCGTGGAGCCGCGCTGGTGGGGCGGCCGTGGAGCCGCGCCCATGGAGGCTAGCCCGTGGAGAGCCATAAAATGAAATCAAACTTCTAGTACCTCAAATTCAGACATTGTTTTGCAGCCCTAAGAATCAACTATATGGTCAAATTCCAACATACTACAAGGAAATCAAATCCAATTGCTAAATAAGAAAAGTGCCACCCACCTGTTGCAGCACATCCACTCCACTACCTGCGTCGTTGTTGTAGATGAGCCAACATAAAGGGTGTACCTCCACTAATATACGGGTGCGCATCCACAAGAGAAGGGTGCACCACCACAACTATCCTCCCCAAGCCGAAACCCTAACCTATTTGTCCAGTTGCCATGAAGAAAACAGGAGGAAGGAAAAGAACGGAGAGAAATGTCATGAGCAGCAGCACGAAAAGAAATTAGGAAGGGGCATCATCGACTTTTCGCATGTTCATCTGTCCACGTGTCCAACAAAATAGGCAAATGTATGAGATTGAGTCGAAAATCATAAGATTAAGAGCAAAAGTGGCCGTTTTGATAGTTGAGGGGCCAATTTAAGCCTTCGACGATAGTTGAGGGGCCAAAACGGCTATTTTGCCAAAACACAACAAGGCTCCAGATCTTAGACCTTCCGCACCGGGTGCGGTAAACGCGAGCGCTAAAGTGACAGCGTGGATATACCGTTCGAAATCGGCTGCAGCGGGGTGCTGTATCCCTTGCGCGATCGGCTCCAGAACGCCAAATTTCCAGCGGCAGGCGGCCTGTAGCGTGCGTGCGGTAAAGGCCTAAGGGCCCACCAGCAGCGAAGCCAGGAGCACATTGCGCGCAGAGAGAGGACAGTGCAGGCATGGGAGGGAGAATAAGTGGCGGGCCCCACTGTTTTAAGTACACAAAAATGTTATAATTGCCAAACAAAAAAACCAAATGAAAATCCGATTGGAACTCGTTTCAATAAATACTTTAAAACTAGATCTCACATGGATATATTTAGATAAAGTGATAAGTGGACCCATAGCGAGGAAAGAGAATGGTAGTTGGGATGGTTGAATAAAATAGTATAGAGTAGAGATATAGAGATTGGATGAGTGCGGGAGAAAGTAGTATAGAGTAGAGAATCTTGATGACTAGGATAGATAGAGTAGAAATTTAAAGATCCATGAGTGCGGGTAGTCTTACCCACCACTTGCTAGGTTGGTGGAACAAGAATTTATGTTTTATTCGCTTATCATTGGTTAGTGATATCACGATTTCATACAATTCAATAAGCTAATTTGAAGCTGTAAATATTGTCGGATTTTTTTTATAAAAAAATTGATTAAAAATTGAGAAGCTCAACTTAGGATCCACACGGTATATGTTAGAACGGAGAGAGTAGTATGCCAATATTTAGCTGCATCTTGGAGACAGTACCCGGTTTCGTTCTAGACAGAGACTGACTGACCAGCTGACACTGCACCTGATCTGTGCAAGCTCATTTTGCGTACCCGTACCAGTAGCATGAGTTGAAACATGATAAAATTCATCATCAGAAATTCAGAATCCAAAACAAGGCATATGAAATCGACAGCATTGTGCTTCGGCATTCGTAAGTTTCTAAACTCACTATACGAGTTTCTGCAATTCTGAAGCTATGAGCTAATGAACCAAGTACAGAACTGCCGTCTTGCAGAGTACAAATCAGGGTATCTGAATGTGTTAAGAATGACATGCAAGATACAACTGCAGTTGCTGCCCAAATAGCCAGTTTGCTGGAATCATTTCACAGCGTGCCTCAGATGGCTATTTTCCCCCTTGCAAGCAGATGCATATGCATCGGCAAGGCGAGGAAGAACATCCTTATGAGGATGTACATACCTGGAGCAGAACACACTATCACTAACCGTGACCAACGTGTAGAAGCTTTGATCTTTCCGGAGCAATCCTTTGTCCTGGAGCACCTTCATCACATAATGCCGGGGCACCAGCCGGCGCTCCAGATTGTACATCAAGATTGTTGGCTTGTCCAGAATGAACTTAGCATCGACGCCGACCACATTGGTCAGGAACTCACAGATGCGCTGAATCGTCTCCATGGAGCGCCTCAGCACCAATGGGTTCCTTTGCACCATTCTGGCAACCTCAGCGTCTGAGCACCCGAGGATCTTGGCCATCATCTTGAGCTTAGCGGCCATGGTCTCCGAACCGACGCCTGACACGGCGGTCACAGCCTGCCTGAACAAGAGCGTGTTGCGGGGCACGCCCATCTCATCGGCACGCGCGAGGACGGCCCTGGTTCTGTCCGGCTTGCCGGTGAGCAGCCTCGGGTTGGCCACGCACAGGTTGCCAATCTCCTGGACAGACAGGCCGCACTCCTGGAGCAGCCGGACGTTGGTCTTCACCACCTTGTCGATGCCGGAGGTGACGAGGTAGAAGTTGTGCCTGACGATGCGGAGGAACCTGTCGGGCGAGCCGAGGAAGGGCATCCAGAAGCCGAGCTTGTCGTCGATGTTGAAGGTGCGGAAGGAGCAGGGCGCCACGCGGACGAAGGTGCCGATCTGCGCGGCGGAGAAGCCGTAGCTGCGGAAGCGGTCCACGCGGACCCGCAGGGTGTTGTCGACGCTGCAGCTGAGGATGCGCGGGTCCTTGGCCACCAGTAGCGAGATCTCGGCCTTGGAGAGGCCGAGCGCCGGGCCGGTTAGGAAGGACAGCACGGCGTCGGCGTTGGAGGACGACTTCCAGTGGGAGATACACTTGGCGGCGCTCGCGGCTTGCTCCTGGGTGAGGCCGCAGGTGGAGACGAGGTAGTCATCGGCGGCGAAGTGGCCCCGAGAGGAGGAGCTCGCGGCGGCGGCGGAGGAGAGGAGAGCGCGCTGGAGGGAGAGCTGCGTGAGGGAGGCGGAGCGGTGAAGAGGAACGAGATGTTCTTGCAGACAAAGGGAGAGGTGTTTTTGGAGGCGGAGCATGGCTGCGGCGGCGGCGGCGGCGGTAGTGGCGGGCTCCGACCTCCCTCTCACTCTCAGACTCCCAGGCTCTGAATCCCTCTGAAGTCTGAACTGTAACCCTGAACTATCATGGGCCTCAATCTCGCTTACTCTTGGGCTATGCTAGTGCCGGAATTCCGGCCCAATCCACCCAGAAGTCACGTGCCTTCAAACGAAGGAGCCCCGTTCGCCTCGCCTCGCCCACGCGCAGCGCGCCGCCTTCGGCCCTTCCCTCGCCAGTTCACCCGGAGGCCACACGACCATCGCCGCCATCGCCACCGGCCACGCTGCCGCGCTGAGCCGCTGAGGGGCCTAGTCAGGCGAGCGCAGAAGCCGCCATGAAGCTGGTAAGCACCAAGCACACTCCTCTCATTCGCCGGGAAACCTTCGGACTTTTGACTCCGACCCTAAGGCGCGCCTCCTCGCAGACCTGCTTGTCCGCCAGCGGCGGCGGCTACCACTCGCCGGCGAGCCATCTCCTGGAGCTGGAGGGGTTCCGCTTCCTCCTCGACTGCCCCATCGACCTCTCCGCCCTCGCGGCCTTCGCCCCGGTGCCCCTCCTCGCCGGCGACGCGGGGGGCCTCGTCCGCGCGGTGCCGCGCTACTGGCTGCCAGCGGCCGCGAAAGCAGGCGGCGTGGATGCGGTGATCGTGTCTTCCGCTACGGGGATGCTTGGACTCCCTTTCCTCACCGGGCTCCCCGGATTCGCCAACACCAAGGTGCTTGCCCTGCTTCTGCTTCTGTAGCATACTAGTACTTACTAGTACTAATTAGGTTGCAGCTTGATTGTTTAGGTAGTAATCTTCAAATTTCTGGCTGTCACAGTTTTCTAAGACATGCTGTATGTTTAAAGCGCAGCGTTAGTCTAAACTAATAGCTATTGAGTTGTTGTGTAACAATATAACTAAAAAGAACTTAATCCTGCAGGAATACAATGTGCATAATCATTTGACTTTACTCCACTTTGCAGACAGATAACTTTCATAGGCAGTAGGCAGCAAGGCACAAAGTGAAATTTATTACAGGGAACATTTGAACTTATGTTTTTTTTATAAAATAACAATGGGAACATGTTTCTCCTTTATGAATGAAAGGGATAGAAACCTAACCATTTTGGTGATGAGACCTAACTATTTTGCTCACTGTAAAATGTTTTATGAGATGAGACCTAACCATTTTGGAGTTTTGCTTGTTCTGTATGGGTAGGTGTATGTGACAGAGGTAGCAGCAAGGATTGGAAAGCTAATGATGGAAGAGCTGATGGAGATGCACCGTGAGTTTGTGAGGTACTATGGGCCAGATACGGATGCATCAGCCAAGTGGATGGAAGGGGAGGAACTCAATGAACTCATGTCAATGTTAAAAAGGTAGCGATTGAAGGAAGGGAATATGATTTGACTTCTCTGGTGCCTCTATACAGGTCCGTTACCGCAGGGCAATCATATGTCTGAAAGCTTGAGATAAAGTGCATACCTGTTCTCAATATTGATCTGTATAACTCAAAAAGATTAATTAAAGTTTCTTAAATCTTAGGAGTGTAATAGGAGCTAATAATATCAAATTAGCAGAATCTAATAGGATAGGAGTTGGTAAGGAATGTTGTCTTTCAAGCATTTTTTTCCTCTGTCAGATGTGAATCCAACCTCTGAATCTGAGTCAATGACCAGTTACTATTATCACAAGTTGATTTAACAAAACTATTTATAAACAGAGAATCATATTAAAACCATAATAAATGGCATTTAAAAAGTGAACTTGTTATATAAATATTCACCATTTGATCTGTGGCCTATCAAATACCCAAATATCTTAATCGTGGTTCTGGTTTTCACAACTTAGGGATATTCATGTTACTACTGTTTTAGTTGTAATGTAGCCTGTTTACTTTCTCCAAGAATTTATATTGGAATAGAAAAGAATGATTGTATGGAGATATACTGTAATCATGCCATCACTAATTCGTATCACTGCTTTGTTATCATGGTTTTTCTTGAGTTAATTGAATTACATCTACTTGGCAGTCCAGGAAACATAGAAGAATGCATGCACAAAGTTCAGACTGTTAAATATGGAGAGGAGGTTTGCTTCAATGGCATATTTATGCTGAAAGCTTCTAGTTCTGGCCTCGAACTTGGCAATTCTACCTGGACAATACAAGGTCCAAGAGCTAGCATTACCTACCTACCAAGTTCAGTATTTGTGTCGGCTCATGCATTAGATTTTGATTACAGCTCTCTGAAGGAAAATGATGTGATTTTGTTTTCGGATTTCTCATTCTTGAATGACATGGATGAGGATAATGAGAAACTGAATGAGCATTCAATGGATGAAACAGACTCTTCGCTATGTCGCTACTCAGTGTTGAGGTAGGCTGTACATGAAATACATGTGTATTTATAAAATCAATGCTTCTTTGGGATGAAGTGTTAAGCTTGAAATCTTCCAGGGATGACAGTGCTGATGCAGATGAAAAGAGGCCATTTGTGTGCAACAATGATGATATTACAGAGGAGATTGAGAGAATCAGCTTTATATGCTCATGTATTTTTGATGCGGTAAAATCTGGAGGCTCTGTTCTAATACCAATTGGCCGCCTTGGAGTTATTCTTTTACTTTTGGAGCTTATATCAGAAATGCTACATTCTTCCAGCATGAAGGTAATTGTGGCCTTGGAGTCATATAGTGGATTTTCAGATAGGAATATATAGTATATACTATTATCGCGCTTAATTAATTAAACATATGAGCCTCAGCTCTTGAGACAATGCTTATGGTTTGATATTTTTTTCCCTAATGTGGTCATGTAAGATGTCAATGATTAATTTTCCATCAACTGCCTGTAAAATTATTGGTGTTTAAGGATGTTTAACTATGCATATTGTTCAAGTATTTAAGTTATTAACTGATAAAGAATGCACTATTTGAGTATCGGACATAGTGCAGCTTGTGTACCCTTATATTCTTTCTATCCCATAAAATGTGATATTGTGCTAAGGTATGCAGCAAACTAGTAACTCCACCTTTTCTTAGTTTAGTTTTTCCCTGGCTTTGACTCATTATTTTTTTTGTCTGAGTCAGGTACCCATATTTGTTATTTCTGAAACAGCAGAAGAAATATTTGCTTTTACAAATGCCTTGCCTGAATGGCTATGCAAGTCACGTCAAGAAAAGGTTATTCACTTTGACTAATCTTGACTATTGCCTTGAAATTTTAGAGTTAAATGACCTCACTTCATTGCTGGTTATGTTGCAGCTATTCTCTGGGGAGGCATTGTTTGGCCATGTTGAGCTTTTGAAGGAGGGCAAATTATTTTTGTTCCCGCATTTACACTCAAAGGGCTTGCTGTAAGAATTTGATAAAATATGATTTACAGCTCATACATAGAAAGACTTAAGACATGCTTGCAGTTCTCATCTTTGCTAGTCTTCTTATGAATAGTCACTAAAGGCTTTGTTCTTTTAATTTTAGTCTAGCACAATTTATGGGGCATGCATCATATGTATCCTGTATCCATGTGAGCTCACTTGTACTTGGGTTGCTGTTTTCTGTCGTATTTTTGTTCTGCTGTGTGACAACACTATACCCTTGACAGTGCAGCATGGAAGGAGCCTTGTATTGTGCTTTGTCCACACTGGAGCCTTAGACTTGGCCCCGCTGTCCATTTGCTTCGTCGCTGGCATGCAGACAAACGGTGCCTTCTTGTTGTGGAGGTAAAAAATTGTCCGCCCTTTGCCGAGCCTAACATCTACCTATTACTGATTGCTGTTGCTCTGTTGCTAAAATGCATAAATCGTTGATTGCAGCAAAGAAATGATGCTGAGTTGAGTCTTAAACCTTTCATGCCCTTGGCAATTCAAGTCCTTGAGTGTTCTTTCCTTTCTGGCGTAAGGTATGTTATAATTTCAAAAGGTTTACATTTCTGATATCATAGATTATATGTTGAAAAAAAACACAACTTTCTTGATAACAGGATGGGAAAAATTGATCCATTACTGAGAGTGCTCAAACCAAAGTTTGTAATGGTATGATAGTTCTTGTTTCCTGGTATACAACCTTGAGTCATGAATCCTTTCCTAACGGCCCACTTTATTATGCAGCTTCCTGAAGGTCTTAAGTCGCGGTGTTCAGTAAAGGAGGTTCCATGGTCATTCTTTTATTACTCCAAGGGCAAGACCATCGAGCTCCCAAATTTACGTGAAGATTTTGAGGTGCATCTTGCAACTCATGATGTCTTCAGGTTGCAGCCTAGGCAACTGAACGAAACCACTGCAGTGGCGAGATTGAGAACAAAGCTGCTTGTAAGCAATGGACGGTACCAGCTGGTTTCTGTAGAAGAGCAATCAGATCAATCAAAGCGTCACTTGCTACACTATAGCACTATTGACCCAGGTCGCTTGCTGTCAGCATTGCAAGAGAAGGGGATGGTATGTTCATTTGCTTCAGATGATAGCTCTACTGCAAGTGAATGCTCTGTTCTGATTACTAGTCCTGAAGATGCTTTGGTGAAGATAACATCCGATAGGACTGTTATATACTGCGACAATGAGAAAACATCCAATCAAATTTATGATGCACTTGGCAGTGTTTGTAAAGGGATCTGACTGCATAATACTACATGTGCAATTGTTCGTCATGAAGTTTTGAGTGTGCGAAATTGTGAATTGCCCCAAGGTAGTAGTATAGTGATTGAAAAAAGGTTCAGTTTTTATTCTAAAAAAGAAGGGATTCCTTTGTGAAGCATGTTGGTTCTACTTCGCCGGGTCCTGAGTTGCTCATGGAATCTGCTACGCCAAAGATGACATCGCGCGAGATCGCCACGCGTCAGCGAGAAGTTCGCCATGACATCGCTCGAGATCGCCACGCGTCGGCGGGAAGCTCGCCATGCCGTGCCTCATAGGGAGTTTTGCCGTCGAGTGTGCGCATTGGAGCCCGGTTCAGGATGGAGATAGCGGTGGTCACTGCTTCTCCCCTGAAGTACCCAGGGACACGCCTTTTGGCCTTTATCATAGAGAGCGCCGTCCCGACGATGCTCTGGTTGCGGCGAGTAGGGGGCGCTAAGCTGCCACTGGAATATTCCCCATCCCCAGACTTTCGAGGCAGTGCTGCGCTCGACGTCGCACCTTGTCAGGGAACGGCGCACGCTTCTGCTTGCCGGCGAGATAGCTGTCACACACCTGATCGACGTGATCCATGGCTCGCAACCCGCGCACCATGGCGAGGGAGTGCAGCGACTTGAAGCCGATGTGCCCGTAGCGCGCGTGCGAGCGCCACGCCAGCTCTGAGCTGCGCACTGACAGACAAACGGGCCGCCCGATGGTGAGCTCCAGGATGTACGCGCGTGAGAAATGTAGGCGCTGGTCGTAGATGCGGATCGCGCCGTCGTAGAGCTCGATGTGGCGTTCTCCTCCAATTTGCCCGAGGCTTACGAGGTTCGCCATCAGGCACGGGATGTAGTACACCCCGGTGAGCGCGCGGTGCTCGCCGTTGTTGCAGACGAAAATGACGGTGCCGCGTCCATCGAGCCGTCACCGAAACCGCAGACTCTCGTGTCGAGTTCCGCGAACGCCGATCGTGCACCGGTCATGTGGTTCCTTGCGCCCGTGTCGAGGACCCAGCGACGGTCAGAGTTGTCCTCGCGCGAACCCAGCTCGGCGTAGATCTCGGCTTCGTTGATCTCCACTTGGCGAAGTGGCGCAGCAGGGGATGGTGACGCGCGACAGCGTGATCGCCAGCAGCAGCGCCTGTCTTCTCTTCCTCGCCCTCGGCGACATGAGCTTGCTCCTTCTTCGGCTTGCGGCGATCTTTGGCCCAGTGACCCTTGATGCCGCAATTCAGGAACTTGTCGTTCGTCCTCTCCTGGGATTTACCAGAGGACTCACGACTCTTGCCATCGCGACTGCCTCCACCGCCACGGCCGCGCCGGCTCTTCCCGCGCTTCTTGTTGCCGCTGCCGGAGACCCCGGTGCTTTCTCCACTCTCGCGGAGTTTCAGCCGAGCCATCCACTCCTCACTGAGGCGTCCTCAGTGAGGTGGAGACGGCCTTGCTTGTCAGCGGTCGGAGATGATGTCAGTGCCGGCTAGACTTCTTGCGCTGCTCGATGGCGCGCAAACGCCTGGTCACCTCCTCGATCGAGAGGTTGTTGACGTCGAGCAGTGTCTCGATCGAGTAGGCAATCTGTTCCAGTCGGTGCCGAGGATGTGGATGTTGTTGGCGAGGCCGGTAATCCGGAGGGAGAAGTTTTTGACGTTCTCGCCCTTCTTGAAGGTGATCTCGCCGAACTCCTTCAGCAGCTGTCGCGCTCTGGCTTCCCGGACGCGATCAACACCCACGCGCACGGTCTTCACCGCCTCCCATAAGCTGCAGTGCGCCTTCGAGAGAGCGAGAAGTGCATCTCCGGAGGAACCGAACAGGATGGTCGCCATAGCCAGCCTGTCGTCACGGTACTCCACCTCTTCATCTTCTTCACGGCATATGGGCATATGACTTGCCAGATTCCGGCCGCCTACATGTTCACCTTCATCAGAAGTGCCCAATTCTGATAATTGGTACGTGTGAGCTTGGGGTAGGCTGGTCTCCTTGACGCGCCCGACGATCCCTCCGCGACGTCCGCAGCGCGGAGCGGGCGACTTCGACACCCGTTGGCGAGGGAGAGCTATTCGCTCCAATGTTCGGCACTGATCGGAAGGAGTGGACGGACATGGTGTCACGCCCAGGAAGCTAACCTGGCTCCTATGCCAATTGTTGGGGATCGCCGGACGCCACCGGTGATAATTCACCACCGGCGAACCAGCAGGAAGACGCACTAAAGAACTCAACACGACGTGGACTGGAAAGAACACCCGAGACACTGTCAACTGGCTATGGTACATCTTTTTACTCAGTTAGGAGGTAATATCTCAAATTAACCTGAGAAAATAACAAAATACATCGTCAAATCCTCACATGGAACAGAGGATCCACTGCACGGCCCTTCTAATCTTTTTCCATGCGCACATGCACATCCCTTTTATTTTGGGCTCCAACTTAAATACCCTGCTCTCCGTGAAATGCTCTAGTGTGAGGAATCACGAGAAGGAAACTAAAAAAAAAAAAAAAAAAAAAAAAAAACGGGAACTTTCTCCATTTCCATTACCAGAATAATGGAAATACAACATTTAAGATAACAACCAGAAGAGAAAATTTTGGTTGTAATTCGAACCTTTAAGCTTTCCTTTTCAATAGATCTCTGTAGGGGCTCTTTGCCCTTCCAGTTCCCTTAAAAAAATAAAAAAAATATAAAAAAAATATAAAAAATAAAAAAGAAGAAGAAGAAGAAGAAGAAGAAGAAGAAGAAGAAGAAGAAGAAGAAGAAGAAGAAGAAGAGAGGATCAGAAGTCTACAGAAAACAGAACTAGCCCTTCAGAAAGAGCTACTACCGACCTCCTGAAGTCTAGCTTAACATTCTACCTAAGTTTCGCCCGAACTCCAGCAGGCCAGAAGATCAAGAAGTACCAGAATATTACAGACCATGATTTCCAAAAGGGATCTATTCTATCAGAACTAGAACAGACACGAGAAGGAACCTGATTGGCAATGATCCAAGCCACCACTTGCTAGTATAGCTTTATCCTTGTGGTGATGGGAGTGCGACAGATTGGGCACGATTCGAGACTCTGTCCGCAGTCACAGCAAGTCTGCAAAGAATATCCTTTGTTAGATAAGGATACGAAGCTGACGTTTCAACACACTTCCACAACTGAAAATGAACTCGTCAAACAAGGCATTAATCTATCTTAGCGTCTTAAGAAAAATAGCACTGGCATACTAGACCTCATAAAAAAAAAAAAAGGTGTAGATCAACTGTAACTGTAACACAAGAAAGAGAGAGATGTAGGAGATTCACCTGGTGTCCACAGCCAAATGCCATGTCTTTGGGGTTCACAAGGCAGATAGGACAGACCTACAATGCGGATAAATGTTGATGGTCAGAGACAAATGATGCACAGATACCTCTAGGAGACATAACTCAGAGATCAAGCAGAATAAGTTATTTTGTCAGGGCTCATGATGTTGTACCTGGTTCTCATAAGTGGACGAAGGTGCGGCTGGGGTGGCTGTATGTGGAGTTTCATAGTGAGGATAGGGTGATGCGGATGAAGAGCTCTGTGGGTAGGTGGTTGGTTTAATAAAGCTTTTAGATGAAAAATAGGAATAAGCATTATAATTTCCAGTAGGGGGAGGCAGAGTAACTCTCTCATGATGCTTGTAAAACTTGGGATGGCGGCAACTGCTTGCAGCACATTGAGACAAGTCAGTAGGCAATTAGAATGAACAAATAATCAAAACAAGAATGAGGATATGATTCAGGAAAAGAAAACATACCCTAAAATTCCTAACTCCGCGGTTGCTTTATACTGTTGTGGTATCTCCATCAATGCTGAAAGAGCAAACGCAGCCTCATTCCTTGATTGTGCCATGAACATTATCTCCGAAAAATTTACAAACTAGACAAGAAATAAATTCTCAATGTTAGGGAAAAAGAGGTTCATCATACAAAAATCTCAAACATGTTTAGTGACATCAATCATCTTAGACATGAGCTATTATATTAGGTTCCACATCAACTTACTTGGAAATTATCAAAAGTTCGAGCAGGAATGTTGTCATAAAATTGCTTCATCATGTCCCAGGGGCCATCACCAACCCCTACTAGCACAATGGACAAAGGTAATTCACTGCAAACAAAAGACAAAAGCTGAAACAATCAGAAGTGTTTCTGACACAGGAGGCCAGGAAAATTATGAAACATGATGATGCCATAGCTGTAAGTAAATGTCAAGACACCATTTCAGTAAGAGTATATTGAAACAAGGTAATGAAGCACATTTATGTGGCTGTTACCTGGCCTTCACAATGGCATCAACAGTCTTTTGCTCTTGCAAACTCAGCTGTCCAGATGCAGTATCTACACTCCTCGTAACCTGAGTAATATACAGATTAACAAGAGAGAACTATCCAAGTGAACTATTCAGACAAAGGTTGCTATTGTCACTACTCGCTACTGACTAAAGGATTCATATAGTTGCAGACTAAGGGGAAAATGGAGAGTACAAGTGAAAGGCATCAGATAGAAAACATGTCAAACAGATATTATGATACTATAAATGCTTTATTTTATAAGAACAAAATTCTATTTCATGATGTATCGATATGCTAGATTCGGGTAATGGCAATATACAGGTAAGGGAAAAATGACTGAAAAAAGGATAGAGTATTCACAGCCATCAAATTAGTTGCATAAATCCCAAGAAGAAGATTTAACATGGTACCTGTCCATCTGCAATTATCAATAGGACGTGGTATTGGCCACCACTTTGCTCCACAATGGTCATAGCCGTCTCAATAATTGGTGCAAAGGATGTTGGTCCTGTTAAGAATTAGTGTAAACATAAGATGGAACATATGAACAACCCAATTAAATGGATGAACAAGGCATAGCAAATTACCAGCTAAGCGCAAATGTGGTACAAGTTCCCTATAACGATCGAGAGCTTCTTCAAATCCATTGCAAGGTCTCTCGTCGGGAAAGAAACCGAATACGTCTTGATCATGTGTTGATGCTGAAAGAAAAAAGTGCATGAAGAATTAGGATTTAGAGACATTATCATACAGTTTAAGAAAGAGTCAACCGTGAATGAAGTCATTACCATCTCCAAATCCAAAGCAAGGGATCAAATTATCTTCATCAAATTTCGATAATGTTCGCCCAATAATCGAGATGGCTTGTTCATACGGATTTGGTGTGTTGCTAATGTGATGCAGACTACGTCCATGGTAAGAGAATTTGCCTGATATATGGAAAGAGAGTCATTAGCATCAGGAGGTGAGTCATTTCATCAAACTGTAAGGCAATGAAACAAACAAACAGTTAATTAAGTGCAAACCTGTCCACTCATTGCTCTTTGTGAAATCAATGCCAACAATAAGATTTGATGATTCAAGTCCTGCTTGAGCTAGAGCTTCAGTAACCTGCAAAAGGGAAAGGTTTGGCCTTCATCAGAAAGATAGTACAGGGGAAGCCTAACAGAAATGTGACCAACCGAGCAACTCTAACCTAGGAGTAACACAAATGCCTTCAATAATGCCAATTTGCCAACCTTACAAAAAAAAATATTGTCTATTCTTCCAATGAGCTGTGATTACTGACCCTGCAATAGACATCTACTACTACTTTTGTGTGCATGAATCCTTCATGATTCATGACCCACCATGTTCTATATCAGATGTCAGCAGCCCCCATCTCGGGGACCCGGCTGCCACTTCAAGGTCAAGAGGGCAAGGAAGATGAAGCGCAATGTCAGAGAATCGCTGGGCCTGAATGGGCTTGTATTGCATGTAATGAGAGGCCCAAGCCAGTGTGAGCCTGAGAGATGAGGGAGAGAGGAGAGGTGAAGGCATCGAAATTCCCTTGAGTATTTTGTTAAACTCTACTTTTCGTGTAATAGATAGCTGCCGCCGGCGGTGGCGAACTCCATCTTCTCCATTCCGCACCCACCGGTGCTAACATCGTTTGACCAACGATGGGGGCATCAATCTCCTTTGAAAAATTAATCGACTGCAGATTGAGAAACTACGAAGCACAAATCGCCCATGTTCCCTAAACTTCGTAGCAAGTTGGGAAAACTAGGGACCCCATAGATCCACACAAGGTGTAAGCAAAAGCACGAATGATGATGAGTTCATATCGAGCCGATTCACTGCTTCCTGTAACTAAGATCCATCTATCCAAGACCTCGCTACGAATTACTAATGACATGAGTCGCACGCGTACCTGGTCCACCGAGTGGTAGTCGTCGGCAACCCGCGAGTACCGCTCGTCCCGCCGTCGCCGCTTCGCGCCCTGCGGCGCCGGGTACGGCGCGGCGTACCCTCCTCCCTGTTGTGGCCCCGGTGCGCCGTAGTAGACGGCGCGCGGGTCCTGGCTGTAGTACACTCCTACGGCGCCCCACTGAGTCGACGGCTGCTGCTGGAAGGAGGGCTGGCTCCGCCTCTGTCTCTTCTCCGGTCTCTCCTCGTCGCGCTCGTTTCGAGAGCTGAAATTTTGCCCCATGGCTGGCTCTCGGTGTGGGAAGCGGGTGGGTCGTGCGCTGTTTCTGCAGGAGTATAGGCGGCGGCGAAGGGGACATGTGGGAAAGCGGCTACACGACGGTCGCCTCGCGAGATTGCAAGGAGAGGCGAGCTTCGGGCAAGAAGTCAAGAACCCTAGTATACGCCAGCTGGGCTCAGTGCAGTCAGCCAGGGCCACGGCTCAGTGCAGTGAGCCAGGGCCAGCTCGGCTCAGTGCAGTGAGCCAGGGCCACCTGCCCACTTGTACTAGAGCAAACCGTGTCGGCGAACTCCGATTGCCCCGGTGCATCGAATTACTCCCGGTGCATCGAATTCTGGGTCCATGGGCTATTCTCTTTCCGTCAGTCTCGAGCCACACGCTATTCTCTATCCGTCAGTCTCGCGGCCACATGGCCACACGGGAGAACGGCCACATGGCCACACGGGAGAGGCTGCGTCTGTACTTTCCCTTCTCTCCTCTGGCGTACTGTACTCCGTAGTCCGTACTATTGCCTCTTGGCAGCAGAAGTGCATCATTTACGTCTTTTAAGGATATTATAATATAAAAGGGAAATATGCTAAAAAAGATATAAAGGGAAATTATTCTCTGATTGAAGGGACTAAATTTTCTTTTTCATCAAAAGTCTTTTTATCTTGTGAAGATTCAGGGACCTTTTAGCTATGGATCTTTATTTATTGCATTTTGAAAAAAATATTCCAATCTATTATTTGAGAAGGGCATACCAAATATAAAGTTATAATGTGTGTATAAATCATAATGAATACACCAAATGTGTGCTAAAAAGCATAATGTATGTTGCCATTCATCTGATATATCATGTATTGGTTATGAACATAAATCAAAACAGATCGGTTCAACTAATACATATTGATCTTTTAAGTCACTGGAACAGCACATCCGTAGCAGGTTGGCAATGAACTTTTATTGATTTTTTTTTCAAGGCATTTGAGCAGCACATTCCATAGGAGGTTGGCAACGAACTTTTTCATGGTTAGCTCCCTTGTGCAATGGATGAAGCTTGTATTCTCCAAGAGCTCATTAGCTCCATCCGGAGTTAGAGCATCTCCTCCCCTTTCTCCTCTCCTATCCTCATAAACCTATTATATTGGGGGATAAGACTTGACATACCCTTTATTCCTGCAGAGGTATAGCAGTCATGATTACCTATACTTCTAGAATCCACCAGGCCTCATAAACTGTAGCAGTTCCTATGGTAGCCCGACACATTGAGTAAGGAATCCACCATCCATTTAGTGGGACATACTAGGAATGGGCCCGGGGCTTGGCACTCCGACACTCGGATGTGCCTTATGATGACCATTCCCCTTTTCTAAGTTGTGTGGTCATAGTCCCTATAGCGTACCTATGTCGTACGACGTCTGGGGGTGTACGTCGGTGTCAGTGGAGCCGTGCTCATCGCATCGGGCAGACCGTGGTCACACGTTGGACGAACGCCTCACGTCGGGCGAGGCGGAGGTCATGTCGAACGAACGTCCCATGTCGGGCGAGGCGGAGGTCGCATCGGATGGCCTCCCCACATTGGGTGAGGCGAAACCGTGTTAGATTTTGGCTTTAGGTTGCGCCGGCCCATGGGCCAAATCGTTGGTATCCTCAATTGTTGCCCATGGCCCGTGATGGTTTTTGGGCTAGTTTCGAGGCATAGATGTCATTTTGGATTTCTATTCGTGTGATTAGGGTACCCATAATCTAGGTATCCGACACATGCATGATTCAATCGCTTGGAAGTGGACCCCCGATGGTGCATACTCCTCCTGGTCGGCATGCCACATTCAATTCCAAGAGAGTTTCAGACAATTCTAGCCAACGCTAATTTGGAAAACACACTCCAAGAACAAATGCAAGCTCTTCTATTGGATTCTCATACAGAACAAAATCTTGAGACAACTTGCCGCTAAGGAATTGGTCACACCAGGAGAATTGTATCATGTGTGATGGTCCTTTAGAGTCTGGCCTCCATTTGTGCTTGCCGTGTGTCCCCTCGCTCAAGAAATCTAGACCCTCATCTTAACCGGAGATCATTATGATGTAGACCTCTTACGCCAACAGACCCAACCAGTTGATATCGGTGCTTGGTGGGAACAAGTGGCTGCTAAAATCCCCAGGCAAAGGTAGCGAGTCAGCGACACTTCAATGGTGTTGCAATCTACACCGTTGTGAAACATCTGGAAAGAAATGGATAGAAAGATCTTCCATAACAACTTCATGGATGCAAGGCTGGTGGACTCTAGAGCCAAAGAAGACATCGTCACATCGAACTACATGCATGGGAGGGTGTTCAGTAATAACTAGAAAAGCAGGCGCGGCCTTGCCACGCCGTTGGTGAAGCAACCAGCCGGCGATGACAACGAAATGGTTTAAGTTTGAGTTCTCCTTTGATATATCTTGGAGTTGGAGATCATCTGGACTAAAAGACATGAGCTTCAAAGTTCGACATTTAAAGATGTAGAAATATGCTAAAATATACAAAAAAAATTTGACACGCTTTTAGCAAGTGCAAGACCTGCTGTAAACAAGCTGAGTCATATGATCAAATTTAATTGAAGATTGTCTAACAGCGTTTTATCTCTGAACATGCTCAGAAATGATATTATTAATTAAATGTAATAGGATGCATAATAAAAAAATGTAATAGGATGTCACTTAGATCTGTTATAGCTCAATATATTTTAAAGAAAAGGATGCTAAAAGATATATTCATGTAATTAGAGGTCAGAATTGAATCAGGAGTATAAACAAATTCATGATTCATGGTTACATATCAAGTCGGATGTGAATAATATATGATGCGTGCAATAGGAAATCAATTGGAGGACAATAGTGTGAGAAAATTCAATCTGTTAAGCCTTGTAGCATTCCATATAAGCATTTCGCCGAGCACATGACATGTAGACAACATTTTAATTTTTGTTTCAGAGGCAATGGTGCAACTAAATTTCATCTTCCTACGCTAGTACTAATACGATCAATAAGAAGTAAAATATAAATAAACTCATGCGTATATCCAAGGGCACCATGGTTGTAGTCTCTCGAGTTTCTGGCCTTCTGGGGTGGAGGCCATTTGCAGAGTTGCAGTGCCGCTAGTCAGATGGATATCATTGTCTCCACAGGTGTCGCAATGGACCGATTGTCAATTGCAGAGGGAAGAAGATGTCCACTGGCCAGTGGCCCCTGCACATCCGCCTTCGATCCAACTTGCCATCGCACCTCCTGCTCTGCCTCGAGATGGCTTCGAGTGGCTTGCGAACGTCGTATGCCACTGGGTCGCTCATGGCTGCCTAATGGAGTTGTGGCCTCCGCCGCACTGCTGTGTGTGGGAGAGAAGTGCACGCGAATAGGGTGGAGGTGGAACTATCGGTGGTGGGGAACTCCACTGGCGGCGCTTTAGGTAGACGATGTGCGTGCGAATTGCGAATTTGTGACGATGGGGAGGTGGCGAGAGCTCTGGTACTCGCTTGAAACTTGGCCTCCTGAAGAATCGCAAGATCCACTGCTAGAGGAGGGTGATGGCGAATTGGCGACAGCTGACAGGCGGAGCGGAGTGAGGCGGTGATGACGGGCGGCAGCCGGCAGGACTGGTCGAGCAGAGCGCGGTGCCCTCAGAGAGACGTACGGAGGGCCCGACGTTTCCCGAACGCACGCCGGGCGTGGATGCCTTGAAGCCCCATCGAACGGTGTGGGTCATCGAGAGGCGAGAGTCCATAGTAGATTTGTTATGGCAGGACACGTGGCAGGAGATTATGGCAGGAGCGATGGGGCGGATTTCGTACTGTACTAGAAAACAACGCGCGGCGTTGCCGCGCAGCAGCATGGGGTGCCACATATTATGGACCCAGCTGTATCAAGCTTAGTAGATAATGGTATATTTACAATATATATTCATCTGATCATTATCTAAAAAAATATATTCATCTGATACTCGTACAGATCTGAACTTGTTAATAAGGTATCTGTAAATTATAACCTAATAATTTTTTGAATATGGATTGTGTTCTGATAATGTCAACTGAGGTACTGAAGCTGAAAGGATTATTGTTAAGATAAAAATACACATTTTATAAGTTGCCGTTAGTGTCAGTAGCAATTCCCTTTTTTATTAACATTACATATGTGCAAAGGATTTATGTGAAATATTTTTCTAACATGATCACATCACTATATATGAGATTTGAAAACTGAACCGATACCATTGTGCATCGGTCAAAATTGAGCACCTAAATGTCACTATACATCTTGGTCATATTTAGGAAAGGTATTTTACCTTGGAGACTCGGGAATTAGAGCAAATTCGAGCATTTGGCACCTGCCTCTAGAAGCTTCTCTTACTTTGCTGCTCCTTGCAATCCATAGCGGCTGGATTCCATCAGTTCAGAAATAGAAGAGTGGAAATGAAATGAATCTAGCATCCTAATTCTAGTATATGTTTTTGTGCTTTGTTCAGTTAATGGAAAAGAGGAGCCACCACAACAACATTACTGCATTTTTCTCTCTCCATTGACATACCACAGAAATTGCAATAGGGATGCGCCATGGATGGTTGAGTTGTACAATATAAATGTGAAACTGCTGACAAGCACATTTCATCAAACATCATAGCTGCAAGCCTGCAATGCAATGCAGCAATCACCAATCAGAGAGGGAGCTAATATGAATCTCAAACGCTGATTTTGCGCATCCACAATTCCACATGGATCAACAACGACGACATGTGGGAGCTACACTCGTGCCGCGCCGCGCTCGTCTCGTCATTGGCCCACACGGCTCACGCCGGTGGCACACGTTTGTGGTTGGTTCGTTGCGGTGCCTTGCCGTTGTGCGTCTAGCTGCTCCAGGCCACGCTCGTGCACACGGGACGCGCCGCCTCGTTGGTGGCTGGGCCTGCTTGTTGCCGTCGTTGTGACCGTGGAGGACTCCGGAGTCCGGACTCGCCGGCATGGCAGGGGAGCGCGCTCATCGGCCCGGCCACGCTATCTTTTGCGGACGGGAAGAGTCGCTGCTATACATGCAGTCGTCTGTTACGTCGAGAACCACGTCGCTTGTTCCGAAAGGTGCTGGAAACGACTTAGCGTTGGCTCGTGCTCCGGCCCAGTACGTGGCTTTATCAAGAGCAGTACAAGTGGCAAAATGTTAAGGCAGAGTTCATGGTGCAAAATTCGTACTTGTAAAGATAAAAGAAAAGATTTCAGTTAGAGCATCTCCAGCAGCTCCCCTATCCCCAACCCAACTATCGTATTGGGGGAGTTAGCTCAAAATTGTTGCTCCAGCAGATCCCTTTTCCCATCCCCAACTATTGGTGGTCACTAAAAAACAAGCCAACTTCTCTCAAATAGAGGGGGAGATGCAGCTCCCCCAAAAACATACCCGCATCCTAACTGCCGGATTTCTTCTTCCTGCGCGCACGCGGACATGGAGGGGACGGACGCTGAGGCAACTGACGGGCGTCGAGGAGGTGACGCGCAGCGGTGGAGGGGCGTCCAGGAGGTGAGGCGCGGCAGCGGAGGGGCTCGATCTCGCGCCGCCGGTCCAACCCGCCGCCGCTGGGGAGGTGGTGGTGGACGAGCTCTGCTTGGGTCGCATCTCCTCCACCTCGCCACCGCTGGGCTGCCGCTGAATCTGGCCCTGGCGTCCGTCGGGAGGAGCCTACGACGCACGGCCCCTGGCTTCCTCGAGTAGATCCATCTTCGATGTCCGCAGAAGAGGGATTGGTGGCCAAGGGGAGGGGAAGTAGAAGCCGCGGCGGAGAGGAAGCGGCGGCCTCGAGGTGGCGAAGCAGCGGGTCGTGAGGAGAGGGAAAACATCGGCGGCGGCAAGCAACACGCGAGAAGAATAATGACCGCGGGGGGGGGAAGGAAAGAAATATATCCCTTTCTCGACGACGGTGGGACCCACTTCTATTGGGGATGATTATTGGTAATCTGCAAAGACCTCTCCCCAATAAATCAAAATGTGGTATTGGTTGCCCGCTTTATCATGTTATTGGGGGAGTTATATTGGAGATTTGCTGGAGATGCTCTTAGTCCCCACCTAAGTTGGTGCTCTCCTAGCGGAGAGTTCTGTGCCCGTTGAGGCCCTCAGGCCATTGACGTTTTTTTACATATAAACTTTTATTCTTATCTTAATTGAGAGATCGAGCTCTTGCTATTGTTTTCTTTAAAAACAATCGGCCGCATAATATAACTCTCTCCATTTCAATTTATAAAACGTTTGACTTTTTTGACAATAACATTGACCGCTTGTCTTATTCAAAAATGTGTTAAAAATATCACTTGTTTTTTTTTTTTTTTGAAGCGAAAATATCACTTGTTTTGACATGGCTTCCTTTAATATATAAAAATTCTTCAATAATGGCTTAAATTTGTATATTTTTTATAAACTTTTTGAATAAGATGAATGGTTAAATTTGAGGTTGAAAAAGTTAAATGTCTTATAAATTGGAATTGGAATAGATTAATACATGTGTAATTGTCCATGTTTTAAATAGCCAGCTAAGGCCAAGGTGTTTAGCGTTTTATAAACCATAATTAGCGGACTTTAGCGGCAAAATAGCAGCAAAATTATGCATGAACGCAAATAGCGGCATAATTTTTTTGAAGCTATTTCGGGCTATAGTGGCAAAAATAACGAGCTATTTTTTTCCATGGTAATTGTTCATCATCGTGAAATTGTGCGTATGTAAAATTGTGAATTGCCATGAGGTGGTTAAGTGATTGATTGAAACAGAAGGGTGAAAACGGTCGGAAACAATATTATAATATAGAAAACGAAAATAGTTTGTTTAGAATATTTCTATATTTTTAGTAATTAAAGAGTAAAAAAAATGGTTGTGAAACCAGCTAAAACTGACAAATTTTTATATCGGAAACAGTACGATAATAATATAGGAAAACAAAAGCGGACAGTCCGAAATATTTCTGTCCCGTCTTCATCCTCAAGGGGTTCAGTTTTTCATTCTAAAAGTGTTTTTTTTTTTTAGTTTTTTGAGGAACAGAGGTCCCAAATTTCTTTGTGCAGCGTGCTGGTTCTGAGTTCTGGGCTCATGGAATCTACCTGTTGGGCCAGCTTGGTCCGTCACCATACTCCTGGACCGATTGGCCTGTAAGCCTGAGGCGTCTCCTTCGAATGGTCGATCCAAAACCTTTCCCCTTCCACCGTCGGCGATGGCCGCCTCTCGCCGCCTGGCGCGGAAGCTGCCGTCGCTGATCTCCCGGCATCAGCGCCTCATCTCCCCGGAGACCGACGCACCTGAACTCACTGAAGCCCCCACCACCTCCGCATCCATCCCGCTCGACCCCTCACTGCCCGTCCTTCCGCTCGCCGTCTCCCACCTCTCGCCGCCTAACCCGCTCCCGGCGCTCCCCTCCGCGCACGCCTCCTCCCCCGCCTCGCTCCTCCGCCTCCTCCGCCGAGCGCGCCACCACCCGCGACTCGCGGCGCTCGACCTCCACATCCTGCTGGCCGCGGCCGACGCGTCCTCCGCTTTCCGACCCGACCACGGCCTCACGTCCCTCCTCGCCGCCCGCCTCGCGGCTTCCCGCCGCCTCCCTTCGCTCCGGCGCCTCCTGGAGCTCGTCCTCACCCGCCCCTGCCCCTGCGCCGACGACTCCATCTTCGCATGCCCTGAGCTCCTCCCCACCTTCCGCAAGGCTATTGTCGCCTTCGCCGCCTCCGGTGACATCCCCGCCGCATCCCAAGCACTCGCCTCTCTCCGGCGCGTCGCTGACTCCCCACTACCCGCTGAGTTCTACAACATCATCCTCCACGCCCTCTCCCGCCTCCGCCGTCACGACGATGCCATCCGCTTTTACGGCGAAATGACCTCGGTCTACCGCGTCGCCCCCGATGCCTACACATTCAACATACTCATCAACAGCTCCTGCCGGGCGGAAGGCGTAGACGCTGCTATGCGGTGGTTTGGTGAGATGCAGCGCCGGAACTGTGCGCCGACGGGCGTTAGTTTCAACACACTTATGCGTGGGTTCATCAGAGAAGGCAGGTGTAAGGAGGGAATTAAGGTCGCACGCGAGATGCTTGAGCTTGGGGTCGCGCTGTCCGTTTCGTCCATGGAGATTTTGATCGGTGGATTGTGCCGTGGTAGCGAGGCTCTAAAGGCGGCTGAGGTGTTTGTTGAGTTTTTGGGGGATGGGGTGGTGCCAGAAGGGTTTGATTGCTTTGAACTTGTTGACGCTCTGTGCCGTGGCGGGAAGGTGGACAGAGCAATGGAAGCTGTGGACATGGTATTAGAGAGGAATATGAAATGCTGTCTCAGTGTGCCTGCTGGCGTTACGGTTTTGGAGTGTCTGATGAAGGCAGGGAAGCCGGATGAGGTTTGCCGGTTGATGTGGAGAATGATTGATCAGGGGATTGTTCCGGATACAATTTCTTGTAACTGCATCTTTGAGGCGCTTTGTGAAGCTTGGAGGACAGCTGATGCCAACCAGCTAAGGGTGTTTGCTAATGAGAAGGGTTTTGAGGCTGATGGTGAAACTTATCGTGTGCTGGTGCAGGGATTTGGGAGGCAGGGGAAAAGAAAGGAAGGGAAGGCCGTGTTGGACGAAATGCTTGATTTAGGATTTATACCAAACATTGCCTCTTATAATAGGCTTCTTGGTGGCTTGCATAAGTGAAGATCTTTGTGGTTACATGAGCGCTTCTTGGGGCATATGAGAGTACCAGACTGAAAGTATTTTGCTGGACATTGGGAGGCTGGATGGAGATGCCTGATGAACCACTGGTGTACATATCTGCATGGATATAAGGTGGAAGTTTGAAATGAGGTATTGTTTTGATTATGTGCTTCTATTGCATTCCTGTGCATTGTTTTGATCATGTTGGCTCCACCATATCTACAACAATTTATCATGGAAATATCCAAGCTTCCAACATGGCATTTCCATTAGTTCTTGAGACTAATTTATGAAAAAAAATGTTTAATTGCCATGGATGAACTTTGAAGGTCTATCTGTTTGGATGCAAGGTCTATTCATTGCTGAAGTCTGTATGGATAGCAAATGCCCTATTCCATCAGTGATCTGTGTATGTTTTCAGGGAGCTATTAGTCAACTTCGCTTACATTCCAATTTATATTGGCCTAACTAGATAGCAACTAAGGTAGGACACTAGGACCTGAATGACACCGTCTTACTGAACTATGTACCTTGCTGGCATCTTTCTTATGCCCGGTGCCCCCCAAATATCACGCCTGCCTGATCTCCCTAAATTAGGGATTTACGATATTTTAATGCATTAGATCAAGGAAAGTAATAGTGAGGTGGAAGTTTGATAACCTCGTTAGGATACTGACATACTATCTTCCCATTCCTTTTCATATGTGCAGCCTGTGAACAAATTATGTCCACCTAATGTGCGAGTTGGAGTCTTACACTGTTAAGATATTTGGACAATAGATATGATGCTAATGCGATTTCCCCAAAATTGCAGAAAGAGGTATTGCTAGAGTGGGAGTGGGACTGCTTCCAATGTAGTCTTGCAGCCGTCACTTTGAAATGATCTAGGACGGGGGTTTGTGAAATATTTGGAAATTGTTCTACAAGAAAATAGTTTATTGGAAGAGAGACTTCTCATGGTTTGTAGGAGGCAATGCAATGCAATGCTTCCGTTTGGATTGAGAGATCTCTTATGTTTATCCTTCTAAGGTTGGTGCTTTTGTCCATTTAATAAAGTTGAGAATTCAAAGGGATTAATGTTACATGAAAATTCTGTCATATCAATTTTGTTAGCGACCATTTGCTCACAGATCTTATTTCCTTGTCTCCACTCAACATCTTTATCTTCATATATTAATTTTAACAAGGTATCATGTCACTTGTATTGACATCATGTGCTGTTGTCAGTCTCTTAAGGCATATCCAGTGGTTTGTCTAGTTATCATTGTATTTGTCATCAACCACCAGTGTTTGTTAGTAATTACCATCGTTTGGAAATCCCTTTCTACACTGAATAGATGTGACACTTCACACTTGTTCTACATTTTTACTGTATGCTTGGAGGCCGTTCTGTTTTGTTACTTTACAACTTAGTGATTTACATAAGTGCTGTTTGCGCGTGGGCCTTAACAGAGAAGGATTGAGGACTCAGCAGCACCACAGGATTACAGAGGACTCAGCAGCACCACAGGATTACAGGATTGGTAGCCCTGGCACCGCTGCCCGCCAGTTGCATCCTTGCAGAAGGTCACTGTGCTGGTGGCTTGGCCTCCTTCCATCGGTGGCATGGACTCAACTTCACCTATGTAATGTCGTAGGAACTGCTCCATACCAGCTGATTGCTTGGTTATTGCCAGAGAGATGTCACAATGCCAATGGGATGGTACAACATGGTTGTCGGTCAAGGCTAAAGATTGCAAGGTTGTGTAGGACCGGAGATGTGCGTTTCTGGAGGGACAAGGGAGGTATCTCTCAGTTAGGGACAAGGGAAGTATCTCTCAGTTTGTCAAATGGAGAGGCAATGACGCAATCTATTGCCGGGCATCTCTCTGACGCGCTTCGCTTCACAAAGCATCTTCTCTGGATTGCAGGCGTAGACAAGTCCCAACCGACAGGTTGGCAACACACGATCAGTAGTGTGGATTCAGTTGTTCATAGATCATCAGGTCCAAGCTGTTGCCTGGCTTGATTTCTAGACACATATATCACTGGCTCGATCTCTGATTCCGATTTTTCTTATATATAAAAACTACGAGAATCCCAATTGCCAAATGTGTTCTTCAATCAAAAAATAACTACTGTAGAAACCAAAATACACAGGTTGTTCTTCTAATAGGAGTAAGTAATAAATCTATGTAATGTTAGGAGCATGCCCGAAGCATTCGTATGTTTTTGGCATAACTGATCGGTTGCTTCGCGCATGTACCTGAAATGCTCTAGCGGTTCGAACAGCGCGCCCTGCGCAGGGCGCCCGCCGGCGGTGGGTCGAGCCAGAGCGCGCAAATCGGCCTGACCGTGTACCTGAACGGGAGCCAGCGGCCGAAGTTGAGCTGGACGTAGAACTTGCCTTGGAGATGCATCTCCACGAGGCCGCCGCTGGTGGTGGTGTTCTTCCACACCTCGGCATCGTCCTCCGTCATGACCACCTCGCTGACCACCAGGTGCACGCTCCGGAGCGCGGAGTCGCCGGGCTTCTCGTACAGCGGCGGCCACACCGCCTGCGTCCCGATCAGCCTCCCCTGGAAGTAGAGGTCCAGCTGCATATAGCGCAGGAGGACGTCGATCTTGGTGTTGGGGTTGTAGATGGCCGCCAGCACGTAGAGGTCGGAGTTGAGCGCCTTGCCCATGTGCGGCGGCGGGAGCTCGTCGATGTAGCCGGCGTTGAGGGTGGCCGTGCTCACGTGGATCCGGGGCGCCTTGGGGTGGTACAGGAGGTACACCACCAGGATGGCGAGGCCGATGCAGACCACCAGAAGCCAGAACAGGATGCAGCACAAGGTGAAGCAGAACGCCAGTGGCTTGTTCCTCCTCCTTTCCGGGATGAGCATTTGCGTCTGCTTCGTCCCGTACGGCGACTGATGCGGCGGCCGAGAGCCATACGACCCCACCGGCCGCTCAGGTTGACGTGGCTCCGGCTTCGGTTGCGGATGCTGAGGCACACCATGCGCTTGCGGCGGCGAGTCTCGACTCCCACTCCCACCCAGTCCTACCAGCGTGCTGATGCGCTCGATGGTCTTATTGGTCTTGAGGCCACCGCGGCGGGGCGGGGGCAGTAGCGGTGCTCCACCCGACGAGGGCTCCGGCTCGTCCTGCAGCGTGCTGATGCGCTCGATGGTCTTAGCGGTCTTCAGGCCACCCCGCCGGGGTTGCTGTTGCACCGGTGGTGCTCCGTCCGACGAGCCGGGGATTCCACCGGGCGGCGATGCAGCTGTTTCGGGGCTGGGGATGCTGCTCCCCGTCCCCGGTAGCAGCGCCCCTCCCGCTGCTGCGGAGTGACTTGCCGCCTGCGTCGGTGCCGCTCCTCCTCCCAGCCCGGCGGCACGGCCAGTACTCCAGCGCGGCGTTGCTGTTGTCGCCGGCTGATCCTCCCGCCGGCCGCCTCCGCGCCGGTACTGTCCTCCGTACGCCTGTGGCTGCGGCTCATCGATCGCCTGCTCTTGTCTCCTCCGTGACACAGGCGTGTAGGTCGGCCGGGGGCGCTGTGTGCGCGCCTGGGGCCGGTCAGTGTCCCCGGCACCGTCGTAGCTTGGCGGCTGCTCCGCAACTTCAGTACGGCCCTCCATATAGGTCACACGACGTTTGGACCGGCCCCCGTCGGCGGCTTCGGTCCCGGCGCCGTCGCTCTGCGCTCTTGCGTAGCGAATGCGGCCGGTCCCCGGCTGCGACGGCGCCACATCGGCTCCGCGAGCACCTCCGGGAGGAGGAGGAGGATCGCTGCCATCGCCACCGCCCGCCTGCGGTGTCACCGGTTGCTTGCTCATGGCTAGAGCTGGGCAAGAGGAGTAGCAAGCAAACAGAGAGCACTATGCAACAAGGGAGTGATGGAATGGAAAGGAATCAAAGGAGTGGTGTTCCAAGTGAGCGAGGATGCAGTTGGCACTTGGCACTTACAAGAAGAAGAGGAAGCAGAGGAGGGCGGGAGCGAGAATTTTGAAGGGAAAGGGAGGCAAGCAAGGAATCGTTTGATTTGTAACCAGGGCAAGCAACTTGGCCATGCTCCTCCATCTGAGCTGCTTAGTTATACTACTACTAGTAGCACCAACGTGTAGGCTGTAGCCAGGAATTTTGCGTTGGCTTGGCAAGAGAGCTTCCTTGCCACCGCCGAAAACCTTGCTCCACCTGAGCACTCTGCTTGCAACCAAAAAATGGTTGCGAACATGTACTGTAAAAAAGCGCTTTCTGTCGACGGCCATGGGGATCGCCATGATCCATGGAAATCGTGCTGCTTTTCTGATGTTTTGATGCCATTTTTTTTCCGCGGTCTTGCTTGACTGTTAAGGCTGTGTTGTTTGCTCTGTGATTCTGTGATGCAAAGGTTTTTGTTTCCCTGTATGTACGTGACGCATTTGGGCATTCGTATATGCCAATGAAGAGCTCACAGGCACAGCCCATGTGAGCCCAACTCTCCAAGCCGAACCGGAAGATTTAGGCCCATCATGACCCAAAGGTCCACACGGACGTCTCGCCTCCCTGTCACCATACCTGACGGTGGTGCAGCTGAAGAACTTGATGAACCTGATGAAGCTGATGGCAACAGCAAAGCCAGGAAGGGCGCGAGGGCTAGAAGGCCGAATCCACGTGTTGACGGGCCGGAGTGGGCCAAATGAAGCAAGTGACTCCACCAACTGAAGCCCATCGTCTCATTTCAATTCCTCGGCCCATGTAACGGGCAACGGCAGAGCCGTATGTAAGAAGGTTATCGTCTTCGTAGAAACCTGAACATTGAACTCGTACCTGAAACCGTGCCTTGGTGGCCGGCGGCGGCGACCTCTCGGCACGGCCGGAGTTCGATCTCGTACTGTTTCCTGTTCCAATTTACCTTAATCGATCTCGTCTGGTAACATCTGGTATCAGATTCGTTCGATCCACCAAAAATACCACAAATCGCACCGCCGCCACCACTCTGATTCCCCAGTTCTTCGCACTTCCGCCACCGCAAAATCGCCGTTGAATTCTTCTAGTGTATCGCATCTCTATATTCCATCGGCTTGCTCCGCAATCGCTTAGGGTTGGATCGAGATCCCGAATTGCAGTGAGCTGCTGTGATTCGGTTGATTTCCCCATAATTCCCGAGCACGCGGGCTTGCTTGTGGCGAGATCGAAACACTGGATCTGCCGCAGTACAGTACTCGCCGTCAAACTACCATGGCGACACCGGAGGAGCAGTACGGCAAGCTCTTAGGCCTCTTGGAGAAGAGCAACAAGGGGATCGCCGAGCTTCAGACCGGTATGACCGAGATGCGCCACCTCCGCACCGACTTCAACACCTGGAAGCCGCTGGTGGATGGCCACGTCAACGAACTGTAGAACACCGTCATCGAGCTGGGAGACAAGATCGACAAGGTCCTCAACGGTCTTCCTCAGGCTATACCACTACCGACGAGCGAGGTCACCTTCACCTCCTCACCAGCAGGCGCGGGGGGCAGCCAGCCGTCTCCGCAACTGCAGGCGTCGGATTCCGCGCATCTGGAATCACCCCCACCAGGGGCGACGTCGGGGTCGTTAGACCGAAGCAAGGCGGCCAACGGGATGGTGTTCACCATCATCCCAGGCCAACATCGGCCATCAGGTGAAACGTCCTCACCAAATCCTATACTACAGCAGTTACCATTCAGTGCATCTGTTAGTGATGGATATCTCAAACAACTCCTGCATCCTGATCTAGCTTTTCCCAAATTTGAGGGCCCTCATCCTAAACAGTGGATTAAGGATTGTCTAGCTTTCTTTGATATATATGCTGTTCACCCCAATCTGTGGATTAAGTACTGTACCCTGCATATGTTTGGTTCAGCTAAGCTTTGGCTCCAAACAGTTCAGCCTAGAATTGCTACCATGTCTTGGGATGATTTCTGTGCTGTTATTCATGCCAAATTCGATAGGAATGAACACAACCACCTCCTTAGACAGTTCTTTGCCATAACCCAGAAAAATTCAGTCAATGAGTACATAGAGACTTTCTGTGATCTCATCCACCAAATCCTAGCCCACGACCCAGCATTCTCTTCTGTCACTATCACTGGTAGATTTGTAGATGGCTTGAAACATGAGATAAAATGTGTGGTTATGATGCATCAACTCACCGATCTGGATTCTGCTAGTGCTCTTGCCCTCTTGCAGGAAGAAGCACTGCTGGGACCTCAATCTATTTCTAAGAAGGGGGAAGGTTCATCTTACTACAAGAAGTCTTATTCTGAGTCCAGCAAGTACTCTCAGCAGGGGACTTCTTATACTCCAAGATCTCAGTCCAGTCCTACTGATGACAAGAAATCAGTTGATTCTAACAGAAGCAAAAGCATTGAAGAAAGACTCAACACTCTGAAGAATTATAGAAGAGCCAAGGGATTATGCTTCAAATGTGGAGAGAAGTGGCATCATGGTCACAAGTGTCAAACAGTCTCTATACAAGCAATGGAAGAATACTGGTCTGTGTTGCCAGAGGATATTACTCCTGTAGCCAGTCCTGAACAAGATCATGATTCTGATTCCTCTGATGAATTATGTGAGCTCTCTGTTCAAGCTCGAGATGGTGCAGATAACCATGCTACTATGAGATTTAGGGGCTTCATTGCAGGTCAAGAGGTCTATATGCTTTTGGATTCTGGAAGTTCACACTGTTTTATCAGTGAAACCTGTGCAGCTAGGCTACCTGGTCATCAACCTCTTCCAGAAACAATCAGGGTTAAAGTGGCCAACGATGAATTTCTCCATTGCACCCATGAGTTACCTGATCAGTTATGGAGCATTCAAGGTGTCTCATTCCAGAATACCTTCAAGATACTTCCCATATCCTCTTATGATATCATCATTGGAATGGATTGGTTGTCTGTCAACAGTCCTATGAATATGCATTGGAGAGAAAAGTGGATCATCTTTGATATCAATGGCACTCCTGTTAAAGTCCAAGGCATTACTCCAAAAGTCAGTGTTGGTTCCCCAGTTAAACATAACCAACTTACTGCTATGCTACAGCAGGATTCCTGTCTGTATTGTGTGGAATTGCATCAAACTGAAGAAAATGACACAGCTCAAGATATTCCACCAGAAATTCAAGACTTGGTGACCAAGTATGAGGGCATTTTCAAACCACTTCCTGGTATTCCCCCAAAACGCCCTGGTGATCATAAAATTCCTCTGATGCCTGGGGCTTCTCCTTTCAAGCTACGGCCCTATAGGTACACACCTTTTCAGAAGACAGAGATAGAGACACAAATCAAGGAGATGCTAGACAAGGGTCTCATTAAGCATAGTTCCAGTCCTTTCTCTTCACCTATACTGCTGGTAAGAAAGAAAACAGGGGATTGGCGTTTGTGTGTGGACTATAGAAGACTTAATGCCCTCACTGTCAAAAATACCTATCCATTGCCAATTATTGATGAGCTTCTGGATGAATTGCATGGAGCCAAGTGGTTCTCCTTTTGGATTTATGTTCAGGATTCCATCAAATTAGAATGGCAGAGGGTCATGAGTACAAGACAGCCTTTCAAACACACAATGGCCACTATGAATACCAAGTCATGCCTTATGGAGTCACTGGTGGACCAGGCACTTTCCAGGAGGTCATGAACACAATTTTAGCACCCTTACTCAGGAAATTTGTGGTTGTCTTTATTGATGATGTCTTGATTTACAGTTCCTCTTGGGCTGAACACTTACAACATCTTGAAGAAGTGTTCAAGTTGCTGCAGCAGCATAACTTATATGTCAAGCTGAAGAAGTGTTCATTTGCAAAACAACAACTCAGCTACCTGGGTCATGTAATCAGTCCTTTGGGTGTTGCTACTGATCCAAGCAAGATACAAATAGTGCAAGATTGGCCTACTCCAACCAATGTGAAGGAACTTAGGAGCTTCTTGGGTATGGCTGGGTACTACAGAAAATATGTGAGAAACTTTGGACTGATCTCTAAACCATTGACCAACTTGCTCAGGAAGGATCACATTTATGTCTGGAATGCTGAAGCTGAAGCATCTTTCCAAAGCCTCAAATCTGCATTAGTATCTGCACCTGTACTAGCACTTCCAGATTTTTCTAAAACCTTTGAGTTAGAAACTGATGCATCATAAAAAGGTATAGGAGCAGTTCTCCAGCAGGATGGACACCCTTTAGCTTTCATCAGCAAGGCACTAGGGCCCAAGGCTCAGGGACTCTCAACTTATGAAAAGGAATGCTATGCAATCTTGCTAGCTGTAGACCATTGGAGATCTTATCTACAACATTCAGAGTTTGTCATCAAGACAGATCAGAAAAGCCTTACTCACCTTGATGATCAAAGGTTAACTACTCCCTGGCAGCATAAAGCACTGACAAAGCTACTCGGTCTAAGGTATAAAATCATATATAAGCAAGGCATTGCTAACAGGGTAGCTGATGCACTATCTAGGACATCTCATGCTCCAACTCATGATCTGTCAGCAATCTCTATCATCAAACAGCCCTGGCTTCAGACTCTGCAACAAGCATACTCTACAGACCCTGAATATGTTAAGCTACTTCAAGAATTGGCCATTCATTCTCCATCTGGTCCTTACTCCCTGACCAATGGCATTATTTATTACAAGTCAAGAGTTTGGCTTGGCCAACTTACTGCCATCCAGCAGCAAATACTCAAGGCACTTCATACTAGTCCAGTGGGAGGACACTCTGGTTATGAAGCAGCTTATCACAGGATCAAGAAACTCTTTGCCTGGCCTCATCTCAAACAGTCAGTCAAAGAATTTGTGGCTCAATGCAGTGTTTGTCAGCAGGCCAAAACTGAGAGAATTGCTTACCCAGGACTGCTTGCTCCATTGCCTATTCCTCACAGCTCTTAGCAAGTAGTCACAATGGACTTCATAGAAGGTTTACCAAGGTCCAAAGGATACAACTGTATACTGGTGGTAGTAGATAAGTTCACCAAGTATGCACACTTCTTGCATCTGTCTCATCCATTCAATGCTCAAGATGTGGCAAACTTATTCATGCACAACATCTTCAAACTTCATGGCATGCCAGTAGCCTTGGTTTCAGACAGGGACAAGATCTTCACAAGCACTTTCTGGAAGGAATTGTTCAAATCCTTGGGGACTGAAATTCACATGAGCAGTGCATATCACCCACAAACTGATGGCCAATCTGAAAGGGTCAATCAATGCCTGGAAACATACTTGAGGTGTTTTGTACATGCTTGTCCAACCAAGTGGGCTTCTTGGCTTTCTCTGGCTGAATACTGGTATAACACATCATATCATTCTGCTTTGGGTACTACTCCATTCTATGTTCTCTGTGGACATCACCCTAGAGACTTGGGTTTGGAAGCACCTGGACCGACTGAACATGCTGACCTGGATGACTGGCTGCTTGATAGAGCTATGATGTAGCAACTTGCACATCAACATCTCTTGAGAGCTAGAGACAAGATGAAGAAACAAGCTGATAAAAAGAGGAGTTTCAGAACCTTCAATATTGGAGATCTGGTTTATGTCAAAATACAGCCCTATGTCCAAACAACTTTAGCTACAAGATCCTCCAACAAGCTTGCATTCAGATACTTTGGCCCCTTCCCTGTCCTGTCCAAGGTGAATGATGTGGCTTATGAGCTTAAATTGCCTCCAGGATGTCAAATTCATCCTGTCTTTCATGTTTCCTTGTTGAAGAAGGCCATTTCATCTCATACAACTGTGGGAACTACACTACCTGACCCTGATGACAACCTTCAGTTTCCTGAGGTAATCCTGGACAAACGTCTTCATTTGCACAATAACCACACTGTTCCACAGGTCTTGGTCAAATGGTCCAACCTGCCCATTGATCTGGCAACATGGGAAGATGAAGAAGCATTACGTCAGGAGTTTCCTAGAGCTACGGCTTGGGGACAAGCCTTTTCTCCTGGGGGGGATGTCACCATACCTCACGGTGGTGCAGCTGAAGAACTTGATGAACCTGATGAAGCTGATGGCAACAGCAAAGCCAGGAAGGGCGCGAGGGCTAGAAGGCCGAATCCACGTGTTGACGGGCCGGAGTGGGCCAAATGAAGCAAGTGACTCCACCAACTGAAGCCCATCGTCTCATTTCAATTCCTCGGCCCATGTAACGGGCAACGGCGGAGCCGTATGTAAGAAGGTTATCGTCTTCGTAGAAACCTGAACATTGAACTCGTACCTGAAACCGTGCCTTGGTGGCCGGCGGCGGCGAGCTCTCGGCACGGCCAGAGTTCGATCTTGTACTGTTTCCTGTTCCAATTTACCATAATCGATCTAGTCTGGTAACACTCCCTCTTCCTTTCCATTTCCACTCCGCGTCGCCACTTCGATTCGGCTCACTTCGCCCCCACAAGCCAAAAGCCACAAAACCCTCCTCCAGAAGCAGTCCCGCAGCGCGGCGGAGAGGAGCGGAGAAAAGCGCCGTCCGGGAATCGGGTCGCCTTGCCCCCGTTCGCAGGTCATGGGGTTCGAATTGAGGCACTGTGGTGCGGATCGCTGTTTCCTTTTTGCTATTATGCTCTGGTATTTGTAAAGGATGCTCGCGATTGTGCTTTTTCTATCGGGCGTGTGCATCGTATTGTTGTTTTTCTTTTTCAGTCTGACATGTTGGATGCAATGTATTCCGTAGAAGCCTAAGTGTGACCTATTCAAGTATCCAATCCTGATGTAGTCCCGTAAGGTTATTGATTGATGCAGGGTTTCCTGGTGATCCATTGTGTTTTATATTATATCTACATTACTGCATGAGTAGGGTGAGGGTTTTCATAACCATTTTCGTTATATTTGGTATCTCCTGTTTGAATCTTATACTGTTTAGAATACAACTTATCTGTGGGCTGCATCTTTGTATTGTGCCTTCCTTGCTTTTTTTTCATGATGAGCATGTCTGATACTATTTCTGCCCACTTAACACAATTTCGTACAAACTTATTTTTGTTTCATATAAAATTCTACCCACTTAACATTTCTTCATAAAAAATGATGTTTCAAACATCAAATCTGATGAGGAGATTCTATTGGCTGTTCCAGTTGTAACAACTCCAGTTTTTAGGCTTAACAAATCTTGCATTTCATGAGCATAATCATCCCATAAGCATCATTATGGCATTTTGTGTAGCAATTGTTTGAATGCATGAATTAAAAATACAAATAGGGTTTTCAAATGGTTACTAGAAGTCATATTTGCGATGCTTTTCTCAAAATGGAGCTTTAACAAAGTTTGTAGAGAAAATTATTTGGAGAAACTTTTGTTTTGACCCCAAGTCGTGAAAATGTGTTTAAGGGCTTCAAAAATGGCAAAAACAGATTTATTCTTTTCCAAAAATCAATTTTAAATGTATTTTATGTGACCCAAATTTTCATTTTCAAATCTAGGCCGAATTAGCAAAAACTTCCTATAGGTGAAATATTCTACTCGTCGAGACGAACATTTTTCGTGTTCAAAGTTTTTCCAAATTCGGCACCGTTTGGGAGTTATAGCTGGTCAAACCTTTCATGTCAAGACAAAAAGGGGTGGGACCCGCCTGGGCCCACCTGTCATCATCATCACCCCTCTCCCCTCGCTTCCTCTCGCTTCGCCGCCAGACGCGAGCGCCGCTCGCCGCCGCCGCCCCGCCCCGCTGCGCCCGCCCGATGCCGCATGCCAAGCTCGCCATATGCTACACGACGCCGGCCACGCCTCGACTAACCGCCCGCGCCACCAGCGCTGCCCGCCCGACCACCGCGCGGCCGCCGAAGTTGCCGTCGCATCGCCGCACGCCGCGTTCCGCCAAGCGACGCGCCAAAGCGCTCCACGCCGACGCACCGGCGCGCACGCGAGGCACAAGAGCATGCTCGCCGCCACCGCCTCGCGCGCGCGCCGAGCCGCCCGCCGCCGCGCGCGAGCGCCATTGGTCGCCATCGGTCGCCCATGACCGTGCCCCTCCGCACGCGCCGTGAACCGCTTGTCCCATTGGAAGCGCAACGGGGTGCCTTTATAAGCGCCACTCTCGCCCACTCACTCGCCGCCCACTTCCCCTTCTTCTCCACTCGCATGGCAGACGCGCCGAGCCGCCACGGCCGCCGCTCGAGCATCGCCACCTATCCGTCGATTCGCCCGCCATTTGTTCAATTGATAGCATCATCGGCCGCGACGCCGCCCGCACCTCTTCCACCTCGCTAGCCTTCGTCAGCGCCGCCGCCGGAGGCCGCCGACGCCGCGTCGCCCGTCACCGGCCGCCGGCCGACGAGGCCCGGGCGCCACGGCCGTCCCGCGCCGAACCGCGAGCACCAAAGAAGTGCGCGGGAGTCGCCGAACCTCCACCGCCGCCTCCTGGCCGCCGGAGAGCCGGCGAGCCGCCGGCACGGCGAAGCCATGTCGCGCCCCTGCTCTTCCTCCTCCTAAGGACCTCCTGTTTAGAATTCAAGGAAAGGTGAGGGTCCATTTGCAAAGTAGCCAGACACATGGCTTTTCAATTCTAGGCTTGCGTAATATCTCTAAAACTCGGGGGCCTTTCTGCAAAAGTAGCTCTGTGGGTGTCTATGGAAGGTAGGACCACGATGACGTCATCCCGACGCCATCGCTGACGTCAGCACGAGGTGGATCCGGGTACACGTCTCGGTAGACCTAGCGAGATGCGCCTGGGGTACGGTTCGGGTGCGCGTAGCAATTAGGGGTTCGATTTTCGGAAAAGGGTTTTTCCGTTTTTGATTCAAATCTTGTAAATTTTGTACGGGGAGCTAGGGGTGTCCAAATTAGGTGATCTTGGTCTTGTTGTAATCCTTGTGAAATGTACTATCTGGAAAAAATATGTTATACCATGTTTGAGCAACTTTTCTGTATAGTTTTATTTAAATTGTATCAATTGGGTTAATTGTTGTTTATCTTTGAAAATGCATAGATAATTCTAGGAAGCTCGAGAAAATATGATTTTGGTCTTGTTGGTCTTTTTTTGAGGTGCTCTGTCTAGGAAAAAGATATCACTTGCATGTCTAGTGTAATTTTATATAGTTGTAGTTCAAGTGCTTATTATTGCCTTGCTCTTGAGTAAATTCATAAATAGGGTCTTTACTTCAAGTTAGGATTTAATTCTTTTTGTGGGCTGTTTATATGTCCTTAGGAAGTCATTGATGTGATTAACACATGAGTTGGCCATACTTCATAATACAAAGTATTTATAGGTCCAATTAATTGTGCTGTTTTGTGGATTATGCATAGGTCAGTAGGTTCATTCAAAAGGTGTGAATTTTGGATGGTAGACTAGTATTGCCATGCTATGTCTACTGTAATTTTTGTAGGATTTTAGGAGTGGCCAATCATGGTGCTCCTGTTCAACTCTTGGATGGTCAAATTAGGGGTTAAGTCCATTGATGCTAGGCTAATCTAATTATAAGTTGGGTTTATGGTTGACTTGTCTAAAGATTATAGTTAGGTGTTAGCTTTACCATCTACTGTTAAAGTTTCATGGTCATTGCATGAATGGTTTAGGAGTTATGGGTGTGACAAGATGGTCACCAGGGCTGTTTTAGTGGCTGTTTTGCCAGAATCAGTCCCGATGTTCTGTGTTTTAGGTGTAGTTAACCTGGGAATCAGTTTGTGATGTCTTCATATGTTTGATGGAGAATTTCATAAACTTTCCAGAATGTCTTCATTCATATCCATAGGGTCTATGGTTATTTATTTATGATTTATTTACTGATCTATTAGTTATATGGTTAGGACTAGTATTGATGCTTGAATAAGTGATGTTGTGTGCTAGGCTTATTGTCAAGTGTTCAAGGTGATTAGTGGTATGATGGGTGGTTAAGTAGTATACTAGGATGAGTAGATCATAATGAATTGGTTAGGATGATTATGCTTGAGTGTAGTCTCTTTGGCTTTACTGACTTGTTTGCTAGTGATAGTAGAAAGGGATGTCGTACTAGGATTACATTGTTGTAGTAGAAAATGTAGTAGATGACATGTGCTTATGGTACACGTTCTTGGATGATGTTGACTACCTTGTAGAAAGAATAAGCAAGCACGCATTCGCATTATCATACCATGTGTATTCTTAGTATTCATACATGCACCCGCATCATACGGGATCGCTAGGAGAACGAACGTGACGTGGGACAAGGATTCAAAAGAGGAGTCACCAAGGGGAACCTCGGCACGTGAAGTGATCAAGAACCAGGAACCGGACGTGGAGTGATCAAGTCTTTGGGAGCTTCAACATTGATCGTAATAGGAAGGCAAGCCCCGGAGCATTTCTCCTACGGTTTGCAAAATGATTTACTTTGCGTCCTTTATTGTTTATGATGCATTAAGTTTATAGGCGTTACTTGGAACCATTACTTTGCATTATGAGTACCTTGATCCACCCGAATACCATACCCTTTTTAAGTTCGGAATCGTTCATATGCTTAGCACTGCTTAATTAGATCGATAGAAGACGGGTGATTGACCCTCATCCGCGAGGTAGGTGGTTACTACCCTATGGTTGATACTATGGAGGTTGGTGTAGAGAACATAACCATGTGGCCTTGTCAAATCATGACTAGTCGGAGTTTGTGGTGTGTTAGACCACGGAAACTCCGGCGATGTCACTTAAGGAAATATGGCTTTGTACGTCCTCGGATCATGTTGAACAATGCCTCACAGATAGCTGGAAGGATGCGGACATCCGACCGCGAAGCCTTGAGGATGTTTGGGCCGGAATTTCAGCAGAGTTGAGTGTATTGCCCACAGGCGCGGTATTAAAGCCAGTGGCCGGTCGCGCCGGAGAGACCTGGTAGCCGGGCATGCCCTGGTGTAATCGTATTTGCTGAAATCCGTGACTCCACCCGAATAGACCAAGGTGATCTAATCGACTCCGACGGGAGACGTGTGGTTTGTGTGAGGAATACCCGCCACCGGTTTGCAATCGATTATAATCGCCATCGTTCCTCGGACAAGGTGAACACTTGACCGAGCAAATGCGCACCGTCGCAAATATGTGTGCAAAGTAAGATGGTTATGGTTCTATGTTGTTGATGCTTGGTATGCTCAACCCGAAGGATAGGATAGTGTTGTTTGCTCATACCCTAGAGTTGGAGTAGTACGGTGCTAATTTAGTGATGTCGGGATCCAACTTAAAAGATGATAAGCTAGAGAGTCCTTTATCACTAAATGATTATTTAATAAGCTCACCTTTTATTGCAATTAAATGAGTCGGCTATCCCACTTATAAAGCCTTGCATACTCCTTGGTGTCACTTTATTTTTGGTTTATGACGGGTAAGTCTAGCCGAGTACCTTCTTGTACTCGGGGTTTTATTCCCACTTGTTGCGATCATAAGACCTTTGTTTGTGGCAACAAGATGGACCTGTATCCCACTACGGGAGGATTAGACCTTGGGCAAGGTCATCTCTTATATCTCATACCTCTATGCTTTTGCCGGATTTGATGGTGGACCGGCACTATTTTTAGCTAAGTGTGCGTTTGTAAAACAACACTTTATTTTGCTTCCGCAGTTTGGATTTGAACTTGGTATTGTAATAACTATTTTTGCAACTCCGATGTAATCAACTACTTGTGAACTTATGTATTACTATGAACGGTTTTATGTTGAACTTAATTCGGTCCGGGTCAGTATTGTGGAAAGTTTGAAATCCTTCGTGGTTTCACGGACTACCGGGTTGATATAAGCGTCATGTGCTAATTAAGTTGCTTAGGCGACATCATTAGTACATTATGTTTATATTAATTGGTCGGTTCTCATTACTGCTGGCATCGGAGCAGGTTCAACGTATTCCTGTTCATAAGTATGTCTAAAACAAAAAAGAATTTGTTTTATAAACAGTAATTACGAACTTATAGCCACATAATCTCATGTATAGGCTTTTCAAAAGTGTGTGGTTTTTAAAACTTATATATATGTGCCTTGGACCAGTCATATCCTTTATGCCCAATTAAGGACTTCAAGTGGTTTATATCAATACTAACTTGGGGATTACTGCATCATATTTTCCATTTGTTGTGCTCATACACGACGGATATGTATGAGGGCCATTCACTTGAATGGTTATGTATGGATCAATTTGCCCCTACGCCCAGGTAAGATTGGTTCGCCGCTGAGGTAAGTGTGAGTTGTGAGAGCATGATCGGACACAATGCCGATCTAGGGGAGTGCTTATTGGTGCTGGATTATATACATGTTCACACATGCTTATAAGAAGGTACCCCATGTGAGGGTGTCATCTTCTAATGACTTGTTGGGTAGTATGCACTCGGGAATGGGTGCAAGTAATCGGAGATTTCACCTTGTTCGGAAGGTGCGTGGATTTTTACGTCGCTTGCATTCATTGGGATATTGGGCTGAAATGAATTTTCTGCAGGTACACTAACTACGCAAGATCGTGTAGCCCGACTAGTTTACGCTATATAAGAGCACGTTGGTATGCCACCGTCTAAAATGCTAGAATTTATTAATTTCCGTTTTGTGAGGACGTACGGAACGTGCATGCATCATGACACATAATCATTTCATGACAACTGCATTATCTCTTCCCTTATAAAAAAATGATTCTCTCTTTCAATAAAAGTCGCCAACTTAATCTCCATCTCATGAGAGTTGTGACTCGGTTGGACAGATGGCTAGAATGAAGCGCATCAAATCCAAGACAACCAAGGGAAAGGTTTCGCATCAGCAGTTTGCCACCCGTGAGCCACGTGGTGCCAAAAAGTTTCTAAAAGAATTTGGAATGCCTTCCTTGCTGTGGCGAATTCTGCACTCAGTGGGCTATCCCACGGGTAAAGAACCTCGCTATCAGTGGAGTAAGGAGCTGGAGAGTCAGCGTATGAGTTTGCTTCCTGTTGAAGTAGTCATTCCCGCCAAGAATGAAGGAGCATCACTTTAGTGTGGACGTCGGTTCATTGCTCGAGGTAGGAACCCTTGGGAAGGTGCAAATGTGGTTGCATACAAGGCACTACTGGATTTGCTCAAAAGATGCCCAGAAGAGGTTGCTCGTGCCACTGCAGGTGTGTTTCCTAGAGGTGACCCATACCATGTTGTGTGGCGTCAGCTTAGTGAGACTGCACTTGTTGGTGGTAAAGATGAGGCTGAGAACAGCAATGGTCCTGCTAGTAGCGCAATGTTTGCTATGATGAAGAGTTACTCCTGCTTGGAGAATGCATTGGAATCTCTTAATCGCGAGTTCGTCTACGTCACCTCATTTAAGCGAGAGATGAAGAAAGAATCTGAAGAGGAAGTTGAAAGACTGACCACATTGCTTGAGCAGATGACAATCTCCAAAGATCAGGCCATTCAGAGAGAAAATGTTGCTGCCCATGAAACCTTTGTGGCACAAAGTCAGTTTCGGGAGTTGCTTGCCCTACTTGGTCAATGGCAACAAGCTTTTGGTATAGTTGAGCAACAACGAAATGAAGCTTGGAATGAGGAATACCATCTGAGGGAGCAAGTGCTTGCATTAGAGGTCATCAATGGTGCTTTGCACGAAGAACTGCAGTGGGTCTACAACCAGCTTCACCACAATCCTATCGGTGTTGATGAGGAAGGACCTCAGGTAGTGCCCAACATTGATAGTGCGATACCGGAAATGCGAGAAGTGTTGAGAACATGGACCATGACCATGAGGAGTAGGCCTGATGAGAAGTCTCTAGTAGGAATGTTATGTTTTCCATTGAGCAGACCTATTGTAATGACCTGTACTCCTAAGCAGATGGTACAATGGTTTGTGGGTTAGTGATTATGAATCACTTAGCGTGTTTCGTGATGTATGGGTCCTATGTAGCCTCGCAAGAACGAGTTTTATGTGTCAAGTATTTTGGGCATCAAAATTCGATCGTTGATCAAATTTGTATTCTATCCTCGTCCATGTAAATTCACTTCTATTCCTCTCGGTCTATAATGATATGTTGACCTTGGTTTCTTGTTGTCACATGCCTAGACCAATTGTTAAGTGAATATTGTTATTAATCATCACTTGGGAACGACGCGATGATAGTATGTAGCACATGCTATGTCGTTCAAAAATATTCCTTGCTACCCACAATTTTGAAATTCTCGGTAATTCCTTCACCTTGTCTTGTGCACAGAGCTTAGTTGTACAAGATATCGTATATAATTCGCTTATCTGGCGAATTATTCTATTGGTCATAGTCATGGCAATATTATCTCGGTTAATAAGTTACCGTGCCGCGACAAGAACCTAGACCATTTTGGTGGACGCACCTAGATGGATTACTAGGGGTTACGCAGGTATGGTAATTATTAATCGTAACCCGTTATGTCATCTAAGCCTAGACAACATCTTTGTCATAAAACCTCCCTTGAATGTTTGTTTATGCATATCCTTGTTAATGCAACCCACCCACATTCAAATCGCGCCATGATATTATGACAAGAGGTTGCTACAAATTGATGTAGTTGACCTTTTCCTATTACCTTGTGTCCTTGTGACTATCTTTCGTATATCTCACTTTTACCTTGCACGTAATGCTTATTCATGCGAGAATACCTTCAATCATGTGGAATTGCATCTCAAACGCAAGATTTGTGATGGAGTCCTGATTAATGACTGATGGTGCCGCGACGAAACTGAGAGCACCCTGTGGCTGCAGACACATGGATGTGCTGCTCGGCACGCGCAGGTATCACGATTGTTGATCTCGACCTATTACAGAGATTGCCTCGAGGTGTCGTTTTGCGTGAACCTACCTTGATTTCCTCTCGATGCTCATCATCCAATCTCTTATGACGTTTTCTCTCGAAGAGCAAAATCAGGCAAATCACAGAGAATGAGATCGCTTACCGTAAGACCAATTGGACCACAAGAGGTGGTAGACAAAGGACTATACCAGTCGTTGTATGATCAAGAGAATGGTTTCCTATTCCATGGTACTCCTCAGTAGAGACTTAGAACTCCTATACATCTATTGGGTATTCTAAGGCCTTATGAAGTATTCATGCTTTATGGGGGATCATGAAGGAAATTCTTCAGACAAAAACTTCTTATAATCGGATTATGGCAACAATTTTGGGGTTGCATCTGGTCATGAGTTCAAGAGTCATGGTGTCGGATTCAGCTATGCATTGGGTACGCAGCGTACAAGTGCTTGAGTATAATCTTGGATTTACCAAAATACAGTTCTGCTTTGAGTATCAAACAAAAGTCGTCTGAATATGAGAATTTGGTTCAGTAGAGACAACACTCTGAAAGAAAGATTGGCACGCTTATCATTGGGAAGGAATGTTGGTTGGATAACAAAACTCAACAATTCTCTCGCCGAGAGTATGACTTATAGAAAGGAATTGGTAATTCTGAGTCAGTGCCAAAGAATCCGCTCATGTTACCGTGTTGTCCAATAAGAGAGGTAATTGGTTGGTTCCTATGGAGTTAGAGAATCGTTGACTTAGGAATTTTGATTTCTACATGAGATAATTTGGATGTCTTTGACCTAAGAACTTTGACTTCTACATGCAAAAGAGTGGACTTCTTCAATCTAGCTGGTTCATATTAGCATACATTAGCTTGTGCTCTTATGTATGGCTATGTCAGAATTGAACTCACCTCAAGGAATCCAACGGATGATACCCAATTCAGCTTGTCTTTTGCTCACACAAGTCCTTGGTGATATTGTAGCAAGTATTGCAGATGCTATTCTTATTGACAGCAAACTTGATTTGGATTTAGCTTGAAGATGTGCAAACCTCAGCTTGACCTGCTTCGTAATGGTAAACACCTTTGAGAGCTGAAGCACCATTTGATGTATTTGATGATGTGAGTAGCAGATTCTCTCACATTAAACCTTTTGATGTCTCCAATAGGGTAATTGTTGGTTACGCCTTGCGATAACCTGCCCTACGGTGTAGTAATCTTGGGGTTTAATGAGAGAGCACATCATACTATTCTTATCATCTTCATACTTCAGATTAAGAAAAAGGATTTGACATCGGATTTGAAGAATGGGATAAGTAGAAGAATGTCCTCTAATGGTCTTGGAAGTGAAAAAAAAATGAATATGTGGACAACTGGAATGGTCACAGCAAGTCAACCAGATGAGAACCGTTGCAACCCTAGGGGGGACCCACTTGTGCACTGTGTTCGCGTGACCGTGATGCCGCACTCGCAGCACCTGCACAGGGAACCCTCCTTTATCCTGTCGCCCTGTCGGCTCTCGCGCCTCGTCCTCGTTCCCGTGCCGGACCCCTCCTCTCCTCCCCGGCTTCAAAAGACGGTCACTCGCCCGCTTCCTCGCCGAGTGAATCTATTCCCTTCCTTTATCTTCTCCTCGCTCGTGCGTGAGTGACTCATCATCCATCTTCTTCCTCTTGCCTCCACTCTGGTGCCTTGCATCATTCTGTCTTCCCACTCTGTCGTGGATGCCCTCCTGTGCATCTGTTCTTCTTTCCCATTCCCAAATCTGAAACCTTGCTCTGAGAGGAGAAACTTGAGAAAGCCATCGCTTTGGAAAGAGGGAGCAATCAGGAGCAGAGTGGTAAGATTCGGTGTTTGTTCGTGGATCCAGAGTCGCCAGCTTGAAGGGGAAGAAAGATATGTATTTCATGGAGGAACTCCTGATCTGTTTTGGATTGATTTTGCTGGTTGGGTTCACTATGGTGGAGTTCACCCTTGAGGTTTTCTGGTTCTTGTGGACGTTCTTGACGTTTTGGAGCGTCGTGTTCATCCTGTGTCTCCATTGTCCCTGTATCAGTCGCTATCTGGATTAGGCCAATGATTCTCGTGTATTTCTCATAGCCCTGTTCTCTCAAATCTTGAGAGGCTTTGTATCCAAGTCGTGTAATCCTCGATGTAAATCCAGATCTATGAATAAAGCTCTTCTTTCTCCCCTTTTCCCCTCTTCTTGCTTTAAATCTCGGGGCGAGATTTCTTTAAGGGGGTAGGTCAGTAACAACTCCGAGTTTTTAGGCTTAACAAATCTTGCATTTCATGAGCATAATCATCCCATAAGCATCATTATGGCATTTTGTGTAGCAATTGTTTGAATGCATGAATTAAAAATACAAATAGGGTTTTCAAATGGTTACTAGAAGTCATATTTGCGATGCTTTTCTCAAAATGGAGCTTTAACAAAGTTTGTAGAGAAAATTATTTGGAGAAACTTTTGTTTTGACCCCAAGTCGTGAAAATGTGTTTAAGGGCTTCAAAAATGGCAAAAACAGATTTATTCTTTTCCAAAAATCAATTTTAAATGTATTTTATGTGACCCAAATTTTCATTTTTAAATCTAGGCCGAATTAGCAAAAACTTCCTATAGGTGAAATATTCTACTCGTCGAGACGAACATTTTTCGTGTTCAAAGTTTTTCCAAATTCGGCACCGTTTGGGAGTTATAGCTGGTCAAACCTTTCATGTCAAGACAAAAAGGGGTGGGACCCGCCTGGGCCCACCTGTCATCATCATCACCCCCTCTCCCCTGCTTCCCTCTCGCCGCCGCCGCAGCGCGCCGCCGCTCGCCGCACGCCTGCCCGCCCGCCCCGCCCGATGGCGCATGCCAAGCTCTGCCATATGCTACGCGACGCCGGCCACGCCTCGACTGCCGCCCCGCCTGCCACCAGCGCTGCCGCCCTGACCACCGCGCCGGGCCGCCGAGTTGCCGTCGCATCGCCGCACGCCGCGTTCCGCCAAGCAGACGCGCCAAGCGCTCCACGCCGACGCACCGGTCGCGCACGCGAGGCACAAGAGCATGCTCGCCGCCGCCACCGCTTCGTCGCGCGCCGGCCGCCGAGCGCCCGGCGCGAGCGCCATTGGTCGCCATCGGTCGCCGTGACCGTGCCCTCCGCACGCGCCGTGAACCGCTTGTCCCATTGGAAGCGCAACGGGGTGCCTTTATAAGCGCCACTCTCGCCCACTCACTCGCCGCCCACTTCCCCTTCTTCTCCACTCGCATGGCAGACGCGCCGAGCCGCCACGGCCGCCGCTCGGAGCATCGCCACCTAGCCGTCGATTCGCCCCGCCATTTGTTCAATTGATAGCATCATCGGCTTCACGACGCCGCCCGCACCTCCTCCACTCGCTAGCCTTCGTCGAGCGCCGCCGGAGGCCGCCGGCGCCGCGTCGCCCGTCCACCGGCCGCCGGCCGACGAGGCGGGCGCCACGGGCCGTCCCGCCCGAACCGCGAGCACCCGGCGGGTGCGCGGGGAGTCGCCGAACCTCCACCGCCGCCTCCTGGCCGCCGGAGAGCCGGCGAGCCGCCGGCACGGCGAAGCCATGTCGCGCCCCTGCTCTTCCTCCTCCTAAGGACCTCCTGTTTAGAATTCAAGGAAAGGTGAGGGTCCATTTGCAAAGTAGCCAGACACATGGCTTTTCAATTCTAGGCTTGCGTAATATCTCTAAAACTCAGGGGCCTTTGTGCAAAAGTAGCTCTGTGGGTGTCTATGGCAGGTAGGACCACGATGACGTCATCCCGACGCCATCGCTGACGTCAGCACGAGGTGGATCTGGGTACACGTCTCGGGTAGACCTAGCAGAGATGCGCCTCTGGGTACAGTTCGGGTGCGCGTAGCAATTAGGGGTTCGATTTTCGGAAAAAGGGTTTTTCCAGATTTTGATTCAAATCTTGTAAATTTTGTACAGGGAGCTAGGGTGTCCAAATTAGGTGATCTTGGTCTTGTTGTAATCCTTGTGAAATGTACTATCTAGGAAAAAATATGTTATACCATGTTTGAGCAACTTTTCTGTATAGTTTTATTTAAATTGTATCAATTGGGTTAATTGTTGTTTATCTTTGAAAATGCATAGATAATTCTAGGAAGCTCGAAAAAATGTGATTTTGGTCTTGTTGGTCTTTTTTTGAGGTGCTCTGTCTAGGAAAAAGATATCACTTGCATGTCTAGTGTAATTTTATATAGTTGTAGTTCAAGTGCTTATTATTGCCTTGCTCTTGAGTAAATTCATAAATAGGGTCTTTACTTCAAGTTAGGATTTAATTCTTTTTGTGGGCTGTTTATATGTCCTTAGGAAGTCATTGATGTGATTAACACATGAGTTGGCCATACTTCATAATACAAAGTATTTATAGGTCCAATTAATTGTGCTGTTTTGTGGATTATGCATAGGTCAGTAGGTTCATTCAAAAGGTGTGAATTTTGGATGGTAGACTAGTATTGCCATGCTATGTCTACTGTAATTTTTGTAGGATTTTAGGAGTGGCCAATCATGGTGCTCCTGTTCAACTCTTGGATGGTCAAATTAGGGGTTAAGTCCATTGATGCTAGGCTAATCTAATTATAAGTTGGGTTTATGGTTGACTTGTCTAAAGATTATAGTTAGCGTGTTAGCTTTACCATCTACTGTTAAAGTTTCATGGTCATTGCATGAATGGTTTAGGAGTTATGGGTGTGACAAGATGGTCACCAGGGCTGTTTTAGTGGCTGTTTTGCCAGAATCAGTCCTGATGTTCTGTGTTTTAGGTGTAGTTAACCTGGGAATCAGTTTGTGATGTCTTCATATGTTTGATGGAGAATTTCATAAACTTTCCAGAATGTCTTCATTCATATCCATAGGGTCTATGGTTATTTATTTATGATTTATTTACTGATCTGTTAGTTATATGGTTAGGACTAGTATTGATGCTTGAATAAGTGATGTTGTGTGCTAGGCTTATTGTCAAGTGTTGAAGGTGATTAGTGGTATGATGGGTGGTTAAGTAGTATACTAGGATGAGTAGATCATAATGAATTGGTTAGGATGATTATGCTTAAGTGTAGTCTCTTTGGCTTTACTGACTTGTTTGCTAGTGATAGTAGAAAGGGATGTCGTACTAGGATTACATTGTTGTAGTAGAAAATGTAGTAGATGACATGTGCTTATGGTACACGTTCTTGGATGATGTTGACTACCTTGTAGAAAGAATAAGCAAGCACGCATTCGCATTATCATACCATGTGTATTCTTAGTATTCATACATGCACCCGCATCATACGGGATCGCTAGGAGAACGAACGTGACGTGGGACAAGGATTCAAAAGAGGAGTCACCAAGGGGAACCTCGGCACGTGAAGTGATCAAGAACCAGGAACCGACGTGGAGTGATCAAGTCTTTGGGAGCTTCAACATTGATCGTAATAGGAAGGCAAGCCCCGGAGCATTTCTCCTACGGTTTGCAAAATGATTTACTTTGCGTCCTTTATTGTTTATGATGCATTAAGTTTATAGGCGTTACTTGAACCGTTATCGCATTATGAGTACCTTGATCCACCTGAATACCATACCCTTTTTAAGTTCAGAATCGTTCATATGCTTAGCACTGCTTAATTAGATCGATAGAAGACGGGTGATTGACCCTCATCCGCGAGGTAGGTGGTTACTACCCTATGGTTGATACTATGGAGGTTGGTGTAGAGAACATAACCATGTGGCCTTGTCAAATCACGACTAGTCGGAGGTTGTGGTGTGTTAGACCACGGAAACTCCGGCGATGTCACTTAAGGAAATATGGCTTTGTACGTCCTCGGATCATGTTGAACAATGCCTCACGATAGGCGGAAGGATGCGGACATCCGACCGCGAAGCCTTGAGGATGTTTGGGCCGGAATTTCAGCAGAGTTGAGTGTATTGCCCACAGGCGCGGTATTAAAGCCAGTGGCCGGTCGCGCCGGAGAGACCTGGTAGCCGGGCATGCCCTGGTGTAATCGTATTTGCTGAAATCCGTGACTCCACCCGAATAGACCAAGGTGATCTAATCGACTCCGACGGGAGACGTGTGGTTTGTGTGAGGAATACCCGCCAGCTGGTTTGCAATCGATTATAATCGCCATCGTTCCTGGACAGTGAACACTTGACCGAGCAGCGGCACTGTCGCAAATATGTGTGCAAAGTAAGATGGTTATGGTTCTATGTTGTTGATGCTTTGGTATGCTCAACCCGAAGGATAGGATAGTGTTGTTTGCTCATACCCAGGAGTTGGAGTAGTACGGGTGCTAATTTAGTGATGTCGGGATCCAACTTAAAAGATGATAAGCTAGAGAGTCCTTTATCACTAAATGATTATTTAATAAGCTCACCTTTTATTGCAATTAAATGAGTCGGCTATCCCACTTATAAAGCCTTGCATACTCCTTGGTGTCACTTTATTTTTGGTTTATGACGGGTAAGTCTAGCCGAGTACCTTCTTGTACTCGGGGTTTTATTCCCACTTGTTGCGATCATAAGACCTTTGCTTTGTGGCAACAAGATGGACCCGTATCCCACTACGGGAGGATTAGACCTTGGGCAAGGTCATCTCTTATATCTCATACCTCTATGCTTTTGCCGGATTTGATGGTGGACCAGGCACTATTTTTAGCTAAGTGTGCGTTTGTAAAACAACACTTTATTTTGCTTCCGCAGTTTGGATTTGAACTTGGTATTGTAATAACTATTTTTGCAACTCCGATGTAATCAACTACTTGTGAACTTATGTATTACTATGAACGGTTTTATGTTGAACTTAATTCGGTCTGGGCTGTATTGTGGAAAGTTTGAAATCCTTCGTGGTTTCACGGACTACCGGGTTGATATAAGCGTCATGTGCTAATTAAGTTGCTTAGGCGACATCATTAGTACATTATGTTTATATTAATTGGTCGGTTCTGTTACAGCTGGCATCGGAGCAGGTTCAACGTATTACTGTTCATAAGTATGTCTAAAACAAAAAAGAATTTGTTTTATAAACAGTAATTACGAACTTATAGCCACATAATCTCATGTATAGGCTTTTCAAAAGTGTGTGGTTTTCAAAACTTATATATATGTGCCTTGGACCACTCCTTTATGCCCAATTAAGGACTTCAGGTGGTTTATATCAATACTAACTTGGGGATTACTGCATCATATTTTCCATTTATTGTGCTCATACACGACGGATATGTATGAGGGCCATTCACTTGAATGGTTATGTATGGATCAATTTGCCCCTACGCCCAGGTAAGATTGGTTCACCGCTGAGGTAAGTGTGAGTTGTGAGAGCATGATCGGACGCAATGCCGATCTAGGGGAGTGCTTATTGGTGCTGGATTATATACATGTTCACACATGCTTATAAGAAGGTACCCCATGTGAGGGTGTCATCTTCTAATGACTTGTTGGGTAGTATGCACTCGGGAATGGGTGCAAGTAATCGGAGATTTCACCTTGTTCGGAAGGTGCGTGGATTTTTACGTCGCTTGCATTCATTGGGATATTGGGCTGAAATGAATTTTCTGCGGTACACTAACTATGCAAGATCGTGTAGCCCGACTAGTTTACGCTATATAAGAGCACGTTGGTATGCCACCGTCTAAAACGCTAGAATTTATTAATTTCCAGTTTGTGAGGACGTACGGAACGTGCATGCATCATGACACATAATCATTTCATGACAACCGCATTATCTCTTCCCTTATAAAAAATGATTCTCTCTTTCAATAAAAGTCGCCAACTTAATCTCCATCTCATGAGAGTTGTGACTCGGTTGGACAGATGGCTAGAATGAAGCGCATCAAATCCAAGACAACCAAGGGAAAGGTTTCGCATCAGTAGTTTGCCACCCGTGAGCCACGTGGTGCCAAAAAGTTTCTAAAAGAATTTGGAATGCCTTTCTTGCTGTGGCAAATTCTGCACTCAGTGGGCTATCCCACGGGTAAAGAACCTCGCTATCAGTGGAGTAAGGAGCTGGAGAGTCAGCGTATGAGTTTGCTTCCTGTTGAAGTAGTCATTCCCGCCAAGAATGAAGGAGCATCACTTTAGTGTGGACGTCGGTTCATTGCTCGAGGTAGGAACCCTTGGGAAGGTGCAAATGTGGTTGCATACAAGGCACTACGGATTTGCTCAAAAGATGCCCGAGAAGAGGTTGCTCGTGCCCTTTGCAGTGTGTTTCCTAGAGGTGACCCATACCATGTTGTGTGGCATCAGCTTAGTGAGACTGCACTTGTTGGTGGTAAAGATGAGGCTGAGAACAGCAATGGTCCTGCTAGTAGCGCAATGTTTGCTATGATGAAGAGTTACTCCTGCTTGGAGAATGCATTGGAATCTCTTAATCGCGAGTTCGTCTACATCACCTCATTTAAGCGAGAGATGAAGAAAGAATCTGAAGAGGAAGTTGAAAGACTGACCACATTGCTTGAGCAGATGACAATCTCCAAAGATCAGGCCATTCAGAGAGAAAATGTTGCTGCCCATGAAACCTTTGTGGCACAAAGTCGGTTTCGGAGTTGCTTGCCCTACTTGGTCAATGGCAACAAGCTTTTGGTATAGTTGAGCAACAACGAAATGAAGCTTGGAATGAGGAATACCATCGAGGGAGCAAGTGCTTGCATTAGAGGTCATCAATGGTGATTTGCAAGGAAGAACTGCTGGTGGGTCTACAACCGACTTCACCACAATCCTATCGGTGTTGATGAGGAAGGACCTCGAGGTAGTGCCCAACATTGATAGTGCGAATACTTTGGAAATGCGAGAAAGTGTTGAGAACATGGACCATGACCATGAGGAGTAGGCCCGATGAGAAGTCTCTAGTAGGAATGTTATGTTTTCCTTTGAGCGACCTATTGTAATGACCTGTACTCCTAAGCGAGATGGTACAATGGTTTGTGGGTTAGTGATTATGAATCACTTAGCGTGTTTCAGTGATGTATGGGTCCTATGTAGCCTGCAAGAACGAGTTTTATGTGTCAAGTATTTTGGGCATCAAAATTCAGTCGTTGATCAAATTTGTATTCTATCCTCGTCCATGTAAATTCACTTCTATTCCTCTCGGTCTATAATGATATGTTGACCTTGGTTTCTTGTTGTCACATGCCTAGACCAATTGTTAAGTGAATATTGTTATTAATCATCACTTGGGAATGACGTGATGATAGTATGTAGCACATGCTATGTCGTTCAAAAATATTCCTTGCTACCCACAATTTTGAAATTCTCGGTAATTCCTTCACCTTGTCTTGTGCACAGAGCTTAGTTGTACAAGATATCGTATATAATTCGCTTATCTGGCGAATTATTCTATTGGTCATAGTCATGGCAATATTATCTCGGTTAATAAGTTACCGTGCCGCGACAAGAACCTAGACCATTTTGGTGGACGCACCTAGATGGATTACTAGGGGTTACGCAGGTATGGTAATTATTAATCGTAACCCGTTATGTCGTCTAAGCCTAGACAACATCTTTGTCATAAAACCTCCCTTGAATGTTTGTTTATGCATATCCTTGTTAATGCAACCCACCCACATTCAAATCGCGCCATGATATTATGACAGTAGGTTGCTACAAATTGATGTAGTTGACCTTTTCCTATTACCTTGTGTCCTTGTGACTATCTTTCGTATATCTCACTTTTACCTTGCACGTAATGCTTATTCATGCGAGAATACCTTCAATCATGTGGAATTGCATCTCAAACGCAAGATTTGTGATGGAGTCCCGATTAATGACCGATGGTGCCGCGACGAAACCGAGAGCACCACGTGGCCGCAGACACATGGATGTGCTGCTCGGCACGCGCAGGTATCGCAATTGTTGATCTCGACCTATTATAGAGATTGCCTCGAGGTGTCGTTTTGCGTGAACCTACCTTGATTTCCTTTCGATACTCATCATCCAATCTCTTATGACCAATTCTCCCGAAGAGCAAAATCAGGCAAATCAAAGAGAATAAGATCATTTGCATTAAGACCAATCGGACTACAAGAGGTGGTAGACAAAGGACTATACCAGTTGTTGTCTGATCAAGAGAATGGTTTCCTATTCCATGGTACTCCTCGGTAGAGACTTAGAACTCCTATACATCTATTAGGTATTCTAAGGCCTTATGAAGTATTCATGCTTTATGGGGGATCATGAAGGAAATTCTTCAGACAAAAACTTCTTATAATCGGATTATGGCAACAATTTTGGGGTTGCATCTTGGTCATGAGTTCAAGAGTCATGGTGTCGGATTCAGCTATGCATTGGGTACGCATCGTACAAGTGCTTGAGTATAATCTTGGATTTACCAAAATACAGTTCTGCTTTGAGTATCAAACAAAAGTCGTCTGAATATGAGAATTTGGTTCAGTAGAGACAACACTCTGAAAGAAAGATTGGCACGCTTATCATTGGGAAGGAATGTTGGTTGGATAACAAAACTCAACAATTCTCTGCTTCGAGAGTATGACTTATAGAAAGGAATTGGTAATTCTGAGTCAGTGCCAAAGAATCCGCTCATGTTACCGTGTTGTCCAATAAGAGAGGTAATTGGTTGGTTCCTATGGAGTTAGAGAATCGTTGACTTAGGAATTTTGATTTCTACATGAGATAATTTGGATGTCTTTGACCTAAGAACTTTGACTTCTACATGCAAAAGAGTGGACTTCTTCAATCTAGCTGGTTCATATTAGCATACATTAGCTTGTGCTCTTATGTATGGCTATGTCGAATTGAACTCACCTCAAGGAATCCAATGTTGATACCCAATTCAGCTTGTCTTTTGCTCACACAAGTCCTTGGTGATATTGTAGCAAGTATTGCAGATGCTATTCTTATTGACAAGAAAACTTGATTTGGATTTAGCTTGAAGATGTGCAAACCTCGGCTTGACACCTTCGTAATGGTAAACACCTTTGAGAGGTTGAAGCACCATTTGATGTATTTGATGATGTGAGTAGCGAGATTCTCTCACATTAAACCTTTGATGTCTCCAATAGGGTAATTGTTGGTTACGCCTTGCGATAACCTCGCCTACGGTGTAGTAATCTTGGGGTTTAATGAGAGAGCACATCATACTATTCCTATCATCTTCATACTTCAGATTAAGAAAAAGGATTTGACATCGGATTTGAAGAATGGGATAAGTAGAAGAATGTCCTCTAATGGTCTTGGAAGTGAAAAAAAAAAATGAATATGTGGACAATGGAATGGTCACAAAAGTCAACCGAGATGAGAACCGTTGCAACCCTAGGGGACCCACTTGTGCACTGTGTTCGCGTGACCGTGATGCCGCACTCGCAGCACCTGCACAGGGAACCCTCCTTTATCCTGTCGCCCTGTCGGCTCTCGCGCCTCGTCCTCGTTCCCGTGCCGGACCCCTCCTCTCCTCCCCGGCTTCAAAGACGGTCACTCGCCCGCCCCTCGCCGAGTGAATCTATTCCCTCCTTTATCTTCTCCTCGCCGTGCGTGAGTGACTCATCGTCCATCTTCTTCCTCTTGCCTCCACTCTGGTGCCTTGCATCATTCTGTCTTCCCACTCTGTCGTGGATGCATTCCCGTGCATCTGTTCTTCTTTCCCATTCCCAATTCTGAAACCTTTCTCTGAGAGGAGAAACTTGAGAAAGCCATCGCTTTGGAAAGAGGGAGCAATCGGGGAGCGAGTGGTAAGATTCGGTGTTTGTTCGTGGATCCGAGTCGCCGGCTTGAAGGGGAAGAAAGATATGTATTTCATGGAGGAACTCCCGATCTCGTTTTGGATTGATTTTGCTGGTTGGGTTCACTATGGTGGAGTTCACCCTTGGAGGTTTTCTCGGTTCTTGTGGACGTTCTTGACGTTTTGGAGCGTCGTGTTCATCCTGTGTCTCCATTGTCCCCGTATCGGTCGCTATCTGGATTAGGCCAATGATTCTCGTGTATTTCTCATAGCCTTGTTCTCTCAAATCTTGAGAGGCTTTGTATCCAAGTCGTGTAATCCTCGATGTAAATCCGATCTATGAATAAAGCTCTTCTTTCTCCCCTTTTCCCCTCTTTCTTGCTTTAAATCTCGGGCGAGATTTCTTTAAGGGGGTAGGTCAGAACAACTCCAGTTTTTAGGCTTAACAAATCTTGCATTTCATGAGCATAATCATCCCATAAGCATCATTATGGCATTTTGTGTAGCAATTGTTTGAATGCATGAATTAAAAATACAAATAGGGTTTTCAAATGGTTACTAGAAGTCATATTTGCGATGCTTTTCTCAAAATGGAGCTTTAACAAAGTTTGTAGAGAAAATTATTTGGAGAAACTTTTGTTTTGACCCAAGTCGTGAAAATGTGTTTAAGGGCTTCAAAAATGGCAAAAACAGATTTATTCTTTTCCAAAAATCAATTTTAAATGTATTTTATGTGACCCAAATTTTCATTTTCAAATCTAGGCCGAATTAGCAAAAACTTCCTATAGGTGAAATATTCTACTCTTCGAGGACGAACATTTTTCGTGTTCAAAGTTTTTCCAAATTCGGCACCGTTTTGGGAGTTATAGCCGGTCAAACCTTTCATGTCAAGACAAAAAGGGGGACCCGCCGGGCCCACCCGTCATCATCATCACCCCTCTCCCTTTTCCCTCTTCGCCGCCGAGCGCAGCGCCGCATCGCCGCGCGCGCCGCGCCGCGCCCCGATGCCGCATGCTGCCGCGCCCCGTCTGCCGCATGCCGAGCCCGCGCTGCGCACTCGCCGCCCTGGCCACGCCTCGGCTCGCCGCCCGCTTTGCGACCGCCTCGCTGCGCCACCGCGCCGCGCCGCCGTTCATCGCGCGCACGCCGCACGCCGCCAAGCGAGCGCGCCAAAGCGCTCCACGCCGACGCACGGGCGCGCGCACGCGAGCACAAGAGCATGCTCGCCGCGCCACCGCTTCGGCCAAGGCCGCCGCTGAGCCGCCGCCGCCGCGCGAGCGCCATTGGTCGCCATCGCCATCGCGTCCGTGCCCCTCCGCACGCGCCGTGAACCGCTTGTCCCATTGGAGCGCAACGGGGTGCCTTTATAAGCGCCACCATCTCCCCCACTCTCGCCGCCCTTTCCCTGTTTCTCCACTCGCATGCGGCCAGACGCGCCGAGCCGCCACGGCCGCCGCCGGAGCATCGCCACCTAGCCGCCACGATTCGCCCCGCCATTTGTTCAATTGATAGCATCATCGGCTTCACGACGCCGCCCCGCACCTCCTCCACCTCGCTAGCCTTCGACGAGCGCCGCCGGAGGCCGCCGCGCCGCGTCGCCCCGCACCGGCCGCCGGCCGACGAGGCCCGGGCGCCACGGGCCGTCCGCGCGCCGAACCGCGAGCACCGGCGGGTGCGCGGGGACCGCGCGAACCTCCACCGCCGCCTCCGCCGGCCGCGGAGGCCGGCGAGCCGGCCGGCACGGCGAAGCCATGTCGCGCCCCCGCTCTTCCTCCTCCTAAGGACCTCCCGTTTAGAATTCAAGGAAAGGTGAGGGTCCATTTGCAAAGTAGCCGCGACACATGGCTTTTCAATTCTAGGCTTGCGTAATATCTCTAAAACTCGGGGCCTTTCTCGCAAAAGTAGCTCACCTGTGGGTGTCTATGGCGGTAGGACCACGATGACGTCATCCCGACGCCATCGGCGACGTCGGCACGAGGTGGATCAAGCGGGTACACGTCTCGGGTAGACCTAGCAGATGCGCCTGCGGGTGTACCTAGCTAAGATACACCTTCGGGTGCGCGTAGCAATTAGGGGTTCGATTTTTTAAAAGAAAAAGGGTTTTTCCGCATTTTTTTTCAAATCTTGTAAATTTTGTACGGGGAGCTAGGGGTGTCCAAATTAGGTGATCTTGGTCTTGTTGTAATCCTTGTGAAATGTACTATCTGGAAAAAATATGTTATACCATGTTTGAGCAACTTTTCTGTATAGTTTTATTTAAATTGTATCAATTGGGTTAATTGTTGTTTATCTTTGAAAATGCATAGATAATTCTAGGAAGCTCAGAAAAATGTGATTTTGGTCTTGTTGGTCTTTTTTTTGAGGTGCTCTGTCTAGGAAAAAGATATCACTTGCATGTCTAGTGTAATTTTATATAGTTGTAGTTCAAGTGCTTATTATTGCCTTGCTCTTGAGTAAATTCATAAATAGGGTCTTTACTTCAAGTTAGGATTTAATTCTTTTTGTGGGCTGTTTATATGTCCTTAGGAAGTCATTGATGTGATTAACACATGAGTTGGCCATACTTCATAATACAAAGTATTTATAGGTCCAATTAATTGTGCTGTTTTGTGGATTATGCATAGGTCAGTAGGTTCATTCAAAAGGTGTGAATTTTGGATGGTAGACTAGTATTGCCATGCTATGTCTACTGTAATTTTTGTAGGATTTTAGGAGTGGCCAATCATGGTGCTCCTGTTCAACTCTTGGATGGTCAAATTAGGGTTAAGTCCATTGATGCTAGGCTAATCTAATTATAAGTTGGGTTTATGGTTGACTTGTCTAAAGATTATAGTTAGCGTGTTAGCTTTACCATCTACTGTTAAAGTTTCATGGTCATTGCATGAATGGTTTAGGAGTTATGGGTGTGACAAGATGGTCACCAGGGCTGTTTTAGTGGCTGTTTTGCCAGAATCAGTCCTGATGTTCTGTGTTTTAGGTGTAGTTAACCTGGGAATCAGTTTGTGATGTCTTCATATGTTTGATGGAGAATTTCATAAACTTTCCAGAATGTCTTCATTCATATCCATAGGGTCTATGGTTATTTATTTATGATTTATTTACTGATCTGTTAGTTATATGGTTAGGACTAGTATTGATGCTTGAATAAGTGATGTTGTGTGCTAGGCTTATTGTCAAGTGTTCAAGGTGATTAGTGGTATGATGGGTGGTTAAGTAGTATACTAGGATGAGTAGATCATAATGAATTGGTTAGGATGATTATGCTTGAGTGTAGTCTCTTTGGCTTTACTGACTTGTTTGCTAGTGATAGTAGAAAGGGATGTCGTACTAGGATTACATTGTTGTAGTAGAAAATGTAGTAGATGACATGTGCTTATGGTACACGTTCTTGGATGATGTTGACTACCTTGTAGAAAGAATAAGCAAGCACGCATTCGCATTATCATACCATGTGTATTCTTAGTATTCATACATGCACCCGCATCATACGGGATCGCTAGGAGAACGAACGTGACGTGGGACAAGGATTCAAAAGAGGAGTCACCAAGGGGAACCTCGGCACGTGAAGTGATCAAGAACCAGGAACCAGACGTGGAGTGATCAAGTGCTGGGAGCTTCAACATTGATCGTAATAGGAAGGCAAGCCCCGGAGCATTTCTCCTACGGTTTGCAAAATGATTTACTTTGCGTCCTTTATTGTTTATGATGCATTAAGTTTATAGGCGTTACTTGGAACCGTTCTTGCATTATGAGTACCTTGATCCACCTCGAATACCATACCCTTTTTAAGTTCGGATCGTTCATATGCTTAGCACCGCTTAATTAGATCGATAGAAGACGGGTGATTGACCCTCATCCGCGAGGTAGGTGGTTACTACCCTATGGTTGATACTATGGAGGTTGGTGTAGAGAACATAACCATGTGGCCTTGTCAAATCACGACTAGTTGGAGTTTGTGGTGTGTTAGACCACGGAAACTCCGGCGATGTCACTTAAGGAAATATGGCTTTGTACGTCCTCGGATCATGTTGAACAATGCCTCAATGATAGCTGGAAGGATGCGGACATCCGACCGCGAAGCCTTGAGGATGTTTGGGCCGGAATTTCAGCAGAGTTGAGTGTATTGCCCACATGCGCGGTATTAAAGCCGGTGGCCGGTCGCGCGGAGAGACCTCGGTAGCCGGGCATGCCCCGGTGTAATCGTATTTGCTGAAATCCGTGACTCCACCCGAATAGACCAAGGTGATCTAATCGACTCCGACGGGAGACGTGTGGTTTGTGTGAGGAATACCCGCCAGCTGGTTTGCAATCGATTATAATCGCCATCGTTCCTGGACAGTGAACACTTGACCGAGCAGCGGCACTGTCGCAAATATGTGTGCAAAGTAAGATGGTTATGGTTCTATGTTGTTGATGCTGGTATGCTCAACCTGAAGGATAGGATAGTGTTGTTTGCTCATACCCTGGAGTTGGAGTAGTACAGGTGCTAATTTAGTGATGTCAGGATCCAACTTAAAAGATGATAAGCTAGAGAGTCCTTTATCACTAAATGATTATTTAATAAGCTCACCTTTTATTGCAATTAAATGAGTTAGCTATCCCACTTATAAAGCCTTGCATACTCCTTGGTGTCACTTTATTTTTGGTTTATGACGGGTAAGTCTAGCCGAGTACCTTCTTGTACTCGTGGTTTTATTCCCACTTGTTGCGAGATCATAAGACCTTTGCTTTGTGGCAACAAGATGGACCTCGTATCCCACTACGGGAGGATTAGACCTTGGGCAAGGTCATCTCTTATATCTCATACCTCTATGCTTTTGCCGGATTTGATGATGGACCGTGCACTATTTTTAGCTAAGTGTGCGTTTGTAAAACAACACTTTATTTTGCTTCCGCAGTTTGGATTTGAACTTGGTATTGTAATAACTATTTTTGCAACTCCGATGTAATCAACTACTTGTGAACTTATGTATTACTATGAACGGTTTTATGTTGAACTTAATTCGGTCCGGGCAGTATTGTGGAAAGTTTGAAATCCTTCGTGGTTTCACGGACTACCGGGTTGATATAAGCGTCATGTGCTAATTAAGTTGCTTAGGCGACATCATTAGTACATTATGTTTATATTAATTGGTCGGTTCTCATTACACTGCATCGGAGCGGGTTCAACGTATTCTTGTTCATAAGTATGTCTAAAACAAAAAGAATTTGTTTTATAAACAAGAATTACGAACTTATAGCCACATAATCTCATGTATAGGCTTTTCAAAAGTGTGTGGTTTTCAAAACTTATATATATGTGCCTTGGACCATCATATCCTTTATGCCCAATTAAGGACTTCGTGGTTTATATCAATACTAACTTGGGGATTACTGCATCATATTTTCCATTTGTTGTGCTCATACACGACGGATATGTATGAGGGCCATTCACTTGAATGGTTATGTATGGATCAATTTGCCCCTACGCCCGGGTAAGATTGGTTCACTCGAGGTAAGTGTGAGTTGTGAGAGCATGATCGGACGCAATGCCGATCTAGGGGAGTGCTTATTGGTGCTGGATTATATACATGTTCACACATGCTTATAAGAAGGTACCCCATGTGAGGGTGTCATCTTCTAATGACTTGTTGGGTAGTATGCACTCGGGAATGGGTGCAAGTAATCGGAGATTTCACCTTGTTCGGAAGGTGCGTGGATTTTTACGTCGCTTGCATTCATTGGGATATTGGGCTGAAATGAATTTTCTGCAGGTACACTAACTATGCAAGATCGTGTAGCCCGACTAGTTTACGCTATATAAGAGCACGTTGGTATGCCACCGTCTAAAACGCTAGAATTTATTAATTTCCAGATTTGTGAGGACGTACGGAACGTGCATGCATCATGACACATAATCATTTCATGACAACTGCATTATCTCTTCCCTTATAAAAAAATGATTCTCTCTTTCAATAAAAGTCGCCAACTTAATCTCCATCTCATGAGAGTTGTGACTCGGTTGGACAGATGGCTAGAATGAAGCGCATCAAATCCAAGACAACCAAGGGAAAAGTTTTGCATCGGCGGCTTGCCACCCGTGAGCCACGTGGTTTCAAAAAGTTTCTAAAAGAATTTGGAATGCCTTCCTTGCTATGGCGAATTCTGCACTCGGTGGGCTATCCCACGGGTAAAGAACCTCGCTATCAGTGGAGTAAGGAGCTGGAGAGTCAGCGTATGAGTTTGCTTCCTGTTGAAGTAGTCATTCCCGCCAAGAATGAAGGAGCATCACTTTAGTGTGGACGTCGGTTCATTGCTCGAGGTAGGAACCCTTGGGAAGGTGCAAATGTGGTTGCATACAAGGCACTACTGGATTTGCTCAAAAGATGCCCAGAAGAGGTTGCTCGTGCCACTTTGCAGTGTGTGTGTTTCCTAAGAGGTGACCCATACCATGTTGTGTGGCGTCGGCTTAGTGAGACCGCACTTGTCGGTGGTAAAGATGAGGCCGAGAACAACAATGGTCTTGCTAGTAGCGCAATGTTTGCTATGATGAAGAGTTACTCCCGCTGGAGAATGCATTGGAATCCCTTAATCGTGAGTTCGTCTACGTCACCTCATTTAAGCGAGAGATGAAGAAAGAATCTGAAGAGGAAGTTGAAAGACTGACCACATTGCTTGAGCAGATGACAATCTCCAAAGATCAGGCCATTCAGAGAGAAAATGTTGCTGCCCATGAAACCTTTGTGGCACAAAGTCAGTTTCAGGAGTTGCTTGCCCTACTTGGTCAATGGCAACAAGCTTTTGGTATAGTTGAGCAACAACGAAATGAAGCTTGGAATGAGGAATACCATCTGAGGGAGCAAGTGCTTGCATTAGAGGTCATCAATGGTGCTTTGCACGAAGAACTGCAGTGGGTCTACAACCAGCTTCACCACAATCCTATCGGTGTTGATGAGGAAGGACCTCAGGTAGTGCCCAACATTGATAGTGCTGATACTGGAAATGCAGAAAGTGTTGAGAACATGGACCATGACCATGAGGAGTAGGCCTGATGAGAAGTCTCTAGTAGGAATGTTATGTTTTCCTTTGAGCAGACCTATTGTAATGACCTGTACTCCTAAGCAGATGGTACAATGGTTTGTGGGTTAGTGATTATGAATCACTTAGCGTGTTTCAGTGATGTATGGGTCCTATGTAGCCTGCAAGAACGAGTTTTATGTGTCAAGTATTTTGGGCATCAAAATTCAGTCGTTGATCAAATTTGTATTCTATCCTCGTCCATGTAAATTCACTTCTATTCCTCTCGGTCTATAATGATATGTTGACCTTGGTTTCTTGTTGTCACATGCCTAGACCAATTGTTAAGTGAATATTGTTATTAATCATCACTTGGGAACGACGCGATGATAGTATGTAGCACATGCTATGTCGTTCAAAAATATCCCTTGCTATCCACAATTTTGAAATTCTCGGTAATTCCTTCACCTTGTCTTGTGCACAGAGCTTAGTTGTACAAGATATCGTATATAATTCGCTTATCTGGCGAATTATTCTATTGGTCATAGTCATGGCAATATTATCTCGGTTAATAAGTTACCGTGCCGCGACAAGAACCTAGACCATTTTGGTGGACGCACCTAGATGGATTACTAGGGGTTACGCGAGGTATGGTAATTATTAATCAAAACCCGTTATGTCGTCTAAGCCTAGACAACATCTTTGTCATAAAACCTCCCTTGAATGTTTGTTTATGCATATCCTTGTTAATGCAACCCACCCACATTCAAATCGCGCCATGATATTATGACAGTAGGTTGCTACAAATTGATGTAGTTGACCTTTTCCTATTACCTTGTGTCCTTGTGACTATCTTTCGTATATCTCACTTTTACCTTGCACGTAATGCTTATTCATGCGAGAATACCTTCAATCATGTGGAATTGCATCTCAAACGCAAGATTTGTGATGGAGTCCTGATTAATGACTGATGGTGCCGCGACGAAACTGAGAGCACCCTGTGGTCAGCAGACACATAGATGTGCTTTGCTCGGCACGCGCAGGTATCACGATTGTTGATCTCGACCTATTATAGAGATTGCCTCGAGGTGTCGTTTTGTGTGAACCTACCTTGATTTCCTCTCGATGCTCATCATCCAATCTCTTGTGACGTTTTCTCTCGAAGAGCAAAATCGGCAAATCAAAGAGAATGAGATCATTTGCATAAGACCAATTGGACCACAAGAGGTGGTAGACAAAGGACTATACCAAATAAGTTGTATGATCAAGAGAATGGTTTCCTATTCCATGGTACTCCTCGGTAGAGACTTAGAACTCCTATACATCTATTGGGTATTCTAAGGCCTTATGAAGTATTCATGCTTTATGGGGATCATGAAGGAAATTCTTCGACAAAAACTTCTTATAATCGGATTATGGCAACAATTTTGGGGTTGCATCTGGTCATGAGTTCAAGAGTCATGGTGTCGGATTCAGATATGCATTGGGTACGCATCGTACAAGTGCTTGAGTATAATCTTGGATTTACCAAAATACAGTTCTGCTTTGAGTATCAAACAAAAGTCGTCTGAATATGAGAATTTGGTTCAGTAGAGACAGCACTCTGAAAGAAAGATTGGCATGCTTATCATTGGGAAGGAATGTTGGTTGGATAACAAAACTCAACAATTCTCGCCGCTTCGAGAGTATGACTTATAGAAAGGAATTGGTAATCATGAGTCGTTGCCAAAGAATCCGCTCATGTTACCGTGTTGTCCAATAAGAGAGGTAATTGGTTGGTTCCTATGGAGTTAGAGAATCGTTGACTTAGGAAATTTGATTTCTACATGAGATAATTTGGATGTCTTTGACCTAAGAACTTTGACTTCTACATGCAAAAGAGTGGACTTCTTCAATCTAGTTGGTTCATATTAGCATACATTAGCTTGTGCTCTTATGTATGGCTATGTCGAATTGAACTCACCTCAAGGAATCCAATGTTGATACCCAATTCAGCTTGTCTTTTGCTCACACAAGTCCTTGGTGATATTGTAGCAAGTATTGCAGATGCTATTCTTATTGACAGCAAACTTGATTTGGATTTAGCTTGAAGATGTGCAAACCTCAGCTTGACCTGCTTCGTAATGGTAAACACCTTTGAGAGCTGAAGCACCATTTGATGTATTTGATGATGTGAGTAGCAGATTCTCTCACATTAAACCTTTTGATGTCTCCAATAGGGTAATTGTTGGTTACGCCTTGCGATAACCTGCCCTACGGTGTAGTAATCTTGGGGTTTAATGAGAGAGCACATCATACTATTCCTATCATCTTCATACTTCAGATTAAGAAAAAGGATTTGACATCGGATTTGAAGAATGGGATAAGTAGAAGAATGTCCTCTAATGGTCTTGGAAGTGAAAAAAAAATGAATATGTGGACAACTGGAATGGTCACAGCAAGTCAACCAGATGAGAACCGTTGCAACCCTAGGGGGGACCCACTTGTGCACTGTGTTCGCGTGACCGTGATGCCGCACTCGCGCAAGACTCCGCACAAAGGAACCCTCCTTTATCCTGTCGCCCTGTCGGCTCTCGCGCCTCGTCCTCGTTCCCGTGCCGGACCCCTCCTCTCCTCCCCGGCTTCAAAAGACGGTCACTCGCCCGCTTCCTCGCCGAGTGAATCTATTCCCTTCCTTTATCTTCTCCTCGCTCGTGCGTGAGTGACTCATCGTCCATCTTCTTCCTCTTGCCTCCACTCTGGTGCCTTGCATCATTCTGTCTTCCCACTCTATCGTGGATGCCCTCCTGTGCATCTGTTCTTCTTTCCCATTCCCAAATCTGAAATCTTGCTCTGAGAGGAGAAACTTGAGAAAGCCATCGCTTTGGAAAGAGGGAGCAATCAGGAGCAGAGTGGTAAGATTCGGTGTTTGTTCGTGGATCCGAGTCGCCGGCTTGAAGGGGAAGAAAGATATGTATTTCATGGAGGAACTCGATCTGTTTTGGATTGATTTTGCTTGGTTGGGTTCACTATGGTGGAGTTCACCCTTGAGGTTTTCTCGGTTCTTGTGGACGTTCTTGACGTTTTGGAGCGTCGTGTTCATCCCGTGTCTCCATTGTCCCCCGTATTATCGTCGCTATCCGGGATTAGGCCAATGATTCTCGTGTATTTCTCATAGCCCTGTTCTCTCAAATCTTGAGAGGCTTTGTATCCAAGTCGTGTAATCCTCGATGTAAATCCAGATCTATGAATAAAGCTCTTCTTTCTCCCCTTTTCCCCTCTTCTTGCTTTAAATCTCGGGGCGAGATTTCTTTAAGGGGGGTAGGCTGTAACAACTCCAGTTTTTAGGCTTAACAAATCTTGCATTTCATGAGCATAATCATCCCATAAGCATCATTATGGCATTTTGTGTAGCAATTGTTTGAATGCATGAATTAAAAATACAAATAGGGTTTTCAAATGGTTACTAGAAGTCATATTTGCGATGCTTTTCTCAAAATGGAGCTTTAACAAAGTTTGTAGAGAAAATTATTTGGAGAAACTTTTGTTTTGACCCCAAGTCGTGAAAATGTGTTTAAGGGCTTCAAAAATGGCAAAAACAGATTTATTCTTTTCCAAAAATCAATTTTAAATGTATTTTATGTGACCCAAATTTTCATTTTCAAATCTAGGCCGAATTAGCAAAAACTTCCTATAGGTGAAATATTCTACTCGTCGAGACGAACATTTTTCGTGTTCAAAGTTTTTTCCAAATTCGGCACCGTTTTGGGGAGTTATAGCTGGTCAAACCTTTCATGTCAAGACAAAAAAGGGTGGGACCCGCCCGGGCCCCCTGTCATCATCATCACCCCTCTCCCCTCGTTCCCTCTCGCCGCACGCACGGCCGTTAGGGCCGCGCCGCCGCCGCCGCCCCCCGGGCTGCGCCCGCCCGATGCCGCATGCCAAGCTTCGCCATATGCTACGCGACGCCGGCCACGCTCGACCGCGCCCCCGCCGCCCACCGCTAACGCCGCGACCACCGCGCCGGGCCGCCGAGTTGCCGTGCATCGCGCGCACGCCGCGTTCCGCTGAGACGCGCTAGCGCTCCACGCCGGACGCACCGGCGCGCACGCGAGGCACATGAGCATGCTCGCCATCGACCGCCCCACCGCCGAGCCGCGCGCCGCCGGGCGCGAGCGCCATTGGTCGCCATCGGTCGCCCGTGACCGTGCCCCTCCGCACGCGCCGTGAACCGCTTGTCCCATTGGAAGCGCAACGGGGTGCCTTTATAAGCGCCACTCTCGCCCACTCACTCGCCGCCCACTTCCCCTTCTTCTCCACTCGCATGGCGGGCGCGCCGAGCCGCGACGGCCGCCGCTCGAGCATCGCCACCTAGCCGCGATTTGCCCCGCCATTTGTTCAATTGATAGCATCATCGGCTTCGCGACGCCGCCCGCGCCTCCTCCACCTCGCTAGCCTTCGTCGAGCGCCGCCGAGGCCGGGCGGCCGCGTCGCCCCGTCACCGGGCCGCCGGCCGACGAGGCCAGGGCGCCGCGGGCCGTCCCGCACCGAACCGCGAGCACCAGCAGGTGCGCGGGGAGTCGCCGAACCTCCACCGCCGTCTCCTAGCCGCCGGAGAGCCGGCGAGCCGCCGGCACGGCGAAGCCATGTCGCGCCCCTGCTCTTCCTCCTCCTAAGGACCTCCTGTTTAGAATTCAAGGAAAGGTGAGGGTCCATTTGCAAAGTAGCCAGACACATGGCTTTTCAATTCTAGGCTTGCGTAATATCTCTAAAACTTGGGGGCCTTTCTGCAAAAGTAGCTCTGTGGGTGTCTATGGCAGGTAGGACCACGATGACGTCATCCCGACGCCATCGCTGACGTCAGCACGAGGTGGATCTGGGTACACGTCTCGGGTAGACATAGCGAGATGCGCCTCTCGGGTACAGTTCGGGTGCGCGTAGCAATTAGGGGGTTCGATTTTCGGAAAAGGGTTTTTCCGTTTTGATTCAAATCTTGTAAATTTTGTACAGGGAGCTAGGGGTGTCCAAATTAGGTGATCTTGGTCTTGTTGTAATCCTTGTGAAATGTACTATCTGGAAAAAAAAATATGTTATACCATGTTTGAGCAACTTTTCTGTATAGTTTTATTTAAATTGTATCAATTGGGTTAATTGTTGTTTATCTTTGAAAATGCATAGATAATTCTAGGAAGCTCAGAAAAATGTGATTTTGGTCTTGTTGGTCTTTTTTTGAGGTGCTCTGTCTAGGAAAAAGATATCACTTGCATGTCTAGTGTAATTTTATATAGTTGTAGTTCAAGTGCTTATTATTGCCTTGCTCTTGAGTAAATTCATAAATAGGGTCTTTACTTCAAGTTAGGATTTAATTCTTTTTGTGGACTGTTTATATGTCCTTAGGAAGTCATTGATGTGATTAACACATGAGTTGGCCATACTTCATAATACAAAGTATTTATAGGTCCAATTAATTGTGCTGTTTTGTGGATTATGCATAGGTCAGTAGGTTCATTCAAAAGGTGTGAATTTTGGATGGTAGACTAGTATTGCCATGCTATGTCTACTGTAATTTTTGTAGGATTTTATGAGTGGCCAATCATGGTGCTCCTGTTCAACTCTTGGATGGTCAAATTAGGGTTAAGTCCATTGATGCTAGGCTAATCTAATTATAAGTTGGGTTTATGGTTGACTTGTCTAAAGATTATAGTTAGCGTGTTAGCTTTACCATCTACTGTTAAAGTTTCATGGTCATTGCATGAATGGTTTAGGAGTTATGGGTGTGACAAGATGGTAACCAGGGCTGTTTTAGTGGCTGTTTTGCCAGAATCAGTCCTGATGTTCTGTGTTTTAGGTGTAGTTAACCTGGGAATCAGTTTGTGATGTCTTCATATGTTTGATGGAGAATTTCATAAACTTTCCAGAATGTCTTCATTCATATCCATAGGGTCTATGGTTATTTATTTATGATTTATTTACTGATCTGTTAGTTATATGGTTAGGACTAGTATTGATGCTTGAATAAGTGATGTTGTGTGCTAGGCTTATTGTCAAGTGTTCAAGGTGATTAGTGGTATGATGGGTGGTTAAGTAGTATACTAGGATGAGTAGATCATAATAAATTGGTTAGGATGATTATGCTTGAGTGTAGTCTCTTTGGCTTTACTGACTTGTTTGCTAGTGATAGTAGAAAGGGATGTCGTACTAGGATTACATTGTTGTAGTAGAAAATGTAGTAGATGACATGTGCTTATGGTACACGTTCTTGGATGATGTTGACTACCTTGTAGAAAGAATAAGCAAGCACGCATTCGCATTATCATACCATGTGTATTCTTAGTATTCATACATGCACCCGCATCATACAGGATCGCTAGGAGAACAGAACGTGACGTGGGACAAGGATTCAAAAGAGGAGTCACCAAGGGGAACCTCGGCACGTGAAGTGATCAAGAACCAGGAACCAGACGTGGAGTGATCAAGTGCTGGGAGCTTCAACATTGATCGTAATAGGAAGGCAAGCCCCGGAGCATTTCTCCTACGGTTTGCAAAATGATTTACTTTGCGTCCTTTATTGTTTATGATGCATTAAGTTTATAGGCGTTACTTGGAACCGTTACTGCATTATGAGTACCTTGATCCACCTGAATACCATACCCTTTTTAAGTTCAGAATCGTTCATATGCTTAGCACTGCTTAATTAGATCGGTAGAAGACGGGTGATTGACCCTCATCCGCGAGGTAGGTGGTTACTACCCTATGGTTGATACTATGGAGGTTGGTGTAGAGAACATAACCATGTGGCCTTGTCAAATCACGACTAGTCGGAGTTTGTGGTGTGTTAGACCACGGAAACTCCGACGATGTCACTTAAGGAAATATGGCTTTGTACGTCCTCGGATCATGTTGAACAATGCCTCACAGATAGCTAGAAGGATGCGGACATCCGACCGCGAAGCCTTGAGGATGTTTGGGCTGGAATTTCAGCAGAGTTGAGTGTATTGCCCACAGGCGCGGTATTAAAGCCAGTGGCCGGTCGCGCCGGAGAGACCTGGTAGCCGGGCATGCCCTGGTGTAATCGTATTTGCTGAAATCCGCGACTCCACCCGAATAGACCAAGGTGATCTAATCGACTCCGACGGGAGACGTGTGGTTTGTGTGAGGAATACCCGCCAGCTGGTTTGCAATCGATTATAATCGCCATCGTTCCTGGACAGTGAGCACTTGACCGAGCAGCGGCACTGTCGCAAATATGTGTGCAAAGTAAGATGGTTATGGTTCTATGTTGTTGATGCTGGTATGCTCAACCTGAAGGATAGGATAGTGTTGTTTGCTCATACCCTGGAGTTGGAGTAGTACAGGTGCTAATTTAGTGATGTCAGGATCCAACTTAAAAGATGATAAGCTAGAGAGTCCTTTATCACTAAATGATTATTTAATAAGCTCACCTTTTATTGCAATTAAATGAGTCAGCTATCCCACTTATAAAGCCTTGCATACTCCTTGGCGTCACTTTATTTTTGGTTTATGACGGGTAAGTCTAGCTGAGTACCTTCTTGTACTCAGGGTTTTATTCCCACTTGTTGCAGATCATAAGACCTTTGCTGTGGCAACAAGATGGACCTGTATCCCACTACGGGAGGATTAGACCTTGGGCAAGGTCATCTCTTATATCTCATACCTCTATGCTTTTGCCGGATTTGATGGTGGACCAGGCACTATTTTTAGCTAAGTGTGCGTTTGTAAAACAACACTTTATTTTGCTTCCGCAGTTTGGATTTGAACTTGGTATTGTAATAACTATTTTTGCAACTCCGATGTAATCAACTACTTGTGAACTTATGTATTACTATGAACGGTTTTATATTGAACTTAATTCGGTCTGGGCTGTATTGTGGAAAGTTTGAAATCCTTCGTGGTTTCACGGACTACCGGATTGATATAAGCGTCATGTGCTAATTAAGTTGCTTAGGCGACATCATTAGTACATTATGTTTATATTAATTGGTTGGTTCTGTTACACCAGTATACCCAAATGCAGATGGTATATCCTTTGTTGTACATAACAATTGTTGTTTCATGGTTAAAACTGATTTGCTTCTTTCCAGTATATGATGACTGATTCAACTTGCGTGACTCATATATTTTTTTTCTCGAATACGTGACTCATATATTTTGGGTTTACAGTCTGTGATTATTCTTCTTGTATTTGTTTGTGAACTGTTAAAATGGCTTATTTGAGCTGCCAAGTGAATCAAATCATACACTTGTTTAACATTGTTTGCACTTGAGCCTACTGCTATTCAGTCATCTACCTTGGAGGAAACAATGGAACCTGGGAAACTGCAAACTGATGTTGGTGCCTCTGATGATGATGACAGTGATGATGACTATGTTGATTCAGTAGAGGGTGAAACTAGTGATGATGAGGTTTGTTAAACAGCTACTATTTTCTGAATATTTTAGTTGTTGCTCTCGTCCTTCTTAACATAATGGTACACGAATTCAGTGAACAACCAAGTGCTAGGCACTATAAATTATTACTGAAACTCTAAAAGAGGGTTAGCTAGGGCTGATCATGCATTTGGCTAAATTTCTTATGTGTATAATTCTATGTTTTATTTGTATTTATTAAAAAACTAGTTGTTTTCCCTGTATTTATTAAACTAGTACTATTTGTGGATCTGTTATTTGATTACTGAATAGTAGGCCTAATGGTTGATCAAAGAACTCATACCTTGTTCATGACGAAAAATATCTTTTTTTTTTCGAGAGCATGACGAAAATTATCTTTGTTATTGTACACATTAAGTGGAAGTGATGAATTCCATGATTCCATCTTCCATGGCTCTAACTCTAAATCCTACATTTACACTGGAACAACATGTATTCTGATCTTTCTTTTTTTCTTTTTGTGATATGATTGCCATTCAGGATTTCATTGATGAGGATGGTAGTGAGAGTTCAAATGAAGATGATGAAGACTCCCCAAAGGTGTGAGATTGTTCAAGCTGATCTTTACTGTTGTAATTGCTCATTATTTTTATGATATCCCGAAACTGTATCTTTATCCATTGATTCGTATGCAGAGTGCTAAGGATAAGAATAGGCCAGCAGAGAAAACCTCGAAGACACCTCCAGAGAAAAAGGCCAGGATGGCAACACCATCTAAGGGCAAGAACACTGATGATAGTTACTTGTTAACTTGTCTACATTGTTGTTCCTTCCTATGCCACTTCAAATCTCACCTTCTGATCAACTTTCATGCAGGCAGTGGTACTGGTATGAGAAGTGGTTATGTCCATGTCGCCACCCCATATCCATCCAAGCTGGTGAAGAAGACGCCTTCAATCATTGACAGGCCTAAGCAACCTGGTTGCTATGCCTGCAACTCGTGCAGCAGGTAATTCTGGGCCCTGTAACCTGTCTTCATCTGATCTTGTCATACAATATCGTTATTTTCACGCATGTGTTGTAATATATACTTACACATGAGCTTTTCTTCATATCCAGGACTTTCAATTCCTACATTGCTCTGAAAACTCATTGCAAGGTGAAGAAGCATAAGCGTAGTCATTACAAATGAGCCCAATTTTTTTCTTTTCCTGGAGAAACCTGGTTTGGGTAATTTGGGCTTGGTCGCTTGTCTTTGGTAGTGGTGATTGTCAAATCAGGTTTCTGGATTCTTATGCTAGGCTGCGTATAAAGAAGTTGCTTCTCTCGTTGGACTACTGAATGCTATGTTTTGGTACTCTGAAGCATGGTCCACTGCTATACCAGTGGTTTTCTTGAGCTTTTCCTTTTTCACGAATGATGCATGGTCGATTCTGTGATTGTTTCCCATTGCTAGCAGACGTATATTCATCTATATTTTTGTTGTGTATACCAATAACAGAGTAACGCCAGATGGGAAAACAAACAATATTTCGTTTTCAAAAGAAAGTAGACAATAGCTGCTCGCAAAACTGAATCCTCGCACTGCTCATAAAACGCTGCGAGCCCCCACTGAGCCAAAGGAGAATTCGTATTCCCAGGATTTGGGATTTGCTCTCTTCCCATCCTTGCTCTAAGCAATCCACTCGCTACGTCTGTAAGTCGTGCAGCAAGTAATTTCTCTCGTCTCAGTATCAGAACGTCCTTTCCAGACTTGTTCATGACTTTCTACTGCTCCGTCAGTCTAGACACTCATTACAAGGGCAAGAGTGTTCGTAAGGTGATAGGAAGTTCGGTAATAGCCATTAGGCAACTGAATCGTGGGGTTGGAAAGAGCTGCAAAGAAGTGTGTCTGAGACAGCATCACAATGTCTGAGCCTTATTGGTCGTCTTGAATACATCTGTGTAACGCTACGGTGTTGTTTTATCTGCCAACTGATTTTAAGCCTAATGGCTAATTAAGCTTTTCTTGAATGATGCATGGTTACACCTGATTTGCTACTATAATTTGAGATATAATCCCTCATTTTCTTACTAAGGGCATAGTTGATTTGAAGGTAATAACTTTTCATGCCCATATTCCATGCAGGCCAATTGCGTGCAGATTTTTCAGGTAGATAAATAGTAACAGCTATAGGAGGCATAAAACAAACACAATAAAAGCAAGATGTTAACAAATGTGAAAAAGATGCTACTGAATTGGCCACTACTAGATAAAAATGAATATTCTCCCTTACAGGTCACATACTCGATTCAAATATTAGCATCATTCAACTACGACCAAAACTCCCAACAGCACCTGTTCTAACCTCATTTCCCATGACATACTGAATATGTTCCAAACTTGACATTTCCCAAGTTCAAAAATAGCAAGACAGCTAACAGATGACTACTGGGCAAGTTCCAAACTTGGACATTTTCAAGTTCAAAAATAAGACCAATAATTTTGATAACTCAGTATAGATCAACTTATAAGGTACAGCACATGCTCTAGGCTTCATGCTTCTTTGCCTTCTGATGGGACTCAAGTCCTGTCGCACTGCTGAAAGACCTGGTCCAACAGGATACTATTAGCAAACTATATAATGCCAAACTATAATCATTCAACAAAAAAAGACAAACTATAAACTATACATACTTGTTGCATGTCTTGCAGGCATGGGATTTGGGGGACTTATTGTCAGCTGTGGGGGTCTTCGTAGATTTGTCAGCAGGAGTCTTGCTAGACTGCTTTGCGGCCTTCTTGTCGCCTTAGGTAAATGAAGATGAAAATATTGTTAAACATTTGCATGTTAACATTACACATCCATTAATTGAGCTTTATACTAGGTAAATGAAAACATGGTTAAACATCAGATGTTAACCTTACACATCCATTAGTCAGTTATCAACATTCGCATACTAATGTTACAGATTCATCAGTTGAGCTTTATATTAGGTAGAAATGAAAATATAATTAAACATCACATGTTAACCTTACATAGGGCTTTTATAAGAACATAAAAAGAGTTGAGACTACTACATGTTAACCTCAAACATCCATTAACCCCAGCATTTAACCTCAAACATCCATTAGTTGGCCTTTATAAGAACATAAAAGGTAGCTCACCTGTTTTCTGAGCAGACTGTTCAGACTTGGCCTTCTTACCAGAAGGTGCCTCAGCTTCAATTGCTCTCTTCTTGCCAACTACTACATCAGTCTACAATATAAAGAATATAAACAGAATAACTAGGGTGAGACATGACTGCAATAAGCACCAGAGGAAAATAACTATTTATTTATTGCACACCTTCTTTGGGGTAGGAGTCTGTTCTTCTGAACCAGAATCATCAGAATCATCACTAGGATCTGCACCACTTGAAACTTCATCTTCATCACTGGAGTCATCTTCATCAGACATTTCACTATCACTATCAGTGAAATCATCATCATCATCACTAGAAGATGATTCAACTTTCACACCACCCTTCACAGGAACCTTTGCTGCAGAAATTGCTTGGAAAACCAAAACCAAAATAAGTTACACATGCAATAAAACTTGTCTTGTGCAGAATGAAGATAATAATAATAATACAATAGAAAAAGAAAACCATTTACCATTTCTTGGAATTTGGTCGGTTTCTAGTTCTTCATCTGAGCTATCTTCATAGTCAATAGGAATAGGGGACTTGTAGCCAGAGAAGAAAACACTAGCTGTTTTTGAATTGTGTGACAGCTCAAAATCTTTATCAAAGATAAGATCACACGAGATGTGAGGATGCTTCTCAACTGATAATGTTCCCAGCACTATTTTTTTATCATCAATTTTGACAGACACAATGACATTCTCACTCGCTTTCTTTGCTTCCCCCAGTGCAGCCTAGAGGAAAAAATATCAAATCAGACAAGGACTAAAAAAGCTCATAAAAAATTGCAATTATAATGTAGAATCAAATCAGCCAAGGGACCTAAAAAACTCATAACATTTAATGTGGAATCAAAAGTAACAATGACAATGTAGAATCAAATCAGCAAAGGGCACCTAAAAAACTCAAATAACATTTGCAATTACAATGTGGAATCAAATCAAAAGGGACCAGGGGTCACCTGAGAAAGGTGGATAACCAAATCATGGTCAACTTTGCAAGAAACCGTGGCTCCTGGCTTCACTTCTTTACCTATATGATTATAAAAACCGATGGTTTAATTTAGAATTGCAAGCAAAGAGAACAAAAATAAAAAGAAAAAATAATACTTAATGCACTTTCTACCAAATCCAAAAACCAAACAGTGACAGATAATGTCAACAAGTTCCTATCAGATACCCAAACAATGATAGCTAATGTCAACAAGTGCCTATCAGATACAAAGCTTTCTTTATAAATAGGTTAACTAACACAAACATAGCATACAACCACAGAAATCTAACAAATTGTACCATATTGACCAGCGGACAACCACAGAAATCTAACAAATTGCACAATAATGACTGGCAGTCAACCACAGAAATCTGACCATATCTTTCACACATGACAAAACAGATTAGCCAAGTATGAAAATAATGACTATGTAACATATGGAATATCCAAACTTGGTTAAGTCAGTACATAGACTCAGCAGTGGCCGCCAATGACATACCATATATGTACATATATGTATCAACAGAATATAATCATTCTCGAAGGGGCAAAAATAAAACTTCCATGATCCTGAGTCCTGACCACAGAGACAATAAAATCATACATATCCTAGTTCGGCATTCATAGAACAAATGTAGAAAGTAGCATCGAAATTACAAACATCATAGTTTTCAACAGAAGTGCTTTACCCAACATACTTTTCAACAGGAGTGCTTCACCCAATTAAAAAAGAACACCGGTTGTATGATAGATGCCTACAGCCAACACAACGGGCTGAATCTAACTCCATCGCAACTTCAGTTCAATTCCAAAAGTAGCATAAAGCAGTATTTAAACTAACATCTGGACCAGGTATCACAGAACACAAAGCAATCTGAGACTACAAATCGTAAACGGGACACGGGGGCGTCTATACAAACAAAAAAACACTTATTACGCATTAGACGCGATAACAATCAATCAATCCCTTCCGCAGTGACCAGGGGGAGCAGTGGTTGAGAAAACGAGCCGCGAACCGCACTGAGCAGACGAGGAAAGTCGTAGCGAGGGAAATCGGAGGGAAAAGGTGCAAAGTGATTACCCCAGAACTCCATTGCGCCGACGAGGAAGCGGACGCGCAGAACCCTTGTCGCGTGGGAGCCGGAGCGGGAGCGGGAGCGGGAGGCGCCGGCGCGGGGTTTAGGGTTTAGCGGCGGAGTCGAATTGGGGGAGAGGGATTAACGGGGAGGTGCCGCTCTTAAAGGGAGGACGGATCTTCTGGACCGTGCGATTCGTGCCCTCGGGATCTGGGCCGTCCGTTGTGGGTGTTTTCCCTTGGCGTTGCGGCGGCGGCTTTTGCCACCTGGTGTTTTCAGATGGGAATTTTGAAGAAAACCCTACCATTCCCACCGCCCAAAAAACCCAAAGGCCCTTCCTCTCAAAAAAAAAAAAAAAAAAAACAAAAACAAAGGCCCAAACCCAAAGCCGACCGCCGGAGCTTGCCTGCCATGGCCTCGCCGGCGCCATCGAGCGCCAGCCATCGGCGCCGCTCCCGGACGCCCTCACCGACGGCCTCCTCGGCGGGATCCTCGCCGGCATTCCCACCCCGAAAACTGCGCCGGTCCGGGAGTCCGGCGCCTCCCTTCCTCGGGTTGGCCTGCTACGACGGCTTCTACCCCGCCACGGAGCCCCAGCCTTCCGCCAAGCCCGCCATCGCCCTCGCTCGCAAGGCCGATTTCGAGTACCATTTCGTGCCGTGGGTGCCGGAGGAGGAAGCCTGGGGCTGGTTCCCCCTGGACGCCCGCGACGGCCGTGTCCTCATCCAGTCCAAGTACTTGCCCGACGACGGCGGCGACTCCCCCGTCCTCGCTTCATGAACTACGCCGTGTGCGATCCCCTGTTCAAGCGATACGTGCTGCTCCCACCTATACCTGACCAACTAACCGCCAATGAGGGGAGCCTTGTTGATTTCGGGCTCTGCCTTGCTCCCTCCCAAGAGGATGAGGTGGATACAGCATTCAGGGTGATATGCATGGCGCGGTACAAAACCAAGCTGGTTGTGTTCGTCCTCTCTTCTGTGACTAGGCAATGGGGAATCACTACATCTTCAAGCTGGAGTTCTTTGGGCACAGGAGAGCCTCCTAACTCCTATGGCCTGGGGTGCTTTGACTATGTTGATGGCTGCTTCTACTGGACGGTGCCTTCGTCAGACAAAATTCTCGTGCTTGATGCCCTCAAGATGGAGTTATCTGTTATCAACTATGCTCATCGTGTGGAGGACGGCGTTCGGGCTTGCATTGCAGTTGATAGAGAAGGAGCCCCTGGGATGCTCACTGTTGGTGAATATTTAGGGAACAGAGAGTTTCGCCTCTCTCGCATCGCGAAACAAAGTGACCATGAATCTCCCAATGAACGCCTGTCGGAGGATATTATACAATTGCCCAGCTACCATAATGAGTACTTCACTTTAGGTGCAGCTGAGGGATTTATTTTCCTTCGAGGCATTCCAGAAGATGAAGATGATGAAGAGGATCCTTACTGGGAACCTGAAGAAGTAGATTATTATTCACTGAATGTCAAGACTGCTGAATTTGAGATGGTCTGTGCAATGGACAGGGACAAGTGTTACAATAGTGTTTGCCCATACTTCCGCTTTTCACCACCATCGGCAAAACCATGTGTTTGAAGTGGTAAGCTTGAGATCATAATGCTTATTATCACTGCGGGGTTCTTTTATAGTATTCATTTTGCATATGTTAGCAGTAGTTTGCTGTCTAGTTGTTCATGTAGAAGTAACCTACTTATTCTGGGGCACTCAGTTTATCTCATCAATGCTGCAATGTAGCTTGGACTAGTGTTACTATGTGTTTGCCTATATTTCCGCTTTTCACCACGATCGGCAAAACCATGTGTTTGAAGTGGTAAGGTTGAGGTCATAATGCTTATCAATGCAGGGTTCTTTTATAGTATCTATTTTGTCTATGCTAGCAGTAGTTTGCTGTCTAATTGTTCATGTACAAGTAAGCTACTTATTTTGGGGCACTCAGTTTATCGATGCTGCAATGTAGCTTGTATGCTGTCACCTGTCTAGCAAGCAATTTGTCGGTGGTATATGTTTGCACTTTTAGATGGTCCTCTAGTTGTTAATCATCCTGTTATATTTTTAAGGTAGTATTTTTTTGGGATAACATGCTCCCAAGTTTTGATAATTAATTGGAGAATGAATATTTTGTATCCAGAAAATGCTTGAAGATAAAAATAAGTTAGACCTGTCATTAATGTCCTGAAGGACCTGAACCTGGATCATTAGCTGGGAAACTTTGTTCTTGTTAAGTATAACAGCAAGAAAACTTCTGCAGCTCTGCTTACTGTTCATTACCTGCCTCTTTTGTAAGTAAACTACAAATGTTGGAAATTTATCTTAGGTCGCATTGCCATTACATTCCCAAACCTCCAAATGATCTCTTCCTTTCATATTATAACATGTACAGCCTTTTTTGACTTGACCCATTTTATTTTGGTCTATCTTTTGTTCCTTCTTTCTTCTATACACCTTTTATTGCCTATCTTTTTGAGCACTACATTTGTCAATTTGATCAATTCAAATGGTTAGTTCTTTGTTTGAATAGGTCATATCTACTTGTATATGTTTCTGTCCTTTAGCAATTTCAGGTTTGTTATCAATCATGCTCATGTTATGCTTATTACTCTCTCTCTTTTTCTTTGTGTCAGTTAGTGGTGACCTGAAAATATGCCACTCCATGGCTCATATTGAGCTAACAGTACATTATTTAAAATCAATCTTCATCTTACATGGAGCTGAACCTAGCAGGCTTGCTGAAGCTTAGACTGGTATCCTTGATGATGATACTAGTAAATAGTAGCTCCTTAAGATTTTTATTGGAGGGGTCGTCATAACTCATTGGGTTTGGGTTGGGACCCTTACGGTGTTTCCTGTCAAACTTGGCAACATAGGTGAAATATCAGGCATTAGGTGAAAATGTGAATTTGGTAAAAAAAAATATATATACCATGCATTCACAGCTGTCGTTTGTGGTTCTAATCAAATTTATCTGCAGGGAAGAGTGGCCTGGCCTTGCGGCACCTTAGCTTTTGAGCCCATAATCGTGTCGTGCATCTGTATTGGTGAGGGGAAGTGCAGGATGTTCAATATGGCGCTTCAAGCTCACTGGATGTTCTCGAGCCTTAGGTTAGTAGTTATCAGAAAGTAGTGACTGATACTGGTGTAGTTTAATATGCCTGTATAAGTTAATGTAAGCAAGATAGGTTGGTAGCAACCTGACTTTCTAGGACAGTAAAATGTAATTCTATGCAAATGATGTTCTGTGCTTGACTTCAGTGTTCAGTGCTATGACCTATGAGATGGGAATGTGCTGGACTTCGAATGGAGTGTATCGTAGGCACCATTGACCCATTGTGTATGGCATTGCACGACCGCCTGGATGCCGGGTTGGAAAGGTGCATACCACATTGCTTTCAGTTGAGGCGGAAACCCCTGATCTTGTTGCTGCATAATTTCGCAGCTATTGCGCTTCCGCGAGAGGCTGGTCAGCAAGGTCTCATTGCAAAATGAGAGATGCTTTGTGTGACACTTGTAGTCATTTTCTGAATAATGAAACCTGCTGCCCTGAGCGTCTGTCTGCCTGCGTCCTAGATTGGGGTCTGTAATTTCTTTTTTGATGTCCTCTGGACATGGATGGTTAGAACTTCATGCAGTATCACGAAGACAGGACCAATGGATTGACAATTACATACTAGGGTGCTACTGTAGTTTTCCCAGTTGAATTTAATTTGCAACCGAGTTTATACTCTGTTGGACATCACGACATGGATGCAGGAGAATCTTTTTTTTTTTATCAAGAATGCAGGAGAATCTTGTTGGAACTTTAGTTGTGCCTGATGTTTGCATGTTGCATTGTGATAAGACGTATGGATCATCGTTAACCTATTCTTATTCTCTGCCATCGCCCTATTCTTATTCTCTGCCATCGCATTGTGGGCTCGGATGGTAATGTGCTCAGTTTGGGACGTATAAACCGTTGGGTTATGACATGAACATGAAGTCTGGAAGGAGCGTAGTAGGGTTGCTTAAAAAAAATCGGAATTGTGACATGAACATGAAGTCTGGAAGGAGCGACTTTGCCTAGGCGTGTTTGGACTTCGGAGACCTAGAAGCGCAACCCTGGCTGTGTTTCTAGCTGCATCGCTTTTGAGAAATTTTGAATGGGTACAGTAGGTAATGATGCTCTGAAGTCTGAAAGTATTGCGATCTCAACTTAAATCCTTGGCTGCTAGGCGCCCCTGGCATGCCGCCGTGGCAGCAGCTTCCGTGACGACTCGTGTTCGTACGCAGCTTTGGCGTACATTGAGAAAGTGGAGCCCTGGCTAGTGTTGATGACCGAAGATTCCTAGCCCGGGTCAGGTCTGGATGATTGCTGTGGTTGATCTGGTGCCGTGGAGGCGTCGGTGTAGCACCTTGTTCCTGGTAGCAGTATCCTGTTTGGTGCCGTAGTGCTTGTCGCTGATGGGTTTTTTTTTTTAACAACATGCTTGTCGCTGACGTTGTTCCTCGCTTTCTATGTACAGTATACAAGAGGGTGGTGACGAGTGTTTGCATCTGTTCGTCAGTGATATGCTAGTTAATTAGTGTTGGTTGAATTTTCTGTACTCCGTCCTGTTCAACCGGCAACATATATAGAAGTGCAGAGTGGAGGATTTGCAGCAAACCATACAGCTCTTGCACAAATACAGTAATTAAACGTGAATCATCTTCAGTGAGGTTACAGGCGGAACATAGCTTACTGATTGTGGTGGAGTATCGTCCTGCTCTCTCTCCGGTTGCTAGAGCCCTTCGAATGAATCTCCATGTGAATGTTTTGAGGCAAGGAGAGAGATTGCTGCGTTTTCAAACTCTTATCAGAATTTCTGTGACGTTACACTTCTTGATCCTTGCACTGCCAGGTTTGTATGAAGGTCTTTTCTTAGCAGACGAAACGGCTCCTTTGAAGTGCATGTACATGTACCTTGCCGGAATCCAGATAAGAACATTCACCTTTTGATATTTTGCTCTAAGTTTTAATAAAGCCCTGTAGGGGGTAAAAACTAAAAACCCTCCAGTTTCTAAAAAAAAAAAGAATATCAGAGTCCCTTTGATGGAATAATATTTAGCTGATTTATGACCTGCATAGTATCCTGACTGAAAAGGGTGGAGATGAGGTCATTGTTCCAAGATTGGGTACTATGGTTCCTGAGATCAGCAATGGTATGAGGAATAGTGGACTGGGTAGTAGGCAATCTGAGGTGGGAATGGATAGAATCTCAGAGGTCCATGTTGACGTAAGATTGCCTGAAAAGTTTCCACCATTGTCTAATCAGCAGCCATGACATGTCTGGTCATAAGATTACACATACACATAACGTTGTATTGACAAGAATACATCCTCTGGTATGTGCTAAATCGAAATTGCGTCAACTTGATTTGGACTTCCCTGGCGTCTCCGTCCTGTACCGGGCCGACCGGCTTTCCGCTCTCGTCGACTATGACGAAGGGAGGCAAGTACTGGTCGTTGGCCTTCGGATCCTCCCTCAGCTTCTTCATGGCCTCAAGCGCGTTCTTGAACTTGTGTGGGGCTTCGCCGAGGACGTGCGCATCCCAGCCTCGCTTCACAACCTGCCAGTCATTCTGCAAAAAGACGACAGAGGATACCAGTGGTGTTACTACAAAATATGCAGAATAGTTGGGCTACCGTTTTTTTTTTTTTGGTTAAAATTGGTTGTTGGTGAATTTGCAGCAAAGGTTTTCATATTCTGCAGATTGTACTACCTCATAACGATCCATCGTGACATACATCCTCCCACCACCAGACGCGATTCTCGCATCAACCCCTTTCTCCCGAAGCCGAGCAAAGGTCCTCCTCGAGCATCTCGACGAACCTGACGCTGCTGCCATCCAGCACGTCCCGGCCATCCGTGAGGACGTGAACCCGTATCTTCTTCGCCCCGCGCCTTTGAGCAGCAACTGCACGCGAGACAAAAACATGCGCGGTCAGCTGCCACGACCGATTTGGAAATTTGTTGCTGGGAGTATACGTAACTAGAGTGGTGGCATCATCCAATTCAACCTACCTGCAGCTGATCGAACCTGGAGTGCACGCCTCCGTCGCTGAGCAGACCGATGAGGTGCAGAGTGCCGCCATCCTGGAAGGACTGCTGGATGTACTTGAAACCTTCGCTCTCGTATATCTTCCCGGTGTCCAGCGCCAGATCCACCAGTTTCGCTCTGCACGTTGTTACCAACAGATCATTGCAATTTATTGACTTTGGTAATACTAATTTGCCATTCCGTAATTTTGCTTCGGTTTGGTTTTCAGTTTTAGATGGCGTCGGTGTCCGCTGGGTCGAAGTGATAGTATAATTACTTACCCCTGCGCGTATATCTGTCCTGCTCCGAGCGCATTGTGGCCGATCTCGCTGTTCCCCAATCCCCATGTCGTCATCCGTGGGCAGCCCCACCGCCGTCCCGTGCGCCTTGATGAGCCTCCATCTCTCCGGAGCTGCCTGTCGTCGCTCATAGTATGTGTGAGCAGAGTCCAGTGAACGGCACCGATCAGCCGATCACACGCAGAGCCCGACAGCCCGTGTCCAGCCTCTGACAAGAAAAACTGCTTCCTTTCCTTGGAAAAAAAAAAGGAGAGGAAGGGTATCGTATGTTTATAGTGTGTATTTCCGCCTTAAAGTCCACAACACCAGGCCAAGTGCCAAAAATAGCCATTAAACGCCAGACAACATTTCGAGTAGCGATAATAATCCAATAACAAGTGATTACTACTTCATACACCTACTGTAAAGCATAAGAAATTTAGAATCAGTAACTCAGGATTTCGATTTCCACCACTTGACAGGCTGCACAACTGCTGTACATCCAGTCCAGAGTCCAGACATGAAATATGACAAAACAGAATCAGGCAGACACGCAACGCATCATAAAACGTGTGGCAAGTAACATTTGGGCCAATACTGCAATGATGAACTCTTCAAAAAAATAAATGAATAATTGAAGAGCACTATTATGTAGCTATATAAATAAAGAATACAACAATGAACGAATAGGGCAGGGTATACAATGAACCTGTATGTCAGTAAAGGTATCTATTTACAAGGCTCAGGTTCAGCATTGTAACTGAATCTAGTGCTGCCTGGATCGTGCTGTAGTCGTACCGAGCAACACAATGGATCATTCATGCAGAGCTATATAGGGGATAATACCACAAGGAGCTATGTCTCGATCGAGCCTGGCCACTGACAGCTTTCTTTTCTTTGATATAGTAGTATATAGTATTATAATAACGAGGAAGAGGAAAACATTGCCATAGGAAAAGCTGAGCACGGACAAATTTGCAGAAAATATATGCAGCATGCATATATAATCGCAGTGCCCTCCCATCACGGCTCTGCCCTCCCAGGCATGCACATATACAGATGAAATGTCTGAACAAGATAGGAACAAAAGTAACCTACTACATTATTTTCCTACAGTACGGCAGCGGCCATCTAAGGGCAACTGGTTTGGTGATGACATTATTCCAAGATGCCCCAAGCAATAATCGCTGGTAAAATTACACCTTTGGTGATGGAACCACAAATGTGATTCCTCATACTTCTTGGACTTGGAATCTACCTCGCCGATGCAGCTCATAGAGCATGAGCAGCGCAGCAGAATCCTGTGAGCTCTTCTTATCCGCACGTCCATCTCCTGTGAGGCTGATGACATCGCCGTTCGGTATATGCAATGATATTGTTGAAGCAAATGTGATTCCTTGGGGTGCAACCTTCTGTGGGGAATCACCGGAAGAGGAGCACACACTGATATTTTCAAAAAAGGAAGGATTAGGTACTTGTTTACACAAGCCAACTGCAAACCCAATGTGAAACAGTAGTACCTTGGTTCGACTTTGACAAATTCAAACGTAGGCATTGGCCACTGAAGCTTTTTACACGACTCAAACAACGATACACGAGGTCCTCCTTTACTCAACTTAACCTTCACAACCACTGCACAAATAAGATAAATGATTAAACTAATGTGAATTTTTATATGTGATATGCATAGATATCTACCTGACAAATATATGGGATGAAAAACAAAACAAAACTGAGACAAAAACGTACATGGTTCATCAAGAACACAGCCAGGAGCGGTACTTGACACAGTTAGTTCCGTTTGCCTAGGTGCATTTTGTGTGTCCATAACATCAAGCAAGTTGTTGCAATGCTTTGTAGTACCAGAATTCTTTTCTAATTGTTCCACTCTGCTTGCATTCTTTGGAATTATAAGTCCTTTTTCCTGCCAATAAGAATACATGTTGAGCTGCTAATGGCCCAAATCAACCAGCATGCAGGTAGCATGAATCTATACAATACTATAAAAGTTGTGGATGACAGGCTTTTGGAATCGTCTCACAGATTCCTATTACGGGAACAGTAAACACAATTGATCCCAACCCATCCCATTGCCCTGCCTTCGCGTGCCACGTCCAACCATTCCAGAAACAACGCAACATCCCGAAAGCACCTTCCGCTGGTTTTTTTTATACTAAAAAAATAAACAAAACCTTCCCGCAGCACATCCGGAGCATGTAACGGCCAATATTCCTCTGCGCCTCTGCGCAACAATGTGCTTTAGACTTCCAAATTGGGCAAATCTAAATTTACAGTACTATACACCCAGATATAGATTTTTACTTCTCCCTATTATTAGTTGCAAATTTTTCCCCCACAATAGAGACAGCAAGTTGCACCTATTAACATTCAAAATATTATCATGTGAACTATGGATTTTAAGCCTCCTCTAAATAATATTTCTATTTTGCAGGTACCAGCCTTATAACAGTCCCAAATATTTCAGCTGCTGATTTCACTACCGTATTCTACATATGGTGAGTCTTACACTGTAAACTTACTAGCTACTTAGGATTTTGGGTGAGACATCCTCAGCCCATATATTCATTCATACATGCAGAACATGTTAGCTATATTCTTCTTGATTTACGGCTCATGATACTTTGATTTCTTTATTCCCTCTATATCTTATGAGGAGAACATTTAAATGGTTTGTTCATATATGCTACTATATTCCTGCAGGGATATATTTCTTGGATAAATTGTGTGCTTGGTTACAGCAGCAGGCTGCTAAAATTTGGGCTTTTTGGTCAGTTCACTCCGATGTGCTCAAACTGGAACACACATGCAGAAAAAGAAGGGCTTGCAACTCATCCAGCTCCCCCTCGAGGCCCTGTCCTACTAGATTACGCAACATTAGTATATCTTCCTAGACCATGATTTATTCTTCATGTTCAAACTATCATTATTTGATATCTATCTACACCATCAGCTCTTCTGCACCTCATATCAGTCCTCTTTGATTTTTTTTTGGATCTGCTGCCTACCTTATATCAATCCACTTCTCTGATTTTTTTTCCACTCATGCCTATTGTGTACAATACCAACTTGCTGGCCGCGCTTCGCGTGGGCTCCCCTGCTAGTTACCAAAAGAATGGAGCATAAAAGGAAGTACCTCTAGATCCCGGAGCAACAAGGAAGCTGTGTGTGCTTTTGCATCTACTTTGTTCTTCCCACAACCTTGCCTCACAAGAAGTAAGTCCTTGAGTTGTAAGTTAAGAATAGCCATTGTGTTGTCTCCTCGATTTTCACATTTAATTCCAATAAAGTACCCATTCTTGTCACACCACTCATTAAGTTCTCTGAATGGGGGTAACTCCAAATTCTCAGGTGTGACAATTGGGGAAAGAAGAGGTTTGAAAACCCGCCAAACTAAATCCAAATCAAGTTTGCTGTCAATAAGAATAGCACCTGCAATACTTTCTACAATATCACCTAGAACCTGTGTGAAAGAAGACAAAGTGAAATGTCATATTCTAGATAAAAACAATGCTGCCAAGGTTTTAAAAACTGTGCTTCAACAGTATCTTTGGGGTTGGCCAAAAATGGGGATTACTGCATGGTGTCCCTACCAATCACATTTTGCATTTTTACTTTCAAGATTTCAACAGTTGACACTTTCAAACTACATAAAAAAGCAAGCAGAATCAAACAACCTTGATTGACCTGTATTCAGAAACATAAAAAAAACAACCTAAGGTTATACAAGACTCAAAACACAAAATAAAATATTCTATATGCTATTTTTCTCACAACATTTTGGACCTGTTTGCTTTGCTCCCAGGCAACTTTGACAGGCACTGTGGGCGTCCCCAGGCGTCTGATTTTGGGTGCCTGGGGATGACATCCTTGCCTGGCAATGCAGCTGCCTGGGAAGCTCTAGCCAAACAGGCTGTTACAGCACAAGTGCTATGTGGTGGGCTGGAGGCATACCCTGGATACGGTCCGCTGGTTGCTTACACCCCCAATCAATGACCAACTAGGATCAAACAAACAAAGCAATACTTAATGCAAGATATGCAAGAAAAAACTGAAAAAAAAAAGAGTCAAACTCTTAAATTCCTTTCTGTTCCACTCCTAGTGCAAAAAATAAGGTCATTGGTCAAACAATACAAATATCACCATCTCAAGTTGAATCAGGCATCCAAAGACTTGACATTGCCAAACAAACATAAGCAGTTAATGCTAGAGGCTTCTACCTATTTTTCCACAGAAATATGAAAATTGAGGATCAGCCAATCAAGAAAAACAGAGATTAATCAATAGCATTAGCTGCCACAAGAACATATTTGCATTGTCACAGTTCTCACACAAAGCATTTAAGGTTCAACCATAACAATAACACCAGATCAGATCAGATCAGTTTGATTCATCTACCTTTCAAGCACAACAGGCTGTGAGTTACTATCCTACAATACCGCTGAACAATGAAAAAACAATTATTATTGCCGAGCTTAGTAACTAATACTACTAGATTAGACAGGTTTCCTCCCCCACTTATGGAACAGTCTGGACTGTGTAAAAGTGAAGGCAGATGCATCTAACTACCCCTCCTCTCTTTTTCTCTTTTCCCCACCTCTTTGTAACCCTTGCCATTTTGGCCACCTATGAGAGCCAATGAAGGCGCTTGCTCACATTTTGCATTTTTACTTTCAAGATTTCCACAGTTGACACTTTCAAACTACATAAAAAAGCAAGCAGAACCAGATATAATTCCTAGGTTCTACCATAGAAGTCCAACAGGCTGTAAAGGATGTTAACAAATAGTGCAATAATATGCTACTTCTAAACAAAAGCACATGTCATTCATGGGATCTGGAATCTCATATGCACTGGCATACAGAGCGGAAGAGAAAACATACTTTTGGCCCCTTAGATGGTCCACTGGATAAAAGGCTGGTTCTGTCCATGGATAAACCTTCCAGACTATTCACATATTCAGTGATTTGGTCTTGTAGGAACCCAGAAGAATGTTGTAGAAACTGATGGAGATTGTGCTTTACCGCAACTTGTGCAAAATTCTCATTATTTACTGATGCAGACCGTAAATCTGTCAGCTCCCCCTCATCTATGTCTTTATGACTAAGGAACAAATGGCTAGTTATTAAAATATCCAAGACTGCATCACCAAGAAACTCCAAGCGCTGAAAGTAAAACGTCTTCCATTAGACAAAGTGAGAAATAGAATAAAAAGCCTTAAACTATGCAAGTTCAAAATAAATATCAACCAGACCTCATAGCAATATGTTGCTCCAGATTCTTGCTGTGATGGGTGGGTGAGAGCCTCTATTAACAAACCTTTCACTTGAAAGGTGTAGCCTAGTTTTGCTTCAAGCAATTCAACAAAATCAACTTTTGGAATATAATTTCGCACTGAAGCACTCGACAGGGCTTCCATAATTAGCTCTTCCTCAATTTCAGTCTCAATCTGCAGCCATTTGAGAACAGCAAAAGCTGCTTTTAATCCCCCTCCCACATAATAGGCCCCAATTATAGCCTCAACACAATCAGAGATGGTTTTGGAACATATCCATCTGTGTCCCTTATCACACGCCTTGCCTATAATTATAGATTTGTCACCAATCTTATGAATATCCTCAGTCACAACCTCAGAATTTACTGGGCATTCACAGGGACAGGGACGGCTGGACAGCTGTCCAGGAGCAAGCCATCGACGAGGATCAAACGCACCATCACGTATGTAACCCTATGGATGACATTGCACCAATAACAAAGTTAACTAAAATAGTATGATAGCTCATTTTTTGAAGCAAAATGAAGCATTTTGTCCATATTGCCAATGATGAGATGTAAATTACCTGTATTCTGCGTTCAATACCAAGCCTATAAAGTGTGGCATTACATATCGTTTCTTGCCTTCTGGATGATAATTGCCCCTCATGCTTATTAAAAAATGCCATGAAAAGATGGGCACTGACTGCATACTTAAGAACAGAGTCCCCCAATAACTCTAAACGCTCCATAGAGAAGTCCTCGCAGCATCTAAGTGTTGTAATAGCTTCCAAAATCTGAGGAAGTGTAGGAATTGGATTGTAACATTACATTTTAAGGAATAACATAACACTGTCTAGAAATAAAGTATCATACCACGAAGCTTGATATATTAGAATCTGTGTATGCAATTTCACTTCTTAGTTGGCTGGCTAGCATTAGTGACTCAAGACGATGCATCAGAGATGGAAACAAATAGAATGCTCTCAAAACATCAACAGGTAAACCAAGGGGAATCAGCAACTCTGGAGGCATGTGAACAAGGCTATTCACCCTATTTTTGTTTTCCACAACATTGCCTACAAAAAAACAATAAAGCATAATCAATCTGTATCATTATACAAAATTATCAGCTTGACTAAAACAGAGTTCAAGTTTATAATTTATACCTTCATCTCTATTCTTTGAGGAAAGAAGATTGTGAGGATTATGGGTGGGTTTTAACACTAGCAATGGTTGTAAAGGATGACAAAGAAATATATCGTACCTGTAAATGAAGTATGTTAGTTTCATGTTATATTCTTAAATAAACATATGAATATGTAAAAGATTTAGCATACTTTTTCTCAAAATATTCTGCAAATGTCTGGAATTTTGCTTCTTTCTTGTAAGATGTACCATCAAATTTACTATTAGCATATAAATCAGATACACGAAGAACGGTATATATCTTCCCAGTGTGAATTGCGAGAACAACCATATTTGTAAGATCATCAGTCTTGCATGACTTGTTGGCCAAATGAATAGGACCTTCACCATTTTTTTCATGATTATGTTTATCAATTAGATTAGGTTTGCCATCTGAGTAAATGCTTCTCATAAGTCCAACCATTGTAACCGCTACATCAATTATACTCCAATTGATGCAAACACTTTTATTAGAATCCAGATCCAGAATAGGTAACAGCAAATACATATTTTCTTTATTCCAAAGCATTATATCATCTTTCTTGAGAATAAACTCTCTTGGGGTTTCTGATGCTTTTGATCCAATAAACAGTTTTCCAAACAAACCGTTAAAAAGAAGTGCTTGAAATAGTTTAGTTCGTTCCATCTAAAAGAGAAAAAAATCTTTCATATAAAAAATATTATTTAAAACAAAATAGATGAACAATGTACTTGACCAAACCTGCCGAGCATCTAGCTCAAAAGGCCCACAAGGGGAAACTGAAGCTTTTACCATCTTGTCATGCAAATATAGATCAATATCTAAAGTAGCAGCTTCTTTCGCTATACTTGCATCAATTAATAGGACAAAGTCAGAGTACTTTTGACCAACTTGATCGCAAACAAAATTTAACTTGTAGCCTTGAAGCTTAGTCACACTTTTATCTGAACCCCAAGAGCCAAACATAGAAAGAACTTTGGTTGTACCATGCAACTCTTTTCGTTTGGTTGTACCTTTGAGAATGAAATAAGATATTGTGTCAGAGATACTTAATTTTTGTATTATTTAAACATTATAAATTAGATTCACTATGCACAACGACTATAAACAACTCCACCCATTCCAAATTATGTCATTTTAGCTTTGTCCGAATTCAAACTTCTCTAACTATAACTAAGTTTTTAGAAAAATATATTAACATCTACAATACCAAATGGATGCACTATCAATACATTTTCATGGTGGATTTAATGAACTATTTTCATGATGTAGAAGATGTATTTTTCTATAAACATGGTCAAAGTTGGAGAAGTTTTACTCAAATAATGTTAAAGTATCCTATAATTTGGAACAAAAGGAGTATGTAATACAAGATGTCTCTTTAAAAATTATATCAATCATCATATACCTAAACCTGCACCAGATGTCGAGATACTAGACTTGTTTGAAATTTCCAAAGACGCCTCTTCAACTGATGGAGAAAGATGGTCATCAAGTGCTCCAAGCTGATGCAGCCTCTTACATGCATCAAGGCAAACAAGCTGCTTTGCTTTCTGCATGTTTCTTGCTTTTGGACCTACCAAAAGTTGAAACATGGCATTGGATGGTAGTGTTACAGTACACTCATAACCATCACCATAATGGGTGAACTGAAACATGGATTTTCGGGTGTAGTACCTTCAACACGAGCAAGAAAGTCAGAAAAATGGGTTGGAACCCTACACATAAAAATAGAAAATAGAAAACTTGGTATGGCAGAATTTCTGAATGTATATAATCTGTGTAACCATGTAAAAGGACAAAAAGGAGCTGTAGTCAGTTAGTCACCATACTTGTCCTTCGGGAGCTTGTCACAGTACTGGTTGAGAACACTGATGCTAGAATCAGTAGTTATTTTAGCCCCTGTTGTGCTTATATGGTATTCATTTATTTCTTCAGTGGAGAAAAAATTGGGGCGTGAATCCTCAGGCTCTCGGTTTAAGGCAATCTCAGCCATTGATGCCTTACTTCTCATAATCCCAGATATTAAATCATTTTGTTTCACATTTCCCCTGCAACATTGACAATATGGCTTTTTGTAATCATTTTATTATCATGGCAGTCACAGTATCATCACAAGCACAAGTTTGTTTTGAGTTTAGACAACACTACAAAATAAAGGGTTTACCGTTCAATCATTAGTATGTACTGAGAGTCACTCTGCCGGGCTCGTCCACGTGATTGCACATAGCTGCGGGTAGTCCTTGGCAAATCAAATCTTATTACACACGAGCAATCTGGAATATCTATACCCTCTTCTGCAACATCTGTAGTAAACAATAAGTTGACCTACATTTTAAATTTTTAGGGGGAAAGAAAACAATGTCAGATCATGAGAAGTTGAGCACTATGTTTTAATTTACACAAAGGTTGGCAAATGTTAAGTACCTTTCCAGATCGGAACGAATCCAGCGTATCCTTTTGCATTTTAGGGGTGAGTGCATCCACTGAAGAACTCCCTCCAGTTAGAAAAGAGACTCTGAAACAGGAGAGTCGTCCTATTTTCTTCATCGTCAGATCAATGACTCGAGCACTAATCTTTCGATCCACAAAAATAAGGCATCGGACGTTATCAGAGTCACTGTTAGACACAGATGTATGTCATGTCAGTGTAAAGGCACATAGTTGAAATTGAGCAGGTCAAGTTACGAAAATATTACTTCACCTGAAAGAGAGAAATACTTGCATGAGCTCATAGAACTTTGGTGAAATATAGCCCATCTTTGTTGCTTCCACACATCCACTCTCTGAGTTCAGAAGTGCATCAATTCCTGAAATGTCAAGGATCATCGCCGATGCATCATACTCAATATATAGGATGTTGCAATGCTACATCTTAGCAATTAGTATTGAATTCGTTTAACCTATGCAGTCACACCTTGTTGCTGTTGGAGGCGTTTATTGATTATATCCAGCACTTCCTGAAAGAACTTCATATGAAGCATTGAAATTTCTGCAAACAGGATTGGTCCATTTGGATCACTTTGCTGATCAGTGGTGTCACTGCCCCCCTTCAGCAAACCTTTTCTCTGGCCCCTTTCAATGCAGATTTTAGTGGCCTAAGAGAAAAATAAATTGTCTAAATAAATACCATGGAACTGAGAAAACTACAATTAACACTCAAGACAGAAAGAACAAGGGCAAACATTAATAGCTTAAAACCAATCTAAATAATACCTCAATAGCACAAAGAAGACCAGCATCTTCAAGGCAATAGCAAATCTTTGCTGAAGAATTTGAGAGATGTCTCCGTGATTCTTTTATTATGTCATCAGCATCTTTGTACTGAATGGTCGACCTGTTATGCACTTGTACGATCAGCCCGTCATACTGCACATGTAAAAAGATGCTGATTTTAGACATTGATCTCAAAAGCTTTGGTAAAGACTTCAACAAAAGAGCCAGGAATTAAAGAGTATGAAACCTTGGAACACAAATTTTCCAGTTCTTCACTTAAATCTTCAAAAGAAACAGTTCTGGGCTCATAGTATCTCTTCACTTCTTTTGCAGAAGGAACACAAAGTTCTATCTCTTCTCTATCCACCACAGCGTGTATCTGCGTTACAATGTAAATAGGAGCAGTTAATGGCATTTTCCTTGTAGTGTAAGGGCAAAGTGGACATATTTCACCTAAAAAAGACGGATCTAAATAGGAGAATACAAGTACACAATTTTCATCTTGTAGCCTGAAAAATGTATAGCTGTAAACCGCGCATTTGAATATCGCCATGTCTGTGAGGTTCCACAGATAAATTGGAATAATCACACCGCTACTCTGTCCTGGATAGTCTAAGAAGCTTGTACACACAAGTAGTATAAATAAAGTAGTAAAAAAAGGGACATACCTTGGAATCTAAAATATTTTCCAGCTCAGATAGCTGATTTTCACAGTCCAAATCAGAGGAGACGCCTGCAAGATGAAAAGGTAAAATGGCAAAACATAAGCAAATATTTAAATGGTGAAGGTACAAAATCCATGGTAGGAAACAAAGAAAATTGCAAGAATTAAGAATTAACAACATATGGTGGAATTACAAATAAATATTATATCCTCGGAATTCCTCTATCGAATTTTATCTTTTTCACTTTTTTCTCTTGAACGCATAGGAGAACTGTGATATTGTATTTAATTGATGGATAGACAACCAGTCCTATTTATTTCACTTGGCCATGACAGGTTTTAGTATGTGACCAAAATATCATCATTTGTGATATTTTGGCACACCCAAGCCACCACCAACATGATCATCATATTTCGCAATAATGTTATTACGAGCCATCATGATTCAATTCAGTAATCATAGCTCAATTACATTTCTGACAAAGATCATTAGCTTGCCATTGGAGATGTTAGTTTAAAGATCAGGGATTTTTGTAATGTCTGAAAGATAACAACAAAAAATACATTAAATACTTTTATCATTAATACTTGCCTTTTCTTATGATAGGAGAGGCTGTCATACCAAACACATTTGGTTTATGCTCTGATCCGTGATAGAACTCCTGTTCAAAAGGGCAAAATAACAGAAACTACTAATTAAAAACGACCAAGACAAAAGTAATTCGTAACTTTGTAACTTGCAAGTATTACAATGAATTGTTTTTTTCAGAATACCTTCATTATCCTAGTATATGGGTGGTTACCAGTTGCGTGATGGCATTCATCAAATATCATGAGACTAACCATGTCCAGGATCAAGAAAGCTTGGCGTAAAGCGTCTAGCAACACCTGTGGTGTCATGACCATAACCTGCAATTTTTCGTGGGGGCTGTCAAGTAAGTAAATGGAGCATCACAAACTAGGATTCTGCAACTTTGCTGCATTAATTTTCTTTAATGTTTAATCTAGGAACATAATTTTTAAAGGTACTGTGTGTGATGGAAGATTGGACAATCATATCTTCAAAGATTACTAAGGGGGGAAATAAGACAAAAAATAAAGGCTTTATAGATCAAATTTGCAGCAAAAAGATCAGAAAATTTCTCAATATGCACATAAGCTAGAATAATTATTTCATGTCATACTCATGATCATTCAAACTCAAGTAGAGTAAATGAAGAGCTAAACACCTGATGCCAGCAAATTCTAATCTAATCAACACAAGAGTGCAGAACAGCACTGCCACAAATTTTGGAGGATCATTTCCTTTAGAATAAATGAGGAATTAGTATGATTGAGAAAAAGGTAGCAATTAAACTTGCCTGATATTTTAAGAGTTGTTGTTGCCAGCTGTGAGCCTTCCATTGATCAACACCTTTTGCACCATGATAATGCTCCACCTCAAAATCAGTGTAGCTCTTAATAACCTCGCATTGCTGTTACAGAAAATGTCAGCGTAAACTTGTTTCATTTCAGTTAGAAACTTAGAATCATCAGGTTTTGGTAGAAACCACCTGTGTGACGAGTTGAACTGTTGGTGCAAGGAATATGATGAGCTTTCGATCATTATTTGCTTTGCTGATCTTCCCAAAATGCTTGATGAGCATAACAGCAATCATTGTCTTTCCAGCTCCCGTGTCAAGCATCGCAATTGTGTTTTGCCTCGTAGCAACCTCATAGACATCAAGCTGGTACCTGATCAATTCGACATCACAAAGCACAACCATCATATGACACTCTGTACCCCTGAATGTATAACAGTGAAATTCCTGGGACAAATGTACAGAACCTTCTTGGAGAGAAATCCTGGCATTCCCTCTTCTGCCGTTTATGCTTGTCTGTTTCGTCTTCCAGATACGGTGATTCGGATGGCCTCTTCAAAGTATTGGTGTCTCCTGCTAATGCAACAATGGCTTGTCAAGTAAGATCAACAGAAATCCATCATTAGTAGTCCGAAGACCAAATGCATAAGGTTAATAACCCACAAAGTATACACAGGTAAAGGAGGGATTAAAAAAATTGACTCATGCCGAACGGCACCCTCAACCTTAGGCACGAACCCCCCATAATCCCCGATCCAACTACCACTCATCCGGAACCGTTGGCCAAAACCTCCAGTTCACCCGCCATTAACGCGATCGAAGCAGTATCAGCTGGAATCGAGCATGCATTACATGGCCCAGCCTGATCACGCCCTGATCTGCATGTCCCAATCGACGGGCCGGACACCAGGGGGGACTGCAACAAACAAAAACCCAGAAAAACCCCCCACTAAACTACTGAAGAGCTGGTGATTACCATCGGCGGCGGCGGCGGCTGCCTCCATCGCTGAATCGGCTGCCTCCATCGCGGAATCGGCTGCCTCGTCGGCTACCATAGCGGAATCTCCGCCTCAGGCCAGGCGGGGCGCCGCCGGGCGCCGGTGGCGGAGGACGGCGGTTGGCCGGTGTTGGCGGCAGGGGAGGGCCAAAGCCGAGCGGGGAAGATCCAAAATGCAGTTGCTAGCGCGGCTGGGGACGGCTCCGGCGGCTCCGGCGGCGAAGAATCCGCCGGGGACGGCCGGAGGAGTGCGGAAGGCGAGGGCGAGCGAACTGTCCTTGGCTGACGAGAATATAATTCGCTGACGAACGGTTCCCTTTTATTGCTGACTGCAGAGGGAGTCAGGGAGAGGCAGAGGTAAAAGGAAATCGCTGAGGTAAAAGGAAATCCAAGGGGGAAAAAAGGTAAAAGATTACTCCGCCCGAGCCCGAGGTTAACTGCGCACGCACACGCCGTCGCCGTGCTCAGTAGGAACCTCGGAAAAGGTAGATAATACACGTCTTTTGATACTGAACGGCCCCACCTTGTCTCTTCCCCTTCCATTGCGTTCCCGTCCCATCTCTCTCTGTTTTTTCCTCGGTGGGACGCGTCGTGCGGAGCGAATCTTGGCGCGGCCGGTAATACGAGTCCCAACAGGCAGTTTCCAATTTTCCATCCATGAAATTTTAGTTACCTGCCATGTAAACTAGGAGCATCTCCAAAAGTTCTGATTTATGATTTTTGGTATGAGACTGAAAAGCATTGTACATGCATCTCTAATAGCTTGCCAAAATTCACTCAAAGTATTGTGATTTGGCAATTTGCTAAAATATATGGCAAGTGAAAAAAATAAACTCTGTTCAAGCGTTTGCCATTTGGATTTAGTCAAATAAAAAAAAGCCCCGCTAACGAAACGAAGAGGCCCGCTAAGCGAACGAAGAGCTCCGCTAACAAAACGAAGAGCTCCGCTAAGCAAATGAAGAGCCCCGCTAAGAAACGAAAAGCCCCGTTATTCTCTCGTGAGAGCGCCTTCGCGACCTCTTCTCGGCGGCAGGATCCTTCTTGGTGGCGCGAGATCTTCATGACGGCGACCAGGCTTGGATCGGGATTAGTTCCTTCGTCACGATGGCGGTAGGGCTAGGTCCTAGGAGGCCGGGGCTTCGCGCCGCGGGAAGGGAATTGTCCTCACGCGCCCCGGAAGAATGGCAGCGAGGCGCGGGACCGTGATGGCAAGTGTGATGCTCGCACAGAGGGGAAGAATAGCAGGTTAATAAAAATGGAAGTTCGTTTGGCAAACTGTTGGAAAGTAGATTTTTCTGTTTTGCCAAATTTTCTAAGATATAGCAACCTTATTTGGCAAATGTTAGAGTTACTCAACTCACAACCCCATCTTCCTTGGCATTTGAAAAAAAATCAACATCATCACGCCAATACAAGGTGAACGGATGTGAATGAAAAGGATAATAAGAACTTAAGAAGTATAACAGGGTTCCTCATGCGTCATATAAAGGTACAAGAGAGAAAAGAAAATTTTAAAAATGATCAAAGTGATTTAGAAATGTTCGGGATCTTGATGTAATTTATGCCCGTCATGCTGCCCTCTGGACGTTGGTCGTGTCCGCGCATGCTTCGCCTTGCCGTGTGCGGCCTCGTTATCATCGTGGGTGCGTCGCTGGCCTCGGGCCCATCTCCGCGCCGCACGCAAGGAGTATGGCCTGTCGCTGCGGGCGCATTTGCCACACGCACTGCCTCACAACACCGCATCTGCAAAGAGGAGACTGCGTAGCCGCACTCCCATGTCATGGTACTAGTAAATTGGCGCGCGCTTCCGCGCCCCCCTGTTGGTTCATTCAACGAAGCGCGCCCATGTTGGTTCATTCAACGATGTTATGAAATGTTTTCACGTGTAGTTGGGACACTGAGGAACTCTGTTTAATAGCAGCGAGAGGCGTTCATGCCATGTTGTCGTAGTGAAGCAGAGTCACATGTAGGTTGCAACGAGCATAGGCACACCAAAACCAAAATGGAAGGCCATCTATGCGATGCACATAGGCACAAATGCACAATCAACTGAAAACATTCTTCCACATTGAATTTTGTATATCAAGAATTAAGGACTTTGGAAAAAGTATATAATCCTTTACTCATTAGAATAGGCAAACAAAATCTGTAAGTAAATAAATATGCATCATACATGTACAGTTGTACCTCTTGTCAACCTTGAACCAATTACAGCCATTGTGGTTTTGATTTTTTTTCTTTTAAACACAGCAATATACCCAAGTGGCATTATAAATCAAATGGAACAATAGCGGCTAATTTATCGATGTTTTTGCTTTGCCTGACTTTGCACGATCGATAAATGTCAATCTCCATAGCTGGAGCACTCCAGTCTGCACACAAAAAGAGCACAGCTTCAGTTAGTTATCCAGGTGGCAGAATTGAAGGCTACAGATTCAGTTGGCTTGGACTTCAGCATAGTAATGAAGAGGTGCTTGGTTTTTGTGAGGACATCTATTCTTTGGAACATAAAACCATGAAAGGTAGCTACGCCAAATTTTGAGTTTCATGGAAGCCTCAATGAGAGGTTTCACAAAACTTGGCTGTTAGTACTCTGTAATCAAGCATCCATGGTTCACAAAGTTCTGGCTGTACTGTACTGGTAGATCCAGCAAAGCTGGTGCAACATTTTACAGTTTGAGACAAGAAAATAGGCATGATAATATATGTATATATGCACACACATCTCATTTTAGGTATCGCAGAAGTACAAACAACCAATATGATCGGTAAACGATGTTCTAACACAGATGGGGTTCATACGCTTGGTAACAATGTGAACTAAATTACACTGGAACATGAATGATGCCATTTAATTGGAACACCTGACATGGCCAAGGTGCTAAAGAAAGGCTATCTAAACTTACCGGGTTAAGATGCCGATGTTTAAGGTAGAATTTTTAAGGCTTTCATGTTTGGATAGTTGGCTCCCAAGTTTTTCATCCATGCATCTGCAAAGCATGTTAAACTCCAATGAGGTTAAAAAATGGGAAAGCAATTCCACGGAGAGCTTCTCTCCATGCTTTGTCATTGGCTGCTAAAAGTACTTGGGCAAAGAACTGGCTGCTAAAATGCATTGAAGCATATCTGCAAAGCAAATACAGGGCAAGTTTTCGTAAATGAATTGTGAGAGCTAAACCTGCACAACTTTCGGTGGACAAAAATTACCATTATGCATCATGCCAAGAAACAGCAGAAACATATGCTGGCAACTCTGCCAGCCTCTCTCAGCTTTTTTTGCCTCCCTTTTGACTCAATAGGAAAATATTTCAGAATTATGAAAAGCCTGCCCAACAAATCAGATGCAGTGCGGTTTCTTAGACTTATACTTCTGAGGTACATGTTTTGCAGCCAATCTCGGCAGTCCAATTGACTTAAAACAAAACTAAAAATAATCCCTGCATCGCTGTTCAGAAATTTAAAGAACATTGAGTAGTATTCATGAACTTGCCTTCCTCCATAGCTCAGAAACATTCAGAAAACAAATTTCAGATTTTAGGGGATCACATATGTTCTAATCATAATTTCAACATGTCCATAACATGCAGTTAAATATTAAACAAATAGGAGGCATCAGAGTAATTACCAAAGCTTTGTCATATGTGCTACGTCAAAGCTAATGCCGAAAACTGTGACACCCTGCCACCGAGACAGAAAAAGAGAGAAATGTGTCCATAACATGCAGTTAAATACTAAACAAATAGGAGGCATCGTAGTAATTACCAAAGCTTTGTCATATATGCTACGTCGAAAGCTAATGCCGAAAACCGTGACGCCCTGCCACTGAGACAGAAAAAGAAAGAAATTTACCATAACAAGGATAGTAAGAGGGAACAACTTAACAATTGCAGTTGAAGGTTTTGCTAATATTTTTTTTTTAAAAAAATGAGAGGATCGAGGAACACATATTGACTACTAAATGGTATATAAATGTCAAGCTAACGAATCTTTGATGTTAGGGGTGAGAAAGATAAACAAAAGCTAACACAAAGGTGAGAAAATGTCGCATAAGATTGTACAGTTCCTACTAAGAAAATGTTGTGATGCCAACCGTAGTTATCACAGATCCTAAGTGGAAAAGATCGTCTATGATCCTAGAACCAAATAATGTGCAGTTGCTGCTGCACCTGACAGTTCAACTAAAACTCATATGATGGCAGTTCCTTCTTTCATTAGACTGTAAGTATGTTGGCACCTAGAACCAAATAATGCGCAACTGCTGCACCTATGACAGTTCAACTAAAACTCATATGATGGAAGTTCCTTCTTTCATTAGACTGCAAGTATGCTAGCAACTGTGAGTGCAAGAAGGGCAATAGTTGTCACCAATATATTAAAATTATACTTACTAATTAGTGAAAATTGCTAATATACCTGCAAGCATACTTAGATAGGGAGGTTGCTGCAGCACACCTTTAGAAGGCATCAGGTCCTGTCTCATGGTGAGGCAATGAATGTTCATGACACCGCATTGGTAGACAATAAGTCAGTTATCCCTATATGATTGAATAATATTGGTAGCTACTAACATCACTCCATGGTGACAAAATGAACCTGAAATTTTGGAAATCCATAGTGTGCATCAACGTGAACCAAAATGCATGATGTTAGAAGCAGCGGTAAATTGTTGTAATTGACCTACTCTTGTTCTATCAATGTAGTAAGGTGGGTCTAATTTTTTTCCTAGCGCGTGGTTTCCTATCTTCACGGAGCTGACGTTATAATAAGTAGCAGTGTTCTTATTTATCTTTGGATTGCATGACTGAAGAATAGCAGTGGGAGCATAAAGACTATTATATCTTGATGTGTTTTGTCCAAACCATCTGATTTTTTTTGGTGTGGAGCAGTTACAATTTCCAATTTGGATGTATGCTGCAAATCAAAGAACTGTAATGTAAGTAGCATAAACAACAACACTTAGTAAGATCAATAGGATTGTAAGCAGGATACGGATGTAAAAAAAAAAGGTGTGTGTAGTTGCAATGGCATGGAAGCTGCCTCTGTATCTGAACCAATAGGATGGGAATCACGTAGTAAGCAAAGTATCATTTTTTGCATGGTCACGTAAGGAGATGAGAATGTATTTCAGATACTAAATAGATCTAATATATCTGTAGGAAAAGGAACTGGAAAATTTTGAAGATAGAAGAGATAGGTAACCTGGGTGCACCAGCATGAGCCACTGCTCAATGGAGTTTTTTCTTCATTCTATATATCAGAATTCTGTGAGAACATGATAAGCTAACCACAAAACCAAGATATAGTGCATTGGTGTTTCAGATCTGTGTATGATGATATCACAGCTCTTAAGATTAAATTAGGTCCCATATGCCATAGGAATTACCACATCACAATCACAAAACAAACCGAAGAACCAACAGCAATGGTTAATAGTTTTTTTCTCGAATGCAACAGTAATGGATAATAGTAATTGGAGCAAGAATGTATACCCATTCACTTTGGCAGAGCGATGCATATTAAGCATACTTTTGATACAGAGCGCCCTCCCTACACACCTGTTATAAAATTGCAATCAATTACAAAGAATAGCTGGAAGGATTCCATTTTTTTCCCGAAAGAGTTTAAACATACATATGATAACAATAGTGTGTGAAGCACTGTGCTGCTTGATTTGTTGTGAGGAAACAAAAACTTGCTGGTATGTTGAATACCAACCTATATAATGTAACTGCTAGAATGGTAATGATGTGCCTTAATTTGAGGGTTTTTATTACCTAGTTCCTCAGCGCCCTCACCATTTTCTTGAACAGCAAAATTTGCACTACTCTCGGCCGGTGTCCTCCAACGAAGCAATCAGTATTCAACAGGTAGGGTCTGCAAAATTCCTAAAATCTCAGAGCAATTCACTTGGAAGGTTCAGTAACACAATATCTCATATGAATTCTTAGTAACTGTAGCAATCTTTTATTGGGTTATATCTAGATTAACACACCTGATGCAAGCAAATATAAGGATCATGAATCATTAACTGGCCGAAACTCACCTAGGTTTCCGTAGAAGTGTCCATCAATGCACTCCTCTGTGTCATCAAACCGCAATCGCAATGGCATGTTATTGAACGAATGATGAACCCGCAAAACAATAAGGAACCATCGAGTGGAACGCATGAGCCGCTAAAGTAAATCGGAACCATACACTAACGTAATCGCAAAATAGTATATATGAAAATGGAACCTGAGCCCACTAAAATTGAATACAAACTCACAGATCAAACCATGAACTAATCAAACCGACCAAAAATTGAGTCTAGGGTTTCCCGGAGTACCCGCGTCCCGGACCTCATGAGGAGATGGTTGGGGTATCTAGGAGCTCCGCGGATGAATCTCGATATGGAGACACCGGATCCGGTCACGGAGGCACCGGATCCGGCCGTGGAGTCGCCGTGGCAGCGCCAACGAGCGCCCCATGGCGCAGCCCGTGCAAGAACCGCCTAAGGTCGTGCCCACCCCCGAGGTCGTGCCCACCCCCGAGGTCGTCCCCGCACCGCGGCACCATGTCGGGGTTGTGGCCGCCCGCGCAACCGGCCGCTCGCGCTCAACCGGCGCCGCCGCGTCGCTTCCGTGTGGGACCCGCCCTAGCCGAGGATGACGCGCTTAGCCCTTGTGCCGCCGCGTCTCGCCGCCATAGACAGCTGAGGCCTCCGTCGAGGACTGCCACGAGGGAGGGGCGTGGTGGTGGAGGAGCAGGAAGACGAAAATGAAGATGCGGCGATGGCGACGACGGCGCGACGAGACAGAGGAGGATGGCCGCGCCGCCATGGCCGGGCCGAAGAGAGGAGGCCGGCCACCACCGCCGGGCGCGCCACCCGCCGCACCGCCGCGCCGCGGGCTCGGGCGTCCGCGCGCCGCGCCGCCCGTCGCGTAGGCCCCACGGCGGCCGCCGAGGAGAGGAGGAGGCGCGCGCTCGCGGCGCCCGCGCCGGGACGCGCGACAGCGATGTCGCCGCGCGCGCCGGCCGCCACGCCCGCCCAGCCGGGCCGCACGCGCGCGCGCCTCCCGCCGCCGGGACGGGCCGCGGCCGCCGCGTCGGGGCCGCCGCTGCGCTTACGCGCGCCGCCCGGCGGCGCCGCTCGCGCCCACCCGCGCGCCCTCGCTGCTCACTCGCTCGTGTTTTTTTTTACGGGGGTCAAAGGTGAGGAAAGAGAAGAGAAACCTAACCGGGAAGCCGAGAGAAGCCTCGTATTTATATGTCTTGGTAGATTCTAATAGAAGCAGAAGCCGCGAGGTAGAAGCTGCCTAAAAGCGTGGAGAAGCGGGTAGAAGTCGCTTCCAATTTTTACATATGAAAACAACTCTTCAATCCAGAGCACACGATTGAAGATCCAACGGATCTCTTTTCTTGATGACGTGTCTATCACCCCCTCTTGAGAACCCTTACGCAAACATATTGTTTTAACGCCACATCGACACTAGGGTGTGTTTCCTGCTGGGCCGGGAGGGTGGCTCGCGCTCCCGGGCTGCAGCGGCTCGTGTTTGGCATCTCTCGCCCAGCTTTAGAGTCGGAGAGCGTTTTTCTAGGGACAGGCTGATTCCGGCGCTTGTGGAGCATCTGTGGGCTCGCGAGAGTGAGATGGTCTCACCTCCCAACTCCTCATCTCTCAGCCACCGCGACATCGCTCCTTTCTCGTCGCGCTGCCTCTGTCGTGGTGCCTCCACAGTTGGGGCCGGAGCTCGCCAGCGCCCCTGTGGTCGGAGGTTGGAGCTCGCCGGCGCCATGGCTAGATCTGGAGTTCCGCCGCCGCCGTCCTCGACCCCACCCTGGCCGCCGCAAGCCTTCCTGTCCCCGCCGCCCTGCTGCTCCACGAGCGTCAGCACCTCCCGCACCGCGGCCGCGAACACGTCCAGCCCCGTGCTCGCCACCAGCCAGCGCAACGGCAGTCCCACCTTCGTGCCAAGTGCGACCATGGCCTCCTCGCCCTCGCTGTTGTCCTCGAGGGAGATGGAGGCGGACGAGGACGAGGACGCTGCCAGCCTCGGCAGCGCCCTCCCGTGCCCCCCATTCTTCCCGGCTCCTCGGCATGCCTGCCCTCCGTGCTCGCCTGCCCCTGCAGGCACCAGCGTCGGGAGGCCGGCGTTCCGGGTCTACGACCGTGTGGCTCGCCGCCGGAGGAGCTCCACCCGCGAGTGTGACTAGCTCCTCCCGGCCGCCGAGGAGCTCGGCGTCGCGCGCCGTGGACGCCGTTGCTCTGGGAGTCGCGAGACGGGCGGTCTCCACGGCGGGAGGAGGCCACCTACTTCACGGGCGCGTTGCCGTTCGTGCAACCGGTGGCGTCGACGAAGGTGCAGATCATCCCTGGTGCGCGCGTCGCCATCGGATGGCACGACGGGTGCGTGTCATCTTCATCTTCTGGGCACCTCCACCTCCAACTACAAGCAGGCAACGTGATCGAGCTGCAACTACAAAGCAATGGCGTCCGTTGTCGTGTTCGTCTTCTTGCTGCTGTTGATTCAGGTGTTGATGCTGTGATCGGAGAACAGACTAGGGGCACCCCTCAGGTGTTCGATGAAATGTGAATGCAGACCACCAAGGTTAAAACATGGTGGTAAGGCTACCGAAATTCTACTGGAGTGTAACAATATCCATTTGGGCCACGAACCAAACACAATCTCAATTCAACCAGGCTTGTCTGGGCCAATGAACCAAACATATGAGGGTGTACCACAAGAGCCTGGCTCTGGCTGGCCACAGCCAGGCCGGCGAGCCATGCTGGGCAGAGCCAATGTAGCAAACACACCCTAGAAGTCTGTTTGGAACGTGGGACTTTTCTTGTAAAAATGAATTGATTTTATACTTTTTATAATATTTTATGTAATTCCTGTAAAATTTGTGCGTCCAAACAGACTATATCCGGCCATGAAGAGTTCATGTTTGGAACAACCCCCGCCTCAACACTTGTCAAAAAAAAACCGCCTCAACAGAGCCGATCACACAACTCACACCGACCGCTCCTGCGTGCTCACCGCTGAAATTCCACCGCCCGTGGCAGCATGCAGCGCTGTGCGGGCCTGCTGCCCGCGGTAGTCCCACGCCATGGAATCTGCAGTTCAGGTAGCCCGTGATTCACTGAGAAACTGAGAAAGATGTAGACATGATTCAGAGAAAGATGAAGGTGGCAGATAGTATCACGGGAGAGAGCAGGACAAGTGTATGGAAAAATTTAGAGCATCTCCAAAAGATTATCTAAGTTGTTTTGTAAAGCCAAATATAGATACTATTCAACAAAAAACCTCTCCAACAGATTAGCCAACCCGCTGTCTAAATTTATTCGCTCGCCATCCCGGAAATTTCGGTAGCTATATTTGGATAGCTAGCATCACTCGCCATCTGACTTTCCTCCAGTCAGTTCCGTGCATGCATACACCTTCTTGCACAAGCCTATCCGCTTTCCCATGCATGTTGCCATAGATACAAATAGATTTGTTGACGTGGCCCATAAAAAATTTAGATTAGAGAGTGGATTGAAGAAGCTGCTACGGAGTTCTAGTAATTCAGAGAGCTATCTATTTTAGAGATCCTCTAAATTCTAGTTTTTGGAGAACTATTTTACAAAATCTCTTGGAGATGCTCTTACAGTCCCGCACGAGGAAACTTTCAGTTGTGTGCTACGGTTTGCATGAGATTGTCTTTTTTTTTTTGTTGCGAAAACATGAGATTGTCTTTGGATAACGTGAACTGTCGGGTAGTTTCAAAGTTAGAACTCTAGAGATATCTCCAAGAGTGGTAAATCGTTTTTAAATTTTAGATATGGCTATTATTAGCAAAAAAAAAATCGTCTCTAGCAGGCTCTCCATCTCATTATCTAAGTATAGCCCTGAGCTATTTCATGTTTTTTCGCTCGGCATACTTGGCTAGGGAGGCTCGCTTGTCAACATGCAAGATGGCATGGATAGTAGAGATGGAGAGGTTGGGAAAACAAGATTTAGAAACTATCAAGTGTTTATACTTAGAGAGCCAGTCACATACCCTCTAAAATTTATTTTCGGAGATTTATTTTACCAAGTATCTTGGAGATGCTATTAGGACTGTCCTAAGATCGTGAACTAAGCTTGAAAATCATGAAGAGTAAATTGAGTCTAATTAACATACAAAAACTCGACAGATAAGTGTAAATTGGTGCAACAACTAATAAAGTGCTAAAATAATTATACTTAGCAAATTGGTGTCTAAACATTGCTAATATGAAAAAATAAATACACACAAAATATTCACCACATCATATGGCGGCTGCTAGCCATTGCAAAATATATGCCCCGTTGGAGGGTTTGATGTGTCTCTCTTTCTCCTCACTTCTCACTGAACTGGTGCGAGTATATTGTTTGTCAGGGCATGTTTTTGGGTATGCAATATTTGTGCCGTGGTTAATAATGTGATGGAAAATATTTGAGAAAATTGGTTCCTTGGCCCTATTTTTGTCGAACTTTGTTATTTGACCCTCAATTGAAATCTGATTGGGAATTTGGCCCTTTCGTTTTTTTGGCTAGTTGATGATGTTAAGAGCATCTCCAAGAGTTATGCATATGCACTTGCTATCCTTGATTTTTTGGCAAAACATGGAAAACCAATGCTCCAAGAGTTATGCATATGACTTGCCATTTTTTCCCAACTTGGCAAAAAGGGATGCAACCGGCGGATATATCCGCGCGTGGGAGCGCTCCCCATCGCGTTGGCATCCGCGATTCCCGACCCCGCCTCCACTCCCATCGAGCTCGCGCGGGCAGGCCGGCGCCCGCGGGGCTCCCATCGAGCTCCGAGCGGCGGAGGCCGGGGTGCCGGTCCGCGACGGAGCGCGCGGCGAAGGGCGCCCGAGGCGGAGGTCGGGGTCGCAGGGAGGACCGGGCGGAGGTGTCGCGCCGGGCGGAGGTCCGGCCGACGGAGGAGCGCCGGCGAGGTCGGGCGCGGGTCCCGTCCCGCGCGGCCGTGGAGCTCGGGCGGAGGTCCGGCCTTGCGGGCGGAGGTGCATGCGGGAGCACCAAGCGGAGGTCCATCTTGGGCGGAGGTGCTCCTGGCCGGTCGTCCGTGGAGGTCCGGCACCGGCGGAGCTCGGGGACGCGGAGTTCCGTTTGGCCGCGGAGCTCGGGCGGCACGTGGGTGGTGAATTTGCCAAGTGAATTTTACATAACTCTTGGAGAGACACTCTTTTTTCACTTGCCATCCTATTTAGCAACGCATATGTCAAGTGATTTTGGCAAATGAATTTTGCATAACTCTTGGAGATGCTCAACAAGGTAAAATAGCCTTTTTACCTCTAGAGTGAAATATGTAACATTTCTATCTCAGTCTGTTCATAGGTGTACAGAATCTTCTATGACTTATTTGTGATCTAGATTTGTGACTCATCTTTGTTGTTCATATATGTTTTTCTAGGATATTTCATTTAAAAATCGTTCCCGACCCCTGGAGGGTATACCCAAGATTTGACAGAAAAAAAAAATTATGTACACATACTATGTTCATACCACGTCATATTGTGCCAATATGGCTGATGGGCCCAGCCCAGTCCAATAGCAGTTTCTGGCAGCCCACGAACGAACTAACCAAGAACGTCGCTCGCTTTGCCCCCCCTCGGCTGGTTCCGTCGCTCGCGTGCTCGGCTTCCTCAGCTGCGCGCCGCCATCTCCGTCTTCCCCACTCCAGAGACCGGCGCGGCGGCGCCGTCGGCGCGATGAGGCGGCTGCTCGCCCACCTACACCCCCATGCCCAGAGCCTCCTCGCTCCCCTGCCTCGCAAACCCGCCATCGCCACCAAGCTCCCCTTCCTCACTCCCCGCCGCCTCCTTTCCGATGCCTCCGAGCCTCCTGCCTCCTCGCCGCCGCCTCCTCCCCCGCCCGCTGCCGACGTGTCGAACAAAGGTACTCTCTTTGTCACATACTCCCTTCTTGGTCCAATCAGACAAGGAACACCGCGTCCTCTGCTTCAAAGGGCATTCATTTGCATTTCACCCGGACTCGGACATGGCCTCTTTGCTGTAGATCTCGAAGTGTCCATGCCACCCCACACATATCACCTAATCGACAGAGTCAGAATGAGCAACTCAACTCATAGGAAGTCTCTTTCCGCGAGTATTTCGTACTTCTCGTGGTGTAACGACACTCTAAGCACTGCCGCACGCACTTCACCTGTTCGACCAAATGATGTGTCGACAAACTATGCTTCACATTAACGCATAATGCCTTAATCGCATAGAAACCTAAAAAGTGTCATGCATAAACATTCTGCTGATCTGTCCTTATGATGTCTCCGATTGCAGAGCTAGAGAAGAGGTTGGAGGCTTACTATAAGGTGGATGAAGAGGCAGAGTTACCATCCGTCGCTGAGGCTGTCCTTGAGCGGAATCTCGGCGATGCCCATAGTGAGACTGATGATGAGCTTATTGAGGAGCTGCGTAGTAAGCCACTCCCTGAAGTTCGTGACCGAGACTTTGAGTCTGATTTTGAGGAGCTGCACGATACCGATGAGGAGCTCAATGACCTCTACAATGCGAGGGAGTATGTTGATAACAAGATGAAGAAGAATGAGTTGTTTAACATGGATGACACCAAGTGGGATGCCTGGATGAAGGAGGCCACAGACATGGGCTGCTTTACTAACATGAAGGTGGCTGAAGGAGTTCTCGAGGACATGCTCTACTTCGACAAGTTACTGCCTGGTATGTTCAGTTGAAGCTTTCTCTATTTTTGTCCCATTATTATGAATATTATATGAACCTTTTGGAAATGAAATCTCTAATTCTAATGAAAAGTTGATGACTAGTTTGTTGGAGATAAAGGATGTAATAGGTTTGACATTTTATGGTCATCATTGGATTGCTTTGGCCAAGTAGTTTTGTGATTAAAATGAATCTCTTTTCTTCTTCTATGCTTCAAATTCTTTTCAGTTTGCAATTCCTTCGATTATATAGACAATTGTCAGTTGGCCAAGAGGAGTGCATCTATGAATTATATAGACACCTGTCATCTTTACACCATGCTGAATGCTTCATAGCTTCTTATTTAAGAAATTATGCTGGGCTGTTTGCTGAGTGATGATCATCTACTTGTGGCTTTTGTTATATATAAGTGGTCCACTGGTTATATTGCCTAGAGTGTAATTACCAGAGTGTTGGCTTTACTTAGTGAAATTCTTGCATAATTCATTCATACAAGTAATACTTCCTCCGTTCCAAATTATAAGTTGCTTTGACCTTTTTGGTACATCCATTTTGCTATGTATCGAAATATAATAATATGTTTAGATACTTAGTGAAATGGATGAACCAAAAAAGTCAAAGCGACTTATAATTTGGAACAGAGGAAGTATAAGGGTATTGTAATGTACATACAGAAAATGGTAATATGTTTGTTTAAGAGTTTATTTTGTGTTAGAAATGTTGTCAACAAGCTACAGAAGCATGCGTAGAAAGGATTTTCATTGTTATCTCATTCGCTTTTCTGACTAATAAGTTGAACTTAGCATATGATGGCCTTTATATGAACTTTGCATAAGTTACCAAATAAGACTTTATGATTCTGGCAACAGACAAAAAGATTCCAGAGACAATTGTGGTAACTTCAAAGACGGTAGTGTTGCCATGTTCTTCTCACAAATGGACAGAGAAGAACATGGCAACTCTTTAGCCTTTTCAATTTCAGCTAAACTGGCATGCAAGCTCCTTTTAGGTATTGTATGTGTCAGTAGTAGGTTGATGTGATGTAGGGATGTTGGGGTCCCCAAGCAAGTTAGCATCTGAAGCAGTTCCATCTGCCCTTCAGTTGTTCTCACATGCACCTGCCTGTTCTCCCTTGTATGGTAGATCCAAGATGCATCAAGGGAGTAATCATGTCATCACCAATGTATATGAGGGGATCATAGTAATTATAGTTTAAAGTTTCATACTGATCATTGAAAAATATATCTCGATCCATAGAGAATCTGAATTTTTAGCTAGGTGTAGACCAAAGAATAAAACCTGTCACGATGGGGTAGTATGTTGGACTTGCTATTATATAAGTCTCCAGTTGGCAGTGTTCCAGATTGTTGTGATAGCAAGCATATCTTGTCAATAGAACATGCATTTCTGCTTGTAAGGCATCTTTTTGTCTCCATACTATCTTTTTTTTTTCAGTAGGGATGCTATGCAAACAGTCTAGTCTTTGTGTGCATGTTGAGTATTCAGGTGTGAATTTCTTGTTTTGTTTTATTTTGTTCATGCCTGAAATATAGATATGTAGTTACTTGTAATTGTTTTATTATAATAGCTATGGGTGTGTTTTCTCATTTTCCTGTACAGCAGTATTGTGATTCTATTTCTTTTTTGAAACTTCACATGTTACATCCAGATGAGATCAAGCAAAAGGTGGAGGCCAAATTTAATGAGTTGGGAGACATGTGTGAGAGGGGAGAGATGGAACCTGAGCAGGCATATGAGTTGTTCAAAGAATTTGAGGACAAGATGGTTGCCGAGTGCACTGAACTAATTGAAGCAGAGACGCCAACTGATGCTGATGAACTGACTGAATCAGGAAGTAAGAAAGATGAGTTAGATGATCTACCTGGCGAGGGACCTGTCCTAAGGTGGGAATCACGGATTGTGTTTGCTCCTAGTGGCGATGCATATCATCCCAAAAACAGAAAAGTCAAAGTCAGTGTAACTGTGAAGGAACTGGGACTTTCACGACATGCCTTCCGTCGGTTGCGTGAAGTTGTTGGAAAGAGGTATAATTCTGGGAAAGATGAGCTCACAATAATCAGTGAAAGGTATGATGTTTTTTTAAAGCAATATGATGAATTCTCTCTTTGCACACTAAACCTAAGATTATGAAATTACGTATGACATCCATCACTAAAATAGACCATAAAATGTGCTACTGTCAGAAATGGGTCTTTTTGTGCGTTTGGAAACTATCCTATATTATTTGTGTATCTGCTTCATAGTAATAGGAATCTTGATCTTCAGGATGATAGCCTCATAGCCTTATCATTGCAATTTGATTGCTTTGGCAGGTTTGAACATCGGGAAGAGAATAGAAAAGACTGTTTAAGGACACTGTATACTCTAATAAATGATGCAATGAAAGCTGATAAACTTGTTGAGGATGCCAGAAATGCTTATGTTAAAGGAAGACTTAAGGCTAATCCTCAATTTATGGAACGGTTGAAGAGGAAGACAGAGAAATTGATGGCAGCCGCATAAGGTGTTGAGCTCCTTGTTGTAACAGTTCCTCTCTTTCCTTCATCAACATGGTGACTATTCTGTATTCTCATTTTTATTTTGGCTATAATACAGGGAGAATAATATGTTGTATGCACTTAGCTTCACTTTCTTTTATTGCTTAGACTCTTTTGTAGGGGTATTCTTAAGGTCTGTTTGGTTCCCCAAACTAAAACTAAAGTGGACTACAATGTTTTAGTTCCTTTTTAGTTCACCTTGAGTGGCTAAAGTAAATGCATACAACTAAAGTGTTTTAGTCCCATTTTAGTCCTTGTGTTTGGCTCTTTAGTACTAAAGTTTAGTTCACTCTAGTTTTAGTCCTAGGAACCAAACATGCCCTTAGTCATAACTATATGTTGATCATCTCGGACAACAATGTCAACAGACTACCGAGGTATTTTGGTATTGATATGTCGCTGTTACTCACATGGTACCTTTTGTGTACATTCGAATTCTCATGAAGTCACAGATTCATGTCGGCAGGAATAATCGTCAAATGGTGTATAGATTCCGTACAAAACAGGTTCATTTGATCCAATAGACACTATACTTTAGAGCAAGAGCAACTGGAATAGAGATTTTAGATAGAAAATAGTCTTCAACAACTTCTTTAATTGGATATCAAGCAAATAGAGTAATTTTAGATGGAATCTATACACCATCTGAAATGAGGTACGACTGTAGAAGCACAGACGCACTCACCTTCATGCGCGCGCACTCTACAGATGCAGATGCTGGGCGCGTAGGTGAAACTAGGCGTGCAGGGACGCATTGCTGAGCTGGTGGCATATTTCGGAGGTCACGTAGCGGCGGCGGGTTGATAGTGGTCAGTGTAATCGCGATTCAGAGCTCCACTTGAAGAACGTCCGGTATCCGGTTTAGATTTAGAATCAGCGTCCAGGTTGGGCTCTTCTTTTTTTTTTTCTTTTTCTTTTTTTACAACAAGGTTTGGTTCTTAAAATTCTGACCTCGCCTAAAAGAGAACTAGCGAAGATAAAATAGGACGACAACAGTGTAATGTTCACGGTACCCATATCGAGGCGACCAAGCCCGGGCAGCTGCCGCTGGCCGTTGTCTCATCAGCGAGCTCCACCTGCAAGGCGCGTATTGCCATTTCGCGGCAAAATACAAAGGCCTCGGAATGATCGAACGATCTCAACGTGGTCCGCGCCACGATACAATACAAGACGCCGCCCATGGCCGGCCGCCACATCAGTTGACGCGCTCTCGGCACTGCCTGTCTGCCCGGCCCGTCCCCATCCTCCGCCACCTCTTCATCTCCGCAGACTGCAGCTGGTGCAAAACCCCGGCCGGCCCGCGACCAGCATCAAAAAACCTTCGCAGTGAAAGAAACACCTCCAGATTAATACTGCGAGCTAGAGTAAAAAGCAGTAAGCACCCGAGCCATCGTCGTCCTTGTACGCGCGCGCAGCTAGCTGCCAGCATGGAGGTGGACGGGGCGCCGGACCTGACCGACTTCATGAACGACTGGTTCTTCGGAACGGTCGGGTCGCGGCACAGCGCCGGCGGTGGCGGCTGGCGACTTGACTGGCGAGAGCAGCAAGAGGCCAGCGTCGCCAGCGGGGAGCAAGAAGCAGGGGAAGAGCGGCGGCGGCGGGGGCAGCAGCGCGAGCAAGCAAACCCAGGACTGGCTGGAGGAGGCGAGGAGGATGGTCGGGACCGGATCGCCGGGGCGGAAGGGCGTCGGCGGGTCGCCGTCCAGGCAGCTGCCCAGGTTCGCCGGCGGATCTGGGACGGAGCCCTCGCCGACGCTCGACCGCCGGGACCCCATGTCGCGGTCCGCCAGAAGGTAAAACTAGATCACTTTCGTCCGTGCAGGCGTGCACGGCCGGTGCACCATGCGCGCGCGCTCACGTCTTCTTATTGTAGTCCTACGACGAAATGAGTTGGTTCGACAAGTTGGCTCGATGCACTACTCAGTTTTTCCCCCTAATCACCACAACGGTTAGCCATGGTCTGGTGTCCCCTTGCAAAACAACGTTGGCTGGTCACGGGCATGGTCGTTTCTAAATTCAATGGAGGATTTTAGGTGGTATAGTAGGAATGTAAATTTTAAAATGATAGAAGAGTATAATCGATTTGCAAAAAAAAAAAAGGCGTATAATCTATTGAATAGGATCACAGAATAATCAGTCTCATTGATAAGATCAGAAAAATATATAATCACTGATTTTTAGTGACAGCTATATGTCACAGGCTTACGACCCACATTCACCTGTAGAATTAGAAGCTTCACACAATTATGTGTTTGGATGATAGAAACGCTTCAAATTTTCAAGTGAATCTTCAGAGGCCCTACCAAACACTTTGTTTTGTTTAGTGCAGCCATTCTTCATAGACACCCATAAATATTTCTCCGTTTTGAACTAGAAATGAGAATAATCTAAATATGTGTTTCGTAGTCATTCTAGTTCATTTTAAGGATAATCTAGATCACTAACCAAATGGTTTCACCAAATCTTACCAAGTGATTCTATCTCAACAAATAAATGTTTTATAAAAAATCTGAATCTGAAGCGTTTCTAGTAGAATCTTGATCCCTACCAAACTCAAAGTTTGTTTGGGTTCAAGTGTTCATTTTCTGAGGATTTTTATACCTGATCAGTGATAACTATAACTATATTAGATCATTTAGATGACCCTTATCTTTAAGAGGCTTCAATATTTTTTTTCGAGGGAAACTTTTTTTTTTAAGTGGAACAGGCTGAAAAGGCTATCCAATAGCCCAACAGGCACTAGCAAGTTATTTGTGGCCCAACTGCAATCTCACCTCACTGTGTGCAAGTTTTGCCGCCCATGGCGCCCGCCGCGAACGCTCATCCTCCCCGCTAAACTGATCTTCCTCTGGCGTGCGTGCGTGATTGCTTGCAGGCACCGGCAACCAGGCGGCATCGGCGACGAGATCCTGCAGCGCGCGTCCATCAGCTCGTCCCCTCCGCGCGCCGATTCCTTCGACTCCTCCGCGCCGCCCTCCCCGTCCCCCTCCCTACCCCCAAACCCTCGCCGCAAGTCCCGCTTCCGCGATTCCCCTGCCCCGGATTCCCCCTCGGCCGCGCCACGTCCACCTCCAGCTCGCCCATCTCCGCCGCGAACTCTCGCCACCGCCGCCACGCCTCCGCGTCCGCCGCCCCCGCTTTCGCCGCCGATGGGTCCGGCGATACCCGTGTCGCCCGCCTCAACTCCTTCCTCCGCCGCCAGCGCGCCGTCGTCGCCGACCTGGCGGCAGGGGACCGCCCCGCGTCGAGGCCCACCAAGCTCGTGCTCTCCGACGCCTCCAAAAGTAAGTTTCTCCTGAGCTTCTGGCCCCGTATTTGAAATTTGAACTGAATCCGAGCTGTGTCGCCATTTATTGGATCTTTATTTTGAAAACTTGGGTAGGTGTGAGCTCGATTGTGGCGGCGATATGCTACGCGTGGATGCTGCCAAGCAAGGGGGATGGCCAGGCAGCAGTGCCGGTGGTGAACATGCGCAGGAGCAGGATGGCTAGGTGCAGGCAGGCTGCTTGGCTCCTGTATCACGTTGGGGTCGACGCCTCGGCGCTGCTCTTCGCTGATGAGGTACATCATGTGATCTTAATGCACATACACTGTGTTGTGCCTCTTCAAGACGCGAATGGCAATGGCTGGCGTACCGTATGGAGTTAGTTTCGGACAGATTCGACAACTGTCTTGGTCCCAGAGTTATTGAGCGTTTATTTGAGGCAGAGGCAAGGCAAACAGGGATGGAGGTATATACAGCAACACATTTCAGTCATGTCATGTGGGTGTCCTCAATTTTGATTGGTACCATGTGGTTGTCGTCCTTAGCGACCGTGACACCAACAGGTTTTCAGAATTTCGCATTTGCGGTTTCAGCATAATATGCTGATAGGAAGGGAAGATGAATCTAAGCCACAAGTGGTACCCATAAGATATCATTAAGAGCTAAAGAAGAGCAATGTCCACCAGCACCAGCTGCTAATTATATTTGCTTGTTTCCTTCCAACTGGTTTTCAGAATTTTACATTTGTTTTCTATGGGCAGTGGCATTGAAAATGTGTTATTCCCCTGTTTGTAATGAATATCAAGCTGCACACATATGACACGGGAATCAAAATGTTTATATGATTCTGATTTCGAGAATGTTAATTAGGTTGACATGGATGGCCTAATAATGGAACAGCGAGTTAGCTTACTTGTGGTGGGGCAAGATGTTTTGAAATCAAAAGCTGAGGTAATAATGTGTACTTGTACTTTTCGAGTGTCTTCATAGGTTAATGTATATGACATCAGCATTTACTTCATATGCATGCTTGATTTGGTCTCCTAGGTGGGCTCAGTTTGCACAACCCTGACCCATACTTACTGTGAGGATGCTTATAGCCTGCTTCAGAACTTGGACATAAAGAAACTTCTGGTTAGTGCATTTTTTTACATGCAGTATCTTGTGTAAATTACAGGCATCTCCTGATTATATATTTTTTTGAGGGAACTCTCTTGATTATACTTAATGTGGTTTCCCATCAGCTTGCAGGTATCCTGTTAGATACGAGCAACCTTTCCAAGAAGTGCTCAAATAGAGATTCAGATGCAGTACAGTTGCTTTTGTTTGGTACATCTGAGCATATGAGGCATGAATTGTTTCAGCAATGTAATATACAAATCTTACTTAGGCATTCATCTACAAACATAAAATTAGAAGTTGAAACTTCATACGTTAATGGCTGCTATTAACTTCTACCTTGCATTTTGACCAGTGATGCTTGATCACAGTGATCACTCCTTTGTTGAGTACCTGAAGAACACTTATAGATATTCAACCACAGATGGTGAGTTCCATCCGTCATATATTCACATGCTAAAATAACTGACTTTTATTTTACTAATTTACTGTACTTTCATCTTGAAGACAGATTTAAGATTTGTGCCCATTATTTTAAAATTGAGCTAGCATTCAGATGTTACAGCTGACATTTCAGCATGATATGACTAATAGCAACTCCACCTGCCATCGTATACAACCTCGATGACTCGATTAAAAATTCTATATAAAGCATCTGTATATTTCTTTGGAGCCTCGCTCATCATTTTCGTTCAACCACTCTCTCATTACATGATTTTTTTCTTTCTTTTCTTTTTACTAGGTAATGAGGACACTCCTCCAGAGCAAAAACATTCAATCACAGCATCAGGGTCATCGCAAGATGCTAAAAAATCAAATTCAAGTAAGCTTTTTAGTGCCTCCATTGGACCATTATGATTTGACAAGCACATTACTTGTATAGAGCTGAACAGTTAATCAATTGAGGATACCACAATTTACTGGGTTAACCTTCGAATCCAGAAACAATACTACATCTAGAGTTCCTTTTGGATTGCCCTTTTTTTTATTAAGAAACCTTTTTTTATTGTTTTTCACAAACTCACACTTTGAATTTTTACTATAAACTCTGGACACCATGTTAACTGTTCTATCCATAGCATCTATCTGCTACTAACTAAGAAGTTTGTAAAGCTGATCGTATGCAAGTGCAATTTTGTACGTGATATATCTCCTGCTGATTTGGTTATGGTTATTTCTGTTACAGCTAACCAAAGGACAGCACGTGGAAATGGTGGAAAGGCTTCAGATGGAAGTAATGGAAAGGCTTCAGATGAAGCTTCTCGTGGGAAAAATAAGTTCTTCTTGGCGAAATGGTTTGGTTTTGGTCCAAAATAGTCTTTTTCTCATTTCTATTAGTTTGATTAACAATTTAATTGATATTCATGAATTTAAGATGCATCATTATTTTGAGGAAGTACCATGTAAGAAAACTTCCCTCTACAGATTCTGTTCATGTGAAAACCCAATTTTGTTCCTTGTAACTGTGTAAACTGGCCATTTGGTCAGATAAATTTACTCTCCATGTTTACATTTCTGACCTCTGTTATCGCAGCACTTCTATATTTTTTAAGTGTGAATTCTGGGAAAATCTAAAAGGCTTTTGATGAGAACTACTAGTAGCATAACAAAGATGCACATGGTTTCCTTGTTATAGATTCTGTGTTCCTAAAATAAATCTTATCAACGAAGGGGGGAAAGCAATTAGAATTATGGTGTTAAAATTCACCATAAGCTCCCAAACTATTGCAGTTTGTACATTCAAACCTCAGAATCTAGTTTGTCATATTGGGCTTCCAACTATTTCGAACTTGTTCAGTTAAGCTTTTCATTTGAACTCTGCAATCTGATTCTGTTCAATCTTGATCCTTGTTTACTAAAATTACTGAATCCTTCAGACTGATATATCTATGAGATTTATATTGATTTGAGTGGATGAAGATGAGTAAATATGATGTGCAAATTGGCTACTAATTCTTTCTGTGATTGTGTTCTTTCATCTGTTATCACCGATGTGTTCTGAAATCTTAAATGGGAATTCTGAGTGCCAAAGTTACATGATTCAAAGACAAAAATGCAATGAGGTCGTTACTTTATGCCCAGGTGAAAGTATCGTGGTTGTATTCCTTGAGTTTATACGATCAATGGCACAAATTATGCTACAAGCCTACAATCAGTCAGTATTCGGAGATTTGTGCCCTGATCTGTGGGTCCTCATTCTTGAACGGAGTAAAATTAAAGAAATTAGGAGGATCAAGATAAATAAGAAATATGGCTCCTTTTTTTTTTTTTTTTGAAGAATTCAATAGTACTCCATGGGAGGGACCAGCTCTTAGCTGGAGTTTCCCAGGATAAATCAGCATGAATGCATGATTGGGAAAGGCAGTGCCATTGCGAATCCTGCCTGTCATGTTTCTCAATCAGGACCAGCCTGTTCCTAATCCCCAGGACTATCCTGTGCCCCTCCAGTCCAATCCTCCATGTGCACAAGCACAAATGCACAACACACTCCCATAGTCCCATGCAAAGGAAGGAGAAAATGGCCTCAATCATTCATTTCGCATACATTTCCATCTCCCAAAAATCCACTAGTATTACATGATATGAATTATTGGTTCATAACATGGTAAGGTGTCCACTATAATGTAGCAACCAGCAGCTAGCGTAGAGGAACTTGAATCCTAGAAGCTCACTCAAGTTTCCATGCGTACAGAAACAGGCAGAAATCAGAGTACTCATCAGTGTGGAGGTCCGCCGTGGCGGTGGACGGCGGCTCGGGCTTGAAGATGAACAGTGCGTTCCTCATCCCGGTGCCAAAGAGCCAATCGTGCGCGTCCCAGTACACCTGCACCTTGAGGTGGTTGATGGAGATGCACTCGTTGCCTCTGAACTTCCACTGCAGGTGCCTGACGAGGACGTTGACGGAGCCGTCGATCTTGATGACCATGTCGACGTCGACGCCGACGCCGGCGCCGCTGAGGTTGCCGCTGCTGCACTCGATGCTGATGTCGTGCAGCTTGCCCCTGTCGTGGAACCTGGCCTTGGTCAGGAACCGCTTCTTGCTGAAGACGTGCTCCTTCTTGCACACCAGGACGGCGTCCTGCAGCGACGGCCGCGACCCGGTTCGCCGGAACGCCTCCTTCTTGAGGTTGCCGAGGAGGAGGACGACCTCGTCGTCGGAGACCACGGCGACGTAGTAGTCGGACAGCGGCTCGGGCTCGTCGGAGTACCTCGCGCTCCGGAGGTCCCAGACGACGTCGACGGGCCTGCCGTCCACGTGGAACTGCTTGGCGCCGTACTTGCGCCAGAAGTGCCACGGCTGCATCTCCACCTTGCACGCGGTGCTGCAGCCCTGCTTGGATGCCGCGCCGCCGTCGGTGTCGCCCCACTCCCTGCTGCTGCCGCTGCTGGAGCCGCCGTTCCCGCTCTTGTCCTTGCCGCCGCCCACCGACCCTTCGATGGACACGGACAGGCCGTGGGTAAGCAGGTTCCTGCACCACGTCACCGTCACCAGGCGGTCCTGGCCTGCGATCCCCGCGCGGTAGACCAGCGTCGCCGCGCTCTGCCCGGACCTGGTGGCCGCCGCGGACGCCGGGACGTCCGGGAGCTTCTCGCCCGCCGAGAAACACGAAGGGACCGAGAACAAGTCCTGCATCATGTCGATCGATGCTGTGGCTGGCTTTTGGTGGTGGAACACAATGCGATCCTAGCTATCTATCTATCTAATCTGATCGATCGATCGATCAAGGTATATATGCACCCTGAGAGTGAGGTGGACAGGGTGGCTGAAGGAAGAAGAAGGCAAGCTTGCTAATTGCTATACATATAGGGAGGGACAGGGGCGAACTGCTGCCATGTAAGCCATGCAAAGTTATGGAGTTGGGCAAGGAGATGGATGAGGCGAGGCGACCATGGGTTAGCAAACCGAGCTGGAAAGTGGGGAGGCCAAGAAAGTGAGCTGTACATGAAAGCGAGTCGATGGGAGGGAACAAACAGGCCCTCGTCATGGATGGGAGGGAACAAACAGGCCCTCGTCAGCCTCATGGGGTGTTGCGTCGTTGGTGTTTAAAAACCGGAGGAACCTTCTCCGCTTGCTTGCCTCGCGTCGAATAAATGCCACATCTTTCAGGGACCAGACCAACCTTGGTTTCCCTGAAATCTTTCAGAAAAACTGCGTTCTAGCTATTTCTGTAGCAATTTCTACCACCACTCGTTCACCATGCCACATCTCTCGGCATGAGCTATCGGCAGCAGCATTGGGGTTGGATCTCTCGGGGGCCCTTGAGGTCTCGGCAGCGGCGAGCAGCGGCATGTGGGTGGCATGTGGAGATGAGAGCCACAGGAGCAGATTTCTCGGTTTTGCAGGCAGGGGAGTATAACCCCGTATCGTGCGTGCCGAACGATGTGTGCAGGCAGAGGCAGGTGAGCGGTATCGTGCGTGCCGAACGATGTGTGCAGGCAATGTATGTAGAATGGCTAGATACTAGGCAGCTGAGATAACCGAGACAGTGACGAGTCCTTGGATGAAGTGTACTCCTACGCTAGTTGCAGAGTCGCCTGGCTATTTTGTGCTGCACTAGGGGAGAAAAAGAGATGCTGGGCGGGTCCTTGTACTCGGACAAAAGAGTGGTCAATGCATGGTGGCTTTGTAGTCTCCGTGCGGTGTTCTGACAGACATGGCATCTTCCTCTACCTGCACGTATACATGCAATGATGCAATGCAATCTTAAAAAGAAGAGGATACGGCTGCTGACGCTCCTGAGCTCTTTTTGTTCTTGGTCCCTGGATAAACATGTAGACTTTGCTCTGTTGACGTCGTTCTCGCTGGCTAGCCATCTCAACATGATGTGATTTTAGAAAAACGATAACTTCAACGATTTGAAGTTTGATTGGTGATCGATCTAAAGTTTAGTCATTTTTAGTTCCTAAAATGCTAAGCAATCTGACTAGAAATGACTAAAGTAGTTATTCAAAAAAAGAAGAAGAAAAAGTGACTAAAGTAGTTTAGTCCCTTTTAGTTTCACAAGAGTTTGAAGTAACTAAACTTTAGTAGTCCCTAAGTATCAATAGACTCACCATAAATATGTTTTATTCATTTAGAGTCATATACTCCGTGTCAGTAACATTTTGCTATAAATTAAGTTAAACTTAACCTGATTGGTAACTTTGACCCGACATAGAACTGCATGGACGGAGAGTTAGCATGTGATCGTCAGGACTCAGGTGGCAGAGGCTGCCTCGTTGTGCAAGGCGTGATGGTGACTGGGTGCAGTGATGACGGCGACGTGTGAGTTGAGAGCTTCAATGTGGAACTGATCAGAGTATTTGGTGGCGAGTGACGGCGGATTCAACGCTCCTGAATACTAGCACGCCATCACCATCTTCCGTGCTGGGATGGACCAGCGGCCAAGGCCGATCGCCCAATGCAAGCTTGTTTATTGTTTCAAGGCCAAGTGACTCGGAACCGGCCAAGATGAGCAAGTCTCAGCGTCAGTTGAGAAAAGATCTGTTCAAGTGTGTTTCAGCCTTTCAGGAGGTCCTGACTTGGTAGTAGTGAGAGATGAGAGTCGCTGAATTCCTGATCAGACCAGATCACAGGCGTTTCTTCCTCGCCCTGCCCTCTGCCGTCTGACCGTACTGAGTATTGATGCACCGTCATCACTGACTTAACATTCAGTCAATCTACTACTCAGTTTGCACTTTCTTGTACTCAGAAGCCAGAACATTATTATCGGGAAATAAGTTTTGAAATTACATTTTGAAAGCGATATCACTTGCGATTTGCGACCGACTAGCCTCAACAATCAACATCACATATCAAGAGATAGGGATGGCGCATGCTGGCTGGTACGGTACAACACGTAGGTTTGCTGTTAGGGTGCCGGCCGGTCTGCCTACGATAAGTACCCGATCTGCAGAACCCTTTTCCTGACCACGGCCGGCCGGCCGGCCGAACGGCCGCGTACAGCTCCAGATCGGAGTCGTTGGAGAAGACAGACGGCCAGCCAGCGCGCGCTCACGAGCCCTGTCCCGCTGTCCGAGCTCTCGCTCCCCGGCTGGTTAGGCGGAAACGAACCGGACGAACCAGTGAACCACCATGCCGTGGCACGTGGCCGTGTCTGCGATCTACGTGCGTGCCATGGACGGCCGGTGCCGGACTGCCGGTACAAGTGCGCTCAATCGCAGTTGGCATGGAAGGAATCACGGAAAAGGGGTTCCGTTCGTGTGTGGCGCAGCCGATTGTGTGCCAACCCACCCTTGCCGGCCATCGACCATGGATGCCGGATCAGGTGTATCTACAGAGGGAGCCGGGAGGCACGAATCGGTGTTGCCATACCTTGGCGTGCGTTCGTCTACGAGTGGCACGTGGCGCGTGCCATTCCGTGATTGCGTTTGCATTGGGTGAACTTGTTTGTTTGTGTTTTTTTTTTTTTTTTTTTTGGGAACAAGGTGAACTTGTTCGGACAGGTTTAGTTCTTTCTTCAGTTTGTTCGCTCAACCAAGATCGCTCGCCTGCAAAATAGTACCAGAGAGCTTACGTGCACACATGCTCCGTGCTAGATATTTCACTCTGGCCATGTTTGGTTCTCATGAATTGCACTCTTTAGATTCTTTTGGGTTTCATATTTTAAGTAAATATTAGTAGGTTTGCTAATAACCAGACCGCCTCTAGCATTGTAAATCTGGTCAAACTTACTCACTTTTGATGATCTGATCTTTTTTTGTTTAAGAGAAATAACCACGGCTGTTAGACCAAGTACAACGCAGGCTCTTATAGAGGTACTAAAGAGTAGTTCTGCTATTTTTAGTCAATCTGCATGTCTTAGCAGGCGCTTGTGCCAAGCGTCGCTGCTCACTCAAGCGGCCGGAGCTAGGAAATTTCGTAGTTAAAAAAGTCACGGTTTCAAAAATAGGTAAATAGATTAGCACTTGTTTGCCATTGTAGATTAAGGCTCTTATATAATTGTTTGATTATTCTCTTTCCTCAAGAGTTCATCGGATTGTACATGCTTTTAGTCTGTTGCTCTATGAGTGACATTACTTTAAGCCACTGTCTCTTTTTCCCCCTCTAAGGCCTTATTTGGATCGAAGGAATCTCACATGAAAATTGGAGGAATCAAAAATGGAGGAAAGGAAAATGATTCGAGCGTTTGGAACGTAAAAATTCTCGCTCAAAACCCTTTCCTCCGGAATACTGTAGCTACATGCAACACTTCACATGAAAGGAAAAAAAAAATCCAATCGGATCCGTGGTTTTGTTATCCTGTGCGAAGCCCGAGGCAGCGGCAGCGCGTGTGAGAAAAGAGGGGTTAAAACGAGTTGCTCCGGAGAGAAGACCTTCGACCATCGCTGCCACCATGGCTCTCTCATCGATCTCGCTCCACGGTTCCTCGGTGCTTCTTCTCTGCGACGGAGGGAGGACGCACCGCAATCCTCAGTGCCCGACGAGTGCCCGCTCACCTGTGCTCGATGTTCAGACCTTCCACTTGCGAGGATAATGAGGATGCGATAGAGAGATGAGGACGAGCAGAAAGGTGTGAGACTGGACAACGATAAGAACGACAGAGAAATAATGCGTTCAAGAATGAGAGAACCCGATAACAGTTGAGATATTCAATAACTATGGACCCACACAGCTTGCGTGTCATGTTATTAGTACTAAAATAGTAATACACGCATGAGGAATGGATGAGAAGGCACAACTTTAATTGTTGGTTGTTTAATTGACAATTACTTAAATATACCCAGTACTCATATTTTCCTAAATCTCATGATTCTTATGTTTTATATTCTTGTGTTCTAAAGTGCCTAAAATTTCTAATCCTGTGTTTTGAAATCCCATAGTTTTCGTTTTTCATCATTCCTTATTCTTGTTTTTTTTTTCATATTCCTCTGTTTTGAATTCTTTTGTTCCAAACAATGGAAACATAGGCCTCAATTATTTGTTTTTATAAAACTCCTTTGCTCACCACATGAGCTAGGGAGGGAAGTGCTATAAGACGGGATGAGCTCAAGAGAAGCGAGGCACCTCGAGCTTGTAGAGTCAAAAATTAATTGTAAGTCACATAAATCACAAGCGCATTAATCTGCAACTCCATCATGCCACTTGAAACAGAATTGGCAATTTCTTATAATTTTGATCAGAATTCAAGACATGGATCGTAGCATCTTTAACCGAAATCATCCATTACGAAAGATTGTTTAAAGCACGAGAGTGTCGAACGTGTATGTCCACTAGTTTTTATAGTAAACTTATTTATGTTGCTAATATTTTGAACAAATCTGGTCAAACTTAAGAAAGTAAATCATAATTTGACAAAATCACACGCCTAAATTTTGTGGGGGCGGCTTGTAAGCCACTGTAGAGGCGGCTGGACAGCCGCTCTACCAAACCATCTCTAATAAACATAATGGATTTCTAGATGCAACTACTTAGCCGTCCTTACCAGCTTCTTTTGGAGATATATTTATAGGGGTTTATTCACATCGACCCACACGATTGCACCAATACGTTACAGAAATAATGCATGTTGGCGTTTCTTAGCGTCGCTACCAGCTATGGAGGTTTTAAGTCCATCTCCGGTGACGATACGAGAAAGCCAATTGGTATAAGATATGCAAAGAGTGAAATCCGCAAGCGCACGGATACCCTGTAGGTTTCACCCAAGAGTAATCCAGGGTATCGTATTTATCCTCGGGGAAGCAATGGTTAAAGATGTTGATAAAACCATCATGTATCTGCTAGCTAGTGTGCCAGCTAGGTTAAAGTGAGAGCAACCGATAAGATTTTTTTTTTTTGGATAAATGACACACACAGGAGACCCCTTGATAAGATAGTACAACAGATAGTCTAAGCTAGGAGGTCAACGGGGGAGGTCAAGATTCCTATGTTCTCCTCCATTACTGCAGATCTATTCTAGTGCATACCAAAGGATTAACTAAACAACGGTCAAACATAGCGGTCACACCAAGACACTTCGGAGCAGTTGTTCCTTTCCGGTTCTCGAAAAGACTAGGAAGGGGTAACCGGGTGAAGGCAGCCAAAGCTCTACGAAACACCAACCCGAACGTGGTGGAATACATAGCCCTGGTTGGAGCTGTCACCCCCGGGGCTACCACAACTATCCGTGGGGTTGGGCGCAAACTCAAGTAACTCCCTAGCCCAGACACCACGTCTACGCTAGAGGCTACTACTGTAGTCACAATTTATAACTAGAGCATTCGGTCGAACGGAGATCCATACCAAAGCATGAACCGCTATACCTAACCGTACTTAGCTAAAGAACTAAGACATGACTAGATAAGCATAAAGGCATTGCAAAGAATGTAGAGAAGATAAATATACTAAAAGTACTTGAGCCTTACGTAAGACCAATAAAAGAAGTGCCGGAACTCTGAGGACTACTCCGAAACTTGCACTTCTCTCCCTCACTCCCAACTAGGCTAATTCTACTACTACATCTTGGAAATGCAAAGTGGAGCTCTTCCTTGTGGTGTGTTGAAATGAGGGGGAGAGAGCCTCCTTTTATGGGTGGAGAAGAGGGGGCCCTTTGAAAAAGTTCCATCCCCACATGGAAGGATCAAAATCAACCTCTATAGGCGGTTTCGCACCTTCCATGTACAAATCTCCACCGTCATTGGCTTTAGGCTGTCGGCATGGGCCACCTGGACAAAGATGGGCATGTTCAGCCTCAGGATTGGCACGCCCGTGCCCATTGTGGGCCTCCTTGGCCCCATCTTCTTCCACCAACTTGTGGGCCTTTCAACTAGCTTCAAAACGACGGGTATTTTGTCCAAATCGGAGTCCGAATGCATCCGAGGCGTCCGTTTTACCCGAACGTGTCCGTGCAGTCCAAAACGAACTCGACCCTGATTTGGTCCACTTGCTCTTCCCCTTTTATGTCCTTGGTTGGTAAGGATCTATGTGAGCAAGATGGGCCAGCCGGGAGCTGGAAGTGACATGCCCAGTTGAGGTGGTGTAGGAGAATTGTCTAGGTGTAATTGAACCTCTTTTATCTTGCTTTGCTATGCAAAGTAGGATTAATTATTCCTTTCTTATATTTCCCTACCTTTATCCATATTGGCGGATTTCCGGTTATGTTCTGCAAAACAAGTGAAACACCAAAACTTGTAGAAATCGTTAGTATAAAACCCTATTCACTAAGTTTGGTGCTCATTTTATTATAAAGTTGGCGTTTAAAACATACAATAAGGAGCGCCAACAATGCATACAACACATTATTTGGTTAACAAATCCCATTTATCAGTACTGTACCGTTCACATTATCATCGATGAATGATGCTTAATTCTTCCAACTCATGATTTTGGTGTTGTTTGGTTGGCATATTTCGTGGTGTTATCTGTCAATTGATTACATTGAATATTGTTTGGTTGCCATATATAGCAAGGTTTTAAATCTTTGGCAAAGGGTATTTAATGGATGACCTCTAAAACAACTATAATGGAGGCTAAATAGGGATATAGCGGGCTATGGCTCATAGCTTGACCAGTCTCGCATGACCTATAGCCGAGATATAGTGACAAATATAGCCGAAGATTTAAAACTATGATATATAGTATGTGATCGGTTTGCTCAGGAATAAATTGTGGCCGTTTTGTAGAAAAAAACAAACGCTCTATAACCGCGGGATAGTAGAAAAACAATTCCCTACAGTTACCTTTGCGTTAACATTGCCTTTGAGAACCAAACACCACGTGGCGGTAAGTTATCCGAGGCGACCAACTGGGCTGGCCGAACCATTGTGCACGTCGTCGCCAAGTTCTTCCCTAGTGCGTGAACCGACCATGCAGTCTTAATCAATCCCCCTCTCCAACACACACAATTAGTGCTTAGGATATGGTCTCCCCCTCTTCTCTTTCTTTTCTCTTTTATTTTCAAGTTTTCATCCCTTTTTTTATTTGTAATGAACTGTTTCTCCTTTAGCTTTTTAATAAATGTTGTAGGGGTGCAAACCCCTCCTGTCTTCTTAAAACACACACACACACACACACATAGTCTTTGACAATTCATAATTGTCATACTTGTTGCACTGTGCCTCCCAAGAATGAATAGTTAAAATAGATATCATCTTTGCCAATTTACATCATATCGAGGTGAATTTGTGTGTTATACATGTCTACTGGAGAACTGGAGGTACATATTGAGTTTGATTCAGGTTTGGACAAAAAAATATTTGATTATGGTCATTATGGGTCAGCTATAGCAACTATGTATGAACTAGTAGCTTTTATTCACTGGATCCTAGGTCCTCTGCATCCAGTTGAATTATCTTCACTATAAAGTTAGATGCAATCCTCATCAACACATTATTCCAACAAAAGGATATATGGATTAGTAGGATTAGTTTGTTGTTGTTGAATTACCGTCACTAGAAAGTTGCTAATATTGAGTTGTTGCTTCTGTACTTGTATTTGTGTCATTGTCCAAATAACTTTCAAATATTTTAGAACCTGAAGCCTTAGGTTCTCCTAAACAAAGACAGGTTCATTGTTCGAATAGCTTCCAAATATTTTTGAACCTGGACAAGCCCATTAGGTTCATTGTCTAAACAGCTTTCAGATATTTTAGAACCTAAAGAAGCCCTAGTTTTTAGATATTTTAGAACCTGATCAAGCCCATTATATATTAGGAGTACTTGATGGTTCAAACGGTCCTATTCTGTCTAGTGATGGTCATGCTCTTTTGGAGATTATTAGCGGCTATGAAGTTAAAAAATACTGCTTATTTATGATATGCTTCTCTGGATTATTTGTTTGCTAGTGTATTAACAAGTTTATGCCTTACATCATGGCATCATGCTACTATCCTTTTCTCTATAATCACTAAGTGAGCACTACAAAATAGCCTTGTCTTTCTTTAAATAGCGGTCCTGGAACTCATCTTACAAAATGGCATGGTACTACTTTACTTGAGTTGTACATGATATTTTTTATACTTCTCTCTAGATTTGTTTGATACTGAAAGTTGGTTATTTTTTATCATCTCTGTACATGATAAATAGGATAGGAGCAGATCACATTCTTGCATGTTGGATTTTGGAACAAGATTTTCAGTGTTGATTTGTGACTTAATTGTTGCATTCTTGATTGTTCTTATTCTTTTGCCTATTCGATGCTAGAGTTCTTTAGAGATGGACCAAGTTCTCCCTACAGTTTTGAATGGATGCTTCACATCTGAGAATATCTATGTGCCAATATGCAATAAGGACCAAGATGCAGTTGTTACATTATATATTAAGGTAAAGCTAGGTTATATATAATTTAGTTCATTCAATGATTACACAAATGAGGGAGGCAATAAAGACCTAATGAAGGTGAGATGAATACTACAACATGAGATTTTGTTTTTAAAAGCAGACTATCGAAAGTTTTGAAACAATTACTTGAATTATTGTGCACTATTAGAGTCAATAATCAGGAGCTGATATATGGTCATGTTAGTGTGATGAGGCCAAGGAATCAGATATCCCATTTCTTATGGCTATACAAATGGTTTATTTCCTGAAAACAAAGTGCCTCAGAAATATAACAATATTGCACAGAAAATAGAAAACTTGGAAAAAGATTGGAGCAGAAAATAGTAAGCTTGAAAAATATTATGCAGAAATATAATAGTATATTCATTTATTACTAATCAAATAATCATTGCATTTGACATGTTATATCTTTTTATTATATTTTTTGAGAAAATTTGAACTTAATAAGAGATGAAAAGGTGCTGTGAAAAATTATCATTGTCAGTTCTTTTTCTCCTTTGCCCAGTAGTTCTCACAATTCTCAAGAGATGGGCCAAGTTTTTTTCGATCGCTTTTATCGAGAAGTTAAGAAAAAAAGCTTTTGGAACTTTCTTATATACTTCCCTTTCCTTTCTTTATGGAGATCCAGTGAGAAGAAACCTACTTTTAAAATGAAAAGATTGAAAAAATTAGATAAAGCCACATATTTACTTACATTTACTTCCTTCTTGTCAACAAATTCTTTGTTAAGTATTCATGTTCCGGTCTCGAGTTATATGGATTTGTGCCAAAAACAGGGCTTTTTATGTGTTCTAAGATCCTAGAACATGACATGTCTTTTTAGTCTTGAAATATTGATGATCAATAGTTTTGTTACAATTTTGAAAAGATTTAGTCACTCTGATTTTTCCGTTTTATGTGTTTGAATGTGCATAATCTGGTGGCTACATTTTGTTCAGAAAATAACAATAATATTTTGTTGCTGCAAGCATGCCCAAGATAAATTCACAGGAGTGATGCCATTCTTAGCCAGGAAGTAAAAATACAAATATGAAAAAAAGTTAAAATCAAAGTTGTTAGAATGATAGCCGAGGGAAAGACATCGAATGATGTTTCATAGTTGAAAATATCTGAGCCGGCAGTGGTGGCTTTGATACCAGCGAGCTGTCAGCTTGCTCGTGCGGTGTAGGCAGTGACGGCCTTGCCGCCCACCGCAGCCGACGCCCTCTCTTTGCTCATCCCCACTGCCGGTGCTTTTAGCACCAATGTGATGAGGTGATGGTGGCTCCTGCGCCGGTGAGCAGCCGACTTTGTCACAAGGTGGCCGTGGCGGCTCGCCGCCCACCGTCGATAAGGTACAATTTTGTGCTATGTATTTTCATCTTCTGCTTTGTCCTCTCTTGTTATCTTGACTCCCTTTGTCCTATGTTGACACTATTCCAGTCCTATTTCAAGACCCCCTAGTCCGTTGCTATTTTTGTTGCTATCCTGAATTCCTGCTCATTCTAGTCTAATTCTCTACATATTGTATCAAATTACCCTTATAATAGAGACTGATAGTCAAAGTTCATAATGATGGGTCTAATTTTTTTTACCAGGATTCACTCGTTATACCATATATCGAAGTACAACTAATGTTACGTACAATCCGATTCATTGAGCGTTACCAAAAGAGGGAGGCAATAAAGGCCTAATGATAGCGGGATAGATTCTACAACATAAGATTTTGTCTTTGGAAATAGAGTTACGAAAAGATTTGAAGCAACTACTCACATTGATCTGATTAAGAACCAACATTTGATATATTATCATGTGAGCCTCTCATAGGTCCAAAGATGTTACGAATGAAGGGAGAATGAAATGGATTATCATATCAAGGCCTAATAGGAAGACTACATATAGAATGTATGGGGACACAGGAGGGAACCCTAGACTAGGAGATTACACTAATACCCTTAACCATTATACCTTAACTCCCCTCTAAAATGCAATGTGAATTCAATGGCATTACATTTTTGGAGAGTTGGCACTATGTAGACTTGAAAAATAATAGACATGAATTATATCCAAAATCCAAAAATAGAAGATGATGTCATTGAAGCGTGCAACTCTTGAATATTGTCGATGTAAAAATGATCTCCTTCACAAGATGATACTGCCTTCACAACACAAACTTCAACAAATAATCAAGTCGTCACTACACAGTACGTCAACTCTTCAAAGATGAACCTTGCATTGGTTCTTGGACTCAATTAGAAGAAAAAATCATTAGCAATTTTATAATGGAACTAATGCGATAAAATTGTCAAATTTGACATCAGTTAGACAAGTGTGTGATGTGTTGGTCCTGGATTATATCAAAAGTATTAGAGATATCAAATACTAATGCTTTAATTGATTTGTCTTTTAATGGTTTGTGCTCTAGTGTTAAAGGAAAACTTGAGCATTTTGAGATTCTCACTTTGAATAAATTGTTGTAAAATGCTTTAGCTATTGAAACTCACACCAAAGATACTATTGAAATTCGCGCCAAAGAGAGATGTTCATAATTCACATATTCATAATAAGCATGCTATTGAATATGGTTGAGTTAGCATGGAGCATGAAACTAATGAATGTTTGTTTGGCCAACACAAACTAAATAAATATGCCCCTCAAGCCAGTTCATAAGAATCGGAAAAGAAGATGAAGTTTCTTTTGACCCATCTAAATGTGAGTGCATTTTTTGATGAATTACTTAAGAGCAGGTATATTAAATTAAGAATGAACTAATAAATAACTTCTCAAGAGGAAGAGATCCAACTCTCTTATAGCCTAGGAGTGGCCTAGGACCTAGTCGTTTGCTAGTTCAACATGCCCCGATCATGTCACCATTATGATTGTTATTAAGCCCTTATTACTCATCCTTTGACCAAGCCTTCAGTCATTTTTTGACTTGCTTGTCTTTTATTAAAATCAATTGGCGGAAGCCTTAAAAATCAATTGACAAATTGTTATTAGTTAACATTCTAAACCATTTGTATTCTTCCTTCATACCCACAGAAATGCACGAGGAATCATCCATATGTATGTCTCAAATAAAATTCTTTATGAAAAATATATTCCATCATTAATGTTGTATATGGGAGTTGCTATATGCTTACGGGCTAGTTTGGACTCAATTATTCCCCTTGGGGATTGGATCCCTTTTGATCCCAAAGGAGAATAGTTGATCTAAAGGAGCCCTAAGTGGGAAATCTCCATGGGGATTTATTCTTTTTGGCGAGGATGGATATGAAGAAAAAATTATACCCAATGACATTCGTGGGTATAGAAGCAAGAAAAAAAAAAATCTTCTCCATAGGGATAGAGATATAAGGACCTAACACCTAGAATTTTCCGTTGACGTCTCTGGGTGCATGGACGAGTGCTAAAGCAACAATCAGACCTTGTTAGGATGATGTCAGATTCATTTAAATCCACATGTGTTGGGATAGATTAGGATAGAATTTAGTTTAAGTTCCATTTCAATTTACTCCGACACGTGTGGATTGATGTGAATTCGACTACATTCAAAACAACGCCTGAAAAATATAATGTATATTTTATTTAGGTTATTTTTTTAAAAGATATTAAATATTATAGAATGAGATGTGTGTGTTTTTTGGGAGTGGAGTATTCTTATTCTTATATATTTGTTTTTATATTTTATAATAAAGGTAAACTATCAAAGTGTACATTGTATATGTGTTTTCTTTATGGAAATACTATCGTGCGTAGAAATACGCTTTCGTGGTGCATAGAAACGCCAAAAAATGTTGCTGGGTTCAGACAAACGCTGACGGATTCATCAGACAAACAAACAGGCGTCCAGCTCTGCTCGAAGCCAAACAGAAACGGTCCGGGTTTCCCCTGCGGCACTGGCATTGTTCTTTCCTGCTCCGCTTCACCGCGCGTGCTCTCTCTCGTGGCGACGACTGGGCGGCCGCCGCCGCCGCCCTACGCCGCCACCAGGCCTTCGCCGGCGACAACCACCACCAGTCCACCACCAGGTGCGTCCACCCTTCTCATCCGTTCCTGTCATGCGAAACCGAGCATCCAAACCCTAACTTCTATTTATATTCGGATGTTCGGATCTGATCTAATTACAAGTGTATACATGTGTTATGCCAACTAAACTTCGATTTGCAAAGGAAAAAATTTCGGTTGTAATGCCTTTAGCCTACTTTGATGATTGAAAATGGAACTATGCCGCAAATTCAGTTCTTTGCTAGTATATCTAGAGAAGGGCATACTGTATTTACTTCAGGGGTCATATCTGTGTGTCATATTCAGCTTAATCAGCACTTCTATTCTCAATGTACTATTTCCATGCAAGGAGCTCTGACTTACTATCTTCTATATGACACAGCCACAAGTGGTTCAGTTGTGACAGTGCCGGTACCATTCCGCCAACAAGTTCCTTTGCCACAAAAGATAACACTCACATCTCTCATGGCAAAGCCTGGGATTTTAGGGCGCAGGTGTGTTCGTTGCTTAGGTTTATGTATATTGCTCTTCTGTCTAGAAACAAAAGAATGTATTTTTAGGTGCACATTCACACAAATCACTATTCGATCTCAATCTTCAACAGCACACAGAGATCAAATGAGGGCATGCGAATCATATTCTCAGCAGTTATTGGTGTTATGCTAGGGTACTTGTTTGGCATTTCCTTCCCTACAGTTAATATAACAAAGGTAAAATGGATCATTTCCTTCTCTTGTCTTCTTCTGCAACATGCTCTACATAGAGAAAACAAATGTTTATCGATGCGTTTTGCAGCTTCACTTCCCTTCCAGCATTATCTCCTATATCGAGGACAGAAATTCTGGCATCACAACCCAAACATTATTGAATCATGCATGGACATCTGCAGCTACTCATAAGAAGAACAATTCAGCTTCTAACTCTGATGAAATTCTTAAGGTACCTTGCCTGGCTTAATGACTTGTAGTTACAGTGGTCACTATGCAATGACACTAGTTTTGTGAGTTGTCCTGCTTTTGCTATTGTTTCTATGTATATATATATTGTGGTCAATGTCTTCTGGATCTGTAGTTTTACTTGTGTATTTCTGATGCACGATGTGTGAGTATGAAGTTCTAGAATTCAAATGAATGCTTTAGACCTAGAAATTATGCCGAAATTGTTCTTCACTTGTTAGCTTGGTTCAATTTATATCCTTTATGAAGTATATGGAATATTGAACTGAAGGGGTGGTTTTTTCTCGTAGATGAAAACTGCATTTTCATTTCTTTCTTTATTTTTTCTGTTTAATTGTCACAATAATTTCAGATTTATGTTCCAACAAACCCTAAAGGCGCTGAAAGGCTTCCACCGGGCATTGTAGTGTCTGAAACAGACCTTTATCTCCGGAGATTGTGGGGTGAACCTAGTGAGGTTGGTTTCTATAAGATAGATACTTTTTTCAGTATTTTGTCAAATGATGCCCTCAAACGGAGTTGTTTATTTTGTTCAATATCTGAAATATAGTATGCCACCAGGATCTTACTAGCAAACCAAGATACCTTGTTACATTTACAGTTGGATACTCTCAAAAGGCAAACATTGATGCAGCAGTGAGAAAGGTAAGCCATCTAACATGCTTAAAATACGTGAGGGATGAATACTGCAACTGATGATGTTCAATTGATAATGCATCCTCATGAAGTAGTCACTATGTTCAAATATGAAAAGATTTTAAAATTTTGATATTTATGTCTTCTCTACAGTTTTCAGATAACTTCACAATTATGTTGTTCCATTATGATGATCGGATAACTGAGTGGGATGAATTTGAGTGGTCAAAAAGGGCTATCCATGTGAGTGTCAGAAAGCAGACTAAATGGTGAGTTTTGCTTTTATGTATTTGCCACACATTTGGCCATCAAATGTTAAAAAACTTACTTCTTGTTTACCCAAGGTGGTATGCCAAGCGATTTCTACATCCTGACATCGTTGCCCGTTATGACTACATATTTATCTGGGATGAAGATCTTGGTGTTGAACATTTTAATGCAGAGACGTAAGCAGCAGCTCATCCTTGTTGGTTTTTTTAATGGTGTTCCCTTGGGAAAGATAATCTCAAAGCATTTTCTTCAGGTACATTGGGCTTGTTAGGAAGCACGGGCTTGAGATCTCTCAGCCTGGTTTGGAGCCTGATAAAGGTCTGACATGGCAAATGACTAAACGACGAGGTGATCGGGAAGTCCACAAGTGAGCTCCTGAATTTATATTGCTTTTCTAATGTTTAGTAGTGAGACATCCCTATATTGGTTTCTGGAATGATATTTCGCCTTTTCAGAATAACTGAGGAGAGGCCTGGCTGGTGTAGCGACCCCCATCTGCCACCATGCGCAGCGTAGGAGTGCAATCATTTATTAGATTATTAGATTGTTGAAATTTCTGTTCTTCACATCTAATTTGATTTGCAGATTTGTTGAGATTATGGCAACTGTGTTCTCAAGAGATGCATGGCGCTGTGTATGGCATATGATTCAGGTGGAGTGGTATTACCTACTGTTCTCTTAGCTTCATTTGAACTATGTATTCTTATAAATTGTTTTCTGCAGAACGACTTGGTCCATGGATGGGGTCTTGATTTTGCTCTTAGAAAATGTGTGGAGGTATATTGATTATCGATATTACTCTGCTGAATTGAATTCTACATGAATACTATCTTAAATAGTTGCATGATACCTTGGATTGTCACGTAGAATGAGCATTTTTACTTTAGTTCCTTTGGGAGTTGCCAGGCGTGATGTATTGTCGGGGATGGTTAGGAAAGGGCGGCAGTTAAGTTGGGTACGCAGGTAGGAGAGATGAGAGATGTGTGGTAAGGTAGTAGATAAATAGAAGCTGGTTTCAATTTCAGATGCGGTGGGACATGTGGAGAGAAATTTCATTGCCACATTCCTGGCTAATGCACATATACCATTATACGAAGCAGGCTAATACCATCCACAACCTAAACCCCTCTTTACATGCTATCCACAACCAGTCATATTTTACTGATCCAGGATTCTTTTATTTGATCTTATGTTAAACAGCCAGCCCATGAGAAAATTGGAGTCGTTGATTCCCAATGGATTGTTCATCAAGTCGTCCCATCGCTTGGTAACCAGGTATGCCAGACTATTAATATTACCTCATTTTGAGCATGGTACAAAGATACAGTGAATTCTGATCCTGTAGCATCCATTCCTGTCAGGGCAAGGCAGAGAATGGAAAAGCGCCATGGGAAGGGGTAAGCTAACTAACAATTACTATTTTTTACATATTTTGCACTTCTTGTACTGTTTCTTTTGCTGTGGGAATGCATAAAGGGTTTTATCTTGCTGTTTTGTCTGTTCCAGGTTAGAGCACGCTGTCGTAAAGAATGGGGATATTTCAAACAAGGTTGTCAGATGCGGAGAAAGCATATTACTTGGCGCACGGGATCACACCACCAAAATCGACTCTGTAGAGATGCAGCACCACAGCCATATTTGTACAGAATCAATCTCCTTTCTACTCTTCTTAGCCTTCAGCTGTACAAGAGTAGCTCTTGTGTAAGTAACCATAGCACAAATCCGGAGATACTCTTTTTTGTCTTATTGGCCAAATGCAGTATCGATACTGCCCTTCCTTTTCCTTGTTTTAACATACAAATGATTGCCTTGGAACAGCTACCTTATTTTCTTGCTCTAGCCAAATATCAGAATGACAGGCCTGAAATTACTCACATATGTTTGTCCTGCCAAGGCAAGCCATGTTTGATTGTTCAAATTTTGTTGTATGTAGTCATCTCTGTGGTCGGTCTAGTAGAGGTTTTACGTTTCTAGAATTAGGAGAGTTGAGAATATTTTATTTTTGTGTCCATTGATCTGTGCAAATTTACATTATCTATAGTATATGATTAAATCTAGTGTACTAGCTAATGTTGAATTATGCTTGCTTTGAGCCGTGTGCAGGACTGATATATGTTGACAACTAAACATGGATATAAGCTGCACTAGTCTGAATATATATTGGATAATATAAAGTTTAGTCTGAATACATTTTAATATAGACAATCAAACATGCCCACAAACAGGTATCAGTGTTTCATCATCATGCATTATTATCCCAAGGTGGCATTAAGTACATTTTATTTTTAGATATTTCGATTGTTTAGCTGCATCAGCAATCACAAGATCCACCAAGTAGCGGCATAGGCCTGTCCACATATACGACACGGCATACGCATATACGGTAGGTGCACGTACGTCCAGTTGGATCAGAGCAGAGCGTATGCCTACGCGCCGTAGCGAAGGAGGTGGGGGTTCTTGATCGGCGAGCACGTGCCGTTGCCGCCGGTGTACTGGACGGTGGTCTGGTACGTCTCGTAGCGGCGCCCGCCGCCGAGCTCGTCGCGGCTCTCGTACGACTCGTAGCGTCGCACGCCGCCGAGGTTGCCAGCTCCGTAGCTGTGCTGCACGCCGCCGTGCACCCGGCCACCGCGCGGCGGGAACGCCTCCTCGCAGTCGCTGTCGTCGCTCTCGCTCTCCGTCTCGCTCTCGTATTGGTAGTGAGCGCCGCCGTATCCTCCTGCGCCACCACCGTAGTGAGCGCCGCCGTATCCTCCTGCGCCACCACCGTAGTGAGCACCGCCATATCCTCCTGCGCCGGTTCCGCCGTACGCCTCCTGGTACTGGTAGCCGCTCTTCTTCACTTTGCCACCGCCGCCGTACCCGTAGGCATCTTTCTGGTAGCCGTACTGCTGCACGGCGCCGCCGCCGGCACCGCCGTAGTGAGCGCCGTATCCTCCAGCAGCGTCAGTTCCGCCGTACGCCTCCTGGTACTGGTAGCCGTTCTTCTTCACTTTGCCACCGGCTGCAGCGCCGCCGTAGCCGTAGGCATCTTTATGGTAGCCGTGCTGCTGCTGCACGGCGCCACCGCCGTAGTGAGCACCGTACCCCGCCCCTGCCGCGTCGACGGCGGATTCCCCGTACCCGTACGCCTTCTGCTGGTCCTTGTGCTTGTAGGCCTGCTGCTGCACGGCGGCCCCGATGGCGCCGCCGTATGCCGCCTGCTGATCGTAGCCGTACGTCTGCACGGCGGCACCGGAACCTCCGTGGTGTGCGCCGTAGCCGCCGGCGACGTCGCTCTCCCCGCACGCCTCCTGCGTGTAGCCGTAGCCCTGCTTCTTCACGCCGCCACCGGCGCCGTAGTGGGCGCCGCCGTACCCGGCAGGTTGGGTCTCCCCGTACGCCTCGTGCTTGTAGTTGTAGCCTTGCTTGTTCCCGCCGGCGCCGCCGCCGTAGTGGGCGCCGGCGCCGTACCCTGCAGCCGCGTTGGTCTCCCCGAACGCCTCCTGCTTGTAGCCGTAGCCCTGCTTGTTCACGGCGGCGCCGCCACCGCTGTAGTGGGAACCGTACTCCGCGTCGACTACTTCGCCGTACTTCTCCTTGTACTCGTCGTGCTTCTTCACGGCAGCAGCTCCGTACTTCTCCTCCTTCTCCTCCTTGAAGGAGTGCTTCTGCACGACGGCGACGGCGCCGTTGTACGCTTCGTCGTGATGCTCCTCGAACGCCTCCACCTTCTGCAAGCCGCCGCCGCCGACGCCGCCGTAGCCACAGGGCTTGTCGTTGACGGTCATGCGGTTGATCTCCGTGACGACGGTGGTCACGGACTCGGAGTTCTGGCGGTGGTAGTTCATCTGGGGCTTGCTCTTGCCGTAACCATAGCCGTAGCCGTAGCCGTAGCCATTGCCACACTTCACAGGCGAATCCATGCTAACAGTAGGAGCTTTGGTTTTTGTTTTTTCAAGTGCAGCTCTCTGCGCCTTGGCTTTGTGTTCGCATTGACCGGTGATTGGCCTGCTTTATAGGCGCCGTGGCGAGAATGAGAGAGGCTGAGAGCATTTGTGCCCGATTATTGACACCTCTTGATACTAGTAGGCATGGTGGTGGTGCAGGGGCGGCAAGCAATGGATATGTGCTCGATCCGTTACTCGCTTTATATCTAAAAACTGGCATCTTGAAATTGTTCGATCGAACCAGACAAGGCTGCGTGCCAGTGTGAATCTTTCGATTTCTATAAACCAAAGAAATCAATGGCAAGTGTTCATGAAGAAAAAGTTTGGCTCTGTTATGCTCAACGCAGGGTAAACCTAATGGTCGTCGAGGCAATCTTTCACCGCACTGCAGATGCTCTTGACCATATATATGATCAAGTCATAATACATTATTGCAACCGTGAAGGGTGAGAACGCATCGCGCATATACTGCGATCATTATTTTCTAAAGCGAATGAAGATCCTATTCGCGTGCCAAACTTGATGGCCCTCTTTTTCCCCTGCCTTGCGTAGCTGTAGCAGGAATGCTTATCATCTCTGGTCTCCTAGCAGTATGAGTCGAATGATTCCATATCATGGATAGATCATTGAACGTGTCTTACGTCACGTGACGGAACTCTGAATTCTGATGCTGTTACTACCGTGGTGTAGGCCGGTGCCATACAATGCTTTGATGCCGTTCACACTCATACTAATTACCACTATATATGAACGCACGGACACAGTTGAACACTCCAACCCAATAAGCAGAGGTCAAAATGCTAGCTGATTAGATTTCTTGTGGTGCTCCCATTTTTATCACGGCATTGTTCTTTCACACAACCTATGAATAGTGCCGCGATAAAAATGCGACAGTCGCGGGAGCTAGGGCTGGGCCACCTAAAACGATGCTACGGTTTGGAAGGAGCGAAACAAGAAAACGTTTGACAACATCCCCTCCACCCAAACAATAGTCCAGGGAGAGTTCGGGAGGAAGGAGATGTTGGATTTATTATGGGCTAGGCTCATATTAAATTTAATAAATAAATAAACTCTATGTTATGTAATTCAATGGGAGGAAAAGGATACTGGTATATATTACACGTGGGCATGACGTGGCAGGCAAGCAATCGAGCGACGAAGAGATTCTTGGTTTTGTCAATTATGTCTTTTGATTATGGAAGTTTCTTCCACTATTATTAATTGACAAAATAAGTTTCTCTTTTGTCCACTAGTATTGATGGCATGATGCTTTGCCTCAATGAGGATTGATGGCCGTGAGGCTCTTGGCCTCCAAGCCGTGAGGCTCTTGGCCTCTTGAGCCTTTTGGCTTATACCCTGTGTACTATAAATATACACCTCCTTTCAGCCATTTGTTGGCTCTTCCATGAGATAGAACACATCAGTTCACAATTCCGTAGCAACGAAGTCTTCCCCATCTCGTTCCTCTGCGCGCACAGAGAGCGAGAGGGCAGGTGCCTCCGAAGCCCTTGCCATTCGGGATCCTTGCACGGGGAGCATGGCAATTAGGTTTTTGGGGAGCGTCTACGCGACTGCCCGATCTGCCGCCGGCATCATCTTCTTCCTGGTGCCGTTCGTCTTCTTCCCGGAGGAGATCGTCATCTTCTTCTTCTTCGACATGACGCTGGAAACTGGACAAGGATCAGGTTTGGGATCATCGGAGCACATGGGTGGGTATGAATGGTTCATCTTCTCCCTGATTTACGCTTTCCAGAAATTATATATTTCAGTAGTTCATACCTATTGTTTCGTGTGCTGTCATGGATATGTTTCGTATGCTCTGATCTGTTGTTTCGTCAGTTTACTGTTGTTTGATCTTACTGTAATTTATATGTCATGTCTGTATGTTTTGGTAGTTCTATCATGTTGTTTCATATACTGTTGTTTATATGTTTTAGTAGTTCGGTTGCGTTGTTTCATATGTTTTTTAGAGGCCATAATTGTGATGAGTAACCTATTATGTTTTATTGTTATGCTATATGATTCATGCTATCATGCCTATATGTCAAATATGATTGTTGGTCACATGGTTCATATTGTTATGGACATTTGTGACATCATGTTTTTGATGCTTAAATATTTATTATATGTCATCATCATATTGTTAATATTTGGAATTAAAATGACATGGAAATTGCCTTATTTTCTAACAATAAAAAACCTAATAATTATAGGCAATTTACTATCAAAGGTTTTGCTTGATGCATTAAAGCCCGATCCATTTTATGGTAAAAACTTCTTGATATGGAAAGTTAAGATGGAATTATGGCTAACTTGCTAAGTCATGTTATCATGCCTCGAGGGCAAGCCCTCGCTAACTTACCTCCCGAGGATGAGGCAAAGTTTAAGGCCGATGACAACCTCTTTCGAGGTGCGTGATAAGCGCACTTCATCCAAAGTTCCGGAAAAGCCGTATCAACCTTCCTACAGGGAAAGAGCCGTGGGATGCACTTGTGGCACGCTTTGAGTTACCGATGTTTGGTAGCGGACCGTATCTCATGGAGCAGCGGTTGTATGACTACAAGATGGTTGAGAACCGATCTGTAGTGGAATGTGCTCATGAGATTCGTGCACTAGCAAAGGAACTTGAGCTGTTCCCTTGTCCTTTGTCTAACAAGTTTGTGGTCGGCGGTATTATCGCCAAGTTGCCACCTTCTTGGAAGGACTATGGCACCTCTCTCAAACATAAAAGACAAGAGTTCAATGTTGAGGAACTCATTGGTATTCTTGATGTTGAGGAGAGGGCTAGAGCAAAGGATAATGGAAAAGGAGTTGAGACTTCCTTTGCCAATAAGGTGCAGAAAAGGAACTTCTACAAATATCATAAGAAGAAAAACCAGAAGAAACAAGCTATAAAACCTGTTGAAACAACACACTTTAAGAAAAGAAACAATAATAACAAGAAGTAAGGAGGCTGCTTTGTTTGTGGCAGTGAGGATCATTGGGCAAGTGAGTGTCCTGATCGCAAGTTTAAACATGAGACAAAAGCTGTTAACATGGTGATCACTGAAACTGGAACATCTGAGTATGGTAATTCTTTACCATTTGTTCTTTCAGTTTGTAATTCACCTGAGTGGTGGATGGACAGTGCGAATATCTATGTGTGTGCTGATGTTTCTTTGTTTGCCACTTACCAGGTCGGGAGGTCTGGTGCCTTGCTAATGGGTAATGGGTCACGTGCTCATGTTCTTGGTGTTGGTACAGTCATTCTGAAGTTTACTTCGGGAAAGACGGTGCAATTGAACAGTGTGCAACATATGCCCTCCATCAAGAAGAATCTTGTTAGCGCCTCTATGCTATGTCGAGATGGTTATAGAGTTGTTCTTGAATCGAACAAGTGTGTTGTGTCTAAACATGGATCCTTTGTTGGAAAAGGCTATGATTGCGGAGGGTTGTTCCACTTATCGTTGCATGATGTTTGTAATAAACTTGTGAATTCTATTGATATTTCTAATGAGTCAGATCTATGGCATTCACGGTTTTGTCATGCAAGCTATGGCCGTCTTATGCGGTTAGCAAATCTGAATTTAATTCCTAAATTTAAATTGGTTAAAAAGTCTAAGTGCCATGTATGTGTTGAATCAAAACAACCTCGCAAGCCTCACAAGGCTCCGAGGCGAGGAATTTGGCACCTCTAGAACTTGTTCATTCCGATCTTTGTGAGATGAATGGAATTTTAACCAAAGGTGGCAAACGTTACTTTCTCACTTTTATAGATGACTCCACTAGATTTTGCTATGTGTATCTCTTAAAAATAAAAGATGAAGCGTTTAATTATTTTAAGGCCTATAAAGCCGAGGTTGAGAACCAACTTGAAAGAAAAATCAAACATTTAAGGTCCGATCGAGGTGGAGAATATTTCTCCAATGATTTCGATAATTTCGTGTGGAACATGGTATTGTTCATGAAAGGACACCACCTTTCTCACCACAATCCAATGGGATTGCTGAACGGAAAACCGTACCTTAACGAGTTGGTGAATGCCATGTTAAGCACCGTGGGATTATCCAAGGAATGGTGGGGTGAGGCGTTATTGACAAGGTATGTCATGTCCTGAACAGTTCCTATGAAAGATAAAGAAATCACTCCATTTGAGGAGTGGGAGAAAAAGAGATTAAATCTCTCTTATTTGCGCACTTGGGGTTGCTTGGCTAAAGTGAATGTGCCAATCAACAAGAAGCGTAAACTCGGGCCTAAAACCGTTGATTGTATCTTTCTAGGCTATGCTTTCCACATTGTTGGATATAGGTTCTTAATTATAAAATTTGATGTTTCTGATATGTATGTTGATACTATCATGGAGTCAAGAGACGCTACATTCTTTGAGAATGAGTTTCCCATGAAGAATACTCCTAGTGAAACAAGTCATGAGACTATAATTCCCCATGAGCATGAATTGTCTATTCCAATAGAGCATGCTGAGGATTCTCATGTGCACATCCCTGAGGAGGATGACACTATAGTCACACGCAAGAGTAAAAGGCAAAAAGTTGCTAAAACTTTTGGTGATGACTTTATAGTGTACCTTGTGGAAGACACACCATCCACAATCCAAGAGGCATATTCCTCTCCCGATGCCGACTTGTGGAAGGAAGCGTAGGGGGAGTGAGATGTATTCTATTATGTCAAATGGAACTTGGGAGGTCGTGGACCGTCCTTATGGGTGTCAACCTATAGGTTGCAAATGGATCTTCAAGAAAAAGCTTAGGCCCGATGGTACAATTGAGAGGTACAAGGCAAGACTTGTGGCCAAAGGATATACCCGAAGAAAGAGGGTGAAGATTTCTTTGACACCTATTCACCGCTTGCTCGATTGACTACAATTCGCACTTTGATTGCTTTGTGGCTGCCTCTTATGGTCTTATTATACATCGATGGATGTTAAGACCGCTTTCCTGAATGGAGAGTTAGAAGAGGAGATCTATATGGATCAGCCAGAAGGCTTCATTGCAAATGGTCAAGAGAACAAGGTGTGCAGATTGTTAAAATCTTTATATGGCCTGAAACAAGCACCTAAGCAAGGCATGAAAAGTTTGACAATACATTGACTACCGCCGGTTTCTCTCGTGAATGAGGCCGACTCGTGTGTGTATTATCGGTATGGTGGGGGTGAGGTCAGGCTATGCGTTGTGCCTCTATGTTGATGACATTTTGATCTTTGGATCAAACCTCAATGTGATTGAGGAAGTAAAGAAATTATTGACGAGCAACTTTGAAATGAAAGATTTGGGAGAAGCTGATGTAATTCTTAACATCAAGCTTATAAAGGAAAGTGATGGTGGTGGTCAGGAATATGACAGGTGGACCCGCAGGCGGCAGAGAGAGGAATTCGGCAAATGCATATGCGGTCGGCTAATTTCCATGTGTTCGGCAAATGGCCAAGCGGTCGAATCGCTTTATTTGAAGGCGGAGAAAGGAAAAAGGAAGGCGATCGAAAAGGGAAGGAGTCGTGATGATCAAGGACTCCGATTATGGATAGAGTTAGCGTGTCTTTGTCTTTCCAATTTTGGTTAGATAGTTCGTAAGTGCTTAGGACTCATGTTTTGTCCAGGGTATAAATATAAACCCTCGACCATTGTAATAAGGGTTCACAACCAAATCAATACAACCGGCTACGCGCCACCCTTCGAGTCCTTTAGTCGTGTCGTCGAGTTCTTCGAGAGGGCCAATCGATCCGTCGACCTCCGTAAGTCCCGGCAACCTTGTTATCATGTCTAGTATCATGCGGTGGATTTAGATGTGATACAAGTAGTCTTGTTTGTCTCGACGGGATGGCCGTGCGGCAGGCGTCTGCTTGACAACAGGAAGTTTTTGCTTGTGCCTTGTATCGTGCGGCGGATTAAGACATGAGTAAAGATAGTTATCGGCTCTTTTAGATTTGGCATGATCTAATAGATTCATTAAGTTACCATGTGTTGCTTGCTTTATTTAATGTTTAATTATTTGCAACACTCTTTTGCCCAATCTAGATTGATACTCTTTCGGCTTGTTGATCGTTCCTTTCATGCTTATTCAATATCGAGTAGATCAAGCTCATATAGCCGAATTAGATCTATCTAGATTGTCACGTGTTGCGGGTTCATTCACGTTATATGTAGATAAGCCTTGACAGACCGGGTACCGTGCGGCGTATGTGTCTTTGGGTTACTCTAGAGCTAGTCATCCGGTGGACTAGAGATCGGTTTAATCTGATAGGCTCCTTTTACATGTTACTTGTTTGTTCCTTCTTCATGGATCCCGATTCGGCAATCTTGCCGATACGGTTATACTTACACATGTAGCGAGTATCTATAGATCTGTTAGATAATTACGTGCTTTTAGCTCTTTATTGCTAGATTGTATCATGCGGTGGATTGATCTAGTAGTAAGGAGTGGTGTAAGTTCATAGTGAGTGGTATCATGCGGTGGATTAGCTTGCTTGGGTTTATGCTCGACGGGTTTATGAAGGCTAGACGTGCGGCGGACTAGTTGGAGTAGCCTATGCATGTGTTATTTGGTAGATTTATATTTATAAGTTACTTATCCTTAATTATTAGTGCTTGATGATGCTTTAAACCCGAGATATAGTTTGATATGCTTTGATGATTTAATCTTGTTCAAACATGTCTTCATTTACTTGTATTCGGCAAAATCGTTCGTTTACATCGCTTAGGTTACTTTAGCCGAATGAACCGCAATCTGTTGGCAAATAGCTTCTATAGCTATGTGTCGTCGTAAGTGGCTTCGTGGCCGTAAAGATGGAACTGCTCGGTCTCACCCGGACGTTGCGGTTATGATCTTACCGTTTTATTCCTTGTCGATTTTCGGGTCAAATCGATCGCACGCCACCGGATTCGTACGCCCGGCACCCGATTGAAGCTAGGCTTTCCGGCTTGCCGTGTGTGAGACGCGGGGTGGTCACATTTTGCGTCAACACACTTTTTTGTGTTAACACCGGAATTTGGTCGAATATGACAGTGGACCCAGAGCGGCGAGAGAGGAATTCGGCAAATGCATATGCGGTCGGCTAATTTCCATGTGTTCGGCAAATGGCCAAGCGGTCGGCAACTCGCTTTATTTGAAGGCGGAGAAAGGAAAAAGGAAGCGATCGAAAAGGGAAGGAGTCGTGATGATCAAGGACTCCGATTATGGATAGAGTTAGCGTGTCTTTGTCTTTCCAATTTTGGTTAGATAGTTCGTAAGTGCTTAGGACTCATGTTTTGTCCAGGGTATAAATATAAACCCTCGACCATTGTAATAAGGGTTCACAACCAAATCAATACAACCGGCTACGCGCCACCCTTCGAGTCCTTTAGTCGTGTCGTCGAGCTCTTCGAGAGGGCCAATCGATCCGTCGACCTCCGTAAGTCCCGGCAACCTTGTTATCATGTCTAGTATCATGCGGTGGATTTAGATGTGATGCAAGTAGTCTTGTTTGTCTCGACGGATGGCCGTGCGGTGCGTCGCTTGACAACGGAAGTTTTTGCTTGTGCCTTGTATCGTGCGGCGGATTAAGACATGAGTAAAGATAGTTATCGGCTCTTTTAGATTTGGCATGATCTAATAGATTCATTAAGTTACCATGTGTTGCTTGCTTTATTTAATGTTTAATTATTTGCAACACTCTTTTGCCCAATCTAGATTGATACTCTTTCGGCTTGTTGATCGTTCCTTTCATGCTTATTCAATATCGAGTAGATCAAGCTCATATAGCCGAATTAGATCTATCTAGATTGTCACGTGTTGCGGGTTCATTCACGTTATATGTAGATAAGCCTTGACAGACCGGGTACCGTGCGGCGGATGCGTCTTTGGGTTACTCTAGAGCTAGTCATCCGGTGGACTAGAGATCGGTTTAATCGATAGGCTCCTTTTACATGTTACTTGTTTGTTCCTTCTTCATGGATCCCGATTCGGCAATCTTGCCGATACGGTTATACTTACACATGTAGCGAGTATCTATAGATCTGCGTAGATAATTACGTGCTTTTAGCTCTTTATTGCTAGATTGTATCATGCGGTGGATTGATCTAGTAGTAAGGAGTGGTGTAAGTTCATAGTGAGTGGTATCATGCGGTGGATTAGCTTGCTTGGGTTTATGCTCGACGGGTTTATGAAGGCTAGACGTGCGGCGACTAGTTGGAGTAGCCTATGCATGTGTTATTTGGTAGATTTATATTTATAAGTTACTTATCCTTAATTATTAGTGCTTGATGATGCTTTAAACCTGAGATATAGTTTGATATGCTTTGATGATTTAATCTTGTTCAAACATGTCTTCATTTACCGCATTCGGCAAGTTTGTTCGTTTACGTCGGTTATGTTACTTTAGCCGAATGAACCGCAATGTTGGCATAGCTTCTATAGCTATGTGTCGTCGTAAGTGGCTTCGTGGCCGTAAAGATGGAACTGTCTGGTCTCACCCAAAGACGTTCCGGCTTATGATCTTATCTTGTTTTATCCCTTGTCGATTTTCGGTCAAATCGACGGCACGCCACCGGATTCGACGCCCGGGCATCCGATTGAAGCTTGGCTTTCCGGCTTGCTGTGTGTGAGACGCAGGGTGGTCACATTTTGCGTCAACACACTTTTTGGCACGCCCGGTGGGACAACTTCTCAATCTAAGATGGGATCGGAAATTGACAACAGTCACGTTCTGAACGTGACCATGGACGAGCTGCAGCCAGAGCAACGTCAGATAGTCGGTACAAGCAAGGATGGAGCTATTCACGATGAAAAAGAAAAGCCTCCTGTTGCCGAGCAGCAAACTTATGGTCAAGTAACTTTTGGTGCAACAACAGATATACCCGCATCTCGCTACAAGATTGCTCCAAAGGGCAAATAGATTGCGAGAAGAGTGTCTATGGAGATGGGTACAATGAATTTACGATTACGGTGCTCGAGTGCTTTGCCGAATCCGGGTACGGGAGTGCATCGGAATGCCTTCTAGAAGACAGGGGAGCAAAAGATGCAAATGATGAGCTCCTAGCGAATGGCCGACATGATGCGAATCAATTCGGCCCGAAACCAAAGCATCGGACATATGCATACAAATCTCCTTTCCCAGAGTGGTACAATAGGGTAGCTCTTCCACCAAGAGTTAAGCCACCTACGGATTTGACCAAATTCTCTCGGTCGATGACACCAAGTACCATTGAGCATGTCGCAGATATCCGATGCAACTTGGAGAAGCCGCGCTGGCGATGAAGCTTGGAGAATCGATATTTTCCTATGTCTCGACGGGGCCGGCTTTCACATGGTTTGCATCGCAGCCGGCCAATTCCATTGGTACATGGGCGCGAAATTGGAGCAAAAGTTCCATTCATACTTTTATACAGAACCAATGAGAAGAAGATGGTTGATCTGTGGTCTATGAGGATGAAGACTACGAGACACCAATGGAGTATCTCCGCAGATTCAGAGAAGCATAGAACATGTGCTATTCTTCGACTATTCCCGATGATCGGCTCGCACAATTGGTCATTGCGGGCATGCCGCCACATATCGTAGACAAGCTATTCGGCATGGAGTTTGAAGATCTTGGACAGCTTGCACAAAAGCCGACAAAGAATGAGCAATCAAGCCCAAGGGTTCGAAGAGATGCTCGTTTTCGGAAGAACAGTGCAACCGTTGATATGTATCGTGGATTTCTGGAAGAAGCATCTCGAATATGAAGATGAAGATGAAGTAGTCTGCTGCAGAGTTGACCCGGACAAAAGAGCCTACTTTGGTCACCATCGATGGGTGAAGCAGCAGAAGGGATCTTATGATTTTGATGTCGTAAAGCGATAAGCTCTTTTTGTATCTCGGTTCAAGAAGGGCGTTAAGCCGCGTAAGGACATCCTATGCCGCGCCCGAAGGAGTAAAGGATAAGAAGTACTTGTGGATTTCATGATACAAACTCTCATCATATCAATGATTGCCGAGTGTTCGAGTAAAGATTCGAAAAAGCTATTCAAGATGGACACTTAAGATTTGATGGCAAGATGAAAGTAGACAAGAACCCGTTCCTCGAACATGGTCTCTTTCTCCATAGGTATGGTTGATGCCAAAGAGTCCAAGGAAAAGGGAAAGATGAAGGTTCGACATCTCGAAAGAGCCAAGGAGAGTGGTTCTGTTGACCCTAATCGGCAAGTTACCAAGGAGGAAGTGCAACAAGCGCAGCTCAAAAATAGCCGAACGAGAGAAGGGTCGGGCTTCGGATGCAGCTAAGGGAAATTGCCGAATACACGCCGGCCGAAGCGCGAGTTACAAAGACGACACTTGTTGAATAAGTGGCGGTGGGAAAAGAAGATGGAATATGATGAGGAACAAGGTACATTGAGGAGGAGCGCAGGTTCATGGCGTAACGTCGGAGATATGAAGCGAAGTGCGCCAAAGGGAACAAGAAGAGTACGGGAGAGAGCAAGAGCAATCTCATTGGAATTGTTCCTTCTTCGGTTACTCGTTGGAATGAAGGCTTGAAGTTGCTCCGGGAACAATTGCCCCGAATGCGGTGATCAATATTCGAGTACGGGCAATCTCGAGTCAACCGTCCCGTTCATGATAGACTTGGGATGAAAGTTCCGGAGAACGATCGGCGCTTAAAAATAAACAGTTTGATGAACATCGAAGGAAGAGATTTGCGATCAAGCTTGGGCTCACAAGCAGTGTCCATAATGCGTAAGAGAGCTCCTAGGTGGCAAATAGGACAAGTGGTGCCTTCCCCGTCTCGGAAAAGTCGGAAGAGAAGAGTTCGAGCGTTTGAGAAATCAAGAGCTGAAAACAGAAATAGCCGAAAAGAAGCCGAGTGTGGCGTCCTAAGAAAAAGGATGATGGACAAGCCCTTGGTGATACTAACATGGTGTTCTTCATTCCATTAGAGTTTAAAGCTCCCGAAGACCAAGAAGTGCAAGATGAGGTATATTCGATTTTGATGAAACCGAATGCCGAGACCCGATGGCTCAACTTGTGTTGACTCGGCAAGCAATCTTTGACAAGCCGAGCTTAAAAACCGTCATTTGAGGCCATTATACCCGAAGGGATATGTCAATGGCAAACCTTTAACCAAGATGCTTGTTGATGGAGGGGCTGCTATCAATATTATGCCCTATGCTACTTTCGTAAAGCTTGGTATGACAAGTGAAGATTTGCCGCAGACCGACATGATCCTTAGAGATTTTGGCAGGCAATGCTTCGATACTCGTGGAGCAAGTACATGTGGAACCGATGATTGGATCCAAGACCTTGATCACTACCTTCTTTGTCATTGATGGCAAGGGGGCATATAGCATGCTTCGGGAAGGGATTGGATCCATGCTAATTGCCGTATACCCTCAACTATGCATCAAATCCTTATTCAAACGGGTAGGAGATGATGTAGAAGTTGTTCAGCCGATGATTCAAAGTGAGTGTTGCCACTTCGAGCCTCCTATTGGGAGTATGATGGACTAGATTGCCTTTCGGGTAAGGTATGGAAAGAAGGTCCCGTTAATGTGTTCGACAGGGATCAACAACCGATCCAAGCGAATCGGCTCGACGGAACTTTTAATGGGCAATCCAATCGATGGCAACAAAGGCAAATTGGGTCGTGGTTTCATGTCGGCCGACAAGTTAGAAGAAATCAATGTTGGTGATAGCACAAAGTCAAGGCCGATGTATATCAAAGGTGCAAACTTAGACCCGAATACAAATTGAAGTTAATAGAGTTGCTTGAAGGAGTTCAAGGATTGCTTTGCTTGGGATTACACAGAGATGCCTGGATTGGATCGATCAATTGTTGAGCATAAACGCCTATAAAACCTGGATTTCGTCCTTTTAAACAACCTCCACGTAAGATTTATAAGGAGGAGGTATTGGCCGATGTAAAGAAAGAAGTTGAAAGACCGATTGAAGCAAACTTTATTCGGCCATGCGGTATGCAGAGTGGATTTCAAACATAGTACCTGTCTACAAAAAGAATGGAAAGATGAGAGTATGCATAGATTTCGAGAGATCTCAACAAAGCTATTCCCATGGATGGTTACCCAATGCCAAGTGGCCGATTTATTAGTGGATGCAAAGGGGGTATGAAGTCATCGGCTTTATGGATGGCAATGCCGGCTATAATCGATTTTCATGGCGGTTGAAGATATTGCAAAAACCGCATTCGATGTCCCGGCCACATTGGATTGTTTGAGTGGATAGTGATGACATTTGGATTGAAGAATGCTTTGGTGCAACTTATCGTAGAGCCATGAACTATATCTTTCACGAGTTGATCAAGAAAATTGTAGAAATTTATATTGATGATGTGGTAGTCAAATCCGAGAGACCATAAAGGACATTTAGCCGATTTGAAGAAGACTCGGAATGCACGAGGAGACATGGCTTAAAGATGAATCCAAACAAGTGTGCTTTTGGAGTCTCGGCTGGTGAGTTCTTAGGGTTCTTGATCCACAAAGGAGGGATAGAAGTTGGGAAAAAGAGCATGGAAGCAATAGACAAAGTTGTGCCCCAACTAACCTTACGAGTTGCAATCATTCTTTGGGCAAGGTCAATTTCGTGAGAAGATTCATATCCAATTTATCGAAAGAGTGTTGCCTTTCTCTCCATTGTTGAAGCTCAAGAAAGATCGAAATTTGTGCAGGGTGACATACGGAAAAGGCTTTTGATGAAATCAAGCAATATATGAAGGCACCACCAAGTGTTGGTACCTCCACAACTTGAGAAGCCTTTCAAGTCAGTATGTGGCGGCCGATAGCCTAACAATAGGATCGGCCCTTATGCAAGAGTTTGATGGAAAAGAGAGAGTAATAGCTTACCTTAGCCGAAAACTGTTAGATCCCGAAACAAGGTATTCGGCTATAGAAAAGCTCGTTTGTGTGTTTATTACTCATGCACCAAATTTCGGCACTATTTGTTAAACACCAAATGTGTGGTGATATCTAGTTTTGATGTAATTAAACACATGTTGTCAATGCCGATTTTAAGTGGGAGAATCGGCAAATGGGTATTAGCACTTGTCGAGTTTAATTTAAAGTATGAGTCGGCAAAAGCAAGTGAAAGGACAGGCAATTGCCGATTTTATTACTCAACATCGTGATTTATCTCGTTGATATGATTAACATTGCCCCATGGGCATTATTTTTTGATGGATCATCATGTGACAAAGGTGGTGGTGCTGGTATTCTTTTGATATCCCCACGTGGAAAGATATTTGAGTTTGCTTTTTCAATTGAATATCCTGTCACTAACAATCAAGCGAGTATGAGGCTTTGCTTAGAGGGCTTCGGCCGTTGGTAGAATCAAAGGCCGTTGCTTTGTTGAGGTATTTGGTGATTCTCGAATTGGTAATCAATCGCCTTAATGACAGACAATATGAATGCAAAAATGATGTCTTGCAAGGGTACCATGAACAATGTAGGGAACTTCGAAAAGTTTTTCGTAGTTACTTTGCATCATATACCCGAGAGCGCAATGGAGAAGCAAATAAATTAGCTCAAGCCGCTCGGATATCGGGAAAATCGTGAAATTTATGTAGCAGAAGAAGGTGCTTTTAATGGTGATCAGATAAAAGATGATTGGAGAAGAAACATTATCAATTATCTGAAAGACCCATCTCAAAGAATTTCCCGGAGGCTCAGGTATAAAGCACTTAAATTTGTGCTTCTTGATGATCGCTTGTACCACAAGTCTATAGATGGAGTGTTGCTCAAATGCTTGAGCCAAGAAGAGGCTAAGAAGATTATGTTTGAAGTCCATGAAGGAGCTTGTGGTGCACATCATCGGCTTACCGAATGAAATGGATAATAAGGAGGACGGGGTACTTTTGGCCGACTATGTTGGAGGATTGCTTTGAATATTACAAAGGGTGTCGAGATTGTCGATATTTGGTAATGTTCGAGAGGGCACCCGCATCTCGCTCCGAATCCGATAATTAAACCTTGGCCGTTCGAGAGGATGGGGTATAGATTTAATTGGACAGATCAATCCCCCATCTAGCAAAGGACACAAGTTTGTGTTGCTGGCAACAGATTATTTCACCAAGTGGGTTGAAGCTATCCCTTTGAAAAAGGTCACATCAGAAAATATGATCAGTTTTGTCAAGGAGCATATAATTCATAGGTTTGGGATTCCACAGACCATTACAACTGATCAGGGAACTCAGTTCACTTCTTCAGAGTTTTGTGACTTTGCCGAAAGCATGGGGATAAGGTTATATAATTCTTCTCCTTATTATGCGCAAGCCAATGGCCAAGCGAGGGCGTCAAATAAGATCATGATCAAGATCATTCGTAAGAAAATCGATGAGAAGCCAAGGAGATGGCACTTGGTCCTTAATGAAGCATTGTGGGCTTACCGAATGGCTTGCCATGGATCCACACAAGCATCTCCATATGAGTTGGTTTATGGACATAATGCTATAATGCCTTGGGAGTTGCAATCGGGATCAAGGAGAGTTGAGTTACAAAAGGACCCGACGAAAAGGATTATAAGGATCGATGATGGATGAGTTAGAAGATTTGCATTTGATTCGTCTTAAGGCCTTGGAGAATATTGAGAAGAATAAAATACGTGTTGCCAAGTACTACAACAAGAGAGTTAAAATTAAGCAATTTGCAGAAGGAGAATTGGTTTGGAAAACAATATTGCCAATTGGTACCAAAGACAGAATATTCGGCAAGTGGTCTCCGAATTGGGAAGGACCTTTTCGGGTTGTCAGTTGTGCTCCTGGCAATGCGTATATATTGAAAACGCTGTTTGGAGAAGAACTTACTAGAGCCATCAATGGCAGATACCTTAAGAAGTTTTATCCAAGTATCGAAGTTGGATCTTAATTGTGACTATGACATAAGCGTGGTATAGCCGATAATATTATCGCTTCTAGTGGAAAGATAGCCGATATCGTGTGTATCGTCTTGAACAAAAATAGCCGATACGGTTGTATCGCCTTCAACGATTTTTTTTAAAAGTATAAGTGAACAGTTTGATCTTATCTCTCAGGGATAGGTTTATCGGGAGAAGATAAAGGGAATTGAAGTACTACGCTACAAACCGTCAAGTCATGGAACAGACCGAGATCTAATCGGCTAAAATGATGTCATGCGATTCGGGAGTTCTCGTTCGGGAAGAGTGTTGCGGTTGAGTTCTAGCTAAGGAAAAATTTGCAAAGAAGCAAATGCGACGGCGAATGTCATCACGTACAAGCAAGAACAAGAAGAGGACCAACATTCTTCATTAAAATTTTATTTACAACCCGCGCCAATCCTAGTACAAGCTACTCCTCTTCTTCGTTGAAGAGCTTGTTGAGGACAGACTTCGGGGTTGGTGGCGTTGGCCATGGCGTCGGCGTGGGCGTCGTAACCCGCCGGAGGCCCTCGATGTCGTCGACTTCGTGAGGGAGCCCGCCGCGGAAGCCGGTCGGCATCGGAGCGTAGTCGTCCCGGTCCAGACGACATCCCCGCCAGGCCGAGGGAGGTGCCGAGGCGCACGCCATGAAGGGCAACCTGGTCGACCTGACCAGGAATCGCCTCAAGGCGATCTACCAGGGCCGCCCCCTGGGCGTTCACGTGGTTGGCCGCCGCCGTCGCCGCCACCTTCAGGCGTTCCAACTCTGCGAAGAGGTCTGCAGAGAAACATCAGATAAATCAGTGAGCGAGATGAATCGGGAAGAACGGAGTCGAAAAACAATTGTTGAAGAGCAATGCGGTGACGGCCTCGCTCAACCGCCGGCGGTTGTCCTCCAACTCCGGTTGAGCGATCCCGAACTTCTTGGTTTCTTCACCAAGAAGCTCCATCGCCTCGTCCCGCTCGCGGCGGTATGCGGCAAAGATCATAGCGGGCCGTACGGGATCTCCTCATCATTCCTATCCCAGATAGGACGGTACGAGGAAGAGGACCCCGATGAAGCCGAGGCGGAGGCCGGTGCCGGAGCAGGAGCAGGAGCCGGGGCTGGAGCGTCGAACGCTGCGGCTGGCGCCAGGAAGCGCCATTGGCCAGTGCTGATCCTCGCCGTCCTACGAACGAGGTGCAATCAAGATCGGCTAAACAAAAAGAAACTGCAAATAAGATAGGGAGGTTATCTCTTACTGCAGACGGCGACCACCACGGCCGCTTCCCCGCAAGCGTCCGCCGCAGGAGCGGGGAGCGGAGGCGGAAGAAGGAGTGTGGGTGCCGGCCCGGGCGACCCGCCTCCGGACGTTGGCGATGTAGTCGCCGGTGTTCCCGACGGCCCTGAAACAGATCGAGAAGATGAACAACCGCAAGGGGGCAAAGACCCAAATCGGGTGAAGATTATCAACTAGCGCAACTCAAGAGATTGAAGATCTCACCGCCGGCGCCGGTTGCTGCTTCCCTCCGCCTCGTCCTGAGCAGGACGCTTGTTGCGATCGCCGCCGCTCGCCATTGGTGGTGGTTGGGGCTTTTGGGGGCTTGAAGGCAGAGAGGAATTGGAAGAGATTGAGGAAGATGGCAACTGCTTGTGCTTGATGTGATGATGGTGGGAGCCGACTGGCCCTATTTATGAACGTGGGAGCCGTGGCGATGACTGCGGGAAAGCCAAGCGACAGGATAGGGTTTCCACACTCATGGGCCGATGTTGAGTTGGGCCGAGCCCATCACCACCGGCGATTCGGTTACCATACGCTCGGTCGGCTAAATAGCCGATAGAGTTATTCGGCTAAAATTGGCA